>CM065638.1:47500-4847500 GCA_033220585.1 Dipteronia sinensis | reverse complement strand
GGAAGGATCCTGGTTGAAAATAGAGGTTTATTGGCCAAATGGGTGTGGAGGTTTGGTAGGGAGGATGAGTCTTTGTGGAAGAGGGTTATTTGCGCAAAATATGGTGGCACGGTTAACAGTCTTAATTGGAAATGTAATACAGTGTCCACATCATCCCTTTTGTCAAAGCTGTGAGTGGGCTCTTTAGAGAGGGATCTATATCTGCAAAAATTCTCAAAGACGGCTTAAAAGTGGTGGTGGGGAGTGGTAATAAGGTGAGTTTTTGGAACGATGTGTGGAGAGATGAACTGCCACTCAGAGTTGTTTTTCTAAGAATTCATGTGTTATTGGTTAATAAGAATGGCACTGTCAATGATTTTGGGCAGTGGGAGGGTGAGGTTTGGAAGTGGGAGGTTTTGTTAATGAGGGATTTGTTTGATTGGGAGAAGAACATTTGGAGTGGCTTCATGGCAACCATTGCAAGCAGTAATATTCAGAGAGATGTGCCAGACACAGTGGCTTGGTCTTTTTGTCCGAACGGGCTGTATACTGTAAGCTCCTTCAGGAGATGTGTTGAAGAGTTAACTGAGGGTGGATCCACGGAGAAAGATTTAGTTTGGAAGGGATATACCCCGCTGAAAGTTGAAATTTTTGTGTGGCAGCTTCTGAGAGAGAGGATAATGGTCCGTGTGTTGCTGAACAGGATAGGTGCTAACATAAATGGTGATTTGTCTTGTCCGATGTGTGTAAGAGATGAGGAGTCAGTGGATCATTTATTTTTGCAGTGCCCATGGGCGTGGTCTCTTTGGACAACTTGCATGGGTTGGTGGTCGGTGAAGTGTTGCGCTAATAAGTTCTTAAAGAACTGGTTTTTAGGGTGGCAGGAGCTGAGCCCGTCTTCGAAGATGGAGAAAGCTTGGGCAACGTTATTTAATGCAGCAGTTTGGTCTATCTGGGAGGCGCGGAACCAGGTGGTGTTCAAAGGAATTTCTGCTGAGTTAGTAGTGTTCGTTGATTTGGTTTGGTTCAGGGTGGCGTGGTGGTTCAAGCACCATGGCAAGGGATCCGTGGAGCCAATAACGGTAATGGTGGAGAATTTGGAGGTTTGCTGTTGTGATCAAATCCCCCAGAAGAACTGTAGAGCCATGGCTTGGGTTCCTCCGTCTAAAGATGCTTTAAAATTTAATGTCGACGGTTCGGTTAAAAAGGAGATGGGGAGGGCGGGGATAAGGGGGGGTTTACGTAACCCCAAAGGGAGGTGCTGTGTTCTTTTTCGGCTTGTGTGGGGAATGTGGACGCATCCACCGCTGAATTATTGGCAATCCAAAAAGCCTGTCTCCTGTGTGTGTCTAAATCCTCGGTGGGAGGGAGGAAGATATGCATCGAAAGCGACTCGAGGGTAGCCGTTTCGTGGGTTAAGGATGATGATTTTGGCAATTTGGCTCTAGTAGATGTGATCTATGATATTCGGTCGAAGCTTCGACTACTAGGCAAAACGTCTGTGAATTATATACCTAGAGATTCAAATATAGTGGCAGATGGTTTGGCAAAAAGGGGAGCCGCTGTAGATGGGGAAAATGTGGTCTGGAGGTTTTGTTAGTGTTTGTTTTGGTTTTTCCTCTGTTTTGGCCTGTTAATGGTTCTGTTTGCAGCATTCGTGACCGGACATCTGAGGAAGAAGCTTGGCAATGCAGTCTTAGTGTGGAAGAATTGAAGTGTATTAAAGTTGTAGATCCCAACTCCTTCTCCTTTTTGTGGAAGGGGGGATGGCTGAGTTGTTTTCGCTTTGTGCTCTGTTTTGGTTCTGTGTTGTCTCTTTGGCTGTGTCTGGTTTGTGCTAGTCTTGTCGTGTGGGCTGTGAGTGCACGCTTGGCCCCTGCTGTGTGTTTCTGGTCTCTGTTTCTCATGCTTGTTGGCCTTTTTGAATAAAATTGCATTTCTAAAAAAAAAAACAGGTCAGATGAGGATTTTGTGTAATAAACAAATTTCGTATGTTAAGTGCAATTTCACCTATTACTAGGGTGATTTAGTGCAATTTCCCAAAAACAATTGGAAACCCTAAAATAGGAGGAAGATTCCCTACAAGGAGGAGTGAAGAGAGATATGGCATCAGGTTGACCATGTAATTGTGTAGGGAATAACCAAGAAAAATCATTGAAAGACTTTCATGATAAGCGCTGCACTACTAATTGTATATAAATAGCTCCATTGAAGGAAGATAACAACCACCAAATAATTTTCTTCTCTGAAATTTTTGTTCGTATTGTCAAGCTTTACAGATGCCAGGGTTTGAGGATCTTGTTCTTGCACCTGTTATACAACTTGTGATCCAGCAGCTCTTTGAGGCGATCAAAGGAGCTAGGGAAAAGACCAATAAGTTTGACGACGTCTTGATCAACCTGCAAAACACAGTTACTTCAGTCACTCCAAAGATCAACGAGATCTGTAAAATGGATCAAGAACACGACGACTATCCAAAACAGGAGATTCTTCTATTTCACAGACAACTGGAGAAAGGAAAAGAGCTCGTAAATACTTGCGCCGAGATTCCAAGGTGGAAAAAGCACAAGAAGCGCAAGTACGCTAAAAGGCTTGAAGATATGGATTCTTCTCTTCGCAAGCTGTTGGAAGTCCAGTTCCAAGCTGAACAAGTGTTATATATCAAGAAAATGCTATCGGAGATGACGGCGATTAACAAGAAGTTGGACTGCATGAATATGCAGATACCTGCTGGAGTTTCCAGTGGTGGCGAGTCATCAAACCCTGCAGCTGCAGATCAATCAAGCCATGATCAGACGGCCGGAAGAAAACCGAGGTTTGAATTTCATTTCAGAAGAAAGAATAAGGAAAAAAGTGGAGTCCATTTCAACTATGATTAATTACTGATGAAGGGATCACTATATATCCTGTCCAAACCGGTGCAGAATCGATGGTTGCTTGATCTGTTAGAGCTTGCATAACAATTTGGGTTTTATTTGTATTTGTTCGGAATTTCAAATTATAATTTGTATTTAGATTTGTTATATATACATATATTTGTATGTATATGAATAAAAATTATGTTAGGTTTGGAATCCGGTAAGATGAGACCAAAACAATAATGGTGCAAACCTATTTTGCACAAACGGTCCTGAATGCAACACTTTGCTAGACCCTTTAGCGGCTATTCCCACTATATCATCAAAATAAACGAAAAATATATAATCACTTCTCTAAGAGTGAATGTATTATTATTATTATTATTATTATTATTATTATTATTATTATATGTACGTAATATGTTATTAACGGTTACTATTTTTACAGTTTTTGCCTTTTAATAGATATTTAACATTGAAAATTAAGAAACATATTTAACCTACAAATTGGCAACAAGAAGGTGGATGGAGAGTTCACAAATCACAACAACAAAGGCATGTATATTAATTTGGAAAATTTTAAAAATACTTGAGGCTAATTGAATACTAGCTAGCTAGCTAGACCTGGTCTGAGACTCTGAGTATTCATTTCAAGTTGACTAAAAATGAGTAGCTAGAAATTAACAGTTCAATTAAAATTACATTTCAAATCTCTTATCTATGGTTGCAAGTAAGAACTATTTAATCACAACAAAATTAACAACAGTTATATTCTAATTTTGTTGCTCAGTTGACGAGATCACAAGTAGCTAGAAACATCCTTTTCTTATAGTTTTTTCGTGTTTAAAGTATTAGTCCAGAGGACAAGTTGGCATAAGAAATTAAACTAATTAAGGAGAGCAAAGACTAGTTTTTTTTTTTGAACAATAATTTGGGGTTTGTGAGAAGATGACACAACTAATTGATTGCTTTCGATTTTATTTGCATTTAGCTTAATTTAATTTTAGTTTTAATTCACCACATTTTGTTAACTAGGCTAGATTCGAATTTAAATTTAGAATTAGATTAGTTTTTCATAATCCTCATGTGATCGACCTTGTACTCGTATAGTCTATTCTACAATAGACATATGCGTTTGCGAGTAAATTTATAAAATTTATCACAACAAAAATAGTAACTAGCCATTAAAAACATCTTCTTCTACTTCATAAATATATATCTTACGAGTCCCATCATGACTATAAAGACTTGGAATGGTCATGAAGAGAAAAGTGTTCTAATATAAAACTTAATTGTCATTTCTAGAAATCAAGCAATATTTTATATTTGTAAGTGTCACTAGCAAGGGTTAATTAGCTAGGCATGACCTTGTTGACCTTGTGGCCGGCTTTGAAACTTTCATAAATGAAAACTGTGATATGATGTGTCTCCGCTAGATATATGAAACAGAAACAAGTCTTTGCTCTCTTTTGTTTTATTTCTACTTGTTCTTGTCAACCGAGCAACAAAATTAGAATAGCTGTTGTAATGATTTAATAGTTTCTTACTTGCAATTAATTATACCGACAAAAAAAAAGTTTATTAGTGACGAACTATTTCCGACGACACTAATTGCCGTCGGTAATGGTACCTTTTCCGACGGCCATATTAGTACCGTCGGAAATGAGCAAAAATATAATACCATATTTCTGATGGCACAATAACCCATAACCTAGCTAAGGTCTTGCCTGATGTGGAGGACCGTTTTTACCTTGAGGAATATCCTCATTTTGTTGAGAACTTCGTGTTGGCTGATATGCCTGTATAATCTCCCTTTCTAGGTTGCTTTTTGATTAATGGATTTCTTTTGTAAAAAAAAAAAAAAAAAACTAGCCATTAAAAACATCTTCTTCTACTTCATAAATATATATCTTACTAGTCCCGTCATGACTATAAAGACTTGGAATGGTCATGAAGAGAAAAGTCTTCTAATATAAAACTTAATTGTCATTTCTAGAAATCAAGCAATATTTTATATTTGTAAGTGTCACTAGCAAGGGTTAATTAGCTAGGCATGACCTTGATGACCTTGTGGCCGGCTTTGAAACTTTCATAAATGGAAACTGTGATATGATGTGTCTCCGCTAGATATATGAAACAGAAACAAGTCTATGCTCTCTTTTGTTTATTTCTACTTGTTCTTGTCAACCGAGCAACAAAATTAGAAAAGCTGTTGTAGTGATTTATTGGTGCCGTCGGAAAAGGTACCATTACTGACGGCAATTAGTGCAAAATAACGATTATTAGAAGAAAATAAGAAAGCATTGATATTATTCTTGGGATTTCTTGGAGGGAATCTGAAGGCCACCATCAACTTATGGCCCAGTGGAGCCTCACTACAGGCGAAATCAACAGAGATTCTAGGAGTCATGAATTTCCATCCAAACATCGTCCTTTTTTACAATAGTAAACCATGGTCATACAATTTTGATATCCACCACATGCTTACCATATGCTTAGGGTTCTTAATTTGGCTCAAAAGAACTACTCATTGTATCTAGTTGTTGAAAATGGGAGGCTTCGAGTAAAACTCCGAGGTAACAAGAAACTACTTAGATCAACACTACAAAGATTCAATTCCAAATAATAGCCCGAATATATTGTAGTAATTGAGAAAGAGTGTGGATTGATAGAACTGTTTTAGGTGTATTCTTTATTTCTTTTTTGAAACATATTGGAATAGTCAGAAGACTTGAAACATAGAAGCACTTGTATATTGTTGTTTTTCTAGATTTTTTCTTATAAATATTAATCCATGGATTGATTCCTATCGTCGATGTTTTTGCTTCGCCATGGCAAGTTGAACCGACAATAAAACAGCATAAAGTCGACTTATCAAATGATGTTAATATAATTTTAATTAAAAAAATACAAATTGATATATATATATTTTTTTTTTTATTATGTCTCAAATTTTTGTACATGGGAGCAAATTCTCTATTCAAGATATTAGTGTTTTTTAAATTTCCGATGGTTGCCAAATTTGGATGGAAATATCTTAATGGATTAAGGACTTCAATTTTTAAAAGTGATGACATCTATACTGACTTAATATATACAATAGTGTATTAGTATCCTTTGTCACTAGTATCCGTGTTTTTCGTGCTTTTTTACATTAAGATTTGATAAACAAGATGATATATAAAGATAAAAGATGAAGGTAGATAAAATATTTCAATAGATTTATTTGATATGATATATACCGCATATAGTTTATTAAATATATATATATATATATATTACAATTTTTTTATGGTTTGAATAATTTTCAAGTTTATGTTTAAATTATATACATTACATTTTGATAGGCATATTTTATATCATTTTTATAACCATTAATTTGGTTTTGTTATCTACTTAGTTTATTTATTTTTATTTAGTGTTTTTGTGTTTTATATGAAATAACATGAAAGTTGGAAAATAATCAATAACGTAGTGGTTTATTTCAATTTTATGAATATTTGAAGACTAAAGCCCAAGACCCAAGCCCAAATAAAGTCCAAATCTCATACCAGGCCAAGCCCAAGTCAAAGCAAAGTAAAGAGAAGCCCAGATGAAGCTCAACTGAAGATTAAATTGAACGAGGAAAAGAGTGCTCAAGTGTGGAATTGTTGGCCAATAAAGGAAATCTAGGTCAACAAAGTTTGACTGGGCCTACAAAACAATAAAAACAAGAAAAATAAAAAAAATAAGGAGATATTTGGTGGACTCATGCGTGGCCCAATGAGATTAAATCGAAATTAACTTTCCTCTTAGGTTTGAAGAGGACCAACTTAAACAGTTATAAAAACTCTGTTGGTGCTTGGAATTGAAGCAGCTCTTGGTGAAGCAGAAATCTTGCATGCAACCTATGCAATGCATTCGTCCAATGGGTGCATGCCATGCGGTAAGAAAATCAATCAGATGAATTTTCCATACCACATTGCATGCACCCATTGATTAGGATGCATTGCATCGAGTGCATGCAAGTTTTTCTCCTTGGTGGAGGCATGGAGCTGGTGGAGAAGAATTTCAACGTCGAAGATGGAGCTCCAATGCATCATCCGGGTTCTATTGCTATTTTAATTTCAATGTTTTTCTTATTTTCTTTGTATTATGGTAAACGATGAAACTCTGTGCTATGAAATAATTTTCAGGTGTATTTATTGATTCCCAAATATTATTCTTTAATGTTTATGGTTTTTACTTCAATTGATTGGGAAGTATAAAACCCTTTCATCTTTGATATCACGTATCATTGATAGTAAGATATATATTTAATTAATCAATGCTTGGTTTCATAACGTTAATTATTTTCTTTGATTTTTATTTTTCATTAAATTGGATATATAGAATGTTTAGGGATTTAAAGCGAAGGAAAACCAACCAATAAATTGATTTTTAATTGTCACTCTAATCTAGGGAATTGAAAAATTATTAGGAAGCTATGAAATTACACTGTGGTGGATTCTGATACCTTAGCATTCTTTAATTAATTGCTTTTGACCTTGTTTGCTTTTAATTTAGTTTAATTTTAGTTTTAATTCATCTCATTCGGTTAACTGGGTTATGATTGAATTTAAATTAGATTAATTTTTTCGTGCACTTGCAAGTATTTTAAAATTTATCACAACACATTTCAACTTGAATTTAATCAAAAGTTATATATTTTCTGATCCTGTATGTCAACCTTTTAATCCTGAAAAGTTACACTCGCCCTTTATTATTATTATTTTTACATGTTATATATATATATATATATATATATATATATATATTGATCAAATTGGGAGAATTGGAGCTGGTACAGGGTTGGTTGCAAGAAGAGTGGTGGGATTAGATTCACAATCAATGTATACTCCTACTTAGATTCAATCATTGAATCAGATGCTTTTTTAATATGTAGATATTATTGTTTGATATAGTGTCTTTAAAAGCAAAATCGAAAGATGTTTGCTGTGTTCAATTCTGATGGAAAGATGTTTAAAACCATCAGAATTGGATATAGTGTACTGTAATGGCCATGGACACCATAGTTCTCTAAGCGTTTGATAAAATGTCTTTAAAAGCAAAATGGATGGAGTTTTGATTTATGTGTTAGCCAACATTGATGTTAATTCTTGTAAATAAACAAAGCTTGCCATTAAACTGCACAAAAATTTCGTTTTATCCATGTACGGAAGCTTAATTGTTAATAATCATTTAAAAAAAAAATTTAGTATGTAACTTCTTGTCTTGTGGGGTGCAACTTCTTTGCATATTCACAATGGCAACACTTCACAATTATTGATGCAATTTTTATTTCCTAAACCCTAGCTTGGATCCTAAAGAAATTGTACTCCTAACTCGATTGAAAAGAAAAGATCAAATCTTACCCGTAAGGGTAATTTTTGATTTATTTTTTAAACCTAAACTTGATTCGTATACAAAAAAAAAAAAAAAAAATCCTTGCAGAGAAAGAAACTCTAAGAAATCTTTAAAAATCAAAATCATTTCAATACCTTAACCATGGATAATAGTTTATCACTATTTATATAAAAATGGTTTAGTATTTTTTAAATTATTTTTATATAGCAGTTTGTATTATATCAAATTAAAATACATAACAATTAATAGTAATAAGGGTATAAAGATCAAATTATTTGCTTGTAAACAATTTTATCTTTAAAAACAAACATATCGGTTTTCGGTCTCTATTTAGGGTCAGTTTGGTATTGCTTTTGAGAAGTTAAAATCAATTATTTTATAATTTTGACATGAAATGATGTTTGGTAAAACTTTCAAAAGTAATTAATTGATAATCTAGTAAGTTAAGGGCAAGTTTGGTATTGTTTTTTAAAAGTTAAAATCAAATTATTTTATAATTTTGATATAGAATGATGTTTGTTAAAAATTTCAAAAAAGATTAATTGATAATCAGACAAGTTTTGACAGTAATTTTGAAAAGTAGGTGGGGGTTACTTTTTGAAAGTGATTATGGAATAATCTATTTCAACATTTAATACATCTTTTAAAATATCATTATTATCCCTATAAAATCAAGTTAAAATCATTTATATACCTTATTTTATCTCAAAATTAAATATTTTATTTAAATATTGATTTGATTTATAAAATCTTTTAAAAATATTTTTATTGTTCTTATGAATTTTTTTTCCAATTTAAATATTCTACTTAAATATTAATTTAATATATTTAATCAATGAAAAAAAAATGAAATAGAGTCCTAAACTCATGTATATTTTTGTCATTATAACTAATCTCAGTTTTTTTGCAATAAAATTACCAAATATATGTATACTGTTTTTGAGCTATACATTAGTTTTAATAATACGATTTACCAAACATCTGCTGATTAACTTCACAGCCGAGTATTCATTCAGCTAATAGTGATTATTATAAAAGTTATAGTAATACCAAACTGACCCTTAGTATTTAGAAAAATTCAGGATTATTCGGTTTACGGATAAAAAAAATGCCCAAAATGTCCTACATCAATAATATTCATAATAAATTGGGACCAGGAAGACCCACTGGAACTTGCTTTGCTCGCGCTCCGCTCGCTCCCACCTGTCTTCTTCCCACTATAGTGAAAGATCTTTCACTTCACCATAGCAGGAACCTCACTAACCTTATAGGCCAGTTACTCTAACCACTCGGATCCCCTCCTCTCTCTGCGCTCTGTCACTCACTCGCTTGTTCACTTACGCCAAGCAGGCTCTTCTTCTTCTTTGGTAGTTTGTTCCTAGATCGCTTTTCCTTGCTTAGATCTAACCTCTTTTATGACTATTATGTTATGTATATTTTCCGATCCTGGAAAAATACATAGAGAATTTAGATAGAAAAGAAGAACCGAATAGAAAGAAACTGGGGAGATAATTTGCTCAAATATTCATACCTTAATTAATTGAGACAAGGCTATAAATAGCCTGATACATAAGTTAAATAACTACTAACAATTCAACAACACTTACATAATTTAAGGAACCACTAAAAATAACTAACATTAACTAAACATGAGCAATTGGTGCCACTCAGTGCCACTAAAGACCACTAATACATAAATTAAAGGAAATAATGAGAAGTGGTATACAAGAATGAAAAAGATAATGGGTAGTGGGTTAATATTGCACATATCATTCCATCCTTCCCAAATTATCCTTGTTCTCAAGGATGTAAGCTTAGAATAATAAGCCCAAATGGGAAATTAATTGCAATTGGCCCATTTCGCCAAACAATTCAGACCAAAATCTTTTTTCTTTTTTTTTTTGCTTTATCAAACACTAAACTTTGACCCATCTTTTCCCAAAATTGTCGCCTAGAACTTCACCAAACAAATTTCCCGAATCTTCTTCAATAAATCCCCAAATCAATTGATTCGAAACCCTAACCAAATCTTTTCTTCTTGGATTCACCCTCAAATCCACAATTCCTTTCTTCTTCCAACCTGGCATCAACGAAGAGATCTTGGGTTGTCCGGCGGCGGAGCAAGCGCAGATGAGGGCGGCGAGGCGACGAGTGATGGTGATGGTCACGATGGCGAGAGAAACTGTACCCAAACTGCAACCTAACGCTCCTACTCCTTCAATCGATCCATTTCCTCCCGGATCGAACACCGGCAATGGAACCATGGCGTACCTTCGGTTTCGGGTCGTTTTCAGAGCATGGCTGGCCACAGGTGAGTCTAAAAAGGGTCTCTCCGGTCTCGTTCGGAGTCGATCTCCATCGGGCAAAGTCATGGTGGATGTTGTAACGACTGTCGTGGAGATGCAGTGGACGGTGTGGAGTAGCTTGAAGGCGGCGGATGCGGCAGCACATGTGGGAGTAGGCAGGATTTGGTGTTGGAACTGATCCAAGTCACGGACGGTCATCTGTAAGACTTGAAGTTGAACAATTTGTTTTTTAACAATTTTCTGATCATTAATTGTGTGGTGTGGAGAGAGGTAGGTGGTGGTCGAGATTTGGGTCGGTGGAGGAATGGGGTGGAACTGAACTCATTTTGGTGGTAGTGTGGTAGGAGTTTTGAAAACTCGTGGTGGTGGCGGATTGGTGTTTTTCTGAAATGAACTTTCTCTGTGAAAGATTTGTAGAGATCGAAGTTTATTCCTAATGGTGTGGAGGGTATTTTGAATGTGGTCGAATTTGGACTCATGACGATCCAAAATTCCGTAAACTTTTTTATGGAATTCTGTATTCATAAGAACCGAACGGCTCTGATACCAATTGTTATGTATATTTTTCGATCCTGGAAAAATACATAGAGAATTTAGATAGAAAAGAAGAACCGAACAGAAAGAAACTGGGAAGATAATTTGCTTAAATATTCATACCTTAATTAATTGAAACAAGGCTATAAATAGCCTGATACAGAAGTTAAATAACTGGTAACAATTCAACGACACTTACATAATTCAAAGAACCACTAAAAATAACTAACATTAACTAAACATGAGCAATTTGTGCCACTCATTGCCACTAAGACCACTAATACATAAATTAAAGGAAATAATGAGAAGTGGTATACAATAATGAAAAAGATAATGGGTAGTGGGTTAATATTGCACATATCACAGTACTTGATTGAGATGATGTGGTAGCCAAAAGTGGCCTCTGGGCTTTAACACCTGAAGCCCATCAAAAATCGTGTGGGGTCTGGATTAGGACCAAGTAACCCGGGTCGACCCTGATTGTTTTATCATAAGGTTTTGTTGAATGGTTCTTCCAGATAAAAACCCCTGCTGTCAGTTAAAACAAACTGATAAGATCACGATCACATCGTGATCTTAAGGAGAGATTCTGGGGATTCAACAAGAGAGATTCTGGGGATTCAACTAACCACGATCAAGAGCCGTTTAGAGCCCATCCATCTCTATAAATAGGACGGGACTCTCAACATAAAACCTCTGAGAAAAATTTCTTAACGAACGCTATCAAGCTAGCCGAAACTCTGCTGGAATTACCTCTCCGATCACTGAAATCTGTTACTCAATCCCTTCTCTAATATCTACTTACTATCAACGCTCAGCCCAAACGAATATAAGGCCAAAATACGAACTTCCACCACCGTTTCTCTTGTTTCTGTTTTATTTCATCTTTTTTGCAGGTGTTTCTCTGGAGAAGACGATTCAACGAGTTCGACCGAGTCAGCAGGCTGTGTGGGCCTACCAAAAACTGATCCAACCCACTAATTGTATAACGACCATCTACAGATGCCTTAACCTCTATCTTTTTCTACACGGAACTGGCAAAAGAATCTCAATGGAGGCTATCCCGAGATGCTCCTATTATCAGATATCTACTAGCGACCCTATTTCACACTCTCCCATATAGAGAGGAAAAGGCCTTATTCCACTAACAGAATCATGACATCCTTAATAAAATATTTTTATGCTAATATTTTAATAATAATAAATCCATTTTCCGGGTGATTTTGATAATTCCTAGATTAAGTTTAGTTTATTTTCCTTTTTAAATTAGGATTAGGACTAAAACTAGTATAAATAATCTTTGTTATTGATTGTTTAATAATCAGTTCCAGAAGAGAATTCAGAGGTTGAAGATGGAGATCATGGAGAGGCCGTGTAAGAAAGTGAAGATTAGTGATGAAATACAGAGTGATAGGCTTAGTAATTTACCAGTATCCAGTTAGGACCTGTGTTTTGTCCAAGAATTGGAGGTATCATTGGACTAACATCCACACTCTCGGTGTTTGTCGCAGTAGCTACACTGATTCTCTTGTTTTCTATGATTCTATCACTAATGTCCTACACCATCGCAACCACTGGACAACCACTTGACGCTGCTTAAACTAAAGTTAGATTGTTGGCCTCTCAGTGACAAAATTACGAGTTTAGTTTTTAGGTATGCAATATCTCATGGATTTGAAGAGCTTGATACTGATATGGTTGACACCGCCTTTCCTCAAATCCTTTTTCAATATCAAACTTTGAAGACTCTCAAGACAACACGGAATTTCAACTATTCAAGTTTTGCAACATTGACCACTTTACAAATCTATTATGTCATGTTTAATTTCAAAACTGATACCTTTGCAAGTTGCTTGAATCTACAAAATTTACAATTAATACAATGTTCAGTCAACGAAGTCTATATCATATCTGCTCCGCGACTACTTAGTTTGCAAATTTCAGATTTCAGTATTTTTGGTGGGAGAATTGTGATAAACGCACCTAGCTAGATTAAAATTCTTTAACTTGAATGCAACAAATCCTCTACTGTTGAGCATAGGTCATGGGTGAATGTCTGAGTCTTGACAATTTTGCACCAAGTTATTGTGCTTGATAGAAACAGCCGTTTGTTTTGGAATTTCTTAAAGCTGTAGATTAATATTAGCTAATCATCTAGCTTCTGCTTAACTCTCCCTCTTCTTTAATACAATCTGTTAGTAAATTCTGGTTTTTTGAGATCGTTTATAATCTATTTTCATCTTGTCTTGTGGGTGCAATGCAACTTCTTTGCACATTCACAATGGCAACACTTGATGAATATTCTCATTTATAGATGTGATCATGAATACCCATGACACAATCTTGATTCTTTATCATATGTTTTTCTTCCCGGCTTCTTCCCAACCGTTGGAGTAGTTATCCCTAGATATCCGGACTACACATGTATTGTTATATCTAGGTTGATTCCGACAATCCTATTGTAATAGTTCTAGTAATAATATTGATTCCGACAATCATATTGTAATAGTTCTAGTAATAATATTGTTACATTTTCTTTCAAAAAAAAATTGTTTATACTCATACTCACCTCTTTACCATAATTTTCAATTAAATAATAATAATAATTAAACAATTAGAATGGTATCTTCTTTCATTTTTCTTTGACAAGCTTTTCTTTCTTGTCGGATGTCTAAACCATTTTGAATTTATGATATCTTCTTAATTAATACTTGTATATAATTTAAAGTTGCATATAATTTAAATAAAATATGCTCAGATCAGGTGAGATCAACCAGGCAAATCTGAAAGGAAATCTTCGGTCATAGTTCAGTGTTAACATGACCATTAAAGAGGCAGTCTTGCAAACTACTGCCAACCCAAGTTGTTTAGAAAAGCCTCAAATCGGAAGAGAAAACCTCTGTGATCAGTAATAATATGTGGTTACACTAAATGAAACATAACCAGAGCCGAATTGCTTGTGATATTTAGACTGCTATAAACAACAAAATAATAGGATTTCCTTTAGAGAAGCCAATTAACAGTAACGTTGCCAAGCCACAAGAAAAGCGGGAGTTGGGCAAAAGCAATAAAGATCAAGAGATAGTGGTGCCTGCTCGAATCGAGGGTCCGCATTTCTGAAAAGAGGACTCTCTTCATTGTCTTCACCAAGAAGATTCCCATGCACATACACGTCCACAGGATTATGAAGTAGTAGGAGTAGCATCAAATATTACCATGTAATTTTTGATTTAATACCTAAACATAAACGTGGTTCCTAAATAAACTAGACTCTTAACTTGATTGAAAAGAAAAGATCAAATCTGACCCACAAAAGTAATTTTTTATTTATTTTCTAAACCTAAACTTGCTTCCTAAACAAACTTAGAAAAGAAAAAAGAAATCTTGCCGAGAAAGAAACTCTAAAAAAAATGATTAATTCCCAATAGAAAGTGTCCTACATCAATAATATTAATAATAAATCCTTTTTATGTTAATATATTAATAATAAAAATAAATACTTTTTCCTGGTGATTTTGATAATTCCTAGATTAAGTTAGCATATTTTTCTTTTTAAATTAGGATTAGGACTAAAACTAGTATAAATACTCTTTGATATTCCTGGTTTAATAATCAGTTTGCAGTGGAGAATTCAGAGGTTGAAGATGGAGATCAAGGAGAGGCCGTGTAAGAAAGTGAAGATTAGTGATGAAATACAGAGGAGTGATAGGCTTAGTAATTTACCAGACCCTATAATCCATTACATTCTCTCTCTTATGAACACCAAGTGTGCGGTTAGGACCTGTGTTTTGTCCAAGAATTGGAGGTATCATTGGACTAACATCCACACTCTCAGTTTTTGTAGCCGTAGCTTCACTAATACTCTTGTTTTCAGTGATTTTATCACTCATGTCCTACACCGTCTCAACCACTTGAAGCTTCTTAAACTCAAGTTAGATTGCTGGAATACAATCACCCGTCACAAAATTACGAGTTTAGTTTTTGAGTATGCAATATCTCATGGATTTGAAGAGCTTGATACTGATATGGTTGACGCCGCCTTTCCTCAAATCCTTTTTCAATATCAAACTTTAAAGACTCTCAAGACAACACGGTATTTCAACTATTCAAGTTTTGCAACATTGACCACTTTGCAAATCTATTATGTCACGTTTAATCCCAACACTGGTACCTTTGCAGGTTGCTTGAATCTACAAAATTTACAATTAATACAATGTTCGGTCAACTATGTCTATATCATATCTGCTCCGCGACTACTTAGTTTGCAAATTTCAGATTTCTGTATTTTTGGTGGGAGGATTGTGGTAAACGCACCTAGATTAAAATTCTTTAACTTGAATGCAACCAATCCTCTACTTTTGAGCATGGATGAATGTCTGAGTCTTGACAAGGTCTATATTCACTTGTCCCCATTCATGGATTATGATGATAATACAATATTGATTAAGTACCCTTATAATCTGATGGTACACTACAACGATGATATGATGCAACACTACGTTTCCAAATTGAGAATGATAGCAATGTGTCAAGGGATCTCCCATGTAAAATCACTCACATTATCATTGAATCTTTCTCATCAAGTAAGTACCTACTTTCAAGTTTCAAGTAATTGAAATTGTTTGATTTCTGTTTTACATAATAACTGCCTCTACATATGTATTTACTTACCTATACCAAATTCCCTAACTTTGTTTAGGTTTTTTATTTTCAGAGGAAAATCATAATATGTCATAACATTGTCGACGTGGATGAAACAGATGCTGAAACTAAAGTTGTGGAGTTAGATAAGGTATTTTTAAGAGTGGAAATGGTGAGAAATGTCACCTTTTTGTCTCGCTGTTGCACCAACGTCACCGGTTTAATAACTTATGTTTAAAAGGCACCTATTTTGGTGAACTACCAAAATTGCCCTTAAATAATCAATTTATAATTGTGTCTGTACTTCCATCTCCACACTTGAAACGCTGAAGGCAGGAACTCCTCTCTTTCTCTGTCTACAATAAATTTCAAAACTACTCTACTCAACGTTCTTCAGTAAGCACAACAAGGTAATATGTTTGACTGAAATATTGTTTTTGATCCTTCATTTTTTTAAAACGTTCCTTTTGTAAACATGAAACTGGTTTTGTGAATATTGAATCTGTGAAATTTGAATCTCCGAACCTGTTAATAAAAAGCTCGGAGCCTGTTTGAAAATGCTCGGACCCTGTTTTAAAAAGCTCGGACACTGTTTGAAAAAACTCGGAGCATGTTTGAAAAAGCTCGAGCCTTTGGACAAAAGGCTCGAGCCTTTAGAAAACAAGCTCGGAGACATGAAAAAAGCTCGAGACTTTGTAAAAAAGCTCGGGACTTTGTGAAAAAGCTCGGGACTTTTGTAAAAAAGCTCGGGACTTTGTGAAAAAGCTCGAGACTTTTGTAAAAAAGCTCGGGACTTTGTGAAAAAGCTCGGGACTTTTGTGAAAAAGCTCGGGACTTTGTAAAAAAGCTCGGGACTTTGTGAAAAAGCTCGGGACTTTTGTAAAAAAGCTCGGGACTTTGTGAAAAAGCTCGGGACTTTTGTAAAAAAGCTCGGGACTTTGTGAAAAAGCTCGGGACTTTTGTAAAAAAGCTCGGGACTTTCTGAAAAAGCTCGGGACTTTGTGAAAAAGCTCGGGACTTTTGTAAAAAAGCTCTGGACTTTTGTAAAAAAGCTCTGGACTTTTGTAAAAAAGCTCTAGACTTTTGTAAAAAATCTCTGGAATTTGTAAAAAATCTCGGACTTTGTAAAAAAGCTCTGTACTTTGTAAAAAAGCTCGTAAAAACCTCGGAAACTATTTTAAAAGGCTCTGAGCCTTTTCCATAGCTTTTATGTTTGTCATAATGGTTTGTGGTGATGAATGTTACAGGATAATGAATCGGGTGAGAATAGTAATATCTTACAACGGTCGATGGGAGCAGTTACCCGACGGAAGTCAGAGGTTTGTTGGATCCGACAACCAAGGAATGTATGTGTCAAAGAATATGAGTTACGAAGAATTGGTGTCGATCGTGCATACCGTTGTGAAGTATGATGTAAACAAATACAATGTTGATCTACAGTCAATATCAATCGTTCCTGGCGCTACATGTCGCACATTTGTAAGAAATGACGATGATGTTCAGTTTATGCTAGGGGAAGATCGGGTGATCCCTCAAGTATGTGTTAGTCTAATTGAGAGGGCAACTGGAGATGTGATACGGAATGATATTCCTGCTCCTGAAAATACCCAACCATTTGGATCCGCTAGCGGTAGCAACCAAGTGTTCACACAAAGGAGTGCCACTGAAGGTGGGGAAAACATATGTGCTGTCCAACCGGTAGTGGTCGACCATG
Organism: Dipteronia sinensis; assembly: GCA_033220585.1. Taxonomy (NCBI): domain Eukaryota; kingdom Viridiplantae; phylum Streptophyta; class Magnoliopsida; order Sapindales; family Sapindaceae; genus Dipteronia; species Dipteronia sinensis. The sequence continues at coordinate 4,830,083 of CM065638.1, read as the reverse complement.
CAGATGTTTGTGAACCTCAATTCGACGATGTGTTTGGTTGTCGATTTGAGATGAATGATGAGCGGTACAATGAGCAATACAATGAGATGTACAATGAGGAGAACACTGAACCGAACCTTGGGCCTAACCAGGAGGTGGATAATGAGGCAAATATTGATCTGGTAGATCCTGTAGAGAACACTGATGAAGATCATGTCCAAATTGAAAGACGTGGAAGACGTGTAGAAGGAGTTAGTTGCACCGGAGCAGATATGCCTGGTACTTCCGAGGTCCGGCATAATGTATCTACAGATGATTCTGATAATACCACAACGTGGGTTATTCCCGGAGCAGATTCATACTCGTTTGGGATTGGTAGAAGCACAACCTTGGTAGCAGAAGAACCTACATCCATGATTTATAAAGGTCAGTTCTTTCCGACAAAAAAGGATCTGAAGAGACTAGTTGGCCTTTTCGCAATGCGGCGAAACTTCGAATGGAAGGTGAAAAGGTCCAATAAGACAACGTTACATCTTGTTTGTTTGATTGACAACTGTACATGGAAATTAAGAGCGGTGAGAAGAGATGAAGGGATGTACTTCCAAGTAAGAAGTTTTGTCAATGAACACAGTTGTCCATTGGAGGAGATTCACCGTCGCCACCGACAAGCTAGTGCAGTTATAATTGGAGAAGTGGTTGCACCTAGACTTCAACAACAAGATGGTCGTCTCATGCGTCCCAAGGATATAATCGCCGATATGAAAACAATGTATGGCATCCAAATCATGTACAGTAAGGCATATCAAGCCTTGCATTATGCATTGTCACTGACCTATGGGACACATGAAGAAACCTTCCAACTACTGCCGTCTTTTGGTTACGTGCTGGAACAAAAAAATCCCGGCACAATCACTGACTTACAGTGCGCTGACGACGGTAAATTCCTTTACTTTTTCATGTCATTAGGGGCCTCAGTTAGAGGTTTTCAGAGGTGCATGCGTCCGGTTATTACAGTTGATGGTACCCATTTGAAGGGAAGATTCGGGGGTACAATGTTTGTTGCAACTGCCCAAGATGGAAACGAACAGGTGTATCCAATTGCTTTTGGGTACGGCGACTCCGAAAACAACCTTTCATGGGAATGGTTTTTGGATTGCTTGAAGGGTGCCCTTGGTCATATAGATGATCTGGTTTTTATTTCCGATCGACATGCAAGCATTGAAGCAGGGATTTCTAAAGTGTTCCCTTATGCAACCCATACCATATGTTGTTGGCACTTTGGTGAAAATGTGAAGAAGCGATTTCACAGAAAAGATGTTGCCAGCTTAATGGGCAAAGCCGCTAGAGCGTACACTGAATTCAAATATAACCGGTACATGGGTGAGTTACGTAACCTGCACAAGAATGCGTTCGATTATGTTGAATCTGCCGGTCCACACAAATGGTCTCGTGTACACTGTCCCCAACGAAGGTTCAGGGTGATGACAACAAATGTTGCAGAGTGCATAAACTCATGCCTTAAATTCGCACGACAACTCCCTATGTTGACATTGGCAGAGTTCATTAGGAATATGTTACAGCGTTGGTTTCACGATCGACATCGAGCTGCACAGTCCATGCGTCATCAGTTGACCGACGCAGCACATCTTGTGATGCTACAACGGGTCGAGAAGTGCGGTTATATGACCGTCAATCCAGTGGACTGGAACATTTTCTCTGTCAAACGGTCCGGAAAACAGTGGACTGTTGACTTAGCCCGGAAGACATGCACATGCAACAAATTCCAAATGGATCAGTTTCCGTGTTCTCACGCACTCGCAGCGGCAAGGTACATTAACAGTATAAAATTATACCCTATATTAAGCAAGCGTGATTGTCACTTTTTTCATTGGTTTTGCAGGGAGCGGAATTTGGATTTCACATCGCTGTGTTCGGACTACTACAAGAGACAGACACTTATTGATGCATACTCAGTTCCTATTATGCCTGTTGGCCATCCTTCTTCATGGGTAGTGCCGTCCGACATCGCTGAGCGGGTGGTTTTAAATCCAAAGACCAAGAGACAATCAGGTCGCCCGATGGAGGGTCGACATGCATCGTCTTCCGAGAGGACAACCACCCAATCGTGTAGAAGATGTGGACAATCAGGTCATAATAGCAGGAGGTGTTCTAATCCGCCCTTGATTATTGAAGGTCCGAGCAGAATTGTTCCCGAGGAATACCGTCGTAAGTGTAGCGTATGTCATCAAGTTGGACATAACAAACAGACGTGCCCACACAAGGAATCTGCCGAGGAGTGAACCGAGCCGTTCATACTTATTGTTTAATTGAGTTGGGGTGTTAATTATTACTTGTTTTATTGTATGATATGAAATGCGTGTGTTGTACTTGTAAATGAAAACACTTTAAATTTTAAACAAAAAATTTATAATTTGAAAGTTCATTACTATAATTGTTTGTACATCGACAACTACAACATCTAATGTGGCTTGGAGTTACAAAAAATCTCCACAGCCATCTTCTCCCGTATGGTGCACATATCTTCTTCTGACCAGTCGAACGTCATCCTGTTCGCCAGTACGTACTCCATCAATCTCAAGGTATGAGCACCACAGTTACCCCTGCGACTCAGCACATGAACAACCGTTACAATAGAAGTTGAATAAAACAAACTTAAAGTTTAAATGATGTTCGTACAGTCATACCCTATAGTCTGTTGGGGCACATGTGTTGTAGACACCATGCTTACCCCAAAGGGCCTATTCCGCTTCTGATACTTCGCCTCGCCCGTTGGTCTGGCATCGTGAAACCCCACCTGATGCAACATCGAGGGTATAAACCACCGCAATGGAGCGACCTGCTCTTTCCTGATCTGTAGGGGGACTTCCTGTCTGAACGGGTCTAGCAGGTGGATCTTCCCGACAGTAAGGTCAACGCTGGCCACGAGCCAATGCTGGCCACCAACGTTGCACGGAATAAGGACCTGTACCAAGTGTTCAAGATATTTTTATGGTCAAAATAAGAATTTTTAATTAAACACATTGAAACCATAACTGTATTTTGCTCACCGTGTCAACCTCGTGCCATGGTCGGTTCCCTACCGGGAGCAATCCACGTACCGTCATCAGATCTTCAGGGGACCACCTGTACTTCAACACAGACCAGTTTTTTGGGGCTTTGCCCACAGCATCGCGAGGCATGATTCTCCGCCACTGAAACTCCAGCATTGACTGAAAATAGACAACGAACTGAAACGTTAGAAACAGGATGAAACACAACAAACAGACGTGTGAAAACAGTACATTTGAAACACTTACATAGAACTGAGAATCTAGTAGGTTCATCCTCTGAATGTAGACAGTGGGGAATGCTCGTTGACGCTTCCGTAAAATATGCAGGTACGCGTCAATATGCTGACAATATAAACATTATACATTGTTAGTATTCTTCCATAAGTTAAACAAACTTAAAAGACAATCAAAGTAAGGAAAGTACCGTGTCCTCCAACTCCATAAAGTTGGTTTGCAACCGGTGGAACCAAGTCACAGGCACGGGGGTCATCAGATCCACATCACGTCTGTGTAATTTTCAATTATTTAGGAATACAACTAATTTAACTTAGGTGTTTCAAAATAAATTCACAATATTTTAATACTTACAATTCCCCCGTCACGTTCCTCTTGTAGGCTTTGTAAGCCGCAAGCTGGTCAGCGTCTACCAATCCATCGGGCCTGAATGTATGTGCTGATGACATGGGCAGTGTCCTTGGCCTCTTCGGCCGACAGGGGTCAGTGTATGGGCTCATCAACTGCCAGCCTCGTTTGCGCATCCGCTGCTGCCTATGCTGACTGTGGATTGGGGGGTGTTGGGAGGAGGAACTCTGAAATGGCTGATCACGTCGAGGGCTCCGGTGGGATGGACCGCCAGTGTCACTAGGGGGTGAGGTGTGACGGGATCGAGTAGAGGGGAGCGGTGTCGGATGGACCGCAGGGGTGCTCCCTATGGATCGCCTGGTCAGGTCAGGAGTGTGGACTGTACGGGAGGAGGGACTCTGACCCAGTGGACTGAACGGGTCCGCTGTGTGGTCCTGGATATAAACAGGAGGATCCACATCCTGTACCTCCATAAGCAGCGGATACTCTAATATCGCCTGGGTAACTGTCTCCCCAAATACTCCTGTATCCGTGCCACCAGGGACTTGCATCTGCTGGTCTCGTACTGTATCTCCAGCTGTTGGACCCTGTGTCTGAGGTCCATCAGCCTTCGTCGTAGGTCCGGTGGCTGGGTCTGTCCCTCCGTCTCTGTCTGTACGGGGAGAGTCTTGATCATGGGAGGGTGGACCATCCCTGCCAGACTGTGATGTCGAACCCCACCGCCCCCGGAGAAAGTCCATCACCTCTCTATGCTGCCTATCCCGTTCCCGATCACTCTTCCGGATATCCTCCCGTAACGCAGCGACTGCATCCATCACATCTTGGATTTTTTGTTCCAAACGATCCTGAAACAAAATCATTATTATCAGTACTAAAACCCAACACTTGTTTCAACATAAATAATGCATTACACCATTTTTTACATACCTGGCGATGCCCTCCAACGTCTTCTCGTGAATGTACTCCACTGGGCATCGCAAAGCGAACCTGTCTGCGCCTAAGAGGACTCCCAGCGACAAACTCCGGGACAGAACCCTCCGTATCCGGCCTGTGCCTGAGGGGACTCCCACCGCCAAACTCATGGTCGGAACCCTCCGTATGACTGGGTCCGGCAGTCATATGATGTAAGGGATCCGGTACAGAGCCGTCGTGTCCATCGGCAGCCATATATAGACTGCCTCCCTCATTTATGCCCTCGTAGTACCGTGCAACCCTCTCAGCTGCTGTCAGCACCAGTGCAGTCCTCGCAAACATCTGAAATCGTGGTTAGATCATTCTATTTGTATAATCGTAATATGTAAACACTTTAACACAATAGATCCTTACCCTGGCTAAGAAAATTTTTCTTTCCAGCTTGTCCGACCTTGGTTGAGTTTGCAACTGCCATTTCAGAATACGGGGGGACAACTCAATCTCCCTACGTGTCCCAAATCGGGTCCCAAGCTCGGGGATAACCTCATACGTAAATACCTATGTAAAAGAACAAGTTATTCAGAATCCAATCATTTATTCCGTAACTCATGGAAAAAAAATTTCAGGTTTTCAAACGATACAAATTCTAAATTCTCACCAACAGTGCGTGAGCTAGACCGTAAATGTTGTACGTCTCCACCGTGTGAACGTCAACGCCCTTTTCATGCTGTCGTCTCTCATACCGCACACGTCGACCGTTTAAGGCATTCTTGAATCCAATAATGGACTGCCTATACACGTGGGCACCCCACGGGAATGCATCAAAAGCGTCCAAGTCCTCGACTAGCCGGATCTGCCATAATGGAACTTTCTGTCTCTCGTCCAACCCCATCAATATCCAGTTTAGCATATAAAGGAGGCACAGCTTCACAGCATCGTACTGCTCCTCAAATACACCGATCCGTAGAACAGCTTTCAGCTGTTCATAATCCACATCAGCTGCACCATTGAAATACCGTTGTTGTATCCCGTTCTGAACCATCTCATACCTCGTCGTGTCGGGAATCACTCCAAACTTCAATCCGGTGATCAGACAGAATTCAACCTTGGAGAACCGAACCGAACGAGTACCTAACAAAAATCTCATCTCATCCTGCGGCCCATCGTGATGTAGCTCGCGCAATAGCAGTCGATGGACTACGCTACCCGAAAACTTCATCCCCCGATCCATCCTCAGGAAATGACCAAAACAAGACTCTGTATACCGACGTCGGTCTTCGACCTTGAATTATTCTGGTACACTGTCTAGTGCGACGTCGATATCTTTAAGGTCGCTGAAATGGTCATGCCGAGTTATTTTTCCATCGTACCATTCATCCTCTGGAGTTTTAAGCAAATCCTTTAGTTCACTACTCATCTGCATTTTCATAGAAAGAATGCATCAGTAAACTGTAAAAGGCTAGGACATAATAATATAAAATAGCAGAGAAGCAGTTTCAAAAAGCTCGGACTCATATTGAAAATGCTCGGACAGTGTGAAAAAAGCTCGGACACAGTTGGAAAATGCTCGGACTCATATAAAAAAAGCTCGGGCACAGTTTGAAAAAGCTCGGGACCAGTTTGAAAAAGCTCGGGACCAGTTTGAAAACGCTCGGACTGTTGAAAAAGCTCGGACACTGTTTCAAAAAGCTCGGACACGTGTTGAAAATGCTCGGACTGTTTAAAAAGCTCGGACTCGGTTTTAACAAGCTCGGACTCAGTTTAAAAAAGCTCGAAAAATCTTTCAAAAAGCTCGGAAACTGTTTCAAAAACCTCGGACACGTGTTGAAAATGCTCGGACTGTTCAAAAAGCTGGGACTCAGTTTTAACAAGCTCGGACTCAGTTTAAAAAAGCTCGAACTTTTTTCAAAAAGCTCGGAAACTGTTTCAAAAAGCTCGAACACGTGTTGAAAATGCTCGGACTGTTGAAAAAGCTCGGACTCGGTTTTAACAAGCTCGGACTCAGTTTAAAAAAGCTCGGAAAATTTTTCAAAAAGCTCGGACACGTGTTGAAAATGCTCGGACTGTTCAAAAAGCTCGGACTCAGTTTTAACAAGCTCGGACTCAGTTTAAAAAAGCTCGAAATTTTTTCAAAAAGCTCGAACACGTGTTGAAAATGTTCGGACTGTTCAAAAAGCTCGGACTCAGTTTTAACAAGCTCGAACTGTCTAAAAAAGCTCGGCAACTGTTTGAAAAAGCTCGGACTCAGTTTCAAAAAGCTCGGACACTGTTTAAAAAAGCTCGGGCTTTTTAAAAAATCTCGGGCACTGTTTCAAAAAGCTTGGAAATTGTTTTAAAAAGCTCGGCCACATTTTAAAATAGCTCGACAATAGTTTCAAAAAGCTCGGCCATTTTCAAAAAGCTCGGAACCAGTTTGAAAAAGCTCGAAAACCCAGAAAAAGCTCGAAAACCCTGAAAAAGCTCGGAAAACGTTTTAAAAAGCTCGGAAAAAACTCTTAAAAAGCTCGAATAAGCTTGAAAAAAGCTCGGAATCACCTTCAAAAAGCTCGGGAACCCAGATCTTCAACGGATTTACAAACCCTAACCTAACCCACAACCATTCTCAGATCAACAAACAAACATAATCTACAAGTTTAATCAACAACCAACCAACATCAAACATGAACTTATTACAAACAAAATCAACAACATAATCTGACTCAACTTACCGTCGATTGAAGATGCTCTCGTCTGAACACCCGATAAACACTGTTGTCCTACCGCCGGTTACTTCGACGTCTTTTTCAGACGGAAAACCACTGATCTTCCAACGCCGGTTCTTTTTCCAAGAGATGTTTTCTCTCTCTGGTTTTTCTCACTAGGTTTGAAAACGACAAAAACTCACTTGGAAGGGGTATTTTTGTCTGGACACCTATATTGGTGCCTTTTAAACATGAATTAGTAATGTGGTGATATTTGCACAACACCCACCACAAATAGTGCTATTTATTTTTTGAGCCCTTTTTAAGATCCATATTATAAATAATTTTATATATATATATATATATATATACATAAATTTTCAAGTCAGTGCGTACTGATTTAAATTCATCAGTGTGTTGGATGTGAACCATTATATTTACATACTTTGAGTCAAAGTGTATGCATTTGTCAAAGCTTCTCCATAATCAGTGGTTCATATGTAACGCACTGACATAAGTTATATCGGTACGCACTGAGGAGAAAATGACTGTATATATATTTGACAAGTGCATACACTTTGAGTCAAAGTATGTAAATCTAATGGTTTACATTCAACGCACTGATGAAGTTATATCAGTGCGTACTTACTTAAAATTTTTTGTATATATATATATATATATATATATTGATATGCAGTAAAGTAGAAGCAGTTTTTAAAGTTTTTATCTATTTTTTTTAAAGTGATATGTAATGTTTGATTTTAGGAGACTCGGAAGGAAAAACTAGTATTTTCTTCTCCTATGGATGGAGATTTTGACCTCAATCAATTGGGCAGCGCGGTAACAGAAATAGCAACGGAAGAGCTTTCATATCTAAAAAGGCGATTATTAGAAGAAAAAAAGAAGATGGTAATACCAAGTGTCCGTGTGGTAGGCCCTAAAGCTCATCTTTTTAAACGAAAACAAAAACATGAGCTACCGGACACCCCCTAAAGCTTCTCTAGTGAAGTTGCAGCAGCTAAAAAAACGCTTTCAAGTAGTTTTGTTTTTTTTTTTTTTTTTAGTTTTTTTTTAATTTTTTATTTTGCACTGTGTTATTGTGCTTGATAGAAACAGAAATTTGTTTTGTAATTTCTTAAATCTATATTAATATTAGCTAATCATCTAGCTTCTGCTTAATAGTTACTCACTCATATTAACAAAAATACTCAACTTTCCCTCTTCTTTATTATAATCTATTTGTAAATTTTGGGTTTGGACTCTGCTCATTTTGACGTCTTTTATAATCTATTTTCATCTTGTCTCGTGGGTGCAATGCAATTTCTCTGCACCTTCACTATGGCAACACTTCATAAATATTCTCATTAATAGATGTGATCATGAACACCCATTATGAGAAATATAAATTGATTTCAGTGTTGAATTCACACACAGCTTTTCATTGTTAATGAATGTATATATAGTATTACAGGAAGTGTCCACACAAAGCTAAAAAGACCTAGAGAAAATAGGAAGTAAATTAATACAACCTCATAATTCCTATTCTGATAAGTACACAGAAATCCTACTCTGATAAGTAAACTAATATATACTGCAGTACAATTTAACTTAACAATCATTACTTCCAACATGCCCCCTCAAGATGGGCCACGGCTAGAAAGGCCAATCTTGTATTTGATCTTCTGAAAGTCGGACCGCGGAAGTGGTTTGGTAAGAGCATCCGCTAGCTGATCCTTGGACGACACATGAGCTACTCGCAGAGAACCTGACTGAACTTGGTCACGGATGAAATGAAAATCAATTGCAACATGTTTCATTCGAGAGTGAAAAATCGGATTGGAACATAGCTGAGTGGCACCCACATTGTCACAATAAATCGTCGGAACTGCTGACAGCGTAAGACCAAGATCCGTTAAGAGAAAACATACCCAGTTGAGTTCGGCTGCAGTGGATGCAACTGTGCGATATTCTGCCTCTGTAGATAAGCGTGCAATGGTTTGATAAGTACACAGAAATCCTACTCTGATAAGTAAACTAATATGTACTGCAGTATATATTAACTTAACAACCATTACTTCCAACACCCATGAGGCCATGACACAATATTGATTCTTTTTTATTTGTTCTATCACTATCAAAATTTTGTTTACATATGTCTAAACCATTTTGAATTTACGATATCTTCTAAATTAGAGAAAATGTAAACAAAATTTTATTGAGAATTCAAATTTAGAGATGTAGTCAATCGGAAATATAATTAATTTTGATCTTCGAGGTGGGCACTGACAATCTGATAAACAAAAGAAAAGAGCAGTGGCGAACCACATGAGGGGGTGTTCCCTTGGGGGATTCTCTGATGCTTAACTCGGTTTATGTTCGATTATTGAGACAAAGGGAAAAATAGAAATACCAAACCATGTTGCTCGATGTGTTGGATCGAGTTGGGATCAATTTTGTAGAATCGACTCTAGGTATCGATTATATCGGTAGATTGATTTCCTAGGGATTCTATATTGGATATCGACCAGTTTGATAGATCAACGCCTTGGTGAGTTCCCTCGTTCGACGTGGGTCGACTGTGGGTTAGGTTGTTCAACTTTTGAGGATAATCGGATCGACCTCAATTAGGTGATAGATCAACCATTAATGTGGGGGAAAGAACTGCAATAGATGTAAAGAATGTTGCAGATGTGAATTGAGAGAGCTTTCGCGTGAGTAGAGAGAAAAGTTTCGAACCCTTTCTTTGAGAAGGAGTCTGGCTTTTATAGTGAAACTCAAGAGCCTTCAACGTTTGGCATCATCATGAATACGTGGATCACGAGCTTTTAATTGTCCGTTTTGATTCATTTGAATTGGACAATGAATGCTTTGTTAGGCATTGGGATTTGTGCAATGCCTGATTTGACTATAATTTAAGTGACTATCGACCACACGTTTTTAAATACTCTGATTGGTTAGGTCTGGCTTTTGGGGCATATCTTGGTTTAATTGGGCCATTTTGTGCCTGATGTAAGTTAGTCTTAAGGCCTATTTTTGAACTCTATTGAATTATGGGTTTGTAATTGGGCTCTATATTTTTTACCACTACTAGAGAAAGCATTCAAAATTTGGGTAGGGTATGCTAGGATCATGTGAGATCAACCGCTACAAATTATACTTTTTATACTTTACAATTTAATGAGTAAATTTGAGATTTGAACCCACCACATGAATGAAGAGGAAATACACAATCATTTGTACTAACAGTGGATATAATTAAAATTGTGTCAGGACTAGAGTAGCTAAAAAAAAAATAGAATTGAAGTGAACGTCTTTAATTTTTAAAAAAATAATAATGCGGTTAAGTGGTAAGAATACTCATTCAGTCTAACAATGTCTAATGTTCGAGTTTTGAGTTGCCTCTACTGCAAGTGGTATTTATAAATCCATTCATTGCTGTCCAACTTTGTTGACTTTAGTTGAAACCAATTTTTTTTAAAAAAAAAATTCTCCATATTCGCATTTGTAGTTAAGTGTAGGAGTGAATACAATTTTACGATCTGTGGTTAACCGAACCAAACCGAGCCAACAAAATGTGTTCGAGTCGAGTCACCCTATTGAGACGAGTCAATCCGATTCAAAAAACTGAAAAACAAGTTTAAGTGAGTCATTGATGGTTTTGCCTTGCTAAAAACCGAACCAATCCGACCAAACTAAGTAAATATTAAATATATATATTATAAAACTAAATATAAATAAATATAAGGTTTATTTTAAGTAATTATACATATTTATATATTATTTTATTAAATATTATATTTATATTGATTTAAGATAATGAATATTGTTTTATTAATATTATACATATATATTAAGTATTAAAAAAATAAATTTATTAAAAAAACTAAAATATAAATAGAAAAATTCATTCAATCTTGATTTGGACTATGCAGGGCCGGCCCTGGTCATAGGCCCACGAGACGGCCTCCTAGAGCCCCCAATTTCCAGAGGCCCCCAAATCTAATTTACTGTGTATTTATATAAAGAGACCCGAGTAGAGGTTTTTTTTAAAAACAGCCCATATGTTAATTATCACTTAAAAGGCTCACCAAAGAAATATTTATACTTAAAAACAGCCCATATTTTATATATGTTGTTCTTTTTATATAAAAAAAGGCCCATTAAAGAAACAAATTATTATACTTACCCCACAATAACATATCACATTGCAAATTGCATTTCACTGTATCAGACATTCGAATTCTTTTTAGGGCTTTTTGACACTTGGTAGCTCTGTTCTTGCTAAACTAGGAAAGTAATTGTTCTTGGATCGGAATTTGGAAGCTCTCTTCTTGAAGTCAATTGTTGTTGTTTTAGAAGGTAATTTAACACCCTTTTTCCTTCTTCTTCTTCTTCTTCTTTTAATCCGAAAAACCTCTTTTCGTTTTTCTATTTTAGTTTTGTTAGAATTTTATATGTATTATGTATTACGGAACCAGGAAATCAGGAACCCAACTACCAAAGAAAATTTTTCTGTATGTATTGTTAGAATTGTTCTAGAATTTTGTATGTATTATATTAGAATTTCATTTTTCTATTTTAGTTTTATTAGAATTTAACACCTCTTTTCCTTTTTGGATGTATTATGTATAATGTATAATGAACACTTGTAAACACATGAAAGCTGGTTGTTATTGTCATAAGACTCAAAGGTCAACTGGTCAAGTAGTTTATTTTGGTGAATTTATAGGCTTATAGCACATCTATTTTTCTTCTTTCGAATTGAATGGAAAAAGCCGAAGACTTTAATACTAACATTGACAATTGATATGTGGGCAAGTGTTAACTCTCTGAATCAATAGCATTGACTGACAACTTTATTATAATGATTTTTATAATTAATTACTAGAGAAAAAAATTTCAGGAGCCTCATTTTTATAGTTTACTTTGGACACTCGAAATCTCAGGACCAGCCCTGACTATGCTATTAATAGGGGTGGGCGCGGTTCGGTTCGGTTCGGTTTTGGCTAAAACCGTATTGAACCGAGTTCTATTCGGTTTTCAAAAATGTGAATCGGTTCGAACCGTATTGAACCTAAAACCGAACCGAACTGAACACCTTTATCTCGGTTCGGTTCGGTTCGGTTCAATTCGGTTTTGGGCCTATTGGGCTTTGAGGTTTTTTAATATATTTTTTTCAACTTTTTATCCTTTAACAGCCCAAAATAAAATAATCCAACATAGTAACATACAATCCATAATAAAATTAAACTTAAAATGCAATCCATAATAAAATTAAACTTAAAATACAATCCATAATATAATAAAACATAACAAAATATTTAAAATGTTATCATGTCTTTCTTCCAATTCAAATCTTCACAAACTTCACCTGTACAAAAGAAAAATAAATTAACTAATAGGAACAAAACACATAATTATAAATAGAGAAAATGCAATACTAAAGCAAATACCAAATTAAATTCTTACCTTCATTTCTTCTCAATGAGTCATGGCTCATCCATTGTTATATTTGTCAATCCACTTTCATGCTCTAAATGAATAAGACAACAAAAAAATAATTAGCCAACTTAATAAATAGTAATTTATATATATATGAATAAAAACAACAAACTTGATAATTTATTATGATTACTTACCAGTTTCAACATTGGTATAATATTCTAACAACTGAATGGATGTATCATCATCTTTAGCATGCTCTTCTGCAACACACGGTTCAGCAATAGGGCAAGATGCCGATAACCAATTTCCAGTCAAAATTAAGCCCTCAACTATTTTAGGAGTCAATGAACTCCTAAATGGATCAAGTATACGCCCTCCTGTGCTAAATGCGGACTCAGAAGCCACAGTTGAAATCGGCATTGAAAAAACGTCTCTTGCAATCATTGACAAAATAGGAAATTTTACTGAACAATTCTTCCACCAAGCCAAAAGATCAAACTTATCATTCAGTTTCTCACAAGCCTCCAACAAATACAACTCCACCTCACTTTTCCCTATACTAACATCTTCTTCTTGTTGTTTTTGGCCCCACAAACTATCTTCTTTAAACTTCTCTTTTTCATAAAAAGTTTCAGGCACACCACTCTTTCCAGAGGACATATCATCATTTGACTTTACATTCACACTACCATATTGTGTAACATAATACTCATACAAATCTATCAACACTTCTTTCAAACTACTAATCATCGAATGAGATTGTGTTACACCATAAAATGCATCAAAACGCCACTTCACATAACAAAATTTGTACCTTGGGTCAAGAACAACCGCAATGATCAACAAGTTGTTAGTTTTATCTAAACCCTTCCAATACTTGTCAAATTTTTGTTTCATACTCACAGCCATTCTACTCACAAGCGGATCCCTCTCAGTGCTAAGAGACGTTAATTGATTAAAAATAGTGCACCAACTCTTAAAATAAATATTAGATGTCACATGCAATGAAGCACTGAAATCCAAGGTAATATCGTAAAAAGTTGATAAAAACCGAATAAATACCTTAGCATTCTCCCAATCATTTAAAAGAGGTGGACCAATCCGCTTCTCATTATCACTCTCCTTGAAGTAGTTGACATAGTGACCATCTTCCTCTTCCATTCGCTCAAATGCTTTTCTAAGTTTCACCGCACTTTCCAACATCAAGTAAGTAGAATTCCACCGTGTTGGAACATCTAACACCACGAAACCATTATTTCCCAACTTCTCATGCTCAACAGCTCTTTTAAATTTATCTAGCCTACTAGGAGAAGATTTCACATATTTGACCGCATTGTGAATGGCTACATCCGATTCATGCAAATCTTTCAACCCATCACTCACTATTAAATTTAGGATGTGTGCACAACATCGTAAATGCATGTACTTACCCCCCAAAATTGTTCCATCCTCACGCCAACTATTTAGTTTTCTATTCATATAACTAATAGCATTTGCATTTGCGGTTGCATTATCCACGGTTATTGTGAATATTTTATCAATACCCCACTCCAGTAAAACTTTCTCAATACACCTTCCAATCGAATCCCCAGTATGATCAGTTATTTGACTAAAACTCAAGATCCTCTTCTGCAGCCGCCAATCATAGTCAATAAAATGAGCCGTCACAACCATATAGTTTATATTTTGGATCGATGTCCATGTGTCCGTGGTTAGACAAACCCTTACTTGACTAGATTTAAAGTACTTCTTCAACTTCATTTTCTCTTCAACATATAACTTATAAAGATCTCTAACAATCGTTCTCCTAGACGGAACATCAAATCTAGGATTCATCGCAAAACAAAACTTACGGAATCCCCGATTCTCAACAAATCTAAATGGCAATTCATCTAGAATTAACATCTCTGTCAATGCCCTTCTACATTCTTCGGCACTAAATCTAGAGGCACCTAAGGTACTACCGGCACCTTCCACATTTGGTTGCTTAACCAAAAATGTTTGTCTTGAATCAGTAATGGGTGGCCGGTATTTTTTGCACCTTTTACGAATATGCGTATTCATGTTTGTCGTTCCATTAGAACCCGGCCCACATGCATACGTATCACCACAATATTTACACCTAGATCTCTTTTTTCCATCTTTTGTTTGGTATTCTTGAAAATGCACCCAACATTCAGATTTTTTTTTACCTTTCCTATTGCCTACCCGTACACCTCTCTTTCCACTCTTTTCTTTTGCGATAGAACTAGAATCCTCTAATTCATCGTCAGATTGCGAACCTAATTTCTCCTCCGATGAATAGGTATGCGGGTCGATCTCCATCCTTTAAAATCAAAGTAAATAATAAAACTATATATTGACATTCCAAATAAATAAAAAGGCAAGAAAAAAATAAATTAAACAACACCACATGACACATTCATCACCCAAACAGTACTGCATGTTCATGTTTAAGAGTAATGTCCTACTCTGGTTGTATAAGAATTCACAGAACATCCAAATACATTCTTCAAATTAAAGACTAAAAAATTAAATTATACATATATATATATATATATATATATATATAAATTAAATCTAGGACTACATTCTGCTGTTGGAAAACTGTTTCAAGCTGTTTTAAACTCGAAAACAAGCTTGAAACAGTTTCTATCCTTGTAAATAAGATGTATAATAAGCTCTTTATATTTAGAAAACACTTTTTTAATTAACTACAAATCGATATATATTATAGATCTAAAAATATATAAATAAATATCAATAACAGAGCACGTGATGATTCAAAACGTGATGATTCATCCAAAACGATTTTATCAATAACAAATCGATTTTATCCAAAACGTGATGATTCATGAATGCATTGTTCCATCCTCTGCAAGAGAAAAGCCAGAACTCACACACACTGCAGAACCAGAAGGCAGAACAGCAAAACACACACTGCAGACATTTAAAGATCCAGCATAGGAACAACAAGATTCAAACAAAACAAACATAGCATGAAGCACAAACCAGAAAACAGCAGAGGAATTATCAGAAAACAGCAGGAAGCACAAACATAGCATGAGGAACTCAGATATCTCAGGACTCAGGACTCAGGAGTGTGTCAAATTGAACAAGAAATATATACACATATCCATATACATAACTATATATTCTTTACATTATTATTATTATTGAACAAGACTTGTCAAAATCTAAATCCATATACAGAAAAATCTAGATCGGAACCAGAAGGGAGAAAAAGAAAAATACCTTGAAGAGAGAGGATTGAAGGTGGAAGTCGGAGACGATCGCAGGCGGAAGTCGGAGACGATCGCAGGCTGAAGTCGGAGACGATCGCAGGTTGAAGACGCGACGGAAGAGAGAGACCGTGTGAGTTGAAAGATGGAGATAGGAGATCGCAGAGAGAGGATTGAAGGCGGAAGGCGGAACCGTGGAGGAGAGACGATCGGCGGCGGAAGAGAGATTTCTGGTGGTTGTTGGTTGAAGATGCGGCGGAAGAGAGACACCCACATGCGGCGGAAGGAAGAGATAGGTCTGATTGTTTAGAGAAAATGAGAAATGTAGGGTTTTTTTTATATATACCTCGGTTCATATGGGTCGGTTCGGTTTTGAAGACCCAAAACCGAAACCGAACCGACTTGAATTCGGTTCATTCGGTTCGAACCGAATTGAACCGAATTCAAGTGTAAAACCGAACCAAACACCCAAAATCGGTTCGGTTCGGATCGGTTCGGTTCGGTTCACACAACCGTGCCCACCCCTAGCTATTAACATCTGTCATGATTGTTATTAGGGAAATCGTATTTTAGTCCATATAGTTTACATTAATCTGCGTTTAGTCTACGGTTTTTTAGAATTGTAATTTTTAGTCTATCATTTTCTCTGACAATACGTATTTTAATCCCTACCGTCCAATTCTGTTAGGGTTCCGTTAAGTCAACGAAGGTCAACGAGGGTAAAAAGGTAGAACAACACTAGATGTTTTAGAATCTTATATGACTAAGGGTATAATAGTAATTTATAAATTAATTTAAAAAACAAATAAATATTATTAAATTAAATAATTATTATTGCTATCAAAAAATTAAAAAAATTATTAAAATTTAAAATAACTAATATTACTAATAATTAAAAACAAAAATGACATTAAACGTTTTTATTTTAAAATCTCTCAATTCAAACGTTCTCTCTCCTTATCTCGTCTCTCTCACAGATAAAAAAGAGAAGTGCTAGATTCACTCTCTCAACCCACTCTCTCAATCCACTCTCTCTTCTTTCTTTGACAAGTGTCAATATTTTTCTTTTTGACTTAAAAGTTGAGCCATAATAAATGGTTTCTCTGTTCATATTATTTAAAACTCAAACAAAACATTATTTTCTCAAATTACCCTTTTACTTTTTACCAACTATAATTTATAATCTCTTTTATCTAATTAAAAAAAACATTTGTATATATATATGTGTGTGTAACTGTGTATAATGATTTTTGCAATCAATTTTTCATATTAAATAAATGTTGAATGAAATAAATGGAAATATAAATTATTTTTTAAGTAATTATGTTTTTTTTAAGGAGAATAAGTGATGTTTAGAAGTTAAAAAAAAAAAAAACTCAAAAGGATTCCATAAAGAATTAGATGAAATAGATTGTAAATTATATTTGGTATAAATTATATTTTTTTAAGGAATATAAATGATGTTTAGGAGTAAAAAAAAATTAATATCTTTTAAATTAGATAAAAGAGATTATAAATTATAGTTGATAAAAAGTAAAAGGGCAATTTAGGAAAATAATGTTTGTTTGAGTTTTAAATAATATAAACAAATGAGTGGTGCTATTGACACACCCCATACTGATCTATTCATGCCTCACTTTTTAAAATTTTGATTTAATTAAATTAAATTAAATTTTTTTATTAAATTTTTTTGTTTATTTCCAAAACTACCGATTTTACTTATTTTTCAAACTTAATACATACCATATATAATCTCTCTATCTCTGATCTTTGTATCTGTTTACATCTCTCTCACCTCCGTTGATTGATTTTTTTTTTCTTCTTATTTTTTTTTAGTTTTTTTTCTCTTATTTCATGATGGAAAAAAAAAAAGAAAAAAGAAAAAATAACAGGGTACTTCAACACAACTACAGTTTGATATCATTCTAAAGAAAAAATAAACGTCAAACTTATTTTTAGAGAATGAATTGTTTCCAGATGCTTACTATCATTGTCAGACAATTCTTACTTTATGTCATTCTTAGACAATTCTTCAAGATGTTTGATATCGTTCTTAGACAATTCTTCTATATTCTTGATATCGTTCTCAAACTATTCCATAATATTTTCTACATATGTAAGAAACATATTTTAGAGTTTAAGAGTTAATTTTTTTTTTTTTGAAGAAACATATTACTGGGTTTTTTTTTTTGGAAAAGGAATGTGAGATTTTAATAGATTTACTTTGTAGAAGATTTCTTTCCTAAATTGTATGTCTCTTTAAGTAATTTTGATAAAGGAAAAAAAAGAATATTATATAATTAAAAAAGTGGGGCATGAATAAATCAGTAGGGAGTGTGTCAATAGCACCACTATAAACAAATAAACCATTTATTATGGTTGAACTTTTAAGTCAAAAGTAAAATATTGATACTTGTCAAAGAAAGACAGGAGAGAGCGGATTGAGAAAGTCAACGTAGGACTTCTTGAAAAAAAAAACGTGCACATTGAAAACCTCCACACAACTTGTTCATTCTTGTTCATCAAATCAAAAATCAAAATCAATTCAAAAAAAAAATCTATTACACTAATCTGGATCTTCTACTTCAACCAAAGCCACATCAATTTCAAAAAAAAATATATTTAAAAACACCAGAACTTGTTCATCCTTTGTCTCTGCCCCGCCGTTTGTCTGTCTTCTTCATCGTTGTCATCGCCGCAGATGACGACGCCAATCTCCACCACAGATCCAACTCAAACACAAACCCTAACTCAGCCACCGTCGCCGCCGACACCACCACCCAAACACCATCTTTCTTGCTGACACCACAGATCTCTCGCTCTCTCAAGCGATATCATCTTTCTCTTGATTGCGTGTCTTTGATTCGGCCGCCGTGATTTGACAATGGGGGTGCTTGATCTAGGCGGTGGGTTTCGACGGCGGCGCTAGTGGTGGGTTTGGATCTGGTGGTTTGTGCGTGGTTGGATTTTGATATGGATTTTGGTGGGATCTATGGAGTTGTAGTGGTTTTTTTTTTTTTTTGGATTTTTATGTTTGGATCTTCATCTCCATTGGGGGTGTTCACATATTGAAACAAGGTTAGATCGATATCGCAACTACTGTCCAGAAACTCGAATCTGTTGTTATTAATGTTGATGTTGAAGGTCAAATTGTAGTTTTTGTTGGAAGTTGAAGAAGCTTGTAGTGTCTAGAAAAAAACAAATTCGAGATCCAAACACATACATGATTAATCCAAAATCCCCTCTTCAATCTATTCCAAAAAAAAATCGATTTTGTGAAATTTCAAAATTGAAAAATCAATTTTGAAGAGTTGAAATATTGGTTGAGAATTTGATTAATAATTTGAGATAAAATGTGTTTGATCAAATATTCAAATTACAGATTGAATTTCATTTGTTCTTTACTTCTTTTTACCTTAGTTGTTTCATTTATGTTTTAAAAATTAGACTATATCATTTTTATTAAGACGTTTTCAAAGTTTTTTTTTTTTCTTATACAGTAATATGTTGGTATTATGTGATTTCAGGAGACTCGGAAGGAAAAACTAAAACTAATATTTATTTTGCTTATGAATGAAGATTTTTACCTCAATCAATTGGGCAACGCGGTAGAGGAAATAGCATCAGAAGAGTTTTCAAATCTGAAAAAGCCATTTTTAAAAGAAAAAAAATACGCTAAAACGTTTTCAAGCAATTTTGCACCGAGTTATTGTGCTTGATAGAAACAGCCGTTTGTTTTGGAATTTCTTACAACTATATATTCATATTAGCTAATCATTTAGCTTTTGCTTAACTTTCCCTCTTCTCTAATACAATCTGTTCTGGTTTTTTGAGATCTTTTATAATCTATATTCATCTTGTCCTGTGGGTGCAATGCAACTTCTTTGCACATTCACAAAGGCAACACCTGATGAATATTCTCATTTATAGATGTGATCATGAATACCCATGATACAATCTTGATTCTTTATCGTATGTAGAGGTGGCCACGGTTCGGTTTCGGGGCGGTTTCGGTTTCGAAACCGCCGGTTTCGGTTCCGTGGCCACCCAAACCGTAACCGTAACCGAGAAAACCGGTTTGGTTTTCGGTTTCGGTTTCGGTTTCGGTTTATTTCGGTTTCGGTTTCGGTTTATTTCGGTTTCGGTTTCGGTTTTATTTATTTTTTCCAAACAAAACCTAATTACAATAATTACTAAACGTAATTAAAATAATGGGAAAAATAATGTTCCAGAATTGTTTTTTGACAAATGAATAAAATTTAAAATATAATATGAAATTGAAACATTTGTAATAAAATGAAATTGAAACATTGTAATAAAATGAAACATTTGTAATAAAATGAAATTAATATAAAATATTCAATACAATTATATAAATATATAATATACAATTGAAGCATTTAGGTATTTAATAATGTTGAAAATAAAAGAAATTGACATTGATAAATTGATACAAAATTACAATTGCAGATGTATTAAAAAATAATTAAATGGATATTGAATTCAAATATATAATGTAACAAAGTTGAATTAAAAATAAAAAATAAAAAAATCGGCCTTGCACTTAATTTGACCTCAATTAAGTTGCCTACGTATCTTCCATAAATGTAGAGCAGTAGAGGAATCAAAGGCCACGTAGTTCTTTTACCTGTAATTAGATGTTCGGTGTTGAAGGTTGGAAGTTGGAAGTTGGAATGGAATCTAATCGCTGCCTTCTGTTCCCGTGGTTTGGTCATCTTCGAAAAAATCATTCACTATCTCCGCCTCGATTTCTTGTTGTTTGTATTTTGTCTTTGTCCAATCATCAAGACACGCCTGAGCTTCAAGTGTCTGCGGACACATAACCGACCGTCTTGGTTCCAAAATATTTCCACCTGCACTAAATTCTTGTTCCACAGCTACGGTAGAAACCGGTGTTCCCAAAATTTGTTTGGCAATAATAGCCAAAATTGGGAAAATCTGTTCATGATCCTTCCACCAAACCTGGATACTAAATTCACTATCTTCTAAAAATTCATGAGATGTTTCTAAATACCGGTCAAGCTCAGAAATCGAGCCGGATGAGGATGAAGAAGATGTTCTTAATTTTTTGGCTCTTTGGGAAAACAATCGATCCCCTAAACCCTTTAATTTAAAAGTAGAGGAAGTACCAGTACTATTAGATGTCGGTTGATGTTGTGAAACCGGCATGTTCAAAGACGGACCATATATTTTAAGATATTCATCATATAATTCATAAAGCAAAGCCTTAATGGAATTACAATAACTAAGAACATCAACTTCTAAATCTAAACTTTTGTAATAATGAGTTAAATAATCTTGCAAACATTCTAATTTAAAACGTGGATCAAAACATGATGCAAGCAAATAAATATTTGGAATCTCCTTATAATACTGTAACCATTTTTTTTTCATGGCAGCAACACATTCACTCAATTGAACATCGAGTTCACACTCACTGAATGCACCAGCAATATTAACACTTTGAATAAGAAATAAATGAGTAGTGGGATAGTAAATACCAGATAAAGCATTAGTAGCATCATTAAAAACACGTAACAATTCAAGAATTTTTATACATATATCCCAATGCTTCAATTGAAGAGAAATTGAAGGAACGTTATAAGTAATAAAAGAAACTAATAATTCCTTATATACAACACTTTCATTAAGCAACTTATAAGTAGAATTCCAACGAGTACTAATGTCCCGAGAAAATTTAATGGGACGCATACCATTTTGAGAGCAATATTTTAACCATAGTTTTTGGAGTTTGTTTTGCCTCCAGATATAGTTAATACTATCTCTAATTGGTTTAATATAAACAGAAAGAATTTGTAATCCAGCTTAAACACACAAATTTAAAATATGGCATGCACATCTTTGATGAAATAATTTACCCCCAAAATAGGGATTGCACAAATCCTGCAACATAGGAATAGATGCGGTATTGCTTGCAGCATTATCAAAACCGATCGCAAAAATTTTGTTTTGGATATGAAACTCTTCAAAAATAATTTTAAGGAGTCGAAAAATATTTTGAGCCGTGTGTGAGTCATCGAAAACACGAAATGCAATAATTCTTTTTTGCATGACCCAGTCATTATCCATATAATGACATGTCACACCCATATAATGGTGACTACCAAAATTATCGGTCCATATGTCGGCACATACGGAAACGCGACCTTCAAATTGATAAAAAAATGATTTCAATTTGTTTTTTTGTTTTTTGTAAATGGAAAACATTGTACGTGTGAGAGTGGATCTAGGAACACGTTGCATTGCAGGATTTAATGCATTTTGACAATAATTAACAAAACCTACTTTCTCACCAAAACTAAAAGGTAAATGTTCAACTGCAACCATTACTGCTAATTCTTCCTTGTTTTTTTCAGACGTATAATGAAATAGTTGATTAGTAGGGGTTCCGTACCTGGAGATTTGGGATTGGTTACTAGTCTTTACCAATTCAGAAGGGTGATTTTTCCTAATATGGTTCCAGTACGTGCCATATCCGAATGATTTGTTGGTCCTGTATATTTTGGAGCAGTAGTTGCACTTGATTTGGATCATCCCGTCATCTAACTGAATTTTCTTCATATGCAATTTGAAGAGATCGGACTTCATTGGCTTTTCTTCTCCACCTGCAACAAATTCATTTGAATGGGGTTGGGGGGTAGATAGATTTTCATTACTATCAGGGTCATAGAGATTGGGGTCGGGTTCGTCGGAAATTATTAGAGGGGGATTAGGACTACGAGGGAGATCGGATCCAAATTGAGATTGAAGGAACTCGTGGTAAAGTCGGTCGTTATAACTGACATCATCACCTTGGTGTTCCAACAAATCTTGCAATGGACCCTTTCCCTTGTTCAAATTTCTTGAACCTTCTCCCCCACTTGCCATTGAATAATTAATTATAAATAATAATAGTAAAAAATATATATAGATATGTGAGGCACTCAAAATATTGTTGGAATAATAGTGGTAACACTAAGAAAAATAGATAATTGTAAATAAATAATAGATTATTGTAAAAAATAGAATATGTAAATAGATATTAATTTCTATAATAAATAAGAATTAAAGAAAATTGTAAATAGATGATTGTAAAAAATTGAAGAAAAAAATAGATATTAATTTTTATGAAAAATGAAAAATAAAGAAAATTGTATAATGTAGAGAGAATTGAGAATTTGAGATTGAGAGAGATTGAGAGAAGTTGAGAGTGGTGTGAAGAATATTGAAATGAGGGGGGTATTTATAGGATTATAGTGGAGGGGCGAATTTGCAATTTTAAGAAATTAAGGGGAAAAAATAATATATATATATATATATATATATATATATATATATATATATATATATATATATGGCCGTTGGCCATAGGCAAGATGACCGTTGGTCACCTCACCCAATGCCCAACGGTCATCAGTTCAAATGTAATTTTTTTTTTGAAATATGTGGTCCACGTGGCGATTTGTGATTCGTTAGAATTTTTTTTTTTAATTACAAACGGTCGAAACCGCCGGTTAAACCGTCGGTTTTGGCCGGTTTTCAACTTCTCGTAACCGTAACCGAACCGATTCGGAACCGGTTTCCAACCGGTTCCGTAACCGGCGGTTTCGGTTGCGGTTTCGGTTTCGGTTTTTCCCACCCGGTTTCGGTTTGGTGCCCACGGTTTAACCGAACCGTGGGCACCTCTAATCGTATGTTTTTCTTCCCGACAATAGGAGTAGTTATCTCCCGTTATGAGGTAGATATTCGGACCGCCTCCCGTTATGAAGTAGATATTCGGACCGCACAGATATTGTTATATCTAAACTGATCCCGACAGTTCTATTGTAATAATTATAGTAATACTTAAAAAAAAAAAAATTGTTCACATTTTCTTCCAAAAAAAAATTAATAGTAATTAAACAATAAGAATGGATATCTTCTTTCATTTTTCTTATTTTTTTTAAAAGCTTTCGCCATTGGTAGGATTCAAGCCACTGACCTGAGAATCATTTACCCAAACCCTAAACTCGTCCATCTACTAGCTAGCTGAGCTCACAATTTCTTAATTAATACTTGCATATAATTTAAAGAAAATATGCTCAGGTCAGGTGAGATCAACCAGGCAAATCTGAAAGGAAATCTTCGGACATAGTTCAGTGTTAACATGACCATTAGAGGCAGTCTTGCAAACAACTGCCAACCCAAGTTGTTTAGAAAAGCCTCAAATCGGAAGAGAAAACCTCTGTGATCAGTAATAATATGTGGTTACACAACATAACCCGAGCCGAATTGCTTGTGATATTTAAACTGCTATAAACAGTAATGTATCTCACTACAACAAAATAATAGGATTTCCTTTAGAGAAGCCAATTAACAGTAACGTTGCCAAGCCACAAGAAAAGCGGGAGTTGGGCAAAAGCAATAAAGATCAAGAGATAGTGGTGCCTGCTCGAATCGTGCGTCCGCATTTCTGAAAAGAGGACTCTCTTCATTGTCTTCACCAAGAATATTCCCATGCACATACACGTCCACAGGATTATGAAATAGTAGGAGTAACTCAACACAATACTCCCAAGGACGGCCAAACATGTTCCGGTGAAAGTATACCCAGCATATGCTACAATGTCCAACAAGGGTGCCTCCCCACTACCCAATGAAAGTAAGGTTAACTTCAGCAGCATGACTTGCGTAAACCATCCAAGCAATCCCTTTATGAACAGCCAGTTAAGAGCTTCTGGGCTAAATCTGGCAAAAAATGAAACAGTTAAGGAAACAGAGAACACAATTACAACGCTAACCCAATTTATAGTTCCTTCAGATGCTTCTATGCCACAAGGAAAATTAGATTACACTAAATGACAACTTTATATAACAACTAACGACAACTTTGAAGCATTTGCTAGATATTGATCAAGCAGAAATGGGAAAAAAAAAATGGAAACGTCATAGTTCTCTAAGTGTTGGATAACAGTGCCATTGCCAGCAACATGAAGTCTGGTATACGCATTCCAGTTTTTAATTTTTTTCTTGATAAGAGTAAAATTTCTAGTCATTAGATAATATGTAATACTAGACATTACAAAACTTATCACATATGACCTTACAAGTTACAAGTGATTTGTCCACTAAAACATTGATCACATTATTCCATGATCAAGGTAGTTACAAATTACTTGCCGCATCATTTGTGATAAAAAATTGCGATATCTAGAATTACTCTTGGATAGTACTCTTCTTCCCTCAAAAGTCACAGTTAACTTTGTACTACACAGCAGTAAAACTAAAAATAAAATTACAAGAATATATGGCTATATGTCCTAAACATATAAAAAGAATATGTGCTCATTTTAACGCTTAATAGTAATAGTAATGACACAGAGCTCGAAAATTAGTGCCATGGTCACTTTCTTAATTAATAGTTTAGAAAAACTTACGGTTCCTTCAGAAACGTACATCACAAGGATAAAAGATATTGAATAAAGGGAAAGCGTTCAAAAGATGCTAAACATATGTACGAAGGTATGGGGACCAAAAAAACTTCTACAATATATAAAAAGAATTTAATAGTGAAAAACAAATCACACTCACTTTCCCTGAAGACCCAGCATAAAGCCAGCTAGAACAACATAGGTACCGAACGCCATAAACGGGATGTACAAGTCTGGTGCATTTATATCATATACTGGAGGTTTGTAAGAGAGCCTGCCTCCCACTGGCTCAGTTATGCGTGTCCAATGGCCCTAATGGAAGGAATAATTGGGCAAGAAATCATAACTACCATGAATGAGAAAAGTAGTAAATGATAATAATAATAATAATAATAATAATAATAACATGACAAACAAAAGAAAGAATTAGTGCTTACCCTGTGCAGGAATGGAAAGAGAACAACCTTTAGTTTGTTCCTCACATATTGTTCATTCACTTGGAAATAGTACTGGGGGTCAGAAAAGTACCTACTTATCTGTTCATTTTAAAACAAAATGTCAGTCATAAGCACAAACCTTAAAACCATACTACAGAAACATAGCTGAAAAGAAAAGCTTTTACACAGTAGAACCAGAGATATAAGGGAGCATTTCAGATAATCCAAACACAAATAAAAGACATTCTTGCAAGGGTATTAGCATGTTCCATGGAAACGATAATAGTCCAATGTGTTTACATAATATATATCAAAGACCACTTCAATATGTTTTACCTCATTATATAACATTTTTCTGAATATTTGTTGTGAATTTTAGTACTTTCTCCAATGAAAAAACTCAATTTTAATAGTTTTGGTAATTATAGCATGTATTCGTGTAATAAACTAACTCGTCGTGCATAACAAATGTTGAAAACGTGTGTCCTTCAGGCCATAAGGCTTCTCCTGTACTGTGCAAAAGAGAACCTTTTGAATTTCCAAATGACTTTTTTTTTGAGACTGGTGGTCTATGTGAAAAGTTCGTGAGCTGCAGTGAACTATTCCTCAACAACAATATTCCAACAGACGGCACAAATGAACTGTGTGTGCACATGCATATGCCAATGAAACTTGCATTCCAGTTCAATCTATAGTAACACCATTCAGCTATTTTTCATATCTTAAACCAGAATAGTATTTCAGTAATAATTCGGCAAGCTGCTTACATTGCTTTGCACATACTCAGAGCTTGACCCTAATATTTTTTCTCCATATGCACCCAGTCCACCTCGGATAAGTCCTGAACCAGCTCCGTAAAATGCATTCCCAAATGGATTAGGCTGGGGGTTTGTTGTTGTTGTTGTTGGTGGTCTTGGCAATGGCACCCCAGGCTGCGTTCCTACATTATTATACATTTCTGTAACAAAAAAAAAAAAGGTCAGAACAGGTCGCTTAATGAGAAGATTTTTGGAATCTACACTCTATTAGAAAAGTCTATTAGCTTTATAATCCAAAAAATTCATGTGAATAAATCCAAATCTATAAAATCAATGATAAATAAATTAATCATCCATTGTTTCCACAATTCCATAAAAGAATATCAATCTCTTAGCAACAGGTTAATTCTCATCTCAATTAATCTCAACTGCTTTCATTTGTATAGCATGCTGAATAGATATCCATTATCAAAATAATTTCAATCCTGACTGTATATCAAACACATATTCATTCTCAAAATTACCCAAACAAAATATCAAGCATGCATTATATTTACACACACACGGACACGAAGAAGCATACACATTTGCAAACTAAATCAAAAACTAGCTTTTATAGTCAAGTGGCATCACGTCACCGTCACTAACAAGATGCTATTGTTGTCGAGTGTCTAAATCTAATAAGAGCAAAATAAATTTAAAAAACTCAGTCAAGCATTCTCTATAAGAAATGAATAGCTTAAACCCTTTTTCATCATATGTATATATGCATCATTAATCAATACACTTCACCAAATGCATAACTTGTCAAAACAGAAACCCACATTCATTCTTTTTAGAAACCGAAAATAACTAACACCCAGTTCGCAAAATTAGCTTCAAACTCAGTACATCATCAAAATTCACACAAGTGATTCAATTGTTTCAGATTCTGATCACTAAAATTCAATCTCCCCAGAAACCCTTTTCACTAAGAAACCAGACAATCTTTTAGAATTAAAATTAATGTTCAAAAACATATAACAATAAGAAACGCAACAGATCAAGATCAAACAAATCACAAAAACGAAATGCAAAAAGCGATATATATATATATATAGATAAAAGGAGAGGTTGAATTGGATCTGAGAAAGCGACCTTGAGTGTGAAAAGAGACTGGCCGAGCGAAAAAAATCAGAGCTCCGATGGGGTTCTCAGGTTGTGCTTTGATGAGTCGACAACGTAAACGCAAGCAGTGAAAAAAATTTGGAAGATTCAAGAAGAAGAAGAAATACAAGTTAAAAATGCCGAAGAGTTGCAACCACGTGCTAGTCGCGTGCAGCCGTACACTTGAGTTTAGGTTCATTACAACATCATTGGTCCAATCACATATTTTTCTATGGTTTTTATTTATTTATTTATTTTATTTATTTAAATCTTGTTTGTCAAAAATTCAACGAAAAAAATCAGTGTCTCTAGGCTTTAAGAGTTTACGGTTATTTTCTTTTTGAGATTAAATTTTTTTTTTCCTAAAAAATTAATAAATTTCGAATTTGTAGTTTTTATGATTAATTAAGAAATCATTTCTTTTAAAAAAAATTTAACACCACTAATTGGATCGAGGTCTAGATACGGGATATAAACTACTATAAATATAATTTTTGTTGAGGTTCGTTTAAGTTTAAGAAAATCAAACGTTACAAGTACTATCCGTAGTACAACTCCCGTAAGTATCTATCAACAATCGGCAAAATCAACAGAGCTGGCCCTTGGCCGGTGCACCAGGTGCAACCGCCTTGAGCCTAGGCCTAAGTTCTTTTAAATTTAAAGTTAATTATGTTGGGTCCAAAATCTTCTTTTATTAAATGAAAAGTCAAGTGCTCAATTCGTACTTTTTAATGAAAGATCAAATGACCCGATTAAAATTAAAGATCAAAGGGTCCAAGTAATGAAAACAAAATTAATGACTCTAAAAGATAAAAATGACCGGTTCATTTTTGGATTAAAAAAAATAGCTTTTTTTAATATATATATATATATATATATATGAATAATGTTAGGCTTTTCAAATGTTTATAGTAAATGAGGTATCAATATTATATTACTCATCACATAATCTCATAATTTATAAGATATTGACACCTTACATGTTACAAACATTCGAAAAGTCTAGCACCATTACTCATATATATATATATATATATATATATATATATATATAATATCATGGAAACCCAAAAGTCATTTTTTTGGTAATAACCTAATCATTTTTTTATTAGTTAGAATCCAAATATTGTTGAGAAAAAAATTATTGAGAGCAGATACTCTTAGAGTTTGATTAAACAAAATCAAGATTTTTGGTTTTTTGCTTCTTTTGCTTCAAAAAATTCTTAAAAGTATAGAAAACTTTTTGGTGGAATAGTCACTTTATGCATACAATAATCACGTAGAAAAGCAGGATGTCTATGCCGTGTACGTGTGGGATGGACTAAATCATCGTTGAATTTTATTTTTCCATTTTAGTGGGGCTTGCACAAATAAAGAAAAATCACACGGAAGAAAAATGACCTACAACAACAAATTTTTTTACTTAATTAATTTCTTCAATATATAATAAATTGATCATTATATATATATAAAAAATTCATGATCAGGGATTTACATGCTTTTTCAAACTTTTTAACCCCATGGTTATGGTTCCTTACTCGTAGCTTGTATTGGATGTACACTTGTCAGCTAGTTTCATATTCAAAGATAGATATTTACCCTTGGAATAAATGAAAAATTTCCTGGAAATTGGAATCAAAAGAAATTGATAATTAATTACATATTAAAAAAAATTAGCTAGACAAGTAGTAGTATTTGATATTAAAAGTATTTGATAAAAAAAAAATTCAAGCTTTTTAGATGGATAAAGAGACCCATTTCAGATTTTTCGCCATGTACCTCTAAAAAGTCAATATCAGTCTTAGATCAACCGCTACAACATCACTTGAAATATAACTCCCACTATAAGAAGAGGTTATATTTGACCATATTTTACTATTTAATGGATAAATGTAGAATTAAGAGAAAGTGTACAACACCTTGTAAAAAGTATTCATTAAGAAATCAAAATTTAATGGTTTTATATGATTGCTTAACGGATTTTAAGAATTTTAAGTTTTGATTTCTTAATGAACACTTTTGTAATTCTTAAAATTATAGTGGCTTTATATGATTGCTTACACTTACATGATAGATTCATTAACCATTTACAATCATCATTCTATTCAAATCAAATGCGTTCTCTATGGTTGCATTTCTTAGTGTTGGAGCAAACATTTTCTTTTGAAAACCTTTCCGGATTAGAAATTTTATTTCTCCTAATCAGATTTTCATTGTTAATGCTTATGGCACCAATGCATAAAACATTTGCCCAGATTGGCTATGTGTATCGTCTCTCTCGATAATTTTCTTTGGAAAAAAAAAATGTGTCTCAAAATCACATAGGTGAAAAAAAAATTAAAATAAAAATTGTACCAGTTTGCCTTCCAAGTTCCATCTGTCAGTCAACCAGGCAAATTGGGATACAGTCAACGTTACAGTCTTCTTGATCCCTATCAATTTCCAGGAAATTTCACATTGCAAATTCAAAATTGAGTGCTTCTGATTACAATTCTTCTCGGAAAGTCGAATCTCCATATGGTGCCTGGATAAATATGCTCATCCTCTAAAAGCAACATTTCAGTATTACATTTTCATCTTCAACATGGGTTTATTGTCTCTCATTTTTGTTTCCATTTTATCTGTTGTGTGTTTCTGTTCTTTGATTCATGCTCAGCAGCCATATGTTGGTAAGGCCACAACAGATTGTGACACCACAGATGCTTCGAATTCGAATTCTGTTCTCGGATATTCCTGTAATGGCCTCAACAAAATCAGTTGCCAAGCTTATCTTGTTTTCAGATCCTTGCCTCCTTTCAACACTGTTGATTCCATCTCTACACTCTTAGGCTCCGACCCATCTCAGCTCTCCAAGATCAATTCAGTTTCGGAAACTGGATTCGAAACAAGCAAACTGGTGATAGTTCCTGTAAATTGCTCCTGTTCAGGTCAGTATTACCAGGCAAACACATCTTATGTTATTGAGCAGGGAAATAATTATTTATTGATTGCAAATAATACCTATCAAGGCCTATCAACCTGTCATGCTCTCCAGGATCAGAACAGTAATCTTACTGCCCGGAATTTAATTATCGGTACTAGAATCACTGTCCCTCTTCGATGTGCCTGTCCTACGAAAAACCAGTCTGATGTTGGTGTCCGGTATCTGTTGAGCTATATAGTCACTCAGGGTGATACAATTTCTGACATTAGTAGGAGATTTGGTGTGGATACTGGCAGGACTCTTGAAGCTAACAGGATTCCTGAAGAAGTACCTAATATTTATCCTTTCACTACACTGCTAGTTCCTCTAGAAAACCAGCCTAATAGTTCTCAAACAATAGCACCACCACCACCACCACCATCTCCATCTTCAGCTTCTCCATCTCCCAATAAAGGCTCAAAGAAAACATGGATTTACGCCGTTGTAGGTGTTATAGGTGCAATTACATTGATCTTAGGCACTGTTATTTTCTGTATGTTCTTTCGTAAAAGTAAGAAGAACCCTGATCCAGTTATCGTCACCAATAGTTTTGAGACCTATGAGAAACCTTCAAACAAAAAGATTGATGAAGAATCTCAGGATTTCTTGGAGAGTATGTCTGACATAGCTCAATCAATTAAAGTGTATAGTTTCAAAGAATTGCAGGCTGCAACGGATAATTTCAGCCCCGGTTGTTGGATCAAAGGATCTATTTATCGTGGAACAATAAACGGTGATTTTGCTGCTATAAAGAAAATGAATGGAGATGTGTCGAAAGAGATAAATTTATTAAACAAGATCAACCATTTCAATCTTATAATCCTCTCTGGTGTTTGTTTCAATGATGGAAGTTGGTATTTGGTTTATGAATATGCTGTCAATGGACCTTTGAGTGATTGGATTTACGTCAACAACAACGAAGGAAAGTTCTTGAATTGGGCACAGAGAATACAGATTGCGTTGGATGTGGCGACAGGTCTCAACTATCTGCATAGCTTCGCGGACCCTCCTCAAGTTCACAAAAACGTAAAGAGCAGTAATGTTCTGCTTGATAGTGAATTCAGAGCTAAGATAGCGAATCTTGCTCTAGCGAGGGCAGCGCAAGGACAGGAAGGTGAATTTGCATTGACAAGGCACATTGTTGGGACTAAAGGTTACATGGCTCCTGAGTACTTGGAAAATGGTTTGGTCTCCACAAAGCTTGATGTCTATGCATTTGGAGTTCTCATGCTGGAGATACTTACTGGGAAAGAGGCTGCTGCATTATACGGTGAGGAAAATATGAACTTGTCCAATGTTTTAAATGATGTGCTTAACAAAGAAGATGGACCGGAGAGCTTGAGACACTTCGTAGACCCTTCGATGCAAGAGAACTATCCTTTGGAACTCGCGGTAATCATGCTCAGATTAATTGATAGTTGCTTAAAGAAAGATCCCTCTAGCCGCCCAGCCATGGATGACATAGTGAAGTCTCTCTCAAGAATCTTGAACGTTCACTGACACGGGAGTTATCCAACAACATCTCAGGCTATTAGAGTTTTAGGAGCTTGTAATAGAAAATCTGAACATTTTTCTGCTTTTCCCTTTTGTTGTATGATGAGCTATGTCAACTTAGATTGTAATGTGATTCTCTTGCAATTGCAAGTATAACTATTGGTGTCTCATAAGAATTCTTGCTATGTTGATGGAAATTTTGATTTTTTGTCTAGTATAAACCTCACTTCCGTGAAATATAATCCGGCAAACAGCATTGTTTTACTAAAATTCTGCACAGATACATGAAAAAGATTCATTCAGGCGACATCTCAAATCAGAAAGATCAGCAGCAGCGACCAGCCATCTGCAAGGAGGCATTAGACGACACCAAACTAATGGCACTTTTTCTCAAACTATGATTAATAATTCTCTTAGAAAGAAGCTGTTAAGGTACATGAAACATACAAAATAAATGGTTTATTCAGGCTGAGAATGATCGGAAAGATCAGCTTCAGCTTCAGCAACTGGTCAGTGACTGTCCACAACGAGGCATCAGACGCCACCACGCTAACGGCACATTTTCTCAGACCCTGGTGAAGTTCAACTCAATTGAACACATTACACATCATAGGGAGGAAGAAATGAATGAAAAGTCCGTCTTGTTTTTTTTTTTTAATTGTATGTTATTTTCATACACATATAAAGTTGGTGCAATCAAATATTTAATACTTGATTTGGTCAATCTTCTTATACAAACCTGTAAAATTGATTGGTTAATTAGCATATGCTTGGTGTGGAAATGGTGAGAAATGTCACCTTTTTGTCTCGCTGTTGCACCAACGTCACCGGTTTAATAACTTATGTTTAAAAGGCACCTATTTTGGTGAACTACCAAAATTGCCCTTAAATAATGAATTTATAATTGTGTCTGTACTTCCATCTCCACACTTGAAACGCTGAAGGCAGGAACTCCTCTCTTTCTCTCTCTACAATAAATTTCAAAACTACTCTACTCAACGTTCTTCAGTAAGCACAACAAGGTAATATGTTTGACTGAAATACTGTTTTTGATCCTTCATTTTTTTAAAACGTTCCTTTTGTAAACATGAAACTGGTTTTGTGAATATTGAATCTGTGAAATTTGAATCTCCGAACCTGTTAATAAAAAGCTCGGAGCCTGTTTGAAAATGCTCGGACCCTGTTTTAAAAAGCTCGGACACTGTTTGAAAAAACTCGGAGCATGTTTGAAAAAGCTCGAGCCTTTGGACAAAAGGCTCGAGCCTTTAGAAAACAAGCTCGGAGACATGAAAAAAGCTCGAGACTTTGTAAAAAAGCTCGGGACTTTGTGAAAAAGCTCGGGACTTTTGTAAAAAAGCTCGGGACTTTGTGAAAAAGCTCGAGACTTTTGTAAAAAAGCTCGGGACTTTGTGAAAAAGCTCGGGACTTTTGTGAAAAAGCTCGGGACTTTCTGAAAAAGCTCGGGACTTTGTGAAAAAGCTCGGGACTTTTGTAAAAAAACTCGGGACTTTGTGAAAAAGCTCGAGACTTTTGTAAAAAAGCTCGGGACTTTGTGAAAAAGCTCGGGACTTTTGTAAAAAAGCTCGGGACTTTCTGAAAAAGCTCGGGACTTTGTGAAAAAGCTCGGGACTTTTGTAAAAAAGCTCTGGACTTTTGTAAAAAAGCTCTGGACTTTTGTAAAAAATCTCTGGAATTTGTAAAAAAGCTCGGACTTTGTAAAAAAGCTCTGTACTTTGTAAAAAAGCTCGTAAAAACCTCGGAAACTATTTTAAAAGGCTCTGAGCCTTTTCCATAGCTTTTATGTTTGTCATAATGGTTTGTGGTGATGAATGTTACAGGATAATGAATCGGGTGAGAATAGTAATATCTTACAACGGTCGATGGGAGCAGTTACCCGACGGAAGTCAGAGGTTTGTTGGATCCGACAACCAAGGAATGTATGTGTCAAAGAATATGAGTTACGAAGAATTGGTGTCGATCGTGCATACCGTTGTGAAGTATGATGTAAACAAATACAATGTTGATCTACAGTCAATATCAATCGTTCCTAGCGCTACATGTCGCACATTTGTAAGAAATGACGATGATGTTCAGTTTATGCTAGGGGAAGATCGGGTGATCCCTCAAGTATGTGTTAGTCTAATTGAGAGGGCAACTGGAGATGTGATACGGAATGATATTCCTGCTCCTGAAAATACCCAACCATTTGGATCCGCTAGCGGTAGCAACCAAGTGTTCACACAAAGGAGTGCCACTGAAGGTGGGGAAAACATATGTGCTGTCCAACCGGTAGTGGTCGACCATGCAGATGTTTGTGAACCTCAATTCGACGATGTGTTTGGTTGTCGATTTGAGATGAATGATGAGCGGTACAATGAGCAATACAATGAGATGTACAATGAGGAGAACACTGAACCGAACCTTGGGCCTAACCAGGAGGTGGATAATGAGGCAAATATTGATCTGGTAGATCCTGTAGAGAACACTGATGAAGATCATGTCCAAATTGAAAGACGTGGAAGACGTGTAGAAGGAGTTAGTTGCACCGGAGCAGATATGCCTGGTACTTCCGAGGTCCGGCATAATGTATCTACAGATGATTCTGATAATACCACAACGTGGGTTATTCCCGGAGCAGATTCATACTCGTTTGGGATTGGTAGAAGCACAACCTTGGTAGCAGAAGAACCTACATCCATGATTTATAAAGGTCAGTTCTTTCCGACAAAAAAGGATCTGAAGAGACTAGTTGGCCTTTTCGCAATGCGGCGAAACTTCGAATGGAAGGTGAAAAGGTCCAATAAGACAACGTTACATCTTGTTTGTTTGATTGACAACTGTACATGGAAATTAAGAGCGGTGAGAAGAGATGAAGGGATGTACTTCCAAGTAAGAAGTTTTGTCAATGAACACAGTTGTCCATTGGAGGAGATTCACCGTCGCCACCGACAAGCTAGTGCAGTTATAATTGGAGAAGTGGTTGCACCTAGACTTCAACAACAAGATGGTCGTCTCATGCGTCCCAAGGATATAATCGCCGATATGAAAACAATGTATGGCATCCAAATCATGTACAGTAAGGCATATCAAGCCTTGCATTATGCATTGTCACTGACCTATGGGACACATGAAGAAACCTTCCAACTACTGCCGTCTTTTGGTTACGTGCTGGAACAACAAAATCCCGGCACAATCACTGACTTACAGTGCGCTGACGACGGTAAATTCCTTTACTTTTTCATGTCATTAGGGGCCTCAGTTAGAGGTTTTCAGAGGTGCATGCGTCCGGTTATTACAGTTGATGGTACCCATTTGAAGGGAAGATTCGGGGGTACAATGTTTGTTGCAACTGCCCAAGATGGAAACGAACAGGTGTATCCAATTGCTTTTGGGTACGGCGACTCCGAAAACAACCTTTCATGGGAATGGTTTTTGGATTGCTTGAAGGGTGCCCTTGGTCATATAGATGATCTGGTTTTTATTTCCGATCGACATGCAAGCATTGAAGCAGGGATTTCTAAAGTGTTCCCTTATGCAACCCATACCATATGTTGTTGGCACTTTGGTGAAAATGTGAAGAAGCGATTTCACAGAAAAGATGTTGCCAGCTTAATGGGCAAAGCCGCTAGAGCGTACACTGAATTCAAATATAACCGGTACATGGGTGAGTTACGTAACCTGCACAAGAATGCGTTCGATTATGTTGAATCTGCCGGTCCACACAAATGGTCTCGTGTACACTGTCCCCAACGAAGGTTCAGGGTGATGACAACAAATGTTGCAGAGTGCATAAACTCATGCCTTAAATTCGCACGACAACTCCCTATGTTGACATTGGCAGAGTTCATTAGGAATATGTTACAGCGTTGGTTTCACGATCGACATCGAGCTGCACAGTCCATGCGTCATCAGTTGACCGACGCAGCACATCTTGTGATGCTACAACGGGTCGAGAAGTGCGGTTATATGACCGTCAATCCAGTGGACTGGAACATTTTCTCTGTCAAACGGTCCGGAAAACAGTGGACTGTTGACTTAGCCCGGAAGACATGCACATGCAACAAATTCCAAATGGATCAGTTTCCGTGTTCTCACGCACTCGCAGCGGCAAGGTACATTAACAGTATAAAATTATACCCTATATTAAGCAAGCGTGATTGTCACTTTTTTCATTGGTTTTGCAGGGAGCGGAATTTGGATTTCACATCGCTGTGTTCGGACTACTACAAGAGACAGACACTTATTGATGCATACTCAGTTCCTATTATGCCTGTTGGCCATCCTTCTTCATGGGTAGTGCCGTCCGACATCGCTGAGCGGGTGGTTTTAAATCCAAAGACCAAGAGACAATCAGGTCGCCCGATGGAGGGTCGACATGCATCGTCTTCCGAGAGGACAACCACCCAATCGTGTAGAAGATGTGGACAATCAGGTCATAATAGCAGGAGGTGTTCTAATCCGCCCTTGATTATTGAAGGTCCGAGCAGAATTGTTCCCGAGGAATACCGTCGTAAGTGTAGCGTATGTCATCAAGTTGGACATAACAAACAGACGTGCCCACACAAGGAATCTGCCGATGAGTGAACCGAGCCGTTCATACTTATTGTTTAATTGAGTTGGGGTGTTAATTATTACTTGTTTTATTGTATGATATGAAATGCGTGTGTTGTACTTGTAAATGAAAACACTTTAAATTTTAAACAAAAAATTTATAATTTGAAAGTTCATTACTATAATTGTTTGTATATCGACAACTACAACATCTAATGTGGCTTGGAGTTACAAAAAATCTCCACAGCCATCTTCTCCCGTATGGTGCACATATCTTCTTCTGACCAGTCGAACGTCATCCTGTTCGCCAGTACGTACTCCATCAATCTCAAGGTATGAGCACCACAGTTACCCCTGCGACTCAGCACATGAACAACCGTTACAATAGAAGTTGAATAAAACAAACTTAAAGTTTAAATGATGTTCGTACAGTCATACCCTCTAGTCTGTTGGGGCACATGTGTTGTAGACACCATGCTTACCCCAAAGGGCCTATTCCGCTTCTGATACTTCGCCTCGCCCGTTGGTCTGGCATCGTGAAACCCCACCTGATGCAACATCGAGGGTATAAACCACCGCAATGGAGCAACCTGCTCTTTCCTGATCTGTAGGGGGACTTCCTGTCTGAACGGGTCTAGCAGGTGGATCTTCCCGACAGTAAGGTCAACGCTGGCCACGAGCCAATGCTGGCCACCAACGTTGCACGGAATAAGGACCTGTACCAAGTGTTCAAGATATTGTTATGGTCAAAATAAGAATTTTTAATTAAACACATTGAAACCATAACTGTATTTTGCTCACCGTGTCAACCTCGTGCCATGGTCGGTTCCCTACCGGGAGCAATCCACGTACCGTCATCAGATCTTCAGGGGACCACCTGTACTTCAACACAGACCAGTTTTTTGGGGCTTTGCCCACAGCATCGCGAGGCATGATTCTCCGCCACTGAAACTCCATCATTGACTGAAAATAGACAACGAACTGAAACGTTAGAAACAGGATGAAACACAACAAACAGACGTGTGAAAACAGTACATTTGAAACACTTACATAGAACTGAGAATCTAGTAGGTTCATCCTCTGAATGTAGACAGTGGGGAATGCTCGTTGACGCTTCCGTAAAATATGCAGGTACGCGTCAATATGCTGACAATATAAACATTATACATTGTTAGTATTCTTCCATAAGTTAAACAAACTTAAAAGACAATCAAAGTAAGGAAAGTACCGTGTCCTCCAACTCCATAAAGTTGGTTTGCAACCGGTGGAACCAAGTCACAGGCACGGGGGTCATCAGATCCACATCACGTCTGTGTAATTTTCAATTATTTAGGAATACAACTAATTTAACTTAGGTGTTTCAAAATAAATTCACAATATTTTAATACTTACAATTCCCCCGTCACGTTCCTCTTGTAGGCTTTGTAAGCTGCAAGCTGGTCAGCGTCTACCAATCCATCGGGCCTGAATGTATGTGCTGATGACATGGGCAGTGTCCTTGGCCTCTTCGGCCGACAGGGGTCAGTGTATGGGCTCATCAACTGCCAGCCTCGTTTGCGCATCCGCTGCTGCCTATGCTGACTGTGGATTGGGGGGTGTTGGGAGGAGGAACTCTGAAATGGCTGATCACGTCGAGGGCTCCGGTGGGTTGGACCGCCAGTGTCACTAGGGGGTGAGGTGTGACGGGATCGAGTAGAGGGGAGCGGTGTCGGATGGACCGCAGGGGTGCTCCCTATGGATCGCCTGGTCAGGTCAGGAGTGTGGACTGTACGGGAGGAGGGACTCTGACCCAGTGGACTGAACGGGTCCGCTGTGTGGTCCTGGATATAAACAGGAGGATCCACATCCTGTACCTCCATAAGCAGCGGATACTCTAATATCGCCTGGGTAACTGTCTCCCCAAATACTCCTGTATCCGTGCCACCAGGGACTTGCATCTGCTGGTCTCGTACTGTATCTCCAGCTATTGGACCCTGTGTCTGAGGTCCATCAGCCTCCGTCGTAGGTCCGGTGGCTGGGTCTGTCCCTCCGTCTCTGTCTGTACGGGGAGAGTCTTGATCATGGAAGGGTGGACCATCCCTGCCAGACTGTGATGTCGAACCCCACCGCCCCCGGAGAAAGTCCATCACCTCTCTATGCTGCCTATCCCGTTCCCGATCACTCTTCCGGATATCCTCCCGTAACGCAGCGACTGCATCCATCACATCTTGGATTTTTTGTTCCAAACGATCCTGAAACAAAATCATTATTATCAGTACTAAAACCCAACACTTGTTTCAACATAAATAATGCATTACACCATTTTTTACATACCTGGCGATGCCCTCCAACGTCTTCTCGTGAATGTACTCCACTGGGCATCGCAAAGCGAACCTGTCTGCGCCTAAGAGGACTCCCAGCGACAAACTCCGGGACCGAACCCTCCGTATCCGGCCTGTGCCTGAGGGGACTCCCACCGCCAAACTCATGGTCGGAACCCTCCGTATGACTGGGTCCGGCAGTCGTATGATGTAAAGGATCCGGTACCGAGCCGTCGTGTCCATCGGCAGCCATATATAGACTGCCTCCCTCATTTATGCCTTCGTAGTACCGTGCAACCCTCTCAGCTGCTGTCGGCACCAGTGCAGTCCTCGCAAACATCTGAAATCGTGGTTAGACCATTCTATTTGTATAATCGTAATATGTAAACACTTTAACACAATAGATCCTTACCCTGGCTAAGAAAATTTTTCTGTCCAGCTTGTCCGACCTTGGTTGAGTTTGCAACTGCCATTTCAGAATACGGGGGGACAACTCAATCTCCCTACGTGTCCCAAATCGGGTCCCAAGCTCAGGGATAACCTCATACGCAAATACCTATGTAAAAGAACAAGTTATTCAGAATCCAATCATTTATTCCGTAACTCATGGAAAAAAAATTTCAGGTTTTCAAACGATACAAATTCTAAATTCTCACCAACAGTGCGTGAGCTAGACCGTAAATGTTGTACGTCTCCACCGTGTGAACGTCAACGCCCTTTTCATGCTGTCGTCTCTCATACCGCACACGTCGACCGTTTAAGGCATTCTTGAATCCAATAATGGACTGCCTATACACGTGGGCACCCCACGGGAATGCATCAAAAGCGTCCAAGTCCTCGACTAGCCGGATCTGCCATAATGGAACTTTCTGTCTCTCGTCCAACCCCATCAATATCCAGTTTAGCATATAAAGGAGGCACAGCTTCACAGCATCGTACTGCTCCTCAAATACACCGATCCGTAGAACAGCTTTCAGCTGTTCATAATCCACATCAGCTGCACCATTGAAATACCGTTGTTGTATCCCGTTCTGAACCATCTCATACCTCGTCGTGTCGGGAATCACTCCAAACTTCAATCCGGTGATCAGACAGAATTCAACCTTGGAGAACCGGACCGAACGAGTACCTAACAAAAATCTCATCTCATCCTGCAGCCCATCGTGATGTAGCTCGCGCAATAGCAGTCGATGGACTACGCTACCCGAAAACTTCATCCCCCGATCCATCCTCAGGAAATGACCAAAACAAGACTCTGTATACCGACGTCGGTCTTCGACCTTGAATTGTTCTGGTACACTGTCTAGTGCGACGTCGATATCTTTAAGGTCGCTGAAATGGTCATGCCGAGTTATTTTTCCATCGTACCATTCATCCTCTGGAGTTTTAAGCAAATCCTTTAGTTCACTACTCATCTGCATTTTCATAGAAAGAATGCATCAGTAAACTGTTAAAGGCTAGGACATAATAATATAAAATAGCAGAGAAGCAGTTTCAAAAAGCTCGGACTCAAGTTGAAAACGCTCGGACAGTGTGAAAAAAGCTCGGACACAGTTGGAAAATGCTCGGACTCATATAAAAAAAGCTCGGGCACAGTTTGAAAAAGCTCGGGCACAGTTTGAAAAAGCTCGGGACCAGTTTGAAAAAGCTCGGGACCAGTTTGAAAACGCTCGGACTGTTGAAAAAGCTCGGACACTGTTTCAAAAAGCTCGGACACTGTTTCAAAAAGCTCGGACACGTGGTGAAAATGCTCGGACTGTTTAAAAAGCTCGGACTCGGTTTTAACAAGCTCGGACTCAGTTTAAAAAAGCTCGAAAAATCTTTCAAAAAGCTCGGAAACTGTTTCAAAAACCTCGGACACGTGTTGAAAATGCTCGGACTGTTCAAAAAGCTGGGACTCAGTTTTAACAAGCTCGGACTCAGTTTTAACAAGCTCGGACTCAGTTTAAAAAAGCT
Source organism: Dipteronia sinensis (assembly GCA_033220585.1). NCBI lineage: Eukaryota > Viridiplantae > Streptophyta > Magnoliopsida > Sapindales > Sapindaceae > Dipteronia > Dipteronia sinensis. The sequence continues at coordinate 4,789,136 of CM065638.1, read as the reverse complement.
CGAACTTTTTTCAAAAAGCTCGGAAACTGTTTCAAAAAGCTCGAACACGTGTTGAAAAAGCTCGGACTGTTGAAAAAGCTCGGACTCGGTTTTAACAAGCTCGGACTCAGTTTAAAAAAGCTCGGAAAATTTTTCAAAAAGCTCGGACACGTGTTGAAAATGCTCGGACTGTTCATAAAGCTCGGACTCAGTTTTAACAAGCTCGGACTCAGTTTAAAAAAGCTCGAAATTTTTTCAATAAGCTCGAACACGTGTTGAAAATGTTCGGACTGTTCAAAAAGCTCGGACTCAGTTTTAACAAGCTCGAACTGTCTAAAAAAGCTCGGCAACTGTTTGAAAAAGCTCGGACTCAGTTTCAAAAAGCTCGGACACTGTTTAAAAAAGCTCGGGCTTTTTAAAAAATCTCGGGCACTGTTTCAAAAAGCTTGGAAATTGTTTTAAAAAGCTCGGCCACATTTTAAAATAGCTCGACAATAGTTTCAAAAAGCTCGGCCATTTTCAAAAAGCTCGGAACCAGTTTGAAAAAGCTCGAAAACCCAGAAAAAGCTCGAAAACCCTGAAAAAGCTCGGAAAACGTTTTAAAAAGCTCGGAAAAAACTCTTAAAAAGCTCGAATAAGCTTGAAAAAAGCTCGGAATCACCTTGAAAAAGCTCGGGAACCCAGATCTTCAACGGATTTACAAACCCTAACCTAACCCACAACCATTCTCAGATCAACAAACAAACATAATCTACAAGTTTAATCTACAACCAACCAACATCAAACATGAACTTATTACAAACAAAATCAACAACATAATCTGACTCAACTTACCGTCGATTGAAGATGCTCTCGTCTGAACACCCGATAAACACTGTTGTCCTACCGCCGGTTACTTCGACGTCTTTTTCAGACGGAAAACCACTGATCTTCCAACGCCGGTTCTTTTTCCAAGAGATGTTTTCTCTCTCTGGTTTTTCTCACTAGGTTTGAAAACGACAAAAACTCACTTGGAAGGGGTATTTTTGTCTGGACACCTATATTGGTGCCTTTTAAACATGAATTAGTAATGTGGTGATATTTGCACAACACCCACCACAAATAGTGCTATTTATTTTTTGAACCCTATGCTTGGTTCCTGTTAATCAAATGCTATGTTAGGGCATATGGCAATTGGGTCAGGGCATATGGCGATATCAACCGATAGGAGCAGGTCCATAAATGCAAATTTTCAATAGATATCGACAAGATAAACCGTTAAGCAGACTAGTGGTGAAGCCAGAAATTTGGCTTTAGGGGTAATACAAAAATTAATTTTCAATGTCACGTAAGATAAATATATTAATATTTAAGAAATAAGTTGTTAAAAAAATGTGATACCCCTTGGTTGTAAAGGTAGTGTCACAAAAAAATATATATTAATTTTGAGAATTAGAATACAACGTATCGCTCTTTTATATTTCGAAAATCATCTGGAATCAAATATTGATTTTTTTTTCTATAATTAACAAACAATGTAGGTTAAAACTCAAATAATTGTATCAAGATATAATGAGTATCGTAGAATAAGATAGTAAGCCTTTAATATTTATTTAGTTTTTTGCCATGAAAATATATTAAATAATAATGTATACTAGACTAGACAATAATGTATGAAATAATAGGAAATCATTTATTATTATTTTTATTAGAAATTAAAATCATGAAAGAAAAAGAGATTGATATTGTATCCTACAATCATAGACAACAAAATAGGAAAGATATTTATTTAATTAATTTATATTATTAAAATAATAGGATAAATCAAGCTAATATTATCATCTACATATTTGAACATCCACAATGTATAGGACCCGAACACAAGACCCATTGTGTGTTACATCACCATTTTTGGGTCTTATTTTCAAAAAATAGGTCTTCCTATTTGGATCCCATTTAAATAGGTCTCTTCTCACCACAATACAATTAAATCGGTAAAGATAAATTGGATCCATTTTTTTTTTACTTTTTTCAAACAATTATTACTCTTCTTTAAAATATAATATATATTAATAAAATATAATATATTTTAAATATGAACACTATCAATAATTATTTAACAAATTATAATTAATGTAAAAAATAACACAATTAACTAATTTAAAATTATTACAACCGAATTACATCAACTATAAAAATAAATGCTACAAGTCTAGTATTCAGAATTCAAGTCTAGTAAAACTATTTAAAAAAAATTAATGTTTTCATAACTTTTGATTCAAAATTTTTTTATATTGTGACAAGTCTAGTATTCATAACTCAAGCATTTTGTAATAATAATATTACAAACTAATACATATCTATCAAAATATTAATTTTTATAAGTTCTTACATTTTAATTCAATTTTATACATAATTAATATTAAAATTTTATATATACTTATTTAAATTTATATTTACATATAATTATATATATATATATTATATAAAGTAAAATAAATGAAAAAAATCAACGTTTTCATTCAAATTATTTTAATTTCATTAAAATAAAATTCTAAAATTAAAATTAAAATTATTTATATATTTTTTTCATTATAAATAATTATTTAAATTTATAATTATATATTAAAATAATAATAATAATAATAATAATAATAATAATAATAATAACAGATAATAAACCGAATGATTAGAAGTTATTGGAAACCAAACTCTCAATTATCCGGCAAAACCCAAATTGAGTTCCACATTTGGAATCCAAGATAGAGCTAGTGTGGTGGGTCCTACAAACAAGGCTTTTTTTGGTTCTTATGTGTGCTCCATTGTGCCCCCAACTAGACCCACTTAAAAGTGGGTCTTGTTAAATGGGTCTCATTTGAGCCCTATTATGAATCCTCGTATTATATCATAATTTTTTTATAATTAAAAATTTGAACATTTTCATTGGTTTGGGTGGCCATGGCCCCTATGGACCCCCCCTAATTTCCCTAAGCAAGGCTGTAATACAACTCCCATAAGCATATATCAACATTTGGCGAGATCAAAATATAACTCCCATGACAATGAGATATCTCCTCATACTTTGTGATTTAATGAATAATCATGGAAGTAAAACTTTTATCACTCAAGTAAAAGAGAGTGAAAGTGCACAAAGACCTTGCTAAAAGTGCCGAGGAATTGGAGTATATATGAATCCAAGTATTGCTTTGGTTATTGTCTATGTCTTGGTACATAGCTTTGTTGTTCTTCTTTACAATACAGTTTCTATGGAAAAAAAATAAAATAAAAAATTTGTAGCAATTTATCTCAACTCAGAGAAAGTGTCCGGAAATGTTCCTTTTGTGGATCATGGCACAAAGTCAAATGTGATGGCTGCTTTAGATTGTGTCTTCCATCTAACAGTAGCTGTGCAATCACAGACATGTTTGAATGAGCTGTGATGACAAATTCCAACCCTGAAATCTTTCCAAAATCACATTTGATCACATATCATTACAAACAAAAAACTAGTTTACTATTTTAAATAAGCATTGAATATTATTACTTCTCTATCCAATAATTATGTATTAGTTCAACATGATTAAAGAAAGTGGTGATGGTCAACCAGGCAAATTGGGATACAGTCAACGTTACAATCTTCTTGATCCTTATCAAATTCCAGGAAATTTCACATTGCAAATTAAACACTGAGTGCTTCCGATTACAATTCTTCTCAGAAAATCAAATCTCCCATATGGTGCCTAGATAAATATTCTCATCCTCGAAAAGCAACACTTTTGCATTACATTTTCATCTTCAACATGGGTTTATTGTATCTCATTTTTGTTTTCAGTTTATCTCTTGTGTGTTTCTGTTCTTTGATTCATGCTCAGCAGCCTTATGTTGGTAAGGCCACAACAAATTGTGGCACCACAGATGCTTCGAACTCGAATTCTGTTCTCGGATATTCCTGTAATGGCCTCAACAAAATCAGTTGCCAAGCTTATCTTGTTTTCAGATCCTTGCCTCCTTTCAACACTGTTGATTCCATCTCTACACTCTTAGGCTCCGACCCATCTCAGCTCTCCAAGATCAATTCAGTTTCGGAAACTGAAACTTTCGAAACAAGCAAGCTGGTGATAGTTCCTGTAAATTGCTCCTGTTCAGGTCAGTATTACCAGGCAAACACATCTTATGTTATTGAGCATGACAATAATTACTTCTTGATTGCAAATGACACATATCAAGGCTTGTCAACCTGTCATGCTCTCCAGGATCAGAACAATAATCTCACTAGGAATTTATTTACCGGTACTAGAATCACTGTTCCTCTTCGATGTGCCTGTCCTACGAAAAACCAGTCTGATGTTGGTGTAAAGTATCTGTTGAGCTACATAGTCACATGGGGTGAAACAATTTCTGACATTAGTAGGAGATTTGGTGTGAATACTGGCAGGACTCTTGAAGCTAACAGGATTCCTGAAGAAGTACCTAATATTTATCCTTTCACTACACTACTAGTTCCTCTAGAAAACCAGCCTAATAGTTCTCAAACAATAGCACCACCGCCACCACCACCACCATCTCCATCTTCAGCTTCTCCGTCTCCCAACTCTTCATCCAATAAAGGCTCAAAGAAAACATGGATTTACGCCGTTGTATGTGTTCTAGGTGCAAGTACATTGATCATAGGCACTGTTATTTTCTGTATGTACTTTCGTAAAAGTAAGAAGAACCCCGGCACAGATAGTTTTGAGGCCTATGAGAAACCTTCAAACAAAAAGATTGATGAAGAATCTCTGGATTTCTTGGAGAGTATGTCTGACATAGCTCAGTCACTTAAAGTGTATAGTTTCAAAGAATTGCAGGCTGCAACGGATAATTTCAGCCCCAGTTGCTGGATTAAAGGATCTATTTATCGTGGAACAATAAACGGTGATTTTGCTGCTATAAAGAAAGTGAATGGAGATGTGTCGAATGAGATAAATTTATTAAACAAGATCAACCATTTCAATCTTATAATCCTCTCTGGTGCTTGTTTCAATGATGGAAGTTGGTATTTGGTTTATGAATATGCTGTCAATGGATCTTTGAGTGATTGGATTTACGTCAACAACAACGAAGGAAAGTTCTTGAATTGGGCACAGAGAATACAGATTGCGTTGGATGTGGCGACAGGTCTCAACTATCTGCATAGCTTCGCTAACCCTCCTCACGTTCACAAAGACGTAAAGAGCAGTAACGTCCTGCTTGATAGTGAATTCAGAGCTAAGATAGCAAATCTTGCTCTAGCGAGGGCAGCGCAAGGACAGGAAGGTGAATTTGCATTGACAAGGCACATTGTTGGGACTAAAGGTTACATGGCTCCTGAGTACTTGGAAAATGGTTTGGTCTCCACAAAGCTTGATGTCTATGCATTTGGAATTCTCATGCTGGAGATACTTACTGGGAAAGAGGCGGCTGCATTGTACAGTGAGGAAAATATGAACTTGTCCAATGTTTTAAATGATGTGCTTAACAAAGAAGATGGACCGGAGAGCTTGAGACACTTCTTAGACCCTTCGATGCAAGAGAACTATCCTTTGGAACTCGCAGTAATCATGCTTAGATTAATTGATAGTTGCTTAAAGAAAGATCCCTCTAGCCGCCCAACCATGGATGACATAGTGAAGTCTCTCTCAAGAATCTTGAACGCTTCACTAACATGGGAGTTATCCAACAACATCTCAGACTGTTAGAGTTTTAGTAAATCTGCTTCGATTTTTCTGCTTTTCGTTTTTGTTGTATGATGAGTTCATGTCAACTTATATTGTAATGTGATTCTTTTGCATTTGCCAGTATAACTATTGGCATCTGATAAGAATTCTTGCTATCTTGATGAAATTATGATTTTTAGTCTATTATAAACCTCACTTCTGTGAAATATAATCCAATAAAAAGCATTGTTTTACTAGAATTCTGCTAAAAATTATCTAGATAGAAGCTTTCAAGGAACATGAAACATAAAATACAAATAGACACATAAGAAAGATTTATTCAGGCGACATCTCAAATCAGAAAGATCAGCAGCAGCGACCAGCCATCTGCAAGGAGGCATTAGACGACACCAAACTAATGGCACTTTTTCTCAAACTATGGTTAATAATTCTCTTAGGAAGAAGCTGTTAAGGTACATGAAACATACAAAATAAATGGTTTATTCAGGCTGAGAATGATCGGAAAGATCAACATCAGCATCCGGTCAATGGCTGTCCACAAAGAGGCATCGGACGCCACCAAGCTAGTGCCACATTTTCTCAGGCCCTGGTGAAGTTCAATAGGGAGGAAGAATTGAATGAAAAGTCCCTCTTATTTTTTTTTAAATTGTATGTCATTTTCATACATACAAAGTTGGTGCAGTAAAATATTTAATACTTGATTTGGTCAATCTTCTTATAAAAACCTATAAAATTGATTGGTTAATTAGTATATGCTTGGTTCCTGTCGATCACATTTAGTCAACAAATGATATTTAGCTGTTAGCATACAAAATCACCTGGACATTGAAGAGATCACCAATTTGCAGACTATATATCAACTCATCTTCAAATTTCTAATCTTCCAACAAGTTCTTAAATAAACAGTAGTTCTTCATGGATCAGATTCTGTTAATCCTTTTCGTATTTTTCTGCCTTTCAATACCAAACTTCTATGCTCAACAAAATTATTCAGGAAACTCAGTTACGAATTGTGACAACAACGATGAAACAGGCCCATCTCCAGCTTTTCTTTACACCTGCAATGGTAGAAAGCAATCCTGTCAAGCTTTTCTGATCTTCAAATCTCAACCTCCTTACGACACAGTCTCCAGCATATCAAATCTCACATCTACAGACCCATCAGAAGTTGCCCACATCAACAATATCACAAATTCTGCAGAAGTCTTGCCTTCAAATAAAGAAGTGATTGTTCCTTTAATTTGTTCTTGTTCAGGTCAGTACTATCAAGCCAACTCCTCTTTCACCATTCCTACAAATGATGATACATATTTCACTATCGCACAAAACACGTACCAAGGTTTAACCAGTTATGATATCCTTCTGAGAGAGAACAATTATAGTGCCACAAGCTTGAATCCTGGTCTGATATTACTAATACCACTTAGTTGTGCTTGTCCCACAAGCAACCAAGCTGTAAATGGAACCAAATTTCTTTTAACATACTCGGTTAGTTCAGGGGACAATGTTTACGATATTAGTGAGAGATTTAATGCAAGTATACGAAGTGTAGTTCATGCAAATGGATTCACTGAAACTGTTCTGGATGGACCGGTTATATTTCCCTTCACTACAATTCTTATTCCACTGTCAACTGAACCTTCGAGTTCTCAAACGATAATTCGATATCCTCCACCACCATATTCTTCTCCAATCATTCCACTTTATAAGTACAACAAAAGGTCAAGCAATAGACTTTATGTTTGGACTGGAATTGGAATTTCTCTGCTAGTCATCTGCTTTGTTCTGTCTATAGTTTTACTGCATTACAAGAAGAAAAGAAACGAAGCTGCTCAAAAGATCGGAAAATGAAAAGGGAAAGAGGATCTACCTGAGGAATTCTTACTTCGCATTGCTAACATTGATCAAGGGTTGAAATTCTACAAATATGAAGAAATAAATGCTGCCACTGAAAATTTCAGCACCAAAAACATGATAGGTAGTTCTGTATATTGCGGAATTCTCGATGGAGAAACGGTAGCCATAAAAAAAATGATCAATAATGTATGCAAGGAAGTGAATTTACTGAAGAAGATCAACCACTTCAATATAATCAGCCTTTACGGAGCATGTGAGCATCATGGGGTCATTTACCTCGTCTATGAATTCATGGAGAATGGTTCCCTGAAGGATTTGCTATGCAAAAAGAGCGCTCCTGAAGTTGAGAGTTGGAATTGTAGAATTCAGATAGCTGTGGATGTAGCTCATGGCCTTCTTTATCTTCACAACTTCACTGACACTGGATATGTGCACAAGGATATCAGCAGCGGCAATGTTCTACTCGATAAACAATTAAGAGCTAAGATTGCAAATTTTAGTCTGGCACGATCAGCAGTGAGAGGAGAAAGTGGAAATGTATCTACAAAGACTGCTTTGGGAACAAAGGTTACATGGCACCTGAATATATAGAATATGGTTTGGTTACACCAGAGATGGATACATATTCCTTTGGAGTCGTTCTGATAGAACTGGTTACCGGGAAAGAAGCTGTATATAAGCAGGACGGAGAAGAAGTACTTCTAGCAGAAGCCGTGTTTTCAGCTATGGAAGGTGGAAATGTAGAAGCTAAGCTTGGTTGTCTTATAGAGCCTAATCTGCAAGCAAAGAACAAGATGGAATTTGCTCTTTGTATAATAAAGTTAAGCCTAGCCTGCTTGTTACAAGAACCCGAAAGCAGACCGAGCATGGCTGAAGTAGTTTCATCCTTGTTGAAGATTCAATTAGATGTGCAGAGATCAGAACCCTTTTTTTGGAATGGTTTTGTATGATAAAACATGTATAAAATCCTGTAAACTAATTTCAGAATTATGCAAAAATCTTTAGTTCTTCTGTAATAAAAAAGAAACAGCAATCAAAACTGAATAAATCGAAATTATATATACAATTTTATTACATGAAACATCATTAATTCGGTACAATTAGCGAGGTTTGACAGGATTGATGATCTGATGAACTTCTGATTCTAACCCAGAAGTCCAAGACCGATGTAGTGTCTCAGAAGATTGAGCAAGAACAGAGAGGTTAAAGACGATTTCTCCCATGCTTGGTCTCGACAAAGAATTCTCCAACGTGCAAGCCCTTGCCAATGTTGCCAAGCTCAGAGCACCATCAATTGGATAAAAGCTCTCCAAGTTAGGGTCCATCCAATTTCTCAGCCTCTCCTCTCTCTTATCTTCAATTTCCAAAACCTCACATATCTCCTCCTTCCACAACAAAGAAGTTTTACCATTTACTTTCGCTCCCATGGCTTTCTTTCCTGAAAGCAACTCCAACAGAATGAGCCCGAAAGCAAACACATCAACTTTCGGCATCACATCATTCGTAGCAGGTACAGCCAATGAGAAATTCGCTATTTTGGCCTTGAACCTGGAGTCTAGAAGTATATTGGTTGTTCTGATATCCCTGTGAACAATACTTGGTTGAGTATGTTCATGCATGTATTGCAGACCATTGGCCACATCTAGTGCTACATGTAACCTCTGTCTCCAAGTGAGGAAAGCTGAAGAGCTCGAAGAGGATGAAGATTTCGGGTGCAACCACTTATCTAACGACCCGTTTTCAGCATATTCATAAACCAAGAAGCGATTCCCTTCGGAATCTGATGAGAGACCCATCAACTTCACCAGATTGGCATGGTTAACCTTCTGTAAAATCTTTAGTTCCTGCGTGGCATCATCCTTGATTTGCTTTACAGCCAAGACCTTCTCATTAATAGTGGCCCTGTATACTGATCTTCCAATCCTGAAATGTTTACTTAAGTTCATGGTTGCCTCCATAATCTCTTTAATCTCATACATGATTGGCTTGTCTAGATAGCCTGAAACTCCTGTAAGTAGCTTATCCTGGTTAATCTTGGTCTCGAATGTTCCACATCTCGCGAATTCCGTCACTGGAATCAATCCAGTGCTCTCGAAAGAGGAACCATTGCGATTATATACCTTCCTTCTCTTGCATAAATGGCGAGCGTAAACAACCAAAGCTATAAAAATTAAAATCAAAAGTGCACCTGCTATGCTTATAGCTACGATCAAAATCCGTCTAACTTTGGATTCACTTCTATGATAAGAAGGATAAAATTGGGAGAGAACTGGCAGTTCTGACACTGGAATCAAAACTGGATAATTCACCGCATCTCTGAAGTTCCTGTGGTTGTTTTCCTTTTCGATATCAAATGGCGATACTTTTAGCTTAGCACCTACTTGCGAAACATCATCATTAGGTTGCCATACATAAGTAATTAGATATCGAATTCCATTATCCTGTTGTGTCTTTGAAGGGCACTTACAGAACAAAGGAAAAGTCACATTGTCACCAATATGCAAGAGACTTGGAATTAGACTGGGGTTCATTTGTTGCACTACATGCCAGTTAGTGAGATTCTCGAATGAAGTGGTTGAAACAAAGTAGTAGTTATCATCTTTCTTGATTTGATAAGTTATGTTGGCAAAATACTGGCTTCCATTGCAACCACAGGTGATAGGTACTAGCAGGAGTTGGTTCGGACTTAATGGGGTATCCTCCGAGACCAGGTTACTGGCTTCTGCAACCGATGAACGATTGACCCCGAACAAGCTAGATATGTTACCCAGGTTCAAGAATCCTGGTGACTGGGCACGGTATGCGACATAAGTTGGGCATGAGTTGAGTGAATCTGCAGAGCAGGAAAAGTCTGTATCATTCAAAGATGGTGATTGAGCTGTGATCTGGGTGATGAAGAAAAAGAATAACAGGAAAATCTGACCCAACCAGGAATGCAGGGAAACTGCCATTGATACGAGTTCCGTTGGTTGTGATGTTGAGTATCTAATCTTTCAATTATTAGATACTAGGAAGTTGTTTACGGAGTCTCACTTAAAGATGATAGAAAAGCTAAGCATCTTAGCTAATGTGAATCTTTCAATTCTAATAAAATAGAATTTTATTTATAAAACGACCAACGGAAACTCTGTCTGTAGCATTGAATTGGAATGCTTCTCATAGTTTTCTTCTCCCTCCCCAACGACATATACTGACATTATGCATAAACTACTTAGAATATCATTTTCAAGATACAATCACACGGAAACGAAAATCAAAAGCTGACAAAACTTCTATTATTTCTAATTTTTCTGAATTAAATTTCCTTTTCTTCTAAATATCTTAGATAATCATCTTATTAGTTTAATACAACAAACCTAGTTGGGACGGCAAGAAGTTCCCCATCTCACAAATTTTACATTCTAAGTCAGTGAACCTCAACTAATTTGATAGCTACATCAGGATTTAATAGAGCTAAGAGAATATTTTGATTGTTCATGCACTGTGGAATCATCACTCAATGACAAAAGTTGATAAAAATATTACCTAGAATAAAGGTGAGCAACATGCTTGCAGAAATTCTAACATGTAGGACTGTACTGACCGCCAGAATGCCTGCAAGTTTGGCTGGATGGAAACATCCAATGTGTCAAATTGAATGGATCTTCCGTTGTCTGATCTCGCTCTGTAATCAAACAATAAACTGTATAAACCTTACAAGGAGGGATAAAATTACAGAAAAAAGGAATTTGTCCGCCGAAAAAAGGAATTTGTCCGCTGTTGCTCGTGAGAACGTCAGCTAATTATACTGTACAATAATACAATGTAGAAAAAGACACGAGCCGTTTTGTGATGGATGATTTTTCTTGCACTTTCAATGCAAGATCAAGAGAAGCCATTGTAAGGAAATGTAAAAGCAGATTCATATGCAGTTCACTGGCATGCTGCTAGACAAAGATAAATATTCAACTTGGTGTCATCAATTTATAACAATAATAGAAATAACTACAAAATTTCTATATATTGGCCTCTACTTCACAGGCCATTTCAATTCCTGCTAACATGATAAATAATGCCAAGTACTGAACAAAAAGTAAGTTCAGAAAGAAAACATTGAGACAATTGCTAATATTTTGCTTTAAAAAGAGATCATTGATTCAAAAGTTTAACCACACGTTGGTGTAAAGCTATTTGAATAAATATTATAAACTCTTGTGAGATCTGCAGAGTTGACTGTCCATAAATGACCACGTAGTGCCAGCGGAAGGACATCATTTATCTCCTCGCATTTCTCTTCTACGAGAGCAGCCTCTTTTCGCTTGCCTTCCTTCCAAAGACTCTTCACAAGAAATTCTTTAGTGGCAGCATCAGGCATCAAACGTGAATTAGTCATGTCTTCAAATACCCTATATGCAAGAGGAGCTCTCTCACATTTGCAGTAAGCTTGAATCAGTATCTTAAACATATAAGCATCAGGCTCCACACCACTCTGCCTAACCATTGTAAATAGTCTCTGCACAGTTTTAATATCACCTTGCAGTCCAAAATGATACATCAACCCTGAAAACGTTTGAATATCTGGAAAAACTCCACTTGTAATCATCTCTTCAAGCACATTTATGGCATCAAAATTCCTCTTACACTTGGTCAGAGTTCGCAAGAGAGATGAATACAAAATCATCAGATTAAATTTTGAAATTGGACCGCAGAGTGTTCTGTCATCATGAAAGATCTTTAAAGCAGCATCAGCTTTCTTCGAAATGCCATAAAATTCAATGATTAACCTGATGGTGCTAAATGGCAATCTCATTCCCTCTTTTCGTATTTTAGATATGAGTCTGTCAACCAATTCATCATGTCCATGTCGTGCTAAAATGGCCATCATCCTTTCCACTGCATAAATATCATGAGTGTAACCTGGCTGATAAGCAACCCAGCAGAAGAAATGCCAGGCTGTTTCCGGGGAACTCAAATTCCTAAGAACCTTGCAAACCAACCTAGTTGTCCACACGAATTTAGCATCCTCCAGTTCAGATACCACCTCAGGGGTCCATTCATTCAACGCATTTGCCAATGCTTTCGGATCCAACCATGGTTTCAGCTGAATCCCTTCCATATTTCCATCACCATTATCGTTATTAACATTCTCATCCTCACCCTCACCTTCATCGTCACTACCATCTTCATCATACCTGACATTCTTTATTCTCTCATCTGGCAGCATTTCCCTCAGAAACTCATCAGTCTCCTCAACAAATCCCGCCTCCTGCATTCGTTGCAAAGACACGCGCATAGCTGTACTGGGAAACTTCCCATCATCCCGCATCTCATTTAGCAAAGTCTTAACCTCATCAAACCTCTCAACCCCAACAAATCCCTCCATCAACACCAAATACTGTCTCGAAGTCCTCTTGATCCTCATCAAAGGCAATATAGCGAAAACCTCCATAGCCAAATCCAATTTCCCTGAATTCACAAGGTGCTCAATCATCACAGTGTAAGTCCTAGAATTCGGTATCGCCCCTTCATCAATCATTCCCCTAAATGTCTCCACAGCTTCAAAATCCTTACCCGTCTTCGCGTAAATGTTCATCACAACGTTATAAGACTCGGTACACACACGGGTCTCGGTTTTTCTATACTCATTCCAAGTATTTACAACCAATTCAAGGTCTCCAATTGCATTGTACCACTGCATAAGGTTCATGAAACTAACACTAACATTCATAAACGTACCACACCTAATTCCATCAATCAGGGTTTTGAGTTCATCGGTTCTGTGAGACTTAGCTAAAACCGTGGCCAACGCGTGGAGGGTAGCTTGAGAATGCGAAAACCGGTGGTTGGTATCCAGTTTTTGGACGATGGAGATCGCAGAGTCGGCATTGGGAGCAGAGCGAAGCGCGTGAGTGACAATGAAGGGGTCTACAAGGCGATCGTTTACCAGCGAAGAGACCAAGTCCGGTGAATTGGAACGGAGTGCAAGTCGTATTGAGTCAATGAGTTGAGCTCGGCGGAGATAGTGAGTGAGCTTGTTAGCAAATAGGGCACGGACAAAGGTACGAGCTTGCAACCGAGTTAGAGTTATAGCAGGCAAGAGGCGCTTAAACAACATTTGTAACAAGTAAAGACTCCAACGTTGTTAAGACATGTGAATTGTGAAAAAATGGTTTAAAATTTTGGGTGTGGCAAAACAACAAACATGTGGTGTGCATCGAACTGCAACACTATTTCTATTTAACTAGATGGTGTTGCAGTAGGAGACGAAAAGGGTCAATAAATTTGATGGCTCCTGATATTTCTGGTCGGTCGAGCCACATGCAATAATTGTGACCAATTTGTCCCCGGTAATGTTCAGGTTCGAGTTGCTGTTTACGGTATTGTTTCGCATTGAGAGCGTGTTGTGTCGAGAATTGCAACCCTCTAGGCTCTGGTTAGAAAAATAAATAAAAATGATGCTATAAAGAGAGGAAAACATGTATATAGACACTCATTTGTATTAACTTTCTTTTTGAAGGAGTTAATACAATGCTATGATATATGCTTACTATGTTGTTGTTATGTCAATTGTTGATAAAAATTACAGTAAAAGTGTGCACATAAAAGAGCAATTTCCATCACTTATTTTTAGTTGTGTGGTGGTGGTGGTGTGTATTAATTTAATTCCAATGGACATGGGGTTGGTTTTGTTCCTACAAAGGCTACATTTGTACGGCGTATTTTGCGATCTTATAAGCAATGGCTGATCAGTTTTCACTCTGATGTGTGGAGTGGATCGTATCATCAAGGAAAGCAACCAGTCAATCCGATGTGGTCCAGAGTCCTTCTGAGGCCGAATTGGTTCACTGCCTTGATACCTTCTCTGAATCCATCTCCGTATGCTGATGACGTATCAGCCTCAATCTGGTGTTTAAAAAATTTACCAAGTTCCTTCTCAAAGTCTGAGCGTTTACCCTTCTTGGATGATGTTGTAGACGATGAGGATGAGGAGGATGACGACGACGATGATGATGATGATGAGGACGAGGAGGCGGATGAGGACGACGATGACGATGAAGCAGCATCGCTTCCAGACCCGGAATACATCTCGGAATCCAACCACATATGAGCCATAACCTGGCATATACCTTCTTCAACTTCTGGCCTCAAATTCGGATAACCTTTAAGACGAAGCCACGCGTGCATCATCTCATGAGCCAGGATTGATCCTGTCAACAGCCTGTTGTGTGTACAAAAGTCTCAGGTCATATATCTGTCGGAATTATTGAGTGTGAAATGTGACTCCAAAAGAGGACATAAAGTGGTGAATATAAAGGATACCTGGGAAGGCCAAACAAAATAAGAATTGCTGTCACTTCACATCGACGAATTAGCCTACGAGGCTCTGTGATCATGTCTATAAATCGGTAGCCAGCCCCAAGTTTTGGCCTCCTCGAAACCTGGCAATTTGGACATAGTTACTACAGAGTTCCAACTCAAGAAAACAGTTTATAAGTGAACATTTTGAGAAGAAATCTTACCGTGGTGATAGTCTGTTCTTCCGATAAACATAGCCCTCTGGTTTCAGGTAAGTGATGATGACCCTACACACAATCAAGCATAAAATGAAAAGTTAAAACCGACCAACTGACGAAGAGAAGGTGCATATCTCATAAAGTATAAAAAGCTTTAAGAGGATCAATCTTACATTCTTTTCTCCCTCCATGGCCTCATTCAGTGCTGATCTCTCAACCAAGAGCAAAGGAACCTGCTGTTCCACTTTCATATTTAAGCCTTCGTAAAAGTCTTGTATTTCAAGGTACAGGGGTTGGCATTCATGAGTATCCATTATTGCAGAGTCTAGACACTCCAGACACAGTCTCCGACCATCATCAAGTGATAGATACATTGTGTCCCTCGACTGCATGGATTCCAAGGTATCATATCAGCCACAAAATCATGTATTGACATATCCATATATCAATTTTTCTAAGTACAATATGTATATCTATGGGTTAAAATCAATGATACACTTTGAATGGTTGAGATTGCATTTGACATGCTTTATTTTTAATGTGCATTAAATATGCATATCATATGTAACATCGACCATTGGCAGCATTTTGATCCAATGATTGAAAATTTGTATTATCATTTGTGTCAAAAGAGAGAGAGAGAGAGAGAGAGAGAGAGAGAGAGAGAGGACCTCCATTCTTTCACAACTGCAACACCTAGGAGTACCATCGCGCTCATGTGATGGACAGTATTTTTGTACCCAGAAAGGATGTGCCCTATACTCAATAAGGCCAGCTGAATTGGTTGGAATCTGTAAGAAGGAACGTAACGAAAGAGTTTCAATGTTATCATACAATTAGTCTGATTACACAAGGAAAAATATACTAGGATTCTATTGCAATGATTTTAAACGTCCGAATAAAGTTACCAAACAAGACGAGTGATAATGACACTAGAACATGCTCAACTAGAATAGCAGGGTCAAATTTCAAAATTTTCCAAGTTTTCGTCAACAAATGCACCACCGTTCTTTGATTTCTTTCTTTTCCACATAAGGAGCTTTTTTTTTCTCTGTCTAAAACAGATAAACAGTTATACTGATCGATCAAGTTTACAATAATGCCAAACAGCCTCTTAAATTTTGGTTTCTGAAATTATAAGTGACTATCAGCATACATTCAGTTAACAGAATTCTGATGTTTTTGTTGGTCTAACTCCTTAATAATCAAGCATAGTATTTGCCGAAAAAAGTAAAACGAAATGATAAGAACTAGTAATGAAGAAAAGTTAATATTGAAATGCCGTGGCACAAACACTTACAAAATTGTGGCAGACATCACATCTTGGGTGGTGGTACTCCTTATAGCAGTGTTTGTGATAGGGGCGATTCCCTGACATTGAAAACTATCACAGAATGGGAATATGAAATTAGAGCGTATAGAACCATTCACTTGGTCTTTAAAAACCAGCCATAATTACAAATTAGCAAAGACTTGCAATGTGTTAAACTAACATCAAAAAAAGTTATCATTTAAGTTGAACAAGATTTAAACCTCAATATCTGTAATTGGTTGATTGCAAGCTTGGCAACGAAAACATTCAGGATGCCAAGTAGCACCCATGCAACTCAAATATCTTCCATGACCAATCTCAGCATTGCAACCGGCACAGGTCCTACGAGCAATACGTTTTTAACAACAATGTCAGGATTCGTATGATGTCTGAGAAGTAAATATAAAACACAAAAAATAACTTTGTTGCATACTTGTTTAAACAATGTCAAGAAAACAACCCAATGCAATGTCAAATTTTGCCTCTTCTACATGACCGAGCATTGTAACATGAAAATTATATCACACTGGCTTACAATTCAAAGTTCCGTATATTCATTTTGCAGAGATGTCACAAAAAATATGATAGGAAGTTGAAATTTAGGAATTGCAATGTCAACCTCAAATAGTTACAAAGTTCCAACTATGCAAGCTTTAAGCCACCATTGTCATCAGTTCCGGTAATACTTGAAATCAAACTAATATGAAAAATGCAGAATGCTTGTCAGAATAAAATTTCATATCTACGGGACGTATCAAATTATTGAATATTTGGAAAGAATGACTTCATTTGCAGGATCAGGTAACCACTAACTCTGCTAAGTGATAATCATTTGATTTGCCTACAAGCTACAACAAGATTGAGTTAAAGGAAAATAACAATGAAGTAAACAAGACATGTGCCTTAAACGAGTTTCGTCAAATCAAATTCGATAGTTTTGTAGACTACTCACTACTGAAATAGAGATTGCATACAACGACATGACATTTACCTGTAACTTGATGGAAAGAAGTATGGAAAGGGATGGAATGAATTTGCATTATCATATCGAGGAGGAGAATCCACGCTCAAACTTTCCTGAATAGCCTTAGCAAGTTGTTCATCTTCCTCTAATTGAGCTTTTGCACGTCGTTCATTTTCCTCTAATTGGGCTTTCGCACGCCGTTCATTTTCCTCCTCTAGTTTAGCTATAGCGCGCCTTTCATCTTCCTCTAGTTGAGCTCTAACATATGGTTCATCATCCTCTGAGTCAGATTTAATACATTGTAATTCCTCTTCCTCTGACTCGGATTCATTTTCTAATACAAAAATAAAATAACGAGACTCAGTACGAGTACATAATTTGACAGGAAATAGCTTACTTACAACGTAAAACAATGACAGCTGCATTAGTTATGTCTTTCCCATTAGTTGGAAGCATAATACGAGTAAATGAGAACGAAGAGACTCTTATGAAACAAATTAAAGATTTAACGAAGGCAAACAAGCATTGGTGCACACAGAGAAAACAGTACTAACAGCATTCAGTTTCTCTTCATTCTATATTCTTCAGAATTTCGAACCATCGATAAATCAACAATGGTTATCAGTATGCAACCTTACCAATCACCTTTTTCCCTTTATCATCTTCTTCTGAGAGGGAGAGTGCAATAGCGTGATCAATTTCTTCCTTGTCGAAGCCTGATGATGAAGCATCCTGCATCAAAAAAATTCACATGAAAAACTTGACAGGAAAATGCCCGGATAAAATGTATGCAAGAATCATAAATATCAAAGCACAGACCCATTCGATGAACTCGAAAAATGTAAATTTCTTTCCATCATCCTAAAAATGAAAACAAAAAAGAGGATTGATTACCGAAGTGCGACGAGGCTCGTCCCAAACTCTATCATCTCCATATCTGCCATGATATTGCCCTTTATAACTAGAAGAACCTTTGAGAATTTTGGTCAGCCATCCCATGATGACAAATTATTTGCCTGCACCACCCAAATCATTCAATTGAATGTTAGAAAAACAAATTCAGTGGCAGAAAACAAGCAATGTCTTAGAGGGTTTTAAAAAATCAATGACAAATGTGATCATCATAAGTGCACCAGAAGAAGTAAAAAAAAAATCATGTCTTGATTTGGCAAATAAATCCCAGGTAGAAAACACTAGTTCAAATAAAGAATCCAAACAATCAATTCAATTGGTATTGATAATCAAGAACTTTCAAGATTTGATAATTATTGAGATATGTAACAGTTATGAACAGTGATCTAGATAGGAAATTCAGAGTCAGAGTCAGAGACTCGCCAGAAACAAGTCAAGAAGAGTCTGCAGAAACAAAAATAGAATCTGATGAATCCAGAATCAGATACAACAACAGCAACATCAAATTCCCATGAATGCATAGTAATCACAAAAGAAGAAGAATCAGTGTAAACAAAAAGAATCTCTCTCTCACTCCACTAACTGCCATCAAAATCATTCCTGAAAAATCATTCTGCTTTTTGTTCTTTTCATAAGATGAACAGACAGACAGAGAAAGAGAAAGAGAGATGGAAATGAATATCTTAAAAAGAGTACTTGAATCCTACGCAAATCCAGACTAGAAAGTAATGAAATTGCAAAAGAAATGGGAGGCTTTCTTTTAAGAATCTGAATTGCAGGGTGAGTTTTTATTTTAACAAAAAAAAAATTCAAAATCGAAAGGAAAGTTTTGAACTTTGAAAGATAAAAAGAGAATCAGACACCTCCCAAGCAATCTCACCCACCAAGCCAGCCACCCCAGTTGGTTTTTTTGTTTGTTGAATTCTAAAAAATAAAAAATAAAAAATCTGCTTTTGAAAGTGGGTCCTTTCACTGTTCTCTTTCTCCATTTTCCACCACACTTCCACTAAATGTCAAGAATTGACATGAGCGGTTGTTTCTTTGAATTTGTCAAAATTGATCAACAGCAGAGTTGTTTCTACTGCTAGTCTGCTAGTGTGATCTTTCTCTGTTACTGTACTTACTCAGTTACTCCTAGTCACTTCCAGTTCATTTCTTTGTTGGCTTTCCAGTTTCCTCTGAGTTTAACAAACCCCAACCTCACCTACTATTGAGTATTGACCCACAAGCAGATTTTGCCATCCGGATGTTTTCGGATTCAGACACGTTAAGTGGTTATGTAATGTTAATTAATCTGATATATAACGATATGTAACGTATATATGTGTGTTTAAAACTTTAAATATAAAATGTGAAAAGTTTAATGGGTGACTAATTTGTTCAAATGGGAACAAGATACATGAAAGACATCACCATATTTTTGTTGTGTAGATGGTGTGATTTTTGTAACAACTATTATGAGTGAAGTGGTTGATAATGGAAGCATGACAAATAAGGGAGATCTTGTTTTGAGTAATAATTGTATTTGTATGCTTGGCTTCAAATTGACGTAACAAATAACACTTGTTTTATTATTATTATTATTCTATATACAAATTTTGCTTTTATTTAATGAAATTGCTATTTGGTGATGACATGTGAGGTCAACATTTTGAAAAAGACTATAGTACTGTTCACATTGTGTAACATGTCTGAACAAATTAGAAAAGGATAGATGGGCATAGAGATATCAATTAGAGAAATATTGATGGATATAGGTTCTCTCGTCTCATCCCCATCTTCATTTTATAACCCGTCTCCATTTGAAGAAAGAGTGGTGCTATTGGCACACCCTCTACTGATCTATTCATGCCTCAGTTTTTAAAATTTTGATTTAATTAAATAAAATTAAATGTTTTTATTAAATTTTTTTGTTTATTTCCAAAACTACTCATTTTACTTATTTTTCAAACTTAATACATATCATATATGATATCTCTGTATGTGTATACATCTCTCTCACCTCCATTGATTGATTTTATTTTTTCTTCTTCTTCTTATTTCGGAAACGAAAAAATAAAAAATAACAGGGTACTTTAACACAACGACAACTTGATATCATTCTAAAGAAAAAATAAACTTCAAACTTATTTCCAAAGAATGAATTGTTTCCGGATGCTTACTATCATTGTCAGACAATTCTTGCTTTATGTCATTCTCAGATAATTCTTCAAGATGTTTGATATTGTTCTTAGACAATTCTTCAATTTTTTTGATATCGTTCTCAAACTCTTTCATAATATTTTAGATGTATGTAAAAAGCAGATTTTAGGGTTTAAGAGTTAATTTTTTTTTTTTAAGAAACAGATTACTGGGGTTCTTTTTTTGAAAAGGAATATGAGATTTTAATAGATTTACTTTGTAGAAGATTTATTTCCTAAATTGTATGTCTCTTTAAGTAATTTTGATAAAGGAAAAAAAAGAATATTATATAATTAAAAAATGGGGCATGAATAGATCAGTAGGGGGTGTGCCAATAGCACCATTCTTGAAGAAAATAGGAATACGGAAGTTTAGGGGAGGTATTCCCATTCTCTCTCGTTTTCCCTTGTTTTCTCTAATCTCCAATACCTTATTTGACCACGTTTGATTTTTTTTCCTCTAATCTCTAATACTTTATTTGACTCTGTTAGATTTCATTTTCCCGGTTGATTTAAAATTTATAAATAATTAAATAAATAAAATTTATTCAAGCATTTTTAAAATAATCTCAAAAATAATAAAGTTATGATTTAAGAATATATATATATATATATATATATATATATATAGTTAAAGTTAAAATGTGTAATTGAAAATATGCATCTAAAAATTTATAAAAATGTATAAAAATATTTTTAGGGAAACAGGAAAACGACGCAGGAGACCATCTAGAAATGGAGATGAAAAATTATACTCATCCCCATTTATGAACGATTTTTTTCCCCTAAATGGGATAGAGATTTGGGGCTCACGGGAGAAAATGACATCCCAAGATGGGTATGTATGAGTTATGACATGTGAATTGTAGAAAAAAAAAGATCGGATATATGGAATGTATGATGCATCTTTGATTCTTCAGTTTGGAATTGGAATGTCAATACTTACACACATATGGGCCGTTTGGTATAAGGTAATCTTTGTATGGAAATGGGAATCTGATAGCATTCTCATGTTTGGTAGTAGATTTACGTTTTTCGATTTCCAGGAAAGTGATTACCATGAGAATCATATTATCCTCCAATGGGGTAATGTGAAGCCCACCCCAACATATGGGTTTCATATTACCCTCCATCTGATTCTTATTGTTGGACCCACCTTAATTTTTTTTAAATAATTAATATAAATAAAATGGAATATATATATATATATATATTATAATTATATTATATATAGTATATAAATTCAATAATATAATAATAATAATAATATATAGTACTGTATATATATTATTTATAATAATATATAATATATCTTAATATATATAAAATATAATATATATTAATATATATTATATAATATATATAGCAGTATATGTAATATATATAATATTAATATATATATATATTATAATTATTATATATAATAATATATATTATATGTATTATCTAAATTATTTAAATATATATAATATATATAATATAAGATTTATATGTGCAACCAAACACAATTATCTAACATTCCTATGAATCTGACATAATATTCACATACACAACCAAACACATATATACAAGTTTTACAGGAATCATATTACCATGTTTAACTTTTCCAGGAATCAGATTATTTTGATTACCTCATACCAAACGACCTCATAGTATATTATTAATTAAAATGAAAGTATTTATGGTGTGGAAGAAATTTTTTGTGATCAATTTCTTTTTTCCATTCCATAATTTATGGTAACGAATGATTTTACAAGTTTTACAAAATTCACTATTCATAAACATGAATGTATGATCCGGAACTTGTGATATAGTTAGAAATTTGCAATGCACATTACACATACTATACACTTTTCTTTAAATGACTTTCATCTAAAAATAAATATTTTATATTTTGTGTGAATAGCAGAATTCATTTAAACCCTGATTCAGTATCTGGAACTGTGCTTCCCATCCCACCACTTTATATTTATTTATATATATATATAGAGTTATTTTCCTGTCGGTACGCACCGATAGAATTATATAAGAGCACTGATAGAATTATATAAGAACATTGAATGTGAGTCATTCATTATAAAAGAGTTTTGACGAGTGCATACATACCAAGTCAAAGTATGTAAAACGAGTGGCTCACATTCAATGTCCTTATATAATTTCATCAGTCCGTATTTATGTGAAAATTTTCATATACATATATATATATATATATATATATATATATATATATAATAGGCTAATTGGCACAGATGGTCCCTAAACTCTTCAGAAAGTTACACTTTACCCTTTATACTTTTTTTTTCGACATTAAACCCCCTGAACTCTCATAAATTGGCAAAAACTGACGGAATCGTAACGCCGTTGACTTTTTTGTCATGACAAATTGCACTAAGTTCCCCATACTACATACATAATTACATTAAACCAGAAAATATATAATAATATAACGTAAATACCCCTCTGACCAAATTTCAAATTTCAAATTTCAAATTTCAAATTTCAAATTTCAAAAATAAAAATTTAAAATTTAAAATTGAATGATGGTTAAATAATAATAAAATTTTAAACTTTTTGATAAAGAAAATTAAATAAATAGACAAATGAAAAAATTAAATTGATTTAACAATTATTTAAATTATTATTATTATTTAAATTATTTAAATTATCCTTATTATTTAAATATCCCTAATCTAAATATAAAACTCAGATGAATATTTAAACTATTTAAGGGGAATTCTCATTTTTATTTAAATATTCCTAAATGACACTGGTTCATTTACAATAACAAGGGTATTAATAATGTCAAAATAAATAAATAAATAATAAAAATATAATAATAATAATAATAATAATAATAATAATATAATAAAAATAATACAAAAATAATAAATAATAATAAATAAATAAATAAAAATAATAAAATAATAATGGTAAAATAATAAAATTATTTTTATTTTATCATTATTATCATTTTATTATTTTATTATTTTACTATTACTATAATATATAGTAATAGTAAAATAATAAAATAATAAAATGATAATAATGATAAAATAAAATTAATTTTATTATTTTACTATTATTATTTTATTATTTTTATTTATTTATTTATTTGTTTATTATTATTATTACTATTATTATTGATATTATTATAATTATTATTATTTTATTATTTATTTATTTTGACATTATTAATACCCTTGTTATTGTAAATGAAAAAGTGTCATTTAGGAATATTTAAATAAAAAGGATAATTTAAATGATAATTCCTCTTAAATATTTTAAATATTCATCTGGGTTTTATATTTAGATTAGGGATATTTAAATAATAAGGATAATTTAAATAATTGTTAAATCAATTTAATTTTTTCATTTCTCTATTTATTTAATTTTTTTATCAAAAAGTTCAAAATTTTATTATTATTTAACCATCATTTCAATTTTAAATTTTAAATTTTTATTTTTGAAATTTGATTTTTTAAAATTTGGTCATAGGGGTATTTATGTCATATTATTATATATTTTCTGGTTTGATGTAATTATGTATATAGTAAGGGGAACTTAGTGCAATTTGCCATGACAGAAAAGTCAACGGCGTTACAATTCTGTCAGCTTTTACCAATTTGTAAGAGTTCAAGGGGTTTAATGCCGAAAAAAATATATAAGGTGCAAAGTGCAACTTTCTGAAGAGTTTAGGGAGCATCTGTGCCAATTAGCCTATTTAACATTTCGTGCGACAAATTGAATCCGAACTTTCATTTATCATCAAGTCATATCGGATAGTGTTCGATCCCACCATCTTGTATATCAAAAGTATCCATACGATATTGGTGGGATAAATAATCATAAGCTTTGTTCTCCCGCATGTTTCTCAAACCAAACACACAAAAATACAAATTTATTCTGCTACAATTTCCATCTCCATATATAATAATGTAATAGTACTATAGTAGCATTATCCTTGACTACTATTTTTCAAACCAATATTTGAATTGCTTGTAGCTTATTTTTTCTATATTCAAGAATGCTTTCCATAACATCAAAAGCACTTTTGAATTTAATAAAAAATAAGCTACAAGTAAAATGGGTTTTCCAACTGTATATCAAAAGATATATAATTTACGGTATTCTAAAATTTGATAATTTATTTTGTACTGCCAATCATTCCATAATCAGTATAGTTGCAGTTTACCATAAAATAATATAATATGATTCTTCATATTACCTAACTGTTTTTTTATACATCAACTATGGTATTTCAATTCGAATATGAGATATTATCAAACTGAAATATGAACGGTTTTCACCACCAAGCTACATTATACGTTTGATATCTCAACAAATAAATTACTGTAATAGTTAAAAATATGAGAAAATAGGTCTTTTTAGTCAAAAAACCAAGGTTTTATTAAATTTATCCAACATTAGTATTGTTATTGTTTTTACTAAACTTTACCTTGAAGAGACAAAATTGACTCTCATTGTGAAATTGTCACTTCTCTCTTTCTTTTATCTCTCACGACTCTCTCTTCTCTCTCTCTCTCTCTTTTTTCTCACACCATTAACACAGCAATTTCTCTCTTCTCTCTCATGCACAAATCAACTTCCTTCATATCTCCACCCACACCCATTGCCGCCGCCGCCTCCCTCCATGCGGGTTTCACTCCATCTCCCGCGAAACCCAGCAAACCCAGTCGTCGAAAACACCGGCCACCACGAAACACACCTTCTCGCTGCCTTCTTTCTCTCCCATTTCATGTGATTTCGTGTTTGGGTTTTGTGGTGGTTGACTAGTTCAATTTCGGGTTTGGTGGTGGTGCGATTTCGTCGATTTCATCTTTGGATTTTGGTGGTGGTTGACTGGTTCGATTTCGGGTTTGGTGGTGGTGGTTGACTGGTTCCATTGATGAAGATCTGAAGATCCATCAATGTTCTTTTTTAATTTTTTTTTTGTTTTTTCAATTTTTTAATTGGATTTCATTTATGGGTTTGTGAAATGGGTTTTTGTTTTGTTTGGTTGCTGAAAAGATGAAGGAAAGAGAAGGGAAATCCTTGGTTTTTTTTATAAATAATTTGGTTTATGGGTGTTGATGAATCTGGGATTGTAAAGATCGATGATCTCCTTAGATTTTTTTTTGTTTTTTTCCAGATTTCTTTAACACACATCAGACCACCAATTAAACACACCACGGCAACTCAATTAAACACACAATGACAGATCAATTAAACACATCAGGGCATACCAATTAAACACACAAGGTGTAAATTAATTAAACACACTAGGACAAACCAATTAAACATATTAGGCCACCAATTAAACACATCAAGGCAGACCAATTAAACTCAATTAAACACACCAGGTTTAAATCAATTAAACACACCATGGAAAATCAATTGAACACACCAAGTCTAACACAATTAAACACACAAGGGCAAAAATAAAAAGAATGGCAATTTTGTCCAAAAAATGGATTTTTTGGTAAAAACAATAAAAATATTAATCTTGGGTAAAAATAATAAACTTCCTAATTTTTTGGTTATTTATAAATTTTACTCTAAATATATATATATTTAAATATTACAAGAACAATTACAATATGATAGGAATTTGAACCCCTCCTCACTTATGAGCATGATGAGATTTAAAAATGGATTTTTTTTCACAAAAATTAAGTACCTTGCCATATCTTTCTACAATCCTGATCAAAAGATGATTATTATAGAAAAGAAAAACACAAAATAACTTTATCCGCCGACTATTAAAAGTCCTATTGATAGATATAATACTAGGTGATGCTCTCTCACTTTCATTAATCAAATTATTCAAAGCTGGTATTATTAATATAGTCAGGAATACTCATGGTGGTATGTATTTATTAGTAGTCCTAGTGTGGATGATTATTGAGAAAGATTAGTAGTCCTAGTATTTATTAATTTAACAAAAAATTAATAAATCTTATGTTGAGTTGACAATGACACGTGAGCTACATTAGTTTCCAATGAATTAAATTCATGTCGTGTCTATGGTATACTAGTATTTTGTTCAATTTAATGCAAAACACGTTCGTTAATTTTATGGTGAGGTTCAAGTCTTAATGTCTTATCTTATAAATTTAATAAAAACTGTAGACGGACCTCTTATCTGTACAGTAAGAGTAGGGATTAGATTACCTGTTCGGCATGTCTGATATTGAAAAAAAAAATTGCACTTTTGATTTTCTCTAATTTTATTGCTCATAAAATGTTAAAGGGTGATTACCGATGATAAAGTGATAAAATAGTAGACACAAGTATAACCTCTTCGCAGAGCTGATAGTGCACATCTCTTCCATATAAGTGGTGATGGTTCAAATCTCACCATATGTATTTTATAAGTATGTGTAGAGAGTTTTCTTCTCGGGTTGTGGGAGTAGTTATCTCCCGTTATAGGAGTAAATATCCAGACTGCATATGTATTATTTGATTTCGGTAAATCCCGACAATCATATTGTAATATTCTTGTAATACTTTTGAAAAAATGATAAAATAATAGATGTAAGATAAGTTATAAAATCTGATTATTTTATTTCAATTATAGTTAGAGCTTGGTGTAAAAAAGAAGGGTTAGTCTAAAACAACTTAAATTTGTGACTTATAATTTTGACTTCAACATCTTAATCATCTATGTGCTTTTAATCCAAGAGTTATAAATGCATTCAAATCTCAACCATTTGATTAAGAACACAAGAGTAGTTGAGATGTTAGAGTCAAAATTTTAAGTCACAATTTTAAGTTGATTTAGTTTGACCCAAATATATATATATATATATATATATATATATATATATATATATCAGTCATTTTCCTGTCAGTGCGCACTGATAGAATTATATAAGGATATTGAATATGGGCCACGCATTTATAAAAGAGTTTTGACAAGTGCATACATACCAAGTCAAAATATGTAAAATGTATGGCTCACATTCAATGTCCTTATATAATTCTATCAGTGTGCACTTATGTAAAAATTATTGATATATATGTATATATATATATATACATATATATATATATATATATATCATTTAACAAAACAATGTTGATCATGTGATATGTCCCTCATATTTATATCATCGAGATCGTGAGTTCATGTCTCCTCCCAAAGACGCAAACCTCGAATCATTTGTTATCGTTATATATATAAATATAAATATATATATATATATATATATATATATCGTGAGTTCATGTCTTCTCCCAAAGACCAAAACCCCGAACCATTTGTAATCGTTATATATATAAATATATATATATATATATAAATATATATATATATGGTCCCGATCTGATCAGTGCACACTGATTGAAATATATGAGGACATTGAATGTGAGTCACTCATTTACGGAGGAGTTTTGACAAATACACACACATCAAGTCAAAGCATATAAAATGAGTGGCTCACATTCAACGTCCTTATATATCTGAAAATTTTCGCATACGGAAGAAAATTGAAGATGGAATATATAGCAGATTGATAGGGACAAAAGAAAATTTGTATTATCTGACGATAGGGACAAAAGAAAATTTGTATTATTTCTCATCATTTTCATATTTATTTATAAACTTTCCACAATGATGAAATTCTCAACATACCATCGTTTAAAAGTTAGTAATTTTATTTCACAAATGAAAAAAATAAAATACAGTTAACTGTTTAGCAGCTTTATTCACC
This sequence comes from Dipteronia sinensis, assembly GCA_033220585.1. Lineage (NCBI taxonomy): Eukaryota > Viridiplantae > Streptophyta > Magnoliopsida > Sapindales > Sapindaceae > Dipteronia > Dipteronia sinensis. The sequence goes on along the minus strand of CM065638.1, from coordinate 4,761,052 downwards.
CATATTCGAGGGACAAAGGTTCTCTACTGTTATAAAACCGTTATCCCACGTATATAACTATATGATCGGAATCCCAAACCTAAGAATATATATATATATATATATATATATATATATATATATATATATATTTATACAGAAATTTTCAAATCAATAGATAACTTTATCAGTGCGTTGGATGTTGACCATTAGATTTACATACTTTGACTCAAAGTGTATGCACTTGTCAAAACTTCTCCATAATCAGTGGTCCACATGCAACGCACTGATATAGGTTATGTCAGTGCTCACTGAGGAGGAAAAGACTGTATATATATATATATATATATATATATATATATATATGCTAATATATAAATTTTACAGTGTGGGACTTTATACGAATTTTTCGTACGGTTTCACTAATTCTCAATACTGGAAATTAATGTAAAAAATTTTACATTGATTTTCAATAATAGGATATTAGTGATTCCGCACGAATTTCAATTGCAAGATCCTGCACTTGAAAGTTATTATATATATATATATATATATATATATATATATTAATTTTTCAATGGAATTTTTACAATACACAATTTAAGTACCTTTGATGAAATTGTATGGAAACATAGTGAATCCTGATTTGATTTTTTGGATGAATTGTGAAAACAATGAAATACATTTATGAAAAAAAAAATTAAAAATTTCGCGTGCAATAACTAATTTTTTCCAAATTTTTTTAAGATAAAACATTTAAAAATAAAGAAATATGAGAAACAATAGTTTTCAAATCCAAAAAATTTCCAAATTTTTACTAAATGTGTATTTTAATTTTCTTAGGATACATTCAAAAAATCACATCGAAAAGCATTTAATTACATACAATTTCATCAAATGTGCTTCAAGTGTGCATTGTAAAAGTCCTTATTGAAAAATTACTATATATATATATATATATATATATATATACATGTGATGTACATTTATACAAACAAATTCAAGAAACTCATTTGTATTTTTATTTTTATTTTTATTTTTAAATGTCACATAGTGTTGGAAAATTACTCTAAATATTTATATACACTTGTGATGATAACTTACATAAAAAGACCAAAAAAAGAAACTAACTATTTTGAATATGTAATCATACAAAAAGCTATACAAACAAATTCAAGAAACTCATTTGTATTTGTATTTTTATGTTTAAATGTCACATAGTGTCGTGAGTGAGAGAAAACATATATATTCATATGAAAACATCATATTTGAAAAAAATAGTAAACTTCAATGGATTAAACAAGAAGGTAGTACGAGATGATTTGATCGAGTGGAAGAGGCTAGAATCTTGCCCTTTATAGAGTGCCTAGATCCAACTTTAATTGAGTTGTTTTTATGCAGAAAATACAAGTAAAACTTGACCACATCCACAGGCACAGGATTTGTCATCTTTTGATAATTGATTTAATTTAATTCAATAGACATTGGTTTACTTAATTTGGACTAGCTAATATTAAATTTGATTATGTTGATAAAATGAATTCAACCTATATATAAAAAAAGAGTGATGCTAGACATTACCACACCTTAATCTCAATCATTGATGCATCAATTGCTAATTAACAAATATACATGAATGATGATTAATTCATTTGTCACATGTAATTGATTTTAATTGACACATCATCAATAGATATGGAGGTGAGATATAAACGTGGGATGTCTAGTATTATCCAAAAAAATTAACTCGATTGTTTTCATTAACATGTTAGAACGTTCATATTTTTTTTCAAAATTCTATGAATACAATTAACTTACGGAGTCATATTTGGATAAAAAAACAATCTAATATATTACCCTTTGCTTAATATGTTGAATTATTATTTCTTGTTCATAATAAAAATAATTTTCCAATTTAATTATTCAATATAATTGTAATCAAAATAGATTAGTTATATTTTAATTTTAATAATCAACATTAAAATGACAACTAGTTGGGACCTAACTCTGGTCTACAGCATTGATAGAAAACCAACATCAAAATTTGGCCTCACCTCAAGCACATGCATTTAATTAATTAATTTTTTTCAATGATGTTGATCTTTTGCCTACCACCAATTTGTCATAGCTTTCTATTTTAGTGGTGTTCTCATCCTTTGACTTTCAATAAATATGATTAATCACAATCAAACTATAATTTAGTTGCATTTCTAGATATATACTGACTCACTATCAAGATTTTACTAAAGATATCGAAAGAAAAGATTGAGAAGCTATTGAACATCAATAGCCCGGTGATAACCACACCTTAATTATTTGAAATTGAATTTATAGACATCCTTATGTAGTGATAGTAGGATGTAAATTTCAAGTATTTTTTTCAATAATTTTATCAACTTCTTTAGCCATAGTGAAGATGATGGATTGTGTAGATTCATTACATTATTGGCCCTTGGTCCAATTTAGTCATGGTCCCATTTGGTTGTCCAAGAGGCCTTATTGTCATGATTAATGGGCCTACGATTGGGTTATCTAGTTGTTCGAATTTCACTGCCCAAGTCCTAATTGGACTTGATTTACCTTTTTTTTTAATGATATAATCTATCGAAATTAAATGCAATTCATACTACCATGGATTTAGGATAATCATTTATTTAATATTTGGTCACAAAATATATGGAGAGAGTCGAGAGCACCCCACTTTTTTTCTAATGAATAATGTGAGACTCGAGCACTCATCACCAATATAGCAATAAAATTTGACAAAATACTTCAATTCACCATCCAAATCGAAAAATCCAATTGCATGCATGGAATAAGCCAATAATTTTTTTATTTTTTTGGGGTTTTGGTTTCATGGAGGGAAGTTTGAATTTCTTGCAGTTTTGGTTACCACTTACCAATGTTTTTTTTTTTTTTTTGTGAAGCTCACTTACCAATGTTGTGTGGAGACAAATCACAAATCCAAGAAAATAATAATATTAACAACAAAAAAAACTCTGCACAGTGCAGAGATAGAGAGAAGATCAAATGAGAGAAGGACAAAACACTAATAATAATAAAAAAGAACAAGAACCAAAGTGTCTCTGCAAGAAATAAAAAAGAAATTTGGTTTTATCAACTTTTTCCACAGAATGTCTGTCCTTATTCGATCTTTGTTAGGTTCTGTCACGTTGTTTTCTTTCTCTCAAATTGTATTACATATATACACATTAAAATATCAAATAATCATGATATAGATTTCTAGTTCCTCAAATTACATTACGTGTGTGGTGCGGTGGTGTATATATATATATATATATATAAATTTTTAGATGTAATTATCAGGACATAATTTGTATTCAAATTACTGATTTTTTTCCATTGATAATCAATATACAATACTATAAAATTGATTATCATATAAGATAAACAATCATTTTAAAAATAAATCATGTCCAAGGGTTTGAACCTAAGAAGCATTATATATATAATCATGATTTTTTGTTTACTCATAGTTTTAGAGGATTTGTACAGATACAACTCCATTTTAGCCCCTCCCTAAAAAAAGTTTAAAAACTCTCAAATTCATTTAAAAAATTCTTTAGAATTGTTATTAAATTTTAAATTCTTTTTACTTTGACTGCCTAAAATTTTATTGATAAAACCATAAAAATTACTATAAAAAGAAAGTCAAACACTGCATTTTGTTGTTTTGACTTTCCTATAAAAGTAATTTTTATAGTCTTATTTCAATAAATACATTATTTGATTTTTCTATAAAAGTAATTTTGATGGTTTTATTAGTATCCATGTTAAAAACTAATTAATATATATATATATATATATATATATATATATTTCATGGTCAAGACTCAAGAGAATAATGCCCAGCTGGAGCCAATTAGTATCACACTCAACGAGGCAACTTATAATCTTATATTGAAGAGGATTTTGAAAGGATAAATCAAGGATAGTTAGAGGGGCATTGTTATATATTATGATCAATTTCGAATTGTTTATAATTCTTCCAAAAAAAGGAAAATTAAATCATTATTGTTAAACTTGTTTAATAAGGAAAACGGTTTCCTATTCTTGTGCTATATAGTATGTTTTGAATTTTCATAAACCGAATAGTATTTGGAAACCTTTTCTTAGTAGGACGACTAGGACACTCAATTTTTCATATATATATAAATATATGCACATCCAATATTTTCCCAGCAATCGAATAGTAGAGGAAGATCATATATCAGTTTGTTTTTGTTCTACACAAAAAAGTTTACGAAGAAGAAGATGGTGAACTCTGTCTCTGGTTGTGGTGCAAAATGTTGTATAGACGTTTACGATCCAGTTAAAGTGAAAAGACTACAAGAGTGGGCTGAATCAGACGCCAGATTCCTCATAAAACTGAGCATGAAAAAAGATAATGATCATCAGACGAAGATGAAGATGATGAAGAAGAGTGATCAAGAAGAAGGATTAGGGTATTTTCAGTTGGTCTCTTCCTCCTCCGAGAGATCATCAGAAACCCCTGACCGGTTCGCTGTCAGACAGAGATATCTCAGAAGCTACACTTTTGTCAAAGAAGAAGAGAATTCGAAAGAGACCACTAAGAAGAAGATTATAAACAAGTTGCTTCTAAAGAACAAGAACAAGAACAAGAACAAGAACAAGAACAACAAAATTAAAGGTGGTAAAAAAATAGAGGGGACTTGTTCTTCTCTTGTGAGACATTGTTTCAAATTCTTGCTCTCCTGTGTTGTTCAGGTCGACGTTCATGCCTAGCTTCATGGACACTGATATGAAGAAACCATATATGAATGTTATTAAAATTAAATCTTACCTTTTTCTTTTTGGATTTAGAATCTACTATGCATTGTCAGATCAAGATAAGTGAAAATTAAAATAAATACTACTTTTATAATTTTTTTTTTTTGCAATGTGTAATCGTTTGAGTCTGATATTATAATAATTAGTTGCCCGATCAAGTAGTTTATAGATTGTATTATCTTTGTTGAAACATGAATGTTAATGGTTTTTTTTTATAGTGAAAATAATATTCTCTTCTGTTTTTTTTATGGACAAGAAAAAGAACCCCATTATAGATTTCAAAATATTAAGAGCATCATCGATATAATAGTGGTTTGTGGAAAAAAAAAAGATGTTATATAGGATAAATAGATAGTATATTAAAAAATGTATCTCCAATGCAACTGTGCATATTCAAATTCACGTTGGTGTGGTAAAAAAAATATTAGGCATTTTTTCGATTGACTCAGCAAGTATTTAAAATTGACATTAATTTTTCATATATTTTTTGTTAAGAAATAAAATAAAAATGAAAAAAATGAAAAAAAACAATTGAACACGTCATTAAAAATAAATGTGTTTTAAATGGAAACATTAGAGACCAAATTTTGAGTTAATTTTCTATCAATTATATTTTTATGCCACATAAGAAGCAAGTCTCTTAACATTGTTGCTATATGAACGATTTTTGATATACAAACCACTTTTACATCGGAGATGCTCTAAACTTGATAGAAAAATGGAAAGGTAGTTAGTACTGTTACATTGTTACATTACAAAGTTACTCAAAATTGCTCTCCAACGTTGGTCAAAATTATGTATCGTGCTAGGTCCCACACTTGATTTCTGTACAAATTTTCTTTAACAAACAAAATGGGGCACTTAGAAATTATATGGGATGCATTTGCAAGACAGGCCGATGTTAATTGTAGAGGTTTGGGCATGAAATTGTAAAGTTGGGTCCATCATCAAGTTCCCTACGGGCTACGTGATTGGGCCAACATGTTTCATGTTTGTTAATTAGCCTTACAATTGACAAGACAAAGGTTCACTATTCACTAACAATCTACTTGTGTTGTAATTTTCATCAACAACCAATAATGAAAAAAATTACCTCAAAACATTAACTCTACAAATAATATGAGTTAAATAGCATTCAATTATTTAAGTTCGAGTCGATGCACTGTAGGTGACTAGTCGTATAAGTTTTCAAATGAATTTTAAAATAGCCGAATCCATATATAATTGAATTCAAAAAAGGAAAAAAAAAGAAGCTCAAAATTATATAAAGCTATGATGTTGTATTTTCAGATAAGAGTGGTAATTGTCACAGTCCGAGAAAATGTCACTGAAAATAGTGACTGTTTACTAGGAGCTAGGAAGATCAGAGAGGTACTAGTGGGAGATTGTTGTGAGGAGCCAATTGAAATTCGACAAGGCTTTTTTTTTTGGGTCAGAATATATATAAGCCCCACCTCCACAAGGCTGGAAAAAAATAAAAAAAATAAAAAAATAAAAAAATTTATATATTTGTACAGGAAAATGTGATCACAGTTCACAATTGATCAAAGATCGCTCTCCCATGCCTGTTGATGAACAGGCTGTCACCTCTTCCTTTATGTGACACGTGTCGTGATATGAAACCTGGACCACGGTGCCCACGTGGCCCTGGCCACCCCTTGCCGGCCGTGCCACGTGGACCCCTTCTCTTACATGTATATATATATATATATATATATATATATATAAGAATAACAGGCAAGTCCAGGACCACCTTTAATATAATTATATATAAATACTGGAACCTCTTTTTTACATTTATCAGCCCATTTTGTTTAGAACAACTAGATAGTGCTGCTGTGTTTGCTTTCAATAATTTCAGGTCGTTTTCTTCATGGGCCCTCCAAAACCCACAATAATCACCACCCATTATTATTATTATTATTATTATTTTATTTTATTTTATAAAAAAACTTTTTTTTTCTTCCAACTTTCTATCTCTTTTAATTATTTCAACTCTATTTAGCTAACTATATCCATGCACAATATTCACTCATATATATATATATATACACACTCGATTTAACTCTATATAAATATATATATATATATATATATATATATTTAAAAAAGAAAAAGAAAAAGAAAGTTAAAGAAAGTAAAATTATCTGGAAAAGGGTGGAGACAGACCATGGGAATGTTGGTTCCTTAATTAATGAGATCATCTCAGAGGACAGTGACCCACTCTTGAATCTTGATGAGGAAGACATGGTTGTTTGCTTCTTTGCTTCCCAAGTCCCAAGAACTACAAACCAACCAATTATAATTTCCATCTTATTCTATACATCAACCCTAATTATAAGTTTTGATGTTATAATGTTAAAGAATGAACTCTTATGATTCTGCAACTGCAACTTTAGAGAATTTGGCCATGGGAGCTTGGTATGTATATAGAAGTGTGTTTCCATATGAGGCTATGACCAGTGAGATATTATTGTCAAAAAGTCTTGGAGGTAAGCTTTTGGTATCTTCTCATGACTGACTAGCTAGTTAGCTAGTGGGTCTATAAAAATGGTCATATAGCTTTGCATCTTTAAGGGGTCATTGATTAAAAGTGATTTTAGGAGCACCATATATAGTGACTTCCATGTATACATATATCATATTGTTGCCCTTTTCACATTGGATAATAAAAAGTGAAGCATCTTATAATCAAGGTGTATTAGAAGAGTTTTCAAACAAAAACATTTTAATATATTAATCCCCACAAGTTTACTTTTTATTAATAAAAAACAACCAATTTATAATTTTTTATATTTATTATCTATGATTCGGCTTATATCAATTTATTTATTTATAACAAAATGAGATTGATCTAATAATATACCTCTCACACTTTTATTAAATTAGTTCTAGTAATTTATATGTAGATTTCATTAAACTTGTCATCCAAAAAAAAAATCAGATCAAAATTCATAAAAATCGATATTATTTCATTAAAGGTCTTACCGAAAATAAAGTTAGAGATATATAATTTGATAGTTATATCTATATAATATCGATTGATTTTTAATTTTTAAAGAAGAAAGTATCTTTAATTAAAAAAAAAAATAGTGAAGTCTCCACTGTATTTGTAAAAATATTGTCAGCTTTGCAATTATACAATCATAATATGATATGTTAAATACCTCGTCAAAACTTAATACGACCATATAAGCTAAGGTGACTAGCTAGCTAATATTATATAACTTCTGACTAATTGGCCACATACAAGTGAATTTATTATGTTATTGTCTTGCTTAATTTCTCTTGTTAATTAAAATATATTTAATGATTTGTTTATCTAAAATAAACGCAATCTTTAATGACTCTTACATGACATGAATGGCACCTTTGAAATAGACAACATCGATTCGAGAAATTATTTTAATTGTTTTTCCAATAATATTATAAGCTTCAACATGGATGGACTTCAACTTTTGCAACCAATGAAAAGAAGACTGAATCATTAATTATTTTATTTTATTTTAAAAAAAAAAATCTAGGGTTTGGTGGGAGCACACAAGAGGGTCACGAGGCTTAATTTTTAAGTAATAAAACATAAATAAAATAAAATATAAAAATCGGTTGCTTAACATCACAAATAGTATCTAATAAAGATACCTCTCATTGGATTTCTATGTTGGTTAAAGCTTAACATCATTAGGTAAAGGTTACCATTTTTTTTAATAATTTTTGTTGTTGATTATTTCATGTACAAACAAGCAATTAGGATATGATTGCTTTGTGATTAATTATTATACATTTTAAAGAAAGATTAGCTTCATTTTCTTATTCAAATTAGTATCATTTTTTTTTACTCTAGCCAGTGTTTTGTTTTGTTAGACTATATATATTGTAACACAATAACACCTAGACTTCCTTGGCAATCAGAGAGAATAAGAGTGGCACATAGAACAGAAGCAGTAAAATGCTTAAGAGAGAAATAATGCATATTTATTCATATGAGTTTTATAACGTTACCAAGTGTTGGAATCTTACATGAAAAATCGTATAGGATTCCGTACCTAATACTTTTGTTCCCCTAGTTAAATATTTTTAACCAATCATAATAAAAGAAAATAAAATATATTCGATTGCATATTAAGAGAACATGATTTGAAAAATAATGGTATCAAAGGTATATTTCATAGCTTTTATTATTAAAAATTGTTCTCAAATTAAGTTATAAACATGTTCTTAGATATTAATCAAATAAAAGAGTTTGTAACAATAATTTTATAAGATATAAACTATTTTGAATAATTTAACGATAAGGGCAAATTTCTTTCAATATAAATAATTCAAAATTTTAACTTAAAACTTTATTTCTGATATTTTTATTAGAGTTTACTTGAGGCAACAAATTTCCTTAATTATCTTGTAGAAATTAAACCAAATTATTGTAGCTGTTTGAATCCTGTTTGTATAAGGACAAATATTCGATGAACTTTCATATATACATGTTTACCTCTAAAACAATTGTTATATACTAACTACCTAGAAGTGATCGATATGCATCGGAGTCTCGGACTCATTGACTAATGTAAATCAATCAATCGATTTTGATTGATCATAAATGTTTATAAACTTACAAAATTTGGAGATTGAAGTTCTTTTTTAGACTAAACAAAAATTTGTCCTTGGAGTACTTGATAATTTTGTATAGACATCATTACATTGGGCCACCATCATCAAGTTAATTTTAAGTCGGTCAATTCGACGTTGAGTTTTCAATTAGACATCATTGTTGTGTGTAAAAACCATTATTAGTTACTCAAACTGGGAATCTGGGATCACGATTTTCTTATCAGTACAAATAATACGAGTAATGTTATACAATCCAAAAATTTAACCTAATATTTAATCAAAATGACATGGTAAATAAATTGTCATCACCATATAAATCATGAGATGATATGATATTATGGTGAATAGACAAATCACTTGACAAATCACTTGTCATATCATTTGGGTTAATTTTTTGGATTGTCTAGCATTAATATGCATTCAATGCAAACAATATTTATGTTGTTAGAAAAATTATGGTGGCAGCTTCAACCTAAAAATGGTATAAAAACTAAACTAAAGTTTTATTAAGCGAAGATAATTTTTTTTTTGGAGTTTAATTTAAACAAGATTTAAAATTTTTTGCACATCACCTCTAAGTAGAGATATTAATGGAAAGTATCGGGAATAATTATTCTGGTCCGCACATGTATTGTCTTATCTTAACATGTCGGGTAATCCTATTTTAATAGTGTAATGTATTCCAAATGAGGCAGTGTGAGCTTTGCCCCTTGAAAGGCCAATAGGTTTTAGATGGAAGAGGTTCCACCTGGTGTGGTTCAGATTGTTCTGGTCTTCCGGAGGAATACCCAAGACTTTTGTAATCCTCTTTTTTGTTTAATGGAATTCTTTCTTTCAAAAAAAGAAAAGAAAAGAAATGTATTCCAAATTAAATGAGGATTGAAATCGTCACCCCAACTAATTAAACATTTCTTTTTCTTCTTCAAAATATTAAGTATTACATAAATACATATAACTATATAAGGGTGCTTCTTTGTTGCGGAGGTCCTGAAAACAAATATATTATAGAATCTTTAGTTTTGTAGTTATAAAATTAAAATTCCTGATTTTTTTTTCAAGATTTCCATTTTCCATTTATTTTTTGAATTTCTTCGAAATGCCAGTTTCAAAATTTCCCATTTAAAAAAAAAAACTTTACGTGTGTATATATATATGTTAAATTATATTTCTAAAATTTGACCAACCCTTCATAATTCATATTATTTTATTTGAAGCTTATGATTTTGTGTTTTAATTTTTTTATTGGGGAGTTCTAATTACACAAGTCATCATTAGTTTAATTAGGACCACAATTAATTTATCTATCAATTGGAATGATTCAAACCTAGGCAACTTAATTATCAAAGTTGACCAATTATCACAAGAAATTTGAATGCCAGAAGCATGAAATCACTATTTCTTATTAAAGTGGTCTATCAAAACCCTAGCTTGGACCCAGCTCATGATCTCTCTCATTACTTGTTTTAATTTTCCTTTTAATGATTCGATATTCATAGATAAAGCTCAATGAAAAAGGAAAAAATTAAGAATTAATGCATGTGAGTGGTTTCTGAATATCGATCCATATTTTTCAAACAAATAGTTTTCCTAGATTTTGTAATGTTTGACTAAAAACAAACAAAAAATAATGTGACAATTGAAAAACATTGTAAAAGAGTGTTTTCAAGTATTTTACAAGAAATTTTATTTTATTTTATTTTTTTTTTATAAATGCACTCTAAATCGACCAGAATCTAAAAAAGAAAGAGGATTGAATCCAATTCCCTTTATATATATATATATATATATATATATATATATATATATAGTCGTTGTATTGTCAGTTCGTCCTGATATAAAATATGTCAAGTCGAAGAATGTGGACCGCGGATTATAGAGAAATTTTGACAAATACATACACTTTGATTAAAAGTATGTAAATCTAATGGTCCACATTCTTCATCAGTACGTTGGATGTTGACCATTAGATTTACATATTTTGACTCAACGTTTATGCACTTGTCAAAACTTCTCCATAATCTGTGATCCACATACAGCGCACTGATATAAGTTATATCAGTGCGCACTGAGGAGAAAAGGACTGTATATAGAAATTTTCAAGTCAGTACGCACTGATATAACTTTATCAGTGGGCTGGATGTTGACCATTAGATTTACATATTTTGACTCAAAGTGTATGCACTTGTTAAAACTTCTCCATAATCTGTGATCCACATGCAACGCACTGATATAAGTTATATCAGAGCGCACAGAGGAGAAAATGACTGTATACAGAAATTTTCAAGTCAGTACGCACTGATATAACTTCATCAGTGCATTGGGTGTTGACTATTAGATTTACATATTTTGACTCAAAGTGTATGCACTTGTCAAAACTTCTTCATAATCTGTGATCCACATACAGCGTATTGATATAACTTATATCGGTGCACCGATGATAAAATGATTATATATATATAGGACTAGTGAAGTTAGAGGGATAATAGGGAATTGGGTGCTTTTTAGAGAAAAAAAGCTTGATGCTCAAATAAAAATTCATATTCCCTAACTAACTAACTATATATATAATGTTTTTTTTAAATTAAAATACCATTTTTTTTAAACATGTAAAAAAAACTCTAAAAATTGACGAGAGAGCTAGTAGCATAGCTTCATATATGTGAAAGGTAATTAATTATTGAAGATCATTAAATCCCAATAAATCGGTAGGTTAATGATATACATACATATATGATATAACAAGAAATTAAAGCAAGCATGGAAGGCACTAGCAGTAGTGAAGTTGTGGTCACAGCACACAAAGAAGACAATGGCATGTTAAAATTGTAAAAGTGAGAAAAAAAAAGAAAAAAAAAAAAAGAGGAAGCATCCCCAAAAGGAAAAGGAATAATTTGATTGACATAAAAAGTGACAAAGACAAAGAGAAGCTAAGCTTGGGACCATTAATTTTTTTTTTTCTTTCTTCGTTTTTCTTTTATTGTGATGGAGAGAAAATGTATGCTTTGGAAGTGAAAGTGAGACCAAGCAGAAGCAGAACCAGTGACCACCCCATTTTGTCGATGGTGCCATTATTAATCTCTTTTATTTTTCTTTGCATGTATGGTTTCAATATCTCCTTTTTCCAGTATATATAATTTTCTGTATAGAGACAGTTAAACAAATTGGCGTTGACGCTTCCTCGTACAACTACTTGCCCTATATATTGATACCTATCTATCTTTCTTTATTTTTACCATACCATCACCATATGTCAACTTTTCTTGTTAATTTCTTATAAATTTCTTATTTTCTTTCTTTGTTTCTTTTTCTTCCTTTGTAATTGTTTTTAAGACAAGTTTACTAACGGGATTGTGATTCCCTTTCCAGTAAGAACTGAATTCTGATTTGTTAACTTGTGGGATCACAAAATTCGATTTACAACTGATTTGACTAAATACAGTAATCACAAATCAGTAATTAATGTTTTTTTTCCTCATTAGATTTCTGATTAGTAAACACATCCTTATTTTATTCTCTTGATAAATAGTAAGAATAACTTCACTACTAAAATTTGACTTTATTTTGGAATGGTCTACTAGTCGATCTCATTCAAAAAATTAACTCGACAAAAACTGAAGGAGTTGTGGAAGAGTCAAAAGCAGACCACAGTGATGAGATGAGATTGATTCGGTGGTAAACCTCTCACACCTGTACCACGAGGTTACGGGTTCGAGTCCTTCCCCATTCCTAAAAAACCCCGAATTTATGTAATATTTCAAAAAAAAAGAAAAGAGACCACCGTTCCATTAGTATTACTCCAATTTACTCCTCTAATTTTGAATGTGATGTTACCTATCATTAAATCAAAGCCTTTCGTCTTTAATCTGATCCTTTCAATTCATCATTTTATGAAATCCTATCTAATCTAGAAACACATTTATTGGAATTCAATTTTTGATTTCACTTATGAGAAAAAAGGAAATTCAAAACATTTGAATTAAAAAATGAATTTATTGCATAACAATTTGAGGTGTATTTGGTTCATAATTATTTTACGATTATCTAGTTATAAAACGTAAAGTTCAATTATTTTTTCACAATGAGTTTAGCCTTAGATTATTTCCATACAACTAAATAAGGACTAATATTTATAATTTCGATAAAATTACTATACCATGGTAGATTTTGAAAATTGAATAAAATTAAAATGTTAATACTTACTTATTAAATTTAATAAAAGAATAGCTCCACAGTCACTCTGAGCTATTTTTCTTGCTTTATTGCCAATATTATTCCTCTTATTATTATTAGCACTATCAGTTGGAAAATAAATAAACGATTCCTGCCATTGAAAGCTTCTATGAAGTAAAAGCTGAATAGTCAAGAATATATAAAAATATTCCTATGACATTATTTGCAGGCATTTTCCTGGGGATCTTCAAACTTTTCTGTTGTGTATAAAGATAATATTGAACAGGTATCAATCACTAACTGTTTATTTTTTAATTTATCATCACATAAACCTAATTATTAACTCAAGATATCTCTCAAGTCTCAACTCTCAACAAGGAAAAAAGTTACATATTAAGAAAAAAAAACCTAGAAAAAGCTGTATACATCACTTTTTGTCACAGATCAGTACTTCACATCTCCTTTCACGTTAATGGTGGGATTCAAGTTACATGTCTCATAATACATATTGTAATACTAATTGCAGACCTATTTATTTTTTTTACTGTGACCTTATAGTAATTAAGCATGGAGTCAAAACCGAAGTAAGAGATACGTACGTCTATATTATACTGTAATTTTAATTTTTGAAACCTTAATAAATCATATCTGGATCATAAATCAACCGATAACCATCATTTATGAAACTTTGATATATCCATGCTAACAATTATTTTCATTAATGCTTTATAGATTATTTTGGTCTCATCCATTCATGTCATCATACTCAAATAATTCGTTTATTTTGCCACACATACATCTGATGGGATAAATACCCAACCCAACAACATCCCCATCACATCATACATGATATATTGATAATTACAGATTAAACAAATGGTTCATAAATTAAATGACACTTTTTCCAGGTGTAATTTTAAGAGTATTACTGTTTTAATAACTTAAGTTTAAATAACACCTAAAGTGTGGATCTGACAAAAATACCCTTAAAACACGCTCACAAAAATAAGTCTTGTATTTTTTTTGTGTTTCCGAGACTTATTTTGTATTTCCAAGACTATTTTCCCGAGAATTTTCAGATAATTTTCAGATAATTTTCGAGACTTTTTGGTAATTTTGAGACTTTTTGGCAGTTTCCAACACTTACCTCCATGGAATCGACCTCCATGGGAGGCCGATTTCGACCTCTAATGGAGGTCTTTCATCTCCATTGATCGATGGAGGTTTTTGAAAAAAAAAAAAAAAACCTAGAGGTTGAAGAAAGAGAATAGTTAAAGTAAAAAAGAATTAAAAAAAAGTAAACAAGGGTTTTTTTGGAAATCACTAAATTTAGTGCCACTTAAATTTAAATTATTAAACTAGTGACACTCTTGAAATTCAAACAAAAAAGAGTGTTATTTCTCACCATTTTCCGGTTAAACCAAATCTCTCTCTAAATTTAGGTCAATGGGAATTGATCCATATATCTTAATCCATTGTGATAATAGATCTAAACACATGACTACATAGCACACCATCTCTTACTGTCTTCGTACAAGTGGTAGTGCAACTCTCCTTTCACCGTTTGGATTGTATATGTATTATTTAATTTCGGGGTCTTAGATTTCTTATCCATTTGAAATGAAAAAAAAAAAAGAATACATGAAAACATAAAAATAATATATATAACAAAGGCGTCATCGGCAACCTTAATTAAACGTGTACGAATTAAGGAATGAAGATTACCTACACGTTAACGTACAGCAAATTCATTGAACGAGATAATGAAATGTAGATAAAATGAATGAATTTCGCAATATGACATGAATATTTCAGATTTGTAACTCATAGTTAGAAGGAGCCAAAAAATGAATTTGGTGGCGATTTAAGATGTGAGCCATCTTTTTTATCACAGTGTCACAATCTAGAATTGCAATTTGCAATGATATAAATATATATATCGATTTTGATTGCTCTCGGTGACAGATGATATCTATTTCCCCATTACAATGACATTTTTTTTTTCAGTTGTTGTAAATGAGCAGTGAGAGGAGGAATTTCGATAATTAATTTTATAGGAATGTATTGTAGCTGTCATGGATCGATCAATAAAGTTGCACTCATATTGGGATACATTGACAGTAATTTGATTGGGATGTTTATATATATACAGCTTTGGTTTGATAAATTTTTCTCACATGCTGTCGAGATGTGCCAAAATAAAAAATAAAAACATGAAATGGTTGCTTGGTTATAAATTAGATATTGATGTAGGACACTTTGGGAACCCATTTGGAGGGACAGACTATGTTCATCACGATTTCCCCAAAAAACGGTAGTTTGTCTATCGTTTTTCAGTTTTTTTTCCTTTTTTGGCCGGATTTTGGATCGTTATATAAGATACTAGGAATTTTCGTTTTCATAAGGTTTTTTTTTCTTTAGTATTACTTTTGAAAATTAAAATCAGATTATTTTATAATTTTGACTGAAAATAATGTTTGGTAGAACTTTTAAAAATGATTAATTGTTACTTTTTAAAGTGATTCTGGAATAATCTATTTCTGCATTTAATTCATTGATATACCTAAATTATTTCATCTTAAAATCAAATACTCTACTTAAATATTGATTTGATTTATAAAATATTTTAAAATATTTTTACTGTTCTTATGTTATTTTTCCTAATTTAAATATTCTAATTAAATATTGATTTAATAAATATAATTAATGAAAAAAAATGAATTAGGATTCTAAAATCAATCATGTCTATTTTAGTCATGGTAACTGATTTCATCATTTTTGCAAGGGCAAATTACACTAACTTACCCCGATTATATATATAATTGCACTAAAACCTGTGAAAATATCAAAATAATACAAACATACCATCCGATCCGTTAACTAATACTAACTTACCTCGATTATATGCATAATTGCACTAAAACCTATGAAAATATCAAAATAACAGAAACATACCACGATTATCATCTGATCCATTGACTAACATTGACCACCGTTAGTTAGTCAGAAATGAGAGGAATTGTCGCTTTTGCCCTTATAGAAATAATACTTATTTATATAAAATCAGTTAATTAATTAAAAATAAAAATATTATAAAATATAATATATAAAAAAAGTATTGATGTGGATGTTTGAGAGGATGATGATGTTAATTATTATTATTTATTTATTTTTGATGATGATGATAATTTTTTAAATTAATATTTATTTTCCTTTTAATTAGTTGTTTAGTTTAAATTTTAATTAATATAAAATTCTTGAAACAGACGTGGTGAGTCAAGAATTTTATATTAATTAAAATTTAAAACTAAACAACTAATTAAAAGGAAAATAAATATTAATTTAAAAAATTACCATCATCATCAAAAATAAATAAATAATAATAATAATTAACATCATCATCCTTCCAAATATCTACATCAATACCTTTTTTATATATATTATATTTTCTAATATTTTTATTTTTAATTAATTAACTGATTTTATATAATTAAGTATTATTTTTATAAGGGCAAAAGCTACAATTCTTCGCATTTGTGACTAATTAACAGTGGCCAACGTTAGTCAACGGATTATAGGGTATGTTTATGTTATTCTGATATTTTCACGGGTTTTAGTGCAATTATGCATATAATCGGGGTAAGTTAGTGTTGGTCAACGGATCAGAGGGTATTTTGTGTCATTTTGATATGTTATGGGTTTTAGTGCAATTATACACATAATCGAGGTAAGTATAATTTACCCTTTTTGCAATAAAATTACCATATCTTTTGAACAATACAGTAGTAATTAACCAAACCTCTGTTGTGATTATAATAAAAGGTACAACTCTATCAAACTAGTTTATTTAATATTTTTGTTATAGCTTTGTCTTTGTCTTTTTAGATAAATTTTGAGAATTTTGTGTTTTAGTCCATTTAGGAATAGTGTTTTGTTTTTTATTTAAGTCAGGGTCCGAATATATAGCAATTGTTACTTTTTATTAATAAAATCGGCTCATTTGAAACAAAATTCTTCTTGTAGATTCGATTATTAATTATCATTTTCACTCTGCCAAATACATACACAATTGCATGTGGTAAAATCTGATAATGATCGGTATTTATATATTTTCATGAGAAACCCTAAAAAAAGTTGTGTAATATAAAGTGCTTTAACACGAAGCAAAAATAGTCACATTACATCTTTCTTTGTTTCTTCCATTGATCGATATCTTGAAATATTACACACTCTCGTGTATGCACGTACGTACTACGGTGACCAACACAAACTTCATTTACTGCTCTCTACTGCAGTTTCTATCAGCTACTCATGATGGGATATTGCAGAGAAATGTACACTAATAAAATTAACTTAGGCGAAAATGGCAGCCATGTACGTAGAAGCAAATGAAATCGATGATATCCACTCAGACTAGCTAGTTGATGAGATCATACTTATTATGATATACACTTATCATAGATCTTCCTTTCTCAAGAAGAAAGAAAAATGCGAGAAAAATGTCACATTCATCAAACAATCATGCATGTAGATCAATATGTATATAATTAATTTGATTTCATTGTGATGAGAAAGCTCGATGTGAGCTTAATTGATTGATCAACTTGTGCATACAAGTAGCGGCATGAACAACATGCATGTGTGTGTGTTTGTCTATGATCGATAAACATTCATGAAGGAGGTATACATGCACCTTCTCATCAATTATCACTTTCAGAGAAAACAGATAGAGAGAGAGAGAGAGCACACACGCGATGAACTTGTGCGCAACAAATTTGATGATGATGATGATCACAATTGTGCCATCAATTCGCATGCAACTAGCAGGAAGCTTCTTCTCTCATGATCACATATATTCAGAACCCAATTATTTGGTCCCGTTAATTATTGATCTAATTAAGGAGTTGATCAAGATTTTAATGTAGGTGTGTTTGATGTAATGTAAGTGTACGTGTAGTTAGTGAAAAAGGTGGCCATGGGGTTTTCATGGCGGTTGCTTGAAATTAATTATTATATATTTTTAAAATAAACAAAATAAAATTGTTGCCAACAGGCCAACCACCTATTTTATAAGGGGTGGCACCTATATTTTTAACTTGTTTTTGTACTGAAAATTCTCATATTTATATACGCGATGGATATGATGATCATGAGAAAATAATAAAGGAGGAGACAAAAGTCGTGTACATGGGTGTGCATGGAAACCAAATACATATATGTTGTTGAGCTTTGTGTTGAGTTGTGGTGTGGTGTATAATAATTAATTAATTAATGTGTAAAGCTTAGACACGTGCGTATGAGCCGACTTTGGCACGTGAGCATGGACTGTCAAGCGTGGGTGTATGCACGCGTGTGAAAGATATATATATATATATATATATATATAGAGGGAGAGAGAGAGAGAGAGAGAGGGTGGGATTCACGTGAGTATTACCTAAAGAGACGACAGATGGGTGAAGCAGAAAGTTGCCCTGTCAACTATCAATACTGTTTGCAGTTGAAAAAAATATCAAACTTTTATCTTCCTCTCATAATTCACTAACCCTTTTTTCTTGAAAAAATTAATAATTTAATCTTGAATTCGAAGATAATTTGATAATAGAGATTTTGAATCTCACGAAGCATATCTTATAAAATGTATGTGAGTTTTATCGCAGTCTTATAAAAGTAGATATTCAAATCGTATATATAATATTTAATTTTGATAAATTTTGATAAATCTCTTATTTATTAGATATGTTAATTTGTTGTAAATTTTTTTATAAAAAAATCGATTATTGATTTGCAATTATTAGTAAGAAATCTTATTGTCCTATTAAATATTAAATAAAACGCTAATGTTATATAACAAATGAAGACTAAAATGTGTATGGCTAAATATTACTATCAAGAATGAA
The DNA here is from genome assembly GCA_033220585.1 of Dipteronia sinensis. Taxonomy (NCBI): domain Eukaryota; kingdom Viridiplantae; phylum Streptophyta; class Magnoliopsida; order Sapindales; family Sapindaceae; genus Dipteronia; species Dipteronia sinensis. Next base: position 4,741,586 of record CM065638.1, on the reverse strand, counting down.
TTGAACTTATATTTACAAGTCAAAAACATTTAATTATTATTTAACGTGGTTCATTTTTCAGTTCATGTTTGAATTTAAATACTGTAGCAATCATTAACATTTAAATCATTAAATGGTATATTTAATGTAACATTCATCAATAAAATTTTACTCTAAGGTACCAAAAATGTAAATCTAAAATGGAATAAAAAAACTAAGCTAACAAAACCGGCTGTACTTTAGCATTCAATTATCTCAATCAATTTCAAAAAAAAAAAAAAAACCATTGTCCCTCCCTAAATATATAGATTGTCCATAAGTTATATAAAAATCAATTTAAGAGAAAAGTATGAGAAAATACCTTACAAATCACAATATGAAAGAAATCACCATAAACCCTATGGATTTTTCATATAGGAAAGTTAGAGTAGAAGATGCACGGTACATCATGATATATATAAGTTTTTTTTTTCTTTAAAAATTGATATAGTAAATTTAACTCTTTAACCAAACCTATCAAATCCAAGTCTGTCCTTTTTTTAATGCCTGCATTAACATATGCACAAGACCGAAAAAAAAAGAGCACCAAGTGGGATCGGGAGCTTAAAAGCATTTCATTTATTAATAAGATAATGTCAATCATATATATTACACTAATATGATGTAAATTAGATAATGTCAATCATATATATTACACTAATATGATGTAAATTAAATATATGGACCGATATTGTAAGGATTTATTGGGAAATTAATCATGTTTAAACATTGTTCAACTATATTATATAAAAAATATAAAAAGTTACTACGAAGATAAATGATTGATTATCGGTTCTTCAATTATTGCTTTCCCTGTCCATAGTATATATTATGATTAATTAAATATATATGTACGCACGTGTACTGGGACTGTTTGGGGTTGGATTCTAAATCAAAAATTACAGTTTCTATGTGCTGAAAATTGTAGGAATTATTGGGATCTGGACTCCTAGCTTTTTGGAAAAAAAATATTTGTTGAAATTAATTTTTCTTCAATGCATTAAACTATGTTTTAGATGGTTTTTTTTTTTTTTTTTTTTGAAAAAGAATCACATCCAAATTGATACACATTTTAGATGGCAACATCAATGAAAAAGCAATCTCACATGTCGAAACAGCAAGATTGCAAACCTGTTTTTCTTTTAAAAGATATATATAATTACATGTCGCTTTTTAGCAACAATGTGGGAAGTATATCTTTTCTATTAAATATTTCAAACAATATATATTGTATATCAATAGGAATCTCTATATCAAATTGAAAGGTTTTATTAGAACATGCACTAAATATGTGTGGTTATGATGATCATGTTTCATGTGTCTTCATGTCTTGTTGCACATTTATATTATAACAGATGTATCTTTATTATTATTATTATTATAATAGATGTATCTATTAAACTTGATCAACTCATATGATTATGTATGTTTCTTTCATATATACCATCAATTAGTATGAAGTTTTAAAATGGGGAAGATAATGATGAGACAACATTGACTTTGTAGTACGCCACTCATAGTTACATTAAGATGTTGTAGGTTCAAGTTGTTTTCTTTTCACGTAATAAAATTGGATGAATGAATATAATCACCATCTATGATTTGAGTACAATATTCTAGATAATTTTATGGAAAATCCTATTTATGTTGTTAAAGGGCAACCAATTCCGACTATTAATTAAAAGAAACTTAGAACTTAATGAATTAAATCAAAACTATAGAAATAGATCATCTATCAAGATAAATTAATTAATACATCTATATGCATCAAGAAATGAAATATGGTAACCCGTTTAATAAATTTGGCCACTAATTTAATTCGGAACGTATAATAATACCTTGAACATATACAATACTTGGTACTTATCATATCTTATGATTATTATGTTTATGATTAATGATCAAAATCAGGGTATTCATTATTTTGTTGAAAATTTATAAAATCTTTCTCATTGTACCGTACCACTACTACTTATAAACTCCTTAAGTGGATTTTTATATAACATAATTTATAATTAGAAAGAATTTAAATGTCCAAATATAACATAATTTGACTCCTTAAGTGCATTTTTTCCATTCACTTATATGGTAGGGTTTTGAGCAGGAAAACGTCTACTCTGTATTAATAGTTGCATTTTGGACTCTAGTTATAGCGATTGATTTGGTTAAATCTCGTATATTATTGACCCAATTGATGTTAAATTTTTCAAAAATCATAATAAAACACTTGAAAAAGGTAAATCGAACATGCCCAATCTTGATATTGGCAAACCGGTAAGCAGTTACGAGTGCTTTTCAAACAATACCCGCCCGAAAACAAACCTAATTAACTTGGTTCGGAGCCAAACCTGAGATATAGCACGTGCGGGCACCCATCCCACACGTGCCTGCTTTCCTTGTAAAATAACTCTCCCCTAACTAGCTATGGTTGTGTTATTAATGCAAAAAGGAGAGTTTATATGAAGTGCTTGAATTGACTAAAACGACCATACCAACTGATATGGTTTGGGCATCACAAAAACAATGATTAGCTAGGGCAACATCGTCATTTTACAAAAAAAAATCGAAGGATGGTGGTAGTTTGGATCATTGAGATGACTTTGTACCGACCTTATCTTTTATATTTTATTCCGTAGTTTGCGTTGGTTTCCATAGGATGTGTATAAAATGACAATAAAAGCAGACACTTCCAAGGACATTTTAGTCATTTCGCACATAGCAAAACAAAAAAAATTAATCTAATAATATGTATTAATTTGTTTATTAACCAGTAAACCACTAACCACAGACCTTGGAAGACAATTTCTACGAAAATGTCAGTTTACATAAATTAATAGGCGGTGGAAAATATGAATGGACTAATACACCCTCAATCTTTGAATTCTAGGTGAGGGCAATTCAGTCATTTTTTAATATAATACTAGAAACTCCAGTCTTTGTTTTTTTTTTTTTTTTTTGGTTATTATATTTGGGTTTTTTTTTAATAATTATTTTTGTTGTCAAATTGAAAAACAATATTTAAAAAATTAAATTAAATTAAAAAAAGAAGAAATGAATATAAAAATAATGGTGAGTAAAAAGAGGAGGTGAAGAAGAAACAACAGCGACCTCTTCTCTCTCTCTCTCTCTTTGCTGTGTTATGTTGTGTTGTTGTGTGTAGTAGCAGTGTTGTTGTTGAGAGAGTTGAGAGAGAGAGAGAGAGAGAGATATCAGTGTCCTCTCTAAAAGCCTCCATTTCTCTTCTTTTTATTTTAAAAACAAATAATTAAAAATCAGCTCTCTCTCTTTTCACAAGGTGATTTCCAAAGAAAGAACACACACTACACAACTACACACACACTACTCATCACTACTGCAACAAAAGAGAGAAAGAAAAGGAAAGAAAGAGACGACAGAAGACAACACACAGCAAGCAAGAGAGAGAAATAAAGAAAGAAGAAGAATTCATTGAAGAAGCTTTCAATACCACACCAGAGAAAACGATGTCTGAGAGCTTTGTTTCCTTTCATGCTCTGCAACTCTACTAGTAGGAGAGGTACGTACGCCTATACATATATATGATGGTCGAAGAAAGCTGAAAATGATAAAAAGGGTACTCACAAATTAACAAAACAAGGACTAATTTGATTTCTTTTACTTGTATATATGTATATATATATGTATGTGTATATGAATTGTTTGGTTTAATTTACTAGATGTTGTCTGTTGTTTGTTTTGCTTTTTTGGTTCGACTTGCCGATCTGCAGAGAGAATTTAGAGGTTTGAAGAGGGAGATGATCATGAAGAGGAAGATATTGATGATATGGGAATATTAGCAACACCACAAGTTTTACCGATTCACTCGAACCATCATCATCATCCATTAATTTTGAATCATCAAGAAACTATAAGGTCAAATAATTCTGAGAATTCTAATTCTATGTCCCAAGATTATCATCACCACCAAGGCATCTTTAGTGCTTTCTCGAATGGCAGCTTCGAGAGATCAGCCGTGAATCATCATCAAGACCAACAACATCATCATCAGCAGCAGCAACACATAGCACAGCAGATCCGGAGAGATAAACTGAGGCTTCACGGCTACGAACCACCGCCAGTACCGCCACCACCGTTAGTTGGTATCGAAGAGGAAGATCAATCTAGTGGTCTGCCTGTCTATGACGGAATGTTATCAGAAATGTTCAATTTTGCTCCCGGTGTTGGTGGAGCTGCTTCTTCCACTGAATTGTTGGACCCGTCGAGCTATCGAAATCCACGGCCGCCTACGGCGGCCACCGGTGGTGAGTGGTATGGTAACAGACAAGGTATGGGTAATTTGTTAGGTGATAATTCAAAGAATCACAATGAGCGTGACAGTTTACCTCAACAACATCATCATCATCATCATCATCATCAACACCAACAAATTTCAAGCATTAATGCGGATTCAGCTGCAGCCATGCAACTTTTCTTGATGAATCCACAACCAAGATCACCATCTCCAACTCCACCTCCTTCAACTTCTTCTTCTACACTTCACATGTTGTTACCAAACCCATCTACTACTTTTAATGGACAGCCTTTTGGCACCAATAATACTGTGATTCCTCCATCACAGTTCACCTGGGTTCCTGATCATCATACTAGTAGTGGCCATGAAAACAACACAAGTCATGAAATTGGTGGTGGAATAGTGGAAAGCCAAGGCCTTTCACTTTCATTGTCATCATTACAACACTTGGAAGCAGCAAAAGCTGAAGAATTCAGGATTGGAGATGGTGGTTTATTGTATTTTAATCAAGTTGGAGGTGGAGGAGGAGGCTCTTCTTCTTCTTCAGCAGCTGCTCAGTACCATTACAAGAATTTGGTTAGTCTTCATCATCAGCAGCAGCCATTGCATTTGCAAGCTGGACCGGGTCATCAAAACCAACACCAGATTCGTGTCGGGTACGGGTCTTCTTCTTCACTAGGAACCGTGAACGCTTTAAGGAACTCAAAGTATGTGAAAGCTGCCCAAGATTTGCTAGAAGAATTTTGTAGTGTTGGAAGAGGACAGTTCAAGAAGAACAAGTTCAGTAGACAAAACACAATAAACCCTAGTTCTAATCCTGGTAGTAGTAACGGTGGAGGCGGCGGTGGCGGCGGTTCTTCTTCATCTACCAAAGATCTCCCTCCTTTATCAGCTGCTGATAGAATTGAACATCAAAGAAGGAAGGTCAAACTACTATCCATGCTTGATGAGGCATGTAATCTCTCTCTCTCTCTCTCTAATAGTACAAGGCTCCAATCTTTTTTATTTTATATTATATATATACACATACTTTTCAGAAACCACTGCAACGAATAGAAAATTCCGGCCAGTTTTTTTAGTGATTATTTTAACAACCCAAAAGCCGGCTGGTGCAATAGGGGTTCTGTTCTATACTTCTATAGGATCTAGTTGGTGGAATTTGATTACACAATTTTTTTTTAATTTTTTGTTTTGTTTTGATAAAGCAAACAAGCACTGTTACAGTGATTGGATTGGTGGATGGTGTGTCCAAAAGCCAAAGAAAGAGTAGTAGTGTTGAGAGTTTTTCGTTTGGTGAGAGAACAAACAACATGAAAAACTACTATTATTAGGAGACAGACGCGACGTTTAATCAATCCACCATATATTACGTAAACACGTTTGATTTCGAAGCTACTACTACTGCTCATAGATAGAGATATATGGAAATATTTCAGTGAAACCGCAGAAAGTCATGGATATATTTTACATATCTTTTTCTCTATTTGGTGCTATTTAAAACAAATACTTCTCTGTCAATTGGCTATATTGGTGAGACCGGGAAAGAAAAACCATATTATATATTCTTTATTTCTCTATTTCTCTATTTCTCATGAACAATCATTTCACTGTATATATAATATGTATTAGAGCTTTGATCCAAAGCATTTATATTCTCATATACTTTTGTTTTTTTTCCTTTTATGAGCAACACGTACAAAGTCTTTTCAAATTATTTTTGGAGATCGATACAAGATTCTCCAAAGACCCTTTCATGAATATCAAATCATGCTCTTGTTAAGCCGTCTTTCTCATTGATTACTTCCTCTTTTGGTTGGTAAGCTAGTAAAATATAAAATATATGTATGTATATATATATATATATATAAAATAAAAACTAATTGAATTTTTTTTGTTTTGGTTACACAGGTGGAGAGAAGATACAACCATTACTGTGAACAAATGCAAATGGTGGTGAATTCATTCGATGTAGTGATGGGTTTCGGATCAGCGGTTCCTTACACTGCCTTAGCACAGAAGGCAATGTCGAGACATTTTAGGTGCCTAAAAGATGCAATAGCTGCCCAATTGAGGCACAGTTGTGAAGTGCTTGGTGAAAAAGATGCTGCAGGAAATTCAGGCATAACAAAAGGAGAAACACCGAGACTTAAAATGCTTGAACAAAGCCTGAGACAACAAAGAACATTTCATCAAATGGGTATGATGGAACAAGAAGCTTGGAGGCCACAACGAGGCCTGCCTGAACGATCTGTCAACATTTTAAGAGCTTGGCTTTTCGAGCATTTTCTTCACCCGTACGTTTCGCTGACTTCAATTACCTTTTATCTATATATTTATATTATTAGTACTCTAATCTTGAACCCTTTTAACGAAAATGAAGAAGAAAGTTAAAAGCAAAAAATAATAATAATAATTATGAAATTATATATAAATGGCACCAAATTCAAATTTTGTTGTTTATTTGTCTCGCTAGCTTTTTGTTTTGTGTATATTAGAGAAACAGTGATACAGTGTCCTTTGATCAATATATGTTTGTCTGGTCAGCCAAAAGCTGTGAAAAGAGATTCATTTTCATCTCTATCTCTGATATACATTATTGTAGCTCTACTTAGTCCATTTGCAGACCACCCCATAAATTAGTTTCGTTAAAAAGAAAAAAAGAAAAAATACAACTTTGTTAAAGTATATGAATATAATAATTTCATTGACCACCTCTCTATCATCTCTCCTATTGTTCTCTTCAATTCATGTACAACACTTTGTCTTTTATTTTTATTTTAATTATATATGTAATAAAGATAGATAAAGAAGTAGCTAGTGTATGTGAATACTGAATAATAATGAGTGAGTGAGAGAGAGATGATAATGATCAACTGTAGCAGTTGTCCTCTTTAGTTCTGCAAAATGCAGCAGATGGGCTGATCTTTTCTTCTCTTAGATTCTCACGCCCATGCAGAGAGAGAAAGTTGAACCTCATCATACAAAAAAAAAAAAAAAAGCTGTTTTCTTTATATAGGCAAGGACTCTGATGTCATTTTCTTGGTCTTTCTCTCTCTCAGGTATCCAAGTGATGCAGATAAGCATCTGTTGGCTCGCCAGACTGGTTTATCGAGAAGCCAGGTTAAAATCTTCTCTCTCTCTCTCTCTCTCTTTCTCTTTCACTATACAGTATATATATATATACAGTAAAACCTAAGTTATAAAGCTCAGATGAACTTGCATGGTTTTGGGTGTATGGTTTTTTTTTCTGTTAGAAAAAAACCATTAGATTTTGTACAACTTTTTTATCTTTCCTTTGGATTCTTTTACGCTCTCAGCTCAGGAGAACATAGATCCTGATAGAGTTAGAAAGACATAAATACTAATGGTGAGTGAGAGAAGTGTCTTCTGATATTGAAGAGCAGAGTGCAAGTACACAGAGATGAGACATGAGAGTTTGCAGCTTTGACTCTTCTCTCTTTCTAACTCTCTCTCTCTCTCATGTCAATGACAGTTTCAATATGACACAACTCCAACCACACGATAACAACCATAATGACAGTCCATCAAATTTATTGCCTATTTCGAAATTACGTAGTTAGGTTTCCCACTCAAACAAACAAACAAACAAATAAATAAATAAATAATCTCTCGACTCTTATATGTGTTTTTTGTTTTTGTTTTTACTGTGTCATATATTTTACTTTTTGCTTTTAAAAGCTTACATTGCATGAACATGTTGGTATTGATGATTTTTCTTTCACTTAATCATCATAGTCGTGTGTGTGTGTCTTATGATTATTATCAACTCAATACTACGACTGGTCAAATCTTTCTCTTGTTATAGGTCAAATCTCAATCATCAACCTTGTTGTTGCATCGTTATCCTTTGTTAATTTGTTAGTTGGGGTTGAAACTTGAAAGCCGTGGTTGGTCTAACTTTTTTGCTTTTTTGCTAACTAACGTACTCTTAAATTTAATAGGTTTTCCGGATTTCGATAATGGAAATATGAGAAATCAATCATGTTTCATGTTTGTCCAGCTGTTAGCTAGCAGTAACACAGTCAATATGTACCATGTCGTTAATTATTATAATAATTTAAATTAATCATGTGTACTTGAATCATCAATCATGTGTTGTCTAATCAGCTAACTATTCATATTTTAACGTATTTTCTTCCATGATCAGACACGTTGCATGTATCTATGTAGGTAATTATATGTTAATGGGGTTAATGGTTTTTTATTCAGGTTTCAAATTGGTTCATAAATGCAAGAGTTCGATTGTGGAAACCCATGGTGGAAGAAATGTACCAACAAGAAGCAAAAGATCGTGAGCAAGAAGAAGTAATAATAGGGCAAGAAAGAGAGATGGGCAATCACAATAACATTGCACAAACACCAACGCCTTCCACCACCACGACAACAACTACTACGACAACAACAGCAACAACAACAACAGCTGCTACAACAACAACAGCTGCACCAGCATCAGCAGCAGCTGCAACAGCGACGACGACAACAACAACAGGCAACAAAAGATCCCAAATCAATGACTCAGAAAACGACCCTTCACTCATCGCAATCAATACACAATGCTTCTCGGAAAACCACGCAAAACAACAACAATCTGGTAATTCCAACACTAATGAGGTGGTGGCGGTGGCCGCGGTGGTGCAGCAACAACAACCACCAATACCCATCTCCGGATCATCGTTTCCGGTCACCCACATTGTCGTTCGACGATTACGGGACCACTTCTGGTGGTGGTCATGACCACATGGGGTCCACTCTAATAAGGTTTGGGACCACAGCCACTGGTGACGTGTCACTCACTCTAGGGCTACGACACGCTGGAAATATGCCAGATAATTCTCAAGCTTCTTTCTCACTTAGAGATTTTGGAGGTTGTTGAATTCGTCATCATCGAATTTCTCTCTTCTTAGTCTTTTATAAGTATTAATTTTTTACCTTTTTTTAAGGGGAAAAATTAAACAAAAAAAAAAGGAAAAAAAAAAAAAGAATTACTCATCCCCATTTTAATGTTTTCTTATTCAGTTAATATTTCTTTTTCTCCATTCTATTAAGAAGAAAATACATATAATGAAAACCGTAGCTTATATAAATGTTAAATTAGGTAGATGTTGGGGGACTATATGTTAATGTAATTGTATAGTAGAATATTGTTTTTGGATGATCTTATGCTATTTTATGTACTTGAGGTTTTGTACCTTTTTATATTAATTACTAGAATAAAATTCTTAGGTGGGGATACAATTTTGTTATGTTGTTACGAAATCGTTTTCTATGATGTTAAATTGAGATTCCGGTTATATTATCTACGGAATTTAGTAACTGAGAATCATCCAAGGAAATTAAAACAAATCAGGTTGTTGTTCATTAAATATAAAATAAAAGAGAATAGAGAGTTAATAACCAACGTACTATGCTATAAATTTTCAGCTATCCACCGTCTCACGTTTTTTAAGTATATAATTAATTGTAATTCTATGCAAAATTACTTTAAAACGTGAAATTGTGTATCAAATTTTTTATTTTGTTCTACCAATATTTGTTGATTAGACTCTAAAACATGATTTGGAATACAACTTTCACTACTGGCCTACGGGGAGAGAGATGTCTCCATACATTTGGCAGTTTAAAGGACAAATAATTAAGGTTGAATTATACTTAAATTCATAGTTTAAAAATGTGGACACATAAACTAGAGAGAATGATGACCGTGTATATATATATATATATATATATATATATATATATACACGCTATATTGCATGGGTAATCAAGGATTTTATTATCATATATCTCCATCATTTAATAAATAATGACAAAACTCAAGAGACAAGCTATTTATAATCATCTTCAATATTATATACCTTTGTGACGACTATGATTGAGTATTGAAAGCTATCAAGACATTGTTGATAAATGTATTAAAAATCACTAGGTGGAAATGCAGACAGATGATGAACTTGACTTTAAGACATGTCAATTTTGGCATTTTATTAGTATGAACAGAGGGTATCTAATTTATTACTAGCTTTCTTTAAATCTTAGCCAAAACCTGTGAATTTCACTTTCACCAGGGCTGCACAAATATATAAATTAATGTTGACAAGTGACAAGTAGTAGGGAAATATATTACAGATTTACAGGTTTATGGAGAATATTGTGGAAATGCTGCTTTATATGATGCATGAAACTGGAAAAAAAAAGAGAAGGGGGAAAACTTATTTTTATCAAAATGTGCATGAAGTGTATTATTTTTCGATGTTCAATTATGCTCACCAAACTTGCAACATGTATATACTACTGCACAATGTGAATTAATGATAAATGTTGCTCATTTAGCTTGATCGACTATATTCTAGGTTCAATTGCTATACTCTATGTGAAATATATATATATTTATATATAAAGAACTTGCAAATATATAATTCTTATTTAAATTTTGTTATGAGTAGTAATTAAGTTTGCAACTGATAATTAAAATGGATGAATAATGAAGATATATAATAGATCTTATTCTTCTTCCTATTATTAGTTAATTAGTAGTTACACGTTAATAATTTTCTTACAACCTAAATTTAGATTGTTTAATTTCCTCTAGTCTTCTGAAATCTATTAACATGAACGAACCCCGTTTTTCTCTACTAACATAGGACTTAGGAGTATAATATAACAGTTACTTAAAAAAACATCTAAAATTTCTTATTCTCAATAAAGTGACAAATTAATAATAGTTAAAAAATTAATGATATCATAAATATTTTGCAACTATCATATGAATAATATAATATTAATTTTCATATACATGTGGATAACATGTTTAAGATGCAAACCCGGATATAACTTATGTCCGAAATCGTTTAATATTGCATTATATAATCAAAGTGTAGTGATATAAAACGAATTATTACATGTGATAATCAGAATTAATCCCAAATATAAGCTATGTTCGGGGGTTTACATCTGAGAAGCTTCCTATATACGACAACATCTACAACTAAATTATTACATCATTCGAGGTTAAAAAATGTGAAATTTTAAAGAAGTCGTGTCATAAAATAAATCATTTACATGATGATCATTTTTCTAGGTTTGTTGAATGGAATTAGAGTGAAGTAAAAGTAGAGGAAGATCCATGGATCTTTTATATATACCTAAAACATCATGAACATGTAATTTGTCTGTTAGCTAGCGAAGATTATTAGTCTCTGTAATATATAGTGTCTCTCATAGCTAGAGCTCTGGTAGGTTTCGTTTTGTGTTACCTGAAAACACAAATTAAGCAATTTGATCGATATAATTAAATATATACATCAAAACAGCCAGCAGGTTCCTTAAAATCCAAAACAATAACTTGTAAATAAGCAACAAGTACTTGTTACCTAATATGTTGCTTTTAATTTCCTCTTAGAAAACCACTATACAATTTAACTACTAAACCAAAAACAAACAAACATGCCCCACGTTTGGATTTTACTAAGTAGTTCTCCTGCTGCCATCAATCCCTTTTCAATTCATCTTCAAGCTACATACATACATATATATATATATATATATTTGTAGTTCATTCATGTGGAGAGAAACTATTAATTAATTGGCATCACATATAAGTTTTCTTTTTTCCATGTTTTTGGGTGCAATGATATTGATGTATTGCAGTAGTGTTTAAGCAAAAATACAAAAACCCTTTCAAGCTCATCAAGTGATTCTTTTTTCACACCACATTTGAGTATATTTATAAATATCAAGTTATCAACCAGTGTCACTTTCAATTGTATAATTATTCCATTCTTGATGGGCTAGAATAGATGCTTATTAGGTGGCCAAAAGGTAAACTAAACAGCAAAAATGTATATTTCTGCAATTTATATATAATGTAGGGATTGATGTAGGGTTTTTGCAGTACCATTCAGTGGAGAGACAATAGACATCACAGATTCATAACACAAGTATACAACCTATAAGAATTCTGAAAACTACATTCAAATTGTAGACTGCACTTGTCTTGATGCAAGAGCATTCTCATATATCGATCTCTCACAGTAAAGTTTTTTTTTTTTTTTTTTCTAAATTTAATAATACAAAAGATCAAAAAGAAAAAAAAAAAGACCCCATTTGTTTGATGGATCTTAAATGTGAGTTTTGTTGTTTTCTTTGCACAATCAATTAATGTCTCGGGTGGTCCATTTTTATATAATAATTATTTTTTTGTAGCACCTGGGCTGAAATTGAGCTGCTACAAACCCTACTAGCTAGCACTGCTAATTACTACAACTATATATTTCACATCATGGATTTCAAAATTTAATAATATTAAGATGGGGGCAAGGAAAATGCAACAGAATGGTTTCTTTGTCTTGTTTGGTTACATAAATTACAAAATTTAATGTGAAGAAAGAGACGAAATGTTGATATGAGTGAGAGAGGAGGGAGTTTTTGTAATAATTAAAGACTTGAGGGACCCGCAACAAAGAAGAGTAGTAGAAGTAGAAGAAGAAGGAAAAGTAGTACTATTAACGTGGTGGTCCCTACCTCAACTTGATAGATGGAAAGCTACCCGTCGGATGGGATACAATCCAAGGACTGTCGACCAACCAGATACCTGTACGTGGGCCCCACAATTTTTTTTTGGGAAATTGGGATGGGGACTTGATGATCAGATTTTTAAGATTGGGCCCCATCCCTGGTGGGCTAGTTTTAATTTTCAGTGACAATATTAATATATCATACCAAACAACAATATATATCCAAATATTCAAAAATACAATATATATATATATATATATATATATTGATTGAGAATGCAGATTATAGATAGAATCACATGTGGGGATAGCCCATGTGGGTAATGATATTGTGGGCCGATTGTAGTATATTAATATAGGAGGGAAGCTAGCTTCATTAAATTTGGAGGGTCCGGACTCTGGAGGGATCAATTTTAAAAATTGATAAAATTTTAATAAATAAATATAAATAACAAAAACATTATGGTAAAATTTAAGTAAACTTTTAAACTTTGCACCACCTATGGTGTATGAACTTTTAATCCAAACCTTAGAGACCAAACAAGTGACATAAGTCGAGATTGATTGAGTGGCATAACTCTCACAATCGGACAATAAGATCGAGTCTTTATCTCTACCCGAAACTCCTAATTGTAATTGTTATAAAAAAAAAAAAACAAACTTTTCGGTCATGCAAATACAAAAGTGAAATTTAGCAAGGCCCAAGTAGCAGTAGTAGTAGTAGAAATTACCAGACCCAAAAAATTAAATGAGAAGATGGTGGACCAGTGGCCATTGAAGTCACTGCTGCAGATTTCTACGGCGATATAATGACTTGCACTGAAATCATCCGCCGGGAAGTGTAGCATGTAGTAGTAGATTAGATACAACTAGATAGGGGACCTTGACTGAAATTAACCCACTGGCCATTGTAATAAGAGTGGCAAACTGCTGAAATTCGTACAAGTAAAGCAAATCTAACAATTAAGAATTTGCATGGATCGGATTATATCGAAAATGTGTTTTTATTTTGGGGCCTTGTGCCAATAAAGATGGTGAAAATTGACTTCAAAAGAAGAAATTACATTTACAAGGAATGGAAACCATGTAATGTAATTTATGAAAGCATCAGATTTTCTTTGAAAATGACTGTTCAATCCTTAAAGATTCATGGGGTGGGTTGGTTGTGTCAATAACTCCTATACGAACAGTGTATCGTGGAGGGATTCGAACCGAAGACCTCCCAACTCTGATACCATGTGTCAGTAATCGAAAGACCCCAAAAAGTTAAACTAATATGTAATGACTCAATTATAGTATTAAAAACATAAATTGATGAGATTTATAATATGATAACAGATTAATAAATCGAAGATTTATGCTTTTTATTTTAGGAAGTTAATGAGTGTGAAGAACTTACTACTAAGCTACTTCAACTTCTTGAAACGTAAATACTACGATCTCATTTATGTCTGTGTTAGGCTTTAATATAAAAATCCATGCAGGTTTGCTACAAGCCATCAAATTTGTTATACAGTCACCAAACAGAAGTGTTCAAAAACTTACCAAACAGAAGTGTTGAATTCAACATCTAATGTTAAAAATGGAGAAGTAGGTGTGGAGCTAACAAGACTTCGAACATGGAAACAACCAAAAAACCACTCCTGTTACAATTTTCAGAATCATAATAATACTTGATGGACTTCAATGTGGAATCTACAGGGGACTGCAGTGCTCTGCCATATTTTGGGTGCATGCTGCTGCCCACTTTTCAAGTTTTGATCTTTACCAGTTGTATGATTTTGATTTTTGAATAAAGAATGAATTTCCATGCAATAAATCACTACTATAAAAGAAAAAGAGAGAGGTGTCAAATACAAAGCTCATAAAAATTGCAAACATTAATATCCTGATGAAATATCACTTCCCAAAATGAACATTATTGTCCTGTTTACAGACTTTATTGCTTGGGAGGTATAATCTTCTTTGTACCTGCAGACACATTAAAGAAGTAGGAAGTTCCTGTATTTTTTTCAGACAAAATCCAAACATCTTCATTCAATAAAGTTTGTGACAAAATTATACAATTTGAATGGTTTGGTCTGGTCACATGGGCAGCAATTACTATGGTGAACAACACTCCCAATTCTGCTGGAATGAATAATACATGAACAGGAAGATAGCTAACAGGAATTATAATGATCAAATCCATTGTTACGTATGATGATCAAGAGATGATTTCTCTCGTAAAATAGCAGAATGTTAACTTGAATCGAAGCAGCTAACTTGACAATAACCAGTATCAGTAACTAAAGTCTACTGAGAAGTTTATGTATTGTGAATGAACTTGGAAGACAAAAGATTAAAAAGGCTAATATAAACCCACATGATGTAACCACTCAAATTGCATTATCATTTTAAGAATTTCTACATCAAGGCAATCAAATCCAAATTCATCAATCCAAAGATTATTTCATACTTGCACTCCATATTTTGCATATCGACAGACAGTTGTGTGAAGTAGTCTGCTCAGACATTGTTATGACTACAGCAGGATTCACCATGTCAGCTCTTAATAGATGACAGCTCTTAATAGACGAGATATGCTCCATTAAGTAGTTTCTTTTGAGTCACTTCATGGTTTCATGTTAGGAGTTGAAGTTCTCTGCAAATTGTGAAATTTTTCTATAGTTTTACATAGGATCATCACTCTCACATATCAGTATTTATTGAGGCCTACTCCTTTGATGTCATTGAGTTATCTGACTGTTCTAGGTTACCTTGAGCATCGACATAAGGTCTGATGAAAGTCCTGCGCCACCAGACCTCGAAGGCTCTTTGAAGATTTGGGCAATTGTCACCGGCCTTCAAGAAACTTCCCAACCAAGAAAGCAGAATACTTTGTTGGTCTTCAAGAGGCAACGTGAGAATTGTCCTACCAATTCCTTCCTCCACAACCTTTCGATCAAATGACCTACAACCATGTTGCAACCAACTGTAGTCATTGATCAATGGCTGTAACCAAGTTTGTAACAGCATTTGACGAGCTTCCTTTGGCGGTAGCAGTTCCCCTCTTCCAATTCCAACAAATAGCCTCGCTGTAACGCAGCTCACATGGTAACGAGACACAATAGGCATCTTTGTATGTAGGGCCGCTAACTCATGCTGACTAGCCCATATTAGAGCAAATTCATCTGCTGCTTGCCTGTCAGCTAAAATCTCAAGCAACCATGAGAGGTTATCAGCCTCAAGAGATATTTGCTTCACCACAGGATCCTTGATGTCCATAGATTTATCAGCAAACTCCGGTTCAGTAGCTTGCCTAAATAGAGACAAGAGTAAATTGAAGCAGCTTCTGCATGAAGCATAGATAGTTTCGTTACAGATGTCCGCTGAACCTGCATAGTTTGGGACGCTGTTATTTTCCCTTAGGAGCTTCAGTACTATGGTTTTCATTTCCCTTCGACCTCTCTCCTCATTGCTTTTGAGAACTAGGTCCATTATGTGGGAAAGTGTGTCTTTCGGTGGATTTGAGACATCAGATGAGACTCGTTTCAATACTGGGGTGACCCCAATACCCTCACCTTGGAGTCGTAAGACTGATGAAACAACCTTTTCTTCTTCCTCTTCCCCAACCCACGGAACTGCTTCCAAATATTCCAAACATGACTTAATGCACAAGCTGAAGCCAAGTAGTTCGGCAACCTGCACAAAAGTTCCATACAAGTTAATGTATATAAAATTATTTTACAAACATTAGCAAGTGAATTACCTACCAAAAATAGTCTTCATGGACAAAACCAAACCCCAAAAGAACAAAATTATACCATAACATCCACCAATTCAAATGAATAAAGCAAAAATATCTTTGAATTCTTTGGAGATAAAATCCCATAAGGAAACAAAGGAACGAACACAAACCCACAACTCCACAAGCTATCTATATTCTCCTCAATCTTCCTTTCACAACAAAGCAAGGACAACACAGTTTCATAGGACTTTTGCTTTCTTTCCATTCGGCAAAAGTATAAAGATACTTGTTCACTAGTGTGTATAGGGGATGTTTTGACTACAGGCAGTGCTGTTTTTATAGGGTTTGCTTGTAAATGCTCCTTTTACAGAAAAAAATTGTTTTATTTCGTATTAAGAAAAATAAAATGTATAATTCCATGCCTATGGAAATGCCACAGTTGCTTCACATAAAGCTCATTATTGTTGAAAAATATACCGTAAGCAATAGATGTGTACAAACTGAAATAAACTGTGTAAAACAAAGATAAATTCGAAAGACTACAAAGCAAGTAACAAAGAAGCTTTCCCTGATAAGTACTTGATCTCCATTGAGTGATGTATTGGATACTGCAAATACAATTTAAGAATACAATGAACCATGAACTGTTTATCTGCGTTGAGCACAAACAAAAGCAGACTGAATACCCACAAAAGATTACAAGTCTGCCAAGTATCGATTTAATCTGTGTGAGGTGAGGTGGGTGTTGGTAACATCAACCCAAAAACTGAAGATTGTAAGTAAGAGCTCAAACAATAGCATATAAGTACTCTAATACCTCTTTTTACATACATGACCAATGAGGTTATCATGAAGAAAAAATAAAAACACAAATACAAAGATGCAACATAAATTTAGCTAACAAATATAAATGATAGGTAGATTCGAACCTACGACTTCCTAACATCGGGCTCTTATATCATATTAATAATCACTAGTTCCAAAAACTTAAGTTTTTGAGTAAAAGCCCAAACAATAGTATTTGAGTACTCTAAACAGTATACAACCAACATGGGGTTTGTTTGTTTGTTGATACTACATCATATGAAAGTCAAAAGGTCACGGATTTGAATCCCACGACATGCATTTTGTATTTGTACTAGCATTTGTTTGTCCAACAGTTGAACTTGTATTTGTATTTTGGCTTGATCCACGAGACAAGCTCATTGATCTTTTACACGTGAAAGGTTGTGTTAGTGAAGAATGCTACAAGCTTAAGTTTTAAGGTCTACCAGTTACATAACAATAAGATAAGTTCAAAAGGCATTTAGTTCTCCTTAACGATAAAATAATACATTTGATACTTAAAAAGACAGTAACTTAATTCTAATGACAATTGTGAAGTAATAGGAAAATTGAATAGAGCAATACAAAATCCCAAGTTTTGGGTATCCACAAACCTTAAAAGACCAATAACTACTGTGGTGGAAAACCTATGCACTAAGATGTCTTTTGGACTTAAAACTTCACTTAGTGACAGCACATTCAAGTTATTCAAAGTGGCATGATAGGCAACTTTGAACCTATGACACAACTTTTCCTGTTTCTCGTGTAATATGTGGATTGATCCAATGATTTATATCTTATTTTTATAAGTGCTCTAGGAACTAAATTTATAAATGGAGAAAGAAACAATCAATCTATCAGTGGTTAGTAGTCATTGGTCCTAAATTTTTGAAAGTGGTCAAAAACCACTCAACAAAGAACTTTAGAAAATGAAATGAAAATAATGAAATCCTCAATAGTTACATCTGACAATATTTTCCTGATAGAAGAAGTGAAGAACAACTTGATTTGGAGAGTAAAATTATTAGTATTGCTAAATTAGGGCAGCTTTGGTGTGTTGCTTGTGTGGACATCATTTATGAAGAGTTAACTAACAGCTTATTAGGTAGTTGCATCTTAATATTTTCTATATATGGATCACACAAGACAAGATAGGTCAATTTAAAATGCAAGCACTATTGAGAGAACATAGAGGAACCAGTAAATTAAACTAAGGAAATCAATTAAATTGGTTAAGCCATAGGCAAACAATTAACAACAAACAGTGAATATAAGTTTTGAAGGTCACAGAATAAATATGGCCAGAAGGGGCTTGTTCAAAAATAGAAAAATATAGGCATTTGACCTAACCTATGCAAGGATCTGGAAAAAGTTTAATAATAGAGGGAACTTGACCCTTCAAAACCTTGTTTACCACTAAAAATTCTTAGCTTCTTTTGATGATCATAGGCAAAACACAAAAAGAAACCTTAAAAATGGGGCATAAATTAGTTTAGTTTTAAGATTACTAAGATGTTTGTATCCAAAAAACCATGTGTATATCCATTTTACTTTCTATTGTTAGAAAATGAATTTAAATTATCTTCCTTCTATTCCTTTCTTGTATAGTTGACTCCTTGATTTCCTAAGGTTTACCATGTGTTTAGGCTAGTAATTAAACTACCTATTCTGCTTATGTTTCTATAAAACCCTATATAACTTTGTATTTTGCTGTAATTCAAAATAAGAGAGGAGGAATAAATGTTATCTCAATTCTTATCATGGGATCAGAATTTGGATTTACCAGGAGTGCTTGAGTTCAAGTCCCCATTATATTTGAATTCGTCCTTTGTTATATGAATTTGTTGTTGTGTTTGGGCTTGGGCCATGTGGCATGTCTATTGGTCTTGCACATGATGCAGTGTGTTAGAGTGCTTATATGCTATTGTTAGACCATTTCCTAATAGTTTAGAGGTCAGTGGTCACTAATATCTACTGTATTCCCAACAGAACGACCAAAATATGAAATTATTAGTATATCTCATGTCAGCATTAAAGACATGGTTCTTACTTCTTAGCCAAGTGTTCTGAATGCCTGGTACTAGTTTTGGATTGGAAAATCACTAGATACGAAAATATCACATTGTCACTAGTCAAAAAATGCTATTGCAATTTCTATTATTATCTACATACAGAAGGAACATAATATTCTGCTAGATTTAATCATAGACCAGATCATCGGCATCCATGAGTTCAAACTACAATAGATACTCTTTGTAATGAAATAAAGAAAGGGGCCACAAAGATCAAACCTAAGACTGACTCAAACCCATCCCATCCCACCCCCTTCAACGCTTGGCCTAAGGGAAAAAGATGTGAGTTACATCAAAAAGATAAAGAATACTCTGATCAAAATTTTAATATCTGAACAAAGACAGAAACATTACTACTAAGGTAATTGTTTCCTAGGGTACAAATACCAGCAAAACATAAAACATATAAGACATAAATGATAACTCAAATATGAAGAAAGTTGCATAAATCTGCAAATTACCTTTAGGATACGCAGTACACGAGAAACACTTTGCTTGATTAGCCTTTGCTTCATATCCTTGCAATACATTAGTCCCACAGTTTCAACATAAATTTCAATATCCTCGCAGTCATCAATCTCGAGACAAGACAAACCACACTGCTCTTCCAAAAGCTTATCGGCGAAAAAACTGCTATTATCCACAAGAACATTCTTGTGCACACTCATCTTCACACAGAAACCTTGCTTTCCTAGTAAAACTACCTTCATATTGCTAGTTCCAGGTTCACCGAACTCAATTGCCACTTTCCTAGGCGGATTTTCTATCTTATGTCTTGAAGTTCTCTCAGGAACTACATTTGGTGCACTCATACCAGATGTATCAGAGCGCAAATTTCGCTGACCATCAGAAGCAACCCCTGGTCTTAATGGAGTGGATGTTGTTTTTTTCTCAATCACTGGGGTGGTTTCTTTCTTCTGGACAGTAGTTTTAGGGGGTGGTGAGGAGGATTTGGGTTTGTTTAGTGGATGTTTTGCTTTATGAGTCTTCTGAAACACAACAGGAGATGGGCAACACCAAAAACCTTCAGGAGTCACTGCAATTGGAACATTTCTAATTTTGGTTCGACCTTGTTCTACCGTGGCAAGTCTAATTTCAGCCATGATTAACAAGAATTTACACTATAATCTAATCAAGATATGGCATTTACAATGTAAACAAGGTTGTAGACAGCTTAAGCAGAACTAAGGGTAGCTAAATATTCCATAAACAATTTCAAAACCTCAATTCAAAAAAGAAAATAACTTTCTCATCAACAAGACATGCCATTCATATAAAATTGCATAAATCACTGGGTGAAACTGTATTCTGATAACCAGCTACCTAAAATTTCTTCAATTGAACAAAAAAAAAACAATCAAATTACCTCTCCTATCTTCTCCATAACTAAACATAGATCAACTCCTAGACAGAAACCAGTAACAAGATAAAATATTTATATACTTACAACCACCAACGAGAATGAAAAGTGAAAAGGGTATTCTTTAAACTTAGTAAAAAGAATCATGAAACCCCAGAAAGACAACACAAAGAAACAAAGAAGAGTAAAAACACTCACCAAAACCTGGTTGTGCTATATAGAAAACTTCACTGCTTACTCTTTTCTTATCTCTTATTTTCTAAGCTCACACAAATGCCTAAAATGATTGAATGAGAGGTATGGTGTAAAGCATCCAGGGAACCAGAGAACAGATCACTTTGCTGGAGAGAGATAGGAGAAAAATAATGAGTGAAGTGTCTCTTTTATCTAGTAAAGAAAAAACCCCATTAAAGTGAAAAATAAAAAATAAAGAAAAGAAAGAAGTGACTGATTGTTTTATGCTCTTCTCCTTTACTTTACCCCTCACTCTGTGTCTCTTTGTGTGTGTGCGCGCTTTTGATGATGATATGTCTTTGGTGGGTCTCTGTTCTGTATTTGCCCTCAAAATACTTTCAAAATGATCAAGCAAGCACGCCTACTACTATAGTACTATTCTCTCTCTCTCTCTCTCAAAAAAATTTAACTTTTATTTTCAAATGGGGTTCTTGGTGTCTGTTACTTAGATTGCTTTTGTGGACCGTCGCTGGATTTTCTAGGCAAGGTTGAGTGGCCATCGTTTTCTCGATGTGGGTTGGTTGTATATATAAATAAAAAATCTATATAATAGTGTATGGATAAAGTAAAGTTTGGGGCTTGAACTTAATGAAAATGATAGTAGATTTAGATTCCATTGCTGCTGTTGTTGATGATATTTTAATTGTTTTTGTTTTGTTTATGCTTGAGTTTGAGTTTGAGTTTTAGAGAATCTAGTTTTTGGGCTTGTTGAGCAAAACTGAAGACTTTAATGTAAAATTATGTTTGTGTTCAAGTTCATCAAAGAGAGAGAAATAAATGGCAACAGTTGGCATCATCAGTCATGATGTCTCCCATTCAACTCATTATAACTATTGACTATTTGGTGGGTTTGAATTTAATCCTCGTAATAGCATATGTTGTGGGAATATATATATATATTTGGATAGTGTACGTAGCTGTGTATTTAGCTTTAAATTAAAATAAAAGATAATAAAAATTTTAATAATAAAATCTTATATAATATTATAAAAAAATTATAAAATCATTTAAAATTAAGATAATCATTTTAGTTAAATGAAAATCCATTATATGAAAATATAAAAAATGAAAAAATTAATGGATTTTATTATTATTATTTATTTAAGATTTTTTGTTGTAATCTATTTATTTAAGATTTTATTATTGAGAATTTTATTATTTTTCATTTTAATTTAAAGTTAAGATAATCATTTTATCTAAATTAAATAATAATAAGGAAAAAATTGTACTTTCACAGGTTTTAAAATAGTTGACTTTCAAATATTTGATCAAATGGACTAAAATGATGAGTTTTAAAAACATTATAGACTAAAGTGATGAATATTGTAAATACATTTATAAAGGTAACAAATCGTTAAAAATAAAGGTCTGCCATATTTTTATCAAAGCATTCTTCTAAAAACAAAGAAAAGAGAAACTAATAGCAATATAGCATAGAAAAATAGTCTCCCAAAAAATGTTGAAGCATAATAAAGAATGGATTTCAATACATGATTAAGATGTAAAATAGATCTTAATCGAATAACATGCAACAAAATCTTAGTTGATTAATTATATATGCCACCACATTAATTCATTAAAAAAAATCCAAATCCATGCTAAAATTGAGTACCTAAACTACCCTTAATCTTTGCATTATTGCAAACATCCTCCTGATGATATACACACCCTCTAATTGATCCTCTATCAACGGTTGATTTAATGTCTATCTATCTAACTCAAATCTTAATCATTTTTTTTTGTGTGGGTCCAAGACAAACTAGCACAAAAAAATGTTTAAGGAGCAAATATCTTATTTTTTTCAAGTGAATGTCCATTTTGCTTTTCAAAAAGAAGAGAGATAGAGAATATCTCCATCAATTAGTGACATAATTTGATCATAGGAGACCAAACATCACAAGTAGTTTTTGTAAGTGTTTTTTTGACTTAGCTTTATTTAATAATATTGAATGTGCAAATGGGCCTCAACAAACAACAATAATGGAGGTAAATAAATGATGATGTTAGATGGGAGAAAAAAAGAGAGAAGAGAGTTTCCATTATCAAATATTGAAAAGGTCCTTAAAAGAAAAGCCATGGCTTCTTGATGGCCTTAGCTGGAATTTTGGTCCACCATCTCATCACTACTACTCATGTGCCAATTCATATACCCATTAATTATCACTAATCAATGAAAATTCCCCCTTTTTCCATGTGCTACATTTTGCCTTCTTTATTAAAAATAAAAAATTGACATAGAACATGGTAAATCCTATCGAGACATTCCTACCGAAACATGTCGAAATCAAATATTATATCTGTAACCCGAATATCTATTTCCACAATATTTAGGAGAGAATCTCCACATGTAGTCATAAAATGTGAATGATAATATCTGAACTTGGGGTTTTTTCCCGGCTCCTCTCTTCCTAAACCTCGAATTAACATAACCCTATCTTTTATGCTAACTATAGTACTTGATTTTTGTTTTATATTTTAAAGAAAACAACTCTTTGGCTTTATGACAACAAGTTGTTTGGTCAGCTCTATCATATTGTTTTCTTTATTAAAAAAAAAAAAGTTTTTTCTTTTACTTTGATTCTCTTCAATCCTCACTACTTGGGTCATGTTAGCAAAATAGCCCAAGTTATGGAAACAGAGAAACATGAACCTTTTATCAGTGAAAATAACAGGATGAGAAACATGTTTTGTCTCACTCACATGAAGTAGGGCTTCCTAAGATGCATGTGCAATGTACAGTGTTTGGACTGTGGAATTCTTTATATGGTCTCGTCCTAATTTCTCAAAATTTCGATAAAAAGAAAGTTCTAAAAAGAATCATAAATTCAGAGGTCAAAATCAATAATATATTTATGAATTATGCTTTTATTTAAGATAGTCATATTAAATCTGTACGAACAAAAATACTCTTTAGATTATAACAAAGGGTTTTTGCAACTACTAGTCAGCGGCTAAACAATGAAAGTTTGAAAGTTGAAGTCAAGGCTCTACCGGCTTGCCAACATCTGGGTCATGTTTATGAAATGCACATGGTGTGATTTAGATATGACCTTGGTTCGATTCCAACTGTGAAATCAAACTGGAACCACCCCTGAAGAATCTGACCTGAATCGGAACCTGACCTGAATCGAAACCTGACCATGAATCGAAAAAGAATTTCGGTTTTAGTTTCCTTTTTTGAAAAATTGGATCCGAACCTTCGGTTCCAAATCGGTGGTTCGATTCCGGTTTTGAAACTAGCGATTCCCGTTTATGATATTTTTTTTTAATTTAAAAAAAACAAATGAGAGACGGTTTTTTTTTCCTTTTCTTTGTTTTCTCCCAATTCTCTCTCAAGTTTCAATTCTCCAAATCTTTCTCAATTACTAAATTATTTAAATTTATTTTCTCTGCAATTATATTTATTTTTACTCGATTCAAATTCATTTCCAACAATTTTTTTCAAATTTATTTCCATCCATTTTTTCATATTTTTTCCAAGAATTTTTACAATTCAATTTTTTTTAATAGCAAATGGAGTTGGAGACAGTTCAAGGCATTTCAACAAAGGTAAGGGTCCTATGCGGGCTATGATGGACGATGTCGGTTATGCCGATACTGTATATCATGAGTTCCTGCAACAACAAACCTATCTTTAATCCTATAAACTCTCTTCATCCCCCTTTAATAATTTTAAAACCCGATGTCACCCCCCCCCCCCCCCATTTAACAAGCCAATCAGAAAATATGCTCGATCCCCTCCAGATTTTGTACCACCTATGGAAGAGAAGTTAGAAAAGCAGCCCAAATATGATCTCTTCGTACTTCATATGAAGAAAATTACGAAAGTAGATGGAAGCACCGTAGCGGTTTGCAATTACTGCAAAAAAGAATTTAAGTGGAGTAAATCTGGAGGATATGACACATTTCGGAAGCATATAACGAACCACCGTGTAGATGAACATGGTAGATCAAGTTCACAAGCCCAAATTTTCAGGTATGCTACCTCTAACCATCAATTATTTAAATAAGTGATGAAAAAAATGAGAAAAATTAGCTAGAATGGTTGCAGTAGAATACTTACCATTTAGTTTTTGTGAAAATATTGGTTTTATTAATTATTGTCAACAAACATTAAACCTTAATACATATCGTGTTCCTATAACCACTCTCACACGTGCACTTAATAACATTTATAGAAAAGAAAAAAAGGAAGTTGCATTTTTTTTTATAATTATAAAGGCCGTGTTTCCCATATGGAGTGACCATTGACAAATGTATTTATACTTGAGTGTCACTTGCCATTATATGGATAATTCATGGACTATGCAAAAAAGAATTCTTGCACTTATAGTTTTTGATGATGCACATATTGCTGCTAATATTTTTAAACAACTTAAAATTATTTTTGAAGAGTATAGAATTAAAAACAAAATTTTTGCAATTGGTTTTGATAATGTTTCCAACAATACCGCAGTTATTCCTTCTTTAATTGATTTATGCAAACCTTATTTTAGTGGTAAATTTTTCATTAAAGATGTACATGCTATGTTTTAAATTTATGTGTTCAAAATGGATTACAAATTCTTCAAGCTTTTATTAAATCTATTAGAGATGCCCTCTATTATTTGTAAAAACATTGTTCTGTAATGAAAATATGGATAAAATTTTGAAAACAACATCGTAGGTGTGCCATTAGATTTCCTCGTGATGTTTCAACACGTTGAAATTTTACTTATAAATTGCTTGTTAAAAGTTATGATTATAGGGATTTATTAGTTACTTTGATTCAATATAATGTTAGTGATATTAATCTTTATGCACACCATTGAGATGTTTGTATAAAAATTTGTAGTTGGTTCAAAGTATTTAATAATGCTACTAACAATTTTTCTGATATTTATTTTCTTACTATTAATTTATTTATTATTGAGAGTATTAATATTGTTGGTGCATTTTCTGAGTGTGCATCCGATATACAATTAAAGGACTGTATTGATGCTATGAAAAAAAAATAGTTAGACTATTATAAGGAGTTTCCAACTATTTATTTGATTGCAATGTGTTTTCAACAACGTTGTAAATTAGAAAATTTGTATGAATATTTATCTCTTTATTATCAATGTTTAGAAATAGATTTTGATATTACTAGTTCTTGTTCTAAAATTAAAACATTACTTTATGAGTTATATAATGAATATTTTAGAGTTTATGGTCAATCACTGAACATTGATGTTCCACAAACTCAAATTGTATCTTATACTCCTTCATCCTCCAGATTAATGGGGTTAGGGTATCAACTGTTATCCCAAAAAACTAAAAAATTATGAGGTTCTTCTTCATCAAGCTTGACCTCATATTCCGAGGTTGAAACTTATCTAAGTACCTTTTTTGAGTTTATGGGAGACGGTGATTTAAAAAAATTTGATATCCTACAATGGTGGAAGGAACACGAAAGATATTTTCCAATCTTAGCTATTTTAGCCAAATAGATTCTTGCAATACCAGTTTTTACTGTGGTTGTGGAACAAGAGTTTAGAGCCGGTGGAAATATTCTGGACTCAAGATGTTCGGTTTTGAGTCTGGAATCAATTCATGTCCAAGTTTGTGTTGATGATTGGACCAAGGCGCAAAACAGACAACAAGAAATCGATCAAAAAGAACTCTATGATTTCTTTGACGATGACCATACCCCTACCACTGGAACGGATGACAGTGATTAGTTACGGTCCTAACTCACATCACCAAACCGGCAATAAAAGGTAAGAGAACAACATAGTTTTTTATTCCTCTAAACCCTAAGAGGATACGTATGCAACTTAATTGTGATAAAAATTAAGTGCAAAACCAATTTATATTTTTTAGTTTTATTTTAATTTGTTTTTTTTAGTGTTTTATATATTTAGTTTTATTTTAATTTCGGGTTACCCAATAAACTGCATTTACATATCTAATAATTTTTTTTGGTGAAAAAATAAACTAAAATAAAATAAAAACCAAACCAAAGGAACTGGTGGAACCAGACCAAAACCAGGTGAGGAGGTTCCGGTTCCGGTTTTGGTTCCCCCAGAATCGGAACCGAACCGAACCAAGGTCCTCTCTTATGTGATTCAAACCGCTCACTGCTAGTGGAAGGAGAGGTGCATGTGCAATAACCCATATACTAAGAAGTGATTTGCGAAGCTGAAGTCTTGGAAAACGACAATATATGGTCCCAGAATATTAGTAAGTCTCAAAATTGCACCTAAATAAATTAGGAAGATGGGCATGTTATCAGGTTCATCCTGGATTCCAATGGCTTCTCATCAAAATGAAGAAATTGCTCATCATGTTTTTAATAGCTGCCACTTCCATTCAATTATTTGTCCTCTGAATTTAAAAATAAGATTGAACTTCTATTGCATTTTGTTTAACATTTGTATAATATAAAAATATTAGATGTAAGTGGTAAAGTTTGACATATAAAAGGAACTTCTTCCATCTAGAAAACGTTGACTAGAAACAATTAGTAGAGGCCAAGTACAAAGAAGAGAGAAATTGCAATACCAATGAAGCTATTCAACATATGTTCTCTATTAATGTCTTCTATGTTTGCTTACTCTGCTTCTGTTCAGTTAAATGACCATGGTACTCTATATTTCACCATTCTTGTTTTTGTTTTTGGTTTTGATTTTGATTTTGATTTTTTCAAGCACATTCCATGGTGTATTTAAAGTAAATCTTCTGTTTGTTTTGTTCTAATTGTTGATTGATTTGATTATATAGATTGGTACTTCTGGTTTCCTCTGTATGCTTGTGCTTGTGGTGTTAACCTAGTGCACTGGAAAACCTCATCCAAAAATATAACTGGGTATGCTGCCAAAGAAGCATTATTGCTTGGAATATCCATGTTTGTTAAGGTTGTAATTGAAGATTTTGTGAGTGGAACAGCTGGGTTCTGTTCACTAAATTTAATGGAGAGAGTTGTTAGAGAGAAAATTGGAAGTGGGTTGGTTGTCATTTCCATGATTTTGCATTTGAAAGCATCATTAGTGCAAAGAGATCCCAAGCAAAGAAAGAACAAGAAACTTGCTAGACTTGTCGACTTCGGTGAGATGCTAAACTTTAGTTAATTCTGATACAAGAATAATGTGTTTCAATGGTCGTCCATCTCATTCATTAGTGTTTTTCTTTCTATGTATATATTGTCTATGGTTATATATGTTAAAATTAGACAGTTTTCATTGTAGGAATGGCAGGTTTGGTGTGCTTCAGCTATGGACTTCCCTTTGTCTTCTTTGTAATACAAAAAGGAGAAATGAAGTTCTGAAAAGGCAAAAACAGATCAGTCAGTGTTGCTGCTTTCAGAGCCTGACACCTGTTAATGTCCATTAATGTATTATATATAGGTAATTAGAATAATCTTACTAATGAATGCTATTTAAGAGAATGTAAAATAGCATATGTTGTCTTCAGCTCCAGAATGTCACCATTTCTTTCAGTTTAGCTGTGAAAATAATGCATTTAACTGCAACCGAAACATATGAAAAGGGGATTGATTGAAATTTTGTACACATTTGCCATCTTATCAACACATTGGCCAATTATGCAGCACAAGACTACCTTTTCTTTCTCTTGTCTAAGCTTGTCAATGGAGTTACCTAATTACTTCAAAACAGAAGAAAAACAAGCCACTAAACAAAGAAAGGGCGAAACCACGTTTTTTTTCTTAGTACGAGCATAAATGGAGCATAGGTACAATTTACTAGAGCAAAAAACTGTACCCGATCAGCTGTCCAAAAAGCCTATTTGCCATCTCCGGAGATTTTCGCCTATTTCTAGTTTCCTTTACACAAGGTGACCTGCTCAACCGTTTAAGAAGCTAAAACAGTACAGGTGGTTAAAAAAGATCCTTTCAACCTGATCTTCAGAGATGTTTCCCATCTTAGAGCGTCTCTAATTGACTTTGCTGCAGAGACTACGATCATGCCAATTAAAGATTTTAGTAAAGGCGTCCCCGGCACTTTGAAGCTCCACATTGGCATGGATATCCCTCTCCAGGCAGTAATTCATAGCGAAAGTCATACGTCAGTTCTTCTCCTATGGCTATCTGCTTATAAAAAGGAATGGCGCATTTAGCACACGAAAATATTGCACAATCAAGTTCTTATACACTTATGTTAGTTGCCATTATCCAAAAGTCAAATATATATGTAGTATTGAGAACAACATTCAAAATAGAAAAAGATGAAACTCAAACAGCATCTTTTTCCTTACAGGAAAAGGTTTAAAACATGCAAATTTGAATCTCAAACGCAAATGTTTTTCAGCAACTGATCACGCAAATGTTTTTCAGTCATCTTGAAGGACCATATCAAATAATGGAAAAACATAACGGAACCTCGAATATTCAAGTGTCATGCATGACAGATTGATATTCTAGAAAAAGCAGGAAAGAATGCTTACATCTCGATTTGCATAGAGACCAATGTGAGTACGCTGGTAATCCATGCTATCCACAAGAACTTGATGATTCACAAGATTTGGCAAGCAACTACCAAATATAAAACAGCGGTAAATAGTAGACCAAACAAAATTCCACCATTCATAATAAAAGTAAATAGTAACCGTAACAAAGTCAGTAACACCTTAGGAGGCCTTAAGTAACTTCTTTTCTTCACTACCCAAATAAATAAAAAAACATCACGCAGACACATACAGTGATCACATCCACACAACCATTATAATTGTTCAATGTTAAATTCACACAGATGCATGCTCATTAATTTTTCATTACTTACAACATCATAAAAATTATCCACACGCAATATTCAGGCATACTGCATCTAAATTATAAAGCTAAAAACACTTTGAGACAGCTTTTATGCTAACAGTCAAATTTTGGATCAAATCAATTATTTACCATTGTTGCAAGGTTAAATTCAAAAAATACCTGAACCAGTAAGAAAGCATATTTTAGGAAACAAAAGCAAAGAACTCTTTCCTCACCTATGATTGATGAATCGTGAAACATTTCCATATTTAGTGGCATCAATGACATATCGGGCCTGTCCTTCAATCAATCTACCCATATCATTGATATGAGCATCAACGTTAAACATATACCCGCAACCATCTCTGCCATACCTGAGCATCCAATATAGTTATTAATCATAAATCATAGAAACAAAAAATGTAAAAATGGAACCATATTGGTACAAAAAAGTGAACCTGCTGCGCCTATTGTTAGCTTCCTGCTCATCTAAAACCTCTCCAATGTATTCACACACAAATGTACCACGCAGAATCACCTCACCAGCCCTAATTGCCCAACCCTATTAAAAAAACAGACAAATAAGTTAACACGTGAAACTATTGAAAAATAATGAAAATTGAAAGCGTTACCTTGTTTTCAGTTTTGAATACTTCTAATTTGACTCGTACTCCATTCTGCAAGACCCTATTTGGACAGGTTATATTGCAGCTGCACATACGATTGCACTCATAAACAAGGTAACCCTCCTGCACATTCAGCAAAAGAAGTTAGTAAATGCCAGTCTTACCAAGAAGGGCACGGTCTTAGAGAGAGCAAAGACAACGCAACCAGAACAAACAGCCCCATTTCCTTTATACACAAATTTTGAGCTAAAAGGAGGGCCTACAATGAAAGATTAACATGTGTAACATCATCTCATGGGCGAACAATTTTTTTTATCAAGCAGGATATATGTTGGAATCGTATAAATATCATATCAAGTCAATGCTTTAGTTTTTGCTCTATGGAATCTATAAATTTTACTTAATTGCATGCCAGGATGTAGCAAAGGCAAGAACAGTATGACTGATTCGCTGCTGAATTTTTTGATCATAAGAGCAGGTCAACAGACTTTCGCAGGAAGAAAGAAATAACATATATCCGCTGATAGAAGAATAAATTGCACTACCTCAACAATTATTCGCCCCTTCTGATCATATGGGAACCTGCCACGCATGGGTCTCCCATATACGTCTTTTGCATCTTCATAGTCATTATCAAAGAGGTATACATGATCACACGATTCAGGACAGCAGGTAGGATGCTGGCAGGCACACCCGAATTGCAAAGTCTGCGGGAAAAAAATGGGACAAAAAAGATTACACGTCAAAACTCATCAATTCATTTTAAATGAGCAAGAAAAATACATATATTATTGCATGCATGTGCTGACAAGCACATTTGTTCAAGCTCTCAATGAATGTTCCATTTTTTGACAAGTCAATAGAAAAGTTTCCTTATTAAACTGCATTGATCGAAAAGGCCAAAATAACCAACAAAGAGCTACCTCAGAATCAAGATTAAGGGATTGATCAAGCAACGGCTTTGTAACATAGGTGAAACTTTCCCAAGGCAAGGAGCATCTAGTACTTTGGCTTTGTAAACTGCCAGCAGAGATGCAAAGTGGATCCAGAAGACCATCATCTACTATACAAGCTACTGGAACTGATTCCTTCCCAGAGCTTATATCGTCAGACAAGACAGTGGCCTTTTGCAAGGGCATCAGTCCTAAATGATGTGAATCAATAATATAATGACACTCGTCCACTTCCCACTCATCCTTCTCATGATTGTGCAAATCTGTAGACTGTTTTCCCATAAAACCACTAGTAAGAGGTACCAAGGGAGACATCAAATGCGGGTCCTTGAAGATCTTACATCCATTAGGGCATATAAATCCATCTTGATGCCACTCTACTTGAATGTTATTCTCACTGCAAAGCTTGGCTGCCTTTAGATACAAGCATTCCGGCAGTACTCCATATTTCTCCTCAAGTGAAGCTTTCAGGCTCACCTTGCAGCAAGCCAAGCGAGCAGTAGATAATATATCAAGGTTATTGGGCCAAGGTTTTGTTTTCTGAATCTCAGAGAACAATATTTTTGATACTACCGAGCATTGGGATTCTGCCAGTGTACCCAAAGTCCCTCCCTCAGTTACTTGAGGCTCTACACTTGGTTCACCCATGGCTAATGACTTTGAAGCCTGAATACGTTTCTTCATACTAGCAGCACCCCTGTTCCGCATCCTATAAGACACTGCCCCCAGACCTTTCTTAAATCTAGGACGGCTAAGCCTCCCAGATTTTAATTTATAAGTATAATAACGAATCCCCTTCTTTGGAGGGCGAGAACTGACTAAATTAGGTCCCATGTGAGCAGCTTGATGGTGGCGACCAAGATCAGGTAGCAAGTCAAACTTCAAGCCACAAAACCTGCAAATAAATTTTCGAATAGACCCTAGATTTTCAGTTTGTTCCAAGGAAACTGAATTTCCCAGCTCCAATTTCAGGGAATCTTCATCCCCAGACAGATTATTCTGTTGAGCAGCTTTAGACATTCTAAAATCAACAAGATGAACTGATAGCACATGCAACCATAAGTCATCACTGTTCCCAAAATGGCTACCACAAGGGATACATTGGAGAAGCATGCACTGCTCAACATATTGCACGTGGTGTCTCTCCTGCACATGAGATTCCAAAACTTTCTTGTTGGTGAAGGAATCCAGGCAGATAGCACAAGCATAACCTCTGAAAAGCCATTGCGCTTCCTTTTTATGATAGTCCATCCAGTGGGTACCGAGCTCTTGGTCATTAAGAAAAACCTGGGAGCAAATTTTGCACTTAATTGTCTTGTCATCTTCACAGGTAACATCAACTGTCAATGGCAATGTAGCCGATTCTTCCATGACAGAGGAAACATGTGCATTTTCATTGGCACTGAATCCCCATATTCTATGAAGTCTCTCTTTTTCACTGCAAACCAACTTTGTTAAGAATTCCCCGACACCAAAATCTTTTGAAGCTTCAGAAAGGGCCCATTGAAGTTGAATTTCCATAGGAACTGGGTTTCTTAGGGATAAAATACTTTTGAAGAGCTTGTAAAATAGCTCACAAGCTTGATGTAAATGCAATTTTTGTTCAAGTGAGCAGCACTCACTCAAAAGATCTATAAACACTTCTTTCGATACTATCCTACTCTTACCATTCCTTGCACGCTTAAGCCAGCTTGGAAGGTGTTTATCACAATATAATGAATGTCGCTTCGGACTTTCGTCACATGGATTACTGCTATTGTGGGAATATAAGCCTATGCAATGCTGTGCCTCTGTCTCAGGATTATCAATTAAGCTGTTTCTTACTTGAAAGGATTCTCCCTCCATGACAGAGACTGGATCCACTCGGAGGGGACTTGCACATTCTCCCACCAATACTAAATCTCTGCAATATGTCATTTCCAAACTGGGAATAGTCTCCTCATGCTTTCTCTTAAATGTACTCTCTGGTGAATTTAAAGTCTTTTCTGCATCATCCCTTGGTCTGTGTTTCTTACAGAATGAAGAGCCGTATAGAGCCCGATGCTTACATCTAGTACCAAGAACTGTTGTACCTTCACACATCGGTGAATCAGCAGAGAGTGTCCCTTCTGATTTTGTGGCACTACCCATGAAACGAGAGGCCAAATGCACACAACAGTAAACATCACCATCATTTGCCCACCTCACACACTGCCTTCCTTTCGATTCAATAAAAGCTACACACTGCCTATTCTTGCTCCCAAAATCTACGGATTTCTTACTGCCTACTTCACTCACAGGTATCAGTGCCACAACATTGGTTTGGTTAAGTGGATCTATGGATTCTTTAGCCTCTCTACTCACAGGTGTCAATTCCACATCTTTGGTCTGGATGACATCAGAATTTCCAGCATCAACCACAATTTCATCCCATCTGTCAGCCACGCTACTTGGTATATCTGTTCCAGCAGTTCCCTCCTTCAAATCGTCCCGTTTAGAAATCTCAGATGAAAACATAGCAGCATTTGCAGTGTCTTGACTGCTAAAGAGTTCAGAGTCAATTTCAACAGCCAAAGGCTTATTTGAATCATTGTTTTCCATCTGGGAAGCATGTGACTCAGCACGACGAACTTCAAGTTTGGGCCTCTTCCTGCTAACTTGTAGACTCACGGTCAAGGTAACATCACCACTCTGATGCTCCACATCTCCACCGTTAGGTTGGGGATGCGATGTTGAAAACCATTTCATGACTTCATGCTTCCAAGTTTTCCACTCAGAACCCAGTGTAGGCTGCACTGGTGCAACTGAGAGAGAGTTGACTTCATTCCACAGAATGGAATCATACAATTCCTGAACCAGAGAACGGCATAATGCTATCAACAAAAGATATTAAAATATTTAAACAAAATAAGGGTCATGAATTGCCACGGGCATGACAAGCAGATACAGTGTTATATCACAGTCTCATCACCGGCAAAAACATTCCATGAATAGCTTAATTTAATTCAAACTAGAGCTCTCTGTACTGTTTACATATAGATATAAAATTATCAAAATAATTGTTTGATTCTATTATTTTAAAATGACATCATATTTAACTTGTTGCTTCGTAAATCTAAGGCGATCTCATATATTACCTCATCACAGTCTATTCACATTTAAAATAAACAAATAGTCACAGAATAATATGTACCTCTTTCAGCAGTTCAATGGATTCAGCACTATGCACATTTTGACATCGTTGTACCCAAGAATGAAAAGAATGTTGTAGCCAGTCAGAATTAATATACTGCTGCAATATCATCTGTAGAGAGGAGAAGCAAGATTACTTCATGGCTGGTTGTCTAATACCCCTAACCCAACCACCCAAAAAGAAAGAGAGAAAGCAAAGCAGATTTGAAGCAATTATAAAGAAAACTTATAGAATAGAAGTTGAATTAAATATTCATGATCTTAAATAGGTTTGTAAGCCCCAAATAAGTTAGATTTAACAGTCTAAAAAAATAAACATGTATTATATAGGACATTAATATTATATCATCTATGTATATGTACATACAGATTCTCAGGCATATAAAATTATACAAATAACTCTCAAAAAAAAAAATTATACAAATAACCATGACAACAATTAAAACATAAAAGAACTAACACACCGTCCATTTTATTGGTTTAAATAAACACAACAATCTTAAAATTAGAAAGAAAGATAACATGATAAATTGACCGTAGACATAGTGAATCTTGGGGAAGTGATGAAGGAAGTAATACGTGTTTTTTGGGGTCAAGGTACTATCATATGTGGAGGTGGAAGTTGTCACAGCAAGCGTCAGGGTAAGGTAACTGTAGAGGCAGCAACAGTGACAGCAATCATGATACTCAAATCACTTGAACAAAGCCTTGAACCCAGTAACTAAATATTGTCAACACAAACTTTCATTCACTATTAAATACCTAGTGTTGTGTAAACTGGGCAATCATAAAAAACTAATAGACTAGCTCTTTGTTATATAAATCTTTTTTATTAAGAGAATTTCTTTTATTAGTATAATGTTTATATTTCTATAAAAAAAATATTATTTTTATTAAGAAAAAGTTATGCTCTGACTTCCGACTACCAAGAAATTAGAGATATACACTTTGAAGTTTCAGGAGCATCCCTCCAAGATCAGAGTAACCGGTACAGCGAGAAGCCTCCATAGCAAATTCCTTCCAAACGGTAACATTTCGAGCAGTCTCTGTCAAAGCCTACACAATGTAAAGAGATCACTAGTACTGGAGCTCAAAAAGTAATTGCAAAAAAAAAATAATAATAACAATAGAGAATCGCATACCTCAGAATGGAACTGATCAATAATATTCAGCATCGCAACAGCTAACTTTTGCATTATATACCGGCGTGCAACAGTCAAATCTTTGACCACTTTGAGTCCAGCCCTGTGCGTCTTATACGCAATAGGCTGTGGAAACTCATTAATTGATCGGACAAGTAGCATGTCTGCCCAAGAGTAATTTCTGGTGTGGGGAAAAAAAATCACAAAGTACTTCTTTCGGTCATGAGTTGGTTTTGCTCTCAAAGTTGATAGTGGCCAGTCAGCCCTAGCACATCTGATTCCTGCTTGCCACTTCCCCCTCCACTGCACTTGCAACAACATGAAAGTACCGATGTGAGAACAAGTTCAAGAATTGTTTTCATTTTTATAGAGCATAAAAATATTAATGCTGACACTAATTATATAATATATACAATATATCAAATAACAAAATTTAAACGCTTAATTAGCATAATTTAGAGGGTCTTAAAAGAAGCATCCTCAAGAGAACAGAATCCAGCCTTAAAAACAATATGCAGTCACATAGTTAAGGAATCCATGAGAACCACTAAACCAATACTAGGGCCTGTGGCACATAATGCATAACGAAATCATGTAATTGCTAAAAGAATTTAATGGAGGTGAAATATAATAGACACAAACACTTACCTTGACCCACAGTGCAACAGATTCATCATGTACTAGCCATTTGGGCTCCGTAAAAGATGATTCTCCCTCCTTATTGTCACTTGGCAGTTCACTTTCAATGGTATCCACAATTAGATTAGAGTTTTCAGAGGCTTGGGCTGGTTCTATACAATAATATTGTGCATTTGAATCATCGTCTTCAAAATCATGGGAACCACAAGATAATCTATGGCCCTCCACCTGACTATCACAATACGAGGCTCCACTATGGTGTCCTTCTGAAGTAGGCAATTGCTCAGATGTCCCCTGACCTTCACCTTGTCTTTCTGATAGAGACCCTCCGCCATTTAACAACAATTCATCCATTCTACCATCTGCCATTTGAACTTGATTTTTGTGTTGAAAGCCGTTGGATTCTCCAATGCAAACAAAATCCGTCCCTGAACTCTGCTGAGCATCAGGTTCCCCAACATACTGAACATCAGAACAAGGAAGCACTTCCATTATTTTCGCTAAAATGAGTACAGCCTTACAGTGTGTGCATAATCATTGACCATTGCCCAATTCAACTCCCTGTTCAAATAAAGTTCAACAAGGTGGAAGAGTCAAATGAATGTAATATATATTGTATGTATGTGTGTATGGATACCAAGAAGATATCTCGAAGACTGAAGCAAATAGAGAATTAGAAATATATATATATGCGGAATCCCACACTTGATAATTTTCCTATATATATAACAAAGTGCATATATATATATATATATATATATATAAATTTGTGTGCTTGTGTGGTGATCTTTCTGCAGATTAAAGTGAAAATTTCTTAATTGAAACACCCAATAAGACCAAGAACCCACCGAAAACTTATTGCTCAAGGCATGGTACCATTTGTCGATGGCCTTAGTAGCAAACCTCTGAATACTTTGTCACTAAACAACCTGAAGCAGAGTGTGGTTATGAATTTCTTATCACCCAAATGTGGGGATAAAGATCTTCAATTGTAGCCAGGAAAATCGAAAGTCAAGGGGAAGAACCTAACTAAATGCATGACATCTTCCAGGCTTTAAGAAAATGTACGAGATAAGGTTATCATCCTTCCTCGCTAACTTGAGTCCCTGTTAGTTTTTAGCTTTAATAAGCACTACATCTGCACGTAGTATAACATTTAGCTGATGGTGATACGGCAAGGCGCACAAAAACTTGTAAAAACCCAAACAAAAGCCCAACACTGATAGCATCAGCATGTAAAAAGACTGATGATTAAAAAGGGATTTCTTAAAGATAATAATAGAAAGAATGAAAGAGATAAGAGTTAATTCCATTGGCTGAAGAGTGTGGAAGTGAAAGTGGAATTAGTTTTTTTTTTTTTAAATAGACATATTTTGACAGTCCAATTTGGGATATAGATACCAACCTCTTTATAAATAAACAATGGAAGGAAAATCATGTCACTTAACAATTAATCACAATGAACAGTAATTTCCAAATGCAAGTACTCGCACTTGGGATTTATGACATCATTGGTAACATGAAGCATCCAGACCCAATGTCAAGCCAGCTTGAGTACGCTGTACGCTATGGGAAAGTTCATGTGTATTTGAACAAAAATTTCACAATATGAACATACATAATAGAAAATAATGTTTGTACACAGCTTATACTCGGATTGCACTCCTTCAGGCAATTTCTTTTTCTTAATTATTAGTACTTAAATACAGCATAAGTTAATGTAAACACTAAACACATTCTCTATTCACAACTAAATGATTCAAAGTAATATTTTACAACATTCATCTCATAACTACGAAGCAAATATGCGCATTGAGAATATTTAGTATAATTTTTATCATCATGAGATTCTAAGGGAATTCTTTGTAATTATAAGGACACCCACATTTCTTTCCTTTTTTTCCCCAAGATATTTCCAAAATATGCAGTGAACCAACAGTTGCAATAAATAATTGCGAAAAATATAATTATTCACAGTCCTAAATTATTCAAAATGCGAAAAACATTTATGATTAATTGCGAAGAATATAATTATTCACAGACCTAAATTATTTTATTATTATAACTCCTAAAGTTGTGCACAAGCCCCAAACTATTGTTATTGAAATATAACAAGCATATTTCCATTTGCCTAAGCAAAAAAAATTGTAAAAAATCCATATTTTCATAACCTTATGATATACTTCTTCCAATCTAATGTAATACTAAATCTACCACAAAATAAGATTATTTTTCCTAATATAGGAAAAGGCTATTCTAAATGATATTGATGTTCATAAAAATGAGATTTGTAACTTTAAAAAAAATAAAAATAAAAACCAAATTTACGCTTCGTAAGAGCTAATTTTTAGCAGGAAACAAAGAATTTTTTTTTTGGTATAATAAGTACAAAAGGTGAATAAGCTAGTCAATGAAATAAATCAAAAGAATATCCATATATATAGGTTGATTCAGCTGAATTCCTGTGGGATTCAACATACAAATATTTTCCTAATATTTTCCTTTTGTCTCTTGTGAGAAAATAAAAAATAAAACCAATTTAGCTTAGATAATTTGTGCAGCTAAATTCTAACTGAGAAACATCTCCTATTTGACAATCAAACCAACAACTAATAATACTGTATACAGTCTAGAATCAAGATTATCTCCACCACAAATTGGTTACTAATAGCTTCTTCTACAACACCACCAAAACAATAAAAATGTAGTGTGACTGTGACAACAAGGAGGTCATCACGTAAAAACCCAGATAAGAGGAAGCCATAGTTGTTGCAGGTCCATTAAACCCAGTAACAAAATTCCTTAAAAATCCTAAATTTATAATTGGTACCACCAAAATTTAATAAACCCATGTTGAAAACGTAATACCCAGAAAAAAAAAAAACACACAGAGACACACAATATTCGATCATCAACATGTTCAAAATGTCCAAAACCTAAAACAAAAAAAAAGGGTGGGTCCAGAATCCGGATCAACAAAATCCAAACATGTACCAGAAAAAATCAACCCTAATTAAACGCCCATAACAAGAGAAATTTCGTTTTAGTGTTTAATTAAGGAGTAAACAACGATAACAAAGATGTTGTTGTTGATGATGATGATGATGATGATGATCAATTTAGGGCAGGTGGGCGGGGGGTGTGCAGCAGCTAGGTCACGAAATTGACTGCAAAAATGTGACATACATACATATACATATACATGTTGTTGAATCAAATGTTGATATGTCTATCTGAATTCTAAGCCACAATAATAATAAAAATACAAAATAATAATAGAGAGTTGAACAAGGACATGTATGTAATGGTAATGTATGTACCTTTAAAGAAGAGATCACCTTTGTCCATGGTTGTTTTTGTTGTGGTGCTTTTGTTAGGCTAAAAACAAAGCCTAGGCTGGTGGGTAGTGGGTTGAATTGGTTCAGACTTCAGAGGATTTTTTTTTTTTTTCTCTCTTAATTATTCTTTGTAGGGGGCTTTTTGGTATCTAGCTTGCACATGAATTCTGTGTTACAAGAATAGAAGTGGTGGTTTTGGTTTTGGTTGTGGGATGTGTGCAGGTCCCGTGGCCAAAATTAGAAAAGAAAAAAAAATGTGTGTTGTGGGGCAGGCAGGCACAGAAGAGAAACCTAGTAAAAAAGAAGACCTAAAATTGTAAAGAAGAATCAGAGTGACAACTGGGTTAGGTTTTTTTTTTTTTTTTCTTGGCTTAGATGATGATAAATATATACATGTATGTATATATATATATATATATATATGTAATGTATAAAGAAGGTGAGTTATGGCAATTGGGCAAGTGCGGGTCTATAGGATAGGTTTGGTGGGTCTAAAAAGTCTTTTTGGGTCACTGGTTTTTTTTTTTTTTTTTTTTTTTCAGATCGGGGTCTGGTTCACTGGTTTTGGGACTTTTGGGAGTTTTTTTTTTTTTTACTGTTAATTTAATTTGTTGTAATTTGATTAATTTAATTAATTTGGGTGAATTTAAAGTGGGTGGGGTTGATTTCCAAGGTTAGACATCGAGATGCGTTTTTTCAATTTACATTAGTAGAGAGATCGGGATGCGAATTGATTTGATTTGTGAGTTCAGTTATGTCTCGTGTGTGTCGTGACTCACCTGTGCAAAATTGTAATGTAAACAAGGAGATTGATACGACGCCGTTGCAGTGCTGTGTGCTGCACTGTTTATACGATGTAGGCTCGGTTTTACTCATCCGTAGTCATCGAAATTGACCCTGTTCTGGTTCGATAGTATACCTCTTATATCTGTATTATGAGGTTGTTGGTTCAAGTCTTTTTTCGTATTTAAAAAAATCTTCGAATTTATGTGATAGTATAATACTTATAAAAAACAAATATTTATCTAAATTTATATAGATTATGTTGTGAATGAGTTGTAACTAACTCGTCATTCATTTCATTATTTTATATTTAAATGATTTTGACAATTTATATATTATTTTATTCAGATAAATATTTTCGGAAAGTTAGTTTTTTTTTTGTTGCCAAGTCAAATAAAAAGAGAATCAAAACATTTATTATTTTTATTCCTGTTTCAAGAATATATAATTTTATTATGAGAATAAGCTAGCATTAAAATATCGATATCGCTATAATTTGGGGAAAATATTGATATAAAATTAACGAAACATATGATAATTTGGTTACCAACATTAAAAAAAAAATCAATGAAACTTTTAAAAAGTTAAAATAATCAATAATTTAACAACAAAAATTACATTTGTCTTCAAAAACATATCATATTTAACTACTATGTGATATAAATATGAATATCATACACATATGAGCTATATACAAATTAAAATCTTCTATTAAAGAGTGTATCATGCATGTCATAGAAATTTTAAAACAAAAACGAAGGTCTAGGTAATTCAAACATTGTTTGATTATTATTTTGTTTCATATAATAATCACATCATCCACATGCCATGTTGTTATGAGATTATTGATGAAAAGCAATAAAAAAAAATTACAACATAATTTCATAATTATAGTTATATATTGTTACACGGTTGATTCGAAATTCATTAACATCAACACTAAATTAAAAAAAAAAAACAAACAAACTGTGAGTATATGATTTATTTAATTATGTTTTTTTAAAACTTTTTTTTCAATTGTTTCTAAGTTGTGTTGACCATTTTAAAAAACAATTTAATAAGTCAAATCATACCCATTTACTTCTTAAGTGCAACAACAAAAAATCCTTACATGCGGTTCAAACACCATCTCTCACAATCCTAAAGAAAAAACTATTTACACATTCATGTAAAATATGTATGATATACTCAAACTCTTATTACTAACGTGGATGTCATGACCCAAAACTTAGGAGAGATCAAAACTTATATGCATTCCATGTGATTTGACAATCTTTCCCCATTTATACCTCGTGTTATCGTGAGGGTCCAAACACAATCATAAACCCACATCCACACCGGGTAGTGAATATGGCTTTGATATCATTTTTAATGGCACAAGCCTCACAGAGTAGATATTGTCCGTTTTAGACTTTACACATGCATCTTTCACCCACATACTTACTTTGAATCATTGAATTCACGCAAAGCATTCTTCACCCGTATCACAACATATGTCTACTTAGTTAGAAAATACCAGTTTATATACAAGTCATAGACCTCTATCCCTAGCGATATGAGATGTGACAATATCCGTTTATACACAAGTTATGGACCTCACTAGCTAGCAATGTGGGATGTGACATTAAAAGCCAAGCATTATCAAATGTAGGAATCGTACATGTTTGATAGAGAGTGATAAGATCTTTTTCTTATCTAAACGTTATTTAAGTTGTCAATACACATTCACAAACCATTATGGGTTGCCTTAATTTATATTTTGATTCTTTAGGGCACCTTGTTTATCGTTTTACAAATACACTACTATTTTAATAAAGAAATCATGTCTCCCCCAAGTTAAAAACAAAAATACATTGATATGGTGATTATAAGTTTAGTAACTTTTCAGTGTGGAATTTCCTGAAATTCTCAATTGTTACCGATATTTATTGGATTACTACCGATATTTATTAGATTACCACATATAACAATCGAAGATTCCGTACGGGAAATCTTATACTTAAAAATTTTCATTATAAAGTTACGTTAAAAAGAAAAAAGAAAAACGTTGTTGTTGACCCAGATGAAAAACTTATGGATTTAGGCTAGTCCTCTCCTAGGCCCAACATAAGATAGTGTTTGTCCAAAATTGGCTTTGGGCTCGAGCCTTTACAACCCACACTCAATATTTTCCTTTTCAAATGAAATGCTAGTTTAATATTTTGCCCTAGCTTTAAAAATAATCCATTTTAATTGTGCCCAGAGAAAACTCAAACTTTAAACTAATTAGAAAAGGATCTGGGTAATTGTATTATTATTTTTTTAGAAAATGATATCTATCGGTGTAAGATATCCGGATCGTAAATGTAGTTTTTGTGAGTTAGATAAGGAAGTGCAAATAGCAAAGAAAGAAAAGAAGATTCGTAATTGAATGAAGGTTGAAACTTTAGTTGGAGCGGTTAAAGATTCGTGAAAAAAAAAGTGTACCAGGTTGTCGACCCTCTCCTTTGCATTGCCTTGGCTTCAATCCATAAAGGAACATTAGCTTTTCTGATAAATAATTCAACATGCAAACAACATATCTATTTGTTTTATATAAATCACAAACTCTTTGTTTTAATATAAAATTATTGTACT
Source organism: Dipteronia sinensis (assembly GCA_033220585.1). Classification (NCBI taxonomy): domain Eukaryota; kingdom Viridiplantae; phylum Streptophyta; class Magnoliopsida; order Sapindales; family Sapindaceae; genus Dipteronia; species Dipteronia sinensis. Next base: position 4,698,544 of record CM065638.1, on the reverse strand, counting down.
GCATGCAATGTACAAGTACTTAATTGCAAGATACAGCAGTGATAAACCCAACCTGACCACCTAGAGGACCCAATAGTACCCATTGATATATGATGGCTTGGATCCATGCATGGCATTGTTGTTGTATAATCAGTCAGACACATATTATATAATACACCAATTAAACACAGTAGTTGCAGCAACATATTACATATATGGGTCAGGCTGGTGATCATGATAGCTTTTGTTTCATGATTGAGACTTGAGAGTCGTTTAATTTTGCAACAAATGGAACATCATTGATTTTTCTTAAAGGGAAATTTACAAAGGTTTTTTTATTAATTTTTTTTTTTTTTAAGGAATAGATATGATCGGTGATGAATACCCCAATTTCGGTAAAACGAATACCCCATTTGAGATATAAATCTTTACCCTGTATCCATCCCTATCTCTAAATGGTCGAGGTAGATAAATTGGGCGGTGAGACATTTCATGCAAGTTTTTCTCTTCTGATTAGTGTCCATAAACTTGAACCAAATGTCAATGCAAGAGTTGATAAAACTATTATAATGAAATTGATTAGTCTGCTAAGGACCCTCTAACAAGAATTGCTAGCTTCCATTATTTTATTTATTGGACTCATTAGGACCACAAAAGAACACCTCCATTTTCTCTGAGTGAGAGAGAAAAGGTAGTTGAGTGGGGACAGACATGGATGGAGAAGAGAGTGAGAGTGAGAGAGAGAGAGATGCCTTTTGCTGGATATGATTGGCATTGACTTACTTGTCCAAATGTCTTTGGAAAGTTCACTTTTTATTATTTGTCTCAAACTCATTTTCTGGGATTCTAGTTCTACTACAACCTTGTAATTTGTAAACACCCTCCAAACTCTTCATGGATATGTATGCATCAGCTATAGCTAGGTTCTATATAAGATTCAAAAAATCTGGAACAGCTCAACTCAAATCAATGAAATGATTTGAACAAATTTATTAGCTAGAATTGTCTTTTTCTTCTGCACCAATCAATTACTACTAAATGCGACTAAAAAAAAGCACATTTTTAGACAACCTTTTTGGTTTGAGTGCATCTATGTATATATGTATGCACATTCAAATTGAAAAATCTTGTCGTTTAATTGCTTATCATTTCTTCAATTCAATCCAAACATGGTTTCGTTTCTGGGGTGTTTCTTATCAGTTTTATAGACATAAATTTTTCTTTAATTAAGTTACAAGATTAATGTGTGCATGTTCAAACATATATAGTACTGTTGCCTGCTAGAACAAACAAAAACAATTTAATTACTCTCACAAACAAAAACAAGCACCAAAGTTTCAGGTTCCAGAGTTTTTCAAGCTTCTTTCTTCCAACTGTAATTCACTTCTAATTTGTCTTCATTTCAAATTTCCAATGGATTACTCTGGTTGCAGCCATTAGGGACCCTGCTGGTAGTACATTATCTTATTAGCTATAGTACTCATTTTTTTTTAACTCTTTCTTGACATTTTGCAGATCAAAGCTTGAAAATTTTATGAAAAAAACCATAAAACATGTCAGAGCCCCCCACAGGATCTTGGCATTGTTTAATAATAACTGCTCATAAAATCATTTAAAATCAATGCATAGCTAATTTTCTTGAATTAAATTTGATACAAACACATGGGTATCAACCTAAACTTGTGTTTCAAAAAACTGAATAATTGAAATGGGGGATGTTGTTTTTTGTAATCCACAATTAAAGAATGTAATTAATACAACTTAGATCGATAATTTCCATTAATCCATGAAGCATGTCTGTCAATTTCGTTTGAAAATTTTGGTTTTAAATATTTTATTACATGTTTTTTCTCTATATTCTTGTATATTTTTTTGGCATTGAGAAACTGATCCAATCTGACTTTGCATAAAAACTTGATAATAAGATAAAATAGAAGTTTCATTTGTTTATTTGTTGGGACTAGACAATTTTAACTTGTGGTGATGCAAACTTAAAAAAATAATCAGATGAGTCCAAACAAACACTATTCTCTCTCTCTCTCTCTCAAAAACAGTAATATTAAAACCATATGATTCCAATGCTTAAAAAAACCCAAAGTTGAATCCACAAAATATGCCATATTTATATTCATTTTAAGTAGTAAATTCACTTGCACTTCACCTCCCTCTTCTGCATAGTAGTAGGGGATTCAACTGGTCCTACTCCGTATATTTTATAAGCATGTCTAAGTTATTTTCTAATCGATGTTGTAGAAATGGATGTACAAACCATATATATTATTTAATTTGAGCAGGTAATGATATCCACTAACTTGTAAATACTGCAAAAACTTGTAAATACTGCAAAGGGTATTTTTGATCTTGACTGGCAGCCACCATTACCACCACCAATTATTGTTAGACAAAATACCCAAAATGAAAAGTTGTTCACTAATCAAATCCTATAGTATATACTTGAGGTTACACAATAACTTAGAATAACAAGATTTCAGTATATTAATATGAAAAGTTTCCCACTAAAAAATTTATCAAAACAAAAAGTTTTTCAATAATCAACCAACCCTTTTTCTCTCTCTCTCTCTCTCTCTCTATCAATCTTTTTTGCTTTTTCTGAGAAGGCAAGAGAGGATGACGACAAAAAGAGAGCTCTGGTGGCCAGAGGCAGGCTCATACACAGTACGCACACCAGCTTCACCTTTTTTTTTTTCTCACTTTTTCTTTTGCATTGATATTGGGAAATGTATTATTTAATGAGTGGATTCTGTGACAAACGTTATTCACTTGAACACTGGATGACAATATTGGGGTATCATCTTGCTTAAAAGCCTAAAAATTTAACCAAAAAAGAGATTTTGACAAACAGAAAAGAAAAAAAAGAAAAAAACCCCCACAAAACATTCAATCTCTTTCAAGCATCCTATGTCTCTTTTAGGTCTCCTCTCACAACTTTCATTTCTTTTGAGGTGTGAGACTTGAGAGATCTCTGTTGCTTTTTCTTCTTAGCAATTCACCTTTGGACATAAATACAACATTTTCTTGATTACTGTTTGAAGTCCGTTATGTTTGTTTGGACTCTCTTGATTAATGACTACACCTTTTGGCTCATTTTTGGAGACACAAATAACAAATAATTTCATCTGGGTGGGTTCAATATGCATATACTTAGAAGACTGTATTTGCATATTTAATAATCTAAGTAACACCAACTGCTCTGCAATGACAGGACACCTAAAAAAAAATAATCTTTAAATTGTGTAACCGCTGACCACAGTCTTGTGCTGCTGGTGAAGTAATAAAGTATTTTTTTGTGATTTTTTTTTTGCCAAATTGGAGAGACTTATTATAGCATAAAAAAAGAGAAGTTTGGTAGTGTGGCAACTTCAGGAGAATGAGATTTAGAAACCGGTATGGTACATAAACAAATATACAAGTTGACTTTGATTCTCTACTTGAAAACATTTAAAAGAACATATAATCACAACAAGAACAAATATATTTTTTTGTCTTGAACTTGCAATCTCATTGCTTGATGTCTCTAATGGAAATGCCCCCCCAAATGTCATGTCACTAGGTCACTTGGGGAAATGAATTACTTGTGATTTTCTTTACATTAAATCTTTTCATTACATATGAAACACAAAAGAACAATATAGGAGTGTATAATAGGAGGATAGTATCATATACTATGTATGGTAATAGTAGAAGACAAAGGTGGACGGACGGTCACCAACTCCCACTTGCTTGCTCTTGCTTGCCAACAAGAGTAGAGAATGTTGAAATTGGCCTAGTCCTCCATTCACATTAAAATATTATATATATAATATATCTATATATATCCTCCTTCATTATCAATTAGTGATAGTGTTATCTTCCTCACAAGTCGCAACATTTGGTTGAGTGAGATTTGTCCACTTTTGGACATTTTGACATTGAAGGAGTCTTCTCTCACTACCTTGACTCTTTTGGAAACTCTCTCACTTTTTTTTTCTCTTCAATTAAAGTCTTGAAAACCCACGAGCTTGTATTTTAAGTATAATATCTTTTAATACAAAAAGCCACTTCAAAGAGAAAACCTCACTGGTCAAAAGCCAAAAGTCTTTACCTTTGTTACTTGTTACTTTGTTAGCCGTATTTTGTGGGGTTTTTGCTACAATTTCACAGCTCTGCTATGTTCAGACTCTAATGTCAATGTTAGCAGCATATTATTATCATTTTGTAGTCACTTCCCGGAATTTTTTGTTTTGCTCAAAAAGCAAGTAAGAAGACAAGTGAAGTTTTTTGGAGTCTAAAAGAGAAATTTGTGGTCTTTGTGAGAATACTCCCTTTGATCTTCTAACTAGTGGAGTGGTGGTCTCGGTTCATCTCTCAAAAATCCCATCTCAGTGGTGGTCACTGGTCACTGTTTTTGTTATAGTCTGTATTTGTAATGGTAAGTCATAAGTGGCAACCGTTATTTGTTCTCCTGTCTCTCTCTCTCTCTCTCAACATTTGTTTTAGTGGAAGTGTCTTGTTTTACTAAAAGTCTTTTCTTTTGGGATGGTTGTTAGAGATGGGATTTGAAGGAAGTGGAGACATTAAAATGTTTGGACTGAGAGTGACTTCCAGACACAAGCGTTCAAAGAGGTAGCTATACATTCTTTTCTTAACTTGCAGTTCTTTCTTCTGTTCATCTTCCAGTTTTTGGATACATTTAATTCATTGTTTCTGTATCTGGAAAGATTTCTGGAGATGGGTTTATAGGCTAAATGGAAACTTAATCATTTACAGCTACATTATAGTGTGTTTTACAAGCAAAAAAAACCATGACAACACATCTATTTAGTTCTATTACCATATATGGCTGCACTTAACAAAGTTATTGTCACTCATAAAGAGTCTGTGGTCCAGATCAAGTTCCAAGCTTTTAGAAAGAGCAAAAATGGGGATTGCTTTTATTTCTTTGGGTTTTATTTTCCAAGTTTTTAGTCAGCTGGGTTTGTGAGTATGATCCAAATCATGTCAGAGTTTGAAGAAAGAGAATTGATTGCTTTTGTTGTAAAGATTATGTGTGTTCTGCTTATTGTTATTTGTTTGTTGATTTCTTTCAAAAAAAATCCCCTTTTCTTTTTCTGATACTGTTTGAGAACTGTTTTGTGATGGGTTTTGGGAAAAAAATCATAGCTAAGTGGAAGAGTGTAAGTGGAAGAAGGTAATTAATTGTAAACACTACTGGTATTCTTTTTCTTTGATATGGAAATAAGTGACAGAAATCTATTGTAACTTTGGCTTGTGCATTGCAATGGCGTTCTTCAAATCAAATCCTATCTTCTCCTAATGATCCTTTGTGTTTGTTCTTATGCAATGACAGCATGCCTGATAAGAAAAAAATTGAGGAGGAAGATACCTTAAGTACTTCTCTTGATGCATCACACCGTGCAAAGCTGGTAAGATAACTCTTTTTTTTTTCTTTCCCTTTTTTGCTTTAAAGAAAAAAAGATCAAAAAGTTGTATTTTATAAAGAAGGTTAGGAAATTTACAGCGAGATAATTAGATTATCTTATTGTTTATTTGACTATCTGTTTATTTGACTATTTGACTATCTTATTCTTTTTTATAAAGACCTTGGAGTACACATTGCCAACCAAAATGATCTTATTGTATTCCTTTTCTTCTTTAACAGATTCTTTTAATAACTTTGGTAGTTTAGAGTAGGTGATTGAAGACATGATTAGTTAATTAATAAATAAATGGAGTGGATGAGCAGAAGGGGTGCATATAATCAACTGAAGAATTGGGATGAGTCTTTGTTTAGGCTGTTTAGCTGTACCAAATAAATTACATTCCACTAACTGAACAATCATCATATGAATCTGCATCTAATGTGATTTCCAGTTGATAATTTTTTGGAATTGATCTGGTACTAGGATATGGGGCGGTTGAAGGAGACTGCTAAAGCCAAGAAGAAAGAATTGCCCAACACAGAAGTCCAAAAGTCTTTGAAGCAAGAGGTGTGGAACTCAATCCAACTTGATCATTGCTCAGCTTGTTGTTGTCTTGTTGTCAAAGCTCTAGCTTAATAGATGCATATTTGTTAATTATATGTATTTTGTATGCAGATTCAACAGCTTGAGAAAAGATTACATGACCAGTTCGAGGTTCGATGTGCTTTGGAACAAGCATTGGGTTATAGGACTTCCTCACATGGTGATACCAACAACTTGTCGATGCCAAAGGTATTGCTTCCAATTTTAGTTTTACAGAAACAGGAACCGTTTCTTGTAAGCTCCAATGCACTGTGACAATCGTAGATGCATTTTCTCTAGAAGAATCTATCGTAGGTGGTAGAGTATCAATGTTTATACCAGCTTTTAGTAAAAGCCTTCTTGGTTAAAACTGGGTCCTGGCTTAAAATCTGTCTTCGTGCTTTAACTTCTAACATTAAATAAATCAAATGTTTCACTTTCTCCATATTAAGTTCATATCTAAAATATACATTTTGCAGCATCTAGAGTCTATACCTTGAATACAGATACACAGGAGTCAGGACTATTGCTTCGTGTACTTTACAGTAATCAACATTTTCAAAATTTATGTCTGTTTGCTACCATAGAAAAAGAATGTAAGAAGCTAGCAGCAAAGGTGAATCTAAGAATCTTGCTTCATAGCATTCCTTTTGGTGCTGACAAGTTACATGCCTCATCACTAATTAAATTTGTATTGCATAGTTGCACTTTTCGTGTCTCCGGGTTGGCCCAGAAGTCACATATGAAGCTAACAATAATCTTTGAGTTGAGTCGTTGATTAGTCTCTTGTCTAGATTTGTCTCTGCATACCTATGCTGCTACATTTTTTTAATTCTTTTTTCCTCCTTAACTCTAGCCTGCCACAGAACTGATAAAGGAAATCGCAGTGTTAGAGTTGGAAGTTGTATATTTGGAACAATATCTTCTCTCACTGTATCGGAAGGCATTTGATCAACAAATTTCCACTGTATCTCCTACCAAGGCTGAAACATTAAAGTCACCTTTAGCTACCCCAAGAAGGAGGTTGTTTGAAGGTTCTGCATCTGACATCTCAACAAAAGGAGAAAATCCTGCTCTTCAATCTGGTTGTAGGTTAGTTGACAATCCATGGAAGGAAGCCAGTGCTATAGGAGGAGAAGAGAAGCTATTGGATTCCGGTGTTCATCGCTGCCATTCAACACTATCACAACGATCTGCATTTCCAACTAGAACTTCTCCTGAAGAGTCTTTGGGGAGAGCTGTACGCGCTTGCCATTCCCAACCATTGTCCATGATGGAGGTAAATTTATCTCATAGTCTGTTGAAGTGTATTTATTTATTAATCTTTCGACTGTTCTACAATTACCAATCACATTTCAACGTCAAAGCTTGAAGACTATTTTCAACACAGTGTGGTGAAAATTGGTGTGATGGGGATTGATCATTAGACCTTTATTCTTCTGCAAAAGATTTGAACAACTAATACTATAGTAGGGGAGACTTGTAAATGAATGTATTGAATGTGCAACTTAGATGATTTTTCTGGATTATGATTTTCATTGGCTTTTTCTACAGTATGCACAGAATGCAACAAACTTAATAAGTCTCGCTGAGCACCTTGGTACTCGCATTTCCGATCATGTTCCAGAGACACCTAACAAGCTCTCAGAGGATATGATCAAGTGCATGTCAGCTATATACTGCAAGCTTGCTGACCCACCACTGACTCATAATGGCCTTTTATCTCCAAATTCCTCCTTATCATCAACAAGCGCATTTTCTCCCCAAGATCAATGTGATACGTGGAGTCCTGGTTTTAGGAATAATTCTTCGTTTGATGTACGGTTAGATAACCCGTTTCATGTGGAAGGACTTCAAGAATTTAGCGGACCATACAGCACAATGGTTGAAATCCCATGGATCTATAGCGATAGTCAGAAGTTAGGTGATGTTGAACAATTACTACAAAATTTCAGGTGAGTCTTTGTAACACATTTATATCATTTGAATTCTAGGTTCTATTGCAATTTTGATTATGTAACAAAAGGTTTATTTTGTTACACAGGTCACTTATTGTTCGATTGGAAGCTGTTGATCCTAGGAAGTTGAAACATGAGGAGAAGCTAGCATTCTGGATCAACATACATAACGCGTTAGTGATGCATGTAATGGATTTCATCTACACATTTTTTTGACATTTATACTTCTTTTTGCGGTTCTAGGTTCTTATGTGAGTTGGAGTATCAATCCGTTCTTTGTTCTCTAACAGGCATTTTTGGCATATGGTATTACTCAAAACAATGTAAAGAGACTCTTTCTACTATTGAAGGTGAGAAGAGGCTATTGATCTTTCCTGAATGAGAAATTTCAAATCACCATGTGTTTTCTAACTCATTTGCATCATCCAGGCAGCATATAATGTCGGAGGTCGCACAATTAGTGCAGACACAATACAGAGTTCTATTCTTGGATGTCGGATGTCTCGTCCTGGACAGGTTGTTGTCAAGCTTGGTTTTTTCTTTTGACATTATTCCAAGTATCTTTTCAGGGACTTAATTTTCTGGTCATTTATGATTATGTTGCATTCTGTGAATATCTGTTAAGCAATATGTTTCAAAATCAACAATTGATCTTGAAAAGCTTTCTCAGTAGACACTCGTTGACATCTCTTACAATAGAAAGCACTTTTATTGCTGGCCGTTATGCTTTACCTAGCAAGCTTCAGTCAACTTCATGTTTGTAACGACGCTGATAAAGCTTTCTTCTACATGCAGTGGATTCGCCTGCTACTCTCTTCAAAATCAAAATTCAAGACTGGAGATGAAAGGCAAGCATATGCAATCGAGCATCCGGAATCCCTTCTGCACTTTGGGCTCTGTTCAGGAAGCCATTCTGATCCTGCAGTACACTTCACTATCTTTTTGTTTATCTTTAGTTTCAGTAGTAGTACTTGATTACAGATTTGTTCATTAACTGCATCATGTTTTGATATTGCTTGTAAACACAACTCTGAATAAGGGAAAACTAATGCATCCAAAGAAGCATAAAATATAACATAGCACCAAATGTATCGATATCTATGTAGTTGATTGTTTCCCACAATAATTTAACGAACCTTCTAATATTTTTCAGGTCCGTGTGTACACGCCCAAGAGAGTAATTCAGGAGCTGGAAGCTGCAAAAGAAGAGTACATCAGGGCTACCTTTGGTGTACACAACAAGGACCATAAAATCCTTTTGCCGAAGATTGTAGAATCATATGCCAAGGATTCGGATTTATGTCAAGCTGGTATCTTGGAGATGATTCAACAGTCTCTGCCTGAATCTCTAAGGAAGATTGTGAAGAAATGTCAGTCAAGTAAATCTCCCCGCAAGAGCATCGAATGGATTCCACACAATTTTACATTTCGTTATCTGATATCTAAAGAGCTGGTAAGGTGAATGGATTCCACACAATTTTACATTTCGTTATCTGATATCTAAAGAGCTGATAAGGTAAGTGAGTGCCGCCGACGCTTAGTACTTGAAGCTCATCATTCCTCATTATTAACATCTTTATATATAGGAAGGTCTCATATTTTCTCTGTACAAAGTAGTAGAAGATGAGCACTCAGGCATGTAAATACAAAATCTAATGCAGACGCTCCTTTTGTCAATTTTCATATTATTTTCTTGCTTCGGTGCATACAACATATTAGTCTATAATCTATGATCAAACATTATTGGCAACTTGTTATGAAATCATCGTTATCAAATGAAAATATAGAAGAAACAAAACAAGTTACATTGTTGTGCTTCTAAGAAAGAATACGCTTAAATCTTGCCCAAAACAGCTAGATGGATCAATCAAATGGTAAGCCTCAGAATTATCAGACCCAGTAGCTACCTGCTCAAACTGTCCTCTTAAATACTTGTACCCACCGGAATCCTTATCCGGCAAAACCCCAGCTCCAGCCGAAACAGACCGCAACATCTCCAACAACCATGCATCCTTCCGATCAACCTCTCGCCTTCTTGCAAATCCCATTTTCTTCCCGTTGCAGTACATAACCCACTTAGGCATACTCAGGAGTGGCAGCTCCTCCTTGGACTCAGACTATGCACTCGAGAACCATCCTGATCGTCCCATATCGTATTAAACTGCTGAAAGACGACGTGCTAAGAGGAATGTCAAGGAAGATCAATGGTGAGCTTGAAGAAGAATCTTCTTGTACGCAGAGCCTCAACTGTTCACCATTAACTGGGCAAATGATTGTCCCAGTGAATGTTGTTGCTGTCTCTGGCAGGCAGTGAGACATGAATATAGTGTGACATGCCTGGTTGCATTGTGAAAAGAAGTCCTTGATCTGACTAAAAACATTCAACAATATTACTTGCAAGTGACTCTCTTCCATGGTTTAATCGATTTTTACCGGTAAGTGAGAGATTTCTAATGCTGTTGAACTTTTGTTGGTTTTTTTTTTTTTTTTGTCCCCATATTCTCCTCAACAATGGATCAAAACAAGAGACACGAAATTTAAGGGAAGATAATGTAGATAAGAATCCATAGAATTTTAATTTTTTTTTGAAGTAGCAGATTTGTGAAGGAAACTGAATCATCTAGAGTTAGTTTATTTTAGCACTATTATCATGGATTGCTTATTTATCTACAATTTATACACCATCTCCATGCATAGATGTATCTGAAATTTCTACATATACTTGAATGATAGTAAATTTTTTAGAGGGCAAGTCGTCAAATCACACATTGCAGCTCTACCCAGATGAATCAAAGCCAACAAAGTACTCAGATGATGAACAAAATTTGTCGGTGGAATCTAATTAACTTATTTTCTTACTTAGTAAATAATACAGCAACAACAACAATCATCCATGACTACACCCTTGTGGTTCTTTTATTGATAAAACAACACAACAAGAAAAACATCACAATATCTAAAAATTACAGAGCTCTGATTCTGAACCATTATAGTTGTCTTCTAATAGGGACTCTCTCCTACATAATTTCCAGGAGGATTGTAGAAACAGATAGTCAAAGTGGCTTGATCTTTGTCACAAAAAGCTTGTCCACAACCCAACTCCAGAGACTTCCTCCAAACAACCTGCGTGTAAACACCACACATGTGGTTGGGCTGGCAAGAGTTGTCACTGTGATTGTAGTAGTTCTTCTCATCGACCCAGTTGTCAACAACCATGCGCGGTGTCACCGCCACTCCTCCACTTCCCCATGACTGGTTGGCACCGTACTTGCCGCTGGTCAAGTTTGCAAATTCGCAGCCCTTGTTGATCCTTTGGTATCTGACCAAACGACTGGTGGCATTGGCTAGATTTTCACTCCATTTGAGAGGAGCTACACCGACTTCTGCTCTGGCTTGGTTGTGTGATTCCAGGAACTCTCTGGCTGCTGTTGAGAGTGGGGCTGGAGATGGGTTGATCTTAGGTGTAGCGGTCACTGACACTGAGACTGACGACACCCCGTGAAATGAGCCGTGGCATATGGATACAACCACTAGTGCAACCAGAGCAAGTGCCATTATTGAGTACTAAAATGAAATGTTTACTTGCAAGGTCAAATTTATTTATAGCAGAGATTTGGGATAAGTTGAATCTCGTGAGGTTTGCGTATCTAATCCACTTAAATCATGTTGTTCGAACGATAAATTTACAAACTTTTTTAAAAGTTATTCAAATTTTACTCTATATTTTTTTTATACTATGAAGTTTTAAATTAATCTTTTTAAACCCTTCAAATTTAACGAAGTTATTAGTTTCGCTATCCACATGAAACCAAATAAGAAGCTACCTAAACATGAAAACAAAGAGAAAATTAAAATTTTAGAACAAAAGGTATAATCAAATGGCCATTGGGGAAAAATCTTGAGTGCAGTGAGATACACCATTTCCTGTTGCAATTCCGCCACATGACAATTATTGTCCTATGATGCATCCCACTACACTTAGGATTCTCTCCTTGTCAAGAGAAAAACTTATATGGGAGTATGGGACGGTCTCATTGCCATTTGGTAAGACCGTTCAATGTAAGTGTGTCATGTGACAATTTTAAATTATAGTTTTATATTTCCAATATGAAATGACACACTTACATTGGACGGTCTTATCGAGTGACAATAAAACCGTCCCATACAAGTTTTTTTCCCTGGTTAAACTTGTTTTCTGGTAGTAAATAATAATACAAGGCAAGACCATGATTGGCCATCGTTTTATTCTTGATTGTTTTATAGATAAACAACATCATAATATCTTAAAATTACAGAACTCTTAACCATAATTTTGCACTTCCATTATTAATTGTTCTCTGTAAATAAGACTCTAATAGGGACTCTCTCCTGCATAATTTCCAGGAGGATTATAAAAACAGATAGTCAAAGTAACTCCACTCTCCACTCTCCACACACAACGCCTGAGCATATCCCAACTCCACAGACTTCCTCCACACCACTTGCGTGTAAACACCACACTTACGGTTCGGTGCACACGAATTATGAGCGTGATTGTAGTATTTTTTCTGCTGGACCCAAATGTCCACTGCCGTGCTCGCCGTCACAGGCTTGCCATTGCCCCATGCCTGGTTGGCGCCGTACTTGCCGCCGGCCAAGTTTGATAATTTGCAGCCCTTATGGATCATTTGGTGGCATTGGCTAGGTGATCACTCCACTTGAGAGGAGCCACTCCGACTTGTGCTCTAGCTTTGTTGTGTGCTTCCAGGAATTCTCTGGCTGCGTTTGAGAGTAATGGGACTGCAACTGCAAATGGGTTAACGTTGCTCTTACTGCAGCTGCTTGCCACCCCGAGAAATGAGCCGTGACATATGGCTATAATTACTAGTGCAACAGGAAGGAAGAGCCATTTGAATTTGAATAAACTAGAATGAATTGTAAATGTGTAACTACTTCCTTGAAAGGTTCAATTTATTTATAGTGTGATTCCGAAGAAGTTGGATTTCGTGTTAGAGGCTTAGAGCAGCGAACATATACGACATGTCCACTCATGTGATGTCGTTCATATGAGAAACTCCTAAGGATGACATAATAGAATGAATAGAAAATTAATCAAGTCATTCAAATGAGAAACTCATACCAATGTAACATTACTGAATAGTTCGAAATTATACACTCAAGCACTTCATATGAGAAATTCATGTAAATGGAGAAAATCTTTAGTACACCGGGAACACTGGTTGAGTGGTGTACCTGGCCAGTGATATTTTGACACATAAGTTTGTGTCAGTTTTTCTACTTATTTTTTTTTCATTTTCACACTAATATTTTATAAGTAATACTACTTTATCTAAATTTGATATTCAAATGACGTGGTATTACCCTAATTCATTCATTTAAATCAAGCAAGTCTAATACAATATAAATGAATTGATCAGAGTGATGCCACATCATTTGGGTACCAGATTTGGACATAAAATTTAGATAAAGTAGCATTACTCTTATTTTATCTCATCATATTGATTATTTTATTTTATTTTTATCTAACACAAGTTTATATATCGATATATTAGTGGCCGGATGCACCACTCAGATAATGCACCTGGTGCACAGAAGATATTCTCTATACACATGATCTCTATAACAGGTCAGAAATTAATCATGTTGCGCAGATGAGAAACTCAAACTATTGTCACAAAACATTATAGAATGGTTTGAAAGTATATAAATATATATATATATATTCTTTCTATAGTCGGTTCGAACTAATATAAGATATATCAGTTCCTTGTACGTGGATTATTGGCTTTAAAAGATGTTTTGACAAGTGCATATAGCCAAATCAAATCATTTAACTCCAATGACTCACATGCAAAAAATTAATATATTTTATATCACCGATAATAGAAAAATTGTATATATATACCCAACTACACGTACCCAAGCACACCAAAACTTTTCTCTTTGAGTTTGGGTGCATCAATCTAAATAAAATATTGTGTATATATTATTTCATTCAAAATAAAAAATCATATCCCTCAATAGAATTCGAGTGCATTGCAAGAAGAATGGGAACGGGGACAGAGAAGCATAGAATAACGGGGATTGTCGCCGATATCATGGGTTTGAGTGTACTTTAATGTTGTTTAATATCAGGATCAAGATCCATTAACGTTAAAGAGTCAGATCACAGCACGTGAATCTGTTGACTTCGATCTCTGTTTGTAGTCAATTGCCCACGTGATGTGTTTTTCTTTATTAACTTCTGCATGTAATCTTCACACGCGTGATCAATTTATTATTACACAAAATCCATGACAAAATTGTTGCTCATTTGGACTGGTTTGATTTTGGTCCATAGTTGTATTTGTACCTTCGTTCTTGTTGACACCATGGATTACTCGGCCAACGTTTACCATATTGAAATTGGGTAGTCATTCATGCTTATAAATTATGATAGGTGTTCGAGTCCGTATTTTCTAATTAAATCCTAAATTATAGGAAGACCTCTCCCACACGGCCGACGCTGAGATTTTTTAGCGGCCGAGGTAAACTATAAAAAATGAGACCCTCTGTACTCTATATATGTTTATTTGATTTTTTTTTTTTAGTAAATACTTATAAAAATCAATACAATAACTCAAACTTAACTATATCACAACAAAATAGCAAATAAAAAGTTACCAAAATAAAAAATTTATTCAATAATATTCAAACTATCACGTAATCCTACAAAACAAAGTCACAACACGGTAAAGAGTATCAAAACATCATTTGAAATGTTTTCTTCTAGCATTTTGACAAGCAAATTCATTAATAATATTTTCAATATCAATCTTTTCAAACATTTATTTTTCAATACACAAGATTGTCAACCCTATTTAACCTTTCTTGTGACTTAGTTGACCGCAAATAAGATTTCAACATTTTTAATTTAGAAAAACTTCTTTCTGCGGATGCTACAGTTACAAGTATAGTCAACAATATTCTATACGTAATTGATACATTCGGATAACAATTCGAAGCTTTTACAAACTCAAGTATTTCAATGACAGTCTTTTTTTCTTTTGGTAAAACAAATTTTAACACTCTCAATTCACAAAATAAATCTTTTGAATCAACATCTAAAAATGTATCATGTTTTAGAGCACATTCAAGATTTACACAACATTCTTTCAATTCATTATCATCTAATGAAAGTAACTTCTTCGAATTATATAAAAACCCAAAAATACCTTTAAATATTGCATTTGTTCAAATCTACTCTTCAAGGAAGCAATAGCAATATCAACTACAACAATGAGATAATTCACCCTAAAAGATTCTTCAGTCGATTGCCCAATATCCTCATGTGCATTCTCATCAAACAGTTTTTTTTCTACGAATTTGACATTTTTTAACAAAAAAATGGTTCAATTTCCATATCACATGCAATACCTTTGGCATTAATCATGGCATATATAAACTCATTTTCCCTATAATTTTCAAAAAAAGAAATGACCCCTATCAAATGTTCTATAGCAATATCAATACACATATTTTTAGATTGTAAAATTTTGCTAACTGTATTTATACTAAACAAGATATCATACCAAATAGTCATGCCTACTAAAAATTCAAAATTTTCAAGTTCATTTGCTAAACTTCCAGCTTCACTCTTAGTTTTGGCATCATCACTACTTTCATGCAAGTCTAATAAAGCTTCTATTATTTTGGGAGCTTGATATTTTATGGCTTTAACACTATCAATACGACTTTCCCAATGTGTTGCGGACAATGTTTTGAGAGTTAAGTCATGGACATGATCTTGAAAAATTTTATATCTTTTTATAGAACTAGAAAACAATGAGTATATTCGTTGAACAACTCCGAAAAAAGAAACCACTTTAACACAAGAGTTAGCCATATCACACATATTTAGATTAAGACTATGAGAAGCACATGACTGGTACAACGCTCTAGGATTTATTTCAAGTAATCTTTTTTGCACACATTGGTGTTTCCCTTTCATGTTAGATCCATTACCATAACCTTGTCCCCTCACATCATTAATATCAAGACCAAGAGATTCTAGTACAACTTGTAATACATTAAAAAGCCTCATCACAGATGTATCATCCACTTTTAAAAACTTTAGAAAGTACTATTCTACTTGTATATTACTAGTGGACATGTCTACACATCGTATTATCAAAGTCATTTGTTCTTGACGACTTATATCAGGAGTACAATCAAGTATCACTGAAAAATATTTTGCCTCTTTGATTTTCTTGATGATTGTACTCTTGATATTATAAGCTAACATAGAAATCAACTCATTTTGAATTTAAGACCAAGATAGTGATAATAAATCTTATTACGATTAATGCTTCGAATATGCTCTTGTATTACTAGATCAAACTCTGCTATCATTTCAATTAAACCCAAAAGGTTACCATTATTATCTTCGTAAATTTTCTCATTGGTTCCACGAAAAGCCAAATTATGCTTAGCAAGACATTTAACAACAGCAATAATTCTTACAATAACTTCTTTCCAACGATTTTTCTCTTTTGTAATTTGTTGTTGTATATTTTTATCAATTGTTTCATTCTTTTTTAATCTAATTTGTAAATCAATCCAAGTGCTCATATTAGTGATATGCTCAATACTATTCTCATGTTCTCTAAGTCTCTCACCAAAATGCTTCCAATTATTAAATCCTTCATGTGATAAAAAACTTTTCATTCCTATATTGAACAACTTACAACAAAAACAATATACTTTGTCTACATGCTTTGAGTAAACTAACCATTTCCTATCTTGAGTCTCTCCATTTGGTAATTTTCGAGTATAATATGAACATGAAAAATGTCTAGAATTACCATCCAAATGAAAGATGATATTGAGTTCTCTTATAGGACCATTTTCCACTAATAAATCAATCATTTTATTATCAAGGTTTGCCCAAATACTTGGATCATAACTATCCAAACGAGGAGTTGGTGGTTCTATTTCAGTGCCCACATTCTCATTTTCATTCATGTCAACCGCATCATGATTATTGAGTTGATTTTCATCATTTTCAATTTCATTGCCCAAGTTTTCATTATCATTAATATCATTCACATCATGATCATTATGTTGACATGTCAAATAAGGGGTTGGGTGTTGTGATTCATTGACTAAACCTTCAATTTGATTTTCAAGTGAACAACTCGACTCAACTTTTTTAGAAAAAAAATTTCTAAAGCTCCCTTTTGAGACTAAGCCAATTGTTCTATTATATGTCTTTTTTTCCTTTTTTCATATCCAGATGGTTGTTTTGTAGGAAACATGTTACTAATATCTAAAATAACAAACAACGAATAATAAAACACAAACAAAAAAAAACAATAAAGCATTGATAACTAAAGTGAAAAAGAACAATAAAACTTGTCAAGCAATTGGAATCAACAGGTCGCACACTCGCACACTGCCACACTCGCACAGTCGCACCAGCCCCGAAAACTACAGTATCGTAAGATTGATTTTTATTTTGGCTGAAAAATACAATCAAATCATATATTAATAATTAATTATATGTATCAAATTATTATAGGCTATCACTCATAGACGATTAAAGCGCTCAACCGACAACCATATATGAATATATGATATATGATATATGATGTATGATATATCCTTCAGCTTCTAAAGGAAAATTGACCGCATGTGCTCATAATTCATAAGTCATCATAATTTGTATTGTATTTGTATACACTATATACACATTAAATAGCTAATTAATAATTAAGATTCAGTTAAGCCATTAAGCCGATAACTGATAAGGACATAACAAGTTAACTGCATAAGCTTAACTACTTAACTAACTAAAAGTTATACAAATTAAGTATTGATAAATTATTAGGTTTCCTTTCTTGTAAATTTGGATTCATAAAATTATAGCTGGAAATATTTACAAATTACAATCAAATAATTGTTTCGATTAAAAACATCAATTTTTTTGAACATAAGATCAACATTTAACAAACAAAGATGAAAGACCACATGTCCACATGCACAGGGATTCAGGGAAAGGTAAAAACCTAGGTCTCTGGCAAACAAAATTGAAAAGTACAAAACAGAGCACTAGAGCAGAGACAAAATTACAATTTGTAAAAAAAAAATAATAAACCAAAAACAAAATTACTTTTGTGAGAGACTGAGAGTGACAAGTCACAAGTTAGAACACGGTGGGAGCGAGAACTTTAAACAGATGAATAGTAAACTGAGAGTCTGAGACAGTGAGACTCGAAGATTTTAGTGAGAGACTGAGAGTATTAGATTTTAGAGTTGAGAGAGAGAAGCAGATGAGGCGTGTTAATGAGTTTGGAGGAGGCAAAAGAAATATAAATGTCACTATGTCAGATGATAATTAATTGCCCCAGAAAAAAAGGTCTGAACTCTGAACAAAATTGAATGAAATTGACATTGGGCCATTTTTTTTAAGTTACCGTTGGAATACTGTTGGAAAGTGGAGACTTGGACTCTTGGAGTGTTGCACTGAGTATTAAAACAAAATATGGGCCTTTTCAATATGGGCACATTTTTAATATGGGCCTTTTTAATTGTCTCAAACTATTTATTGGGCCCCATATACATTTAATTGATAGCTGATTTCATGTAAATTTTGGCCCTAAAAATGTTGGGCCCTAGGCGGTCGCCCCTCTAGTCCAGGCCCAGGGCCGGCCCTGCTCTCCGATACAGTGAGGTTGCATTTCAGACTTTACTTGTAATGGTTGATCTCATCAGATCTCGACATACCTCTTACCTAATTGGTGTCAGATTATATGGCTAGTTATGAAGGGGATGTAAAGGTGCCCACGGTTCGGTTACGGTTTGAAACCATCGGTTCTGGTTCCGTAGAAAGCCAAAACAGTAACCGTAACCGGTCTAGTCGGTTTGGTTTTCTGTTCGTAATAGCCGGTTCGGCGGTTTCGGTTCGGTTTGCTACGTGGCAGCTTGGTTATTGGCCGGTTTTTTTTCTTAAAAAATTTCATAACTGGTTTAAAGCGGTTTTTTGGACTGTGTAACCGTAACCGAACCAGATACAAACCAGTTTTCAACCGGTTTTGTAATCGTCGATTTCGATTACGGTTACGGTTTTGGTTCGGAACCGCTTTAGGTGCTGAAAAATCCACAATTAATTAAGTCATCGAGGTGAACACCAACAACCTACAAGATAGATAGAAAAGTAGCGATCGTCGAGCCACAGAGGGGGGTGGTCCCCTTGGGGGACTCTCCGCCGCTTAAATCAATAAGGAGACAAGTGGATAGACAAAAAAAAGAGAATAGACTAGGATTTACAGGATAACCGTTGGTTTATATAGGATGTAGAACAAAAGACGTTGGAACCTGTATAGGTCGATATAGGTTGTAGAATAGAAGATGGAGCGTTACTAGCAAGGGGGTCGACGTAGACCAAGGTAGAGATATTCAAGGTGATCGTTGAAGAGGTCGATATAGACCATCATAGAGATATTCGAGGTGATCGTCAAAGAGGTCGATATAGACCGTCCTGGAGATAATCGAGATGATCGTCGAGGAGGTCGACTTAAACCATCCTAGAGATATTCAAGATGATCGTCGAAGAAGTCGACATAGACCACCCTGGAGATAATCGAGGTGATCGTCGAGGAGGTTAACATATTCCTAGAGATATTCGAGACGATCGTCGATGAGGTAGATTAAGACTGTCCTAGAGATATTCGAGATGATCGACGAGGAGGTCGATTTAGACTGCCTGATGATATTCGTGACGATCGTTGAGGAGTTCGATTTAGACTGTCATGGTGATATTCGTGACGATCAGCGAGGAGGTCAACTTAGACCGTCCTGGTGATATTCGAGACGATAGTTGAGGAGATCGACTTAGACGATCCTAGAGATAATTAAGGTGATCGTCGAAGAGGTCCACTTAGACCATCCTAGAGACCAAGGTAAAGATAGAAGATATGTTAGAGATTATCATAGATCAGGCTTACTAGAAGCGTCGTCTGTAGTCCGGCGATTGAGAGTTGATAGAGGTCATCTTAGATTGAGGTCAACGAGAGATGTCGACTAGATTGCTGATGGCGTTGGTCAACTATTGATCTATCGAACAAGGGCATACACATCGATCATGTGGACCGAGTAATAGCTCAGCAGCAGCGTGGATTGTAGAGCTATAGCGTACGGAAAAACTTAGAGAGTTTAGCCCCTTTGTGAATGAGAGGGGGTTGCTATTTATAGGAGGAGATGAGTGAGCTAATAGTTGACTCGCTTAATAGCATTGAAGTAGACGTTACATGCTTAATGACAATAATGTACACGTTATAGGCTTAATGGTATTGATATAGACGTTATAGACTTAATGATGGAAGATTTCCAACGGTTTGACCTGGTCCAAGTTTGACTTTGACTAATATGGGTCCCTTATTTGGCCTTTATCCAGCTTCTTTAACCCAAACTCATAATTGGGCCCATTAAGATCGGACCCATGTTGGTCTTTACTATTGGGTTGGGGCTTTGTTGAACCTAACTTATTTATTTGAAATAACTAATTTTGAGCCTAATTATTTGGGCTGACCTATTTTTGATCTTTACAACTGCCGGTTTAACCAAACCGTAGCCACCTGTACGGGGATGTAAAGGCCTATTAATCAAACTATATAATTTTATTACTTTCTGAATTTTCTCTAAATAAGAAATAACAACCATATGTTATGTTGGTCCTTGCCCATGAGAGGTGTCATGACGGTGACCACAAATCCATATACTCCCATGATTTGGTGGGGATTGGGCTCATAAATTCTAGCATTCAAACATTTTTTTTCTTTTGAATCATTACAAATTTGAGAGTTTAAAGAGTAAAATATAATTCTAAGAGCATCTCCAATTCAAGCATCAATCTCCAATTTGCTGTAGATTTCCTCTCCAACCCATGCTATTGGATGCGCCAATTTGCAGCACCTCTCCTTCATGCGCCAGATCAAGCGCAAATAGATTGACGCTAGTTCGGTTCGAACCGGCGAACCGAACCGGAACCTACTTCTAAAAACCGGAACCGGAACCGATTTTTTCTGTTCCGGTTCCAAACCGAACCTGGAACTGGTATTGACCGGGCTCGGTTCCGGTTCCTTTTTTAAGGAACCGTCCGGTTCGAACCGGACTGGAATCGGTGGTTCCACCGAAATTTAAAATTTTTTTTAAAAAAAAAAAATTACTTATAAAAATAAAATGTTTAAAAAAATGAATATTGTAGAGTATTGGGTCATGACTCCTAACCCTTGTCCAAGTAGATATAATTTCTAATGCATTATTATTCTTTTTATATAGGTTGACAACTCTTCACTTGTCTTATTTATCCAATGTGGGATCTAGGATTGAATAAAACTAAGATTATAAGCAATCACTCTATAACCAAGGTTAGGGAAGAATAATATGTGAATGAGATTTGATGATTTATTAATATATATATATATATACATATTAATAGTATATTAAAAAAATGATACATATTATTATATATTTGCATTCACAATCCACATAATATAGAAGATTTAGAAAAGTATATATAGAGATGTGATGTGATTTAATCCAAAAAATGATCCAATTCTTTTGTCTTTTATTAACAATATTCCATTTGTTTACATCCAATAACAAGTTAAAAAAGTTTTCAAATGGAAATTCATTATGTTATATCAATGAATGTAAATGGAAATTCAATCATACACCCCACATTGGATAAATAAGAGAAGTGGAGAGAGACATAACCAATATAAAAATGAGGAGAATGCAAGGGAAAATAAATATTTTGGACAAGGGTTATGGGCCACAACTCAGTACTTTATAATGTCCTATCTAACATTTTATTTTTATTTTTAAATAAAATGTTACTTTTTGAAAGAAAAAAAAAGGAGCCGAACCGCCGGTTCCGAACCGGAACCGGAACCGACGTCATGTTCAAGCGCAAATCACTTCTCAGCGCTGCTTTGGTACTTTTTTTTGACTTCCCTCAATTTTTACTTATTCATATATTGACCATTATTCTATAAAATTTATTCTGTTTCTATCTTTTATTTAAACGTTTTTTTTTTCTAATCACCGTTTTACCTCTATTAAATCAAATTTATTCTAATGTATCTTTTTTATTATCTAATTTTTTTGTTTAATTTATATTTATTTTAATTTAATTATTATTTATATTAATATTTATAATAAACTAAAGTTAAGTATATACTACAAAACTTACTAAATGTTAATAAAATGTAATGTTGAAGTTCAATTAATAATAAATTGAATATTTTTGTTAATTAAATTTAATTTCTTTATTTACTAATTTGTTAATTTTTTTAACTTATTGTAATATTATATTAATTGAGGGGTGAAATGTTAATTGTTGAGAAATTTAAAAGAAAAAAGAATATTGGAGGAATATTCTTTTTAGAGTGACATTTGATGCAATGGATTAAAGATGGAAAAAATAATTGGTGCTGTAATTTGTAGCGAAGTTGCTGTAATTTGTTGTGAAGTTGCTATAATTTACTATAAAATTGTAGCAAATTGGTGCAATGGGCTAGAGGTGATCTAACTATAATAGTGTGAACGACTGAACGGTATATCATTGAATCATCTCAATTTCCCTCGAAAAAAAAAACCAGATCCATCATTTTGTACTTTTTAAAAATCCTACTAAATACAATCTCTAAATATTAAATAAACCCATGTCGTCAATGTGAAAACCACAATAAATGGGTTTTCTCTTCATTCACTAAACACACGTAGTAATGAGTGCAATTATAGTTTTTTTTCTTTGATATACCATCACAGATTTAGTGACTAGAATTATGAAATATTGTCATAGTACACTTATAATTAAACATTTAGAGCCAGTTTGGTATTACTTTGAAAAAGTTAAAATCAAATTACTTTATAATTTTAAAATAAAATAATGTTTGGTAATATTTCCAAAAAATGATTAATTGATTATCTGGTAAGTTTTGACAAGTGATTTTAAGAAGTAGGTAGGAGGTTACTATTAAAAGTGATTATGAAATAATCTATTTCAGTATTTAATGTAACTTTTAAAATATCTTTATTATCCTTATAAAATTAATCTAAAATCATTTATATAGTTTATTTCATCTCAAAATTAAATATTTTATTTAAATATTAATTTGATTTATAAAATCTTTTAAAAATATTTTTATTGTTCTTATGGAATTTTTTTTCCAATTTAAATATTCAACTTAAATATTGATTTAATATATATTATTAATGAAAAAAAATAAAATAGAGTCCTAAACTTATGTATATTTTAGTTATTGTAATTAATCTTAGCACTTTTGCAATAAAATTACCAAACATATATATACTGCTTTTAAGTTATACAGTAGTTTTAAAAATTCAATTAACCAAACATATACTGATTAACTTAACAGCTGGTTATTCTTTCAGCACAGTTAATAGTGATTATTATTAAAGTTACGCTAATACCAAACTGGTTAAGGAGCTTTGAAAACCATAAATAAAAATGCCTAAAATCCTAACCAAAATTAAATGAACAAGTTGACTTTCTAGCATACATCCATGCCACTACCACGTACAACAATTTTTTTTTTTTCTGTTCTTTTGTTGACATTAATGAGCATGAGCTAAGTTTCTATTTTCTAATGATAAATAAATAACTTTCACCTAACACCCCAATAATGAAAAGTTACCAGAAGAAGTATGGGATGAGAAGTCAACAATGGCGTCATCTTTTTCATGAATCATGATCACCAATTGCAGAACTAGCTTTAATGGCAAGAACACACAGGTCCTTGAGAGTTATAGGCTTATTGTGGAACTGAGACACTGGAAGGAGGAAGTAAATTTGACCCAGTTGTAGCTTCTCTTCATCTGGCACGTGTGGCACCCACGTGTTGATAGACATGGATTCTGAGCTGCAGAGGAAGTGGCCTGGATTCTGGGAGGTTATGTTTTTTGCTGCAACTGGAACCTTCAATTCTTGCATTCGACCGTCCATGTGGATCACCTTGGCCGTTGATGGCCGTCTGATGAAATCTCCTCTTCCTCCTTTGATTGCTTTTGATCTTGGAGAGGAAGTACATGCACCCATTTGATGGGTTCTCTGTGGGAGATCAGATCAGAGAGTTGACAAGTAGTGAGTGAAAAAGGCTGTCTATTATATCTATTATATAAGAGTTAAAGAGTATATATGTGTTGTTAGCTTATATAATAAATTAAACACCCTTTGAAAAAAAACTAATTTAAATACCTTTTCTAAAAAAATTAATAAATATAAATTTGAAAAACACCTTTTAATCAAAATATCTTTAAGGTATATTTATTTAATTAACTTTGAAAATATGAAAATTGTCAAATTAAATGGGGTTGGTGTGTGTATAGTGTATATATATATATATATATATATATATATATATGCATATATATATATATAATATATTCGATGCTTTGATCCGTATAAAATTTATCAAGTGTGTAATTATGTATATTATATTTTCTTTGTATAGAATTACCATTTATCTCATATAACAAATATTTTTATAAATATAAAATTATTTATCATAAGAGATAAAATATAATCTTTCGTAAAAAAAAATAGGCATGATCCGTATTTGAAACATCCTCTTGATCCAGGATAACTAGCTAGTTTCACAATTAATTTGAAAAATCATTAATATGCCCCAATAACTAGTTTTGCAATTTAGTTGTTTACAAAGATAAAGTGCAAATAGCTAGTACCCTAAAAATATTTATAATTACTCAAACTCATTAGCATGGGAAAGTTTAGATATTGTTTATTTATTTATTTATTAATAATTTTAGACCACTTCGGCAAATAAGTTGTAATTAGCACACTAAAAGCTAAATCAATTATAAATTTTAAACAATTGGAAGAAGTTTCAAAATTTTGTAAAGAATTTATTCAGTCACTTTCAAAAGGACTAAACAGTCAAGCATTAAAAGTTTCGATTTAGTATGTAATTGGTCCAAAGGTCAATGTGGTAAGTAGAAATATGACAAATCAAGCTTGAAACCTTTTAAGCAACAATTTAATAATAATTGAATGCAAGTGATGCTAAATTTCTCGACTCTATATTATAATTTGTATTTCAATTTTTATCGTGTGTGATGGTAATTAAATGAATGTGCATTAATAGTGAATCAATTCAACTATCTAAAATTTTGTTATAGTCCGAACATTGACAAGAGATAATAAGTCATTATCATTGTGCTGGATGGATATTAATGTAACATTAATAATTATCAAGTGCGGAATTATTCCATACGTACAAATAGAACATACTTTGTAGAAGTAGGAATATAGGATTTTCAAATCTGAAACCTTGTCTATAACATGCCTAATCTAGCTAGTAAACAAATAGTAATTGTGGATAAACCCATACCAAATCTTACCAATAAATATTAAAATATATAGTTTTTCTTTCATCTTAATCGAATTGAACTTTTAAGATTATGATGAGATTTGTGAGTTATTGATTAAATTTAAGAAAACTTTGACTAAATTGAAGTATGTGAATCTAATGGCCGATAGTTTTAGAATTAATATAAATAAAACCAATTCATTCTAAGGAGAGAATGACTGATATATATATATATATATATATATATATATATTGGTTCTTTTATACGATAACCCTTATTTTAATTTCGGTAAGGACTTTGATGAAATCACATCTATTTTTATGAATTTTGATATGAATTTTTTTATAAATGATATGTTCAATGAAATTTACTTAAGAATAAAATTTGAGAATTTTTCAAGCACTACAACTATTTTTCTTGAATTTTTCTATATTTTGCTTTCGATACCTTCATATTTAACAAAATCGAGATAAACAGCTGTAGTGTTTGAATTTTTTTTTAACTTTTATTGATAGGTAGATTTCATTAAACTTATCATCTATAAAAAAAAAATCAGATCAAAATTTATAGAAATCGACGTGATTTTATCAAGATCCTTACTGAAATTGAAATAAAAAATCCCTTATAATAGATTCACTATATATATATACAGTCTTTCTATTGTCAGTTCGTCCTGATATAAAATTTATCAGGACATTGAATGTGAGTCATTCATTTATGTAAGAATTTTGACAAGTACATACACACCAAGTCAAAGTATGTAAAATGAGTGGCTCACATACAAATAACTGATTTTATCGATTCGGACTGACAATAGAAAAATTGATTTTATATATATATTGACTTTCCATGGCGATGTATGAATTGGGACGCTAAAGATCAATTTTCAAATTGTTATTAATTTTATCTTATCTAGATTAAATCTGCTAGCCAGCTAGAATGAGCTGAGTTACGACGAATCTTGGTACATATGTAATTGCCTTCAACTGTATATATAATTGACACATTACCTTAAACCGGTCAAAATAAGTAACTAATAGAACTCCAATTAGGACAAAGATATATAATTTACTGTACTATTTTCAATAGCATTATTATTATTATTAATCAAATTTCATTTAAATTCTTGAAATTTATCCTTATCTTTTGACAACCTACACAGATTTCTCATTTTGGATAAGAGATATCTCACCAGTCAATTGATTGAATGAGAAGTGACAACAATCATTTGCATTAAAAAGGGAGGAGGGAGGACCACATGTTGACCTGTGCAAAAATTATTTAAAATTTGCTATCTTCATTCTTCTTCTTAAAAAATTAAAATAAAAATCTATAACAATTTTAAATAATTAATCCTATAAACACAATTCAATATACAACTCCCACTAATTCACTACGATAAATACTTAAACTTTTAAATTAAAGTAAATGGGAAAATGTCTAATAACTATTAATATATTTATATTTTATATAAAATTAGACTATATTAATATTAATTTACAGTTTTAATTTTTTAACTTTAACATCTAATCATTCATTCCATTTTGACAAAATGTTGACGTTAGTTGCTAACAGCTCAACGTCCCTTAAGTCAAGAATAAATAAATGTTTAAATATTTAAGTTACAAATTTAATTAATTAGGTCATTAATCAAATTTAAAAACAGTACTAACTATTTTTAATGGTTTGACCACCGACTTGGTTTATTTGGTTGCATTTTCTTTAATATTTGCTGGACCTGGAGACAGATAGTCGTCGTAGCCTTTTTACTTGCCACTAACATACACTCAACCACTAGAAAAAATACAAAAATATTGATTTGAAATTATGAAAGAACCATGAATAATCACTTTTTATTATTATTATTGAAACAAATAATAAAAATCTAAGCAAATAGAGTTCGGGGTAGATTGGGGATCATGAGAAACAGCTGGATCCAAAGAGCGCAAAGATCAAAACAAATACAAGCCATGAATAATTTAGCATGCAAGCAAGCAAGAAATTTAAAAACCTATAAAAGTTGTGGGTCCAAAATCCAAATCCAATATAATTTTCCTCAAAGTGAAAACGAAATTGCATTCAAATAGTCAAAAAACTTTCAACATCTAATAACTATATAAAAGCTCCATTTCAATCAAATAATCAATATAGAAACTTGGAATCTTCTCCTTTTCACATAATTCCAAAAGTTTTTCCAACTCTAACCGACAAAAAAAACTTTACAATTATTTTGATCAAGCTACCTGTATATGTATGAGAATTTGTAACTGGGTATCCCGCCGAACCCTACAATCTTTAAGAATGAGGAAACCGACTACCTATAGAAGAATTTAATCACAAATTGTATAAATTAAAACAAACCACAGATCTGACTATTCTGCTGACAACACATACGTGAATTGAATTAAGGAGTGCTTTTTAATTTTATTTTTCTTGAGTAATGTGGGGTATTATTGTATAGCTAGTAACTTAAATAGAGCAATCGAGGAGGACCACACCGGCCACCATATACCTTGCATGTAAAGAGTAAATATCATGACGAATCAT
This sequence comes from Dipteronia sinensis, assembly GCA_033220585.1. Taxonomy (NCBI): domain Eukaryota; kingdom Viridiplantae; phylum Streptophyta; class Magnoliopsida; order Sapindales; family Sapindaceae; genus Dipteronia; species Dipteronia sinensis. The sequence continues at coordinate 4,670,664 of CM065638.1, read as the reverse complement.
GAGTGGGGTTTTGGTCATGGTCCACTCGGCACTAGTTGCTGCATGCAACTAGTAATTAGCTAGAGATATTGGTCTATATGTAGTATGATCATCAATTTCTTCCCACTTGTTCATTTTATTTCATCACATGCTATTGTTAACAAACCAAATTCTCTAACCACTGCTCTCTTATTGTACGTCCTTCTCACAATATTATATTCTTGCTTATTCGTGTCTCATTTTTCGTGCATTCTGGATCGTATCTGTAACGTTAAAGGGTTGATATCGCTCGCTAGCTCCCTCAACGACCCCTTATCAATCAAACACCAGTTGGGTGGTTGAATTGTAGTATGGATGCTTAAACCAAACCTGACCTACCCTTTAAAATCTTCACCCAAAATTTAAAACCTAACTCACATGATATATACATACTGGCATGAACAAAAGAAACCCATCTTCATTTTATTGAACAACTCCCAATGAGATCATCGTCTCATGCTCTAATGAATCAACACTGTGGAGTACTAGTACTCATAATTTGTACTACAACAGCTGTCTGATCTCTCTCTCCCATGCAAATCAATTAAGTCCATTTTTCCACAGAACCCGACTACTGTTTACTGTTTGGATCTCTGATTAAATATCAAGTTTCAACAGTGTGGCAGCCAAACAAAACCAAATAATAGTCCAAACCGTCCTACATTGATATATCAATGTCAGAACCACCATGATAATGAATTGATGATGATGATCTAACATTATGTAGAAGTGTAGAACACACATTTTGGCTTTTGCCCATCAATTTTTGCATCATCAAATCCAAACATTATTCTCTAGTGAGTAAAACGAGCCTATTTTTTAAGTGGCTAATTATAATGAGCCTCTTTTGTTTTTCTTTTTATTTTTTCCATCACGTACCGATATTTTTGCCAGGCTTACAACAGCTGTAACTCAGTCCCGGTAAGGAATTTACTAATCTACCCTTCAAAACCCACCACAGTAATTAATGATTAAACACACTCCGCATAGTAGCTCGAGCAACAACCTGTTTTGAATTTCCTTGCAATTTGGCCCATTAATGTCCTTTTCTTCACCCATTCCGCGTAAAAATCAACATTATATCACTAAGACCATCTCTAATCCATTGTATTAATTTATTGCAACTTTACAATAAATTGCAGCAATTTCCACACCAGTATCTCCAATTCATTGCACCAAATCATACTCTAAAAAGAATATTCCTTAAATATTCATTTTTTTTTATTTCTCAACAATTAATATTTCACCCTTTAATTAATATAATATTACTATACGTTAAGAGATTAACAAATTAGTAAATTAAAAAAATTAAATTATATTCTTAATTTTAATTTATTATAAATATTAATATAAATAATAATTAAATTAAAACAAATATAAATTAACCAAAAGCTTTAGATAATTAAAAGGATACAAATGAAATACATTTAATTTGGAATACAAATGTGTGAATAAGTAAAAAGTGAGGGACTTAAAAAAAAACAAAAAAACAAAGCAACAAAGTAGCGTAGAAGAAGTCTTGGCGCTGGAAAAATTGAAGATGCAATCCGGCATGCAGCCACAACAAAATAGAAATTGGTGGTCCATTGGAGATGCCCTACGTAGCTAGTACATAAATGTTGATGTTATTCTCGGTATATTATTATCGATATTTTTCAATATTTTTGATGTTTCGAAAATACTAATGATATTTACGATATTTTCACCTTTATATAAATTTAAAATTCCAGATAAACCTACTTACATTCTACATTATCAACACGAAGATACGAGCTTGCATGGAAGACGAAATTTGGGTTGTTTGGTCAATATCACAACACACGTTCGCAGCATTATTATTATTTTTAATTCATTTTCCAGGGCATTGACATTATCTGGGCAAGAAAAGGAATTTAATTTTCTCTTCTATCTTTCTTTATTTATTTATTTTCTTATTTTTGGCATTTGCTATTAATAATTTTATGTGTTTAAATTAGGGAAGAGAGTAACGTACGCAAAAAATTAAGTGTGATGTAGATGGCAAGTCAACTGCTAATCTGTGATATTGGGTTGGTTTCACAAATACAATTCACAGTTTTGATTCGAATAATGTAATATTAAATCGATTAACTAGTAACTACTACTATTTATGGTAATCAATTATTTGTACATTAATATTTAATATATTTTTTCTCTCATCAACCCATCTAGGGGTAAAATTGTAAAACGGACCCTTACATGGGTGACACGCAAATGCTCATCATATCACCGCCAACCAAAACTATAGGCTTCATTACTTTATGTACATTTATTTCCAAAAATATCCCGAAAATACCCTTTATTCAGGAATTGCACTCAACAACGCCGTAAACTTCGACGTCGTCCCCTTCCTCATCCCGCCGCCGCGAGCGCCGCCACCTGAAGCCATCTTCCGGGGAGATTTCTCGCCGGGAAGAGCGACCGGGCAGACTAATTTCTTACGGCAGACGCATTTATCGCCGCTCTTCATTAAAGCGGCGCTGGCTTTGACGGCCAATGCGGCCATCTCCTCCGGTTGAAGCGGGCGCTTTAACCTATTCAATGGCAATGCGAAGTAGAGTTGACCGGGTTGGAGCTCTTCGTCTTCGCTAATGGCGGAAACGACGTCGTCGAAGTCCATTTCGTCTGAGTTGCAGATAAAACAGGAGGGGTTTTTCTGTAAAACGTAAGAGACCTTGACTGGGTACGAGTACTCTTGTAATCTACCGTCTTGAAGAACCAGTTTCGCCGTCACGACATGAGTCGACTCACACGAACTGCAAATGCCCATTATCGAACGACGAAGAAAAGTCGTCAATGGAGGTTGAAGAAATCAGAGAGAGAGAAAACAAGTTTGATTTTTATTTTTATTTTGAAGGAGAGAGAGTGATGGTTGATGAGTTTATATAGAGAGAGAGAGAGAGAAGAGAGTGCCTGTTGTATATTGTGCCTGATTGCCACGTGAGATTTGTCGTGTTCTTCGATGGTTTCTGGTTTTATTCTCTCACTTGATGGATCTGTGGGGTGGGCCCGCCAGCCTGTAAATTGGTGGTGACAGGTTGTATCATTTATGTGTCCTTCTATAAAAACCCTTGTTTCAAGCTGATATTACGAAAAAGGGACTTGATTTTTTCTTTTTCTTTTTTTTATAAATTATATTTTGATTCATTATTATTGTCTTAATTTTTTTTTTTTTTTTACTTGAATTGATTTGTGGTTAGCACTTAATAGTCTGTTGGGATATATCGAATAGGGTCTACGGAAATGACGCCCGTTGTATATGAGGTTGTGATGGTAAACAATGCTTAACGCTTTTACATAACATGTGATGTATGTGTTCGTAACCGTAGTTTACAATGGTATTATCGTGAGCAATGCTCATGGTTGTTGTTTTAATTAAAACAGGCAATGCCGATGGTAATTGTTATATTTAAAACGGATAATGCCATGGTAATTTGTATACTTAAAACAGGTAATGTTTGTGGTAATCAGTCAAACAACACTTTTCTATGGTAGATGATGTCTGTGATCGTAACCGTAGTTAACAATGGTATTGTCGTAGACAATGCTCGTGATAACTATTTTATTTAAAACGGGTAATGCCTATGGTAATTGTTATACTTAAAACCGATAATGCTCATGGTAATTAGTATGAGTGGTGCTATTGACACACACCGTATTGATCTATTTATGCCTCAATTTTTTTAATTATATAATATTCTTTTTTTCCTTTATCAAAATTCCTTAAAGAGACAAACAATTTAAGAAAGAAATCTTTTACAAAGTAAATCTATTAAAATCTCACATTTCTTTTCCAAAAAAAAAAACTCAGTAATCTGTTTCTTCAAAAAAAAAAATTCTTAAACCCTAAAATCTGCTTTTTACATACATATAAAATATTATGGAATTATCTGACAATGATAGTAAACTTATATAGAAGAATTGTCTAAGAACGATATCAAACATCTTTAAGAATTGTCTGACAATGATAGTAAGCATCTGGAAACAATTCATTATTTAGAAATAAGTTTGAAGTTTATTTATTCTTTAAAATGATATCAAGTTGTACTTGTGTTGAAGTATTATTTTTTCTTTTTTCTTTTTTCTTTTCCATCATGAAATAAGAAAAAGAAAAAAACCAAAAAAAAGAAATAGGAAGAAAAAAAATAAATCTATCAATAGAGGTGAGAGAGATGTATACAGATACATAGATATATAGATCAGAGAAAGAGAGATTATATATGGTATGTATTAGGTTTGAAAAAAAAGTAAAATGGGTAGTGTTAGAAATAAACCAAAAAATTTAATAAAAACATTTAATTTTATTTAATTAAATCAAAATTTAAAAAAGTGGGGCATGAATAGATCAGTAGGGGATGTGCAAATAACACCACTCAATTAGTATACCTTAAAACAAGTAATGTCTATGTTAATCGGTCAAACAACACTTTTCCACAATAGGTAATGTTCGTGAACGTAACCGTAGGTTAACAACGGTATTATCGTGGATAATGCTCAGTGATAACTGTTTTATTTAAAACAGGCACATGGTAATTGTTATACTTAAAACCGATAATGCCCATTGTAATTAATATACTTAAAACTGGTAATGGTGTAATGCCCATTTGGTAATTAGTTTATGTATAATGGGTGATAACTGTTTTACGTAAACATGCTAAGCGTATGTCAAGTTGATATTACCATAACATGGGTTCGAAAATTATATAACAATTTTTTAAGGATGTTATTTTAAGACTATCACTCCTTTAATAATTTTAAATGACACCGAAAATGAGTTCCTTCTAAAAATACCCCCCACAGTAACCATTTTCACTATTTTGTTTGTTTTTGTTTTTTCAAAATCCTACATCGAAGAAGGTGATAGACGTCTATTGGAGGTCGAAATCGGCCCCCTAATGGAGATTTTTGACGACTATTTTAAAATCACTATTACAGATGTCGATTCGACCTCCAATAGAGGTTGAACTATCTCCAATCAATTCGACCTCCATGGGAGGTTTCAAGGAAGAAGATAAAAAAAAAAAAAATTGAAAATTTTCATTTTTATCTAGAAAGTCTCAAAAATTGTAAAAAATCTCGAAAAGTATGAAAAAAAGTATCGAACAATTTAATTTTTGCCCAAAAAGCCTTAGAAATTACCAAAAAGTCTTGGAAAATATCATTTTCGCCTAGAAAATCTCAGAAATTACCTAAAGTCTTGAAAATTTTCATTTTCACCTAGAAAGCCTCGAAATTACCAAAAGTTTTGGAAATACTTGAAAAGTCTCGGAAATTATCTGAAAAATATGAAAAATACATGAAAAGTTAGGAAATTATATGAAAAAAATTTGGAATTTTTTTTAATCTTCTTCTTAATCGACCTCCGATGGACATCGATTTCGACTTTCATTATAGGTCAATTTCGACCTCTAATGGAGGTCGAACCACTTCGACCTTCAATGAGGATCTGTCCAACCTCCATTAGACCTCTGATGGAAACCGATGAAGAAGATGAATTTTTTAAAAAAAAAACTGAAAAGGAAATAAAAAATATATGTAAAATAAGAGTAATTTTAGAAGTTCTCTTACTTTTATACCTTTAAAACTTAAGTTATTAAAGTGGTGACATATTGACATTTGTGAAACAACAACCCAAAAGAGTGACAAAACCCATATTTTCTCACAATAACACCGTGGAACAAACTGCCACCAACCTCTTTACTACTATTATGGGCAGGGGTGGACACTAGACGAGGGAATGTCCCTCTATTGTTTTAACTTTTAATTTGAGTAAAAATTGAATTAACTTGATTACTTGCTATTTTTAATCATGTAAGTGTACGTTGATGGGATGGACCATAGATATTGTGCGTTTCACGTGGATTTAATGTGGATTTGTGTGAAGGAGAGATGTATCTTGATTCTTGAATGATACAATGCAACTTCTATTTATGGCAAAACAATTATTGAAAGTGCTTTAATAAATTAAAAAAATTGATGGCAACAATTTATACTCTAGATAAGATAACATCCTATTAGATTATATTCACCTAATATTTGGTAAATAAAAAAATCTCAAAATTAAATTTTAGATGTTTAATTTATTTAGTTATAAGTATTCAAATTCAATTATCTTTATTCTTTTAATATGTAATTTAATTTAACGATAAATAAAGTTCATTTAATTCCATATTTAAGTTCTTTTTTGTGTTCCGAGATTCTCTTTGGCCATTTACAAACAAAAACGAAAAGAAAAATAAGTAGGTGACAAGACTCATCAATGGAGAAATTGCTGGTTCAATGTAACAATTCATTCAACACAGGAAATGGAACCAGACACAAAAACGAATCAGGGTCAGAGATGTAAATAAAGTTCAAAAGGTAGGGCAAAAAAGGAACCAAAAATAGTACAGAGAAATATCGAAGAAGAAGAGAGAAACGTGGCAAGACAACAGAGTATCAATGGAGCTTCGATGCAAATGCAGTGGGAGAGAAAACGACACGTTCATGAAATCGAAAAATAATAAAAAAGACACGAAGCAAAAGGGTGGTGACTGGTGATCATGATTCATGAGTGAGTGGTGTCGTTGGAAATATCTAAAAAACAGACCAAATACAAAAACAAATGTAAAAACAAAACAATCCGACAAGAGATGTCGTAAGTTGATCTGGGGGTCTGCTTTGGTTCAGCTCCTGCATTGCTCTGCCCACCACTCCATGTATACCGGCGAGCATTTTCTTCATGCTCTTCTTATTACATTATTTATAGTGTCGGTGATTACGCATATGTTTTTTTATGAGAGATTCGAATTTGTAATATCTGTAGCGTTATAAAATCAGAATATTAACTTATCTCGATTCCATAATATCAAAAAAATCCTAATTCTGTACGAAAAAAAACATACATGTAAATAATCCTTTAAAGGTTCTGATTAACCTAAAGAAGAATTTATTTTAAAAAATTAAAAAATTGTTAAAAAATTTAAACTATTTTCAATTTAACCCCTAATTTTTTTAAATTTTTAATTTTTACGTATAATGATCTCCCAACTTGAATTTCTGACTTTACATTTGATCTCACATATGATAATTAATTATGATATATATATACAATAATTTTCACATAAGTGCGTATTGATAGAATTATATAAGGACATTGAATGTGAGCCACTCATTTTATATATTTTGACTTGGTATGTATACACTTGTCAAAACTCTTTTATAAATGAGTGGCTAACATTCAATGTGCTTATATAATTCTATCAGTGCGTACTAATAGGAAAATGACTGTATATATATATACATTTATGTACTGTGCATAGCTTGAAGTTTAAATAATATAAAGAAATGAGTTGTTGCATACAGCAAATTAAACAATATATATATCAAATGAAAAAAAAAAAAAATCTCTAAGTGACCTTTTAATTCTTTCTTTTTGTTAATGAGATTCCAAACTTGTGATATAAGAAAACACCTTTAACAAGAAACAGGACAAAATGCATTGTACTACTACTTTAATACTTGCCCAACATTACAAGTTATTGAATTTAATTTATTATATATTATTAATTTGTTTTTGAAGGGATTAATTAAATTTATATATTAATAAGTTTGTCATGATAGATAGATAGACACATTCATCATAATCCAATCTTAATTTGTTTAATTAGAAAGATTTGATCTCTAATTTTTAGTAGATATTTAGCTACTTCCTAGTTGGATTAATAATTGAGAAATGAGAGGTGGAGATGTCCCCAATTGAACCTTCATCATCAGTTTCTAAAAACTCATGCAATCATATTATCTTTGACAAAAAGTCCTACCACCATTGCTTTTTCAATTTTTTATTCTGTTTTTTTTTCTATTAATTAATTTATTAAGATGGAAAGTTGTCTCTGTCATTTGTTGGTTTGAAATCAAATTTAACTTATTTCACCCATTTCTGAGTCTCATTTTCCTGGAAAGTGAAACCCAAGTTGAGAGTCTTATCTTCACGAACCACCTCTCTTTTTCTCTGTCTTTTTCTTATTGTTTTCTTCTGATCCAATCAAGCTTTATAACTTTATAGCTTTAGTCTTTAGATAGGCTCATAGGCCCATTATTTTTTTTTTTTTGTTTCCTGCACCTAATTCTTTGTTGCTTCCTCTCTCAATTATAAGTTACACAATGGGGACTCATGTTAGGTCATCTAGTGCATGCTTTTTTTTACTTGATTTCTTTGAAATTTGACATCCAATCAGATCAGGGATCTAACGGAACCTAGACAGATCAATCGATATAAGCACAGTTCAGAATACAAATCTTATGATTTACAATTTAATGGGTAAATATGAGATTCAAACCATGATTACAGAAGTGAATTAGAAACGTACAACCACTTTGATTTGGTGCGGGCATATTAAAAGTGAATTTCATTAATCTCTTTTGAAGCTTAATTGGATATATATATAGAGAGAGATTTGTAATAATTTTCAAAATTAGTAAGAGTTTAATTAGATATATCGTCCAAAATAAAAACTGTATAAGTAAACGCAAGACCGAGTCTTATATATATGTTTTTAAACATATCAAAGTTCAACTCACAGTTGAATCTAAAAAGTATTAATAATTAATTAAATCAATTCATTTTTTAAAGAGAAAAATGTGTGGTCTGCAGATTCTTTATTGTTAAGTTTGCTCAGCCATTTTTTGATGGCAATGGCTTGGTTCATGACTTCGTGTCAATAATTTTATTTATAATCCTTAAAAAAAAAAATTCGAGCCATGAAATTATATTAGATTTCTGTTTTTGATTGATTAATTGGATTGTGAAGCAGCAAGCAGCACAGTTGGTAAATTAGCAGACAAAATACTCCTGCACCAACCAACAAAAACACATTATATCACAATTATGTATTGTGGGCAGTAGTGTTTAGGCACCACTAAATATATATTAATCTGTAATTATTTTGACTAAATCTCTCTTTCTCTCTCTGAATATTTATTAAAATATTTAATAATGAAAAAAGCTAGCCTTTGTCATTTCCATGAAAGTTCCACAAATAGTGACAAATCTGATTGCATCTAATAATAATAACAATAATAATAATAATCGTTTTTTAGTAGGAGGGAATGCACTTAAAACTCAAATTAATCAATTATACAACTATATTTATTTATTTAATGAAGATTATAAAATCCGTATTGGTTTAATGTACTGTTGATGAATATACACACCTGTATATATATATATATATATATATAAATTTGAAAAAAAAATTAATTAGTTCATACTATCTCTTATCCAACTCTGTTAGTATATATATAAAGATTCAAGAGATTGGCTCCGGTGTAAAATGCATCGATTTATAAGATTCCACGTGAAAAAATCAATCGGATTCTAGTAGCTGATGTAAATGGTCTAATTCCACATGTAATGACTTTTTAATTTTATGATTTTTATCACAATAATCAAAATCTTGATAACTTTGATCCATCCATGATCTATGACATTGTATGCGAATACATTTGTGTTTTGGATTAATCAATTAATGATGTTGTGAAGCAAAACACAGTTGGCAAAGCAGACATTAAAACCCAATACCAACCAACAAAACACAATTATGTATTCTGGACAGTAGTGTTTAAGCACCCCAAAACATATTAATCTAAATTATTTCAACTAGGTATCTCTCACATTTTACACACAATGTTTCCTTTCAGTATCTTTCATTCATTCAAAGATTCAACGAAAAAAAGCTGGCCTTTGTCATTTACATGAAAGTCCCTCCCTTTGTGGAACACTAGTGGGTCCTCATCTATAACTTCATATTTATAACTCAAATCAGGTGATGAGATTAATCACTACATATACAGTCTCGTATTTAATCTCATAACCAGGGCTAGTTTAGGATTTAAAGAATGAGTTATGATTCGAATTCATAACTTCAATGATGTGGGTGTGAGGAATATATTATTGGACTGAGCTGATAATCTCATCTCCAAATTAATTATATATGTCGACAACAAAATAATAAATGATGCTATTAATTAATTGCAAACCATAAAGGTATTATATGTGGTTCATGAATATTATATCAATGGGTTAGTTAATTAGACGACCCAAATAGAAAATCGGTGCTTTGATTTAATTAAATTATAACGTAGAAGTAAACAATATTTTTGTTTTATGCTACAGATTCATACTTAAATTATAAAATCTTCTCCTCTTATCATATATATAAAAAGATTTGAAAAAGAAAATCATATTTATTCAATGGGGCCTAATTACCTTCACATCCTTCTAATTAATTCTTAATTATCTGTCGATTTCACAATGAAAACAAACCTTACCTAAAAGAAAAAAAAATAGTATCATTTAGAAAAATATAAATCAATTAGGTGAAACTATATTAACCTAAAATTGACTCAAATCCAATCGGGATGAGATTAACTGCTACGACTACGATATGAAAATGTTAAAAATTATAGTCTAATCCAAATCTATTTACTAGGAGACCTAACAGGTACCCCTTTTCTACTTCTTTTCCTGAAAGATTTTGGTCTTTGAGAAGTCTCTTTGGTTTCTTGAAAGTTTTTCTTGGCTTTGTTGTTGTTGTTGTCGTTGGAAGATGAGACCTCATCATCTTCTGCAATCAAACCTTGTTGTAATTCCATATGACTATACACCTAAAAAAAGTTATGATTTTAGTAACTATATTTACAAACAAAAACAACAAAACCATTAACAAAATAAAAATAAAAATTATTCTAACTTCTTACTTTGCATTCGATTGAGCAAAACTTAACCTTATAATCAACCTTGTATCCACATCTTTGACACTTATAATGGTAATTCTCTTTATTATTCTGGCTCTCATGTTGTCTTTGATTGATATAAACAATTTGTTTACTATTTATTACGTATCGTTGGATGTCACATACATCAATTAACTTGCCTATCACCTCTATCTCCAATCCTGGTTTATGGGAAGCTTTTAAAGCCTGTAAAAAAAAAAATAACCAAAAAAATTAAAACCATGAATGTCAATGCTACACTAGATAAAAAAAACTAAAAAAACTAAAAAATTAAGAACTTACTCTAATAATTTTGTGATCTTGATGTTTGCTGGGGTTATGACAAATTTGGCAATAGGCTAGTCCCTTGCACTCTAAACAAAAGAAGGCTCTATTGGATCTATCACACTCACATGCCTTGTAAAATTGGGCATTTATCATTGGCACTAACCATGGTTGACAAAAAAATTTTTCCTCCATCGAATTTTTTTTTTCTTCTGTATATTCTCTTTTGATTGTTTGAAGATTTTTTTTATTACTCAGTTAATTATATAGTGGATTTGGATTTTTGGTATATTTGAGTAAAGTTTGATTGGTTTTCCTATTTCTTATAGGTCTAGGAATTCTTTTTTTACATGTTGTTTCTCTAAATAGAAGACAGTGTTTGATAAAAGCACAAACATGGTTCCAAATTTAGAAAAAAGAACGATATTGAGGTTGCAATAGAATTCTTTAGATAAAATTCTTATTGGATTTTAGTTTCCTAGTTGGATTCTTTTTAAATAAAATCATGATTTCCTATTTTGTGTGGGTTTGGTTGTTTTATTATTATTATTTTTTATAATAAAGAATTAAAAAATTGTATGGGAAAAGTGAGTCAAGTGACTCTTTTCTTTCAATACATAAGCATAGTTCTATATTTCCTCTGCATCAAAAGATGAAATCAAATGGTTGCATGAATACCCTATTGATCTCAATTGATCTGTTAATTGATCAAGCATGGTATATATGTTGCTTGAAGTTTCATGTCCCTTTTCGTCAACCATGAATTCGTAAACACGACCCTCGATTTCAATGAAGCTAATTGCCCTACATTTTATGATCCCACGGTCGTTCATTAGTTTCCGGATGTTCTTCACATCTTCCCATCTGTGAGATTCGCAAAATAAGTTTGACAGAAGCACATAAAGCCCTGAGCTATTCGGTTCTAGTTCAAGAAATTGCTTCAGAATTAGTTTTCCGATTTCTACATTGGCGTGAATCCTGCAAGCACCAAGCAAAGCACCCCAAACCACGACGTCAGGCTTCATTGGCATACCTCCAATCAGCCTAACTGCTTCTTCTACGAGTCCCCAACGCCCAAACAAATCGACCATGCAAGCATAATGCTCGATTTCATGTGAAACCCTGAAAAAAGATTCCATTCTTTCAAAGTAATACCGCCCTTCGTCTACAAGACCGCTGTGACTACAAGCAGAAAGCAATCCCATGAAGGTGAACTCATCAGGCCAGATCCTATTCCTACCTGCCTGCATCTCTTCGAAAAGCTCAACCGCTCTTAAACCACGCCCATGCAGTGCAAGAGCTCCAATAACCACATTCCAAGACACTAAATTCTTTTTGGGCATCTCATTAAAGATATCCATAGCGATTCCTAGAGAACCGCATTTTGCATACATGTCGATTAAGGCATTACGCAGAGTAACACTAGGTATAATATCATTAGTAAGTACGTAATCGTGGACTTTCTTTCCCATGACCAAATCACCAACCTGGCTACATGCTGAAAGAACACATACAAGTGTAGCCTCATCAGGCACCACTCTCGTTTCACACATCTCGTGAAAGAGATCAAAAGCTTCTTTGCAACGACCTTCTCGAACATAACAAGAAATCATCGAATTCCAAGAAACCACATTCTTCACTGGCATCGTGTCAAAAATTTCCCTAGCATATTCAACAAACCGATGTTTAGCATATGCACTAACCATGGAAGTCCAAGAAACCACATTTTTATTAGGAATTCGTTCGAAAACTATTTGAGCAGAACCCAAATCCCCACACTTGGCATACATATCTAGAAGTGCATTCATCACAATTAAATCAATTTGGACCCCTGTAACCTCCATATAAAGATGTACAAACCTCCCCAAATTTAACTCACAATTCTGCGAGCAAACGGAAAGCAAACTAACTAAGCTAAATCCATCAAGCTCCAAACCCAATTCTCTCATCTCCTTAAACAACAAAAACGCTTCCTTGCAACAACCCATTTTAGAATACCCACCAATCATCGAATTCCACGAAACCAAAGTCCTGTCAGAAATATCATCAAACACTTTCCGGGCATTTAAAAGCAACCCACAAACAACATAAACATTAATAAGCCCATTTTGCACGCAGACTTGAGAACCAATTCCTAGTTTAATACCATGACCGTGAACAAGTATAGCAACCCAATACAGCGATTGAAAAGCACAAGCTTTAAGAACAAACGGAAGAGTAAATTCATTAGGAGAGTGACCCATATTCACCATTTCACGGTACAATAAAACAGCCTTTACCTGGTTGTTGTCACAATTGGAGTAACCTCTTATCAAGCTATTGTACATGAATTTATTGGGCTCTTTTATTTGATCGAACACGAGCTGTGCGTATTCAAGATTGCCGGCGTGATTGACGGCGCAGAAGGCGATCAGCTTCCCAAGTGTGAGGCTCTGATTGGTGAGACCTTGAAGTATGATCTGGGCATGGACTTGTTTGATTTGGTTCATTGAATTGCATTTTTCCAAGTGAAAATGGAGGGTTTCGTGAGAGTGAGATGGTGATTTGAATTTGTGAAGAGAGTGAAAACAATAGAGAGTGTGTTTCAAGCGGGAACCAACGGTCGAGGTTTTGAGAGGTAAAAACATGTAACTGGTTTTTGGAATCTCGTAGATGGAACAAGTGCACCGTTTTGTTGAACCCTGTCTTTGCTCTGCTTTTTCGGTTCCTTCTATGCCTCAATCAAATTTGGACACGTGGTTCAATAGAGTCTAGACCACCGTTTAGATTGATGACAAATAATTAAATAATATTAATATTAAAAATATTACACTTTTATTCAATCCAACAATATTCTTGGTTCAGGTCGCCAACACTACAAGCATAAATAAAATAAAAAATTCCAATTTGATGTTATATAGAAGTGATCATTATTTGAACTCACAATTTTACAGATGTGACAATAGGGTTTTGAACGAGGGACTTCCCATTAAACTAACCTGTCATTGTCTTGTATAAATATCATTAAAACCTAAATGATTTTAGTGTTATCCAAATCTATATAACGCTTGTGGGTACATTAGATATTAACACACCAAATGTGCGCCGTTTTCCATCAAACCACATGTGCCGGTCGACATTTTAGTCCTCAAATTTGATCAATCACATCTCATCTAAAAAGTCTGTTTTTGGCAATATACATACAGAAGTTGTTTTCAATATTTGGGTAATTTTTGATTCAAATACAGTCTGTAACTATCTGTCTCTATACAATTCCAGAGAGAGTAATCATTAATCAAGAGTTCACTATAATTATGAAAATTCTATTTATGGTGAAAAGCTAAAAACCTGAAAGGGTATGCAACTACAAAGAAGGAAGAAGCCAGAGATTGAACAGAGAAGAAGCAAATGACAGAAACCAAGACAAGAAAGCCGTCACCGCCGACAATTGATATCTTCTACACAATTTAACCGGACAGTTAGCCTGATCAACATTGAGCAACAGATCAGTGACTCCGGCGGTGGAGCAAGCCGCCGCCAGTGAAAGAAACGACAGAACCTGTAAAAATTCCATCAAAAACAGAGCAACATTTTGATCATGAAAATCGTATGATGATGATGATGTTTGTTGAAATTCATTAAGATGATATAAAAACACATACCCAATCTCCTACGATGACAAAACACATTAGTTTTGGTTGTCGAGGTACATATTTTAACAAGATTGAATAAGCATCAACCAGAGCCAATGTTGTGCTCCATGGAATCACCAAACCCATAATCACCACCAAGTAGCTGACAAAAACAGAGAATTCCCATGATCAAAAACATAATTGATCCAATTCGATATACAAATTGACCCAATTCGATAAACAGATTAAATATTTATTAAAAAAAAAACAGAGAAGAAGAAGAATTATTATTACCTGAAAGAAGTGTAACCGTAGAATTCGACACGAAAAGACATGAAGAGAAGAGAAGCGGAGGCGAAAACTGTTTGACCCAAACGCAAAGCCAAACTGGCGCTGGTGCCGATCGCTCCGGGGAGTGGCGCCGCCGCTTCCATTGATTCTCTAGTACGTATACATGGACAAACACAACAACTGATTCATCATATCCAGAGACACATCTAAATATTTAATTCAAATGGAAAAAGAAACAAAGATATATAGATAGATTGATAGATTGAGAGGGCAAAGCAGAGAGCAGAGGACTTTGACCCTACAAAAATGGGTGAGAGAGACTGAGAGAGAGGACAAAGACCTGTTTCTGGTAAATTTTTTTTTTTATTTCTTTGTCTTTTTGTTTGGATTTTCTTCTTGTTAGCCCACACTATTCAGGATCCTCTGCGTTGCTGATCTTTTTCTAAAGATCCATTCAGCAGATGATCAGAATTATTTTATTTATAACGCTAACTAAACCGCCTTACGAACATAGCTTAGCTGATAGATAGATTAGCTTGGACCTAATCCATGTGGATAGATAGTTATTGTCGGAAAAAAAAACTAAGAGGTTATTTATTTTTTTGTCTGAAAACTGAACAGTCTTGAATTTTTTAAAGACTGAAATCTGAACTCGAATGACATGTTTGTTTTTTTTCCCTCATATCTAAATGTGTTGTCAATACGTTTGTTTTTTAAGAGTAAAATTGTTTGAAAATAAATAAGTTTACATTTATACCCATATTAAACAATTATACATATTACAGTATATGAAATAAAAATAATCCAAAATAATAATTATATATGAATATATATGATCATGATCTTCTTCTTTGATTACAAACAAACTTCATTTTTACTAAAAAAAAACAGTTCTTTTTTTCTTAGTAAAAATGAAAGGGGCAGCAGGAAAACTCAAGCAAAATACTCTAAAAAAAATAATATATAAATATATCACCCTAATATTATAATAAAGTATTGATATTAAACACCATTACACCAATATTAGAAGTGAGTAAAGTTTTTTTAATTTATTTTTAAAGCTATTTAATTTTTTTTTATTATTTTAAAGTTGTTTGACCGCTTAAAAATACAAACAAAACAACTTAATAATTATGATTCAAACCCATTAAATTTTGAGTGGAAAAAACAAACGACCCCAACCTCTACTAATCATTATAAATATAACACCAACCAATTAAGTAAATAAGGATAATATTTCTGATAATTTCAGTATTTCCTAAGATTAAAAATTTTAAACCTTATATAATATTTAGCGTGCATGCTTTCACTTCTTTTTTTTATGTTTGAAAGTTTATATTCTATTAATTACATTTTACAAGTATGAGTACGAATATTTTCTCTTCAAATATATTGAGTGCTTTTTTTTTTTAAGAATTGGCAATGTATGGTAATCATTTGATACAATCTAATTAATATAAATTATTCAATAAAAATTACTAATTAAAATTTACTAATTAGTATACTAACTGCTTCAATTTTTCTCTTGTAGGTACATAACTGTAAGTATAGTTATAACAAATTTATTCATCTTATCAATTTTTATCATATAAGAATTATTTGATCCAATTATATTACTTTTTATAATAAAAATCGATGAGATAGATAACTGTATTATAAATATGTTCACAGTTATGTGCTTACAAGATTCCTAATTGCTTACCCAGTTACCCTCTTTTCATAAACAATTGCTTGACTTTTTTTAAAAGAAAAAATTAGTCGTTTTTGAATAACATTCCCTATGTAAATGATATTAATAATTAAGAGCAACAACTGGTTTTATCTGTTAAACTAATTATATAACAATGAATTACGTGCTTTGACCATTTAGATATTAGATTAAAAAAAATAAAAAATTATTCACATCATGCGTCATGTATCAATTATTTATTTTATTTTTATTGGAAAATTTGTCCATAGTTGCCGACAATATATATGTAAACTGGACTTTGCAACATTTGGATGGATTTCTCTATTTTTGCCACTTGGAATTCCATCAACCAGACAATTGCCTCTTTTTTTGACAAAATAGTAAAGTTTAAAAAATAAAAAAAAAACGTTTTAATACAATAAAGTATTTTTAAATAATCAAATACTTTATATTAAAGTTTAAATCATATATGATAGTGCATGAAGGCTACATGTCACGTTTGGAACAATTATCATTAATGAATTTATAAATAAATTAACAAATAAATAAGGGTTCCATCAGGATTCTCAAACCGATCCCAGCTCATGTTTTGAATATTGACAAATGACAACTTGGAAATCAATTGAAAAGTCCGTCATCAATCTGTACATGAAATAATTTTCATGGAAAATCCTTTATATGAATCAAAAGATTCATATGCTTAGACGTGAGAGACATGCTTTTCCAGAAGTGAAAAATTAATACGGACATCACCCTCTCTCAGGCATCTCTCATTCATTTAGTCTTATCATATACCTTTTACAGATATGTATAAAGAGTTTTCTTCATGTAATATGTGAATAGATATTCATACCGTATATTTTATTATTTACAAGTATTGGCTTGAACGATCCATCGGAATTTAGCTTATTTTGTATTATATACTATTGATTTTTTTAAAAATTCTTTAAGACGATCTTACCCTCAAGCCCAGCCCATCAGGGTCACGGGCCTTGAAAGTCAACCCTGACCCACTCAATCATAGGGCTTGAACACAGTGTTGGACCACAATTTGAGGGCCGGGCTAAAACGACCTATTTCATAGCTCTAATTGGACCGACCTCGTTTCATCAATTTTTTTTTTAAAATTTTAAAGAAGCTATAATAAGGGAAAACAAAAATTTCAGTTTGAAATAAATTATTCGTTTGTAATTCATATAACAATTGTGAATATTTTTGATAATAGTCCTTAAGAACAATAATGTAACAAAAAAAACATAAATTAACTATTTGAGTTTATTTCGATTAATATGTATTAGAGAAACTAAAATATGAAATTTAATCTTAATATGGGGAATTAAGTGACTATATATACAAGTTGAGAATTTCCATCAACCAGTTAAGGTCCTTAATTTAGGTCTCTAATTAAGTCATAACAACATGGTTTTCAATGTGCACATTTCCTTTTAGTACAGTACAAATGGTAGTATATCTCTCCTTACACGTTAATAGGTGATATCTTCATAATAGATATTTGAACCAGACATATACCATTTGTTGTCGACAAGTCCCAACAAACCCTTATCCCGGTCGTTTACTGTTAGAATTTGTTGTAAAACATGGTTTTCTATTTTCATGACAAGTAGAACCAAGTGCATTTTTTCTGCTAAGGTCCATAAGGTATCCACTTAACTATTTTGCTGAAAATTGAAAACATTATTTATAACAAGTCATAATAATATACAGGAAAGATAACATTCTCAGTACTGCTTTTCTCAATTGGGTCACAGAAAAGTTTAGCAACATATTTCAAAACCTGAACAAGAATAAGTACACATTAACAACAACATCAAAGAGTGATTGCTCTATGAATCAAGCTGAGCGTACCAAATCCCCTGGATCTTCACTTCTTTTGGAACCTTTGCTCCCAAATCAGTATCAGATGGCTGAACGCTTTCGAAAACTCCGACGAGCTCACCAGTCTCGGGCTTGCTCTTGGTTACACTCAGGGTGATCTTTCCTGTCGAAGAAGCAACATTCTTGACATTCTCTTTCACGAGTTCTTCCTCGTCTCCTCTACCTCCAGCAGGCAATGCAACAGCATTGTCATAACCAGTTGAACCACCTCTTCCCTTTGGGTCCAAGAAAGACGATCCACGGTAGGATGGTACGAGAAAATCTCCTGAGAAACTATCCGGTTTGCCTGATGCCACCAATTGTTTGATGGTGAAAAGGAAAGGCACACGCTCACCGCCAGGCAATTGAACTGTCACCGCAGCATAGTCAATCCCATCCTTCTCTTCGAATCTAAGGGTGCCATCAGAAGACACTTCAAAAGGTCCCTCAATCTCATCAAGTGTGTAGGTGAGACGGGTCATGAGCTTCGTCTTCTGGAACTCTGGCGGGGCGTTCTTGCTCACACTGTCAGCCTTGACGGTGAAGGAAGTGGGCTCCAAGCAGAACTTCTTAGCCTGGTATTTGCCGGCTTTGAAGGCAAATGAGTCAACTCCACCATCAATTGTTGGGCACTGGTTAGCAGTTCCAGTTCCCTTTACTTCCGAGTATGTTTTGCTCTGGATTTCATCATAGGTTAGCCTCTTCGGTACACCTTCAGCGCTAGCTCCCTGATCAAATAAATTAACCGATCAAACGAGTCAGATTACAATCCTGATTCCTCCCCAATATCACGCCTCAATCTCACAACATATTAACAAATTCATTGCAGACCTAATAACAATGATAGAACCTCTGTCCAGTCTTAGCAATGCTAAATCCATCACTTATTGATTCAGATGACACAAAAGCCTGGCCTCTAGATTTGATATTTTTGCATCAACATGTATAAATAAATAAATAAAAATGACATATTTGGCTTTATATTGTTGAATGATTGGTAGTTTGATTGTTCATTGTTCATTGCTAAATTCAAAAAACAATCTTTTCCATCTTTCCCCATATAAAAAAGATCAAAATGAAATCAATTTAGAGCTGCAACAGCAACAATACATAAATATATTATATCTTTCTCTACTAGGACAAACATATCAAGAAAGAACACAAAACCAACACATAGTTCTGATCATATTGTTTATTGAATTTTGTAATCTAATAGCAAAAGAAAGAGTAAAGAGACAGACCGAAACGACGAGAGCAGAAGTGGCAAGGGCAAAGCCAGCAATCTTGGTAGCATCAACACATTTTTGAGCCAAGTCCTTGAAGTCAGATTGCAAAGAGCAAGTGATCCTACCACCAGCTGTGTCAACACCAAAAGCCTTTGAAATGCTTTGTGAAGACCTCAATTGGACACTGCTTGTGCGAGCAGGTGACACACCCACCTTGGTGGGTTGCATCAGAGTAGCCACTGCTTGTAGTGAAGCTGCCATCTTTTTTTTCTTTTTTTTGCTGCTCTCTCTGAGAAGCAAAAACTATTAAGTGTTTTACAAAATAGAGCTTGTTTTGTATAATTGTATGTGGAGGAAGGACAAGTCCAAATTTTGGTGGCTTTGGTGTGAGATAGATAAGATATTGGATAAGGGTCTTCTTCTCATTGGATGGTTCAAGCTAATGTCACTGGTTTAATGGCATGCCACGTGGCAAAATCCTCAATTGAGATAATGATATGATATGATACTCTCTGAATCAGTGGATGATGTGGGGAACCTTTTCAAGTTAATAATCTCTGTTGTGGTTCACAATTGCCATGATGTCATTTTATTGCAGGCACACTCATCATTACATTGAAATCAAATAATCAATTGCTTTTTGGCATCAATCTTGAAGCAAAATTCTTTGCTTAGTTATAAATTTATAATTGAACCATTTTCTGTTACTTCTGTAAATGTCAATTGGTATAAATTACATACAGCAGCAATCAAATCACCCATTTAGAGAAATTTTTTTCTTACTAAAACCTAGAAAGACAAAAAATAGGAATGGCCCATGCAGGTCTCGAACCTGCGACCTTCGCGTTATTAGCACGACGCTCTAACCAACTGAGCTAATGGGCCAATTTGATATCTGATCACAGCATAACTATTTATAATGTTATAACATATTTCATTGAACCAATTCCGCTTACTGTAGAATTATCAAATGTTTATTTTTTTTAGGTATTATCACTAAAGTCCCTATTTTTTTTTTCATGAATTGTCATCTTTTTAAACGTCTTTACCATATTAGTCACTTTAGTTCCTTGTTTTTTCAAAATACATCACTTTAGTTCATTTGACCAAAAACTAACGGTCAACTATAACAGAATATATAAAAATACAATTTTACCCTTATTATTATTTTTAAACATTTTTCTTTTAGTCTCTCTAGTTTCAATAATAGCTGGTCAACCATTAAAAAAAATTAAAATGGCTCCATCAAGGTTTAAGCTAAGGTTGAAACTTGAAAAACACAAGCTCTAACCAGTTAGGCTATACTAGCTTATTGTTAAATATTTGTTCATTTAAATGTATATATATATATATATATATATATATATATATATATAGTTATATAATTTAAAATAAACTCATATATAATTTAAAATATACTCATATTTCATAATAATATATAAAAACATATTTATGAAAATGAAAATAACAAAACAAAAGGAAACCTAGAAAATCCAACAAATCAAAGCCTGTAATTTTTATTTTTATTTTTGGATTTTTTTCCTTTTCAAAAAATATATTATTTCAATTTGATAAAAAAAACCCAGAAAATTAAAACCCATAAATTGAAAAGGGGAAAAATCAACAACAAAAATAGAATAAAAATAATAATAAACTCATATTTATATAATTTAAAATAAACTCATATATGATAATAATATATATAAAAACATTTATAAAAATAAAAAAGAAAATAACAAAACAAAAGGGAATAAAGGAAAAAAAAAGTAATTTTTTTTCCTATTTTTGTTGTTGATTTTTTTCCCTTTTCAATTGATGAGCTTTAATTTTCTGGGTTTTTTTTATCAAATTAAAATAATATATTTTTTGAAAAGAAAAAAATCATCAAAAAGAATAAAAGAAAAAAATTTACGGACTTTGATTTTTTAGATTTTCTAGGTTTCCTTTTGTTTTGTTATTTTATTTTTCATTTTCATAAATATGTTTTTATATATTATTATGAAATATGAGTATATTTTAATATATATATATATATATATATATGAGTTTATATTAAATTATATAAATAGATTTAAATTAGTTTAAACAAATTATATAACTATATATATACATTTAAATCAACAAATGTTCAACAATAAACTATTGTAGTTTAGTTGGTAAGAGTTTATGTTTTTCAAGTTTCAACCTTGGTTCAAACCTTAGTAGAGTCATT
Source organism: Dipteronia sinensis (assembly GCA_033220585.1). NCBI lineage: Eukaryota > Viridiplantae > Streptophyta > Magnoliopsida > Sapindales > Sapindaceae > Dipteronia > Dipteronia sinensis. The sequence goes on along the minus strand of CM065638.1, from coordinate 4,648,683 downwards.
TTAATTTTTTTCAAGGTTGACCAGCTATTATTGAATCTAGAGGGATTAAAAGAAAAAATTTAAAAATTAATAATAAAGGTAAAATTATATCTTTATATATTCTGTTATAGTGACCGTTAGTTTTTGTTCAAATGGACTAAAGTGATATATTTTAAAAAAACAAGGGACTAAAATGACTAATATAGCAAAAACGTTTAAAAATGTGACAATTCATTAAAAAAAAAGTAAGGACTTTACTGATAATACCCATTTTTTTTTATTATTTTGATCATTTCCAGTTCCAAATTTAATTTTTTGAGATTAAAGTGTACAATTTGTCAATTTCAATATTCTTTGTCAATGTCCTTAATCAATTAGTTGTTATCACAAATTGTACCACCCCACAATCCATTGCTTTGCTTTTGGAGTTGGAACTTACTTCCGCAAATAGATCGTACTTGTGTTGATTCTGAACAAGAACTTCAAACCAGTTTAATTCAAATTCAGATTCTGGACAAGAACTTCAATTCAAACCAGTTTAACTCAATCAAAGAACCAGACAGGAACTCAACAGAACAATAAGGGTCACATAAAAAAACTTGAAAGAGAAAAGAAAATAGCAGCTCAAAAGTGCTTGAAGCAAAATCACAGGAAGTCGTAACCTCCTCATTGCACTACTGAGAGTTTCATTTTCTCTCATCATCGCTGCAAATCATCAAATCAATAATTAGCTTTGATTTTAAAATGGGTCTGATTATAATCATGTTAAATTTTCAATGCTCTATCTTCTCTGAAATCAAAAAACCAAAATCAAGTTCCAAGATTCTCTCTTTAACTTTTTTTTTTGCAGGCTTCAGAATGAGTAGGAGGTAATTAAATCATCATATAAAATAAGATAATATTACAATCATCATTATGCCCACAAAAAAACTATTAAAAAAAAAACTTTTTTAATTGTTTGAAAGCGAAACAAGGAAAAATAATAATGATGAAAATACGGGTTTCTCTCAGACAAATGCCTCGTTTTGTCGTCAAGATTTTAAGAATGGATATCGGACTCGTCATCGTTGTTGATCATCACAGAGAAACCAAACTTAAATCACCATCATTATATGATTATAATTAATTATAATTATAATCATAGACTCATCATTGAAGAAAATAAATTAAAAATAAACTAAAGCAAGGAAAAAAAAATAATTGAAAAAGAAAAAGAAAGGAGAAGCACTCGATGAAAAATCAGAAAACACGAGAAACCAGAGAAGTGCGTCGCGTCGACTGAAAGTGATGGATCGAGTGGTGGTACTGCCGATGGAAAGTAGTGAAGATGTTGGCGTTTTATAGGCGAAAGTTTATTAGGGTTAGGTTTTTTAGGGTTTGCTCTTCGTCTTTTCAATTTTAACCCCAAATATTTCTTCAATTTACGTTTTGGGTCGAATAGGTTAGCTATTCTGGCCTTTTGGTACATGCCTTCTGGGCCTAGATAAGAGGCCCATAATCCTTGGGCCAAACACATGGTATCAGCCCAATTTAATGATATAATACTATACTTTTCAAAATGGTGTATTTTACAAAACGTGTGAAGACTTTTCTCTCCCGTCTGTAGGAGTAGATATCCAAACCGCACATGTATCATTTGATATAAGAATTTCTAATAATAATAATAATATGATAAATCACTTGTATAATTTTAAATATCTCTGTAAAAAGTAGATTTTTAACTTTAAATTCCTATTTGTATTGGTAAAATAAACTGAATAATAATTATACATATATATATATATATATATATATATATATATTAATATAACATTGTGTTATATTAGTTCACTCATGAAATATAAGACGAAATGAACCTCCAGAGAGTGTATAGAAGAGCAACCATTTACTTTGTCATCAAAGTGCAAATCTTCATATTATTCAGCAGAGTGACAGGAACCGATAATTTGCACAATATATAAAAGTTTATTAAACTAACCCAGGTAGGTTGACAATCTCAATAAAATTCGAAACCTTACATACAGATTTTTAAAATGAAATATTCTATTCAAGTTGCAGAGCAATGAAAATTCACAACTCCTGACTATTTTATGATAGTTCCTAGATGAAGTGCAGTACCATAGCCCAGACAGGATAGACTAACAGAAGGATTATGCCGAGAGTGTTCGATATTCCATGGCTTTGGGTGAACGAATTTCTGAATCCACCAGATGCTCGGACATGCTCTTGAAGTAGGTAACAACCGATAAGAAGACAGATTGCCACACCAACCCAGCTGCCCTTCAAGGTGTGTGCAAAGAAATCTGGAGCAACGACTAGAAGAAGAATCAATGACCCAGGCATCTCCAGCCAGTCTGCACGAGCAATCATCGTTGTAAAAGATCGAGCAAAGGACAGCAAACATGATCCAGAAACATATTGCAATGAGATGCACAGTCCAGTATAATCACAACAGTCATGACTACTCATGGGTTGTCACTAGTATGCGTTACACGAACACGAATGTAGCACATTAAAAGGTTCCGTAAATAACTGTATGCCATGCATTCAAGTCAGGACATTCAGAAATAAGCTCTACAAAAATGAAAGTACAACCAATTGTTGAGACAACAAGACAGATATTTCATCTGGCTATCATGATCACAAAGAAAAGACAAACAACTAACGGAAGAGATACTAGAAATTTACAGGTTTCGGTATCACATCAAATGAGTAGGGAATTGGCGATAGCCATGGTATCCAATTGTACGCAATAGGCAAAGTTTACAAGGGTCATGTAAAGATCTTGTTAGTATCGGCAAAGATTTCTAAGAACAGAATTTTAGTTTCAATATTGTGCTTGTGATGTGGTGTATCCGTGTGTGTTTGAATTACGATCGTTGCCAAGAAAATCAGATTCGGGAACACGAGATTGAGTTGAGCATATACCTGGGAAATGTCGTGGGAAGAAAAGTCTTAGTACAACTGCAATGAAAGCAATCCATTTTCCAACCTCTCCTCTGTGTGATATTGACAAAAATAATATAGGCAACAAGAAAATAAGTTCAGAAGAAGATTAAAAAATAAAAGTATAAATTGAAAATTTTAAAAGAGAACATAATCCGGTGATTGCGGAGATTCTCACCTTAAAAAGTTGAACAGCACTAAGGGAAGACTGAAGAATATGTAAGGTACTAAGAGCGAAGTCAGCATGTTCGTTCTCCAATTTGTGCGATCCAATATCAACAAATAACTGCAGTAAACATTTAGGAAATGAAGTTAGTAATTTTCTTTCTAGTTAAACAAAACACAATAGTTTCGTGGTGCTGATACACACACATTTAGGATACCGATGGAGGAAACTATCGTAAATTATGTAATGGCAAGAAGTAATAAATGGTTTCGCTGTCCTAAAATGCAACGCAATATGGGAAAGCATATGGATGTGTCGGCCTAATTCAGTCATTCAAAGCAATAATGTTGCATTGACATTTTCAGATTACAGAGTCGACATGACTATCCTTGGTTGTCCAGGTTGAGTCACCTATAGAGTGGATGGATTGCCAATCCAGAATCATATGCAACATAAACTCTCACAATTCAAACCACAATTTATCTATAAAACATATGTGCTCATATGAGTAATCAAAATGACTTATAGTTACAAAATTTATGCAAAAAAATACAAGGCGCTATTGTTTATGTTGCACACACTGCCAACTCTCTTCATCAACAAGACAAACTTGGGTTCTTGATTGGTTATTATTACTGTTTTTTTAACAATCATTTAGTTCTGTATCTTTCTTTCACATCCAAAAAGATTATTGCTTAATTAATCAATTCTCTAAACTTCACGATTCAAATGAATAGCCATGCTATTATACCCAAGAAACAATTCAGATAAGAAAACAAAAGAAAGGGAAAGTCTGAACCCATTGATTCAATGACTGTTCATCTGGGGCCAAGGTAAAATTAAAATGCTCCAATAGTATGTCAATCACGATTTAAAACACAATTTGGTCGAACCAATAAAAGAATATATAATATTGTTAGCAAGTTAGATTAAACAAATCGCTTTCTTGACTACCCACTTTTGACAGGAAGATGAGATAATCTAAGAATTATATAAATAAATTATCTGCAGTCCCTGAGCAATTAATTAAAAATATCAAGTATCAGAATCATAAAAACGAAGAAGACATAATAATAATGAATACTCACATGGCAGCAAAGGAAGCAACCCATTTGAGAAAAGAAGTTCCAAAACCAAGCCCACCAAGTTTTGTTGCATGGTTGATGAGATTTTTGGCGGCAACTTTTAGGTCATTGATATCAGAATTGATCAAATTTGCCGTGACCTGATCATCAGTTTTCATAGCCAAGTAATCAATCCGCCCCATTTTTTCGATTCAGATCTGGGAAAACAAAAACAAAAAAAATTGAAACAAGACTCAATCCTCGACACTGTAAAAACAGAGCAGCAGCTTGAAGACAAACAAAGTGACAACAAAGAAAGTTATCAGTTACGTAAAAAAAATACCCTTTTTAGGAGCAGTTTATAGGACTCTGTTAAATTGATAACGACGAATTTGGTGAAAATTTGCTATTTTTAGTGAAGAAATTGTGAGGGTCCCCTTTTTTCCAGCTCACTTCACTTAAACAAGGAATGTGAATGTGATGATGATTATAAACTTTGAGTGCGAAGTTTCGGATCCCAACAGTTTTTTTTTTTTTTTATATAAATAAAAAAATTTGACTGTTGGGATACACAGATTACGGACAGTACTGACACGTGCCTAAATTTCACAACTCCATCTTGCTAGCGTGTGTGGTTGGTGATTGACACGTGGAAGTGAAGTTGACAGCTCTGTTAGGGTTGTCTAGTGTTTCTCTGTGGTTTGAGCCCAAATTTGGATACACACCCAGCCCAATTGTCGACACCACCAGTGACTTGACATGAATACAACACGAAATTTAACATATTTGGGTTCTACCTTATTGAATTTGGGTTCGGATTTCTAACGATTCAACACGTTAAACATTTTAAATAAATGGATCATATTTAGAATGAATATTTCCCTGCCTGTTAACTCATTTAAGAAGATTAAATATCAATAATAAATATGTAATTTATAAATATATAAAGATAAACATTTTGATATTTAGAATGTTTATTAAATGGAAGTAGTTGACTGAATTATGTAAATAGTTAAGAAGGTTTAGATGTAACTAAATTAATCAAATTGTGTTTTTATTATGTAAATTACAAGACATATAAATTAACGGGTTAAACGGATTTTATAGGTGACTCACTATTTTTATGAGTCATGTTTGAGTTTTTGACTCGTGACATGAAGGTAACGGGTCATATTCGGAATGCGTAAAAAAATAACATACCGTATTTAAATTGAAACAAGTACGATACGAATCTTCAATAACTCATATTGTCACCCTACTATAATGTGAATGTCATAACTCACAAGCCCAAAGAACTTATAATCTCTTTCTGTCCTTGTCGACTAAGTATTGTTATTACACTAAATCATTTTCGAAAATTTTGGGATGAATATAGTAGTACTCAATGTTTAGTTTGCAGAGAAAAATTTTAAGATGAAGTTATTTGGTGAAACTGTGAAAGATGTTTGTTAACTTGTACAAATAAGCCTCCAACTGTAAATCTGTAATAACTTAATTAATAAGAAAAGTTTCTATAATCACCATTGTGTTGAGCTTCAAAGCTCTATGAGAAATTATTATTATTTTTTTTGTAAGTAAAGCTGAAGCTATGAGATTTCTCTTCGTTATTTTGTCAAACATGTTTCTTGGTCTATGTTTGAATTAACCTACGAATGTGTACTTTTTAATTAGTGTTGAATAATATAAGTCAAATGAATGGTCTTTAATTGAGAGCTAAACTAAAGCACTGTTACCCGTACAGTAATAATTTCTCATGTATAATATTGTTCCTCGGTTCCTAAATAAAAAAACAATTCTCTGTTTATGATGGCATAATTTTGACCATTCTCTCTCATAAAAAAACAATGTATTTAATTATTAATTATAAACGAAACTAATATTAATGGCATTCCTAAGTAGTAAGTACTAATATCCAAGCATTCCTCATTCATTATCTCATCAACAAAAATACACATTTCTTCGTCAGATCTATGCAAATTTCCAATTTACCATCAGCGTAGTGTTAACATGTGCCCTTAGAACACGTGTTAACAACTAAAAACTTACTAAAATAGGAAATGTAATAAATACACTATCACTATATTAATTGTCTTACTTCTACTTTTACATTTATTGACTTTCTTGTTTTTGTAAGTTTTTAGTTGTTAACATATGTCCTAAGGTCACAGATTAACACTATCATTATCATAAAATTAAATTAAGTCTAAAGACATAGGATAAGGAATGACTTTTTTTTTTTTTTGAAGTATTACAATAAAAAACAACTTACAATGCATAAACTGATAAAAGTAGGAAAAAAAAGATTCGCAATCCAAAAGGGTGTACATTTTAAAATAACAATTTTAACCTAAATTTTCCTTCTTCAGGGAATGCTATAATAGCATCGAATTTCCGGAATGAAGACAATGAAGTGCTACTATGTCCGGTGAAAGTAACACAATTCAGAGAGGTCTTTAACTGAAATAGAGAAGGAACACTCATCACCAACAAAAAACACACTATCCATCAATCCATCCTCTTCCACTTGATCCCACCCACACATTTTTTCATTGAGCTTAAAAACAGTCAAATCATATTTTGTATTTTTATGAGGACCATAACCAGAACCATAGCTAACGAAAAATAAGCGTACAACAATCAAAAATAAATCATTACACGACTCCATGAAAAAAATACTATCCCACTTATAATTCTGTATTGGGGCAACAATTTCAGTGAGGCACAATGTCTTGGAATTCACAGCCACAGTAAGACCTGTGTTGTCCACAACATAGAACATACCATTATGATAAATGATATCAAGAACTATAGAAGAATCATGATCACCAAATTTGATAGTATTCCAGCTTTTGTCTCCAATCCTCCACACAATCAGTTTATGTTGATGTACCGCCATGATTACGAATTCATCATCCATATTATCAAAACATTTTAACGTAACAACTTTAGTGAATATGCTGTCAATCAACATTAATTCCGTTGGATCACAAAGATAAAGAAGTTCTTAACTAGATTATTGTATATTTGTATCCATATCTTTTGGATATTTCTTTAACCCGATAATCCAACAGATTCAAAGACTTTGGTGGAAACTTGTGGCTTGATAAGTGTTTCGATCACCTTACGTTTCTTGCTGAACAAGTCAAAGATTGTGAGTTTACCTGAGTTTGTCTCCTGCAATTTAATCAGCCATGTTTTTGCCACGTTAAGGGGTTGGATGGCATAAATGGTCGACTCTGTGAGTAGAAGGTGATCGCCTTCCAGTCCAACGGGAATGGGAATCTTGAGAGAAGCATATGGAGATGAGAATTTTGGTGGACTACTCCAATCAGGCATGGTTATTGAATCCATATATGTTGCAATCTCATAAAAATTGTGTGGAGTCCCCGTGGTTTTCTGTTATGATGAACAGAACCTTTAAAGGATATTTTCAATCAGCTAGAGGCTTGCGTCAAGGGGATCCCCATTCTCCTTTATTATTTATCATTATGGAGGAGGTTTTGACGAGGTTGCCTAGAAATTTTTTTGAGGCAGGTCGTATTGGAAGTTTCTATCATTCGATTGTGGCTCTTTTGGTATCTCATTTAATATATACAGACGATTAGTGCTGGCAATTTTGGCTGGGCCCAAACGGGCCACCCAGACCTGCCCGTTTTTTTCACCGGCCTGGGCCGGCTCGGCCCACTAGCGAAACAGGCCAGGCCCAAGCTCGTTTCGTTGGCAGGCCGGGCCGGGCCCCTTTGGAAAATACCTGGCCGGGCATGGCAAGGCCCGTAAAGCCCGCAACCCAAATTTTTTTTTTAAAATTTTTAAATTTTGAACTTTTTTAAAAATTTGAATTGAGGGGTGGTTTTTGTAATTAGTCAGGTGATCGTTGGTGATCGTTAGGGAGGGGAATATTCAAAACTTTTACAAATTACATTTTTTAAATCTTTTACAATTTTTTCCAATTATACCCTTACATAACTTTTTCCTATAAATACCCCACCACCCTCACCTCATTCTCTACATCTTCTCTACTTCCCTACTCTCTTATTCTCTCTATTCTCTACAATCTCCAACATCTCTCACTCACTCTTTCAAATATTTTGAAATTTATTTTATTTACTTAATATATTATTAATGTACTATATACTATTATACTAATATACTATACACCATACATTATATATTATATATTTACATACCTTCCATTATCTAGTCTCTACATATTCTAAGGCTCTTACTCTAAGGTATTGTCTTGTTTATTTATTTTTTAATTAACTTTCATTTGTTATTTAATTATTAAGTATTATTAATATGTTTACAACTAATGTTATTATTTGTTATGTTGTTAGGTATCCAATTGATTAATTAATTCAACAGTCTCAAGCCTCCAATTTAAGGTTAGTATGTCTACTTCTTTACTTTTGTTATTAATAACTTTTAAGGTTGTAATTATTATTATTTAGTATTTAGTGATTAGTATGTGTGTAATTAATATTGTTATTAGTAATATGTTAATTTTATGTTTTTTATTGTGAGTTTAACAACAAAATAATAATTAAAAAATTAATTCCTAATTTTTTTTAAAAATTTTCGAAATTCTTATTATATTTGAAAGATTATGTTTATTTTTTGTAGAGTTTAAGAAGAAAATAATGATTTAGAAAAATTAATTCCGAATTTTTTTTAAAAATTTTGAAATTAATAATATATTAGAATGAATATGTTAATGTTTTTTTTGTAGAGTTGAAGAAATAAGAAGAAAATAAAATTTAGAAAATTTAAATCCGAATTTTTGTTAATTTTTTAGAAATTAATAATACATTAGGATGATTATGTTAATGTTTTTTTTGTAGAGTTGAAGAAATAAGAAGAAAATAATTGTGTAAATGTAAAATTGTATATTTGTAATATAGTATGTTTAATTTGTTATTTGTATAAATGTATAATTGTATCTGTGATTCTGTGACATTTAATCATTTATTTAATTATAATATTAGGAAAATGAATCATTAACATTTCAACTTGAACCGTAACGACTATTGCCGGATGAGGAAATCAACCGATTATACGGTGACTTCCAGATCGATACTGATCCCGATCCCCCTAGTACTATGGGTGCAGGACCTTCGTCCTCGGCATAAAATTCGAGTAAGAAGAGGAAGAAGAAGAAATCAATGGTGTGGGATTGCTTTGAAGTCATACTGGTAAAGAATACAGCTTGTATTGAAGTTGAGCATGCCCAATGTAAGTATTGCCAATCTGTACTCACTAGTTCAGGTAAGGGAACTAGTCATCTCAAGAGACATAGAGAAAAATGCATGGCTTTCCGTGGGCAAGTCGATACAACTCGACAAACCCTAACTGCAACGGAACCCAGATGGTTCTGTGAGTACATGGCAGTATGAACCCGACCGGGTCAGAGAGCAGGCGGTGTTGTACTGCGCTGCAACTAACCAACCCATAGGTTTTCAAGATAACCCCCATTTTCAATATTTTATTAATAATGCTTTTAACCCCCAATATGTCCCTGTTTCTACAAAAACAACTATGAGCGATTTGATTCGTACTTTTCAAAAACGTAGGACTGAATTGATTTATGAATTGCAAAACATTTCCTTTTCAATTGCATTAACGTCCGACATCTGGAGTGGACGTTCAAAACAAGATTATTTATGTGTCACTGGACACTATGTAGACACTTAATGGATTTTACAAAAAAGCTCCTTGGTTTTCGTGTCATGGATTATCCACACACTGCACAAAATATTCATGATGTTATTATGTCCGTTATACAAGATTATGCATTCAAAACCTCATCTTGTCAATTACTTTGGATAATGCATTTGCTAACTCCAAAGCTATAGAACTTTTCGTTAATTCTAGAATCCTTAATACTGCTGGAAAATTTTTCCACGCCCGTTGTGCATGTCACATTATAAACTTGATTGTAAAATCAGGTTTAAAACGGGTGGAAAGTCGAATCGACAATATTATGGGGGCTTTGGGTTGGATTATGACATCTAACCAAAGAATTGCTGAGTTTGCCAGATATTGTACAACAAAGAACATAATACCCAGTAAATTCCAAACAGATATGCCGGTAGGTGGAACTCAACATATTTAATGTTGAAATCTACTTTAATATATGCTGAAATGATTACTAGTTTTGATAACTTGAACACCGCCAACGACACCGGACGTGAAAAACTCACGGATGGTGATTGGTATGTGGCCACTGTTTTTGTTGAATTTTTAAAAGTTTTTTATGATGTTACTGTAGAACTTTCTGGGGTTTATTACCCCGCATCTCCCCTTACAATTTTTAAAATTTATGACATGGCTGATGTACTTAGACAATATAGTCAAAATGTGATGGTAGCTTCCGATGTTGTTGCTATGGAAAAAAAATTTGAAAAATATTGGGGGAAAATTCCTCTTTTGTATGCCCTTGGTATTATTGTAGATCCTAGGTTCAGATTTAATGCTTTAGAAGTTTTTTCCAAAGAATTGAGTGAGGCTCTGGGTTTAAGTGAAACGGATGTTGCTGAACATCTTAGTACTGAAATTCCAAATGTTCGAGATTTTTCTATTTATAAGAACAGGTACCACCACGGAACAGCAGAACCGGCGCCTCCTCAGCAACAAGCCCAACAACAATCGAAGCTCATGAGGATTTTTTATAACAAGGCCACAACTTCTCGTGCTTCAGGTCCAGGAAGTTCGAGTCAAAGTCAAAGTCAAAGTCAAGGTCAACGACAACACGTGGAGCTGTACAAATATTTGACTGCGGAGTACTCCATCACGGAGAACGATGACTTCATAACCAATGATCTTCTGAAATGGTGGCGCGGCAAGAGAAACAGCTTCCCCATTCTATCGAGATTAGCATGTGACGTCCTTGCTATCCCGGTTTCAACAGTTTCATCGGAGCAGGTGTTTAGCACGACCGGACGAATACTAGAAGAAAGAAGATGTTCATTAGCCCATGATGCAGTGAAAGCTTTGACATGACTTAAGGATTGGCAAAATGTAAGATTCAAAAGACAACATCAACCAGATACCGAAGAACTCATGGATGACTTCTTTAACATGACCATCGAAGAGAGTTCCGGTAGCAATCAGCCGACGAGATGATGTAATTGTAAATACTTAATTTATTTTTTTCCGATTGCACTCTTTTTCCCTTACCAAGATTTTATCCCATTGGGTTTTTCTTGGTAAGGTTTTTAACGAGGCAATTATGATTTGTAATTTATACATTTCAGTATCTCACCACAAATTTAATACGAAATTACAAAAATATTATTCATCGAAAACTAATTAAGTGTTGTATGAAATGAATAATATTATATTTCATATTAAAATTATTACATTAATTACTCAAAATTATTACAATGTATAAAAAATAATATTGTATTTAAAAAAAATTCGAAGCCCGACGGGCCTGTAATGGGCCGGCCCGTTACATGCCTAGCCCAAGCCCGGCCCGGTCTGTCCCTACACGAGTCTTGGACCTAGGCTGGGCCCAATTTTTTGTCTAACGGGTCGGCCCGACACCGCCCGTTTTCCATGACAGGCCGGGCCTGGCCCTGCCCGTTTAACAGACAGGCCTAACGGGCCCGGGCCTAATGGGCCGGCCTGGCCCAAATTGCCACCACTACGGACGATATACTTATTTTTGCTAATGGGGGGAAGAGGTCTATTAGAAATTTGGTTAATGCTCTTGAGACGTATGAGAAGTGGTTGGGTCAAAGAATCAGTAAAGCTAAGTCAGCGTTATTTCCTTCCAAATACATTACCCCAGCTCGTAAACGTGGTTTATTGAGAATCACGGGTTTCATGGAAGGTAAATTCCCGGTTACGTATTTGGGTGTGCCTTTGGTTTCTGGAAAATTGACTTTACTGATCATGGAGCCTCTTGTGGAGCAGATCAGAAAGAAAATTGCATTGTGGAAATTTAAGTTGCTCTCACAAAGAGGAAGATTGATTTTATTAAGACATGTGTTGTCTAGCATGCCTATACATTTGATGTATGTCATTAATGTTCTGGTGATCACTATTTCTCGTATTAACTCTTTTCTTGATAATTTTTTTTATGGGGAGAGGTAGAAGGTAAAAGGAAGGTTCATTGGCGCTGTTGGGGGAAAATTTGTAAACCTGCCTCGGAAGGGAGTATGGGTTTGAGAGACTTTAAAGAAGTTCAGAAATCTCTTCTTATGAAATTTGCCTTCAGATTGCTCACGTCTAACAATTTATGGTCATGTTTTTTCAGGGCCAAATATTGCAGAAATGATCACATATTAGGAAGGAAGGGGAGACCAAATGACTCTCGGTTTTAGAGATCTATGGTAGCCATTGATCGGACGATTTATGTACCTATTTGAGGTCGCCATTTCCTATCGTTTGTTCTCGTTTTTGAGCGTATTTTTGTATATAAGTGTTTGTTGAGCCTTGTGTAGGTACATATTCCCTACTTCAAGGTTTTGAGCTTAAAGTCAAGTTTGGGAAGCCAAAATGAACTAAAAAGTCAAGATTGGAAAGTATTCAGAGTTGTCGTGGCCTTGCCGTCGACCGAAACCGTGGCGTGATTCATGGTCAACCACGGTAAGCAAACCATTGTTCCGTGGTGGATCCTCTGTTGAGATAGAACACGACATAGAGACCGCGGCACAGGTCAACTCTGTTTTTCAAAAGTTGATGGGCTGAAAGTGTAAAATACCCATGCAGAACACTCAACTTTCAGGCGCCATATCTCTCTCCTCAAATAGAATCACGATGAGTTCTTTATATATTTGGAAAGTTCCAGAAGTCTACTTTCCAGCGGTTTTTACGGATCGCAATTATGAGTTTTCTAGAGGGAGATATGCATGTTTTTGTAACGGTGCGCGAGGCTGGAAACACTGTCACGACCGCGATGCCGTCTTGATAGACAGCGACACTTAAACCGTAAAAATTGCTGTCGCGTGGTATGCCGTCTTGCATGACCGCGACACACCTGATCCAAGACCACGGCACGCCGATTTTGAGGGGCAAATGTGTCTTTTCGCACCCCAATCCGTCCCCCATCTTTCCCTTACTATAAATACATATTTTTCCTCTCTTCTCTTCAGACCAGACAACAGCTGCAAACTTCATCTTCTTCATTTCCTAAGAGAGAGAGAAGCTTTCAAGCTTCCATGGAGGTTTTCCTCCATGGAAAGCTTCCCATTTCCATTTCTAACCATCACCCACCATATTTGAGAGTAGATTGCAGAGATTAGGAGTGGTCCTTGGACCAATTTCGGGCAAGCAATGGATGGGGCTCTTGGAGGGATTCTTCAAGGGTTGTATCTATTAACTCAATCTCTTGTATTTCTTGTTTTCCTTATGTGTAACCCCCATTTGGGTAATATTGTAAACTTACATTAGTGCTCAATATATGTATTGCTGTTTTATATTCATTTGAGTTGTGATTTATTCTTGATATTATTGAGTAATCTCTTGTCTTGAAATGTATGTGTGTGGAGATTAGAAATTGATATGTGTTTATGGATGGGATTAAGAGTAGATTAATTTAATTATAGGAGTAGTTGTAATTAAATATCCCATTTGTGTGTATATGTCTTTGAAATGTCAAAATGCATTGTATGGATGGATTTGAGTGTTTGTGGGTTTCGGTTGTGCCTAGGAGGACCAATCCGGGTATGATCGAAATCACTTAGCTCTGAAGAATAGATGAAACTTGTTTTATGCATGACCGTGCTAGAATAGGTTTTGGCTTTATGTTCATGTCCATAATGGTAGGGATTAGAGGCACACTTGCTCTAGCCATGATCTTTGGGGAGTGATTTGTGTCTCGAATCTCTCAATAGAGTGAACAATCCCTTAACTTGGATTGAATGTGCTTAATGTTACCAATATATGCACTTATGTATGGTGAGCTTATGCCCTTGTGTGATCATATTCTACATCTCTCATATCCACCATTTTATTTGTCACTTTAATCACCATTCTCACCTCTCCATATTCTCTTTATTTTATTTGCATTCTTCTCATTTCCCTTGCACACAGAACACCGCAATATGCATACATTTCACACACATCATTCTCACCACATCCGTATTCTATTTACATGCTTTCAACAAACACTAGAACTTGAGACGGTTGACGGATAACACCTCCCCGCGGAACGATACCCTCGCTTACCGCTTTACTAGTCTTTTGCTAGTTTAGAGCACATTGCGTAGTAACATTTAGTATAGAAATATTTTGATGTTCGCAATTTGGAAACGACACAAAAAGCGAGTCATCAAAAGGAAGGGGGAGACCAAATGACTCTCGGTTTTAGAGATCTATGGTGGCCATCATCCCGGAAGTTATGGACAATGTTAAAATTTTGGTGCGGGATGGAAACACTTCATTCTGGTTCGATAGGTGGCTTGCTTCAAGCCCGATATCTGTGCGCACCGAGGATATTTCAAACAACAAGATGTGTATTAAGGATTGCTGGCTGAATAACAATTGGAATTCTGATTTATTACTGGAGTTGGTTGGTACCGATAGAACCATGGAAATTTTGCATAATCTGCCGGCTGGTAAAAGAGGTCAGGATGTATTCATTTGGAATCCTGCTCCTAACTGTAAATTCTCAATATAAACAACTTGGTGGGAGGTAGTGAGAAGTTAAGGTGATAATTTTGTGTGAAATGATTGGTTTTGGCATTCTTTATTGTCCAAAAGAATATCAATTCTTGGTTGTTGCGTGCAGAGAAGCCAGGAAAACATTGATCATGTTCTGTCATTAGGTGAGGTGGCTTCAGAGGTTTGGTGTCGGGCTAGTGTGGTGTTGGGGATTCCAATCCAACGGGTTCTTCCCTTGGAAAAACAGAGTTACAAACTGGTTCCATTATGCTCGTAAATTGTCTATCAAAGGTATTTTAATCGGATTGATTATGTGCTTGATTACGTGGTGCCTCTGGAATAGAAGATGCAAAACGAGAATGGAAGGAGTGCAAAAAAGTGTTGATCAGATCTGGAGAAGTGTTCGGTACTGTGTAAGATCTTTAGCTGAGTATATTGTTTCTTTACAGAAATTGAAGACGCCGGACTTTTCTATTATGAAGGAATTTCAAATTCAGCAACAAAGTGTTTGCGCCAGGCTTGGAAAAATTATGTCATGGGTTAAACCTCCTGCGGGTTAGATAAAACTTAATTGTGATGGTAGCTGTAGGGGAAATCCAGGTAATTCAGGAGGTGGAGGTATTATTCGGGATTGCCATGGCATGGCGAAAACAGCTTTTTCTAGCTATTTTGGCAATGGTACGAACAATAGTACGGAGTTAAAAGCAATCCTGGAAGGAATTCGTTTGTGCAAACAGCTTCTTTATTTTAATGTGATTATTGAAAGTGACACTTGAATTGTTGCTGATTGGCTTCGGAGAGGTAGATGTACCTTGTGGTATCTTTGGGATTTCAGGGAGGACCTAGTGGCGGAGTTAGAAGGGGTGAATTTCATGGTGCTCCATCAATACATGAAAGGCAATAACGCGGCTGATTTTCTTGCTAGAGAAGCAGAAATAGGAAAGAACATCATTTACAAAGAACAACATCTTTTACCACGTTCTCTCAAAGGTGTTCTTCGTGTTGATAGGTTGGGTCTCCCTTCCTTTCGACATTAGTGGGTTTTTTCTTTTCTAGGCTTGTTTTTGTGGTTATACAGGCTTGGTTGAGTTTTTATGATTTTCTTATCTAGGCCTGTTTAGACTTGCTCATTTTTAGGCTTGTTTTGCTTTATCTCTTTTTTTTTCCTTCTGGTTTTGTTTGTTGTTGGTGTTGTTTTTGAGAGGGTTTTTATTTTCCTTATTTGTAATCTCCCATTTGCTTGGTTTGTAACCACGGTTTTCCTCATCTTTAAGTGAAGGCTTTTCTATAAACCTGGGACGGGGTCACGAAACGAGTGGCTGCTGGCTCTACGGAAAAATATATATATATATATATATATATATATATGCTGCCTAAAAACTACTTGGAAACCCTAATCCTATTCTTTATTTTATAACCAGAAAAATCAAATTGAAAAGTCAATGTTTTCTTGGTTTTAGGTGAATGAGTCAAACGAAGGGTCTTTCATTTTTAATTGAGTTAAATTATCAAGTCCAGCTTTCAAAAAAAAAAGTTCAATCGATCATAGAATAAGTGATCAAACATTAATTATTTGAGAAAATCTTCAATGAGATGATCTTATATCCATTTGGTGAGACTGTCCCAATAAGATTGCACAATTTATCTCAAGAACATAAATATGTAGATGGATGCTATTGACACACCCCTTACTGGTCTATTTATTCCCCACTTTTTTAAATTTTGATTTATTTAAATAATGTTAAATGATTTTATTAATTTATTTTATTTATTTCCAAAACCAACCTTTTAACTTGTTTTTCAAACTTAATAAACATCATCTCTAATCTCTCTATTTATCTCAGATCTCTTTGATCTCTGGTCTCATCTTTCTCTCACCTCCCATGAACGGATTTTTTTTTCTTATTTCTTTTTTTAGTGTTGACAGAATAATATTTTTTTTGTTTATCATTATTCCACTTTCAGATTCTAAAAGAGTAATGAGATTAAATAATAATCAATATCTCATTTGTCTAAAGCACCCCACGTGTTTGATTTATTGTTTAAATAGGATCCACTACAAGTGTGAATTGGGTTGTCTCTGGTCCTTGTTTCATCACTTTCATGGGTGTTTGTTAGGTGCTCCGGGGATGTTTGTAGCGCTTTTTTTATTGTTGTTCTGGCCTCTGTTTTTGGCCTTTGCTCTGTTCTTTGTGTGAGTTTTTGTTTGCCTAGTTGTTTTGTTTGCCTAAGCCTTTGCTCTGTTTTGGTGGTGTTCCCGGCTTGCCCTTTAGTGGATTTTTTAATATAAATTGTTCATAAAAAAGTGTGAATTGGATATTGCATAGAGAATGTTGAGTTTTTTTAATTAAAAAAATGGAATGTGGGTTTTATTAGATTTGCTTTATAGAATATTTTAATTTAATATGTCTCTTTTAGTAATTTGGATAAAGGAAAAAAATAATGCTAAATAATTAAAAAAATGGGGCATAAATAGATCAGTAGAGGGTGTGCCGATAGAACCACTCAAATATGTATTATTAAACTATAATTTAGTGCAATCTCATTGGACGGTCTCACCAAATGGATATGAGATCGTCTCATTGAAGATTTTCTCTAATTACTGATTGAATGCATGGCTGTTAATATTAATGCATGCTTTCATAATCCTTTATTCGATGAAAACCTATGCTCCGTCCTGCAAGCGTTTTTGGTTGACTGTTTTTCGAAAAGAAAAATAAAAATGAAAACAGTGTTTTTGGTTTCAGTTTCAAAATCCAAAAAACGCTTCTGGTAGCATACATTGAAAACAGTATTCTGAAAATAAAAATGGAAAAAACGCGTCTGGTAGGTTCACCGAAAAATATCAAAAATTGTATAATTTTTCTATTATTTTTTATATTATAAGTTTTTAATTTGAATAAAATATAGGTCAATAATTCATTCCAAATAATTATCCAATAACTCATAATAACCAGATAAAATCTCTTTGATGAATTATTGTGAATTTAAATTTAAAATAATTTCAAAATCCAAGATTTTATGTTAATATATATATATATATATATATATATGTTAATAAACTCTTTGTGATCCGAAACAAAAACAAAAATAAAACCTTTCAAAAGAAAAAAAAAGGAAAAAAAAATATAGGAGCTGATTTGCTCTTGGAGGAGCAGATCAACGACACTAAGAAGAAAAGAAGATGAAGAGAAGAAGAAGGAGAAGATGGAAGAAAAGCAGATCGAAGAAGATATGAAGAAGATGAGATGACGAAGGGAAGAAGATACGAAGAAGATGAGATAAAGAGAACAAGAGAAGAAGAGACGACGAAGAGAAAAAGAGATGAAGAAAGAGATGACGAAGACGGTCTGGGAAAGAGGGAAAGAGGAAAAGAGGTAAAGAAGAAAAAAAAGTTGTAAAAAAAATTTCAAAAAAAAATATAAAAAACAAAACGAAAAATAAAAACAAAAACATGTATTTTGTGTTTTTCAAATATTTCACTGTTAACACTGGTTTTGTTTTTCATTTTGTTTTTTGTTTTTTGAAAATAAAATGAAAAACGGTTAACGAAGGCGAATTCGAAATCGTTTTTAAAAAATAAAAACGAAAACAGACTAAAAAACAGCTGCAAGACGGGACCCTAGTATTCAATGAATGACTACCGATAGGGATGTATATATCCGCCATTTGAGTCCAATCATTCGTATTTCAAAAAAAAATATAAAAAACAAAACGAAAAATAAAAACAAAACATGTATTTTGTGTTTTTCAAATATTTCACTGTTAACACTGGTTTTGTTTTTCATTTTGTTTTTTGTTTTTTGAAAATAAAATGAAAAACGGTTAACGAAGGCGAATTCGAAATCGTTTTTAAAAAATAAAAACGAAAACAGACTAAAAAACAGCTGCAAGACGGGACCCTAGTATTCAATGAATGACTACCGATAAGGATGTATATATCCGCCATTTGAGTCCAATCATTCGTATTTCAAAAAAAAATATAAAAAACAAAACGAAAAATAAAAACAAAAACATGTATTTTGTGTTTTTCAAATATTTCACTGTTAACACTGGTTTTGTTTTTCATTTTGTTTTTTGTTTTTTGAAAATAAAATGAAAAACGGTTAACGAAGGCGAATTCGAAATCGTTTTTAAAAAATAAAAACGAAAACAGACTAAAAAACAGCTGCAAGACGGGACCCTAGTATTCAATGAATGACTACCGATAGGGATGTATATATCCGCCATTTGAGTCCAATCATTCGTATTTCAAAAAAAAATATAAAAAACAAAACGAAAAATAAAAACAAAAACATGTATTTTGTGTTTTTCAAATATTTCACTGTTAACACTGGTTTTGTTTTTCATTTTGTTTTTTGTTTTTTGAAAATAAAATGAAAAACGGTTAACGAAGGCGAATTCGAAATCGTTTTTAAAAAATAAAAACGAAAACAGACTAAAAAACAGCTGCAAGACGGGACCCTAGTATTCAATGAATGACTACCGATAGGGATGTATATATCCGCCATTTGAGTCCAATCATTCGTATTTTACAAACATATAACATGATTCGTATTTTACAAACATATAACATGAGTTTTTTTACGTACACAAGACAATTTATTATTATTATATTTTTTAATAAAGAAATAAACAACGTACTTTACGTACATTTTCTTGTAAAACAGAAAGAGAAAAGAAAAACACCTTTTTAATAGAAGATACAGTCCAAACTCAGACACCATGCATAATAGTACTAATAATAGGCCGGGACATTTTCAATTTTAGTTATCAATAATAGGCTGACCCTGAAAAGTGAAAATTAAAGTAGCATTAACACGCTGAAACTCAGACTCAGACCCCTCCACAACCACAGTAACAGGCTCGGCGCCGTTGGCAAGGTACTCCACATCTGAAGTAAGAGGCACGCCGTCGAAAGTCATTGATGATGGCCTTTTCACCTCAAACATGTACTCCATCTTCAATTGTCCATCACCAGCTCTAACTTGATGTCCATAAAAGGTGAACTCATCGCCAACTCGAAGACGTTTGTCTTGAACAAATTCACGCCACCCTTTTGTGAAGACGGGACTTTTTTTCTTTCCATTGGGCCGTGTGTAGTAACGGAGTTCCCACTCTTGGCTTCTCGAATCCACGACCTTCAAATCCATGGAATTCTGTCCATTCATCATCGGGATCATATGCTCCACGGTCTGTTCTGGAAGCGCAAGTTTGTCAATATCAGACTTGATGAGATTTTTAGAGAATTTAAAGGGAGGCATAGCTATATATGCTTTAAAATGAGTATGTATGATATAATTAATTACAAAGGCAATGGTTGTGAGATGCCATCACCTGTTTTCAGAGTTGGAGTTCAGACAGCCTCATTGCACCCATCAAAACCTTAGCACATATTTATAAAACCAACAGTTGAATATTAATATATTTATTCAAAAAAAAAAAAACACAATTGGTATTGAAAAACTGTGAAGAAATACTATTGTTCTTGTGTGTTATCCGTAAAATCATGTTTGAATATTAATTGCAGATTTTCTTTTAATGGGGATTGGACTGTCTTGACCATGTGATTGGTAGAATGGTAGGTTTTTGCTTTGAACAACAATAGAGTTTAAAACTACTCAGTGGCATTTTTCCACTATGACAACAAAAGGTAAAAAAAAAAAATTCAATTCTTTCCATTTGTTCGGATGCTAAGATTTAGAAAGGTCTTACTTTGTACGTGGGTAACATCCGTGTATATGTGTATATATAAATATAATATATATATATATATATATATATATATATATGTGATGGTTCTCTGGTAAGGACCGTCATAATATAAGAAGGTAAGAACGTCCAACCACAGCCACACATTAGGTATGTGTGTAAGTATTTATTAAAGTGAATGTATGGCTGCGGTTGAATGTCCTGAAATAATAAAGTCCGGACGGTCCTGATATGAGAATTATTCTATATATATATATATTCTTTCTACTGTCGGTTCGTCCTGATATATATATATATATATATATATATATAGTCTTTCTACTGTCGGTTCGTCCTTATATAAAATATATCAAGACGAAGAATGTGAACCACGGATTATGGAAATTTTTTGACAAGTGCCATACATTTTGAGTCAAAGTATGTAAATCCAATGGTCCACATTCTTTGTCCTGATATATTTTATATCAGGACGAACAGACAATAGAAATATTGTATATATATAGATAAAATCTTGGGTGTAAACCCAATTACATCCGGTTCATTATGTAATGTTGCAAAACTGATCGTCTCATACGAGAGTGAACATGGATGTAATTTACGTCCGATGGTTTGTATATGAGAAGTGTCATATATAGTTTCCACATTAGCAATGAAAGGTTCGAATCCCACTATACACATTTTACAAGTATGTGTTAGTAGTTTTCTTTCCGATGTTCGCTGCCCCTGTACTGTTTGATCACCCAACCGTTCGATGTCATATAAAAAATTCATAATTATCACATCTATAATTAAATTATATCTCAAATCTCACTTTAAGTTTGGTGTGATGCAGACGAAAGCCTCGAGAAAGACATTCACATCTATAATTAAATTATGTCTCAAATCTCACTTTAAGTTTCTTATGGTGTGATGCAGACGAAAGCCTTGAGAAAGACAATCACATCTATAATTAAATTATGTCTCAAATCTCTACTTTAAGTTTGTTATGGTGTGATGCTGACGGAAGCCTTGAGAAAGACAACAACATCAATAATTAAATCATGTCTCAAATCTCAACTTTAAGTTTCTTATGAACAACCTATGTTCTTAATTCATGTTGATTCCAATGAATACCAGGAAAAATAAGAAGGAAAAAACGGAGTTAAACTCAAGAAATTTTATTCATCAAAAACTAATCTTCCAAAACCTAATACAGGCTATTTAAATGGGAAAAGAAACAATTCGAATTTCACAAGGAATCGAAATGTCCTAGACATCTAAATTTACTAAACGAAATCAGAAAAGAAATCCTATCTAAAAAACAGAAAACCAAATTCAAATAAAAATGGAAAACTACTAAATTGTTGCGCAAGAAACTTTAAGTTCCCCCACAACAATCTAAACGGTCTTTTTTGACCTTTTCCAGGCCTGATCACGAGAAATGAAGTTTCGGTGATAAATTGTAGAGAACGTCGTGGGCTTTCCGAAAACATATTATAATAGCGATTCTGAGCTCATATGCGAAAGTTATGACTTTGCAAAGTTAGATCCGTTTTTGATGCTCCAAGCAACCCAAATACGAGTTTGCAATCCGGTTCGCATTATGGTGCCTTCAGGGGCATAACTCAACTGGTAGATGGACGGGTAAATGACTTCCAAATCAGCGGCTCGAATCCTACCAATAGCAAAAAGTTTCAAAAAAAATTCCCTGTCTAGATAGGTGGATAAATAATGTCAAAAAAAAAATTCTTATGGTGCATTTACTAATTATGAATGTTGTGTTTACTAATTATGAATATTGTGTTTACTAATTAGGAATTCTAACGGAAATATAACTTAATTATCGAGAGATTATGCAAGTCTCGTATACAAATCAGAAATTAAATTTATATTGGAAATGGAACTTCATCCCCTTCTCACTTAAAGAATCAAGTTATTTTTTTTTCCAAATTTCTTTCCTAATTTCATTTCCAATAAAATTTAATTACTTTTTATTTCATTCCCAACCGGTAAAGGAGTGTTTATAATAACCGTGTCACATCATTAGATTAAAAAAATGGCAATGACGAGGAGACTAGCAGATGGTGGTGTTCCTATAGCTTACGTTAAATCATATATTCAATAAAAACAAAAAAAACAAAAATGCAATACGTTGAAGGGTATGAAATTTCCTTTTTATGTTTGAACACTTTCTTGCATTAATCTTATTTCTTGATGGTGGATTGTGGGTCATTTCTAATGCAAAGCTTGTTTTTTTTTTGTTTTTTTATATGTACGATAACTGATAAGTATCACAATATCACTACATGTCATGTCACCACTCACCACCAAGTTCAAATTCTGTTCTGCTTTTGATTATTAATATAATGTTAGATCTCTTGCACAGTAAAGGCAAATTATATGGATAATTAGGAAAACTTTACACATAATAAACTCATGATCTTAAGTGGGACTAGAACTCAAGTTGATCTGCGTAATCATGTGCCGATGATACATTTCTAATGTACTAAAGTACAAGCGAAAAAGAAAATGTATCATCTATTTCCAATGGTTGTCATAAGATCTTTGTCACCAGTAGTTAATCAGTTTCGTCAACCTAAACTGAACCTTAATCTAGAGGCTTTTGAGCCCTGATGACATGCCTTCGGCACCTTGGCGGCAAATAATGTTGTATTGAGTTACAGTGTTATCAATCAATTCAATTCAATAGAAGATTTATCATGCATGATAATTTGTTATGCAAGAATTCGCTCTCTTGATTTTGTTACAAAACATGCTGGAAACATTTTGTTTATTTTAGTGAAGCAATCAATTTTCACAAATTCTATCATGACTTTGTTCATAGATCTATAGTGTCTCCAATAGCTATTAATGTCAGCTATACATTGAACATAGTAGGTTTGCATACCTTTACTCTTTTTCTGTTCTCCAAAGCACTCTAAAAAGAGCTAGCGTTTTTCCAGATTCACCATCATAGTTGAAGCTGTGGGCTTTATTCAAGTGTCATTCCAGTAAACCTAAAACAGCTAGCGATGTGATGTGTGATGTAACAATTTTTTTAATAAAATTTGAAATTATTTGGATCCATCTGTGTCCAAATGGAAGTAAGAGAATCTTGAGTTTGGTAGAGCTAGTTATGTTTAGCTGAACTTGTATAGTATTGAATATCAAGGTCTGTGGCAATAAAAAAAGAAGAAGATGAAGTGAGGGTGAAGCCAAAGTTTCAAATTTCATCAAATTTGGAGGGTCGAACTCTATAATTTTTATTTTAGAAAAGAAAAAAGAAAAATTTCAATTAATTATAAGGACTAAAAATGGGAGCCATAACCCTCACAGGACGCCTTATAGCTTCGTCCCTCTGATGAAGAGAGTAGGATTAGTGATGCAAGCAAAAGGGAGTGATATGCTTGAGATTTGCCCAACTACATGCTGCAATCACATCTTAGATGGCTTTGCTTAGGGTTGGGCACAGTTTGGTTCGGTTCGGTTTTGGACAAAACTGAACTGAAACCGAAAATATTTCGGTTTATCTAAAATTGAACCGGTTTAAACCGAATAAAAAATGGTAACCGAACTGAACTGAACTGAACTGATTTTAATCGGTTCGGTTCATTTTGGTTTTAGGCCTTATGGACTTGATGGGTTTAATGAGTCTTTTAATATGTTTTTAAATTTGATGGGCTGTTGGATTCTAATTTTGGGTCAAAGTTTCATAAATTTTAATAGTCCAAGCCCAAAAAAACTCAAATCATACCTAATCTATAAATAATAATATTAAATGAAAGAAAAGAAGTAGGTTAGGGTTTTTTTTACTTATATAGGCGGTTTAATCGGTTCAAACCGGTTTTTGAAAAACAAAACCGGTTTGAACCGAAAACTTTTCGGTTTTCAACTTTTTAAACCGGTTTAAACCGAATTCATTTTATGAACCGAACCGAACACCCTTTTTTTGGTTCGGTTCGGTTCGGTTCCGAACTTAGTGCCCACCCCTAGCTCTGCTTCCCCAAATTTCTTCACACAACCAGCCAATCACCCCACAAACAGCTGCTCTTTCCAGTTGCATCCTCATTTTCTACATGATTTATATAATATTTTGATATTTATAATGTTTATTAAATGGATGTAGGGGATTGAATTATGTAACAAAATTAAAAAAGGTTTAGAGGTAAATGAATTAATCAAATTGTGGTTTATCATGTAATATTATATGATCTTTAAATTAACTGATCGTATTTGGGTTGAGTAAAAAAGTAATCGACCGTATTGGATCGATACAAATTTAACACATGACCCATATTGTCACCATATTGTTATCTGTGTCTGTCCCTGTCTATAAGTATTGGCTACTAGAACCTGTTTTTGCGGTGTTCGTGTTGTTGGCCAGGACCAGTTTATTAAGTTCTCCTTCTCAATTTGCTTCCAATTCATCAATTTATGCTAAATGCACCTTTCTCCGCCGCTGGTGGTGGTGGGAGTGTTTTAAATTTGGGTAATTACCAATTTGGTCATAGACTTTTTTAAAAATTCTTAGTTGTTTGTGACTCTTACAAAAGTCATCAAATTGGTCCTCACATTTTTTCCAAGAGTCAAATTAACGGTATTAAATATAACAGTTGACTTTAATAATTTTAATTAAAATACGTACATACCCTTTATTTGTCAAATTAGAGCAAAGTTGTTTTGTCTTTTGTACATTAAATTCAACATTATAATTATAACAAAATCCAAAAATGTTATTAATGCAACACCATTTTTTGTACATTTTTTAATTAAAATTTTCTAAAAAAAATCTAAAAATATTTTAATAAGACAATGTCAATTATACGGTTATACCCTTAGTCACCATTCATTCCCAGTTTAGTCTTTTACCATTTTTATACAATTTTTTTTTTGTTAATATTATACAATCGTTGTTTTCAAAATTATTCAAAAATCAAAACCCTCAAATAAAATAAATAAAAATATACATGTGTTAAAAAAAACTATGCATGTGTCATTATTATATTGTTTAGGAGTAAAATACAACAACTTTACCCCTACACAGTTAAAGTTGACTAATAGAATTTAGTTAGAGGGACTAATTTGACATTTGAAAAAAATATAAGGACCAATTTGGTCATTTTTATAAAAGTCGCAAAGAACTTGAAATTTTTAAAAAAAAAGTCCAAGACCTAGTTGGTAATTACCCTTTAAATTTTGAAAAGGAATATAATTATATCCAATGTAAAGTGTTATTTTGTGCTCAATAAGAAAAGAAAAAAATTTCGAAGAGTTGATCGATTGTAACAGTGGACATGAAGTAAGGTATGAACACAAATTTATGAACAAAAATAATTAAGTAAATCTCTATAAAACTTTGTTCTTCAAGGATTTTTTTCTCACATCCAATCAAACCAAGATTAATATGTAGTATAAGCAAATGATAGTCTTAAGGCTTAATCCCATGATATGACCCTTTTAAAAATAAAGCCGCGAGACCTAATGGTCCAAAACAAACAATACCGCAACTAACTTTAGTATGTAAATTTATGGGACATTGGTTACAAATAATATTCCAATTTTTTTTTGACAATATCATAATAGTTTGGAATATTAAAAGAGGAGAACATATTTAAATCTATAACCTCATAATATAGGTGTGATGGACAAACCATCAAATCAACCACATCTTGTTTAACAATGACGTGTTAAAAGGGTATTGTGATTATTTATATCTTACCTCTATATAAATATAAAATTTATTGTAAATGTATGACTCTTGAATTCAAAGAAATAAATTCAGCATTAATTGAAATCTATGCATTGTGTGCTTATTATTTTATACAACGTGCCGAATTATATGAATTACATAGAAGATTATTTTAGCTTTTATCTCGTTTAGATTATAACAAAGTTCATTATTTTTTTCAATAATAATCACGATACCTTTTAAGTTTGAAGAAAAAGAGAGAGAGAACCACCAATAATAATAACAGGACAGCAAATAAGAACACACCAAAGGGAAAAAGGCAGTCATATTTGTCATCTTCCCCTTATAATGACTCTTTTGAACCAATCCACTAATAAAAAGTGAGGAAGTAGAAGAAGAAGAAGAAGTGAATTACAACAGACAACAGTAGATTACTGTAGATATAGATAGAGATAAGCAGTGAGTAATAATTAAGTGATGCTTCTTCTTACATATGTTGTAAACTCCATAGCAATTAGCAAGCTAAAAGCATTTCCATAAAAAATATATATAAATAATATGTCAGGCCACCAATGCTGACTATAAACTTTTGACAGACCACCACTTATTACCACCACCCTCAAACTTTTGACAGACCTACTCTCTTTTTCTTTTTTCTCGAAATTTTAATAAGATTTAGATGAGTTTTATATACACACAATAGTTTGTAAATGGTATACCGACATACCGTATATACTTATTAATTAATTTTAGGTTCAACACTTATATATTACCATATATTGTACCGTTCTTCATTTCTTCCCAAAGCATATTTGTCATCTTCCCCTTATAATGACTCTTTTCAAACAGTTCGTTACACCTGTACTGTTTGATCGCCCAACCTTTCCATGTCATATAAAAAATTCATAATTATCATATCTCTATAATTAAATTAAGTCTCAAATCTCAACTTTAAGTTTCTTATGGTGTCCCCAGGGGCGTGGCTCAGCCGGTAGATGAACGAGTTAATTGATGCTTGAATAAATGACTCTTAAGTTAGTGGCTCGAATCCTACCAATGACATTGGCACACCCCCTACCGATCTATTCATGCCTCATTTTTTAATTATATAATATTCTTTTTTTCCTTTATCAAAATTACTTAAAGAGACATACAATTTAGGAAAGAAATTTTCTACAAAGTAAATCTATTAAAATCTCATATTCCTTTTCCAAAAAAAAAAAAACCAGTAATCCGTTTCTTCAAAAAAAAAAATTTAACTCTTAAACTCTAAAATCTTCTTCTTACATAAATGTAAAACATTATAAAAGAGTTTGAGAACGATATCAAGAAAATTGAAGAATTGTCTAAGAACGATATCAAACATCTTGAAGAATTATCTGAGAATCACATAAAGTAAGAATTGTATGACAATGTTAGTAAGTATCTGGAAACAATTCATTCTTTGGAAATAAGTTTGAAGTTTATTTTTTCTTTAGAATGATATCAAGTTGTCATTGTGTTGAAGTACCCTGTTATTTTTTATTTTTTCGTTTCCGAAATAAGAAGAAAAAAAAACTAAAAACAATGAAATAAGAAGAAAAAAAATAAATCAATCAATGGAGGTGAGAGAGATGTATACAAATACATAGATAAGAGATAGAGATCATATATGGTATGTATTAAGTTTGAAAAATAAGTAAAATAGGTAGTTTTGGAAATAAACAAAAAAATTTAATAAAAACATTTAATTTTATTTAATTAAATCAAGATTTTAAAAAATGAGGCATGAATAGATTAGTTGGGGGTGTGCCAATAGCACCACTGTTCTTGTGATGCATTTACTAATTATGAATGTTGTGTTTACTAATCATGAATGTTGAGTTTATTGAATCCTAATGAGGAAAAGATAATTAAATTATGGAGAATTAGATTATGCAGGTCTTACACATAAATTAGAAATAGAATATCATACCCTCTTTCACTTAAGGAATCAAGTTGTTGTTTTCACTAATTTCATTTTCCATGAAATTTGATTACTTTTCATTTTATTTCCCGTTTGGTAAACGCTTGTTTAATATAATTCGTGTCACATCATAGATTAAAAAAAGGGGCAATGGCAAGGAGACTGTCGCTGACGGTGGTGTTCCTATCGCTTTCATGAAATTATATATTAAATAAAAAAACAAAAATGCTATACGTTGAAGGGTATGAAAATTCCTTTTTTATGTTTGAACACATTCTTTCATTAATCTTATTTGCTGATGGTGGATTGTGGGTCATTTCTAAATTCTAATGCAAAGCTGGTTTTTTTTTTTATATGCATGAAAATTGAAAAGTGTCACAGTATCACTACATGTCATGTCACCACTCACCACCAAGTTGAAATTCTATTCTGCTTTTGATTATTAATATAATTTAATATAATGTTAGATCTCTTGCACAGTTAAGGCAAATTATATGGATAATTAGGAAAACTTTACACATAATAAACTCATGATCTTAAGTGGGACTAGAACTCAAGTTGATCTGTGTAATCATGTGCCGATGATACATTTCATCTAATGTACTAAAGTACAAGCGAAAAAGAAAATGTATCGTCTCTTTCCAATGATTGTCATAGGATCTTTTTCACTAGTAGTTAACTAGTTTCGTCAACCTAAACTGAACCTAGAGGCTTTTGAGCTCCGATGACATGCCTTCGGCGCCTTGGCGGCAAATAATGTTGTATTGCGTTACAGTGTTATCAATCGATTCAATTCAATAGAAGATTCATTTGTTATCATGCATGATAATTTGTTATGCGAGAATTCGCTCTCTTGATTTTGTTACAAAATATGCTGGAAACATTTTGTTTATTTTAGTGAAGCAATCAATTTTCACAAATTCGATTCTATCATGACTTTGTTCATAGATCTACAGTGTCTCCGATAGCTATTAATGTCAGCTATAAATTGAACATAGTAGGTTTGCACAACTTTACTCTTTTTCTGTTCTCCAAAGCACACTAAAAATAGCTTTTTTTCAGATTCACTCTTATACTTGAAGTGGTAGGCTATATTCAAGTGTCATTCCCGTAAACCTAAAACAGATAAGGGAATTCAAGATATATATATATATATATATATATATAATTTCAAGTCAGTACGCACTGATATAACTTCATCAGTACGTTGAATGTTGACCATTAGATCTTCATCAGTATGTTAGATGTGGACCATTAGATTTACATATTTTGACTCATAGTGTATGCACTTGTCAAAACTTCTCTATAATCAGTGGTCTATATGCAACGCACTGATATAATCAGTGCACACTGAGGAGAAAAAGAATATATATATATATATATATATATATATATATATATACATATATATAGCTCAAAATATAAATAGAATTTTTTAGAGGTGGTATTTCAACAATGTCACTACTTTAATAACTTATGTTTAAAAGACACCTATTATGTTGAACTGATAAAAATACCTCCAATAGTTGTTCCACATCAGATTTCTTTCATTCAGTTTACAGTGACAAAGTTATGAAGTAGAGAGAGAAAGTCTGGTTGAAACTCAGGCAATCACTTGAACGGTGACAGAGTGGCGCTACGCAGACGCATTCGGGGATCGAGCTCGGAGCCTTCAATTTAAAGCTCGGAGCCTTCATGAAAAAGCTCAGAGCTTTCAATTTAAAGCTCGGAGCCTTCATAAAAAAGCTCGAAGCTTTCATAAAAAAGCTCGGGCAGGGCAATTCATGAAAAAGCTCGGAGCTTTCATGAAAAAGCTCGGAGCTTTCATGAAAAAGCTCGGAGCTTTCATGAAAAAGCTCGAAGGTTTATGCAAAAAGCTCGGGCAAGGTAATTCACGAAAAAGGTCGGAGCTTTCATGAAAAAGGTCGGAGCTTTCACGAAAAAGCTCAGAGCCTTATGCAAAAAGTTCGGGTAAGGTAATTCACGAAAAAGCTCGGAGCCTTATGCAAAAAGCTCGGGCAAGGTAATTCATGAAAAAGCTCGGAGCCTTCATGAAAAAGCTCGGAACCTTTATGAAAAAGCTCGGATAGGGCAATTCGTGAAAAAGCTCGGAGCTTTCATGAAAAATCAAGCTCGGACAAGGTAATTCATGAAAAAGCTTGGAGCTTTTGTGAAAAAACTAGGAGCCTTCAGGAAAAAGCTCGGAGCCTTCAGGAAAAAGCTCGGAGCCTTCAGGAAAAAACTCGGAGCTTTCATGAGAAAGCTCCGAGTCTTATGCAAAAAGCTCGGGCAAGGTAATTTATGAAAAAGCTCGGGCAGTTCATGAAAATGCTCAGAGCCTTATGCAAAAGGCTCGGACAGTTCATGAAAAAGCTCGAAGACTTATTAAAAAGACTCGGAGATTCAAAACTAATAAAACTAATATCCTTGAAAAAAACTCGAACAACAATTTAAAAGGCTCGGATAGTTTTACAAAAGGCTCGGGCAGTTCATGAAAAAGCTCGAAGACTTATTAAAAAGGCTCGGAGATTCAAAATTGATAAAACTAATATCTTTGAAAAAAAAACTCGGACAACAATTTAAAAGGCTCGGATAGTTTTACAAAAGGTTCGGACACAGTGTTAAAAGTCTCAGAAACGCAGATCTTCATCATCTTATACATAAATTTTACCAACTCAATTTTCAGACAAGTTTATTGTAGAGAGAGAGAGAGAGGAGTTACTGAGTTTATTATTCGAAGCATGGAGATGGAAGTACAAACATAATAAAAAATTGATTATTTAAGGGCAATTTTGGTAATTCACCATAATAGGTGTCTTTTAAACATAACTTATTAAAACAGTGACATGGGTACAACACATCTTCAAAAAAGTGACATTTATCACTGTTGATGGTGATTTTTCGTCGTCACTATCTACGAACTTGTATCAAGCGAAAATAAGAACAGATAAGTGTAATACCGCAAGAAAACAATAAATCAAGAGATACAAATACGTGGTAAAAACTCCTTTTAACTGGAGAAAAATCCACGGGTTGTTGCTTGAGCAACAAAGTCAAATCCACTATGAAAAACTCAATTACAAAGTATTTCTCTCTGACTTCTCCTGCTAATTCTCATGTCCTCCTGTTATGTTTCTTACAGGGGTATTTATACATGTTATTGCTAGGGTTTACGGTACTGCTAGGGTTTGGTGTTGTGATACCCGTATTTTGTGTGATTTCCTAGTTCTAATTGAAGTCTGTCTCTTTCTGGAGTTTATCCTGTTTCCTGTTTTGACTGAGTCCGAATCTGCGTCGGATTCCTCGCCCTTTATCTGCGGGAAATCTGTTTGCCTTTCAGTTGAACTCTGATAGTCGTATCGTTGCTTATTGTGGAGTTGCTTGCTGCTGATTCTGTCCATATATTTGTGAAGTACTCGTCTTCATTATCTGATCCCGAGCATGACCGAGTATGCCCGAGCCGATTTCTTCGTCTGTGGTCGGGTTGCTTTGCTCTTTGCCGAGTAAATTCCCTTGGGGAATTTCTGCCCTTTAACGCTTGACTTTTCTCGACTTTGCTTACGTGGCCCCTTACTGTAATGACGTGTCCTTAATGATGATTTTTACCTATAACAACACCCCCTTAAATATTTGAACCGAATGTATCCTGCTTACTCGGGATAAATATTTAACTCTTTCATGACTTGTTCTCGTTTATCGTCTTCTTCATCAATGTCGGATTTCAAATTCCTCGTTCGCTTCGAAACATTAATGGCGTGTCTTAATTAAGCCTGCACGCGTTTGATTCTTTTCTTATTCGAAGATCTTTTGATGGTGACTGACTGTCTCTTCGACGGCTCGGTGCCTCTCTTTACTGCCACCTGTCTTCTTTTGTTTGGCCGTGGTACGTGGCATTTATGAGACGCGACCCTTCTGTTCGTGCCCGTACAGCTTACGTCATGATTCTTATCCCAATCTTTCCCGCTTCTCCTCACCTACCCTTTCTAGGGTTTCGTGTCTTGGGACCGGTTGCATACTTATATATAGAAGTATTGCTTCAAAGGGGAAAAAACCTATTCTCTTTCAAGTTTTTACCATTACTTCCCAGATTTCTGCCATCGTTTCCCAGATTTCTCCCATCGCTTCCCTGCCTGTAATCTCGTCCTGTGAAGATTTATTTCTTTCGGTTTCCAAACCTTTTCTTGACCTTCTCGAAGATCCTGCCGTACCTCACGTCTCTTCAATCCTTTAAGGTTAGTTCTCATGGATCCCTCTGCTAGACATTGTCTTTTTACTGTTGCTATGATTGCTATTGAGCAAGGTGATACTTGTACTGTTACGGCTGTCCACATGTTGCTTGGTGATCCAATTCCCGATCAGCCCCGATTTACAGACGCTGACGTCTCCGGACTCAACTTGTCTGGACTGCGTCGTGAAGTTCCACCAGCTTCTTCCAGTTCGTCACAGCCTGAATCCTATCAGCCTGAGACCGATTCCAGTTCTGCTTCTGCTGCTCGTAATAATTCTCGGCCGTGGAAAAGAATGGGGAAGAAACAAAGCAATCGCGACATCAACAAAGGTTTCTTTGTTCGGGAAAGCCGAGTCGGGCCCTAGAGGGTGGTCGAAAAAGACATTGAGGACGAGCATAGGGAGGCTCGTATCGTTTTCTCTCCCGAGAGAGTTTGCGCTTACGACGTTGAGCCAAATGTGGTCGGCCCCGAAGAAGTCATTAAATACACGAACCATTTTGATCTGGACAGCAACACTATCTCATTAAACCCTACTAACGGTCGGGCTGCGTGGAACCCCCCGCCCGGTCAAGTGGCGATTTACGGGGCGATGCTTTCTTGTGGGGTGACGCTTCCGCTTCAGTCCTTCATTACGTGGTTTTTGGATGAAGCTCAGCTCGCCCCTGCTCAACTAACTCCGAACAGCTATCGGATCTTGATGTGCATGTGGCACATGTGGCATAGGATGGGACGACCACCCCTGACTCCTCGGGAAATTAGGCACTTCTATTCTTTGAGGCCTCTGGGAAAGACCGAGATTTACTTCCTGCTTTCAACTCAACCCGAGAGTTGGGTCCCCAAGGACGTGATCATGAAGAACAAAGTGATGCCGACCGCTGATGAGAAGATGAAAGGGTTTGTTTGGGGCTTCCCCACCTCAAACAAGTTCTGGAAGAATAGTTGGTTCTTCGTGGGTGGAGACTGGGGACGGTCAATTTCTTTTGACATTGAGAGCTCTCAGATGACTCGCCGGGTGACTCGGTACTTCTGCGCACCCCAGTGGAACCACATGACTTCGTATTTTACGGATGAAGAACTCAAAACCATGACTCGGGCGGCCTTCCGTCCCGTGGAAAAGAGGGGCAGACCTTACCTCTTCGATGAGAAGAAAATGATAACAGCTCGCCTCTTCCCTCAACTTTCCGCACGCCGGCGTCGCTGTAAGTTCTCTATTTCTGCCTTGTTATTTACCTGCTTTATCTATCTGGCTTTCAGCTTCCCAAAAAAAAATATATTTTTTTTAAGTGTACGACATAGATGTAGTGTGCGATGCCCAAGCCCACTGGATGAAAGGCATTGTGGAGGCGAGCCGGAGGGAAGTTAAACGTCAACAGGATGCGGGGATAGCCCCTCCTCAAGGTGACTCCGATGGGAGTTCTTCCGAAGACATTCTCGAGGGGGGTGCAGGCGACGTGCCGGATTACATGCCTGAGGAAACTCAGAATCAAGAGTTGGCCGCCCACGCAACTGATGAAGGCAATCAAGCAGGTCCTTCGACAAAGGGGAATGAGAAGGTTGGGGAGTCTTCCGAACTAGCTACCTTCTCCTGCGGAACTAGATCTCCTCGGCCTGCTGTAGTCGAGCCGAGTACCACTTCCCCGGATGCAAAAATTGCCAGGGAGCATCCGGACGTGACAGTTCCAGAGATTCTGATTTCTGCCGAACTGAACACTGCGCCGTCTGGAAGTGGTACTGAAATGGGGCATTCCGATCCAGATTTTGAGGACCCCACAGCAGACCTGAATACCCGTGGGAGGCAACCCAGAAAAAGAAAAGCCTTGTTCTCACCTGGCCGTCCAACCGCCAAGATTCCTCGAGTAGTTGCTTTCGTCGAGTCATCCTCAGATGAGGAGGGGGTAACGGAGGCTGCTGAGAATGAGAGAACAATAGAGAACTCTCCTCCACGGGATCACATGAGGGACGAACCTGGCATCCCCCTTAGTTCCCCTCAGGCAATACCTACTGCTAGGTTCCCCGAAGCTAATCTTGGCGATCCTGACCCTTCAATCCAGTCTAGCGTACCTGCCCCCGAGACCATGTTGAAGGCTATATCTTCGGGCCAAGCATATATAGGGGAGGATCGTTGGAGCGATCTCAGGGTCGGTTCGTTATCTGATCGGCTCTGCCATTTCTTCAATAGCGCTTCTTATGTGAGTAACTCTTAGACTTTCATATTTATCTCTTTTATGGCTACTTCATTTTTGTCACTTGTTATTGGCTCGTTGCAGATGGTAGCAGAGATGACTGAAGTCTGCCAGACTAGTGATGGTCAGACGGAGAAAATAAGGAGGCTTGAAGCCCAGTTGAAGGAGAGTGAAGATCGCCGTGCTCGGGCCGAACTGGCTTGTCAGGAAGGGACCAGGTCGGGTCAGGTGCTTCTGGACCAGTGCTTAGCGCGTCAACTAGAGGCTGAACAGAAAGCATCTTTCGCTTCTGAAGAGGCCTAAACCTTAAAAGACCAGTTGTTATCTACTCAGGAGGCTCTACTCCAGGCCGAGCAGACAGCTGAAGATGCAAAGTCCTCTTACTAGCGCCGGATTCAGGACTTGGAACGTCAAGCCTTGACGGTCAAGTCCATGTCGAAGGAAGCTAGGCTGGAGTTAGAGATTCAGGGGGTCGATCGCTTCAAAAGATCTCCAGCCTATGATGCTTTACTTCTCCGAGAATTTCAGAGGGGAATGGTCTCGGCCGGAGAATTTTTCAAGAAGAAGAACAGAGCAACTGATCGGGCCAGGGCCAACTGGAACCTCTCGATCAGAAAGCATGTGGATGCTTCTCTGGAATCCCTTCGGCTCCAGATGAAGACGTGGCGAGCATATTGCAGAAGTAAGGGAAAAGAGCCACATCCCATGCACCTGGAAGTTCCCACTGCTGATTCCTTCTCAACTTTCCATGCTTGTGAGAAAGTGGGGATCGACGGTGTGGCTTCTGACGTTGGGCCCGTTCCCGGGGTAGATTATAGCGCTTGGATAGATGACGACGCCCCAGAAGATGTGATTGTCTGGCCTTCTGATGACAGCCTCCTGAGTGAGTATGTGATGGAACCGGACCCGAGCATCGGTGGAAGTAGTTCTCAACCGCCGGCATCTTCTTGATTAATTTTCTCTTTTTCTTTTTTGTAACAATTATTTTTTTGTAACAACCATTGTATATTCTTTCGCTCATATATAAGAAATCTATTCACTATTCTGCCTGTCCAGTTCCTTGCATGATAAACGTATAAACAAAAAAAAAAAACAAATGAAGCATAATTTGTTCGGTCACCTATACTCGGCTCATAGATCTTAAGAATTTTTGGAACTCTTAATTTCAACCAAGTGCTTGGAGACTACCAAAGTTAACCGAGTATCTTATTCAACTGGCAACTCATTTATTAAGCCGAGAATCTCATTAAACTGGTCGTTGATTTATTGGACCAAGTATCTTATTTAACTGGCAATTTTTCTTTTAAAGCCGAGTATCTTATTTAACTGGCAACTTTTTTAAGCCGAGTATCTTATTTAACTGGCAATTAATTTCTCCGATCTTGTGAAGATCGTTTTACCCTAACGTTTCGTCGAGGCTCACCACAACCATACGTCAAGGTCCTTACACAAGTCACCTAGGACGTCTCCCGGTTTTGTCTGTGCAAGGTTTCGTCGAATCGTTGGTGGTTATGTTGACCAGCCAACATGACTGCGCATCTCACCAATCTTCCTGGCGGCGCTCCGAGCAGTTTTCCAATTATCCTGGTGCCTCGGTTTTGCCTTTTGGTTAAGAAGTGCGTTTGCACTGCTTAAACCAGGCGGGCGCGCTATTCCAACTTCTCAGCCCTTCAAGAACTACTTGTCCGCTCTCCCGCGGCCTCGTAGCGCATGATTATTTTTGAACGAGATTTGCTCGAACCGGTTTGTTTTAGGTGACTAAATTTAGTCTGCTTGTTCTCGGACGAGGTGGCCACTGTTGTTTTTACCTTATTTGAACATTCTTTATAGTGGATTTCATCGTCTTCAATGAATAACCTCTTTATAGCAAACGAACTTTATTAGATAACAATAAGAATTAGAAACCTCTTTAGAAACCTCTTAACTTGACTATAAGTTAAAGCAAAGCTAAAATAACGTTAAACATGAATGAGCTTGTCAGGGGTAGAAAATCTTGAGATACTGAGCGTTGCATGGTCGGGGTACTAAGCTGCCTTCTGGGTGAGCTATCAGGTAGGCTCCGTGCCCTACAACTCCCTTGATGATATACGGGCCTTCCCATTTGTCAGCGAGAGATCCTGCCGACTTGTCCTTAGTGTTCGGGGACACCCTTCTTAGCACTAAATCTCCGAGCTGGAATCTATTCACACGAACATGGGAATTATAGTACCTTGCAGCCCTCTGCTGATACGCTGCATTTCTCACTTGAGCTGCGTCCCTGATTTCTTCAAGCTCGTCTAAGTTCCGCTGCAACATGTTGACGTTGTGCTCGGGGCTGTATAGTTGCACCCTGGGTGACGTAAAGGTTGTTTCCGTCGGGATTACAGCCTCTGTTCCGAATGCTAGTGCAAAAGGGGTCTCCCCTGTGGATGACCTGATAGTCGTTCGGTATGCCCATAGCACCTCTGGTAGTTTGTCTGCCCAACTGCCTTTCTTTGCTTCCAACTTTGCTTTCAGTGTGTGCTTGATCACCTTGTTCACAGCTTCAGTTTGGCCATTGGTTTGAGGATGTGCAGGTGACGCATAGTAGTTTGCAATCTTGTACTCCTCGCACATTTCCCTGAACTTGGTGTTGTCGAACTGAGTTCCGTTATCCGTTATAATGATGCTCGGGATTCCGAACCTATATATGATGTTCTTCCTGACAAAGCTAGTAGTGTTCACCTCCGTGATGTGCACCAATTCCTCTGCTTCTGCCCACTTGGTAAAGTAGTCTATTGCCACAATTGCGTACTTTGCTCCTCCCCTTGTTCCTGTGGGCATTGGACCAATCAGGTCGAGGCCCCACATGGCAAAAGGCCAAGGGGAAGTTAAGCTTCTGAGTAACTCTGGGGGTTGCCGAATGTCGTTTGCTATTCTTTGACATGTCTTGCAACTTTCCGCGAATCATTGTGCTTCGGCAAATAAAGTCGGCCAATAAAAACCTTGCCGAAGTACCTTGTGTGCTAGGCTCTTACCCCCAGTGTGGTTTCCACACACCCCACTGTGAACATCTTTCAGAATCTTGTAGGTTTCTTCTCCGGCAACACATTTTTGTAACACCTTTGAGAACCCTCTTCTGTATAGTTCTACCCTTAGAATTGTGTACCGAGTTGACCTGTACCTGACGCGTTTTGCCTCCACAGCATCCTCCGGTAATATGTTTCTCTCCAAATACTCTCTAAGCTGGGTCGTCCAATCACTTGGACCTGACCGGATTTCTGACACCATGACCTCTTCAAATTCTGCCGTACTTGGTTTGGTCAGGTGCGCCACCGGTATTGCTTTCGACATAATACTCGTGGTGGCTGAGGCTAATTTAGACAAAGCATCTGCTTTTTCGTTCTCCTCCCGAGAGATTTGAAGGATCCTGTACGCCTTAAACTTTTTAAGCAAGCTCATTGCAATGTCTAAGTAAGCTATCATATGCTCCTCCTTCGCCTGGTATTCATCCAACACCTGGTTAACCACAACCTGGTAATCGCTGTATACCGCCAACTCATCTGCCCCCAATGCTATGCAAACTCTCAAACCAGCCAACAAAGCTTCATACTCTGCTTGGTTATTAGTTGCTTTGAAGTCGAACTTCATGGCGCATTCCATAGCATCCCCTTCTGGTGTTGTTATGACTATTCCGGCCCCACTGCCATGGGTGTTTGACGATCCATCCACATGCAACTTCCATTGGAACTTACTCACTTGTTCGCCTTCTATCATCCTTTGCACTTCCATATCTGGCTCGGTGAACTCTGCTATGAAATCGGACACCGCTTGTCCCTTAACTGCAGCTTTTGGGGTATATTTGATGTCAAATTCACTTAAATCAACCGCCCACTTAGTCAATCTTCCCGACAGTTCTGGCTTTTGCAGGATGAGTTTCAGCGGGCAGTCGGTGTACACCTCTATTGCATGCGCTTGGAAGTACGGCCTTAGTTTTCTGGCTACCGCGACCAAGGCGAGTGCAACCTTTTCGGCCGGTGAGTATCTAGTTTCTGCTGGCAGCAACGCCTTGCTGGTATAATATACCGGTTTTTGCACTCCTTCCTCCATCCGAATCAACACCGAACTTGTCGCTACCTCAATGACTGAGAGGTACAAGTACAACGTCTCCCCGACCACCGGCTTAGAGAGGATGGGTGCTCGCCCTAAATACTCTTTCAATTTTTAAAAAGCAGCTTCGCATTCTTCACTCCATTCAAGGCATTTTCCTTTCTTTATTGCTCTGAAAAATGGGGCGCATTTGTCTGTCGACTTTGCTATGAATCGGTTAAGTGACGCAAGACATCCCGTTAGCCTCTGTACATCCCTCAGCGTCCTTGGCGAAGCCATATCTTCCAACGCTTTGATCTTCTCGGGGTTCACCTCAATCCCTCTTTGATGTACCTGAAAACCAAGAAATCTCCCTGATGGCACTCCGAACGCACATTTGCTCAGGTTAAGCTTCATTTTATATCTCCTCAGCACTTCGAAGGTCTCCCTTAAGTCTTCTGAATGCCTCTCCGCTGTGACACTCTTGGTCAACATATCATCCACATAAACTTCCATGTTCCTCCCGATTTGCCGGGCAAAAATCCTGTTCACCAGTCTTTGGTAGGTTACCCCAGCGTTTTTCAGGCCGAAAGGCATCACCTTATAGCAGTACAAACCCTGAGCTGTGGTGAAGGCCGTCTTTTCTTCATCCGCTTTATTCATTCTGATCTGATTGTATCCTGAATAAGCATCCATGAAGCTCAACAATTCGTGCCCAGCTGTTGCATCCACTAGTTGGTCTATTCTCGGCAATGGGAAGCTATGTTTCGGGCAGGCCTTATTCAAATCGGTGAAGTCTACACACATTCTCCACTGATTATTCTTCTTCTTAACCAGCACCACATTGGCCACCCATTCTGGGTATTTGACCTCCCTTATCGATCCTGCAGAAAGCAACTTGCCTACTTCATCCTTAATGGCCACACTCCTTTCTGGATTGAACAGCCGTCTCTTTTGCACTACCGGGCGGAACTCTGGATTGATGGAGAGGCAATGTGATATCACTTTTGGATCTATCCCGGGCATATCTTCGTGGCTCCAAGCAAAAACATCCTTATAATCCCTTAGTAGTGAGACAAGTTGGGCTTTTATACATTCATTCAAATTTGCCCCGACTTTCACCGTCCTGCCTTGATCATCTGGGTCCAATGCCACCTCTTCGGTCGGCTCATCTTTCTAAGTTTCGGGCTCCTCTCTGGGATCCAACTCAAAATCCTTCGGTACTTCTGACTCTTCAGTCTCATCAATTATCAGCTTGGTTGTCACATTGTATACCTGGTTTACTTCCCTGTCCTTGTATACTGACAAATTTGCCCTTCGAGCCATTTCTTGTGATCCTTTGACCATTCCAACCCCAAACTCCGTTGGGAACTTCATCATTAAGGCATAAGTCGCCGTCACCGCCACCGCCACCGCCACCGCCTTAGCTTTATTCAAGAACGGTCGGCCCAATAGGGCGTTGTATGGCCAATTTTCTGTGTCGACGACTACAAAGTCGAGTAACACTGTCTTTTGGCAAGGAGCCTTCCCAATCTTCACCGGTAATTTTACTGTGCCGAGCGACCTTACCTCCACCCCGCCAAATCCTCTAAGAGGTGTAGGAAAAGGCTGCAGGTCTTTCCTGTCCAGCCTCAGCTGGTCATAAACTTCTGCACTCAAAATATCCGATGAGCTTCCATTGTCGATCAAAATCCGATGGACCTCCCTATGGCCAATATGTGCGCTGATTACCAGTGCATCGTTCGGTCTTACATCTACTCCATGTGAGTCAGCCTCTGTGAATATGATGGGATCCCAGTCTCCCTTGATCCTTTTTGGGTCGGGTTCAATAGAATTGACACCTAGATCTCTTCTAGCCTCCATGGCTTCCCGAATTTCCTAGGTCCTCTCCCTATTACTTTTGCCCGTTGATGGTCCACCAAAAATCGTGTTGATCGCTCCTTCATCCTCAGCTTTCTTGGGGCTAAGTTTTCTTGCCCGACCATCCTATCGGTTATCTCTCTGTCCGTCTACCTTGTCGGTTTTCCTCAGGACGATATCTTTCAAGTGTCCTTCCCTAATGAGGGTCTCTATGTGATCCCTAAGTTGAAAACACTTGGAAGTTTCGTGGCCATTCTCCTTATGGAACCTGCAATACTTGGTGGTGTCCCTCCGGGCATAAGATGACTGCCTAGGAGGTTCTTTAGACATGTTCTTCTCCTCCAGAATTGCCAGAATTTCCTCTTGATCCTTCCTCAGTGGGGTATAGTTTGTATATCTGCCTTGGAACTTCTGCCGCGGCTGATCTGTCTTCGGATCATATGCCCGACGACCATCCCGACTATCCCGTGTCTTATTCTTTTGTTTATCACCTTTCGCATCGGGCGTCTTCGCTTGGTCCTTGGCTTTAGACTCTTCCGGGCGTCCGCCATGCACGAAGTATCCTCCCGTGGCAATTTCTTCTTCCTCCGCCAAGGCATAGCCCCCAGCCATATCCATCATGTCAGCGTAACTGGTTAGACGGGCTCTTCTCAGGTCAAATGACAGTTGACCATTCTGGAGGTTATTGATGAATGGTGCAATTATAGCCTCGTCGTTTGCACTTCCAATCTCAGACACTTCTTGACCGAATCTTCCCAAATACTTCTTAAGTGACTCATCCTTTCCTTGCTTAAGTTGAGACAAGTGGGCTACCGACTTCTTTCTGTGCACATTCCCGAGGAACTGCCTTGAGAAAGCCTTACTCAGCTCGCTGAAGTTACTTATGCTGGCTGTTGGTAACCTTCCGAACCACCTAGAGCCCAGATCCCCAAAAGTTTGAGGGAAATTTAAGCATAGTAGGGCATCATTGTAAACATACTGGGCCATGGCACTCTTGTATCTTCTGACATGT
Source organism: Dipteronia sinensis (assembly GCA_033220585.1). Classification (NCBI taxonomy): domain Eukaryota; kingdom Viridiplantae; phylum Streptophyta; class Magnoliopsida; order Sapindales; family Sapindaceae; genus Dipteronia; species Dipteronia sinensis. Next base: position 4,607,264 of record CM065638.1, on the reverse strand, counting down.
TCCTTAGGGTCCGTGTCCTTTTTGAATTGCTCTACATGTGGCATTCTAAACCTCTCCGGGAATGGCGTCCTCAGGATCCTATTGGTGAAAGGGCTCCCGGACTCATCATCTGACAACTCGTTACGCCCGTATCGCCTGACTAACACATCCATTTATCGGCGGTTATTCTCCACTTCCCGGGTCAAACTTTGTATGAGTATATCTCTGTCTCCCTCCGGCTCCCCCGCAGCATTGAAATTCTGACTTATAGTCAGTTTTTGGCCTCTTTCTTCCGGATTCGATTCTCTTTGATCCCGATTTAAACCGTGCAGCCGAACTGTGCCCCTTTGGCGCTTGTGATGATAATTCTGCTCACTCTCTCCCGAGGACGACGATCGATCTCTCCGATGAGTACGCCTCCTTGGACCGTCTCTATCCCTAGCCGTCTGGTCATGACCATACCTTCTGTCCGAGTCATTCTCCTCTCTACGTTCTCCGCTTCCCCTGGTTGGCCTTTCAGAAAAAATCACCGGCCTGTCAATCGGATCACGGCTTGCCTTTATGGGTGCATCAGGCGTTGGTATCACCACTGTGGAGCGCAACCTGGTTGCTAGCTGATTTGGAGCAGAAAGATTGTGAGGTGACATCAAACCTTCCATGGTGGAGAGATAACCCCTTGCCTTGCAGCGTCTAAAATAAGTTGCTGCAAGGAAGCGCGGAATCGTTGCGCAATCTCTTCGTTAGTTGGAGGAAAACGCTGAATGCCAGCCAGGGCAGTTGACTGATCTGCCGTTGCCAAGGTTACCTCTGCAGTGTTAAGGGTGGCATCATCCTCCAATTCATTGATTGACAATCCTTGACTATACCTGGAATCGCTACCATCTCCTTCGCCAGCCATTGTCACAAGTTTTGCTTGATACCCCCCCTTCTTCTAGCGCCAATTGTTGATGGTGATTTTTCGTCGTCACTATCAACGAACTTGTATCAAGCGAAAATAAGAACAGATAAGTGTAATACCGCAAGAAAACAATAAATCAAGAGATACAAATACGTGGTAAAAACTCCTTTTAACTGGAGAAAAATCCACGGGTTGTTGCTTGAGCAACAAAGTCAAATCCACTATGAAAAACTCAATTACAAAGTATTTCTCTCTGACTTCTCCTGCTAATTCTCATGTCCCCCTGTTATGTTTCTTACAGGGGTATTTATACATGTTATTGCTAGGGTTTACGGTACTGCTAGGGTTTGGTGTTGTGATACCCGTATTTTGTGTGATTTCCTAGTTCTAATTGAAGTCTGTCTCTTTCTGGAGTTTATCATGTTTCCTGTTTTGACTGAGTCCGAATCTGCGTCGGATTCCTCGCCCTTTATCTGCGGGAAATCTGTTTGCCTTTCAGTTGAACTCTGATAGTCATATCGTTGCTTATTGTGGAGTTACTTGCTGCTGATTCTGTCCATATGTTTGTGAAGTACTCGTCTTCATTATCTGATCCCGAGCATGACCGAGTATGCCCGAGCTGATTTCTTCGTCTGTGGTCGGGTTGCTTTGCTCTTTGCCGAATAAATTCCCTTGGGGAATTTCTGCCCTTTAACGCTTGACTTTTCTCAACTTTGCTTACGTGGCCCCTTACTGTAATGACGTGTCCTCAATGATGGTTTTTACCTATAACAATCACCGTTTCCATTATATATAAATATATATATATATATATATTAGTTCGTGATATGACTGACTCCTAGCTATGTGGTGATGTAACAATTTTTTAATAAATTTTGAAATTATTTGGACCCATCTGTGTCCAAACCATACTGTAAGGGAAGTAAGAGAATCTTGAGTTTGGTAGAGCTAGTTATGTTTAGCTGAACTTGTATAGTATTGAGTATAAAGGTTTGTGGCAATAAAAAAACAGATGAAATCAGGTCGAAACGAGAATTTCAAATTTCGTCACATTTAGAAGGTCAAACTCTATAATTTTTATTTTAAAGAAGAGAAAAGAAAAAATCTCAATTAATTATAAGGACTAAAAATGGCAGCCATAACCCTCACAGGCCGCTTTATAGCTTCGTCCGTCTGATGAAGGGAGTGATATGCTTGAGATTTGCCCAACTATTTGCTGCAATCACATCTTTCATAGCTCTGCTTCCCCAACTTTCTCCACACAACCAACCAATCGCCCCACAAACAGCAACTCTTTCCAGTTGCATCCTCATTTGTACATGATTTATATAATATTTTGATATTTATAATGTTTATTAAATGGATGTAGGGTATTGAATTATCTAACAAAATTTAAAAAGGTCTAGAGGTAAATGAATTAATCAAATTGTATGTTTATCATGTAATATTTATATAATCTTTAAATTAATGGATCTTATTCGGGTTGAATAAAAAAGTAATTGACCATATTTGGATCGATACAGATTTAACACATGACCCATATTGTCACCATATTGTTATCTGTTTCTGTCCCTGTCGTATAAGTATTGGCTACTCTAGAACCTGTTTTTGCGGTGTTTGTGTTGTTGGCCAGAACCAGTTTATTTAGTTCTCCTTTTCAATTTGCTTCTAATTCATCAATATATGCTAAATGCACCTTTCTCCGCCGCTGGTGGTGGTGGGTGTGTTTTAAATAGTGAAAAGGAATATAATTATATCCAATGTTAAGTATTATTTTGTGCTCAATTTCAGACAAGAAAATTTTTTCTAAGAGTTGATCGATTGTAACAGTGGACATGAAATTTATGAACAAATATAATTAAGTAAATCTCTATAAAACTTTATTCTTCAAGGATTTTTTTTCTCACATTCCATCAAATCAAGATAAATACGTAGTATAAGCAAATGGTGGTCTTAAGGCTTAACCCCACGATATGACCCTTTTAAAAATAAAGCCGTGAGACCAAATGGTCCAAAACAAACAATACCGCAACTAACTTTAGTATGTAAATTATGGGACATTGGTGACAAATAATATTCCAATTTAAAAAAAAAAAATTATAATAGTTTAGGATTTTAAGAGAGAGGACCGGACTCAAAAGTATAATCTAATGGTAGGTGTAATGGACAAATCATCAGACCAACCACGTCTTATCTAACAATGATATGATATGGTAGCAGTAATATGCGGTAAATTACAATAATGAATCCATACTTTTCTTACCTATATATAAATATAAAATTTATTGTAAATGTACGACTCTTGAATTCAAAAACAAAATAAAATTTTCAGCATTAATTGAAATATATGCATTGTGTGCTTATTATTTTATACAACGTGCCGTATTATATGAGTTATATAGAAGATTATTTTAGCTTTTATCTCCTTTAGATTATAACAAAGTTCAATATTTTTCAATAATAATCATGATACCTTTTTAAGTTAGAAGAAAAAGAGAGAGAACCACCAATGATAATAACAGGACAACAAATAAGAACACACCAAAGGAAAAAGGCAGTCACATTTGTCATCTTCCCCTTATAATGACTCTTTTGAACCAATCCACTAATAAAAAGTGAGGAAGTAGAAGAAGAAGAAGTGAACAACAAACAACAGTAGATATAGATAGAGATAAGCGGTGAGTAATAATTAAGTGATGCTTCTTCTTATATATGTTGTCAACTCCATAGCAATTAGCACGTTAAAAGCATTTCCATAAATAAAATGTCAGGCCACCAATGCTGACTATAAACTTTTGACAGACCACCGCATTATTACCACCAACCTCAAACTTTTCAGAAACCTACTCTCTCTTTTTTCTTTTTTTCTCGATATTTTAATAAGATTTTGATGAATTTTATATATACAGTTATACATAATAGTTTATATACATATTAATTAATTTTAGGTTCAACACTAATAAACTTACCATATATTGTACCATTTTTTCCGAAACTAAACTAATGCGAAGAAAATTCCTACAATAAATTATGATACCAAATAATTGGATTAGGAGTGTAACATGCGAAGATCAAACAGTATATTTACGATTATTTAAACCCCTATAACCCCCTATAACTGACGATGAAAGGGATGCGTATTAATAAATGTGTTAAGATGTATATGTATAGGATTTTTAGTGTATTACAAATTTCTATGATTTAATGTCAATTTTGTTAAAATAGGCTTTTTTTAGTGTATGATTACATGTTTTCAATAGAATAGAAAGTCTAACAATATATCCATCGCCTCAAAAGAAGTTTTTAATTACCGTATTAACAAAATGATTGATGAAAATGGCTCCAATTATAAATAATAATAAAAAATTACTTAGCATTGACAAATGACATATATGTACTCAACATAAGAAATTGAGGAATATATTAACTAATGTAGGACCCACCGTTACCGTTACGGCAAAGTTAACGTCTATTGTTGATGATCGTGGTGGGGCTGATGGTGGTGTTGCCTTCCCTTTCTCCTCTCCACCACCGTCTGTTCATGAGAATCACAGACCTGCGTCTTGAACTTGCACCCGAACCTCCTGGTCAATGACTCCCTCCAACCACCTTTCTTGTCGATCTTATCGATCACTTTCTTCATTGACGAACACTCTCTCTCCAGCTGATGTACCCGCGTCCTCATGCTATCCATGTCTAGTCGTAGCACCTGATTCTCCCTCACTGCTTTTCTCCACGTGGCACCGTTGTTGCTCGATTCCGCAACAACTTCTTCGCCCCCTATCGTCTCCGCCTCATCCTCCACGTCTTCGTCTTCCTCTCTTATTCCAGACGTTCTCCCCGCTTCTTGCGGCACCGCAGCATCCGCCGCCAACAGCGTCCCGGCGATAGCGTGGCGCAACTGTAGCTGCTCGAAAAACAGAACCTGAACCACCGCGCGTAACGGTAAACGCTCGTTTTGTGCTGCGTGTGTGCACGCTTCGAGTGTGAGCTTTTGACAGTCCAGTACTCCACAGATCTTCTCGCGCTCTGCCTCCGATATCCATGGATGTGCCTATAAAACAGCAAAACCAGAATTTCAGGTTAAAAAAAAAAAAAAAAAAATCTAAAACAGATACTACAATCACAATAATATTACCTTAAGATACACATCGACGGCTCTGTATAGACCGTCGTCGAAGAGTCTGGCTTGATCGGGAAGAGAAATTGTTAGATTGTAGAATTTGTCTGGTTTGAGATTTGAATCCGATGCGATCTCCGCAAGATAACCGTCGAACAGTTTGCCAACCAACATCAATGGTGGAGATCTGGCATTGTTATCTTGTTGTTGTTGCTGACATTGTTGAATTTGCAGACTGTCCAAGAAGAAACTTAAGATCCTTTCAATGCAATTAACATCATACAACGTTTCGTTGAGATATGAATAGCTTGGGATCAGAAGATCATCGAGTGTAGCTTGATCGAGTTGAGATCCGATTTTCTTCTCCAAAGCAGAACGACACGATTCGGATGCGTTTAGTATGTTCGCGGTTCTCAACAATCCAAACAAGAACCTTGTAGCAGTTGAAGACGTGGAGGAGCTGCTTTTCTCTAATGGAAGATTCGCGATCACAGTCTCCAAGAGCTCTCTCTGTTCGTTCTCTGAAGGTATTGTTGAAGAAGAAGAACTAGGTTTTCGACTGGACCTTGATATTCCTGGAATGTATTTCTTAGCGTAATGCATCAAACAGCTCTCGATAATGTCCGGATTCAGATCTCGTTGTTGCATTGCAGAAATCAAACGCTTCAACAATGGCAGACTCAACAGCGATAGATCTTCAAGCCAGGACTCCGCATTTTTGGTGGCTTTTCTACGTAGACCGGCTTCGATTCCGTTCCACAAAGCTTGATTCGAAGCTCCTCCTCCTCCTCCTTCAGTCACCGGCCAACCAAACAGAGTAGGATCTGCAGAGGAAGCTCTCGAAGCTATTGAATCTATACATTTTTGAATAATGCCCAAAGACTCTGCTAAAGACAGGACGATTTCGCAGGATTTCAAGGCCTTGATTGAGTCCGTTCAAGCTCTTGAAAACGGATTGAGAGAAAAACCTCTCAGTCTTGGAAATGAGATTATCTTCAGAGTAATCGTCGGTCATTTCGAGAAACTCCGCTGCGCAGCGAAGAGGAGCGACGTTTGAAGACGACAGCTCCATCTTCACACCGTAACACCACTTCGCCACCATCTCAAACGTCTCCGATCCTCCCGGAAAATCCGGGAGGCTGATGTGGCACTCTGCTTCTTCCTCTTCTTCAACTTCGTCCTCTTCTTCCACGATTTCTGTCTCATTATTATTATTATCAGCATCATCATCGCCGTCTTGTCTCGAAGCGTTGACAGGATTTGTCTCTTGCTCTGCTATCAACTGGTGCAGCTTCCTGCTCTTTGACATCAAAGGAAACTGAAAGAAAAAAACAAACAAAACAAAAAAAAAAAATTGTCAGTTGAAGATTCCGTTTCATTTCAAATCCGAAAGCAAAAAAGATAACAAACTACTAACCTTATGAAGATGAAACGACATTTCATCGACTTCAATCACAATGTCGCTAGGTAATCCAGTAGTACAAAACCTGCAACAAATTTACTCAAATAAATTATAAAAAAAAAATATTGAAAAGAGAAACAAATTAAAATTATGTATTTGACTAACTAACCATGCTTGTCCTTTAGAGCTGGACTTCTCTGCTGCCATTTCTTCTTACTTTCTCTAACAGTAAAAACTTCACAAACTATTCCAGATCCATGAAAAAGAAGAAAGATAAGAACTAAAAGTGAAATTTTGAGTGAAGTATGCAGAAGAATATAAAAAGAGAGGATTCAGAGTTTTGGAATCCGAAAAAAACTGAGACCGGACAAATGAAACTTGAACAAATTTCGAAAAAGTGGATCATTCATGTATATCAGATATGATTATTGATTATGAATTATGATCATTGCTTTTAACAAAATTTTCTTTCTCTTTCTTTTTGAATCAGACCAGAATCTCAACCACTCACTCTTCTCCCGAGAAAAAAAAAATTGGAATAAAAGAGAACGTCTTTTTCTCTCGTGAGCTTTACATAGAATTAGAATAATCAAAATTGCTTGCCAACTGTTGCAGTGTGTGTTGTGTGTGTGTTTCTACCGAACCTTTTGCGTAAATCATGCAATCCATTTTTATTTTTTTTTAATACATTTTGATTTCATTATATGCTTGATAAGTAAAGTTTAAGAACAAGAATGTTGTGTCTTTAATGACTATAATTCCATCAATCGGTTTGATGAAAAACACTTGAAATTTGAAAAACACATGTGTTGGTGTGAGTAGTTCGGCACTTTCATCCTTTAAACTAAGGTCGTGGGTTCAACCCCTTGTGAACGGAGCTGCACATATTGTGAGCACTTTACCCCTTAAGTGGGTCGACTCGGTGCTAGTCCGAATTAATCGGGATGTAGACATGACCGATTAGACTAGTATGGTGGACCGACCCCACCCGGAAACCGGATGGTGTAAACCAAAAAAAAACACATGAAATTTGAGTTTAGTTGTTATAATTAATTAATTCATGTTTATCTTAATAGAGTCAAAATAAATCTGGCTTAGTCAAAGATAAGGTTCATATTATTAATTACCAGAGAATTTTACTATTTGAGTACAAATCCACTCATTGTTGTCATATCTCACATAGTTGACTAGTCAACATTGCTTGTGTGACACTTTGACCTAGTATGAACTTTGGTAAAAATTAATACATTCATATCTAAGATTATATACCAATTACGTATATATGATTTGATAATAATCCAGATAGAGCTAATTAAGTAAACATAATTAAACATATTAATGATAAATGTCATTCATGCATGTAACAAGAGCTCCTAAAATATCCAACGGGATGCATAATGACATTCAGTCTCTTAGCTGGACCATTTTTTATCATACAAAAATTTGGTTAAATTTTCATTAATCAGAGATTTTTAATTAATTACTTTAGTTAAAGCCAACCGAATGAGTGAAAATTACAAATTTAGTCCTCAAGAATGAACCATAAGTTAGAGGTCCATTTAATACTAGTAAGATCTTTTTGGGAACATAAATATTCACATGCTGTGCATGACCTACATTGAGATAACAATCTTTGCAAACTTCAATTTTTATTTATTTATTTAAAAAAAATTGACACTAAGACATCATAGATTTACGGAACAATCGAGATTAAATACTATACACATAACTTATATATTTACTCTTATAACATTTTAGAGAAAATTTAAATACGTATTTCAAACATCTAAAAATTAATGTGGAACCAATCGAGATTAAATACTACACACATAATTTATATATTTACTTTTATAATACATTAGAGAAAATTTAAATACATATTTTGAACAACCAAAAATTAACGTAGAAGAGAATGTATAGACCATTTATTCCATACTCTCAAAAGTTTTGAACATTAAATTTGCATGGGTCTATGATATTGGCTTGTGGAAATTTGGAATTTTAGGTCTGAACATTGAAATAAAAATATAGGGTAGCTTGGTTTTCATTTATAGCTAACCTATCTACCCTTGAACCCATTCATGTTTGCATTTATGACTATCATTAATGACTGGGAAGAAAAGGATGTAATCATTTATTCTTGAAATAATACTGATGTGGTCGTGTGAATTGTGATGGGAATTTTTTTTTTAAAGAGTTTTGAATGCGGCTAGCTGTGGGAAAATTTTTGTTGTGCCCACTACCTACCAATAAATTTTTTGGATATTAATTTCTCTATAATGACATTAGGGTTCTTTCTTCTTCTCATTTTCATATTTACTTATCTACTAAAAACTTTTTATAATTAACATTTAATTTTGTTACCAAAAAACTAAATACGATAAGGGTAGTGTTAATCTGTACTCTTAGGACACAAACTAAAATACTATAAATAAAAATATTAATACTGTTTTTATTGTTTTTAATTATAATAAATACATAAACATCACAATAAATACATTTTAACTTTCTATCTATAGTTACTATAAGGGCATAGGTTAATATTATCCATAGAATAATACTTTACTATATTGGATATAAGTTTTTTTTTTTAAAAATTTGACATCGAATAGGGGACTACAAAATGTGCCAGAACAATAGCGAGAGATATTCCCATAGGTAAACAATGGCGAAGCTATTAAGAGTTCTGGATATGCCCCTATAGTATCGTGAAAAAGTTCCATTTAATCCTTGATATTAAGCTTTTTTTTTCTTCCCTTTCATCCCTTTAAAATGAAAATTTTACTGTTTGGTTCTTTCAAAACTTTGTTAAACTTGGAATTCTGATTTCGCATCCGACATGGTGAAAGTAGAAACTTGATCTCCACCACAAACATTGAATAGTAGATGCACATTATTTTAGCTAAAAGAGAATGTGTGCAACAATAAATGTAACTTAACAAGTTAATAAGGTTGTGGATATAATTATCATGGCTTTTGAAAATAGGTCTCTCATAGATAAGTAATCAAATTATTGAGCCAAGATTATGATTTGGTGATGATGATGACAAAAACAGTGCCTTATGAAAGAAAATTTTGAAATAATTTAGAGCACTAACCATATGGATTATTATCAAATAATTAAAGTAAAATTGTGATTAGCTAGAGAGAAGGAATAGTGATAATTAATGATGTCAAAAACAGTGGCAATGATGAATACAAAGAAAACCCCACTTGTGACTTTGCCCAAATTAAAAAAAAAATGAATCTTCTACTGATAAAATTGTGTGCATGCCTTTGACAAAAAAAAATGGAATCATTTAAGTCATGAGGAGAGGCCTCTATTTCTGCAAAATTCACATGGTTTTGGTGACTAAAATCATTAGAACAAAATGCTCAATGAAATGATGAGTAATACTAATAATAGTTAATTTGGGCTCCTTTATTTGTTTGTGTATGATTTGTGGGGTTGTTTGTGGCCCTCTAATTCCAATCAAAGACAACAAAAAGATGAACAATAAAAAGCCAAAAATGTCTTGCTTTTGGGTTATAAAATGTTATGATGTGGGTCAACATTTAGAAACTTGAGCAAAAAATTAGACAACAACTTCATCATTTCCTTGAACTTTTCAATCCCTAAATTTCAAATCTCCCACTCCCTCTAATGCACACATTAAATTTAAACCATCATATATTACTATGACTTTTGTCTTACATATTTTTATTTATTTATTTTTCAAATGTCATTCACATCACGTAACTCTTTACACCCACATAAACACAACATCAGTGACATACTCAAATATATTAGAAAAGTAAAAAAATACAATTAAGCTAGGTTGCCTTCATTTATATGCACTTTGCTAATACATAACATAACATACATACATTATTTTGTTTTTCAAACATTAAACATAAAAAGAGACCGTGTTTAGGGTATATAATATTTGAGATTTGGATTTAAGTGATTAAGATATATATATATATATATATTCATGTAATCTCTTTTAATCATCAATGAATTTCTTTATCATCTCTACTCATGGATTATTTAAGTTTGATTTTGAATAATATAATTAATTTCTCATACACTATATGAAGATGCTCGTGAACCAACTAAAATCTTTATTTATAACATTATGCATACCATATCAACAAGAAATGCAATAAAAATAACTAGTGGGCTAGAAAAGTCTAAAAGAAGGGAAATACAAGAATCATAACAAACAAATAATTATAAATAAAAAAAACACACACAAAACCCTATGAGATTAATGCTTTAAGATGAACCATTTCAAGCTATCTATAAAAGATAACAAGTTCTCGGAGTCTTTATTTCAATAATTTATCCACACATACACATAAAAAAAAAAAGAGGGTACATTAATTGGTCAATAGAATATTGACCAAAAATACCCACTTCATATTATTTAAAGCTTGATTCAACTGTGGTGTTGAAAATAGTAAAATAGTGTTGGTAATGGTGTCCAACCTAAATAAACAATTTTTTTTTTTTAATTTTGTGAATTATTTATTCACATATATAGTAATAGCCCCACCATGACTCCAACATAACACCTACTGATTCAGCATCCAAAGCATTTCAAGAATTCGAAATGTTGTTGCCTGCCAAAAACAAAACAAAAAAACAACAAATTAGTGCGTGGACTACACTTCATTTCAAATCAAACAAAACCAAATAAAAGCAGTTTCAGCTTGGATTATTCGTCATTGTTTTGCAACTTTATGAATTCAATTTGCTAGAAAGATTTTAACACTTTAGACACTTTTTTCTTTAACAAAAAAGCAGAACTTTTAAAGTGGGGCTGGAATGATCAAAATTTACTGTTTTTCTTACACTAGAAGGTGAGATGACATATATGGAAGTTAATTAAAACTTATCCTAATCACCAAAAGATGTTAGATATTCAGCTTTAATCATCATGTATCAATATTAATATTTATAAGTTGAGGTGATTCAATAACAAGTCGTTTACACACATATCAATAAGATTATGAGTTCAAATTATGTATCATTTCCAAATTTATAATAGTTCGTGTTGTTAGTGGATTTTCTCCCACATGGACGAAAGTTAAGACTATTATGCGCCGTAAATAAACAAATACTAGCCTTAGCACCCTCCGATGACGATTATTTTAAAGATAAAACCGTGAGGCTCGATGGGCCAAAACAGACAACAGCTCGTGGTTTTAACATAAGAATTAAGATGAAGCAAGTTGTGTAGATGAAGAAATACCAGTAGTGGTGGTTGAAGTTGAAGTTGAAGTTGAAGTTGAAGTTGAAGTTGAAGAAGGTTGGTGTTGAGTAGGTGCTGGGTCAGTTGGGATGACAACGCCAGGCCACGAGCGGCACATGCAGTGCTTGCCCTCCTCTATGCCAGCATAGACGGTGGCGAGGTGTCTGCCGCAACCACCCCACGAATATTTCCCACATTGCTTGCAATCCACCTTAAAACACATGATCAGAGATTGTGTTTTAATTTGTCTAGCAATTATAAATAATCTTTGATGTGGAAGAAATATTTTTTGTGGGGTGGTCTGGTGGTGCCTAATGATCACTTTCTATTATATATATATATATATATATATATATATATATATTTATATCCATTTTTAAGATTGTTTTTTACAAGTTTGAGATCACTTTGATTTCATAGCTAGTGTGTCTTTGTGGTTATCGAATTTGGAGCTTCTCTTTGTAATTGTTCACAATGCTAGATTGCTTGCTTTGCTCTTGTTTAGTGACAAAATTTAGGTTGCTTAGTACAATGGCAACTCTTGTCCTTTAATCCTTGAGTGGATATAGAATATAGAATCAACCGTTAGGGATATGACCGGATTTGTCGAGATCAATATTCACTATATGTGCGATTCATATATTAATTTCCTAGTGGTAGATATCTAGACCTACCGCGTGTGTATATGACTATATGTATTTGTATTTTCAGGTCTTCTCTTCTATTCCTATATGTAACTTTTGATATGTACCAGTTGGACAAAGACTCACGTTCTCTACAGTTTTTTTTTATTGTGATTAGTTAGTTGGTCAATCAAATCCTAAAATTCCCATCGTGGTTGGTTTTAATTTACTTATCAAATATGCCATTGTTGTCACCCTCACCATCACCGTCACAATCCAGACCATTCTGCGATGTTGAACTGTGTCTCCATGGATGGACATGGAAATAATTGCACTTGGAATCTTTGTAAAATCGCTTCATTAGAAATCAATGACCAAAAGCCTTATTGGACGAGCTATTAAAAGAATCTTTTGCCAAACAGCTGCCCTCTCTATTCATTAAATTGAGGACAGCCCTATATAAATGCCCATCCTTCCAGCCTGGCCAATTGCCATCCATAAAACAGCCAAAACTGTAATGGAGGAGCACTTGGCTTTGACAACTTCTAACAAGTTCTTGACGACCACCCAAAGAAGAAAACAAATATGATAATTGGTACCATTGAGCCTGTAGATAATCATCAGATTAAGATTGGTACAACACCAAAATACCAAGCATCAGACAGAATAATACTATATCTATACGATCTTCAAAAGACTCGTTTTAGATAATTTTGAAACATCCACACTTCTATGAAGAGAAGACTACAACAAGATGCAACAAATGAGTAAATGACAGAACACAGTAAGTAGGGAATGTCAAGCAGCTAGAAAGGATCTATTAAATCAACATTTTAATGGTGAGCTTCCAAAGACCCACCAAAATTTATATTGGTTAGAACTTAAAAAGGTTCTAATTATGGACCAAGGAATCCAAAATCATTAACAGATATCAAGCACCCCCTATGTCGTCAATCTATGGGTCCAATGCAGGTTTCTTCATTGCGGTCGATTCTCCTGAGCCTGAACTGGTTGACACTCGCTTCACTCCTCTTCCTACCGTGCCAAGATGTGTAACTGGAGCAGCTGCAGCATTTGTATGAGCAGTGGAAACAGTTGGAGAATCAAACTCGCCACTGCCAGTAGCAATACCCATTCGTGATGAGCTCATAGCAGCTGAAGATGCAATCTTCTCATTGCCTTTTGAATTTGCCTTGGCAACTGCCATCCCAAGGATTTCTGAGAGAATTGACTTTGGGTTCAAGATCATTTGTTGTAAATCTTCAAGCTGCAAATACAAGAATAAACTGTTAACTAGGGTAACTTAAAATATGAATGTTTTTAATTTCTTACGGAAAATTACTCCTGCCTTCTTTTCCAGTTCCTCAGCGAGGCCAGTGAGAGTCTCAATCTCTGCTTCCTTATCTACCAGGGTTTTATCATTTTGGCATGCGTTGGAAGACTGCTGTATGCCATCATCTAATTCAGAAGCAGCAGATGATGTTGCTGACTCTGCGGAACTCTTTACTTCGCTCATGAGCCGCTGTACCCGTGACTTGCAAATAGATATAGCCTTCTGGCAATATGGAATTGCTTCTTCAAGCTTGGATCCAATCTCCAGACATAAACATATGCGGAAATTTCTGAATAATAGAATTAAGGTTGTCGCCAATGAAAGACCAGATCAAAAATATAAGGTGAGAGAGATCAAAGAATTGCTTTATAGTTCAGACAACATAATGCTCAATTAACCTGAAAACTTGATCATAAACAGATCATTGAAAGTTATCATCTATATTAAAAATTGAAGAGGATACAGTTCAGCTATGAGTCGACTGTCAGGTTCAACCAGTCCTTCTAAGATGGATAATGCTTTCTGGTAATCACTGAGTGAAGTTTCAATGTCCTCTGCATGTTGCATAACAGAGGCATAAACATTGTTAGTCCAGATGAGAAACTTCCAGAAAATCACAGCTAACAACAAGTAAACACGTTAACAAACCTCGTTCTAATGAAACTTCCCCTAGTGCTGATAATATGTCCACTTTCTCCATTGTGTCACCCGAGTGCTTTTCAGCAATTGCCCTAGCAACATCTAGCATTTTCCATGCCAAATCCAAGTCAGATTCATCTTCATCTGCTTCAGCTAGGCACTCATCATCACTAGCCCCTTCATCTTCCTGGTCTTTCCCACCAGTAACTGTAAACATATAAAACAGTAGGTTTCATATATGGACAATATCTCCAAAACTTATGATGGAGATAAATTGACAAATAACAACAGGCGCACGTAACAACATTTTATGAGTCTAAACCAAACAATTTCAGGGACGCAAGTCAAGTCATCTACCACCATCTTAGATCATATAAAAGCAATATCCCCTCAAAAGCCATTTCACATAGAAGAAAATTACTCCTGCCTCATCAGATATCTTTTAACAATTGTATGAAACACTCATACAAACATACTTGGCTGTAAATTATTTGAAAAATTGAAACAAACATTAACAAAAAAATAAAATAAAAATGCATCAATGGGCATTGCAGGGTATCAAATCCACACCCTTGAGTTATAAGAGTTCAATAGAAAATCTATGAATTTGGTCATCAGCAATATGCACTAACAAAAAAATTTATTACTTCAACCAGGATTAAAAAGAGGTTAGGTCTCAAGAGAATTAATGTGACAACTGGGACATTCTTATAGAAGTTGGAAAGAATATAACTTCCACTCTTGTAGCATTTTAAAACAGGGATATTAATGATGCACAGAAGAAATAATTTGAAGGGACATGCCACGGTGATCAGACTAGAGTGAATTGTTAATACTGAACTTATATCAATTGTCGCAATAAAAGGTAAAATTGCAAGAGAACTCCAAAAGAATCAGAAACTATCTACCACAGAAAATGTAAAGTCTCTCCCATCAGGGTTCTTCTAATACCTCTAAAGCCAAAGTTAAATGTTATTTGGACAAGTAAACCATCACCTATGCCAGCCTACCTCACCCTTCTATCCTCATCTTCCCTCCAATCCAGAGTAATTGACAAACAAATACGAAAACTTCTAGATTCTGAAAAGTGGCGAGTTTGATTTGGTAATACCCATAGAAAACATAAACTTTTTTTACTAGCTGCAGATCACGTCTCTAACATCACATGTGACAGGGTAACATAAATTCTGTATTATCTTCATTAAAAAACATAAATTCCATTATGATTCCAAACCTGCTCTGTAAAATTTTTAATTGATCATTTTTCAACCATATGACATGTGACAGAAGTAAAAGAAGATTCAAATCCATGTGCATGATTCCCAAAATAATCATATAGAAATGTGAATAGACCACATGTAATAAGTTCAAAGCATAATAGTCAGGTTCCCATTTTCCATGCAAAGTAAAATGCTTTGCTCCCTAAAGCATTTGCAGGAATTAAACAGAGACTCAACTATCACCATCCACCACAAATCGACACAACTTATAACAAAAATTCGCCAAAAGCTAAATGAAGTGAGATGTATTTGAATTTGTAAAATCAAATACCTAAACACATACTAATTTCATTAAGTCACATTTACTTGAGCTCAGACAACCAATGTTTGATATTGCACATGAGGCTTCCACATATCTCAGCTAATACCAAAAGGGAAAGACCGAAAAAAAAAAAAAAAAAGGGCTACAGCACTACAACCATGTGGTGGACAAAGTTTATTGTGTATGTGCATGCCAACAAATTTCTAACAGCCTGTACCTGTTAATGAAGAGAAGTTTCTTAAATAATACACATTAGATATCACTTTACAAAAACAAATTGACTATAGATAAAATTCCAGGAATGTGCGCCATGTAAGCATGAAAGTATCAGTATAATCCCCTTATAATCACCATTAATAAGTTAAATCATTAAGAGATATAATTCAAATATAAAAATTCATAAATTAGGTAAAAACCGCATTAGCAAAATACAAACCATCATCTCCTGCTCCTTCCAGGTTGTTTGAACTCCCAGCCTGTTCAGCGTTACTTGAATCAGAAGCTATGGAAGATTCTCCATTCACAGCACTCTTAACAGATCCATCTTTGTCAGTATCTTGCTGAGATTCAACCTCCTTCTTGGGCACTGAACCCAATGGATCTGCCTCCTCTTGAGCTTTGTACAGCAGGGAGCGTCCAAATTGATAGTAAGCATTTAGGCACTCGACAGCAAGTTCACCAAAATGAGCAACCCTGACGATCAAGGATAAAACTTCAAGGATTTGGTACCAATAATGCAAGAGGCCACAAGCTCACTTTAAAACAGATTCAGTAAATTAGAGAAGCACATAGTACATGCATGGAATGATTCCTTTTCCATCCAAGAGAATACTAATTCGCATTCCTCGATTCTCAATAAACATCCATAAAAGAAAATTTCTACCAAGCTTTAGTCACATCTAATAAAAAAAATCCAATCTTTAACTTGCTTTCTACATGTCACGTGATAGTATAGTTAACAAGTGACCCAACAAAATAACTATCACTACGTTAAACCCTCTTGAAAACCTTGTGCTGCCAAAAACCCTAAACCCTAATTAACGCAAGCACCCACATTAATTCATTCATCAACATTATGGTAATATGTTAGGGTTTATCTCCTACAATGGAGACGAGAATAAAATTCAATTCCACATTCTTGAAAGAAACAACATATAGAAGTGAAACAAAAAATGTAATTAAAAAAAAAAAAACCCTAACCTGATCTCAAGAGCACGGCTAAAGCAGTCAGAAGCCTCGCTGTAATCACTTTCTTTCAAAGCTAATCTTCCTCTGTCTATCAACTCGTCGGAGAACTCCACCGTCTTCTCTCGATCGTCATCGGCGCTGACGCCAGAGGTTTCGCCGACGTTATCATTGTTGTTGCAAGTCGACTCAGTGGCTCCCTCCGCAGCAGACTCTATAGTGGCTTCCACTGACGCCTTGTTGTTTGCTTCTAGGGTTTCCGTCACTTTCGGAGTCTGTTCCTGTTCTGTCATCGTCACCGACGCTTCTTCTTCCGCCATTTCCTCTCTTCGTATTTATTACTTCGTAAAATTTGTTGTTTTGCTTTTAAGTTTTAATTATTCTGGAATCAGATTAAAGATTTGATATTCATCTTTAAAACGACACCGTTGTCTGAAACTGGACATATTTGACAATATTGCCCCTACAGGTTGGGCCATTTTTGTCCACACACAACACACCACACAAAATGTCTTGAACCACTAGCTCGTGACTCACACACCACAATATTTTGTGAAGAGATTATCAAGAACAGAGCCATGGCTGCTTCCACAGTCTCTTCGATTTCACTACAAACTCTATCGCCACCTCGTGCGAGCACTGTCTCTCACAAGGCGGCGCAATCGCCTAAACCTGCGCTGGCGATTCAAACTAACCGGAGGAAGTTACTGTTCGTTTCGATGACGGCAATGCCGGTTTTGACGGCGATGGAGTCGGCGTGTTTTGCGGCGGACATTGGGCTGTTCGGTCTGAGGAAGAAAGTTAGGCAGGCGGAGAAGTTAGCGGTGAAGGAAGCGGCGAAGTTGGTGAAGGAAGCGGAGAGAGAGATCAAAACGGCGGAAAAAAAGATCGAAACGGCAGAGATAGAGATCGAAACGGGAGTTGTTGGTTTTGGGGGTTTGGCGCAGGCGGGAGTGGTGGCGGGAGCGGAGGTTGTTGGACTGTTGGTTGCTACTTCTGTTGTCAATGGAATTTTAGCACCTCAAAAATAAAAAATAAAAAATTAAAAATTATTGTATTTTTATTTTTATTTTTATTTTTTTGTGGATTTTATGTTTATTGTAATGCTATTATAAGTGGTAATATAATTTTTATTTATTAGTTTTCTAATTTTTTTTCATCCGGATTATTCCAATTTGAAGTTTATAAGTCAAATTAAAATGAAATCTGTATAATATTAAAAAAAAATGATAGGAAGAATTTGAATGAAAATATGAATTCATTAATATCCAAAATTATAAAATTAATAGGTGTAGCCAACTAGGGGCGTAGCTCAGCTGGTAGATGGACGATCTTGGGACTTAGACAAATGACTCTCAGGTCAGCGGTTCGAATCCTACCGATGGCAAAAACTTCAAAAAAAATAGATGAACTAATAAGTGTTGTCTCAAAAAAATATTATAAAATTACACAGCAGCCTCATAATTCTCAGCCGTAAAATAAGAAAATATGGAGGATAAAATGGACATTTCGCTCCACTACTAATAAGTACTGACGTGCCCGGACACGTCATCACATAATAACGAATAAATACTGACATGTTCAACTACACATCGAGTATGTGTGATATGACCGACACGTCATCACATGGTTACCGAATAGAGTGCCAGATAAGCAAGTTATTGAAAATGCGATGGCGTGGCTGGGCACATCAATACTTGATACCTGAATAACCTGTGACGTGCCCACACAAGTTCTGCTTTCTTTTACTTTCTCTCTCCGAAAAATTGATGACTCAAAACGACGTGTCGTCTCAGAAGCAGCGGCGGCGACAGTTTTCGTTTCTGGGTTCGGTTGGTAATCGACCCCAATCGAGCTTCACTGTTTTTTTCTCGATCTGAGAAGCAAAGAAACCTTCAAAAACCCTAAATATGGTTATAAAAGTGTTCACTTTGTTATTGTTATTGTCTCTCTTGTAATTTTTAGCGCTGTGTTGATATGTTTGTGTAATTGTGTGTTTATATAATTTCATTTTCTTTTAGATGAGACTCTGGTTGTGGTTGGTTTTTGAATACACAGCTTTGTTTTTGGTGTTAAAAGAAGATTATTTGATTTGGGTGTTTTGAAATGGGTCTGTGACTGTGCTCTGTAAATGAAATTTCTGTTTTGTAGATGTTCAAATTAATCACAAATTGGGAGAATTTGAATTTTTTTTTTGTTATATAGGTTTTGAGGAAATGCAAAGGAGATTGGAGTTGATTGCTTTGTGGATTGCAGGAAAATGAATTTAAATCGTAATACAATTGAATTGGATTGGCTCAGGAGATATTTAGTTATAGAAATCTTAAGTAAATACAAATCATTAGATTTTAATTCATGTGTCATTGAGTTTTACTTTGAAATTGAATGAATTAATTCCCATAATGTATGTTGATATTTTACATGGAAGCTTGTGGTTCTCATATGAGCTTTATGTTTTTTTTTGTTTTTGAAAGCAGAACATTAAATGGAAATACATTTGATGTCTTTTTACTTGACGTGTTTTCTTGGCAAGTTTCAACATTGATAGAAAATTTGGAGAAAACGAAGAAATTATGGTTGAGGCCACCATGTTTGATTGGTCGATTTCCATTTTGAAAGCTTTTGTTTCTAAAACAGTTCACTGTCTTTTTATATCACAAAGCAAACTCGGATTCCCAAAAAACTCTCTCCCTTTGATACAATTTCTCTGATTTCCGCCTTTGATTATTTGGACGTTTGCTGTTTCTTGTGTCTAAGATAATTGTAGATCTGGAGTCAATCTGATTTGGTGATTGTGGTGTTAACTAGGAATTGGATGATGAACTACAAGACTCGGTCACTCACTCTGTGAGTTCTTGCTATCTTGTTGCATGAATACATAGGGAACAAAGACAAAATTGAGTTCATTAGATGGATGGAAACCGTTAAATCACATACTGTTGGTATTTTATGGGTACACCTAAGATGGGTTCAAATCCAAATAAAGAAATACATTGAGTCCAACCTAAGCCCACACTTGTAAGTTATCAGGAGTAGTGGTGTAAATATGGCCCGGGTCGAAAGGGCCTGGCACGCACAGCCTGCCAAGGAAGGCAGGCAGTTCCAGGCACGGCCTAAAAGATAGGCATGCCGTTCCGGCCCGGCACGTTGGCGGGCCGCGTGCCGGGCCTTAGTAGGCCTGTCCGTCGTGCCGGTTAGGCTGGCCGGCACTGCAGGCTGACCGTTAGACCCGCCAATATTTTTTTTTACGACTTCCAACGGTTGAATTTTAAAAAAATTACCGTTGTTGTTAAAAAAAGTACTATTTAACCCCTACAAAAATAAAAATTATATTTTAACCCACAATTCAATTTTTCCTATAAATATTCCTACCAATTCCAATTTTTATTCACTTTCTCTCATTCTCTCATTCTCTCAATCTCTTCGGTTCTCTACGCACTACCCAATTTCATTCTTACTCTCTTTCCCTCTACACAATTTCTAATACTTAGTTATTAATTTTCTATTAGCTATCTATTATTCCCTTAAATTTCCACCAACATATCAAAGTTCAAAAGTACATTTTTCTTTAAATATTATTATTTAATTTTATATTTAGACTTTAGTTATTAATTTTAATGTTTTTGTTTAGTTAACATTTTCTCATTATATGTTTATACTTAGCTATCAATTTTAATATTATTGTTTAGTAAGTAAATTAATTTAAAATTTTTTGGTTAGTTAATTGAAATATATATTTTGTTAGTAAATTAAGCATTTTAAATGTTGTAGTGAATTTAAATATATTTTGTTAGTAAATTAATAATTTATATATAATCTAATATATTTTGTTAGTAAATTAATAATTTATGTATGTAGTAGTTAATTTAATATATTTTATTAGTAAATTAATAATTTTTACTTGTAGTAGTTAATTTAATATATTTTTTAGTTAATTAATAATTTTTTACTTGTGGTAGTTGATTTAGAATATTTTGTTAGTAAAATAATAATTTTTATTTGTGGTAGTTAATTTAGTATATTTTGTTAGTAAATTAATAATTTTTACTTGTGGTAGTTAATTTAATATATTTTTTTAGTAAATTAACAATTTTATATTTAGTTATTATTTATTAATGACTAATGAGTTCATATTTGTGTTTTAGGAAATGGATCCTAATCACCCTTCTTTTCCGGACGGTTTCAACATGCTGAACGATGATTTGGATCTTTCCCGACTGACAAGAACCGAAGCGGGACCTTCCGGTTCCGCGGTTACACCAACATCACGTCCCAAAAAGTTTATATCAAATGTCTGGCAGTGTTTTGACATAGTAGAAATGACACTCCCAGACGGTACGACCGCCCGCAGAGCTAAATGTAAGTTTTATCCTAAGGACTATACTGGTAGTAGGTAGGAAACCGGTCATTTAAGAAGGCATATGGAGAAATGCATGTCGGCATATGGACAGGTAGACACTAGAACTCAGGCAGAAATACAACGGCACCCATACGGGTCCGTTACTACGTGGATTTACGACCCCGACCGTGCTAGAAATTCCTTGGCACGATACATTACACAAACTGATCAACCGATTAATTTTGGTGACATTGTTTTTTATTCAGGAATTTATTAATGATGCATTCAACCCCCAATTTTAAACTGTTTCTAGAACCACTGATCGTATCGATAAATACACCTTTTGAGGTTCCCATTACCTAGTTTTTGTTCTCATTTTCGAGCATGTTTGGTATATAATATGTTTTGTTGATGGTTGTTGTGTGAAGGACCGAAAGGTGAAGCATGCAACGTGCATGAGTATTTTGGCCGCTACATGTAGAGTAAGGTAGAAATACGCGAGGCTTTTGCATGTATAGTCGCTATGTGTGTCTCATAGTTCTTAATGAACTCGAGTGTAGTTCGGGTAACCATGTAGAAATAGGTTGCTGGTGCACGTCGGTATAGCCCTTATTACTTGAAAGAGAATATTGGTGAGGATTAAGTGAGCACGACTTTCAACATTGACTATGCATATTTGTATGAAATTGTGTGATTGCTATGGTAGAGTCATTTGCTTAGTGTAACCATTTACATTCCATATCACTCCATTCCACCCTATCATTGTACATATTGTTTATTTATGTAGTTTGTTAGGTTAGTTTAGCATTTACTTTTCTACATTCTTTTGTATACGCAACACACGAGTCCGCTCGACATGTTGTAACAATAGCTAGAACTAGAGACGATCGGTGAATCTCACCTCCCTGCGGAACGATCCTTGCTTGCCGCTGTGCTAGTCTCTGTGACTCGCACGCTTGCGAGGCCAAACTTAAATGTTCAATCTTTTGATGGCACTTCAACGACGTGCCAGTCAACTACCACTATGAACGATTTGATAAGAATGTTTCAAACCCAACGAGATGAATTGATGGCTAAATTACAGCATCTAAGTGTCTCAATTGCATTAACTTCTGATATTTGGAACGCATGTTCCAAACAAGACTATTTATGTGTCACGGGACACTATTTAGATTCTGATTGGAGGTTAACAAAAAAAATTATTGGTTTTCGTCCTATGGATTTTGCACATACCGCAGAAAATATTTTTAATGTCATTGTTGATGTTTTAGAAACTTATGGAATAATTAATCGCATAATTTCTATCACAATATATAATGAATTTGCAAATACTAGCTCTGCTGCATTGTTTATAGAAAGAAATATCCCGCAAGTTGGGGGTTATTTCTTCCATCAACAGTGTGCATGTCACATCATAAATTTAATTGTAAAGTCTGGTATGAAGGAAGTAAGTGTTCGTATAGATCGCATCAGATCTGCCATTTCTTGGATTAGGAGCTCTAATCCAAGATTTCGAGAATTCGGCAGACATTGTACATTAAATGGTCTACGACCCTGACGATTCCAAACTGATATGCCAGTAAGGTGGAACTTTACTTACTTAATGCTGCACAATTGTTTGGACTATGATACAACTATTACATGTTTTTTTAATATGAAATTAGCCGAAATTTGTTCTTTAGAAGCACAAGCACAAGCACTCACCTCAGACGATTGGTATGTTGCAAGGATTTTTGTTGAATTTTTAAAGATTTTTTACAATGCCAATATAACTCTTTCCGGGGTCTATTACCCCACATCTTCCTAGGCAATCCATCAGATAGTGGAAATGTCTGAAGTGTTAAACACTTATCGTGAAGATACCATCTTAGGCACTGCAGTTGTTGCCATGGAGACAAAGTTGAAAAAATATTGGTTTACGATTCCTTTTCTTTATGTCTTAGGTCTTATAGTAGATCATAGGGTTAAATTATCTGGTTTAGACTTTTTGCTTGAGTTTATTGGAACTAATTTGTCAATAGATTATTCAGAACAGATTACTGAGATTCCAAACAAGTTGTTCGAAGTTTTTAGTATTTATGAGCGCAGGTTCGGCGGCGTTGACACGCAACCATCAACAGAACCGGAGACACAACAGATGTAGACAAGTTGGAGTATTCTGAAAGGGTGTAAAAAATCATCAAGTTCTTCTTCAACACAACGATCTGCTGCATCGTCTGGAGCCGAACTGAATAGATACCTTGAAGCACAATTCGATACATGCGAAGACACGGAGAAATTTGATTTGTTGTTATGGTGGAAGACATATAGCTATAGGTATCCAGTCATATCACACCTAGTACGTGACGTGCTGGTTATCCCTGTGTCCACTGTGTCTTCAGAACAAGCATTCAGCACGAGCGGACGAATTATTGAACCAAGAAGAAGTTATTTGACTCCAAAGATGGTGGAGGTATTAACATGCGTTCGGGATTGGGAGCATTCTTGAAAGAGGTTGCAAAATGAAACGGTAGACGAAGAATTTATTCAAAATTTCTCCAATTTATTTGTTGATGGGAGTTCTGGTAGTAACCAAACGCAGAACCAGGTTATACATCTACATTTACTTGTAATACGATTGCACTCTTTTTCCCTTACCAAGTTTTTATCCCATTGGGTTTTTCTTGGTAAGGTTTTTAATGAGGTAATCCTGTAAACATGTAATACTTATTTCCGAAAGTCAAAAATAATTAAATATTTCTTCATTTCATATTTTCATAACATCATGTCTTCATCTATTTTTTATTTTCTTTAATACTTTATTAACAAACATAATAAATCTATCTATTACCAATAATTTTTGTATTACACTAACATAAATAAATTGTAATCAAAATTAGATTATTACATTGTTAAAACAATATTATATAACTTAACACATTTATATTAACATAATTAAATTAAAAAAAAAAACAATTTTACCCGGTCCGACCCATTTGGCATGCCGGGACCGGCCGGCGGCACGACACGCCTGTGCCATGCCAGGCCGGAATTTCCAAAACGTGCCGGGCCTGGCACGGCACGCCAATTGGTTCCTGTCGTGCCAGACCCGGACACGTTTAGGACATTCCAGCTTGGCAGGCCCTGCCAAAACTGGTCGGGCCTGCCCGTTTTTACACCACTAATCAGGAGATAACTGTTGACAGTTTCTTTAGAGAAAAACTGGGTGTGCTGTAATTGTATCATATATAAGAGTTTCTTATTGAGAAGGAATAACTGGCCGGGACAATTACTGCAATTTTTGCTCCACATGAAAAATATGTGCACAAAGTAAGAAACACAATGAAAGAGAGCAATTGTAAAAGAGTAGGATTCTTATATTGTAATTAGAGATCAAGTTCCTTTTGGTGACTTGTTCCAGACTAATGAAAAATCAAAGTTGTAATCGATCCAGAAGGTACTCAATTATTCTTTATTCAAGAACCTATATAAATATTACACATACATTGAGAAAGAAATAGAGAATTTTTTTTTAAACAATTGATGAGCTCAGAATTCAGATGTATTCATTCTTGTAGATGGGTAAAAATTCAAAAGGAATGTTTTTCATAAATTTCATATTCCATCGATTTTATTTGATTGAAAGATTTAAATATAATGATACACATGAAGAAAAAATGGTCAACATGATTTGTTCTATATTTATTCGAAGGGAAGATATTTAGGCAACATGTGGCCTAGACAAGATCACAACATGGTTAAAAACTGACAATTTTGGAAGCACCCATCAAGAAAAATGTTGTGCCGTGTGCGTTTCTTTTTGGTTTGA
Organism: Dipteronia sinensis; assembly: GCA_033220585.1. Classification (NCBI taxonomy): domain Eukaryota; kingdom Viridiplantae; phylum Streptophyta; class Magnoliopsida; order Sapindales; family Sapindaceae; genus Dipteronia; species Dipteronia sinensis. Next base: position 4,582,159 of record CM065638.1, on the reverse strand, counting down.
GGAAATTGCACCAAAACCCTTGTAGTTTGATTTAATTAAAACCAAATGGGAAAATATGCTTCTTCTATAGGGAAACCCCCTTGAGGTTAGTCCTTCCACATGTTCTAAACAAATAAAAGAAATAAGGAGAGAGATGGCAAGGTCTTATGACTAGAGGGTTGTGGCAAAGAAATTTCTGTTTGGATTGTTTCTTTTTACGACTATTGGTATTTGATTGTCTACTTTTTCGGTTTGTAAATTGAAGTATGATTATAAAGTTTTGTTCTACATATTGAAACAAGCAATATAGATTTGTTTCTCTAAAAACAAATATAAAGTTGTTGTCATGTTTATTATTGTTTTGATTTTAATTAAAGGTATTTTTGACGTTCTAACAGTAAGACGTAATCAACCTAATGGAACTCATACCGATTGTTAACTCTATAGATGTTGTAAGAAAACAATCTTCTGCAATATTTTTGCAATTATCCCAAACCTCAGGGCTTTCCAATGCAATATCCCCGTTTAGTTTTTCGTTTTAAACAGTTGGTTTACTGAGAAATTAACAAAGCAACCGGCGTTATCTTATCTACATCAAACAAAGCAAAATCGTAAGACCCCCGAGCTTTAAACACTTGAATTAGCAGTAACTACTAACTAGAAAGTCACTAACAAAATCTCAAGAGATTCTCTGTCCATGGCTCGTCTGTGTTCCAACCCAGTTGGTCTTCACAGATTCCGACCATTTTCTCAAGCTCTTCATCAACCCTCTCAGCTCATTAAAACCTCTCACCAATCTCAACCCAAAACTCGCCTCTTTTTATCCATTATAGCTTGTCAGACATCCCCAAATCCATCTGAAACCGAAAAGGTTTGTCTTTTTCTTGTTTATTTTTACTTCTGCTCATCAGCTTTAGTTGGGTATTTTTTCTTTTCAATGAAGCTTTTTGGTAACTTGTCAATTGCAGGAAAAAGTAGTTATTGATAATGAAAATGAGAAGGATTTAGTCAGTAATAGCACAGACCAAAGTACAAGTCCATCCCCAGATTCTGGTTTTATTCAATTTCCAAACAGAGAATTCAACAAGCGAATTGCTTTGTTTTCCACTCTTGGGGCAGTTGGATTTTTCATATTTACACGTCTACATCTTGGTGTTTCTTTGAAGGACCTATCTGCTGCTGCTTTACCGTATGAAGAGGTTTGATTTTCATTTCCAATTCTTAAGACTGCAATACCTGTTATTACATATACAATTCCAGAATTTAGAATCACATTTACAAAGCTTTAATGTTGTTTCTTATATTTCAGTTTTGTTGCTTATGGTTTTATTTTTGGTTATCTATAGGCCCTTGGAAATGGGAAGCCAACAGTAGTGGAGTTCTATGCAGATTGGTGTGAAGTATGTAGAGAATTGGCTCCAGATGTTTACAAAGTTGAACAACAATACAAGTAATAATCTTTAAGCTCTAATATGTTGATCTATGTCTATTGATATTGTAATTTGTAATGATTATTACAGTTCTCTGTGGAAGATATTTGTATCCGAATAGTTGCTGGTCCTGTCGATGAAGTCTTTTTGTTTTATAGATACATTAACTTTGTTTTGCTCGAGGCTGAATACATTGTGTTGGTATAGGAACCGTGTGAATTTTGTTATGTTGAATGTTGACAACACGAGATGGGAACAAGAGCTTGATGAGTTTGGTGTTGAGGGTATACCGCATTTTGCATTCCTGGATAGAGAAGGGAATGAGGAGGGTAATGTCGTAGGTAGGCTTCCGAGAAAATACCTGCTTGAGAATGTGGATGCTCTCGCACGAGGAGAAGCTTCCATTCCTCATGCCCGTGTAGTAGGGCAGTATACAAGTGCTGAAAACAGGAAGGTGCACCAAATTGTTGATCCTAGAAGTCATGGATAGACACTATCTTCCCTTTTAAGTCAATGGTGTATGCATACAAGGTAATGTATTCCAAACTTAAATTATCATCATGTAACTAATTGCAATTGAAATTCACTTTAAGTGGAATTTTCAGAGGAGAATCCTGAGAAAATGACTCCATCCCAATGCACTTGAGGACTGCATTTGTCCCAATCACTACCGAAATTCTCGTAAAACAGGCTTCATAAGCGACCTTCATGCAAATATTTGCTTAACTTTGAGCAATATAATTCACAGCAAGTTTTTTGACCCTTAAACAAACTCTTTTTGAGGTTATCTAAATTTTCCTTTGTATCACATTTTGATTGTAATCTAGCTTGTACATTTGCCTTAATACGTCGCCCCAACAAAACGAGGGTGAGATATATAAGATGTATAGTAGTTAAGAAGTGAGCATGTTTGTTATCCCCATAATCCAAATGTAAGAGTTCTAATCTAACACATTGACAGTCTAAAGTAATGAAAACAACTTAACCGTTCCTTCATTGTGCCTGCAGGTCGAATGCTTTATGTGAAATTTGATGGTCTGTAATTGTTTGTTTCTCTTGAGCCAGTTGCAACTACTCTCGTAGTTGGCTCTTTATTACAGGTTAGATTTGTTCCTCAACTGTACAATTTTTCGGGAGGGAGTTCATGAACTGTGACAATACATATGTTTGTAAATTCTTCAATTGTACATCTTTCAGATGTGAACTCTAAATGGAATTTATGTTTTCAATTTACGTTCGTGTCTCTTGGAATGAGATGCTTGTATATTTCATTGGAGTAGTAGGAAGAAATATATTTGTGTAACAAAGGAATCAAGAGATCAAATTGGATGCTGTATGTCTTCTGTCCCAATTCTCTTCCTCTAATAGACATGTAGTTTCTGGATGTTCTTCTAAATTTTATTTGAACATTTCAAGCTCCTATCTGAACAGTTTCTGGATGTGCTTCTTTCCTCAAGTTCTTTAACCAAAGGGGCCATTGATCGACACTAACTGACGCTAACCATACAAATCTCTACAGATTACATACACCATATGCCACACATATGTTGCAAGAGCGGATAAATTTCATGGTTTACCGTACATTGAAATGTTATTAGTCCCAAAAAGTTATCACAAACTTTGCCACATGAAGACTACATTTTTTGTTGAAACCTTTGATGTACCCATCTAGTGTTATTTTGGAAGGAGAATCTTGGTTTTCAAAAACTTTCCAACCCCATTTATAACTTCACCACCAGGTTGGTAAGTGTAAAAAAATTGTGAAGTAAACTTTGATGCAAGTCGCGTGCATGGTTTTTTTTTTGAGAGAGACCGTGAGAGAGAAAGAGAGGTGGATGAGATTGAAATTGTTCTCTTCTCAAAACGGCACCATTGAAATCATGAATATATCATCCATTGAAAGTTTTCAATTTCAAGGATGCTTCAACACTTATTTTTTGTACTTATTTTCCGTAGAGCACATAAATCATACTTGAGCATCGCAGCTGCAGATACACAGAGATGGTACCTTCAAAGGTTTGACAATTACCTGGAGCTATCATATTAATGCTAATTTATACACACATGTAACTATAGTACTACACACCAGAATGTGTAATCACTATGAGCATCAGTTAACATTGTAAAATTTTTGACGGTTAATATATAAATAATTGATCGAGGCATTGCTCATGTTGTTTCTTATTATCTCGAACAGCTTCTGTAAATAATTGATCAAGGTATTGTTCGTGCTGTTACTTATTTATCTCTAACAGTTTCTGTAAATAATTGATCTGGAAATGAACTAAAAATGAAGCAGAATCGACACTTTTTTTCTCATAAGCATATTTTCCGGCTTAATGAGTCTATTATGTATGTGCCCAAAAGATTTGAATCTTTTTTTTTTGGGTTTTCTTTAGCTGCCACCAAGCCATTCTTTGGAGAGGAGTTGCTGGTTAGTTAAATGTCTAGATTTAATATTCGTTTGTGTTATTGCATCAAGATTGATCATTCACCTGTCCAGATTGCATGATAAAACGTTCAAAGACTAGATGTATTGTATTATTCATGACTAGTTTCATGCTATAAAATTTTATAATTCTTAGAATTGTATTCGAAGTGTTTTCTTGATTATAACAGTACAAGTGGTTCCTATCGGTGATACTACCTTGAAGTATTCGGGCTGAGTCACCAGGCAACGGGTGATACTATACGAAATTATTTGGGTCGGGTCACCGGACTACGGGTGACACTATTCGGAATTATTAGGACCGAGTCATCGGGCTACTGGTGACACTATACGGATTAATTTGGGCCGGGTCACCAGGCTACGAGTGACACTATTCTGAATTATTTAGGCTACGGGTGACACTATTCTAAATTATTTGGGCTTAGATCACTAAATTACTGGTGATACTATTTTGATTTATTTGGACCAAGTCGCCGGACTACGCCATGAGTTGATTTAAATGTCATTTGATATTTATTATACTGTTTCATAAGTTTGACAAATCTCTATGTGACAAGTATTTTATTGAGTTAACTACGTGTTACCAACTGTTTGTTGTAGTTCATGATTTATGCAAAGTAGCATCTTCATAAAGTAGTTAATTTCTTTATTTATTAAACTGTCTTGTGTTGCCACGTGAACTTATATATCAAGTTGATAGCTCACCCATTGTTGTTAATGTTTTGCAGAGTAAATTTCAGTATTACTGAGAAGATGAGTTATTAGGGTTTTGGTGTCTCTCCGATTAAAGATGTGATTGATATAGACTATATTCTCATTTTATTAGTTTTTAGAACAGAATACTCAAGTTTATCGTTTGTTCAAACATCAAATTGTGATGATTGGATTATGTTATCTTTTTGTTATTGTGAATTTTCATGAGGAATTTTTTATATTTTTATTTTGGGTGAATGATTATTGGCAATTAAAAATTTGTTGTCATTAGCACACTAAATCGATAAAATCAAATTTGGGGTGTTACATTTTTTTCCAGTTCTACCTTTAGTTGTCTCATTATTGACTAAAATAGTTACTTTGTTTGAAGGGTACGGCTTCCTCTTAATTAACAATTTAACATAGACATCCATTATCCATGGCTGCATCTAAACTTTTCATGGCTTTGTTTGCTCTTCAAAAAGAGACCTGCAACTATACAATCTTTGTTTCAGCACAAAAGCAGAATCCATCTTTACGTATCAAATTCCGCATCGAAAGAAAAGTTACAATCAAACTTCAATTCCTGTTGCATGGCTAACAAATTTAATGTGATTGTATGAGAATCGACAAACTTTACTACTAGGTTAAACACTAAAAAGCTCAGAGGAAAAATAATACAGCTTCAGTATTTGGAGCGTCCTTATCGGTTCAGAATTTCGCAATTGCTATATATAAATATATACGTATAATCAATCAAGTGATGGCTTTTACAACTATCCACTTTCAACAATCTAACTACTCAAAAAGAGAGATAGATCATGCATACAAGAAGATATCTATAACTTTAAGAGATTTATAAGCAATGAAGTGGAAAGATACTTATAGTATTGACAAAATTTTACGAAGCCAGACACCCGAAGAAACAGCTGGTCACCGCACTACATTACCCAACAAGCTATTTGTAGAAGGTGAGCTCTGTTCGCTTAACCAAGGATCCTGTACGGAAACAGGAGAGCTATCTTTCACCTCCTCTAGTTTAGTCAGGCAATCAGCAGCCCTCGAGGGAACAATCAGCCTCTGACTCCTCACCGTCTTCTTAGTCGACAAGCCACTTAGCGATCTCTCACTTCCATAGTCTGATGATGAACAACATGAAGCTGATGGTGATGCCATGTACATATTCGAAGCCCACGCACTGACCCTGATGTGTTCTAGCTCTTCGGCTACTTCCATCATAGTAGGCCTCATGTCCCTGTGGAATGCAAGACATCTAAAGGCTAGCTCAGCCACACTGTGAATAGATGAGAGTGTCCACGCATCCCTATTTGGCTCAAGGTACGGATCTACTATCTCATCTATACAACCTCTCCCAATCCTATCAATAGCTAGTGCAGCCAAATTTACCTCACTGTGGGGGCGAGCAAAATCAACCACTTTCAATGCAGTTATGATCTCTACTAGAACTACTCCAAAACTGTAAACATCACTTTTATCGGAAAGATGGAAATATTGATGGTATTGAGGATCGAGGTAGCCTGGAGTCCCTTGTGGGGCTGTTGAGATGTGGGATGATTCGGTCAAGCCAAGTCTAGAAAGACCAAAATCAGCTACCTTTGACTTATAGTTGTAATCCAAGAGTATGTTGCTGGATTTAATGTCTCGGTGATAAATCGGTGGATTCATGGCAGAGTGGAGATGAGCAACAGCCTGAGCAGTCTCAGTGGCAACGGTGAGACGTATTGTCCATGGAAGTCCTTTGCCTCTCTCTCTTTGCAAATGCTGACATAGAGTTCCATTAGGCATAAACTCGTAAACAAGGATTGGTTCCCCTTCCTCTATGCAGCAACCCAACAAGCGGACTAGATTTGGGTGGCTCACAGAAGAGAGAAGCTTAATCTCATTCATGACTTGATCGATGCTGTCAGTGTCTCTATATCTAAATTTTTTTATGGCAACCCATTTATCATTGTGGAGTTTTCCTGCATAAACCGTACCATAGGCTCCAGTTCCCAGCCTTTGTTTCTCATCAAAACCACTGGTGGCTTTTTCAATCTCTTTGTATGGATAAAAAGGTACACTAGAGTTGCCCGCAGCTTCACACAGAAGGCGCTTAGCACTCAGCGTGTTTCTAAAAGAAGTGGTCCGCCTTCGGATGCAGTAACAAAAGAGGGCTAAACCAGCCATTAAGCAAACTCCAGCAAAAAGCCCTAAGAATTAATTAAAAAATAATAATAATGAGCCATTACGTTCTTCAAGTTAAAAATGCTAAATGTATAACACTTCTTTTTCATGAAAAGAATAATACAATACTATTTGTAATGAAAATTTAAAACTACAACGGATAATCATATAGGGTTCAGATCATGTTCAAGGGTCATTTTCAACTTGGGCAAGTACAGGAAACAAGGGAAGCACAAGATTTAAGTTCACAATCACAACTGAAAATTACATTTACATTGGAAAAAATATAAGTTACCTCCAACAAGAGCACCAATTCTGTTTCCACACCGGCCAGCTATATAGTTTGAAGCATTGCAATCAGAAGCTGATGCATGAACAGAAGAAAAAGGAAATAAGCAACATGTTTGTCTTCCAAATTAAAAAGACCATAAAGTTTCAATTGTGCTTGTGTTCCATCAAAAAAAAAAATCTGAATCTATAAATCAATCTCTTTATTAATAACCTATTCTGTTTTATTTGCACCTGGCAAATTGAATAGCCATTCAGAACAGAATCCACAGAATTTTGTTACTTCTAATAAGATTCAATTGGATTTTGATAATTATAAACTCTTAGCAGAAAGTAAAGCTACTGCATGATCTTTGATTGACCATATAGCAACTCTATAGAACAGAAGCTAAGGAAATGAAATCCGCAACCACGGAACGTCAAGGCACCAGCAGCCCAGCTAAAATCAGCTTAAACTGTTGCCAGTGCCTTGAATCACACACCCAGAGAAGGTGGAATCCCTTGAATCACAGAATCATTTAAGGATTCCCCCAAGCATTTAAAATTTTTCATCAGAATCAGATATTCTAGAAGTAAATTGGCACAAGAACTGAAATTCCTTAATCTGTACATCTCTTGACTTCTGGTTGCTTAACAGTAAAAAAATCTCTCCTTGACTTTTTGTTGCTTAAAATTATTTCAAACATTTCTGGTCTAGAGTCTAGACATGTGCTTATTAAGATTTAATAGTTAATATTGTCACTCCATAAATCAAAATAACTGTACAAGATTGGACTGCCAAATTTAGCAATCATGTTCTTAGCAGACATAAACCAATAATTATGGTCAGATATCACTATATGTCTCTATATCATATCAATCAAATTCTCCTCTCTTTTTTGCCTGATTTTGACCACAAAATTTACAGTCTCTGCATTTTTCCTAGACAAATCCCCCACTTTATTGTTACAATGGAATCCTATTCTAATCAAAATCTCAACCTATAAAGTTATGGTTACCACATCTTGTGCGTGACAAGTCATCATGCAATTCAAGAGACAGGTGGGACCTATATTAAATACCTAAATTTATATATGAAATCCCTTGATTAATGATAACATAACCATTAATCATACAATTTTTAACAAATTCTAATGATTCAAATCTTTCTCCATCCTGTGCATATCTAACCCAAATTAGAAAAAAAAAGGTCAAATAAAAAAAAAACCACTTGATTAGGAAACCATAATTGAAAATTCCACTATTTCAAAAATAATAATAATAATTGAAAATTCCACTGGTTTCTCTTATAAAAAAAACTGTGTTTGGTCAAAAGTCAAGCCATTTCTAAAGACCAGAGCACTATGTCTACATTCATATTATAGTCCTTTCCTATCAATGCGTGTCATTCTCTTATTGGCCAATATATACAGCGAACACCGCCGTCTAATTTTACTGTCCCCTTTGTCAGAGCCAATTTCACCGGCCAGTCGGTCACCGCCACCAAAAATCAAAACCAAATATTGAATAATAATAAAACGAATTTAGTGAATAAATAAACAATAAATGAAAAAACTACGAGTAGACTCACTTTTCCGGCAGCCGTTACCGGTGGCGAAGCCATCACCTTGAAAGCCTTTTTTACACAGGCAACGGAAGCCTGAGCTGTTGTTGCTGAGCTCAACTTTTATACAATCGGCATGTTTAGAGCAACTACAATTTCCAGGGAGCCACCAGTCCAGCTCAAGTCGGTGAAACTCGAGCGAAACGCCTGAGACACCTCTCGAGTTAAAAGCAAACGAAGATAGCAAAAACTTGCATCGACTATGATTCAAGTCGTTGAATCTCAGCAAACCAGTCCTTTTGTTTCCTGGAGAATAACAGTCCATGCTATCGTTCTGATTACACGACTTCAAATCGAACCTCTGCTCGATCAAACTTTTCGATATAACGCAGTCGTTTTGAGGAGACGAGCAGTTCTGGAGAAGCAAAGTGTTGCTCCGCGTCATCGCGTAGTTGAGGCCGAACAGTGTACCTAGTGATCTCATGTCGCGGCCGCATTTCGCAGGAAAGCCGACGACGATGTTGTCCGCCGTTATGTTTTGAACTTGAAACTCTCCGATTGTAACGGTCTCATTCGTGCAATTAAGTCGAATCTGGCAACCTTCCGAGAACCCGAACGGGAACGGTACAGTTTTTAGGGTTTTGCCGGCTTCACACTTTTGCTCACAGTGGTCTTTGTTGTGGTTGGCTTCGATTGAAGAAACGACGAACACGAACACAATCACGATTGTAGCTAAATTTGCGTGATGAAGAATCATTTTGAAGACGAAGAATTTGACTGTATTGTGATGGAAACAGAGTGATCATCAGTTCCTCACCTGTATTCTGCGCATAAAATATATTGATTAAAAAAAAAAAAAACTGAATCAAAGTGTGTTGATCATCGAAAATTGATCAAAAAGGCTATTAATGGAGGAATTAAAGGTGGAGTTCAGGTACCGTTGGGAGGTCATATATATCAATTAATGCTCGTAGAAGAGTCAGAGACAGACAGAGGTCCATCCGTCCATTAATGGTAAATTCAAGTTCTACTTTGATTTTTCATTTTTCATTTTTAAATTTTAAATAAAGGAAAAACAAAAAACAAAAAAAACAAAGATTGGTTTGGTCAAAAATTTATGCGCTTACCTCAAAACTGCATCAATGGGCGATAATTGCTCTGCAATTTCCAAGTGAACTGAAAAAGGAAAAAATCAAAAACAATGAGAGAATGTTTGAAGGGAGAAAAAGCAAGCAAGACCAGACGATTCTTATTAGAGACAGTTAGCTTCCTCTTTTCCACAACTAAAGACGTGTCCAATGCATTTTTTGTGTCCAAAGTGTCAAAATTACCCTTATCTTAATTTTTATATTTTATAAGATAAATTGGGTCATTTACTCATTTGTTTCGGATAAAAGGCTCACTTATAAAACGGTCGAATCAGGGATTAAGAATTAAGATCAAATATTTCCAGGTCGTTTGTCTTTTTCCACTTAAAATTTAATGGGTCTGAATCATAATTATTAAGTTATTTTATTTGTTTTTATAAGTGGTCAAACAATTAAAAAATATCAAAAAACAACTTAAAATAAAAAGTAAAAAATTATGACTTTTCACTTAATTATAAATCACTGAATTGCATTAAATGCATTCCAAAATCTTTTCTTCCGATAATATCCCCTATATATAACATATTTCTAATTTTATCATAATTATATATGGTACATAAATTTTTATTTTAATATATTACTTATTTTAAATAGCTTTAAAAATAAAAAAGAACCCTAATCACTTCTTATATTGATGTTTAATATCAATACTTTATTATGATATTATGGTGGTGTATTTATATATTATTTTTTTAGAGTGTTTTGTGTGAGTTTTTCCTGCTGTCATTTTTTATTTTTTGAAAAAAAAAACATTTTTTTTTCTTAGTAAAAATTAAGTTTATTTGTAATCGAAAAAGAATACCATGATTATATGTGTTCATATATAATTATTATTTTTAGATTGTTTTAATTCCATATTATATGTATAATTATTTAACATGGGTATAAATGTAAAATTACTTAGTTTCAGATAATTTTACTTTTAAAAAACAAACATGTTGACAATACATTCAGATGTGAGAGAAAAAAAACACAAACATGTCATTCAAGTTCAGATTTCAGTCCTTAATCGGTCTTCAGAAAAATTCAGGACCATTCAATTTTCAGACAAAAAAACAAACGACTCCTACATCTAGTGTCTAGAATTAAAATATCTATTTTATCGAACCAAATCGTTGAAAGGAATGTGTACATCATTTGAGTTGAGAAAAAATATACGGTTGGTATTCTTCTTTATAGTTTTTAAAATATAAGATAGCACTATATAACCGATTTAATATGGGGATGAGAACAAGCACCACATGTGTGACTCTCGTAATCGGTCGGATTAGGGTTTGAGAAAAAACACTATACATGCACTCATATATCTACTTTTATAATACATGTAGGAAACTATGCATAATGTACACCGTTGATAGTTTTAAATGTATGTGACAGACCATTTCAAAAATAAGCGTAGGATACAAACATACTTTTTAATGCTTTTAAATTAATAATAAATAAACAAAAATTGAAAGTAGAGGGACATATCAGCCCTAAAACAACTGTATAATTAATATAACAAGAAACTATTTATTATATAAATACATTTGTTATAGGAATTGAATCAAAAAGAATACTAAATACTTTCTTTTTAAGGCTTTTAATATTTACACTAACGCACATATTAACACTACCCTATATATAAACATGTATTTCCTTTTCCCTTCTATTGTCTCTTTCTCTTTCTCTCTCTCTCTCTCTATATATATATATGATAGAATTTTCAATGAGAACTTTTTAAAAAACACACTTTAAACACATTTGAGAAATATAATGAAATATATTGATTATTGATGTGATTTTTTGTATGTATTCTAAGAAAATTAAAATACACATTCAGGAAAAAAATTGAAATTTTTTAGATTTGAGAACTATTTTTTCTTATATTTTTAAATGTTTTATCTTCAAAAAAGTCGGAAAAAAATTAGTTATTGTACCCGAAAATTTTCAATTTTTTTTCACAAGTGTATTTCAATAATTTTATTATCTATACAAAAAATTACATAAAGATTCAATATATTTCATTGAATTTTATCAAAGATGTTTTAAATGTATATTTTAGAAAGTTCTTATTGGAAAATCTCTCGTGTATATATATATAGTTCTGCGGTTCTACCGTGGTTTTTCCGTTATTTTTCATAAGGTCAGTACAATTTTTTTTAAAAAAGTAATAAATAAACAAAAAAGGAGAGCATTTTCTAAAACAAAATAATGGTACGGAAATGCCCTTGTATGTGAGAATAATTTAGTGGTTATGTGCTAGTATAGTCAGCACGTAATTATAAAATGGTTTGACTAGGCAGAGTTTCGTGTGGACAGCCTCTCACTTATGTTTGTTGATAAATACTTTACTTACCATACGATCTGATCTAATCTGATCATGGTGGGAAGGGTGGCCCACCACCATTGTTAGAACAATGTGTTGGGCCCACTTTTATGTTCCATTTGTTACAAAGTGATTTGAGATAGGCATCATGTATATTTAAATCCAAAGGAACCTATGTTCTCTTCTTCTTTTTCTTTTTTCACTAATAAAGTATATTCGGATAAATATAATTAGAAAAAAAAGTTATTAAAGAAGTCTAAAGTCAACCGGACCAAGTGGGCTCTAGATTATATAATTTGTGTAGCTTTTGTCATGTATTGTAAGGTGTGAACCGAAGATCGCATATTCATGAGAAAATCTTGTGTGAGATGGTCTCACCATCAAATCATGTTATCTATTTTGTTTTGAAAACATTAAATTTATAAAAATCGTAACAATATGACCGTTCTACGTACGATTTTCTCCATATTCACATACATTAAACAAGAATTAACTTCAAATCCATCAAATCAATTTATTTAAAGGTTATATGTATTCATTTGCTTATATTATAAATTCTGCGATTGCATTAGTTGGTTTCTTATGGATGATAGGTGTCCAATCCATATGATAATTTCGTAATTACAATTTGAAAAATATTATATATACGTCAATACTAAATTAGCGAGTGACTTCTATACTTTATCGTTCTTAAAATAACATATATGATAGAAGTGTTGATCGTTTGACAAGTGAAATGGTAAGTTTGCACAATTATCTATGTATAAATTTGATGTTAATCGGTAGGGTAATGTTAACCTATGCCCTAGAGGTACATGTTAACGATTATAAAATTAGTGTAAAAAGAGATAGTTATTGTCTCAATTAATGCAATGTAAAATCATTTATTATCTAAAGCAATTATTGTTTTTCTTGTATAGTAATTTTAAGGTTAACACTACTCTTAACGTTATTACTTTATAGTTTGTAATAGCACCTCCAATGCTATTATGTATTTAGAGAAAATGGAGTGCTACATAGGATAGATACTAAAGAAGTTAGAAAAACTCTCTCAAATACAATTATTTAAATTGAATATGAAGATGATGTGGTAAAAAAAAAAGTTAGAGAATATGGAGTTGAGTTTTTAATTCTAGAAACTCTTTTAGAAATGTTGACTAGGATTTCTAACTATTTTCACCAATAATATTAAAGTTCATTAATTGTAAAATAAAAAATATGAGAGAATGTAATAATTGTTTTATTATGATTGGTCATAAAATAGATACAAATTTGACTTTAGATAATTGCATTGGAAATGTGAATATACATTTCTTTAATAAAATTTCAAAAGTGGGCCTATAGTAAATAGAAATGCTGATTTGACACGACCTGTTTAGAAACTCCAAAATATATATTTACATTGGAGATGCTCTAATTGAGGTAATTTAGTTATTAATTTAAGAGTAAGTCTAAATCAATTTAAATTTATCTATCCATTTGCTATTGATTCAATGGTGGAGAAGAATAGTAATTAACTATCCTTAAATTTAAACCAAATAAATAGATAGATCGCAAAGTCACACACTTTTCACAGAGTTTAGCCTTTAATTTAATGTTAAATAATAATTTAATGTTAAATAATAATTTAACATTAATTTAATGTTAAATTGTTAGATTTATAGAGTTTAACGGTTAACATTAAATTAAAGGTTAAATAATAATTTTGTACAAAATGATCATAAGGGTAGTATTGTCAATTCGAGATAAGACCGCCGTCTCTTTCGTCCAGTGATCCTCCGCGTTTTATCTGTGCAAGATTGCCGTATCGAGTAAGGACCGTGGACAATCTGACACACAAAAGAAAAGTTGATAATTTAGGACAATATGTCAATAAAGAAATTTGACGATGTTGCCCTTTCAGCTAAAATAGTTGACCAAGAACAGTCTTGATTTCATGTTGTTGACTTTCTAACAAACGGAATTTTATAATTATTTTTGCTATTTTTTCTTCTGACAATTAATGGAAAGATGTCATATGTGCCATAATAATCCGGTAATTAAGGCAATGTCCAAACATGGGAGCCTTGGTCACTGTTTTATTAATTATATTTATTTGACAATATTTATATATAATTTGAAACTTCAAACTCTAATTTTTGTTTTGGACAGTATCCAAACTTGAGTAGGACTCATTCTAATATAAGGGAGACCGACTTAATTTAAAGACTCTCCTTGTAAATCTCCATCGACGAACCCGTCCAATATGACTTTCGTCGTCAGGTTTGATCATTACCACAGCATACCACCGCATATGGTATTAGATTGACCTAGTGCAATATACCTATACACCTCATACCTATTATATGAGGTTGTGAGTTCGAGTCTTATCTTCCTCTCCAAACTCTGAATTAAGTTGATTTTTGTTTTTAACTTTGACACCGAACAGGTTAAAAGTTTGTCGAAACTTGCTGAAATCAATTATTATATATACGATTTAAACATTTACACCCATAAACCGCGAGATATCTACTCTTACATCATGAGAGAAAAAAAACAGAATGGTGAGACTCGAAGTAACCATACTAATCTATATAATTATGAGGATGATTAGGATCGAAGTTCATGTTTTGTTCATTTGATATGGTCCAATATAAGTATAAAACAAGAGGAAGAACTGGTTATCATTGGAACAGGTGCAACAACTTATAAGTGTAGCTGATATATACATGGTTAGGTTTAGTTTTTGGTTGTCCTCTGCTCAGTCTTCCTCTCTTAGCTCATTATTATTATTATTTTTTTCATTAGCTATCAAGCTAGTACCTACTCTGTTTAAAATAATTATGTCAAAATTCTTACCGAATAATTTCTAATGTGAAAAAGCTCGATATCCGTATGGTATCAGACTCTCTATTCTGTTTCGAATTTCCCAAGTGATTATATTTTAATTTCTTATTTATTTATGTTTGGGTTTAAGGATGTAGCAACTGACAAGCTCGTTAATCTTGCACTTAAACTAGAGAAAACAGTCATTTTCTATCCGTTTAAACAATACAGATTTGTATGGTTTTAAACCAAATTTGAGTAAAACCGAAGAAGAGCTTTTGCACAAGCAAAACTGAAAAAGCACTGTTGGTCGCTTAAGAGTTAAGAGGAACAAATTAGCAGCCATAATTGACGACCGTAGGGTATGAAGTGGGACACCGAGCGGGACGCCGAATGCCGGAAAGTGACAGGCTTCATTCTCAGTCATAGTCTCCTGGGAATCTGGGATTTGCTTATTACATTTTATATTTTTAAGGCAAATTGCACAAATATAGCCCGCTATTAAGTCTAATTGTGCACATATGAAGTTTTTGTCCAAACTTACACGAACATCTACTTTGGTTAAGAGTTATTTCATTAATGGATAAAATGTAATAACATACCCTCATGTTTGCCCATATTATTAATAGATCGAATTTTTGTCTGAATTATAGAAAGATATATTTGACTGATTTGACCATAATTAAAATTGACGATGAGATTAACTTTGATATTGAAATGTCTAAATTACCATTTCTTAGATACTTATCAATTATTTTAATAAATGATAAAAATAGCAAAAAAAATTAAGAAATTAAAAAGTAACAGTAGAAATTTAAAAAAAAAAGTTGCAATAAAAAATTTGAAATAACAAATAGAAAATATCATTTTAAAAAAAGAATTTAAAAGAATTAAAAATAACAAAACAGACCTGGGGATACCTGATCTCCAATACCCCACCATCACTGAATCTCCCAAATTTAACCCAGCCACACCGATCATCACCAACACATTCATGGTTCACTCACATCATTACCCAAATAAAAAATAGGGAAAATATCGTTTTAGTCCCTCACCTTTGCCTTATTAGAAAGGTGAGGACAGAGTTTTCCTATATTGGCCGGTCTCCCCCTGAAATGAAATAAATGTATATTACCCCCTTTATGTTGCCTTTTCCATCCAAAAATGTTTTGACTGTTAAATTTAAAAGGGCAATATGGTAAAAGCATCTTAATTGATCTCTACTATCCATCTGAAAAGGATGGATGGTGGAGATTAAAAGATAATTTATATAAAAAACCAAATAGGAAAAAAGAAAAAAAACATTAATATCAGAGAGATTTGGAGACAATCCAAAAAAATATAAAAAATATAAAAACAATAAAAACTCTATATCTCCATCATCATCATCATCTATCTCCAACAACTAAACACCAGCCCTAGCCACCACCCTAAACTGACTGAAATCAGAGCTCGATATAGGAGTCGAGAAGAGCGTCGATCGATCTAGGAGTCGAGAAGATCATCAATTTATCTAGGAGCTCAATTTCCTCATAACTGCCTCAACGTCTATCTCTTCTCTTTCTTCCCTCTTCTCTCTCTTTCTTTCAATCGATCTGGGATTTCTGATTTGGGGTTTGGGGGTGGTGGTGGTGGTAGTGTGTTTCTAGGGTTTGGTTCGATTGATATTTAGTGGTTGAAGGTTCGATTCAGTAGATGTGTGTGACAGTGGACTATTGTAATTGCTTTGTGCAATTTTTTTGTTTGTTGTTTCATATTTACATGTTTTGGTTTGATTTTGTTGTTGAATGAGTTTGAATGGGGTCTGGTGAATCAGTGGTGTTTGGTGAATGTGTGGTTGTGTTGTGTTCTGGGTGTGAATGATTGTCTGGATTTCGATCGTGATGATGGTTGATGGACTGGAAACGATGGACTGGGTTTCCAGATCCATAAAAAAAATTGAATTTTTTTTATGAAGAGATGGATTTGGTGGAAGTCCATATTGAATTTCCACCGTCCATCTAATGAGATGGACGGTGGAGATCCAATTTGGACTTCCACCAAATCCATAATTTTTTTTGTAAGGAAATATGGTGTACAAATCCACAATTTTTAATTTCGGTTTTTAAAATTAAATATTATATCCACCGTCCATCTCGAAGATGGACAGTGGAGATCCATATTTTTTTTAATTTCTATTTAATAAATACCTGGAAGGTCAAATAGTTATTTTATATTATTTTGAATGATAAAACGATCATTTAACCATTAGGTTTGACGGTCAAACCTTTTTTTGGATGGAAAAGGCAACATAAGGGGGATAATATACAATAGTTCCATTTCAGGGGGGAGACCGGCCAATATGGGAAAACTTTATCCTCATCTTTCTAATAGTGTAAAAGTGAGGGGGTAAAACGATCTTTTTCCTAAAAAATAACTTGACAAACAAGTGAATAACAAAAGGAGTTTGCAGTACCAACAAAAAAATATGAGAATCAAAGCATCCCATATCAGATTGAAATAAAGTTTACTTTTTTTCCAAGAAAATATGAGATCTTTTACCATCTCAAAGGCAAGTTAATAAGATAGGATTTTTCACAACAAGAATAATCTATATCTCTATCTCCAACTCCATATCCACACCTTCCCGCTGTCGTTACGCCACAGCCGCCTCGCCATCCATCAAAGTTGCACTGTCGTCGCAAATGGGGGGAATGTGGTGCGATCCCTTCCATGGAGACCACATCAACAACCACTGTGTTCTTTGACTGCCGTCGTGCTATCCATCAACTCATCGCCGAGCCATGTCTCCTCCAAAATGGAGGATATGTGGTGCCATCTCCTTGGAGGAGATCGCATGAGAAGAGATCAGGGCGATATCTAGATCACACCAAATCTCCCACGGTCACTTATTTATATATTTATTTTAATATTTATTTTATAATTAAATATATTTTATTCATTTACCCTAATAATACCATTAAGACCACCGTTAAATCTAATGGTAGTCAAACCGGTCAAGGGTATCTTTATATAATTAAAACAAAAGTTTAATTTGGTAGTAGCATGGAAAAACGTGAGGGTATGTTATTGCAATTTACCCAATTCATTAATTTATAATGGTCGACTGATAAAAATTTCTCTTTAAATAAGACAAAAATGCTGACTAAATATTTAATAATGTGAACATTATTATTTTTAATGAAACAATAAAAATATTAAAAAAGAACAACAAAAAAAGGGGTTGATTAATCTCCTCCACCACATCAATAGAGGAAATTGTGTTGTGTTGTGAAATCTGAATCTGTTATATTGTGCTACACTAACACAACAACTAAGGAATAGAACTCTAGAGTTGTATTATTGTGGATTGAGTGACAGACCCACTTCTTGTGTCTCTCTTTTATCATTATTTATTTTGCTTTTATAAGTAATTGTTTAATTGTATTTGAGTTTATATATTTCGTAACATATTGTTTCCTCTACTCGATGGAGATGATGAATATTGATCTGATGGAGTAGATAAATGTCCTCCATTAGATTTAATGGGGATTTTTTTAATTCATTATTTTAAATAGATTTAATAAAAATATATATAAAGAAGAAATAATCAACTATAAATCAATTTACGACATGAGATATTTGTGAAATTACGAATAAAAGTTACATACACGTGTAAGTAGACCTAATGTCTTTTTCATAAGGTGGCCGTCTCCTAAAAATTGACGTGTAAAATAGGTTTATAAAATGTCTAGAAGCCAAATGGAGCGAATTTGGGTTATCTAATTTGTGCACTTTTCAACGTTGTTGTAATATTTAGGCACGTATTGGGACAAGTTGTGTGGAAATTAACCTAACTAAACTACATGACTAGGAAGTTTACCTGTCCCCATTTTCAAGTTTGTCTCTGTTCACAACTTGACTTATCCATAATTTTATATTTAATCTTCAAATTTGGCTTATTTGTTACTTGTTAGTATACAATAATCCAAGTGCAATAAACATTTACTAATTTTGTTTTCTTAAAAAGCTTATTGTATCACCTACGGTCCACTTAATTTGTGTTAAAAAAAAACGTTCATTTATTCTGATTCTTAATAATATTCCGGATTATAATCGTCATATTGGTATATAGTCTCGTACATGTTATATTTAAACAAGGAGGTCTCGAAATTTTAATGGAGATCAAACTATCAAACTATCTAAGGGCAAAAATTATGGATTAATGATTGGTGTTTGTAGAAAGTGTTTGGATAGGAGGAAAATAATAGGGACCAAATTACATCACTTTCTTACTTTTAGGTGCACTAAACCAATCTTATACTGTAAAGGCCAAGAATCCATGTGCAGCAACGTACTCTTGACTCCAATTTTCGTTTAATTTTCCACACTTATCGACAATTCTCTTTGTGGCCTTGTCACATCTTTTTGTTGAGTACCGGACTAATCAATCTCACAGCTATTTAGGTCGCCATTTCTGTTTCAAAACTGGATATTATTGTAAGGAAAACAAGTATGTGGATACAGATGTAATGAAAAATCTGAGAAAGATAAGATATGTATTTTTAGAAGGATTAATTGCACATAATACCCCTGAGTTTAGGTCTAATTACATACATATGGTCTTTTTACTGAATATTATATAAACATCCCCTACTGTCAGTTGACTTCCATCCAAACTAACTGCTGACTAGATTTTTAGAATTAAAAGTCCAAAATACCCTTAATTACTTATGTATACTTTTTCCCCTTAAAATAAAATAAATTATATAAAAATACAAAAAAAAAAATTAATTATATATTTTTCAAACAAATTTTAGAAGATAAAAATATATAAAACAAAAATTTAGCTTTTAAAAAAATTAGAAAAAGGAATAAAGGAAAAATTTTAAGAAAAGAAATGGAGAACATATCTCAAAATACGCCATTGATGGGACTTGGATCCACAATTATGTAAAATAAACTAGATTTTAAGTTTTTGACATGAAAATGCAATTATTATTAATGCTTGAAAATTAAATATAATTGTGGAATCCCATTTATTGCTAAAAATCTTGTGGCTTGAATGAAATCCTATTGATTATTGAAAATTGAATATAATTGTGGTTTGTTGGTTTATGAATCATCAATAATGATTGTATGTAGGGGTATGGATTTTCGGTTTGGTTTGGGTTCAATCTCAATGTCAAACCAAACCAATATGTTTCGGTTTGACTATATTTCAACCCTAACAAAACCAATGTGATTTATTAAACCAATTCAAACCAAACCAAACAAAAAAAAGTCGGGTTGGTTTGGGTTGATTTATCGGTTTAGGTTTGAACCCAAAAATCATTTTTTGTATTATTATTAAAAAACTTATTTAAATATAAAAATATTAAATATAGGTGTTATTTAATTATTTTTAAAATTAAAAATATTATACAATT
Organism: Dipteronia sinensis; assembly: GCA_033220585.1. NCBI lineage: Eukaryota > Viridiplantae > Streptophyta > Magnoliopsida > Sapindales > Sapindaceae > Dipteronia > Dipteronia sinensis. The sequence goes on along the minus strand of CM065638.1, from coordinate 4,561,924 downwards.
AACATTAACAATAACATGTATCATAGCAGAAAAATAAAAAATAAAACATAGTAAAACTCATATTCTAACATGCATCGAAAGAGATGAGTAATTATATTTTATTTATTAAAAAAAATAGAATATATAAAAGAAAGATGAGTGGTACAATACCAAATGGTTGACGAAAATGAATGAGAAAGAAAGAAAAAACTTATTTATATGAGAAGCAAATAAGTATAAATAAAAGTTACAAAACCCCGGGAAATATGGATTTGACTTTTATTAAATATATGGGTTGGTTTGGGTTATATGATTTTTATTTTTAGCAATCCAAACCGAACCAATTTTTGATCGGTTTGTTAAATGTCAAACCGATTAATAATTTTTTTACATGTGAAACCGAATCAACCCATAAAATTTGGGTTGGGTTAGAGGGGTTGGTTCGATTTGGAGATTTTTTGCACACCCCTAATTGTATGTTAATATTTAACTTAAAATCTAGTTTTGTTTTTCATGATTGTGGATCCAAGTCCCAGCGATGAGGTATTTAAGATCTGTTCTCCATTTCTTTTTTCTTTTCTTTTTTTAATTTCTTTTATTCATTATTCTAATTTTTTAAAGTCTAAACTTTTTGTTTTATATATTTTTGTCTTTTAAAATTTGTTTGAAAAAAATATAATTAAAATTTTCTATTTACATTTTTATATAATTTATTTTATTTTAAGGGGAACAAAATAAAGTATAAATATGCAACTAGGGTGTTTTGGATTTTTAATACTAAAAATTTGGTCAACAGTTAGTTTGGATGGAAATCGATTGATGGTAGGGAATGTTTGTGTAATATTTGGTAATACCTAAACTCAGGAGAAGTTTATGCAATTAATCATTTTTAAAATAATTATATATAATTCAGAATTTGAGATCTGGGTTTCTAAGAAATTACTATCAATTATGGAAATTCATATAAATTAAAGGACCACTGGTGATAATAGAACATATAATTTTTTAACTTGAATGTAGGCCCATCACAACAGTTTTTCTCATTGTGGTTGCTGCTTTTACCAATTTCTGTGGATATTAAAGTAATAAACAATAATACAAGTGTGTACTATATATATATATTTCAAAACAGCCACATGTGGACTCGATTATAAAAAGGATTATATATATCTTATGAAGGATCACATGAACTAGTTTAATACTTTTAATTATTTACTTTGCTTAATATAGTGTATTCAACGCGTTATCATGATTCTAGCATTCGCATTAGAAACTTCCTTTTCTTCATTAATTATCAAATGTTTTTTTTTTCTTTCTTATTTACTTTTTTGTTGTTGCAGTAAAATATTACATGAGTTATTAATCACTGAAATACTTTCCATTTCCAATAAAAGGATCTACAATAATATTGAAATTTGAAACTAAAAAAATAAATATTCTACTTATTAACTGTAGAGAGTATGTATAATAGCTAAGAATGTATGTATGGATTATTTCACCCAAACATTTTTCATATCTTGGGGGCAAAGGAAATGATATAAAAAAATATTTTTAAATTTTTTTATCGATATTTCCAATATTCTATTAAAATTTCCAAAATTTTGGATTACTCACCAAAACCGATATTACTTTAAAAATATATATATATATATATATATATATATCTATCCAACTATCTAGATTCTAGACCATGTATTTTTTGAAGCTTTTTCCATTTGTAAGATTCGAGCCGCTGATTTGAGAATCATTTGCTTAAATCTCAAACTCGTCCATCTATCAGCTGAGCTACGCCCCTAGGGGCACCGATATTACTTCCTTGATAATAACGAAGTCTTAATTATGAATAGATGAGATTGATCCGATAGTAAACCCCTCACACATGTACCATGGGGTTGTGGGTTCTAGTCTTGACCCCTAAAAAAACCGAATTAACGTAATACCTCAAAAAAAAAAAACCTTAATTGGCTTTTTCACAATTCAATAGGAAATCGTGTAACGAAAGAGAATTTAGGCCCAATAGAGTAGAATATCATTAATTGGGTTGATTTGGGCCAATAGGCCAAATAGAACATAAAATGGGCCTAAATAGTTTTAACAAGGGCCCAACTGGACCGGAGTGATCAATCCATTCAATCTAAAACCCTAGACCTCAAAAGTTGTCGAAGAAGAAGAGATCGAGAAAAAAAGTGTAATCAAAATGTCTAACAGAGAAAAAGATTACGACTCCGATGCTCCGGAGGAATTCACAGCCGAGCAGGTAGTACCATCTTTTCTTCTTTAATTTTATTTATTTTTTGTTGTTGAAAACAAAACTAATTTGTTGTTGTTGTTGTTGATTTTCAGGGAATACAGCTAGACGAGGAGATACAAAAAGTCCAGAAAGACAACAAGGCCAGGTATTTATATATGCTCATGTTGTAGTTTTATCTTTTGTGATGGGAGGTTGGTGAAAGATTCAATTTTGAATAGCTCTGTAAATTGTTATTTAAGCTTGTAGAATTTGTGTATATCCAATACTGGTAGCTCAATTGTTGGTTAATTGATTGATGATTTAGTATGATATAATGGAGATCTAAATATATAAATGTGTGCTAGGGGTTGATTTGTTTCTTTGTTCTCACAATAGTTATAGAATTACAGGGAGTTCAGTTCCGATAAACCGAGGAACTACTCCTGTTTGTAGGATCTCGGATTTGTGTTATAATGAGAAATCGACATGTATATGAGTCTTAAACTTGGTCGTGTGTAGCTTAGTTTTGGTGTAGTGGTGTTTAAAATCTATTTATGTTGAATGATAATGTGTAGAAATATTTATGGTTTGAGGAGGAAATTAATTTACTGAAACATGAACTTGAATTCGTCTACATAGGGTTGTTCGTGAGGGAAAAGAACGTCGCAGACTATGGGCTCAAAGGAAAACACCACGATCTTCTAAAAGAGGTGAAGGCAAACAAGGTGAAGGAATCCAAGATGTAGTAGAAACTGAACCGGAAAAAGATTCTACGTCTAATGTGGGGATGCTTCCAAGTGACATTGTTGAGTTGCTTGCTTCTCGTGAAAAGTATGATGCTTCTTGCTCTTTGTGTGTGTGGGGTTTGATTGTTTGAACGTGGTAACTCATGTTTTATTAATTGAACTTATAGCTTTCAGATTCTAACCAAGAGGTCGTTTTTCATCCGCAGACAAGTTTTCTTATCGGATTCTGAAGATGAGAAGGCTGAAGTGAAACGCAATCCAACAAAGAAAAAGAAGAAAAGCTCCGGGTAAAGGATTTTTTTCTTTTTGCCCATTTCACACGATCGAAGGAAAAGCTTTTAAAATAGAAATTTTAACCTCATGTGTTATTGTTTACAGGTTAGAAACTGTTATCTTGAATGACATGCCTCCTCCTGTATGCTTGAAGAATTCGTTGGAATTCTTGAAGAAAAGGAAAACACAGGTCGCAAGGTCATATGCAGTTCTGAACAACCCCAACAAAGCTCTTCGCCTCCTTTCAAATTCTGGCTTGTTAAAATGAACACCGATGATCTTGGGCGCACGTCAATTTTGTGTTGGTCATTGAATCTATAAGTTATTTGCCTCTAGCTCCATCAGGAGTCTATTTTTGTTGCTGATGAGCCAATGAGTTAACTTTGTTATGCTGTGAAATTGCTATTGGTTTTACTAATTATGTCTGTTAACATGAAAAAAAAAATGATTTCAATTTACTGAGATGTTTGTTGGAAAAAGAAAACTGTTATAATGACTTTCATGCGGTAATTATATTATTAATAACTATTCTTTCCCTTTTTTTTCCATAAGTATTATTACTCATTAATCGTTTTACGCTAGTGAGTTTTGGTCGAATTAGTCCCGAAAAACTGTAAGGTTTTTGTAACATTTAATCAGAAATAATAGTGTTTCCCCTTATAGGTTGACCATGGCTTCTCTGTGCTTGTTTTCCCTCTCTGTAAAATTTACATGTTTTCAAGTTTCAATCCAACAATTAAGATTGAACACATTCAACTCCAAGGTGATATTGGACTTGCTGGTTGATTTGGTAAATGTTAAATAAATGCTATGAAAGTCTCTTTAGAAAGTAAAAGGTCTCTTAAGTGGAAATTAAAGAAGCAAATAATTACATCACAGTTGATGGAAGTGTTAAAAATATCAGAAAAGCCATTTCTTTTTGCAAGAAATTATAAAATTTTGTGTTGGGAGAGTTTTTAGGAGAAATGAAAGAAAGTGGGATAAGTGGGAATATAATTATTGGTTTTGTTTTTTTCTTGCTTGCATGTGGTTTTCTGGGTTCCACAACAAAACGGTGGATTTTGTTTGCCTTAGAGTGGAGCTAATCAGCGGCAGCCTGCTTTGCAAAATAAAATTAAATAAATAAAAATAAGATTAGAATGTTTAAATTCATATCTAAATGATATAAACTTTCGATGCAATGACCATATATTATAATTGTATGACATATTATTTGAGTATTAATTTAGATAATTAATTTGTGTAATGTAACATTAGTCAAGAAATAAGATGTGATGTGAGCATGAGATAATGATTGTGGGGAGTAAACAAAGTCAAAGATGTGTCGGTTGATTTTTTAAAAATTCAACCGAGCCCGACAATCCAAGCGAACAAACTTGCAAAGTCTTCCTAAATAAACTCAATATAGAAAATAATGGCAGAGATGGACCCCCTTCCACAATTCCACACTTGACCCAAGTCTCCGGTCTTGCCAAAATTTCTAAATAAAAAAAAAAACACAATTATACAATGATCGTGGTTATAAATATACGGAGATAATCATCACTCGTCTATACCAAACCCAAAAATCATAAAAGATGGCAAAGATATTGAATTTCGGAAATTCTACTCTTGCCTGTTTTTCTTGTCATGTTAATTTCTTCAAAACCATATATGGCTTCTGCTTCTATTCAAGAAGCAAATGCTCTTCTGAATTGGAAAGCCAGCTTTGCAAACCAAACCCAGTCTCAGCTACCTTCATGGAATCTGCTTTCTCACAAACCAAGCACCACAAGCGCATGCACTTGGTTTGGAATTTTGTGCAACTCTGCTGGAAGCGTCATCAAGATCAACTTTACCAGTTTTGGTTTGAATGGTAAGCTTCAAGAGTTTTCATTCTCGTCTTTTCCTAATCTTAAATATGTTGATCTTTCTTTCAATTCACTCTTCGGTACCATTCCATCTCAGATTGCATCCCTTTCCAAACTCATATATCTAGATCTATCCGCTAATCACTTGTCTGGAGAAATCCCACCAGAAATTGGTCTCCTTACAAATCTTCAGGTCCTGTACCTTTTCGAAAATCAGTTAAATGGCTCAATTCCTCACGAAATAGGTCGTTTAAGGATTCTTTATGAACTTGGCTTGTCTGGAAATCAACTACATGGTCCAATTCCTGCTTCTCTTGGCAATTTGAACAACCTGACTTATTTGAATCTCCATAACAATTTGCTTTCAGGTTCCATCCCTCTAGAATTTGGAAATCTAACAAATTTAATTGAACTATACATTCAAACCAATAGGCTCACTGGCCCAATTCCTACCACTTTGGGAAACATGAATAAACTAAATGTGTTATTTGCATTCGAAAATAATCTTTCTGGTCCAATCCCCCATGAAGTAGGAAATTTGAAGTCTCTTGTCTACCTAGGCTTTCATTCAAACAATCTTTCTGGTTTGATTCCATCATCATTTGGTGGCTTGAGAAACCTCACATCTTCTTTATCTTGGTAGAAATCAACTATCAGGCATCATTCCTAAAGAGTTAGGAAATTTGATATCCCTGGCTGATCTTGCGTTGAACCAAAATCAACTTTCAGGCCTCATTCCTGAGGAGTTAGGAAATTTGGTATCTCTGACTTATTTGGATCTCCATAACAATTCGCTTTCAGGTTCCATTCCTCTAGAATTTGGAAATCTAACAAATATACTTGAAATATACATTCAAACCAACATGCTCACTGGCCCAATTCCTACCACTTTAGGAAACTTGAACAAACTAACTGTGTTGTTTGCATTCGAAAATAACATTTCTGGTCCAATCCCCCATGAAATAGGAAATTTGAAGTCTCTTGACTCCTTAATCCTGTATTCGAATAATATTTCTGGTTCAATTCCACTATCTTTTGGTGGTTTGAGAAACCTCACTAGTCTTATTCTCTATGAAAATCAACTTTCAGGCATCATTCCTAAAGAGTTAGGAAATTTGATATCCCTGACTGATCTTGAGTTGAGCCAAAATCAACTTTCAGGCCTCATTCCTGAAGAGTTAGGAAATTTGATATCCCTGACATATCTATATTTGTGGCAAAATCAACTTTCTGGCCTCATTCCTAAAGAGTTGGGAAACTTGAAATCCCTGACCGATCTTGAGTTGGGCAAAAATCAACTTTCTGGTCCAATCCCCCATGAAATAGGAAATTTGAAGTCTCTTGTCAACCTAGACTTTAGTGAAAACAATCTTTCTGGTTCGATTCCATCATCATTTGGTGGTTTGAGAAACCTCACTCTTCTTTATCTTAGAGAAAATCAACTTTCTGGGCTCATTCCTGAAAAGTTAGGAAATTTGATAACCCTGGAATATCTAGACTTGAGCCAAAATCAATTTTTCGGTGGTATACCTTCAGAATTTGGGTTACTAACAAATCTCCAGCATTTGCACCTATCCGGTAACAATCTGACGGGGGAGATCCCTCATTCTATCTGCAATGTTAGTTCAATTCAAACTCTTGATCTTTCGCATAACAACTTGAGTGGCACTATTCCTGAATGCATTGGACATTTTAGCACCAATCTCTCCGTGTTGGATCTACGGAAGAATACATTTCATGGCACCATTCCTGGATCGTTTGCAAAGGGCAATCAATTGCAGACTCTCAACTTCAATGGCAATGGATTTGAAGGGCCAGTCCCACCATCTTTAGTCCATTGTAGAATGCTTCAAGTTCTAGATCTTGGAAACAACAAGGTAATGGACACCTTCCCATATTGGTTAGGAAATCTTTCGAAACTGCAGGTTTTTGTTCTTCGATCCAATAAGTTTTACGGTTCTCTAAGAGATTTTGAGGGCAGTAATTCATTTTCTAAGTTGCAAATACTTGATCTCTCAAACAACAATTTCAGTGGTTTTTTGCCAGCAGGGTACTTTGCAAGTCTTAATGCTATGATGAATGTTGGTGGAGATGAAAGTAAGTTGGAATATATGGGGGACTCCTATTATCAAAATTCTGTATCATTGACGTTAAAAGGAAATGAGATTGAAATGGTGAAAATATTAAAAATTTTCACTGCCATAGATTTTTCAAACAATAGCTTCTGTGGAGAGATTCCGGAAGTAATTGGGAAGCTACAATCACTTCATCTTCTTAACCTTTCTCAAAATAGCTTGACAGGCCATATCCCTTCATCGCTAGGAAATTTGTCAAACCTTGAATCATTAGATCTCTCTTCAAACAGGCTTGTTGGAGAGATTCCAAGGCAGTTGGCAAGTTTGAATTTTTTGGAAGTTCTAGTCCTATCGCGAAATCAACTCTCTGGACGTATACCTCGAGGCAACCAACTTGATACTTTTGGAAATGATTCTTACAGTGATAACTTGGGATTATGTGGATTTCCATTATCAAGTGATTGTCACAAAGATGAGACACCACAACCATCTCTAATATCAGAAGATGATACAGAGTCTGAATATAGATTTGGTTGGAAAGTTGTGTTGATGGGTTATGGATGCGGAATTGTGCCTGGAATGATAATGGAATATCTCTTATTCTCTATCAGAAAGCCTCGGTGGCTTGTACGAATTGTTGAGAAGGAAAACCGTAGAAAGGTGAGAAGGCCAAATGAGAGACACAGAGGAAGAAGAAACCGTGCCAGTCAATAATTCTCCACCTTGTTGAGTGTTACAATCTTATGGCATCAAATCTGCGTTGTTTGTCATCATCATGTATCAAGTAATAAAATTGACAAAACGGATTTTGTTTTTATCAGCATGTAAGACGTTTTGCTACTGCTAAAACTCTTGAATTTCTGGAAACCAATAGTAATAAACCACTTCAACAAAACAGCCATTTAATAACATGAAATGCATGTTAATATGCTCCACAACATGCATATACATATTGTCTACTAAGATATTAAAACATTTTTCATCTTTTACAACAAACAAAGAAAGTTGTCATTTATCTAAGATATTACAACTTTTATATACTGTTGTAAAATTCTTATTAACATCATCTGGTGCATGTTGTCTAATGTGTGTGTGTGTTTTTTTTATCCAATTATAAAATAAATCTAGAAGTTAAAAAAAAAATATATAAAAAGAATATTTTTGCACGAATACTAAAGACATGGCAATTAAATACTTCTAAGTTGATTTATCAAATTATAAATACAACAAGTCATTGTGAGAGGGTGCAACAAGAACAAATTATATATATTAATAATTAGTCTATGCTCTGTTTTTCCTCTGTTTCGTGCTGAGGTTGGTGCCTTTGGTGGGCGTTTGGGTGCTTGCTCTTTTCTCTGTTTTGTTGTCTGTTGCTTTTGCTAGCTTTGTTGGGCTCCTGTTTCTCTCCTTATATAAATAAAGTTTAACAGTTCAAAAATAATAATAATAATACATAAATAAGTAGACGTACAAATAAAAAGAGCTTCACGGAGACACCATCCATCGATGGCTTCTCTGTACCTGTGTTCCCTCACACTGTAAATTTTAAATGTTTTCAACCCAACAATTAAGATTGAACACATCCAAGGTGATATTGAACTCACTGCCATGAGAATCTCTTTAGAAATAAGTAAAAGGTCTCTTAAGTTGAAATTAAAGAAGAATCAAATAATTACATTACATTTGATGGAAGTGTTAATAAAAGTATTCTTACTAGAAACAAAAACAGCTCAAACTCTCCCATCAAACCGACTAAAAAAATCAACCTTCTTCTTCTTCTTCTTCTACTCATAATAAACTAGTGTCTTCTAGTCAAAGTCATGCCAACTTGCATATATTTATAATAATACAAGACTATTAAATTCTAACAAATTTAATATATTGATTGTGGGGAGAGAGACCTTCATTTCATGGGGAAGAAAAAGCATCATTTTGTTCAAGCCACTTCTGCTCATTGCTGTTGCTGCTGCTAACCAGATCTTCAAAAGCGCTTTTGACCTTGTATAAGCACTTATGGTAACGGATACGTCTGAGGACAGCCTTTTTATCTGGTGCTGATGATCTCAAAAGAAGCTGTGTTGAAACGGGACTAATAAGTGATTCTTTGTTGTCTGTATGAGTATGATCTTCTTTTGAGTTGTTCATCAAATTCATCTTCTGATCAGAGGAGTTGGAGAAAGCAGAAGTTTCTGCTTTTGATATCAAAAATGCCATTTCTCTTTGCAAGAAATTAAAATTTAGTGTTGGGAGAGATTTTTGGAGAAATGAAAGAAAGTGGGAGAAATGGGCATATAATTATTGAGTTTCTATATTTATAAAGAAAGAGCAGAGCTTGATTAGTTGATTGCTTGCATGTGGTTTTCTGGTTTCACAACAAAACAGTGGATTTTGTTTGCTAATCAGCGGCAGGCCCTGAAGAATAAAATAATCAACAAAAACTAATGTTAAACTCTTCAAATGATATGGACGTGTTTTACAACTCACGTAACCCATATTTGGGTATGAATTTAGACAAATAGTTCGTCCATGAATAAACTATAAAAGGAACTAAAAGGTTTAGTAAGATGTGATGTGAGCAATGAGCATGAGAATTGAGAAAATGATTTTGGGAGGTAAAAGTTATATTACTCATACGAGTAGTTTATACAATGAGCACCTCTACTAGTCTACTTTAAAATCAGCACTTTTTGGAATTGTTTTGATCGTTTAACTAAAAAAAACTTTACTTATAAATAATGAATGTACAAATCTTACTTTATAAATAATTTCCACTCGCAGAAAAAAAAAAGTTTTCTTCAATCAATGCAATTGAATGATGTTTGAAAATGACAAGGTAGCAAGTTCCAAACCATGGGCAGCTTCAGTTGTTTTGGGTTTAAACTGGGGGCGATGATTGATAAGCCTTTATTTCCTTCACTTTCCATTCCTTGTAAAAGCTATAACAAGATATACACAATTCTATGTCAAAAACTTGTACCCAATTCCTAACCTGTATAAAAATATAGGTGAACAAAATAAATGATAGAATGAATGTACAAGAAACCATGATAGTATGCGAAAGAAATATGCTTCATCAATTATCATTTTTGTCAAGAAAGCTTAATAAAAGGCCACCAACAATCCGTCGTGCGACAGGATTAGGGATGGTGCGACATAGCCTCCCATCAATATATGCTATAATGCCTGAGAATATAAACTTGCCGATACCCCATTTCCAGATAAACTTCAACTTCTGCTCGTCCTGTGCAAGGACAACTGATTTATCATCACCCTCCTCCGGCTCTTTCTTCCGCTTGATGCCCCTGGCTATAAGCTTATCCGCTCGTCTCCTCAGCATGCGGATTGCGAAGCTCACAAAGAGATGTTCACATAGTGTCAATACTGTTGGTCCAATTTTCCATTCCTGTTGTAATATTTTTATGTTTAGTAATTATTATTCCAATAGATATAATAATGAACTCTTTTTTTTTTTTTTGAAATATTACAATAATTCAGGGTTTTATGGGGGAGAGAGGAGAGACTTAAACCCATAGCCTCATGGTGTGGGTGTGAGGAGCTTTACCACCATGTCAACCTCGTCTTATCGATATAATAATGAACTCAAAATGATATTCAAATACCATACATAAATATGACAACTTTCCGAGGCCTATTGTCACCCATAGAAATGATATACAATCAAAGGTATGAAGCAAATTGACTTGTTCATATTTGACTACTTTTTCACTTGTATAAACAAAAAAGTGGATTTTAAACTAACATCCACAATGCATAGAGATTAATAAATATGTTAATCCTTCCAAGTAAATATTTCTGACAAGTCGTAGACTCAAACATCAAAAAGTTGGGTAAAATATTAATTTGAAAAGTTTTTGATCATGCAAGCATGAGGTTGAAGCCATTAGATTTAGCATGAGAGATGACATAAAACAATAGATCATGCTCACATAATAAATATTAATGTTGCTTCCAAATTTATCGTTATGGTATATGAAACCAATAAAAGGGAAAAAACTAAGTGGCAAATGAATTCAGGGCGCTTAAACTTTCTCCTCGGAGATGACGTAAGGGGCGTGAAGTTGTTGAAGGATCTCCTTTCAGTAATGCCTCGCTTACAAGGAACTCCTTCACACGATCCATGATCTCCTCTGTGAGGGTATTCTTTGGGGGTAGGTTTTTCAGGAGAACCAAAGGGTTAAATCAAAACATCTAATTACTTGATTGCATCATCATCATCATCATCATCATCATCCAATCCTACGTTTTTATGTGATTTCCATACATTCAACAATCAAGTCATCAGGCCTCAACATGAGTTTCGAGCCTCAAGATTAAACACAAGATGAATCATTCCTTTTATGAACATACATTCTTTCATGCACAAGGTGAATATCATCCATCATCAGTTAACTGATTGTCAATGACTCTGACTCTTAAGATATTCTTGTCTATACATTGTATCCAGCATAGCCTGCAGGTATCCTTCAATATACAACTGAAATTTCAAAAATTAACTCATTAGTGAGTGATTTCATAAATAAAAAGCTAATGGTAAGTCAGGCTGCTTTAGCTGCCTGCAACAACTAAGAATATAATAAGGTGCCTGATTGTGCCGCAGGATATAAAAGCAGAAGCATCTCAATAATATACTCTACAAAACCTATCTGTTCTTACTTCCCGCAGTCATTCTCCATCTAGTATTCAGGCAGCTGACACAATATCAGTTACAATACTCTGACCTTAACTCATTCATCGGAACTGCGGGAATAGACAGATCCACCTAAATGGTTTATCTAATCAAGATACTTGATAAATCATTTAGGTTCATCTCAGTTCAATACCTTTCAACTTTTCTCAGCCAAACTGAATTATGTTCAGTCTCTTTGATGCACTCTTATTTATTTATTTGTTTGTTTGTTTTTTCAGTTTCATTTTAAACTAGCACAACATATACCTCATCAATCCTAGGACTTCGATCAAGTTTTATTTTTCGATCTAGGCCACCTCCCATCAATGCAGTCCCCAAGAGTGATGGCTCCATGTTAGGGATTCGAATGCCGATGATCGCGGAAAAGACATGCCTAATATTTGCCCATAATTCATAGCAATTAATAACGTCTATAGTAGAAAAATAAGATGAGAGAAAATAAACTAATCACAATACAAGATATACGTGGAAAACCCAAATCGGGTAAAAAACCACGGGCCGTCAGGACGACAGAGAAAGTTCCACTATATAATACATTGTTACAATCATATACTCAAGGATTCTCTCTATACCTCAACCCCAAACCACGCTCACAACACTTACAAGATCCTCATCAAGAACCCCCCAATATCCCTTAGGTCTCCCCTGAATATCACATACGGATCTCTAATTTGATCCACTGATATTCCTCCGGATCCCTCTCCGGATAATCCTTTGGGTCTCTCACCCGGATCTCACCACTCTCTGATGTTACATGATGTTTATTGACTCCACACAAAATAACCTAATTACAAGGTCTATTTATACTAGCTATAGGGAGTTTAAGATAAAAGGAAATCCTACTCCCAAACGTACAAGAATTACTTGTTCCACATAAATACTATTTCCTATTTATGACAAGTCTTCTTGTTAAGGAGAAATCATTTTCCTTCAAATACATGACTTTCCTATTCTTCATGAAGACAAATTCTTTTTCCTTTTCCGATAAGCACAAGAACTTCCAGAAGAATTACTTTCCTTTTCTGCTGAATATTTCCCGTTTCACGCATGTTTATGATTGACTACGGTTTCGGTCACGGTTGGCCACCCGCTTCCTACACCGTTACAAGTCACCTGGAATGCACCGCGTTTCCTTCAGGAATCCGATTCTCCAGTTCTTCTTTAGTCTTCAAATCTCCCTCAAACACCATCTCCAACTTCCAAACGTTATTCCACGTCCCAGGAAGTTTCACATCAGTTGAGTCTCGTTTGGTTCATATCGGGTTCACTTGAGAATACAAGCCAAAACCTAACAATTCTCCCCTTTGGCTTGAATTCTCAAGACCTTTGTCAGCAGCCACGACTCTCATCACTGAGAATCAACATACCCCACCACAAGGTATAACCACTTAGGAACGAACCATCCTAAGATTTTTTTTTTGTTCGTTGTTCCGGCACCATGTCGAAATAACCTGCTGAAATTGTGGTGCAACTCCTCACGTCAGATTACTAAGGAGTTCGTCAGCCATCAACATCTTTGTCCACCATACACCTTGCGTCACTTTCTGACCAATGCCTTGTGCACAATTATGGACTACTAGCAGCAACATATCCTCGATCTTCCATGACCAGTGGGGAAAACTGCCAAAAGGATAAAGTGAAAGACTTGCTACTAGAACTGAAAGTGCTTTGCCAGATAAGCCTCACTCCACCACCAGAGACTTTGAGCGTTCATTTTTTTTTAATACGCATACATGAGTTTTTTTTAATCGCCTTGTGTAACCCAGATTGGATCTCCATGACTTGTACCTGTCACCACAAGCCAAAATTCTCCTACATCTCTATTCTTCTTTTCATCAAACCCTACTGTGTTCGCAACCGCTTTCAAGACGTATTTCCATTGCTAAAACCATATTAGGCAACCATCATCATCATCCCAATACAACCAAGTCCTCCATACGACCTCCCGTAAAGACTTGACAATGCGATCGCCAAACCATATGGCTCTGATACCAATTGTTAGGGATTCGAATGCCGATGATCGCCGAAATGACATGCCTAATATTTGCCCATAACTCATAGCAATTAATAACTTCTATAGCAGAAAAATAAGATGAGAGAAAATAAACTAATCACAACAAAAGAAATACGTGGAAAACCCAAATCGGGTAAAAAACCACGGGCCGTCAGGACGACAGAGAAAGTTCCACTATATGATAAATTGTTACAATCATATATTTCAGGATTCTCTCTATACCTCAACCCCAAACCACGCTCACAACGCTCACAAGATCCTCATCAAGAACCCCCCAATATCCCCTAGGTCTCCCCTGAATATCACCCACGGATCTCTAATTTGATCCACTAATATTCCGCCGGATCCCTCCCCGGATAATCCTTTGGGTCTCTCACCCGGATCTCACCACTCTCTGATGTTATATATGGTGTTTATTGACTCCACACAAAATAACCTAATTACAAGGTCTATTTATACTAGCTATAGTGAGTTTAAGATAAAAGGAAATCCTACTCCCAAACGTACAAGAATTACTTGTTCCACATAAATACTATTTCCTATTTATGACAAGTCTTCTTGTTAAGGAGAAATTATTTTCCTTCAAATACATGACTTTCCTATTCTTCATGAAGACAAATTCTTTTTCCTTTTCCGATAAGCACAAGAACTTCCAGAAGAATTACTTTCCTTTTCTGCTGAATATTTCTCATTTCACGCATGCTTATGATTGACTACGGTTCCGGTCACGGTTGGCCACCCGCTCCCTACACCGTTACAAGTCACCTGGAATGCACCGCGTTTCCTTCAGGAATCCGATTCTCCAGTTCTTCTTTAGTCTTCAATCTCCCTCAAACACCATCTCCAACTTCCAAACGTTATTCCACTTCTCCAGGAAGTTTCACATCAGTTGAGTCTCGTTTGGTTAATATCGAGTTCATTTGAGAATACAAGCCAAAATCTAACACTCCATAGCCAACTTCAGTATTCTTTGGTGAAAACCACTCACCTTGGAAACAAGTACAGTCAAAATGTCAATAATAATATAAAAAAGATAATAGTAGTAATAAAAATAATTTGCACAAAAGAGATTCAAGAGCTTGAATTGTACCAATCCATCAAAACCGCTTGTTTCTACTCCCTTCAGGACAGAGTCTGATATTTCAGTGACAGCAGCAAAAACGACATTAGAGCCAGCTGTTCTTAACTGCAAGGCCACCATTAAGTAAGCTTTGGCAGGTGCAATTATAATAATTAAGAAATTGAAGTATATTGAACTTACAGTTTTTCCCAGATCACCAAAGTAGCGTTTTGTCCCTGAGAATCCTTTATCATCTATACATTTACTAATGAGTTTGAAGGTACCTGTCCTCAGTAGCCAAAACAGAAATCATATTTCAAAACTATAGAAAAGTAATGCAACAAGGAACTCAAAGTTAAAACAAAAAGAGAAAACGTTTATGGAGCTGGTGCAGATCTCCAACATGAATATAAAGAGCTGTTGTGACTCTATGGCCAAGCAAATATATTGACAGAGAGATCGAAAATTCGGTTAACATAACCCCCCACTCAGTATTTATTGCATAATGGCAGTACCTAAAATTAGTTTATGAAGCATTGCCAAGCAGATATATATTGCCATATTGACAGAACATGAATTCCGTGTCAGCCAACAGAAAATATATTGTACTAACACTACCCTACTAATAAGTAAAAAATGAATAGTCCCATGCCCGACACTGGAAACTTCTTTTTTGGGATGCATGATCAATTGACTCAACTAAAACTATCTGGAAAAATATAACTAGAGTCATTTTGCTGGATACATCTGTTATTGCTATAAACCTCTATATACTTCTTGAAGCAAGAATCTAGTACCAAAGTCCCAAATCTTTTTCATTGGTGAAAAAAGGGAGCAACGAGTAAAATTTATAACCAGTGTCCCAACCATCCTGGTTCCAGTGATATAATCCATGAGCCTACCACATGTTTCCTGCACATCCCAACTAACCCCAAATAATACATGTACACACATGCCACACTCTAAGCAGACACACAACTGTGTTTTCAGAGATCTAACACGAGTCTGCAACCTGATCTATACACAACTGGGTGCAGGAAGTTTTATTTATTTCAAAATGAATGAAGATGAAATATATAAATAAAGAAATATTCATGTAAGAATAATGTTGAGAAAGCGGAAAAAAAAAACACGAAATGCTATACTGAGAAGTTACCTAATGTTACACCTGGAAGGATCAACGAAGACATCAAGAGAGGATAACGCTGAGTCATCAAAAATGGAAGCAAAACTGGGTGGAAGCAATGGGCTGCCTTTAGCAATGTAGATTGACTTCATGGCATACCTGATATCAACTTTTGGGCATGACTTAACATGTTAAATAGATCAAAAATCAAAAGAAAACATATAAAATGATTACCATAAATAATGCTTTGCACATTAATTAAACAATTCACGTGTTGTAAGCAAAGCACATTAATTGAGTTCTATGGTTAATTCTGAGTTCATAGAATCCAAAAATGGTGCAACACGCGCTGGAGAAAGAAGGCAAGTGGATTAGGCGCATTGTTTCCACGCGCCACAAACCAGAGGACAAGTGGAATTAGAACCGAGTTAATTGAGAAAAAAAATTGGAATTGGTAAGAAAACTCATTGGATATTATTTATATACAAAAATGTGCTAACACTAAAGTCAAAGGTTGTACCTGTCAGGTATGCAGAGTTTTGACTTATCTTGGAAATGTCATTGGTGCGGTTTGAACTGACAAGTGAAATTTACACAGGATGAATGAGAATGGTGTGTCAGGCCGGATAGGTCCCGAGGGAGTTGTGTGGATGCTAGATATGTATGTTGATTTTGGGTACCGACTGTGGTCGGTTTTTTCAACTTAGGGCTTTCTATAAGATAAATCACAAGATATCAAGTATGATCAATAGTAATTTTTTTGCCCTTCTCATTTGTAAGGAAACTTCATTTATTTATAGGTGGAATTGCGTGAATCCTCTTTACACTTGAGTGATCATGTTGTTTTTTTATTGGTTTTAACTATAGTGACATCAGCCTTGGGTGGTGGGTTGGTCCAGGTTCAACTTCCTTTGGAGTGTTGAGTTGGGTTACTTCATACATACCGTACACGTGTCCTCGTCAGACTTAAAAAGGCTGACAACCTTGATGGGCACGGTTATTGGGCGAGAGGTGACACATGAGGACTAGAAACATTTTACTTACGCAGTATATTTTTGACCTCAGGATGTCCCAAGCAAGACCGATATTGGGCCTATTCACTTGGATCGTCCAAGCGAGGTGAGCCTTCCGCTTTTAGATAACCGAGTTTCTTCTGGACTTGTCTCTTAGGCTTTATCCTATGCAGTTTGCGGAAACCCAAAGTGTCGGGCCTAATCTTTTTCGAAGCCTGAGAAGAGAAGACTTTGATCAGCCAATAATTCCCTGACGTGGAGTGGGATGTGCTTTTGACTTATCAACGCTATCGACGTGGCATTTCGATATGCAAAATTTCCTTATAACATGTACCCCCTAGCTCTTTGGAGAGGAATAATTTCCAATCCGGAGAGATAATCCTACTTTGTGCCTCGGGTACTCCATTCATTGGGCCTAACAGTGGCCTTTAGGGACTGACGGTATCCTTACCCATTTGTCAGGCCTGATGGAGGCATTGAAGGACTGATGGTATCCTTACCCATTAGTCGGGTTTGATGGTGGCAATGAGGGACTGATGATATCCTTACCCATTTGTCGGGCCTGATAGAGGCATCGACGAACTACTGGTATCCTTACCCATTCGTCGGGCCTGATGGTGACAATGAGGGACTGATGAAATCCTTACCCATTTGTCGGGCCTGATGGAGGCATTTACGGATTGCTGGTATCATTACCCATTCGTCGGGCCTGATGGTGACAATGAGAGACTGATGAAATCCTTACCCATTTGTCGGGCCTGATTGTTTCCCAGGGACACATGTATTTAATGTGAAGTGATGTGTGGCTTACGTGTCGAACATTCGACCCATGGGACTGTTGTTGAGAATAAATCGCACATACTCAAATCTAATCACAAATAGATAATATGAAAGCAATAAGAAGAAAAAGACGACACCAAAGATTTTACGTGGTTCAGCAATTTGCCTACGTCCACGGAGCGCACCGCATTCAATCCACTATCTTTAGAGTTGATTACAATCTCTCTGTCTCTCTTTCAATCTCTCTACAATTGCTCTCTCTCTCTAGCAATTTTTCTCATACATTACGCACTACTAAATACAATGGGAAATAGTAGTATTTATATGGGAACACTGGGGTAAGCCAAAACCCTAAAGGAATACTTTTCTTCTCACACAAGTTTTCCTAAAATTACACAGATTTCGTACCTATCGCGGTCTGGGTCGTGGCTGCAGCCCTCGACCTGGACCGCGGTTCTTCTACTGTCTTCCACCGCTCAGAATACGGCGATGTAGGTACTTGTCTATGCCGCGGTCAACACTGCATATCACCTACTGGAAAACATCGCCTCCTATGCCGCGGTATGTGCACTATGTCCGTACCGTGGTCTGCACAGCATCAACCTTCTGTAGTTCAACGCTGTGTGTGTCGTGGCTTAGGCTCCCTATCTACGATGTGGTATGCGCCGTACTGCATGCTGGAATCCGTTCCTCAGGCTGATTTCTGGCTTCACAAAACCCAACAATCTCCCACTTGAAGACTGAAACTCATATAGACATTCTCCATCCTTCCTTGATGACTTAGTGGATAAATAACGGTGCGCTCATCCCCCACGTCTTCACTCTTGAAGACCTACTGAAGCTGCACACAGCTCCAGTTTCTCAGTAGTAACTGGTTTGGTTAACATATCAGCTGGATTCTTAGTTCCTACAATTTTCACTAACTTCAACACTCCTTCTTCGATTAACGATCGAATGAAGTGGTAGCGCAGGTCTATATGCTTGGTCCTAGAATGGAACGCCGAATTCTTGGCCAAGTGTATCGCACTCTGACTATCACTGTGCAACACATTCATCAGTTGATCAAATCCCAACTCAGCTAACAATCCTTGTAACCATATAAACTTCTTGCTTGCTTCCGTCACAGCCACATACTCTGCTTCAGTTGTAGATAATGTCACTATTTTCCTGCAACTGAGACACCCAACTAATCGCGGTACTTGTCATTGTAAACACTATTCCGGTGGTACTTCTTCTATGATCCACCTCTCCAGCAAAATATGAATCCACATAACCTTCTAGCTTGAGTTCATCTCTTCTGAAGGTTAGACACTTCTCTGTCGTACCCCGCAGATATCTTAGGATCCATTTTACGGCCTCCCAGTGAGGCTTGCCCAGATTTGACATGTATCGGCTCACAACTCCCACTGCTTGGGAAATATCAGGTCTTGTGTAGGTCATGGCATACATTAGACTTCCAATGGCTGAAGCGTAAGGCACTCTAGCCATGAATTCTTTCTCTTATTCTGTCTTTGGACTCTGGTCCTTGGACAATCTGAAATGACTAGCCAAAGGTGTTCTCACCGATTTTGCATCACCCATGCTGAATCTCTGTAACACCTTCCGAACGTACTCTGCTTGTGAAAGCTTCAATGTACCTTCATGTTCATCTATGCTAATCCTCATTCCAAGAATCTGCTTTGCTGCACCTAAATCCTTCATCTCGAACTCACTCGAGAGTTGCTTCTTCAAATTGTTAATCTCCTCTAAATCTGCACCAGCTACTAAACGTGGTAACAGCTGTTTACTTGAAATAATGTGCACATTTCCCGTGTAATCCGAAGCCGTTGGATCTCACCATTTTTTTTAACGGATGAGATGAGAAATACTGCCTTTTCGTTTATATATATATATATATATATATATATCAGAGATTCTTCCCGCTTCTTTACATTTTTACCTGATACTGACTTCTTTAGACCAAAAAACTCTTTATTTTCCAAACCAAGAAAATCCTATAAAATCTAGGTTTTCTCTTCTGGCTAAAAAAAACTTCAATTACCTTTCTTGGGGGTTTCAACTCCTGGCAGTATTTCTGGTAAGTTTTCTTATTCATCTCATTTTTTTTTGGGATGATTTGGTGAGAACGGTTATGGTTTTTTTTTTGAAAGATTTAGAGAGATTTTTGTCTTAAATCTTTGGATGATTTGGAGATAAACAGTTTTGGTTGTTTGAAATATTTAGAGATATATTATTTTTTTGTCTTAAATCTTTGGATGATTTTGGATTGAAACAATTTTGGGTTTTTGACAGATTTAGAGAGAGATTTTTTGTTTTAAATCTTTGGATGATTTTGGATTGAAACAGTTTTGGGCTTTTGACAGATTTAGAGAGAGAGATTTTTTTTTTCTTTTACCTTTTGTGGTCAGTTCTTCTAATCCGTTTTTTGTTTTTCCAAATTCCTTCACCTTTTTTTTACTATAGACTCTTCACTGATATGGCACCCAAAGTTTCAAAAGCAACCAAGGGTCAGCCCGTGATAAAGCCTCAGGTATCCGTCGCATCAGATGATGATGATAATGAGAAGAGTCAAAGGGAATTTTCGTTTGACGATCCTTCATTCACAGATTTCGTAAAAAATTAAGTTCGCCAAGAACACTTGAAGGAATATCGAGCGTATTTTCGGATCCCGTCGGATGTTAAACTAGTGCACCCAGGTGATCGGGCCGCTTGGAACCCTCCTAAGGGTTGTGTAGCCATATACGGGTATATGTTGGCCTGTGGGATTTCTCTTCCCCTTCCACCCTTTATCGTAAAATTTCTTGCAACAGTAAAATTGGCTCCTATGCAGCTATCTCCCAACGGGTATCGTTCTTTGCTTGACACGTATTGCCTCTGGAAAGAAGTTAACGGAACCGAGCCAACAGTGAATGAGCTAAAACATTGTTGTTTGGCAAGACCTATCTTCCATGTGCCGGGATCTTTTTTCTTGGCCTTTCCGGTACCTGACAAATGGATGCCTGTCGGGCCTGACCGTAAGAGAATGCAGGGCCAACTGGACCTTCCCGGGGAAGTTGAAAAAAGAAAATCGGGCATTATCTGGGAGTTGTCTTCTTCCAATAAGTACTGGAAGGGTAGCTGGTTCTTTGTTGGCGGGAATTGAGGTCGATCCGTAAAAGGTGATGACCCGAATGTCACTCTGAAAGTTCCTCGCCATTTTTGTGAAGCAGGTAGAATTTCTTAGATACTCTCTTTGGTTCATACCAAACCCTGATTGGCTTTTCCCCATATATTTATTTTACTTATTTATATGTATATATATACTTTTTTTTAGTATCGTATACAGATTCTACGGATTTGTCTGATGATGAAAAGAAGATTGTGGCCAAGGCTGTGCAAACCAAGATACCGACCCGTCAGTACGCCTTTCTTGTAACTGAGGAGAAGCTGGAGGGACATGGCTTGATCCCGACTTTGGACCCTCCATCTGCTCACTGTGAGTTTCCAGTTATTTTGTTCTCCTTGATTTCTCTATTTTATTTTTACTCTCTATTTAGACCTCTTCTCAAATTTTTTTTAGTGAAGAGTGTAGATCCCATTTGTGGATACTTAGTAAAGCGAGCATATACCTCAAAAAATGGGTCATCCACTGTTGCGGCCGATACACCCGAGGTTTCAAAAAAGAGAAAAGGGAAGACTGTTGCCGTCAGGAAGGTCCTCGTAGGGGAAAAGGGAAAGCCCATTGGGTCTTTTTGGATGACTCTTCTCCTAATCGCGAGCATGACCCTCATTTGGTTGGGAAACAAACTTCTCAGGCTGCCTGCACCGAGGAATCTTCCTCAAAGACCTTTTCCGAGAATTTTCCAAACAAGGATAACAAAGTCGGGACCAAGACGGGTCATGATCTCGATCATGACTTGGGTGAGAAATCTCTGGTTGGTCCTGAAAATTTGATCGAAACCTCCTCCATTGCGAGAGGGACTACTGTTGGCTTGTCCGCGGGTCCTATTGGGTTGAGTCAAGCTCAAAATCCGAACCCTTCTGAATGTATGGATATTTTTTCTCCTGCTGCAATAGCTAGCTTATTCCCTACCGGCCCTCAAACACTCTCTTTTCCTGATAGTCTACAGAGTTTCGTGAGACTGACTTTGACTTAACAGGTAAGGACAAGTGCTTGTTTTTACGTCATGGTATGTATCCGCTTCTTATGCTTGAGTAATAATCATAATAATAATTTTTTTTTCTTTTTTACCTTTGTTGTTGTTTTTTTTTAACCAGCTGATGTAGAGGTGCGCTCAGTTGTCCCGCGAAAGGGATGACCTATCTGACAGTGTGATCAGGCTTACCATTGAGAAGGACTGCGTTGCGGGCCAACGAGACAGACTACAAGGTGAGCTGGACCAGGTAAAAGGCGAACTTCAGGTAGTCTCTAGGGATAGAGATATAGCTCGCGAAGAATCCTCTACTGTCCAAAAGAGGGTCGGGATCATGGAAGAGAAGCTTAGAGAATACACTGAAAACTTGCCACGGGTCAGGAAAGAGGTGGAAATCCGGGTTGTAGATCTTTTTAAACAGTCCCTCGCTTTTGATGCTTTTATCCATACAGATTTTGTAGAGGGTGCTTCAGGTTGTCGAGATTTACTGAGGCGCCGAGGCTATAAAGAGGCCATGGATGTGGTTGAGAAATCTCTTAAGAAGACCATCGATGAGGGAAATAAACGTTTCCAAGAGCAAATTGCAAGCTGGAAAGCCGATCGAAAACGCAAAGGTTTGGAGGTGTTGCCCATGCATGTGGATTTAGATGTTGATCCGCGCAAGGTGTTTGGTACCCCTCAACCTGGTTCTCCTTGGCTCGATCCGATCGCAGACCTCGGGCCTGACCCTACGTCGCCGAGTGATGAAGATGGTGGCGATAGTGATGATTCTGAGGATGTTCAGGATGAAGAAGAATACGCGGAGGAGGAGGAAGATTAACTCCTAGGTCTTGTCTTTTGTCCCGAGAGAGATAATATTTCTTTCTTGGTTGGGTCATGTACTGAGACCTTAGTGTGCCTTATTATGCTGTGTGCTTCTTTTGTTAAAAGCAATACATATAAATAAATAAAAACTATTATGAATAAAACAGTACCTGATGACATGTTTATTTACTCTGCGTTTTTATGAAAAACTTTGTCCGAAGGTTATCTCTATTTTTGTGATGGATGAAAATATTTTTTTTGAGACTGTGCCTAGAAGACGGTCTTTTATCTTCCATTTTTATGATGGATGATTTTTTATACTTAGACTGTGCCTTGGAGGCGGTCTTTTATCTTCAATTTTCATGATGGATGATTTTTGTACTTAGACTGTGCCTTGAAGGCGGTCTTTTATCTTCCATTTTTATGATGGATAATTTTTGTATTTAGACTGTGCTTGAAGGCGGTCTTATATCTTCCATTTTCATTATGGATGATTTTTATACTTAGATTGAGAAACGAGTTTTGACCGCACCAAAATACGCGCTCGCAATAATACGAGGCAGTGGTGTAGTACAACAGTAAATAAGATTCGTTCCCACAGGGAATGAGGAATTGAGTATCACAATTGACTGATTTAACCGCTATTCAGACAAGCAAATCATTGGCATTTCAAGATTACGAAATTAAATCTAACTACATAATAATCACTAAGTAATAAATGGAAACTGAAATAAGCAAGCAACACAGTTGAACTCGAGATTGTAAAACGTATGAGAATGAGGCTAAGGCTTCGAATCCACCTTCCCAATTCTCATCAATTCAGACACATCATTTGGATAAATTATGCAAGTGTTTACATAGATTCGTATGCCCGGAAATTGTCTCTAACCTCTGTCAAGTGAATAAAGACAACATTTATATGCACCAACAACCTATTTCTACATGGTTATCCGATCTACATACAAATTCATTAAGAGCTATGGCATACAATAGAATCCTACAAGCTAGCATCACATATTTATATCTTACTAGACTTGTATCAGGCATTTCATCGAGCACGTGGTGTGCTTCACCTTTCGGTCCTTCACACAACCACCAAAACATCATCTAAGTGGTAGCTAAGCGCCTAGAAGCATGAAGCATAAGAAATACATATACATAGCATAATGCAATGGAAATAATGTGATGGTCTTCATTGATGAATCATGGATAAGGCTTCATCTAGGCTTTAGCCAAGATGAAGTTAGTTCATATTACAATCAATGGCTACAAAATATATATAAATCAAACAAGCCATCTCAAATACAATGCAATAAATAAGGAGGTAAAAGTTTAGAGTAAACAAATGTGAAGAACTCCTCCTTGATGGCTTGGTGTGCTTGCCTTGATCTCCTCCTTTATGCTCCCCCTATAATATTCCAAGAATAGGTATTGATGGTGGAAAATGAGGTTTGGATGATGGATGTAAGGTTTGATGTAGTAGTTTGTGTTTATGGAAGGTGAAATGTGGTCTTGGAATGTTATGGGAAGGGTTGGTCGTTTTTGTGCTGGGAAGAAGATCCAATTAAGAGACAAAGATGAGGGAAATATATAGGAGAAAACCAATAATTGAGGGGCAAAAGGGTCCAAAAACCTTTCTTTGGCCAAAAGGCGACATGTGAGGCGACATGGGCAAGTCTCCTCCTATGTCGCCATTTCTCATGGACAAGCCCACAGTGCATTTGGCAACATCATAGGCGACATGGGGAAGTCACCTCCCATGTCGCCACTTCTTCTGGTTGTTTTCCCAGTGTATCTGGTGACATCATAGGCGACATGGGGAAGTCGCCTCCCATGTCGCCTCTCCTAGACCATTTCCTCACAGTGCATTTGGCAACCTTCTAGGCGACATGGGGAAGTCGCCTCCCATGTCGCCACTTCTTCTGGAGCAATTCTGTAAAATAGATAGTGTGAGAGGCGACATTGTAGGCGACATTGTAGGCGACATGGGCAAGTCGCCTCCCATGTCGCCTCTTCCTCTGGTAGTCCAAAATCAAGCCTTAACACATATACAACAACTTTGCTTCGTTTCGCTTCTTAATCGGACAAAAAACATACCGGGAGCTCAAAACTAAAGACACCCTGCGAAATACGAGAAATAAATTAAATATAGGGTTAAAGCTCAGAAAATAAGCGAAAAACATGGGAAAATATGGGGTCATGCACAGATGAAATATGACATATCAAGTTTCTACTAACTTCATAATTTTATTTATCACCCTCGGGTGTTTACAAAAGAAAGGATTCGTAGTTCGATCCTTAATACTTTTGTCTGTAAAAAGGGGGGGAGCTCATGCTCAGACCCGAGACAACTCCTCTAGGGATAATATAGCTTCAAATACTGTGCTTTCCATGGTCGGATGACGTAGCCACCCCCAGGTCGTGCGAGGCGGTAGGCTCCGTGTCCTGCGATCCCTACCACTTGGTAGGGTCCTTCCCATTTGTCTCCGAGAGTCCCTGCGGCCAGGTCCTTGGTGTTTGGCATAACCCTTCGTAAGACTAAGTCATTTATCTGGAATCTCCTCTTTCGGACTTTGCTGTTATAGTGGCGTGCAATCCTCTGTTGGTACGCTGTAACTCTAATCTGTGCTTGATCACGCTTGTCTTCTAACTCTTCAAGGCTAGCGATCATCAACTCCGCATTTAACTTGGGATCATAGAACTGTACCCGAGGTGAGCTAATTTGCGTCTCGATTGGGATTACAGCTTCAGCTCCGAAAGCCATTGCAAATGGGGTCTCAGCGGTCGACCCCTGAGACGTGGTCCGGTAGGCCCAAAGATTCTCAGGCAAGAAGTCAGCCCAATACCCTCTCTTGCTATCCAGCTTAGCCTTGATGTTATGCTTTATGATTTTGTTCATAGCTTCTACCTGTCTGTTTGTCTGTGGATGTGCCTGGGTTGCGAAGACATTGACGATTCTCCAATCAGCACAAATTTTTTGAAATTCACGCTGTCGAACTGAGTTCCATTGTCGGTGATAATCATGTTTGGTACCCCGAACCTAGAGATGAGAGAGTTTCTCACAAATTTAATCGTATTTTCTTCGGTGATGTGTTTAAGAGTGCCTCGACCCACTTGGTGAAATAATCTACGTCTATAATAGCAAATTTTGCTTGTGTCTTCTTAGTAGTCGGCATTGGCCCCATGAAATCTACCCCCACTGTGAAAACGGCCAAGCTGCTATCAAGGATTTTAGCATTTCGGGTGGCTGGCAGATAAGGTCTCCGATCTTTTGACATTTGTCACATCTGCTGGATATCTTTTTCGCGTCTTCAAATATGTTGGGCCAATAATATCCCTGTCTTAGGACCTTATGAGCCAAACTTTGTGATCCTGTGTGATTTCCGCATACTCCGGCATGAACGTCGGTTAACACCATCATGGCTTCATATGGACTGATACATCTTTGTAGTACCATAGAGAACCCTCTTCTGTATAACACCTCGTTGTACATAGTATAACGTGACGCCCGATATTTGATTTTCTTTGCCTCGATTCGGTCCCGAAGCGGTGCTCCCGTCTCGAGGTATTTTTGAATCTAGGTCATCCATGTGTCTTTTGCTAGGTCGATCTCGTTTACTTCAGGCTCGTTTTCCTCACTTTCTTGGATACTTTGTTCCCTTAGGTGTGCCACCGAGATTGATTTGCACATGATCGCGTTTGTGGCCGAGGCCAATTTAGATAAAGCGTCGACGTGATTGTTTTGGTCCCGCGGGATCTGGGTGATCCGAAATCTCTTGAAGCGCTGTAGTGCCTTCTTTGTTCTAACCAAATAAGCGATCATTGCTTCTTCTTTGGCCTCGTAATCGCCTGATACCTGATTGACTATTTGCTGTGAGTCACTAAAAATATCGATTGCGTCAGCCCCGAGAGCAGTGGCCACTCGTAATCTCGCTAGGAGGGCCTCAAACTCGGCCTGGTTGTTAGTGGCTTAGAAATTGAACCTAAGTGCGCACTCAATTTTGTCTTTCTCGGGTGTTGTTATGACTATACCGGCTCCGCTTCCACGTGTGTTGGATGAGCCATCGACGTGAAGCTTCCACTCGTATGTCTTTTCTCTCCCATCGTCTTCCATGTCTTCAACTTGCACCGTTGGTTCTGACAATTCAGCTATGAAATCAGCGACCGCATGTCCTTTGATAGCCATTCGGGGCTTGAATTCTATGTCGAACTCACTAAGCTCAATTGCCCATTTGGTTAACCTCCTTGATAACTCGGGTTCTTATAAAATCTGTCTGAGAGGGCAGTTTGTCAAGACAATTATACTGTGCGCTTGGAAATATGGACATAGCTTCTTTGCTGAGACTATAAATGGCAGGGCTAACTTTTTTGCCTCAGGGTATCGTGTTTCGGGGCTGAGCAAGGCCCGACTGGTGTAGTAGACTGGCTTTTGAACCCCATACTCATCTCGAACTAGAACAGAACTCGTTTCTACCATGGAAACTGATAGGTACAGATATAACTGATCCCCTGTGTTTGGCTTTGATAGCATCGGGGGTTTTTCCAAGATAATTTTTTAGCTATTGGAAAGCTGCCTCACATTCTTCGTTCCACTCAACATCTTTCCCTTTTTTCAAAGCTTTAAAGAAAGGAAAACATTTGTCAGTGGATTTAGAAATGAATCTGTTCAAAGCGACGAGACAGCCGGTTAACCTTTGGAATTCTTTCAGCGTCCTGGGAGTGGTCATCTTGATGAGGGTGCTTATTTTCTCGGGATTTGCTTCGATCCCACGCTGATGAACAACGAAGCCTAAAAAATTTCCCGAGGACACTCCGAAGACCCATATTGTCGGGTTTAATTTCATTCTATACTTCCTAAGCACAGTGAATGTTTCTCTTAGTGCTTCTCCATGTCCCTCGGTGGTGAGGCTCTTTGTTAATATATCATCCACATATACTTCCATTGACCTACCAATTTGATCTGCAAACATCCGATTGACTAACCTTTGATAAGTGGCTCCAACATTTTTCAACCCAAAAGGCATGACGGTGTAGCAATATAGCCCCTGGTCTGTGGTGAATGTGGTTTTTTCTTCATCTGGCCCATACATCTTGATTTGATTGTAACCCGAGTAGGCATCCATGAAGCTGAGCAACTCATGGCCTGCGGTTGCGTCGACCAAGCGATCGATTCTTGGTAATGGGAAATCATCCTTTGGGCATGCCTTGTTTAGGTCAGTAAAGTCAACACACATCCTCCAGGTGGTGTTTTTTTTTCTTAACGAGTACTACGTTGGCGATCCACTTAGGGTAGATGGCTTCTCGGATTGATCCCGCGGCAAGAAGTTTATTAACCTCCTCTTTGATGGCATTGTTTCTTTCTGCGTTAAAGCATCGTCGTCTTTGGACGACTGGCTTGGATTCCTTTCCTACTGATAAGGTATGCGTCATTATTCTTGGATCTATCCCGAGTACATCCTCATGACTCCATGTGAAGATATCTGCGTGTTCTTGTAATATCTTTTATTTCACACGCGGTGTTAATTTTGAACCGACTCTTACCATTTTGTATGGGTCCCCAGGGACAAGGAGCACCTCTTTTGTAGGCTCTATCCCTACGTCTGCCTCCTGCGTAGTGATCTCTCTCGGGTCTAGGGAGAATTCCCGAGGGGTTTCTACAGAAGCTTCTATTTCGAAAGCCTTCTCCTCGGCTATTTTTGCTGTGACTTTCTTTTTTTCGGACTTGCTGATAATTTTGACTTGGCATACTTCGTCAGTCCGCTTGTCCCTAAATATTGATAAATTGGCCTTTCGTGCTGTTTCTTGACACCCTCTGATCTCACCAGTTCCGTTATCGGTTGGAAATTTTATTTTGAGGCAGTATGTGGCTGTGACTGCCCTGATTTGATTGAGGAATGGTCGACCCACCAGTGCATTGTAAGGCCACTGCTTGATGTCTACTACGACAAACTCTACCAGTACAGCTCTTTGGGTCGGTGCAGTCCCGATTGTTACATGTAGGTGAATGGTACCCAGCGGCTGTATCTCTGATCCCCCAAACCCCCTGAGAGCAGTGTCAAATGGCTCCAAATCACCAATACTGAATCCTAATTGATGGAGGACTGATTGATTGAGGATATCTGCTGAGCTTCGGTTATCCACCATTATCCTACGAACATCCCGATGAGCTATCCAGAGTTCTACTACTATCGCATCGTTAGGTTTGGCTTTATTGCCTTCCGCATCGCTCGGGTCAAAGCTGATTTTCTCCCATCCTTCCTTAAGTTTCTTGGGCAACCTTTCTGTTAAATTAATCTCTACTGGGCTCTTAGTCGTTAATCCCTTGATCTCGGACTCTCGATCTTTATTACTGGTTCCCGTATTAGGCCCGCCGAAGATGGTGTGGATAGGGCTCAACCTTGGTGAATCTTTCTTCTCTGGGGATTTCCTATGTTGGTCCCGACCTTTGTCTGAGTCCCTTGGTTTTTCTGAGTCCCTTACTTTATCGGAATCCTTCTTGAGTACATACTCCTTAAGATGGCAGTCCCGGATGAGGTTCTCATTGTGATCCTTCAGTTGGTAGCACTTAGAGGTATCATGACCGTGATCCTTATGGAAACGGCAATAGAGGTCTGGGTTTCTTTTGTTTGGAGCCGTCGTCATCTTTCTGGGCCATTTAACCAACCTTTTTTCTTGGGCAATTACAAATACATCTATTGTGTCGTGTTTTAGAGGGGTGTAGGTAGAATACTAGCCCTTAAACCTTCTCCTCACATCTCGAGTCTCTGTCATATGATTTTTTCTCTTTCCCTGATCGCTCCTTAGTTCGGACTGGACTCTAGACTCCTCCCGCTCCTTGGTTCGGGATTCAACTTTGTCTTGATCATGATACGAGCCATGCACCAACATTCCCCCTTGAGCGATCTCCTCCTCCTCTGCCCTTGCATATTCTGCGGCTATATCCACCAACATAGGATATGAACAAGGGCGCTGTCGCCTTAACTGAAATGAAAAAAATACCACTTTGCAAACCGTTAGTGAAAGCGTTCATGGCCGCCACGTCGTTAAAATCCTCCACTCGAACCACTTCTTTGTTAAAACGAGATAGATATTCACGGATTGTTTCTTTTCCGCCCTGTCTCAAGGAAGATAAATGTGAGAGAGATTTCTTACGCTGCAAGCTCCCCATGAACTGCTGTGTGAAAGCCTTGCTTAATTGGTCGAAGCTACTGATACTATTACCATGTAACTGTCGGAACCAATTTGAGGCCAGATCCAAGAAGGTTATAGGCAGAGCCCGACATAATATTTGATCATCTTCGGTTTGTGTTGCCATTAGGTCAAGAAAATGATCAACGTGCTCCATAGGGTCTTTTTCTTCTGTATATTGTTCCATTGCGGGTATCCTGAACCCGGACGGAAAGGCCTTGTTGGTTATTTCTGAGATAAAAAGCCCCCGACGCCCTCCTCGAGGATGGCTGCCGTATCGAGTTGCTCGCCCATCTACCTGTAATTTGTCCATGTCTTCTCGCAAGCGCTTGATCTCCCCCTCCATTGGGTTTTAGGCCTCGCTGCTTGGTTTTGTCCTGAAATCCAACCGCCGTCGGGCTGCTAGTTTGTCGGGTCTTGGGTTTTACGTTTGCCAGCCTGGTAGGGGGGGTTTCAGACCGCCTTGACCGTCGGTTCCTTTGCTTCTCTTTGTAGTGTTGGTGACATGGGTTGCTATTACCACTGTTCGTTGGTTTGGATCGTCTTTTTGAACCAACATAATAGGTACTTTCTGAATCTAACAACTGATAAGAGTTGTTAGGCTCTCCTCTTACTATTTTTGACTTCAGTTTTGGTTGTCGCACTATAGGTTGATCGTTCGATGTCGTGGCCAATCCTTGAGTCGGGACAACTTCCTCTGCGATAGGTACTGGTGGAGTCGTTGGGGTTATTTGTCCGCCCACTATCTCCAGAAATCTTTGCAGATACACACTTGCTTCCTGCATAGCCTGACTGGTGAGGTTAGGAGAAGCTTGAAAAGTCAGGCTTGGCATGACTTGTGGTGTACGTGGATTATCGGTTTGATCTTCCGAGTTGGGGGTATCTTCTATAAGATTCGTGGTACCCTCAACTATTTTCTCAGGTGGAGTCATGGCTAGTGTTTCAAGTTTTTCTAAAGGTATGAAATCAGCCCCCTCCTTCTAGCGCCAAATGTTTATACACAAAAATGTGCTAACACTAAAGTCAAAGGTTGTACCTACCACATATGCAGAGTTTTGACTTATCTTGGAAATGTCACTGGTGCGGTTTGAACTGACAAGTGAAATTTACACAGGATGTATGGGAATGGTGTGTCGGGCCGGATAGGTCCCGAGGGAGTTGTGTGGATGCTAGATATGTATGTTGATTTTGGGTACCGACTGTGGTCGGTTTTTACACTTTAGGGCTTTATACAAGAAAAATCATAAGATATCAAGTATGATTAATAGTAATTTTTTTGCCCGTCTCATTTGTAAGGAAACTTCATTTATTTATAGGTGGGATTGCGTGAATCCTCTTTTACACTTGAGTGATCATGTTGTTTTTTATTGGTTTTAACTATAGTGACATCAGCCTTGGGTGGTGGGTTGGTCCAGGTTCAACTTCCTTTGGAGTGTTGAGCTAGGTTACTTCATACATACCGTACACGTGTCCTCGTCAGAATTAAAAAGGCTGACAACCTTGATGGGCACGGTTTTTGGGCGAGAGGTGACACATGAGGACTAGAAACATTTTACTTACGCAGTATATTTTTGACCTCAGGATGTCCCAAGCAAGACTGATATTGGGCCTATTCACTTGGATCGTCCAAGCGAGGTGGGTCTTCCGCTTTTGGATAACCGAGTTTCTTCTGGACTTGTCTCTTGGGCTTTATCCTATGCAGTTTGCGGAAACCCAAAGTGTCGGGCCCAATCTTTTCCGAAGCTTGAGAAGAGAAGGCTTTGATCAGCCAATAATTCCCTGTCGTGGAGTGGGATGTGCTTTTGACTTGTCAATGCTATCGACGTGGCATTTCGATATGCAAAATTTCCTTATAACAGATATAAATGAGTACTCAAAATAAATTGAAGATAATTATCTAGATAATTAAAATAGTGTAATGGCCTAGAGGCTGTAATGCAGACCAAGTAGACTTTCCTGTGGGTAATGGCAAAAGATAGATATCAAATATGTATCCAGAATCGGATATTGAACTAACAAATAAGTATTTGTGAATTTAAAGTGACAAGGGAATAAAAGTCTACGGGTTTAGTAAGTCATTGTAATGACTTAAGATGAAAGAATCCTAAATAGGATGAAAGATAAATTAACTGGGCATACAGTTGAAGGTATCATGATAAATTATCTGTTTTATCACTGTGTAGAGGATATTGGTTGGAATTCCCATGTATGCAATGACAAAGTATCGGGCTGTAATTATGTCATGAAGTGAGATTGTGGGAGTAATAAAAGCTGATATAAATTTTAATTTTGAAATAATATGTTATGTATTTTTCTGATTCAGGAAAATATATAGAGATAATTTTGAGAAAATATAGTGTTTTAGGCTTGAAATACATAAGAAGAAATAGAGGAGAGATAGAGGAGATACAAGGGAGACAATTTGCTTCGATACTCGATACCTTTGATTAGTAGAAGCAAGGCTATATATAGCCTAATACAAAACAACTAAATAACTAAAAACAAAATAATACCAAATAATTAGAAAATAATGCCAACGAAAGGGGAACCCACTAATGCTGAATATCAGCTCCATATCGGTTCCACTTATACAACAGAAACTAACCATTAACAAACATGACCAAAGTCTTGTGAGACCATTCCTTCTACTCAACCTGCATGTGCCAATTCCACATGTGCGTTAGTGGTGAACACCACTTACATCAAATGAGGTCACGACACAATCATGGATCCACTTTATTAGTAATACTAACAATTAAAAGGAACACTAACTAACAACTCCTCTTGACCAAATCGACCACGGTTAAGTCCTTCCTTTTAACTTCCGCATGGCTCGTTGCATGAGGATTATGATCATATCATAATACACTAGTAATAGTGAAGAATGTATTAGATAAGAATAATTCTACTTTGTCACAATTTTGTGTTCAAATCTGGTGCTTAAATAATGTGGTAATATTCTAATACATTCTTTTAAATTATGAGAATCTAATACAATTTAAATAAATAGGATTATAGTGTTACCAAATCATGTAGATAAAGTAGTATTATTGTTTATATAATTTATACATACGAGAGGTATGGTATTATGTTTTTAAATAAATCTAAAAATTTATTAACAATTGTGATGCAGGTAGGTTTTGTAGGTAATTAAATTTATAACTTTTAGATGTTAATAAATAAAGATTTTTTTTTGGTGAAACAATTGTTGCAAAATAAATCTAAAGATTTATTAACAATTGTTTCTTGGTTAAAAAATAAACGGGTTTTGTTGCAAAATCAACGAAGGAAATAAAATAGAGAAGCTGGAATTTTTTGATGTTTAAAACAGAGAAGGTGGTTGATACGTACGGTGGTTGATACCCAACAGTTATGGTAAAATGTTAGCAGAGCATCCGCATTACAAGTACGTCGAGAAGACTTTTGCTTACCCCTTTGAAGGTGGTAGAGCATTACCCCCTCCTCAATAAATAATATGTGTTTAAAGAGAGGTATTTTTATCTAAAAACTCTCATATGTTTAGCAAAACTACCTTCGCTCTAAACATTTGATATATATTGAGGAGAGGGTAATGCTCCACCCTTGAAGGGGGCGAACAAAAATATACTCGCCTCGAGAAGACTTTTGAAAAAGACTCGCCTCGAGAAGACTTTTGAAAAATATACTCGATCATTGTTGGAAAAATTTAACGGAAACAAAATCTTCCAAATATCAAAAGATACATTATTATATTCCATTCAGCAAATTGATTTAATTATTAAACTTTGCAAGTGGAATTCACCAAGTAAGCACTAAATCTTTTCTAATTTTCTACTGGCATGGTTCATTGTGCGTCCAATCAGGCTCAAGTCGTAGGAAGAAAATGTCTCATTTTTAATTTGCTTGATATTGATGGTGTTATTCACGTGGATAGCCGGAGAGACTTGGCACACAACTTTTGGCAATATTTCAATGGGCGTCTATGAAATTACTATCAATAGTGGAAATTCATATAAATTAAAGGACAACAGTTTTTCTCATTGTGGTTGCTGCTTTTACCAATTTCTGTGGATAATAAAGTAATAAACAATAATACAAATGTGTATATATATATATATATATATATATTTCAAAACAGCCACATGTGGACTCGTGATGCAGCAGCCCTGGCTTTGGATTACATGGAGGGGTTGGATAGGAAAAAGACCAAGAAAAATGGGTAAATCAATCCTACTAATCCGAGCGTCGGAGTCGGATTGACGTGAAACATTTACAGTTGATGCGTTTCGGCGAGATCTTCAATAATCACCACCTTTGGTTGTGTGGCATACCCTATTTTAGCCGAATTCCATCGTTTAGGTCCCGAAATTGATGTTTTTACCGTTTTAGGAAAGTTTCGTTTTCAGCAATAACTTTAGTTTTCCAAGTCCGAGTCGACTTCCGTCAATTCTGGCTTGTTTAGGTTTTGTTAGCTTTATTTGTTTCCGTAATTAACTTCAAATTTGCCACTTTTGGTAATTTTTGTTATTTCGGCTTTTTAGGCTGTTTCCTTGCTTAACAAGGTATGAGGTTTAGGGATTAGGGTTTGTTTTAGTTTAAATAGACCTGTATGCCTTTTTATTTTTCAGTTTTTGAATTAATAAAATTACAGAGATTTGATTCTCAAAATATCCAATTACACATCCTTCGTGCGCGAAGATTGTCGTATTTGAAGCCTAAGTATTCTGGTATCCGTGCACGGATCAACAGAATATTAGTAGGTTGTTTCTAATTGTTTCTTGCAGGTTTTTCTCGTAGAGCTTTCGCTACACCAACTCGATTATAAAATGGATTATATAAATCTTATGAAGCTAATGAGTATCACATGAACTAGTTTAATACTTTTAATTATTTACTTTGCTTAATATAATGTATTCAACGCGTTATCATGACTCTAGCATTCGCATTAGAAACTTCCTTTTCTTCACTAATTATCAAATGTTTTTTTTTCTTATTTACTTTTTTGTTGCAGTAATATTACATGAGTTATTAATCACTGAAATAGTACTGAATTCCATTTCCAATAAAAGGATCTACAATGATATTGAAATTTGAAACTAAAAAAATAAATATTCTACTTATTCACTATAGAGATTATGTATAAAAGCTAAGAATGTATAAACGGATATTCTCACCGAAACATCCCGACATTTTTCATATTTTGGGGCATAGGAAATGATATAAAAAATATTTTTGAAATTTTTTATCGATATTTCCAATATTCTACAAAAATTTCCAAAATTTTGGATCATTTGGTGAAACCGATATTACTTCCTTGATACCTATATTACTTCCTTGACACCTATATTACTTCCTTGACATTAACTACAAGAAATTCTACATGAAAAGCCATACCAAGCACATTCTAAATGTCTTCGAGAATCCTAATTTAATACACCCCCCTAAGTCTTAATCGAGACGAGATGGGGTTGGTCCAGTAGTAAACCCTTTATAATTCTACTTGAAAAGCCATACCAAACACATTCTAAATGTCTTCGAGAATCCTAATTTAATACACCCCCCTAAGTCTTAATCGAGACGAGATGAGGTTGGTCCAGTAGTAAACCCTTTATACATGTACCTCGAGGTTGCTTCGCAATTCAATTAAAAATCATGTAGCGAAAGCGAATTTAGGCCCATAGAGTAGAATATCATTAATTGGGTTGCTTTGGGCCAACAGGCCCAATAGAAGACAAAATGGGCCTAACTATCTTTAACAAGGGCCCAACTGGACCAGAGTGATCAGTCATATTCAATCTAAAACCCTAGACCTCAAAAATTGTCGAAGAGGAAGAGATCGAGAAAAAAAGTGTAATCAAAATGTCTAACAGAGAAAAAGATTGCGACTCCGATGCTCCGGAGGAATTCACAGCCGAGCAGGTAGTACCATCTTTTCTTTATTAATTTTATTTATTTTTTGTTGTTGAAAACTGAAAAAGTGAGTGAAATTATCAGAGTGAGAGAAAAGAAAGAAGAACATAATATTCTGGTGTAGAGTTCTTAGAGATCTGTGAACTGGCAAATCGCCATGGAAGAGCTCAAGAGAGCTTCAAGTTTTCATTGTTTTCTTTCTTACAAAGATGATTGATTGAATAATAAAAAATCTTACACGCAAAACTTTACTTATCAGAATCTAAGAAAATATCTAACAAACTTTTTTAACCAATTCCTGAAAATCAGGATTCTTAATAAATCATCAGCTGACACGTCAGCAACACTAACTAACTTTCTATAACAACCTTCCACGTCAGCTTCAGCCTCCAGAATCAATTGAGTCTCTGTTGAGCTGGCACTAGGTTTTCTTTTGATTGACCATAGAGTCATTCTTCAAGCATAACGCAAGACCAGTGTAGAACAGAGGTGTGCAATTCTGTTGCTGTCGAGTGACTTCTTTAGTGCGATGGTGGCACCAATTAGCTGTTGGAGCAGTCACTCTAACAAAAACAAAATTAATTTTTTGTTGTTGTTGTTGTTTTTCAGGGAATACAGCAAGACGAGGAGATACAAAAAGTCCAGAAAGACAACAAGCCAGGTATTTATATATGCTCATGTTGTAGTTTGATCTTTTGTGATGGGAGGTTGGTGAAAGATTCAATTTTGAATAGCTCTGTAAATTGTTATTTAAGCTTGTAGAATTTGTGTATATCCAATACTGGTAGCTCAATTGTTGGTTAATTGATTGATGTTTTAGTATGATATAATGGAGATCTAAATATATAAATGTGTGCTAGGGGTTAATTTGTTTCTTTGTTCTCACAGTAGTTATAGAATTACAGGGAGTTCAGTTCCGATAAACCGAGGAACTACTCCTGTTTGTAGGATCTAGGATTTGTGTTATAATGAGAAATCGACATGTATATGAGTCTTAAACTTGGTTGTGTGTAGCTTAGTTTTGGTGTAGTGGTGTTTAAAATCTATTTATGTTGAATGATAATGAGTAGAAATATTTATGGTTTGAGGAGGAAATTAATTTACTGAAACATGAACTTGAATTTGTCTACATAGGGTTGTTCGTGAGGGAAAAGAACGTCGCAGACTATGGGCTCAAAGGAAAACACCACGATCTTCTAAAAGAGGTGAAGGCAAACAAGGTGAAGGAATCCAAGATGTAGTAGAAACTGAACCGGAAAAAGATTCTACGGCTAATGTGGGGATGCTTCCAAGTGACATTGTTGATTTGCTTGCTTCTCGTGAAAAGTATGATGCTTCTTGCTCTTTGTGTGTGTGGGGTTTGATTGTTTGAACGTGGTAACTCATGTTTTATTAATTGAACTTATAGCTTTCAGATTCTAACCAAGAGGTCGTTTTTCATCTGCAGACAAGTTTTCTTACCGGATTCTGAAGATGAGAAGGCTGAAGTGAAACGCAATCCAACAAAGAAAAAGAAGAAAAGCTCCGGGTAAAGGATTTTTTTCTTTTTGCCCATTTCACACGATTGAAGGAAAAGCTTTTAAAATCGAAATTTTAACCTCATGTGTTATTGTTTACAGGTTAGAAACTGTTATCTTGAATGACATGCCTCCTCCTGTATGCTTGAAGAATTCGTTGGAATTCTTGAAGAAAAGGAAAACACAGGTTGCAAGGTCATATGCAGTTCTGAACAACCCCAACAAAGCTCTTCGCCTCCTTTCAAATTCTGGCTTGTTAAAATGAACACCGATGATCTTGGGCGTACGTCAATTTTGTGTTGGTCATTGAATCTGTAAGTTATTTGCCTCTAGCTCCATCAGGAGTCTATTTTTGTTGCTGATGAGCCAATGAGTTAACTTTGTTATGCTGTGAAATTGCTATTAGTTTTACTAATTATGTCTGTTAACATGAAAAAAAAAACGATTACAATTTACTGAGATGTTTGTTGGAAAAAAACCTGTTATAATGACTTTCATGCGGTAATTATATTATTAATAACTATTCTTTCCCCTTTTTTTTTCCTTAAGTATTATTACTCATCAATCGTTTTTCACAAGTGAGTTTTGGTCGAATTAGTCCTGAAAAACTGTAAGGTTTTTGTAACATTTAATCAGAAATAGTAGTGTTCCCCTTATAGGTTGACCATGGCTTCTCTGTGCCTGTTTTGCCTTGCTATAAATTTTACATGTTTTCAAGTTTCAACCCAACAATTAAGATTGAACACATCCAACTCCAAGATGATATTGGACTTGCTGGTTGATTTGTTAAATGTTAAATTAATGCTATGAAAATCTCTTTAGAAAGTAAAAGGTCTCTTAAGTGGAAATTAAAGAAGCAAATAATTACATCACAGTTGATGGACGTGTTAAAAATATCAGAAAAGCCATTTCTTTTTGCAAGAAATTATAAAACTTTGTGTTGGGAGAGTTTTTAGGAGAAATGAAAGAAAGTGGGATAAGTGGGAATTGTTGTAATATGTGGCTTTTACCACATGTATAAAACATACAAAATATCTCCCACTTTCTCACACACTAATATCTCCCACTTTCTCACCGCCTCTCTTGCTTTTATATCAGTTTCTTTTGCTTTGTAAACACTGATCACATACATATCAATAAAGTTTCACTCACTCATTTCACAACTCTCTCTCGTCTCTGTCTCTCTCTATCTCGCTTCAGTTCTTCATTTATTCTTCGTCTATTTCAGTTTATTCTTAGTTGGTCTATAACACGTTATCAACACGAATCTAGTCTAGGACTTCCAGAGAAAGTTCTGCTCTGTTTTTAGCTTTGGTTTTGAATTTTTCGAAATACCCAGAAAATTCAAAGTGCTCCGATCGCTGTTCGGAGGATACCGTTATGTTCGTTTCGGAAATACAATTCCAACGCCGCTGACCGTGTCTCAAACGGAGCTCTAACGAAGTCTCTAAGTCCGGTCAAAGTCCGGTCAACACCCTCATTTTTTCCAGATTTTTCTACAATTTTTCCAAGGTTGAAGACGACACTGTAGCGCCACGTCACTACCACGTCACCGCCACGTCAGCGCATATGTCATGCCATGTCAGCGTACGTCAGCATGCGTCAGTGCCACGTCATCATCAGGCTGACACGTCAGCGAACTGTGCATGCCACGTCAGCGCCACGTCAGCCAGTGATGCTGCCACATCGGCTCCACGTCAGCAGTTGCGCCACACCAGCGCCACATCAGCCAGAAATGTTTTTCGTCCATTTCGGTGCAATTTTCGCCCGTTTTCGGCCGATTCGGACTTGTTTCCAGCTATTTCGACCGTTCCGGACGCAACCGTGCCATTCGTTTCAACGAATTCCGCTTGTAAGTATTATTGTGACTTATTTAAGCTTTATTAACTCTGTTTTCGGGCACGATGGAATATCCAGAACATGAAGATTTGGATCCAGTATTATATACATGGTTGATGCAATATTCAAAGAAATATTCAGAGAAATATACACATCCAGTCGGATGTTGTAAGCATCATAAAAATAATCTAAGATCCTAATGTATAATGAATTGAGAATAATATTTTATCCATTTCATACACATCCAGAAGGATGCTCTGAATATCATAAAAAGAGTTTAAAATCCCAACGTACAAGATGGCTATGCCGTCAACGGAACCTATATATATATAAAATTATATATACTGACTATGACTATAACTCTGACTATAACTCTGACTCTAACTCTGACTATGACATTTATTTTTATGTAATATATGAGACTGGCTTATGTTATGTCTCTGGACTAGTTTATGCTGTGTCTAAGGTGATCTTATGACTCCGAAACTGTTATTTTTATGCAATATATGAGACTGGCTTATGCCGTGTCTCGGGACTGGCTTATGCAGTGTCTCAGGACTGGCTTATGCAATGTCTCCAAATAAACTGTTTAAATATTCAGCATTTATTTTTATGCAATATATGAGACTAGCTTATGCCGTGTCTCGGGAATGGCTTATGCCGTGTCTCAGGACTGGCTTATGCTGTGTCTCCAAATAAATTGTTAAAATATTCATATTATTTATACACAATATATAAGATCGGCTAGGCCGACTAACCAGAACTTAAAGTTCTTGGAATTATAATATATTAAGTTGGTACGGTTTTGAAAACCGATGAGAACATAAAGATCTGGATCCAATGTTATTACATGCCATACGGCACGGTTTTGAAAACCGATGAAAACATAGAGTTCTGGATCAAGTGTTGTTTAAATGAATGTCATACTTCATTATTTGGAACCTGGGGTTTCAAACACGTTCATAATATGAAGTTATATGAAGTTATCTCATATATATCAAGTGATATATTTACATATCATTTATTTGAAAGAATGAGCTACACATCCAGTAGGATGCTGTGAGTATCATAAAAGAGATTTAAGATTCTAATGTATCATTCATTTGAAAAAAAAAACAAGGGGGATCTACACATCCAGTAGGATGTTGTGAATATTATAAAAGAGATTTAAGATCCTAACGAATAAAGAAAATGGAATTAATATTTTATCCATTTCATACACATCCGGTAGGATGTTGTGAGTATCATAAAGAAGAGATTTAAGATCCTAACGAATAATGAAATTGGAAATAATATTTTATCCATTTCATATACATCCAGCAGGATGCTGTGATTATCTTAAAAGGATTTAAGATCCTAATATCACGTGTAATGAGATTGTAAAGAATATTTTATCCATTTTATACTTGTTCCTGAAGGAGCAAAATCAAGAGAATAAGTTAAGATATATTTATTTTCATGAGATATCAAAACATACGCCATGAGTCGATGTTTGTAAATAATAAGAGAAAAAGGTTTACAGAATAACACTATTAAAAGAAAAATATGGGGAGATTATTATCATTTCAGATAAGATATAAAATGACATTATACATAATGTCCATAAAATTCTCAGAAGGGAAATATATGTCTTGCCTAGAGTGCAACGACTCGTACAATTCTGCGGAGTCAGAATATTTTATGAATTGGACTTTGATATGAGTAAAATGTTAATATTATATCAGGTCCAATGGATCTGATAGAAAGCTCTGGAAGAGCCATGATAGAAAAGCTCTGGAAGAGCCATGATATTGTTATCAAACAATACTAAATAATGTATCAGTGATACTTGATATTATTCAAGCATAACATAAAAGGATATGCTCAGTTCAAAAACAAATAAAGTTAATGCCAAATCAGATCCAGCTGATCTGATCTAAGGCTCTAGAAGAGCCACAATCTTATTACCAGATGGTATTAAATTGTGTATCGATGATACTTTATATCATTCAAACAAAATATAAAAGAATCTGTTTAGTTTCAAAGATATACGGAGGAATGGATATCATATTGAAACTATGAGTAATGAGAATGTTTAATATATGTGCATTACTTCTCATAATTCAGGCCAGAAACTCATTATAGAAAAACTACGTGCTTTATCATCTGGATTATATTACACTATTATAAAGAGTGTAGATATTTATGCAATTATGAATCAAAAGTTCCTAGATCCAAAAGTTTGTACTTTGACGTGACAGTATAGGTCACCCAGGATCTACAATGAAACGTATAATCATTGAAAATTCTCATGGATATCCATTAAAGAACCAAAAGATTATTTATCCAATGGGAACTTATGTACAGCATGTTCACAGGGGATACTAGCAGTAAAACCTTCTTATTCTAAAAGTTGGTTTTGAATTCTCATTATTCTTACAAAGAATTCAAGAGGATATATGTGGACATATTCATCCACTAAATGACCCATTTCATTATTATATGGTTCTAATTGATGCATCTACGGGATGATCACATGTTTGTTCATTATCAAACATCTCAATAATATAAAGCAGCTGAGATTGATGTTCAACATCCAGTTTTCAGATATAGTCATAATCAAAATGAATTAGGGGATCACTTATCAAACTTCTCCAAGTAATTGCGAGAACCTCATTATTTCGGTACAATTACCAAATTCCATATAGGGACTTACTCACTTTTAAGATATTTGATTGTATTGCATATCCCCTTATTGCATATGTGACATGATCTAAGATAAGACTTTTATATCAATCTGATATTAATATTGATTTTGAGTAATCTTTTATTAGATCATTTAAACTTCTGATAGTTCATATTTATATGCACAATCTGCATATTATTATATTGATTAATTCCCAATTGGGAAAGTTTTTCTAGAAGAGAAAAAGTAAATGAAAAGTTACTTATATACAAAATAGAGATACCCGTTCGGTTTTCTCTCTATGTACGTGTCTCATTTCAATCTTCGTATCTCTCAAATACGAAAGATAATTGATCATCAGAGGATTATTAATCTATTACCTGATATATTAAAGGTAACCTGATTTTATAAATTGTCATCTCATAAACCCCGGCCGGGTGATTGTTCTTGAAAAACGATCAGAGAAAAGGGCAATAAATAGATCATCTGATATATGTCATAAGTTGATAAACCTTTTGAAAGGTATTGTTATTGGGATCCTAAGAGTAAACAAAACTCGAGTTATAAATAAATCAACTTTCTCTAAATCAACTCTATAAGAGTCTGATATATCTAAAGAGATACAAGAATATAGAAATTGAGAGGAATTCTATAAATCATACGGAGTCTATGATATAACTAAATCCATTGAAATGGAAGTAATCTCAACAAAGATACAAGAATATAGAAATTGAGAGAAATTCTATAAATCATACGGAGTTTATGATATAACTAAATCCATTGAAATAGAAATAATCTCAACAAAGATACAAGAATATAGAAATTGAGAGAAATTTTATAAATCATACAGAGTCTATGAAATAGCTAAATCCATTAAAATGGAAGAAATCTCAAAAGAGATACAAGAGCATAGAAATTGACATATGAGAGAAATGTGGAATCATAAGGAAACAATCATTAATAATGTATTTTTATACACAGTAGCGCTACTGAAATTATAAAATGATAATTATGATATTCATAATATCAATGATTGTAGATAAAAGGCATGATTGGCCTAGATGGAAGAAGCAATTCAAGAAGAATTGACTTCATAAGCCAGATATAAAGTATTTGGACCAATAGTACTCCAGACATCTGAAGATGTCAAACTAGTTGGATACTAATGGGTCTCTATACTGAAACGTAATAAGAAAACGAGATTGTGAGATATGAGGCACGACTCGTAGTGCGAGGTTTCTTACAGAAACTTGGTATTCACAATTGATGAATACGATTACGTTGTTGATAAATTTGGTTGCCTTTAAAAGGCTTGAAATACGTCTCGTAGACGTAGTAATCATTTATCTATATGATTCACTCAATGCAGATATTTATAAATCCTGAAGGATTCTAAAATGCTAGAAGCATATAAATCGAGATTTCGTAATCTGTATTTGATGAACATACAAAAATCCTTATATGGATTAAAAACAATATGAACGGATGTGGTACAACCGTCTCAGTTAATATCTGATAAAGATAAGGATATAATAATCATATTATATACTCATGTGTCTTCATAAAGAAATGAGAAAGAATATATTGTCTCGACCTGAAGATCGAGCATATATTAAATGGAATGCTTGTCCATCAAACAGAATGTGTTGAAAAGATTCTGAAAAGATTCCATATGGATATTACTTCACAAAAGCAAGTATTTGCTCATACTCCCACCAATCATTTAAGATGTTATTGTATTTGATGAAATAAACATCAATATACATCAATTCTAGTTATCCAGAAGGTTGCTTCAAAAGAACTTTTATCAGGGGGAGCGTCTCATCAGGGGGAGCGTCCCACCAGGGAGAGCATATCAGATAAAGTATATTAATTATTTAGGGCATATGTGCATTGTACTCTTTTTCCTTTCAATCAGGTTTTTCATCTCATTGAGTTTTCCTGATAAAGGTTTTAATGGGACAATTCTATAAGCACACCCAAAATTATTTAATCCATAAATATTACATTTATCCAGTTGATCATCGTATATATGTTGACTTGATCAAAAAGATCATTGTAAATATTACTTTGATCTTGCTAATCATCGAATATATATTACTTTGATCCAGAAAATCATCATAAATATTACTTTGATCCGACAGATCAATGAATATCTTTGCTCAGGTTTTTATCCCACTGGGTTTTCCCTAGCAAAGTATAAATGTGAGAAATGTTTTGAAGAAAACAATAAATTTGGACATATGTACATTATACTCTTTTTTCCTTCGATCAGGTTTTATCCCACTGGGTTTTCCTGATAAGGTTTTTAATGAGATAGTTTTTAATGTCCAACCCCACTAGATCCAGAAAGATCATTGTATACATTTTTCTCAGATTTTATCCCACTGGGTTTTTTTAGAAAATTACTGCAAGTGGTATAAATCCAAGGGGGAATGTTGTAATATGTGGCTTTTACCACATGTATAAAACATACAAAATATCTCCCACTTTCTCACACATTAATATCTCCCACTTTCTCACCGCCTCTCTTGCTTTTATATCAGTTTCTTTTGCGCTTTGTAAACATTGATCACATACATATCAATAAAGTTTCACTCACTCATTTCACAACTCTCTCTCGTCTCTGTCTCTCTCTATCTCGCTTCAGTTCTTCATTTATTCTTCGTCTATTTCGGTTTATTCTTAGTTGGTTTATAACAGGAATATAATTATTGGTTTTGTTTTTTGCTTGCTTGC
Source organism: Dipteronia sinensis (assembly GCA_033220585.1). Taxonomy (NCBI): domain Eukaryota; kingdom Viridiplantae; phylum Streptophyta; class Magnoliopsida; order Sapindales; family Sapindaceae; genus Dipteronia; species Dipteronia sinensis. The sequence goes on along the minus strand of CM065638.1, from coordinate 4,517,296 downwards.
ATGTGCTTTTCTGGGTTCCACAACAAAACGGCAGCCTGCTTTGCAGCATAAAATTAAATAAATACAAATAAGATTAGAATGTTTAAATTCATATCCAAATGATATAAACTTGCGTTGCAATGACCATATGTTATAATTGTGTGACATATTATTTGAGTATTAATTTAGATAATTAATTTGTGTAATGTAACATTAGTCAAGAAATAAGATGTGATGTGAGCATGAGATAATGATTGTGGGGAGTACACAGAGTCAAAGACGTGTCGGTTGATTTGTTTAAAAATTCAACCCAGCCCGACAATCCAAGCGAACAAACCTGCAAAGTCTTCCTAAATAAACTCAATATAGAAAATAATGGCAGAGATGGACCCCCTTCCACAATTCCACACTTGACCCAAGTCTCCGGTCTTACCAAAATTTCTAAATAAAAAAACAACACAATTATACAAGGATCGTGGTTATAAATATACGGAGATAATCATCACTCCACTATACCAAACCCAAAAATCATAAAAGATGGCTAAGAAATTGAATTTGGAAATGCTACTCTTGCGTGTTTTTCTTGCCCTGTTAATTTCATCAAAACCATATATGGCTTCTGCTTCTATTCAAGAAGCAAATGCTCTTCTGAATTGGAAAGCCAGCTTTGCAAACCAAACCCAGTCTCAGCTACCTTCATGGAATCTGCTTTCTCATAAACCAAGCACCACAAGCGCATGCACTTGGTTTGGAATTTTGTGCAACTCTGCTGGAAGCGTCATCATGATCAACTTTACCAGTTTTGGTTTGAATGGTACGCTTCAAGATTTTTCATTCTCGTCTTTTCCTAATCTTAAATATGTTGATCTTTATATGAATTCACTCTTCGGTACCATTCCATCTCAGATTGCATCCCTTTCCAAACTCATGTATCTAGATCTATCCTATAATTACTTCTCTGGAGAAATCCCACCAGAAATTGGTCTCCTTACAAATCTTCAGGTCCTGCACCTTAGCCAAAATCTGTTAAATGGCTCAATTCCTCACGAAATAGGTCGTTTAAAGTCTCTTTATGATCTTGCCTTGTATAACAATTAACTACATGGTCCAATTCCTGCCTCTCTGGGCAATTTGAACAACCTGACTTATTTGATTCTCCTTAACAATTTGTTTTCAGGTTCCATTCCTCTAGAATTTGGAAATCTAACAAATTTACTTGAACTATACATTCAAAACAACATGCTCATTGGCCCAATTCCTATCACTTTGGGAAACTTGAATAAACTAACTATGTTGTATGCATACAATAATAACCTTTCTGGTCCAATCCCCCATGAAATAGGAAATTTGATATCTCTTGTCTTCCTAAGCTTTCATTCAAACAATCTTTCTGGTTTGATTCCATCATCATTTGGTGGCTTGAGAAACCTCACTCTTCTTTATCTCTATAGTAATCAACTATCAGGCCTCATTCCTAAAGAGTTAGGAAATTTGATATCCCTGACTGTTCTTGCGTTGAACGAAAATCAACTTTCAGGCCTCATTCCTGAAGAGTTAGGAAATTTGGTATCCCTGACATATTTGAATCTCCATAACAATTCGCTTTCGGGTTCCATTCCTCTAGAATTTGGAAATCTAACAAATTTACTGGAACTATACATTCAAACCAACATGCTCACTGGCCCAATTCCTACCACTTTGGGAAACTTGAATAAACTAACTGTGTTGTTTGCATTCGAAAATAACCTTTCTGGTCCAATCCCCCATGAAATAGGAAATTTGAAGTCTCTTGACTCCCTAATCCTGTATTCGAATAATATTTCTGGATCAATTCCACTATCTTTGGGTGGTTTGAGAAACCTCACTAGTCTTATTCTCTATGAAAATCAACTTTCAGGCATCATTCCTAAAGAGTTAGGAAATTTGATATCCCTGACTGATCTTGAGTTGAGCCAAAATCAATTTTCAGGACTCATTCCTAAAGAGTTAGGAAATTTGATATCCCTGACATATCTATATTTGTGGCAAAATCAACTTTCAGGCATCATTCCTAAAGAATTGGGAAATTTAAAATCCCTAACTGATCTTGAGTTGAACCAAAATCAACTTTCTGGTCCAATCCCCCATGAAATAGGAAATTTGAAGTCTCTTGTCTACCTACACTTGGGTGAAAACAATCTTTCTGGTTCAATTCCACCATCATTTGGTGGTTTGAGAAACCTCACTCTTCTTCATCTCAAAGAAAATCAACTTTCTGGGCTCATTCCTGAAAAGTTAGGAAATTTGATAACCCTGGAATATCTAGACTTGAGCCAAAATCAATTTTTCGGTGGTATACCTTCAGAATTTGGGTTACTAACAAATCTCTAACATTTGCACCTATCCGGTAACAATCTGACGGGGGAAATCCCTCATTCTATCTGTAATGTTAGTTCAATTCAAACTCTTGATCTTTCGAATAACAACTTGAGTGGCACTATTCCTGAATGCATTGGACATTTTAGCACCAATCTATCCGTGTTGGATCTACGGAAGAATACATTTCATGGCACCATTCCTGGATCGTTTGCAAAGGGCAATCAATTGCAGACTCTCAACTTCAATGGCAATGGATTTGAAGGGCCAGTCCCACCATCTTTAGTCCATTGTAGAATGCTTCAAGTTCTAGATCTTGGAAACAACAAGGTAATGGACACCTTCCCATATTGGTTGGGAAATCTTTCGAAACTGCAGGTTTTTGTTCTTCGATCCAATAAGTTTTACGGTTCTCTAAGAGATTTTGAGGGCAGTAATTCATTCTCTAAGTTGCAAATACTTGATCTCTCAAACAACAATTTCAGTGGTTTTTTGCCAGCAGGGTACTTTGCAAGTCTTAATGCTATGATGAATGTTGGTGGAGATGAAAGTAAGTTGGAATATATGGGGGACTCCTATTATCAAAATTCTGTATCATTGACGTTAAAAGGAAATGAGATTGAAATGGTGAAAATATTAAAAATTTTCACTGCCATAGATTTTTCAAACAATAGCTTCTGTGGAGAGATTCCGGAAGTAATTGGGAAGCTACAATCACTTCATCTTCTTAACCTTTCTCAAAATAGCTTGACAGGCCATATCCCTTCATCGCTAGGAAATTTGTCAAACCTTGAATCATTAGATCTCTCTTCAAACAGGCTTGTTGGAGAGATTCCAAGGCAGTTGGCAAGTTTGAATTTTCTGGAAGTTCTAGTCCTATCGCGAAATCAACTCTCTGGACCTATACCTCGAGGCAGCCAACTTGATACTTTTGGAAATGATTCTTACAGTGATAACTTGGGATTATGTGGATTTCCATTATCAAGTGATTGTCACAAAGATGAGACACCACAACCATCTCTAATATCAGAAGATGATACACAGTCTGAATATAGATTTGGTTGGAAAGTTGTGTTGATGGGTTATGGATGCGGAATTGTGCCTGGAATGATAATGGAATATCTCGTATTCTCTATCAGAAAGCCTCGGTGGCTTGTACAGATTGTTGAGAAGGAAAACCGTATAAAGGTGAGAAGGCCAAATGAGAGACACAGAGGAAGAAGAAACCGTGCTAGTCAATAATTCTCCACTTTGTTGAGTGTTACAATCTTATGGCATCAAATCTGCGTTGTTTGTCATCATCATGTATTATGTAATAAAATTTGTTTGTCATCATCATGTATTATGTAATAAAATTGACAAAACGGATTTTGTTTTTATCAGCATGTAAGACGTTCTGTTACTGCTAAAACTCTTGGATTTTTGGAAACCAATAGTAATAAACCACTTCAACAAAACAGCCATTTAATAACATGAAATGCATGTTAATATGCTCCACAACATGCATATACATATTGTCTACTAAGATATTAAAACATTTTTCATCTTTTACAACAAACAAAGAAAGTTGTCATTTGTCTAAGATATTACAACTTTTATATACTGTTGTAAAATTCTTATTAACATCATCTGCGCATGTTGTCTAATGTGTGTGTGTTTTTTTTTTTTCCAAAATATAAGTTTTTTTTATCCAATTATAAAATAAATCTAGAAATTAAAAAAAAAATATATAAAAAGAATATTTTTGCACGAATACTAAAGACATGGTAATTAAATACTTCTAAGTTGATTTCTCAAATTGTAAATACAACAAGTCATTGTGAGAGGGTGCAACAAGAACAAATTATACATATTAATAATTAGTCTATGCTCTGTTTTTCCTCTGTTTCGTGCTGAGGTTGGTGCCTTTGGTGGGCGTTTGGGTGCTTGCTCTTTTCTCTGTTTTGTTGTCTGTTGCTTTTGCTAGCTTTGTTGGGCTCCTGTTTCTCTCCTTATATTAATAAAGTTTAACAGTTCAAAAAAAATAATAATAATACATAAATAAGTAGACGTACAAATAAAAAGAGCTTCACGGAGACACCATCCATCGATGGCTTCTCTGTACCTGTGTTCCCTCACACTGTAAATTTTAAATGTTTTCAACCCAACAATTAAGATTGAACACATCCAAGGTGATATTGAACTCACTGCCATGAAAATCTCTTTAGAAATAAAGTAAAAGGTCTCTTAAGTTGAAATTAAAGAAGAATCAAATAATTACATTACATTTGATGGAAGTGTTAATAAAAGTATTCTTACTAGAAACAAAAACAGCTCAAACTCTCCCATCAAACGGACTAAAAAAATCAACCTTCTTCTTCTTCTTCTTCTTCTTCAACTTTTAATAAACTAGTGTCTTCTAGTCAAAGTCATGCCAACTTGCATATATTTATAATAATACAAGACGATTAAATTCTAACAAATTTAATATATTGATTGTGGGGAGAGAGACCTTCATTTCATGGGGAAGAAAAAGCATCATTCTGTTCAAGCCACTTCTGCTCATTGCTGTTGCTGCTGCTAACCAGATCTTCAAAAGCGCTTTTGACCTTGTATAAGCACTTATGGTGACGGATACGTCTGAGGACAGCTTTTTTATCAGCTGCTGATGATCTCAAAAGAACCTGTGTTGAAACGGGACTAATAAGTGATTCTTTGTTGTCTGTAGTATGAGTATGATCTTCTTTTGAGTGGTTCATCAAATTCATCTTTTGATCAGAGGAGTTGGAGAAAGAAGAATTTTCTGCTTTTGATATCAGAAAAGCCATTTCTCTTTGCAAGAAATTAAAATTTAGTGTTTGGGAGAGATTTTTGGAGAAATGAAAGAAAGTGGGCGAAATGGGCATATAATTATTGAGTTTCTATATTTATGGGCGAAATGGGCATATAAAAAGAGCAGAGCTTGATTGCTTGCATGTGGTTTTCTGGTTTCACAACAAAACAGTGGATTTTGTTGGCTAATCAGCGGCAGGCCCTGAAGAAAAAAATAATCAACAAAAACTAATGTTAAACTCTTCAAATGATATGGACGTGTTTTACAACTCACGTAACCCATATTTGGGGTATGAATTTAGACAAATAGTTCGTGTAACGTAGCATTAGTCCATGAATAAATTATAAAAGGAACTAAAAGGTTTAGTAAGATGTGATGTGAGCAGTGAGCATGAGAATTGAGAAAATGATTTTGGGAGGTAAAAGTTATATACTTATAGGGTTTCGATGTGGTGGCGGTGTGGATTTGGTGGTGATGGTGTGGTTTTGATGGAGGTGTGGGTTTGGATGTGGTGGAGGTATGAATTTGGAGGTTTGGATTTGGTTGTCAATTCGGCGGATTGGAGGTGGTGGAGGTGTGGGTTTGGTGGAGATTATCGGATGAAGATGAGAGAAAAAAAAAATTGATGTAAACGTTGTTGTCGTTTGGAGGAGAGAGATGAAAAAAAATTATTATTTAATTTAATAATATTTATTTGTTTTTTAAAATTAATTTGTAAATTACTATTATACCCTTTGGTTATATAAGATTCTAGAACATCTGATGTTGTTTTACCTTTTTACCCTCATTGACCCTCGTTGACTTGACGGAACCTTAACATAATTGGACGGTAGGGACTACAATACGTATTGTCAGAGAAATGATGGACTAACAATTACAATTTCAAAAAACCATGGACTAAAAGTAGATTGAAGCAAACTACGAGGACTTAAATTCGATTTACTCTTCATGAAATATAGAACAAACAAACTCATACAAACCCTTGTAAGAGTGAGATTCGATTACAAGATTCCTTACATAATAACTGCAACTACTCTCGCCAATTAAGCTAGGCAAATCAAATCTGTTTGGTGGTATTTATGCATGGAAATCTTATCATCCTAACGAGAGATTTAACATTTATGAGTCTCTATGCCTTTTGACATCTTTAACTTATCTGACTCTCTGGTTAGATTAGCAAGTGTAATGCCTTGCAAATGATCGAATTGAATACTTGTCGAGTTGTAAATTGATTGGTGATTACCTATTAATCGTTTTTTGCAAGTGAGTTTTGGTCGAATTAGTCCCGAAAACTCGAGTGTGGAACAAGTTTTTGTAACATTTAATCAGAAATAGAAATAGTAGTGTTCTCCTTATAGGTTGACCACGGCTTCTCTGAGCCTGTTTTCCCACGCTGTAAATTTTACATGTTTTCAAGTTTCAACCCAACAATTAAGATTGAACACATCCAACTCTGCCATTTTTTTTTAGAAATTTTGGCAAGACCGGAGACTTGTGTCAAGTGCCATTATTTTCTGTATTGAGTTTATTTCGGAAGACTTTGCAAGTTTGCTCTATGCTTGAGTAATTGGGTTGGGTTAAAGTTTAAATGGATTGGGATAAAGTTTTTTTTTTTTGGGTATCTATTTGTCCATTTATCTAGATTATGTATTTTTTTTTTTGCAGTTTTTTTTACTATTAGGTAGGATTCGAGAATTTGTCCAAGCCCCAAATTCGTCTATCTAGCAGCAGAGTTACACCCCTGGGGCCAAAATATTATATAAAATTTTAAATTTTTTCACTTTATCCCCTAATTGTTTTTGTTTTTGGTTTTGTTTTTGTATAATTGCTCCCCAAACTTGAATTTGTGGCTTTGTTCCTGCAATGCGATGCAGTCTCATTGTTTTATAGGGCCTTATTTTATCCCGTTCCAACAAGATTAAAATGTGTCTCATGTTGCTTGTACGAAGTCAACAAACATGAGATTGAACCAAAAGTAGTCCAATCCTAATCCAATCCTGAGTAACAAACAGTAAAGAGTGATTCATGAAAGAACCGTCATGCGAGATGTGTCATTGTGTGTGTGTGGAATTTTCATAGTTGGCCAACATAATAGTCAAGTGAAATGAATACAGATCGATATATAGAGCTAACTTGATTTTCCAATGGATTCTTTGGTCTAACACTCTAACCTCGTGTAAGACTTTATTTATTAAGTCTTGGTCATGCTTTTGAACCTCTAAACAAGTTCTTGCAATTCATTGAGAAAACGTCCTAAGAGTATAGTTTAGTTGGTAGATGGACGAAGCTTATGACTTGGGCAAATGACTCCCAAATCAGCTGACTCGAATCCTACCGGTTGTAAAAAACTTCAAAAACAAAAACCAAGGCAGTAACATTAAAACAATAATGCTTATTAGTTTTTCGTTGGATGCATGTTAGTTTTGAAACTTTTCAGATTCACTAAAGGACAAAATTCAATCACCTTTCCAAATCTAATTAGGACAAGTTTAATTTGGTCCCCGCCGTTGCTTTTGGGCTACCTTATTTGAACAAAAAACCGATAGCTATCAGGATCAAATGCAGACCAAAGACTTTATTAGAACCATAATTAAACGTTTTCTAGATAATCACATATCTACAGAGTAACAAATAACATTTATATATTCTGATTTTTTTTTAAAAAAAAACAAGGTATTTGTTTTTTTGATTTTTTTTAATATATACATACATACTGTTTCTAAAAATCAAGCTTATTAGTAAGTTATTTTTTTTTAGTGTTAGTTATGCTTGAGAAAGAATGATGATAGAAAATTAGAGATATGTATTGAAGGAGAGAGAGTTTAATATGATAATTAAAAATTTACTAGAGAGTATTTAATATGTAATAATTAATTTAATGATTTAGGAGTGATAGGTTTCTTTTTTCATAATTTAATTTAAAAAAGGTAAAACGGATAATCTTGTAACAAAATGAAGTCTCCTTAGAATTTTTTTAATTTAAATTTTGAGAATAGAGTGTCTTTAGAAAAGAAGTGTAAAAAGAAAAAATTGGATTGTCAAAAGAAGCTCTCTGAATAAAAACCATAAATATGGGTAAAATAGGTAAAACGAACCCTAAAATATATAATGATTAATTTGTTAACCCTTGGTTAACTTTTGTACACGTGACAACATTTGAGGAGGGAGGTAATATTACCCCTTAGTTAATAGGGATGAACAAAAATGAACTCATTTGGTTTTCCATTTCTTAAATAAGATGTTTATGAAATTAATAAAAGATGGTGTTATTCATGTGGATAGCCGGAGAGACTTGAGTCACTTGACACAACTATTAGCAATATTTCAATGGGTGTCCTATTCTAGTATAAGAGCCTTATTATTTATGGAGACAGTTTAACTTATTATAATGTATATTTGATAAGCTTGCCAGTTGAAAATGGTGATTGTATAAAAAGAGCGGCAGCCTCTTAATATGAAGTAGGTGTAAATAACAATGCTAATTATTATTTGTTGTTTAACCGGTTTTTCATATTTCATGTGTTATATTTATGTTTTTTTTTTTAAATTTTGTTGTTTAGAATTTATTGAGTAACAAGACATGCATATTTGTAATATTTTATCCTTTAGTTGACAAATAAATAGATTTTAAAAATTATTTTTACATGAAATTGGTGCATAATCAAATAGTATATGTTATCATAAATAATATTAAATATATATTACATAATTTGAATGACAGAGATGGACCCAAGTTCCACACTTGACCCAAGCCTTCGGTCTTGCCAAAATTTCTAAATTAAAAAAAACACAATTACACAAGGATACTGGTTATAAATATACGGAGATAATCATCACTCCAGTATACAAAACCCAAAAATCATAAAAGATGGCTAAGAAATTGAATTTGGAAATTCTACTCTTGCCTGTTTTTCTTGTCCTGTTAATTTCTTCAAAACCATATATGGCTTCTGCTTCTATTGAAGAAGCAAATGCTCTTCTGAATTGGAAAGCCAGCTTTGCAAACCAAACCCAGTCTCGGCTACCTGCATGGAATCTGATTTCTCACAAACCAAACACCACAAACCCATGCACTTGGTTTGGAATTTCTTGCAACTCTGCTGGAAGCGTCATCAAGATCAACATTACCAGTTTTGGTTTGAATGGTACGCTTCAAGAGTTTTCATTCTCGTCTTTTCCTAATCTTAAATATGTTGATCTTCATATGAATTCACTCTTCGGTACCATTCCATCTCAGATTGCATTCCTTTCCAAACTCTCATATCTAGATCTATCCACTAATCAACTACATGGTTCAATTCCTGCTTCTCTGGGCAATTTGAACAACCTGACTAATTTGTATCTCTTTAAAAATTCGCTTTCAGGTTCCATTCCTCTAGAATTGGGAAATCTAACAAATTTACTTGAACTAAACATTGGTACCAACAGACTCACTGGTCCAATCCCCCATGAAATAGGAAATTTGAAGTCTCTTGTCTCCCTAAGCTTTAGTTCGAACAATCTTTCTGGTTTGATTCCACCATCATTTTGTGGTTTAAGAAACCTCACTCTTCTTTATCTCTATGAAAATCAACTTTCAGGCCTCATTCCTAAAGAGTTAGGAAATTTGATATCTTTGATTGATCTTGAGTTAAACCAAAATCAACTTTCAGGCCACATTCCTGAAGAGTTAGGAAATTTGATATCCCTGAAATATCTATATTTGTGGCAAAATCAACTTTCGGGCCTCATTCCTAAAGAGTTAGGAAATTTGATATCCCTGACTGATCTTGAGTTAAACCAAAATCAACTTTCAGGCTACATTCCTGCAGAGTTAGGAAATTTGAAATCCCTAACATATCTATATTTGTGGCAAAATCAACTTTCAAGTCTCATTCCTAAAGAGTTAGGAAATTTGTTATCTTTGACTGATCTTGAGTTAAACCAAAATAAACTTTCAGGCCACATTCCTGAAGAGTTAGGAAATTTGATATCCCTGAAATATCTATATTTGTGGCAAAATCAACTTTCAGGCCTCATACCTAAAGAGTTAGGAAATTTGATATCCCTGACTAATCTAGACTTGAGCCAAAATCGTTTTTCAGGCCTCATTCCAGAAGAGTTAGGAAACTTAAAATATCCTGACATATCTATATCTGTGGCAAAATCAACTGAACGGTCCAGTTCCTTCTTTCTTTGATAATTTAACTAATCTAGAATTTATATCTCTTAGTCAGAACAAACTTTCTGGTTTGATTCCACCATCATTTTCTGGTCTGAGAAACCTCACTTTTCTTTATCTCGAAGAAAATCAACTTTTCGGCGGTATACCTTCAGAATTTGGGATACTAACTAATCTTCGGCAGTTGGAACCTATCCGGTAACAGTCTGATGGGGGAGATCCCTCATTCTATCTGCAATGTTAGTTCAATTCAAATTCTCGATCTTTCTCATAACAACTTGAGTGGCATTATTCCTGAATGCATTGGACATTTTAGCACCAATCTCTCCGTGTTGGATCTACGGAAGAATACATTTCATGGCACCATTCCTGGATCGTTTGTAAAGGGCAATCAATTGCAGACTCTCAACTTCAATGGCAATGGATTTGAAGGGCCAGTCCCACCATCTTTGGTCCATTGTAGAATGCTTCAAGTTCTAGATCTTGGAAACAACAAGGTAACAGATACCTTCCCATATTGGTTGGGAACTCTTCCGAAACTGCAGGTTTTTGTTCTTCAATCCAATAAGTTTTACGGTTTTCGAAGAGATTTTGAGGACAGTAATTCATTCGCTAAGCTGCAAATATTTGATCTCTCAAATAATAATTTCAGTGGTTTTTTGCCAGCAAGGTACTTTGCAAGTCTTAATGCTATGATGAATGTTGGTGGAGATGAAATTAAGTTGGAATATATGGGGTACTCCTATTATCAAGATTCTGTATCACTGACGTTAAAAGGAAATGAGATTGAAATGGTGAAAATATTTAAAATTTTCACTTGCCATAGATTTTTCAAACAATAGCTTCTTTAGGGAGATTCCAGAAGTAATTGGCAAGCTTCAATCACTTAATCTTCTTAACCTTTCTCAAAATAGCTTGACAGGCCATATCCCTTCATCGCTAGGAAATTTGTCAGCACTTGAATCCTTGGACCTCTCTTCAAACAGGCTTTTTGGAGAGATTCCAAAGCAGTTGACAAGTTTGAATTTTCTGGAAGTTCTAAACCTATCGCGAAATCAACTCTCTGGACCTATACCTCGAGGCAGCCAACTTGATACTTTTGGAAATGATTCTTACACTGATAACTTGGGATTATGTGGATTTCCACTATCAAGTGATTGTCACAAAGATGAGACACGACAACCATCTCTAATATCAGAAGATGATACTGAGTCTGAATATAGATTTGGTTGGAAAGTGGTGTTGATGGGTTATGGATGCGGAATGGTGCTTGGAATGATAATGGGATATCTCGTATTCTCAATCGGAAAGCCTCGGTGGCTTGTACGAATTGTTGAGAAGGTAAACCGTAGAAAGGTGACAAGGCCAAATAATAGACACAAATGAAGAAGATTCAGTGCCTGTCAATAATTCTCCACCTTGGTGAGTGTTACAATCTTATGGCATCAAATGTGCGTTATTTGTCATCATCATGTATGATGTAATAAAATTGACAAAAAACATTTTGTTTTTATCAGCATGTAAGATGTTCTGTTACTGCTAAAACTATTGAATTTCTGGAAATCAATCACTGATCCCACTTGAACGTAAAAGAGTTGAGTTTTCTTACATTTTTCACCAATTATGACTAATTTCACATTTTTCATTATATCACGGGAATCTAAAATACAATGATTTAGTAAAAGACAATATGAATGTTTTAGTAAAATTATTGATGGAGAATGGATTAATACTAATCTTCACAACATTACATGTTTAAGAAAGAAATATACAATTTTTTTTAGACAATCTGAATGGATTAATTCTAACTTAGTTTTCAATTTTTTTTTAATTTCTTATTACTTCTTTCAATTTGTGATCTTTGTAATTCTTTTAGTCTTTACTTCTTGTAAACATAAATTATAAACTTTAATATGTTTATGTTCATGTGATGTGATTTTTAAAAGCATGATAAAAGAAGAACAAATTATAAACTTGACTGTAAACCCGTGAAAATAAATGGGTTCCGATTCGATTTTCCATTTGTGAGTTTTGGCCTCAACCATACCTATCCGGGTTCTCACCCGAGGGTTTTGTTCAAACTTCTGAAAGTTGTTTTAAAAGATGATAAATATAATAAACAACAAAATAGTACAATTTAAACCATGAATTAAGTCATCTTTAAGTTCAACAATAGACTATAGTCTATAAATCCATAACAAATACTATTTTGAGCAATGATCACCCATCCTTCCTCCTTTCCTTCTCAATTGCAATTTTCATCACTAATTAAAGGTTTTCAAATTTTGATTTTTTGATTCCTACAATATTACATTTAAAATCAATTTAGTATATATTCATGTAAGATCAAATAGTAATAAACCACTTCAACAAAACAGCCATTTAACAACATTGATGTAGCGGAAGTCTGTCGAGAAAAACCTACAAGAAACAAGTTGAAAACAACCTACTAATGCTCCGTTGATTCGAGTACGAATACCAGAATATTAGGCTTCAAGTTCGTTGATTTACAAGGAATACCGAAATTAGGGGATAATTAGAGAAACTCTAAATTTTATAAATCAAAAACTGAATTACCTTTCGGCTTACAAGATTAGTTAAAGCAAACAAATCCTAACCCTAATCGTATTCCTTGCAGAACAAGAAAACGAACCTAAATACGAAAATTACCAAAATAGGCAAAATTGAGATTAATGCAGAAATTAATACTATTAAGAAACCTAAGCAAGCTGAAATTGACGGAAGTCGATTCAGAGTTGGAAAACTAAAATTATTGCAAAAACGAAACTTTCCTAAAACAGCAAAAACGGCCTTTTAGGGGCCTTAATGAAGATCTCGCTGAATCGCATCAACTGTGAAAATTTCACGCCATTCCGACCCCGTCGCCTGGACTAGTAGGAATGAATTGGCCATTTTCTTGGTCTTTTTCCGATCCCACCCCTCCATATATTCTAATGCCATGTAATCCAATGTTGCTGCATCATTCTCCCTAGGTTGGAGAAAATTCGTCCTTGAATTTCCTATAGTATCATCATCAGAAGAGTTGCCATGAAAAGGAATCAAATGCTTGATATTAAACACATCATGAGTTCGAATGTGGTTGGGAAGTTTCAGGCGGTAAGCATTCAGATTAATCTTTTCTAAAATTTTGAGTGGTCCTATCTTCTTAGTAGCAAGTTTATTATGTCCCCCCACAGCAAACCTGTCCTTTGCGAGGACTGTCCAAACATAATTGCCCACGTCAAACTCCAAATGACGTAACTTTTTGTCAGCAGCCAGCTTGTATTTCCCTGCTGACAGTAACAGATTTTCTTGCACTTGCTAATGAACCTCCTGTAATCCTTGAACAAAATCTTCAGCCTTTCCATGAATCCTAGTTCTGATAGGCAGAGGCAACAAATCTAGTGGACTGCAAGGAACCAATGTGTAAACAACTTGAAAAGGACTGAACCCAAAACTTTTGTTGACCGCATGGTTGTGGGCAAATTCAGCTTGGTTAAGTTTCCGATCCCATGACCGTACGTTATCCCCTACCAGACATCTCAACAAATCTCCCAGAGCTCGGTTCACCACCTTCGTCTGCCTATCCGTTTATGGGTGATATGCATTACTAAAATCCAACCTTGTATTGACCATTTTCCAAAGGCCCCGCCAGAAGTGACTGAGGAATCGAGTGTCCCAGTCATAAACGATTGACGTAGGTAATCCATGAAGACCATATACCTCCCTAAAAGAACAATTGGGTAACTTTTACAGCATCCGTAGTTTTTTTACATGGAATAAAGTGAACCATCTAGGAAAATCGATCAACAACTACATAGATGGAATCAAAACCCCGCTGAGTTCTTGGTAGCCCCAAGACAAAATCCATACTCAAATCTGTCCATCCTGGTAAAGCAAATATGGTGGCAGATGCACTCAGTAGAAAATCTTCAAGTTCTATGGCTCATTTGAAGATGGTTTACCTTCTGTTATTAGCTGAATTAAGAATGTTGAGAGTTAAGTTAGAAGCACTTGATTCCGGAGCATTATTGGCTACCTTTCAGGTTAGACCTATTTTGATCTATCGCATACGTGAATTACAAACTCAAGATTCTTATTTAGTTAAATTAAAGGATGAAGTGCAGAAAAACTTACGAGCTGATTTTGCATTGAAAGATGATAGTATATTAGTTCTAGGTAATAGACTTTGCGTACCAAACATTAAGGAACTCAAGAATGAAATTTTAAAGGAAGCTCACTCTTCAGCTTATGCAATGCATCCAGGAAGTACTACACTGTATCGTACTTTGAAAAAGCATTACTGGTGGCAAGGTATGAAAAGAGAGATAGCAGAATTCATCTCTAAATGTTTAATTTGTCAGCAAGTTAAGGCAGAGCATCAGAAACCAGCTGGGTTTTCACAACTACTTCATATTCCTGAATGGAAATGGGAACTTGCCACCATGGATTTTGTGGTAGGACTTCCTCGTAGCCAGAGTGGTCATGATAGTGTATGTGTGATTGTTGATCGACTTACGAAGTTTGCACATTTTCTACCTATCGGTATTACCTATTCTCTTGACAAATTAGTAAGAATTTATGTTGATGAAATAGTTCGTCTCCATGGTGCACCGGTATCTATAGTATCGGACAGAGATCCTCAGTTTTCATCTAGATTCTGGCCTAGTTTACATGAAGCTTTGGGAACTAGATTGCATTTTAGTACTGCTTTTCACCCTCAAACTGATGGTCAATCAGAGCGTACAATTCAGACATTAGAGGATATGCTTCGAGCCTATGTAATGGATTTCAAAGGAAGCTGGGATGTGCATATACCATTGATAGAATTTGCCTACAATAACAGTTATCATGCCAGTATTGAAATGGCACCATATGAATCTTTGTATGGGAGAAAATGCAGGACACTAGTATGTTGGGATGAAGTAGGTGAGAGAAAGTTGTTAGGTCCAGAAATTATTCAGATCACAACAGAAAAGGTCAAAATCATCAGAGATAGATTGAAGGTAGCTCAAGATAGACATAAAAGTTATACAGATAAACAGAGAAGGGAACTCGAGTTTAAAGTGGGTGACTAGGTGTTCTTACAAATTTCACCTTGGAAAGGTATACTTCGATTTGGAAGACGTGGAAAATTAAGTCGGCGATACATTGGTCCATATGAGATTATTGGCAGAGTAGGAGCAGTGGCATACCGTTTAGCTTTACCTTCGGAGCTTTCCAGAATTCATAACGTATTTCATATTTCCATGCTTCGTAAATATGTAGTTGACCCTGTACATGTTTTAACCAAGCAACCAGTGAGGTTAAAAGAAGATTTGACTTATGAAGAGGAGCCTATTGAGATTCTTGACAAAATGTAACAAGTGTTGCGTACTAAGGTTATTCCATTAGTAAAGGTGTTATGGAGAAATCATGCAATAGAAGAGGCGACTTGGGAACATGAAGATCAAATGCGAAATTAGTATCCCCATCTATTTTGGTTAGGTACGTGAATTTCGATGACAAAATTCTTATACGGTGGGGTGAATTGTAAGGCCCAACTATTTGTCTTTGGCCCATTAAAGGCCAAAATTTGAGGGGCCCGGTTTAAAAAAAAAGAGGAACATTTGAGATAGAGCAACTGTCTTTGTTTGAAGACCATGCAGTCGTCTACTTGGACAACAAAAAGAAATTGTGTGTGATTGTAGGCAAGAGATAAGAACAAAAAAAGGGAATAAAATGGAGATCAGAGCTAGAAAGGAATAGAATCGAATAGAATAGAAGAGAAGAGAAGCAAGAAATTGGAAAAGAAGTCGGTGGAGTTTCTTCTAATATTTTCAGATTTTGAGTTGAATTCTTCTTTGATTTCACAGATTCTAATTGGGTTCTTGTGTAATTGTTAGGGGAAGCAGACGAAGCAGGGGAACCCAGCGTACTTGGTCGGAATTAGAGTTTAAAATCTAAGTTGTAAGTGAAAAAGTTTTCAGTTTTATTCTTAACTCAAACATTTTCCAGTTTTGTGTTTAAAATTATTTGCCTGGAAATCATTTTAAGTGTTTGATTTCTTTTGATGATTTATTGCAATTATACAGAGAATTGAAAGCATGTTTATATGCTTATATTAGTAAATCAGAAATACTAGATATATTACTTTTGTTAAATGTTGAGAAGAGATTATGATTGATTTCATAAAAGCACTATATCTGTACCATTTCCCAGTTGTTAATATTGTTGACTTTTGGGGCCGTTCTACACATGTGTATGTCAGATGAGTCGCTCTGCACGTGTATGACAGATGTTAATGAGTCAGAGTCGCTCTGCACGTGTATGACAGATGTTATCTCCAGCTTTTTCGGATGCACGAAGTAATTCGGCGTACGTATGGAAGATTATCCCTGGGTACTAATTTGGTGCAGATTAAGATTTTATAAATTACACTGTTTTTGATCAGAAAGAGTTGTATATCAGTTTATTAAATGCAATTGTAGATATATTATCTTTAACTACTCAATTATGTTAACAGTTATATCTAGAATGTATTATTTAATACATATTGAGAAAGGTTGTTTAGAAGAAAACTCATATGTTTTTAAAAGTTTTCATTCACTCACTGGGCGTTACCGCTCACCCTTTTACTTTTTAAATATTTTTCCAGGTAGCTGCTCGGTTTGTACAGACTCTTCAGTTTTGAGGTGGGCCACTCGATGACATCATGAAGTAGAAGAATCATGCATTTTGATTATCTCATGTACTATATATATTTGAGAAACATGGTCGGATTTTGGACTGGTCGGGTTTTGAACTGGTCGGTTTTAGGACTGGTCGGTTTTTAGACTGGTCGGTTTTTGGATTGGTCGGTTTTTAGGCTGGTCGTTTTTTTAGGCTGGTCGGTTTTGTACATACTGTAGTTTCAAAAAAAAATGCAATAAAAGCTTAACAGTTATGCAGTTATTGTGTAAAAAAAATAATTTGTTATGTATAAAAGAAAGTATTTTCTATAACTTTTTAGTAGTAATTCATGTATCCAGTTAGTAAAATGAGCAGCTCATAGGACCTCTCTCGCACTCAAGAGAGGAGTCGAGGTGGGTCCTGTCAAAATAATAGTAAATGTCCAACTTTAGACTTACTTCTGCACTGCTCATCTTATATTATATGTCTTGTTATATATCTCAATTTCATCAAGCCTCCACACCTATAAACCAATAAAAATTAACTTGGGTGTTAGAAATACCAAATTAACTTGGGTGTTAAAAATACCAAATTAACTAAGAAGAATTCAAGTATATAAGACAAAATTATTTACAGGTCACACAAACAACCAAGAAAACATGATAGCCTAGTAGTAACAGAGCATGTACCAAAGCATATGTAAATCCGAACCAGGTTCATCCTTACATTTAAGCTATGTATCACATAATTTTCCCTCAACATCAACTCTAGAACAAGGTTCATCCTCAATCTGGTTATAATCTTCAACTCTAGATAAACTGATTATTAATGATGGAACATTATTACTCTCCTCATATGCTCCTAGCTCATGGAAACCTCGTGGTGGCGCTTGCAATACAACATACCAACTTGATGGTTCACTCTCCCTAGAGTAAAATACTTGTTTAGCTTATGAAGCTAAAATGAACGGATCATCTTTGAAATTGGCTTTGTCCCTCATGAAGGTTAACCAAAGTAAAGTCGTCCAAAATTTTTACACCATTTACGATATTTGCCCAATCACACTTGAAAACAGGGACTTGAAAAGTATGGTAATCAAGGATAATGATATCCCTTATGACTCCAAAGTAAGAAACTTTTCCAATGGCATGAGTATGGTCTTTTGCACTAGCTCTACACGTCGTGGTTGCTTCAATTGAAACAAGCACTATTTTGTCGAGACTTCTCTGCATCCTTTGTGTGAAATCGAAGGTCATTTATGACAAATCCTGAATAAGACATAGCTAAATCTCTAGGCCCTCGTGCAAGCCACTTTACAGTTGTAGACATATTGTTGTCTTTCATTTCAGTATGTAATCTATTAAAAAAAACAGAGAGACATATCAATAATGTATGTTTAATAAATTATATTTATTATTCATGATACAATTAAATTTTTTATAACCTTATCATTTAGCCATGCACCAAAAGTGACCGAGTGTTTCTTCTGTAGTAAAATATCATTCCTTGCAAGTCGCCTATCAGAGCTTTTGAGATATTCCAAATGCATTGTAAATAATTTCAAAAATCAGTTACATAAATAATTTAATAAGGAACTAATAACATGAAAGCACCAAATTTAGGTAATTTGAAAACTTACTCTCTATAAGGTTGGACCTCTGCACTATGTGGAAATGGTGAGAAATGTCACCTTTTTGTCTCGCTGTTGCACCAACGTCACCTGTTTAATAACTTATGTTTAAAAGGCACCTATTTTGGTGAACTACCAAAATTGCCCTTAAATAATCAATTTTTAATTGTCTCTGTACCTCCATCTCCACACTTGAAACGCTGAAGGCAGGAACTCCTCTCTTTCTCTCTCTACAATAAATTTCAAAACTACTCTACTCAAAGTTCTTCAGTAAGCACAACAAGGTAATATGTTTGTCTGAAATACTGTTTTTGATCCTTCATTTTTTAAAAACGTTCCTTTTGTAAACATGAAACTGGTTTTGTGAATATTGAATCTGTGAAATTTGAATCTCCGAACCTGTTAATAAAAAGCTCGGAGCCTGTTTGAAAATGATCGGAGCCTGTTTTAAAAAGCTCGGACACTGTTTGAAAAAACTCGGAGCCTGTTTGAAAAAGCTCGAGCCTTTGGACAAAAGGCTCGAGCCTTTAGAAAACAAGCTCGGAGACTTGAAAAAAGCTCGGGACTTTGTAAAAACGTTCGGGACTTTTGTGAAAAAGCTCGGGACTTTTGTAAAAAAGCTCGGGACTTTGTGAAAAAGCTCGGGACTTTTGTAAAAAAGCTCGGGACTTTTGTAAAAAAGCTCGAGACTTTGTGAAAGAGCTCGGGACTTTTGTAAAAAAGCTCGGGACTTTTGTGAAAAAGCTCGGGACTTTTGTAAAAAAGCTCGGGACTTTTGTGAAAAAGCTCGGGACTTTTGTAAAAAAGCTCGGGAATTTGTAAAAAAGCTCGGGAATTTGTAAAAAAGCTCGGACTTTGTAAAAAAGCTCTGTACTTTGTAAAAAAGCTCGGCTCTTTTGGGATCTTTGGAAAAAAGGTTGGAACCTTTATTAAAAGCTCGGAGATCATAGTAAAAACCTCAGAAACTATTTTAAAAGGCTCTGAGCCTTTTCCATAGCTTTTATGTTTGTCATAATGGTTTGTGGTGATGAATGTTACAGGAGAATGAATCAGGTGAGAATAGTAATATCTTACAACGGTCGATGGGAGCAGTTACCTGACGGAAGTCAGAGGTTTGTTGGATCCGACAACCAAGGAATGAATGTGTCAAAGAATATGAGTTACGAAGAATTGGTGTCGATCGTGCATGCCGTTGTGAAGTATGATGTAAACAAATACAATGTTGATCTACAGTCAATATCAATCGTTCCTGGCGCTACATGTCGCACATTTGTAAGAAATGACGATGATGTTCAGTTTCTGCTAGGGGAAGATCGGGTGATCCCTCAAGTATGTGTTAGTCTAATTGAGAGGGCAACTGGAGATGTGATAAGGAATGATATTCCTGCTCCTGAAAATACCCAACCATTTGGATCCGCTAGCGGTAGCAACCAAGTGTTCACACAAAGGAGTGCCACTGAAGGTGGGGAAAACATATGTGCTGTCCAACCGGTAGTGGTCGACCATGCAGATGTTTGTGAACCTCAATTCGACGATGTGTTTGGTTGTCGATTTGAGATGAATGATGAGCGGTACAATGAGCAATACAATGAGATGTACAATGAGGAGAACACTGAACCGAACCTTGGGCCTAACCAGGAGGTGGATAATGAGGCAAATATTGATCTGGTAGATCATGTAGAGAACACTGATGAAGATCATGTCCAAATTCAAAGACGTGGAAGACGTGTAGAAGGAGTTAGTTGCACTGGAGCAGATATGCCTGGTACTTCCGAGGTCCGGCATAATGTATCTACAGATGATTCTGATAATACCACAACGTGGGTTATTCCCGGAGCAGATTCATACTCGTTTGGGATTGGTAGAAGCACAACCTTGGTAGCAGAAGAACCTACATGCATGATTTATAAAGGTCAGTTCTTTCCGACAAAAAAGGATCTGAAGAGACTAGTTGGCCTTTTTGCAATGCGGCGAAACTTCGAATGGAAGGTGAAAAGGTCCAATAAGACAACGTTACATCTTGTTTGTTTGATTGACAACTGTACATGGAAATTAAGAGCGGTGAGAAGAGATGAAGGGACGTACTTCCAAGTAAGAAGTTTTGTCAATGAACACAGTTGTCCATTGGAGGAGATTCACCGTCGCCACCGACAAGCTAGTGCAGTTATAATTGGAGAAGTGGTTGCACCTAGACTTCAACAACAAGATGGTCGTCTCATGCGTCCCAAGGATATAATCGCCGATATGAAAACAATGTATGGCATCCAAATCATGTACAGTAAGGCATATCAAGCCTTGCATTATGCATTGTCACTGACCTATGGGACACATGAAGAAACCTTCCAACTACTGCCGTCTTTTGGTTACGTGCTGGAACAACAAAATCCCGGCACAATCACTGACTTACAGTGCGCTGACGACGGTAAATTCCTTTACTTTTTCATGTCATTAGGGGCCTCAGTTAGAGGTTTTCAGAGGTGCATGCGTCCGGTTATTGCAGTTGATGGTACCCATTTGAAGGGAAGATTCGGGGGTACAATGTTTGTTGCAACTGCCCAAGATGGAAACGAACAGGTGTATCCAATTGCTTTTGGGTACGGCGACTCCGAAAACAACCTTTCATGGGAATGGTTTTTGGATTGCCTGAAGGGTGCCCTTGGTCATATAGATGATCTGGTTTTTATTTCCGATCGACATGCAAGCATTGAAGCAGGGATTTCTAAAGTGTTCCCTTATGCAACCCATACCATATGTTGTTGGCACTTTGCTGAAAATGTGAAGAAGCGATTTCACAGAAAAGATGTTGCCAGCTTAATGGGCAAAGCCGCTAGAGCGTACACTGAATTCAAATATAACCGGTACATGGGTGAGTTACGTAACCTGCACAAGAATGCTTTCGATTATGTTGAATCTGCCGGTCCACACAAATGGTCTCGTGTACACTGTCCCCAACGAAGGTTCAGGGTGATGACAACAAATGTTGCAGAGTGCATAAACTCATGCCTTAAATTCGCACGACAACTCCCTATGTTGACATTGGCAGAGTTCATTAGGAATATGTTACAGCGTTGGTTTCACGATCGACATCGAGCTGCACAGTCCATGCGTCATCAGTTGACCGACGCATCACATCTTGTGATGCTACAACGGGTCGAGAAGTGCGGTTATATGACCGTCAATCCAGTGGACTGGAACATTTTCTCTGTCAAACGGTCCGGAAAACAGTGGACTGTTGACTTAGCCCGGAAGACATGCATATGCAACAAATTCCAAATGGATCATTTTCCGTGTTGTCACGCACTCGCAGCGGCAAGGTACATTAACAGTATAAAATTATACCCTATATTAAGCAAACGTGATTGTCACTTTTTTCATTGGTTTTGCAGGGAGCGGAATTTGGATTTCACATCGCTGTGTTCAGACTACTACAAGAGACAGACACTTATTGATGCATACTCAGTTCCTATTATGACTGTTGGCCATCCTTCTTCATGGGTAGTGCCGTCCGACATCGCTGAGCGGGTGGTTTTAAATCCAAAGACCAAGAGACAATCAGGTCGCCCGATGGAGGGTCGACATGCATCGTCTTCCGAGAGGACAACCACCCAATCGTGTAGAAGATGTGGACAATCAGGTCATAATAGCAGGAGGTGTTCTAATCCGCCCTTGATTAATGAAGGTCCGAGCAGAATTGTTCCCGAGGAATACCGTCGTAAGTGTAGCGTATGTCATCAAG
This sequence comes from Dipteronia sinensis, assembly GCA_033220585.1. Taxonomy (NCBI): domain Eukaryota; kingdom Viridiplantae; phylum Streptophyta; class Magnoliopsida; order Sapindales; family Sapindaceae; genus Dipteronia; species Dipteronia sinensis. The sequence continues at coordinate 4,494,972 of CM065638.1, read as the reverse complement.
TTGGACATAACAAACAGACGTGCCCACACAAGGAATCTGCCGAGGAGTGAACCGAGCCGTTCATACTTATTGTTTAATTAAGCTGGGGTGTTAATTATTACTTGTGTTATTGTATGATATGAAATGCGTGTGTTGTACTTGTAAATGAAAACACTTTAAATTTGAAACAAAAAATTTATAATTTGAAAGTTCATTACTATAATTGTTTGTACATCGACAACTACAACATCTACTGTGGCTTGGAGTTACAAAAAATCTCCACAGCCATCTTCTCCCGTATGGTGCACATATCTTCTTCTGACCAGTCGAACGTCATCCTGTTCGCCAGTACTTACTCTATCAATCTCAAGGTATGAGCACCACAGTTACCCCTGCGACTCAGCACATGAACAACCGTTACAATAGAAGTTGAATAAAACAAACTTAAAGTTTAAATGATGTTCGTATAGTCATACCCTCTAGTCTGTTGGGGCACATGTGTTGTAGACACCATGCTTACCCCAAAGGGCCTATTCCGCTTCTCATACTTCACCTCGCCCGTTGGTCTGGCATCGTGAAACCCCACCTGATGCAACATCGAGGGTAGAAACCATCGCAATGGAGCGACCTGCTCTTTCCTGATCTGTAGGGGGACTTCCTGTCTGAAAGGGTCTAGCAGGTGGATCGTCCCGACAGTAAGGTCAACGCTGGCCACGAGCCAATGCTGGCCACCAACGTTGCACGGAATAAGGACCTGTACCAAGTGTTCAAGATATTGTTATGGTCAAAATAAGAATTTTTAATTAAACACATTGAAACCATAACTGTATTTTGCTCACCGCTTCAACCTCGTGCCATGGTCGGTTCCCTACCGGGAGCAATCCACGTACCGTCATCAGATCTTCAGGGGACCACCTGTACTTCAACACAGACCACTTTTTTGGGGCCTTGCCCACAGCATCGCGAGGCATGATTCTCCGCCACTGAAACTCCAGCATTGACTGAAAATAGACAACGAACTGAAACGTTAGAAACAGGATGAAACACAACAAACAGACGTGTGAAAACAGTACATTTGAAACACTTACATAGAACTGAGAATCTAGTAGGTTCATCCTCTGAATGTAGACAGTGGGGAATGCTCGTTGACGCTTCCGTAAAATATGCAGGTACGCGTCAATATGATGACAATATAAACATTATACATTGTTAGTATTCTTCCATAAGTTAAACAAACTTAAAAGACAATCAAAGTAAGGAAAGTACCGTGTCCTCCAACTCCATAAAGTTGGTTTGCAACCGGTGGAACCAAGTCACAGACACGGGGGTCATCAGATCCACATCACGTCTGTGTAATTTTCAATTATTTAGGAAAACAACTAATTTAACTTAGGTGTTTCAAAATAATTTCACAATATTTTAATACTTACAATTCCCCCGTCACGTTCCTCTTGTAGGCTTTGTAAGCCCAAGCTGGTCAGCGTCTACCAATCCATTGGGCCTGAATGTATGTGCTGATGACATGGGCAGTGTTCTTGGCCTCTTCGGCCGACAGGGGTCAGTGTATGGGCTCATCAACTGCCAGCCTCGTTTGCGCATCCGCTGCTGCCTATGCTGACTGTGGACTGGGGGGTGTTGGGAGGAGGAACTCTGTCCCCGTGGATCACGTCGAGGGCTCTGGTGGGATGGGTTGTGTCGGGATGGACCGGTAGTGTCACTAGGGGGTGAGGTGTGACGGGATCGAGTAGAGGAGAGCGGTGTCGGATGGACCGCAGGGGTGCTCCCTATGGATCGCCTGGTCAGGTCAGGAGTGTGGACTGTACGGGAGGAGGGACTCTGATCCAGTGGACTGAACGGGTTCGCTGTGTGGTCCTGGATATAAACAGGAGGATCCACATCCTGTACCTCCATAAGCAGCGGATACTCTAATATCGCCTGGGTAACTGTCTCCCCAAATACTCCTGTATCCGTGCCACCAGGGACTTGCATCTGCTGGTCTCGTACTGTATCTCCAGCTGTTGGACCCTGTGTCTAAGGTCCATCAGCCTCCGTCGTAGGTCCGGTGGCTGGGTCTGTCCCTCCGTCTCTGTCTGTACGGGGAGAGTCTTGATCATGGGAGGGTGGACCATCCCTGCCAGACTGTGATGTCGAACCCCACCGCCCCCGGAGAAAGTCCATCACCTCCCTATGCTGCCTATCCCGTTCCCGATCACTCTTCCGGATATCCTCCCGTAACGCAGCGACTGCATCCATCACATCTTGGATTTTTTGTTCCAAACGATCCTGAAACAAAATCATTATTGTCAGTACTAAAACCCAACACTTGTTTCAACATAAATAATGCATTACACCATTTTTTACATACCTGGCGATGCCCTCCAACGTCTTCTCGTGAATGTACTCCACTGGGCATCGCAAAGCGAACCTGTCTGCGCCTAAGAGGACTCCCAGCGACAAACTCCGGGTCCGAACCCTCCGTATCCGGCCTGTGCCTGAGGGGACTCCCACCGCCAAACTCATGGTCGGAACCCTCCGTATGACTGGGTCCGGCAGTGGTATGATGTAAGGGATCCGGTATCGAGCCGTCGTGTCCATCGGCAGCCATATATAGACTGCCTCCCTCATTTATGCCCTCGTAGTACCGTGCAACCCTCTCAGCTGCTGTCGGCACCAGTGCAGTCCTCGCAAACATCTGAAATCGTGGTTAGACCATTCTATTTGTATAATCGTAATATGTAAACACTTTAACACAATAGATCCTTACCCTGGCTAAGAAAATTTTTTTGTCCAGCTTGTCCGACCTTGTTTGCTTTTGCAACTGCCATTTCAGAATACGGGGGGACAACTCAATCTCCCTACGAGTCCCAAATCGGGTCCCAAGCTCGGGGATAACCTCATACTCAAATATCTATGTAAAAGAACAAGTTATTCAGAATCCAATCATTTATTCCGTAACTCATGGAAAAAAAATTTCAGGTTTTCAAACGATACAAATTCTAAATTCTCACCAATAGTGCGTGAGCTAGACCGTAAATGTTGTACGTCTCCACCGTGTGAACGTCAACGCCCTTTTCCTGCTGTCGTCTCTCATACCGCACACGTCGACCATTTAAGGCATTCTTGAATCCAATAATGGACTGCCTATACACGTGGGCACCCCACGGGAATGCATCAAAAGCGTCCAAGTCCTCGACTAGCCGGATCTGCCATAATGGAACTTTCTGTCTCTCGTCCAACCCCATCAATATCCAGTTTAGCATATAAAGGAGGCACAGCTTCACAGCATCGTACTGCTCCTCAAATACACCGATCCGTAGAACAGCTTTCAGCTGTTCATAATCCACATCAGCTGCACCATTGAAATACCGTTGTTGTATCCCGTTCTGAACCATCTCATACCTCGTCGTGTCGGGAATCACTCCAAACTTCAATCCGGTGATCAGACAGAATTCAACCTTGGAGAACCGTACCGAACGAGTACCTAACATAAATCTCATCTCATCCTGCGGCCCATCGTGATGTAGCTCGCGCAATAGCAGTCGATGGACTACGCTACCCGAAAACTTCATCCCCCGATCCATCCTAAGGAAATGACCAAAACAAGACTCTGTATACCGACGTCGGTCTTCGACCTTGAATTGTTCTGGTACACTGTCTAGTGCGACGTCGATATCTTTAAGGTCGCTGAAATGGTCATGCCGAGTGATTTTTCCATCGTACCATTCATCCTCTGGAGTTTTAAGCAAATCCTTTAGTTCACTACTCATCTGCATTTTCATAGAAAGAATGCATCAGTAAACTGTAAAAGGCTAGGACATAATAATATAAAATAGCAGAGAAGCAGTTTCAAAAGGCTCGGACTCATATTGAAAACGGTCGGACAGTGTGAAAAAAGCTCGGACACAGTTGGAAAATGCTCGGACTCATATACAAAAGGCTCGGGCACAGTTTGAAAAAGCTCGGGACCAGTTTGAAAACGCTCGGACTGTTAAAAAAGCTCGGACTCAGCTTTACAAAGCTCGGACACTGTTTCAAAAAGCTCGGACACGTGTTGAAAATGCTCGGACTGTTTAAAAAGCTCGGACTCGGTTTTAACAAGCTCGGACTCAGTTTAAAAAAGCTCGGACTCGGTTTAAACAAGCTCGGACTCAGTTTAAAAAAGCTCGAAAAATGTTTCAAAAAGCTCGGAAACTGTTTCAAAAAGCTCGGACACGTGTTGAAAATGCTCGGACTGTTCAAAAAGCTCGGACTCAGTTTAAAAAAGCTCGAAAAATGTTTCAAAAAGCTCGGAAAGTGTTTCAAAAAGCTCGGACACGTGTTGAAAATGCTCGGACTGTTCAAAAACTCGGACTCAGTTTAAAAAAGCTCGGAAAATGTTTCAAAAAGCTCGAAAACTGTTTCAAAAAGCTCGGACACGTGTTGAAAATGCTCGGACTGTTCAAAAAGCTCGGACTCAGTTTTAACAAGCTCGGACTATCTAAAAAAGCTCGGCAACTGTTTGAAAAAGCTCGGACTCAGTTTCAAAAAGCTCGGAAACTGTTTCAAAAAGCTCGAAAACTGTTTCAAAAAGCTCGGGCTGTTTAAAAAATCTCCGGCACTGTTTTAAAAAGCTCGGAAATTGTTTTAAAAAGCTCGGCCACATTTTAAAATAGCTCGAGAACAGTTTCAAAAAGCTCGGGCATTTTCAAATAGCTCGGAACCAGTTTGAAAAAGCTCGGGCACAGTTTGAAAAAGCTCGGGACCAGTTTGAAAACGCTCGGACTGTTGAAAAAGCTCGGACTCAGCTTTACAAAGCTCGGACACTGTTTCAAAAAGCTCGGACACGTGTTGAAAATGCTCGGACTGTTTAAAAAGCTCGGACTCGGTTTTAACAAGCTCGGACTCAGTTTAAAAAACCTCGGACTCAGTTTAAACAAGTTTGGACTCAGTTTAAAAAAGCTCGAAAAATGTTTCAAAAAGCTCGGAAACTGTTTCAAAAAGCTCGGAAATTGTTTCAAAAAGCTCGGACACGTGTTGAAAATGCTCGGACTGTTCAAAAAGCTCGGACTCAGTTTAAAAAAGCTCGAAAAATGTTTCAAAAAGCGCGGAAACTGTTTCAAAAAGCTCGGACACGTGTTCAAATTGCTCGAACTGTTCAAAAAGCTCGGACTCAGTTTTAACAAGCTCGGACTGTCTAAAAAAGCTCGGCAACTGTTTGAAAAAGCTCGGACTCAGTTTCAAAAAGCTCGAAAACTGTTTCAAAAAGCTCGAAAACTGTTTCAAAAAGCTCGAAAACTGTTTCAAAAAGCTCGGGCTGTTTAAAAAATCTCCGGCACTGTTTCAAAAAGCTCGGAAATTGTTTTAAAAAGCTCGGCCACATTTTAAAATAGCTTGAGAACAGTTTCAAAAAGCTCGGGCATTTTCAAATAGCTCGGAACCAGTTTGAAAAAGCTCGAAAACCCAGAAAAAGCTCGGAAAACGTTTTAAAAAGCTCGGAAAAACCTCTTCAAAAGCTCGAAAAAGCTTGAAAAAAGCTCGGAATCACCTTGAAAAACCTCGGGAACCCAGATCTTCAACGGATTTACAAACCCTAACCTAACCCACAACCATTCTCAGATCAACAAACAAACATAATCTACAAGTTTAATCAACAACCAACATCAAACATGAACTTATTAAAAACAAAATCAACAACATAATCTGACTCAACTTACCGTCGATTGAAGATGCTCTCGTTTGAACACCCGATAAACACTGTTGTCCTACCGCCGGTTACTTCGACGTCTTTTTCAGACGGAAAACCACTGATCTTCCAACGCCGGTTCTTTTTCCAAGAGATGTTTTCTCTCTCTGGTTTTTCTCACTAGGTTTGAAAACGACAAAAACTCACTTGGAAGGGGTATTTTTGTCTGGACACCTATATTGGTGCCTTTTAAACATGAATTAGTAATGTGGTGATATTTGCACAACACCCACCCCAAATAGTGCTATTTATTTTTTGAGCCCCTATTTATCAAAATATTGTGATGTGCAATATGCAGCATATCATCAGAGAGAGTTATTGATTTGCCCCCGGATATTGGACATCCTTCTATTAAAAATTATATTAAGTAATATTTTGAAAACAAAAGTTATAAAATATTAGAAATAACACGAGCTCTTTTATAACATACCTCCCAATATGGCAATTCAAAAAATATTGATTTGTTCTTCCATAATTGAGCGGAATTTGATTGTTTAATCTTCTTCTTTTTCTTAGCTTTTCCCCAATCATTTGCAATGTTTCCAATTTCTAGACAAATTTCTTCGCTTGTGAATAACTTAGGTGTACCCCGAGTTTCATGCTGTCCATCAAAACATGTTCGTTTTGTCTGAAATGGATGATCAAAAGTAAGAAAACGCCTATATCCCATGTATGTGTACTTCTTACTATGTTTTAACCACTCTGAACAAGTGTTATAACGACAAATAGGACATGCAAACTCTCCTTTTGTTGGCCACCCAGACAAATTTCCATAAGCAGGAAAGTCATTAATTGTCCACATCAAAATTGCTTTCAAGTTAAAAGTGGATTTACCAAATGCATCATACACCTTTACATCATTTGACCAGAGCTTTTTTAATCATCTATAAGTGGTTCCAAGAAAACATCTATGTCATTTCCAGGCTGTTTTGGACCGGGGATAAGTAAACTCAACATCATATTTTCCTTCAACATACATAACCAAGGAGGCAAGTTATATATTGCTAAAATTACTGGCCAACAACTATGTCTTGAGCTACGATCTTGAAAAGGATTAAATCCATCACTAGCAAGACCAAATCGAATGTTTCGAGGATCCGATGCAAAAGTTTGCCAAGTCCTATTTATTGTTTCCCATGCAACTGAATCAACTGGATGTCTCGTTTTGTTATCCCAACTTTGTGAGTTTCATGCCACCTCAATTGCTCTGCCAATTCAACTATCCCAAATATCCTCCTAAGTCTCGGTATTATTGGGAAATAACGCAAGACCTTTGCTGGGACTCCTTTTTGAATTTTTTTACTATGCAAGTTAACTTTCCATCGTGAGCTACCGCATTTAGGACACTTTTTGTTCATTTTCAAACACTTTCCTAAATAAGCAACAATCTTTTGGACAAGCATGTATTTTCTGATACCCTAGGTCAAACATCTTGAGTAATTTTTTACATGAATGTAAAGAGTCAGGAAGTGTGTTTTCTTGAGGGAGAATGTCACAGATTATCTGAAGAAGCTCATCAAAGCTATTACAATAGAATGGGGGGTCTTGTCGGGCAATTTTGTCGAATGGGGGGTCTGCTGTGTTTTTTTGGGTAGTCATTCCCGTTGTTTTTAGGAGCTTTCTCAGTTTTCAGTGTGTGGGTTGTCTCGCAAGTGTTGGGGCTGGTTGTTGTTCCTTCCTCTGTTTTTTGTAGTCTCTTGATCAGGTGGTGTTTGTTTTTGCCTTTTCGGGGCGCTGTTGGTTGTTTGTGATGTGGGTTGTGTTGTGTTGGACCTTTGCGTCCCCTGAATAAAGTGCCTTTTCAAAAAAGGAAGAAGCTATTACAATAGAACCCCTCTAAATTAATATTCTTGGGACCCACCTTTAAGTATTAATTTAGGGAGGTTATTAATTTGAAGGGTTTTACATTATAAAGTATTATTTTGTCTAAAAAAATATGTGGAAGTCTGATGTAGGACAAAGAAGAAGGAACCGCGGTCCAGACCGCGATCTGACACCAGCGGGTCACACTGGATTTGGGCAATTTCTTTATTTTCTTATTTTTTCAATTTGGGTCTTTTCTTGTTTAGCAAGTTTATTTATTTTAGTTTGATTATGAATTAAATTTAGGTTTTGGAAATAAATCAAACTTACCTTTTAGGTAAGATTTGATCTTTGTTTTCCGGTCAAGTTAGGAGTCATGAATTGTAACAGATTCTGATTAGTTTTGATATTTTCCTGTTTTAGTCTTTATTTTTGGAATATCATATTCAAGTCGTATTAGGATTAGTTTATTATAAATAGTATTATTAATTCCAATTATGGTAACTTTTTAAACCTTTTGATTGATTTTAATAAAATCGTTCCTTTGGAACATTTATCTGTCGTGGATTCGACATGCTCTTTGAGGATTCGAGAGCACCATTTTCTAACGAAGATTAGGGAATGATGGCCCCTGCATGGCTGTCCATGCTTGGGTAACTACCGGTCTCTACGTTAAGGTTCATCTGAGTGTGCCTCAGGGTTCGACGAAGTGATCATTCTTGTTTTCGCCATACACCGCTGCGTCAATTGGTATCAGAGCGACTGAGTCTACCTCTGTGCTAGGCTCAGCGTCCACAGACCACAACCAACTACCATCCTAAACGCCATATATTCACCCTCCATATCTCCCCATAAAAAAAAAGAAAAAAAAAGAAAGAAACGAAATTGAAAAAGAAAAGACAGCAAAAATTGTGGATCAGCCTCAACAGTGCCAGAAATTTCAGATCAACCTCACGAGTTTCAGACGTACCCTAATCGTCATCACCATTAATCGCGTGCCGCCATTCATATCCACCACTTCCAATTTATTTTTCGTAACCAGTTCTCAGGATTCAATTGTTGGTACGTTTTTTTTTTCAGACTTTGATTTCGGTTCTCAATGGGTTTCAATGGTTCTCTTGGTTCCAATAATTATTTTTCGAGCTATAATGATTATCAACCAAGACTTCGATTTTTTTCTGGACATATGAAAACTGAAGAATTTATTAATTGGTTGGAAGAAGTTGAAGAATATTTTGAATATCAGAAAACTGAAGAAAGTTTGAAAGTTTTATTTGTAGAAATTTATTTGAAAAATGATGCATTAATTTGGTGGGAAGACTTTCAAAAGGATCGGAAAAGATTTGGAATGGATAGGATCCAATCATGGCCTGTTATGAAACAAGTAATGTGGGAGGAATATCTTCCAAATGATTATTTTGAAGATTTTTGTCATGCAGAAGATACAGTTGAAGATATTTCGTATGAAGTGGAAATTGTCGAAGGAATTGAAGACGAGCCTTGGATCTTAGAAGTTGAAGACTACGATCCAACCGTTGATATTGATTGCACTTTAGATGTGGCTCAAGCAAAACTGGAAGCTAAATCGATTTCCATTGATAAAGTTTCCAAGGGTGACAACTTGTGTGGGATATTCAACCAGATTGACTTACAATTTCTTCTTGACAGATTTGAAAATTCACACAAATCTTTTGGGGGTAATTTGAGGATTGTTTTTCTTCATTTGGATTTTGAAGATCCAACATTGTTGTTGCCATCTGAAGTATATTCGTTCAAGCCAGTAATTGACAAGATGGTACATTTGAAGTATTATCCACCCATACAAAACCTTGCCAAACTCGAGGACGGGTTTGTTTTTAAGAGGAGGAGAATATTATGTGGGATGGGAAGAGCTAGCAACGAGGAATTGCTACCGTCCAAACCTCCACAGGTGTCCAGCGGTCCAAGCCGCAGCATTTTCTGCATTCCGTTGGACGTTTGCTCTGGTGCCAATTGACGCAGCGGTGTATGGCGAAAACAAGAATGATCACTTCGTCGAACCCTGAGGCACACTCAGATGAACCTTAACGTAGCGACCGGTAGTTACCCAAGCATGGACAGCCATGCAGGGGCCATCATTCCCTAATCTTCGTTAGAAAATAATGCTCTCGAATCCTCAAAGAGCATGTCGAATCCACGATAGATAAATGTTCCAAAGGAACGATTTTATTAAAATCAATCAAAAGGTTTAAAAAGTTACCATAATTGGAATTAATAATACTATTTATAATAAACTAATCCTAATACGACTTGAATATGATATTCCAAAAAAAAAGACTAAAACAGGAAAATATCAAAACTAATCAGAATCTGTTACAATTCATGACTCCTAACTTGACCGGAAAACAAAGATCAAATCTTACCTAAAAGGTAAGTTTGATTTATTTCCAAAACCTAAATTTAATTCCTAATCAAACTAAAATAAATAAACTTGCTAAACAAGAAAAGACCCAAATTGAAAAAATAAGAAAATAAAGAAATTGCCCAAATCCAGTGTGACCCGCTGGTGTCAGATCGTGGTCTGGACCGCGGTTCCTTCTTCTTTGTCCTACATCAGTAATACTATGTGGGATGGGAAGAGCTAGCAACGAGGAATTGCTACCGTCCAAACCTCCACAGGTGTCCAGCGGTCCAAGCCGCAACATTTTCTGCATTCCGTTGGACGTTTGCTTTGGTGCCATTGTGGATCTGGGATGGACTATGGAGAGATTTTTCAGTTGGGGTTTACCACTCCCACAAGACGAATAGGGGTTCTTCTTTGTTTACTTGTCTTTCAGCATGTTTCAACCTAACTCGAGGACGAGTTCTTTTTAAGAAGGGGTGACTGATGTAAGACAAAGAAGAAGGAACCGCAGTCCAGACCGCGATCTGACACCAGCGGGTCACACTGGATTTGGGCAATTTCTTTATTTTCTTATTTTTTCAATTTGGGTCTTTTCTTGTTTAGCAAGTTTATTTATTTTAGTTTGATTAGGAATTAAATTTAGGTTTTGGAAATAAATCAAACTTACCTTTTAGGTAAGATTTGATCTTTGTTTTCCGGTCAAGTTAGGAGTCATGAATTGTAACAGATTCTGATTAGTTTTGATATTTTCCTGTTTTAGTCTTTTTTTTTTGGAATATCATATTCAAGTCGTATTAGGATTAGTTTATTATAAATAGTATTATTAATTCCAATTATGGTAACTTTTTAAACCTTTTGATTGATTTTAATAAAATCGTTCCTTTGGAACATTTATCTGTCGTGGATTCGACATGCTCTTTGAGGATTCGAGAGCACCATTTTCTAACGAAGATTAGGGAATGATGGCCCCTGCATGGCTGTCCATGCTTGGGTAACTACCGGTCGCTACGTTAAGGTTCATCTGAGTGTGCCTCAGGGTTCGACGAAGTGATCATTCTTGTTTTCGCCATACACCGCTGCGTCAAAGTCGGTTTTCTTGTTTAGGGAACGATCTTTTTCAAAATTCCTTATTTAGTCGGTTTTCTTCTTCAAGAGAAGTTCCCTTTTATTTTTTTTTTCAGGATTCCTAATCGCAATGGCACTGCCTATGGCAAATCGAAAGGTTCACTTCTCTTTGACAATTTTACTGCTCATGTATCACTTATAGAGCTATATAATCACATCCAACTTAGGAACACCACAGTGCACTATCTGCCACTAATTTGAAGAAGAAGTGTGTTACACTCCAACTAAAAGGGTTATCATCAATGATATCACAAGACAAAATAATGATGATATGGTTGAGATTAGATGAAGACAACGATAGTCATAAGGTACCTAAAATCTCTACAAGTAAGGCTGTTGAAATTCTAAATTTAATTGAAACCTTTTAGCTACAATAAGAAGGTGATGACAATAGCTTCTTGAGGACAATTCAAAAGATAAAGGATGAAGTCAAAAATATCAAACATGGTGGCTTAGTGCAAACTAGCATATTGAAATACTATTCTAGTTCTTGAATAATATATAATATATTTTGTATTTTTATGAAATTATTAATTTATGCAATAGTCGGGACCAAAATTTTACATTAGGTTTCAAAAAGAAATTATTAATTATTACATTAGGTTTCATATATATGATATATCCAAAAAGTTTTCTAATATATATATATATATATATATATATATATAACTAGAGTTGGGGAGATGCTTATGGATGTATAGAAACAAATGCTCTTAACATTCAGACCAAGCTGATTTTCATAAATAGGAGTCAGGATATATGAGAGGTAAATTATGAGTCATGAGGGGAGAAGAGATTTTAGGGACAACTTAGTGTCAATCTTTGTAGACAATTTGAATCCCTGTGTAGAACAAAAGGGTTTATGGGGAATCTTCAAAGCTTTTGGATTGGTGAGAGATCTGTATCTGTCTTCAAGATCCAGATCAAGAAGAAGATGCTTTGCTTTCGTTCGTTTTGCTACTTTGGAAGAAGCGGAAAAAGTTGCTAGACTTACGAATGGAATGCTTGTGTACGGATGGTCCATCATTTCGAAGGTCGCCTCTTTTGACTGGAGCAAACGGAGAATGGCATCAGTTGGGTTTTCAGGGAAGCGGTATCTTGGAATTGGGTTCAATAAGGGTGCTGAGAAGTCAGATGAGAAGCATGAGAGTTTTTCACCAGGTCCCTCTTTTGCGAAGGTGGTGAGGCGTACTCAGAAGGTGAATGTTAACAAAGGCTCTGAAGAAAAGGTGGAAGAGGTGAAGTGGGATGTTGGTATGAAAGATGAAAGATGGTTGAAGTTTTGTGCAGTTGGTGTCCTCAAAGTTTTCTCAGATATGTCTCCCGTGATTAAAAGGCTGGGCAATATCACCACCTCTACCTTTTATCTAGGTGATAAGAACATCTTATGGCTTTTTCAATCAATTAAGGATAGAGAAGTCTTTGTAAGAAACAGATTTTTGTGGGAGGATTGCTTTTCTTCTGTGGGAGGTTGGTCTATGGCAGTAACACCGCAATCCAGAATGTCTTGGGTCGAATTTCGAGGAATTCCTTTACACTGCTGGTGTGAAGATTTTTTCATGAGGTTAGGTTGGGCCTTGGGCGAGCCATTATTGGTAGAGGAAGATACTCTTAAGAGAAGAAGGCTGGATAGAGCAATGGTATTGGTTTTGATGCCATACAGTGTTAGGTGTCCCGAAAAAATCAAGGTAGTCATCGGAAATAGGCCATTTTCGGTTTTATCAATGGAGGATCAAGCTCCGGTCAACTTCACATGGTTATCGAGATGGTTGGGGTTAGTAAAGGATGACTCTGCAGATTTTTTGAATGTAGGAGCAGAAAAGGAAAAGGTTCATAGCTGTTTTGAAAATGAACCTCTACTAGCTCTTCAGGATTCCGATGGAAACAAGGTAGGAGAGGGGACAGGAGGAAACTTTTTGTCCAATCACAGTTCTTTAGAAAGGTTGGCAGAGGATTATCAGGTGGGACAGACTAGAAACGTTATAGGCAGAGGTAGGGTTGTCAGCTCTTTACGTGAGGTCATCGTAGGCCATGTAGATCAAAACCAGAGTACAGAAGCCAATGGTGATTTAAATTCAAAAATTTGATTCGTTGGAAATGGCGGGATACCAAGGAATAAGTGTGGTAGACCACCTTTTCAAGCCATCTCTGATAGCAAGCTGGTCCTAGAGAAGGAAAAGGTTGTGTACTGTCAAAATGAGCGGTATGAGGAGGATGGAATTGTAGGGTCAGGTCAGTTGATTGGAGGGAATTTTGCTGTAGACCTGGGATGTGGGTTGGCCCATGTTGAGGCTTCTAGAAAGGGTTTTGCAAAGGTTTTAACTGGTCTCCAAGGCCCAATTTTGTTAGAGCCTGACGACAATGAGGAGGCCCATTTTTTGGAGGAAGTGGAAGCTCTGGCAGAGAATGTTGTGATTAACAATGGAGGTATGTTAAAGTCAGCGTCTAATGGTAAGTTTGGAAAGATAAGTTCTTTATCGCTCAAGAGTCATTGTATGAAAACTAGAAGTTCTAGTGTTCATGATAAAATTCAGTATCAAATTCGAGAGTTTAAAAACAAGGTGGGGTGGAGTCTTGAGGAAGAGATTGTGAAGGTTTTGGAGAAAGGTATGGCCCTAGGCTTTGATTTCAATGGGAAGAAAAAGGAGCTGCTTGAGATCATCAATAGTAGGAAGAAGGAGAATGATACAAGGTTTCATGATTTGGTGAAAAATTTGGTGCACAAATTCAGGTCTTCGGTGTCCTAATTGTTTGGGGTTTGGTTTTATTGGTGGTGTGGTGGCTTTCCTTGTTTGGACAGAATTGGTAGTTTTGCGATTTGATATCACTGCAGCTGCAGTGTTTTTTCTTTGCTTTTAGCTTGTATGGCTTCTTGTTGTTGGCTTGCTATGCTTGAGGGTTGGTTTTGTTGTTTTCTTGCTTTGTAGTCTTGTGGATGGGTTGATGTTCTGTCAGTTGTTGCGTTATTGTTTTGGCTCCTTGAGCTGTGTGCTTGTAGCTCTCCTTGGTCTACTTGGTCTTTTGATGAATAAAGTTTTGCGGTTCAAAAAAAAAATTATTACGATAGAGGGGTTTATTAATTTTTTACATTGACCCGAGTCGGGACCGAAATTTTTTATTAATTTAAAGAGGATATTAATTTATAGGAGATTAATTTTGTAATACCCCAATCTCAGAAATTTACCTAAATCCTATAACCTAAACCCAAACACATGACTTAAGACCTAAAAGTTGATCCAACTGAGATCAAAAATAGAAAATAAAATTTGTTGTCATAAAATTGGCATGTGGCAGCAGCCGGAGAACTGTGGCAACATGGCAAGTGATTGCTTTGAGAGGTGGCAAGAAATAATAATAAAAGAAAAATGTTAAAAGAAGAATGTAGAAGCGGTGGATGATGAGTGGTATGAGAGGTGGCAAGTTGTGCCATGTGCATGCAGCATGTGTGTGTAGTGGCAAAGCAAGAGGTGGGATAAGTTTTATTAAAATAAAATAGAATAATAAAAACAAAAAGGAAGAGAATGAGAGAGAGAAGCAATTCGAGTGAGAGGTATAATATAGATGAAAGAGAAAAAGAAATACCAAAGATGAGAGACTGGACGTTTGGACCAAAAAACAGAAGAAGAGAAAAGTAGAATATATATATATATATATATATATATATATATATATATGCTCGGCTCCTCTGTTCTTCTGCTTGGTGTCTCCGTTAGTTTCTTTCTCTTCGGTTTGTTGTGTTTGTTCTGGTCTTGCTTTGCCGGCTTCTTTTGCCGATTAATAAATTATGCAGTTTCAAAATATATATATATATATATATATATATATATATATATGAACCAGACCACGTTTGTATGCGTGAGAGAGAGATAGAAATATGGAGGAGAGAGAAGCAGATTTCGGTTGGGTAAACAGAGAAAGAAAAATAGAAGAGAAACGAAACAAAATAAGAGAGAGAGGAAAGTGAAGAAGAAAAGGAAAGAATAGAAATAGGAAGGAACGAGATACATGGAAGTTAAGTAATAGTAGAGAAAGAGATGAAGAAATATGGTGGATATTGCACAGATAAGTGATTTGATGATTTGTGATACATATACAAGTTATTAGATTTCCCAGTAATTCCTAAATTGAGTTTATGTAATTTTATGGTGGATCCAGAAATAGATGAATCCCGACAGAACCCAGTCCCAGAAGTAGAGCACATGAGTTATGTGAGTGGATACTTTTATTAAAAGTTATGTATTTAAAATTATACGTTAGATTAAGTTATTTAGAGAATTATTAGAAATAAATGATTTATTCATTTATTTAGAAAACAGATCTTCAGATGACATAATATGTTCTAAGAACTGTGTTAGTGGAAGAACTGAATGTTAGATTCTATTAATTAGAAGATTAATTGAAATAAATGATTTATTCATTTATTTAGAAAATAGATTTCCAAATTAAATATTTATTTAGAAATCAGATTTTCAGATGATTAGATATGATTTCAGAAATGTAATGTTTAGAATTCAGAATTAGATTAATTAGAGAATTAGATTTATTGAACAAGGTTTTACAAAAAAAGAATTGTATAAGTATTTTCAGATAGATTTCCAGATTATCTAGATTTTCAGAATGAATTCCAGATTTCTAGATTTCTAGATTTTTAGACTAATTTCTAGATATTCAAATTCAAGTTATTTATGAGAATTTTCAAAAAAGAATATTTATGCATGTTTTGAGAAAAGTATTTATAAAGAATTATATGTATGTTCAGAAAGGGATTTCAAACACTAGATGTGTACCCGTCCCCAGCAGTATTAGATTCAGATTATTGGCCTTTGGGGCTTATGCACATGTGTATGTCAGTGTCACTCTACACCTGTATGACATATGTTCAGTCAGAGTCAGAGTCGCTCTACACCTGTACGGCAGATGTTTATCCTCAGCTCTGCGAGAGCCCGGAGAGATCAGGGACACGTATGACAGATTTCCCTGGGTACTAGTTTGGTGTAGATTTTCAGATTATATATATACATATAGTATATATTATACTAATTATGATCATTAGAGAAAGAAAAGAGATTATCAGATTTACACCAGATATTTGAGAATAAAAAATTCAGCAGCATTTACATGGTCGATTTTTATATTGGTTGGTTGGTTTGTACTAGTCGGTTTTTGACTAGTCGGTTTTTATGTTGTCTGGTCGGTTTTGTACTGGTCGGTTTTTGTATTGGTCAGTTTTGGACTGGTCGGTTTTCATGATGACTGGTTGGTTTTTATGTACTGGTCGGATTTGGCTGGTTGATTTTCATGATGACTGGTCGGTTTTGGTTGGTCGGTTTTTGTACTGATCGATTTACATGATGACTGGTCGTTTTGACTGGTCGATTTTTTTGTACTGGTCGGTTTCATGATGGCTGGTCGGTTTTATACTGGTCGGTTTTTTTGACTGGTCATGCAAATGTGTATATTTTCTGTAACGATTTGTATGGTCGGTTTTGTAAGGATTTAAATGTCATATTTTTCATAAATAGTTTCGATTATATAAATGCTCAGCAAATGGGTCCAACACAAGAAAAATCAAAATTTCTCATTTTAACTGAATTATATTTTATGGTAGGCCATAACACACGGATTTAAATTGCATCTTTAACTTACAATGTGGAAAAGTTTTGAAAGGCAAAGTGATTTACTAAAGATTTTTATTAGAAGTCACCTTGAGATTCTTGTGATTTTCCGTAAGATTTACCATAAGTCACAGATTTCAGTTAGAAAGATCAAGTTCTCACATGATCCTCTCAGGCTCAAGATAGAAGTCGGGACGGGTCTGGTCAAATTTACTGGGGTTCTAGTGTATCTGATAAACCATGAGTAGCTTTATGTTTGAATAAAGCAATTGTCGCTGACATCCTTGTATATTTTGTACACCCAGGATATAATGGAATTTCTACATCTTTGACCAAGTTCAAAATCTCTTCTTCACTCTTTTTACATGCGTCCCCTTCTACATCCCCCTCTTGACCACTTATTTGATCTTTACACATTTGATATGTTTCTGTCAATTTGGCATCTTCATACTGTAAAGACGCACTAGCTCTTTCCCTATGAAGAACCCAAGTAGTATAAGACGGATCCATGCCTCTTATAACCAAGTGCTCGTACACAACATCGTAATGATGTCGCTCTACGTTTTTGCAATGTATGCAGGGGCAAACTATCGTATCTAAATTTCCTACATTTGCACGTGCAATTCTGATAAAGTTACGGGCTCCATCTCCATACTCCCTAGAGAATCTGGATAAGCAAACCCATTCCTTATCCATTTTGTTCTTTATCAAGTATGATAAAATACTGTCCTTACACTTTGAATATAACCCAGAATTTGCTCACTACAATTCTGAAAATGCCAGCAACTTGTTCTGTCACCACATTATCATGAAATGGAGAATATATACACATAATGTATAATTTACATTACACAATTAACCTAATCATAATTATCTACCAATCAAACTGGAAAAAAATTAGTTTCTTCTAGCTTTATTCTAAAATCTATTCCAACTTCACTGATAAAGTACATGTCTACAACCATTACTGAATTTTATTCATGTGTACACAGTAAACAAAAAAGAAAGCTGAAACTTCTTTTATTCAAACTATTTACACAGTGAGAATTAGTGAAAACTATTGGAAACGAAACACATTGAAACTAAAATAAAACAAACAAGATTCAATTATTAATATGATCTTTTATAAATCAATCAATCTCATACACATTAAAATATCTATAAACTAGAGAAGTTAACATGAATTGCAATTAAACAAACTTCAATGAAAACAAAAGAGACTGCAATCGAATTCGAATTACATGTATACTCGTAGATGAATTGGCCTTGCCGTATCGATTGTCAGCAAACAGGCCCGACCCAACTCTCTATCGTATTTAGCACATCGAATCTGTAACTCTCAAATAATTCGAATTTCTGTACCTGACTCATTGATTCCCAATCAGCAACCAAATAGGAGAAAAAAAGGGAAGAAGAAATAGTTAGAACTTTTTCATCAATTGACGGTGGTTGCGGTGATCGAAAATAGAAATTTCAAGTAACTGGAAAAATTGACACGAACTCACCTTCTAAGACCAAATCGAGGTGGTTGTGGCGATCGCAGTGCTCACGGTGGTCATGGTCATGGTACTCATGGTGGCAGTGGTGGTCACGGATCTCACAGTGGTTGAGGTTATTGCAAAGCTCAC
The DNA here is from genome assembly GCA_033220585.1 of Dipteronia sinensis. Lineage (NCBI taxonomy): Eukaryota > Viridiplantae > Streptophyta > Magnoliopsida > Sapindales > Sapindaceae > Dipteronia > Dipteronia sinensis. The sequence continues at coordinate 4,476,717 of CM065638.1, read as the reverse complement.
GGTGGATTGTTAGGTTTCCAATTTCTCATCTCTCTCACTCCAACGAAATGTTTTTTTTTATTGGATTGGGCTTAAAAATTGAGCATCAAAGATGGTCCAAATAATAATATTCAAACTGTAACACTTCTTTCGCTAAGATATGTTGTATTTAAGTGCAAAGGCACTAACTCAGTTGTACTCACAACTTTCATATAGCCCGTTGTCATTGGTCCTCTAAATTTAACAATAACAGCTTAATATTTTTTTTTGAACGGTCAATTTATTGAAACGGGAGAGCTACAGAAGACAAGCCACCACAAGGCAACACAAACACAAAATAGGAAAGAAAGAAGGAGGCCACACAAAACACAGAAAACAGGACCAGTAGAAGCAACCAAACCAAAACAAGACAGAAAACAGAGCACCCATGAGGCATCCACAAAACCAGAACATACAGGGAAGGACACATGCTGGAAGAGGCTCAGCCTCCGATACTCCATTGAACGAAGTTGTCAGCCATACTCGACCCCTTCTTGGCCAGATTGTCCGCAAAAGAGTTCGTCGAACGACAGTTGTGAGTGATTGAAATGCCACCATGAGACTTCAACATGTCTCTGCAATTGTACACCATTTGAACAAACTTAAAGCTTCCGATATCCTTCCCGTTGATCCACGAAACCGCCACTTTAGAGTCACTAGCAATCTCAATTGAAAGGCCTGATAGAGCGGGATTAGATACTACAAGACTACAGGCTTTTTCAATAGCCATCAACTCGGCTTGATTGGACTCCGAGATGCCCGCATAGCACGAAAACATACACAACACTTTACCATTCGAATTGCGAAGAATACCCCCAATTCCGGCAGGGCCTGGCTTGCCTCTTGCGGACCCGTCGATGTTAAACTTCAACCCCTCACTACCAGGAGGGCGCCATTCCTCAGTGCTCTGTTTTCGATAACTCTTTGACTCCTTGCACAGCTCTACAATGTTGAGGAGCATGGCCGTGATGGTCTCATCAGATCCTTTTCCATGAAACTTGAACCAACAAGCGACACGGAACTTAATTGAGTCGATAGCTGCCGAAAGTCCACTTCTTTCTGGTTGAACACAACCTGGTTCCTTGTCTCCCATATTGTCCAGACTACAGCGAAGAAGACCGACTTCCAAGCTCTATCACAACTAGGCATGGGGCATAAAGCCGACCACCCCCCTGCCCACTCCACCACCGAATTCGAAACACAGCAATTAACACTCCACCATCCCATAACTTTATTTGTGAATGTTGTTATTGAGTCCTTTTAACAACTTTCAATTATGCAAGTTGTTGGACGCTTGTTGTTAAAGGTATATTTTGGTGTCGTGGCCGGAGAGACATGAATCACTTGACAGTTGACACACAACTATTAGCAATATTTCAATGGGTGTCCTGTTCAAAAAAAAACTAATACTTAAATAAATAGACGTACAAATAAAAAGAGCTTCATGGAGAGACCGTCCATCCATGGCTTCTCTGTACCTGTGTTCCCTCACACTGTAAATTTTAAATGTTTTCAACCCAACAATTAAGATTGAACACATCCAAGGTGATATTGAACTCATTGCTATGAAAATCTCTTTAGAAAGTAAAAGGTCTCTTAAGTGGAAATTAAAGAAAAAGCAAATAATTACATTACTAGAAACAAAAACAGCTCAAACTCTCCGATCAAACTGACTACAAAAACCAACCTTCTTCTTCTTATTCTTCTTCAACTCATAATAAACTAGTGTCTTCTAGTCATATAGTCATGCCAACTTGCATATATTTATAATAATACAAGACGATAATATTCTAACTAATTTAATATATTAATAATAATTTTATTGATTGTGGGGACTTGGGAGAGAGACCTTCATTTCATGGGGAAGAGAAAGCATCAAACTGTTCAAGCCACTTCTGCTCGTTGTTGTTGTTGCTGCTGCTAACCAGACCTTCAGGACAGCTTTTTTATCAGTTGATGATGATCTCAAAAGAAGCTGTGTTGCAACGGGACTAATAAGTGATTATTTGTTGTCTGTAGTATGAGTATGATCTTCTTTTGATTGGTTCATCAAATTCATCTTCTGATCAGAGGAGTTGGAGAAAGAAGAAGTTTCTGCTTTTCATATAAGAAAAGCCATTTCTTTTTGCAATAAATTATAAAATTTAGTGTTGGGAGAGATTTTTGGAGAAATGAAAGAAAGTGGGATAAACGGGCATATAATTACTGAGTTTCTGTTGGTTTGGTAATTTAGTGCTAGTAGTTTATTGCTTTTGTGTTTTTTCTTGCTTGATTGCTTGCATGTGGTTTTCTGGGTTCCACAACAAAACAATGGATTACTTATCACTTAGTAAAAATTCATTGCAATTTAATACAAAGTTTTACTTCCAAAACTATCCCTACTAGTTTAATCTATTTCTAATTTTGTCTTGCTTTAGGGCGTCCTTTTTTTCTTTTCTCCTAGCAGCTATGGTGTTAGCTTTGTTTGCTTGTATTGTGGCTTTTAGTCTCCTTGGCTCCTTGAATAAAATAGATGTTCCCTCTCTCTCTCTCTCTCTCTCTCTCTCTCTCTCTCTCTCTCTCTCTCTCTCTCTCTATATATATATATATATAGGGTATTATGGTTTACCTCGTTTAACATCATTGAGTGTACATGCGAATTTATCAATTAAGTAGTACTAGTGGACATTTATCAATTAAATAGTATTGGTGGATGTAAATCAACAACAGTAATCATTACAGTGAGAAATTAATCATGTTGTAATTCATCGGTAATGATATTCAATTTAGAACAAAAAAAACCAACATGTCCAAAAACCAACCTATCTAGAATAATATATTTTTTTGAACAACGGTATATTTATTCATCGGCTGGGAAGCCGGGACAAGACACCACACCAAAGAACACCACAAGGCTAAACAGGCCAAAGACAGAACCAAAGGCCAGCAAAACTAAAAAACGAAAAGAAAGCAAAAGCACCAACCAAAACAGAAACCAACACAAAGATCAAAAATCACCCCAAACGAGCCTATCTCCCATATTACTGGAACCCATTTTTGCTAAATCGTCAGCAAACGAATTCGTATGTCTTGGGTTGTACACCACATCAATCCCTCCTAAGACTTTCATAAACTCTCTAATGTCATATCCAGAATAATATAAATTTGAAATATTATTAATAACTAAATAAATTTATTTTAGAATTATTAATTTACATGTTAGAGTTGTCATAAATATATTAAAATGTAAATATATAACAAATAATAGTTACAAGAGCATAGATGTAAAATAATTTATTTTCAGACATTTATAACTTAAAAAAACAAACAACTTATCACTTATATTCAGTTTTCAATGAAAAAAAACAAACATGTTTTCAGGTTTAATTTTCAGTCACTATTCAGTCTTTAGTAACATTCAGCTATGTTCAATCTTCGGACAAAAAATCAAACGGGTAGTATGATGTGAGCACTTTTTGAAATTGTTTTTATCTTTTAACTTTAAAAAAAGTGCTTTAAGTTTATTACAATCAACACATCTTACTTGATAATTTCCACTAGTTGTAACATCTCTCTTGAATCTAAAAATAATTTCCTACAAATAATAACAGGTCATATTTGGATATGATAAAATTGGAATTTTTTAATGTTAAATTTTTTTGATTCGAATCTTATTATACATATTTTAGAAGCAAGTGTGAGGAGTTTTTTTGCCGATGGACCATGTATATAATGCTTGATTTTGACAGATTTCGTTGCTTCTTGATCTGTTCATGCAGATTTTTGGCCGGGCCAATGGACTGCTCCTCATGGTTGATGAAACTGGGTGCTTTGGCGGCAAACCAAGGAGGATGAATGTTGTGGAACCGAAAGCAAAATGCATCCTCCTTCTCATCATGTCCCAACTTGAGAGTTGAGAGGGTTAAGTAGATATGAATTGCGCAGTAGAACTGGAAGTATGATTTTTACCTTTAATTTATACACACCTGCATGTATACATAAACATGAACTAACAACTGCTTGTTTGGAATTTTTTTTTTTATAAAAAACCGCTTATAAGTTAGTAAATTGTTTAACAATATATTTAAAAGAGTCTTTGGTTTTGGTAGTAAATTACAAAACTGGACATAAACAAAATATTTGTAATGAAAGAGTGTCATTGAAATATTTAAAAGATCTTATGGTAAAAAATCCATCCCAAAAACTTTATTTGAAAAGTCATTCCAAATACACCCTAAGACCTACTATAGTGAAACAATTTTAGTACTTTTATGTGCAGATGAACACTCCCAGGAAAAAAAAAGGTTTTCTTCAATCAATGTCATTGAATGAAACACATGAAATAGAATCATAGATTACAACAGAAAGGACCAGTTACTGAGATTGAAAATGACAAGGTAGCAAGTTCCAAAATATATTAAACAAACCATGGGCAGTTTCAGTTGTTTTGGGTTTAAACTGAGAGGGTGAGGGCGATGATTGATAAGGCTTTATTCCTTCACTTTCCATTCCCTGTAAAAGTTATAACAGATATAGACAATTCTATGTCAAAAACTTGTTTGAAATTTACTTGTATTCCAATTCCTGTCCTGTACAAAATTTAGGTGAACAAAATAAATGATAGAATGAATGTACAAGAAACCATGATAGAATGTGCAAGAAATATGCTTCATCAACTATCATTTTTGTCAAGAAAGCCTAATAAAAAGCCACCAACAATATTCCGTCGTGCGACTGGATTAGGGATGGTGCGACATAGCCTCCCATCAATATATGCTATGATTCCTGAGAATATAAAATTTCCATTCCTGTTGTAATATTTTTCTGTTTAGTATTACTATTCCAATGGATATAATAATGAACTTAAAATGATATTCAAATATCATACATAAATATGCCAACTTTCCGAGACCTATTGGCAGCCATAGAAATGATATTATGAAGCAAATTGACTTGTTCATATTTGACTACTTTTTCACTAATTATATGAACAAAAAAGTGGATTTTAAACTAACAACCACAACGCATAGAGATAGATAAATATGTTATTCCTTCCAAGAAATACTCCTGACAACTCATAGAGTCGAACATCAAAAAGTTGGGTAAAATATTAATTTGAAAAGTTTTTGCTCATGTAAGCATGAGGTTGAACTGTTGAAGCCATTAGTTTTAGCTTGAGAGATGATATAAAACAATAAATCATGCTTGCATAATAAATTATTAATGTCGATTCCAAATTTATCGTTATGGCTTATGAAACCAATAAAAGGGAAAAAAAAGTGCAAGATGAATTCAGAGTGCTTACACTTTCTCCTCGGAGATGACGTAAGGGACGTGAAGTTGTGGAAGGATCTCCTTTCAGACTTTCAGTAATGCCCCCTTCACACGATCCATGATCTCCTCTATGGGGCATTGTTTGGGGGTAGGTTTTAGAGGAGAACCTATAGGTTAAATCAAAACATTTAATTACTTGATTGCATCATTATCATCCTGTTCTATGCTTTTTTTTGGGATTTCCATATAACTACCATAAAAAATCCGGAAGAATTTTAAAACTAACCATAAAATTAGTGGGTTTATTGTTTTTACCCAAGATTAGCATTTTTATTGTTTCTACCAAAATATCCTCTATTTGGACAAAATTGCCATTCTTTATAAAAAAATTCTCTATTTTTTTTCTTTTTCTTCCCGGAAAAAAACAACTTTTTTTCTAGAGCAAATAGGACCTTTTTAGTCAAAAAATTAAGAGCTTTACTAAATTTACCCAACATTAGTATTATTATTGTTTTTACCAAACTTTGTCTTGAAGAGACAAAATTGACCCTCATTTTTCAATTTTCCTTTTGCTTTTTATTTATTGTGTGAAATTGTCCCTTCTCACTCTCTTTTATCTCTCACGCCTCTCTCTCCTTTTTTTCTCAGCCATTCTCTTCTCTCTCTCTCCCCTTTTTCTCACGCCATTCTCTTCTCTCTCTCTCTCTCTCTCCTTTTTCTCACGCCATTAACACAACTATTTCTCTCTTCTCTCTCTTCTCTCTCACACCTAAAACCTATTGTTATCTCTTCTCTCACGCACAAATCAACTTCCCTCTTCTGTCTCTCGGGTTTCTCTTTCACCCCACTAGACATTGGCTTAAACTGCACAAATCAGATTTTACGGAATTGTTGTGGAGCTTTCTAGTTGTAAATCGAGCTAGATCTGGTCATTCTTCTCGAGGTATGTATTCGAAACCTTTGTTTAATTAGTTTAAAAGGCATGAAATATATTGGGTCTTCATTTGCAGTAGATGCCATGAACTTGGGTTGAAGAAGATGACATCTGGTGTGTTTAATTTGGTCGAACTGGTGTGTTTAATTTGATTGATTTGGTGTGTTTAATTGAGTCAAACTGGTGTGTTTAATTTGGTTGATTTGAGAGATTAAACACACTAGAGATTAAACACTAGTGTGTTTAATTGATGTGAGCTGGTATGTTTAATTGATTTGAGTAGGTGTGTGTTTAATTGGGTTGAACTTGTGTGTTTAATTGATGTGAACTGATGTGCGTTTAATTGATGAATTCAGAGATTAAACACACCAGAGATTAAACACTGGTGTGTTTAATTGATGAATTCAGAGATTAAACACACCAGAAATTAAACACTGGTGTGTTTAATTGATTTACGTTGGTGTGTTTAATTGATTTGAGATGGTGTGTTTAATTGATTTGAGCTTGTGTTTAATTGATGTGAACCGATGTGTGTTTAATTGATGAATTCAGATATTAAACATACCAGAGATTAAACATTGGTGTGTTTAATTGATTTGAGATAGTGTGTTTAACTGATTTGAGCTTGTGTGTTTAATTAATGAATTCAGATATTAAACACACTAGAGATTAAACACTGGTGTGTTTAATTGAAGTGAACCGGTGTGTTTAATTGATTTGAACTGATGTGTATTTAATTGATGAATTACTTGTGTGTTTAATTGATGTGAACCGATGTGTGTTTAATTGATGAATTCAGATATTAAACACACTAGAGATTAAACACTGGTGTGTTTAATTGATTTGAGATGATGTGTTTAATTGATTTGAGCTTGTGTGTTTAATTGATGAATTCAGATATTAAACACACCAGAGATTAAACACTGGTGTGTTTAATTGAAGTGAACCGGTGTGTTTAATTGATTTGAGATGGTGTGTTTAATTGATTTGAACTGATGTGTGTTTAATTGATGAATTACTTGTGTGTTTAATTGATGTGAACCGGTGTATGTGTTTAATTGATAAATTACGTGTGTTTAATTGATATGAACTTTTATGTGTGTTTAATTAATGAATTATGTGTGTGTTTAATTGATAACACCTGGTGTGTGTTTAATTGATAACATCTGGTGTGTGTGTGTGTGTGTGTGTGTGTGTGTGTGTGTGTGTGTGTGTGTGTGTGTGTGTTTAATTGATGTGTGTGTGTGTGTTTAATTGATAACACCTGGTGTGTGTGTGTGTGTGTGTGTGTGTGTGTGTGTGTGTGTTTAATTGATGTGTGTGTGTGTGTTTAATTGATAACACCTGGTGTGTGTGTGTTTAATTGATAACATCTGGTGTGTGTGTGTGTGTGTGTGTGTGTGTGTGTGTGTGTGTGTGTGTGTGTGTGTGTGTGTGTGTGTTAATACACATCAGTGAGTTTAAGCACTGTGTGTGTTGTGTGTGTGTGTGTGTGTGTGTGTGTGTGTGTGTGTGTGTGTGTGTTAATACACATCAGTGAGTTTAAGCACTGAGAGCTAACACCTTTGTGTTTTCTCAGAGATTAAAAACACCAGTTATTTATCTACCTCATCAATTAAACACACTAGTTTTAATACATGAACTGTGTTTAATGTGTGTCTGTTTAATTGATAACACCTGGTGTGTGTGTGTGTTTAATTGATAACACATGGTGTGTGTTTAATTGATAACATCTGGTGTGTGTGTGTGTGTGTGTGTGTGTGTGTGTGTGTGTGTGTCTACCTCATCAATTAAACACACTAGTTTTAATACATGAACTGTGTTTAATGTGTGTCGGGTTTAATATATTTCAATCTAATTGTGAGATTTTTATTTGTTGACATGTAGGAATGAACCCAACGAAATTGGTAACCACTTATGGTGGAAAATGGATGGAGAACTTTACGAGAGTTGCGAAAAAGTTTGTCAAAGTTTAATCCCACAAACTTTGAATGTTGTGGATTATGTAAAATACGGTGATGCCACGGAAATGCTATATTTATTTTGTAAAGTACTGCCATGTAATATGAGATGCTTGATTAAATGCCGAAAAGAAGTGTTTTTGGGGCAATTTTTCTTAATTGATATTAGGGTTGTAACTCACCCAAGTTCCCAGACAAAAAACACAAACAAAGCCCTTGGATACAATACATTTGGTAATTATTTTTCGTCACATGATCACAGTTTGTAAATTTATGTATTCTTTAAGTAAGCATTATTAAACCAACAAACTATGTATTATTTTTCTTTTTTTCAAAGAAACTAAATCCAAAGTACACCGCCAATAAAACTTGAACAAAATTACCAACATATCCCATAAAATTTAGAAAGGAAATAGGTTATACAACACATCCCATAAAATTTTCCAATTGGTACATACATAAGAAGATTATCCCTATAGAAGAAGATTATCCCTATAGACAAAATAATCAAACTCAAGAATCCATCTGATGATCCGATTTATCTCCATCCACCAGCATCACCACTTTTTCAGTTCTGAAACAGACCTGCATTTTGAACAAGCATTTCTTGAATCTACAATGCCAAGATACAAAAAAATGCCACTTAATTAGTGATTTTTGATGATGATGTCAAGATACAAAAAAATGCCACTAAGAGAAATGAGTACCGGATGTCAGTTTCTAATATATGTAATAACCTAGTCTCACGATACCATAACTGAACATTACCAGATAACACGATACTAGTTGTATTTTGGAATTGTGTTATTGATCAATTAAACACATATACAAATCAGTTAAACACACCAGCACTAAAGAATTAAACACACAAGAACTCATCAATTAAACACACCAGTGTTAATGGTATTAAACAATTGAACAGACCAAACCTAAATTAAACACACTAGTACTAAACAATTAAACACACTGAAACTCAATTAAACACATTAGTACTAAACAATTAAACACACCAAAACTCAGTTAAACATACCAGTGTTATTGATCGATTAAACACACCAGTACTAAACAATTAAAATTCGTCATATATTTCAATTGTTCACAATAAATTCCAAAAGGATTGACAACCAACAATCCACCAAATGAACCTCAAATCCAAAGTCACATGCTCTATTGTATAAAATCCAACAATCCAACAAATGAAACTAACCGGCTATTCATCCACCTATTTCCAACTAAATTGCCATTTGATAGCTACAAAAAGCATCACCACCATCTCAGAAACCACAACAATGCAACTGGAAAAATCCAACCACACACAATCTCAGAAACCACACACAATCACAAAAATTCAACCACGTATCTCATCCAATTTACAAAATAAAACCCTAGAAGCCTTAAAAATATGTAAATTTAATTCCAAGCAGTGAACAAATAAGTGCAGCTACTACAGTCAAGCCATTAAGTGGTTTAATTTGAATTTGAACAAATTTAATTCAATTTGGAGTTTGGTATGAATTCTAAAAAAAATAATTATGACAACTATATTAAGTAAAATATCTTTAATTAGAATTTGAAGCAAGACAGCTATTTGTTGAACATCTACCTGGCATCCATAAGCAAAATATTCCGGTTTCCTTATAAATACAAGACAACTTATAATAGGAAATAAAGCTTAATTTCTAAATTACAATATAAATACATAAAAATCAAGTAACCCCTCTTTTTATAAAACCAACAATAGTAAAGAGAATATTAAATTCCAAGAGAAAAAAATTAAATCAAGTTATCATAGGAATTGAAAAAAGAGCATCCAACTTTTTTTTTTCTTTTGAGAGAAATCAAAAAGAATGTTTCATTGAAAAGAAAGTGTAAAATTCATAACCACACGCAATACTAGTTTGTTTCATAAATCGAATTCGAACATAACATGAGTAAAATACCCACAGTACTTTACAGCTATACAAAGCATAATGTCAACTGTATTAAATCAAGTTATCATAGGAATTGAAAACATAATCCCACTATGACACTAAATCATAGAAATTGTTAATGGATCCAAAAAGTATCGAAGCTCAGTTGAGATTTGATTTCATAAGATGCAAACAAAACAAATCAGTAATCAGACACTATAGTGACAGCATTCAAGACAACAAAAATTAAAATTGCTTAAAAAAAATCCTCCAACATGAATTATACAAGAATTTCATACTCAAAATTTAAATCCAAACCGAAAATCATCATCATCAACCCAAACTGAAGCTGAACCCAACCTAGAAATCAGAAAAGAAAAAAAATCAACACCTAAATTCCATCAACCAGATTCACAAACAATCATCACCACCCACCAGAATCTCACACCAAATTCAGAAAAATCTCCAACATGAATCATACAACAAAAATTAAAATTGCTTAAAAAAAATCCTCCAACATGAATTATACAAGAATTTCATACTCAAAATTTAAACCCAAACTGAAAATCATCATCATCAACCCAAACTGAAGTTGAACCCAACCCAGAAATCATAAAAGAAAAAAAATCAACACCTAAATTCCATCAACCAGATTCACAAACAATCATCACCACCACCAAACCACCAGAATCTCACACCAAATTCAGAAAAATCTCCAACATGAATCATACAACAAAAATTAAAATTGCTTAAAAAAATCCTCCAACATGAATTATAAAAGAATTTCATACTCAAAATTTAAACCCAAACCGAAAATCATCATCATCAACCCAAACTGAAGCTGAACCCAAACCCAGAAATTAGAAAAGAAGATGTACCTCTTTGACGGTTGGGTCTCTCCGTCGCCACTCTCGTTCGTCTCTCCGTCGTATCTCGGGTCGGGGTTGGGTATCTCAGTTGTCTCCCGCTCGTCTCTTGGTCTCTTGGTCGTGCAAGCGCCGCCGCACTGGGTCTAGCCGCAAACGCTGCACACACCGCCGGTCGATTGCCTCTCGTCACATCGAAAATGCCGCACAAGTCCGCCGGTCGATTGCCTCTTGGTCGATTGTCTTTCAATTCAAATTCTAGGGTTTCTCTCTTCTCTCTCTCTCTCTCTTTTCTCTCTTTTTCACGATCTCCCTTCTCTCTCTTTTTCACGATTTCCTCTTCTGTTTTATTAATTCATTTTTTTATTATTCTTTTAGAATGAAGGGCACTTTTGTCCCAAAATGAGATTTTTTGGTAGAAACAATAAGTTTACTAATTCTGGGTAAATTTAATAAACCCACTAATTTTATGGTTAGTTTTGAAGTTTACCCTTTCTTCTATATTATTTTCTTTTTCTTTTTCTTCTTCCCAGACCTCTACTATTATTCTTCTTCTTCCCGGATGTGTTTAATTGTGTTAGCCCTGGTGTGTTTAATTGAGTTGCCCTGGTGTGTTTAATTGAGTTGCCCCAGTGTATTTAATTGAGTTGCCCTAGGTGTATTTAATTGAGTTGCCCTGGTGTGTTTAATTGGTCTACCCTAGTGTGTTTAATTGAGTTGCCCTGGTGATACTCGCTTTTTGTGTCGTTACCAAATTATGAATTATCAAAAGATATCTATACTAAAAGTTCCTACGCAATACGCTTTAAACTAGCAAAAGACTAGTAAAGCGGTAAGCGATGGTATCGTTCTGCAGGGAGGTGGTATCTGTCAACCGGTTCTAGTTCTAGCGATTATTGAAAGCATGTAAATAGAATGTGGATGTGGTGAGAATGGTGTGTGTGAGGTGTAAGCATAATGCGGTGTGGTGCGTGCAAAGAAAATGTAAAGAAAGTAAATGAAATAAAGGGAATATGGAGAGGTGAGAATGGTGATTAAAGTGACAAATAAAATGGTGGATAGGAGAGATGAATGTTATTGGTCACAAAAGGGTCTACGAGTTCATCATACATAAGTGCACAATAGTGGTTGTTAGGCAATGAATGACATCTAATTAGTTAGGGGCTCGTTCTCACGATTAAGGGATTCCGAAACCAAATCATCTATTATTACGAATCATTCGTTGATTAAGGAATACTAAAATCAAATCATTGCTCCATAAAGGTCATGGATAGAGCGATGGTGTCTTAAGATCAAAGACACATTAAACACCATAACACAGAGCCAACCTAAGCATTAAGCACTTCTAATTCATGTTAAGGGCTTGTTCTCTTTATTAAGAGATTCGAGATACAAATCACTCCCCAAAGGACATGGCTAGAGCAATTGCACCTCTTGTCTCAACTAAAGGATTGCAGACACTTCTCACTCCCCAAAGGTTATGGCTAGAGCAAGTGTGTTTTTCGTCTCTACCATTATGGACATGAATATAAAGCCAAAACCTATTCTAGCACGATCATGCATAAAACAAGATTCATCTATTCTTAGAAGCTAAGTGATTACGGTGGTACCCGGATTGGTCATCCTTCGAGGTACAACCGAAATCCACAAACACTCAAATCCATCCATACAATGCATTTTGACCTTCCAAATGTATATACACACAAATGAGATATCTGATTACAACTACTCCTACCATTAAGTTAATCTACTCCTAATCTCATCCATAAGCACATATCAATTTCCAATCTCCACACACATGCACATCAAGACAAGAGATTACTTAATAATATCAAGAATAAATCAAAACCCAAATGAATATAAAACAACCAACATATATTGAGCACAACATAGGTTTACAATATTTCCCAAGTCGGGATTACACAATTAAGAAACATGAAATACAAAGAGATGAGATAAAAGGAAACAAAACCCTTGAAGAATCCCTCCAAGTGCTCAATGAATCCTTAGCTCGAAATTGGTCAAAACCCACTCCTATCTCCATGCAATCAACTCTCAAAAGTGGTGGAGGATGTGTAGAAATGGTGGTGGTGAGCTTCCCATGGAGGAGAACCTCCATGGGAGCTTTGAAAGCCCCTCTCTCTCTCTCTCTCTCTCTCTCTCTCTCTTTGGAAATGAAGAAAATAAAGTGGGGAGAGTTTGGGGAAGAGAGGGGCTGCTGTGTTTTCTAAAGAAAAGAGTGTTTATATATTTAGGGTAAGTTCGGGGAAGAAATTTGGGCATGAAATGACCATTTTGGCTTTTCCAGGCTTCGAGGCGAGCTCCGGGGCAAGTAAAATGGTCGCCTCGCAAGGTCTCCTCACCTTCTGTGACATTTGGGCAGCGGTTGAGGCGAGTGGTGAGGCTAGTGAGGGTTGGTCGCCTCTCTAGGTCACCTCGCACATTGGAATGGAATTTTCTGATTCGCGCACCAGTTACTCAAACAGCCATAACTTCCTTTAGAAAACCCGGAATCATAATCCGTGAAATGTTCTGGAAACTAGACTTTCGGGGCTTTCCAAATATATATAAGGATCTTAATGTGGTTCTATCTGAGGAGGGAGTTATGGCCTCCGTAAATTGAATGTTCAGCACAAGCCTATATAATATCAGCCCAATAAGTTTTGCTCATTTTAGCTTCTAAACTTGACTTTAAGCTCAAAACCTTATTGTAGGGAATATATACCTACACAAGGCTAAACAAATACTTATATACAAAAATACACCCGAAAACGAGAACAAAAGCTGGGAAATTGGGAGCTAAAATAGGTACATTTATCGTCTGATCACCTGGTGTGTTTAATTGGTCTACCTTGGTGTGTTTAATTGAGTTGTCGTGGTGTGTTTAATTGATTTATGCCTAGTGTGTTTAATTAGTCTGCATTTGTGTGTTTAATTGGTCTACCATGGTGTGTTTAATTGGGTTGTCATGGTGTGTTTAATTGTTTTACGTCGTGCTGTGTTTAATTGATTTACGCCTGATGTGTTTAATTAGTCTGCATTTGTGTGTTTAATTGGTCTGCCCTGGTGTGTTTAATTGGGTTGTGGTGGTGTGTTTAATTGGTGGCCTGGTATGTTTAAAGAAATCTGGAAAAATTTCCAGATTTGAATGAATTTTGAAATTTTCCAGATTTCATCATACCAAAAAAATTAAAAATCTTTGAAACAATAGATCTCTAGTAAATGTTATTTTTTTAGGAAGGAATTTTTGTTTAATGGAACATGATCTGGAAAAAAATTTAACAAACATAATCTAGAAACTTTTCAAAATAAACATTTAACAAACATTTTAAACAAACAAAATCTTGAAAAAAATATTTACAAACATTTTAACAAACATTATGAAAAGTCATTTAACAAACATTTAACAAAATCTGGAAAAAGTTTTTTCCAGATTTTAACAAGCAAATTTTTCCAGATTTAAAAAATCATTTAACAAACAAAATCTGGAAAAAAAAAATTAACAAACATTTTAAACAAATAAATTTTTCTTTAAATAAAATCAAATATAGAAAAAAAAAAAATTAACAAACATTTTAAACAAACAAAACCTGAATTTTTAAAAATCTGAAATTTTATAAACAAACGAAATCTGAATATTTTTTAGACTAACAATATCCAAACTTAACACAACCACAACCACCCTTAAAATCAACAGCTAACCAAAAAGATTCCAAAAAAAAAATCAACAACAACCAGATCTGCAAGAGAGAAAGAAAAGATTGAAGAAAGAGAGAGAGAAAGAAGGCGTGAGAGAGAAAAAATCAACAACTAGGAGAGAGGCGTTAGAGAAAGAGAGAGAGAAAGAAGGAAGAGAGAGAATGAAGAAAAAAATGAGAGGCGTGAGAGAAAGAAGAGAAAAATATGATTCTGACCAAAAGAGAGAGAAGAGGTAAATAAAATAATGAGGAGCATTTAGATCTTCACGGCCAATTATTGAGTAGAAACAATAAAAATACAAATGTTGGGTAAAAACAATAAACCTCCTTCATTTTTAACTAAAAAAAGGGTATTTCCTAAAAAAAAAACATTTTGGATCTAGAGATCACAGATCTCTTTTTTTTTTTTTCGTTTTAGTGAAGGGGGCTAGTTCTGATCAGAGTAGTGATATCTAGCATTCCCACTTATATCTTTCCGTGTTCATGATGCCGGTAGGAATCGCTCAGAGGACTGAGAAGTTGCAAAGATTTTTTTTTGTGGGGAGATGGGGCACTCAAAAGAAAGCTTCATGCTATGAAATGGGAGGAGGTGTGTAAAAGTAAGGCTAAGGGTGGTCTTGGAATTGGGAAAATTCTGGACAAGAACAAAGCCATGTTTGCAAAGTGGATTTAGAGATTCGGTAGGGAAGAAAATGTGTTGTGGAGGCGAGTCATTTGCTCCAAATACAAGGTCCATGAATGTTCTTTGTTTTGGAATTGGCATGGAAATAATGCGGCTTCCTTTTTTTTGTCAAATCTATTGAATGTTTGCTGAAGAACATATCTCAGACTGAGAAAGTCATCAAGGAGGGCTTCACGATGATTGATGGAAATGGGAAAAGGGCTGATTTTTAGTCTGAAATTTTTGTGGAGGGCAAACCTTTGAAAGAGGCATTCCTGAGGTGTTTCGTGCTAGCAATTAAGAAAACATGTGTGGTGCAGGATTTCGGAAGCTGGTCTGGTTCGAATTGGGCATGGAACATCGCTATGAGACGTCCCCTCTTTGATTGGGAAAGAGACCAATGGAGATGTTTCACAACATTCCTGGATTGCCTCTTAATTCGAAAACACATACCTGATGGCATTGCTTGGTCTCCCAGTCCAAATGGGTTGTTCTCTGTTGGCTCTGTCAACACTCAAGGTGTTTGTGAAAAGTTGATAAAGAAGAAAAGAACAAACAAGCAGAGCTAAAACAGAGCTTGAATAAACTCCATTAACGGAGAGAGTTTTTGGAGAAACTTTTTTGTTATTGATTGATCAATTGTTATCTTGATTACACAGAAGCTTGTCTATTTATATTAGACTGATACACGCTTATTTCATGATTCAATAAGATAAGGAATCTTTTAACAGAATTCTAACAAACTTCTCCAGGTCAGCATCCTAGTCTTAACAAACTTTTCCAGGTCAGCATTGATCATGCTTTGTATTCTTAACATCCTCCCGCAAGCTGAACTGGGGAGAGATCACAAGTCTCAGCTTGGAACATAAAAAGCGAAAACGATCACGATTGAATCCCTTAGTAAATATGTCAGCTACCTGGTGTTCAGTTGGTACATAGCGAGTGTCAATCTCACCCGATAACACTTTCTCACGAATGAAGTGTGTATCTGATATCGATATGCTTGGTCCTCTGATGAAAAACAGGATTCTGTGATAAGGAGGTGGCTCCTATATTGTCACACCAAACCACTGGACACACATAAACTAGGACACGAAGTTCTTTGAGCAGAGAGCAGAGCCACATAACTTCAGTTGTCACCTGAGCCAGCGATCTATACTCGGCTTCGGTGCTAGATCGTGCAACCACTCTTTTCCTGCGAGAACACCATGAAACCAGGTTGCCATCAAGAAGTACACAATTGCCACTCGTTAACCGACGATCATCTAAACAACTGGCCCAATCCGCATCGGAATAAGCTTCAAGAGACAACACAGATGTCGGCTTAAAATGAAGACCAAGAAAAAGTGTTCCCTTCAAATACCGAAGCACCCTTTTGCAAGCTTGCCAATGAACCGTCGTCGGTGCCACCAAGAATTGGCTTAATTTGTTGACAACAAAAGAAATATCCGGTCTAGTGTTGGTGAGATATTGAAGAGCCCCTATTGTACTACAATACAATGTCGGATCATGAAAAGCTATTCCATCAGTCAATGAAAGCTTTGTACCAGCAGCCAATGGTGTATCACAAGCCTTTGAATCTGCCATGTTTGTTTTAAGCAACAAATCAGAAATGTACTTTGACTGTGTGAGGTAAAGACCAGATGAATTTCAGAAGGCCTCAAATCCTAAGAAATAATTCACTTGACCAAGAGTTTTCAAAGCAAAAGTGTTATGCAATGTACTGATAAGCTTGCTGATAAGTGAATTGTTGCTTCCAGTGATCAGTATGTCATCAACATACACAAGTAGGTATAGAGAATCAGAACCAACGAATTTAGAAAAAGAGATATGTCTGATGTAGAGTTTCTGAAACCCCAAGATAAGAGAGCA
Source organism: Dipteronia sinensis (assembly GCA_033220585.1). Taxonomy (NCBI): domain Eukaryota; kingdom Viridiplantae; phylum Streptophyta; class Magnoliopsida; order Sapindales; family Sapindaceae; genus Dipteronia; species Dipteronia sinensis. The sequence continues at coordinate 4,459,544 of CM065638.1, read as the reverse complement.
GTTCACAGCTTATGGAACCAGCTGTGAGGAGCCTGTTTGAGACCGTAGAGAGATTTGTGGAGCTTGCAAACATGGTGAGGATTGGACTTGTCCACAAAGCCTTCAGGTTGACACATGTAAACCAGTTCATTTAGATCACCGTTTAAGAATGCATTATTGATGTCCACCTGCTCAATAGGCCAACCTTTTGATACTGCAATGGTAAAAATAACTCTGATAGTTGACGCCTTAATGACTGGACTAAAAGTGTCCAAATAATCAAGACCAGGTGTTTGGTGGAAACCTTTAGCCACCAAACTAGCCTTGTGCTTAAAAATGCTCCCATCTTGCCTATACTTAGTCCTGAAGACCCATTTACAGCCCACAACATTCATATCTGATGTGAAGGGAACCAAAGACCAAGTGTTGTTGGCTTGTAAGGCATGGAATTCTTCTTGCATAGCCTTCAACCACTTTGGATCTTGTAAAGCAATCTTCACATTTTTTTTTGGTTCAGTTTCAGCAAGATAGCAACCAGGAAACAATTTTGGTTTTGAAATACCATTCTTAGACCGTGTTGTCATAGGATGCCCTGATAAAATAGGCTGCAAAGGAACAGATTGATGCATAGGTGAAGGAACTGAACTAGACAATGAACCAGCAGAGCTGCACAAATTATCTGGCATAAAGTCATCCCTTGTGGGACTCAATAAAGGTGTGAGAGATGGTGACTGATGAGAACATTGTCTTGATTGTGAAGCTGGACTAGTTTCTGATGTTGGTGGAGGAGCAGAGTTACCATATGAGGAATTGAGTGTTGGAATGGTGCTGAGAACATTTTGCACAGCAGACAAAGGAAAGCTTGAGTCTTGAACAATACTTGGTAAAGAGTTTTTGTTGCCAAAAATTGATATATATGGGAACTCCAACTCATTAAATTCCACATGCCTAGATATGTAAACTCTACCAGACGAGTGAAGACATTTATAACCCTTATGTAGTGGACTATAACCTATGAAAACACACTTTGATGAATGGAAATTAAGCCTTGTGCTTAGAATAGTCACGTAAATAAGGATAGCAAGTGCAGCCAAAGGTTTTAAAAAATGTGTAATTCGGTTTCTTAAGATAGAGTTTTTCAAATGGGGAAACAAACTTGAATATAGCAAGAGGCATGTTATTGATCAAAAAGACAGCAGTACTAAATGCTTCAAACCAGAACTTTAGAGGTAATTTAGCATGGGCAAGAAGTGTTAAACCTGTCTCGACAATATGCTGGTGCTTCCTCTCAGCCACTCCATTTTGTTGATGAGTGTGAGGACAAGAAAACCGAGCTTGTATTCCATGTTCAGCTAAGTATTTTGACAAGGCAATGCACTCTCCACCCATGTCTGTGTGTAGATTTTTGACCTTTTTCCCAAATTGAAGTTCCACTTTTGTTTTGAACTTGATGAAAACATCCAGCACATCATATTTAAGCTTTATGGGAAAAATCCAGCTGAAACGTGTATGTGCATCTATAAAGGATACATAGTATCGGTGTCCTTGTGTAGAGAGAGATGGGGAAGGTCCCCACACATCTGAGTAGACCAATTCTAAAGGCTCTTTAGCTGTGATTTCTACCTTTGAAAAGGGAAGTCTGTGCAACTTTCCAAGCTTGCAGGCATCACAAAAATGAAGATCATGAATCTTATTACGAAAATGAACATTATGCAACATCTTTTGTAGAATCAAGGGAGTTGGATGCCCCAACTTGGCATGCCAAATATTGGCATTCACAGCAGCATAGATCATTCGTTCTTTTTTCTCTGACAGATGGTCAGAACTTCATCTGGGTTCGAATCCTAGGCTAAGAATGGATGGTACCTATAACCAGACCCAACTGTTGCAGTACTTGAGAGTAGAGGGGGCAATTCGGCCCGGCCCGGATTGGGAAACGGGCCGGGCCGGGCTGGCCCGACAGATGGCTGAAGGTGGCCTGGCCTGGGTCCAAGGCCCGTGGGAGGGCAGGCCGGGCCGGGCCAGGCCTTAGCGGGCTGGCTCGTTAAGGCCCAAACGGGCCTGAAACGGGCCGGCCCGTTTCGGGCCCGTCGGGCTTCCAATTGTTTTTTTTATTAATTCAATATTTTTTTATACATTGTAATAATTTTGAGTAATTAATGTAATAATTTTAATATGAAATATAATATTATTCATTTCATAAAACACTTAATTAGTTTTCAATGAATAATATTTTTGTAATTTCATATTGAATTTGTGGTGAGATACTAAAATATATAAATTACAAATCATGATTGCCTCATTAATCAATTGGAGGCTTGAGAGTGTTGAATTAATTAATCAATTGGATACCTAACAACATAACAAATAATAACATTAGTTGTAAACATATTAATAATACTTAATAATTAAATAACAAATGAAAGTTAATTAAAAAATAAATAAACAAGACAATACCTTAGAGTAAGAGACTAAGAGTCTTAGAATATGTAGAAACTAGAGAGTGGAAGGTATGTAAATATATAATATATAATGTATTGTGTATAGTATATTAGTATAATAGTATATAGTATATAAATAATATATTAAATAAATAAAATAAATTACAAAATAGTTGAAAGAGTGAGTGAGAGATGTTGGAGATTGTAGAGAATAGAGAGAATAAGAGAGTAGGGAAGTAGAGAAAATGTAGAGAATAAGGTGAGGGGTGATGGGGTATTTATAGGAAAAAGTTAGAAGAGGGTATAATTGGAAAAAAATGTAAAAGATTTAAAAAAACGTAATATTTAAAAGTTTTGAATATTTCCCCCCCTCCCCCCCACTAACGGTCACCAACGGTAACCTGGCTAATTACAAAAGCGACCATTCAATTCAAATTTTAAAAAAAAAATTAAAAAAAAATTCAAATTTTTTTTCCTGACGGGCCGCCCGCGGACGGCCTGCCAGGAAAAAAAATTTGAATTTTTTTTTGGGCCGTGGGCATCGCGGGCCTACACGGGCCCGGCCCGGTTTTCTGAAATAGGGGCCCGGCCTGGCCCGCTAGCTAAACGGGCTTGGGCCTGGCCCGTTTAGCTGGTGGGCCGAGCCTAGCCAAGCCAGCCAGAAAACCGGGCCGGGCCGGGCGGCCCGTTTGAGCCCGGCCCAAATTGACACCACTACTTGAGAGTCGAGAGAAAATGCATTTTTATTTCGAGGAGCTAACTGTGACTTGGAATTACAAGCCTTTCCAAGGCCATCATTATTTATGCTATTTACATTAGAAGTAAAACCATTGGAATTACAAGTCTTTCCAAGGCCATCATTATTTATGCTATTTTCATTAGAAGTAAAACCAAAAACATCAGCTGAATCTTCACGTTGCTTTGACTTGAAGGCTGCTAAACACATTCCAGGAACCTCCACTAACTTCAAGCAATACAACCCATCTTTAAGTGTTCCTTGGAGCAAAACTTTCTTCGTTTTGACATCCTTAATGAGACATTGGTTAGCATAAAATTCAGCTATCGCATGATTATCACTAGTGAATTTTGAGATGCTAAGCAATTTTTAGTTATTTGTGGTACATGTAAGATATCTCTGAGATAAAGAAGTTGATTAGGTTGTGTGTGAGACTTGATTAGTGTGTTACCAATATGAGAGATAGAGAGTTGTTGCCCATTACCTACAATGAGCTTGTCATTACCTCTATAACCAGATCGCATAGAGAGATTGCTCAAGTATGAGGTGATGTGGTTGGTAGCTCCACTATCTAAGTACCATGCTGGATCCATGACTGTTTCAGGTGTGGCAATGAATGCAGAATTTTGTTGCACAGTTGCGTGTGGTTCTGTGAGCATTGCATTCATGTTTCCTTGAGACAAATTAGACCCAATCATAGACTGTCTATGAGTGCCTGAGTCTGGATTAAAGCCTGAGTATTGATTATAATGAGCTTGATTGTGCTGCTGGTGCTGCTGGTTTGGTGGACCTTGGAAGCCTTGATCAAAACGATGGTAGCACTTAAGTGCTCCATGTCCTGGATTATTGCATACTTGGCAATGGATTCGATTGCCAGTCCTACCACCACCTCTGTAATTCCTTCCTCTGCCACGATAACCACCTCTATTGTTCTGATAATTGACATCACGTTGTGCTCTGTTATTTTGGTTGTTAGAGGCATAGTTTGCAACAGCTTGAACCACATCAGAATTGCCAGAATTTAGATGCTCCATTCTCTGCTCATGCATCATTAAAAGGAAGTGTGCATCTTCAAAAGAAATGAACCTTTGTTGTGTGGAGATAACTGCTACAATTGCATCAAAGTCGTGGCCTACTCCATTAATGAGACTTAGAACTAAATCTCTATCCCTTACATCTTCACCAGCAGACATCAATGAATCTCCTAGATTTTTTATCTTAAGAGCAAATTCATCTATAGTTTCTGAACCTTTCTTCATCGACTGCAGTTGATTTTTGAGTTGACAGACTTTTGCAATGGACTGCTGTGCATAGAGCCTCTCAAGTCGACTCCAAACTTCAAATGACGTCTGACAACCGATTACTTGACCAATAACATTTTCACTGATTGTTGAATATATCCAACTTATGAGCAGCTTATCAATTCTTTTCCAGTTCGAAAATTCCTTACTAATATGTTGTTCAACAATTTTTTGGCCAGATTCATTCATTATTTCAACTTCAACATATTTATTTGCAGGTTGATTAAGACCACAGACATAATCTTCCAAATCTAAAGCTTGAATAGCTGACAATACCTGAGCTTTCCAGTATATGAAGTTTGATTTCCCTAGCTTTATTGCAAGATTGAAGTTGAGACACTTCGAAATCGACGAGAACTCCTTCGTTGATGCCTTTTCCAATGAACCGTGGTGTTGATTTGCGTTGGAAGACTGTGGAGAATCGATCGATTGTTGAGAAGCCATGACTGTTAGTCAGTTTGGCTCTGATACCATGTAAACACTCAAGGTGTTTGTGACAAGTTGATAAAGAAGAAAAGAACAAACAAGCAGAGCTAAAACAGAGCTTGAATAAACTCCATTAATGGAGAGAGTTTTTGGAGAAACTTTTCTGTTATTGATTGATCAATTGTTATCTTGATTACACGGAAGCTTGTCTATTTATATTAGACTGATACACATTTCAAAAAATCCTTTAAGAGATTTCGACTGTCAAGGTGTCTGCTTCAAACTTCATTTGGAAAGGCATTTGCACTTATAAAATTGAAATCTTCATGTGGCATGTGTGGAAAGGAAAAGTGCTTGTCAAGGAAGTCCTGTATAGGCATGGTATGATTCATCTCACGAATTCGGACTGCCCCTTCTGTAAAGACCACAAAGAATCAATCGATCACCTCTTCCTTCACTGCCCTTGGTCGAAATCTCTGTGGTTGGGGTGCATGTCTTGGTGGGGCGTTAGTTGTTGCTTTAATAACACTGTTAATGGTTGGTTGGAAGGTTGGATGGGGCTCTGCCCAAAGATCAATCAAGAGAGAGTGTGGTGCTCTTTATTCTTTGCAATAGTGTGGACCATATGGGAGAAAAGAAATCATCTTGTTTTCGAAGGAAAGGAGCCGACTCTAGAGCGGGCAGCTGACTACGGATTGTGTGGTGATTCAAGCATCTCGGGAGAGGGTTAAAGGATTCGGTGGATGCTTTGTTACGTAACCTTAAAGACCTGTGTGTTGATGAGTATAAAAAGGTGAAGAGGAATAAATTAGCTGATTGGATCCCTCCATTGCCGGACAATCTCAAATGTAACGTAGATGGTTCTTCGAGAGGCAAACCAGGGCTGGCAAGAATCGGGGGAGTTTTGAGAGACTCCAATGGGAAGGTGCTTTGTCTCTTTTCCTTCTATTTGGGGATTCTTGACTCGAATTCAGTAGAGATTTGGGCCATCAAGAAAGTGGTGGAGCTCTGCCTTTCCAATCCGAATCTTCGTGGTCGGGATATCACGGTGGTGAGTGATTCCAAAGTGGCAGTTTCGTGGGTTAATATGAGTGACATTGGGAATTTGGATCATGTCAATACCGTATTTTACATTCTCAATATCATGAATTCCTGTAGTGGATTGAAGGTTGTTTTTTAGTCCAGAATTTTTAACTCTTTCACGGATAGTTTGGCATAAATAGGGGTCGAATAGTTTGGGGGACGTTGTGGAATGGGGAGATGTCTGAGTTTTCCTGTATTTTGGTTCTTTTCTTTCTTTTGTTTTCTGGTGTTTTCAGGTAGTCTTAGGGTGGCTTGGCTGTGTTGGTGGTTATCAGGGTGTTAGCTGTTGCTCTGTTTTGCTGGTCACCTTTGGTGCTCTGTTTTCGCGTTTGTTGGCCTTTGATGGTCTGTTGTTCTTCTTTTTTATTAATGATGATTTAAAAAAAAATTGTGTTATCCCAAGTAATTAAGGACTCAAATCAGTTGTCTAAAAATGATCTCTCAATTTGTGTCTAACCAACCGAATTGGAACATATGTCTACATTTATGGAAGAAGTTGAAAAAAAAATATATATATAGACACATAGTCCCAATTTGGTTGGTTAGACACAAATTGAGATATCATTTTTGGACTTTTGATTTGAGTCCAACAATTAATCACTGCCTCTTCTCAACTGTGATTTCCAATGTGAAACAAGCTGCCATATATAGATTCCCCTATCTTTCTCAAATCTAAATTTAAGCTATTGCATGTGACAGGACCTGCTCCGACTCCTAGCTTGAATACGAGAGAATCCTGTGAAAATCTTATCTTTTTTCTTTCTCTGGTGGGCTTGAGTTTGAGATTTTCAACCCAAACGCATACGTACCCTATACTCAATAAGGATAAAGCCCTAGTAGTTCATTTAAATTTATACTAGCCAAAAAACTACAATTTGAAAATTATTAACATATGAGCTTTAAAGCTAATTAAATACATTCTCTGTGAATGAATCATATTTTCCTGTAAATACTACCTAATGTAATAAAAACATTTTCTTATTTTATAAAAACTGATACTTTGATAATCTGAAATCATTTCTGATAATCTAAAATCTTTTCTTTACTGATCATAATCAGTAATATATAAAATCTAAAAAAGTCTTTACCAAACTAGTACCTAGGGGAATATCTCATGTACGTGGCAAAACATCTTAATGCACACGCAGAGCAGGGGAAAATCATCTCATGTACACGTTGATATCTGATCGAACGTGTAGAGTAATCTCACATACATGTGCAGAGCAGCCCCAAAGTCTAATAATCTGAATATAATCTCACATACACGTTGATATCTGATCGAACGTGCAGAGTAATCTCACATACACGTGCAGAGCAGCCCCAAAGACTAATAATCTGAATATAATACTACTAGGGAGAGTACATATCTGATATCTTAAAATCTGATCAATATTTAAAAGCTCTTTTCTGAAGGCACGAATAAATATTCTTTTCTTTTCGTTTCTGAAAATTCTCATAAAACACTCGAATCTGGAAATATGGAAAATTTTCTGAAAATCTAGTAATCTTTCTGAAAATCAAGATATCTATCTGGAAATTTAGAAATCTATCGGAAAATCTGTAAATTTGTAAATCTGTCATAAAATCTGAAAATCTAAAAATCTGTCTGAAAATCTAACTGGAAATCTGTTTGAACATACATAAACTATTTTTTTTTTCTAAATCTTAATTCTATAACTAATCTATTTCTGGATTATGGGAATCCAGGGGCGCGTCCTGCAAACGTTTTTCATTTGTAATTTTTCAAAAATAAAAATGAAAATGAAAACAATGTTTTTGGTTTCAGTTTCGAATTCTGAAAACTCGTCTGGTAGCATATACTGGAAGCTGTATTCTGAAAATGAAAACGGAAAAAACGTGTCTGGTAGATTAATGAAAACTTTTTCAATTAGTTAACCAAAACTATTTTCCATTACACAATCCATTAATTTCCGGTTCTTGAAATATACTAATTGTACATACAAAACTCCCTAATGCCAAATTTCTTCAAACCTCAAGAAAAAATTAATAATTAAAATCAACGAGTCTGATCTGAAGACTCATGATTGTTGTCCCTGTGATCATCAACTCCTCCTCTGTTCTTCTCTTCCTCATCCTCCGCCAATATCTGGTTCATTGATCAGCATATTGGGTATTGTTTCAGTTATATGCATTGATGCAACTGGGGGGCTGGTGTGTAACGATTTGGAGGTTAGCCATTTTTATAATGATGAAAAGAATCTGAAAAATGATATGGACTTTGAATAAATCTGGAAATTTCCAAATACCAATAACACACCCGATTTTTTTATAATTCGTCATTTTATCATTTTATCTACAAAATTTTTATAATTCATCATTCTATCAACAACATACCAACAAAATACCAAAAACAAAAATTTAATGAATAAATCTGGAAATTTCCTCTCTTAAGCAGATAGGAATATTTTGTTTCTGGAAATTTCCGATCTGCAAGAAGAAGAAGAAGAAGAAGAAGAAGAAGAAGAAGATCGGCGGCGAAGACGTAGTAGAGATCATCGGCGAAGAAGGAGAAGAAGAGATCGGCGGTGAAGACAGAGAAGAGATCGACGGCGAAGAAGGAGCAGATCGGAAGAAGGAGAAGGAGAGATCGGCGGTGAAGACGGAGAAGAGATCGATGGCAAAAATGAGCAGATCAGAAGAAGAAGACGACGAAGAAGATCTGGGAAAGAAGTGGATCCGTGAAAGAAGAAGGAGGAGGTGATATGGGAAGAAAACAAAATCAAAAACATAGAAAACATCTAAAAGTTGTTTTTCAAAATTTTCAATTTTTACACTGTTATTATTTTTCATTTTGTTTTTATTTTTTAAAAATAAAATGAAAAACGATTAGCGAACGCGTTTTCAAAATTGTTTTCAAAAACCAAAAACAAAAACACCCCAAAATGGTGCTACCGGACAGCCCTTAGACATTTCTTAAATCATTTCAAATCATCTGGAATTTTATTTTCTAAATAAATTAATAAATAATTCATTTCTAATAATTAAAGCTGGTATGGGACTGGGTTCCATCCTGAATTCATCTGTTTCTGGATTCATTCTGAATTTTCAATGCACTTAATCATCGAGTACTGACTGCTCTCTCCCCTTTCTCTCTTTTTGTTCTCTTTCTATTCTTCTCCACCGCCTCCCTTCTTATCTTCTATTTCTCTTAATTTTATTTTTTTATTATCCCACCTCATCCTGTGCCCCTACACACATACACACTTGACACCTACCACCCCAGCTTGCCACTTGCCCTCTTCCCAAATGTTGGCACCACTTAACAATTTTAATTTTTTAATTTTTTTTTACTAATATAATGTTGGGCTGGGTCAATTGGATCTGTGGTCCTGGGGTTTATCAGATTTTGGGTTCAAATCTGTTGGGCTTGGATTGGGCTTGAGATTATTTATATATATTTTAAAGATAATTTTATCTCTTATATTACAATAATAATATTTGTTTAAGAACATATATAGATACCATCTATAAGACGCATCTAATAAAGGACATTACAATAATAATATTTGTTTAAGAACATATATAGATACCATCTATCATCTAATAAAACACATCTAATAAAGGACATTTGATATTTAAGCTATGTTTGGGAGTATTTTGCTTAAAAAATAATCTGCTTATAGTTTAACTACAGAAATAATCAACTTTAACTTTAGAAATAATCAACTTAACAAAAAAGTGGATAGGTGTTTAGTAAACTAAATTTTAAAATTGATTTGCTTTTGAAAATGTATTTGATGAAATGACAAAAATAGACATCATTTTAATAAGAAAAATAATCAATTGGTCATTAACAATCATTTTAATGTGTTTGAACTTACATTGTTGCAGTCTTACAGACCAGAGGCCCAAAACAAACCCGACCCGTGACTTTGACCCGGTTTGCTTGATACCTTACCCGTCGCCGCCCCACGCCTAACAGCTGCTCGTTCAACCTCACCCAGTCTCGTCGCTGGTCCAGTGTCGTCCCACCGCTCGTCCCGTGTCGTCGTTGGTCCGATCTCCGTTAGCCGTCACGACCAGCTGTTTTCTCGTTTGATTCCTCTGTTTTCGTGAGGGCTGTTTTGGGCGCTACTTTCTGCTGCCTTCGTCGTCGCCAAGGGTGGATTGTTCTGGTCAGCGAAAGCACGAGCGGCTTTCTCAATTGATTCGTAGGATCCCAACCTCAATTTCAGATTTTATAGAGGAGGCCTCCTCCTCCAAAACTCAAAACAGAGGCCTGCAGCGGAGGAGGAGCAGGCTTCTCCGACGATGACCTCGAGTTCGGCGGTGGCCACCAGTGGCCATCTGTTTATTTTTTAGTTTTTAGTTTCATTAAATAAAGGGGTAATTTTGTCTTTTAATAAAATAATGAGGATATTTAAGACATTTTTGAAGCAAAAATCCAGCTTCTGCTTCCAAAAGCAACTCACACCCAATTTCTCAAAAGCTGATTATTGGAGAAGCAAATTGTAAAATAAGTTGGTTTAACGAAGTTTACCAAACATTCCATTTGCTTAAAACTTGAGAAATAAGTGATTATTTCTCAAGCATAAGTAATCTTAAACATAGCCTTAAACTTCGTAAAATTTTAGATGGCATGTACCCGAAGAACTCCTAAAAATAATTTATATAATAGAAATAAGAGACGGTTGACTCTACCCCAATATAACACAGATTGGATACGAAATTTCGTACATTTTTTCATGTTTGATTTCAAATAAATATAAGTATCTATTAAAAAAAATATTCAATTAATGTTCATATCTATTCATAATTCTACGCACAAAAAACATGCAAGATCATGCAACTCCATAGTTGGAATCTGGAAATGTGTCTTTTAATTTACTTTTATCCTCTATATATAAAAATTCACATATCTTAGATAACAAATTCATCGGTCCACTACTCCTCTTACTTAAAGAAGTGTATAAAAGTACTACTGCAGAAAAAGTTTAGCAGCAAAAGACATGAGTAACCCATGCAGGACCGATTCAACAGTAATGATCTCTTGCCGCACAAAAACTGTTTCCCATTGGTTGAAGAAAACGGCCAACAGATTGCATGAAACTTTCAAGCCCATAGTAATAAACTTTCAACAAATTTAAATGAATGTTTACAAGACAATTATGTAGGAAACTGTTCACATCACATCAATAAAATTATTTCCCATACTCATATTGTGATATTTTAACTTTAAAGCTATTGGTTTGATTTAGTCTTGGTAAAAAAAATTGAATGGATCAAGCAAATTCTGTGAACCCATTCATATCAATATGTTCTATGGCGTACTAATTAATCCCACGTCCTCTCTTATGACTATTAATCAATTTTACAAAAATTTGGAATTCTGTATGTCATTTTCATGAATCTAGTTATCCTATTAATATTGTATATATATTTTTTAAGAGTAATACTATATAACACAAAAAATTAACTAAAATTCAACCAAAGGATGTGGAAAATGAGTTCCTGGACGTTGATTCCATCAACAGATTCCACAAACTTGGTAGGTTGTAAATGGGTGTTTCGAATAAAATACAAGCCCGATGGATCGATACTCAAGCACAAGGCACGGTTGGTTACCAAGGGCTTTCATCAAACACCTGGAGTCGATTTTCACGACACCTTCAGTCCGGTTGTGAAGGCTTCAACAATTCAAATAATTTTTACTCTAGCTGTTACGTTTAATTGGGATATACAGCAAATCGATATCAATAATGCCTTCCTAAACGGTGACCTTCAGGAAGTTGTATTCATGGAGCAGCCCCCTGGCTTCATAGACACTCAAAAGTCTTCTTTTGTCTGCAAGCTTAACAAAGCTCTCTATGGCCTCAAGCAAGCCCCAAGAGCTTGGTTCTTCAAACTTCGTCATGCGCTACTAGGGTGGGGTTTTGTTCCATCTTTTTCAGATACGTCACTGTTTATCAAACGTCAAGGTACCCATGTCTTGCTCTTACTAGTTTACGTTGATGACATCTTGATAACTGGAGATGATCAAGGTGTGATTCGACATACCATTGCCACACTTAATGCTACCTTTGCCTTGAAATCACTTGGTTCAGTAAGCTATTTTCTCGGATTTGAGGCATCTCGGTCTTCAGAGGGTTTATTTCTAACTCAAACCAAGTATATCCTTGATCTCTTAAGCAAAACAAACATGAATAACAACAAACCTTGTTCTACACCAATCTCACCTAGTCACAAACTCACTAAACAGGGGACTGAGTTTCCTTATCCTTCACTTTACCGGAGTACGATTGGAGCTCTTCAATACCTCACATATACGAGACCAGACATCTCTTTTTGTGTTAACAAATTGAGTCAGTTCTTAGCCAAGCCTACTGAGGATCATTGGAAACTCTGTAAACGACTACTATGTTACTTAAAAGGCACGGTTGGTTTAGGTTTGCTTTTTCGGCCAACAGATTCGCTTATGGTTGAGGTATTCAGTGATGCCTATTGGGCATCTTGCATAAATGATCGGAGATCCACTAATGGGTGCTGTGTTTATGTTGGAGGAAATTTAGTTGCATGGAGTTCAAAGAAACAACAGGTAGTGGCACGCTCAAGCTGTGAGGCAGAATATCATGCTCTCTCACTAGCAGCCACCGATGCTATCTGGATCACTTCGCTATTCTCCGAGCTTGGTTTCAAGTTACCAAGTTGTCCTATCTTATGGTGTGACAATCAGAGTGCCAACGCTCTAGCCCAGATTCCTGTATTTCATGCTCGAACAAAGCACATCGAAATCGATGTCCACTTTGTTCGTGAAAAGATTGCCTCTGGTCAGCTAGTTGTTCAGTATGTCCTAACGACTCATCAGTGTGCTGATATTCTTACAAAGGCAATGACTGTTTCACGTTTCAACTACCTTAAATCCAAGCTGAATCTTTGTCTCTCATCGTCGTCCAGCTTGCGAGGGGATGTAAGTGACAATATTAAAGTCACAAGAGAAAGTGAGTGTTGTGCAAACAAAAGAGCTGCACGTATAAGTGGTACTAATGCCTTATCTTCTAGAACTAACAAGTTCACTACAATGCTAGTGTATCCAGCTCAACAAGATCCCACATGATCCTTCTCCATCATAAAGATCAGACGGTGACTGTTATAGGACTCAATCTAGAACAGAGCACCTGAAGCAGAGAAGTACCTCTCAAGGATAATTATTGGCGGGAAATTCTGTTAGAATTACCAGAATTCAATCTTATCCAAAACCTTATCCAAATCAGATTCAGTGTACTCAATTGTGTATAAATAGAGGCTTGACCTCAGAATTTCATTTGTGTAAAATCTTGTAAAGTTTTCGTTTCTCAACAGAGATAATGATATCTTCTTTTCTATGCAAATATTCTTCATCTTCTTAGTTAATATCTTCTTCTATTTGTTTCTAAGGTCTAAGAGACCTTTTATCAAATACTTAGTGTTCGTTATAGTTATCACCACACAAAACTTGGGAGTGATGTGGTAATGATATGATAAGGATAAATCACTTGCCATATCATTTAGATTGATTTTTGGATTAAATTTTTGGATTGATTAGCATTACTCATCTTTTACTAACTTAACTTCAACACAATACTCATGAGAGGTGATTCTTTTTAGTATAAAGACACAAACTAAAACAAATAGTTAGACTTGGTAGTTAACCAGCCTTGAACTCCATGTCTCACACAGCGAATGTTTGTCTAATGTTTCCTTGGAAATCGAAAGTTGCAATTTGTGCATAGGTGTTACATAATTGACCCGAGTCAGCACCGGTACAAATTCTGCACCTGATAATTTTCGTGAATTTAGCTAAGTAATTTAAGACAAGATAACGTACTTATCAAGGATATCTAGTTATTGCATTGTTATTTATTATAAGATGGAGTTTTCTTATAAGAACCGCGTTGATCAAATCAAAGAGGCGAAGAAGATGAACCTCAATGATAGTACAAGTTGTTTGACAATGACATATCTAGATAGCAAGTGAAGTTAATAATTATAATTGACAAGTGAAATTGTTTTTTTTTTTTTGAACATCACTTGTATTCATAGAAAGAGAACAGATACAAACAAGCAACCAAAACGAAACCAGGAAAAAACAGCCAACAAGCGGCACCACAAAAACAAGAAAACAGACAGCTTGACACAAAGGACTAAAGATACAAAGACAAAACCATCAGGCCACCGAGCGAACAAGGAAACAAGAAACAGGGCAGGCAAGCAAAACACGAAACCAGATCAAAAATCATACCAAACTACAAAGACGCCACATCTATTAAACCTCATAATCGCTAAACTATCACAAAAGAGTTATATATCCCCCAAAAACGCCCGAGTTCGCCCAAGAGAACACTGCAGCAGGCGGCCGACGCCAGACAGCCCCGAGAAACAAGAGAAACAGATCCAGTTTAACAGGACCAGGACTTCACAAGTCCTAAACCTGATTATCCCCACGCAAGGCAGATCCATTTTTTGCTAAACTATCTGCAAAAGAATTACTAGTTCTGGGATTGAAAATGACCCGCGTGTTTCTTAAAATGGACAAACAGTGGCGAATTTCCAAAATAATGTTCTTGTAGACCAGGTTCCCCTTACCATCTATATTCACCCAAGAAACTGCCTCAGAGGAGTCACTAACTATGTCGATCTCTTTGCCTATCAAAGAAGTAGAGAGTGAACACAAAGAAGCAGCCTTTTGGATAGATAAAATCTCAGCAAGTCTTGAATTTCCGGTCCCTACAAACAGCAAGAATAATCCCAAAATCTGGCCCGCATTGTTCCTTAATACCCCTCCTATCCCAGCATTTCCGGGGTATCCCCTCGTCGAACCGTCCACATTGAATTTCAAAGCATTTGTTGATGGAGGGTTCCAGCTTGTCATTTTATAGAGATGACCAGACTTTGTCAAGACACAGCTCACCTTAAGGTTTAGTAGCATTGTAGAAATGGGAGATTTGATCCCTTTCCCCAAGTGCTTAAACCACCAGGCAACACGAAACTTAACAGTGTCAGAGGCTTGATAAAAACTTGTCTGGATATTCCTGAACACCTGCTGATTCCGAGCCTCCCAAATGGTCCAAGTGACCGCAAAAAATAACGTGTTCCAGGCGCGGCCGTACTTTGCCTTCGGGCATAAACCTGGCCAGTTATGGAACCAATCCAGCATTGAATTAGTTGTACAACACACCACATCCCACCAAAACATACAAACCGACCACAGATTCCATGACCAATGACAATGAAGAAATAAGTGGTCGATTGATTCCTCCTCCTTGTCACAAAGAGGGCACAACAGATTGGCAGTAGGGTCATACCCAAACCTTTGCAAGACTTTCCTAACCATGATCCTGCCTTTTAACAGCTGCCATAAGAAGATTTCTACCTTAGGTGGACTTACCCCTTGCCAAATGAACCTGAAATCAGTAGAATTCTCTATTGCAACAGCCTCTAAGCATTTACAAAAAGAGCCCACCGTAAACTGACCATTTGGAGTGTGCAGCCAGGCAATACTATCCATAACAGAGTTATAAATGGTGATGCGGTCCAAACAGCTCATGAACACTCGCCAGTGCCCCTTTTCCCAATCGAAACAGGGCCTCATCAATGGGATTTCCCAAACCTATTGAGTTCCTTGCCATCTCCCATATTCGCTAATGACCACATGTTTATGGTCTAAGAGAGCAAAAATTCTGGGACAAGCATCCCTCAACTTGCCGTTTTCCCCTGTGTCTATATCCCAAAACGAGCTCTTTTTACCATTGCCTATTACAGTCTTCAAACCCTTCCGTACAATCTTCTCCGAACTGGAACCCACAACGTAGAGGCTGGCCACCGCCTTAACAAATGGAGAAGGACTACATGAACCTTTCCAGTCCCAAGTTAACGCCTGAATAGGTAATCCGTACTTAGCACAGATTACTCTCCTCCAAAGCGAGCCGCCCTCCGTACCGAATCTCCAAATCCATTTCGCCAGTAAACTCCTATTCTTGTCCCCCTATTCTACCAATCCCGAGACCACCTAAACTCTTTCTTTTGCAAATCGTTTCCCAATCGACAGCGTGTGTTTTTTTCTTCTCAACCCCATCTCCCCAAAAGAAGCTTCTTTGCATTCTTTCGATGGTACTGGCCACCCCAGATGGGAGTTTGAAAATCGAGAGATAATACGCTGGTATGCTGGACAAGACTGCTTTGATGAGCACCAGCCTACCACCCTTGTTTAGGAACTTTCTTTTCCATGGAGCCATTATGTTCTCAATTCGTTTCACAACAGGATTCCAGAAGGTTTGGCCCCGAGCGGAAGGCCGAGGTAAGTGATGGGTAATGTGGCCTGACTGCAATGAAATGTACTTGCCCAATCTATATCCCCGGAACCTCCCTTACTGACTTTTACAAGACAGGATTTACGAAAGTTGAGCTTCAAACCGGCAGCTAGTTCAAAGTATCTTAGAAGTCTTCTTGCGTTGTGCAGATACTTCAACTTTGGTTAAAGAAATAAAATTGTATCGTCCGCAAATTGAAGATGTGTTATATGGATAGGTTCATCACCAAAAGTGGCGCCTCTCACCATATCCAGCCCAGCAGCCTTCTTGATTAGACAATGCAGTCCCTCTGTAACGATATTGAACAAAAACGGGGATAAAGGGTCACCCTGTCTCAGCCCTCTCTCCATACCAAATTGAGAAGTAGGGCTTCCATTTACCAGAACCGAAAGCATTGGAGTGGAGACACAACTCCTTATCCATTGTCTCCACCTCTCCCCGAACCCCATACCTTTCAACATACCATCTAAGAAATGATGATCTACATTGTCATAGGCTTTCTCGAAATCCAACTTGATGATAAGGCCACCTTCTTTATCATTTTTCCACGAGTGGATGATTTCTTCCGCCACCACAAAGCTATCCAAAATGTTCCTATTCTTCACAAAAGCCGATTGGTTTTCACTTATAATGTCGCCCATCACAGCCTTTAATCTATTTGCAAGTACTTTCGCTAGTATCTTGTATATAGAATTCCGTAGGCTTATAGGCCTATAATCCGAAAGCAGTTCAGAATTGCCGCCTTTCGGTATAAGAGTGATAAAAGAGTTGTTTATGTCTTTGACGATTGCCCCATCCTCATGGAAGCCTTTTATGAAATTCATAAAATTGTCTTTGATCGAGCCCCAGTTAGCTTTAACGAAATTGAGATTTATACCGTCCGGTCCCGGCGCCTTATTGCCGTCACATCCATTTACTGCTTCCCAGACCTCCTCTTCATTGAAAGGCCTTTCAAGGGCCTCCCTATCTACTTCCATGAGCACATTGAGCTCCAATCCTGAAATTGTCGGCCTTTCCAAAGGAACATTTTTAAAGTGATGTTTGAAGAAGTCAAAAATCCCATTCTTGACCCTATTAGGATCCGAAATTCGGTTACCTCCCAAGACCATGTTGCTGATATAATTAGTTCTTCTTCTGTTGTTGGCCATGCAGTGAAAGAATCTGGAATTCTTATCCCCCTCCATCAGCCATTTGACCCTCGATTTTTGGCGCCAACTTTGCTTTTCCTTCCGAATACCCTTCCATAATTCGGCTAGAATGTCAATCCTCCCCTTTCGTAACTCTTCAGTCCATCCCTCCTTCGAGGCCCTTTCCTCCACCTTAGCCAGGCGGCTCTCACAATCTTTTGTCGAGAACATATCTTTATTCTTTGCTAGTAGATATTTTTGTATATGCTTTTTAGAGGCTTTTACTCTAGCTGACAGAACAAAACCCGCCGAACCAGTCGACTTACAACTCAGCCAGCCAATCTTTGCTTGATCCATCAGCATGTCATCTTCCATCCAGTCATTATAGAAACGAAATGGGCATGGACCCCAATCCTCTCTTGGTTCTCCAAGCAAAATTGCACTAGGGTCTGAAACACTTCTCGGAATACCGCTTTGAGATATCTTCGGGAACCAAGATAAGATCAAAGGCGAGATGAGAAACCTGTCAAGACGAGCCCATGATGTGTGCTCCCTGTTGTTGGACCAGGTGAAGGAAAGGCCATTCAACGGAATATCGATCACCTTGGCACGAAGAATGAAAGAATTGAAAGAATTCATAGAGGTAACATTTACCCCGCCACCTTTTCTCTCCTCCGCCCTGAAGAACCGTGTTGAAGTCTCCTCCCATACACCAAGGCATCGGAAAAGAAGCTTGAGCTCTTAAAATGAACTCCCATAAATCAGCTCTGCCACTCTCACTGTTTGAAGCATAAACATTGCAAAAAACTATGTCCTTCCTTTGCTTCGCCAACTCCCCTGCTAAGATTATACAACATCTAATTGTAATACACGCTTTAACAGAGAAAGAGTCTTCGTTCCATAAAGTTATCAAACCACCGGCCGTCCCTACAGAATCCACACCCATGCCTCGACTGAGCCACTGACCTCCCAGAGAATTGAAAATCTTGCTGTCGAGATTGCTTAATTTGGATTCTTGAAGAAAGCACACAATCGGTTTGTGTTTACAGACCATGATCCTGACAATCTTCCTTTTGCCCTCCTTACCCAACCCTCTTATGTTCCAAGATAGAGCTAACATAAAAAAACCGAAACCTAAATACCCCTGCAGCCAGTTAAGAGTTCTTCTCCCTTCTGCTTCTCTTCGCATCCTCCGCCTCCCTAATGAGTAAGATCTCCACCATTTGTTTCTCCTTGCCATTAAAATCGAAACCGAGGGTAACACCTGTTTCAATTATTTTAGCCACTTCCTCGTCCAGGTTCCACACTTGGCCATCATTGGTCTGAGAATCCTCTGCCTTGGACTTGTTATGATTAAGTCCTGTTGTCACTCCCCTCTCTATAAGTTTGGCAATTTCAACCTCTAAGTTCCACTCCCTTGTATTAATGACTTCTTCGTCCATCTCAACCGAATGTCCGCTTGCTATAGATTTCGAGTTCCTGGTCTTCATGGCATGGCTTCTCTTCCCGCCTTTCCTTCTGCTTGGAGTTTTGGGCGGAATATCTGTCTGATCTTCAACCAGTAGACGAGAGTTTGACTCTGAACAGTTCTCATAATCACATGTAGTCTGATGCCCAAATTCGTTGCTATCATCATTGTGCCCACCACCATCCGTAGGGGGTGTCCTATGTGTAGGGAGTGTATCCTTCTGTGCATCTCTTCTCATAGATAATCCAGAAAGTTGGTCCCCCCTTAAATCAATTGTAATACCTGTTATGTCTCTATGGGTGAAATTGTTGACAAATTTGAAACTTTCAACAGTTTTTGTAGGGTCAATGTGCTTGCTAGTTGCTAGTTGCTACTAGCTAGTATTCTAAAAAGAAAAACTCTGCTTGATTTGTAATCAGGCCCTAAAAAAATGAGTAATGTATGTGGCACATGTGCATGGATATGATTTAGGTCTGGCCTCACCTGAGCTCCTGTTACTTGTAAAAAAGATCATCTTGAAGTTCAATCCGATGATTTAACTTAAGATTCCTCCTTCAATTTTGCTGATGACTGATTTTATATGTATTCTTTATTGATCTGATCTTTTGTATACTAATTCTATAACAATTAATCATGTAAAGTGTATGTTTGTGTTAACAAGAATAGATAGTTCGATTTACTTCTTATTAACAATTAATCACAGAGTTTAAATATGTTAAGAAAAAAATATAGATCATGAACTGATTCAAATTTGATGCAGTAATATTGCTTTATTTTGTCTTCCTTCATTTTCCATGACTAGGGGTAATTAATTAGTACGAAAGTTTTTTTTTTTTTTTGAACAGCACTTGTATTCATAGAAAGAGAACAGATACAAACAAGCAACCAAACGAAACCAGGAAAAAACAGCCAACAAGCGGCACCATAAAAACAAGAAACAGACAGCTTGACACAAAGGACTAAGATACAAAGACAAACCCATCAGGCCACCGAGCGAACAAGGAAACAGAAACATGGCAGGCAAGCAAAACACGAAACCAGATCAAATATCATACCAAACTACAAAGACGCCACATCTATTAGACCTCATCTTCGCTAAACTATCAACAAAAGAGTTATATATCCCCCAAAAATAATTAGTACGAAAGTTGATGTGGTAAATGACAAGCCTAGCTCCCATATCAATATTAACGAGATTATGAGGTCAAGTCGTATCTTCCTCTGCAGCTTCCAAATTTGTAATGGTTCAAAAACAAGATTCTATTAAAAATAAAGCTGATTGAAGATCGGCTTTAGTCTATTTTAACGAAGTACAATATGCAAAATCCAAGTTTAATGAAGCACATACATCCACCCTTAATAAAATGGTTGTACACGTCTTATTCACTTCTGAGATAGAAGTTCGAGTCTTACATTTACCCATTAAATCGTAAAAGTGGAGAAATCTATCCTTAGTTGTGGACAGGTAGGAGTTGTATTCCAGATTTTGTTTGTAGAATTTGATCTCGTCAGGTCCTATTAAAAATCTAACCCGATTGGCGTCGAATTAAAAAAAAATTTCTGGAGTACAATATGCAAATTTCATGTTTACATCGCATTAATCCGAAGGAAACATACATATAACTAACCGTGACATGGCTTGTCTTCTCTTAATTTATAGTTTTCTTCAAATCTACTCCAAATTAAAGTGTTCTTTAATTATCTCCAAAAACCACCAGCTGACATGACTTGAATTTGTCAATTAATATTATCAAATGATTCCCATCTGTCCACCAGCTGGATGTTCGATTTGTCAATTAATATTATCAATTAACGTTAGATTTGTCAATTCATATTTCATGTGATATATTTAATTTTTTTTTTTTATTTGATCCTTGAGAAATATTTATTGAATACAAGAAATGTATGAGTTACTGTCAAAAAAGAAAAAAAAAAAGAAATATTTATCATTCAACATAATTGAAGTTGACCAAAAGACTTTATTAGAACCACACAATTGAAGTTTCCCTTAAGATAATCCTCAGCTACCATCCAGAATTGTTTATCATTCAACATTTTGTTTTGTAGCTGTACATATTTCTCTTTCCCGTGACAGAGGAGTGGTCGCCGCCACGAGGTGGGGGGATGGGCGTTTCGTAGGTTAGGTTTGGTTTTGGGGCGGCGGTGGGGTGGTGGCAGTCGGATGTGAGGCAACAATGTTGTTGTGGTAGATGGGGTTGGTTGGATTTGAGGGTTAGGGTTTGGTTATTGAGATGAATGATGTTGGGTTTTGTTTTAGAAGATGTTGGTTTCTGGTGTTTATCTGGAACCATTTCTTTCTTTTTTTTCAATTGATTTTCAATTTCTGATTTTTATTTATTTTTTCCCATTGATTTTCAATTCTGGTTTGGATTTTGGTCTTGTTGGGTTTTTTTGTTCGGATTTTGGTGTTTTTTTTTAACTTGGATTATGATGTTCTTAAGAAAACAAAAATATTTTTAAAATTTTAAAAAATAAAAAATAAATAACAGAAATATGTGTAAAATAGGTAAAACAGACAGTAAAATATATAAGAGTTAATTTGTTAACCCTTTGTTAACTTTTGTACACATGGCAACATTTGAGGAGGGAGGTAATGTTACCCCATAGTTAACAGCCTAACAGGGGTGAAGAAAATTGAACTCATTTGGTTTTTGATTTCTTAAATAAGAGGTTTATGAAATTCGTTGGTATAAACTCAACAAATGAGGAAATTAATAACAGATGGTGTTATCAAAAAAAAAAAAAAACTGGTGTTATTCATGTGGATAGCCGGAGAGACTTGAGTCACTTGACATACAACTATTAGCAATATTTCAATGGGTGTCCTATTCTAGTACAAGTAGTTCTACTTTGTTTAAATTTGATATCCAAATCCGGTGTTTGGAACCACTCTGATAAATTAATTTAAATCATACAAATCTAATATAATTTAACTGAATGGATTATAGTAATATCACATCATTTGAATATCAGATTTGGATACCATATTTAGACAAAGTAGCATTATTATTTATGTAGACAATTTCACATATTACAATGTATATTGATAAGCTCGACAGTTGAACATTGTGATTGAATAAAAACAGCGGCCGCCTCTTGATATGAAGTAGATGTAAATAACAATGCTAATTATTATTTTTTTATTTAACCGGTTTTTCATATTTCATGTGATATATTTTTTACATGAAATTGGTGCATAATTAAATAGTATATGATTATAAAAATATTGATACAAGAACCTAATATATTTTTTTTGAACTGCATATTTCATAAAACAGAGCCAAAAGGCAAGAAACAAGCCACTGTCCAATACAACATAAGCATACCCTCAGAAGAAAAGCTTGGAGGAGTTGAATACTGAGACAATTGTATTTGAGACATGATAACTTTTGGTTTTTCTGTATCCCCATCAACAGAGAAGAGAGAACACTTTTGTGTCTCAAAGATAGTGATAATTTGGAAGATCTCAACCCCGTTCACCAACCTCAGGCAATGGATTCAGGTACGTTTCCACTTATTGTTATATCCTCTTTTCTCTTGAATTGATATGGGTTAGGAACATAAATTCTAGGGTTTGATTAAGCATGATTTAGAAACATGTTTAGGTTAAACTTTCGGATTAATTATATGCCTATAATATTGATTGTGTTAATCGAATTGCTTACATCAATCAGCAGTGATTATAGAATAAGTAATAAGCTAGGAGCTGTCAGGTTAAGAAGAGCAGCACATCCTATCAAGTAGGACTTGCATTATGTGCAGCTGGTTCTGGTGAACATCTAAAGCTTAGCAAATGTGAAATTGGATATAAAGTTAGTTAGGCTGATTGGAATCTGACCTGGTATAGTTTGTTATAAAATCTGATGTGGCAGAGTTTGTTATTAAATCCAACTCTTCCATTGATTATCTAGGATTAGTTAGATTTCAGTTAATTCATTCAAAATCTTTGTAATATAAATATCTTGTAAAAAAACCCAGAGATTAATCAAGTTATATCAATATAGAAACTTCTCAGAGAGCTATGTTAATGGCTTCTCAAACTTTTTCCTCTTTGTGAACTTTCATCGAATACCTTTGATCCAATATGTTCAAAACCTCTGTTTTCTTGACAAAATAGCATTGTTTCAGCAGGAACTAACAGATCTATCCTACACTCCTACAGATCACCTCCTTGGTGTACACCTTCCGTTTGTTACACTAGTTATGACTGTTCTTTGCCGTTGTCTATACTTCAAGAGTGTAAATTGACTACTGTGATAGATACTCATATATAGCTTGTCTTGAGGTGAAAAAAAATTGACTAGTCAGAATTTATTCCAACCCTAATTTTGAAAAATCTAAATTTGAAAAATCTCACTACCACATCATTGTAAATTTCAATTTCAATTTCAAGTTTTCTGTTGCGTATGATACTAGTCAAGAGTTGTTCCAACACTTATTTTGAAAAATATCATCACTTCATTCTTCAACATCGTTATAAATTTCCACAAGAAAAGTAAACAAGTTTTCAGCTGTGTGATACTAGTCAGAATTTGATCCAACTCTTATTTTGGCAGCAAGTATGGTAGGTATTTATCTTCTTCCTTCCATGGTGTCTTGCTTCTTCTTTTTGGTTTTATGTTTTTCTAGCTTGTTGCCTTGTGGTGTTCGTTTGCACCTCAGTGTGCTTTTCTGCTGCTGTTTGGGCCTTGCCCTGTTTTGCCGCATTTTAATAAAAGTAGTGGGGATGGGGATGGGGATGGGGATGCGGGGATGGTGATCCAGGGGATAATGTACATCTCTAGGGAAAACTGACAAAAGATGGTATTATTCATATGGATAGCCGGAGAGACTTGGCACACAACTATTAGCAATATTTCAATGGGTGTCCTATTCTAGTATAAAAGCCTTATTATTTATGGAGACAGTTTAACTTACTATAATGTATATTTGATAAGCTTGACAATTGAACATGGTGATTGTATAAAAAGAGCGACAGCCTCTTGATATGAAGTAGATGTAAATAACAATACTAATTATTATTTGTTGTTTAACCGGTTTTTCATATTTCGTGTGTTATATTTATGTTTTTTATTTTTGTTATTTGATTTTTGAGAAATATTTATTAAATAGAAGAAAGGTATGAGTAACAAGACCTGCATATTTGTAATATCTTATTTTTTAGATGACAAATAAATACATTTTTTTAAATTATTTTTACATGAAATTGATGCATAATCAAATAGTTTATGATTTTAAAAATATAGAACATTTGTAAATTTCATGTCATCATAAATAATATTAAATATACATTATATAATTTGAAATTTATATTTGTTAACAAATTAAAGATGGATATATGAATATTATTACAAGAACCTAGTATTGTATAACAAGACTTTAACCCAAGTACCCAACCCAGTCTCAAAAGCAAAACAAAACAAAAAAACTTTAACCCTACCCAACTATGAGAGCAAACTTTCAGTATTGAAAATAATGGCAGCGATGGACCACCTTCCACAGCTCCACACTTGACCCAAGTCTCTAATCTTGCCAAAATTTCTATAAAAAAAAAAAAAAACCACAAGGATCGTGGTTATAAAAAATATACGGAGATAATTTTGTAAATCATCACTCCACTATACAAAACCCAAAAATCATAAAATATGGCTATGAAATTGAATTTGGAAATTCTACTCTTGCCTGTTTTTCTCATCCTGTTAATTTCTTTGGCTGGGTGCTTTGGCTGCAGTCGAAGGAGGATGAATGTTATGAGGGGTCCTCAACAGCATGTACAAATGCACAATGCACGGAAGCACGGACACGCCGCACGCGTTTGATACGACAGGATACGTGTCCAACATGCATTTTGACATGTCGATTGGCTTTTTTGGAAGTTAACCGTGGGATACGGCTGGATACGAACAATGTATCAAATCCAACCCAAAATCAAAAGCAAACAAAATCAAACCCAAAACCAACCAAAATCACACGCAAATCAAACCTAATCAAAGCCAAAACCTCACCATCAACCACCATCTCCACCAGAAAACCCAAGACCAGAAAGGAGAGAGAGAGAGAGTGCAAGTTGCAGGGGGACCAGAAAGAGAAAGAGGGAGATGAGAGGCAAGACTGCAATAGAGATTAGGACAAAAAATTAAAGTGGCAACTGGCAACTGGTAATTGTAGATGGTCGTTCTACAATTAGTGGGTCGGATCAGTTTTTGGTAGGCCCACACAGCCTGCTAACTCTGTCGACTTCGTTGAATCGTCTTCTTCGGGGAAACACCTGCAAAAAAGATGAAATGAAACAGAAACAAGAGAAATGGTGGTGGTTTGTACTTTGGCCTTAGATTCGCTTGGGCTGAGCGTTAATAATAAGTACGTAGAGACAAAATTGAGTGACGGATTTCAGTGATCAGAGAGGTGATTCTGACAGAGTTTCGGCTAGCTTGATAGCGTTTGTAAGAGGTTTTTTTTTCCAGAGAGCTTTATGTTGAGAGTCCCGTCCTTTTTATAGAGATGGAGGGGCTCTCAACGGCTCTTGATCGTGGTTCCTTGAATCCCCCGAATCTCTCCTATTGAAATCCAGAATCTCTCCTTAAGACCACGATGTGATCGTGATCTTATCAGTTTGTTTTAACTGGCAGCAAGGGTCTTTATCTGGAAGAAACAGTCAACTAAACCTTGTGAAAATAATCAGAGTCGACCCGGATTACTTGGTACTAATCCGAGCCCCACACGATTTTTGATGGGCTTCAGGCGTTAAAGCCCAGAGGCCACTTTTGTCTACCACAGTAATAAACAAAAAAAAAATTAAATAAAAAAATGAACATAAGTAGAAGAAGTCCTCTACAAGGTTTTTAAAATCGATATATCCACCGATATATCCATATTTTTAAAGGACCGATATCGAAACAGGGGTAATATCCAATATCTAGCAAATATCCGGTCGATTTAGAAATATCCATAAAAATCTCCCGATATTCCCGAAATATTATGAATTTATTCCCGAAATCCAAGGATATTTTGTAAATTATTTTCTTTAAAAAATTAATCTTAAACACTTAAATTATTGTTCAAATATCTATATTGAAAATTATTTTAAAAGAAGCATTAACAAATTGATGAAAAAATATTCTTTATTTTAGACTCCTTGTGCAACACATTGTATAGATTTGATTTTTGAGAATATTGGAAAGAAGGACATTGTTGCATTTGTCATTCATGATGCTAGGGCTATGACAAACTTTATATATAATCATGGATGGTTACTATCGCAAATGAGGGAGGTTTGTAAAGGGAAGATAGTGCGACCTGGTGCAACTCGATTTGCGACTAATCATATTGACATTCATAGTCTTTTGGAAAAAAAAAGACAAGTTTGAAACAACTACTTACCAGTGATACATGGGCTGCAAATCGATTGAGTCGAACCACAAATGGAAAAAGAATAGAACGGCTTATTTTAGATTCAGAATGTTGGGATAATGTGACTTTTGTAGTTAAAATATATGAGCCACTATACCACGTTCTGAGATTGATTGATACCGAAGTTGTACCCACTATGCCTATCTTATATGAGTTAATGCGTGTGATGAAAGATGCAGTAAAACAACAAAGAGGGAATACTAAATGGATTCTAAACATTATAAAAAACCGGTGCGATAAAATGCTTAATCACCCACTACATGCTGGGGGTAAATTTTATTTTGGATTGTTTGTCATTCATAATTAATATTTAGTATAGCATTTAATTATTTATACTAAAATTATTATTATTTATTATTCTAGCTTACTATTTGAACTCAAAGTACCTATATAGAGACAATATTGGGGATAATTCAGATCTTTTGAAAGCTATACATATTGTCTATACGCAATTAGACCTTGAAGCTGCAGGGATTGCTAATTTTGGAAGGAGGTAAAAAGTTACAACTTACAATCAATTTTATAACTCCAATATTATAACTTCTTTGCACGAGAGTATTGTGTCATATACTCATATTTATATTTATTATTTACATACTAATCTTATGAGTCATGAATGTAGCTCATATACTTTAAGGATGGAAATAAATTTTTTGGTGAACTAGCAGCCATTGCAGCTAGAAGCAAAATGCAACCGGGTATATAAGTTTTATTACAAAAATCTATGTAATAATAATAAATAATAATATCCTTGAAATGGTATTCATACTTATAATACTTAATAATTTTTATTGCGGCTGATTGGTGGGTAATGTATGGAAATTGCGCTCTATCACTAAGTGCAATAGCAGTTTGCATACTGTTACAAACATCATCATCTTCTGCTTGCGAAAGAAATTGGTCAACATTTGCTTTAATCCACACAAAACAAAGAAACTGTCTTGCCTATTCTAAGTTTGAACAACTTGTTTATTGTTATTATAATATGAAGTTGAAACTTAGGGATATGACAGCTGAAAAAGATAAAGTAGATGAAACTGATTTTATTGATCTACTTCAACTAGCTGATGAAACAGGGGACGATAATGATAATATTTTTTTTTACTGGGTTAGACCAGCCTATTTGGATGATGATGAGGGAAATCCTGATCCAAAAATTGTTTTTCATGCTCGAGACATGGGAATAAATGTTGAACAAGTGATTAGAGAAGAAGTTGATGTAGATCGTGGAGTTAATGTTAGCAGCTCTTCCGAAGACCAACATACCTCTGATGAAAATAGTGGAGGAAAAGATGATGGAGATGATGGAGATGAGGGAGGAGGTTGGGATTCTGGTGTAGGAGGTTGGGATGCTGGTGCAACAAGTTGGGATGTTCGTGCCGGAGGTTGGGATGTTAGTGCAACAGGTTGGAATGCTAGTGCTGCATGTTGGGATGCTCATGCAGGTAATGTTGATCAAAATCGTGGTAGACGACATGGAGGAACAAATCATATTGATGAAGATTCTTTGAATATGACTCTCTCCTCAATGAGTATGGACATAGAAAATAGTTCTTTGGGTGATTCACAGACAACGACAGATTCTCATGTACCATATTATGGTAGTTATGGTGGCTGCAATATATTTGATTATCCTTCTCCACAAATGCCATATGCAATACCTATGCACGCAGATCAATAATATCCATCAAGTTGGGTAAATCCAAACTACCCAATTCATGGATCAGTTGAAAGAGATCAAGCAATATACGTGTGACATATTAATAACTACCTTGAAAACTATGCTAGTACGTTTTCCTGGAAAAATTATTGGTCGAATCAAGATAGAAATGTATCTTATGTATTTGAACCAACAAGGAATTCATTTTGGTTTTAAATTTCAGACATGCAATGTATTATTATAATATTATGTATGAAATATAATTTATCATTTATGATTGAATCTTAGAAGTATAGAACTATATATATTTTTTAATGATAATTTTGTTTATTAAATATTTAATCTCTTTATATTGTATATAAATATATAATATTGTAAAAGTGAAACAAAATATTATTCTATTAAATACTGAATTTTAAAAATTATATACAGACTCTATCTGTGTTATAATTTATAATAAATCATAACCAAGCTAATTTATTATTGAAATATGATTCATTTAATGTATAATTACTTGTTTAAGCTTGTCCTAAAGTTTCACAAAAAAATTCTAACTTTATATGTAAATATTCATTATTTTTTTAATTTTTTTTACCGAATATCCACCGATATCGATAATATCCCCGATATATCCATAAATTTAGGAGTCCGATATCGATACCGATACCGATATTTTATTTCTTGATCCTCTACTGGTCAAATGTGGCAATGTTTCCACATCGATTACTTGGCGTTGTTCTCTTGTTTTTATATTTTATTTTAAGTATTATACTATTACATGTTTTTGTTTGTTTGATCTTGTATACTGTTACGTGTTAAAGTGGAAATTATATCAAATAGTATTCCTTTTATGTCGAATTTTGAGAATATCGTAATTTTAATAAGTTAAGTTTGAAGGGGAATAAAATACCCTTTTCAATTTTCAGATAAGTGCTGTAGAGGATATGGGGGAGAGAGAAAGTGATATATTTTATTTATTTTAATTTTAATTTTACATTATATTATTGTTTTTAGTATTTTATCTGTGAGTGCTGCCTTTATTGAATTATCTTTATATATATATATACTGTATATTAAATATAAATATATATTATTTTAATTGATGTATATTCCATATCCCCGCATCATATAGTGTTGTATCCCCATATCCGTATCTATGCTACCTTGGTTTTGTAAGTGGAAATATTGGCACTCATTTGTAATATCTTATCATTTAGATGATAGATAAATACCATTTTATATGAAATTGGTGTATAATCAAATAGTGTATGATTTTAAAAATATATAACATTTTTAAATTTCATGTCATCATAGATAATATTAAATATATATTTTATAATGTGAAATTTATATTTATTAACAAAGATGGATATATGAATATTGATACGAGTGGGGATATTTACGTTCCTCTAAAACTGTATGTGCATCCCGTTTTGTATCTACAACCACTTTAAAAATTTTAAAATATTATAATTCTTAAGTACAATAACCCACACTTTATCGAATATATCCTCTCTTTAAATTTGTTTATAAATACCATAAATTAATAAATTATAACATGATTAATAAAATTGAAAAATAAAAGGAGAAGACTCCTCCTTCCAAGCCGAAACCTCCTCACTGGGTTGTATTCAACTAGCAAAGAAAAAAAAAACGAAAATATACTTGAATTTAATTGGAAAAAAAAAACCTTGGATCTCCGTTATCAAAACACTTGGCTTTCAAGAAA
This sequence comes from Dipteronia sinensis, assembly GCA_033220585.1. Classification (NCBI taxonomy): domain Eukaryota; kingdom Viridiplantae; phylum Streptophyta; class Magnoliopsida; order Sapindales; family Sapindaceae; genus Dipteronia; species Dipteronia sinensis. The sequence goes on along the minus strand of CM065638.1, from coordinate 4,429,856 downwards.
TCCTTAATTAAAGTTTGAATTTTTTTATCCCTTTCGTTTTGATTTGACGAAACACAAGAATCAAAATTTTGTTAGATTAATAAATAAAGAGATTTAGATCAAAATTTTCAAAGAACCAAACCAAACACTCCGATCTGATGCAGTGATACTCAACAAATCTCTCTTTTTATGTTTTTTTTTTTCCTAAACCGTTTATGTTTAATTTTTAAATAAACTTTAATGGTGTTCTGTTTTTTTTTTTTTGAACTGGAGTTTTTTTTTTGAACCGGAAATAATCACTATTTAATTATTTTTTTAATTAAGAAATAGTTAATATTATAATCAAAAGATAATCATGTATGTTTGTTAAAATGTTCAAAATAATCAATATTGTATTAATAATAATATATAGGGTATATTCGTAATTATTTTAATTCTTTAACATTTTTACTAAAGTGTAACCTTGGAATTTTGAAATTAATACTAATATAGGGTGGGTACAAATATAGCCACTCTATTGATACAAGAACCTAGTATTGTATAACAAGACTTTAACCCAACCCAGTATATATATATATATATATATATATATATATATATATATATATATATATATATATATAAACAAAAAAAAAAAAAAAAAAAAAACGAAAATACTTTAACCCAACCCAAGTACCAACTACCCAAGCATAGAGCAAACTTGCAAAATGCAAAATCTTCCCAAATAAACTCAATATTGAAAATAATGGCAGAGATCGATGGACCACACTTGAGTCTTGACCCATCCGTTCTTACACAAGGATCATGGTTAAGAAAATGGCCAAGGAAGCCAGACTCTTTCTCACTAAAACCCAATACAATACTCATGAGAGGTGATTCTTTGTAGTATAAAGACACAAGCTAAAACAAATAGTTAGACTTGCCAGTTGACCAACCTTGAACTCCATGTCTCAAGCAGCGAACGTTTGTCTAATGTTTCCTTGGAAATCGAAAGTTGCAAGTTGTGCATAAGTGTTACATAATTGACCCGAGTCAGCACGGGTACAAATTCCGCACTTGATAATTTTCATGAATTTAGCCAAGTAATTTAAGACATGATAACGTACTTATCAAGGATATCTAACTGTTGGATTGTTATTTATTATAAGATGGAATTTTCTTATAAGAACCGCATTGATCAAATCAAAGAGGCGTAGAAGATGAACCTCAATGACAGTACAAGTTGTTTAACAATGACATATATATGTAGATAGCAAGTTGATGCAGAAGATATTATTGAAGATATTCTTGAAGATTTTAAATTTCAAAAATATTTCTATAGTTAATAGATATTATTTTATTTCCATTTATTATGTATCTAATTAGGTAATTACTTATTTTATGATTTGATTTTATTAAATCAAATCTTATTTCCTTATTAGATGGGTTTTTAATGTTTTAGGATTTTAGTATTTTTAATTTCCATTGTTATCTTAATTATCCCTTTTATAGAGAAATTGATAATTTTATTGCTTTACTAGTTATTTTAGGTTTCTTTTAGGATTTTATTTTCCTATTTAAAGACGATGTACCCTAACAGGGATTTCAGTTTTTGATGATTAATAAAAATTTGAGAGAGAGTATCTCTTTTTATCCATTTTCGGTACCTTTTCGAGGGTCAACGAATTTGAAGCCTATTATTCTTGTATCTGTGCGCGGATCAACAGATTAATAGTAGGGTTCGTTTCCGGTATTCGTGCGCGAATTAACGGATCCAAATCGGTTACCCTTTCTTTTATCGATTTTTGTTTGCGTTGAATTTCCCGCTACATCAGTTGGATTTGATGATTCATGAATTTGCTTCCATCTATTGGAGTGATTGGATGGACGTCATGACGAAGATCGGGAAATATACAGTCGCTGTCGACAATCTTGTGTATTGACACTACATATCCATGCAATTCTAGCTAACAAAATTTGAGGATGAATTTTCTTCCAACCTAGAGAGAATGATGCAGGAGATATTATTGAAGATATTCTTGAAGATTTTAGATTTCAAAAATATTTCTATAGTTAATAGATATTATTTTATTTCCATTTGTTATGTATATAACTAGAGAGTTACTTATTTTATGATTTGATTTTATTAAATCAAATATTATTTCCTTATTAGATAGATTTTTAATGTTTTAGGATTCTAGTATTTTTAATTTCCATTGTTATCTCAATTATCCTTTTTATAGGGAAATTGATAATTTTATTGCTTTACTAGTTATTTTAGGTTATTTTAGGATTTTATTTTCCTATTTAAAGACGATGTACCCTAACATGGATTTCAATTTTTGATGATTCATAAAAATTTGAGAGAGAGTATCTCTTTTTTATCTATTTTTGGTACCTTTGCGAGGGTCAACGAATTTGAAGCCTATTATTCTGGTATCTGTGCGCGGATCAATAGAGTAATAATAGGGTTCGTTTCCAGCATTCGTGCGCGAATCAACGAATCCGAATCGGTTACCCTTTCTTTTATCGATTGTTGTTTGTGTTGAATTTCCCGCTGCATCACAAGTGAAGTTAATAATTATAATTGACAAATTTGTTGGTTTAACCTCATCCACCCAACATAATCTTTGAAACTTTCACGAGTTTTTTGTAGGGCCAATGTGCTTGCTAGTTGCTAGTTGCTAGTATTCTAAAAAGAAAAACTCTTTGCTTGATTTGTAATCAGGCCCTAAAAAAATGTGTGTAATGTATGCGGCCACCTGTGCATGGATATGATTTAGGTTTGGCGTCACCTGAGCTCCTGTTACTTGTAAAAAAGATCATCTTGAAGTTCAATCCCATGATTTAACTTAAGATTCCTCCTTCAATTTTGCTGATGACAGAGATGGACCACAGTTGACCCAAGTCTCCGGTGTTGCCAAAATTTCTAAAAAAAACACAATTACACAAGGATCGTGGTTATAAATATACGGAGATAATCATCACTCCACTATACAAAACCCAAAAATCATAAAAGATGGCTAAGAAATTGAATTTGGAAATTCTACTCTTGCCTGTTTTTCTTGTCTTGTTAATTTCTTCAAAACCATATATGGCTTCTGCTTCTATTGAAGAAGCAAATGCTCTTCTGAATTGGAAAGCCAGCTTTGCAAACCAAACCCAGTCTCAGCTACCTTCATGGAATTTGCTTTCTCACAAACCAAGCACCACAAGCCCATGTACTTGGTTTGGAATTTTTTGCAACTCTGCTGGAAGCGTCATCAAGATCAACATTACCAGTTTTGGTTTGAATGGTACGCTTCATGAGTTTTCATTCTCATCTTTTCCTAATCTTAAATATGTTGATCTTCAAATGAATTCACTCTTCGGTACCATTCCATCCCAGATTGCATTCCTTTCCAAACTCATATATCTAGATCTATCCAATAATCAACTACATGGTCCAATTCCTACATCTTTGGGCAATTTGAACAACCTGACTCATTTGTATCTCCATGAAAATTCGCTTTCCGGATTGATTCCACCATCATTTTGTGGTTTGAGAAACCTCATTCTTCTTGGTCTCTATGAAAATCAACTTTCAGGCCTCATTCCTAAAGAGTTAGGAAATTTGATATCCCTAACTGATCTTCAATTGAGCCAAAATCAACTTTCAGGCCTCATTCCTGAAGAGTTAGGAAATTTGGTATCCCTGAAATATCTAGGGTTGTGGCAAAATCAACTCACCGGTTCAATTCCTTCATCCTTAGGTAATTTAACTAATCTAGAAGTTATATTTCTCAGTCATAACAAACTTTCTGGTCCAATCCCCCATGAAGTAGGAAATTTGAAGTCACTTATCATGATCGACTTTAGTGGAAACAATCTTTCCGGTTTGATTCCACCATCATTTTGTGGTTTGAGAAACCTCACTCTTCTTAATCTCTATGAAAATCAACTTTCAGGCCTTATTCCTAAAGAGTTAGGAAATTTGGTATCCCTAACATATCTAGGGTTGAGCCAAAATCAACTTTCAGGTCTCATTCCTGAAGAGTTAGGAAATTTGGTATCCCTGACTAATCTTGTGTTGAGCCAAAATAAACTTTCAAGTCTCATTCCTGAAGAGTTAGGAAATTTGGTATCCCTGACATATCTAGGGTTGTCGCAAAATGAACTCACTGGCTCAATTCCTTCTTCCTTTGGTAATTTAACTAATCTAGAAGTTTTATTTCTCAGTCATAACAAACTTTCTGGTCCACTCCCCCATGAAATAGGAAATTTGAAGTCTCTTGTCATGGTAGACTTTAGTGGAAACAATCTTTCCGGTTTGATTCCACCATCATTTTGTGGTTTGAGAAACCTTACTCTTCTTCATCTCTTTGAAAATCAACTTTCAGGCCTTATTCCTAAAGAGTTAGGAAATTTGGTATCCCTGACAAATCTTGTATTGAGACAAAATCAACTTTCTGGCCTCATTCCTAAAGAGTTAGGAAATTTGGTATCCCTAACATATATAGAGTTGTCGCAAAATCAACTCACTGGCTCAATTCCTTCTTCCTTTGGTAATTTAACTAATCTAGAAGTTATATTTCTAAGTCATAACAAACTTTCTGGTCCAATCCCCCATGAAATAGGAAATTTGAAGTCTCTTGTCATGCTAGACTTTAGTGGAAACAATCTTTCCGGTTTGATTCCACCATCATTTTGTGGTTTGAGAAACCTCACTCTTCTTCATCTCTATGAAAATCAACTTTCAGGCCTCATTCCTAAAGGGTTAGGAAATTTGGTATCCCTGACATATCTAGGGTTGTCGCAAAATCAACTTACCGGTTCGATTCCATCATCATTCGGTGGTTTGAGAAACCTCATTGTTCTTTTTCTCAAAGAAAATCAACTTTCTGGGCTCATTCCAGAAGAGTTAGGAAATTTGATATCTCTGACTTACCTAGACTTGAGCGAAAATCAATTTTTCGGTGGCATACCTTCAGAATTTGGGTTACTAACTAATCTTGAGAATTTGGTCCTATCCGGTAATAGTCTGACAGGGGAGATCCCTCATTCTATCTGCAATGTTAGTTCAATTCAAATTATTGATCTTTCTCATAACAACTTGAGTGGCACTATTCCTGAATGCATTGGACATTTTAGCACCAATCTCTATGTGTTGGATCTACGGAAGAATACATTTCATGGCACCTTTCCTAGATCTTTTGCAAAGGGCAATCAATTGCAGACTCTCAACTTCAATGGTAATGGATTTGAAGGGCCAGTCCCACCATCTTTGGTCCATTGTAGAATGCTTCAAGTTCTAGACATTGGAAACAACAAGGTAACAGATACCTTCCCATATTGGTTGGGAACTCTTCCGGAACTGCAGGTTTTTGTTCTTCGATCCAATAAGTTTTACGGTTTTTTAAGAGATTTAGAGGGCAGTCATTCATTCTCGAAGTTGCAAATATTTGATCTCTCAAACAACAATTTCAGTGGTTTTTTGCCAGCAGGGTACTTTGCAAGTCTTAATGCTATGATGAATGTTGGTAGAGATGAAAGTAAGTTGGAATATATGGGGGACTCCTATTATCAAAATTCTATATCATTGACGATAAAAGGACATGAGATTGAAATGGTGAAAATATTTAAAATTTTCACTGCCATAGATTTTTCAAACAATGGCTTCTGTGGAGAGATTCCAGAAGTAATTGGGAAGCTACTGTCACTTCATCTTCTTAACCTTTCTCAAAATAGCTTGACAGGCCATATCCCTTCATCGCTAGGAAATTTGTCAGCACTTGAATCCTTGGACCTCTCTTCAAACAGGTTTGTTGGAGAGATTCCAAAGCAGTTGACAAGTTTGAATTTTCTGGGAGTTCTAGTCCTATCGCGAAATCAACTCTCTGGACCTATACCTCGAGGCAGCCAACTTGATACTTTTGGAAATGATTCTTACAGTGATAACTTGGGATTATGTGGATTTCCATTATCAAGTGATTGTCACAAAGATGAGACACCACAACCATCTCTAATATCAGAAGATGATACAGAGTCTGAATATAGATTTGGTTGGAAAGTTGTGTTGATGGGTTATGGATGCGGAATTGTGCCTGGAATGATAATGGAATATCTCGTATTCTCTATCAGAAAGCCTCGGTGGCTTGTACGAATTGTTGAGAAGGAAAACCGTAGAAAGGTGAGAAGGCCAAATGAGAGACACAGAGGAAGAAGAAACCGTGCCAGTCAATAATTCTCCACTTTGTTGAGTGTTACAATCTTATGGCATCAAATCTGCGTTGTTTGTCATCATCATGTATCATGTAATAAAATTGACAAAACGGATTTTGTTTTTATCAGCATGTAAGACGTTCTGTTACTGCTAAAACTCTTGAATTTCTGGAAACCAATAGTAATAAACCACTTCAACAAAACAGCCATTTAATAACATGAAATGCATGTTAATATGCTCCACAACATGCATATACATATATAAGATATTACAACTTTTACAACAAACAAAGAAAGTTGTCATTTATCTAAGATATTACAACTTTTATATACTGCTGTAAAATTCTTGTTAACATCATCTGGTGCATGTTGTCTATGTGTGTGTGCGTGTTTTTGTTTTTTCAAAAAATAAGTTTTTTTTTATCCAATTATAAAATAAATCTAGAAATTAAAAAAAAATATATTTATAAAAAGAATATTTTTGCACGAATACTAAAGACATGGTAATTAAATACTTCTAAGTTGATTTCTCAAATTGTAAATACAACAAGTCATTGTGAGAGGGTGCAACAAGAACAAATTATACATATTAATAATTAGTCTATGCTCTGTTTTTCCTCTGTTTCGTGCTGAGGTTGGTGCCTTTGGTGGGCGTTTGGGTGCTTGCTCTTTTCTCTGTTTTTTTGTCTGTTGCTTTTGCTAGCTTTGTTGGGCTCCTGTTTCTCTCCTTATATTAATAAAGTTTAACAGTTCAAAATAAAAATAAAAATAATACATGAATAAATAGGTGTACTAATAAAAAGAGCTTCATGGAGACACCGTCCATCCATTGCTTCTCTCTACCTGTGTTCCTTCACACTGTAAATTTTAAATGTTTTCAAGCCAACAATTAAGATTGAACACATCCAAGGTGATATTGAACTCACTGCCATGAAAATCTCTTTAGAAATTAAGTAAAAGTTCTCTTGAGTGGAAATTAAAGAAGAATCAAATAATTACATTACATTTGATGGAAGTGTTAATAAAAGTATTCTTACTAGAAACAAAAACAGCTCAAACTCTCCCATCAAACCGACTGAAAAAATCAACCTTCTTCTTCTTCTTCTTCTCCAACTTTTAATAAACTAGTGTCTTCTAGTCAAAGTCATGCCAACTTGCATATATTTATAATAATACAAGACGATTATATTCTAACAAATTTAATATATTGATTGTGGGGAGTGAGACCTTCATTTCATGGGGAAGAAAAAGCATCATTCTGTTCAAGCCACTTCTGCTCATTGCTGTTGCTGCTGCTAACCAGATCTTCAAAAGCGCTTTTGACCTTGTATAAGCACTTATGGTGACGGACAGGGGCGGATGTATATGCAAACTAGCCTGGGCTTCAGCCCAGGCTAGCTTTTTCAAAAAAAAATTTAATGATTTTGGTATTTATTTTTAATATAATAGATAGACATTTACAATATTTACATTGCTTAATAATTCATAAAAATAGTATAGTTTGTAATTTAATTTAACTAAGATAATCTCAATTGATTTACTGGAGTGATATACTCAATATTTTATTGACACTCAAACGTATTAAAGTTTCTTTTTTCCCTCCATTCTCTATTTTTCCATAGATAAATGAAACAAATTTTGAATTACTTATTTCATTTGCTTACCCGAACAAGCATATAAGTTTATTTCATTTGTTTTTTTTTCCTTTCGGTTTGCTTTAAAAAACTTTGAACTGCCCAGCGTGGTTTGAATAGAAAATTTCGTTAATTTAGCATGACAATATCCCAAATTCGAGTCACTGCACTGCAGGTGGTATACAAAAAAAAATTATAGTTAATTTAGCCCACCCAGATGATGAGTCTTGGCTTCGCCCCTGGTGACGGATACGTCTGAGGACAGCCTTTTTATCTGGTGCTGATGATCTCAAAAGAAGCGTGTTGAAACGGGACTAATAAGTGATTCTTTGTTGTTTGTATGAGTATGGTCTTCTTTTGAGTTGTTCATCAAATTCATCTTCTGATCAGAGGAGTTGAAGAAAGCAGAAGTTTCTGCTTTTGATATCAAAAATGCCATTTCTCTTTGCAAGAAATTAAAATTTAGTGTTGGGAGAGATTTTTGGAGAAATGAAAGAAAGTGGGATAAATGGGCATATAGAGTTTCTATATTTATAAAGAAAGAGCAGAGCTAGATTGCTTGCATGTAGTGTTCTGGTTTCACAACAAAACAGTGGATTTTGTTTGCCCTGAAGAATAAAATAATCAACAAAAATCAGCACGGAATTGTTTAAAAGCATTACTTATACGAGTAGTTATACAATGAGCACCTCTACTAGTCTACTTTAAAATCAGCACTTTTTGAAATTGTTTTGATCGTTTAACTAAAAAAAACTTACTTTATAAATAATGAATGTACAAATCTTACTTTATAAATAATTTCCACTCACAGAGAAAAAAAGTTTTCTTCAATCAATGCAATTGAATGAAGTTTGAAAATGATAAGGTAGCAAGTTCCAAACCAAGGGCAGTTTCAGTTGTTTTGGGTTTAAACTGGGGGCTATGATTGATAAGCCTTTACTTGCTTCACTTTCCATTCCTGTAAAAGTTATAACAAGATATACACAATTCTATGTCAAAAACTTTTACCCAATTCCTAACCTGTACAAAAATATAGGTGAACAAAATAAATGATGGAATGAATGTACAAGAAACCATGATAGTATGCGAAAGAAATATGCTTCATCAATTATCAATTTTGTCAAGAAAGCTTAATAAAAAGCCACCAACAATCCGTCGCGCGATATAAAGAAATTTATGCTAGAATGCCTGATTTTATTTCCATTTATTATGTATCTAATTAGGTAGTTACTTATTTTATGATTTGATTTTATTAAACCAAATCTTATTTCCTTATTAGATAGGTTTTTAATGTTTTAGGATTCTAGTATTATTAACTTCCATTGTTATCTCAATTATCCCTTTTATAAATCCCTGTTAGGGTACATCATCTTTAAATAGGAAAATAAAATCCTAAAAAAACATAAAATAACTAGTAATGCAATTAAATTATCAACCTTGTATACCAAATCTTGTATACCACCTGCAGTGCAGTGACTTGAATTTGGGATATTGTCATGCTAAATTAACGAAATTTTCTATTCAAACCACGCTGGGCAGTTCAAAGTTTTTTAAAGCAAACCGAAAGGAAAAAAAAACAAATGAAATAAACTTATATGCTTGTTCGGGTAAGCAAATGAAATAAGTAATTCAAAATTTGTTTCATTTATCTATGGAAAAATAGAGAATGGAGGGAAAAAAGAAACTTTAATACGTTTGAGTGTCAATAAAATATTGAGTATATCACTCCAGTAAATCAATTGAGATTATCTTAGTTAAATTAAATTACAAACTATACTATTTTTATGAATTATTAAGCAATGTAAATATTGTAAATGTCTATCTATTATATTAAAAATAAATACCAAAATCATTAAATTTTTTTTTGAAAAAGCTAGCCTGGGCTGAAGCCCAGGTTAGTTTGCATATACATCCGCCCCTGTCCGTCACCATAAGTGCTTATACAAGGTCAAAAGCGCTTTTGAAGATCTGGTTAGCAGCAGCAACAGCAATGAGCAGAAGTGGCTTGAACAGAATGATGCTTTTTCTTCCCCATGAAATGAAGGTCTCACTCCCCACAATCAATATATTAAATTTGTTAGAATATAATCGTCTTGTATTATTATAAATATATGCAAGTTGGCATGACTTTGACTAGAAGACACTAGTTTATTATAAGTTGGAGAAGAAGAAGAAGAAGAAGGTTGATTTTTTCAGTCGGTTTGATGGGAGAGTTTGAGCTGTTTTTGTTTCTAGTAAGAATACTTTTATTAACACTTCCATCAAATGTAATGTAATTATTTGATTCTTCTTTAATTTCCACTCAAGAGAACTTTTACTTAATTTCTAAAGAGATTTTCATGGCAGTGAGTTCAATATCACCTTGGATGTGTTCAATCTTAATTGTTGGCTTGAAAACATTTAAAATTTACAGTGTGAAGGAACACAGGTAGAGAGAAGCAATTCGAGTCACTGCACTGCAGGTGGTATACAAGATTTGGTATACAACATAAAATAACTAGTAATGCAATTAAATTATCCCAAATAATTAACCTTTTATGTTTTTTTAGGATTTTATTTTCCTATTTAAAGATGATGTACCCTAACAGGGATTTCAGTTTTTTTTTTTTTTTGAAAAGGTTAATTATTAAGGACCAAGCAGGCCACTGAAGAGAAGAAACAAGTAACCAGGGATTTCAGTTTTTTGATGATTAATAAAAATTTGAGAGAGAGTATCTCTTTTTTATCCATTTTCGGTACCTTTGCGAGGGTCAACGAATTTGAAGCCTATTATTCTGATATCTGTGTGCGGATCAACAGATTAATATTAGGGTTCGTTTCCGGTATTCTTGCGCGAATCAATGGATTCGAATCGGTTACCCTTTCTTTTATCAATTGTTGTTTTGTGTGAATTTTCCCGCTACATCACTAACTCTGGAGGAATGCTGGAACCAAATTTCTCTACTTCATCCCTGCAAATACTTGAGGTTAAAATACACAAAAGGGCAGACAGTAGATCGATTCCATCTCAATCATTGTAATGACTACCTTGATAGAGGCTTCTGATTAGGAGCATAGAGAAATAGCGAAACGTTAGTTTCATTCTTCAGGGTATATGATATATATATATATATATATATATATATATATGGAACTGCACATGATCGGAAATTTTCACATAACAACCTCTAATATGCCTCTGTGCCCACGAGATAATCTTAAAGAAGCATAATACTTTCCAGCACCAAAATCTGTTGAAAATTAAACCTGACTTCCAGACATCCACCTCCATTCTAGAAGCCACCAAGCTTGACTTCCAGCAGCCACCAAGATTGACTTCCAGCAGCCACCAAGATTGACCACCTTCTACCAAACTCCAACTACCATCACCAAACATTTAGAAGTTTTTCTTTGACTTGTTTGATTGTTTTAATTTATTTTGTTTGTGTTTTTCTCATCTCATTTCCCTATATAAAGGAATGAAGATTGCATTGTAAAAGTGTGGAGTGGTGTAAGAAAATATAGAGAGATATGAAGAGAGTTTAAAGTTTCTCCTTCTGTTGAGTGCCCGAAATCTCTCTTAGAGGTGCACCACAAGTGACCTCGACCACACCATCCCACCAACAGTGGTATCAGAGCCCAGGAGAGCCAGAAATTCGGAAAACAGAGGCCAAATCCGAATTTGCCCAGAAATCAAAGTGCTCAAAATTGATTTTTGATCACACCAGAGTGTTCTACTCATCTCTAGGAGTACAACGGTGAAAATTTCACCCACATCGGAGCTCCGACAAAGTCGCACGCTCTCTCTGAAGTTGGAGAGTGAAACTACGCTCCGCCACGCGCAGCCAATCCTCCGGCGAGTCACCACCACGCGCCGATCGTCTTCTTCACCCGATCTACAAGATCCGACCCGAGATACGCCCCAATATTCGACCCGTGAACCGACCCGGATCCGCGCTTGCTGACGTGTGCTGACGTCACTAACGGCGTTAATTGCCTAGAATATTCCGTCCGCCAAAAAGGAATATTCCGTTATCTAGGTTGATTATTTCCCAAAAGTTTGACCGCTCGTTTCGGACGCTTCCGAACTCGGTTTCCGACAAACTCAGACTGGTTTCCAACATTTTGGACCATTCCGGACGCAACTGTGCACCCGGTTTTTGCAAATTCAGACTCCAAAATAGTGTTCTAAGCATTGCAAGTCTCAATGGCCAACGGAAACGCGCATATTGTCATCCCGAAACTCACCAAAGACAACTATGACAATTGGTGCATACAAATGAGAGCTCTACTAGGTTCTCAAGATGTCATGGATATTGTGGAGGATGGATACACAGAACCCGCCTCCAAAGAAGTTGAAGGAGACTTGACAGATGCTCAGATAACAACTCTCAAAGCCGATCGAAAGAGAGATTGTAAAGCAAAGTCCATAATCTATCAAGGAATAGACGAGGCCACATTCGAGATCATAGCATCCTCTAAGTAGTCAAAAGAAATCTGGGACACTCTTCACAAGACTTACAAAGGTGCTGACAAAGTGAAAAGAATCCGTCTTCAAACTTTACGAGGTGAGTTCGAATCCCTACGGATGAAATCTAATGAATCCATTGCTGAGTTCTATACACGAGTTATGGTCGTTGCGAATCAGCTAAGAAGAAATGGAGAAACTCTCATCGACATGAGAATTTCAGAGAAAATTTTGAGATCATTGGATCCAACGTTTGATTTTATAGTTGTGGCACTAGAAGAAACAAAAGATCTAGAGACGATGTCTGTTGAAGAACTAGTGGGCTCATTGCAAGCCCATGAGCAGAAAGTCACAAGAAGAAGTGACGACAAAGTATTGGAGCAAGCTCTCCAGTCAAAGTTCTCCCTAAATGAAAAAAAATACAAGCAAGGGGGAACCTCACAACAACGAAGAGAACGAGGTAGAGGATCTCGTGGAAGAGGTTCTGGAAATGCCGAAACCAATGGTAGAGGCAGAGGAGGAAAAGACACAAATAGAGGAGGACGTGGACAACAGAACTATGTCCCACGAGGAAGAGGACGTGGAAGAAGAGACGGCTACAACAACCGTCCAAATATTGACAAAAGAAATGTTCAATGCTATAACTGCTACAAATATGGCCACTATAGCAACGAGTGCAGAGGTAATCCAAATGAGGTATATGAAAATTCTAACTTTGCAGAGAAAGAGCAAGTTGAAGGAGAATCGTTGATATTGATGGCACACAACTCAACATATCAAAACCAAAATGTTTGGTTTCTTGATTCTGGAGCCAGCAATCATATGACTGGCAGGAAAGACTTATTCACAGAACTTGATGAGAAAGTTCGTGGAGAAATCTCATTTGGCGATCTCTTAAAAATCCCTGTCCAAGGAAGAGGAGATGTCATGATCAAGCGGAAGAATGGAGATCATGCATTCATCTCCAATGTTTACTATGTTCCAGACATGAGGACAAACATCCTAAGTCTCGGACAACTCTTAGAAAAAGGTTATCATATTACCCTCCAAAATATGCAACTCACCATCACAGATGCTCGAGGAAAGCTGGTGACTCGAGTCCAGATGACGAAGAACAGAATGTTTCCTCTCGCAATTCATCATGATATGCCAAAGTGTTTGACAGCCATCATCAATGACAAAGATTGGTTGTGGCATCTAAGGTATGGACATCTCAACTTTGAAAGTTTAAAGCAATTGGGAAGTAAGAAGATGGTGAAAGGATTGCCAAATATCCATTACCCAAATGAGATGTGTGAAAGTTGTGTTCTCAGTAAACAACACAGAAAAAGCTTCGGCAATGAGGCAAATTGGAAAGCAACCATGCCACTAGAGCTCGTTCACACAGATGTGTGTGGTCCATTGACGCCAGTATCAAATGGACAGAATCAATACTTCCTTACCTTCATTGACGACTACAGCAGGAAGACTTGGGTCTATTTCCTAAGAAGGAAATCGGAAGTATTTGATCACTTCAAAGAGTTCAAAACTCTTGTAGAGAAGCAAAGTGGCTACTACATCAAAACATTGAGATCAGATCAAGGTGGAGAATACACTGCAGGTGCTTTCCAGGAATTCCTTAAGCAACAAGGAATCAGACATCAGTTTACACCAGCTTATACTCCTCAGTTAAATGGTGTAGCTGAAAGGAAGAATCGAACAATTCTTAACAAGGTCAGAAGCATGTTAAAAGATAAAAACATGCCCAAAAGCTTTTGGGCTGAAGCAGTTTTGTGTGCGGTATATCTACTAAACAGATGTCCTACAAAGAGTCTAGATACAAAGACACCGCAAGAAGCATGGAGCACTCACAAACCAAGTGTGAGTCACCTCAGAGTTTTTGGCTCCATTGCCTACATCAAGGTTCCAGAAGCGAGAAGAACCAAGCTTGAAGATAAAGGTGAAAAGTGTATCCTTGTTGGATACGGTGACAGAACAATGGGTTACCGGCTATACAACCCTATCACCAAGAAAGTGATCTTCAGCAGAGATGTCATTTTTGAAGAAAATGAATCCTGGAATTGGGATCAGACCAAAACTTCCAGAAGTGCAGAGTTAATACCTGCAGAAGAGACAAAAGAAGTAGCTAGAGAGCCACAAATACCCAGAGATCAGCAGACTCCTCAACGTGGTTCCCCTTCACCACAAAGGTACGATACTCAATTGCCAATTGATCGTGATTTTTCAGAAATGAGGCCTAGAGCGACACGTAGCCTAGAAGATCTGTATGAAAATACAGAACAGGTGGAAGAAGATATTACTCTGTATTGTCTGCTGATGACAAGTGATCCAGTTAGCTTTGAAGAGGCTAACCAAAAGGAAAAATTGGAGAAGCGCAATGGATGAGGAGATTTGATCCATTGAAAAGAACAAGACATGGGAGTTGACTACTCTCCCAAAAGGCCGGAAAACTATCGGTGTGAAATGGGTCTACAAGACCAAAAGAGATGCAAAAGGAGAAGTCCAGAGATACAAGGTAAGACTTGTAGCAAAAGGCTATAAACAAAAGGAAGGAGTTGATTACGGAGAAGTCTTTGCCCTGGTTGCCAGACTAGAAACCATCAGATTGCTGATATCATTAGCAGCTCAGAAAAGTTGGAAAATTTATCAACTTGATGTAAAGTCAACATTCCTGAATGGCTTTCTTGAAGAAGAAATCTATGTGGAACAACCACCTGGATATGTGAAGAAAGGCAGAGAAAATAAAGTGTGCAGACTGAAGAAAGCTCTATATGGTTTGAAGCAAGCACCTCGCGCATGGAACATGAGGATTGATGATTACTTCCAAGAGAGCGGATTTGAGAAATGTCCGTATGAGCATGCACTATACATGAAAAAGGAGACTGACGGAAGCTTGTTATATGCATGTCTATATGTTGATGACTTGATCTTCACCGGCAACAATCCAGCCATGTTTGAAGATTTCAAACGAAGAATGGTGAAAGAATTTGAGATGACTGACATTGGTCTAATGTCTCATTTTCTCGGCATTGAAGTTACGCAAAGCGAAAAAGGTATCTTCATCTCTCAAAGTATCTATGCAAAAGAAATTCTGAAAAAATTGGTATGTAAAAATGCAATCCTGTCACAACTCCAGTGGAAACAGGAATAGAGTTAAGAAAGAATGAAAGAGGAGATGTTGATCCAACCTATTTCAAGAGCTTGGTTGGAAGCCTGAGATACTTGACGTGTACCAGGCCAGATATACTCTATGGAGTTGGACTAGTCAGCAGATACATGGAGACTCCTGACCAGTCTCACCTGAATGCAGCAAAGAGGATACTCCAGTACATAAAAGGTACTGTTGATGATGGTATACTGTATACCAAAAGTGAAGACTGCAGGTTGATTGGCTATTCAGATAGTGATTGGGGAAGAGATCTGGATGAACGTAAAAGCACGATAGGCTTTACGTTTTTTATGGGAGATGCATCGTTCACATGGTCATCCAAAAAGCAAGCCATTGTGACACTGTCATCATGTGAAGCTGAGTACGTTGATGCCTGCTCAGCTGTTTGTCATGGTATCTGGATCAGGAATGTGTTACAGTACTTGGGATTTCCACAAGTAAATCCCACAGAGGTCTACATCGACAATCGGTCAGCGATTGCACTAGCAAAGAATCCAGTATTCCATGAGAGAAGCAAACATATTGATACGAGGTATCATTTCATCAGAGAGCATGTGAAGAATAAAGAGGTGGAACTAGTCTCTTGCAGGACATATGATCAAGCTGCTGATATTTTCACCAAGCCTCTCAAACACGATGTGTTTTCAAGACTAAAGACAATGCTTGGTATGACAAAGCATGGAGAGTCAAGTTTAAGGGGGGATGTTGAAAATTAAACCTGACTTCCAGACATCCACCTCCATTCTAGAAGCCACCAAGCTTGACTTCCAGCAGCCACCAAGATTGAGTTCCAGTAGCCACCAAGATTGACCACCTTCTACCAAACCCCAACTACCATCACCAAACATTTAGAAGTTTTTCTTTGACTTGTTTGATTGTTTTAATTTATTTTGTTTGTGTTTTTCTCATCTCATTTCCCTATATAAAGGAATGAAGATTGCATTGTAAAAGTGTGGAGTGGTGTAAGAAAATATAGAGAGATATAAAGAGAGTTTAAAGTTTCTCCTTCTGTTGAGTGCCCGAAATCTCTCTCAAAGGTGCACCACAAGTGACCTCGACCACACCATCCCACCAACAAAATCCAGATCAATGTCCAAACAGCGAACATCATTCTTATGCTTAAGTAACTTCTTTACCTAATCACTGCTGTTTACTGGTCTGCAGCTTGATCTAAATGCAGCAAAAGTAACAGTGAAGTACATTATGGCTGGATTAGCATAAAAATTTGTCATTGACCCACACGGTATAGTTGCCTGCTTCCCAATGTTCTCAGAGCCAGTGCTAGTAGATAGATCTGCAGAAGGATGGAAGTTATGACAGTTCTATAATACAAAAATTATTATTCCAGTTTAGTTCATGCTCTTTACCAGTCTCAGTTAAAAGCACATGTATCTCCAAGTGCAATAAATTAGACACTCGCACACTAGCAAGAAGAAAAATTTCCTTCAGCTCTTGCAATGCGATGGGCAAATTTTTATTCTGGAATCCGTCACTAGATGTATCAGGTTCAATTATAGGCACATTTCTTCTGATACTTTGAATTAGAAAATGCATGCCAGCAACACGTGTATCTTTTGATTTGAGAGCACAGCATGCCGTGCTAAAGGAGCATTTATCTGATTCAACAGATAAAGCTTTTCGGACTTCATAGCTTAATTTATCAAAAATTCCAGAAAGACAGACTGCCTTTCCGCCTTTAAGCTCGTCTGACCATTCCACTGAAAGTGAACTCTTAGAGTTGATCAAACCATCTGGACTATCTGGCCTAAAAGAGAATAAGAAATTTCCTGCAAAATTACCAACCACATCAATTTCATACAATTTCAGGATACAAGAAGAATTGAACCATTCCAAACTTTATCGGTTGGATTAATCGGTTTGGTTCGATTAGACGGTTTTTTTTGTACATTCCTAGTTGAGATGGGCTTTATATGCTCCCCAACATATTGGCCCATATTATACGTTGCCTTCAATTCAATTAGTAGAGCATCCACAGTATAAATGCATCAACCACTTTTGAAAAAGACTGGAAGAATTTAACAGACAAAAACTTCCAAATTTCAAAAGATATATGATTATATTCCTTTCAGCGACTTGACTTATTAAACTTTGCAAGCGGAATTCACCAAGTAAGCACTAAATCTCTGCTAGTATTCTACTGGTTCACTGTGCCTCCAATCAGGCTCAAGTAGCAGGAAGAAAAATGTCTCATCTTTGCTGCTTGATAGTGACAAGCAAGTTTAATATTATTGATGGTGTTATTCATGTGGATAGCCGGCAATATTTCAATGGGTGTCCTATTCTAGTATAAGAGCCTTATTATTTATGAAGACAGTATAACTTATTATAATATATTTTTGATAAGGTTGACAATTGAAAATTGTGATTGTATAAAAAGAGCGGCAGCCTCTTGATATGAAGTAGACGTAAATAACAATGTTAATTTTTTTTTTTCCTTAACCGGTTTTTCATATTTCATGTGTTATATTTATGTTTTTTTTTTGTTACTTGATCCTTAAGAAATATTTATTGAATACGAGAAATGTATGAGTAACAAGGTCTGTATATTTATAATATCTTATCCTTTAGATGACAAATAGATACATTTTTACAATTATTCTTACATGAAATTGGTGCATAATCAAATAGTATATGATTTTAAAAATATATAATATTTTTAAATTTCATGTCATCATAAATATGTTAAATATATATTATATAATTTGAAATTTATATTTATTAACTAAGATGGATATATGAATATTGATACAAGAACCCAACCCAACCCAGTTTCACAAAAACAAAAAAACAAAAAACCCAACCGAAGTATCAACTACCCAAGCATAGAGCAAACTTTCAATGTCTTCCCAAATAAACAAAAATCGAAAATAATGGCAGAGATGGACCACAGTTGACCCAATGATCGTGGTTATATATATATACTTATATACTGAGATAATCAACACTCCAGTATACAAAACCCAAAAATCATAAAAGATGGCTAAGAAATTGATTTTGGAAATTCTACTCTTGCCTGTTTTTATTGTCCTGTTAATTTCTTCAGAACCATATATGGCTTCTGCTTCTATTGAAGAAGCAAATGCTCTTCTGAATTGGAAAGCCAGCTTTGCAAACCAAACCCAGTCTCGGCTACCTTCATGGAATCTGCTTTCTCACAAACCAAGCACCACAAGCCCATGCACTTGGTTTGGAATTTCTTGCAACTCTGCTGGAAGCGTCATCAAGATCAACTTTACCGGTTTTGGTTTGAATGGTACGCTTCAAGAGTTTTCATTCTCGTCTTTTCCTAATCTTAAATATGTTGATCTTTATATGAATTCACTCTTCGGTACCATTCCATCTCAGATTGCATTCCTTTCCAAACTCATATATCTAGATCTATCCCATAATCAATTACATGGTCCGATGCCTGCTTCTCTAGGCAATTTGAACAACCTGACTTATTTGTATCTGGATGACAATTCGTTTTCAGGTTCTATTCCTCTAGAATTGGGAAATCTAACAAATTTACTTGAACTATACATTGGTACCCACAGGCTCACTGGCCCAATTCCTACCACTTTGGGAAACATGAATAAACTAACTGTGTTGTCTGCATCCCATAATAACCTTTCTGGTCCAATCCCCTATGAAATACGAAATTTGAAGTCTCTTGTCAAGCTACACTTTAGTTCGAACAATCTTTCTGGTCCAATTCCTGCTTCTCTGGGTAATTTGAACAAACTGACTCATTTGTATCTCTATAACATTCCGCTTTCAGGTTCCATTCCTCTGGAATTGGGAAATCTAACAAATTTACTTGTACTATACATTGGTACCAACAGTCTGACTGGCCCAATTCCTACCACTTTGGGAAACATGAATAAACTAATTGTGTTGTATGCATTCAATAATAACCTTTCTGGTCAAATCCCCCATGAAATAGGAAATTTGAAGTCTCTTGTCTCCCTAAGCTTTAGTTCGAACAATCTTTCTGGTTTGATTCCACCATCATTTTGTGGTTTGAGAAACCTCATTCTTCTTTATCTCTATGGAAATCAACTTTCAGGCCTCATTCATAAAGAGTTAGGAAATTTGATATCCCTGACTAATCTTGAGTTGAGCCAAAATCAACTTTCACGCATCATTCCTGAAGAGTTAGGAAATTTGATATCCCTGAAATATCTAAATTTGGGAGAAAATCAACTGACCGGTTCAGTTCCATCTTCCTTTGGTAATTTAACTAATCTAGAATTTATATCTCTTGGTCAAAACAAACTTTCTGGTCCAGTCCCCCATGAAATAGGAAATCTGAAGTCTCTTGTTAGGCTACTATTTGCTAGAAACAAACTTTCTGGTTCGATTCCACCATCATTTGGTGGTTTGAGAAACCTCACCGTTCTTCATCTCAAAGAAAATCAACTTTTTGGGTTCATTCCGGAAAAGTTAGAAAATTTGATATCCCTGACTTATCTAGACTTGAGCGAAAATCAACTTTTCGGTGGTATACCTTCAGAATTTGGGTTACTAACTAATCTCGAGCATTTGTTACTATCCGGTAACAGTCTGACGGGGGAGATCCCTCATTCTATCTGCAATGTTAGTTCAATTCAAGTTCTTGATCTTTCTCATAACAACTTGAGTGGCACCATTCCTGAATGCATTGGACATTTTAGCACCAATCTCTACGTATTGGATCTACGGAAGAATACATTTCATGGCACCATTCCTGGATCGTTTGCAAAGGGCAATCAATTGCAAACTCTCAACTTCCATGGCAATGGATTTGAAGGGCCAGTCCCACCATCTTTGGTCCATTGTAGAATGCTTCAAGTTCTAGATCTTGGAAACAACAAGGTAACAGATACCTTCCCATATTGGTTGGGAATTCTTCCGAAACTGCAAGTTTTTGTTCTTCGATCCAATAAGTTTTACGGTTTTCTAAGAGATTTTCAGGGCAGTAATTCATTCTCTAAGTTGCAAATACTTGATCTCTCAAACAACAATTTCAGTGGTTTTTTGCCAGAAGGGTACTTTGCAAGTCTTAATGCTATGATGAATGTTAGTGGAGATGAATTTGAGTTGAAATATATGAGGGACTCCTATTATCAAAATTCTGTATCACTTACGATAAAAGGACATGAGATTGAAATGGTGAAAATATTTAAAATTTTCACTGCCATAGATTTTTCAAACAATAGCTTCTGTGGAGAGATTCCATAAGTAATTGGGAAGCTACAATCACTTCATCTTCTTAACCTTTCTCAAAATAGCTTGACAGGCCATATCCCTTCATCGCTAGGAAATCTGTCAGCACTTGAATCCTTACACCTCTCTTCAAATAGGCTTGCTGGAGAGATTCCAAGGCAGTTGACAAGTTTAAATTTTCTGGAAGTTCTAGTCCTATCGCGAAATCAACTCTCTGGACCTATACCTCGAGGCAGCCAACTTGATACTTTTGGAAATGATTGTTATAGTGATAACTTGGGATTATGTAGATTTCCACTATCAAGTGATTGTCACAAAGATGAGACACCACAACCATCTCTAATATCAGAAGATGATACAGAGTCTGAATATAGATTTGGTTGAAAAGTTGTGTTGATGGGTTATGGATGCGGAATGGTGATTGGAATGATAATGGGATATCTCGTATTCTCAACTGGAAAGCCTTGGTGGCTTGTACGAATTGTTGAGAAGGAAAACCGTAGAAAGGTTAGAAGGCCAAATAACAGACACAGAGGAAGAAGATTCAGTGCCCGTTGTATGGGCAGGTTATTTGCCTTTTTTCTTATGCTGTGAGAATTATGAATTCAAACGCTGCTGAGATTCTTGCTATTCATAAGGCAGTGGAGATTTGCTGCTTGGAGCCTTCTTTGCATGGTCAAGAGGTTTCAATTGTTAGTGATTCCAAGGTCGCGGTGTCTTGGGTTAATTGTGAGGAGTTTGGTAGTATAGATCATGTGAATACGATTTTCTCCATTCGTTCGAAGCTGATACAGCGAGATGGGTTGAAGGTTGTGCATGACTCTCAAAGGTTCAATTCTTTCGCAGATAATTTGGCGAAAATGGGTCGGGTCGGAATGGAGATTTTCTTCATTGGATGTGAGGTCCTTGGTTTAGTGGTTTAGTGGTTTTGCTGTCGTGCAACACTGTCTTTGTGATTTGTCTTGCTGCGGATGCTGTCCCTTCTGCTTGATTTTCTTTCTCTTTTCGTTTCTTTTGCTTGGCTTCTCTGCTTTTCTGTTTGGGTCTCTTGTAGTTTCTTTTTCTATGGTTTGTTGTGTTCGTTCTGGTTCTGCTTTGCCGGCTTTTTTCCCCGATGAATAAAAACTGCAGTTTCAAAAAAAAATAATTCTCCACCTTGGTGAGTGTTACAATCTTATGGCAACAATATATCCTGCGTTGTTTGTAATCATCATGTATCCTATAATAAAATTGACAAAACACATTTTGTTTTTATCAGCATGTAAGATGTTCAGTTACTTCTAAAACTTTTGAATTTCTGGAAACCAAAGTTTGGTTAGTTAATCACCGATCCCGCTTGCAGGTCTCAAGGTCATATGCAGTTCTGAAAAACCCCAACAAAGAACTTCGCCTCCTTTCTACTTCTGGCTTGTTAAAATGAAAATCTATGATCTTGGGCGTACGTCAATTTTGTGTTGGTCGTTGAATCTATAAGTTATTTGCCCATAGCAATTTTGTGTTGGTCGTTGAATCTATAAGTTATTTGCCCATAGCACCATCGGGAGTCTATTTTTGTTACTGATGAGCCAATGAGTTAACTTTATTATGCTGTGAAATTGATATAAAAGTGGTAATTATACTATTAATAATTATTCTCCATCATTGAGTATAGTTCTTTCCTTCTTTTTACAACGATTTTATGATAATTCATGAAATATAGATCAAACTCATACAAACCCTTGTAAGAGTGATATTTGATTACAAGATTCCGTACATAATAACTACAATTGCTCTCACCAATTAAGCTAGCAAATCAAATCTGTTTGTTGGTGTTTATGCATGGAAGATCTTAGCATCTAACAAGAAATTTAACATTAATGAGTCTCTATGTCTTTTAACATCTTTAACTTATCCGACCCACCGGTTAGATTATGAAGTGTCCAAGCAATGCATCTAAACAAATTTTGCAAATGGGTCAAATCAAATATGTGTCAAGTTGTATATCAATGGACTCATTAACCGTATTTTGCAGGTTTTTGTAACATTCAATCAGAAATAGCAGTGTACCCCTTACAGGTTGAACGTACCATGACTTCTCTGTTCCCTCACACTGTAAATTTTACATGTTTTCAACTCAATAATTAAGATTGAACACATCCAAGGTGATATTGAACTCACTGCCATGAAAATCTCTTCAGAAATTAAGTAAAAGGTCTCTTAAGTGGAAATTAAAGAAGAATCAAATAATTACATTACATTTGATGGAAGTGTTAATAAAAAGTATTCTTAATAGAAACAAAAACAGCTCAAACTCTCCCATCAAACCGACTACAAATATCAACCTTCTAGCTTCTTCAACTCATAATAAACTAGTGTCTTCTAGTCATAGTCAAGCCAACTTGCATATATTTATAATAATACAAGACGATTATATTCTAACAAATTTAATATATTAATAATAATTTTATTGATTGTGGGGACTTGGGAGAGAGACCTTCACTTCATGGGGAAGAAATTAAAAGCACCATACTGTTCCTGCCACTTCTGCTCGTTGTTGTTGTTGCTGCTACTAACCAGACCTTCAAAAGCGCTTTTGACCTTGTATAAGCACTTATGGTGACGGATACGTCTGAGGACAGTTTTTTATCTGCTGCTGATGATCTCAAAAGTAGCTGTGTTGAAACGGGACTAATAAGTGATTCTTTGTTGTCTGTAGTACGAGTATGATCTTCTTTTGAGTGGTTCATCAAATTCAATTTCTGATCAGAGGAGTTGGAGAAAGAAGAAGTTTCTGCTTTTGATATCAGAAAAGCTATTTTTCTTTGCAAGAAATTAAAATTTAGTGTTGGGAGAGATTTTTGGAGAAATGAAAGAAAGTGGGATAAGTGGGCATATAATTATTTATAAAGAAAGAGCAGAGCTTGATTGCTTGCATGTGGTGTTCTGGTTTTCACAACAAAACAGTGGATTTTTTTTGCCTTAGAGTGGAGCTTATCAGCGGCTGGCTGCTTTGTAGAATAAAATAAACGACAAAATAAATAAGAACATGTTATACGATTCAAATTATTTATATAAATTTTTATTGAAATGGTATGGACATCACATAGTATTTGAACATGAATTTAAATAAATAATCATGCTAATGTAGCATTAGTCAATAAATAAATTAGAAAGGAACTAAAATGCTAAACTTAGTATGATGTGAGTACTTTTTGAAATTGTTTTTATCTTTTAGCTTAAAAAAAAAGTGCTTTAAGTTTATTACAATCAACACATCTTACTTGATAATTTCCACTAGTTGTAACATCTCTCTTGAATCTAAAAATACTTTCCTACAAATAATAACAGGTAATATTAGGATATGATAAAATAAGAATTTTTTAATGTTAAATTTTTTTGATTCAAATCATATCATGCGTATTTTAAAAGCATGTGTGGAGAGTTTTCTTCGTGATAAACCGTGTATATAATACTTGATTTTGACAGATTTCGTTGCTTCTGGATCTGTTCGGTGCAGACTATGGGGCGGACTAATGGGCTCCTCATGTTGGTGAAACTGGGTGCTTTGGCGGCAATCCAAGGAGGATGAATGTTGTGGGGGGTCCTCACTCCTCATCAGCAAGCACAATGCATCCTCCTCCTCATCATGTCCTAATTTGAAAGGGTTAAGTAGATACGTATTGCGCAGTAGAACCGAAAGTAGGGGTCAAAAAATAAATAACACTATTTTGGGTGGGTGTTGTACAAATATCACCACATTACTAATTCATGTTTAAAAGGCACCAATATAGGTGTCCAGACAAAAATACCCCTTCCAAGTGAGTTTTTGTCGTTTTCAAACCTACTGAGAAAAACCAGAGAGAGAAAACATCTCTTGGAAAAAGAACCGGCGTTGGAAGATCAGTGGTTTTCCGTCAGAAAAAGACGTCGAAGTAACCGGCGGTAGGACAACAGTGTTTATCGGGTGTTCAGACGAGAGCATCTTCAATCGACGGTAAGTTGAGTCAGATTATGTTGTTGATTTTGTTTTTAATAAGTTCATGTTTGATGTTGGTTGTTGATTAAACTTGTAGATTAGGTTTGTTTGTTGATCTGAGAATGGTTGTGGGTTAGGTTAGGGTTTGTAAATCCGTTGAAGATCTGGGTTCCCGAGCTTTTTCAAGGTGATTCCGAGCTTTTTTCAAGCTTTTTCGAGCTTTTTAAGAGGTTTTTCAGAGCTTTTTCTAGGTTTCCGAGATTTTTCTGGGTTTTCGAACTTTTTCAAACTGGTTCCGAGCTATTTGAAAATGCCCGAGCTTTTTGAAACTGTTCTCGAGCTATTTTAAAATGTGGCCGAGCTTTTTAAAACAATTTTCGAGCTTTTTGAAACAATGCCCGAGATTTTTTAAACAGTGTCCGAGCTTTTTGAAACAGTTTCCGAGCTTTTTGAAACAGTTTCCGAGCTTTTTGAAACTGAGTCCGAGCTTTTTCAAACAGTTGCCGAGCTTTTTTAGACAGTCCGAGCTTGTTAAAACTTAGTCCGAGCTTTTTGAACAGTCCGAGCATTTTCAACACGTGTCCGAGCTTTTTGAAACAGTTTCCGAGCTTTTTGAAACATTTTCCGAGCTTTTTTAAACTGAGTCCGAGCTTGTTAAAACTGAGTCCGAGCTTTTTGAACAGTCCGAGCATTTTCAACACGTGTCTGAGCTTTTTGAAACAGTTTCTGAGGTTTTTGAAACATTTTCCGAGCTTTTTTAAACTGAGTCCAAGCTTGTTAAAACCGAGTCCGAGCTTTTTCAACAGTCCGAGCATTTTCAACACGTGTCCGAGCTTTTTGAAACAGTTTCCGAGCTTTTTGAAACAGTGTCCGAGCTTTTTAAAGCTGAGTCCGAGCTTTTTCAAATTGTTCCCGAGCTTTTTCAAACTGTTTCCGAGCTTTTTCAAACTGTGCCCGAGCTTTTTTTATATGAGTCCGAGCATTTTCCAACTGTGTCCGAGCTTTTTTCACACTGTCCGAGCTTTTTCAATATGAGTCCGAGCTTTTTGAAACTGCTTCTCTGCTATTTTATATTATTATGTCCTAGCCTTTTACAGTTTACTGATGCATTCTTTCTGTGAAAATGTAGATGGGTAGTGAACTAAAGGATTTGCTTAAAACTCCAGAGGATGAATGGTACGATGGAAAAATCACTCGGCATGACCATTTCAGCGACCTTAAAGATATCGACGTCGCACTGGACAGTGTACCAGAACAATTCAAGGTCGAAGATCGACGTCGGTATACAGAGTCTTGTTTTGGTCATTTTCTTAGGATGGATCGGGGGATGAAGTTTTCGGGTAGCGTAGTCCATCAACTGCTATTGCGCGAGCTACATCACGATGGGCCGCAGGATGAGATGAGATTTATGTTAGGTACTCGTTCGGTCCGGTTCTCCAAGGTTGAATTCTGTCTGATCACCGGATTGAAGTTTGGAGTGATTCCCGACACGACGAGGTATGAGATGGTTCAGAACGGGATACAACAACGGTATTTCAATGGTGCAGCTGATGTGGATTATGAACAGCTGAGAGCTGTTCTACGGATCAGTGTATTTGAGGAGCAGTACGATGCTGTGAAGCTGTGCCTCCTTTATATGCTAAACTGGATATTGATGGGGTTGGACGAGAGAGAGAAAGTTCCATTATGGCAGATCCGGCTAGTCGAGGACTTGGACGTTTTTGATGCATTCCCGTGGGGTGCCCACGTGTATAGGCAGTCCATTATTGGATTCAAGAATGCCTTAAACGGTCGTCGTGTGCGGTATGAGAGACGACAGCAGGAAAAGGGCGTTGACGTTCACACGGTGGAGACGTACAACATTTACGGTCTAGCTCACGCACTGTTGGTGAGAATTTAGAATTTGTATCGTTTGAAAACCTGAAAATTTTTTTCCATGAGTTACGGAATAAATGATTGGATTCTGAATAACTTGTTCTTTTACATAGGTATTTGCGTATGAGGTTATCCCTGAGCTTGGGACCCGATTTGGGACTCGTAGGGAGATTGAGTTGTCCCCCCGTATTCTGAAATGGCAGTTGCAAAAGCAACCAAGGTCGGACAAGCTGGATAAAAAAATTTTCCTAGCCAGGGTAAGGATCTATTGTATTAAAGTGTTTACATATTACGATTATACAAATAGAATGGTCTAACCACGATTTCAGATGTTTGCGAGGACTGCACTGGTGCCGACAGCAGCTGAGAGGGTTGCACGGTACTACGAGGGCATAAATGAGGGAGGCAGTCTATATATGGCTGCCAATGGACACGACGGCTCGGTACCAGATCCCTTACATCATACGACTGCCGGACCCAGTCATACGGAGGGTTCCGACCATGAGTTTGGCGGTGGGAGTCCCCTCAGGCACAGGCCGGATACAGAGGGTTCGGACCCGAAGTTTGTCGCTGGGAGTCCTCTTAGGCGCAGACAGGTTCGCTTTGCAATGCCCGGTGGAGTACATTCACGAGAAGACGTTGGAGGGCATCGCCAGGTATGTAAAAAATGGTGTAATGCATTATTTATGTTGAAACAAGTGTTGGGTTTTAGTACTGACAATAATGATTTTGTTTCAGGATCGTTTGGAACGAAAAATCCACCCGCTCAGCGATGTCGGACGGCAGTACCCATGAAGAAGGATGGCCAACAGGCATAATAGGAACTGAGTATGCATCAATAAGTGTTTGTCTCTTGTAGTAGTCCGAACACAGCGATGTGAAATCCAAGTTCCGCTCCCTACAAAACCAATGAAAAAAGTGACAATCACGCTTGCTTAATATAGGGTATAATTGTATACTGTTAATGTACCTTGCCGCTGCGAGTGCGTGAGAACACGGAAAATGATCCATTTGGAATTTGTTGCATGTGCATGTCTTCCGGGCTAAGTCAACAGTCCACTATTTTCTGGACCGTTTGACAGAGAAAATGTTCCAGTCCACTAGATTGACAGTCATATAACCGCACTTCTCGACCCGTTGTAGCATCACAAGATGTGATGCGTCGGTCAACTGATGACGCATGGACTGTGCAGCTCGATGTCGATCGTGAAACCAATGCTGTAACATATTCCTAATGAACTCTGCCAATGTCAACATAGGGAGTTGTCGTGCGAATTTAAGGCATGAGTTTATGCACTCTGCAACATTTGTTGTCATCACCCT
Organism: Dipteronia sinensis; assembly: GCA_033220585.1. Taxonomy (NCBI): domain Eukaryota; kingdom Viridiplantae; phylum Streptophyta; class Magnoliopsida; order Sapindales; family Sapindaceae; genus Dipteronia; species Dipteronia sinensis. The sequence goes on along the minus strand of CM065638.1, from coordinate 4,402,086 downwards.
GAACCTTCTTTTGGGACAGTGTACACGAGACCATTTGTGTGGACCGGCAGATTCAACATAATCGAAAGCATTCTTGTGCAGGTTACGTAACTCACCCATGTACCGGTTATATTTGAATTCAGTGTACGCTCTAGCGGCTTTGCCCATTAAGCTGGCAACATCTTTTCTGTGAAATCGCTTCTTCACATTTTCAGCAAAGTGCCAACAACATATGGTATGGGTTGCATAAGGGAACACTTTAGAAATCCCTGCTTCAATGCTTGCATGTCGATCGGAAATAAAAACCAGATCATCTATATGACCAAGGGCACCCTTCAAGCAATCCAAAAACCATTCCCATGAAAGGTTGTTTTCGGAGTCGCCGTACCCAAAAGCAATTGGATACACCTGTTCGTTTCCATCTTGAGCAGTTGCAACAAACATTGTACCCCCGAATCTTCCCTTCAAATGGGTACCATCAACTGCAATAACCGGACGCATGCACCTCTGAAAACCTCTAACTGAGGCCCCTAATGACATGAAAAAGTAAAGGAATTTACCGTCGTCAGCACACTGTAAGTCAGTGATTGTGCCGGGATTTTGTTGTTCCAGCACGTAACCAAAAGACGGCAGTAGTTGGAAGGTTTCTTCATGTGTCCCATAGGTCAGTGACAATGCATAATGCAAGGCTTAATATGCCTTACTGTACATGATTTGGATGCCATACATTGTTTTCATATCGGCGATTATATCTTTGGGACGCATGAGACGACCATCTTGTTGTTGAAGTCTAGGTGTAACCACTTCTCCAATTATAACTGCACTAGCTTGTCGGTGGCGACGGTGAATCTCCTCCAATGGACAACTGTGTTCATTGAGAAAACTTCTTACTTGGAAGTACGTCCCTTCATCTCTTCTCACCGCTCTTAATTTCCATGTACAGTTGTCAATCAAACAAACAAGATGTAACGTTGTCTTATTGGACCTTTTCACCTTGCATTAGAAGTTTCTCCGCATTGCAAAAAGGCCAACTAGTCTCTTCAGATCCTTTTTTGTCGGAAAGAACTGACCTTTATAAATCATGCATGTAGGTTCTTCTGCTACCAAGGTTGTGCTTCTACCAATCCCAAACGAGTATGAATCTGCTCCGGGAATAACCCATGTTGTGGTGTTATCAGAATCATCTGTAGATACATTATGCCGGACCTCGGAAGTACCAGGCATATCTGCTCCAGTGCAACTAACTCCTTCTACACGTCTTCCACGTCTTTGAATTTGGACATGATCTTCATCAGTGTTCTCTACATGATCTACCAGATCAATATTTGCCTCATTATCCACCTCCTGGTTAGGCCCAAGGTTCGGTTCAGTGTTCTCCTCATTGTACATCTCATTGTATTGCTCATTATACCGCCCATCATTCATCTCAAATCGACAACCAAACACATCGTCGAATTGAGGTTCACAAACATCTGCATGGTCGACCACCACCGGTTGGACAGCACATATGTTTTCCCCACCTTCAGTGGCACTCCTTTGTGTGAACACTTGGTTGCTACCGCTAGCGGATCCAAATGGTTGGGTATTTTCAGGAGCAGGAATATCATTCCGTATCACATCTCCAGTTGCCCTCTCAATTAGACTAACACATACTTGAGGGATCACCCGATCTTCCCCTAGCATAAACTGAACATCATCGTCATTTCTTACAAATGTGCGACATGTAGCGCCAGGAACGATTGATATTGACTGTAGATCAACATTGTATTTGTTTACATCATACTTCACAACGGTATGCACGATCGACACCAATTCTTCGTAACTCATATTCTTTGACACATACATTCCTTGGTTGTCGGATCCAACAAACCTCTGACTTCCGTCGGGTAACTGCTCCCATCGACCGTTGCAAGATATTACTATTCTCACCCGATTCATTCTCCTGTAACATTCATCACCACAAACCATTATGACAAACATAAAAGCTATGGAAAAGGCTCAGAGCCTTTTAAAATAGTTTCCGAGGTTTTTACTATGATCTCCGAGCTTTTAATAAAGGTTCCAACCTTTTTTCCAAAGATCCCAAAAGAGCCGAGCTTTTTTACAAAGTACAGAGCTTTTTACAAAGTCTCGAGCTTTTTTACAAAGTCTCGAGTTTTTTCACAAAGTCCCGAGCTTTTTTACAAAAGTCCCGAGCTTTTTTACAAATTCCCGAGCTTTTTTACAAAAGTCCCGAGCTTTTTCACAAAAGTCCCGAGCTTGTTTACAAAGTCCCGAGCTTTTTTACAAAGTTCCGAGTTTTTTTACAAAAGTCCCGAGCTTTTTCACAAAGTCCCGAGCTTTTTTACAAAAGTCCCGAGCTTTTTCACAAAGTCCCGAGCTTTTTAACAAATGTTCCGAGCTTTTTCACAAAAGTCCCGAGCGTTTTTACAAAGTCCCGAGCTTGTTTTCTAAAAGCTCGAGCTGTTTTACAAAGTCTCGAGCTTTTTTCAAGTCTCCGAGCTTGTTTTCTAAAGGCTCGAGCCTTTTGTCCAAAGGCTCGAGCTTTTTCAAACAGACTCCGAGTTTTTTCAAACAATGTCCGAGCTTTTTAAAACAGGGTCCGAGCATTTTCAAACAGGCTCCGAGCTTTTTATTAACAGGTTCGGAGATTCAAATTTCACAGATTCAATATTCACAAAACCAGTTTCATGTTTACAAAAGGAATGTTTTTAAAAAATGAAGGATAAAAAACAGTATTTCAGACAAACATATTACCTTGTTGTGCTTACTGAAGAACGTTGAGTAGAGTAGTTTTGAAATTTATTGTAGAGAGAGAAAGAGAGGAGTTCCTGCCTTCAGTGTTTCAAGTGTGGAGATGGAAGTACAGAGACAATTAAAAATTGATTATTTAAGGGCAATTTTGGTAGTTCACCAAAATATGTGCCTTTTAAACATAAGTTATTAAACCGGTGACGTTGGTGCAACAGCGAGACAAAAATGTGACATTTCTCACCATTTCCCCACCGAAAGTATGATTTTTGCCTTTAATTTATACACACGTGTATGTATACATCGTATACTAAAATTATGTTCCCAGGCATTTAAAAAAAACGCTTGTTAAACATATATTTTAAAAAACGCTTGGTCAAATCCCAGGCATCTAGCCATAAACATAAACTACCAACTGCTTGTTTGGAATTTCTTTTTTTTTTAAAAAGAAAAACCCTTGTAAATTAGTAAATTGTTTGACAATATATTTTAAAAGAGTCTTTGGTTTTTGTCATAAATTGCAAAACCGGACATAAACAAAATATTTGTAATGAAAGAGTCATTGAACAATTAAGTCATCAGGCCTCAAAATGAGTTTCGAACCTCAAGATTAAACACAAGATGAATCAAGAACATACATATTCTTTCATGCACAAGGTGAATATCATCCATCATCAGTTACCTGATTGTCAATGACTCTGACTCTAAGATACCCTTGTATGTACATTGTATCCAGCATAGCCTGTAGGTATCCTTCAATATACAACTGCTTTATCATAGTCTTCGTGGGATTGTGCAGGGACAACTGCTTTATCATCAGCCTTCTCCGACTCTTTCTTCCGTTTGATGCCGCCGGCTATTATAAGCATATCAGCTCACTTTCTCAGCATGCGGATTGCGAAGCTCACAAAGAGATGTTCAGTGTCAATACTGTTGGTCAAATTTTCCATTCCAGTTGTAATCTTTTTCTGTTTAGTAATTATTCCAATGGATATAGTAGTAAACTGAAAATAATTTTTTTCGTTCCATTTTTCACGAGTCCTCACCCCTTCTAAAAAAAACCCAAATTGATGTAATACCTCAACCAAAAAAAAAAAAAAAAAAACCTTAATTGGTTTTTTCACAATTCAATCAAAAATCGTGTATGGAAAGCGAATCTAGGCCCAATAAAACATAAAAGAATGTCGCAGACTATGGGCACAACTAGCTTAATTGGTGTAACTAGCTTTAACACGGGCACAACTGGACCAGAGTGATCAGTCATATTCAATCTAAAACCCTATACCTCAAAAGAACGTAGCAGACTACGGGCTCAAAGGAAAACACCACGATCTTCTAAAAGAGGTGAAGGCAAACAAGGCGAAGGAATCCAAGATGTAGCAGAAACTGAACCAGAAAAAGAATCTACGGCTAATGTGGGGATGCTTCCAATTGACATTGTTGAGTTGCTTGCTTCTCGTGAAAGTATGATGCTTCTTGCTATATTTGTGTGTGTGTGGTTTGAATGTGCTAACTCATGTTATATGTATCGAACTTATAGCTTTCAGATTCTAACCAAGATGTCATCTTTCTTCTGCAGACAAGTTTTCTTATCAGATTCTGAAGATGAGAAGGCTGAACTGAAACGCAATCCAACAAAGAAAAAGAAGAAAAGCTCCGGGTAACGGATTATTTCTTTTTTTCCATTTCACTCGATAGTAGGAAAAGCTTTTAAAATAGAATTTTTAACCTCCCGTGTTCTGGTTTACGGGTTAGAAACTGTTATCCTGAATGACATGCCTCCTCCTGAATGTTTGAAGAATTCGTTGGAGTTCTTGAAGAAAAGGAAAACGCAGGTAGCAAGGTCATATGCAGTTCTGAACAACCCCAACAAAGCTCTTCGCCTCCTTTCTACTTCTGGCTTGTTAAAATGAACACCGATAATCTTGGGCACACGTCAATTGTGTTAGTCATTGAATCTATAAGTTATTTTCCCATAGCTCCATGATGCAGATGGAAGCTTTGAGAAAGACAATCACACGATCTCGAATAACCTGTGTTCTTGAATCCTGTTGATTCCAACGATTATCAGGAAAAAAGAAAAGAAAAACTGAGTAAAACTCAATAAATTTTATTTCACTAAAAACTGAATTCCAAAACCTAAAACAAACTAGTTAAATAGGAAAAGAAAAAATCCGACTTCCATAAGGAATCGAAGGTCTTCTAGATAACTAAAACTACTAAACCAAATCAAAAAAAGAAAACCTATCTAAAACAGAAAACCAAATAAAAAAACGAAAAAACTACTAAATTGTCGCGCAAGAAACTTAAACTGCCCGTAAAACAATCTAAACGGCCTTTTTTCAACCCCTTCCAAGCCTGGTCACGGGAAACGTAGTTTCGGTGACAAATTGTAAAGCAAGTCCCGAGCTTTCCGAAAAAATATTATAATAGCGAATCTGAGCCTAGGGATGGGCAGTGAGGCCCCATTGGGGAGGGGGAGGGTCCCCCCACCCCCATCCCTGCCCCCAAACCCCATTTGGGGGAAGTGGGGATGGAGGTGTTTGGGGGGAGCTTCCCCTGCCCCCACCCCGTCCCCCATTTCCCCCATTTCCTCCATTTCTAATCCTAATATTTTTCAATCTGATATCCGAAATTTATAATTCTAGATTCGAAATTCAATCACCATGTTTCGATGTCCAATCCATATAATTGTCCAAAATTAATAGAAATAACTATAGTAATTTAGTATTACACATAAAAGTCTAAACAAATTTATAAAAAAACTAAGTACATTCAACTGTCAAGTAGTCAATTAGTGGTGGAACCATGAATAATAAAGTTAATGTTATTTTTTTTTTTAAATAATATTAAAAATATATAAATATATATATATATATATATATACATATGGGGAAATGGGAGAATGGGGTCCACCCCCATTTAAAGAAATGGGGAAATGGGGGTGGGGGTAGGTCCCCCCATCCCCATCCCCATTTAGGTTTTGGGGGCAAAATTTGCCCCCATCCCCACCCCCAAACCCCATTTGGGGGCAAAATTTGCCCCCAAATGGGGGTGGGGGCAAATGGGGATGGGGCCCCGTGGGGGAAATACCCATCCCTATCTGAGCCCATACGCAAAAGTTATGACCCTCCAAAGTCAGGCCCGTTTTGGGTGCTCCAAGCAACCCAAAAACGAGTTTGCAATCCGATCCGCATCACTCCATCAGGAATTTTTGTTACCGATGAGCCAATGAGTTAACTTTGTTGTGCCGTGAAATTGGTACTAGTTTTACTAATTATGTCTGTTAACATGAAAGAAAAATATGATTACAATTTACTGAGATGTTTGTTGGAAAAAAAAATAAACTGTTGTAATGACTTTCATTTGGTAATTATATTATTCACCATCATCGGATATAGTTCTTTCCTCTCTTTTTTTTTCTTTTTTTTTTTTCTAACTATTATATGATAATTCATGAAATATAGATCAAACTCATACAAAACCTTGTAAGAGTGAGATTCGATTACAAGATTCCTTACATAATAACTACAATTACTCTCGCCAATTAAGCTAGCAAATCAAATCTGTTTGGTGGTATTTATGCATGGAAATCTTATCACCCTAACAAGACATCTTTAACTTATCTGACTCTCTGGTTAGTTTAGCAAGTGTGATGTCTTGCAAATGATCGAATTGAATACTTGTCGAGTTGTAAATTGATTGGCGATTATCTATTAATCATATTTTGCAAGTGAGTTTTGGTCGAATTAGTCCCGAAAACTCGAGTGTGGAACAGTTTTTTTGTAACATTTAATTAGAAATAGTAGTGTTCTCCTTATAGGTTGACCATGACTTCTCTGTGCCTGGTTTCCCATGCTGTAAATTTTACATGTTTTCAAGTTTCAACCCAACAATTAAGATTGAACACATCCAACTCTGCCATTTTTTTTTAGAAATTTTGGCAAGACTGGAGACTTGAGGTCAAGTGGGGTCCCATCTCTGCCATTATTTTCTGTATTGAGTTTATTTGGGAAGACCTTGCAAGTTTGCTCTATGCTTGGGTAGTTGGGTTGGTTTAAAGTTTAAATGGATTGGGATAATTTTTTTTTTTTTGAATTTCTATTTGTCTATTTATCTAGATTATATATATATTTTTTGAAGTTTTTTTTACCATTAGTAGAATTCTAGAATTTGTCCAAGCCCCAAGTTCGTTCATCTACCAGCAGAGTTACTCCTTTGGGGCCAAAATATTATATAAAATTTTAATTTTTTTCACTTTACCCCCTAATTGGTTTTGTTTTTGTATAATTGCTCCCCAAACTTGAATTTGTGGCTTCGTTTCTGAATGCGATGCAGTCTCATTGTTTTATAGGGGCTTATTTTATCCGGTTCCAAAAAAATTAAAATGTGTCTCATGTTGCTTGTACAGTTGTACTTATAAAAAAAGATCATCTTGAAGTTCAATCCCATGATTTAACTAATTAAGATTCCTCCTTCAATTTTGCTGATGACTGATTTTATATGTATTCTTTATTGATATGATCTTTTGCATAGTAATTCTATAACAATTAATCATATAAAGTGTATGTTTGTGTTAAAAAGAATAGATAGTTCGAACAAAAATTTTGTCAGACCAAAGTTTCAAATTGTCACAATTCGGTCTATGGCGGTAAGCGCAGTGATTTCTTCTCCAATAAGCTTATATACTAGGGAAAAAATTGAAAGAAGATCAACCGGGATATAAAGTGAACACACAAGTACTTAAGAGAAAAAGCAATGAGAGAGAAAGGTAGAGAGAGGTTCTCTCTGAACTCAAGGACGGAGGGAAAGGAGGATTTTCGGAACAAGCTGTTTTCTATCTTTGTTGACAACTTAAATCCGAAGGTGGATTTAGTGGGGATGTGGGGAATTTTCAAACCGTTGGCAAGGTAAGAGATGTATTTTTATAGACGGCGACGAGTTCTCGTACGAGTAATTGTGCTTTCATCCGTTTCGAATCTATGGAGGAAGCGGTCAAGGTAGCCAGAACAACAAATGGCATGCATGTGTATGGATGGCCGATTTTGGCGATGGTGGCTTCAGTAGGGTGGAGTAGAAGGAGACGATATGGGAGTAAACAGAGAACTCATAGGGTCTCTTTGAAAGAATCGAAAGGAATGCATCATGAGGCAAAGGCAGATAGTTCAAGTTTTAGGTCTAAACAAACTTTCATGGAAGCATTAGTAGGAGCCACAGAGAGAAGCCCGGAAAAGGAGAAGAGTCCATCCGAAAAGATCTTATTTATGTCATGGAGACCTGATAGGGGCGATAGCGCTTGGCTGAACAAATGTGCAGTGGGCACACTGAAATCATTTTCAGACATTTCCAAGGTAAGCACAAGATTGGGAAGCAGGGGATTTTCATATGAGGCGAAATTCCTGGGCGACAAGAATGTGCTGTGGGTTTTTGAGACGGAATGTGAGAAGGAAGGATTCATAAATAATCGATTCTTCTGGGATGACTGCTTTCTGTCAATGCAGGATTGGACTGACAATTTTAATCCGAAACAGAGACTGATCTGGATCAACTGCTATGGGGTTCCACTGAGCTTATGGAGCAATGCCTTCTTTATCAAGTTAGGGTGGATGATTGGAGAACCTCTTCTAGTGGATGAAGAAGTATCTCACAAGAGACGGTTGGATAGGGGAAGAATACTGGTCATGATCAATCAGGGGGTGGCAACTCCAGTGCAGATCAATGTGAAGATGGGGGAAAAAGTGTTTCCGATCAAGCTAGAGGGAGAGGCAACTCCGGTCGACACCCAATGGGCAGAAAGTTATTTGGGGTTGGTACAGGCTGTCAATCTAGATAATTTGAAATTGGTGTCAGATGAAGGATGGAATCAAGGAAAGGAAAGGCTGGGCGATGTTACCAACGACTTCCTGCAGGAAAACGAAAAGGAGGCTAGGGAGGACAGAGGTCAGAACCAGAAAGGGAGGGTCAGAGATAGATTGACAACAAAAGGAGTAGTTAGTGGAGTGAAAAAAGACTCTGCTGTCAATGTCAATCAGGGCCATCCTATGATGGAAGAGGAACAAGCTACAAAAGTTGATTTTTGGAAAGGGGTTAAGAATAAAGGAAAAGAAAAGTGGGTGCGTATTTCGAAACCAAGGAAATTAATGAATGGATGTGGTGGACAAGGTTTGGATGAGACCTGCCCTCTCTGCAGAGCTGGTGTCGAATCCTCGGCCCATCTGTTCTTGCATTGTTCTTGGGCGAGTCTGTTATGGTCCTCGTGTATTAGTTGGTGGGAGGTGTGTTATTGTCCAAACCAATCGATTAAGGCTTGGGTGGATGGCTGGAATGGTATTTGTCCCGGATCCAGGCATAATCGGGCTTGGGGTTCTTTGATGTTTGCTGTCATGTGGACCATTTGGGAGATAAGGAACAATTTGGTTTTTGAGGGGAGAAGTGCAGACATTGTTTATGCGATAGATACGGTTAAATTTCGTGTGGCTTGGTGGTTTAAACATCATCGGAAGGGGTCCAACGAGCCTGTGACCTCTCTGATGACAGACATTAAAGATTTATGTGTGGAACACAAGAAATCTGTGCCCAAGTCAGTGTAGAATTGGATTCCTCCAGTTGACAACGAGCTGAAGTTTAACGTGGATGGGTCGGCTAGGGGTAATCCGGGATCGGCGGGCATTGGGGGAGTTTTAAGAGATTCAAGAGGTGGAGCTCTGTGCTCTTTCTCTTCATACATAGGGATTCAGGAGTCGAGCATGGCTAAGCTGATGGCAATCCAGAAGGCTGACAACATCACGTCTTCTAAGTCTCATCTTCAGAAGAGGCATATCGTGGTGGCGAGCGACTCGAAAGTGGTTGTTTCTTGGATTAATAATGGTGGTATTGGTAATCTTAAGTTGGTTGACTACATTTATGAGATTCGTAACAATGTTATCAAACATGGAGATATGGAGATATCGTATGAATCGAGAGCCTCCAATTCGTACGCTGACAATTTGGCTAGGCTGGCGTGTAGTGAAGTAAGGAATGATCTGGTCTGGGGTGTTAGCTGAGTTGTGTGTTTTTGGTTTTGTTCTGGTCAGCATTTTCGTGGTGGGCTGTTTGTAGCTGGTGAGGGCTTTGTTTCCTTTCTCTGTTTTCCAGTGTGCTCTGTTTTTTCTTCTTTTTGTGCTGTTGTGTTTTTTTTCTTGGCTTGGCTGTTTGCTTCTCGTTTGTTTCGTGTTTTCTCCAGCTTGTTTTGCCCTGGCTTTAGCCTAATAAATCGTGATGTTCAAAAAAAAATGAATGGATGTCTGGTCATTGGGAAAAATCAAAAACCATATTAGTCTGTTGGAGGAAAGTGGTGAAGACAGCTTGTCATCGATGGATGGACAAGCTGAAGAAGGTCTGTTCAGGTGGGGTGGAGAAAGTTCACACAAGGCTAACAAGGATGGTTTAGGGGGAAACTGTGCATGGGCCTTGAGGGGAGAGAGGCCCACTAAGGAAAACGATCCAGTAAATAGTTCCAGAATAGAGGATCCATTAAGATGTTCCTCTTTGGAAAGCCCGTTGATGGCCCACCTAAATGAGTTAGAGGCAGCGTTTGTAAAGGCAAACAAAAAATTGGGCCTGATTCGTAATCCTATTTCTAATAGGATGGAATCGGAGGACAGAAGGTATGGATCAGTTGCTGTTGATAGCAGAAGCCCATCCACTCATTATGTAGAAGCCAGTAGAGACGATGTAATAGAAACCCCTACTGAAACAGAGCTGCATGCAGAGGAGGGGCGGGATACGATAGCGGACAGGTCGGCAGAAGAGGTTAGCGTCGTTGAAGTGAGTCCGGTCATTCTGTCCAGAAAGAAGAGAGGTAACAAGGGTGGCTTGTCCTCAAAAATACATGGTATGAAGACCAGGAAGACCAGAAATGCCAAGAACAGAGGCGGGACTGCTCCCAAAGAAGATGAAGAGGAAGACTATAGACCAACTGAGGCTGTAGTGAGAAATGAGGACAAGCAAATGACATGCTCCAGGAAATAGTCTTTGGAAGAGGAAGTGGTAAAGATTATGGAGATATGAGTCACTACAACAAATTACCTAATTAGCAACAAAAAATATGGTCACTAAAAGCGGAAAATTTCGTCACTAATTCATTTTAGTGACAAAAAACGTTGTCGTTCCCATTCCACATTAAAAGTCCGTTTCTAAAAGTAATTAGTTACCACCCAAAAAATTGGTTACTTATTGTCGATAATATTAGTGACTACAAATTTGCTTGCTAATTGTGATCACAATTAGTGACCAATATTTCATCACTTATAAGTAAAAATTGTGGTTACTAAATCTAGTAATTGGTTCTAAAAAGCAATAAGTATTAGTGACTTACAATTAGTCTCTAAAAATAATTAGCTACCACACAAAATATTGGTTACTAATTATTCAAAACATTAGTAACTAAATATTTAGTGACTAACTATTTTTATTACTTATAGGTAAAAGATATAGTTACTAAATAATATAATTGGTCTTAAAAACTAATAGTATTAGTGAGGAATTTATCACTTACAGTCCTCCTTTAGAAATAAAAATCTGGTCACAAATATATTGTTATAGGTCACTAATGAGATTTTTATTAGTAATGTAACGTTGGTCACTAGCTATTTATTTTTTCATTACTAAAGAGCGATATAATTAGTAATGAAAATATGATGACTAAAAAAATATTACAATTAGTAATTAATATTTTGAACACCAAAAATTAACAAATTTTGTTACTAAATTCATTTATTAGTCTTTAAGTCTTCTTTTGTCATAACATATAATATCACAAATATACTCCATCCGTCACTATTATTATTATTATTATTATTATTATTGTAAATGATGGTGTAGATATGGACAATTAATGTAATTAATTATATTATTTATTCATGAAAGATTTTGTAACTTCAAGAATCTAAATTTCTTTAAAACCGACAATTAATTTAATTATCTTGTTATCGATAATACCACAAAAAAAAACAAATACATATACAATAATTTTGACATTTAATAATTAAAATTGTTGCATCTCAATATTTGATAACCTAAAAAAGAAATTATGATAAAATAATAGATAAAAAATTGTTTTCCAATCTCAAACTCCAAAAAGAATAAAATATGAAATACAAGTATTATTGCAAAATTTATAACTTCATCAACGTCAGAGAAGAGAGGAGAGCTAGGTCCATTTGTCCGTACGGAATGATAACTATTCTGCAATAAAGGAAATACAAATGTCATTCGTTCATCACATAAATCTTATATCATCATTTATGTAATAGAGTTTTACAGTTTATTTGCTGACAATTACAAATAAATCAAAAGATAACTAATAATAAATAAATAAGAAGATAATCAATCAAAATCAAACCATTTATTTTGCAATATACTAGTATAAATATAGAATCATCAAATATGACACTAAGTTCATAAGATATTTTATTTGCAAATGAAACCAGGAAATAAAACCAAACAAAAAGTGTACAAGAAAAAAAAAATAAATTATATGGATGATATGTTTATTTCGTATTCGATAGGGGAAGTGATTTAGGATGAAGAGTTTGTAGGTGGAAGTTGCAGAATCATATAATTTTTTTTTTAATGGTATTCATTGGGTAGAGAGAATGATGTTTAATTTGTATTCCTTAATAGAATTCTTTTTTGTAAAAAATAAAATCATTAACCTAGAACAAAATTTTAAAAATTCTTTTTTCAATAAAAAAAATAAAATAAAAATCTAAATGCCATTCTAACTCTTGATTTATTTATTCTCTTTTTTTAATTTATTTTTTAACACTTGGAATTAATATCAAAGAGTTCATACATAATTGATTTTCATATATTTTGAATATCCAAATTTAAGTTAAATCTTTATTCAGATCGATCAATTAAACAACCACAATTATTTTCTTCTTGAAGTAAAACAACAAAAATCTTAAATAGCTCAAAATTGAACTATGCATAACACAAACTAAACAAGAAAATGTAGGTAAGAAAACTAAAATTTACATTTATTCGAAATAGATCAAAACATACCTAAATTTTTAGAAATAATTCTTCTGATTACAAAACAAATACAATCCAACTCTTTGATGTCATAAAAAAATAGAATAATTAAATTAATGAAATCCAAAGCCATTTACACGACTTACCTGTAGCAGATTGTCTTTCTCATACTTTAAATTAATTGATGAACGAAGAAGGAGGGAGTTGTGTTTGTGTCTTAAGGTTTTTGAAGAGAAAGATGGATAAAAAATGGTAGTTGAGTGTGTAGAATTGCTAATTTCATTAACTTCCAATGGAATGGGAATAATGGGAGTGCTGATAGGATCAACGTGAGATTTAATCTTATATTATTAAAAAAATTAGTAAATTTAAAATGTATTTGATATTATATAAATAAATGGATAATATTTTTTGGGATTTTTGTTTTTAAAAAAGACTTGGATAGGGTAGATAAGTTTTTTTTATTATTTAAAGATAACAAATAACAATAAAAATTTAGAAATTGATGACAAAAAAAATCTGAATTTAAAAAATACTTGGATAGGATAGATAGAATTTTTTAAAAATATATGTATATAACAATTAACAATAAATTGATCACAAAAATAAATACTTAATCAACTAATTTTTTTTTTAAAATTAATTAACTAATTTATGATACCTGACCCATATGATGATTTAATAATCATATGATCATATTCGTTACACCATAAACAATTTTTTTATTTCAAATTATTACATAATTCATAGTAATTACCATAAATATAATGTATTTGTATTTTTAAATTAGTTCTAAAACTTTCTAAATTTACATGTCTTATAACTATTGAATGTGTATCACAATAAATTTTGTCTCATCAAACTAGAAAATTATATCATGTAATTTAGTCTCATGATATTTAAAAGGTATTTGATCTTGTACTGTATAATTAAATGAATAGTTATTTCTTGTTACTTTTATTTAAAAAAAACAGAAAAGAATAAAAAATTGGATTTAATTAACTATTATATTTTTTTAGGAAAAGTTGATTTACCAATTTATAATATTAGAAATATATGACAATGAATTGTCATATGATCATATTTTTGATATGAAAAAACACAATTTTCTATTTTTATAATTCATAAGAATTATTACATAATCAAATAGTTGTATTCTAAAACTTTTTAAACATTCAAATGTCATGTAAATTAATTGATGTTATATTATCAAAAAATTTATCCAATAAAACTAGAAAATGATGTCATGAATTTTAGATTTATCTTACATATATAATTAAATGGATAAACATTTAAAATAAACAAACTTGAAATATTAAATGGATAAGTTAAAAAAATTAAAAAATTCTCAATAACAAATTATAATTTAAATTTCGAAATTGATTAAGAAAATTTATATTAATTAATTAACAGAAATATATGTTGTGATGAACATTTTACTAACTTATTCATGATACTAGAAAATAGGATGATTTAATGATTCATATGATTAGATTCATTAGATTCATATATATATATATATATATATATATATATATATATATATATAAATTTTAAATGAATGTCTATCATTACCAAATTTTCCCTAATAAACTATAAACCAAGAGCTTTAAATTTGATCTTATAATATTTAAAACGATCAAACCTTGTATAACTAATTAGACAAGTATTATTTTTTGTTTTTTGGATTTGTTACTTCTTTTTTATTTATTCTTTTAAATAGTATACTATAGACAGTAATAACATGTTATAATATAAATAAAGAATTTGATGAAAATAATAAACTAATTAATTAAATATAAAATAATATATTTTTTTGAAAAACTCAATTTTTTGAAGTATCTAGTGGTGTGTTGACTTTTTTTTATTGGAGAGTGATATAGCAAATTAAACATGTGATATACTGACATTGTAGATGAAAACTCAATTGACTCATTTATGATACAGAAAAAAAACATATGGTAATTTAATAACTATATGATCATATATGTGACACCTTCATTAAATTCTTTAAGTTACTTTTTCTCCAAATAAATACATAATTCAAAATAATTAACATCACCGTCACATATTTGTATTGTAAATTAATCCTAAAATTTTATCAACATTCATATTCCTTGTAATTTAACCATATATATTAAATGAATTATTTAAAAAGATATTGTAGATAATATTAATATGTATATTATCTTTTTAAAAATTATAATATTAGCACTTTATAATATAAATTAAAGAAAATATAAATTATTTAATTAAATAATAAAAAACAATGACTAATTTATTTGTACTAAAAACATACGATGATTGATAATCACATGATTATATTCGAGACACCATAATCAAACACGTACATGACCTTTATTGTTTTCAAATAACTATAGAATGTGTATCACTATATTCTAAACATTCAAAAGTATCATATTTTAATAGAATGTGTATCTCTATGAAATTTATCGGATCAAAATAGAAAATGATATCTTTCATATGAATTCACGAATCCAAATACAATATTCTCATGCGAAGTTACCTATTGTTTATTTTGAATGTCTAGAATGAAATACCTTATAATTAATAGTTTCTCAATATATAACAATTTTAAGGAGGTCGTATGATTATACTTGAGATGGTTAATATATAAAACTTCCACTATCTATTATAATTGAATTAATTAGTTCATATTAACATAAATTGGTATTTTTTTTTATCATAACCATATTATATATAGGCAAATTGATGTTATGAGTATACACATGCACTATCACATGATGATATAAGTTATACTACAATACATTACATTATAATAGATTGGTAACATAATTTATTGTTTAGTTCATATAAATATTAAGTAATATCTTTAATCAATATATATATATATATATATATATAGTGGTTCTCTCATAAGGGATTCCTTATTTTAATTTCGATAAGAACCTTGATGAAGTCATGTCAATCTCTATGAATTTTAATCTGAATTTTTGTGTAGACGATAAGTTCAATGAAATCTACCTATCAATACAATTTAAGAATTGTTCAAGCACTACAACTATTTATCTCAATTTTGTTAAATATTAAGGTATAAGAAAAATGGCGAAATATAGGAAAATTCAAGAAAAATAGTTGTAGTGTTTGAAAAATTCTCAAATTTTATTCATAGGTAGATTTCATTGAATATATCATCTACAAAAGAATTTAGATCAAAATTCATAAAATTGACGTGATTTCATCAAAGTCTTTACCCAAATTAAAATAAAGATCCCTTATGAGATAACTACTACATATATATATATATATATATATATATATATATATATATGCAAATGAATATAGACATAACCATCATATAATGATATATATATATATATATATATATATATGTTATACTAGATTACAAAAATTTATAATAGATTGCTAACACAGTTTGTTTTTAAACTTCATGATTTAATTTGCAAAAGAATTACAATATAATCAAATAAACAATTATCTTTTTTATCTGAAATTAAAATAGTATATTTTTACTATTTTTTTGAACTATTACATTATTTCGAGATTGAAAAAGGGATCATAACTCGAACCCGCAACCTCATGAATGCAGGTGTGTAATTTATAAGTGCTTATAAGTTTTTTTTTCTTGAAAAAATAATTTCTAAGTTATTAATTATGATGCATTGACATATATATTATTTTTATACAATTTGGACTTTCAATATTTAAAATAAAAATATTTTACAAACCTTATTCAATGAATATTTATGAATTATGTATATATCCAACATGCAATTAGACTAACGTAACTTGCATATTTAAATATTTGATACGTGTAATAATACTTTCTCTAATTTGGTTAATAGTTGTTTAGTTCATATAAACATAAAGTGATATATATATATATATATATATATCTATATATATATATATGAACTTTCAGGTTAGAGATCTCTTACATTAATTTCGGTAATGACCATAATGAAATCACATTGATTTTTATGAATTTTGATCTGAATTTTTTTGTGGATAATAAATTCATTGAAATCTACCTATTAATAATATTTGAGAATTTTTCAACAACTAGAACTACTTTTTTTATTTCCTATATTTCTCTCATTTTTCAAATGCCTTCATATTTAACAAAATCGGGATGAATAGTTTTAGTACTTGAAAAATTCTCAAATTTTATTCATAGGTAGATTTCAATGAACTTATCATCCACAAAAATATTCAGATCAAATTTCATAAAAATCAATATGTTTTCATCAAGGTCTTTACTAAAATTAAAATAAGAGATCTCACAGTTGATAGTTTATATATATATATATATATATATATATATATATAATATGCAAATTGATGTTATGAATATACACTAATACACTTATACTATCACATAACGATATACTAATTAAAAAATATATTATAATAGAATGCTAGCACAATTTATTTTTAATCTTCATGCTTTAAATTTTTAACCGAAGAAACAATTATTTTATTCTCTAAAATTAAACTGATATGTTTTTACTATTTGTTTTTTGAACTAGTACAATATTTCAAGATTGGGGAAAGGTTTTTTTGAACTTGCAATCTCATGGATGCTATGGTGTAATTTATAAGGGTCTCGATATTGAAATGGTTATAATTTGTAATTGTTTTTTAAATATATAATTTCTATGTTATTAATGATAATGCATTGACATAAATATTATTTTAATATATTTGGATTTTGAATTTTTAAAATACATAAATATTTTTGTAAACTTTATTAAATTAATATTAATGAAATATGTATATATCCAACAAACAATTGGACCAACTTAACTCACATATCTGATGTGTAATAATACTTTCTCTAATTTGGTTAATTTTGTGCATAAGGAGATTTTTATTTTACATAGTACTACCATTATTTTAAGATCCTTTTGAATAGTTTGATAATTGTTTATAATTTATTTGTTAAGTTTAATCTTGGAAATAGCTGTTATAAATAATTGTTTTTTTTAAATATGAATAATAATCTATGTTATTTTATTATTCCTTATGGAAACATTATAATTGATAACAATTACAAGTTCCTTAATGAAGTCACTTCTCCATTTTTAATGTTCCCTATAAAATAAAAAATATTTAATTAATTAAAAAAAATCAATTCAATTACAATCACTTTGTAACCAACTTTATCAATCAACTGTCATGTAAACCAATTTACTACCAAGTAGGCAATTTATCAGGAGGGATTCTACCAATATCTCTCCCGCTCAAATTTCTTATTTTACCTCCATCATTAATTTATTTTAATAGCTCATATTTATAAGTTTGTTAAATCTTATCTCCTCCATTCCACCATTACACCACTCATCCATATATGTCTCCTCACAGTTTCTACCATTCCTGCATTGTGTTTTAGTTTTTCCAACTAAGAGAAAAGTGAAAGTTCATTTAGATATTTGGTTTAAAAAAACATTTGAAAACTAATTCATTAATTGTATGATATTGGTTTGACTTTGATAACAATGCAGGTGATGAGACATATGCAATAAAGAACTTTCTCATTCAGACCAACAAGCAGATGCAGTTGGTGCTTGAGTAGATTCTCATTTCATCACTATTTAGTCATTTCAATATGGTTCGGCATCTAGATCATGGTATTTTTTTTATTAGAGTTCAAGTGTTCATGTTTCATTCATATTTGAATGTTTTTTTATATATTATTATTATCATTATTATATACTATCATATATGTGTAAATACTAAATGTATAATAATCTTTGAGCATCAAGTTAGAACAATGAAGAAAATTTAATATTATCCTTTAAGCATGATTATATGCCTCTTGTTATATTTTTCATTAAGCATGATCTCTAATTCCTTTAATTATTAGAAATTAAAGAACACCATCAACCAAGGTTCATTACACAACTTGTTTACTGGTAAAGTTTTGATTGATGATACTAATAGAGCTTTTAACTTGGCATTATTCATTACCTCCCTTTTAGTTAAAAATAAAAACTTGTTTGAGTGATTTGAAGGTTGTTGCATTGATTTGTTACTATTGGATATTTGAATACCTAAACCATCACAATGATCTCCCTTATTTATCTGTAAGTCACTTCCTAACATCTATGATGTTTTTTTTCTTCAACAGAAGAAAAAGAGCAAGAATGCAAATAGCAGTAGTAATTATTGAAAATCTAGCATCAATTCTAACAAAATTACTTTACACACATACACACATACACATATATATATATATACACACACACACATATATATATATATATATATATATAAATTCATTCATATATTTTTTTAAGATTCATGAATCAAGGGTATCAGAAGTGATGATAGAGGAAGACCATAATATTACAAGCAATTGGAATGGTGAGATTCTTTCAAGACTTCAGGTATTTTTCATCTATTTGTCATAAAACATTATTAAAAATTGCATAATAATTCAATATCAAACCAATTTGATATGTATTCCTTTCATTTTTTTTTTTTGCATTTTTCCAGGAGTTTCAATTATCTCCTCCTTATAAAAAGGACAATTTGTCTTGTTTGATACTAGGGGTTGCATAACCAACTTGTGCTTTTTTTTTCTTTTTCTAATTATATGTTATAACTAAAACTTGGTACAATTTTACCAAAGAAATAAAAGATTTTGGGTTGAAACTCTACAGATCTATGCTGACAACTTTGTTGCTGTTTTTATTGAAAATAAATCAATGTTTATGCTATTATGAATAGATTTACAAGGTTTGTCGGCAAACATTCTAGCATATTGATAGCATTTATATTCATACAGGAGGCTACCAAGGTATCTCTAATTTAATACATTAATACATAAGAAATTAAAATGATTTTTTAAGCAAAAACAAAAATCATTACGATTTAAGGGCATTGCTATTCATGGACTATTTGAAAATCAAGCTATGTGTCTTAAATTTAATTATTATGTTATATGTTTCAATTTTTTTACCTATATATTATTTTCTTATTTATTGATATCAAGGAAATAGATATTTTAAAGTGGTTTAAAAATAAATATAATGATCTTATGTGGGCCTTTGACGAAAAATATAAAGTCATTTTGACTATAAATAAATTATAAAAGCATTATTTAAAATTTATTCTTGCTTTTTTTTTTGTTATAAAAACTTTATTTAAGATTTTGTATTCTAATTTTTCTAGTAAATATTTTCAATTGATAATAGAGCAAAAAGTTTATACATTTTATGTTTTAGATAACACGGGATCATGGTCAAACTTTTTATATAAAAAAAAAACCATTTTTTTGTGCTATAACAAAATTTTCTTTTAAAATTTGATTCATATCTTAAGTCATATTTTCTACAATGCAAATATATTATAAAAACTATCAACACAAAAATAAATAATTTAGTTATGGAGAAAGATGCCAATAACCTGATACCCAATGTGGCATAACGCTTATTGCTTGGCAATTTTTCGCCAAGTTCAAGTGACCACCACCGTAGGTGATATTAAAAAAAGATATTAATATAAAAAATATATATATAATGAATAGCAATGAGTTTGAACAATAGAACCTACAAGTGTATGAATCTGTTTGATGAAATTAGTGAGACGGGTGAAAGGTTGTCAATATATCAATAATTTTATTAAGGAAATGTAAATTCATAAGTGAATATTTTCTTATTAAAACCATATGCAAACATAATATACAATATGAGAAGAAATGTTTTAATGAAAAAATATAGTGATCATGAAATAAATTTTGATGACTTATTGAAACCACTTTGGTGAGTTTAGTGAGAGATATGAACGATCGTAACCATAATAATAATTTTGTTTGGATTTATATTCACATTCGTACGATAGTCAGAAAATTAATGTAAATTCGTAACTAAATATTTTATCATCATAATCATAAAGATTGGAAGGAACGATATTAGTGACAAAAATATAGATATATAATATGTTTTGGTGACAAATTGGAATCACTTTGGCAGAATTAGTGTGAGACATGAATTGTTGTCACTATATTCATACTATTAATGAGGAAATGTAAATTTACAACTAAATATCTTGTAACTAATAGGTCAAGAAAAGATATAGTGATAAAAATATAGTTATGAAATAGACTTTGATAACTAATTTAAATTGATTTAGTGGAATTAGTGAGGAATGTGAATGGTCGTCACTATATCTATATTATTAGTGACAAAATTATAGTAATAACATTGATTCTTATGACAGATTGAAATCACTTTGGTAGAATTAGTGATGGACATGAATGTTGTCACTATAATTATATTGTTAGTAAGTAAATGTAAATTCGTAACTAAATATTTTGTAACTAATAGGACATGAAATGAATTAGTGTCAAAAATATAGTGATAAAATAGAGTTTGGTAACTAGTTTGTAACACTTTGGTTAAATTAGTGAGAAGAAGGATCCATCGTCACTATATCTATAGTTTTAGTGATGAATAGTAAATTCATGACAAATGTTTTTGTCACAAAAACAAAAATTTGTTGTAGTGAGTGGCCTTGGAGGTTGATTTTAATGGTAAAGAGAAAGAAATGGCAGAGATCATAGTGGGTCGAGAACTGGAAGATGAGGAGAGGATGAGAATTTTGAAGTCTCAGTAGTCAGTTTCGACTAGGTGTGTTTCGGGATGTTATTTTTTAATGTTAGCAGTTTCTTGGAACATTAGGGGTCTTGGGAGAGTGGAAAAGAAAAAGGTTGTGCGAGAGTTGGTGAATGAATATAAACCGATGGTCTTACTTCTTCAAGAAACGAAGCTGGATCATTTTGATAGTAGTGTGATCAATTCTCTAGGGGGCAGTCACCTAACGAGAGGCATGGGGGTTGAAGCTGAGGGTTCTGCTGGTGGTTTGATCACACTTTGGAACGACGATCTATTTACAGTTACGGCTTGCATTAAGTCTGATAGATGTATAGCTTTAGCTGGGGAATTGGTGAAGCAGAGGAAGATGATGGTATTCTGCAATGTTTATGCTGCCAACGTTGAGAATGATCGAAAGGGTCTATGGGAGTTTATAGTTCAAGCTCAGATAGCAATGCCTTTCCCCTGGTGCTTGGGAGGGGATTTCAATACTGTTCTACATCCATCGGAAAGAAAAGGATGCGCTGTTAACATGAGTTCGGTTCGTAATTTTAACTCATTTATATCGCAAGCTAAGGTAATTGATATCCCCTTGCATGGGATTTCCTATACCTGGACAAACAGTAGAGAGATGGCAGCATGGGCTCGCTTGGATAGGTTTTTAGTATCGCCGATAATTTGCTCGTGGTTCCCAAAATTGTTACAAAGAGGTCTGCCAAGAGGTGTTTTCGATCACAGTGCAATTATGATTGGTGAACCAAAATTGGATTGGGGCCCTTGTCCTTTCAGATTTTACAACAACTGGCTTGCAAATGTAGATTTGATGAAAGAAGCAGTGAGAGGATGGAGAGGGTGTCGAGTGACTGGGCAAAATGGCAGAACCTTATTTGCTAAGCTTAAAGCTTCAAAGGCTCACATGAAGAATTGGTTGTCTACCAACAAACCCAACGTCAGCTCAAGGAAAGTCTGTGAAGAACGAATTGGGGCAGTGGACTCCAAGGCTGAAAGAGAAGGTTGGACGAACGAGCTTCGTCAGGAGAGAACAGAAATCCTCTCGGAATTGTGGGCAGCAGCCAGAAGAGAGGAACAACAATGGCGACAGAAATCTAGAGTTAAGTGGTTGAAAGAAGGTGACAAAAATTCAAAATTCTTTCACAGTGTTGCGAATGGGAGAAGAAGAACAAATTCAATAAGAGATATAAGTATGAATGGCAGAAGGACTTCGGATCCTAGACTCATTAGAGAAGGAATTTACAACTTCTTCAAATCTCACTACCAGAAAGTGACATGGGATCGCCCCAAGATTAGAGGTTTAGATGTTAAAACTCTTTCGGGGGAAGAGAGGACTGCGTTGGAGAGACCCTTCTCCAATGAGGAAGTGTGGAAAGCGGTCAGCAGTGGTGATGAGAACAAGGCTCCGGGACCAGATGGTTTCAATCTCAACTTTATTAAAGCTAACTGGGAGGTTATTAAGGAGGACTACATGAGGTTTCTTCGAGGTTTTCATAGAGATGGGCACATTGTCAAGGAGTTGAACAGTACGTTTATAGCCCTGATTCCGAAATACGGGAGGCCGGAATTATTGACTGATTATAGACCGATAAGTTTGGTCGGATCCCTGTATAAAGTATTAGCAAAGATTTTAGCTAATCGGTTAAAGAAGATAATAGGCATGATTATAGGTGAAACCCATATGGCTTTTATAAAGGATCGTCAAATCCTAGACAACTTCATTATAGCGGAAGAAATTATTCACACATGGAGAAAAGAGGGAATGGGAGGCCTTCTAGTCAAGCTGGATTTTGAGAAGGCGTATGACTTGTGTAGATCATGATTTTTTGGATTTTATGATGATAGAAATGGGGTTCGAAGAAAAGTGGAGGCTTTGGATGAAAAATTGCATATCGACACCGATGCTTTCGGTCTTGGTAAATGGTAGCCCAACTCCTCAATTCGGTCTTGAGAGAGGACTAAGGCAAGGTGATCCCCTCTCTCCGTTTCTCTTTAACATTGTCTCAGAAGGGTTGAGTGGCCTTTTTAGGAAGGCTTTCGAAACGGGCTTGGTAAAAGGGGCTTCGTTTGGAGACTCTCCCGTACATGTCTCCCACCTCCAATTTGCAGATGACACGATTCTTTTCCTCGAGCCCGAGGTGGAGTATCTCAGAAATTCTAAAAGGATTATGAGAATTTTTGAATTAGCGACGGGATTGCGAATTAACTTCCACAAATCATGTGTGGTTAGAGTGGGGAAGAGGGGGTTAAGAGATGAAGGGTGGGATGAGACTTTTGGTTGTATCAAAGCAAAGCTTCCTATTACTTACTTAGGCTTTCCGTTGGGTGGTCGGCCTAATACTAAGGCCTTTTGGGAACCAATTTTGCATCGCATCGAAGGCCGGTTAGCTCCGTGGAAAAAAAGGTTTCTTAATAAAGGCGGAAGGGTGGTCCTCATAAAGTCAGTCCTCTCGAGCATTCCTTCTTATTTCTTGTCCGTGTTTAGACTACCGGTCTGTGTGGCCTCAGCCATTGAAAAGCATCAAAGAACCTTTTTTTGGGGTGATAGAGTTGTGAAGAAAAAAATCCATGCAGTGGATTGGGACTCGGTGTGCCAAAGCAAAAGAAATGGTGGCTTGGGAATTGGTAAGATGGTTGATAAAAATAAAAGTTTGCTTGCCAAATGGATTTGGTGATTTGGGTCCGAGAATGCTTCGTTATGGAGAAGAGTGGTGTGTGCGAAGTATGGTGTTTCCTTGGACAGTTTATCTTGGGATTGGAAGTCCCCTAGGTCGGCTTCTTTTTTTGTAAAGGCAGTGGGCAGTCTCATGGAAGAGGGCACCGCATCTGAGAAGATTTTGAAGGAAGGTTTTAAGGTGGTAATTGGGTCCGGAAACAAGGCAAGCTTCTGGACGGACAGGTATGGTTTTGAACAGCCTTTAAAGACTACTTGTCTTAGAATCTATGCCTTGGCTTGGAACAAGAACGGTAGAGTTGCTGAGTATGGGGAGTGGCATGGATCAAGGTGGGAATGGGAGGTCAAGTTGAGGAGACCGGTATTTGACTGGGAGAAAGACCAATTAGGAGTTCTCTCAGACCTGCTAAGAAGCATTAAAATCCGTAGGCATATATCAGACGTCCTGGCCTGGTCGCATAGCTCAGATGGTCGATTTACAGTGAGCTCTTTTCGCAGGTGTATGGAAGAGATAAGGTTGGCTCCTAATTTGGATCACAAGTTCATATGGCAGGGTATATGCCCTCATAAGATTGAAATGTTTGCTTGGCAACTACTGAGAGGGCGTGTGATGGTTCAAAAGGTGATGCGAAAATTCGGTTTCAATCCAACCACTACTTCGGAATGCCCGCTGTGCAATTCTGAGGAGGAATCAATCAATCATTTGTTTCTTCATTGTAGGTGGACTCACGATCTTTGGTCTCGATGCATGAACTGGTGGGGAGTATCTTGCAACGCTAACAAGCACTTCAAAGATTGGGTTCACGGTTGGTCAGGACTGTGCCCAACGGCCAAAAACAGTAGAGCTTGGAACACTTTATTTTTTGCCTTGGTATGGACGACATGGAAGGCGAGAAATGGTCAGGTTTTCAAAGGTATTCAGACATCAACTCTTCAGGCAGCGGACATGGTGAAACTTCGGTTAGTGTGATGATTTAAATTTCATGGAAAAGGTTCACATGATGCCATCACTCTGTTATTGATTAATCCAAAGGATCGATGTGTTGACCCAATCTATCCTAAACCGATCAAGGCAGACGGCTGGTCTCCCCCAGCTTTGGGTTGCATGAAGTTCAATGTTGATGGTTCAGCAAAAGGAAAACCAGGCAATGCAGGCATTGGGGCGTCTTGAGGGACTCTTTGGGGAAGGTTATGGGTTTGTTTTCTCTTTTTATTGGCATTCAGGACTCCAACACGGCGGAGATCATGGCTATTCATAAAGCATGTTCGTTGTGCGTTGCTTCGAGGTTTTTAGTCGGGAAAGCGATAACAATTGCGAGCGATTCGAAGGTAGCAGTGTCCTGGATAAATGGCGATGGGGTGGGTAGCTTGAAGCATGTGGATATTATTTATGATATTCGTATCTACCTTGAAATTCTGGGGAACACAATGGTGACCTTCAACCCAAGATCGTCGAATTCTTTTGTTGATGCTTTAGCCAAGAAAGGGTCTAGTTTGGAAGGAGATTTGATCAGGTGGGAGGGGATGTGATTCGTTTGTAGCCGTGGGTGCTCTGTTTGGTGAGGCAGCAGGGGGCTATCTCGTTCTTGTGAGTTTTTGAGGGTGGTTTTCGTTTGGTGTGTGGAGTTTTTTTTCTTTTTTTGCTCGCTGTGGTGCTGCAGATAGAGCTGGGTTCTCCTGATGTCTTTTGTTGTTGTGTGTTGGCCAATGGCCTTGGTTCTCTTGTTAATAAAATTCTAATTGTTCAAAAAAAAAAAGAATAGATAGTTCGATTTACTTCTTATTAACAATAAATCACAGAGTTTAAATATGTTAAGAAAAAAATATAGATCATGAACTGATTCAAATTTGGTGCAGTAATATTGCTTTGTTTTGTCTTCCTTCATTTTCCATGACTAGGGGTAATTAATTAGTACGAAAGTTGACGTGGTAAATGACAAGCCTAGCTCCCATATCAATATTAACGATATTATGAGATAAGCCGTATCTTCCTCTTCAACTTCCAAATTTGTAACGGTTCAAAAACAAGATTCTATTAAAAATAAAGCAGATCGAAGATCGGCTTTAATCTATTTCAACGAAGTACAATGTGCAAAATCCAAGTTTAATGCACTCTTAATAAAATAGTTGTACACGACTTATTCACTTTTGTGATAGGAGTTCGAGTCGTACATTTATCCATTAAATTGTAAAATGTGGAGAAATCTATCCCTAGCTGTGGACACGTAGAAGTTGTATTCCAGATTTTGTTTATAGCGTTTGATCTTGTCAGGTCCTAATAAAAATCTAACCCGATTGACGTCGGATTTCGAAAAAAAAAAAATTAATGAAAGACAGTATGCAAATTTCGTGTTTACATCACGTTAATCCGAAGGAAACATACATATAACTAACCGTGACATGGCTTGTCTTCTCTTAATTTCTAGTTTTCTTCAAATCTACTCAAAATTAAAGTGTTCTTTAATTATCTCCAAAAACCACCAGCTGACATGACTTGAATTTGTCAATTAATATTATCAAATGATTCCCATTCGTCCACAGGTCAAAATAGATGGAAAAAAAATCATTTAATGTGTGTGGAATTTTCATGGTTGGCCAAGATAACTGTCAAGTGAAATGAATACCGATCGATATGTAGAGCTAACTTGATTTTCCAATGGATTCTTTGGTCTAACCTTGTGTAAGACTTTATTTAATAAGTCTTGGTCTTGCTTTTGAACCTCTAAACAAGTTCTGGCAATAAATTGAAAAAAAGCCCCCACTAGTGTAGCTAAGCTGGTAGATGGGCGAGCTTTGGACTTGGATAAATAACTCACAAATCAACTATTCGAATCCTACAAATAGCAAAAAGCTTCAAAAACAATAAGAATTCAACATACTAAGCTTCCCTTAAGATAATCCTCAGCTACAATTGTTTATCATTCAACCTTTTGTTTTGTATTTGTACATATTCCTGTTTCCCGTAGCAGAGGAGTGGATAAACTCAACAAATGAGGAAATTAATTTTTTTGAACGGCAAAAGTTTATTCATAAAATGGCCAAGAAGGCTGAGAAGAACAACAAGCACACAGGCTGAGAGACCAAGAAAACCAAAACAAGCCACAAAACCCAGAAAAGCAATAAGAAGCCAACACAATACCACACCCACCCACTAATGTACTATCAAGAAATACAAAAAGCCGTACAAGCCAAAAACAAAGAAAAATACTGCAGCTGCGACGAGATCAAATCACCAAAAAACCCACAACATCAGTAAAACAAAAACTATTAGCAATAGTTGAGTCACTTGACAGTTGACACATGCACAACTATTAGCAATATTTCAATGGGTGTCTTGTTCTAGTATAGGAGCCTTATTATTTATGGAGACAGTTTAACCTATTATAATGTAAAAATATGTGATTCTTTTTAGCATAAAGACACAAACTAAAACAAATAGTTAGACTTGGTAGTTAACCAGCCTTTAACTCCATGTCTCACGCAGCGAATGTTTGTCTAATGTTTCCTTGGGAATCGAAAGTTGCAATTTGTGCATAGGTGTTAAATAATTGACCCGAGTCAGCACCGGTACAAATTCTGCACCCGATAATTATTGTGAATTTAGCTAAGTAATTTAAGACATGATAACGTACTTATCAAGGATATCTAGTTATTGGATTGTTATTTATTACAAGATGGAGTTTTCTTATAAGAACCGCGTGGATCAAATCAAAGAGGCGAAGAAGATGAACCTCAGCGACAGTACAAGTTGTTTGACAATGACATATCTAGATAGCAAGTGAAGTTAATAATTATAATTGACAAATTTGTTGGTTTAACCTCATCCACCCAACATATTCTTTGAAACTTTCACGAGTTTTTGTAGGGTCAATGTGCTTGCTAGTTGCTAGTTGCTAGTTGCTACTAGCTAGTATTCTAAAAAGAAAAACTCTTTGCTTGATTTGTAATCAGGCCCTTAAAAACTGTGTGAAATGTATGTGGCCACCTGTGCATGGATATGATTTAGGTTTGGCCTCACCTGAGCTCCTGTTACTTGTAAAAAAGATCATCTTGAAGTTCAATCCCATGATTTAACATAAGATTCCTCCTTCAATTTTGCTGATGACTGATTTTATATGTATTCTTTATTGATCTGATCTTTTGTATACTAATTCTATAACAATTAATCATGTAAAGTGTATGTTTGTGTTAACAAGAATAGATAGTTCGATTTACTTCTTATTAACAATTAATCACAGAGTTTAAATATGTTAAGAAAAAAATATAGATCATGAACTGATTCAAATTTGATACAGTAATATTGCTTTATTTTGTCTTCCTTTATTTTCCATGACTAGGGGTAATTAATTAGTACGAAAGTTGATGTGGTAAATGACAAGCCTAGCTCCCATATCAATATTAACGAGATTATGAGGTCAAGTCGTATCTTCCTCTGCAGCTTCCAAATTTGTAATGGTTCAAAAACAAGATTCTATTAAAAATAAAGCTGATTGAAGATCAGCTTTAGTCTATTTTAACGAAGTACAATATTCAAAATCCAAGTTTAATGCACTCTTAATAAAATAGTTGTACACGCCTTATTCACTTATGTGATAGGAGTTCGAGTCGTACATTTATCCATTAAATTGTAAAATGTGGAGAAATCTATCCCTAGCTGTGGACACGTAGAAGTTGTATTCCAGATTTTGTTTGTAGCGTTTGATCTTGTCAGGTCCTAATAAAAATCTAACCCGATTGACGTCGGATTTCGAAAAAAAAATATTAATGAAGTACAGTATGCAAATTTCGTGTTTACATCACATTAATCCGAAGGAAACATACCTATAACTAACCGTGACATGGCTTGTCTTCTCTTAATTTCTAGTTTTCTTCAAATCTACTCCAAATTAAAGTGTTCTTTAATTATCTCCAAAACCACCAGCTGACATGACTTGAATTTGTCAATTAATATTATCAAATGATTCCCATTCGTCCACAGGTCAAAATAGATGGGAAAAAAAATCATTTAATGTGTGTGGAATTTTCATGGTTGGCCAAGATAACTGTCAAGTGAAATGAATACTGATCGATATGTAGAGCTAAGAGTGTTGGGTTTTGTGAAGCCAGAAATCAGCCAGAGGAACGGATTCCAGCATGCAGCGCGGCGCATACCGCGGCGTAGATAGGGAGCCCAAGCCGCGACACACACAGCGTTGAACTACAGAAGGTTGATGCTGTGCAGACCGCGGTGCGGACATAGTGTACATACTGCGGCATAGGACGCGATGTTTTCCAGTAGGTGATATGCGTTGTTGACCGGGCATAGACAAGTACCTACATCGCGGTATTCTGAGCGATGAAAGACAGCAGAAGAACCACGGTCCAGGTCGCGGGCTGCAACCGCGACCCAGACCGCGGTAGGTACGAAACCTGTTTAATTTTAGGAAAACTTGTGCGAAAAGAAAAGTGCTCCTTTAGGGTTTTGGCTTACCCTAGTGTTCCCATATAAATACTACTATTTCCCATTGTATTTAGTAGTGCATAATGTGTGAGAAAAATTGCTAGAGAGAGAGAGAGCAATTGTAGAGAAACTGAAAGAGAGACTGAGAGATTGTAATCAACTCTACAATAGTGGATTGAGTGCGGTGCGCTCCGTGGACGTAGGCAAATTGCTGAACCACGTAAAATCTTTGTGTCGTCTTTTTCTTCTTATTGCTTTCATATGATTTATTTGTGATTAGGTTTGTGTGTGTGCGATTTATTCTTAACAACAATTGGTATCAAAGCCTGGTTGGGACAATTTTATTTTATTTTATTACACAAATCTAGGTTTTCTCGAGGTCAACGATTTCGTCGTAGAGATGGAGTCAGAAAAGGATACGCACAAGATTGAGAAATTCAATGGGACGAATTTCAGCTTCTGGAAGATGCAGATGGAAGATTATCTGTACCAGAAGGATCTGCACTGGCCGATAAAAGAGAGACCGAAGGATATGACCGACGAAGATTGGTCAAAGAAGCGGAAACCGAAGAATATGGATGATGATGATTTTGAACTCCTGGACCGGAAAGCATTAGGAGTAATTCGTCTCAGTTTGACGAAGCAGGTCGATTTCAACGTAAAGGATCAACAGACTGCCAAAGATCTAATGGATACTCTATTAGACCTATATGAACAGCCTTCTGCGGTAAGGAAAGTCCATCTTGTCAAGAAGCTATCAACCTTGAAGATGGCGGAAAGTCAGAACTTTAAAGAGTTTCTGAATCAATTCAACGAAGTGAAGGATGGGTTATGTTCATTGTCTATGGGTTTCAATGAGGAGTTTATGGTAGTATTTATGCTCACCCAATTGCCAGAAAGTTGGAAGATGACAAGTCAGTCAATTGCCAACTCGTTCGGGAAAGAAAAATTGAACTTCCAACAGGTTGTGAACATGATCATGACCGAAGAAATCAGGTTGCGTGAAGAGGGATTAGGGGCATCTACATCTTCAGCACTGAATTTGGAAGGTAGAGAAGGCAGAAACAGAAATCGAAACACGAATCAACAGGGGAAGATCAAAGTCAAGAGGAAAATCTAAATCCAGGTATCAGGTCAACTATTTGGGAAATCAGCAACAAAGCAAGAAGGATGTAGAGTGCTGGAATTGTGGTAAGAAGGGCCACTTCTCGTATAAGTGTAGATCTGAGAAGAAGGATAAGAGCAACAGCAGCACGAATTGTGTATCTGAGGAGTCAGATGACTGCCTCATCTGCTCGTTGGAAAGCAAGACGGAGTCCTGGGTTTTGGATTCAGGAGCGTCATTCCATGCCACACCTCACAGGGAATTGTTTGAGAATTACGACTCCAGAAATTTGGGTAAGGTGTATCTTGGTGACGATTAAGCATGCAATATTACCGGGAAGGGAGATGTGAAGATTTAGCTGAAAGGGTCAGTTTGGAAACTCGACAATGTGAGGCACATACCGGATTTGAGGAAGAACTTGATCTCTATTGGGCAACTGGCGTCAGATGGCTACATGACAACTTTCACAAGTGACAAGTGGAAGATTTCGAAGGGTATTATGACAATCGCCCGAGGAAATAAGAATGGGTCACTTTATACAACAACAGATGGATGTGGTTCAATCGCTCTGGCGGAAGGTAAAGATGATTCGAACTTATGGCACCAGAGGTTTAGGCACATGAGTAATCAGGGGCTGAAGTGTCTGCATTCGAAAGGAAAGTTGCCAGAATTGAAGAATATTGAGGTTGATTTCTGTGAGAGCTGCATATTAGGAAAACAGAAGCGAGTGAGCTTCAAGAAGGCCGAAAGAGTACCGGTAAAGGAGAAGCTGGAACTAGTGCACACCGATGTTTGGGATCCAGCTTTAGTCTCGTCAACCAGGGGTAAACAGTATTTCGTCACTTTCATCGACGATCATTCCAGAAAGGTATGGGTTTACTTCTTGAAATACAGATCTGAAGTGTTTGATGTTTTCAAGAGATGGAAAGCTAGGGTTGAGAACGAGACAGGTTTAAAAATCAAAAAGCTGTATTCAGACAATGGTGGAGAATATGAAGACAATGAGTTCAAGAAGTTTTGCTACCAAAGCGGGATAAAGCTCAGTAGAACGGTTCCTAAAACCCCACAGCAGAATGGTATAGCAGAACGGATGAACAGAACATTGACTAAGAGAGCCAGAAGCATGAGGTTACATTCAGGGTTGCCAAAACAGTTCTGGGCATAAGCAGTCAATACAGCAGCGTATTTGATCAATAGAGGACCATCAAAGCCCTTGGACCTCGCTATACCAGAGGAGATCTGGACTGGGAAAGAGGTAAAATTTTCTCATCTTAAAGTGTTTGGGTGTGTTTCCTATGTACATGTAGGTGATCATGGGAGAAGTAAGTTAGACGCCAAGTCAATGAAGTGCACTTTGGTGGGCTGTGGAGAAAATGAATTTGGTTACAAGCTGTGGGATGACCAAAACCGTAAGATGATCAGAAGTAGAGATGTCGTCTTCAACGAAAGGGTCATGTACAAAGACAGGAACACACAGGTGTCTGAGCTGGAAGAGCCAGAGTATTTTGGGTCGGATGATGTACCGGATAGCGGGATCGTGGAACATATTAAACAGAATGACGAAGAGCAAGGTGTGCAGCCCCAAGTTCAAGAACCTATCCCACATAGAGATGTTCCAATGACACATGCTCAAAGTACATTAAGAAGATCAACTCGAACTCCTGTACCAAATAGGAAGTACTTGCAATACATGTTGTTGACAGATGCAGGAGAACCTGAGTGCTATGATGAGGCATGTAAGGGAGAAGATGCGAGTAAGTGGGAGCTTGCAATGAAGGATGAGATGAAGTCGTTGGTATCTAACCGAACTTGGGAATTAGCCAAGCTGCCTGAAGGAAAGAAAGCCCTACAGAATAAGTGGGTGTTTCGGATCAAAGAGGAACATGATGGTTCCAAGAGATACAAGGCACGACTAGTAGTCAAAGGTTTCCAACAAATTGAAGGTATTGACTACTCTGAGATTTTCTCTCCTGTTGTTAAACTAACTACGATCCGGTTAGTTTTGAGTATTGTCGCAGCAAAAGGGTTATATCTGGAGCAGTTAGATGTGAAGACTGCATTTCTTCATGGTGATTTGGAGGAAGAGATATACATGAAGCTACCAGAGGGGTTTGCGGAAGATGGCAAGGAAGAGTTGGTATGTAGATTGACGAAGAGCTTGTATGGTTTAAAACAAGCTCCCCGACAGTGGTACAAGAAGTTTGATGGGTTTATGCAAGGCAATGGCTATTTAAGATACAATGCTGACCACTGCTGCTACTTCAAAAAGGTTAAGTCAAGTTTTATTATTTTTCTACTTTATGTTGATGACATGTTAGTAGTTGGTGCAGATTTAGAAGAGATTAACAATTTGAAGAAGAAATTTTTGTTTTCTTAGCTCCTGAAAAGGCCGTTTTTGTCGTTTTTGAAAAGTTTCGTTTTTGCCATAATTTTAGTTTTCCAAGTCCGAATCGACTTCCGTCAATTCCAGCTTGCTTAGGCTTATTAATAGTATTAGTTTTTGCATTAATCTCAATTTTTCCTTTTTTAGTAATTTTTCGTATTTAGGGTCGTTTTCTTGTTCTGTAAGGAATACGATTAGGGTTAGGATTTGTTTGCTTTAAATAATCATGTAAGCCGAAAGGCTAGACAGTTTTTGATTTATAAAATGTAGAGTTTCTCTAATTATCTCCCAATTTCGGTATTCCTTGTGAATCAACGAACTTGAAGCCTAATAATCCGGTATTCGTACGCGAATCAACGGAGCGTTAGTAGGTTGTTTTCAATTTGTTTCTTGCAGGTTTTCTCGACAGAGCTTCCGCTACATCACTTATGTGATAGGAGTTCGAGTCTTATATTTAACCATTAAATCGTAAAATGTGGAGAAAGCTATCCATAATTGTAGACTTGATCGTAGGGGTTGTATTCCAAATTTTGTTTGTAGCGTTTGATCTTGTCAGGTCCTAATAAAAATCTGACCAGATTGGTGTCGGATTTCAAAATAAAATAAATTAATGAAGTACAATGTGCAAATTTCGTGTTCACATCACATTAATCCGAAGGAAACATACATATAACTAACCGTGACATGGCTTGTCTTCTCTTAATTTCTAGTTTTCTTCATATCTACTCCAAATTAAATTGTTCTTTAATTATCTCCAAAAACCACCAGCTGACATGACTTGAATTTGTCAATTAATATTATCAAATGATTCCCAGTCGTCCACAGGTCAAAATATATGGGAAAAAATCATTTAATGTGTGTGGAATTTTCATGGTTGGCCAACATAACTGTTCAAGTGAAATGAATACTGATCGATATGTAAAGCTAACTTGATTTTCCAATGGATTCTTTGGTCTAACCTTGTGTAAGACTTTATTTAATAAGTCTTGGTCTTCCTTTTGAACCTCTAAACAAGTTCTGGCAATTAATTGACAAAAAGCCCCCACTAGCGCAGCTCAGCTGGTAGATGAACGAGCTTGAAACTTGGATAAATAACTCACAAATCAACTATTCGAATCCTACTAATGATAAAAAGCTTCAAAAACAATAAGAATTCAACATACTAAGCTTCCCTTAAGATAATCCTCAGCTACCACCCACAATTGTTTATCATTCAACCTTTTGTTTTGTAGCTGTACATATTCCTGTTTCCCGTGACAGAGGAGTGGATAAACTGAACAAATGAGGAAATTAATAAAAGATGATATTATTCATGTGGATAGCCGGAGAGACTTGAGTCACTTGACAGTTGACACACAACTATTAGCAATATTTCAATGGGTGTCCTGTTGTAGTATAAGAGCCCTATTATTTATGGAGACAGTTTAACTTACTATAATGTACCAATGCTAATTATTATTTTTTTATTTAACCAGTTTTTCATATTTCATGTTGTTGACAAATTGGCTCAATTCCACCTACCACACCCTTCACCTACCACCCACCAACTCCTTGAAATGTATATTGTTGACAATGGGGAAAAAACCAAACCACCATGTTGAAAATGGGGGATGGTTGTCTCTGTCTTTCCCCTATAAATAAAACCCTCAGCAAGGCAATAATATCAGAGAAAACAAGCAGCAGAGAAGCAAAGCTTCCAGAGAGAGTTCTTGAGAGTTTTAGAGAAAAAAACTCTGTATTTGTATAATTCTGAAATATATTAGTTTGCTGCCTCCTGTGGACGTAAGCAATTGTCGAACCACGTAAATATCTGTGTCTTTGTGTTGTGTGCATTTTTCTGTTTAATTTCTGGCCATTTCCGCAACAAATTGGTATCAGAGCTTTGGTTTTGGTAAAGTCCAGAAATTTCAAAGTGCTCGAATCACTGTTTGGAGGGTACCGTTGTGTTCCTCTCGGAAATACGATTCCAACGCCGGTGACCGCATCCCAAACGGAGCTCAAACGAACTTTCTAGCTTCGGTCAAAGTTCGGTCAACTCTGGAAAAATTTCCAGAAATTTTCTGCAAAATTTTTCAAGGAAGAAGACGACACTGTAGCGCCACGTCATCAGCCATGTCAGCGCCCAGTCAACGGCCACCTCGTCGTCCAGTCATTGCCACGTCAGCGCCACGTCATCAATAAGCCATGTTAGTGCCACGTCGCCTCTTAGGAGAATATTCTGTTACCATCAGAGAATATTCCGTTATCTGTAGAATATTCCGTTACACTAACAGAATATTCGGAGTCAACTCGGTCCAAAAGTATTTTTTGCCTAACTCAGTGCAATTTTCACCCGTTTTCGACAAAGTCGGACTTGTTTTCAGCTATTTGACCGTTCCGGACGCAACTGTGCCATCCGCTTCAGCTAATTCCGCTTGTAAGTACTAGTTTTACTTAGTCAAGCTTTATTAACTCTATTTCCGGGCACGATGGAAGATCCAAAAGCTGGAGAAATCTTGGAACAGTCAATTGAACCTCAAACCTCGGCATCAACCAGCAGTTCTTGGCAAAGAAGCTCGATATCAAATGAGAAATTTGATATTGAGAAGTTTGACGGCACCAACAACTTTGGAATGTGGCAATGCGAAGTTCTGGATCTGTTATTCCGGGAAGGATCTGATATTGCCTTGAGTTCCAAACCTAAGAATATTTTCGATGAAGATTGGAAGTATGTAAATCGTCAAGCCTGCGGCACAATTCGGTTGTGTTTAGCTAAGGACCAGAAGTACTTTGTCATGAAGGAGACTATGGCATCAAGTCTCTGGAAAAAGTTGGAGGACAAGTACATGACGAAAAGCATAGAGAACCGACTCTATCTGAAGAAGAAGCTCTTTCGTTTCCAGTACAAGAAAGATAAAGCTGATGATGAAGAGGATTCAGCTTTTACAGTTTCATCATCAGACAACCATTATGATAGATGGATTATGGATTCTGGCTGTTCCTATCATATGTGTCCCAAAAGGCAATGGTTTTCAAGCTTTCAGGAGCTTGATGGAGGAGTTGTCCTTATGGGCAATGTCAACACCTGCCAGACGAAAGGGATAGGAACTATCCGCTTGAAGATGCACGATGGTACAATCAGACGACTGACAGACGTCAGATATGTTCCTGATCTGAAGAAGAACCTCATTTCACTCGGGGTCTTAGACTCCAGCGGTTACAAGGTGACCATGGAAGATGGAGTCCTGAAGGTTGTACGAGGTGCATTCTTGGCAATGAAAGGTACTCGACAGAGAAATCTATATTTTCTAGACGGGTACACAGTCACAGGGAGAGCAGCTGTCTACAGCAGTTCTGACGATGAGTCATCTGATACTTCTCGACTCTGGCACATGCGCTTAGGGCATGTCGGTGAGAAGGCTTTGCAAGGTTTGGTGAAGCAAGGTCTCCTGAAAGGTGCAAAGACAGGTAAACTTGATTTCTGCGAGCATTGTGTCATGGGAAAGCAGACAAGAGTGAAGTTCAGCACCGCCATTCATCGTACAAAAGCAACACTGGATTACGTTCACACTGATGTTTGGGGGCCTTCCAAAAATGCTTCATTGGGAGGTAAACATTATTTTGTGACGTTTATTGATGATTTCTCCAGGTATGTTTGGGTATACACCATGAAGCATAAATATGAAGTTCTGGATATCTTTCTTCAATGGAAGAAGATGATTGAAAACCAGACAGACAGAAAGATTAAAAGGCTCAGATCAGACAATGGCGGGGAATACAAATCAGATCCTTTCATGAAATTTTGTCAGGATGAAGGGATAATCAACACTTTACAGTTCCCGGCACGCCACAACAGAACGGTGTAGCAGAACGGATGAACCGTACTTTGGTGGAGAAAGTTCGATGTATGCTTTCTCAATCCGGCCTGAGCAAGACATTCTGGGCAGAGGCTTTGGTGTATGCCTCTCATATAGTCAATAGACTACCTGCTTCTGCACTTGATGGGAAAACTCCCAAGGAGGTATGGTCTGGACAACCAGTTTTGGATTATGATCGATTGCATATATTCGGATGTCCAGCATACTTTCATGTTACAGAATCCAAACTGGATCCTAGGGCCAAGAAAGTTGTTTTCTTGGGCTTTAGTGAAGGAGTTAAGGGATTCAGACTATGGAATTCTGAGTCAAAGAAGATCGTCTTAAGCCGAGACGTTACCTTTGATGAATCTGCGATACTGAAACAAATACCTCCAAACACAGAGAATGAGAATCCAAATTCTCTACGATAGGTGGAGTTTGAGACTCCTAAGAAGTCAGAAAAGGCTTCTCCGACATTCAACCGTCCTGATGAGGATTTTGATAGTCAGGACGAGATATCAGTTGAGGTGGAGGATTCAGAACCATTATCTGAGATCAGACAACAGCCAGAATCCATTGCCACCAGCAGACCGAAACGAGACATTCGGATACCCGCCCGTTACACAGACATGGTAGCATACGCTCTTCCAGTAACTGATGATGATGTTCCGTACACCTTTAAAGAAGCTGTGCTCAGTTCGGACAGTGTCAGGTGGAAGAAGGCGATGGATGAGGAGATGCAATCACTTCATCAGAATGAAACTTGGAAGTTGACGCCACTTCCAAAGGGAAAAAGAGCTATAGGGTGCAAATGGGTCTATGCCAAGAAGGAAGGTACTCCTAGCAAAGACAACATCAGATACAAAGCCAGATTAGTAGCGAAAGGCTACGCACAGAAGGAAGGAATAGACTATAATGAGGTATTCTCACCTGTTGTCAAGCATTCGTCTATTCGGATTCTATTGGCTTTGGTTGCACAATTTGATCTGGAGTTATCTCAACTCGACGTGAAGACTGCATTCCTCCATGGTACTTTGAACGAGGAAATCTATATGTCTCAGCCAGAAGGGTTCAAAGTTCCAGGACGTGAGAATTTAGCTTGCAAGCTGAGCAAGTCTCTGTATGGTTTGAAGAAATCACTGAGACAGTGGTACAAACGGTTTGATAGCTTCATGATGACTCAGAAGTACACACACAGTCATTTTGATCACTGTGTATACTTTCGCAAACTCCAAGATGGTACATTTGTCTATTTGCTCTTATATGTGGATGATATGCTGATAGCATCTAAGAGCAAGGTGGAGATCGACAGGCTGAAGGCTCAATTGAGCTCAGAGTTAGACATGAAGGATCTTTGAGAGGCAAAGAAGATACTTGGTATGGAGATCAAAAGAGACCGAGCAAAAGGTACCATCTGTTTGACCCAGACTCAGTATTTGAAGACTGTACTTCAGAGGTTTGGCATTGATAGCAAGTCTAAACCTGTAAGTACACCGTTAGCTCCACATTTCAAACTGAGTGCACTGATGTCACCAACTACTGATGATGCAAAGAGGCAAATGGATCATGTTCCATATGCAAATGTTGTTGGTGCCTTGATGTATGCGATGGTGTGTACTAGACCCGACATTTCACACGCCGTAAGTATGGTGAGCCGTTACATGCACAATCCTGGTAAAGGCCACTGGCAAGCAGTGAAATGGATTCTACGGTACATTCAAGGTACTGTAGATATTGGTTTGAAGTTTGAGAGAGATCAGACAATTGACAAACATATCATAGGATATGTTGATTCTGATTATGCTGGTGATCTTGACAAACGCCGATCTACTACTGGTTATGTGTTCACTATGGCAGGAGGACCAGTAAGTTGGAGATCAACTTTACAGTCAACAGTGGCTTTGTCTACTACTGAGGCCGAGTATATGGCTGTAACAGAAGCTTTCAAAGAAGCCATTTGGTTTCGTGGTTTGATTAGGGACTTGGGTATTGTTCAGGAAAACATGGAGATTTTCTGCGATAGCCAGAGTGCCATTTGTTTGGCAAAGAACCAGGTTCATCATAGTCACACCAAGCATATAGACGTCCGTTACCACTTTATTCATGAAATAGTAGATGAAGGGAATATTCTACTTCAGAAGATCGGAACTGCAGACAATCCTGCAGATATGTTAACAAAAGTGGTAACAGGGATCAAGTTCCAACACTGTATGGACTTGATCAATATCTCTCGAAATCGTAGCGTCTAAAGGGCGTAATGGAGGCAGCATCGATTGGTGGATTCTCGCCAAGGTGGAGATTGTTGACAAATTGGCTCAATTCCACCTACCACACCCTTCACCTACCACCCACCAACTCCTTGAAATGTATATTGTTGACAATGGGGAAAAAACCAAACCACCATGTTGAAAATGGGGGATGGTTGTCTCTATCTTTCCCCTATAAATAAAACCATCAACAAGGCAATAATATCAGAGAAAACAAGCAGCAGAGAAGCAAAGCTTCCAGAGAGAGTTCTTGAGAGTTTTAGAGAAAAAAACTCTGTATTTGTATAATTTTGAAATATATTAGTTTGCTGCCTCCCGTGGACGTAGGCAATTGCCGAACCACGTAAATATCTGTATCTTTGTGTTGTGTGCATTTTTCTGTTTAATTTCTGGCCATTTCCGCAACACATTTGACATATTTAAGTTCTTTTTTTTTTGTTATTTGATCCTTGAGAAATATTTATTGAATACAAGAAATGTATGAGCTACTGTCAAACAAGAAAAAAAAATGTACGAGTGAGTAACAAGACCTGCATAATTGTAATATCTTATCCTTTAGATGACAAATAAATACATTTTTTTCAATTATTTTTACATGAAATTGGTGCATAATCAAATAGTATATTATTTTAAAAATATATAACATTTTTAAATTTCATGTCATCATAAATAATATTAAATATACATTATATAATTTGAAATTTATATTTATTAACAGAGATGGATATATTAATATTGATACAAGAACCTAATTTCTAATATTGTATAACAAGACTTTAACCCAACCCAACTACCCAAGCATAGAGCAAACTTGCAAAGTCTTCCCAAATAAACTCGATATAGAAGATAATGGCAGAGATGGGCCCCCCTTCCACAGTTACACACTTGACCCAAGTCTCCGGTCTTGCCAAAATTTCTATAAAAAAAACAAGGATCGTGGTTATAAATATACGGAGATAATCATCACTCCACTATGCACAACCCAAAAATCATAAAAGATGCCTAAGACATTGAATTTGGAAATTCTACTCTTGCTTGTTTTTCTTGTCCTGTTAATTTCTTCAAAACCGTATATGGCTTCTGCTTCTATTGAAGAAGCAAATGCTCTTCTGAATTGGAAAGCCAGCTTTGCAAACCAAACTCAGTCTCAGCTACCTTCATGGAATCTGCTTTCTCACAAACCAAGCACCACAAGCCCATGCACTTGGTTTGGAATTTCTTGCAACTCTGCTGGCAGCGTCATCAAGATCAACATTACCGATTTTGGTTTGAATGGTACGCTTCAAGAGTTTTCATTCTTGTCTTTTCCTAATCTTAAATATGTTGATCTTTATCTGAATTCACTCTTCGGTACCATTCCTTCTCAGATTGCATCCCTTTCCAAACTCATATATCTAGGTCTATCCTATAATCACTTCTCTGGAGAAATCCCACCAGAAATTGGTCTCCTTACAAATCTTCAGTTCTTGTACCTTGGCAAAAATCAGTTAAATGGCTCAATTCCTTACGAATTAGGTCATTTAAGGTCTCTTTATGATCTTTCCATGTCTAGAAATCAACTACATGGTCCAATTCCTGCTTCTCTGGGCAATTTAAACAACCTGACTTATTTGTATCTCTATAACAATTCGCTTTCAGGTTCCATTCCTCTAGAATTAGGAAATCTAACAAATTTACTTGAACTATACATTGATACCAACAATCTTTCTGGTTCAATTCCTACCACTTTGGGAAACTTGAATAAACTAAATGTGCTGTATGCATTCCAAAATAACATTTCTGGTCCAATCCCCCATGAAATAGGAAATTTGAAGTCTCTTGTCTCCCTATGCTTTTATTCAAACAATCTTTCTGGTTCAATTCCACCATCTTTTGGTGGTTTGAGAAACCTGACTCTTCTTTATCTCTATCGAAATCAACTTTCAGGCCTCATTCCTAAAGAGTTAGGAAATTTGATATCCATGGCTGATCTTGAGTTAAGTCAAAATCAACTTTCTGGTCCAATCCCCCATGAAATAGGAAATTTGAAGTCTCTTGTCATGCTACACTTTGCTGAAAACAATCTTTCTGGTTCAATTCCACCATCTTTTGGTGGTTTGAGAAACCTGACTTTTCTTTATCTCTATGGAAATCAACTTTCAGGCCTCATTCCTAAAGAGTTAGGAAATTTGATATCCCTGACTGATCTTGAGTTGAGTGAAAATCAACTTTCTGGTCCAATCCCCCATGAAATAGGAAATTTGAAGTCTCTTGTCTCCTTACGCTTATATTCAAACTGTCTTTCTGGTTCAATTCCACCATCTTTTGGTGGTTTGAGAAACCTGACTCTTCTTTATCTCTATCGAAATCAACTTTCAGGCCTCATTCCTAAAGAGTTAGGGAATTTGGTATCTCTTACTGATCTTGAGTTGAGTCAAAATCAACTTTCAGGCCACATTCCTGAAGAATTAGGAAATTTGATATCCCTGAAATATCTATATTTGGATGTAAATCAACTTTCAGGCCTCATTCCTAAAGAGTTAGGAAATTTGATATCCCTGACTAATCTTGTGTTGAATCAAAATCAACTTTCAGGCGTCATTCCTAAAGAGTTAGGAAATTTGATATATCAGACGGATCTAGAGTTGTATCATAATCAACTGACCGGTTCAGTTCCTT
This sequence comes from Dipteronia sinensis, assembly GCA_033220585.1. Lineage (NCBI taxonomy): Eukaryota > Viridiplantae > Streptophyta > Magnoliopsida > Sapindales > Sapindaceae > Dipteronia > Dipteronia sinensis. Next base: position 4,360,364 of record CM065638.1, on the reverse strand, counting down.
CTTCCTTTGGTAATTTAACTAATCTAGAAGTTCTATTTCTCGATTGTAACAACCTTTCTGGTTCGATTCCACCATCATTTCGTGGTTTGAAAAACCTCAGTCTTCTTTACCTCGATGAAAATCAACTTTCCGGCGGTATACCTTCGGAATTTGGGTTACTAACTAATCTCTTGGAGTTGGACCTATCCAGAAACAATCTGACGGGGGAGATCCCTCATTCTATCTGCAATCTTATTTCAATTCAAATTCTTCATCTTTCTCATAACAACTTGTGCGGCACTATTCCTGAATGCATTGGACATTTTAGCACCAATCTCTTCGTGTTGGATCTACAGAAGAATACATTTCATGGCACCATTCCTGGATCGTTTGCAAAGGGCAATCAATTGAAGACTCTCAACTTCTATGGCAATGGATTTGAAGGGCCAGTCCCATCATCTTTGGTCCATTGTAGAATGCTTCAAGTTCTAGATCTTGGAAACAATAAGGTAACAGATACCTTCCCATATTGGTTGGGAACTCTTCCGGAACTGCAAGTTTTTGTTCTTCGATCCAATAAGTTTTACGGTTTTCTAAGAGATTTCGAGGACAGTAATTCATTCTCTAAGTTGCAAATATTTGATCTCTCAAACAACAATTTCAGTGGTTTTTTGCCAGCAGGGTACTTTGCAAGTCTTAATGCTATGATGAATGTTGGTGGAGATGAAAGTACGTTGGAATATATGGGGTACTCCTATTATTATGATTCTGTATCACTGGCGTTAAAAGGAAATGAGATTGAAATAGTGAAAATATTAACAAATTTCATTGTCATAGATTTTTCAAACAATAGCTTCTTTGGAGAGATTCCAGAAGTAATTGGCAAGCTACAATCACTTCATCTTCTTAACCTTTCTCAAAATAGCTTGACAGGCCATATCCCTTCATCGCTAGGAAATTTGTCAGCACTTGAATCCTTGGACCTCTCTTCAAACAGGCTTGTTGGAGAGATTCCAAAGCAGTTGACAAGTTTGAATTTTCTGGGAGTTCTAGTCCTATCGCGAAATCAACTCTCTGGACCTATACCTCGAGGCAGCCAATTTGATACTTTTGGAAATGATTCTTACAGTGAAAACTTGGGATTATGTGGATTTCCACTATCAAGTGATTGTCACAAAGATGAGACACCACAACCATCTCTAATATCAGAAAATGATACAGAGTCTGAATATATATTTGGTTGGAAAGTTGTGTTGATGGGTTATGGATGCGGAATTGTGCCTGGAATGATAATGGAATATCTCGTATTCTCTCTCGGAAAGCCTCGGTGGCTTGTATGAATTGTTGAGAAGGAAAACCGTAGAAAGGTGAGAAGGCCAAATGACAGACACAGAGGAAGAAACCGTGCCTCTCAATAATTCTCCACTTTGTTGAGTGTTACAATCTTATGGCAACAATTCTGAGTTGTTTGTCATCATCATGTATCATGTAATAAAATTTACAAAACACATTTTGTTTTTATCAGCATGTAAGTTGTTATGTTACTTCTAAAACTCTTGAATTTCTGGAAATCAAAGTTTTTTTTTGAAACTGCAGGAAATTTATTGAAGAAAAACATAGCAAACAGGAAACAAAGCCAAAGACACAAACGAAGCAAAGACAAAAGGAGATGGAGAAAGCACCAAAGAAGACTCCCAGACAAAACAAAAGTTAAAAAGAATCAAAACAAAACGAAAACTAGCTTAGATCACTCCAAACAAGTCTGTCTCCACCACGACTAGAGCTGTTCTTAGCTAAACAATCCGCAAACGAATTCATAGATCTCGGAACCAACTTGATTTTTAGTCCTTCAAAAGCCTGAAGGAATTTTCTGATATCATACACCAAGTTAACCAAATGAGGCTCCTAAAATCTTCGCCATTGCACCAAGACACCACCGACTTCGAGTCGTTGTAGATCGTGATCTGGCGACCCTGTAAAAACTGATTGCCAATCACCAGCTTACACGCTCTATGAATGGCAAGAATTTCAGCAGAAGTAGCGTTTGTAAACCCCACAAAGGAAGAGAATAAGCATAAAATCTTACTACTGAAGTCCCGAAGAACGCCACCGATACCAGCGTCGCCCGGGTTACCTCTAGACGAACCATCCACGTTGAAACTCAAAGAAGAACCCGAGGGAGGAATCCATTCACTAACCCTTTTGGCCTTGACAGAGCACGAATCCACACAGCTCTCACTTATGTCCAGAATGAGCAAGGATAAGTCCACTTCAGAGCCCTTGCCATGATTCTTGAACCAAAGAGCCACACGAAATTTGATCATATCCAAAGCCTTACTAATGGTTGCAGTGCTGTTGCGGAAGACCACCTCATTTCGACACTCCCATATCAACCATATGACAGCAAAGAACAGAGTGTTCCAAGGTCTCTTCCTCGGGCCCGAAGGATATAGCGCATTCCACCCCATCATCCAGTCCTTTACTATCGAAGGAGAACAAATACTGACATCCCACCAGCCCATACAGGTTCTCCAAATCTCGTTGGTCCAGTCACAGAGAAGGAACACATAGTCAATCGATTCATTCTCTCCTTCACATAACGGGCAGCCCGAACTGGCCACCTGAGCCATGCCAAACTTAAGCAACACCTCTCTCACCAAAGTCCTTCCTCTCGCCAATTGCCAAGCAAAAACTTCAACTTTCGGAGGACACAACCCCTGCCAAATGAAATCATGGAAAAGATCCACCGTATCACTATTATCTTCCAGACACTTCCTGAAAGAGCTCACAGAGAAAAGGCCATCTGTGGTGTAACACCAAGCCATAGCGTCCGGAATGCTATTTCTTAAATGGAAACTATCCAAAACTATCTGGAAACAATTCCACTGATCAATCTCCCAATTGAACAAAGGTCTTCGTAAAAGCATTTTCCAAACCCACACCAAATTCTCCCAACTGCCATACTCATTGATCACTCCTGACTTATTAGAAGCCAGAACATAGATTCTCGGAAAAGCATGCATAAGAGGTTCTGAGTCCCAAATAACATCCTGCCATAACCGAATCCTTTCCCCATTCCCAACCACCAACTGAAAACCAATTTTTACGATGTTACCAGCTCTGTGTTCTTCATTGAACATCCGACTGATGTTTTTCACAAAAGGTGACCCCGCTCTTAACTTCTCACAATTCCACCGCAAAGGATTGTTGCCTAGGCCGTACTTGCCACAAAGAACCTTCTTCCAAAGGGAAGACTCCTCTCTCCCAAATCTCCATATCCACTTGGCCATCAGGCTCAAGCCTTTATTCCTCATTCTCCCGACACCAAGACCCTCAAACTTTTTCTGATTGCAAATGGACCCCCAATCCACCGAGTGAACTTTCTTTTTTTGGAGACTATCATTCCAGAAGAAGTCTCTTTGGAGCTTTTCCAATTTCTTTGCCACTACCACTGGAATAGAGAAAACGGTCATAAAATAAGACGGAAGACTTGAGAGCACTGCTTTGATAAGAACCAGACGACCCCCTTTGGAGATAAAAGCTCTTTTCCACGGAGCAAGCCTTTGCTCCACCTTCTGGACTATAGGATTTCAGAAAGCCTCCCTACTGCTATTTCCGCCTAGTGGGAGACCCAAATAAGAGACAGGAAGTGTCGACGAAATGCATCGAAAAACAGCCGCCCAATTCTCCTGGTCTGTCCTTTTCTTGCCCACTCTAACAAGACAAGATTTATGGAAATTTATCTTTAATCCAGAAACTAGTTCAAAACACCTGAGAATTCTTTTTGCATTCTTTAGAAATTCCAAATTAGGAGCTAAAAACAATATCGTGTCGTCAGCAAACTGCAAGTGCAAAATGTGAACACTGCCATTGTCAAAAACCACGCCCCTGATAAGATCCAACTCTTTTGCTTGGGCGAACATACCACTTAGGACCTCCACAACCATGTTGAAAAGGAAAGGAGACAATGGATCGCCTTGACGCAACCCCTTCTCAATTGGAAATTGCTCCGTGGGACAACCATTAACTAAAACCGACATAGAGGGGGAAGAAACGCACCATTTTATCCACTCCTTCCATCTCTCCCTGAAACCCATCCTATCTAGGACTTCAAGCAAAAAAAGGTGATCCACACTGTCGTATGCCTTCTCGAAATCCAGTTTGACCAAAAGGCCCCCTGTTTCGTCTTTCTTCCAAGAGTGAATAACTTCCTCAGCAATTACAAAGCTGTCAACAATCTGTCGATCCCTCACAAAAGCCATTTGGTCAGTTAATCACTGATCCCGCTTGCAGATCTCAAGGTCATATGCATCTGAACAACCCCAACAAAGAACTTCGCCTCCTTTCTACTTCTAGCTTGTTAATATGAACACCGGTGATCTTGGGCGTATTTTGTGTTGGTCGTTGAATCTATAAGTTATTTGCCCATAGCTCCATCAGGAGTCTATTTTTGTTGCTGATGATCCAATGAGTTAACTTTATTACGCTGTGAAATTGCTATAATGACTTTCATGTGGTAATTATATTATTAATAATTATTCTCCATCATGGAATATTATTAATATTCTTGTTATTTTGCGAATGGGTCAAATCTAATATGTGTCAAGCTGTATATTAATGGACTCATTGCAGGTTTTTCTAACATTCAATCAGAAATAGCAGTGTACCCCTTACAGGTTGAACGTACATGGCTTCTCTGTTCACTCACACTGTAAATTTTAAATGTTTTCAAGCCAACAATTAAGATTGAACACATCCAAGGTGATATTGAACTCACTGCCATGAAAATCTCTTTAGAAATTAAGTAAAAGGTCTCGTAAGTGGAAATTAAAGAAGAATCAAATAATTACATTACATTTGATGGCAGTGTTAATAAAAGTATTCTTACTAGAAACAAAAACAGCTCAAACTCTCCCATCAAACCGACCAAAAAAATCAACCTTCTTCTTCTTCTCCAACTCATAATAAACTAGTGTCTTCTAGTCAAAGTCATGCCAACTTGCATATATTTATGATAATACAAGACGATTATATTCTAACAAATTTAATATATATGAATAATAATTTTATTGATTGTGGGGACTTGGGAGAGAGACCTTCATTCATGGGGAAGAAAAAGCATCATACTGTTCAACCCACTTCTGCTCGTTGTTATTGTTGCTGCTGCTAACCAGACCTTCAAAAGCGCTTTTGACCTTGTATAAGCACTGATGGTGACGGATACGTCTGAGGACAGTTTTTTTATCTGCTGCTGATGATCTCAAAAAAAATAGAGAAATGCATATTCACATCTTCAATACAATTATCTAAAATCAAATATGTATTCATTTTATGAACAGTTATAATAAAACAATTATTTCACTATCTCTCCTATTTTATTTTACAATTAAATGAACTCTAATATTATTGGTAAAAAGAATTAGAAATCATAGTAAATATTTATAAGAGAGTTTCTATAATTAGAAACTCAATTCCATATTTTTTAACCTTTTTTTTTCCACATCAATTCCATATTGAAATTAGGATAATTACATTTGAGAGAGTTTTTCTAATTTTTTAACTATCTATCTTATATAGCAATCAAATACATATTTACTTTGAAGATGTTCTTATACGACTCATTATACGACTCACGTAGTATTTAATCTTGTAGGATTCGGACCACCGTGATAGGCTCGATAACTATTGGGTGTCAAATCCACGTTGTGATTTAATTATTGTAAATACTGAGATGTACAAACAAATCAACAATCATGGACGATCAACAAGTCAAGCGAATGACAGATAATCAAAATATAAAATATATAATTAACGGTGCAAGACTGCAAGCAACTGAGCAAGAAATAGTAAGTTAATTGACATAAGAAGTGACAAGTATCTTCATGATAATTCTAATAATAATTAAAAGAAAAAAGTATATATATTACATAGTGTATGATAATTTTAATAATAATTAGATAATTGCTTTTTTATCTGCTGCTGATGATCTCAAAAGAAGCTGTGTCGAAACCGGACTAATAAGTGATTCTTTGTTGTCTGTAGTATGAGTATGATCTTCTTTTGATTGGTTCATCAAACTCATCTTCTGATCAGAGGAGTTGGAGAAAGAAGAAGTTTCTGCTTTTGATATCAGAAAAGCCATTTCTCTTTGCTAGAAATTTTAAAATTTAGTGTTTTTGGAGAAATGAAAGAAAGAAATTTTAAAATTTTAAATTTTAAAATTTTAAAATTAAATGGAAATATAATTATTGAGTTTCTATATAAAGAAGCAGCTTCTGTTGGTTTGGTAATTTAGTGCTAGTAGTTTATTGGTTTTGTTTTTTTCTTGCTTGATTGCTTGCATATGGTTTTCTGGGTGTTCCACAACAAAACAATGGATTTTGTTTTCATTATAATGGAGCTAATCAGCGGCAGGCTGCTTTGCAGACTAAAATAAACAACAAAATAATTAAAATTAATGTCAGACTGTCCAAATTATTTGTCCAATTATACTAAAATGGTGTGGACAGTCACATATTATTTGAACATGAATTTAAATAAATAATCATAAATTAGAAAGGAACTAAAATGCTAAACTTAGTATGATGTGAGCACTTTTTGAAATTGTTTTTACCTTTTAACTTTAAAAAAATGTGTTTTAAGTTATTACGATCAACACATCTTACTTGATAATTTCCGCTGATCGTAACATCTCTCTTGAATTTAAAAATACTTTCCTACAAATAATAACAGGTCATATTGGGATATGATGAAATTGGAGTTTTTTAATGTTAAATTTTTTTGATTCGAATCTCATCACACGTATTTTAGAAACATGTATAAGGAGTTTTTTCCCAGATGAACCGCGTATATAATGCTTGATTTTGACTGATTTTGTTGCTTCTTGATTTGTTCATGCAGATTTCGGGCCGGGCCAATGGGCTGCTCCTCATGAAACTGGGTGCTTCTTGATCTGTTCATGAAACTGGGTGCTTTGGCGGCAATCCAAGGAGGATGAATGTTGTGGGGGTCCTCATCAGCAAGCACAATGCATCCTTCCTTCTCATCATGTCCCAACTTGAGAGGGTTAAGTAGATACTTATTGTGCAGCAGAACCGAAAGTATGATTTTTGCCTTTAATTTATACACACGTGCATGTATACTGTTAGGGATTTGAACCGATGATCGCGGAAGCGTCATGCCTAATATACGCCCATAACTCATAGCAATTAACGTTAATAGCAGAAAAAATAAGATGAGAGAAAATAAACTAATCACAACACAAGATATACGTGGAAAACCCAAATCGGGTAAAAAACCACGGGCCGTCGGGCCGTCAGGACGACAGAGAAAGTTCCACTATATGATAAATTGTTACAACCATATACTTCAGGATTCTCTCTCACACCTTAACCCCAAACCATTCTGACAACGCTCACAAGATCCTCACCAAGAACCCCCCAATATCCCCTAGGTCTCCCCTGAATATCACCCACGGATCTCTAACTTGATCCAGTGATATTCCCTTGGATCCCTCCCCGAATATTCCCTTGGGTCCCTCACCCGGATCTTACCACTCTCTGATGTTACATGGTGTTTCTTTTGACTCCACACAAAATAACCTAATTACAAGGTCTATTTATACTAGCTATAGGGAGTTTAAGAGAAAAGGAAATCCTACTCCTAAACATACAAGAATTAATTGTTCCACATAAATACTATTTCCTATTTATAACAAGTCTTCTTGTAAAGAGTATTCCTTTTCCTTCAAGCACAAGAACTTCCCAAAAGAATTACTTTCCTTTTCCGCTGAAGATTTCCTTTTCCACGCATGCTTATGATTGACTACGATTCAGGTTACGGTTGCGCACCCGTTTCCTAAACCGTTACAAGTCACCTGGAATGCACCGCGTTTCCTTCCGGAATCCGATTCTTCAGTTCTTCTTCGGTCTTCAAATATCCCTCAAACACCATCTCTAACTTCCAAACGTTATCCCACGTCTCCATGAAGTTTCACATCAGTTGAGTCTCGTTTGGTTAATATCGGGTTCTCTTGAGAATACGAGCCAAAACCTAACATATACATCGTATACTTAAATTATGTTCATGGTCAAACCAGGCATCTAGCCATAAACATAAACTAACAACTGCTTGTTTGGAATTTTTATTTTCATTTTTCAAAAAAACGCTTATAAGTTTTCAAACTCATTAGTAAATGTTTAAATGATAGAATGAATGTACAAGAAACCATGATAGTTTGGGCAAGAAATATGCTTCATCAACTATCATTTTTGTCAAGAAAGCTTAATAAAAAGCCACCAACAATCCGTCGTGCGACGGGATTAGGGATGGTGCGACATATATAGCCTCCCATCAATATATACTATAATGCCTAAGAATATAAACTTGCCGATACCCCATTTCCAGATAAACTTCAACTTCTGCTAGTCCTATGCAAGGACAACTGATTTATCATCACCCTCCTCCGGCTCTTTCTTCCGCTTGATGCCGCTGGCTATAAGCTTATCCGCTCGCCTTCTCAGCATGCGGATTGCGAAGCTCACAAAGAGATGTTCACATAGTGTCAATACTGTTGGTCCAATTTTCCATTCCTGTTGTAATATTTTTATGTTTAGTAATTATTAATTCAATGGATATAATGAACTCTTTTTTTTAAATAAAAAATGTTACAATAATTCGGGGTTTGGGGGGAGGGGGGGAACTCGGACCCACAACCACATGGTGTGGATGTGAGGGACTTTACCACCATGCCAACCTCGTCTTATCGATATAATAATGAATTTAAAATGATATTCAAATACCATACATAAATATGCCAACTTTGAGGCCTATTGGCACCCTATAGAAATGATATACAATCAAAGGTATGAAGCAAATTGACTTGTTTATATATATTTGACTACTTTTTCACTTGTATAAACAAAAAAGTTGATTTTAAACTAACATCCACGATGCATAGAGATTGATAAATATGTTATTCCTTCCAAGTAAATATTTCTGACAAGTCATAGACTCAAAAATCAAAAAGTTGGGTAAAATATTAATTTGAAAAGTTTTTGCTCATGTAAGCATGAGGCTGAAGCCATTAGATTTAGCATGAGAGATGACATAAAACAATAGATCATGCTCACATAATAAATATTAATGTTGCTTCCAAATCTATAGTTATGGCATATGAAACCAATAAAAGGGAAAAAAACAAAGTGGTAGATGAATTCAGGGCGCTTACACTTTCTCCTCGGAGATGACATAAGGGGCGTGAAGTTGTTGAAGGATCTCCTTTCAGTAATGCCTTGCTTACAAGGAATTCCTTCACACGATCCATGATCTCCTCTATGAGGGCATTGTTTGGGGGTAGGTTTTTGAGGAGAACCTAAGGATTAAAACAAAACATTTAATTACTTGATTGCATCATCATCATCATCCAGTCCTACGTGTTTATGTGATTTCCATACATTCAACAATTAAGTCATTAGGCCTCAACATGAGTTTCGAGCCTCAAGATTAAACACAAGATGAATCATTCCTTTCATGAACATACACTCTTTCATGCACAAGATGAATATCATCCATCATCAGTTACCTGATTGTCAATGACTCTGACTCTAAGATACTCTTGTCTATACATTATATCCAGCATAGCCTGCAGGTATCCTTCAATATACAACTGAAATTTCAAAAATTAACTAATTAGTGAGTGATTTCATAAATAAAACGCTAATGGTAAGTCAGGCTGCTTTAGCTGCCTGCAACAACTAAGAATATATAAGGTGCCTGATTGTGCTGCAGGATATAAAAGAAGAAGCTTCTCAATAATATACTCTACAAAATCTATCTGTTCTTATTTCCTGCAGTCATTCTCCATCTAGTATTCAGGCAGCTGACACAATATCAGTTACAATACTCTGACCTTAAATCATTCATTGGAACAGCAGGAATAGACCGATCCACCTAAATAGTTTATCTAATCAAGATACTTGATAAATCATTTAGGTTCATCTCAGTTCAATACCTTTCAACTTTTCTAAGCCAGACTGAATTATGTTCAGTCTCTTTGATGCACTCTTATTTGTTAATTTGTTTTTTTTTTTTTCAGTTTCGTTTTAAACTTGCACAACATATACCTCATCAATCCCAGGACTTCGATCAAGTTTTATTTTTCGATCTGGGCCACCTCCCATCAATACAGTCCCCAAGAGTGATGGCTCCATAGCCAACTTCAGTATTCCTTGGTGAAAACCACTCACCTTGGCAAAAAGTACAGTCAAAATGTCAATAATAATAACAAAAAAGATAATAGTAGTAATAAAAATAATTTGTACAAAAGAGCTTCAAGAGCTTGAATTGTACCAATCCATCAAAACCGCTTGTTTCTGCTCCCTTCAGGACAGAGTCTGATAGTTCCGTGACAGCGGCAAAAACCACATTAGAACCAGCTGTTCTTAACTGCAAGGCCACCATTAAGTAAGCTTTGGCAGGTGCAATTATAATAATTAAGAAATTGAAGTATATTAAACTTACAGTTTTTCCCAGATCACCAAAGTAGCGTTTTGTCCCTGAGAATCCTTTATCATCTATACATTTACTAATGAGTTTGAAGGTACCTGTCCTCAGTAGCCAAAACAGAAATCATATTTCAAAACTATAGAAAAGTAATGCAACAAGGAACTCAAAGTTAAAACAAAAAGAAAAAACGTTTATGGAGCCGGTGCAGATATCTAACATGAATATAAATGGCCGTTGTGATTCTATGGCCAAGCAAATATAGACAGAGAGATCGAAAATTCGGTTAACTACCCACTCAGTATTTATTGCATAATGGTAGTACCTAAAATTAGTAAATGAAGCATTGCCAAGCAGATATATATTGCCATATTGACAGAACATGAATTCCGTGTCAGCCAACAGAAAATATATTGTACTAACACTACCCTACTAATAAGTAAAAAATGAATAGTCCCATGCCCGACACTGGAAACTCCTTTTTTGGGATGCATGATCAATTGACTCAACTAAAACTATCTGGAAAAATATAACGAGTGTCATTTTGCTGGATACATCTGTTATTGCTATAAACCTCTATAAACATCTTGAAGCATTCTTGAAGCAAGAATCTAGCACTAAAGTCCCAAATCTTTTTCATTGGTGAAAAAAGGGAGTAACGGGTAAAATTTATAACCAGTGTCCCAACCATCCTGGTTCCAGTGATATAATCCATGAGCCTACCACCTGTTTCCAGCACATCCCAACTAACCCCAAATAATACATGTGCTGTTGAGAATAAATCGCACACACACAAATCTTAGCACAAATAAATAATATGAAAGCAATAAGAAGAAAAGACGACACCAAAGATTTTACGTGGTTCAGCAATTTGCCTACGTCCACGGAGCGCACCGCACTCAATCCACTATTTTTAGAGTTGATTACAATCTCTCAGTCTCTCTTTCAGTCTCTCTACAATTGCTCTCTCTCTCTAGCAATTTTTCTCACACATTACGCACTACTAAATACAATGGGAAATAGTAGTATTTATATGGGAACACTAGGGTAAGCCAAAATCCTAAAGGAATACTTTTCTTTTCGCACAAGTTTTCCTAAAATTACACAGATTTCGTACCTACCGCGGTCTAGGTCGCGGTTGCAGCCCACGACCTGCACCGCGGTTCTTCTACTGTCTTCCACCGCTCAGAATACCGCGATGTAGGTACTTGTCTATGTCGCGGTCAACACCGCATATCACCTACTGGAAAACGTCGCCTCCTATGCCGTAGTATGTGCACTATGTCCGCATCGCGGTCTTCACAGCATCAACCTTCTGTAGTTCAACGCTAGTGTGTGTCGCGGCTTGGGCTTCCTGTCTAGGCCGCGGTATGTGCAGCACTGCATGCTGGAATCCGTTCCTCAGGATGATTTCTGACTTCACAAAACCCAACAATCTCCCACTTGAAGACTGAAACTCAAATAGGCATTCTCAATCCTTCCTTGATGACTTAGTGGATAAATAACGGTGCGCTCATCCCCCACGTCTTCACTCTTGAAGACCCACTGAAGCTGCACACAGCTCCAGTTTCTCAGTAGTAACTGGTTTGGTTAACATGTCAGCCGGATTCTTAGTTCCTGCAATCTTCACTAACTTCAACACTTCTTCTTCGATTAACGACCGAATAAAGTGGTAGCGCATGTCTATATGCTTGGTCCTAGAATGGAACGCCAAATTTTTGGCCAAGTGTATTGCACTCTGACTATCACTGTGCAACACATTCATCACTTGATCGAATCCCAATTCAGCTAACAATCCTTGTAACCATATAAGCTCTTTGCTTGCTTCTGTCACAGCCACATACTCTGCTTTAGTTGTAGAGATTATTACTATCTTCTGCAACTGGGACACCCAACTAATCGCGGTATTTGCCATTGTGAACACATATCCGGTGGTACTTCTTCTATGATCCACCTCTCCAGCAAAATCTGAATCCACATAACCTTCTAGCTTGAGTTCATCTCTTCTGAAGGTTAGACACTTCTCTGTCGTACCCCGCAGATATCTTAGGATCCATTTTACGGCCTCCCAGTGAGCTTGCCCGGATTTGACATGAATCGGCTCACAACTCCCACTGCTTGGGAAATATCAGGTCTTGTGCAGGTCATTGCATACATTAGACTTCCGATGGCTGAAGCATAAGGCACTTTAGCCATAAAGTCCTTCTCTTCTTCTGTCTTCGGACTCTGGTCCTTAGACAACCTGAAATGACTAGCCAAAGGTGTTCTCACCGATTTCGCATCTCCCATGCTGAATCTCTGTAACACCTTCCGAACATACTCTGCTTGTGAAAGCTTCAATGTACCTTCATGTTCATCTCTGCTAATCCTCATTCCAAGAATCTGTTTTGCTACACCTAAATCCTTCATCTCGAACTCACTCGAGAGTTGCTTCTTCAAATTGTTAATCTCCTCTAAGTCTGCACCAGCTACTAACATGTCATCAACATAAAGTAGCAAAATAATAAAACTTGACTTAACCTTTTTGAAGTAGCAGCAGTGGTCAGCATAGCATCATAAATAGCCATTGCCTTGCATAAACCCATCAAACTTCTTGTACCACTGTCAGGGAGCTTGTTTTAAACCATACAGGCTCTTCGTCAATCTACATACCAACTCTTTTTTGCCATCTTCTTCAAACCCCTCATGTTGCTTCATATATATCTCCTCATCCAAATCACCATGAAGAAAGGCAGTCTTCACATCTAACTACTCCAGATATAACCTTTTTGCTGCGACAATACTCAACACTAACCGGATCGTAGTTAGTTTAACAACAGGAGAGAAAATCTCAGAGTAGTCAATACCTTCAATTTGTTGGAAACCTTTGACTACTAATCGTGCCTTGTATCTCTTGGAACCATCATGTTCCTCTTTGATCCGAAACACCCACTTATTCTATAGGGCTTTCTTTCCTTCAGGCAGCTTGGCTAACTCCCAAGTTTGGTTAGATACCAATGACTTCATCTCATCCTTCATTGCAAGCTCCCACTTGCTCGCATCTTCTCCCTGACATGCCTCATCATAGCATTCAGGTTCTCCTGTATCTGTCAACAGCATGTATTACAAGTACTTCCTATTTGGTATAGGAGTTCGAGTTGATCTTCTTAATGTACTTTGAGCCTGTGTCACTGGAACATCTCTATGTGGGATAGGTTCTTGAACCTGGGGCTTGATAACATCGTAAAATACACCTTTTGAGGTCCCCATTTCCTATCGTTTGCTTTCTTTTTCGAGCATATTTTGGTATATAATATGTTTTGTGAGCCTTGTGTAGGTAATATCCCTTAAAATAAGGTGTTGAGCTAAATTGAAGAGTTTTGGAGTTAGAAGGGCTGAAATTGGAATTGCTCATGCAGTACACTCAACTTCTAAAGGTCATATCTCTCTCCTCAGATCGAACTACATCAGCCACTACCTATTTTCGGAAAGCTCCAGATGTCTACTTTTCAGCGCTTTTTAAAGATCTCAATTCCGAGTTTTCTGGAGGATTTTATGGTCATTTCTGTAACGGTGCGCGAAGCTATCAGGTGAACCGCGGACCGTACCGCGGAAGTTGACAGAATGTCCACTTTCAGTCCGTTTTTAAGGGGCATTTTTGTCCTTTCACCCCCAACTCGTGACCTAACCTCCCAACACTATAAAAACCCCCATTTTCTCTCCTCTCTTCATTCTTTCACAGACTCTCTTCCCCTTCTCACGCCTCTTCTCATCTCTCTTCCCTTTTCTTCTCTTTTCTTCATCTTCTTCACCAAGAAGTGAGAGACCCAGCTCCCACGGAGGTTTTTCCTCCATGGGAGCTCGCCATACACCTCCACCACACCATTTCACACCTTCTCCATCCATCTTAGAGTAGATTGCAAGGAATTATGAGCCAATTTCGAGCTAGGATAGCTAGGAGCATCTTTGGAGGCTTGTCTTCAAGGGTTTGCTCTTATTTGCTCATTTCTTTGTATTTCTTGTTGTCTTTGATGTGTAATCCCGATTTGGGGAATATTGTAAACCTTCACATATGCAATATATGTATGTTTGTATTTAAATTCATGTGGGTTATGTTTTACTCTTTGCTAATTTCATGAATTAAACTTTTATTGTGAAATCCATGTGTGTGGAGAGTCAAAATTGATGTGTATGCATGATTGGGTTTAGGAGTAGAGTAATTTAATGTAGGAGTAATGTAATTTAGCTTCCCATGAGTGTTTGTATGTTAATGAATGGCCAAAATACCATGTATTAAGTAATTTGAGTATTAGGGATTTTAGCCCCAAAGAATGGAAAAGGTTTCAGTTCAGGCATTTAGTTGCTAAATTGGCATTGGTTCAATCCTTATGCTTAATGGGTCTTTTTAAGACACATTTGCTCATCCTTGGCCGGATTGGGTGATGAATTGATTTGGGATGATTCCTAAGTCAAGAGGATGAACCCCTAACTAAATTTGAATGGTCTTAATGCTAATCAACCAACTTATTGCACATTGTTGTTTGGTGAACTTGTTTTCCATGTCTAGCCATCGTAGGGAGTTGACTAAACCGAATCCGTATCTAGAGTAAAGATAAACTGAATTCCTCTTGTGCTCGTGTAGTTATAGGGGTATTTCATTGCTTAATGCTTTCATTTGGTTAGCTACCCTGTGAATGATATTTAAGTTGTGTGTTATATATCGTGTGGTTCGCATTAACATGCTCATCGTGGTATCCTCTACATTTGACCAGTAAGTTGAGAGATCACTAGGCTAGCGTGTAGAGCTCGTGTGTGTCCCACAGTTCTTAATGGATTCATGTTTTTACATGGATGCAATCTCTATGCACTCGAGAGAGGGTAAAGATTAATTAAGGGGACACGAGCATATAACATACGTGTTGTATGGGTATCTCGTATTCTTAATACTTTCACTTGGTTGCCATCCCGTATTTGGTTAGCCTCGTGGATGAATTATTGGCTGTAGTATGGCCCACGCGGTTGCGCATTACATGCCAACCTATGTATATGATCAGAAAGTGAGAGTATCACTAGGCTGGCGTACATGGCTCTTTTATATGTGCCACAGCACTTAATGAATCCATGCAATTGTGTGGGTGTGATCTCTAAGATATCGAGAGAGATTTTAGATCAATTAAGGGGACACGAGCCTATGATATACTTGCACATTTGAGGGACTAGGTGAGTCTAGTGCTTAATTAGGAGGATTGTTACGATTGAGTCATTTCCCTAGCGTATCCATATTTCATGCATCTCTCCATTTCATCCTATCCATGTATATATTATTTATGTAATTTATTTAGTTATATCATTATTTACTTTTCCGTACACGCAACACACTGAGTTCGCTCGGCGTGTTGTACAGCTAGAACTAGAGACGGTCGATGAATCCCACCTTCATGTGGAACGATACCCTCGCTTGCCGCTTTACTAGTTTTCATAACTATAGAGCACATTGCGTAGGACTTTTTAGAAATATCTTTTTGGGATCCGCAATTCCCTAACGAAAGAATAGCAGGTTATCAAAAGTGCTACACCTTGCTCTTCGTCATTCTGTTTAATATGTTCCATGATCCCGCTGTCCGGTATATCATCCGGCCCAAAATACTCTGGCTCTTCCGGCTCAGACACCTGTGTGTTCCTGTCTTTGTACATGACCCTTTCGTTAAAGACGACATCTCTACTTCTGATCATCTTGCGGTTTTGGTCATCCCACAACTTGTAACCAAATTCATCTTCTCCATAGACCACCAAAGTGCACTTCACTGACTTGGCGTCTAACTACTTCTCGCATGATCACCTACATGTACATAGGAAACACACCCAAACACTTTAAGATAAGAAAGTTTTACCTCTTTCCCAGTCCAGATCTCTTCTGGTATAGCGAGGTCCAAGGGCTTTGATGGTCCTCTATTGATCAAATACACTGCTGTATTGACTGCTTCTGCCCAGAACTGTTTTGGCAACCCTGAATGTAACCTCATGCTTCTGGCTCTCGCAGTCAATGTTCTGTTCATCCGTTCTGTTATACCATTCTGTTGTAGGGTTCCAGGAACCGTCCTACTGAGCTTTATCCTGCTCTGGTAGCAAAACTTCTTGAACTCATTGTCTTCATATTCTCCACCATTGTCTGAATGCAGCTTTTTGATCTTCAACCCTGTCTCGTTCTCAACCCTAGCTTTCCATCTCTTGAAAACATCAAACACTTCAGACTTGTATTTTAGGAAGTGAACCCATACCTTTCTGGAATGATCGTCGATGAAAGTGACGAAATACTGTTTACCCCCGGTTGACGAGACTGAAGCTGGACCCCAAACATCGGTGTACACTAGTTCCAGCTTCTCCTTTGCCGGTACTCTTCCGGTCTTCTTAAAGCTCACTCGCTTCTGTTTTCCTAATATGAAGCTCTCACATAAATCAACCTCAACATTCTTCAATTCTGGCAACTTTCCTTTCGAATGCAGACACTTCAGCCCATGATTACTCATGTGCCCAAACCTCTGGTGCCATAAGTTCGAATCATCTTTACCTTCCGCCATAGCGATTGAACCATAGCCATCTGTGGTTGTATAAAGTGACCCATTCTTATTTCCTCGGGCGATTGTCATAATACCCTTCGAAATCTTCCACTTGTCACCTGTGAAAGTTGTCATGTAGCCATCTGACGCCAGTTGCCCAATAGAGATCAGGTTCTTCCTCAAATCCTGTATGTGCCTCACATTGTCGAGTTTCCAAACTGACCCTTTCAGCTGAATCTTCACATCTCCCTTCCCGGTAATATTGCATGCTTGATCGTCACCAAGATACACCTTACCCAAATTTCCGGAGACATAATTCTCAAACAATTCCCTGTGAGGTGTGGCATGGAATGACGCTCATGAATCCAGAACCCAGGACTCCGTCTTGCTTTCCAACGAGCAGAAGAGGCAGTCATCTGACTCCTCAGATACACAATTCGCGTTGCTCTTGCTCTTATCCTTCTTCTCAGATCTACACTCATACGAGAAGTGGCTCTTCTTACCACAATTCCAGCACTCTACATCCTTCTTGCTTCGTTGCTGATTTCTCGAATAGTTGACATGATACCTGGATTTAGATTTTCCTCTTGACTTTGATCTTCCCCGTTGATTCGTGTTTCGATTTCTGTTTCTACCTTCTCTACTTTCCACATTCAATGCTGAAGATGTAGATGCCCCTAATCCCTCTTCACGCAACCTGATTTCTTCGGTCATGATCATGTTCACAACCTGTTGAAAGTTCAATTTTTCTTTCCCGAACGAGTTGGCAATTGACTGACTTGTCATCTTCCAACTTTCTGGCAATTGGGTGAGCATAAATATTGTCATAAACTCCTCATCGAAACCCATAGATAAAGAACATAACCCATCCTTCACTTCGTTGAATTGATTCAGAAACTCTTTAAAGTTCTGACCTTCTGCCATCTTCAAAGTTGATAGCTTCTTAACAAGATGGACTTTCCTTACCGCAGAAGGCTATTCATATAGGTCTGATAGAGTATCCATTAGATCTTTGGCAGTCTATTGATCCTTTACGTTGAAAGCGAACCTACTTCGTCAAATTGAGACGAATTGCTCCCAACGCTTTCCAGTCCAAGAGTTTAAAATCATCATCATCCATATTCTTCGGTTTCCACTTCTTTGACCAATCTTCGTCGTTCATATCCTTCGGTCTCTCTTTTATCGGCCAGTGCAGATCCTTCTGGTACATATAATCCTCCATTTGCATCTTCCAGAAGCTAAAATGCGTCCCTATTGAATTTCTCAATCTTGTGCGTATCCTTTTCTGATTCCATCTCTACGACGAAATCGTTGACCTCGAGAAAACCTAGATTTGTGTGGAAAAAAAAAATTTGTCCAAACCAAGGGCTCTGATACCAATTGTTGTTGAGAATAAATCGCACAAACACAAATCTTCTTTTTTTTAACAACGAAAGTTTATTCATCGGCCATGAGGCCGGGAAAGGGAACAACCATGAAAAAACACGAAAGCTACAGGAAACCAAGACTGAAAGCAGGAAAACAGAGACCAGGAACCCCCCGAGAAAACAAGAATAGAAACCGAGTTGAGGTTACAAATCACCCCATTCAAGCCTATCACCCAGATTCTTTGAACCCTTTTTTGCAAGATCGTCTGCAAAGGAGTTTAAGTGTCTAGGATTGTAGATAACAGAAATCCTTCTCATTGTCTTCAGGTAACCTCTGATATCGTAGATTAGATTGACATGAGTAAGGCTACCGAAATCTTCAGTCTTGTTCACCCATGATACCGCCACCATTGAGTCGCTGACTATAACAATTTCCCTGTCAACCAAGACTGAGCTTGACGCACAAACTTCAAGCGCTTTGTGAATGGCCCAGATTTCAGTTGTGTTAGAGTCTTCAATCCCCACGTAAGTCGAAAAGAGACATAGAATCTTTCCCTCAGAGTTTCTAAGCACACCTCTGATGCCTGCTGGCCCCGGCTTACCTCTGGAGGACCCGTCCACGTTGAACTTGAGCCTATTGCCGTAAGGTGGATACCAAGCTTCCTTCTGAGGCTGTTTAAGAATCTGGTTGTCAACACAATTAACACTTAAGTTGAGCAAGATGGAGGTAATCGGCTCAGTAGATCCCTTG
Source organism: Dipteronia sinensis (assembly GCA_033220585.1). Taxonomy (NCBI): domain Eukaryota; kingdom Viridiplantae; phylum Streptophyta; class Magnoliopsida; order Sapindales; family Sapindaceae; genus Dipteronia; species Dipteronia sinensis. The sequence goes on along the minus strand of CM065638.1, from coordinate 4,341,228 downwards.
CCATGATGTTTGAACCACCAACCAACTCTGAATTTCACTAAATCTGTTGCATTACTGACCGAAATTTCCTTGCCTTCGAAGATTTTGCTATTTCTAGATTCCCAGACTGTTCAAACTGTGGCATAAAACAGAGTATACCAAGCCCTCAAAGACTTTGAGTTCGGACTCAAACCTCTCCACCCCTCCCACCATTGAGTCAACTTTTCATTTGGACAGGCAATCACATTCCACCAATTCATTCCTTCCGCCCAAATTTTCGTCATCCAGTCACAATGTAGAAAGAGATGATCGATTGATTCAACACCATTTCTGCAGAAAGAACATCTCGTGTTGGAGCTCAAAACCACCCCACATCGAGCTAAGACCTGCTTAACCAGCACTCTTTCTTTGAGGAGGTTCCAAACAAAGATTTCTATTTTTGGGGGACAATAATTGTTCCAAATCCAGCCCAAGCTGTAAAGGTTGTCTTGATTTCTATCCTCCAAACATTTGCGAAACGATTGTACCGAGAAAATGCCATTTGGACAGAAAGTCCAAGCCACCTTGTCTGGGATACCTTCCCTAATCTTAACATTCCTCAGAGCAGATTTGAAGCAGCTCCATTGCTCCTCCTCCCACCCCAAGACGTTTCTTCTCAGATGCACCTTCCATGACCAAGACGACCCCTGCCAATTCCCGAAATCCTGGATGATCCCTTTTTTGTTCACGGACAGAGAATAGATCCTTGGAAATGCAATTTTGATTGGAATTGAGTCCCATGTAATGTCTTCCCAAAATAAAGCTCTATCCCCACAGCCTACCACCACTTAAAGACCAATGTTGAAAACCTCAGTCGTCTTGGATCCTTCTTTGAGCAAGCTACTAACTGTGTTGATGAAGTGGGAAGCATTAACCGACTTCTTCCAGCTCCAGCCGAGGTCCCTGTGATTCTTTCCATATTTAGCGCATAGCACCCTTTTCCAAAAGATGTTGTCCTCACTCCCAAATCTCCACACCCACTTGGCGAGAAGAGCATAATTTTTAAGCTTCATCTGGCCAATGCCAAGACCTCCTCCATCTTTTCTACTGCACATCGAAAGCCAGTCCACTGTATGAATTTTGCGTTTCAGAATACCATCGCCCCAGAAGAAATCTCGTTGGAGCTTCTCTATTTTATTAGCAACCCCTATCGGCATCTTGAAAAGTGACATGTAATAAATGGGGATGCTGTTACGAATAGACTTTATGAGCACCAATCTCCCTCCCTTAGAGAGGAACCTCCTCTTCCAAGGGGCCAAATGGTGTTCGATCTTTAGGACCACGGGATCCCAGAATTTCTTCTTACACGGATTGTCCCCTAAAGCAATAATATGAAAGCAACAAATAAATAATATGAAAGCAATAAGAAGAAAAGACGACACCAAAGATTTTACGTGGTTCAGCAATTTGCCTACGTCCATGGAGCGCACTGCACTCAATCCACTATTTTTAGAGTTGATTACAATCTCTCTGTCTCTCTTTCAGTCTCTCTACAACATGTACACACATGCCACACTCTAAGCAGACACACAACTGTGTTTTCAGAGATCTAACACGAGTCTACAACCTGATCTATACATAACTGGGTGCAGGAAGTTTTATTTATTTCAAAATGAATGAAGATGAAATATATAAATAAAGAAATATTCATGTAAGAATAATGTTGAGAAAGCGAAGAAAAAAAAAACGAAATGCTATACTGAGAAGTTACCTAATGTTACACCTGGAAGATTCATCAATCCACGGGAAGGATCAAAGAAGACATCAAGAGAGGATGATGCTGAGTCATCAAAAATGGAAGCAAAACTGGGTGGAAGCAATGGGCTGCCTTTAGCAATGTAGATTGACCTCATGGCATACCTGATATCAACATTTGGACATGACTTAACATGTTAAATAGATCAAAATCAAAAGAAAACATATAAAATGATTACCATAAATAATGCTTTGCACATTTATTAAACAATTCACGTGTTGTAAGCAAAGCATGAGTGACCAGGACGCCATTGAGCTCTACAACCATATTTTTTATGGAGGGGGCCTACAAAGCACAAAATGAACTCAGATATTGATCGAATAGACATATGGTTCACACAATCACACTTCTATATTAGAAAATATCAACTTTAGAATATATATATATATATTCAGAAAGAGTGTTTTCACACCCTTACCACACTATGCAGTAAAGACCTTAGAGTCTCCTGCGCTGAGTTATAACTTGAATACGAGTCCCCGGGGAGAAAGTTAGCAGTAATCTATTAAGTATATATGCAAAACAACACAGGTCAGTTTCCAACTTAATACCATAGTCAGAGCAAAGGCAGACTAAAACATCAAACCTTTATTGGGTGAATCTCAAAATGATCAAAGTAAAACTGCCGACTCTGAGTATTTGAGTCACTAAGAGATGTTGCGGAGTTAAAAAATTTAGGCTGCTGAAATCAAGGTCTGCAGTTGTACATAACCTAAGGTATATTAATTCTTCCAACAGTCTCTCACCAACCGTTGGTTGCAGAATCAAACAGCAACCAAAGACAGTAGAAACAAACAGAATATAAACTTGGTCACATTGCTAAGAGCACAGCAATCGTGCTTGATTATACCTGCAGAACAATTGAATACACTGTCATCTGAGTCACCATTGTCCAGTTGATGTCTCCGAAGCATTGCCACAAAGGAGCTCCTAACCACTTATGTTCAACATTCAGTGACTGCATTGATTTGAAAATTGAGCATCTATCAATATTAAGTATTAACCATTAATAAATGCCTCAAGCAGTGCTCAAGGACTACAAGAACTAGATGATGATAGTAAGTGAATGACAGGAGAGACATTTAAACATAGGAAAATTATTACCTGTACACAAATCTGGTTATATTTCTACTGATCAGTGAAAACAAAATCCAGATTGATATTGCCAAGCCTCCCAATTATTCAATCAATTTACAGTATTTTCTTTTATGGTATCAGATCCAATCTGATGCTTTTCTTTCATTTTCACCATTATTTTCAATTTTCATGTTTTTCAATCTTCCTCATGAATAATTCCACAAGAAATCAATCCAATGGAAAGTATTCATTGGGTAAGAACAGTCAAAACAAACCAACTTTATAAGGAGTCGCTTTATAAGAAGACTTTGACTAAGATTGACCGTAGAATTATTATCGTGATTACCTTCTATAAAGAGTTGATTTGCTTTGATTACACCATTGACTATTCTTTCCCTCTTTATATGTAATTAACATATGCATATGATCTAGACATTAATTCTTTCCTTATCGTAAATTTCTTAGACTTGGTTGCCAAGCTATTATATAAATGTATACTCGTTGTACAAAGAAATATACACAAAATTATTCAATCCATATATGATAAAAGTGTTACGGCGGCCTTTGCATGCAACCAACATCCTCACGGAAATGTTAAAAAGATCCTTTCTCAAATTCCAACAGTGGTGCCCAGTTCAATATACATGGCCATTAGATTTTCAGGTTTGAAGAATCTTTGAATTTTAAGATAGAATTTGGAAAATCCGAGTCCATAATTGAGTTCTATGGTTAAGTCTGAGTTCATAGAATCCAAAAATGGTAATTTTGCATGTCAAGAAGACCAGATTCAAGAATCACAGCGTGATGTTGCAGAATCCATTGCGAACCCGTGTGCAACACGCGCTGGAGGAAGAAGGCAAGTGGATTAGGCGCATTGCTTCCACGCGCCACAAACCAGAGGACAAGTGCAATTAGAACCAAGTTAATTGAGAAAAAAAATTGGAATTAGTAAGAAAACTCATTGGATATAAATGAGTACTCAAAGTAAAGTGAAGACAATTATCTAGTCAATAAAATAGTGTAATGGCCTGGAAGCTGTAATGCAGACCAAGTAGACTTTCTTGTGGGTAATGGCAAAAGATAGATATCAAATATGTATCCAGAATCGGATATAGAATCGGATATTGAACTAACAAATAAGGGGTTGTTTGTTTTTTTGCCTGAAGATTGAACAGTACTTAATTTTACTGAAGACTGAATAAGGACTGAAATCTGAACTTGAATGACATGTTTTTTTTTTCACATCTGAATGTATTGTCAACATGTTTTTTTTTAAAGTAAAATTGTCTGAAACTAAGTAATTTTACATTTATACCCACGTTAAATAATTATACATATAATATGGAATAAAAACTATCCAAAAATAATAATTATATATGAACACATATGATCATGATCTTCTTCTTCAATTACAAATAAACTTCATTTTTATTAAGAAAAAAAATGTTTTTTTTTCAAAAAATAAAAGGGGCAACAGGAAAACTCACACAAAACACTCTAAAAAAATAATATATAAATACATCACCATAATATCATAATAAAGTATTGATATTAAACATCAATATGATAAGTGATTAGGGTTCTTTTTTAATTTTAAAGTTATTAAAATAAAAAATATATTAAAATAAAGATTTTTGTACCATATATAATTATGATGAAATTGGAAATATGTTATATATAGGGGATAATATCGAAAGAAAAGATTTTTGATTGTATTTAATGCAATTCAGTGATTTGCAATTAAGTGAAAAGTCATGATTTTTTACTTTTTATTTTAAGTTGTTTTTTGACATTTTAAAGTTGTTTGACCACTTATAAAAACAAACAAAACAACTTAATAATTATGATTCAAACTCATTAAGTTTTAAGTGGAAAACACAAACGACCCCTAAGTATTTGTGAATTTAAAGTGACAAGGGAATAAAAGTCTACGGGGTTTAGTAAGTCATTATAATGATTTAGTGCTCGTTTGGTTGAGTTTTCTACGGCCTCAAAAGGTCTATAAACGTCTATTTAAGTTGTTTATAGTTGTTTAACTTGACTTTTGAGATTGTCTATTTTAAATTGAGTAAAGGCTAGTAGAGTTTAAACCTCTACTAGACAAAAGCTTATGTGGAGGTGCTTCTTCAAATAGACATTTTTTTAAAAAAAAATATACCAACCAAACAACTATAATTTTTTTTTCTTCAAAAACTCTATTTCTAATAGATCTACTACAAGTAGATCTTTTACCAATAGAGGTTTTTTAAAAGTCCAACCAAACAAACTCGTAAGATGATATCTAGGACAAGGTTTCACCAAAGAATCCTAAATAGGATGAAAGATAAATTAACTGGGCATACAGTTGAAGGTATCATGGTAAATTATCTGTTTTATCACTATGTAGAGGATATTAGTTGGAATTCTCATATATGCAACTGACAAAGTATCGGGCTGGAATTATGTCATGTAGTGAGACTGTGGGAGTAATAAAAGCTGATATAAATTTTAATTTTGAAATAATATGTTATATATTTTTACGATTCAGGAAAATATATAGAGATAATTTAGAGAAGGTATAGTGTTTCAGGCTTGAAATACATAAGAAGAAACAGAGGAGAGATAGAGGAGATACAAGAGAGACAATTTGCTTCAATACTCGATGCCTTTAATTAATAGAAACAAGGCTATATATAGACTGATACAAAACAACTAAATAACTAATAACAAAATAATATCAAATAACAAGGAAATAATGCCAACGAAAGGAGAACCCACTAATGCTGAATATTAGCTCCCTATCGATTCCACTTACACAACAAAAATTAACCATTAAAAAATATGACCAAAGTCTTGTGAGACCATTTCTTCTACTCAACCTGCATGTGCCAATTCCACCTGTGCGTTAGTAGTGAACACCACTTACATCAAATGAGGCCACGACACAATCATGGATCCACTTTATTAGTAACACTAACAATTAAATAGAACACTAACTAACAACTCCTCTTGACCAAGTCGGCCACACTCAAGTCTTTCCTTTTAACTTCCGCATGGCTTGTTGCATGAGGATTATGATCCTATCATAATACACTAGTAATAGTGAAGAATATATTAGATTAGAGTAATACTACTTTATCATAATTTGATGTCCAAATCTGGTGCTTAAATGATTTGGCAACACTCTAATACATTCCTTTAAATCATGAGAATCTGATACAATTTAAATAAATGGATTATAGTATTACCACATCATTTGGATATTAAAATTTGAATAAAATAACATTATTGTTTAGATAATTTATGCATACAAGAGGTATGATATTATGTTTTCAATAAATCTAAAAATTTAGTAACAATTGTGATGCATGTAGGTTTTGTAGGTAATTAAATTTATAATTTTTAGATGTTCATAAATAAAGATTTATTTTGGTGAAACAATTGTTTCCTGGTTAAAAAATAAACAGGTTTTGTTGCAAAATCAACAAAGGAAATAAAATAGAGAAGCTGGAATTTTTTGATGTTTAAAACAGAGAAGGTGGTTGATAAGTACGGTGACGTTTTAGCTGAAATGGAATCTGGTTGAGATGGGCCTTCTCAGCTACCCACATTGCAAGTGCGTCAGACACTTTTGAAAAAGACTGGCCTACCTCGATCAATTGTCGGAAGAATTTAACGGAAACAAAATCTTCCAAATATTCCTTTCAGGGACTCGATTTAATTATTAAAGTTTGTAAGCGGAATTCACCAAGTAAGCACTAAATCTTTTATAATTTTCTACTGGCATGGTTCATTGTGCGTCCAATCAGGCTCACGCCGTAGGAAGAAAATGTCTCATCTCTGCTGCTTGATAGTGACAGTAAGTTGAATATTATTGATGGTGTTATTCACGTGGATAGCTGGAGAGACTTGGCATACAACTATTGGCAATATTTCAATGGGTGTCCAGTGTCAGTGTCCTGTTCTAGTATAAGAGCCTTATTATTTATGGAGACAGTTTAACTGATTATAATGTATATTTGATAAAATGAGAGGCAGTCTCTTGATATGAAGTAGATGTAAATAACAAAGTTAAATATTATTATTATTTAACAGGTTTTTCATATTTCATGTGTTATATTTCATGTGTTATATTTATGTTTTTATTTTTGTTATTTAGTATTTATTGAATACAAGAAATGTATGAGTAACAAGACCTGAATATTTGTAATATATATTTTATCCTTTAGATGACAAATAAAAAATTTTAAAAATTATATTTGGTGCATAATCAAATGGTATATGATTTTAAAAATATATAACATTTTAAAATTTCATGTTATCACAAATAATGTTAAATATATATTATATAATTTAAATTTATGTTTAGTAACAGAGATGGATATATGAATATTGTATAACAAGACTTTAACCCAACCCAACTACCCAAGCATAGAGCAAACTTGCAAAGTCTTCCGAAATCGAAAATAATGGCAGAGATGGATCCTATTTGCCCCATGTCTCCGGTCTTGCCACTGCCACCCAACTCAATATAGAAAATAATGGCAGAGATTGACCCCCTTCCACAGTTCCACACTTGACCCAAGTCTCCGGTCTTGCCAAAATTTATAAAAAAAACCACAAGGATCGTTGTTATAAATATACAGGAGATAATTTTGTAAATCATCACTCCACTATATAAAACCCAGAAATCATAAAAGATGGCCAAGAAATTGAATTTAGAAATTATACTCTTGCCTGTTTTTCTTGTCCTGTCAATTTCTTCAAAACCATATATGGCTTCTGCTTCTATTGAAAAAGCAATTGCTCTTCTGAATTGGAAAGCCAGCTTTGCAAACCAAACCCAGTCTCGGCTACCTTCATGGAATCTGCTTTCTCACAAACCAAACACCACAAGCCTGCACTTGGTTTGGAATTTTTTGCAACTCTACTGGAAGCGTCATCAAGATCAACATGACCAGTTTTGGTTTGAATGGTACCCTTCAAGAGTTTTCATTCTCGTCTTTTCCTAATCTTAAATATGTTGATCTTGCTATAAATTCACTCTTCGGTACCATTCCATCTCAGATTGCATTCCTTTCCAAACTCAAATATCTAGAACTATCTAATAATCAACTACATGGTCCAATTCCTACTTCTCTGGGCAATTTAAACAACCTGACTTATTTGTATCTCTATAACAATTCGCTTTCAGGTTCCATTTGTCTAGAATTGGGAAATCTAACAAATTTACTTGAACTAAACATTAGTACCAATAGTCTCACTGGCCCAATTCCTACCACTTTGGAAAACTAGAATAAACTAACTGTGTTGTATGCAATCCAAAATAACCTTTCTGGTCCAATCCCCTATGAAATAGGAAATTTGAAGTCTCTTGTCTCCCTAACCTTTCGTTCAAACAATCTTTCTGGTTTGATTCCACCATCATTTGGTGGTTTGAGAAACCTCACCCTTCTTTACCTATATAGAAATCAACTTTCAGGCCTCATTCCTAAAGAGTTAGGAAATTTGATATCCCTGACTGATCTTGAGTTAAGTCATAACCAACTTTCTGGCTCAATCCCCCATGAAATAGGAAATTTGAAGTCTCTTATCAAGCTACACTTTGCTGGAAACAATCTTTCTGGTTCGATTCCACCATCTTTTGGTGGTTTGAGAAACCTCACTCATATTTATCTCTATGAAAATCAACTATCAAACCTCATTCCTAAAGGATTAGGAATTTGATATCCTGACTGATCTTGAGTTGAGCAAAAATCAACTTTCAGGGCCCATTCCTGAAGAGTTAGGAAATTTGATATCCCTGACATGTCTATATTTCTAGCAAAATCAACTTTCAGGCTTCATTCCTAAAGAGTTAGGAAATTTGATATCCCTGATTGATCTTGAGTTGAGTCATAACCAACTTTCTGGTCCAATCCCCCATGAAATAGGAAATTTGAAGTCTCTTATCAGGCTACACTTTGCTGGAAACAATCTTGCTGGTTCGATTCCACCATCTTTTGGTGGTTTGAGAAAACTCACTCATCTTTATCTCTATGAAAATCAACTTTCAGGCCTCATTCCTAAAGGATTAGGGAATTTGATATCCTTGACTGATCTTGAGTTGAGCAAAAATCAACTATCAGGCCCCATTGCTGAAGAGTTAGGAAATTTGATATCCATGACATGTCTATATTTCTGGCAAAATCAACTTTCAGGCCTCATTCCTAAAGAGTTAGGAAATTTGATATCCCTGACTGATCTTGAGTTGAGTCATAACCAACTTTCTGGTCCAATCCCCCATGAAATAGGAAATTTAAAGTCTCTTGTCAGGCTACACTTTGCTGGAAACAATCTTTCTGGTTCGATTCCACTATCTTTTGGTGGTTTGAGAAACCTCACTCATCTTTATCTCTTTGAAAATCAACTTTTGGCATTATACCTTCAGAGTTTAGGTTACTAACTAAGCTCTTGCAATTGGTCCTATCCGGTAACAGTCTGACGGGGGAGATCCCTCATTTTATCTGCCATGTTACTTCAATTCAAACTCTTGATCTTTCTCATAACAATTTGAGTGGCACTATTCCTGACTGCATTGGACATTTTAGCACCAATATCTTCGTGTTGGATCTATAGAAGAATACATTTCATGGCACCATTCCTAGATCGTTTGCAAAGGTCAATCAATTGCAGACTCTCAACTTCAATGGCAATGGATTTGAATGGCCAGTCCCACCATCTTTGGTCCATTGTAGAATGCTTCAAGTTCTAGATCTTGGAAACAACAAGGTACGTAACAGATACCTTCCCATATTGGTTGAGAACACTTCCAGAACTGCAGGTTTTTGTTCTTCGATCCAATAAGTTTTACGGTTTTCTAAGAGATTTTGAGGGCAGTAATTCATTCTCTAAGTTGCAAATACTTGATCTCTCAAACAACAATTTCAGTGGTTTTTTGCCAGCAGGGTACTTTGCAAGTCTTAATGCTATGATGAATGTTGGTGGAGATGAAAGTAAGTTGGAATATATGGAGGACTCCTATTATCAAAATTCTGTATCACTAACGATAAAAGGACATGAAATTGAAATGGTGAAATTAATTAAAATTTTCACTACCATAGATTTTTCAAACAATAGCTTCTGTGGAGAGATTCCAGAAGTAATTGGGAAGCTACAATCACTTCATCTTCTTAACCTTTCTCAAAATAGCTTGACAGGCCATATCCCTTCATCGCTAGGAAATTTGTCAGCACTTGAATCCTTGGACCTCTATTCAAACAGGCTTGTTGGAGAGAATCCAAAGCAGTTGACAAGTTTGAATTTTCTAGAAGTTCTAAACCTATCGTGAAATCAACTCTCTGGACATATACCTCGGGGCAGCCAACTTGATTGATGCAGCAGCCCTGGCTTTGGATTACATTGAGGGGTTGGATCAGAAAAAGACCAAGGAAAAGGGGCAAATCAATCCTACTAGTCCGAGCGTCGGAGTCGGATTGACGTGAAACTTCTATAGTTGATGCGTTTCGGCAAGATCTTCTACAGTTGAAACTTCTACCCTATTTTAGCCGAATTCCATCGTTTAGGTCCCGAAATTGATGTTTTTGCCGTTTTAGGAAAGTTTCGATTTCGCAATAACTTTAGTTTTCCAAGTCTGAATCGACTTCCGTCAATTCTAGCTTCTTTAGTTTTGTTAGCTTTATTTGTTTCCGTAATTAACTCAAATTTGCCATTTTTGGTAATTTTTGTTATTTCTGGTTTTTAGGTCGTTTCCTTGCTTAACAAGGTATGGGTTTAGGGTTAGGGTTTGTTTTAGTTTAAATAGACCTGTATGCCTTTTTATTTCTCAGTTTTTGAATTAATAAAATTACAGAGATTTGATTCTCAAAATATCCAAGTACACATCCTTCGTGCGCGGAGATTGTCGTATTTGAAGCCTAGTATTCTGGTATCCGTGCGCGGATCAACAGAATATTAGTAGGTTGTTTCTAATTGTTTCTTGCAGGCTTTTCTCGTAGAGCTTCAGCTACACCAGTTGGTATCAGAGCCGTGTTCGTTCAGGACATCAACATGTCGCCGAAGAGACGACAACCTAACCGGATCCCTGTAGAAGAGGCCATAGAACGTGACCGTACGACGCAGTTGGAGCAGCGGGTTGCGCAATTAACTGAGCAACTCGCCGGTTAATCGCCAACCAAAATCCCTTCCCAGCTCGAAACCCTCGTGAGAGTGGTGACGAGGCAGAAAGCGACGAGGAGAGTTACGAGGAAGAGGAGGTTCCGCGGCGCAGACGACCAGCGCGAGAACCTGATGAGAATTAAGCGGGTTTGTACTTGCCGTTACCAATACCATTTGAACCATGGACAGAATTAAGCATGGACTTTGTCCTCGGATTACCACGAACTCAACGTGGTTTTGATTCAATTTTTGTAGTTGTTGACAGGTTTTCGAAGATGGCCCACTTCATTCCGTGTAAGAAGACTACAGACGCAGTCAGTGTTGCTCAACCTTTTTTTTGAGAAATATATCGTTTGCATGGACTTGCCCAATTCAATCGTGTCTGATCGTGACACTCGTTTTTTTAGTCACTTTTGGCGCAGTATGTGGAAATTGGTGAACACTCGCCTTGATTTCAGCAGTGCATATCACCCGCAAACGGATGATCAAACGGAGGTTATTAACAGGTCCCTGGGAAACTTGTTGCGTTGTTTGGTGGGAGAAAATACTCGGGTTTGGGATCAAAAGCTCAGTCAGGCAGAATTTGCACATAATCATGCAGTCAATCGGAGCACAGGGTTTTAGTCCTTTTCAAGTGGTGTATTCGGTGAATCCTCGTGGTCCGCTTGACCTTATACCTCTTCCGAACAAGACTCGGGTTCATGGAAAAGCAGAGGATTTTGTTCAGCATTTGCAGGAAACTCATAAGCAGGTCCGTGAGAATTTGATGCAGTCCACTGCGAAATACAAAGCGGCGGCTGACAGAAAACGTCGCTTGGTAGAGTTCGAGGTAGGGGATTTTGTATGGGCTATTTTGACTAAAGACCATTTTTCAGTTGGGGAGTATAACAAGTTTGCAGCGAAGAAAATCGGTCCTCTGGAGGTGCTCGAAAAGGATAAATCCTAATGCATATCGGTTGAAGCTACCTAGCCACATCCGTACTGCTGATGTGTTTAATGTAAAGCACCTGGTGCCTTATTTTGATGAGTCAGATGAGGAGCATGCCACGTCGAGGTCGACGTTTTTCTACCCTTGAGGGACTGATGCAGCAGCCCTGGCTTTGGATTACATGGAGGGGTTGGATCGGAAAAAGACAAAGGAAAAGAAGCAAATCAATCCTACCAGTCCGAGCGTCGGAGTCGGATTGACGTGAAACTTCTACAGTTGATGCGTTTCAGGCGAGATCTTCAATAATCATCACCTTTGGTCATTGGCATACCCTATTTTAGCAGAATTCCATCGTTTAGGTCCCGAAATTGATGTTTTTGATGTTTTAGGAAAGTTTCGTTTTCGCAATAACTTTAGTTTTCCAAGTCTGAATCGACTTCCGTCAATTCTGGCTTGTTTAGTTTTGTTAGCTTTATTTGTTTCCATAATTAACTCAAATTTGCCATTTTTGGTAATTTTTGTTAATTCTGGTTTTTAGGCCGTTTCCTTGCTTAACAAGGTATGGGTTTAGGGTTAGGGTTTGTTTTAGTTTAAATAGACTTGTATGCCTTTTTATTTCTCAGTTTTTGAATTAATAAAATTACAGAGATTTGATTCTCAAAATATCCAAGTACACATCCTTCGTGCGCGAAGATTGTCGTATTTGAAACCTAGTATTCTGGTAACCGTGCGCGGATCAACAGAATATTAGTAGGTTGTTTCTAATTGTTTCTTGCCGGTTTTTCTCGTAGAGCTTCCGCTACACCAACTCTCTGGAAGTTCCAAAGCAGTTGACAAGTTTGAATTTTCTGGAAGTTCTAAACCTATCGCGAAATCAACTCTCTGGACCTATACCTCGAGGCAGCCAACTTGATACTTTTGGAAATGATTCTTACAGTGATAACTTGGGATTATGTGGATTTCCACTATCAAGTGATTGTCACAAAGATGAGACACGAGAACCATCTCTAATATCAGAAGATGATACAGAGTCTGAATATAGATTTGGTTGGAAAGTTGTGTTGATGGGTTATGGATGCGGAATTGTGCCTGGAATGATAATGGAATATCTCGTATTCTCAATCGGAAAGCCTCGGTGGCTTGTACGAATTGTTGAGAAGGCTAACTGTAGAAAGGTGACAAGGCCAAATAATAGACTCAAAGGAATAAGATTCAGTGCCTGTCAATAATTCTCCACCTTGGTGAGTGTTACAATCTTATGGCATCAAATGTCCATTGTTTGTCATCATCATGTATCATGTAATAAAATTGACAAAACACATTTTGTTTTTATCAGCATGTAAGATTTTTGTTACTGCTAAAACTATTGAATTTCTGGAAACCAATCATTGATCCCACTTGAACGAAAAAGAGATTGAGTTTTCTTCCATATCTCACCAATTATGACTAATTTCACATTTTTCATTGTATCACCGGAACCTAAAATACAATGATTTAGTAAAAGACAATATGAATGTTTTAGTAAAATTATTGATGGATGATGGATTAATACTAATCTTCACAGCATGACATGTTGAAGAAGGAAATATACAAGTCCTGATTAATGATATTATGTCTTTACAAGCATATAAATTCCATCACCCTTACTACATAACTTCTGAGTTCTAACTTAGTTTTCAATTTTTTATTTATTTCATATTACTTCTTTCAATTTGTGATCTTTGTAATTCTTTTAGTCTTCACTTCTTGTAAACATAAATTATAAACTTTAATATGTTTATGTTCATGTGATGTGATTTTCAAAAGCATGATAAAAGAAGAACAAACTGTAAACTTGACTGCGAACCCATGAAAATAAACGGGATCCGATTCGAGTTTCCATCGATGAGTTTTGGCCTCAACCATACCTGTTATTGGTACAATTTGAAAAGATGGCACGTCAGCATAAACATCATGTAACACGGGAACAGCAAGTGACGTGTCAACAAATAAAGTTTAAATTAAGTCAACTTAAAGTGATCAGTAAATAACCTCATAATGCTGATCAAAGTTTCTAAGATGGTTGGGTTGGAAATACCTGACCAAGGTAATCAGATTGATCAGGTTAATAAGATGTGATCGGGGTATCCCAAAATGGTCGGATAGGCTCAAACGGTCAGGCCTAGTTATCCGATTGGGTTTTGATTACTGATCGGGGGAGAGAAGATTTGGTCGGGTGTGGAAGGCGGTCAGCTAAGCGACACATGGATAAATTCCAGATACACTCAAATGTTTGACATGCTGACAACGATGAACCACGACTCAAACACACAAAGAAGAGTCTTCCTCAAATAAGGTCTTATGAAGCATACTCTAATAAAGAAATAGATTTCCTCAAAGCTATCAGAATCCAGAACAAGTAAAAGACATGATGTGATTAAAACACAAACGATGCGAAATAGGAAAGAAGAGCAGTATGGCCCATATAAGTCAAAGTTGTTTGTACTTCATTAAATAACTGTCATGTTTTTGTACTCCAAGGATTAGGGTTCTATGCATGTATAAATAGATTCTAAAAATGACAAACAAGGGTTGACGAGTTATTAGATATTCGAGAGAGCAAGTAAGGTTGAGTGTGTAATATTTATTCTTGATAGTGGATTTGTTTCTCGCCGTCACCGGCAACCGTGGATGTTTCCCCACCTTGGGGTTTTACCACGTAAAATCTTGTTTGCTTGATCTTTTTATTTTTTTTTTTGATTCATTATTCAATTGTTAGTTCAACATACTTTGTGTGACGTGTGATTTACTTTACGTAATCCAAAAATCACCGTCAACAAAATCTATGCGGGTTCTCACCCGAGGGTTTTGTTTAAACTCCTGAAAGTTGTTTTAAAAAATGATAAATATAATAAACAACAAAATAATATAATTTGAACCGTAAATTAAGTCATCTTTAAGTTCAACTATAGACTATAGTCTATAAATTCATAACAAATACTTTTTTGAGCAATGATCACGCATTCACCCATCCTTCCTCCTTTCCTTCTCACTTGCAATTTTCATCACTAATTAAAGGTTTTCACAATATGATTTTTTGATTCCTACAATATTAAATTTAAAATCAATTTAGTATATATTCATTTAAAATCAAATAGTAATAAACCACTTCAACAAAACAACCATTTAATAACATGAAATGCATGTTAATATGCTCCGCAACATGCATATACATGTTGTCTATCAAGATATTAAAGCATTTTTCATCTTTTACAACAAACAAAGAAAGTTGTAAAATTCTTATTACAACTTTTATATACTGTTGTAAAATTCTTATTAACAACATCTAGTGCATATTGTCTAATGTGTGTGTGTTTTTTTTTTCAAAATATAAATTTTTTTATCCAGTTACAAAATAAATCTAGAAATTAAAAATATATATATAAAAGTATATTTTTGCACAAATACTATAGATATGGCAATTAAATACTTCTAAGTTGATTTCTCAATTGTAAATACAAGAAGTCATTGAGAGAGGGTGCAACAAGAACAAATTATACATATTAATAATTAGTCTATGCTCTGTTTTTGGTCTTTTTTTTTCTCTGTTTCGTCCTGAGGTTGGTGCGTTTGGGTGCTTGCTCTTTCCTCTGTTTGTTGTCTGTTGCTTTTGCTAGCTTTGATGGAAGTGTTAATAAAAGTATTCTTACTAGAAACAAAAACTGCTCAAACTCTCCCATCAAACCTTCTTCTTCTTCAACTCATAATAAACTAGTGTCTTCTAGTCATAGTCATGCCAACTTGAATATATTTGTAATAATACAAGACGATTATATTCTAACAAATTTAATATATTAATAATAGTTTTATTGATTGTGGGGACTTGGGAGAGAGACCTTATTTCATGGGGAAGAAAAAGCATCATACTGTTCCGGCCACTTATGCTCGTTGTTGTTGTTGCTGCTGCTAACCAGACCTTCAAAAGCGCTTTTGACCTTGTATAAGCACTTATGGTGACGGATACGTCATACGTGTGAGGACAGCTTTTTTATCTGCTGCTAATGTGGGGATGCTTCCAATTGACATTGTTGAGTTGCTTGCTTCTCGTGAAAAGTATGATGCTTCTTGCTCTTCGTGTGTGTGGTTTGAATGTGCTAACTCATGTTATATGTATCGAACTTATAGTTTTCAGATTCTAACCAAGATGTCATCCTTCTTCTGCAGACAAGTTTTCTTATCAGATTCAGAAAATGAGAAGGCTGAAGTGAAACACAATCCAAGAAAGAAAAAGAAGAAAAGCTCCGGGTAAAGAATTTTTTCTTTTTGCCCATTTCACACGATGGAAGGAAAAGCTTTTGAATAGAATTTTTAACCTCCCGTGTTCTTGTATACAGGTTAGAAACTATTATCCTGAATGACATGCGTCCTCCTGACTCTAAGACACTCTTGTCTATACATTGTATCCAGCATAGGCGGCAGGTATCCTTCCATATACAACTGAAATTTCAAAAATTAATTAATTATTGAGTGATTTCATAAATAAAAAGCTAATGGTACAACTGCTTTATCATAGTCTTCGTGGGATTGTGCAGGGACAACTGCTTTATCATCAGCCTTCTCTGACTCTTTCTTCCGTTTGATGCCACCGGCTATTATAAGCTTATCAGCTCACCTTCTCATCATGCGCATTTCGAAGCTCACAAAGAGATGTTCACACAGTGTCAATACTGTTCGTCCAATTTTCCATATTTTCCATTCCTGTTGTAATATTTTTCTGTTTAGTAATTATTCCAATGGATATAATAGTGAACTAAAAGTGATATTTTCCAATCCATTTTTCAGGAGTCCTCACCCCTTCTAAAAAAAAAAAAAAAAAAAGATATTATCAATTTAGTCTCTAAACTTTGGTGAATGATCAATTTTTTAAACAAATTTGATTTTTCATGACCCTTGGTCCCTTACTTTTCAAAAATACATCAAATTGGTCCATTTGACTAGAAATTTAACGATCAATGGTGGCAGAATATACAAATTGATATTTTTACCCTTAACTTAAAGTAAATGATTGAAAAGTACAATTTTACTCTCTAACA
The DNA here is from genome assembly GCA_033220585.1 of Dipteronia sinensis. Classification (NCBI taxonomy): domain Eukaryota; kingdom Viridiplantae; phylum Streptophyta; class Magnoliopsida; order Sapindales; family Sapindaceae; genus Dipteronia; species Dipteronia sinensis. The sequence goes on along the minus strand of CM065638.1, from coordinate 4,324,241 downwards.
ATTAAAATTAAACAATTTAACTTTAACTTTTAATCCAATAAAAATGTAACACGTGTCACCAAATTTTGAAAATAAAAAAAATTAAAATTAAATAAAATTGTTAAAAAAATATCCTTATATAGAAATTAAAAATAAAATAAAGATAAAGCTTTAATTTTAACACAAATTTAAAAACTCAATAATAAAGAAAAACAGTATCCTTATATTGTTCACCAAATCAAACAACTACCCAGATTTGCACCTACCCAGATTTGATAAAGATCCACTGTTCCAGTCCAACACTACTACAACAACCCAACAACATCAACCATACTTGCGGTTTCATCAGTCATCTCCCTTTCACTGTATAGTGTTCTGGATCAACACCAGAAAACCACACTCAAACCCACCAAAAACCCACACCAACCACACCGGCGTTGGTCTCCTCACCGGCGGCCACCACAAACCCAACCACGACCCACCACCCACCTCTGACTCAAATTCAACCATTCCTTCTCTTTTCTCCCTTGAACTCACACAAAAATCAAACTGACAAACACCACCACCATCCAAACATAACCAGAAAATAAATTATCCAAATTCCAAACACGACCATCACCAATAAATACAAAAAAAAATCGAATTTGAAAAAATAAATGTTGAACACAAACCAAAATCTGTCTTCAAACATGAACAATTCCACAAACCCGGAAATTAATTCCAAAAACCAGAAATTAATTCACCAATTCACCACCACCAAACCCAACCTAATCACCAACAGGTTCACAACCAAACCCAACCAACAAAATCCATAAACCACCACTACCATCCCACAATCTCGCAGGCGCCCCATCAAATTCGATTCAAGCCAACCCCAAATCAATAACTGAAAACACAACAAACACCATCAGATTTGATTCAAGCCAACCCCAAATTCTTATTAATCATTATCCATCATCAATCATTCAGATTCAAACCAGATCAAACCCAGCCAAACCATCATCATCATCCAGATCATCATCATCAAACCAACCTCCGCACCAGAAACAAAGAAGAGAGAGATGAGATCGGCGATCATCAAGCCAACCTCTGACTACCATCACTCGGCAGGAGAGAAAGAAGAGAGTGTCAAACTCCTATCGCCGGAGGCGATCGGTGATCGACGCGGCAACCAAGAGACGAGAGAGGATGGGCGACAAAGAAGAGAGAGAGATGAGAGAGAAGGGTTTCTTAGAGAGAATATGGAGAGGTTCAGTGAAGAAGATGATGGTTTTATTGATGATTTGAGATGGATCTATAACTCATTGTTTTCAATTGTCTTACTTTGTTTTTGTTTTTCAATTTTTTTTGGTTTGTTCTTTATTTATTTTTTTCTTACTTTTTTTCCATTTTTTTTTTTAAATTTGATCACCACCGTCCATATCTGAGATGGGCGGTGGATATCAATCTACTTATTTTTTTAAAGAAAGAAATAATTAATTTTTTTATGTAATTTAATTTTTTTTAAATTAAATATATCTCCATGGTGGAAATTTAAAACTTGTTATTTTTGTATTATATATACAAAAATTTATATAATAAATAAATAAAAATTGTAATTGTATTTTTAATTTAGAATTTTATATATTAATAAATAAAAATGTGATAAGTGGCATGTTTTTATTTTTAAAGACAAAAATACTCCCTGAAACCGTTAAGTTGGACTTACGATTAACTAACAGATGGACTCATTTGATGTATTTTTGAAAAGTAAGGGACCAAGTGTTGTAAGAAAGCAAACTCGTTTAAAAAATTGATCTTTCACAAAAACTTAGGAACTAAATTGATAATACCAACAAAAAAAAAAAAAAACCCCAAATTGATGTGCTACCTCACAAAAAAAAACAGAAAAAAAAACCTTAATTGGTTTTCACAATTCAATCGAAATTCGTGTATGGAAAGCAAATCTAGCCCAATAGAACATAAAAGAATGTCGCAGACTATGGGCCCAACTAGCTTAATTGGTGTAACTAGTTTTAACACGGGCCCAACTAGCTTAATTGAGTCTTTGTGCCTTTTAACATCTTTAACTTATCTAACTCTCTGGTTAGATTAGCAAGTGTGGTGCCTTGTAAATGATTGAATTGAATACTTGTCGAGTTGTAAATTGATTGGCGATTACCTATTAATCTTTTTTTGCAAGTGAGTTTGGTCGAATTATTTTTGTAACATTTAATCAAAAATATTAGTGTTCCCCTTATAGGTTGACCATGGCTTCTCTGTGTCTGTTTTCCACTTTTCCCTCGCTGTAAATTTTACACGTTTTCAAGTTTCAAACCAACAATTAAGATTGAACACATTACACATCCAGCTCTGCCATTTTTTTTTTTATAGCGGAGACTTGGGTCAAGTGTGGAAGGGGGTCCATCTCTGCCATTTTTTTCTATATTGAGTTTATTTGGGAAGACTTTGCAAGTTTGCTCTATGCTTGGGTAGTTGGGTTGGGTTAAAGTTTAAATTAAAGTCTTGCTATACAATATTAGGTTCTTGTATCAATATTCATATATCCATCTCTGTTAATAAATATACATTTCAAATTATATAATATATATTTAATATTATTTATGATGACATGAAATTTAAAAATGTTATATATTTTTAAAATCATATACCATTTGATTATGCACCAATTTCATGTAAAAATAATTTTAAAAATCATATACCATTTGATTATGCACCAATTTCATGTAAAAATATTTATTTGATCAAATAACAAAAAAAAACATAAATATATCACATTCAATATGAAAAACCGGCTAAACATAAATATACACCCTAGCGGAGTTTTTTCAAATAATTGCCAGAACTTGTTTAGAGGTTCAAAAGCAAGACCAAGACTTATTATTGATGGTGTTATTCATATGGATAGCGCAAGTCGCAGGAAGAAAATTTCTCATCTCTGCTGCTTGATAGTGACAGCAAGTTGATTATTATTGATGGTGTTATTCATGTGGATAGCTGGAGAGACTTGGCACACAACAAAAGATGGTGTTATTCACGTGATAGCGGCAGCCTCTTGATATGAAGCAGATGTAAAAAACAATGCTAATTATTATTTTTTGTTTAACCGGTTTTTCATATTTCATGTGATATATTTACCTTTTTTTTAATTTTTTTATTAGATCCTTGAGAAATGTTTATTGAATACAAGAAATGTAGTGAGTAACAAGACCTGAATATTTATAATATCTTATCCTTTAGATTACAAATAATTACATTTTAAAAATTATTTTTACATGAAATTGGTGCATAATCAAATAGTATATAATTTTAAAAATATATAACATTTTAAAATAGATATTATATGATTTGAAATTTATATTTATTAACAGAGATGGATATATGAATATTGATACAAGACCTAATATTATATAACAAGACTTTAACCCAACCCAATCAACAAGCATAGAGCAAACTTGCAAAGTCTTCCCAAATAAACTCAAATATTGAAAATATTGGCAGAGATGGACCCAATTCCACAGTTCCACAGTTGTCCCAAGTCTCTGGTATTGCCAAAATTTCTAAAATAAAACCAAAATTTCTAAAATAAAACACAATTACTCAAGGATCGTGGTTATAAATATACGGAGAAAATCATCACTCAACTATACAAAACCCAAAAATCATAAAAGATGGCTAAGAAATTGAATTTGGAAAGAATATAATTTAACAAAACAAAAAATTCATCAAAAAATATAATTTTGCATCCTCTACAAACAAAGTTCAAGTTCAATTTATTGTCAAAAAAAAGTTCAAGTTATTTTGCATGTTGTCCACGTTTCTAGTGTATATAATTGAGGAAACCGTTTTTTGTTTGGATTCAAAAGTTTTTTTTTTTTGAACTGCTAGGATTTATTCATCAAGCCGGGAGCCTGGAAAGGAGGAAACACAGAAACAACCAACACAAAAAAGCACAAAGCTGAAAACAAGAGCAAAGAAACAGCCATCACAAGGGGCACACAGCCGATGCAAACAACAGATAACCAGAGGACAGAAGAAAGCAACGAGAAAAACGGAGTCTGATAACAAATGACACCACCAGGTGCGAAACAAACAAACCAACAGACCCCTCGAAGCAGGTGCAGCCAAGATCAGATATCTCCCCATTGAATGAAGTCCCCAGAAATACTAGAGCCAAGCTTGGCCAAGTTATCCGCGAAGGAGTTCGACGCTCTTGAATCGAAAGAGACGACCGTGCCTCTAAGACTCGCCAAATAGTTACGAACATCGTACACCATCTCCACATGGTCGATGTTTCCAAAACCAGCATCGTTGATCCAAGAGACAGCGACCTTGGAATCACTACAAATGGTGATGTCCCGCCCCACCATTGTCGGATTTGAGGCGCACAGCTGGGTGGCCTTCTCAATTGCAATAAGTTCAGCCTCATTAGAATCCCGAATACCAACATAAAGGGAGAATAAACACAACACTCTGCCATTGTCGTCTCTCAACACCCCTCCAATACCTGCTGGTCCCGGTTTGCCGCGAACCAAGCCATCTACATTGAATTTCAGCCCGTTAATGTTCGGAGGAGTCCAATCTTCCACTTTATTCCATTTGCTAGATTTTGAATCCGTGCAACGATCTTTAATATTGATGAGAATGTGGGTAATGGGGTCTGTAGAACCTCTTCCATAGAACTTGAACCACCAAGCTACTTTGAGTTTCACCGAGTCGGCCACTAAACACACTGTTGCCTCACCATTGTTAAACACCTTGGAGTTCCTTGTCTCCCATATGGACCATACCACAGCGAAGAATAGGGAGTTCCAAGCTCTGTTATATTGATTCGAGGGGCTCAGAGCAGCCCACCCTCCCGCCCAATCTGAAATTGATTTGCTGAAACAACAGGAAACACTCCACCAAGACATGCACAAAAGCCACAGACTCCTAGTCCAACTGCAATGTAAGAAAAGATGGCTTATCGACTCCACTTCCTGATTGCACAGGGAACACATCAGATTGACATTCTGTTTCATGCCTAGTCTGTGCAAAAAATCACCAACCGGGAGTCGACCTTTGAGCAGCTGCCAAACAAGGATTTCCACTTTCGGAGGGCACAATCCCTGCCAGCTGAAGTTGTCCAGCCAAGAGTCATTAGGTCCTGTAATTTCCATAGCCCTACAGAACGACTTAACAGTAAAGATGTCGTTTGAGCTAAAATTCCAAGCCAAAGCATTAGTTGTTGAATGCCGAATTTTAATGCATTCAAGGACAGACACGAAGCAGTTCCACTGGTTCAATTCCCACCCAAAAAGGTTTCGTCTAAGCAGGACTGTCCAAGACCATGTCAAGCCCCTCCAAATCCCAAAATTGCTCACAGGACCTTTCTTTAAAGTAGATAACGCAAAGATCCTAGGGAATGAATCTTTTAGTGAAATGGAATCAATTCTAATGTCCTCCCAAAAGCTCGCCTTTGTGCCATTGCCAAGAACAATCATACACCCTTCTGTCAGTACTTTCTGAGATCGTGCCAGAGGCTTGAAAAGGCTAGCCATAGCCTTTATGAAGCAGGAAGATGTTGAACTCGGGCCTTGCCAATTCCATGATAATTTGGAGTTTTCCACCCCATACCTTGCACAAATCACCCTTTTCCATAACGGCGCCTCTTCGTTGCCAAAATGCCAGATCCATTTGGCAAGCAGACCCATATTTTTGATCTCCATACTTCCGATCCCGAGACCACTCCGATCCTTACTTCTCCGAACCATTTCCCACTTAACAACATGAAGCTTTCTTTTGATAGCCCCATCCCCAAAAAAAAAACTACGTTGAAGTTTCTCAATTTTTTGAGCTATACCGCTCGGCATTTTAAAGACGGACATGAAATAGGTAGGAATGCTCGCGATCACAGCTTTAATCAACGTCAACCTCCCACTTTTTGATAGAAACTTATGTTTCCAAGGAGCTAGTTTCTTCTCCATCTTATCCAAGATAGACCTCCAGAATATTTTTGAACTCGGTCTCGATCCAAGAGGAAGGCCTAAGTAGGATACTGGAAGATTAGAAGCCTTGCATCTCAAAGTTGACGCCCACTGGTCGGTCCAAGCTACCCTTTTTGCACACTCTAACAACGCTTGACTTATGGAAATTAATTTTGAGACCATAAGCCAATTCGAAGCATCTAAGGATTCTCTTCACATTGATAAGACTCTCAATCTTTGGTTTCAAGAACAACATAGTGTCATCCGCAAACTGGAGATGCGATATGTGGATCTTGTCACCACCAAAGTCCTCTCCCTGTAACATGCCAAGATTAGCAGCCTTGATGATTAAACAACTAAGACCTTCGACCACAATGTTGAAAAGAAAAGGTGACAACGGATCTCCTTGTCTGAGACCTCTTTCCAATCCAAACTGGGACGTCGGGCTCGCATTTACCAACACCGAGAGAAGTGGTGTTGAGATGCAATTGCTAATCCATCCTCTCCACCTATCACCAAATCCCATACATTCCATCATGTAGTACCAAAAATTCATGGTCCACGCTGTCATAAGCCTTTTCGAAATCCAATTTCACCAACAGGCCTCTCATCTGATCATTTTTCCATTTATTGATAATTTCTTCGGCTATGACGAAACTATCAATGATCTGTCGTCCTTTAACAATCGCCATTTGGGACTCCCCAATGATGGAATGCATTACCTTCTTGATGCGGTTGACTAACACCTTCGCTAGGATTTTGTACATGGCACCAATCAAACTAATAGGCCTGAAATCCCCCATAGAAATCGGATTCATAGTTTTAGGAATAAGCTGCCAAAAAAGTGTGATTTAGGTCCTTCACAATCGCCCCATCTTTATGAAATTCCTTGATGAACCTCATAAAATCCCCTCGAATCGCCTCCCAATGGATTTAAAGAAATTCAGATTAATGCCATCAGAACCCGGAGCTTTGTTTCCGTCACAGTTTTTTAGAGCATCCCACACTTCCTCACTAGTGAACTCTTCTTCTAACATATTCTTTTCCGATGACATAAGTTTCTTGCAACATAAATCTGTTAACACAGGCCTTTTCCAACTCACATTTCTATAGTGATTTTGAAAGAATTCAAGGATATTGTCTTTCACCAATTTGGGGTCAGTTAGAGTCACGCCATTGATAGCTAAATTCCCAATGTAATTGCATCTCCTCCTCCCGTTAGCAATATAGTGAAAAAATCTAGTGTTCCTATCTCCCTCCTTTAACCATTTGATTCTTGATTTTTGACACCAAACTTGTTCTTCTCGTCTCAACCCACTCCAAACTTCAGAGAGAATAGACATCCTATTGGCTCTCAACGATTCAGACCAGCCTATGATGACAGCTTTCTTGTCGATTTCATCCAAACGTGTTTCAAGATGCTTCAGCGAGAAAGCCTCATGTTTCGGATTCAAAAGTTAAATGACACTTTTTAGAGGTGGCATTTCAACACTGTCATTGCTTTAATAACTTATGTTTAAAAGGCACATATTATGGTGAACGGACAAAAATACCCCAAATAGGTGTTTTACATCAGATTTATTTTCATTTAGTTTACAGTGACAAAGTTGTGAAGGAGAGAGAGAAAGTCCGGTTGAAACACATGCAATCACTCGAACGATGACGGAGCGATACTACGCAGACGCATTCGGGGGTCGAGCTCCCCGCCGAGCTCGCGGTGGTCGGTGGTCGAGCTTTTTTTTCAATTTAAAACTCAAATTGGGTTTCGGTTTTGAATCTTCCATTGTTAAAGTTGTTAAGGGTTGGGATTTTCGAGTGAGAAAGAGGATGAACAGTACTACAAAAGGCTCGGAGACTTATATAAAAGGCTTGGAGACTAATTTAAAAGTCTCAGACACTTCTTACAAAAGGCTCGTAGCCTTATGTAAAAGGCTCGGAGACTAATTTAAAAGTCCCAGACACTTCTTAAAAAAGGCTCGGAACCTTATGTAAAAGGCTCGGAGACTTATGTAAAAGTCTCGAAGACTAATTTAAAAGTCTCGGACACTTCTTAAAAAAGGCTTGGAGCCTTATATAAACGGCTCGGAGACTTATGTAAAATGCTCAGAGACTAATTTAAAAGTCTTGGACACTTCTTGCAAAAGACTCGGAGCCTTATGTAAAAGGCTCTGAGACCAATTTAAAAGTATCGGACACTTCTTAAAAAGGCTACTTCTTACAAAAAGGCTTAGAGCCTTATGTAAAAGGCTCGGACCCTTATGTAAAAGGCTCGGACACTGTTTCATTGACAAACCTAACGGCTATGCAAAAGGCTCGAACACAACTTCACAAAGGCTCGAACACAACTTCACAAAAGCTCGGAGACTTATGTAAAAGGCTCAGACACTACTTTAAAAAGGCTCGGACAGTGTTTATAAAGACTCAGACAGAGCTTAGAAAGGTTCGGAGATTCAAAATTCACAAAATCAGCTTCAAGTTTACAAAAGACTCGGAAAACAAATGAAAAGGAATGGATAAAGTATTACAAGACTCAGAAACGCATGTATAGAAAATTTATTGTGGCTGTGATGCAGAGGATTTCAATTTTCAGACGAAATATATTACCTTATTGTGCTGAAGAAGGTCGACGAGTTTATTTTCAAACAAGTTTATTGTAGAGAGAGAGAGAGAGAGAGTGTGGAGTTACTGAGTTCAGTGTTCAAGTATGGAGATGGAAGTATAACGAGAATTAAAAAATGATTATTTAAGGGCAATTTTGGTAGTTCACCATAATATGTGCATTTTAAACACAACTTATTAAAGCAGTGACATGGGGGCAACGCAGCTCCAAAAAGGTGACATTTCTCACCATTTCCACTTTTTTTGGTTTTTGGTTTCTTAGATCATATGCATCGGAAACCAAATAAAAAAAAGTTATTGATTTTTTTTTAAATATGTTCCTGAATTATATTCACTAGTCTCTATGAAGAGTGATTAGGGTTTTTTTTTTCTTTTCTAAAAGCCGTTTAAAATAAGAAATATATTAAAGACATAATTCTATACCATATCAAATTATGATAAATTTGGAAATATATTCTTTGGGAGGATAGACTTGGAAAAGGATATTTCAATTGTAATACAGTGATTTGAAATTAAGTTAAAAGTTAGGATTTCTTACTTTTATTTTTAAGTTATTTTTTGATATTTTTAAGTTGTTTGACCACTTAAAAAAAACAAACAAAACAACTTATTGAGTTCAATTTAGACCCAAAACAAATGACCCCAGCTTATATAGAAGAATTTAAGTGTAATAAAAATCGTAACTTCACCAAAATCATCCAACGGTAAATATTACATAGTGAAAATGCAATCTAATGACTTCCGATCATGGCAGTAAAAGAAATAATGCTTATTAGTTTTTCTCTGGATGTTAGATTTGAAACGTTTCAAATTCATTAAAGGACAAAAATTCAATCATGTTTCCAAATCTAATTGGGACAAGTTTAATTTGGTGCCTGCCGCTGCTTTTGGGCTACCTTATTTGAACAAAAACTAATAGCTATCAAGATCAAATGCAGACCAAAAGACTTTATTAGAACCATAATTGAAGTTTCCCTTAAGATAAAAAAAAAAGCTATCATTATGAGAGAGAGAGAGAGAAGGTAAAGAAAGAAGCTCTGGAAAGGGGGAGTTTGGGGAAAATAGAGACTTTAGAGATAAATTATTCTCCATCTTTATGGACAATTTGAATCCTTGTGTGGATCAAAGAGGTCTATGGGGCATCTTCAAAGCTTTCGGACTGGTGAGAGATCTTTATCTTTCACCAAAGATCAGGGCCAGGAGGTGTTGGTTTGCCTTCGTCCATTTTTCTACACTGGAAGAAGCGGGAAGGGTGGCAAGACTCACGAATGGTATGCATGTGTATGGTTGGGCTATCTATTCGAAGGTGGCATCTTTTGATTGGAGTCACCGCAGACAAGCTTCAGTGAAAAGGCCAACGTTTTATCAACGACATTCTGATTCCTTTAAGGCTAATGTGACACCAGGATCCTTTAGTGAGAAATATTCTCCTGATCGATCATTCCTAGATGTGGTCAAGGGCTCACAGAAGGACTCCGGCAATACGGCTAAGGCTAGGGAGGAGGTGGTAAGGTGGGACAACGTCTTCAACGATGTTAGTTGGTTGAATTGTTGTGTTGTTGGTGTTCTTGAGACTTTCTCAGTGGTGTCTTCCGTGGTTTTGAAATTGGCCAACAGAAAGATGCCTTGTGATTCCTTTTATTTGGGAGACAAGAGCATTTTATGGGAGTTTGAATCCAGCAATGACAGAGACAAGTTTGTAAGGAACAAATTCTTATAGGATGAACAAATTTTTCATAAAGGCTCCGAGCTTTTTCATGAGATTCCGAGCTTTTTCATGAAGACTCCAAGCTTTTTCATGAAAAGCTCCGAGCTTTTTTCACAAAGGCTCCGAGCTTTTTCACAAAGGCTCCGAGCTTTTTCATGAACTACCCGAGCCTTTTTCATGAAGGCTCTGAGCCTTTTCATAAACTGAAAAAAAAAAAGCTCGACCCCCGAATGCGTCTGCGTAGCGCCACTCCGTCACTGTTCGAGTGATTGTCTGAGTTTCAACTGGACTTTCTCCCTCTACTTCACTGTAAACTGAATGAAATAAATCTGATGTGGAACAACTATTGGGGGTATTTTTATCCATTTACCATAATATGTGCCTTTTAAACATAAGTTATTAAAGCAGTGACAATGTCGAAATGCCACCTCCAAAAAGTGCTATTTATTTTTTGAACCCTTGTGTGAACCCATTCATATCAACATGTTATGTGGCGTACTACTTAATCCCACGTCCTCTCTTATGACTATTAATCAATCTTACAAAAATTTGGAATTATGTATGTCGTTTTCATGAATCTAGTTATCCTATTAATATTGTATATATATATTTTTAAGAGTAATACTATATAACCCAAAAAATTAACTAAAATTCAATCCAAATGGTGTGGTAAATGAGTTGTTATCACCACACAAATCTTGGGGTGATGTGGTAAATGATATGATAAGGATAAATCACTTGCCATATTATTTAGATTGATTTTTGGACTAAATTTTTGGATTGATTAGCATTACTCATCTTTTACTAACTTAACTTCAATACAATACTCATGAGAGGCGATTATTTTTAATTAGTATAAAGACACAAACTAAAACAAATAGTTAGGGGTCGTTTGTTTTTTTTTTGTCTGAAGACTGAACAGTCCTGAATTTTTCTAAAGATTGAATAGGGACTGAAATCTGAACTTGAATGACATGTTTTTTTTTCACATCTGAATGTATTGTCAACACGTTTGTTTTTTAAAAGTAAAATTGTCTAAAACTAAGTAATTTTACATTTATACACATATTAAACAATTATACATATAATATGAAATAAAAACAATCTAAAAATAATAATTATATATGAACACATATGATCATGATCTTCTTCGATTACAAATAAACTTAATTTTTACTAAGAAAAGAAACAGTTTTTTTAAAATAAATAAATAAAAGGGGCTGCATGAAAACTCACATAAAACACTCTAAAAAATAATATATAAATACATCATCCTAATATCATAATAAAATATTGATATTAAACATCAATATGATAAATGATTAGGGTTCTTTTTTATTTTTAAAACTACTTAAAATAAGCAATATATTAAAATAAAGATTTCTATACCATATATAATTATGATGAAATTGAAAATATGTTATATATGAGGGATAATATCGGAAGAAAATATTTTGGATTGCATTTAATGCAAATCAGTGATTTGTAATTAAGTGAAAAGTCATAATGTTTTACTTTTTTTTTCAGTTTTTTTTTTTTTTTGTATTTTAAGTTGTTTGACAACTTAAAAAAAACAAACGAAACAACTTAATAATTATGATTCAGACCTATTAAATTTTAAGTAGAAAAAACAAACGACCCTTAGACTTGGTAGTTGACCAGCTTTTAACTCCATGTCTCACGCAGCGAATGTTTGTCTACTGTTTCCTTGGAAATCGAAAGTTGCAATTTGTGCATAGGTGTTACATAATTGACCCAAGTCAGCATCCGGTTCAAATTCTGCACCCGATAATTTTCGTGAATTCAGCTAAGTAATTTAAGACATGATAACGTACTTATCATGGATATCTAGTTATTGGATTGTTATTTATTACAAGATGGAGTTTTCTTACAAGAACCGCGTTGATCAAATCAAAGAGGCGAAGAAGATGACCCTCAATGACAGTACAAGTTGTTTGACAATGACATATCTAGATAGCAGGTGAAGTTAATAATTATAATTGCCAAATTTGTTGGTTTAACCTCATCCACCCAGCATATTCTTTGAAACTTTCACGAGTTTTTGTCAATGTGCTTGCTAGTTGTTAGTTGCTAGTTGCTAGTTGCTAGTTGCTAGTAGCTAGTATTCTAAAAAGAAAAACTCTTTGCTTGATTTGCAATCCCTTAAAAAATGTGTGCAATGTATGTGGCCACCTGTGCATGGATCTGATTTAGGTTTGGTTTCACCTGAGCTCTTGTTCCTTGTAAAAAAGATCATCTTGAAGTTCAATCCCATGATTTAACTTAAGATTCCTCCTCCAATTTTGCTGATGGCTGATTTTATATGTATTCTTTATTGATATGATCTTTTGTATAGTAATTCTATAACAATTAATCATATAAAATGTATGTTTGTGTTAACAAGAATAGATAGTTCGATTTACTTCTTATAAACAATAAATCACAGAGTTTAAATATGTTAAGAAAAAAATATAGATCATGAACTGATTCAAATTTGATGCAGTAATATTCCTATATTTTGTATTCATTTTCAATGACTAGGGGTAATTAATTAGTACGAAAGTTGCTGTGGTAAATGACAAGCCTAGCTCCCATATCAATATTAATGAGATTATGAGGTCAAGTCGTATCTTCCTCTGCAACTTCCAAATTTGTAATGGTTCAAAAACAAGATTCTATTAAAAATAAAGCTGACTGAAGATCGGCTTTAATCTATTTTAACGAAGTACAATATGCAAAATCCAAGTTTAATGTACATACATCCACTTTTAATAAAATGGTTGTACACGTCTTATTCACTTCTTTTATAGGAGTTCGAGTTTTATATTTACTCATTAAATCGTAAAATGTGGAGAAATCTATCCCTAGTTGTGAACTCGATAGTTTTTTTTTTAACAACAATTTATTGATCAAAGCCACAAATGGGCAGCAACAGCAGCAACAATAAACAACCAAAGGCCGATCAAGCAAAAAACAGAGCAAAGTTCCCAACAACAAACAAAGAAAACCCCAAAAAGGCTACAAACGCCTCAGCTCAACAGCAGCTGTGAAGCCCCACCCACCCAAAAAAGGGGACCAAAAACAAGAAACAAGAGCAAGAAATCAGCTTTTGACACTCCACTCGACGAAATCTCCAGCCTTATTCGAGCCCATTTTAGCCAAATTGTCTAGTGTTTGGCTAAAATTGTAGTTGTGGACTCGATCGTAGGAGTTGTATTCCAGATTTTGTTTGTAACGTTTGATCTTGTCAGGTCCTAATAAAAATCTGATTCGATTGGCGTCGGATTTCAAAAATAAAATAAAATAAAAGAAAATAATGTAGTCAATATGCAAATTTCTTGTTTACATCACATTAATCCGAAGGAAACATACATATAACTAACCGTGACATGGCTTGTCTTCTCTTAATTTCTAGTTTTCTTCAAATCTACTCCAAATTAAAGTGTTCTTTAATTATCTTCAAAACCACCAGCTGACATGACTTGAATTTGTCAATTAATATTATCAAATGATTCCCATCCGTCCACCAGCTGGATGTTAGATTTGTCAATTAATATTATCAATTAATGTTAGATTTGTCAATTCATATTTCAGGTGATATATTTAAGTTTTTTTTTTGTTATTTGATCCTTGAGAAATATTTATTGAATACAAGAAATGTATGAGTTACTGTCAAAAAAGAAAAAAAAAAGAAATGTATGAGTAACAAGACCTGCATATATATTTGTAATATCATATCTTTTAGATGACAAATAAATACATTTTTTAAATTATTTTTACATGAAATTGGTGCATATTCAAATAGTATATGATTTAAAAATTATATAACATTTTTAAATTTCATGTCATCATAAAATAATATTAAATATACATTATATAATTTGAAATTTATATTTATTAACAGAGATGGATATATTAATATTGATACAAGAACCTAATTTCTAATACTGTATAACAAGACTTTAACCCAACCCAACTACCCAAGCATAGAGCAAACTTGCAAAGTCTTCCCAAAATAAATTCAATATTGATTATAATGGCAGAGATGGACCACACTTGAGTCTTGACCCAAGTCTCCGTTCTTACACAAGGATCGTGGTTATAAATGTACGGAGATAATCATCACTCCACTATAGCAAGCCCAAAAATCATAAAAGATGGCTAAGAAATTGAATTTGGAAATGCTACTCTTGCCTGTATTTCTTGTCATGTTAATTTCTTCAAAACCATATATGGCTTCTGCTTCTATTGAAGAAGCAAATGCTCTTCTGAATTGGAAAGCCAGCTTTGCAAACCAAACCCAGTCTCGGCTACATTCATGGAATCTGCTTTCTCACAAACCAAGCACCACAAGCCCATGCACTTGGTTTGGAATTTCTTGCAACTCTGCTGGAAGCGTCATCAAGATCACCTTTACCAGTTTTGGTTTGAATGGTACGCTTCAAGAGTTTTCATTCTCGTCTTTTCCTAATCTTAAATATGTTGATCTTTCTTTCAATTCACTCTTCGGTACCATTCCATCTCAGATTGCATCCCTTTCCAAACTCATATATCTAGATCTATCCGCTAATCACTTCTCTGGAGAAATCCCACCAGAAATTGGTCTCCTTACACACCTTCAGGTCCTGCACCTTTTCGAAAATCAGTTAAATGGTTCAATTCCTCACGAAATAGGCCGTTTAAGGTCTCTTTATGGTCTTGCCTTGTATAGCAATCAACTACATGGTTCAATTCCTCCTTCTCTGGGCAATTTGAACAACCTGACTTATTTGTATCTCTATAACAATTTGCTTTCAGGTTCCATTCCTCTAGAATTGGGAAATCTAACAAATTTATTTGAACTAGACATTGATACCAACAATCTCACTGGCCCAATTCCTACCACTTTAGGAAACTTGAGAAACCTCACTCTTCTTTATCTCTATGGAAATCAATTTTCAGGCCTCATTCCTAAAGAGTTAGGAAATTTGATATCCCTGACTGATCTTGAGTTGAATCAAAATCAACTTTCAGGCCTCATTCCTGAAGAGTTAGGAAATTTGAGATCCCTAACATGTCTATATTTGTGGCAAAATCAACTTTCAGGCCTCATTCCTAAAGAGTTAGGAAATTTGATATCCCTGACTGATCTTGAGTTGAATCAAAATCAATTTTCAGGCTCCCATTCCTGAAGAGTTAGGAAATTTAATATCCCTAACATGTCTATATTTGTGGCAAAATCAACTTTCAGGCCTCATTCCTAAAGAGTTAGAAAATTTGATATCCCTGACTGATCTTGAGTTGAATCAAAATCAACTTTCAGGCCCCATTCCTGAAGAGTTAGGAAATTTGATATCCCTAACATGTCTATATTTGTGGCAAAATCAACTTTCAGGCCTCATTCCTAAAGAGTTAGGAAATTTGATATCCCTAACTGATCTTGAGTTGAGTCAAAATCAACTTTCTGGTCCAATCCCCCATGAAATAGGAAATTTGAAGTCTCTTGTCAAGCTACACTTTGGTGGAAACAATCTTTCTGGTTCGATTCCACCATCTTTTGGTGGTTTAAGAAACCTCACTCTTCTTTATCTCTATGGAAATCAACTTTCAGGCATCATTCCTAAAGAGTTAGGAAATTTGATATCCCTAATTGATCTTGAGTTGAGTCAAAATCAACTTTCAGGCCCCATTCCTGAAGAGTTAGGAAATTTGATATCCCTGACTGATCTTGAGTTGAGTCAAAATCAACTTTCTGGTCCAATCCCCCATGAAATAGGAAATTTGAAGTCTCTTGTCAAGCTACACTTTGGTGGAAACAATCTTTCTGGTTCGATTCCACCATCTTTTGGTGGTTTGAGAAACCTCACTCTTCTTTATCTCTATGGAAATCAACTTTCAGGCCTCATTCCTAAAGAGTTAGGAAATTTGATATCCTTAATTGATCTTGAGTTGAGTCAAAATCAACTTTCAGGCCCCATTCCTGAAGAGTTAGGAAATTTGATATCCCTGACATGTCTATATTTGTGGCAAAATCAACTTGCAGGCCTCATTCCTAAAGAGTTAGGGAATTTGATATCCCTGACTGATCTTAAGTTGAGTCAAAATCAACTTTCAGGCCCCATTCCTAAAGAGTTAGGAAATTTGATATCCCTGACATGTCTATATTTGTGGCAAAATCAACTTTCAGGCCTCATTCCTAAAGAGTTAGGAAATTTGATATCCCTGATTGATCTTGACTTAAGCCAAAATCAACTTTCAGGCCTCATTCCTGAAGAGTTAAGAAATTTGATATCCCTGAAATATATAAGGTTGTGGCAAAATCAGCTGACCGGTTCAGTTCCTTCTTCCTTGGGTAATTTAACTAATCTAGAAGTTGTATTTCTTGATTATAACAACCTTTCCGGTTTGATTCCACCATCATTTTGTGGTTTGAAAAACCTCACTCAGCTTTACCTCGATGAAAATCAACTTTTCGGTGGTATACCTTCGGAATTTGGGTTACTAACAAATCTCGAGCATTTGGACCTATCCGGTAACAGTTTGACGGGGGAGATCCCTCATTCTATCTGCAATGTTAGTTCAATTCAAATTCTTGATCTTTCTCATAACAACTTGAGCGGCACTGTTCCTGAATGCATTGGACATTTTAGCACCAATATCTTCGTGTTGGATCTACAGAAGAATACATTTCATGGCACCATTCCTGGATCGTTTGCAAAGGGCAATCAATTGCAGACTCTCAACTTCAATGGCAATGGATTTGAAGGGCCAGTCCCATCATCTTTGGTCCATTGTAGAATGCTTCAAGTTCTAGATCTTGGAAACAACAAGGTAACAGATACCTTCCCATATTGGTTGGGAAATCTTCCGAAATTGCAGGTTTTTGTTCTTCGATCCAATAAGTTTTACGGTTTTCTAAGAGATTTTGAGAGCAGTCATTCATTCTCTAAGTTGCAAATATTTGATCTCTCAAACAACAATTTCAGTGGTTTTTTGCCAGCAGCGTACTTTGCAGGTCTTAATGCTATGATGAATGTTGGTGGAGATGAAAGTAAGTTGGAATATATGGGGTACTCCTATTATCAAGATTCTGTATCAGTGACGTTAAAAGGAAATGAGATTGAAATGGTGAAAATATTAAAAACTTTCACTGCCATAGATTTTTCAAACAATAGCTTCTTTGGAGAGATTCCAGAAGTAATTGGCAAGCTACAATCACTTCATCTTCTTAACCTTTCACAAAATAGTTTGACTGGCCATATCCCTTCATCGCTAGGAAATTTGTCAGCACTTGAATCCTTGGACCTCTCTTCAAACAGGCTTGTTGGAGAGATTCCAAAGCAGTTGGCAAGTTTGAATTTTTTGGAAGTTCTAATCCTATCGCGAAATCAACTCTCTGGACCTATACCTCGAGGCAGCCAACTTGATACTTTTGGAAATGATTCTTATAGTGATAACTTGGGATTATGTGGATTTCCACTAGCAAGTGATTGTCACAAAGATGAGACACCACAACCAGCTGTAATATCATTAGAAGATAATACAGAGTTTGAATATAGATTTGGTTGGAAAGTTGTGTTGATGGGTTATGGATGCGGAATGGTGCTTGGAATGATAATAGGATATCTCGTATTCTCAACTGGAAAGCCTCGGTGGCTTGTACGAATTGTTGAGAAGGAAAACCGTAGAAAGGTGACAAGGGCAAATAATAGGCACAGAGGAAGAAGATTCAGTGCTTGTCAATAATTCTCCACCTTGGTGAGTGTTACAATCTTATGGCATCATATCTGGTGTTGTTTGTCATCATCCTGTATCATGTAACAAAATTTACAAAACACATTTTGATTTTATCAGCATGTAAGATGTTTTGTTACTTCTAAAACTCTTGAATTTCTGGAAACCAAAGTATGGCCAGTTAATCACTGATCCCGCTTGCAGGTCTCAAGGTCATATGCAGTTCTGAACAACCCCAACAAAGAACTTTGCCTCCTTTCTACTTCTGGCTTGTTAAAATGAACACCTATGATCTTGGAAGTACGTCAATTTTGTGTTGGCCGTTGAATCTATAAATTATTTGCCCATAGCTCCATCGGGGGTCTATTTTTGTTACTGATGAGCTAATGAGTTTACTTTATTATGCTGTGAAATTGCTATAACGACTTTCATGTGGTAATTATATTATTAATAACTATTCCCCATCATAGAGTATTGTTCTTTCCTTTTTTTTTCAACGATTTTATGATAATTCATGAAATATAGATCAAACTCATACAAACCCTTGTAAGAGTGATATTTGATTATGTTGGCTGTTTGTTCCAGCACAAAATCAAAAGAAACAAAATATATCTTTCAACACAAAAGTGCAGAAAAAACAAGTGAAAAAAACAGGGGATAGCAGATTAGTTTTCTGTTCAAGAGTTAATTTTTTTTTTCTTCTTTCGGTTTTTTTTACCAATCCAGAAGCTTCAACCAGATTATATACTGGTTTTTTTAACAAAACATTACAACCATACACGTGTCTACATTTTATTCATACAAACTAACCCAAGTTTAACTCAACATAACTCTAGTTAGTTAAACTACACAACAAGCTGTAGACTACTATAACAGCACAATATATTAACTTCAACAGATTACAAGATTCCTTACATAATAGCTACAATTGCTCTCACCAATTAAGCTAGCAAATCAAATCTGTTTGGTGGTGTTTATGCATGGAAGATCTTAGCATCTAACAAGAAATTTAACATTAATGAGTCTGTATGTCTTTTGACATCTTTAACTTATCCGACCCACTGGTTAGATTAGCAAGTGTCCAAACAACGCATCTACACAAATTTTGCAAACGGGTCAAATCAAATTCCTGTCAGGTTGAATATTAATTGACTGTCAAGTTGTATATTAATGGACTCATTGACCGTATTTTGCAGGTTTTTGTAACGTTCAATCAGAAATAGCAGTGTACCCCTTACAGGTTGACAATGGCTTCTCTGTACCTGTGTTCCCTCACACCGTAAATTTTACATGTTTTCAACTCAACAATTAAGATTGAACACATCCAAGGTGATATTGAAGTCACTGCCATGAAAATCTCTTTGGAAATTAAGTAAAAGGTCTCTTAAAGTGGAAATTAAAGAAGAATCAAATGATTACTTTACATTTGATGGAGTGTTAATAAAAGTAATCTTACTAGAAACAAAAACAGCTCAAACTCTCCCATCAAACTGACTACAAAAATCAACCTTCTTCTTCTTCTTCAACTCATAATAAACCGTTGTCTTCTAGTCATAGTCATGCCAACTTGCATATATTTATAATAATACAAGACGATTATATTCAAACAAATTTAATATATTAATAATAATTTTATTGATTGTGGGGAGAGAGAACTTCATTTCATGGGGAAGAAAAAGCATCATTCTGTTCAAGCCACTTCTGCTCATTGTTGTTGCTGCTGCTAACCAGACCTTCAAAAGCGCTTTTGACCTTGTATAAGCACTTATGGTGACGGATACGTCTGAGGACAGCTTTTTTATCTGCTGCTGATGATCTCAAAAGAAGCTGTGTTGAAACGGGACTAATAAGTGATTCTTTGTTGTCTGTAGTATGAGTATGATCTTCTTTTGATTGGTTCATCAAATTCATCTTCTGATCAGAGGAGTTGGAGAAAGAAGAAGTTTCTGCTTTTGATATCAGAAAAGCCATTTCTTTTTGCAAGAAATTATAAAATTTAGTGTTGGGAGAGATTTTTGGAGAAATGAAAGAAAGTGGGATAAATGGGAATATAATTATTGAGTTTCTATATAAAGAAGGAGCTTTTGTTGGTTTGGTAATTTAGTGCTAGTAGTTTATTGGTTTTGTTTTCTCCGTGCTTGATTGCTTGCATATGGTTTTCTGGGTTCCACAACAAAACAATGGATTTTGTTTGCATTATAGTGGAGCTAATCAGCGGCAGGCTGCTTTGCAGAATAAAATAAACGACAAAATAAATAAAAATAATGTCAGACGGTTCAAGTTATTTGTCTAAATTTATACTAAAATGGTGTGGATGTCACATATTATTTGAATATGAATTTAAATAAATAATCATGGTAATGTAACATTATTCAATAAATAAATTAGAAGGGAACTAAAATGCTAAACTTAGCATGATGTGAGCACTTTTTGAAATTGTTTTTATCTTTTAACTTTAAAAAAAAATGTGCTTTAAGTTATTACAATCAACACATCTTCCTTGATAATTTCCGTCGGTTGTAATATCTCTCTTGAATTTATAATGCTTGATTTTGATAGATTTTGTTGTTTCTCGATCTGTTTATGCAGATTTTGGGCCGGTCCAATGGGCTGCTCCCAATCAAACTGGGTGCTTCTTGATCTGTTCATGAAACTGGGTGCTTTGGCGGCAATCCAAGGAGGATGGATGTTGTGGGGGTCCCATCAGCAAGCACAATGCATCCTTCCTTCTCATCATGTCCCAACTTGAGAGGGTTAAGTAGATACGTATTGTGCAGTAGAACCGAAAGTATGATTTTTGCCTTTAATTCATACACACGTGCATGTATACATCGTATACTAAAATTATGTTCATGGTCAAACCAGGCATCTAGCCATAAACATAAACTAGCAACTGCTTGTTTGGAGTTTTTATTTTTATTTTTCAAAAAAATGCTTATAAGTTTGTAAATTGTTTGACAATATATTTTAAAAGTCTTTGGTGTTGGTAATAACTTACAAAACCGGACATAAACAAAATATTTGTAATGAAAGAGTGTCATCGAAATATTTAAAAGATTTTATGA
Source organism: Dipteronia sinensis (assembly GCA_033220585.1). NCBI lineage: Eukaryota > Viridiplantae > Streptophyta > Magnoliopsida > Sapindales > Sapindaceae > Dipteronia > Dipteronia sinensis. The sequence goes on along the minus strand of CM065638.1, from coordinate 4,303,191 downwards.
TAAAAAATCCATCCCAAAAACTCTATTTGAAAAGTCATTCTAAACACTCCCTAAGACCTACTGTAATGAAACAATTTTAGTACTTCTATGTACAGATGAACACCCCTAGAAAAAAAAAACATAAAAAGGGTTTTCTTCAATCAATGCAATTTAATGAAGCACATGAAATAGAATCATAGATAGAATGGAAAGGACGAGCTACTGAGTTTGAAAATGACAAGGTAGCAAGTTCCAAAATATATTAAACAAACCATGGGCAGTTTCAGTTGTTTTGGGTTTAAACTGGGGGCGATGATTGATATGCCTTTATTTCCTTCACTTTCCATTCCTTGTAAAAGTTATAACAATATATAAACAATTCTATGTCAAAAAGTGTATCCCAATCCCTAACCTGTACAAAAATATAGGTGAACAAAATAAATGATAGAATGAATGTACAGGAAACCATGATAGTATGTGAAAGAAATATGCTTCATCAATTATCATTTTTGTCAAGAAAGCTTAATAAAAAGCCACCAACAATCCGTCTTGCGACGGGATTGGGGATGGTGCGACATAGCCTCCCATCAATATATGCTATAATGCCAGAGAATATAAACTTGCCGATACCCCATTTCCAAATAAACTTCAACTTCTGCTCGTCCTGTGCAGGGACAACTGCATTATTATCACCCTCCTCTGGCTCTTTCTTCCACTTGATGCCCCCGGCTATAAGCTTATCCGCTCGCCTTCTCAGCATGCGGATTGCGAAGCTCACAAAGAGATGTTCACATAGTGTCAATACTGTTGGTCCAATTTTCCATTCCTGTTGTAATATTTTATGTTTAGTAATTATTATTTCAATGGATATAATGAACTCTTTTTTTTAAATAAAAAATATTATAATAATTCGGGGTTTGGGGGGAGGGGGGGAACTCGGACCCACAACCACATGGTGTGGATGTGAGGGGCTTTACCACCATGCCAATCTCGTCTTATCGATATAATAATGAATTTAAAATGATATTCAAATACCATACATAAATATGCCAACTTTGAGGCCTATCGGCACCCATAGAAATGATATACAATCAAAGGTATGAAGCAAATTGACTTGTTTATATTGACTACTTTTTCACTTGTATAAACAAAAAAGTGGATTTTAAACTAACATCCACATGCATAGAGATTGATAAATATGTTATTCCTTCCAAGTAAATATTTCTGACAAGTCATAGACTCAAAAATCAAAAAGTTGGGTAAAATATTAATTTGAAAAGTTTTTGCTCATGTAAGCATGAGGCTGAAGCTATTAGATTTAGCATGAGAGATGACATAAAACAATAGATCATGCTCACATAATAAATATTAATGTTGCTTCCAAATCTATAGTTATGGCATATGAAACCAATAAAAGGGAAAAACACAAAGTGGCAGATGAATTCAGGACACTTACACTTTCTCCTCGGAGATGACGTAAGGGGCGTGAAGTTGTTGAAGGATCTCCTTTTAGTAATGCCTTGCTTACAAGGAATTCCTTCACACGATCCATGATCTCCTCTATGAGGGCATTGTTTGGGGGTAGGTTTTTGAGGAGAACCTAAGTATTAAAACAAAACATTTAATTACTTGATTGCATCATCATCATCATCCAGTCCTACGTGTTTATGTGATTTCCATACATTCAACAATTAAGTCATTAGGCCTCAACATGAGTTTCGAGCCTCAAGATTAAACACAAGATGAATCATTCCTTTCATGAACATACACTCTTTCATGCACAAGATGAATATCATCCATCATCAGTTACCTGATTGTCAATGACTCTGACTCTAAGATACTCTTGTCTATACATTGTATCCAGCATAGCCTGCAGGTATCCTTCAATATACAACTGAAATTTCAAAAATTAACTAATTAGTGAGTGATTTCATAAATAAAACGCTAATGGTAAGTCAGGCTGCTTTAGGCTGCCTGCAACAACTAAGAATATATAATAAGGTGCCTGATTGTGCTGCAGGATATAATAGAAGAAGCTTCTCAATAATTTACTCTACAAAATCTATCTGTTCTTATTTCCTGCAGTCATTCTCCATCTAGTATTCAGGCAGCTGACACAATATCAGTTATAATACTCTGACCTTAAATCATTCATTGGAACAGCAGGAATAGACAGATCCACCTAAATGGTTTATCTAATCAAGATACTTGATAAATCATTTAGGTTCATCTCAGTTCAATACCTTTCAACTTTTCTAAGCCAGACTGAATTATGTTCAGTCTCTTTGATGCACTCTTATTTGTTTATTTGTTTGTTTTTTTTTTTTTCAGTTTCGTTTTAAACTTGCACAACATATACCTCATCAATCCCAGGACTTCCATCAAGTTTTATTTTTCGATCTGGGCCACCTCCCATCAATGCAGTCCCCAAGAGTGATGGCTCCATAGCCAACTTCAGTATTCCTTGGTGAAAACCACTCACCTTGGCAAAAAGTACAGTCAAAATGTCAATAATAATAACAAAAAAGATAATAGTAGTAATAAAAATAATTTGTACAAAAGAGCTTCAAGAGCTTGAATTGTACCAATCCATCAAAACCGCTTGTTTCTGCTCCCTTCAGGACAGAGTCTGATATTTCAGTGACAGCGGCAAAAACCACATTAGAGCCAGCTGTTCTTAACTGCAAGGCCACCATTAAGTAAGCTTTGGCAGGTGCAATTATAATAATTAAGAAATTGAAGTATATTGAACTTACAGTTTTTCCCAGATCACCAAAGTAGCGTTTTGTCCCTGAGAATCCTTTATCATCTATACATTTACTAATGAGTTTGAAGGTACCTGTCCTCAGTAGCCAAAACAGAAATCATATTTCAAAACTATAGAAAAGTAATGCAACAAGGAACTCAAAGTTAAAACAAAAAGAAAAAACGTTTATGGAGCCGGTGCAGATATCCAACATGAATATAAAGAGCCGTTGTGATTCTATGGCCAAGCAAATATAGACAGAGAGATCGAAAATTCGGTTAACTACCCACTCAGTATTTATTGCATAATGGTAGTACCTAAAATTAGTATATGAAGCATTGCCAAGCAGATATATATTGCCATATTGACAGAACATGAATTCCGTGTCAGCCAACAGAAAATATATTGTACTAACACTACCCTACTAATAAGTAAAAAATGAATAGTCCCATGCCCGACACTGGAAACTCCTTTTTTGGGATGCATGATCAATTGACTCAACTAAAACTATCTGGAAAAATATAACTAGTGTCATTTTGCTGGATACATCTGTTATTGCTATAAACCTCTATATACTTCTTGAAGCATTCTTGAAGCAAGAATCTAGTACCAAAGTCCCAAATCTTTTTCATTGGTGAAAAAAGGGAGCAACGGGTAAAATTTATAACCAGTGTCCCAATCATCCTGGTTCCAGTGATATAATCCATGAGCCTACCACCTGTTTCCAGCACATCCCAACTAACCCCAAATAATACATGTACACACATGCCACACTCTAAGCAGACACACAACTGTGTTTTCAGAGATCTAACACAAGTCTCCAACCTGATCTATACATAACTGGGTGCAGGAAGTTTTATTTATTTCAAAATGAATGAAGATGAAATATATAAATAAAGAATATTCATGTACGAATAATGTTGAGAAAGCGAAGAAAAAAAAAACGAAATGCTATCCTGAGAAGTTACCTAATGTTACACCTGGAAGATTCATCAATCCACGGGAAGGATCAAAGAAGACATCAAGAGAGGATGATGCTGAGTCATCAAAAATGGAAGCAAAACTGGGTGGAAGCAATGGGCTGCCTTTAGCAATGTAGATTGACCTCATGGCATACCTGATATCAACTTTTGGGCATGACTTAACATGTTAAATAGATCAAAAATCAAAAGAAAACATATAAAATGATTACCATAAATAATGCTTTCCACATTTATTAAACAATTCACGTGTTGTAAGCAAAGCATGAGTGACCAGGACGCCATTGAGCTCTACAACCATATTTTTTATGGAGGGGACCTACAAAGCACAAAATGAACTCAGATATTGATCGAACAGACATATGGTTCACACTTCTATATTAGAAAATATCAACTTTAGAATATATATATATATATATATATATTCAGAAAGAGTGTTTTTCACACCTTTACCACACTATGCAGTAAAGACCTTAGAGTCTCCTGCGCTGAGTTATAACTTGAATACGAGTCCCCGGGGAGAAAGTTAGCAGTAATCTATTAAGTATATATGCAAAACAACACAGGTCAGTTTCCAACTTAATACCATAGTCAGAGCAAAGGCAGACTAAAACATCAAACCTTTATTGGGTGAATCTCAAAATGATCAAAGTAAAACTGCCGACTCTGAGTATTTGAGTCACTAAGAGATGTTCTCCAAAATGAGACAATTCTCATCAAAGTCTCCTCATCAATGTTCAAATCAACAGGCTGCATGGCGGAGTTACAAAATTTAGGCTGCTGAAATCAAGGTGTGCATATCTACATAACCTAAGGTGTATTAATTCTTCCAACAGTCTCTCCACCAACCATTGGTTGTAGAATCAAACAGCAACCAAAGACAGTAGAAACAAACAGAATATAAACTTGTTCACATTGTAAGAGCACAGCAATCGTGCCTGATTATACCTGCAGAACAATTGATGAGTATTTGACTTGTTTAACATTTGATCTGGTTGAAAGCAGGACACAGACAATCTTGAATACACAGTCATCTGAGTCACCATTGTCCAGTTGATGTCTCCGAAGCATTGCCGCAAAAGGAGCTCCTAACCACTTATGCTCAACATTCAGTGACTGCATCGATTTGAAAATTGAACATCTATCAATATTAAGTATTAACCATTAATACATGCCTCAAGCAGTGCTCTAGGACTACAAGAACTAGATGATGATAGTAAGTGAATGACAGCGAGACATGTAAACATAGGAAAATTATTACCTGTACACAAATCTGGTTATATTTCTGCTGATCAGTGAAAACAGAATCCAGATTGATATTGCCAAGCCTCCCAACTATGAATGGTGTATAGAATAATGCATCACTTTCATCTAAATCCTTAAAAAAATAACAAAATCATATCAAGATAGTTAGATAAATGTCATTCTCATCTTTAAGTTACAAAATGGAATCACTCATTTCCAAGTGATACATGTAAAGAATGATTAGATACTATTGTTTGGGCCTTTACCTACCACCTTGAGCTTTTGGGTTTAGCAGCACTTGGGTTTGAGTCTCCTCACATTTATGTATTTGTATTTGTTATGTGTTTGTTCTATATATGAATTTGTGTTTGGGCCTGGTCACGTGACAAGTTCCTTTGTCTTTGCCTATTCGATGATAGTATAATATAGTGACACCATATGATGACTATGGAGATCATAAAGGAAGTACTTTAGAGTTTAGTATTATCTATAAAAAAGTTTAGAGTAATGCTAGATTGCCCACATGATGTGGCATGTGAGTTGTAACTAACAAGTCACTCACCACATCATCTCATGATTTACACGGTGTTGACAACTCACATACCACATCATTTGGACAATCTAGCATTACTCAAAAGTTTAATACAGACTAGTGGGAGGAAACATATAAATCATTCATCAATATGGCTATAATACGTACCACGAATTTGTATAGTGAAAACCATTGCGGTGAAGCAATAAAAAGAAACCAGAACGATGAGTATCCTTATGGAAAATTTGTTGACAATAAAAACATTGTATATAAGCAAACTTAATATAGTTGAAAAGGGAAGAAGACATACTATATTAGAAGAAAAAAAATTAATAGCGACACTAATGACCTAAATATTATATAATTAACACGGACCTGCTTCCTAGGTTCAAGTAGGTGGATTGCAAGTTGGGATATTCTTAGCTGAATCTTAGCAGAGAACTGAATAATGCTGGCTCCCTTAAGACAATCTGAAAACTCACAAATTCGTAAAACTCGTGTGGGACCCTCTGCACATACTTCATAGCCCACATTTACCATCTCTATTTCATTAAATTCACCAAAACTAGTTCTCCGGTCACCCAAAATTTTGTCCAATGGTAAATGAGATGCCAATCGTTTGTGTTGCTTAAGTTTGAATAAGGGCTTCCATGGCCGCACCTTGTCCAAGTTAATTTCACGTAATTGATGCACATCTACAAATCAAATCAATATATTCAGAGAGCTTTAGTATGCCAATAACCAGGAATTGACTAGCTATGGTATCAGATTATAGTCAATCATGGCCATTTAAATGAAAACTTAATATGTGAAATGACTATTGCACACGACATGAGCATGAAAAGTATCAGAAACACCCTTCTAATATAAAAAAGCAGTTTAAACTACACAAGGTACATGTTAAAGAATCCTTTTTGTATTGCCTTAGAGGCACATATTTACCTAAACATATTCCATAAATTAACACAAACAGACTTAATCTACTCCTAGACTTGGGTATGCGATATAAAAGAGAGAAGACCGATCACATCATGCCATGCTGGGGTTCACCATCTAAAGGAAGTGTAACCCCTACCTGATCAACCCGATGAAGAAGAGGAAACATAAAGAAGGGGCAATGATTGCACCATAGCTAATATTGGCTACTAAAATACAATACTACACTTGATGAGCTACAATTAAATGTGCTCACATCAATCTAATAATTTGTGCCCCAAATGATCAGTAATGATGCTACCCAACACCCAACACCCAAGAAGATATGTCACATAAACATGTCACATTTCTAGAAAGGGATAGATGACTATCTTTGTACATACTGTTATTGAAATGAACAAGGACAGATGATATTCATGACAAAATTGACAATCGTCTTAAATATGAGCACACTTCATATTTACTATATTCATTGTGGAATCATATTCACTTAAACAAATTAATATTTTTTTAAAAAAAAGTATGAAGGTCATTGATTACCATTGATTAGAACAACCAATTTATGGGGAAGAGTCAAATCGTCCCAGACATAATCAACAGTGCATTCAGATCTAAGAACCTCCGGGTCTAATGAATCCTGGAAAATTCTCCAATAAAATTAGATAAAATTAAGACACACATAATAATTCCATTCCGTGTTCATTAAGATAGAACTTGACAAATACAAAGGAAATGGCACAACAAGACAACCTTTTGATAGTAAGTGATAGATGCACCATGCAAGCAGTTCTCAATCCGGTATGGTAGGTTGACATTTGGTGGCTTGTGAAAGTGCACAACAAGAGTAGAGCCTTCTTCTGCCACATGAACAGCTGCAAATTCTGTTATTTGTTTGTCTTGAGCTGTCACTTGATTTGACTGTTTTCTAAATTTTAGGAAAAAGCGTCCTAGTGAAGAAATGCATAATGGCCCCGACCAAACAAATTCTGAGTCACTTGGTCGAAACTGGATGAACATCAATGATTTATCATTATCATTTCTATGCTTTCTAATGAAATTTTCAAATAAACTGAATTCACTCTTCCCGTTAACTCCATCTCGCAACTGTAACTGTTGCTCTCTGCTTACTATTGATCTGAATCATGCCTTCCATGTCATCCTATTAAAAGAACAGGGGGAGAGGGGTGTTACACAAGCCATAATAATCTACCAAAAATATCCACAAGGAAACAACACCTCAAGAATTATTGGATTGAAAGCAAACCTCCAAATAACATTGACGGACAATGATGCTTTCCTCTGACTCATTAGCTACAACATGTCTTGGGACAATAGTTGTTATTTGAGATGGAACTACTATTTTGCTTAAGGATGGTCCTACAGACACCCCAAACTTAGTGATATATTTGAATCCAGATTCTTCCTCTACTACCAAGTTTATCTCTGTAAGGCCTGATATAGCATCCAAGTCTAACATTGCTTCAGATGAATGATCTTCTAACAACTTGAGCTTCACTTGGTGGGATCTGACAAACATTAAGCAATTTTAGGCATTATAAAGGAAGAAAATGAACTTTATGCATTCATACAGAAAGGTCAAAATTGTTCTCTTACTTTGAAAACCACGCTCTAGTTGACTCGGGAGGCAAAAGCAATCCTAACTCTGGAGGAATGCTGGAACCAAATTTCTCTACTTCATCCCTGCAAATACTTGAGGTTAAAATACACAAAAGGGCGGACAGTAGAACTGTTCTATCTCAATCATTATAATGACCACCTTGATAGAGGCTTCTGATTAGGAGCATAGAGAAATAGCGAAACGTCAGTTTCATTCTTCAGGGTATATGATGTAAATACGGCAGCCTGCAAACAGATAAACAACACACAGAGGCTTCTGATTAGGAGCATAGAGAAATAGCGAAACGTCAGTTTCATTCTTCAGGGTAGATGATGTAAAGACGGCAGCCTGCAAACAGATCAGAAATTTTCACATAACAACCTCTAATATGCCTCTGTGCCCACGAGATAATCTTAAAGAAGCATAATACTTTCCAGCACCAAAATCCAGATCAATGTCCAAACAGCGAACATCATTCTTATGCTTAAGTAACTTCTTTACCCAATCACTGCTGTTTACTGGTTTGCAGCTTGATCTAAATGCAGCTAAAGTAACAGTGAAGTACATTATGGCTGGATTAGCATAAAAATTTGTCATTGATCCACACGGTATAGTTGCCTGCTTCCCAATGTTCTCAGAGCCAGTGCTAGTAGATAGATCTGCAGAAGGATGGAAGTTATGACAGTTCTATAATCCAAAAATTATTATTCCAGTTTAGTTCATGCTCTTTACCAGTCTCAGTTAAAAGCACATGTATCTCCAAGTGCAATAAATTAGACACTCGCACAGTAGGAAGAAGAAAAATTTCCTTCAGCTCTTGCAATGCGATGGGCAAATTTTTATTCTGGAATCCGTCACTAGATGTATCAGGTTCTATTATAGGCACATTTCTTCTGATACTTTGAATTAGAAAATGCATGCTAGCAACACGTGTATCTTTTGATTTGAGAGCACAGCATGCCGTGCTAAAGGAGCATTTATCTGATTCAACAGATAAAGCTTTTCGGACTTCATAGCTTAATTTATCAAAAATTCCAGAAAGACAGACTGCCTTTCCGCCTTTAAGCTCGTCTGACCATTCCACTGAAAGTGAACTCTTAGAGTTGATCAAACCATCTGGACTATCTGGCCTAAAAGAGAATAAGAAGTTTCCTGCAAAATTACCAACCACAATAATTTCATGCAATTTCAGACAATTTCAGGATACAAGAAGAATTAAGAGAAAAATAATTGAGCAAGTTCTAACTTCTTTGACTCAAACAACAAAAAGGCAAGATTAAAGAGTCAAAAGAAAGGAAAAAGGCACTAGTTTTTTTTCACAGAAAGAATCATAATTATTACCAAGAGAAACTTAGTGAAACAAATTCAGAGAACTTTTACTGTGACGAACTAGGGGAGGTTCACATAGGTCATCCCGACTCAGCAGCAAGATCCAAACCCTAGGTTCCAAATCCATCCTTTACTACTGAACTGGGTAATCTTCAGCAAATTTAATTTTAATTTCTCCCACAAAGACTAGAAACAACAAAGCAAGATAATCAGAATCCTGACTGTGAAGTTGAACTTTTTAGCACAAACCATTATCATCAAAATATCTTTTTGTGCATTGAAAGTCTAAACACTCAATATTAGACTAAATTAAATCTTTCTCCAATATAGTGCAGTGCACACTTCATTTGTTTATTCTTTATCCGGTGTTCAGGTTCTGCAATTTGTGAAGGTGGGATCTTATATAGTTATGTAAGTTGTGAACTGTTTGTTCACTCTACATTTTTGGTTCCATAAAAACAAGGTCATGCAGAAGTGCGGACACACTAACACACACTCCCATCCCAACTGTCCCTTTGCACCAGTCTTGATCTGTGCCAACTATGCATACGGATCGTACCCACTCTCGATCTATGCTTCTAACGTGAAAAGAATTGAGGCAAAAGGAGAAAAAATTGCAGAATAAAAAAAAATAATAGCTGAATGAATGTTGGAGTTGGATACAATTAAAACAAAAAAATCAACAATGCATACCAACACTTAAAGACATTAATGCCTTCTTTAATCCACCAGAGAAATTTATAGCATCGAACATAGCCATGGAATCATCAATGCTATCCCCCGGCTTTATTGAAACAGAAGCAAACTCATCTCCCTTCTCTTGAATTCGTCGAAAGCGTAGCTCCATAGAGAATTCAGTTCCATTGTGTATTCTTACTAAAGGAGAAACCACAACTGACAAACCATCCTACAAGTCATCACAATATTTAAAAATGATAGAAGTTATCAACATCCAAATAATAAAAGTGTTTTTCATTGTTTCCTTAAAAAAAACACTGGAATAATAAGAGTATCTATGAACTTGAGCAAACACCTCAGATTTCCTTGAAATGTCTACCACAATGAATGGCCCGGGGTAAGTTTTTGAATCTGTTCAATAATAAAAGAAAATAAGTATATAAGTAACATGGGTTTGATTTCTAAATCATTTGTGGAACTTCAAAGAATAGCACACAAAATCTGGTTGATTGATTCAGTAATAAAAAAAGGATAAGTTTAAAATTCAAGGAGGTTCTTCATGATCATCCAATCTAATTTCACCAAAGATATACTAGAGGATCACAAGGTGATTTTTTGTTGAGTTCAAATATAAAGAAGAGCCACGACATATGCAAACTTAAAGTCGATAACTTTAATGGTCATTCAACTAGCTTAAAAATCACACAAATTCCACCTGTGACACATAGAGGAGTCCGAACATGGGCAACATCACTTGGGCCTTATAACTGAGTAACTGATGCAGCCTAAGTAATGGATACAAATCATGAATTCATGACAAAGAATCTGTACCCAGTAGTTTATGTTTGGTTGTAACCACTCTAATGGTGCTTCCATATTGTAAGAAGTTTCTCAAAAATAAAAAAGTAGGCCAAGTTATACAATGTTGTAGCATAGAGCAGATAGAAATTCTTACCTTGGGCTGATAGTATCCGGGTTCTCCAAGCAAGTGATCGAGCTTCCAAAAGAGAGAGATTAATTGAAGTTGTAAAAGCTCCAAGAACTGAGAGTTGAATTGAAACAGATGAAATATCTGAATGTTGATTTGCTGAAGTTGAGTGCCTTATAAACAGAAAATGACGAACTTCAATTAGAAATTATTTCTGGAAGGAAAACTCCAGCAGTCACTGTGCTATTTTACCGATCTATTTAGTATTTTAGTCTAGGTACCTTAAAAAAATGGAAGCAGACTGTTTTCTGCCTATTGTCACACTTTGCTGATTATCAAAGTGACAGTGAAGATTTAAGCCAGAATGGTTTTCCACCTACCATAAAAAATATGTTTATAATACATTTCAAAAAGCCACAATCGAAATTTATTGAACGGCTTATAAGATGGAAAAGAATGAAGATAGAAACAGAAGAACAATAGAGGTGATTAATCCAAACAATCCAGGCTTCTCCATAAACAGCTGTTAATTGCACTAAAAATGAGACCAAAAATAGCAGTTGAATAGTAAATATCCAAGATAATTCAGATCCGATTTTATCCCATGGCCGAAGCGTCAAATCAGATTTATTCCATTACAGTCACACAGTGCTTCAGTTAAATTCCATAAAGTGATTTATAACATTGTCAATCCAGCTAGCTTTCATACATGTATATGGACTCAAAAGTAATTTTCAACCCAGTGGTGGATCAAGTTCAGGCATATCAGCATCGAAATTAAATCTTTAACATGCACAAGCTAATCTAAATATGTATGACAAGGCTAAAGTGGTGACAGATTGACAATCAGCAAAAATACATGATTAAATAGGTATTGAACTTATCCATAAATGAGGTTAAAAGGCAATATGACTATGTGATTGTTTCACAGAAATCAACACCATATCCAAGCTATCCAGAAGATTGCATTTTTGGCATTCGTCTCTATAAACATCTTATGTTTCTGTAATTATTTAGTAGGGTAGAACTGAGATTTTACTTCTTCTACCAATGAACTTCCTTAACAGAGTAATAAAGAAATATTAAGCTCATCACATATTGACGATAAAGTAAAGAATGTATAAAAGATGTGAGTGAAGCATGTCTTGTGAAAGATATGTGCATATGCATATGCACAGCACACAAGTAGATGCATACGTACGTACATACATATAATCACACGCAGATACTAGATATACAAGAAAGCCACCAGAACAAACTACCCCTGCAACCCACTAAAAACCAAACACAGATAATTAGAGACAGGAAGAGAGAGAATTATATGAAGAAACTACATATGGCGTAGAAAACCTTGCAACAGTTGGCCAGAATTCTGGAGCTTCTGATTAAATATGGACCAGCCAAATTTAATCTCCCAATTACAAACAGAAGAATGTCCAGTGAAAGCTCAGTTAGAAATATCTCCAACTGCTAATACGCCACAACACAAATCATTAGAAGTATCTTAAGAGATTAAAAAAAAAGGTCTTCAAGGAAATAAATTGCAAAATTCTGACCTCTTTAGTTTTGCAATAGATGTGAACTGGCACTCTGTGCAAAAGAAGTTCTGACCCCTGAATTTGGGAACTAGAACGGTGGTAAATACATATTTCAACAGGGGCGAATAAGTTCTCTCCTATAATTTCAATAAATTGGTGCTTCAGTGGGAAAAAGATTTTGAAGAGAAGACAAATATAGTAACATGAAATAAGCCATACCATTTACCTCGAAATAGATACTCACCATAAATTGTTTTGGGCATCAAAGTACGATAGCAAAGCTCTTGATGTGTTAAATACCCGGGTTTTCGTAGATAGAATTTGAATAGTAAGCTGGGTATTACTGATGCAACCACAAAGGAGAGGAATCCTGTCTTTCGTTTTTAAAAGTTCATGGACAATGGTCAGAGTGACTTTGTCAATTGTAATATCAATGCAAGGGAGATGTCCACTCTTCCCAGAAGTTCTCCCTTCATCTTCACTTTCAATACGATTAGCAACTGAAGCATCTAAATGTCTCTCTGATGTTACAAAGTCAGAAGCCATAGGAAGGTTATGGAACACTTTGAACTTGAATGGATTTCCAGGCTTCCTAACAAATTCTGGAATCCCATCAACGAAAGCAACTGCAGAGTCATTCTTCTTGTTCACCAGGTAAAAGGTTTTTTTAACCAATTCGTTGTGAGGCTCCCAGTCTGCATCACCCTTGTCACTCTCAAGTTCACAAGGAAACATTCTCCAAAGTGCTGATCCGCTATCGTCAGCACAGGAAATGTCAACAAAATATGATCCTGACCGATAGTTCAATCGCAATGGTTGCCCCGAATCATTCTTAGCATACAATGATATCAAAGAGAACCACAAAACTGATGACTCCCATCTCCTCTGTTTATGGTACTTGACCTACATATATGTTGGAGAAGAGGTTACAGAGTAAACAAACAAGGAGACATCTATCTTGAATCCAACAAATTATAAGGTCAATCACAGAATGGATGGTAAATGAATCGGTGACCATTTTTAATGCTTCTTAGTATGGCATCTTCCTGCAGCTACTGCTATGTAATGTCAACTGCAATATATATCTGTTTTACGTATAGTTTAGGATTTATGTATGATCCATTTTAATAATTTCTCCTATTTCTATTATTTCTATCAGAATTATTGTTCTAGCATTCCTCACTCTCATTTCTTTGTCTCTTAAATTGTTTCTCATTTCCTGTCGTGTATATATAATATAAGCATCAGTGCCTGTCAACTTAATTATTTTCTACATTCTAGGCTTTCTAGCTGAGCTACAATGAATATACAAAAGTAACAAAACTATGACATAAATCAAATACAAAGCACCTACAAATCTGAGTCCTAATGTAAACAGCTTCTCATGACATAAAAGTTTAAATTGCAAATTAGCATCTTTTAGAAAATTGTCAATTTCCAAGGCCTTCAATACTATCAAAATGTTAAGCAATTAGAATTCCTTACCCTGAAAAGTGCCCTTTCTCCACAAGAGAATAATGAATTGCACCCACTAGAGTATACTTTCTTTCTTTTCCTTCAACTGTAAAGTACGTATGTTGGTTTACATCTTGAATTGCAACAATTGCTCCTACACAGATCAATAGTTACATTTAGTTTAAATTAACATAACCTGCAAGCAAAAGATTTAAGCTTTGAAAAATCAAACTACCATCAGGAATAATAGCTGTCAAACTGTTGTCAGATCCTTGGTTAACAGACCAGTGCCTGTGTGTCATTTCACTAGTCACTTCTTTGCCGGATATCCAAGAGAAGGATGAAACTGTAGACAAAATCATCTGACTGTAAAAGATAAGATTAGACCCCACGATTCCCAGAACCTTTGTAAGCACAAAACAATGTAATCATATGCCTTAAAAGTTAAAAATGGTAGAAGTACAAGTATCAGCAGGCAGAATGAAAGAGACCAATAACAAAGACAGGCCCAAACATTTTTAAAAAGAAGCTAAAAATGCTATTGCATCTCGCACCTGTAATTCAGAAAGAGAAATTGTCATGTCAAAACCTGAAATAGAACCACTGCCAACCCAATAATTCTCAAGCTTCTCAGCTGATACAAAAGCACTGAAGTGTTTCAAGATATAGTTTTGATGACTTAAGCGGAAGAAATCAGAAGCACAATTGTCCACTGAAAAATCATTTTTTGAAACATGATTCCTAGAGCAACTTGCACCATCAAATGGACCATTACTATCATAATACCGAACTGTTGCGGGGCCTTCTTCGGCTGCAGAACAAGAAGATGACTCATTTGATGTGACAGAGGAGAAATGAGGTAATTCACTTTCAATTCTCCACACTTTCTTGAAGAACTTGAGAAAGGAATGACAAGCGAGAAAAGTCAATTGCAAACTTCTTTTGCATGTTTGTCATCTCAAGGTTTACACGGGCATCAACCTCTAGCACAAGTTCCCGGAACACCACCTACAAAAAGGGACTAATTATTAAAGTTCATTTGGGCTAATTATGGTTTAGGACTAAGGAAGGGATGTATACCATCTTCAACGTCAATAACAAGTACAAGAGAAAATTTTGACATGTCTACGGTAAAGGCTTCAAGTGATCCTCTTTTGGCTTTACAAGATGTCGGGAGTATTTCTTGGCGTGATCCCTCCACAAAATTATTATTTGGTCTAGTCATGTCCACACCATGTTCATCATTTTCAACGTGCTTAGCAAATGTTTGTAAAATGGATAAAAGATTTGCAAAGCGATCAAGGTATAAAAAAAAACAGCAAACAAACATCTCCAGAGCTGTTAATTCAAGGAAAAGAACTCCACCCTGCCAATAGCATCAAGGGAAACTTCCATTAAAAAGATATGGGACAATCAGAATTCATGAGAAATTTCAAGTGCATTTAAATAATTTAAATATATATATATATATATTTAAAAAAAAGGTTTCAAAATTTGATTGTCTGAGAAAGCCATAAAAGACAAAGGAGAATATTAATTTTCTAATCCAGAATATGTTCACCTGGATTCCCCAAGAGACTGTTTGAAATTCTCCCCCCACTGAAAGTGAGGACAGAAGCTTATCAACTTGATGTGCTCCAACCAGACCATTTTTTGTTGAGCACCTTGTCATTAAAACCTCACCAAATGCAACGTTTATGAGTATCCAGTGACTAGGGGCCAGCGTGAAGATGTCAGGAGTGATCCCCAGTTTCTGAACAAAACGGCAAGACCAAACGTCTGATTTTTCAGATTCACTTGTTAATGGTGAAGTCTCCATTGATTGTGATATATTACCTCCAGAATTAGAACTACCAGCTCTGTCACTCACAATAGCCAGAGATGAGGCATCATGAGGGCAACCGAACCATAAAGCAAATATGCAGTTAGAGAGAAATAGTTCATGTAAGCAATTATGTGCATGTAGCAGCAAATTTCTAAGAACCAACTGATCAAAATGCTTTCCCATATAATCCGCGTATCTGAACATCAGAGCCATAATTCCAGATAAATTGATGAGTGCTTCCATTTTCTCTTCTTCACAAACTATGTCCATACATGTTTTATGAACAGAAATCCAAAACCCGCAATCCAGCAAATCATCAGGCAACTTTTTGTCACTTGAAGCATCAATATTTTGCACAGAAACTATCTTATTACTTATCCTAGAATTATAAAATATTATATCCATTGACTTGAGCTTAAAGGTTCCATTAAGTGAAAGCAGAGTGCTAGTACATATCAAAGATGCTCCTTTTAAAGTAGTCTCCTTGTTCTCATGTTCCAAAGATACCATATGACGCCTCATAAATTCTTCAAAGGGTAAGTTAGCAACATAACTTGGGCTACTGAAAGCATCAGACACTGCAGAGAGCAAGTCCACAACCATCTGGGATAAGAGTATTGTTCAGTCACAAATTGGATTAAAGTCATAAGAGTATGTAATATAAATAGAAATCTAAGTTTGAGGAAAAGATAAGGACAGCAAAAGACCCTGACTTCTGTTCCTTTTAGAAATAATTATAACCATTGTCGTTGTTGTTACCACACTAAAAATATCAAATACAATTAACAATAAGGCTAGCGTAACCACTTCTTTGTGCAAAAGCATACTGACATAAATGAATGCCCTTCACTTACTCGAGATTTTTTTATCAACCCAATTATGAAATCCTTCAACTATTAAAAAAAGGAACTCAGAACCACATGGGTATTCTTCTACCAACAGAACTTTCTGAAAACTTCTTAAGTATGGACTATACAGAACACATTAATTTCTGTTTCAGACTTAGAAAGGCCATGTGTTCAAAATTGACATTATTTGAGAATAAATTTTGTTAATAGCCTTGACCTTCAATTAATTTATTTCTGATTCCAAAGTAGCAAAGTCTGTTCACAAACTTATGTATTGAAGGGGACACCAGCATCATAGGCATCAATTATTAGTCAATAAGCTGCCAGTTAGCACTTGTGATGACCTAGTTCTTGAACTGGTTATTGTTTTCAGTGTATTTCATTAGTTTTTTTTTATATATATAGTGCTCTTTTCCTTCTTTCTTCTTAGGTTTTGGACTGCTTTTCACTTTCTTTTTAACTCTTTCTCTAGTGATTTTGTTACAATTTCTACTTAATGTTCGGATAAACAATTCCATTTTTTTTTTCACAGTCACCTGTTATTTGGGATAGGAGTGTTCAATGTGTATAAACATATGAATGAATGCCGGTATGAAAAAATATATATATTATCATTCTTAATAAATGAATAATGCAGCACACATATCAAAATATATTCTCTAATTTAATTGGATAAAAATGAGAATCACCTGAAAGAAAAAATGCAACTCATCCATAAATGACATAATCATGAAACCGGATGCCATCCCACCCAAAGCGGCTGAGAAGGCAATAACAGTTGTGGTTAATGAATGAACGGAGTCCCTGCAATAGATATATAATACTTTCACCATCAAGGCAAGATAGACAGTCTTCTCGGCAAAAATACAAAATAGTTTTCTTCAATCAATTCATAACTCTCATTACCAACCGATTTTTTCACAAATGTGGAGGTAAAGAAATCAATAAGTTTTAGCAAGCATCTCAAAAAGACATGAGTCTGGATCTGGAAGAATTGCACTCCACATAAATAAAAAATAAAAAGGAGAAAGTGGAACTACATCTCAGAATGGATTCATATGTATAAACCTCCATATCAAAGAAATTACTTTTGCTGTTCCCATTGGAAAGCCTAACATTTATTTTTAAGAAAAAAAAATATGAGATTAGGGTAACTTTTCCAAACGAAAGAATTTTAGTGAGAGAAAAAAAAACTTAGAGAGTAAAGGAAGAAAAAAATGAAGGGTAATAATAAAGAAAAAAAATGGCAGTACAAATTACGAGATGCCTAGTTTTACTTTT
Organism: Dipteronia sinensis; assembly: GCA_033220585.1. Lineage (NCBI taxonomy): Eukaryota > Viridiplantae > Streptophyta > Magnoliopsida > Sapindales > Sapindaceae > Dipteronia > Dipteronia sinensis. The sequence goes on along the minus strand of CM065638.1, from coordinate 4,285,273 downwards.
TCTTGTGGTGTGGGTTAGGGAGTATGGAATGAGAGAGAACCACCTTCCTTCATTAGCTAAATGTACCTACTTCAAAACACACAGATATATTCTAACTTAACCAGAGTTTTCAGAAGAAATTTTATTGAAGTGAAATCATAGAGTCAAAATCCCTACCTCAAAGATGAAAAATGGATGGTTATTGGCTTCAAAGCAAAAATTTGATTATGCTGTTTTTCCACTGAGTCTGCCAAGTAAGCATTCAAACCATCAACTCTGAGGTAAGCACTAAGTAAAAATCCGTCCTTGAGATGCATATTTTTCGTTATCTGATTTAGATATATCAATTATCTGAGGTTCCGTCAACCTGATGCACTCTGATTCTGCATCATCAGATGCAGAGAGTCTGGTAAATGGCGTGGAATCTGATTTTGACGCCGGCAGGACAACAAATTCAATGTTGTGAACATCAAATTCAAGATGAAAATCATCCTGATCAACTGCAAGGTTAATGGCTTCATTTCCATTGAGAAACCCAACCTTCTTCAATGGCATTTGGATGTGAGGACCAGCTATGAGTACTCCAACTTGGATATGTTTCTCTGGAAGCATTCTGAGCAAGGCCATCTTTATTCCATTAGCATACTGCTCGTACTTATCATATGAATTGATTTCTGGTTCACCGTCATCTGTTGAAATAACCCTTGACTTCCCAATATCCTCATCCCAACATAAAGCATGCTTTATCTGCTGAAGAAGAATAGTGATTGACAGTATAGATGAATATCCCAAAACCAAATTCAACTTTCCCAGAGCCAAATTGCACTTCCAAAACCCGGAATCTGGATTATTTTGTTCTGGATATGTCAAAGAGCTTTTAATCTCACAAAGAAGCCAGGGATTTTCAGAATATTCTATTTCACTATCTTCAAATTTCTTGCAAGAGCTTTTCCAATTCAACCACATTTCCCCCAACAAATTTTCTAGAACCGGATTACGTTCACCTTCAGCATGACCAGTGGGAATGGTTTTACTAGTTTCAGGAAATGGAAACATTTGTGCAGGTTCACTCCGCAGTATACTGTTAACATTGTTAACCCTCCTCTTCCTATGTCCTCTCGGAGATGCATTAAAAGTCTTTGAGCTGCTTTTCATAATAGGATCTCTGATAAAAGTTGAGGATATAACGTTCAGCTGCCCACAGGAAATGGACATAGACTTTTCAGAAATGTCTTCTAAGAACATCAATATCAGTGCATCAACCGAAAGACTGAATGAAAGGAAATCTGAGTATGAAGTTCCAATTTGTGATTCTCCTCTTTCACTAACAGGTTTGACCGAGTTTTCTGGAGAGAAACGAATTAAAACTTTTTCAAGGTTTAGAATGAAGCGGTGTTGTGGACAAGAATATTCGGAAACAATGCCCAGATGCCCAGCAGATGCTGATTCTTGAGTAAAAAATGTCAATAAAAATAGAAAGCGCAGAACTATGTAGAACATTCTGTACATAATTTTCCAAATGCATGCTAGTAGTGGAAGGATCTTGCTGAAAACTTTTAGGTGACTGTAGACAGAGGATTCTCTACGACTATCTTCAGCATGTTGAACGTTGGACACAGCTCTATAACGGGCTATTCGCCGTGCCTGTGCAATAGCTTCAGGAGGCAGCTCTTTCTCAATATCAGAAATCACCTCCCAATTGTTTCTGACAGAAGCTACAAACATTTTATCATGGGACATCTTAAAAACAGATCTTCTTAGTAAGTGGTCAGCCGAATATCCAACTAAAATCAGTAAAGTCTCATAGGCATTGACATAACGTAGCCATAAACTAACAAGATCAACTAAATTATGAAATGACAAACTAGGAGCTGAAATTACATAACCAATTCTCCTTAAAGCTAGTTTCCATAGTAAGCGACCATTCCTAGCATGCTTCGACTCTTTTGATGATAGTTTACCAAGAAATGCCAAAACTCTGACATCAAATGGAGAAAATAAAAAAACTAATTCTGGAACACGAAGAAGAAAGTCTACAAGCTGAAGTTTATCCAATTTAACACGGGTGAACAGCTCGCTTGAAGTACAAACATGGTTCACGTGATCATTTCTCTTATAAGCAATCTTAAAATCACTGCCATTAATGACAAAAGAGCTCTCTTTCAGAGGTCGGAAAAGTGCACCAACTAAACCTCTCAAAAGACATCCTTGCTGAAAAGATAAAGATTCTGCATTAAGCTCCTCGATTTCCGAAATATACACAAAGGAATCATCAGAAATGGGGAACTGCAGTTGCAGATCAAAGCTAAGCATCTGTAAACGACAATGATTGAGAATAAGATTTAGAAAAGATGTTGCAATTCGATCTCTTGAAAAAGTGGTGTCCAAGATCCTTTCCAGAACATCATGCAGAGCAGTACCCTGGAATAGATTAAGAGGTCTTAGTGATTATAGGTAAAGCATAACAGAACAAATGAGCATACAAGCTTCACATGCCTGCGTTAGCTAGGGAAAACAAGGGATTAACTTCACTAATTTTTTAAATATCTTACTTTTGAATAGACATAATGCACCATATGGAACTGTTCCTGACTAACAAATGAATCAAGCACCACGCGAACTAAACAAAGGCTTTGCCCGAGTATATACCAAAACAAGACTAAAAAAAAAAAAAAACAAGTTAAGTATTCACTAACCACCATTTGTTTGTTTATCAAATTTTCTATTTAATCTCTCTTCTTCTTCTTTTTTAAGAAAACAATGGTTGATTGAATATCTACTTAACAATCTCCTTTAAATTTGTACTCAGCCCTTTAACTTTATTAAGAAAGTGAATTGATAGTAATAATTTTCACAACACAAACGACTGAAAGTCAATGTCACGACTCTCATAACATTAATCACTTAATCCTCCATAAAAGCATAGGATTCAACCACAATTCAATGTTAATTAGTAACTAAAAATAAAACAAAACACGAAACACAAAGTTACCTCAGGATCAATAGCAGAAATACTGTTCTTTGCATCCTCTGAAGCCAAACTACTTGATTTCTGATCCCTTCTCGACCTTCCCTCATTTATTTCTCTTCAAGAAATGATCAAACAAAAGAAAATTTAAATAAACAAAATCAAATAAATTAAAAACAAAAAGAGAACATGAGTCGAACACACTGTGTTTTGACGATGAATCACCTAACTGAGAGTGTGACATGGACGCCGCGAACTTCGAAATTGAAGGCAGGGACCGACCAGTTGGAGAAGTGAAGGCTCAAGTATTCGACATTGACTTCTTTGACGCATAAGCTACTGGACTCGTCGTTTAGGAGCTGATCGAGAGCCAGAGTGTTCAAACTGAAGTTGTTGAGAATAGCGAGAGAATTGATGATACCTAATTTCAGTTCCAGGTCCGGCTCGTCTCGCAGCCATGGCCGCAAGAGAGCAGATAGTTTGCGATGGATTAAATTTGTTAAAACCATTACGGATTCAGTAGTAGATGAAATTTTCCATTACAACAATCGTGAAAGGTTTTCTCGAGAAACAACCAGAAGTTTATGCCCTAATACAGTCGTGAGTCGTGACTAAGGTTCAGGCGGAGCGGGAAAGATAACTGACAAGATATATATCCAGTCGACTACGACCGTACATTATTCTTTTCTGCAATATAGCGTTTTGTTTTCTTTCTTTTTTCAGGCGGTGGTTCTTTTTACTCTTTTTTTTTTTTTCTAATTGTCTTTTTACTCATTTTAAGTATTTAAGAGTCCATTTAAAAAATGGTTTAAGGCCCAATTTAGTAAAAAAAAAACGGGTATAAAGCCCAAAGTTTTAAATATAGTTATTTAAGGCCCAAAGTTTTAAATATAGTTGTTTAAGGCCCAAAGTTTTAAAACTAAAGAAGTAATTGCTGGAACCTACCTGAAGTTTGCTAATTTACACTTAAAAACAACTTTATCGACGATTGACACGCATCCCCCATGCCTTTAGTTTGCTAATTTACACTTAAAAACAACTTTATTGACGATTGACACGCACCTCCCATGCCGTTAGTGTTGACCGTTACATTTAACAGTTGACTAAAAATAAAAATAAAATAAAAAACTAAAAAGATGAAACTACCCTTATGCATATAATTAAAAATATTACTAAAGAAAAATCATTAAATATATAATTTATAGATAGAAATAGCAGTACCTTGGTGTCTGCTTCTTCTTCATCTAATTCTTCTTAGGGAGCTTGCAAAGAGACCACGTAATTCATTAAATAAATATATATATATATAATATTAATAGAATATTTTTGGTTGCTTTTCCATGGGTTGCTTCCTCTTCTGTCTTCATCTTATTTTTATGATAATGAATGATGATGATGCATGATGTTGATAATGTGATGAAGGATGGAGGACAATGTCGAAAATGAATGATCCATGATACTGATGATGACAATGAGAATGGTGCATGATGATTTTGATGACAAATAATGATGATGAATGATGTTGATGACGCGATGATAATGCTGATAAGGACAATGAAGCTGATAAATGTAATCAAGGACAGTGTCAAACATTTATGATCCACGATGCTGATGATGACGACAATGAAAATGATGCATGATGATTGTGATGATAAATAAAGATGTTATTGACGTGATCATATAAATGAGTCGATGATGCCACAGAGAATGAAGGATGATGGTGATGAGCAATGATGCTGAGACGATGATGCTAGATGCATGATGATAACGATTTTGATAATACAATTATGGATCAAGGATGATGGTGATGATTATATGATGTATAATTAATGAATGATCATCAATTGATGATGCAATGTAAGGTTAAGGGTGATGGTGATGATTATATGATGAATAAGGCATGATCATGATTCATGAATGACAAAAGATGGTACCTTTATTGTTGTCGTTGATGCTTCTTCATCACCTTCATCTATACTTCTTTCTTATCTAAGGACCCATAAAAAAGAAATAAGAAGATTACAAATTCAAATGGTGATTACGGATTACGTCTTTTGCTAGCTTCCTCTTCTTTTGTAGGTTCACATCTAATGCTACCATAGTTACATTCAATCAGTACAAGCAACTAGTAAATATGATGGTTACATTAACTATATATAAATAGACACTATATAAGCTATCTAATGCTATCTTACTTGTCTTGGATAATTCTCATTGACGAAAGGAATGATCCCTCAAGGCTTGCTGAATAAGGCAGCAGCATGAGCAGAAAATTCTTATTACCTTCAGGGATGTTAACAATAATTGCCATCTTTATGTACCAGAAAAATGAGAAACCAAAAATCTTAAATAACACCATCCACTACCAGGGCCGGACCCACATAGAGACCAGGTGGGGCCCGTGCCCCACCTCAAATTTAAAAAAAAAATCATTTTATGTTTATATATATATTTATCACAAATAACATATTATGACATATGTTGTTATACAGCACTGCTGATTTATTGTTTTCATTTCATTGTTTTAGTCACTGGTTCAATTCTCACTATAAGCAAAACAAATAAATTTTAATATCTATTTTTATTTTACACTCGTTTCCAATTCTTTTATCAAATTTCCATTTTCTTCTATAACAAAATAATTTATTTTCTTTTTCCCCTCACTGTTAAATTCTGTAACTATCCTTAATTTGTGGTTTACTTAATTCAATTCTATTATATAGTAAATTATTTTATCTATTATTATTTTGAAATTTTCTTATTTTTAATATTTTTAGTTTGAAATACCTAACATATCCAATCAATAAACCCTAAAATCTTAAATTTAAATTTATTATATTAAAATAGTTCATCTATTATTATAATTCATTTTATTTTATCCTTTATATTTTTCTTTATTTTATTATTCTAATTTATTTAGAATCAATAATTAGAAAAATAAAAAATTCAAAAACATTTCTAGTAATATTTATTAATCAATTATTTTTGTATAAATTTAAAGTGAATTCATTATAAATACAAAACAAAATTTTTTATTTTAAAACTATATTTTAATTTTTTTTACGAATAAATACTATAATTTTTCATTTTACATGTTGTTTTTCTTGTTATTGTTTATTTTTTTAATATTTTGTTTTTTGTTTTTAGTTCTTTTAAATGTAAGATTATTTAATTCATTTCGAATAAGTATTCTATTTTTTTTATTAAAAATTCATTATACCATCATTTTTTATATAAAAAAAACACATTTTATTATGATTTTAAATTTTCATTAAATTTTTTTAAATAATTATTTTTTGTTCAAGTGCCCCACCTCATTAAAATTTCTGGATCCGCCACTGTCCATTACATGCTTATATTCATTACATGCTTATATTGAATTTAATGATCTAAAAAACATGTCATTAATTAGTGCAATCCAAGGTTAAACTTCTCATTACTAAATGATATCACCAACACAGTACACAGTTAAACCCTTGAAGCACAAATTACAAAGATAGCATATATAACATTAAAAAAAGGACAACAATTCAATAATGATAACCACACACAAAAAAAGCAAATCATAACAATTGCATGAATTATTCATATATAATGTCTCTCTAACAACAGCCACCAGCCACAAGTAGTTAAATTATGCAATAAGTTCCTGTAATACCTATCATTACAGAACATAAAATATTATAACCTTAATTAGACCAATAATTATGAAAGGAAAAAATAAAAAGCAACCCATATTTGATCTATCCAACATTTCAAAGTTCCACATATTGTTTGGTCACTCTCCATATAACTGCAAAATCCAAAGAACATGTACAATGATTGTCAAAATCAATGATTTTTTTTCTTGTTTTCCTAATTCCATTTATATTATAAATGTAAACAGTTCAAATAATTCCATAAAGGAACGTAAAAATAATAAATAATGTGAAGAGGTGTCACATGATCACGCGAAAAAAAAGTTCAAAGTAGGAAGAAATCGAGTTGAGATTTTATGCCTATATTTTTCCATTGGTGATGCCCTCTGAAGAATATATAGTGCATAGGGATTTTGTGTAATGTTGTGAACAGAGATACAAAGTTTCCAATAAATAGTAGAAGGAACAAGTTTTGTTAATAGTGAAACAAGTATGACTCACTCATTTTTAAGAAAAATTCAAATAAACAAAATCATGTAAATAGGAATATAGATTGGGAGAAGGTGAAAGTGTTCTTTTAGCAGAGGTACCTTGCGTTCTTCCGGTACTTCCACATGCCGGACTTGTTCCAACAAGTGAAATACCTGTCAACAAACAAGCAGCATTATAACCTAGGTTTGAACGATAACGAGTAAATATATATATATATATATATATATATATTCAGTCATTTTCTCCTCAATACGTACTGATATAACTTATATCAGTGCGTTACATGTGAACCACTGATTATGGAAAAGTTTTGACAAGTGCATACACTTTAAGTCAAAGTATATAAATCTACTGGTCTACATCCAACGCACTAATAAAATTATATCAGTTCGTACTAACTTGAAAATTTATGTATATATATATATATATATTTGTACACTTTACTTTAAAAAAAAAACTCATGAGATTCTAGTATTTAGAGAATGTTCAAATATTTTTCTATCCGGCAGGAAAAGAGAAGGCTGTGAAGAAATCCAAACATCATTGTAAATATATACATATCTTGTGGACTACAAAACTATGCAATAATAAATGCTCCATTTGGTCTCTAAGACAAAAAGGATAAAATTTTATGTCGGTTTCACCTTTCTAGAAACTCAATTGTACATTAACATTCAATCTTTAAGAAAATCACAACCTCATAGAAAAAGATTGATTCCCCCACTTATAAAATAACACAAAACTCACCTCACTATCCAATTCTTAAACAATAACCAAATGATGCATCACTACAACCACATTCAATAAAATCAGTTGAATCCAATAACTCAAAAAGTAATTCAAAAAGGGAACAATGGGAAATGTATATCTTTTTGGAGAAAATTGAAATAAATTACATAGGTGGCTACTCTGAAAGTTTAGAAATAAAAAAGAAAACAATGTTGACTCTCCTTCAAACTTGATTTAGATTATTTAAAATCATGTTCTTTTTTTTGTTCAAGTACTCTTTCTACTTATTTGTTTTTATTAAAAACTAAATAATATCTTCATTAGCAAGACATAAAGGTCCTATTACTGGGAATAAATTACTCCACTATTTAATATTAGAAGCATAAAAAGTAAAAAAAGTAAAAGAAAAAAAAATGAACATATGTGAATCATATAAAGAAACACATAATTGAGTAGCTAAAAGGCTCATATTCAGGTTTGATCAAACAAAGAGACGCAGCACCGGCAATAGCTGAAACACAGAGAAATCTCCAGGTTGCCCCGCTAAGAAACAGGCCTCTCTAAGCTCAACTTGAAGTGGTGAATCCTGAAGACATCATCACAGCCCACATATCATTCACTTTGGCAGAAGAAGAAAAAGCAGAAGTAGAAGCTGATGATGAACATTTGAGTAAGAGAGAGAAATCAATGGCTCCACTTCGATCAGAGAGTAAACAAAACAGCAGTCTGAGAATAGAGCATCATTTTTAAACTAATGAGAGTTTATAAACACATGAGCTTACTGTTAATGCTCGGATTTATTCAGAGGCTCATATTCGTCATCTAATAATCAGAAAAGAACGAAACCTCACTCCACCATGGCTGCAACAATATTTTCCTAGCATCTGTCTCGTTATATGAAGCAAATGTCTCCTACCATGTGATTGTCTTGACTTTTCAAAAAACTATCATCACTGCCTCATTCTTGACACCCAATTTTAAATTTTACATAATCTTTTTGTGAAAAGTTTTGAGATTGTACGATAATCATTATAAGACATACAAGAAAAATTGCTTTACGTACAAAATTATGATAGTCTTAATATTATAGAACAAACTTTCAGAGTAGCTACAAGAACGAAACCCCAAATCACTCAAAACAAATTGGCAAAACTTTATAAGGTTCTAATATTATTTTGAAATAAAACAAATTGCTAAGGAGACATTGTTTTGGTACTTGAAGTAAGAGCACTTGAGAGAGAGAGAGAACTAACATGTAAAATTGCACTAGGGTTAGCAAACTTAAGAGGCAAAGTGACAATTGGTTCAATTGCTGTAGCAAAATCTGCAAAATCAATTGAAGCATCACCGAGAAATATTGTTTTTGATGATCCCTACAAGAAACACACACAACAATTAGAGATATGTAGACAAAAACAAAATTCAAGACTGCAAATCTTGAAGAAAAAAAACAGGAAAATTGAAAAGGAAGAAAATAAAGAAGAGAGATGGACTTGAGTGGGTGTCTTGCATGACAAGACTGAGAAATCAATTGAAGAAGAAACCGTAATGGCTCACTAGCCGTTGAAGAGTTTATATAGGGATTTGTGGCGGTTCGTCAAATTTAAGTTTTTTTAGGCGTCAATTTTAAGCGCAATTGCAATTTAATTACCGTTAAAATCAATAATAATAAATTATTCGATTATGCACTCTTAACGTTTTTGTCTATGACCCAACTTAAAGTGTTTTCCGGTACATAGCCCATGCCCAAATTGTTAAATCCATACGGCTTAGGCCCAAATCGTAAAATTTTACAATCGACTAATCATGAATTAAGTTATTTTATCTTATTAAAATTCTTTATTAATAAACGTGCTCTTAATTGTTAACAATAGACAACTATTAAAACATAACACGAAATCGAGCCTCCAATGGAAAAGTGTACTTAAAACATTTGTAATCATGTCATTTGGATGAAGTACAAATGTTTATTTTCTAATTTCTCATAATGTCATGGAATCCAATTTATAGAAATTTTGAGCAAACTATAAGATTAAGTAGTGAAAAATGAGCTCTCTTTGCTATATGGAAACACTAGTTTTAACTTTGCTTAATAAATGCGGTACATAACCCGATATCTCCAACTTTGCACTTCCACCACTCCTTCTTTACACATAGTTCGTTTGTTTACACGTTCAAAACTTATATATATATATATATATATATATATATACACACGTGCTCATATGTGTGTATAGAGGACCATTCTAGTGACATATAATATGAAAAACACGTATGTGTGTGTATGGAGGACCATTCTATTGGCATATAATATGAAAAACACATTTAATTGGTTATTTATATCATATGACGTGGTATTATTCGATGAATTTGGATATCTGTTACTATTTGTCCTAATTTGTATAGATTTGTTGACATGTGTAATAAATGGGTAATTTATTTATTTCACTTTCATTACTTTTAAATGTATAATCTTATTCTCAAGTGTTTTAGATTATAAAAAAAAAAAAAAAAAACCAGCACAGTAAAGGATTATGATCCATCTTCGGTATACCCACAGTAGATTAAAGATTTTATCCTAATTAGAGGGTACACTTTTGTAATTTGAAGAAAAGGACGGTGCACACCCAAGTTTATCTCCGAAAACAATGAACAAATTTCTGCTTGACCAAGTCAAAGGTCACAACTTCCTCTCATTTGCATAGAAAATTCTAACGTTTTTGTCTTTTCCTTGTATTCTCCAAACCACAATCATCCACTTTCCGTTTATTCCGTTACCGAATATTACCAGAATAACAACCATCACATTCCAGACCATCACCGCCCACCTTGTTCTGTTGCCAGCTAACACTCCTTTGGACAAAACAGTCATTTCCTCACACTCTATACCAACGTGACAGCTTACAATTGGCTACTCAAAAATTACCACAAGATTACAAAACGGAAACAACAGCAGGAGATCATTACTCTCTATACTCCAACCGTGCCACATAATCTTAACGATACAACTGACTAACGGCAGCGTTGATTGGTTCTGTTTTAATTTTCATTACAACGACCAAACCAAACCAAACCTTCCAGTTTTTTTTTCTCTCTCTCTCTCTTTTAATATTCTTCTGCTTCTCTCTCTCGCGATCTAGTTTTCTTTTTCCCAGCTAATAAAATTTTTCAAGCTTTCGGTTTCTATTCAAATCACATCATGAAAGGTTCATCACGAGGAGGCCGAATATTTTCAGAAGAAGAACACAGCGTCCGTGGCCAAAAATTTGGAAGACTAAAGAACAAAAGTGATCCAATGGAGGAAGATCTCACAATCCCACTTGGCAGTAGTATCAATAACAATAACTACAGCAACTCGCCACCGAAATACGACCAAGAACGACCTTCAACGGGAGATTACAATGATCCATCTTCTTCTCCGTTTTCCAAGTCACCATGGTCCTCTCACGTGTCTCTACCCCAACAAAATTCATCAAAAACAGAAGACGATGGTCTCTCAACGAACGTTCTTATAGGATCATTGGTACGTGAAGAAGGTCATATATATTCACTAGCTGCCTCCCGTGATCTTTTATATACCGGGTCGGATAGCAAAAACATCCGGGTATGGAAGAACCAGAAAGAATTTTCCGGGTTCAAATCAAATAGCGGGTTGGTTAAAGCCATTGTTATTGCTGGTGATCAAAAAATCTTTACGGGTCATCAAGATGGAAAAATCAGAATCTGGAAAGTTTCAGGCAAAGACGCTAGTGTTCATAAACGTGTTGGAACTTTACCAACATTGAAAGATTATATAAAGAGTTCAATGAAACCAAGCAATTACATTGAAGTTAGAAAACATCGAAACGCGTTGTGGATTCGACACTTCGATGCGATTTCGTCTCTAAGTTTGAGTGAAGATCAAAAACTATTATACTCTGCTTCCTGGGACAAAACATTCAAAGTTTGGAGAACTTCAGATTACAAGTGTTTAGAATCCGTTGTAGCTCATGACGACGCTGTTAACTCTATAGTATCTGGATTTGACGGATTAGTTTTCACAGGCTCAGCTGACGGAACCGTTAAAGTTTGGAGAAGAGAGTTACAAGGGAAAGGCACGAAGCATTTCTTTTCACAAGCTCTGTTAAAACAAGAATGCGCCGTTACGGCTCTTGCCGTTAACTCAAACGCTACCGTCGTTTATTGTGGGTCGTCAGATGGGTTGGTGAATTACTGGGAACGTGAAATGCATCTGTCACACGGCGGCGTTTTGAGAGGACATAAATTGGCGATACTCTGTTTGGTGACAGCTGGGAGTCTTGTGTTTAGTGGATCGGCTGATATGGGGATTTGTGTGTGGAGGAGAAAAGGGAAGGAGCATTTGTGTTTGTCGATGTTGACGGCTCATAGTGGACCGGTGAAGTGTTTGGCGGTGGAGAAAGATCATGATGGCGGCTCGATGGGTGGTGGTGAACAACAGTGGATTCTTTACAGCGGAAGTTTAGATAAGTCTGTGAAGATGTGGCGGGTGTCGGAGTTAGCGTCGCCGATGATGATGATGGAGCAAAACAATAATAATAATAATAATCTCTCGTCGGCATCGGACGATTGTGGTGGTGGTCCTACTTCGTTGCCATATGCGCCTAGCTTTTCTTCTCAAGCCAGAATTATATAGGCCAAAATTTAATTAATCAAAAATATGGGGATCCATTGTAAATTTTTTGTTGATTTCAATTCGTCTTGATAGATTAAAAACTCGATTGGGTGTGATATGTGTACGTAAGGTGAAAATACTAGAGCTTGCATGTTGGATATATTGTATACGTAATTTAATTTGATTACTTGGATATATACAAATTAAGTGGGAAAAGTTTCTCAAATTTTGATTAGTTTTTGCTGCTTTTGATGAGGTTCTCTTTGTTTCGATTGTTTCGTATGAAGTTGTTGATATTGTAATTTTGATAATTATTTAATTTCTCTAGCACGTATTGATTTTGTTTAGCTTAATTACTCTTGTTTCCATTGTAAAAGATTGAATCAAGTGTGCTATTTCCTTAATGTTGATTTGATTACAATATTACATGCATGAATCTTGTAGTTAAGAAAAAATTAATTATCATATCACCTTCTAAACTCCTATCGCATTATTATTATTATTCTTATTATTATTATTATTTTACTTTTATTTTAAGCGTTTTCTCCATTCAACTATCGATAATGGATAGGGACGTCAGAAATTGTATTGATTGTTTAAGAATTTCTACAGAATCCTAGACAACGAAAAAGATTAAAAAGAATCTGAATCAAGATGATTGTCGATCTTTATACAACTTGGTGCTGCAGAAAAATCTGCAGATTATTCATTCTCACTTTTGATTGTTTTTAAAATTCATCTTTTGAATTGTATTAAGACTCAGAGAGGGTGTGGACGGTACTGAAAAATAATTTTGTAACGTTACTAAATCTAGTCTTGAAATTTGTTTTAAGACAGTATTTTTTTTCCATAAACATGATGTGACCAACGGAATTAAATGAGTGACATTGATATATCTGCCAAAAACAAAAAGTCTTTACCTGAATATTAATGAAGCTGCTTCTGTGTTTAGACTTTTTGCATGCATGTTGTTAAATATTTTCATTGAAAAATAATATGGATTGCACTTTGGACGGCTTTAATTAAAATGTGAGCTCTATCATTTCAAAAATAAAATAAAATATGTGAGCTCTAGTCGTCAAAGAAGGAAGACAAACAAAAGGAACAGTTAGGTCCAAGAAAATCAACACCACATATAATTAAAGAATAAAAGTTACAATATAAAATATTCTACTGTGGACCATGCATGATCACGAGAAACAATTCTATTTTATCTGGTTTGAAGTTGAAAATTAATGAATGAAGAGAGAAAAAAAAACGGTTGACTTCATTGAATTTTCTAAGGACGAATATTGGTTTGTAAAAAGTTATAATATAATTCCAAAAAGAAAAACAAGCCTTCTAAGTTTCTAAAGCTAGCCGACCAATATGAAAAAAAAAAAGACAACCAGATCGGTAACTATTGTAGTTATACTTAGTACCGAAGTATTGAAGTAGTAGGTAGACCGACATATACATTGTGTTTGGTTGTGTATCATATACATGTATTTTATTTTATAATATACACAATCTCGAAATGGAAATAAATAGATAATAAATTAGTAGAATACCTACATATACGTACTGTGGATGAAAATATACTGAGGTTATATATGTTTTACATGATCATCACGATATATTGTAAGAATATTAATGTATGATTGGAAATTTGGAATGTTACTTGTTTTTTGAATTATTACAATCAAATTATAGTTAGAGCTATGACAGAGATACGATTCGAATCAATAACTTTAGATGTATAGGTGTGAAAGATATACATACCTCTGAATATAATCGATCGACCTCGTCACATTGATTTGGAATGCTAATTTGGATTGTGCATGAATGTTCTAATGCTTGTGTTTAATTAACACAATGCAATGATGCATGTACTTGTGTTATATATATAGATGACTACTATGGTCCATAAAGTGACCAAAAAAGGATAAGAGCCAGTTACGGAAAATTGGAAATGATGTGAAATTGCTTTTCGAAGAAGCAAATATTAGGTAGATATCATATCAAGCAACATCAAGCAAAATTAGATAAGTTTGTTGAATTTATTGTCTGTTGAGTGTTTGACTTTTATATATCAAGCCGACCATTAAATTAAAAGCCTAACAAATCTGCACACTGGAATAGCAAGTCTCAACTTTTCAACCGGTTTCGGAGGGAAAAGTTGATAGAAAAATAAAATAAAATATACAAGCATATTCATAAATATAAACCCAAATATTAGAGATGTATATATATAAAAGACAATGAAGTAAATATGAGTTTCGGTAAAAATATCAGAGGTTCAAACTTATGAAAATATTGTTGGAAAAATTGGAAAATTGTAAATATTCTCAAAATCTTAGAAATATTCAATGATATTTTTCATATTAATTTCTCTAAAATATGAAAAATATTAAGAATATATCAAGAATAATATCAATATTTACTTCATTGATAAGAGGAGTGGTATGATTATGAAGAAAGAAACTTATTTTCCTGTGCTTTTCATAAAAATGATCAAAAGTACTTCCTTATACATATATATTAATCATTCAAAATTGTGTTAACAAGAATAAATAAACAATTAAAAACGGGCTCTAATGTATGGTATTTAAAAATCATCATTGATGTATAGATTAAAAATGCTCATATCAACTTAAGGATTTGTTAAGGTTGATGAACCGAATTTTTGAGTGATATGCACTTTCTCCCCTTCTACGTCCGTGTCGAGTATTCAAATCCACTTGCAAATGATTTAAGTGTGAGGAGACCTTTTCTATATAGTGTGAGAGTAGATTTTTAGACCGTTGATATAGTGTTTGATATCAATGAATTTTAATAGATCTTTAATCCGTTCGATATAAAGTGAAAATGAAAACTCTATGTTAGGCCAATGAACGTAAACCGCTGACAGGTTATGGGCTCATTCCATGTGCTTAGCTGCCCATTTCCACCACTAGTGTTTCTTCTTCACTTTAACATCCGGTCCATGTATGGTCCAGATTCTGATTGAGTTTTCATAACAAATTGTAATTTACACTTCAAACAATGATGCTCGATCTTTCATTAAATATTGATCTTCGTCATCGTTTAGTTAATAAGTTTCGAGATTTGAGGGAAGGAGACGTAATTCGAAACCAATATTTCATAATGTAGTGTAAACGAGATCCTACTAGACCATCTTTATTTCATATTATCGGTTGAGCATTGTTTATACGAAGTTCTATATGAATAAATATAAACCTGTGATTTGTAGTTAAAAAATAACATTTTACAAATGAATAAATCTTAATAATGTATTGACCATAATACCACGTGTTACGAGATTTTTCAAATTTTATAAGAACTAGTATCAACTGTAAATGAATCTTTTTCTTACTTGTGTTTATAGTATTTTCATATCAATATGATATTATACTTATTTTTTAATTCATAAGACCGTCTTACATTTCTTTTTTAAATAAATTGTCTGGATAAATATGTTTTTATACTATCAGAGTTCAATGTGTCTTTGTAATAAAAAGCGTTCAATCATTCGAGGCGATATATTAAGAAAAAAAAATGCATGTTTTTGTACTTTTCTTTAATTTATTGATGAAATAATTGACGTTTCCATCTAATGATCACGGTTTCAATTTGTAAAAATACTCTGTTTTGTCTTTGTTAAAAAACACCTTGCTTTGTCTATTTTATGTTAATTGGATTGTTCACGATTCATCTAATCTCAAACTATATACATAATACATAAATACTTGTAATTGTAAACCGATGGTCCCACTTAATAATATTTTTTTTTGGTAATTAGGGGCACATGTTAAAGCTTATTTTACAACCTCAGTTACGAGCATAGTTAGCTATATATAAATAAAAATGTACAATCATACAACGTTAAACTTATCGGTTTCAGGATTTAAGGAAGGAAAACACGACTCGAAACCACAATTTTATAGTATAGGTGTGAATGATATATTATTAGACTAACCTTATTTAATCTTATCAGTCGATCAGTGTTTATACGAAATTTTACATGAATAAATATAAATTTATGATTCGCAGTTTAAAAATAACATTTTTCAAATAAAAATAAATAAATGTTAATAATGTATTAACCGTAATATCAAGTGTGATTGGATTTTTCAAAATTTATAATAACCGATATCAACAGAAATGAATCTTTTGTTTACTTTTTTCTTACTTGTGTTGATATTATTTTCATATCAGTATGATATTATACTTATTTTTTAATTTATAAGATCATCCTACATTTCTTTTTTAAATAATTGTCTGAATGAATAATATGTTTTCATACTATAATAATTGAATGTATTTTTGTGATAAAAAAAAAACGTTTATTCATTCGAGTTGTCGTACTCGAAGGCGATATATCAAGAAAAAATATATATACATATATTCTTGTACTTTACTTTAATTTATTGATGAAATAATTAACGTTTCCATGTAATGATTACGGTTTCAATTTGTAAAAATACTCTGTTTTGTCTTTATTAAAAATCGTTGCTTTTGTTATAAAATATTGAGATAATCCATCTACCAGAGGCGTAAGCTCATCTATCTGCCGGTAGATGGACGACCTCTACCGAACGACTTTGGAAACTTGGATAAATAACTCTCAGATTAACGGTTTGAATCCTACCGATAGCGAAAGATTTCAAATAAATATCCGAATTAATTAATACCTTTGTATTGAGCTTTCAGTTCAGTAACCAACTAACCAATATACAAATGAAGGGTGATGCTACTCTATTTATAGACTTAGAAAGAGGGGGTGATAGGGAAGTGGGAGATGATGAGAGATGAGGTCACAGCTCACAAGTGGATAAGAGTTGAAGACTTTTGAGATGTGAGACGGTGAGATACGTGAGTGATATTTGTGTGTTTTCCACAGTGTGGTAAAACGCCACCTATTACAACAGCTTTATCTATTTTTATGTTAATTGGATTGAACGAGATCCATCTAATCTCATACTATCTTGTAACTTGTAAACCGATGATCCAGCTTAATAAAAAACAATATATGATACTATTATAACTTGGACCAAGCCGGTTCTGACTTTCTTATAATCGGGGTGAAAATCTAAAATGGGATCCTTTAATCATATTCATTATTTATAGTTTGTTTTTTAATATTTATATAGCATTTACTGAATTTTAATGGTATTTATTGCATTTTGAAGTAATTTTTTCCGTAGATAATATAAAGAATGAAAAAATTGAAAATTTTCTAGTACAAAAACTATTTTTTTCGACTTTTTTAAAGATATAAACTGAAAGAATAATGAAATATTGGGAAAAATAATTCTTGAATCCGAAAAATTCTCAAATTTTACTAGATTTATATTTTAATTTTCTTATGACAAATGCAACTAGAACGGGCCCTAAACTGGTGAGTGGTGCCGGTAGAGAGACTCGGAGATCAAGATTCGAGATTCGAGAGTATAAGAAGCCAACGAGGATGTAGTATGTAGACAAAGGCCCAATTCATGTTAAAAAATTATATGTGCACCCCAAATCAGCATATTTTTGAAATTCCAACAATACCCTTAAATAAGTTTATTAAAATGATGAAAATAATTATACAGTATCTCATACATCATATTACTACAATATTTAATATTCCAAACATTTTAACAAACGTTATAATCAGTTAAAATGAAAATTATAATATCTTTTGATTATAATATTAATTTTATTAATTAAAATTTGAATAGTTATTATTTAAAATTATAAAAAAAATGAAGAAGATAAAACCATTGTATTTAGTTTAAAAATATACTAAACTAAAGAATTTTAAAAAAATAAAAATAAAAGGAATAAAAAGATGGAGGAGGCTTCTGGGGAAGTTTTGGAATCCTAAGTAACATTACACTATTCCATACTCTTTCGTTTTAATTTTTTTTATCTTATTTATTTTAAAATTTATTAAAAAAAAATTCAAAGCTTCAAAGTCTGTACACCGCATGTCCGCATAATTTCAAAACCCAATTTCGCTGGGTTCAAAATCCCTGCTAAGAATAGGGCAAGATTTATGGATCAAATCTACTGGACATCCACACAAAAAATAAAATAAAAAAAAAGAAAGTGATACGGATATCATGTTAAATGTAACGAAGGGTATATTTGCAATATGCATGAGTGTACATACAATTTATAAAAAAATGGTATATATATAATTTTTAAAAGGTGTAAATATCGTTACTCTAAAAATAAATATACAATAAATGACCATAATTGAAGACTCATTTCATATATATCAGTACATCTTTTTTAAATGGTCCTTAGGAGGTTGTCCCTCTAGAAAGGCCAAAGGCCGACTCTGCGTAAGATACACGTTAAGTTTATTATGCAACATTACATAGTTAGTGATATAAAGTAAAATTTTTACAATCACATAACATTAAGCTATATAACATTATATAATCGTTTAGCATGTTTTATTAGAACACACGTGAACGTAATTCAAATAAACATATATCTTCTTTTAATACCATACCCAATCTTTATGTGAATAAATATAAATGTCGAACTCTTTTAATTTATTTCAAAAAATTAAACTATATTTAAAAACAGTAATTGATATAAAAAGCTCCATGCCTTAATCGGATTAGAATCTTTATGAACAATTGATATTTTGAAATGATTGGTCAAATCTAGACGGAATTACTTTATTGTATAGTGATGTTTCAAAGTAACAAGTAAATGTAACAATCATAGAAGAAAAGAAAAGAAAAAGAGAACAATATGATTCCTTTCCAGTTCTCACGCAAACTAGCTAGTAGATACAAACAGCATAAAATGGATATGCTAATGCTATCATAGTATCGCATCCATGGCTCCATGGCTCCATCCATTTCAAAGTGAGAACCGGCACTGTCAGTAAGCAGCAGCCTATAAAAACACATGCCAGAATTGGCTGTGGTGGTCCTTTAGCCCACACAAACACGTTAGAGATAATAATTATCGGATATGAAATTCTACATTAAATCGTATTGATGTAGACTCTATGATATTACTATATAAACTTTATATATAACGTTACATAATGAACTTATATAGGAAAAAACAAAACGATTAATCATTTTTAACGGTCCTTTTGCCCACACAAATACTTTATTGATAATAATTATTAAATATAGGATTTGGTACGAATCGTATTGATTTCGATTCTATAACATTACTATTTAAACTCTATAACATTACTATTTAAACTCTTTAACATTACAGATGGGAATGTTAGTTCTTTGGTAAGGCACTTTTTAGCCCACTCAAACACATTATACTTATTTATATATATATATATATATATATATATATTATAAAATGATAATTATCATGTGCAAGATTTCATAAGAGATTATGCAAATTCAACTCCGAGACTTGGCTATTATACACAAATTTGATATTTAGAAACCATTCTATCATTAATTTCAAAGATAAAATTGTTCATAAAAAGAAGTTTATATAATACCAATATTTTTTGTGAGTACCATAGCCAAACCCTCAACTCTGTTATATTACTATTTTAAATAACTTTGTAAATTGTAACCTTATATAATAAATTTAATAAAATTATAAAAATAAAAACATATAAAAACCGGGATGAGACACATATCCTATAACATTATTTCTAAATTAATAATTATAAGGGATATAATTCACATGTTTTCTTACAAAGAATTCCGACTATATAACATTATACAAAATAATAAAAATTTATAACGTTACATAATCGAATTCTTACGCTATAACACACGTCACATGATGCACTCACATACCGTAAGATGCCAATAGCAACAGTACAACACCATCTAAAAAGACAAAAGTTCTGTGGACCCCACGTGTTACTTTCTACTAACAACAATTTAAATAAAGTTAGATTTAAAAAAAATAAAAAATAAAAAAATAAAAAATAAAAACTAAAAAACTAAGCAAAGATTCCTCACTCCCAAACCCAAACCCAAACCCAAACCCAAACCCACCAATTCTCTCCGCCTCCCTCGTTCCTTTTTTTTTTTTTCTCTCGCTTTAGCTGTCATTTTCCATTCGCTCTCACACTTCCCCACAGCACATTTTCCTACCTCCCAAACACTTTCGCTTTACTCTCTCTCTCATGTAAATCCAATTCCGTTTTCTCTTTCCTTTTTTTCATTTTTTGTTTTTGTTTTACCTTCCTTGAATCATTATCAATTTCTAAGACTTCATTTTTACCTGTAACGTTTTTTTTTTTTTTCAAAAAAGAAGGAAAAGAAATAAAAACAGTTAATTAGATTAGGTCAAGTGTTTTTTGTTTTGTTACTAGTTATTTGGCGGCTGTTGCTTGTTTTTCGATTTTACGGCACCGAACAAAAATAGAAAGTTTTGTGTTCGGATTTGGATTTGGAGATTATGGATCAGTCTTAGGGTTGGTTGCTCTGGAGCTAAGAAAGGTTTCTATTAATAATCGAGGAAACAATGGCGCCGGAAATTACGTCGGCTCCGGTGGTTGAAGATGGGATCCAGTACTCCTTCGCGGCGGAATACAGAGGTCCGCCGGTGCCGTACGATCTTCCGCGAGCTGTTCCGATCAACGTTCAGAAGATACCGGTGGCCGCCGTTCGTCAAGCAAGTCACGCTCTCGGATAAACTGGCGCTTCCGGTCGTCCAGCCGATAGTCTCGTCTGATAAGTTGAGTAAGAATTTCTCGAAAGAGCTTATACCGACTGCTGTTGTTTCTTCGGTGGTTGAGACTCGTGAAGATTGCTGTGTTTCGAAAGAGGCCGGAGTGAAATCCGAGACGACCGTGTCTCCGACGTCTGTCATCGAGAGAGCTGCAGATAGTGCCAATTGCGTGTTGTCCGGTGAGTTGAGTAGCTCAGGTGCTTTAGAGTTTTCAAATTATGCTTCTGGTGAGTTAGTTAGTAGTTCAAAAGTATTTGATCAAAGTAATGAGAATTTGAATTCTAGCACAATAGAGTTTTCTGGTAGTTTTACGAAATCAAGAGTGAGTTCGGATAGATTGAGAGAATCTATTGGTGGTAAAGAGAGTTTTGATTTTAATGATGAATTAAATCAGGCTGATTGGGAATCAAGTGACTCCGTCTTGAGTATGGATTATCCGTCTTCGCGGGTTTCATCTCTTAAAACAGGAGATTGCATTAATAAGAATAATAATGACGATGATGTTGATTATATTGGTGATGTTAGGAGAGGGCCTGTTGTTACTTTTCGTGATATTCCATCCGATGATGAGGATGATGATGACGATATAGATGAAGAGTATAGTCAGGAGGAGCCAAGAATAATACCAAGAGTGAAGAGAGAGCCTGAAACTAGAGGCAAGAAAGGGTCTTGTTATAGGTGTTTTAAAGGGAACCGGTTTACAGAGAAAGAGGTTTGCATTGTTTGTGACGCAAAGTATTGTAGTAGTTGTGTACTTAGAGCGATGGGGTCTATGCCAGAAGGAAGGAAGTGTGTTACATGCATTGGGTATCCTATTGATGAGACTAAAAGAAGGAATTTGGGGAAATGTTCTAGAATGCTAAAGCGGTTACTTAATCAGTTGGAGGTTCGGCAAATAATGAAGGCTGAGAAGTTGTGTGAGATTAATCAGTTGCCGCCTGATTATGTTTGTGTGAATGGGAAACATCTTTGTCATGAGGAATTGGTTACATTGCAGACAGTGTCCAAACCCGCCAAAGAAGTTAAAACCTGGAAACTATTGGTATGATAAAGTATCTGGTCTATGGGGAAAGGTGAATATAATAAATTTTAGATATTTCATTTATAGTGTATTCAATTCGTCATTATGGATATTGATGGTTCTACTGAATTCACAGGAAGGACGGAAGCCGTTGAAGATAATTACTCCCCACCTGAATGTTGGGGGTCCAATCAAGCCAAATGCTAGCAATGGAAACACACAAGTTTTCATCAATGGTCGGGAGATTACAAAAGTAGAGTTGAGGATGTTGCAGGTGAAGCTTCTAGACTAGCAAAATTCTTTTCTGAAACTAATTAATCTACTGGGATTGTTCAGACAATTTTCGTTTGGATGTTTCAGTTGGCAGGAGTTCAATGTGCTGGCAATCCACACTTTTGGGTGAATGATGATGGCTCTTATCAAGAAGAGGGACAGAAGAATACGAAAGGATTTATTTGGGGAAAGGTACTGTTAGCGTGTCGAATTCATTTCTCCACTAATCTTTTTACTCTTTCTTCACAAATATTCATTGCATTAATTAGGTATTAACTAAATGTAACATTGCTTTTCAGGCTGGGACTAAGCTTGTTTGTGCTGTCTTGTCACTGCCCGTTCCTTCCAAATCTTCAAATATCAGTGGTGAACTAGTGAGCAGTCAGATGAGTAGAAGTGTTCCTGACTATATTGAACGGAGAACACTTCAGAAGTTGCTTTTAGTTGGATATCATGGATCTGGGACAAGTACCATATTTAAGCAGGTGCTTCCTGGCCTCTAACCTTATATTACTATTGCAATTCTATTTATGTCACGATATCTGTTGTATACTGAATGCCACGTGGCTTATGTCTGTGTCATATTCTTATCTAAATTAGGAATTCTCTATCTTGTATTTAGAATTGATCAAAATAATGTCCTGGTATTACATAAGTGAAGAAAACCAAGTTCTGGCAGGGGCCCAAAACTATTTAAGCCCATTGCAATAGTGTTGATACAGAGTCTGTGGATATAATGAGAAGCCTATTTCATTTACAGACAGCCTAGGCAAATTTTGTGGCGCGACTTCTGTGTCTGGCTGTCCGCACTTGCTCTTGTGTTGGAATTAAATTCCACTCTATCCTTTGCCTTAAAAGAACCGATTCTGATTAATTCAGTGTAATATGATGAAGGATGATTTATATGTTGGAGTTAGTGGCTTTCTAGAGTCGACTTTAATGGTGGCATGATCATACAAGCCGTTATGATTTTATGTGCAAATTGGAAAAGTCTAATTAACGACACTTGTTTTCATACATCGTTTTATAGATGTCTCTGAGCTAAATCATTTTGATCCTGTTTGCCTTATTGGGTCTATAAAGGAATGTTTCTGGTTTAAAATATGCTAATTGCTGATTATACTTGAATATATTAGTATATTTATTAAATTAAATGTTGCAGGCCAGGATTCTTTATAAAGACATACCATTCTCGGAGGATGAGCGTGAGAATATTAAGTTGAAGATCCAGAGTAATGTGTATGGCTATCTTGGTATACTCCTTGAAGGGCGTGAGCGTTTTGAAGAGGAGATTTTGGGTGAAAGGAAGAAGAAACAGTCTTCAGATGAAACTGAAATCGCTGGTATGAAAGCATATTGATTCTCTTCTTTCCCTTTTATCTGTTTGACTTTGTATGTAATCTCTCGTTCCCATATGCATGCCATTTATACTTATATGTGCCAATGCATGTTACTTGTTCATGCCCATTGTCATGTCAACTTGATACAGTTGCTTCACAAATTTAATTGCCGGTGTCACATAAATGGCTGAAGTGATCTTATTGCCCAAACCATTAGATCTCTAGTTTTACGGATTAATCTTTCTCATACCAATCATGGAGGGGAAATCAATTTAATTTGTGTTTATGAATTGCTGGGCGGAGTTGGAATGTGCAGGAAATAAAAAACTCAAGTTAATCACTTCTATTATATGTTAACTGTTAAAGATTTGAAATTGTTATATGAATGCCAGTTAATCCCCCCAAAGGATCTATGAATGATGTTATCATGTATGCCACATTTATTGAACTCCTTTTTGGCTTGTGAAGTATTTTTCAATTGGATAGAAAATCTCTAAATTATAGTGTCATGGGCCAGTAGCATGACTATGACCTTATAGTTTCTTGTATATTGCATACACTATGAAAGTGTCTGAGAAGAGTTGTTGGACAATGACAGGGAGTTCAGATGGCAATGATGGTAAAACTATCTATGCCATTGGCCCAAGATTTAAATCTTTTTCTGATTGGCTTCTAAAGACTATGGTGTCGGGCAATTTGGAAGCCATTTTTCCAGCCGCTACTCGTGAATATGCACCGTTGGTTGAGGAGCTATGGAAGGATGCGGCAATCCAGGCCACTTACAACCGGAAAAGTGAATTGGAAATGCTACCTAGTGTGGCTAGTTATTTCCTAGAGCGAGTAAGTTTTTGCTTCTTGTTCCTATGCTCTGCTAAATTTGTCCAGTTGTGGATGCTTATGCATCTCAATAATTAATTGCTTAACTGTACAAGCTGCAATGGGTAGGTGGGTCTTTCCTAAAATGTCTGATTTGTTTTGCTGTCTACCACGCATGATAGAAAAATGTAGTGTTAGTATAGCATGACTGAACTTTACAAGCAAAAGTCGAGCTCAAGCTGGTTTTAAATATATACTACTTTTGCCTGCCCCTCTGTCAACCTCTCAAGCAATCTCAACCAGCATCTTGGCTGCATGCGTGCACCATGCATTCACGTCTTTTACGCTTGTATACTTTTTTTTTTCCGTATAATTGTGTTCCTGGCATATAATCCAGGGTATAACTATGTCTGACTATTGCAAATGCTTTCTGTCATTATCTTTTACTCTTCAGGCTGTTGATGTATTGAGAACAGACTACGAGCCCTCACATTTGGATATCCTATATGCTGAGGGTGTTACTTCAACAAATGGGCTTGCTTGTGTTGACTTCACATTTCCCCACTCTGCCTCTGATGATAATATTGACACTGCTGATCAGCATGAATCTTTGCTCAGGTAAAGGGCTAATATTTAATATCCAGCAAAAAGAAAATGAGATTGATAATAAAAAATGAATAGATAACAAAGGTGCCGATGTCTAAAGAAGTAAAGAGGTAAACAGTTGTCTTGGTCTAATACTTTCTATAAAAACAAACTATAAGGTGGTTCTGACTTCATAGAAAGATAGGCTAAAGTCATCCAAGGATTGTGTACTAATATCTCTTTTACA
The DNA here is from genome assembly GCA_033220585.1 of Dipteronia sinensis. NCBI lineage: Eukaryota > Viridiplantae > Streptophyta > Magnoliopsida > Sapindales > Sapindaceae > Dipteronia > Dipteronia sinensis. Next base: position 4,259,900 of record CM065638.1, on the reverse strand, counting down.
TTTACTCTGGGAATTCCTTCTACAATTCTCTTTAAGATTAGATTAGCTATACTTGGTGTGAGATGATGTGGTCTTATCAATAACAATCTTCAGTTCTCTCTTACTGACATTGGGACATTAATTTTGTCATGTGAATCAATTTTTTCTTTCAGTTATCACTTATCGTTGTCATTTTTCTTTCTGGACTTGGTTATCAGGTACCAACTAATCAGAGTACAAGCAAGCCTTGGGGAAAACTGCAAGTGGCTGGAAATGTTTGAAGATGTCGGGATGGTCATTTTTAGTGTTGCGTTGAGTGACTATGATCAATATGCTGTTGATGGGAGTGGGTCTCTCACTAACAAGATGTTGCTGAGCAAGAAATTCTTTGAAAGCATTGTTACTCATCCAACGTTTGAACAGATGGATTTCCTTTTGATACTGAACAAATTTGATCTGTTTGAGGAAAAAGTAGAACGCGTGCCATTGACTCAGTGTGACTGGTTTGAGGATTTTCATCCAGTAATGAGCCGTCATCACAGCAGTAGTAACAGAAGTAGCAACAACATCAATCACAACCCCACACTGGGTCAGCTTGCTTGTCACTACATTGCTGTCAAGTTCAAGAGGCTCTATTCTTCTATCTCTGGGCGGAAATTGTATGTTTCCCCGGTGAGGGGATTGGATCCAACTAGCGTTGATACTACTCTTAAATATGCAAGGGAGATTCTGAAGTGGGAGGAAGAGAGAGCTAACTTCAGCCTGAGTGAGTACTCGATGTATAGCACCGAGGCAAGCTCCTTCTCTCATTGATTTTAATAATAAGTCCTGTAAATCGGTCTTAGAATTTGCTGGTGTACATATAATATAGCATGTAAATCAACAAAAAAAGATGATTGTCCCCTTCCATGTCCCATAGATGTAAGATTGTTGAGACATGCTGCTGCTATAACGCGATTTATTGGAGTACTAGCATACAAATTAATGGTTGAAACATTGAATCGCACCGTCTTGTTTAGAGTGAATCAATCATTTGATATTCGGGCTTGATATCATGTTTGTCCAAGTGTGTCATTGATTGATTATATTAATTTGTAACACGAGCCAAAAGATTTTACAGTTCAGAGACGATAATTATGTGAATCAAAATGTTAATTTAAATTGATAAATCAAATTGATCTCCAAAACCATCTTGGAGAGCAGATCAAAATTCAAGAGAACCCTAAAACATTCAGTCATCAACAAAACTGTATCGAGCTTGTTCTTGTGTATTCAATAGAATGTTTTTCGCAGCCCAACCTAGTTCCGACATTTGTTCGTACAACTGGGGCAAGTCTGCTTGGGCACATCGTTTGCTATCCGCAATCAATTTGGACCATTCCTTAAGATCCGATTCTGAGGTATCACCATCTCCTATCAAGTTCTCCCATCTACCACTCAAATGCAGGGCCTTGCGGACGTAACATGCCTGCATGACAGCATATTAAAGCTCATCAATCAACAAAAACAGAAAAAGAAATGTAGTTCGGATTGTCTCCTTTCCTGCAAAACTCAATGAACCCGTAAATTATTTTCACAGATAATTTTTAAACGATTTACCTGCAACAACCCCGTGATGACATCTGTTGTACTAGCTCCTTCCCGGAGACAAAGAAGAATACCACGCTAGAATTTTACGACAGAAAAAACAGTAAAAAAGGTCAGAACCACATCGTATGTCGGACGGCTTGGTTTAGACTTTTATTGCTATATACTCACTTGATCATTCCTGGTTGCACGTCTGTGCAATATCTCCATGCACATGAAGTAAAAATCATCCCCACTTAAAGACTGCATTGCTGCAACCGAGAACTTGGGTACTCGACTCTTCGGGTTTAAGCACCCTATTCTGATGGGCCAGAATTCTTTGCCTGATCCAAATATCATTAATTGAATTTTAATATGTGCATTAGTTATACGATAACTCATAGTAAAGCACTAAAATGCAGTTGTAAGAACCCACCTTTACTCCACATAAAATCAATGCCTTCTTCTTTACTCACTTCTTTGGGTGTAGGGATGCGTCCCAACTCAATCCATGTTTTAAGTATGATTTCGAGCCTATCCTAAATACATATAAAAATAAAAATAGTTAGAAACCGAAGCAAGATACGTTGATATTCCCAAACACGAAAAAGTAAAGCAAATAAACAGATAATGCATTTTATCAAAGCAAATTTGCGTAGTGAAAGGTCCATAGGTGTGTTTGTGTGGGTGTGGTATCCGGGTGGGAGTTTATTTGCTAGAGACTAATTGTCTGAAAAGAAATTTCAACCCAAATGAAGGTGATAACATTTATGATAGATAATTGAATAATAGAAGCAAGGAGGGAGCAAATGCATATTAATTTTTTTTTGAGTATAAACAAGAAACAATCATATTTTAAAACTAAAAAAAGCAATCAGATGTCTATCTAATTATAACATTTTTAGTAAAATCTGCTTGTGAGATAGCACTAGTCTATTAACATAGCAAACAGATTCCATGAATAATGGGTGGTGCCCATGCAATGTATATAAACATCAGATGCAAGACAGAATTATGTTCCTTCAGAAAGAAAAGGAGAAGTAGAAAACATCGACAAATAATCACATCAATTTCTTAAATGACTTGATAAAGACAGAGCTGACCAACCTTGGTTAGTGTTTGAAGATGGACATACTTCAGCCCTTGATATATTCCGAAAAGGTCAATTGCTGAGAAAATAGGGTATACAACAAAAGGTAAACCTGCTAGCAAGCTTTCACATCAATGACAAGTTAGGAAATAGCTAAACATCAAACACAGGTTCAAATAGCAGGAAACATCCTTCTTCAGAATGCACGGTTAACAATTTTATCAGTTTATTTTGATCCACAGAATGTAAAAATTTTCGCTTCTGAACTTAATTACATAGTAGAGAGTAAAAGAAGAAAAACCTTTGATTGTTCTTCAACAACATATTCAAAGATGCAGCAAGCATGAGGCCAAGATTATCAAAGCACACCGATTGAATCTAACACAAATACCAAAAATCAGAATCCGATACCATATAAAGTTATTAAAATAAAGGATACTATACATGCCAAGAAAATTTATAACCTGGGCTTTTGCTGAAACTTCTCCAAGGTTATCTGCTACAGCAAAGCTTCGGTGAACTGCAGACTGCTCATACAGAGTGATGTCATTAATACTCCACTTGAAGGATTGTAAAAACAACTTAATATTCTCAGCAACAAGAAAAATGCGTTTGAAAACAGTCCTTTTACAATGAGAATCACTGAAGGAGACCAGAGATTGCAGGTATACATTTTTTGTAAGCCAACTCATGGATATAAAACATTAACACGTGATAGCTGAGGTTAGTAGATATCATGATCAAAGTCTGTCTCAGCATGGAGCTTTAACTAAAATTAGGTTTTACATAAATAGAGAAAACAGAACATAAAAATAGTTTAAAAAAAGAAAAATCGAAAAGAATTAATGTAAATTTAGCACTTTAATGCATAATGTATGCTCTGCCTTAATACTGTTCTTCAGAGAAATTTGAAAACATAACAGCTTATTTTACCAAAAATAAAAAGGAGCATGAGAGTTTATTGAAGACTGAATCCTTACACCGGTTGCCAAGTAGCACGCCAAACTTATTTGTTTAGCAATGTTGGCTAGAGATGCAAGTAGCAAGAAGTACTGAGGAAACTTGGGAGTCAACAGCTCAACGCCAATGCTCAAACTAAACATAACGGAAGTTGAGAACCTAACTCTCTTCAAAAGAGAGTACACAAGATTAGCTTTTTTCGAAATAAACAACACATACAGTGTGATCCACAGTTTATGATTTTGCAGTTCCACAATCACCAACAATTGCACTCAATTTTGGGACGTTTGGGATAAATTTATCCAAACACTAAATGCAGTGATGGTATCAAATCTTAGGAATAAATTAACAAAAGAAAATGATAATCTCAAGACCAAAATTTCGAATGAAGTTAAAAGTCATACCTTCAAATTGGTATCAAAAGCAGATGCTAGGCTAGCAGTGTAGATGCACCTACATAACCGTCCAAGCCCATCTTTCAAGACCCAATTAAGCGCAGCTGCTGCTGGCAATGAACGTGAGTAACCAATCCCTATAGCCCGAAACATTGCCTGAATAAATCCATTCCCACATAAGCAACCATATAAACAAAATTTTCATCCCAAGATATATTTTCTTTTTATTGTAAAGGTCGAGTTCTCTCCAACTAATGCACACATACATATGTACAATATCTTTAAAACTGAAATGTTCAACAATTCAACGATACTCAAATAAGTATTAGTTTCAACAGTTTTTATTGCTCTATACACGAGACTATTTTACATTCATTTCATTGACCTTGCACATCAATTTCAATTACTAAATCCTCAAATAGTTACCTTTCTATATCAAAACAGTTACCTGAGTAGCAAGAACCTGAAGAGCCGAGCTAAAAACACGGTGCAAGAACTTCCACTTAACATACTCCATATAATTCTCACTCACTTGTTTGGGTATAAAAAAATCCCTGACGCTCAAACTACAAATCCTAAACAATTTCCTAAACCCATCATCGAAATCGAAAGAAAACGACAACGCACCACCATCAACACTGACCAATTGCAAGCAATTCCCGTCCCAGAAGTATCTCGATACCCGACCCGAACCCCGAACCACCACCGGGAGCTTTGTGGGTCCGGTTGGTTTGGGCCCTTCATCGAGGCTTTCTTCGGGTTCGTAGTTGATTGAGGTTCTTAAAGAATTGCAAGTGAAAGTTAGGGTTTTTCTGGGAACGAATTTGAGGGTTTTGGAAAAAAATTCTGGAGATTTCGGGGATTTCCATGGGAATTGGAATTGATGAGAATTGGAAGTTGGGTTTAGAGTGGATTGCATAGAATTAGTATGTGAAATTAGGAAATTTTCTGGTTACTAATTTCCCCGCCAAAATTTTACCAGCTTTGTATTTGTATTACAACAATGGCTGGTACTAGGGCGCAGGGTTTTAGAGATTATGAATTTATGATTAGTGAATACTACAGTAATTATGTCGTTAAGTAAGCTCAAGTGCGTATTACGCATCGCGAAAATAAACAATGTCACATGAAAACGACAAAACGGCAGCGTTTGTCTTAAACTAATAAATTACAATTTTATTGTTTTTGTATTTGTTTTTCCTCTGAAAAGGACAACTACAATGTTCAATTAGTTAACATATTTTACCATTTTATTAGGAGCATTTTTGACCTTTTCTAAATGTTTGTAAACAATTATAATTATATGAAATAAGAGTAATTATGGATAATATCACCAACATCTTTATAATTTTGGGATACCAATATTAAAATCACTAACAAAACACTTTCATAATTTACCAAATATCAATAAAAGTTGAGGTGATTCGGTTGCAAGCCGTCCCTCACACCCACACAAATATATGAGTTCAAGTTAGTATAACGATTTGTTTATTTTATTTTATTTAAATCATTCTCTTATATCCGGTCCATATTGATAGTTTCACCGATATTTTGATAAATTCGAATGCAATGTTATTAATATACAAAGCTCAGTCATTTCCATGATTAATGTACATAATACTTGGGATCAAGACGAGGGGTGACAAGAACTTGAAGTGGGGTTGCTTTCAAATTTGTCAAGCCAGTGCTCTCAGTCATATCCACACGATCTTCACCACCGCTTGATGGTGGCATAGCAACTTCAAAACTGTGTAACAAACTAGCAAGTGTAAAATGCACCATATGTAGTGCAAGTGAGATTCCAGGGCATGACCTTCTTCCAGAACCAAATGGGATTAGTTCAAAATTTTGACCTCTGAAATCTATGTCTTTCTTGCTAGTCAAGAATCTCTCAGGCTGGAACTTGTCAGGATCAGACCACACGTGCCCATCGTGCTGAATTTTCCAGGCATTCACCATTATGCGTGTACCAGCAGGAACATGGTAGCCTGTTGAAGAAAGTGTGCAGTCTTCGATTGAAGCTCGATGAATGATTGGACTTGGTGGGTATAGCCGAAGTGTTTCCTTGATAACAGCTTGAAGGTAGGTCAAGTTCTTGATGTCGGATTCTTCCACTGCTCTATCCTTGCCAATGTGGATGTGCAGCTCATTTTGAACCTTTTTCAATTCATGGGGATTGTTTAGAAGTAAAGACACAGCCCATGTCAATGTGATCATGGTGGTGTCAGTTCCTGCTAATATCAAATTCTACAAAAACAATAATTCAACCACAACTTATTAGTATACAAGCTAGTTAGGCAACTCTGTTGGTTTTGGTGGTCAATCATAAATTCATAATACTGTACAATATTATAGGTGTCAAATAGGTGGATTGGGCTGGACTGGACTTTAAATTTTAAAGTTCGATCGAATTTGAAGGTCGAGTATAAGTTTAAATTTGTTGGTAAGGCTCAATCCTGCCCATTAGCCCTCTCCGAAGCAGGTTTATTTGTACGGATTTGAACGACAAGTTTTACCTCATTTTGTACGTCGTATTATTGATTTTTAAGGCCATAAAAGCCCAATCCTCTAAGCCTATGGGCTTCGGTCAACCCACCAACTCAACGGTCTTAGACACGAGTTGGCCCTCAATTTGAGAGCCAGACTTAAACACAGGCTTAAAGCTCAATTTGATGTCTGGAATCGGGCTGTCTGGCCCATATGACCTCAATAGACTATGCGAAAAACATTCAAGAAGACAAAATGAATTTTTTTGTGACTTAGCAGGCAAGTAGCCTTGTTAATTGTATCAGCATCATAACCTGAAATCGTAGCATCTTCCAGGATATTCAGCATAACATCCATGAAATCACTCTCTTCCAGCTTTCTGATCATCTGATGATCCCCAGATAACAACAACATTCTCTTCTGTTTATGCTCCTCCAACCAACCTCCAATTAAACTGTCCAATTCTTTCGCTGTCCTCTTCATAGCTTTCTCATATCCATTGAAATCCCACCACCCCAGAAATGGTATTGCATCAGACAACACAAAAACACCAAACAAAAACACAAATTCTCTAATCACTTTCTGGCAATCAGCAGTATTATCCCCAGAGAATCTTTTTCCTCCAACCAGTCTCAATGAAATATTGAGTGTCAAATCAGCAAACCACTGTTTCAAGTCCAACATAACTCCGCTTTGAGAACTACTTTTGGTCGTCCATGTCATGTACAGTTCTTTTATAGATGTCTGAACCTCAGCAGCTCGTATGTACTTGAGCAAATCAATCCTGTGGTTTGAGAGAAGCTCAACTGTAGCAATCTTGCGCATCTCACGCCAATAAGAGCTATAAGGAGCAAATCCAAACATTGCATAGTCATAGCCTAGTAACTTGAAGGCTGCAATGGATGGTCTGGTGGAGAAAACTTTGTCATGGACAGTGAAGCAATCTCTGGCAGCTTCCCAACTGTTCAAAACCAAGACTCTGTGTGAACCAATTCTTATAGTGAAAACAGGTCCATATTTGTCAGCCATGGCACCTAGAGTTTTGTGGGTCAGTTGCTGGTCACCAAATAGGTGCATGTGACCTATAACAGGCCAAGCACCACCTGCTTGTGGGGGTGCACTGTACCTGTTGCTGCTTCTTGTTCTGTTGAAATGATAAAAGTAGACACCGATTAACAGGGCAAGGAGGCCGGAAATCAGAGGCAACAGGAATTGGAGAAAGGGGTCCATGAGAGGTGGAAGAGTTTGGAATACAGGTTTGTGTCTTGATCTACTGATTAAACCATATTTTTGGTTTTGAACAATATCTTCTTATGCCTTGTCTTTTTTCTTTTGAAGATAAGATCGATGATTTTTATAATCATGTCACTAGCTAGTAATATTATACACCATAAAGTGGACTTCTATGAATATGAATTTATAAGATTTCATAACGTCACACAATCGAATCTTGCACCAAAAATATATTCAGTATTCCCGCGCCTGAATTTTTTTTTAAAATTGAATAAGTTATATTGATTGTCACCCTAGGGAAGCGACAAATACTCTCTCCTCAATCACACTCCCAAGTCAACAATATCTGCTTGGAAATTAAATGTATTGCAAATTTATTTTATTCATCGATTAATTTAATTTTCATATTATATGTATGAATGACTCTTCTCTCGTTGCCATCATTTTGTAGAAGAAGATCAGAATTGTTGAAAATATGATTAGTTGTAGCTCATTAGAGTTCATACTTCATATTCAGATTGAATTCAATGTCTTTGTAGACTGTGTTAATTATGTTAATTATGTTATAAAGACTACAAGAAGTAAAAGCTATACATCAGAAGCTAAATTTTATTTCACTTTAGTTTAAGCAGACTATAGATCAAAATTCAGAAGCTAAATTTCATATATAAAGACAAAAAGAGATAAAACCTCCCAAACCTTATTTGTCTACAAAGCAACAATCATTTGGTCCCAATAATTTCATTGATGTTCATAAAACTTAGCTTCCAGACATGGAGTCAAGAGAACTTGAAGTGGGGTTGCTTTCAAATTTGTCAAGCCAGTGCTCTCAGTCATGTCCACATCTTCATTTGATAGCTTAGAAACTTCAAAACTTTGTAAAAAGCTAGCAAGTGTAAAATGCACCACTTGCAGGGCTAGTGAGGCCCCTGGACATGATCTTCTTCCAGAGCCAAATGGAATTAATTCAAAATTTTAACCCCTGACATCTGTCTTTGTGGCTAGTCAAGAATCTCTCAGGACAGAACCTGCCAGGATCAGGCCAAACACGATCATAGCGCTGGATTTTCCAGGCATTCACCATTAAACATGTAGCAGCAGGACTATGGTAGCCATTTGAGAGTGTGCAATCTTCCATTGTTGCTCGAAGATCAATGATTGGACTAGGCGGGTATAGACGTAGTGTCTCTTTGATTATCGCTTGAAAGTAGTGTTGTTACGTTTACTGAAAACAATCTGGTACGAATCTGCAAATGACAGAGATAATAAAACACAAACCAGAACGTTAGGGGAAAACCGAGGCCCGTGTTTCACACGGTGTCCTTAAGACAATTTCTCCGGGTAACACCGTATGTGTATGTCGATTGTCTCCCAGGATACAACGGTTTAACAGTGATCGTGCAATGCACAAACACTCTTAGCGAACTCAAATCAAGTTCAAACTTACCAAGAAATGGAACCAAGAAGAACCGAAAAGAAAAAACAATTAATTTCATGATTTCTGTGTGTATTCTGAATATTATTTCTGATGAATAGATTAGAGTTTTAATAAAACCGAAATCAAGAGGATTGTTTAGGAAATACTTGTCAATTACGTTTTCAATGAAACGGATATTAATTAAAAATCAATCTCCAAGAGATTTATTTCTAATTAATCACCGATTCTATTTACTTAGTGATCAAGTAAGTATCTAGAATCCAAAACGAAATTTTCTTATCATTACACGTTTAATTTAGGGAAAATTAAACTGAATTAATTCTTTCCATATCAATATAAACATTGACTTAGAAAAAATAAATTCCAAGCAGTAGCAAAAGGTCGTTTGTCCCATGACAGTCCAATCAGAGCGGCATTCGTGTACTCGGGTCGTGCCCACACACAAGTCATCCAATCCGAAGGTTCGGGGTCGATGATTTGCACTTATATTCGGAAATCTCTGGAAGATCATATCTCTGGCTGTCTACATTCGGAAATCTCTAGATTGAACTTCGGAAGATCATATCTCCCTCCTTAGATTGAACCGCATTGAGATCCACTTATATTCGGAAATCTCTGGCTGTCTACTTTCCAACGATTTTCACGAATTATGATTCCAAGTTTTCTGGGGGAAGTTATGGTTGTTTCCGTAACGGTGCGCAAAACTCTCAGGCCAATCCGCTATACGCGTCGTCGAAGTGAACAACGGAAGACCAATTTGTGAACAGTGGAAATGTGCAGAATGTACCAAAACGTGATTCGCGGTACGTCCGTCGAAGCGTACTGCGGAATTGCCCAGAATCATGATTTTCAGCTATTTTCTGAGGGGTATTCTTGTCCTTTCACCCCCAATTCGTGACCTAACTTCCCAACACTATAAATACCCCATTTTCTCTCATCTCTTGAGACTTCTCTTCCTCTCCTCACACCTCCTCTCTTCTCTTCTCCATTTTCTTCACCAAATAGTGAGAGAAATAGCTCACATGGAGGGTTTTCCTCATAGGGAGCTCACCATACACCTCCACCACCTCATTTTATACATCTTCCACCATCTTTGAGTAGATTGCAAGGAGCAAGGAGTGGTCTATGGACCAATTTCGAGCTTGGAAGCAAATATCATCTTTGGAGGAGTTTTTCTTCAAGGGTTGTATCTCTTTTTACTATTTCCTTGTATATTTTGTTTTCTTTGATGTAATCATCAAATTGGAAATTTTGTAAACCAACACTTATGAAATATATGTATGATTGTTCTTAAATTCGTTTTGGTTTTGTTCTACTCTTTGATTATGAATGATTAAATCTCTTGTTGTGATATTCATGTGTGTGGAAAGTCTAAATTGATATGTGTCCATGAATGAGATTAGGAGTAGAGTAATTTAATTTAGGAGTAGTGTAATTTAGCATCACATGATTGTTGATTGATTGATGATGACTTAAAATACCATGTTTGAATGATTAGAGAAATTGAGTTTTAGCTTTAGAGAGTGGGAGAAGTTTGATTGATGCATTCACATGCTAAATTAGACTTTGGTTCATATTCTTGTGCTTAATGGGTTTTTGTTTCAAAGACACAATTATCTATCCTTCGCCGGATTGGGTGATGAATTGATTTTGGTGTATTTCTTAATCAAAAGAATGAACCCTTGATTAAAATTGAATGGTCTTAATGAATAATAATCAACTTTGTTGCATATGTTTGTTTGGTGAACTTGTTTTCCATTTTTAGCCATCCTAGGGAGATTGATAAAACTGAATCCGTATCTAGAGTAAAGACCACCGAATTCCTCTTGTGCTTGTGTAGTAATATGGATATTTAGTGTGCTTAATGCTTTCACTCGGTTAGCCACCTTGTGAATGACATTTAGGCTTTCTGTTATCTATCGCCTGGTTCACATTAACATGCTCAGCGTGGTATCCTCTACATTTGACCAGAAAGTTGAGAGATCACTAGGCTGGCGTGTAGAGCTCGTGTGTGCGTCTCATAGAACTTAATAGATTCATGCATATGCATGGGGGTAATCTCTATGCGCTCGAGAGAAGGTAGAGATTAATTAAGGGGACACGAGCATATAATATACGTGTTGTATATGTATCTCGTATTTTTAATGCTTTCACTTGGTTGCCATCCCCATATTTGGTTAGCCTTGTGGATGAATTATTAGCTATAGTATGGCCCACGGGGTTGCGCATTACATGCCCAACTAAGTGTCTTGTGTATATGACCAGAAAGTTAGAGTATCACTAGGCTGGCTTACATGGCTCTTTTGCGTGTGCCATGACACGTAATGAATCCATTCTTTGTGTGGATGTGATCTCTAAGATATCGAGAGAGATTAAAGATCAATTAAGGGGACACGAGCCTATAACATATACTTGCACATTTGAGGGACTAGGTGAGTCTAGTGCTTAATTAGGAGGATTGTCACGGTTGAGTCATTTTCCTAGCGTATCCACATTTCATGCATATCTCCATTCCATCCTATCCATGTATATATTATTTATGCAATTTATTTAATTATATTATTATTTACTTTTCCGCACACGCAACACACGAGTTCGCTCGGCGTGTTGTATAGCTAGCACTAGAGACAATCGATGAATCCCACCTCCCTATGGAACGATACCCTCGCTTGCCACATTGCTAGTTGTCATAACTATAGAGCACATTGTGTAGAAATTTTTTATAAATATCTTTTTGATTCCGCAATTCCCTAACGACAGAATAGCGGGTATCAAGTAACCCTAAAAGCTTATTATAATGATTTCCGAGTTCGTATCTTCCGATATCAATGTATTTAGGGCTGATAAGTGATTATTACGAAATTTATAGTTAATTTATCTACAATATTTTTGTGATTTTTGTTTTGATATTTTGAACTAGACTACTAAGGGTTCCAAAGAAATTTTTTTAGTATTGTATTTTTTATGAATTTTTGAGTTTGAAACCCTATTACTGAAAATATTAGTTTTTGTAACTTTGTCTGAATTCGAAAATATTTTTCGCTGTGTTATACTTGTTCAAAAATTTTAAATTTTGGTACAGATGTTTAACAACGGGTTAAAAGAGTTTCAAAATTTATTTCAATATTTTTTAGGGTTTTAATAAATTAATTATGAATTTTCAAAAACGGGCACTACAATCTGTCCAGTATTAGACAGATTCTAGTAACCGAAATTATAAATATTTTAAAAGTATTTATTTGAATGATTTCACTTTAAAACTCTTATTTTCAAACCTAATATGTGTTATTTACGTTTTAGTAAAGATTTCATGTCAATTTTATTTTATTTTACAATTTTAAAAATTCAAATGGCGAGTAGTGTTCGAGACTGTCTATTATCAGACAGTCGTGAATACTACGAAATTTAAAATATTTTAAGGTAGTTACTGATTTTATTAAATTCTGAAATTTTTTCTGTCAAAATATATGTTTATGTAAGATGTGTTTGCAAAGTTGTAGAATTTTCCAAAGTGTAGGTAATAAATTAAAAAACCCTATATTAGACACTGCTCGGTTTTCAAAAACAACACTGGTTAGTTCTAGTTCTAGTACTAAGATTTTGGTTTGTGAAGCGATATGTCAGACCTTATTCCAGTTCTAGATATGAATTAGGCTTTGACATTCCGATAATTATGTGATTTTAGGGTAAGGATTGGATTGTTAGCTTTGTGGTCGATTGCTTTTATGTGGTTTACTAAGAGGTAAGTATGTTTTTGCATAATATGTAGTTGCATATATGTTTTTCTTAAGAAAAAAATTTATTTATCTTGTTATTATGTTCTGAAATATTTTAATTTATCTATATATATATAAATTGTTTCCTACGTATGAAATCGATCTTTACTTAACATATTGTTACCCAATTCTTTTTAAATGAGTTTTGCCTTTACTTGAACTTTATGTTTAAAAGCTTATATATAAATTCGGCCATTTTATGCTTTTGTAATGCAAATGTATTGTTATATATATATATATATATATATATATATATATATATTGAAAGTAATGTTTTAGCTCAACATCAGTTGTAAATGAAATGTGAAATGAAATGTTGATCACCGGTGATAATGTAAATGCAGCGCGCGTGACAAATGAAATGTTATGATTTTGGTCTTGTACAAATTTCTAAAATGTAAATGGCTGGGTCACTAGAGGTATATGGTATTGGTGACACTATTTGACTTGTGCTTATTTTTATAAAATGTTATTAATCGTTATCGTATGCTAAAAATATTAATTTTGTAAGTTTTACTTGTATTTGAAAATGTTACTTTTGCAAGTTTATTTGTATTTGAAAGTGTAACTTTTATTCGTTTACTTATGAAAATGTTACTTTTGTAAGTTTTACTTGTATTTGAAAATTTTACTTTTGTAAGTTTAATTGTATCTGATTATTTGAAAATCTACGTACTCTTTAAATGTTATTATAAATTGGAAAAATATCATTTCCCCCCTATATTTGCCATATTGGTAAATCTTCCCCCTGTATTTTGATTAATGACCATTTTCCCCCTCAAAACAAAAGTATTCGTCAAATACCCCCTTATCGTTACCTTTTCCGTTAAAATGTCCAATTGACTGTTATCTTGACATTGACTCGAAGGGTAATATGGTAATTTTAATAAATAAAATAATGAGAATTAATATAGAAGGGCAAAAAGGTAAAATCATTAACAATAGGATAAAAATTGAATAAACAAAATATTTAAATAAAAAATTAATTTAAATAAATATTAATATCTAACATAATAAATTTATAAAATTATAAAATAAAATTATAAAAATAAAAAATAAAAAATCTATCTATCTCTCCCTTCATCTGATCTCTTTCTCCCTGCGATCTCTCTCTCTCAATCTTTCTCCTATCTCTCTCACTCTCTCTCTTTCTCTCTCTCTCTCCTCTTTCTATCTCTCTTGTCTTCATTCCATTGCCGGCGAGAAGCCGCGATCTCTTCCGCTGAGAGGAGATCGACTCTCTTCTTTTCCCACATCTCTCTCTCTTCTTGCTCTCCCGATTCGAGCCAATCAGTTGGCCGCCAGTGAGGATTCGAGCGTCGATCTCCTCTGCCTAGAAAAGATTGATGCGCATGGTGGTTGTTATTGGTGGGGGTAGTTGCTGGTGGTGTTGGTTGGAATTGGGGGTTAGGGATTTCGTAGTATTTAGAGGTTAGGGATTTCGACCGATTTGAGGGTTAGGGATTTGGTAGGATTTGAGGGTTAGGGTTACTGAAGGATTGATGGATTTGGGGGTTAGGGTTTCTGGCGAGGATTCAAGGTGGGTTAGTGTGGTTCGGGTTTTGTCTGGGTTTGTGGTGATTGGTTTGTTTTGATTTGGGGAAGAACATTGATTTTTTTTTTCTTTTGATCTCCACTATTTTTTTCTTTAGATCAGATTGATGATTATGCCTGGGTTTCTTTGTGGTTGAATCTAGATCGGCAATGTTAAGTCTGGATTCAGTGATGGTGGTGTTATTGATGATTATGTTTTGGGTTTGATTTTGTTGAGTTGATGATGGATGGTGTGATGAAGTTCTATGTTTGAATTTCTGGGTTGGGAATTTTGACAATAGTGATGAGTTGTGGGACTGTGATGAGTATTTCTGGGTTGGGTTCATTTTGACGATGGTGATGAGATGGGTTCATCAAGGGGCAGAAAAGTATTTTCATTTCAAGCAATCAATTGCTTTTTTCTTTCAAGGGTAAAATAGTCTTTCCATTAACTGATGTTGTGAGAGTTAGAGGTTTAAACGGAAAAGGTAACGGTAAGGGGGTACGTGGCGAATACTTTTGTTTTGAGGGGGGAAAATGGCCATTAAACAAAATACAGGGAGGAGATTTACCAATATGGCATAATATAGGGGGGAAAATGATACTTTCCTTTATAAATTTTATAAATGTTTTCGATTACGTATTATGCAATAATTATTTAGTTGACAGCTCATCCCATGTCATTTAACATTTTACAGACTAAGTATCTTAGAAGCTGACTGCTAGGGCGATAGACTTTCAGGAGTTGGAAGTTATTGATATTTTATGTAATGTTTTTTTTTTGTTACTTAGAATTTGAGTTTAAGTGCTCGGTATTATTTTAATTTTCTTTAGAGTGTTTTGAATTTTATTATTGGATTTATTAGGAGATATATTTTCATTGGAGAATGGTTTATTTGGATTTATTCAATGATTAGTGGTTTCTTTTTGGGTGAAGTAATTAACGATTCATGATATAACATTCCGAATCAAAATATTTAATTCCTCTTTGAATTTTGGGGTGTTACACATTAGGATTGTTGAGAAGAAGTTTGGGGTGTTACACATTAGGATTGTTGAGAAGAAGAGACAGAGGAGCCATTGTCAACATGACTTTTTATTGCATCTCCTCCTAAAATTAAATTCTGCAAAAAAATAAAGAGAGCAAGAGCTTGGGACTTATTATCAATAGAATCATATAAAACATGAATACATATTAGAGATGAATGTTGAAAACCGCAAAGAATTCATGCATACAGTTGGGACAAAGTCTACATGAAATTGAGTTAGTACTCACCAGGCAAGAGGCCTTGTTAATGGTATCCGCATCATAACCAGAAATGTTGGCTTCTTCCAGGATGTTGAGCATTGCATCCATGAAATCCTGCTCTGCATCCATGAAATCCTGCTCTTTCTTTTTCTCCCCAGACGACAATCGCTTCTTTTTATGCTCTTCCAACCAACTTCCGATTAGAGTATCCAATTCTTTTGCTGTCTGCTTCCTAGCTTTCTTGTATCCATTAAAATCCAACCACCAAAGAAATGGTATTGAATCAGACAACACAAACACACCAAACAGAAAAACAAAATCCCTCATAACTTTCCAGCAGCTCCGCGCCTCTCCTTCTTCACAATCAGCACTAGCTCCAAAGTATCTCTTCCGAACTACCATTCTCAAGCAATATTGTAGAGTCAAATCTCCAAGCCTACCTTTGATATCTACAGTAATTCCACTATCAGTAGCTCTGCCTTTGGTTTTCCATATCTTGTACAGTTCTCTTATTGCTGTCTCTACCTCTGAAGTTCGTATACTCTTTAGCATATCCATCCGGTGGTTCGACAGAAGTTCTATTGTTGATATTTTGCACATCTCGCACCAATAAGAGCAGTAAGGAGAAATTCCAAACATGGCATAGTCATAACCTAGCAGTTTTGATGCTGCAGTGCTCGGTCTGGTGCAAAAAACTTTGTCATGGACAGTGAAACACTATCTGGCCGCTTCTCAACTATTCAAAACCAAGACTCTGTCGGAACCAAGACTTATAGTGAAGCAGGTCCATATTGTCAGCCATGGCACCTAGAGTTTTGTGGGTCAGTTACTGGTCACCAAATAGGTGCATGTGGCCAATGTATCATGTTTTGTCAACTGCCTCTGTATCATGTCTACTACCAAGGTCACCGAAGTTCTTACTCCCTTCCTCCTCAATAGCTTTTACGACTTCAAAGAAGCGACGCCTGGATGTTGGCAGCCTTGACAGTGTTAAAGAAAAGCCTTGCAACCTTATTGCAACATAAAATTAAGTATTACTAGCTCAACCACCAAAACACCAAATAATATAAAAGACAGAATGACCAACAAAAGCAACATAACGTCAGTTTTTTTTGTTATCAACCTTAACCCATAACCTCCAACTTATAGCCTCCAACTGAGCTCTTTTAATTGGATCCTCAGGAGGAATGCCAGTATGCCACCATTCTGCCAAGATTCAATTCTTGCCGTATCGACATTATAAAGGCAGAGTTTGAGGAAATACCACTCCTCAGTTTCATTTAAATTTAAACTCCTGATTTAAACTTTCATGATACACATTGGTTCATATAGTCAGTCAAAAAACCCTTCCTTCCTGATAGAGTAGAGGAAGCATTCAAGAAAAGCATACGCTGGAATTACAATGTTCATTATCTTGTTCTTCGAGTGTTGCCACTCTTCTAGAACAGAAATTCAAATTGCTCCGTCTCTCAAAAGTTATTTTCTGATATCCTTGCATGCTATGAAAAAACTATCCAGTATCTAGTATAGACACCAGAAGCAAAAGTTAGACCCCCAGGCCCCAACCAACTTGATTCTCAGTGGAAGGATTTATAAAGAGACACTAGAATTGGTGACAGGACCCGCCCCAACTCCTATCTTGAATACGAGGGAATCCTGGGAAAATCTTATCTTTCAATCTTAAATCTGAGTTTTCTGGAAAGCATAACAGAAAATCATATAATTTTCAAGGTGGCTTCTAACAAAATTTTTAACAATCTCATTGGCTTTTCAAACTTGATCACATTGTAATTTAAAAGTGCAATTTAAAACTGTGGTTTATGGCCCATCATCAAATATACTATATTTAAAATCATATATCTGCTTTCTTTGCGTTGGACTCATCATGCTGAATATTTACAGATTCAAAAATATATATGAAAAATATTGACATCTGAAAAATATGCACATTTGCTGCTTTAATTAAAATAATGCAACTACCATTTCTATTATCACATGTAGCCCATCTCACGATACTAAAGAGTCTGCACGAACCTGGTGATCACCTGAGAAAAACGGTTTAAAATAAAAGAATGAGCGCTAACGCCCAGTGAGTGGAAATAAACTTTGAAACTAAAACTTTTCTTTTTCTTATAAGCTTTACTAAAAACTATTATCTCTAAATAAATCTGAAATCATAAGTATCTTCTTTACTTTCGGGAAACAAAATCTCTTTCTGAAAGACATTCTATACTTAAAAAACTTAATCTGGAACTATTATCCGTAGAACACTCTTCTCTATTTCTTTCTGAATTCTGTATCTCTTGGGCTAAACTTAATCCGTAGAAAACATTTCTATATCTCATTCTGAATTCTGTATCTCTTCCTGAATTTGTATTTCTATTCTAAATGATGTATCTCTTCTTGAATTTGGAACTATTCTCTAAGTTGAGAATTAATTAAAAATCTTTTCTTTAAAACACGTTTGTCTGTAAATACAATATAATATAGTAAAAACGTTTTCTGATTTTATAAAATAATAAATATCTGCTAATCTGAAATCTTTTCCGATGATCTGTAATCTTTTCTCTACTGATCATAATCAGAAGTATATAAATTCTGAAAACTCTTTATCAAACTAGTACCCATGGGAAATTTCTCATGTGCGTGGCAAATCATCTCAATGCACACGTAGAGCAGGGGAAAAACATCTCACATACACGATGATATCAATCAAACGTGCAGAGTTCTCACATACACGTGCAGAGTAGCCCCAAAGGCCAATAATCTGAATATAATCTCACATACACGTTGATATCAAATCAAACGTGCAGAGTTCTCACATACATGGCGATATTTCCGCACATGCAGAGTTCTCACATACACGTGCAGAGCAGCCCCAAATGCCAATAATCTGAATCTGATACTGCTGGGGAGGGTACACATCTGATATCTTAAAATCTGATCAATATTTAAAAACTCTTTTAGCTTTTTGAACATACATATATCATATTTAGAAACACTTTTATGAAAACTTAAATAAATCAATCTTCTTCTTTTTTCTTTTCTGAAAATTCTCATAAAACACTTGAATCTGGAAATCTGGAAACCTGGAAACCTTACTAAAAATCTGGTAATCTTTCTGAAAATCTGGATATCTATCTGGAAACCTAGAAATCTAGAAATCTATCTGAAGACTTGACATAAAATCTGACAAATCTAGAAATCTGAAAATCTGGAATCTGGAAATCTAACTGGAAATCTGTCTGAACATACGTGAATTATTCTTCTTTCTAAATCTTAATTTTATAACTAATCTATTTCTGGATTCTGGAAATCTACATATTTCTTAAAATATCTCAAATCATCTGGAATTCTGTTTTCTGAATAAATGAACAAACCATTTATTTCTAATAATTTTCTAAATAACTAATGCTAACATATAATTGTAAAACATATAACTTTTATGAAAAGTATCCACTCATAGTGCTTTGCTCATATATGGAATTGGATTCCGTCTGGATTCGTCTATTTCTGGATCCACCCTTAATCACATAATACTCAATTTAGGAATTATTGGGAGATATAATAATTAACCACTGTATTCCATACTTTATTAAATAAACATCACTTATCTATACTCATTCTTAGACTGGTTTCCCACTGTTTTTCTACTTCCGAATTCCCTTCAAATATAATTATATTTGCTGCTACTTCAATTCTATATCCGCCTCTCTAGATCTCTTCCAGTTTCTTAATATTCTATTTTCTCCCTTTTAATCCCACTGATCCTATCTCTCCCCTCTCTTTCTTTCTTTCACATATTTCTTTCTTCCACTTTTGCTCCACCGAAATCAGCTTCTCTTTCCTCCATAATTTCTATCTCTCTCTAGCTATCTCTCTAAATCTGTCGAGTTCTATTTCTCTCCCTCGCCTGATCAGCGTATCTTTTCGCTGTCCTTTATTTCATTCTTTGTTTTGTTGGCCAGACTCTTCTCTCCTCCATTCTCACTTCTCTTTCTTTTCTTCTTTCTTTCTTTCTATAATACTTTTGTTTGCCACCTTCTCACCCTCTCATGACATCTCGCCACCTTTAATCTCAACTGATGCCAGCACATTTGCATATTTTCTTTTATTTTATTCTACAAGATATTTTATTAATATTTCTTGCTACCCTTTGCATGGTGTTGCCACCTATCACATGAGCAGCCAGCTCATTACTTTATGTTCTACAACCTGGCAAACTAATTGCCTCATCAATTCACTTCTTCCTTTCTTTCTGTTTTTTTTGGTCAAAAGGCTTGGATCAACTTTTGGGTTTGACTAATGGACTTGGGCTTAGGAAAATTGGGTTGGGATTTTCTGCCAACAAATCCCTTTTTTTTTAACATACAATTGGGCAGGGTCTATTTGGATCTTGGTTCTTGGGCTTGGGTTATGGATTTGGGCATATTTTTGTGATTGGGATATTACAATTGGAGGAGAGTGTGAGCTTAGTTTAAGCAATGAATTGGCCTTCCTCCATTTATTTGATGTTTTACCATTGCAGCCTTCAGTCTGCGGGGGTCCTTATAAATGGTTCATTGGGATAAATAGCTTCAAACCGGTCCTGCAGGCCTTGTATGGGAAGCATGGAAGAACTGGAATCCATCTGGCTGTCCATATAAGTAGAGGGTATCATGCAGTTCACCAAGTATAATGAAATCCCTGACGCTCAAACTACAAATCGTAAACAATTTCCAAAACCCATCATCGAAATCAAAAGAAAACGGCAACGCACCACCATCAATATAAGGAAAGATGTGTTGGAACATTTTCAAATAAATTGAATTAAAATGGAAAGGAAACAACTTTCCAGAAGTTGTTGACAAAAAGTCACAACTATTCCAAATGGTGTATGTGTGTCTTATTGAGTGAAAAGACACAACTTTATGTTCGAAGGTTACATCATTTCATGAATGGGTGCAAAGCAACAAATGTTGCATTGTTTCACTAATGGGTGCAAACCACTCTATAAAATGCAAAATTCCTACACAATTTGAGTAATACTAGAATTTGGCTAACTTTGATAGTTAGACAAGTGATTTCTCCTATCCATTTTCTCTTTACAATAAACTCATATGCTCATATTGTTTTTTTTGCATTAAATTAACCGATATTCTATTAGCTGCGCAATGATAGAATCTAGTATCTCGGCAAGCCTACAAATGTCAAAGGTGTTCACGATCTAATATCGTTAGTGCACAACGACATTAGGACACTGATGCTTCATTGTATCTTGGTAGCATATTTGCATAACCCGGTGCAACACCCGATTGGTGGGGGTAAATAGTGTCTTAAGAAAAGCGTCAATAATGACGTGCCTTGAAGCACACAATTTCTGTTTTTGTAGGTTGTAGCAATATTCTGTTAGATATAAATTATAGTTCGAAGCAGTTCCGATTCAATTCAACAACTCCCGATGTAAAGTACACATATTCTGAATTTTACTCAAACAATCGTAAGATACTATTTGTGCTACATGACTTTTGTATCTTCGATTTGCAATTGGGTTTGTTTAATCGGAACTAGAAAAATGTCAGAACTAAGTTTTGGTGATGAAAAGAGAATTTTTGTGAAAACAAATTAAGTTTTAGAGTTTTCTGCCACCATTTTAGATGTGTCTCTAATGCATGTGGACACGGTACTTTTAAAAGAAAAATTGGCCACATTGTTTTGATAAAATCAATGTCATATGAATATTGTTCTACAAATCTTTTGGGATTTTAATTACGTTGGTTAAGGATCAAACAGATTAGTGGAATTTTGTATTAAAAAAAAATATTTCAATAAATTTCATGCATGGTGTATCACACTTAACGGTGGGATCAAGATCAAAATTTAGAGGCCGGAACATTGAGTTTTGAGCATGCATCATGTTCAAAGTACTATAAGTGTATATATTTTGATTTTTCTTGGGTAATCATATGTGCATATTTTATTGGTTATTATTTGCATTAATTTTAGCCGCATGATTAATAAAATGCAAATAGATTATATGAATTTATAAATGCATGTGTTGTTAAGTTTAAATAAAATAGAATACAATGCCAAAGACAATAATTATATAGGTTCTTAACGGATGAACCTACTTCATTGATTGAGATTAATATTTTAAGGAATCTAAATATGTTATTTATGAAATTAAATTCATATATAAATTTTGATATATACATTTTTGTGGAAACTGTGGTAACAGTAAATGAAATGCCAATTGAAATCCTCCTAATATTTGGAGAGGTAAATGGGTAGGGAAAATGAAAAATCCTTTGAATAACCTATAAATATAATATACATGTGAGACAAATTATAGTCTCAGGTTAGATTCCTTCACCTATGAGGAAAGAATGAAATAATGAATTTGAATTCATGAATCTAACAAAATATACGTATATATATTAATAGATTCAATGCAAGTATATGCAAGTATATGCAATTATATGTCTTTATGTGAATGATATGTTATATTAGAATTAGTGAGAAGTAAGAACTCATTAAATTATTGTCATGTGAAAGACGTGATCATGTTGCTTGTGTATGTGATTTTGGTATTGAAATTATCAAAATAATAATGGCCTAGTGTTTACCTAATCACACTAAGAATAAAGTACATTTATGTACATCGCAAGCAGACATTACATAGGTTATACAAGGAAAGTGATGTCTCAAATTGAGTATACTTATTGTATCTTATGTATATCATGATATATACTAGGCATGATAATATTTTTCCATATAAAGGCAAAATGTATATACTATGAATTTTAATATACATATTTTGGTTATCATTTAGTATTGGAAGGATTTATATATGCCATTTGAATCAGCACATAAAAATGACAATGTAACCAAAAGTGAGTGGATTTCTCACATTTGGTGGATGAGCTACTTTTGAATTCAAGGAAGCAGGCCTGCATAGTAGATCCACCATGATTGTTGAACTTTTTATTGCATCATGTAGAGACCATGGGTAAGGAATTTATATTATAAATTCCTTGGTTGCCAAAACCAATGTCTAATAAATTATCAATTGTGATAATGATGTAGATTTGTAAAAGTATGTAGCCAGATATATAATGGCACGTGTAAGTATATTGGCTTAAGAGATAATTATGTGTTACAGTTGCTTATAAATGGTACATATACCATACATTTTGTGAACACTTGCCAAAATCTAACAAATCCTCTTGAAGAAAGCCTTGCAAGCAATTAAATACTTAAAAATTTAAGAGGAGTGGGACTGAAGCCAACATTTAAAACATCACCAATGATCGAAACTCAACCTAACACTTGAAACATCAAGATCTTGGGTTCAATGAGCAAAGTACATCATATGTTGTGATTGCAAGCACTATAATATTTATTATATACGTCCCAAGGGAAAGTATATGTACTGGGAAGGTTAAGCTCTTTAACATTTAATAGACTTATATCAGGTTTTCTATTGGAATGCTTTTACATGGGCATTTCTGATAACGTCTACCTATATGAGTGTCGGGGATGGTGCCGTCCTCTATGTAACTTGACTGGTTACTAAAGCTCTCATGAAAAACCAAGATATAGACTCAAGGCCTTTACACGCGTCAGCAAATATGAACACCTGAGATAAAGAAAGATTATGTGTGAGACGTGTCCGGTTAATCGTATAAGTACACTGGTTCAAAGCTTGTCTACCATGTGACATTGACTAACTTTGATATGTTTTCACTAAGTGAAGGTTCAAGTCCAAAAGACACTTTCATTTATGCATAAGATTTCCAGGCCTGTGCAAGACATTTTCAAATTACATTTATGTTGAAAATGGTGGGGGATTGTTGGAACATTTTCAAATAAATTGAATTAAAATGGAAAGGACACAACTTTCCAGAAGTTGTTGACAAAAAGTCACAACTATTCCAAATGGTGTATGTGTGTCTTATTGAGTGAAAAGACACAACTTTATGTTTAAAGGTTACATCATTTCATGAATGGGTGCAAAGCAACAAATGTTGCATTGTTTCACTAATGGGTGCAAACCACTCTATAAAATGCAAAATTCCTACACCATTTGAGTAATACCAGAATTTGGCTAACTTTGATAGTTAGGCCAGTGATTTCTCCTATCCATTTTCTCTTTACAATAAACTCATATTCTTATATTGTTTTCTTGCATTAAATTAACCGATATTTTATTAACTGCGCAATGATATAATCTCGTATCTTGGCAAGCCTGCAAATGTCAAAGGTGTTCACAGTCTAATATCGTTAGTGCACAACGACGTTAGACACTGATGCTTCATTGTATCTTGGAGACATATTTGCATAACCCAGTGCAACACCCGATTGGTGGGGGTAAATAGTGTCTTAAAGAAAGCGTCAATAATGACGTGCCTTGAAACACACAATTTCTATTTTTGTAGGTTGTAGCAATATTCTGTTCGATATAAATTATAGTTCGAAGCAGTTCCAATTCAATTCAATAACTCTCGATGTAAGGTACACATATTCTAAATTTTACTCAAACAAGAAGATCAATCAGTCAATGACAATCAATCTTAGCCTCCGATCACTCTTCAATCAACACATTTGACTTTGTTGTATAATTGATTTGAATCACTGCAATTTCGTAATAGGCTGTCAAGTTTAACTTTCCAAACTTGTTCTTGACTTCTCTGTATATATACATGAATATCATATTAATAAAAGTGTGCACGAACAATTCAAATACTCTGCTCAATTATTCTTATGGTATCAGAGCCATAAAAGCTCCAACGAGCAAGTTCTTTTTTCTTTTCTATCTTTCGATTGTTCACTTTGTGAGAACAACCATCATGTTGTCAGAGAGTACCACAAACACTCAATCTCCAGTAACTGTTACAACATCAACCACATCAAATACTCAAGTTCTGCCCAATCTTGTCTCCATTAACGTCACTGCCCAACTCCTTTTGAAACTCACATCCTCCAATTATCCCTCTTGGAAAACTCAGTTCGACTCTTTATTGTTTGGCTATGATTTATTGGGATTTATTGATGGAACTAAGCCATGTCCACCTAAAAATCTCAACCCAAATGATCCATCTGTTATTAACCCATAATATACACTCTGGCTATGCCAAGACAAACTTCTGCATCATGCAATTTTTGCCTCTCTATCTGAAGCTGTCATGCCTCTGATTGCCTCTTTTGAAACATCTCGTGATGCATGGAGCAAACTGAGAAAACTCTAAGCGAACAGGTCTCGATCCCGAATTATGCATCTTAAAGAGCAACTCACCTTAATCTCGCGTGGATCCAAACCTATTGTTGAATATCTTCAGACCATTAAAGGTCTTGCCGATGAACTAGCATTGGTTGATGCACCCTTAGGCGATGACGAATTGATCAGTCATGCTCTCAATGGAATTAGCCCAGAATTCAAGGAAATTGCTGCTGCCGTTCGTGCTCGTGATAGTCTAATAACTTTTGAGGAGCTGCATGATAAACTTATAGAACATGAGGTGTTTTTGAAACGCGAAGAAATTCGTTCTGTTTCTCCAAGCATCACTGCAAACAATACTCGAATGTCTGGGAATCAAAATATTCAATCCGAAACTGGGAATTATTCTTCTCAACATGGAAAAAAAATATTTTCATCAGAATCGTGGAGTATCCAATCAAAGTCAGCGCAACAGTGGTTAATCTTTTCAAAATAACTCTGGACAATCCAACTTGACTTGCCAATTTTGTGACAAAAAAGGTCACATAGCAAAACAATGCTTTCATGCAAAAAAGTTAATGCAACAAACACCTCAAGCTAATCACACTACTACCGGTTCATCACGATCTTTCCCCAATTGACTTGTAGACACAGCTGATTCCCATCATGTGATTTCGGACTTCAACAATCTTTCTCTTCATCAACCATATAAGGGCCCAAATGATATAGTTGTTGTTGATGGCACAGGTCTTACTATCACACATACCGGTTCTTCTAAACTCTCTACTCCATCTACTGCATTTTCCTTATCAAATGTGTTAAGTGTTCCCTCTATGAAACAAAATCTTATTTCTGTTTCACAGTTCTATAAATCCAATAACACCTCAATTGAATTTTTTCCTTATTCTTTTGTTGTGAAGGATCTCATCACAGGGGAACATCTCATTCGCGGGCGGATCAAGAATAATATCTATGAATGGCCCAACAAAATGGGGACTACACCAACATCCAAACAAGTTTGTGTTAGTGTTAAAGCATCTCTTGACAGTTGGCATAATCGCCTTGGTCGCCCATCCTCAAAAATATTTCAGTTCCTAATAAAGAATAAAAATCTTCCCTTGTTTTCTAATACATCTTCAGAAAAGTTTGACAAAAATTGAGGTGGTTCAGTTGTAAGCCGTCACCCACACCCACACAAATATATGAGTTCAAGTTAGTATAATGATTTGTTTATTTTATTTTATTTAAATCATTTTCTTATATATGATCAATATTGATAGTTTCACCGATATTTCAATAAATTCGAATGCAATGTTATTTATATACAAAGCTCAGTCATTTCCATGATTAATGTACATAAAACTTGGGATCAAGACGAGGGGTGACAAGAACTTGAAGTGGGGTTGCTTTCAAATTTGTCAAGCCAGTGCTCTCAGTCATATCCACACGATCTTCACCACTGCTTGATGGTGGCATAACAACTTCAAAACTGTGTAACAAGCTAGCAAGTGTAAAATGCACCATTTGTAGTGCAAGTGAGATTCCAGGGCATGACCTTCTTCCAGAACCAAATGGGATTAGTTCAAAATTTTGACCTCTAAAATCTATGTCTTTCTTGCTAGTCAAGAATCTCTCGGGCTGGAACATGTCAGGATCAGACCACACATGCCTATCGTGCTGAATTTTCCAGGCATTCACCATTATGCGTGTACCAGCAGGAACATGGTAGCCTGTCGAAGAAAGTGTGCAGTCTTCGATCGAAGCTCGATGAATGATTGGAGCTGGTGGGTATAGCCGAAGTGTTTCCTTGATAACAGCTTGAAGGTAGGTCAAGTTCTTGATGTCGGATTCTTCCACTGCTCTATCCTTGCCAATGTGAAAGTGCATCTCATTTTGAACCTTTTTCAATTCATGGGGATTGTTTAGAAGTAAAGACAGAGCCCATGTCAATGTGACCATGGTGGTGTCAGTTCCTGCTAATATCAAATTCTACAAAACAACAATTCAACGACAACTTATTAGAATACAAGCTAGTTAGACCCCTCTGTTTGGTTTTGGTGGTCAATCATAATACTGTATAATATTATAGGTGTCAAATGGGTGGTCTGGGCTCGACCAGACAGTAAATTTTAAAGTTCGATCGAATTTGAAGGTCGGTTATAGGCTTAAATTTTTTGGTAAGTCCCAATCCTGCCCATGAGCCCTCACTGAAGTAGATTTACCTGCACGGGTTGAACAGTATGGCAGGTTTACCTGTAATCCACGCGGGTTTGAATGGTCCGACAGGTTTACCCGTATAAGTTTGAATAGTTCGACAAGTTTTAACTCATTTTGTATGTAATATTATTGATTTTTATGCCCATGAAATTCCAATCCTCTAAGCCTATGGGCTTTAGTCAACACGCTAACTCAATAGTCTTAGACACGAATTGGCCCTCAATTTGAGAGCCGGACTTAAACACAGGCTTAAAGCTCAATTTGAGGGCTGGGATCGGGCCGTCTGGCCCATATGACACCTGTGTACACTATGCGAAAAACATTCAAGAAGACAGAATGAATTTTTTTTGACTTACCAGGCAAGTAGCCTTGTTAATTGTATCAGCATCAGCATCATAACCTGAAATCTTAGCATCTTCCAGGATATTCAGCATAACATCCATGAAATCACTCTCTTCCAGCTTTCTAATCATCTGATGATCCCCAGATAACAACAACAACCTCTTCTGTTTATGCTCCTCCAACCAACCTCCAATTAAACTGTCCAATTCTTTCGCTGTCCTCTTCATCGCTTTCTCATATCCATTGAAATCCCACCACCCCAGAAATGGTATTGCATCAGACAACACAAAAACACCAAACAAAAACGCAAATTCTCTAATCACTTTCTGGCAACCAGCAGTATTATCCCCAGAGAATCTTTTTCCTCCAATCAATCTCAATGAAATATTCAAAGTCAAATCAGCAAACCACTGTTTCAAGTCCAACATAACTCCACTTTGAGAACTACTTTTGGTCGTCATCCATGTCATGTACAGTTCTCTAATAGCTGTCTGAACCTCAGCAGCTCGTATGTACTTGAGCAAATCAATCCTGTGGTTTGAGAGAAGCTCAACTGTAGCAATCTTTCGCATCTCACGCCAATAAGAGCTATAAGGAGCGAATCCAAACATTGCATAGTCATAGCCTAGTAACTTGAAGGCTGCAATGGAAGGTCTGGTGGAGAAAACTTTGTCATGGACAGTGAAGCAATCTCTGGCAGCTTCCCAACTGTTCAAAACCAAGACTCTGTGTGAACCAATTCTTATAGTGAAAACAGGTCCATATTTGTCAGCCATGGCACCTAGAGTTTTGTGGGTCAGTTGGTGGTCACCAAATAAGTGCATGTGACCTATAACAGGCCAAGCACCACCTGCTTGTGGGGGTGCACTGTACCTGTTGCTGCTTCTTGTTCTGTTGAAATGATAAAAGTAGACACCGATTAACAGGGCAAGGAGGCCGGAAATCAGAGGCACCAGGAATCGGAGAAAAGGGTCCATGAGAGGTAGAAGAGTCTTTGGTTTTGAACAGTATCTTCTTATGTCTTGTCTTTTTTCTTTTGAAGATAAGATCAATGATTTTTATAATCATGTCACTAGCTAGTAATATTATACACCATAAAGTGGACTTTTATGAATATGAATTTATAAGATTTCATAACGTTGCACGCTGCACGACAAATATATTCCGGATTCCCGCGTCTGATAATTTTTTTAAATTTAATAAGTTATATTGATTGTCACCCTAGGGAAGCGACAAATACTCTCTCCTCAATCACACTCCCAGGTCAACAATATCTGCTTGGAAATTAAATATATTGCAAATTTATTTTATTCATATTATGAATGACTCTTCTCTCGTTGCCATCATTTTGTAGAATAAGATCAGAATTGTTGAAAATATGAGTTGTAGCTCATTAGAGTTCATACGTCATATTCAGATTGAATTCAGTGTCTTTGTAGACTGTGTTAATTATGTTATAAATACGTCAACAGGGGCGTAGTTCAGCCGGTAGATGGACGAGCTTGGGATTTGGGTAAATGACTCCTAGGTCAGCGGTTCAATGACGAAACTTTTCAAAAAAATACCCGAATTAATAAATATATTGTCTCAAAAAAAAAAAAAAATTTGTTATAAAGACTACAAGACATATAAGCTATACATCAGAAGATCAATTTTATTTCATTTTAGTTTAAACAGACTATACATCAAAATTCAGAAGCTAAATTTCATATATAAAGACAAAAAGAGGTAAAACTTCCCAAACCTTATTTGTCTACAAAGCTACAATCATTTGGTCCCAATAATTTCATTGATGTTCATAAAACTTAGCTTCCAGACATGGAGTCCAGAGAACTTGAAGTGGGGTTGCTTTCAAATTTGTCAAGCCAGTGCTCTCAGTCATGTCCACATCTTCATTTGATAGCTTAGAAACTTCAAAACTTTGTAAAAAGGTAGCAAGTGTAAAATTCACCACTTGCAGGGCTAGTGAGGCCCCTGGACATGATCTTCTTCCAGAGCCAAATGGAATTAATTCAAAATTTTGACCCCTGACATCTATGTCTTTGTGGCTAGTGAAGAATCTCTCAGGATGGAACCTGCCAGGATCAGGCCAAACACGTTCATCGTGCTGGATTTTCCAGGCATTCACCATTAAACGTGTACCGGCAGGAATATGATAGCCGTTTAAGAGTGTGCAATCTTCCATTGCTGCTCGAAGAGCAATGATTGGACTAGACGGGTATAGACGTAGTGTCTCTTTGATTATCTCTTGAAGGTAGATAAGATTTTTGATATCGGATTCCTCCACCTGCCTATCCTTGCCATTGTAGATGTGTAGCTCTTCTTGTGCCTATTTTAACTCATGAGGATTGTTGAGAAGTGGAGACAGAGCCCGTGTCAACATGACTTTTATTGCATCTCTTCCAGTCCTCCTAAAATTAAATTCTGCAAAACAAAGAGCAAGAGCTTGGGACTTATTATCAATAGAATCATATAAAACATGAATACATGTTAGAGATGAATGTTGAAAACCGAAAAGAATTCATGTGATAGACTGCATACAGTTGGGACAAAGTCTACATGAAATTGAGTTAGTACTCACCAGGCAAGAGGCCTTGTTAATGGTATCCGCATCATAACCAGAAATGTTGGCTTCTTCCAGGATGTTGAGCATTGCATCCATGAAATCCTGCTCTACATCCATGAAATCCTGCTCTTTCTTTTTCTCCCCAGACGACAATCGCTTCTTTTTATGCTCTTCCAACCAACTTCCGATTAGAGTATCCAATTCTTTTGCTGTCTGCTTCCTAGCTTCCTTGTATCCATTAAAATCCAACCACAAAAGAAATGGTATTGAATCAGACAACACAAACACACCAAACAGAAAAACAAAATCCCTCATAACTTTCCGGCAGCTCTGCGCCTCTCCTTCTTCACAATCAGCACTAGCTCCAAAGTATCTCTTCCCACCTACTATTCTCAAAGCAATATTGTGAGTCAAATCACCAAGCCACCCTTTGATTAATAGACAGCCTCAGATTATGCCAAATCAATCATCTCCTTAACCAGTCAACTTTTGGACCAATATCAATGCACATAATTAGTGCCCACATCACTGCTCTCCAGAATCAACACATGATCCCTTGATTCTTGGCTGTTTATATAATATCATTATTAAAGGCTTGATATTTGTAATTTAGCTGTTGTAAATTTTAGTTTTAAAATCCCTTAACTTATGCCTTGTAAACAATATATAAAGCAATATTCATAAACTCTAAGATTCATCCTTTTGAACTTAGAAAATTCAGCCAATTATCTTGTATTATTCACTCGACCAAAAATAGATGGTTAATAGTTAGTTAGTTAATTAATTAATGAATAATGTCAAAATTACATGGCATGTAGCTCCCATGCCATATCAATATGTCACGAACTTGTGTAAAATCTAACATGATATAGTCTTAGTTAATTAATGAGCAAAGCATGTATTTAATTTAATTGATGACAAGTTTTGAATTTGATCCAACAAAAAAAATTATTAGCATGTTCTTTGGAAATTGTATCAGAGCATTAGTCTAACGAATCCATTTGCAATTAGTCCTATTATTCATCCTTCAACTTTAACCCATTTTTTTCTTTTGGCTTTTCTTTTGCAAATTCAAAATATGCAATCTTCCAGTGCATCAGTTGGTGTCGTGGTACCCAACCTTTCTCATATTGTTTCAATTAAACTTGATCGAAATAATTATGTTCTTTGGCTAGCCCAATTCTTACATGTTCTCAGGAACCAAAATCTAAACGGTTTTGTCGATGGAACAAAACCTTGTCCTGCGAAATTTAAGGTTGATTCCTCTGGAAAAGATACAACTGAAATTGATCCATCATACACAGAGTGGCAACAAAAAGACCAACTGATATTAAGTTGGTCTTTTCATCTTTAACACCAAGTGTTCTTTAACGGTGGCTGTATTATCCACTTCTCATGCAGCTTGGAAATCCCTTGAAAAGAGTTACGCATCTCAATCTAAAACACGTATTTTGCAACTGAAAAATCAACTTCACAAAACTAAGGTTATGTTTGGTAGAAGGGAGAGAGAACATGAGGGATAGGTGAATTAAGGGGGAGAGAGAGTAGGAGGGATGAAGATGATAACATATATTCGTCATGTTCTTTGGTATTGAAAAGAGGGTTGAATAGATGGATTGGTATATAATTTATAAAATTGCTATATTGCCCTTTAATAAATTGGAGGTTAATAAAAAATTGGAGGGCATTGTTGTAATTTCCCTCCAATTTTTCCTCCCCTCTCATCCTCCATAATTGGAGGGATTGGTTTTGGTGGGCCCAAAAGGAGGAGAGCTCCCTCCTCTTCTCCTCTCCCCTCTCTTTTCTCTCCAACCAAACAAGGGATTGGAGCTCTCCTCTCATCCCTCTCCCTCCTACCCTCTCCCTCCCTCCATTTTTCCCTCTTACCAAACAAAGTGTAAGAGAGGTGATCTATCCATTTCTGATTTTATCGATAAAATCACTCATATTGCTGACAATCTAGCACTTGCTGGAAAACCTGTTGATGATGATGATCTTATTACTATAATTATGAATAATGTTGGTCCTGCATATGAGGTGACCGATAATTCGGCACAAGCTCGGGATACTTCCATTTCCTTGGATGATTTTATTGGTCTTCTATTAAGCACAGAAATGCGGCTTAATGAGCAAAATTCGGTTTTATCTGAAAGTACAGATACTGCTTTTTATGCTCCCAAATGTAAAACAAACTCATCACGTGGCCGAGGTAGCTTTAATCATCAACGCTCTTCTCAAAATCATCAACGACTAGCTCGTTCTCCGAATCCTTCTCCACAATCTACTTCATCTCCATCTGACAACCGAGCAAAATGTCAGATTTGTGGTCGTTCCGGACACACTGCAATTAATTGCTATCATCGAATGGATCATGCATATGAAGGTCATGTACCCACCAAAAAGCTTGCAGCTATAGTTGCTTCTACAACTGTGAATAAAGATGATCAAATTTGGTACATAGATAGTGGTGCCTCCAACCACATCACATCCGATCTTTCCAATTTATCTATACAAATTGAGTATCATGGCAATGATCAAGTTGCGGTCGGTAATGGTTCGGGTTTTTCTATCTCATATTGGTTCTTCTCAGCTTCATCATAATTCCTCTACTTGTAATATGAATAATATATTACATTGTCCTTCTATTTCTGCTAATTTATTGTCTGTTAATCAATTCTCTCGTGATAATCATTGTTACTTTGTTTTTCACTCTAATGGTTTTTTTGTTAAGGACACAAAAACGAGGAAGACGCTTTTCCACGGCAAGAGTGAACATGGCCTTTATCCTATGCAGCTTAATCATTACAATTTAAATAAAAGAATTCAGTCTTTTGCTTTTGTTGGAGCTCGAGTTGCTCATCCAGTTTGGCATCATCGGTTATGACATCCTGCTTTTCCAATTTTAAAGCAAATTGTCTCTCAGTATCATTTGCCTCTTAAAGGCACTTTTACTAGTAATTTTGTATGTGATTCATGTCTAATGGGAAAAAGTTGTCATTTACCATTTCAAGCATCAAAATCTGTTTCTCACTCACCTTTGGAATTAGTTCATTCAGATATATGGACATCTCCATATTATTCAATAAAAGGATCCAAATATTATATTTTATTTGTTGATGATTATTCTAAATATTCATGGATTTTTCCAATGCGCTTTTAAACATGAAGCATTTGATTATTTTGTAAAATTTAAAACACATGTTGAAAATCTGTTTTCTTGTCAAATAAAATCTTTTCAAACCGATGGGGGTGGTGAATATATTAGCACATCTTTTCAAGCTTTTTTAGAAAAACATGGTATTTCTCATAGATTATCTTGTCCCCATACTCCAGAGCAAAACGGCGTTGCTGAAAGAAAGCACCGTCACATTGTAGACACTGGTCTCACTCTTTTAGCTACTGCTAGCATGCCACCTGAATATTGGGTTGAAGCTTTTAATACTGTTGTGTTTTTAATTAATCGTCTTCCTACAAAGGTTTTAGAAAATATTTTGCCATACGAAAAGCTTTTTCTTCGAGTTCCGAATTATGAAATTTTTCGTGTTTTTGGTTGTGCTTGTTTTCCGTATCTTCGTCCATATAATAAAAACAAACTTCAATTTCGATCGAAAAAATGTGTTTTTTTGGTTACTCACTCAATCACCAAGGATATCGATGTTTGGATCTTGATAGTGGACGAATTTATTTATCTCGTCATGTTATTTTTGATGAATTTTCTTTTCCGTTTAAAAATCGTCAACATGTTTCTCAATTGTCTGAAAAACCAGCAGACTCTCCCTTAATAATTCCCATTATCTCATCATTTTCCTCACCGCCTCACATCACACCTCACCCATCCATATATTTGCCGAACGCAAATGAACCCATAAGTGGACCACCTATTTTAGATCAACAATTGACATCCACCATAGAAAATGACCAATCTCAAAATTATCATCATACACCTGATATACCAGTTCCAACATCCTCATCTACCCATACTATGGTTACACGAAGGAAGGTAGGAACTCGTGTCCCTAATAGAAAATATGCTTTGACAATAACTCTTATGCCTGAACAGGTTGAACCTTCATGTTTTAGTCAAGCTATAAAACAAGCCGAATGGTGTACAACAATGTGTTCAGAATTTAATGCCTTGCAGCAATGTGGTACTTGGTCATTGGTTGAGCACACTCCAGATATGAATGTATTATCTAATAAATGGGTGTTCACAATAAAGAAAAATTCGGATGGGTCTATTGAACACTACAAAGCTCGACTTGTAGTTAATGGGTTTCACAAAGAAGAAGGAATTGACTATACAGAGACTTTTAGTCCGGTTGTGAAACATACTACTATAAGAGTTGTTCTATCTCTTGCAATCCATCAAAAATGGTCAATTCGATAGTTGGATGTTCAAAATGCATTTCTTCATGGATTCCTAAATGAAGAAGTCTACATGCGACAACTGAAAGGCTTTGAGGACCCTTCATTCCCCAATTATGTTTGTCGACTTCATAAATCGCTCTACGATTTAAAACAAGTACCACTGGCTTAGTTCAACCGTTTTTCTGATTACCTTGAAAATCTTGGTTTTGTTGAATCTACAGCTGATTATTCTCTTTTTACATATCATAAAAATGAAATTACCATTATTTTACTAATATATATGGATGATATTCTTATTACAGGCAATAGTGAATCTCTCCTCAAGGAACTTATTGCAAACTTGGGGAAGTTTTTTGCTATGAAAGATCTTGGTAACTTGCATTATTTTCTAGGCCTTGAAGCTAATTTTACTACATCTGGTTTACACTTAACACAATCAAAGTATACCTTCGATTTGCTTCGCCGAACTAAAATGGAAGATGCCAAACCATATCATTCTCCAGCAACAAGCGGCAAGAAAATGGACTTAAATGATGGTGATCCACTTCCAGATCCTTCAGAATATAGAAGTGTGGTTGGGGCTTTACAGTACTTGACGTTAACAAGACCCGATTTATCTTTCGCCTTTAATCAAGTGTGTCAATTTATGCATCGGCCTACCACCACTTATTGGGCTGCTGTTAAACGTATTTTACGTTATGTTAAAGGCACATATGATCCTGGTTTATTTTTTCAGCCAGACTCATTACATCTTGAAGCCTACTCTAATGCAGATTATGCTGGAAGTCCAATTGATCGACGATCTACCGGTGGCTATTGTGTGTATCTTGGTCATAATCCAATCTCATGGAGTGCTAAAAAGCAACCGACTATATCTAGATCAAGCACGGAATCTAAATATTGGCAACTTGCTAATACCGCAGCAGAAATTTCATGGTTACGGTCTCTTTTAAAAGATCTTCGACTTTATCGTTTTACACCTCGCATTTGGTGTGACAATATTAGCTCGATTTCTTTACCTTCAAACCCAGCATTTCATGCAAGAACAAAACATAACCCATAACCTCATACTTATAGCCTCCAACTGAGCTCTTTTAATTGGATCCTCAGGAGGAATGCCAGTATGCCACCATTCTGTCAAGATTCAATTCTAGCCGTATCGACATTATAAAGAGTTTGAGGAAATACCACTCAGTTTCATTTAAATTTAAACTCCTGATTTAAACTTTCATGATACAAATTGGTTCATATAGTCAGTCAAAAAACCCTCCCTTCCTGATAGAGTAGAGGAAGCATTCAAGAAAAGCATACGCTGGAATTCCAATATTCATTATCTTGTTCTTCGAGTGTTGCCACTCTTCTAGAACAGAAATTCAAATTGCTCCGTCTCTCAAAAGTTTTTTCTGATATCCTTGCATGCTATGAAAAAACTATTCAGTATCTAGTATAGACACCAGAAGCAAAAGTTAGACCCCCAACCAACTTGATTCTCAGTGGAAGGATTTATAAAGAGACACTAGAATTGGAGGAGGGTGTGAGCTTAATTTAAGCAATGAATTGGCCTTCCTCCATTTATTTGATGTTTTACCACTGCAGCCTTCAGTCTGAGGGGGTCCTTATAAATGGTTTATTGGGATAAATAGCTTCAAACCGGTCCTGCAGTTCTTGTATGAGAAGCATGGAAGAACTGGAATCCATCTGGCTGTCCATATAAGTAGAATGTATCATGCAGTTCACCAAGTATAATGAAATCACTGACGCTCAAACTACAAATCCTAAACAATTTCCTAAACCCATCATCGAAATAGAAAGAAAACGACAACGCACCACCATCAACACTGACCAATTGCAAGCAATTCCCATCCCAGAAGTACCTCAATACCCGACCCGAACCCCGAAATGGTTGCTGTCTCTACCCAACAGTCACACCTCACGAGTACATGGGTTCAACCGTTCAAGTCGGTATAACAATTTGTTTATTTTATTTTATTTTATTTAAATCATTCTCTTATATCCGGTCCATATTGATAGTTTCACCGATATTTCAATAAATTCAAATGTGATGTTATTTATATACAAAGCTCAGTCATTTCCATGATTAATGTACATAAAACTTGGGATCAAGACGAGGGGTGACAAGAACTTGAAGTGGGGTTGCTTTCAAATTTGTCAAGCCAGTGCTCTCAGTCATATCCACACGATCTTCACCACCGCTTGATGGTGGCATAGCAACTTCAAAACTGTGTAACAAGCTAGCAAGTGTAAAATGCACCATTTGTAGTGCAAGTGAGATTCCAGGGCATGACCTTCTTCCAGAACCAAATGGGATTAGTTCAAAATTTTGACCTCTGAAATATATGTCTTTCTTGCTAGTTAAGAATCTCTCAGGCTGGAACTTGTCAGGATCAGACCACATGTGCCCATCGTGCTGAATTTTCCAGGCATTCACCATTATGCGTGTACCAGCAGGAACATGGTAGCCTGTTGAAGAAAGTGTGCAGTCTTCGATCGAAGCTCGATGAATGATTGGACTTGGTGGGTATAGCCGAAGTGTTTCCTTGATAACAGCTTGAAGGTAGGTCAAGTTCTTGATGTCGGATTCTTCCACTGCTCTATCCTTGCCAATGTGGATGTGCAGCTCATTTTGAACCTTTCTCAATTCATGGGGATTGTTTAGAAGTAGAGACACAGCCCATGTCAATGTGACCATGGTGGTGTCAGTTCCTGCTAATATCAAATTCTACAAAACAACAATTCAACCACAACTGTTAGGCCCCTCTGTTTGGTTTTGGTGGTCAATCATAATACTCAACAATATTATAGGTGTCAAATGGGTGGATTAGGCAGTACTAGACTGTAAATTTTAAAGTTCAATGGAATTTGAAGGTCGAGTATAGGCTTAAATTTTTTGGTAAGGCTCAATCCTGCCCATTAGCCCTCTCCGAAGCAGGTTTACCTGCACGGGTTTGAACGGTCTTGCAGGTTTACCTACAATCCACACGAGTTTGAATGGTCCGACAGGTTTACCAGTACAAGTTTGAACAGTCCGACCAGTTTTACCTTATTTTGTACTTAGTATTATTGATTTTTAAGCCCTTGAAAACCCGACCCTCTAAGCCTATAGGCTTCAGCCAACCCACCATCTACGAGTTGGCCCTCAATTTGACAGCCGGACTTAAACAAAGGCTCAAAGCTCAATTTGAGGGCTGGGATCGGGCCGTCCGGCCCATATGACCTCTGTACACTATGCGAAAAACATTCAAGAAGGCAAAATGAATTTTTTTGTGACTTACCAGGCAAGTAGCCTTGTTAATTGTATCAGCATCATAACCTGAAATCTTAGCATCTTCCAGGATATTCAGCATAACATCCATGAAATCACTCTCTTCCAGCTTTCTGATCATCTGATGATCCCCAGATAACAACAACAACCTCTTCTGTTTATGCTCCTCCAACCAACCTCCAATTAAACTGTCCAATTCTTTCGCTGTCCTCTTCATCGCTTTCTCATATCCATTGAAATCCCACCACCCCAGAAATGGTATTGCATCAGACAACACAAAAACACCAATCAAAAACACAAATTCTCTAATCACTTTCTGGCAATCAGCAGTATTATCCCCAGAGAATCTTTTTCCTCCAACCAATCTCAATGAAATGTTCAAAGTCAAATCAGCAAACCACTGTTTCAAGTCCAACATAACTCCACTCTGAGAACTACTTTTGGTCGTCATCCATGTCATGTACAGTTCTCTAATAGCTGTCTGAACCTCAGCAGCTCGTATGTACTTGAGCAAATCAATCCTGTGGTTTGAGAGAAGCTCAACTGTAGCAATCTTTCGCATCTCACGCCAATAAGAGCTATAAGGAGCAAATCCAAACATTGCATAGTCATAGCCTAGTAACTTGGAGGCTGCAATGGATGGTCTGGTGGAGAAAACTTTGTCATGGACAGTGAAGCAATCTCTGGCAGCTTTCCAACTGTTCAAAACCAAGACTCTATGTGAACCAAGTCTTATAGTGAAAACAGGTCCGTAGTTGTCAGCCATGGCACCTAGAGTTTTGTGGGTCAGTTGGTGGTCACCAAATAAGTGCATGTGACCTATAATAGGCCAAGCACCACCTGCTTGTGGGGGTGCACTGTACCTGTTGCAGCTTCTTGTTCTTTTGAAATGATAAAAGTAGACACCGATTAACAGGGCAAGGAGGCCGGAAATCAGAGGCAACAGGAATTGGAGAAAAGGGTCCATGAGAGGTAGGTGAGTTTGGAATACAGGTTTGTGTGTCTTGATCTACTAATAAAACAATATCTTTGGTTTTGAACAATATTTTCTTATGTTTGGTCTTTTTTCTTTTGAAGATAAGATCGTTGATTTTTATGATCATGTCACTAGCTAGTAATATTATACACCATAAAGTGGACTTTTATGAGTATGAATTTATAAGTGTTAACCGATAATTAGGTATGGGAGCAAAATCCCGGTTAACGCCCTCAAGCTACAACCTGGTAGGTCACCGTAAGGAGATATCTCTTCGATACTGCAATTTAGATAAAATAAGTGTAACAAAGAAAAAAGGTGTCAATGACATAAATACGGCAAACAATGGGGAATAGACAATTTTATTGATCACTTGGTTTCATTTTTGTAACAATGGTGGAAATTATCTTTTATATCTCTTTTCTTTACATAGTTGGCGATGGAGCTCTCATGCTAATCAATTAGTGGATATTTTCCTGTAAATGGTCATCAGAAACCTCTCCTCATTTTCGGATCCCCTCTCTCGTCCTCAATTGCCGTATTTATGGACTCCTTCTGATCCTTCATTCCTGAGAATCCAGTTCATTTATGGAGAATTATTGGAGTCCTTTTTTAGGCGTTGAATGACTTTGATTGGGGCTAAAGGCGCGGGATTTGATCCCTCTAGTTAATGATGTATTTGAATTCTGATTTGGTTGACCTATTGGTCTCATTTATGGCCTTTTAAGTGGCAAAGATGTCAACTCCTTTTCTTGCTTGGCGAAAATCAGTTTTATTCCTTCAGAGGTGATACTGTACCTGTAACACCCCAAAACTCAAAGAGTAATTAAACATTTTGATTCGGAATGTTAAGTCATAAATCATTAATTACTTCACACAAAAGAAACTACTAATCATTGAATATCTCCAAATAAATCCAATAATAAAGTTCAAAACACTCTAAAGGAAATCATAACAATACCGAGCGCCTAAACTCAAATTCTAGGCAACAAAACAAAGAAAAAACATTACATAAAATCTCAATAAGTTCCAACTCCTGAAAGTCTATCGCCCGTGGTCAGCTTCTAAGATACTTAGTCTGCAAAATGTTAAATGACAAGGGGTGAACTGTCAACTCAATAAGTATTGCATAATACGTAATCGAAAACATTTATGAAATTTTCAATAACGTTCAAAGAGTGCATAAATGTTCAAATATTCAGATACAATTAAAATTGCAAAAGTAAAATTATTAAATACAAGTAAAACTTGCAAAACTAACATTTTCAACGTACGATAACAATTAATAACATTTCATAAAAATAAGCTCAAGTCAAGTAGTGTCACCAATACCCCCGGTGACCTGGCTATTTACATTTCAGAAATTGGTACAAGACCAAAATCATAACATTTTATTTGTCACGCGCTCTGCATTTACATTATCACATGTGATCAACATTTCATTTCACATTTCATTTACTACTGGCGTTGAGTTAAAACATTACTTTCAAAAAATATATATAACAATACATTTACATTACTAAATCATAAAAGGGCCAAACATTTAAGCATTTAAGTAAAAAGTTTTAGTAAGGGTAAAACTTATTTAAAAAGAATTAAGTAACAAATATGTAAGTAAAGACCAAGTAGGAAAATGAGTTTATATGCATATATAAATGTTTATATTAAAATTTTTTAGAACATAATAATATGATAAATAAATTTGTTTTCAAAGAAAACATTTGTGCAATTACATACTATGCAAAAAAAGAAAATATACTTACCTCCTATGATAGCTGATACCTGCTATTCTGTCGTTAGGGAATTACGGATCCCAAAAAGATATTTATAAAAAGTCCTACGCAATGTGCTCTATAGTTATGAAAACTAGCAAAGTGACAAGCTAAGGTATCGTTCCACAGGGAGGTGGGATTCGTCGACCATCTCTAGTTCTAGCTATACAACACGCTGAGCGAACTCGTGTGTTGCAGAAAAATAAATAATAGTATAAATAAATAAATTACATAAATATAATATTTACATTGATAGGATGTAATGGAGAGATGCATGAAATGTGGATACGATAGGGAAATGACTCAACCGTGACAATCCTCTAATTAAGCACTAGACTCACCTAGTCCCTCAAATGTGCAAATATGTGTTATAGGCTCGTGTCCCCTTAATTGATCTCTAATCTCTCTCGATGTCTTAGAAATCACATTCACATAATTGCATGGATTCATTAAGTGCTTTGGGACACACACACGAGAGCCATGTACGCCAGCCTAGTGATACTCTCACTTTCTGGTCATATACATAAGACATTTAGTTGGGCATGTAATGCGCAACCGTGTGGGACATACTACAGCCAATAATTCATCCACCTGACTAACCAAATACGGGATGACAACCAAGTGAAAGCATTAAGAATACGAGATCCTCATACAACACGTATAGTATATGCTCGTGTCCCCTTAATTTAATCTCTACCCTCTCTCGAGTGCATAGAGATTGCATCCATGCAAAAACATGAATCCATTAAGGACGGTGGGACACACACACGAGCTCTACACGCCAGCCTAGTGATCTCTTAACTTTCTGGTCAAATGTGGAGGATACCACACTAAGCATGTTAATGCGAACCACGCGATATATAACATACAACCTAAATGTCATTCATAAGGTGGCTAACCGAGTGAAAGCATTAAGCACACTAAATATCCATATTACTACACAAGCACACGAGGAATTCGGTGGTCTTTACTACTAAGTCAAGGATTCGGTTTTATCAATCTCCCTACGATGGCCAAAAATGGAAATAAGCTCACCTAACAACAATGTGCAATAAATTGATTGTTATACATTAAGACCATTCAACTTAAGTTAAGGGTTCATCCTCTTAATTTGGAATTTTTCCCAAAATCAATTCATCACCCAATCCGGTCAATGATAGGCAAATATGTCTTAAAAAAACCCATTAAGCACAAAGATTTGAACCAAGGCCAATTTAGGAACTAAATGCCTGAACTGAAACATTTCCCACTCTTTGTAGCTAAATTCTCTAACACTCAAATCATTCCACACATAGTATTTTGAGTCATCATCAATCAATCAACAATCATGGGATGCTAAATTACACTACTCCTAAATTAAATTACTCTACTCCTAATCCCATTCATGGACACATATCAATTTGACCCTCCACACACATGGATTTCACAATAAGAGTATAAATCATGAAATTAACAAAGAGTAAAACAAAACCCAACCGAATTTAAGAACAAACATACATATATTGCATATGTGAAGGTTTACAATATTCCTAAATCGGGGTTACATATCAAAGAAACAAGAAATACAAAAGGAAATGAGTTTAAAGGAGACAACCCTGAAGAAAACTCCTCCAAGCTCTCCTTGATTTCCTAGCTCGTTTTTAGTCTAAAGACCACTCCATTCTTCTTGTAATCTACTCTAAGATGGATGGATGTAGTGTAAAAAGGGTGGTGGAGGTGTATGGTGAGCTCCCATGGAGGAAAATCCTCCATGGGAGCTAGTCTCTCTCTTATTTTTGTGAAGACGATGGAGAGGAAAGAGATGGAGAGAAGGGTGAGATGGGGTGTGAAAGAGAGAGAGAAGAAGTGTGAAGAATGAGAGAAAATGGGGGTATATATAGTGCTTGGAAGTTAGGGTATGAAATGGGGTGTGAAAAGACAAGAATGCCCCTCAAAAATGGTTGAAAATTCACTGAAAACAAGCCTTTCCGCTGGAAGGTTAGTCTGGTCATCCTGCAGAGGCTTTTCCCGTGGAAAAGGCTGGCCAAAACTCCGCTGGATACTCCGTCCAGAATTCCCGCTGGTTCATCCCACCGAGTGCAGCTCCAGCTTCTCGC
The DNA here is from genome assembly GCA_033220585.1 of Dipteronia sinensis. Classification (NCBI taxonomy): domain Eukaryota; kingdom Viridiplantae; phylum Streptophyta; class Magnoliopsida; order Sapindales; family Sapindaceae; genus Dipteronia; species Dipteronia sinensis. The sequence goes on along the minus strand of CM065638.1, from coordinate 4,217,378 downwards.
ACCGTTACAAAAACGGTCATAACTTCCTCCAGAAGCCTAGGAATTGCGATCTGTAAAAAGAGTTGGAAAGAAAACATCCGGGGCTTTCTGAAAACAGGTAATGGGAAGTATAGTTTGATTGGAGGAAGGAGATATGGCCCTCCAAAGTTGAGTGTACTGCACGCAGATTTCCAATTTCAGCCAGTCTAACTCCAAAACTCTTCAATTTAGATCAACACCTTATTTTAAGGGATATTACCTATACAAGGCTCACAAAACATATTAAATATAAAATATGCTCGAAAACGAAAGCAAACGATAGGAAATGATGACATCAAAAGGTGCATTTTACGATGTTATCAATAGCAAGTTTAAGGTTTCACTAACGATATTGAGAAATCACGAGAGAACCTAAACATATAAAATATAATCTCTCAATTAGACCAGCCAAATAAAAGAAATCTAATTCAACTTTGTAATTACATTTTTTATTCATTTTCATGAAGAGATTTCAGGAAAAACATATTTTAGTGCTCAAACGTTAATGATTCGAAAATCTTAAGGGCCTCAAAAATTGCAAAACTTAGTCAATAAATCCAACAATCAGGTTACTAACTCTCCTCAAAATATCATAATTTTATCAAACACCTATAAATTCCTATAATTTTGTAAACACACAAGAGGCAATCCTGACATTCGATCTTCCAATCAGGCTTCGTATAAAAGTTTAACAATCCTACAGAGCACGAAAAATTCTAAAACTTTATTTATAGACTAATATATAAAAACTTTATCCTTATACCGAAAATCAGAATTTTACCTATCTTCGTTTGAGAATTACAATTCCTACAACACCAAGAGCTCATGACTGTTAGCCTAAATATCATGGCTTAAACATCAAATATACTCAAAGAATTAAAATACTTTTATGACACCAAAATTCACGAACATTTATATCCTGATTCAATTATGCCTCTAAAACCATAATATCAAAAATCAAAGTTAAATACATTCCCAATTTTAATTTAAAATTACGCCAATACAATAAGGTCAGTTTGATTATTCAGAAAATCTTTATATGTAATCGATTTAGAATTAAAATCTCCCTAAGATGAACACTACCGAAAATTCCAAAAATTATAACACAAGTAGATATATATGTCTAATATTCTCATACCAAAATTCAGCATCAATTGCAACCTACAAATATAACTAAAATAAACAACACAGTAAGTTTCCTCACCTGTATTAAAACAGATCACAATTTCAACGTACACTAACACTCAAACTTGAACTCTTTAATGAACTCCAAAAATTCCAGCAATTAATTATATAGCTATATAATTCTATTTCATGCACTCCAAAGTCCATTCATTAAAACATCTCAAAAAACTAAAGTTGAGCAATTGTTAGAGACCTAAATTTTGTTGATGAGATGTTTTGTGCTAAAAGAAAACAAAAGAGTATGAAAAACACTAAAACTTTAATCAAAATTAAAAATGAAACAAAGTTCAAGAACTTATACCTTCAAAGAGTTTCAGAGTAAAGGTAGAATGTAATTGATACTTTTCATTGATATTATTTTGCTATGATCTTTTGGTAGGGAAACAAGTGTAGAAACGTGAGGATTTTTTTTAATGAAAGCATTACCTTTAGTTGGTATTCATGTGTAAATATATATACATGCATATGAATAAAAATAATGAAGATATACAATTCCACTGATTTTGATAAAATATTCAAATCTCTTTAAATATGGAATTGATTTATTTCAAAACACTCTAAATGTGGAAATTTACTTATTTTAAATCACTATAAATGTGGGAATTGACTTATTTCAAATCTCATGGAATTGACTTGTAATAATGATGGAGAATCAATCACTGATCTAATTTATTGTCAAAATACTCTGGTTTAATACCGGATGATTTGGTTGCCTTAACAAAAACAAACTGAATGAATGTGTTTCTATTTATGTTATTATTATTATTAATACTAATAAAGAAGGAAACAAAAATTCGGGTCTTACAGTACCGTGATTCGAAGCATACCTATCTATTTTCGCTGGCGTGGTTTCTCCCTGGTGTGCCAGTACCTTCTCGGTGTCATACTCTTTGTTGGGCGGATAGGTTATGCTCATTATACCGGTCCGGGAGTGGTTGGGCGGTATCTAGGTATTGGGCGCGTGGTATCGCAGTACCGACTTCACTTGGTATCAGGAGTAGAGGCATAGCGTGGCATCGATCCTTCTTGGGTCGTGGTTCTGGTATTCATCCAGTACCAAGTTAGCGAAGGTAGCCACGGTTCTGGCCGTACCATGCATCGATCATTCCTAGATCATGGTACCGATGTTTCCTGGTACTGGAGAGCTGGGAATGGTCCCGATCCAAGTCCTACAAGGTATCAACTCGATGGAAAATTCTTTTTTGGATCTCTGCCAAAAAAGGCTGTTAACAATAAGATTTCATAACGTCACGCAATCGAATCCTACATGAAAAATATATTCAGGATTCCCAAGGCTGATAAATTTTTTAAATTGAGTAAGTTATATTGATTGTCACCGTAGGGAAGCGACAAATACTATCTCCCCAATCACACTCCCAAATCAACAATATCTGCTTGGAAATTAAATATATTGCAAATCATTGACCCCGAACCTTCGGATTGCATGACTTGTGTGTGGGACGCGACCCGCGTACACGAATGCCGCTCCGATTGGGCTGTCATAGGACAAACGACCTTTTAATTTTTTCTAAGTCAATGTTTATATTGATATGGAAAGAATTAATTCAATTTAATTTTCCCTAAATTAAACGTGTAATGATAAGGAAATTCTGTTTTGGATTCTAGATACTTACTTGATCACTAAGTAAATAGAATCGGTGATTAATTAGAAATAAATCTCTTGGAGATTGATTTTTAATTAATATCATTTTCATTGAAAACGTAATTCACAAGTATTTCCTAAACAATCCTCTTGATTTCGGTTTGATTAAAACCCTAATCTATTCATCAGAAAAAAATATTCTGAATACAGACTAAAAATCACGAAAGGAGTTGTTTTCTCTGTCTCTTCTTTGTTTCCGTTTCTTGGTAAGTTTGAACTTGATTTGAGTTCGCTGAGAGTGTTTGTGCCTTGCACAATCACTGTTAAACCGTTGTATCCTGGGAGACAATCGCCATACACATACGGTGTTACCCGGCGAAATTGTCTGAAGGACACCATGTGAAACACGGGCCTCGGTTTTCCCCTAACGTTCTGGTTTATGTTTTATTATCTCTGTCTTTTGCAGATTCGTACCAGATTGTTTTTCAGTACACGAAACAACAAAATGCACCACTTGCAGGGCTAGTGAGGCCCCTGGACATGATCTTCTTCCGGAGCCAAATGGAATTAGTTCAAAATTTTGACCTCTGACATTTGTCTTTATGGCTAGTCAAGAATCTCTCAGGACAAAACCTGCCAGGATCAGGCCAAACACATTCATCGCGCTGGATTTTCCAGGCTTTCACCATTAAACGTGTAGCAGCAGGAATATGATAGCCATTTGAGAGTGTGCAATCTTCCATTGCTGCTCGAAGAGCAATGTTTGGACTAGGCGGGTATAGACGTAGTGTCTCTTTGATTATCGCTTGAAGGTATATCAGGTTTTTGATATCGGATTCCTCCACCTGCAATTCATGTGATAGACTGCATACAGGTTGGGACAAAGTCTATGTTTAAGTCTATGTTTTGTCCAAATACCGTATTCCATGAATTTCTTGGACCAGAAACATGACTTCATGACCGAAATCCAGGAACAGGAGGAAGCTAGGTTCCTAGAATATGTTAATGAAGATGAAGATAGCAATCCTAACCTCGATGATGAAGCTTAGCCAAACTAAAACAGAAAAGATTCTCATCGGTAGATAAGAAAACAACATAAACTAGTTAAAGATATTTAGAAAAAACAATAGTTCAGATTCCTGAACAGTTAAAAAGAAGTAATGATCAGAAGACAACGGCGGCAGCAACCACTAGTTACTAGCTTTTACTTCATAACTTTTGACAATTTGTAAAAAAATAGTTTGACTATTTACTTTTTTGAAATTTCCTTTAGGTCACATGTTTTGTCATTTTCCTTTCATTTTTGTATAAATCAAAACGCTGCCTTCTACATGAAATTGAGTTACTCACCAGGCAAGTGCCTTGTTAATTGTATCGGCATCATCCATGGAATCCTGTTCTTTCTTTTTCTCCCCAGACAACAATCGCTTCTTTTTATGCTTTTCCAACCAACTTCCGATTAGAGTATCCATTTTTTTTGCTGTCTGCTTTATAGCTTTCTCAGTAATTACAAGCTTAGCTAGCGCCATACCTGTAGCAGGAGATACCATAGTGACTTCGCTTTGGGGTGGTTTCTCCGTGGACAATGCCACCTTAAATTGTTTTTTCAGTCTTCATCATTAACTCCCCTTTATTTTAGTAGGCACCTGTCTTCTTCATCTGGCCGCATTGCATCAATATGGATCAAATAAGTAAAATGTCATACCCGTAAAGAAGCAATTCTGCTCCTAATAAGCTCGGAAAGAGAGGATGGATAGTGGTGGATTAGTGTGATCCATGGAAGATAAGAGCCTTTCGACCAACATGGGAGGAGGTCGTTAATGACCAAAGACTTTCTAGCCAGCCTGCAAATATAGAAAGGGCTGCTTCCTTTTTCATTTTGGCGATATCGAACCCAAGTCAAGGGATTTCCTTCTAACTAGTGGCTGAGAGTAAGCAAGCTACCTTCATTCAACAGATTTGTGGTGGAGTCAATAACATGTTTTTAGCCGGCAGCGCTTTGGGAGAACATAATCACGCCCCCCCTTTTAGTAAAGCAGGCAGAGCTTCAGCCCTCAAATAAAGAGGTACAGAGGATGCAATCATTAACGTACGGCCCATCTCAGAAATATGGCAGTATTTACGTTCAACCAAACCATTCTGTTTGTATCCATTAAAATCCAACCACCAAAGAAATGGTATTGCATCAGACAATACAAACACACCAAACAGAAAAACAAAATCCCTCATAACCTTCTGGCAGCTCCGCACCTCTCCTTCACAATCAGCACTTGCTCCAAGGTATCTCTTCCCACCTACCAGTCTCAAAGCAATATTGTAAGTCAAATCTCCAAGCCATTCTTTGATATCAACCATAATTCCGCTATTAGTAGCTCTGCCTTCGGTTTTCCATATCTTGTACAGTCCTCTTATTGATGTCTCTACCTCTGAAGTTCGTATACCCTTTAGCATATCAATCCGGTGGTTCGACAGAAGTTCCATTGTAGATATTTTGCGCATCTTGCGCCAGTAAGAACCATAAGGAGAAAATCCAAACATAGCATAGTCATAACCTAGTAACTTGGAGGCTGCAATGCTTGGTCTGGGACAAAAAAAACTTTGTCATGGACAGTGAAACATTATCTGGCGGCTTCCCAACTATTCAAAACCAACACTCTGTGTGAACCAAGTCTTATAGTGAAAACAGACAGGTCCATATTTGTCAGCCATGGCACCTAGAGTTTGTGGGTCAGTTGCTGGTCACCAAATAGGTGCATATGGCCAATAAATACGCCAAGCACCACCTACTAGTGCCTAAGCTGACCGAAGACCTTTTGTTTCAGATAAAAATATTCTCATGGCCGTATTTTTTCTTTGGAGCATAAGAATTGCCATCTATTGTGCTATTGCCAACTAATCCCATTATGTTGTTTTGTTTGACTCTTCAGATTATTTGAAACAGAGGTATCAAGTTTTCAGAATTTACCCATTAAGTTGTCTTGTTTGAATCTTCAGATTATTTAAAACAGTAGTATCAAGTTTTTAGGCTTTAGCCGATGCAAAAATTATGCCAGTTCGCTGAAATTAAATTCCATAGTAGTAAATTAGCCCCTTCCTAACAGAAACTCTGTTGGCACTTTGAATCTCGGAATCAACAAAGATTGTTCTTAAATAGAACTATTACAACAAAAATTACATAGAAATCAATATCTTCATTAAGACGCATAAGAGCAAAAACTGACAAAAAACAATGAGATCGATACACAACAAAGAAATATAATACACTGACAAGGAACAATAGCTTAATGTAAAATTCCAAAATTGTTGTATCCGATACAAGATACATTTAGCTGCCTCACCAATATCTTGAATCCTTAGAAATACATGGACATTAGACATCATCAATTTGACAAGGAGCTCAGAGGTTTGGAACATCGAATTATAATGAGCAATCAAACTAGAAAGAATGCCTGAGATGGAGAGTGGATTTATCAAGCTGCTTCTGTATCATGTTTACTCCCAAGGTCACCGAAGTTCTTTTTCCCTTCATCCTCAATAGCTTTTACAACTTCAAAGAAGCGACGCCTGGATGTTGGCAGCCTTGACAATGTTAAACAAATGCCTTGCAACCTGATTGCAACATAACAGAGAGAATGAAAGAGAGAATAACCCATAACTATGCAAAATACATTTCTAAATATGAATATCAAGAGACACAAATAGAATAATTTAATAGTACCTCCTATTTATACCCTCCAACTGAGCTCTTTTAATTGGATCCTCAGGAGGAATGCCACCATTCTGCCAAGATTCAATTCTTGTCGTATCACCATTATAAAGGCAAAGTTTGAGGAAATACTGCTCCTCAGTTTCATTTAAATTTAAACTCCTGATTTGCTCTTTCATGATGCACATTGGTTCATATAGCCAGTCAAAAACTCTTCCTTCAGGTCTATTCACACTGGTTATTTCAACATTATCACCTGAAAGAAAAATGAAAGATAATATATACCGCTTCTCATGCCAAGCTGTCATGTACTGAATTTCCATAAAAGCATGAACAAGGTAAATCCCACCAAGGGCGATGTGTTATTCCTCTGCACACTATTAACTTTCTCGTGGAACCCATTTTAAACATTGAAGAAAAATTCAGGGCAAAAATGGCAAAACAGAAAAGAGATAAAACAATTGATTTAAATATTGGGACAATGTAGTGAAGAGTATTTTGGTTGACCACGAATCCACAAATCTCCAATCAAACAGCAGAAATATGATTGAGATAACTAGTCATTAAGTTCGTGCGCATGAGAAAAATTAAACACAGATGGAGGTATATCAGCTATATGATTCTTACGAAAGCTAAAACCCCTGGAACCACTCCTGATAGAGTGGATGAAGCATTCAAGAAAAGCATACGCTGGAATTCCAATGTTCACTATCTTGTTCTTCGAGTGTCGCCACTCTTCTAGATCAGAAATTTGAATTGCTCCATCTCTCAAAAGTTCTTTTCCAATATCCTTGCATGCTGTGCAGAAACTATCCAGTAACTAGTATAGACACCAGAAGCAAAAGTTAGAAATATATGTATCCATTCTCACCCCAACCAACTTGATTCCCAATGGAAGGATATATAAAGAGACTGGAATTGGAGGGTGCGCATAATTTAAGCAATGAATTGGCCTTCCTCCATTTATTTGATGTCTTACCATTGCAGCCTTCAGTGTCTTATCTTTCTCTGAGCCGGTCCTTATCAATGGTTCACTGGGATAAATAGCATCAAACTGCTCCTGCAGTCCTTGTATGGGAAGCATCAAAGCATTGGAATCCATCCGTTCGTGATATCTTGGTCTGGCTGCCCATATAAGTAGAAGGTATCATGCAGTTCACCAAGTATCATGAAATTGATATTCATAAGTTGGTAATAGTACTAAAAGAGTTGCAGACCTGGGGAAGCAGGAACCCTCTCGCAGATAAAGTAAATCGTTGGTGTATTCATCAAACACAGATGCAGAAGTAATTACATAGAGCAATCCTCTCTTGGTAGAGTTTTCCTGGTATATAACAAAGTAATTAAGCAACAAACACAAGGGAGCAGGCACTCATGTGCACACATATTCCCTGAGCATTATGAACTCTAAAATCAAAGAAAGAGCTAAAAGATGGCTACAACTATAATCTGATGATCAAATTCACACCTGATAAGCAACAACAGAAGCATAAAAACCAAATCCAACACTTGAAAACACGCCAGCAATAATTCCCAGCACAACCACAATAGGCCACAACAAAATCCAAAACCCAGCAAAGGGAACACAAACTGTTTCCAGGAATGGGCCCTCCCTCCCGATAAGATCGTGTATAAGTCGGTACCACCCTTTGAATAGCAATATAGGAGCTTTATACAAAACTATAGCTGGAATAACAATCAAGTCTACCAAAATCCCAAGAGTTGCTGACAGAAAGCAACCAGGTAATATAAGAACCCTGTGAACAAGGAAGGTGAAGTTCGTTATATTATGATAATTAAATACCTGAACTTCAAAGCTCTGTTGATATTACGTAATGCATGTCAGGAATCACAATATCATGAAAGAATAAAGTACAGCTTGAGAGTCCAACAGCTAAACAACTCTTCTTCTTTTAACATAATCTATATACTAAAATGCAATGAAATTAAAATCAATTTTGCATAGATTAATACTTGAGTTCGATAGGCTCCTCCCCATTTGACTCGAGCAGCTCATCCACAACAGAGAAGTATGAGTGGAAGGAAAAATCTGCAAAATCCCGTACAATGGTGCATGCCCCCTGAACACAGCTCCAAGTGCCCTCCTGTTAAGGAAATACTAAAAGAAATTAATTTTCTCGACTAAACACAGTGGAATCTCACCATATTCAAACACGATATTAAAGTAGCTGAACGACAAAACCATTACCGTGAAGCAATATATCACCCTCATACAACATGGAACCCCTTCCTTGCTAATAGCCCTGAATGTCTCCATGACAGGCCAAATAAAGCCATACCCCACACCCATAAACGCACTCGCAATAGTTCCTACTGCTACATAAAGTGCTGTTTGTACTGGAACAAGTAAGATCAGGAGGCACTTCATAAATGGGCCAAATTTCTTTGTTCTGTTTCCAATAATACAAAATAAACAAATATAAACAAGTTGTGTATATAGAATAGAGTATAGATAGAAATACAACTAGATGCTCCTCTTATTCTCAATTCAGCTATGAAATAAAATTTAACGAAGAGTGACCTTGCTACAGAGAAGGTACTCCAAAAAAGATGAACGGGACATAATCCAACAGCAACTCCGGCATCACCAAAAGCAATTACTAAAAACACAAATGGACTGAAAATAGCACCTGTTCACGTATAGTTTTAACGAATTATTAGCAATGAAAGAATCAACAACAATTGTTAATTTTGCATACTTGTTGTATTTGTTCTGTTTATTAGTATTGTTATATTCTACCTTTGATGATTCCAAGAACAAAGAGAAACAAAAAAACAGGAATGAAGAAGATAGAGTAACAGAGATAGGTCAAGATATCCTTGAGACCAAAACCCATTTTCTATGCTCCAGCTCCAGTTTTCCCTGCAATAACATTCACACACACAAATTACTTGAAAGGAAAAAAATCCCCATCTCAATTTTACTCCAGTTAATCATTTTAGCTATCTGTTTGGTTGCTGAGAAAAACAAAAGTAACAATCTTTCTACGTATATTGCTCGGAAAATAATGAAAGCTAAAATTCCCAGATAAGATTCCCAATAAAGTGCAATTTGAGAACCTGGTTTTTCCTACTTTTATTCTTCATAATTTCATAATTGATCAAATCTAATAAAAAAGAAAAACAAAACAAAATAAAAAGAGCAAGCAAGAGAGAAGAGAAATTTACAGGAAGTGAAGCAGCAGATTTTGAAATCACCAATTTTATATTAGAAAGCAGTTCCATAACCATTAAGGACAGTGGTGTCAACTTCCAGCTTATAACATGGAAATTGCAGTGTAGACAAGAGAGTAAGAGACTCTCTCTCTACGCCGTTCACGCTCCACAGTGTATATTTTTTTAAGGGTAAATTACACTGAACCCCTTAAGATTTAGTCAAGTTACACTTAGATGGAAATGTTTCTTTATCATACACTAACACCCCCAAAACTTAAATTTAACTTTTAATATGTCTAAAATGCCCCTAGTTATATTATTTTATACTTTATTTTTTTTACCTTTTAACCAAAAACTTTATAAACTTTAATAAAATTAAAAAACTAAATAAAAATATGATTCATTAAATAAATAAATGGTTGAAAAAATTAAATAAATAAATAGTTTTAAAAAATTAAAAAAATAAATAGTTTAAATAAATATTTAAAAAAATATAAATATATATAGTTTTTAAAAATAAAATAAATAAATAGTTTAAAAAAATAGTTTTAAAATATAAATAAATAAATGAAAAAAATTTAAAAAAATTAAATTTTTTAAGAATGTCCATTAACAAGGACAAGAAAAACTCTAAATATCCAAACTTTTATGGTAAAGATGATGGTGAGAGAAGTTTCAAGGTTCCCAACATTCATTGGAAATTTAGAGCTTATCTTATCCCTATTAATGAATATTCTTAAAAATTAATGTTTTTAATTTTTTCATTTATTTTTTAAACTATTTATTTATTTATTTAAAACTATTTATTTCTTTAATTTTTTAATATTTTTTTATTTTTTATTTAAAACTATTTATTTCTTTGATTTTTTAATACTTTTTTATTTAATTTTTTAATTATTTATTTACTTAATTTTTTAAAAACTATTTATTTATTTAATTTTTATAAACCATTTATTTATTTAATTTTTTAAAACTATCTACTTATTTAATTTTTTAAACCATTTATTTATTTAATTTTTTAAAACTATCTACTTATTTAATTTTTTTTAACTATTTATTTAATTTTTTTTAACTATTTATTTATTTAATGAATCATATTTTTATTTAGTTTTTTATTTTTATTAAAGTTTATAAAGTTTTTGGTTAAAAGGTAAAAAAATAAGTATAAAATAATATAACTAGGGGTATTTTAGGCATTTTAAAAGTCAAATTTAAGTTTTGCGGGTTTTAGTGTATAATAAAGAAACTTTTTCATCTAAGTGTAACTTGTCCAAACCTGAAGCGGTTCAGTGTAATTTACCCTTTTTTTTTTTAATATAAAGGGAAACTTGCAATTCGAGTCCCTGACTTTTGATAAAACCACAGATATAATGAACCTTTTTTAAACTTTCAGTTTTGTACTTTTAAACTAATCATTTACTCTTAGAATCAATTATTAATTATTGACTGTCAAACACTACAAAATGTCCAAATTGCCTCTAAGTTACCTATTTTATCCATAATTCTTTAAATAAATTCTTAAAACAAGTGAAAAAAATTTAAGAAATTTTAAAAAAATAAACATAAGATAATAACAATACAAAAATTAATTTAAAAAACAATTCAATTTTTTTTAAAATTAATAATAAATCATAAAAGCAAAAAAATTAAATGTATTTAATGAATGCCATAACCATTGATAAAACAAACTTTTGTAGAACATTCCATCTAATGAGAGAATAATATAACAGAAAATGTATTAATTATTTCTAAAAATAAATAAAATTAATTTGAAAGAAAGTAACATTTAAGTTTTAATTAAAAAATATTTAAAAATGTTGTGATATAATTGACTTCCATCAGCTAGAGAATAATTCGCTATTAATTCTCTTGATCTCTTTTCCTATTTCATTGTAAAGTAACTACTTCTCTTTTGTTTCATTGTAAATTCAATTCTCTCTATGCCTATATATAGACTCACTGTATGAGCTTTCGAGATACAGATAAATAAATTCATAGAATTAATTTCCTCTCATTATTCTCTCTTGGTTAGTATTATTACATTCCATATTTTTATGCTTTGATTTATAACACGTTATCAGCACGAATGTTTTTCTTTTATTATCTCTTCTTCTTCCTTTCTTATTATTAATAATAAAGGTTTGCAACAAGAAGATTGCATTCGAAATAAGAACTAAATGTTCTTGATTCAAAAATAAGAACCAGAAGTTCTTGATTCGAAAATAAGAACCAGAAGTTCTTGAATCGGAAAAAAAGAACTAGAAGTTCTTGAATCGGAAAAAAAAGAACCAGAAGTTCTTGATTAGGAAAATCAGAACCTGAAGTTCTTGATTCGGAAAAAAAAAACCAGAATCTGAAGTTCTTGATTCGAAAAAAAAATCAGAACCTGACGTTCTTGATTCTAATATAATTAATCAGAACATGAAGTTCTGAATTCCAATTCCATCAGAACCAGAAGTTTTGTATTCCAATTCAATCAGAACTTAAAGTTCTAGATATATATGGATCCCAATTTTAATCAGAATCCAAAGTTCTGTAAGCATAGGTATTGATCCAATGTTTTGAAAATTAATTGAATCAGAACATGAAGTTCTGTATTTCAATTTCATCAATCAGAACCTGAAGTTCTAGATTCCAAGTTAATTGATTAGAACCCGAAGTTCTGTAATACGATTTAATTAATCAGAACCCGAAGTTTTGGATTTCAATTTAAATCTTGAACCTGAAGTTAAAAATTATAAACATTATTTAGAACCTGAAGTTCTAAATCTTGAAATTATTTAGAACCTGAAGTTCTAAATCTTAAAATTATTTAGAACCTGAAGTTTTAACTCTTGAAAATTATTTAGAACCTAAAGTTCTAAATGTTGAAAATTATTTAGAACCTGAAGTTCTACCCTTGAAATTATTTAGAACCTGAAGTTCTAAATTAGATTTTTCTTTTCGGGAATATGGATGAACAATCTATTTCAAAAGGGAAAGTGGGGATATATATTTGGTCGACAGTGGAACAACACATACTATTCTTCGAGATAGAAAATACTTCTTGTATGTAACCTTGATCAAAGCCAAGGTAAACATTATATCTGGTCCTGCAGACCTAATAGAAGGCTCTGGAAGAGCCACAATTATATTGACAAATGGTATACAAATAAGCATAAATGTTGCTTTATATTTTAGTGGATCCAGAAGAAATTTACTTAGTTTCAAAGATATCTGCGACAATAGATATCATATTGAGACTATAAGTGAGAATAATAGAGAGTACCTCTATACTACATCACATGTCTCAAGCCAGAAGCTCATTTTAGAAAAGCTCAATGCTTATTCAACTGGATTATATTATATAAATATAAAACTAGTTGAAACTTACGCAATTATGAACTAGAAGTTCATAAATCCAAAAACATTTTTACTTTGGCATGATCATCTCGGTCATCTAGGATCTACTATGATGGGTAGGATAATTAAGAATTCTCATGAACATCCATTAAAGAACCGGCAGATTCTACTGTCCAATGAAAATATGTGTACCATTTGTTCACAAGGAAAGTTAGTGATCAGACCATCAATTACAAAAGTTGATTTTGAATCCTCATCTTTCTTACAATGAATTCAATGTGACATATGTGGGCTCATCCACCCAGCGAGTGGACCATTTAGATACTTTATGGTATTAATTGACGCATCTGTACGATGGTCACATATTTGCTTATTGTCTACACGTAATACTGTTTTTTCTAGATTGTTGACACATGTTATTAGACTTCGAACACATTTTCCGGATTATCCAATCAAAACCATACGAAGAACAATGTTTTTGGTTATATCGATGGGAGTATGTTTGAAGCCAACAAAAACACATAGTGAATATGTGTGTTGTGTACGTTTGATAGAAACACAGTGAAAAAAATACAAAGAAATACATATTACAGGGATTTGCATTTGTGAATTGTTTCCAAATTCATGATCACCTTACGACCAATGATACAACTAGTAGATGATTATGTTTCAGCTGTAGCTGTAAAATTTGAATTCTCAGTGAACGGTATGTAATCCGAAAAATACTTTGTTATATACATTATACATATCATCTTGGTTAATTATCATATATTCATGGTTTACATTGACGTCTTTAAATTTGCTATGCCTTTTGCACTTGAAAATGATTATGTGGGGAAACTATGTTTTTTTTTCTTTTGTGCCCAAACAAAATCATTTATCTTGTCTGATTAGATTGATTGGTATCATTCCCAAAAGTGAATGTTAAGTCATCTAATCGCTATGGTAGAAATTTTGGTCAATTAAAATTATTGTGACATTGACGATCATAATAAGAAAATCTAACCACCAGAAGTGGAATCACACCAAAACAAAGTAAGAAAATGTTTACTATTGGTGATGAAATAGTGGTGTACCTGAAGTATACATAAATATCATGTTGATATTTTACCAAGTATATATCAATGCTCCGGGAGAGCTAATTGTATGTTACAAAGTGAAAAACAAAATAACATATATGTGACACTTTCTTATTTTAATAGATCCGGAAGAATCAATTTAGTTATAAATATATACATCATAAATACATGTATTATTTTATATTGTCTCATGCCAGAAGCATGACATTCCTTTCTTATAATTGCGTTTATCATATAGAATCTGCAGATTCTTTAGTGAATGTCCCTGAAGGACAATATGATAGTACAATAAATCAATGAAGAATGGTATGATGGTATAAATATGTCTGAAAATGACATTTTGATGATGTAAATAAATCCATGGAAGAATAACAAAATCAGGCCAACAAACAAATAAATTCACGTCGTTAGGGGGAGAAAAATACAATTAGAAAAATCAACGACGTGAAATTGCAGTTGGCATGCATCATATTTATCTTATATTGATCCTTGTTTGAAGTTCAAAGGATCATTCGCTTGCAAATTTCTTATTCGAATGAATTTATTAATTGCCAATATGTTAGTTAACCGGGGTGATTGTTCCTGAAGAACAATTTATGCAAATGGCAATAAATAAATTATTCGTTGCACACTAGAAGTGTGAAATTCGACTTTTATTTAAAAGTTATTATTCCCTGAAGTAAATAAAAAAGATCATGATCATGTTAGTTAAGACTAATGCTCGAGCTATATGTAATCCTTATCATAACTCCCGAAAAGTTAAATGTCTTTGAAGAGAGAAAAACCTTTTGGAAGAAGTATAAAGTAATGAAATGTGATCTCCCCCTCCAAGACTCATAAATTAAAGGGATCTCAATTGCCCATGCAAAGGCACGTATACTGGAAGTATACAAATATTACAGTTCTCCACTATAAAATTTTACAATAACCCTTGAAGAGGCATATGTACTGTAAACAAAAATTGAGATCTTCTATAGCGTTGCTCTGCATATTATGAAATGGTGAGGACCTTAAACCACAAAATTGTGGATGAATGTCGACATAATACTATTGTCCAAAAGACATAGCTATATTCATGGACATATATTGTAGACGCTTGAAGACGTCAAACGTTTTTTGTTAAAATGATTATTCGAACGAAAATTAAGATATCGAGATATAACTTATACCTCGAAACTAAAGGTTTACTGTGAAAACCTAGTATTGATCATATGCAAATATTTTATTGCATAATTAATATTTCTATGATCAGAATAATCCCTGAAGGATTCAAAAATGCCAGAAGCATATAATTCAGAAGAAGCAATTCAAGTAGAATCGGCTTCATTAGCCAAACGAGAAGTTTTTGGATCAGTAGTCCAGTCGCCTGAAGACGTCAGACCCGTTGGATACAAATGGGTATTTGTTGGAAAACGTAATGAGAAAAACGAAATCGTGAGATATAAGGCATGACTCGTTGTGCAAGGGTTCTCTTAGAGACCAGGCTTTGATTACGATGAGACATATTCTCCCGTAATGGACTCAATTACGTTTCAATTTTTAATAGGTTTGGCAGTTTCCGAAAGACTTGAAGTTCTTCTTATGGATGTGGTGACAACATATTTATATGGGTCACTAGATACCTATATATACATAAAAATCCCTGAAGGATTTAAAATGCCAGAAGCATGTAATTCAAATTCTCGTAACTTGTATTCAATAAAGTTACAACGATCTTTATATGGTTTAAAACAATCCAGACGAATGTGGTATAATCGTCTTAGTGAATATCTTATAAAGAAGGGATACATTAATGATCCTATATGTCCGTTGATGTTGTAAAATCGTGTTATTAAAAACTATACTCGCAAGTGCACGAATCGTGAAGATAAACACAACGGCAAGTAAGGTTCGTTCCCACGAGGAAAAGAGATTTATTAATTAAAACTAATTCTAATTAAAGTTAAATTAAAGCAACCAAAAGATTTGTTGAGATTTGAATTAAACTAAACTAAATTAAGAAAGTAATTAAAAAGAATGGTGTTTGTGATCAATGGAAAGAAAACACTAGGTCATCAATGATCCCCAATTATGAACACTCGATATATGGAATTAATTTGTAAACAAGATTCAATCAATTCTAGGGTTCATTCTTTGTCTTTAATGTGATTATTACCGTATGGTCATGGAATGAGTCACGTGCTCCCAACCACTATTCACCCTTGGTCTATGGTGTGAACAGAGATCGGAAACCCTTTAAGCGCAAGAATTAAGAACCAAATTCTATACTTTGCTTGGCCTATGCTAAAGATAAAATTCATTCATTCAAAAGAGTATTAATCAAGATTAGGTTTGGTCTATACTCTAACCCTAATTCTCAGATAGTCTTAACCCTAAAATCATGCCAAATAATTATCCACCCTTGGTCTATGGTGTGAATAAATATTAAAACTAATGAGGATTAAGCAATTAAGCACAATGAATAAATCAAGAATTAAATTGATGAAATAATAATTAATCCATTCATGAGCATTCACGAAAGGTTCACATTGATTCCCTAGTTATGGGATTAGTTACACATTTTGAAAATAAAAAGAGAAGAGAAAGAAAAGATAAAACCCATTAAGATCTCCAATGATGAATTCTCCTTCGTCTTCTAATCGTCAATGTGTAAAGATGGATGAGTGTGTGGTGATGTATGGTGGTGGAGTGATGGGGGACGGCCCCCTTGGTGGCTTGGGACCTCCCTTGGCTTCTCTCCCGAAATTAAGGTTCACAGGGGTTTAAATAGGCTTTAGATGATAAGTCAAGTCCTTAAACAACAAGGAAATTGGTTCCCTTTTGGAACTCTACCTTTTTGAGATTTAATTCTTTCCTAATCCACTCAAATTGATTACTTATTGAAAGATGATGAGGATTAGGTGTCAACTTGCTTTCTAAGACTCACACTCATGTCCAAGAAGGTAATATTTCCCGTTCCACAACTTGCAAAATAAATCCCGTCACTATTTACGGAATTATGACTGATCTAACCATCGGATACTAAAACGGACATAACTTCTTCTAGGAATATCGGAATTGCGATCCGAAAAGTGCGTCGGAAACTAGACTTCCGGGGATTTCCATCCATAGGTGGTAGGACACACAATTCAATTGGAGCTGAGAGATATGGCCCCCGCAATCTGGCTGTTCTGCACTGGCCGAAATTCAGCTTTTTGCTCCTTTTCTTCAAAATAACTTCTAACACCTCTTTCATGGAATGTGACCTATAAATGCTCAACAAACACATAAAATACCTAATTTCACCCAAGAACAAAGCACAAATAATAGGAAATGGGGACCTAAACTATGTATAGAAATAAACCGATCATCCGTGTATATTCATAAAGAAATCAGAAACTAGATTTGCCATAATAGCAGTATATGTCGATGACATGAATTTAATTGAAACTCCTAAAGAGCTTCTAAAAACTGCTAAATATTTGAAAAGAGAATTTGAAATGAAAGATTCGGGGAAAATGAAATTATTTCTCAACCTAGAGATCGAGCATAAATCAGATGGAATATTTGTTCATCAATCATCTTACGTCGAGAAGATTCTAAAAACAGATTCAACATGGATAAGTCTCATCCTTTGAGTACTCATGTGGTTGTTCGGTCTTTAGATCCCAAGAAAGATCCATTTCGACCTAAGGATATTGATGAAGTGATACTTGGTCCAGAAGTACCGTATCTTAATGTAATTGGTGCTTTGTTATATTTATCACAATGTACGAGACCGGATATTGCATTTTCTGTGAATCTATTGGCAAGATTCAGTTATGCGCCAGCTCGACGACATTAGAATGGGATCAAACATATTTTCTGATACCTTTGAGGAACTATAGACTTGGGTTTGTTTTATTCAAGGTCAAATAGTTCAAAACTAGTCGGTTATGCTGATGCTGGTTATCTCTCCGATCCTCAAATAGTTCATAAGTCACGTTCACAGACTGGATATGTTTTCACATATAATGGTAAATTGCTGGGCTCTACCAAGCAAACTCTTGTTTCTACCTCTTCTAATCATTCTGAGATTTTTGTGCTTCATGAAACAAGTCGAGAGTGTGTATGGTTGAGCTTGTATTGCATAAGTCAGAGGAGGATACATCAAGGGAGACAGAACCAAGCACATATCACCAAAGTTCTTCTAAACTCATGAACTTCAAGAAAGTCAACAAATTGATGTCAAGCAGATAAGGTGTACGAATAACCTTGCAGATTTATTTACGAAGACCTTACCAACAACAACATTAGAGAAATTGATTTATGGCATTGAGATGCGTCGACTTAGCAAATTACAAGATTGAGAATGAAGCACTTTTCAGGGGGAGAGCATTCTTCATTTGGACATTTGTGCACTGCACTCTTTTTCCCTTGATCAGGTTTTGTCCCACTGGGTTTTCCTGACAAGGTTTTTAATGAGGCAGTATTTAAGCACGTCCAGTTTTTTTTAGAAGAATTTCATACATTATTATCATGGTAGCGTACGTCTAAGAGGGAGTGTTGTAATATAATTGACTTCCACCATCTAGAGGATAATTCGCTATTAATTTTCTTGATCTCTTTTCCTATTTCATTGTAAAGTAACTATTTATCTTCTGTTTCATTGTAAATTCAATTCTCTTTATGCCTATATGTAGACTCACTGTATGAGCTTTCGAGATACAGATAAATAAACTCATAGAATTAATTTCCTCTCATTCTTCTCTCTTGGTTAGTATTATTACATTCCATATTTTTATGCTTTGATTTATAACAAAAATATATATTATAATAATATAACATATAAAATATTAAATTAATTTTTAAATCAGATTGAATAAATTTAATATTTTAAATATAAATAATATAATTTTAAAGAAAAAGGAACAAAAGACGGGGACAAAAATAGTCTCAGCCAAAAAAAAAACTGAAAAATACAATACTATAAAAGGAGAAAAGGACAGCACATAGTCCGATCCCTGTCTAATGCTGTGTAACAAACTCAGCCCAGGTGATCAAACATTCAAGAAGACAACATGAGTTTTTTATGCGACTTACCAGGCAAGTAGCCCTGTTAATTGTTTCAGCATAATAACCTGAAATATTCTTAGCATCTTCCAGAATCCAGGATATTCAGAATAACATCCATGAAATCACTCTCTTCCAGCTTTCTGATCCTCACATAACAACGACATTCTCTTCTGTTTATGCTCCTCCAATTAAACTGTCCAATTCTTTCGCTGTCCTCTTCATAGCTTTCTCATATCCATTGAAATCCCACCACCCCAGAAATGGTATTGCATCAGACAACACAATAACACCAAACAAAAACGCAAATTCTCTAATCAATTTCTGGCAATCAGCAGTATTATCCCCAGAGAATCTTTTTCCTCCGATCAATCTCAATGAAATATTCAAAGTCAAATCAGCAAACCACTGTTTCAAGTCCAACATAACTCCACTTTGATTCTATACGTGATATTTCTTTCTATGTATATTAAATAGAAATAGAAATCTAATTATAACATATGTTCTTGTTGACAAATTGGCTCACTTCCACCTACCACACCCTTCACCTACCACTCACCAACTCCTTGAATGTATATTGTTGACAATGGGAAAAAAACCAAACCACCATGTTGAAAATGGGGGATGGTTGTCTCTGTCTTTCCCCTATAAATAAAACCGTCAGCAAGGCAATAATATCATGAGAGAAAACAAGCAGCAGAGAAGCAAAGCTTCCAGAGAGAGTTCTTGAGAGTTTTAGAGAAAAAACTCTGTTTTCTGTAATTCTGAAATATATTAGTTTGCTGCCTCCTGTGGATGTAGGCAGTTGCCGAACCACGTAAATATTTGTGTCTTTGTGTTGTGTGCGTTTTTCTGTTTAATTTCTGGCCATTTCCGCAACAAATTGGTATCAGAGCTTTGGTTTTGGTAAAGTCCAAAAATTTCAAAGTGCTTGAATCGCTTTTCGGAGGGTACCGTTGTGTTCCTCTCGGAAATACGATTCCAACGCCGGTGACCGCATCTCAAACGGAGCTCAAACGAACTCTCTAGCTTCGGTCAAAGTTCGGTCAACTCTGGAAAATTTCCAACAATTTGCTGCAGAAATTTTCAAGGAAGAAGACGACACTGTAGCGCCACGTCATCAGCCACGTCAGCGCCCAGTCAGCCGCCACCTCGCCGTCCAGTCATCGCCACGTCAGCGCCACGTCATCGATAAGCCACGTCAGCGCCACGTCGCCTCTTAGGAGAATATTCTGTTACCATCAGAGAATATTCCGTTATCTGCAGAATATTCCGTTACACTAACGGAATATTCCTGAGTCAACTCGGTCCAAAAGTGTTTTTGCCTAACTCAGTGCAATTTTCACCCGTTTTCGACAAAGTCGGACTTGTTTTCAGCTATTTTGACCGTTCCTGACGCAACCGTACCATCCGTTTCAGCTAATTCCGCTTGTAAGTATTAGTTTTACTTAGTCAAGCTTTATTAACTCTATTTCCGGGCATGATGGAAGATCCAAAAGCTGGAGAAATCTTGGAACAGTCAACTGAACCTCAGACCTCGGCATCAACCAGCAGTTCTTGGCAAAGAAGCTCGATATCAAATGCGAAGTTTGATATTGAGAAGTTTGACAGCACCAACAACTTCGGCATGTGGCAATGCGAAGTTCTGGATCTGTTATTCCGGGAAGGATCCGATATTGCCTTGATTTCCAAACCTGAGAATATTTCCGATGAAGATTGGAAGTATGTAAATCGTCAAGCTTGCGGCACAATTCGGTTGTGTTTAGCTAAGGACCAGAAGTACTTTGTCATGAAGGAGACTATGGCATCAAGTCTCTGGAAAAAATTGGAGGACAAGTACATGACGAAAAGCATAGAGAACCGACTCTACCTGAAGAAGAAGCTCTTTCGTTTCCAGTACAAGAAAGATAAAGCTGATGATGTGGAGGATTCAGCTTTTACAGTTGCATCATCAGACAACCATTCTGATAGATGGATTATGGATTCTGGCTGTTCCTATCATATGTGTCCCAACAGGCAATGGTTTTCAAGCTTCCAGAAGCTTGACGGAGGAGTTGTTCTTATGGGCAATGACAACACCTGCCAGACGAAAGGGATAGGAACTATCGGCTTGAAAATGCACGATGGTACAATCAGACGACTGACAGACGTCAGGTATGTTCCTGATCTGAAGAAGAACCTCATTTCACTAGGGGTCTTAGACTCCAGCGGTTACAAGGTGACCATGGAAGATGGAGTCCTGAAGGTTGTACGAGGTGCATTCTTGGCAATGAAAGGTACTCGACAGAGAAATCTGTATTTTCTGGACGGGTACACAGTCACAGGGAGAGCAGCCGTCTCCAGCAGTTCCGACGATGAGTCATCTGATACTTCTCGACTCTTGCACATGCGCTTAGGGCATGTCGGTGAGAAGGCTTTGCAAGGTTTGGTGAAGCAAGGTCTCCTGAAGGGTGCAAAGACAGGTAAACTTGATTTCTGCGAGCATTGTGTCATGGGCAAGCAGACAAGAGTGAAGTTCAGCACCGCCATTCATCGTACAAAAGCAACACTGGATTACGTTCACACTGATGTTTGGGGGCCTTCCAAAAATGCTTCATTGGGAGGTAAACATTATTTTGTGACGTTTATTGATGATTTCTCCAGGTATGTTTGGGTATACACCATGAAGCATAAATATGAAGTTCTGGATATCTTTCTTCAATGGAAGAAGATGATTGAAAACCAGACAGGCAGAAAGATTAAAAGGCTCAGATCAGACAATGGCGGGGAATACAAATCAGATCCTTTCATGAAATTTTGTCAGGCTGAAGGGATAATCAGACACTTTACAGTTCCTGGCACGCCACAACAGAAAGGTGTAGCAGAACGGATGAACCGTACTTTGGTGGAGAAAGTTCGATGTATGCTTTCTCAATCCGGCCTGAGCAAGACATTCTGGGCAGAGGTTTTGATGTATGCCTCTCATATAGTCAATAGACTACCTGCTTCTGCACTTGATGGGAAAACTCCCAAGGAGGTATGGTCTGGACAACCTGTTTCAGATTATGATCGATTGCATATATTTGGATGTCCAGCATACTTTCATGTTACAGAATCCAAACTGGATCCTAGGGCCAAGAAAGTTGTTTTCTTGGGCTTTAGTGAAAGAGTTAAGGGATTCAGACTATGGAATTCCGAGTCAAAGAAGATCGTCTTAAGCCGAGACGTTACCTTTGATGAATCTGCAATGCTGAAACAAATACCTCCAGACACAGAGAATGAGAATCCAAATTCTCTACAACAGGTGGAGTTTGAGACTCCTAAGAAGTCAGAAAAGGCTTCTCCGACATTCAACCGTCCTGATGATGATTCTGATAGTCAGGACGAGATATCAGTTGAGGTGGAGGATTCAGAACCATTATCTGAGATCAGACAACAGCCAGAATCCATTGCCACCAGCAGACCGAAACGAGACATTCGGATGCCCGCCCGTTACACAGACATGGTAGCATACGCTCTTCCAGTAACTGATGATGATGTTCCGTACACCTTTAGAGAAGCTGTGCTCAGTACGGACAGTGTCAGGTGGACGAAGGCGATGGATGGGGAGATGCAATCACTTCATCAGAATGAAACTTGGAAGTTGACGCCACTTCCAAAAGGAAAAAGAGCTATAGGGTGCAAATGGGTCTATGCCAAGAAAGAAGGTACTCCTGGCAAAGACAACATCAGATACAAAGCCAGATTAGTAGCGAAAGGCTACGCACAGAAGGAAGGAATAGACTACAATGAGGTATTCTCACCTGTTGTCAAGCATTCATCTATTCGGATTCTATTGGCTTTGGTTGCACAATTTGATCTGGAGTTAGCTCAACTCGACGTGAAGACTGCATTCCTCCATGGTACTTTGAACGAGGAAATCTATATGTCTCAGCCATAAGGGTTCAAAGTTCCAGGACGTGAGAATTTAGCTTGCAAGCTGAGCAAGTCTCTGTATGGTTTGATAGCTTCATGATGACTCAGAAGTACACACGCAGTCATTTTGATCACTGTGTATACTTTCGCAAACTCCAAGATGGTACATTTGTCTATTTGCTTTTATATGTGGATGATATGCTGATAGCATCTAAGAGCAAGGTGGAGATCGACAGGCTGAAGGCTCAATTGAGCTCAGAGTTCGACATGAAGGATCTTAGAGAGGCAAAGAAGATACTTGGTATGGAGATCAAAAGAGACCGAGCAAAAGGTACCATCTGTTTGACCCAGACTTAGTATTTGAAGACTGTACTTCAGAGGTTTGGCATTGATAGCAAGTCTAAACCTGTAAGTACACCGTTAGCTCCACATTTCAAACTGAGTGCACTGATGTCACCAACTACTGATGATGCAAAGAGGCAAATGGATCATGTTCCATATGCAAATGTTGTTGGTGCCTTGATGTATGCGATGGTGTGTACTAGACCCGACATTTCACACGCCGTAAGTATGGTGAGCCGTTACATGCACAATCCTGGTAAAGGCCACTGGCAAGCAGTGAAATGGATTCTACGGTACATTCAAGGTACTGTAGATATTGGTTTGAAGTTCGAGAGAGATCAGACAATTGACAAACATATCATAGGATATGTTGATTCTGATTATGCTGGTGATCTTGACAAACGCCGATCTACTACTGGTTATGTGTTCACTATGGCAGGAGGACCAGTAAGTTGGAGATCAACTTTACAGTCAACAGTGGCTTTGTCTACTACTGAGACAGAGTATATGGCTGTAACAGAAGCTTTCAAAGAAGTCATTTGGTTTCGTGGTTTGATCAGGGACTTGGGTATTGTTCAGGAAAACATGGAGATTTTCTGTGATAGCCAGAGTGCCATTTGTTTGGCAAAGAATCAGGTCCATCATAGTCGCACCAAGCATATAGACGTCCGTTACCACTTTATTCGTGAAATAGTAGATGAAGGGAATATTCTACTTCAGAAGATCGGAACTGCAGACAATCCTGCAGATATGTTAACAAAAGTGGTAACAGGGATCAAGTTCCAACACTGTATGGACTTGATCAATCTCTCTCGAGCTCGTAGCGCCTAAAGGGCGTAATGGAGGCAGCATCGATTGGTGGATTCTCGCCAAGGTGGAGATTGTTGACAAATTGGCTCACTTCCACCTACCACACCCTTCACCTACCACTCACCAACTCCTTGAATGTATATTGTTGACAATGGGGAA
The DNA here is from genome assembly GCA_033220585.1 of Dipteronia sinensis. Lineage (NCBI taxonomy): Eukaryota > Viridiplantae > Streptophyta > Magnoliopsida > Sapindales > Sapindaceae > Dipteronia > Dipteronia sinensis. Next base: position 4,193,032 of record CM065638.1, on the reverse strand, counting down.
AAAACCAAACCACCATGTTGAAAATGGGGGATGGTTGTCTCTGTCTTTCCCCTATAAATAAAACCTTCAGCAAGGCAATAATATCATGAGAGAAAACAAGCAGCAGAGAAGCAAAGCTTCCAGAGAGAGTTCTTGAGAGTTTTAGAGAAAAAACTCTGTTTTCTGTAATTCTGAAATATATTAGTTTGCTGCCTCCCGTGGACATAGGCAGTTGCCGAACCACATAAATATTTGTGTCTTTGTGTTGTGTGCATTTTTCTGTTTAATTTCTGGCCATTTCCGCAACAGTTATATCTTAATTAATATTATTATCTCATTCATGTCTCTTCTAATCTTACTTATCTCACCCTAATAACATGTCATGCTTCTGATAAGTTATTTATTTTAATATAATCAATATATGTTAATTTATACAATTAAAACATGTAAACCAAACATATATAATTTATATTTAACTGTTAACATATTTTACCAAACAAATTTCTATCATTTTAAAAAATTAACTAGTTTTTGGATGTTATAAAAATACTAGGAGTACAATTTAAATTTTAATTAGTTTAATTTCTAACTCTTAAACACTATTATTGAATCATGAATTAAAAGTCATAAGGTTTTTCTATATTATTTTTAGAGTAATTTTAGACATTTCAACTATATATCTTAACTTGTATTCCAACTACTAATGTATTCCAACTACTAATGTATCAATTGATACACATGAACATTAAACATATTGCAAATTTATTTTATTCATTTATTAATTTAATTTTCATATTATATATATGAATAACTCTTCACTCGTTGCCATCATTTCGTAGAATAATATCGGAATTGTTGAAAATATGATTAGTGGTAGCTCATTAGAGTTCATACTTCATAATCGGATTGAATTCAATATTTTTGTAGACTTTGTTAATTTTGTTATAAAGACTACAAGAAGTAAAAGCAATACATCAGAAGCTAAATTTTATTTCACTTTAGTTTAAACAGACTATATATCAAAATTCAGAAGCTAAATTTCATATATAAAGACAAAAAGAGGTAAAACCTCTACAAAGCTACAATCATTTGGTCCCAATAATTTCATTGATGTTCATAAAACTTAGCTTCAAGACATGGAGTCAAGAGAACTCGATGTGGGGTTGCTTTCAAATTTGTCAAGCCAGTGCTCTCAGTCATGGCCACATCTTCATTTGATAGCAAAGAAACTTCAAAACTATGTAAAAAGCTAGCAAGTGTAAAATGCACCACTTTCAGGGCTAGTGAGGCACTGAGCCCCTGGACATGATGATCTTCTTCCAGAGCCAAATGGAATTAGTTCAAAATTTTGACCCCTGACATCTATGTCTTTGTGGCTAGTCAAGAATCTCTTAGGACGGAACCTGTCAAGATCAGGCCAAACACGGTCCTCGGGCTGGATTTTCCAGGCATTCACCATTAAACGTGTACCAGCAGGAATATGATAGCCGTTTGAGAGTGTGCAATCTTCCATTGCTGCTCGAAGAGCAATGATTGGACTAGGCGGGTATAGATGTAGTCTCTTTGATTATCGCTTGAAGGTAGATCAGATTTTTGATATCGGATTCCTCCACCTGCCTATCCTTGCCAATGTAGATGTGTTGCTCTTCTTGTGCCTTTTTTTAACTAATGAGGATTGTTGAGAAGTAGAGACAGAGCCCATATCAACATGACTTTTATCGCATCTCCTCCTAAAATTAAATTCTGCAAAACAAGAGCAAGAGCTCATCCTTGGACTTATTAACAATAGAATCATAGAAAAACATGATAGAGAAGAATGTTGAAAACCGAAAAGAATTCATGTGATAGACTGCATACAGTTGGGACAAAGTCTAGACAAACTCACTTTTTCTTTTCACTTCTTGTCACATGTTTTCTTCTTTGTAAAACTCAAATAAGTTGGGAGTTGGGACAAAGTCTATGTTTTGTCCAAATAACCTATTCCATGGATTTTTCTTGGACTAGAAACAGATGACTTCATGACCGAAATCCAGGAACACGAGGAAGCTAGGTTCCTAGAATATGTTAATGAACATGAATATAGCGATCCTAACCTCGATGATGAAGTTTATTATAACATAGACTCAAAGCCAAGCTAAAACAGAAAAGATTCTCATCGGTAGACAAGAAAACAACAAAAACTAGGTAAAAATATTTAGAGAAAACAATTGTTCTGATTCCTGAACAGTTAAAAGCAAGTTATGATCGGAAGACGACAATGGCAGTAACCACTAGTCAGTAGCTTTTACTGTATAACTTTTGACAATTTGTAAAAAGATTCATTTACTATTTACTTTTTGAAATTTCCTTCAGATCACCTGTTTTGGCATTTTCCTTTCATTTTTGTTCAAATCAAAACACTGCCCTCTACATGAAATTGAGTTACTCACCAGGCAAGTGGCCTTGCTACTGGTATCGGCATCATAACCAGAAATGTTGGCTTCTTCCAGGATGTTGAGCATTGCATCCATGAAATCCTGTTCTTTCTTTTCTCCCCAGACGACAATTGCTTCTTTTTATGCTCTTCCAACCAACTTCCGATTAGAGTATCCATTAAAATCCAACCACCAAAGAAATGGTATTGCATCAGACAATAGAAACACACCAAACAGAAAAACAAAATCCCTCATAACTTTCTGGCAGCTCCGTGCCTCTCCTTCTTCACTATCAGCACTAGCTCCAAAGTATCTCTTCCCACCTACCATTCTCAAAGCAATATTGTGAGTCAAATCTCCAAGCCATTCTTTGATATCAACCATAATTCCACTATCAGTCCTCTTATTGCTGTCTCTACCTCTGAAGTTCGTATACCCTTTAGCATATCAATCCGGTGGCTCGACAGAAGTTCCATTGTAGATATTTTGTGCATCTCGCGCCAGTAAGAACCACAAGGAGAAAATCCAAACATAGCATAGTCATAACCTTGTAACTTGGAGGCTGCAGTGCTTGGTCTGGTGCAAAAAAGTGTCATGGCAGTGAAACACTCTCTGGCGGCTTCCCAACTATTCAAAACCAAGACTCTGTGTGAATCAAGTCTTATAGTGAAAACAGGTCCATATTTGTCAGCCATGGCACCTAGTGTTTTGTGGGTCAGTTGCTGGTCACCGAATAGGTGCATATGGCCAATAATAGGCCAAGCACCACCAACTTGTGCCTAAGCTGACTGAAGACCTTTTGTTTCAGATAAAAATATTCTCATGGCCGTATTTTTCTTTCGAACATAAGAATTGCCATCTATTGTGCTATTGCTAACCAATCCCATTATGTTGTTTTGTTTGACTCTTCAGATTATTTAAAAGTTAGTAGTATCAATTTTCTAGGCTTTAGCAGATGCAAAAATTATGCCAGTTAGCTGAAATTAAATTCCAGAGTAGTAAATTAGTCCCTTCCTAATAACAGAAACTTTGTTGTCACTTTGAATCTCAGAATCAACAAAGATTGTTCTTAAATAGAACTATTACAACAAAAATCACATTGGAATCAATATCTTCATTAAGACGCATCAGAGCAAAAACTGACAAAAAACAATGAGATCGACACACAACAAAGAAATATAATAAACTGACAAGGAACAATAGCTTAATGTAAAATTCCAAAATTGTTGTATCTGATACAAGATACATTTAGCTGCCTCACCAATATCTTGAATCCTTAGAAATACATGGACATTAGACATCATCAATTTGACAAGGAGCTCAGAGGTTTGGAACATCGTATTAAAATGAGCAATCAAACTAGAAAGAATGCCTGTGATGGAGAATGGATTTATCAAGCTGCTTCTGTATCATGTTTACTTCCAAGGTCACCGAAGTTCTTTTTCCCTTCATCCTCAATAGCTTTTACAACTTCAAAGAAGCGACGCCTGGATGTTGGCAGCCTTGACAATGTTAAACAAATGCCTTGCAACCTGATTGCAACATAACAGAGAGAATGAATGAGAGAATAATCCATAACTATGCAAAATACATTTCTAAATATGAATATCAAGAGACAAATAGAAAAATTAAATAGTACCTCCTATTTATACCCTCCAACTGAGCTCTTTTAATTGGATCCTCAGGAGGAATGCCACCATTCTGCCAAGATTCAATTCTTGCCGTATCACCATTATAAAGGCAAAATTTGAGGAAATACTGCTCCTCAGTTTCATTTAAATTTAAACTCCTGATTTGCTCTTTCATGATACACATTGGTTCATATAGCCAGTCAAAAACTCTTCCTTCAGGTCTATTCACGCTGGTTATTTCAACATTATCACCTGAAAAGAAAAATGAAAGATAATATATACCGCTTCTCATGCCAAGCTGTCATGTACTGAATTTCCATAAAAGCAATAACGAGGTAAATCCCACCAAGGGCAATGTGTTATTCCTCTGCACACTATTAACTTTCTCATGGACCCCATTTTAAACATTGAAGAAAAATTCAGGGCAAAAATGGCAAAACAGAAAAGAGATAAAACAATTGATATAAATATTGGGATTATGTAGTAAAGAGTATTTTGGTTGACCACGAATCCACAAATCTCCAATCAAACAGCAGAAATATGATTGAGATAACTAGTCATTAAGTTCGTGCACATGAGAAAAATTAAACACACAGATAGAGGTATATCAGCTAAATAATTCTTACGCAAGCTAAAACCCCTGGAACCACTCCTGATAGAGTGGATGAAGCATTCAAGAAAAGCATACGCTGGAATTCTAATGTTCACTATCTTGTTCTTTGAGTATCGCCACTCGGCCCACTCTTCTAGATCAGAAATTTGAATTGCTCCATCTCTCAAAAGTTCTTTTCCAATATCCTTGCATGCTGTGAAGAAACTATCCAGTAACTAGTATAGACACCAGAAGCACAAGTTAGAAATACATGTATCCATTCTCACCCCAACCAACTTGATTCTCAATGGAAGGATATATAAAGAGTATGGAATTGGAGGGTGGGCATAATTTAAGCAATGAATTGGCCTTCCTCCATTTATTTGATGTCTTACCATTGCAACCTTCAGTGTCTTATCTTTCTCTGAGGCGGTCCTTATCAATGGTTCACTGGGATAAATAGCATCAAACTGATCCCGCAGTCCTTGTATGGGAAGCATCAACGCACTGGAATCCATCCGTTCGCGATATCTTGGTCTGGCTGGCCATATAAGTAGAAGGTATTATGCAGTTCACCAAGTATCATGAAATTGATATTCATAAGTTGGTAATAGTACTAAAAGAGTTGCAGACCTGGGGAAGCAGGAACCCTCTCGCAGGTAAAGTAAATCGTTGGTGTATTCATCAAACACAGATACAGAAGCAATTACATAGAGCAATCCTCTCTTGGTAGAGTTTTCCTGGTATATAACAAAGTAATTAAGCAACAAACACAAGGGAGCAGGCACTCATGCGCACAGATATGCCCTGAGCATTATGAACTCTAAAATCAAAGAAAGAGCTAAAAGATGGCTACAACTATAATCTGATGATCAAATTCACACCTGATAAGCAACAACAGCAGCATAACAACCAAATCCAACACTTGAAAGCACGCCAGCAATAATTCCCAGCACAACCACAATAGGCCACAACAAAATCCAAAACCCAGCAAAGGGAACACAAACTGTTTCCAGGAATGGGCCCTCCCTCCCGATAAGATCTTGTATAAGCCGGTACCACCCTTTGAATAGCAATATGGGAGCTTTATACAAAACTATAGCGGTAATAACAATCAAGTCTACCAAAATCCCAAGAGTTGCTGACAGAAAGCAACCAGCAAATCTAAGAACCCTGTGAACAAGGAAGGTGAAGTTCGTTATATTATGATAATTACATACCTGAACTTTAAAGCTCTGTTGATATTACGTAATGCAGTCAAGAATCACAATATCATGAAAGAATAAAGTACAGCTTGAGAGTCCAACAGCTAAACAACTCTTCTTCTTTTAACATAATCTATATACTAAAATGCAAGAAATTAAAATCAATTTTGCATAGATTAATACTCGAGTTCAATAGGCTCCTCCCCATTTGACTCGAGCAGCTCATCCACAACAGAGAAGTATGAGTGGAAGGAAAAATCTGCAAAATCCCGTACAATGGTGCATGCCCCCTGAACACAGGTCCAAGTGCCATCCTGTTAAGGAAATACTAAAAGAAATTAATTTTCTTGACTAAGCACAGTGGAATCTCGCCATATTCAAACACAATATTAAAGTAGCTGAACGACGAAACCATTACCGTGAAGCAATATACCACCCTCAAATACCATGGAACCCCTTCCTTGCTAATAGCCCTGAATGTCTCCATGACAGGCCAAATAAAGCCATACCCCAAACCCATAACCACACTCCCAATAGTTCCTACTACTACATAAAGTGCTGTTTGTACTGGAACAAGTAAGATCAGGAGGCACTTCAAAATTGGGCCAAATTTCTTGGTTCTGTTTCCAATAACACAAAATACACCAATATAAACAAGTTGTGTATATAGAATAGAGTATACATAGAAAAACAACTAGATGCTCGTCTTATTCTCAATTCAGCTATGAAATAAAATTTAAGGAAGAGTCACCTTGCTACGGAGAAGGTACTCCAAAAAAGATGAGTGGGACATAATCCAACAGCAACTCCGGTAACACCAAAAGCAATTATTAAACACACAAATGGACTGAATACAACAACTGTTCACATAAAGCAACGAAAGAATCAACAACAATTGTTAATTTTGCATACTTGTTGTATTTGTTCTGTTTATTAGTATTGTTATATTCTACCTTTGATGATTCCAAGAAAAAAGAGAAACAAAAAAACAGGAACGAAGAAGATAGAGTAACAGAGATAGGTCAAGATCTTCAAGGGACCACAACCCATTTTCTATGCTCCAGCTCCTGTTTTCCCTGCAATAACATTCACACACACAAATTACTTAAAAAGAAAAAATCCCCATCTCTATTTTACACCAATTAATCATTTTAGCTATCTGTTTGGTTGCTGAGAAAAATAAAAGTACCAATCTTTCTGCGTATCTTGCTTGTAAAATAATGAAAGCAAAAATTCCCAGATAAGATTCCCAATAAAGTGCAATTTGAGAACCAATTTTTTATTAGAAAAACAAAACAAAATAAAAAGAGCAAGCAAGAGAGAAGAGAAAATTACAAAAATTGAAGCAGCCGATTTAGAAATCACCAATTTTATAATAGAAAGCAGTTCCATAACCATTAAGGACAGTGATGTCAACTTCCAGCGTATAACATGGAAATTGCAGTGTAGACAAGAGACTCTCTCTCTCTCTCTCTCTATGCCGTTCACGCTCCACCGTGTATATATTTTTTTAAAAATATAAAGGGAAAGTTGAAAATCGAGTCCCTAACTTTTGATAAAATCACAGATATAATGAAACTTTTTTAAACTTTCAGTTTTGTACTCTTAAACTAATCATTTACTCTTAGAATTAATTATTGACTGTCAAACACTTCAAAATGTCCAAATTACATCTAAGTTACCTATTTTATCGATAATTCTTTAAATAAATTCTTAAAACAAGTGAAAAATTTTAAGAAATTAAAAAAATAAATAAACATATGATAATAACAATACAAAAATTAATTTCAAAAAACAATTCAAAATTTTTTTAAATTAATAATAAAGCATAACAGCATAAAAGTAAAAAAAAATTAATTATTTTAAATTATAAATTATAAATTATATAAAAAAAATCTAAATCTCCACCAATTGGATCTTACCACATTAGAAAAACAAATCATTTTAAATTTTTTTATATTATTATCTGAATTTTTCTAATTTTTTTATTTATTGTTTTTATTTGATTTTTTGTAATATTTGTATTGCTAAAACAAATTATTGTTATTTTATTTCTTAAAATTATTTGCATGTTTTCAAAAAGTATTTAAAGAATAATTGATGAAATATATAAATTATGGGAAATTTGAACATTTTATAGTGTTTGATAGATTAACAGTTAGGGGCCGTTTGGTATACTGTCATCTTTTCATGGGAATGAGAATCTCAAAGCATTCTCATGTTTGGTAGGAGGTTTGGGTTTTTGGTTTCCTAGGAAAGTGATTCACATCTCAATAGGTAGGTTTCAGATGACCCTCCATATGATTCCCACTGTAGGACCCACCATCATTAAAAAAATATATTTTTATTTTATTTTCTCTTCTTCATTCAACTAATAACAAAAATCCTCAATTCATTTCACTGAAAACCCTAATCTTTAACATCAAATTCCATCCCCAATTCGATTTTCAATCAATCAAATTCCATCAATCCTTAACATCAAATTCCATCACCAGCACAAAAACTTGTTCGATTGCAGCAAGACCTGGGTTGCTAGATGATGACGGTGACGAGGAGGAGCTTCGACGACGACGGCGAGGTCGAGGACGAGGAGCTTCGACGACGACGACGACGGTGAGGATCTCGACGAGGAGCTTCGACGACGACGACGACGAGGATCTCGGGCGGACTGAGGCGACACGACGACGACAAACACGAACCCGGCCAGAGGCGACGTCGACGACGACGTGGAGGCTGGACGGAGAAGATGAAGATGGCAAAGAAAATGTGGAGGTTTTTTTTTTTCTTGAAAATGATCTCTTTTCTTGAAAGAGATGAAGATGGCAAAGAAAATGTGTGAGTTTTTTTTTAACATATAATTGGACTTTGAATTTTTTAAGTTTTTAATTTTTTAGTTTTTAATTAAAAAAAACAAATTCCAATGTATACCAAACACTATTACTTAATATTCTCAGGAATCCGACATAATATTCTCATGCACAACCAAACACATATATACAACTTTCCCAAGAATCATATTCCTAGGTTTCACCTTTCCAGGAATCACGTTATTTTGATTACCCCATACCAAACGACCCCTTAATTCTAAGGTTAATATTTAGGTCAAGCATACTAAGCTGTAATTTTGATAAAAGGTTATTCTAACTGCAATTGCAACTAAATTCATGGTACCTTTTTGCTATTTTCCTAAAAACAAAATTATACTTACTTTTCTTTTCTTTGTAGAAAAATAAAATAATACTTGCTTTATACTACTTTATATATATATATATATATATATTAAACTTCTAGATGATGTCCGAATTGTACGTCGGTAGTGCACCTCTCTTCCACATCTGTTGGTTAGGGTTCGAATCCCACCATATATATTTTATAAACATGTGTGGAGGGTTTTCTCCCGATTAGTGGGAGTGATTGTCCAAATCGTATATGTATTGTCAGGTCCTAAATTAATAAATAAACAAAGGTGTCCTGGGCCACGGCTGCAGCGCAAACAAACGTGGAACACTGGAACGTGAGATCCAGCGCAACAAACTGGTCCCATGAGACCATGTGACCTTACAAAATTTCAATCAACACTTGCACAAAGGTCTTTAGAATACATAATGTCTGGACTCGTTTTACTCTTTTGACAGCTTGTATATAGATTGTTCCATACTTCCATTTTTGCCCATAAAACTACAATAACCGTAGGGAGACCTCTCTCGTTGGAAGCCGACTTATTATGATTATATTATAAAAGTGGATTTCGAGATTACGTTTGCGGTGTATGATATCGGTAGGTCCTTGTAAACATTGTTAAATTAATTTTATTTAAATGAAAAAACTTTAGAATAAAGAAATATGAAAAGATAAACGGGTTGTTTTGGAACAAAAGTTTGATATTTCGTATCTTTTTATGTTTCGTTTTAAAATTGATTTTGTTTAAGATAACATTCATAAGCTTTTCGCTCAATAAACAATGATTTAAGAGTAATCATCTTGCATTCTAATGACCAAACAGTTGGTTTATAAATTATTCCTCTCCTCTCTTTACATTGCACAAAGTCCCTTCTCTTTCAGTCAAACTAGCAAAAGTTGATTGAGTGAGTGCATGCAATTGCAGATTTCCATTGCAATTACGTCCCTTTTTGAAGCATCAAACTGTTTTGATCTGATCTGTGGTGATCACTTGCACCTTCATTTCATTGCATTTTTTCCCTCTTGTGCAGATAAATTCAATCAAACATTTGTCTCCTACATTCAGATTGTGATTGTTGTAGTAGTTGATCCATCCCTTCGATATATTAACACGACCGTCCTTCCCCCAAGAAACCTTCACCGGCCACTTCTTTCCCTTTTCATCGCAAAGAGTCATATCTGTATTCAATTCGATACTGTTCGATTTCACCACATATCCAGAAACATACTACAAGCAGCAAGCAACAATAATATGAGACACATTATTGATAACTAAATATTCTAATAGTATACTACTTTTAAGTACATGTATAAAAGACTTCAGATATTCAAATAACTCACCACAAAATATTTGGACCCTATGGTTGTCACAAAATATGGATTCTTTGGGACAACATATGCTGCATTTTTGCAAGTTTTGCATTCTACAACAGCTGTTACAGAAGATGGACTGAACATCAAACGTATGGCAACGCTTTGAAATGTAGTCAGAATTATAAGATTGTGAAACTACAACTTACTGCCTGATTTTTTAGTTCTTCTGAGGACAATTTCTGAGTACTTCTTCTGGCGGGCATGATCAGGTATACCGGAAGTATGCTCTTCTTCCGTCTCTTTTTCTTTCTTTACAAGAATAACGTCCAATTTGCCTTCCTTGATGCATCCATTTCTACCAAATATATTCACCGTAAATATAGAATGTGTATTATTGTATTTGAAAGTGAGAAAGTCCCCTGTCTCTAAAGAGTGTTGAATTGCAAAGCTTTGCCAGCCATTTGTTATAGCTAGTTGGCCTCCTTCAGATTCTTCTAATCTGCAATGCCACTGCCTTCCAGCATTGTCTTCGAGAATGACATCTTTCGGTATTCTCTCATTCAAGTGCCTGACAAAAGCCGGTGGTATGACCTTCACAGTAATGAAATTCAAAATGTTTATCATCATCGGTTAGATAATAGAAAGAAGCACAAAACAATTGAACATGATACAAGAACCATTCCAAATTTATATCATACTTGATTTACCCTTTTGTAGTATCAATATTTGCTACATGAAAAGACTGATTTATATAACTCAAGTGCAATGCAATACAAACTATTTGAAGGATAAAGCAACTTCAACTTCAACTTTTACTTCAGTTTTTTTCTTGTATGCAGGTTTTCAGGTAGTGTGAAACTATTTGAGGGAGGTCAGATGAATTGGAAGTTTAGTATCAAATGCAACTAATTTGTAGAAACATAAAAGGCCAAAGTTCTCACATTCATTTATGCATGTTATCTTTTCTAGAAATAGAAGGCCAAAGTGTCTTGTGGTCTTTGTCTAAGTAGAATAAAACCATCCATAATTCATAGCTTTTTACAAACACTTGGTGGGTGTAAATGCATATTTTTTAGGATAAATTTTTCTTATGGGTTAAGAACAAGAATCTCATCTGAATATTAAAAAATAAAAAATCGATTTCAAAAATATTTTAGTTAAAATTATATATATATTTTTAAAAAGATTAACAAAGCATATTTTTTTTTTAAAAGATAATATCTCATATTCGAGTCTCCGCTACCACAATTATAAAACCATTTTATCAAGGGTATGTATGACCTAGCGAGATCAATAACTTTCGAATGTAACTCCTACAACGGGAAAGTGTTGTCTTCAAACTTCACGATTTAATGGGAAAAAACAGGACTCGAACCTCTATCGAAGAAGTTAATGGAATTGCTCGATCACTTTGCTAAGATTGGTTGCACAACTTAAACATACATTCATGCATGCCCTAAACTCAACAAAGTTACCCTCAGTCATGCCTAATATTGTTGCCATGTATAAAGGGAGAGAGAGAGAGAGACTTACCAGTTGCTGAGAACTGAATCTGGGGATATAAACTTTGAAGAATTCATGTTCATGGTTATCAGAAAAAGACCTATGCCTGCTTTCTTTCACCATTCAAAATAAAAAATCACAATTCTTCTCTAAACCATTTGTGTTTGATGATTTGTAACATCCCATAATATATTATAATTATGATATGGTATAATTATTACAAATTAATTGCCACATTTAAAATATATATATATATTGGTTTGATTTATTCCAGTAAAACAAACACAGATTAATTTTCGGTTTACAAAGACTTGGTTGAGAGTCCTAAATGAATCCAACTATTTAAAAAATCTATAATATATGATAATTAGAGTAATTGAGAAAAAAAATTAACGTTGTGTCAAGTGAGTTAGCATGTGTCAAGTGAGTTAGCACATAGCCAACAGGGGCGTAGCTCGGTTGTTAGATGGACGAGTTTAGGACTTGAACAAATGACTCTCGATCAACGAATCCTACCAATGGCGAGCTTTTAAAAAAACACCTGAATTAATAAATATGTTATCTAAAAAAAAAGTTAGCACATTACATATTTTTTTTAAAAAAACTCTTATGATTATTTCATTAATTATTAATAATCAAATAATAATTAAGAATCGTGAAACACGTTGCTTAGAAACTTTTTTCGTAATATGAAGTATGAACTAAATGATTGGACCACATATATAAAGTTTCTTTGGACCTATATGGGGGAATAAAGGACATAACACAATAAAGTCTATAATGATCGGTCGAATTTGGATTGAAACCTCTAGAATTTCAGAATTGCTCCTTTTTTGTTTTGCTTGTACATCAAAGGAATAAAAGGGTTTTTCCTTTTTTGTCCATTACCGGGTATAATGTAAAAAGTAAAACATGTAAAGTCTTATTATAGTCTTATTATTCTTTATCTACAAATGTCCCAATTTTGATTATTAGTGTATGTTTGGTATGGTTTTTGAAATAATCAAAAACGTTTTTTTTTTAATGTTAAAAGCTATTTTAAAGTTTTTTTTAGTCGTTTGGCAAAACTCAAAACAGATTTTTTAATATATTAATTGTTTCAAATACCTTTTTAAAAAGTCATTTTAAATCTATTTGGAGAAGCTAAAAATTAGGGCTTTTCCAAAAAGCTCTTTTTAGTTTTTTTAAAATATATGAATTGTCTCAATTACCCTTTATAAATTTTAAATATTTCACAATAACTTTTTCATTATAAATACATTGTCAACACTTTTTTTTGTAATTCACTGAATCAAAAGTTAATTCTAAAAATACATTGTCAACACAGTTTTTGTAATTTACACAACAAAAAGCTTTTTTTGTTAGAAGATCTACTCATTAGAAGTTCTACTATAAAAAGATCTACTCTAGAAGCTCTATTTGAAAAATCATACCAAACACACCCTTAATACCCTGTATATAGTTCGAACTGTATAGGAACAATAATTGTTTGTAGAGGAACCCTACCTTCTCTAATCCATTCAACGCGTGCAATTTCTTTTCCGTCGATACGTCCCGCAATTTGTACTTGAATTCCTTTTGTATTCGTCAACATAAGTAAAGTCATTACACACCGTAAATATCTAATGTCATATAAACTTGTTACTTTTTTCGTTTTCTAACGAAAAAATCCATTTTTCACACTTGCAGAACCTAACTACTTCAATTACAAAACATTATCGAGTTAATGCATTGAAACCATAGAATTTGGAAATGTGTATGGGATTTATTCAAATATCTGCTCTCACAATATTGATTAGAAAATTTCTTATATATACATGTAAAATATGCATAGCTAGACACAAAACCTCATACTACTCGAGCTATGAGAGAATGTGCAACAAGTTTGATTTTAACAGAAAATACAATGCAATTTATTTTGAAATTAGAATAAAAACGATACAACAACGTAAACATTATAATTATTACTATCATTATCTTTTATATATACACCACTTACGGTGACAGCTATTCAAACTTGATGTTATCGGTACACATTTATATTACGTATGTTTCAACTGGTTAGTCAAATTTGAGAGAGAAGGTCAATCATGTTAGGACGAGCCCTACACATTGCCTCCAATGGTTGAACTAGGTTCATTGTAAGACCTCCTACTTCACTCATATCAATCTCCTTTTCACCAACTCTCTCCCAATCAAAGCAATGTATCAACGACCCTAATGTCAACCCCAATGTCCGATGGGCCAGCCCAGATCCAGGACACGCTCTTCTTCCCAACCCAAAAGTCAATATCTTCTGGGCCAGATCTTCCGGCCCGTTAACAAATCTCTCCGGGTCGAATCTCGTCGGGTCATCCCACAACGTCGGATCTCTGTGTATGGCCCATGCGTTCACGAACACAATCGTGTCACGTGGCACGTTGTATCCTCCAATCATGCAATCTTCTGATGGCATGTGAGGTAGCAAAAGTGGCGTCGCTGGGTAGAGACGAAGCGTCTCGAAGACGATACTTTGTAGATAACGTAGTTTTGGAAGATCTGATTCGTCGATCAAGCGTGCGTTACCCATCTCACCGTCCAATTCAGCTCTAGCTTTCTTCAAAATATCAGGTCGGTTCAATAACTCCGCCATGGCCCACTCTAGCGTCACCGCCGATGTGTCCGTTCCGGCAACGAACAACACCTGTATAAAAAATGAATTAATCTGAAAATAAATTGAAACCATTTACGATATAATTATAAGCTTTTGATCATGAAACTAACCAGCACGAGCCCTTTGATCATCTGATCAGTGTAGTATTCAGGTTCAGATTCTTGCAGAGACAGTAGATGGTCAATCATGGTGTTTTTGCCCTGCGAATCGTTCTCCTCCACCTTTCGTCGATGTTCTTCAATCAGATTCTGAAGAAACTCGTCTGTTCTTTTACCAAGCTTTATCAATTTCTTCTCGTAACCAGAGTAATTGATCCATTTCAAAATCGGCAAAAAATCTACTGGATTCGAAGTTTGAGAAACATCCATTACCTCCGCCATCAATTCCCTGAACGTACTACCTTCACCGCCGTCGTCGCCGCCGTGGAATCGTTTCCCCGACACCATTCTCAAGACGTCATTGAACGTCAACTCCGTCAACAGCGGTCTCATCTCCACCTTGGCGGCGGCTGCGGAACCACCGCGAAGCGAATCGCGAGACAATTTCTTCAGCAGCTGATGGACTTCGTCTTTTCGAATACTTTGAAACTTGTTGATACGAGTCGTCGAGAAAATCTCTAACGCGCTTATACGACGGAGGTTCCTCCAGTGATCGCCGTACGGCGCGTTGACGATGTTAGCGTAGTTGTAGCCAATGTGTTTGCCTGCAAGAAACTTTGGACGGTTAGCGAGGACGACGTCCCTTTTGGTAAAACTTCCCTCGACAACTGACGATGACGTCACGACTGTCACGAAGCGGGAACCGAACCGGAGGGAGAAAACCGGACCGTATTTCTGCGAGAGTTTGTATAAAGTACGGTGTACAGGTGGTTTCATAAGATGTAGATTCCCGAGAATCGGAATCGGTGAAGGACCTGGAGGGAGGTTCTGGTAATTCTTCTTGTACTCTGTTTTTGAATATTGAACGAAGAACCTGAAAGCAAAAATAGTAATAATAATAATAACATAAAAGATTGAAAACGATGATGAGTAGAAGATGGATGTGAATTCCATGGCTGCTGAGCTGTGGATTCTCTTGTTGTCTCTGTAAATTTGGTTCACAGTTCACGGCCTTTTTCAGGTCAATCAACCATCGATATACCCGCCATCGCCATTGAAAAAAACCATGTGAAATTTGTTTTTTATTTTTTTGTCTGTTTTTGTCGGCTATTTATAATTTTGTAGTTACTGTATCTAATTTTGTGTCATTTTGAAACGAATATTGGCATATCACATCGTATCAATTCGGCTGTGATTGTGAAAGGAAAAGGAAATTTCAAAATAATCCCTATAATTTTACTTAAATAGTTTCTAAGTTACCAAAATACCTTGATTGAGAAAGAGAAAAATTAGTTTTTGTTGTGTATGAATAAATAGAATAAATAAAATAAATAATAAATAAATAAAAATGAGAAAGAGTAGAGAGAATATTAACTTTACTATTGTATTGATCACTAGACAATTTTATAAAGAGATGTGATCTCTATTTATAGTGTTTTTAGAAAGCCACTTGATTCACTTTGAAGAAGAGGAGAGACCGTCACTTTGCATGGATGATGATGAATGATGATGAAGTAAAGTTAGATGTCTTCAAATGATACACGTGAGTAGTCTATAAAGTCAAGCGGAAATGTGTTAGGCGGTGGAAATCCATACTAAATTCATGACAGTTCTTTGATTTTCGTAAAATCACTAAAAATGTTTTGAGCAGTTGGTAAGATAGAAATAAAATGACAACAATTTTTTAAGCATATGGTCAGTTGAAGAAGATTCGTGTCTTTACTATCAAACTCTTAATTTGACTTGTTAAAAGATAAACTTTTCAAATCAAATAAATATTTCAAATTAAAAATTAAAAGAAAAATGAAATGGTGGAGACAAATCCGATAGACAAAGTATTAGCTTATTAAGTAATGATTTTATTGATTATTACACATATTTAATATTTATTTTATAGGTTTATAATTTTTATTTGAATTAATTTTATTTTTATAATTGTAGAAGATTAATTTCACTGAGAAAAGTTAGAATAAATGACTGAAAATGTAAATATTTGAATATGAGGGATTGTTTTGGTTAAATTTGAAACAATGAAAAAAGAGTAGTATTGTACAAAACCATAGAGACTATGTTGATATTTCTCTTTAAAGTTCGCGCAATTAATTACAAAAAATAAAAAAATAAAAAAAAATCAATCACACTATTCTTTAGACCGTTAAACCCTAAACCCAGGAACGCAAACATGCGCCACCTCGCGACCGTCCATCCTCCACCGCCATAACCACCAGCGTTCATTAATTCACCTCCGTCACTACAAGCCTCAGAAAACTGCGACAGCTCCGGCGCCACCATCGCCACCAAAACCCCCGAAAAAACCGCAGAGCTTCACATTCCACGACCACACATGGGAGGATCCGTACAGCTGGATGTCGAACCTGAATGACAAAGTGGCCATGCGGCACATGGATATGTGCATGGAGCAAGAAGAGAAGTACACAGAAGCTGTTTTGTCTGACACCGAGAGACTTCAGTCTAAGCTCCAGTCCGAGATGGCCTCTCGCTTGGCTTTTGACCTTTCTACTCCTCCGCTTCGGTGGGGTCCATGGTATTGATGCTAATCTTTTTGGTAATTGTTGGTTTTGATTGTTTAATGCATGTTAGTTACTACTTGTTTTTCTTGGATGAAATGAGAATTTTGAACTGTATAGACTGCTATTGAAATGAAATTTTTAAAGGAAAACAATGGCTTAGTGTGAAAAAAAAAAAAAAAAGAGTTGTTGTATCTAACTGGTTTATACTGGTTTAATTTTGGGGAAAAAGGATAACAAGATCATTTTTTTTAGTAAAAATTACTAATTTTGATGTTTGTATTGGTTGAAGTTAGTTTTTTCACAGAGACTGTCTTATGCTTCGTCGCTGACTTGATGATTGGTTGTGAATGAAATGTAGGAGGTTAGAGAATGAGGATGGTTGCTTTGGTTTTCTCAAAGTGAAATTTAACTAAGTTTTAGATTCTTTGAGCACATTTTTGTTGCTTTGAACTCAATTTTGACTGTAATAATTTAAATTGTTTTGGCTTGGAAAAAGTGAGTAGCTTACTCAGAGCAATGATGAGGGAACTTTTTTACTTCATAGACCATGGGTCAATGGATGAAATATTGATAGGAAAGTTATTGTTATGACTGATATGTAGTTTTATGGGTCACCTTTATCACTCAGCCTGATGGATCATTGATCATACTGTTTTAGAATCTGAGTGTTCTATTTGACTATTTGAAGGTGAATCTTCATCACCGCAGGTTGTACTATAGGCGTGTTGAAGAAGGAAAGCAGTATCCAGTACTGTGTCGGAGACTTGCAAGCTTAAATGAAGAATTCATTTCACATAAGTCTCCAGCAGCGGGTTTTGATTTCACCTCTGGGAAGAAAATTGAGCAGAAGCTGCTTGATTACAATAAAGAGGCTGAGAGATTTGGAGGTACTGCCTTTTCTTCTCCAAACAGCCTTGCTATTACTTACATCAGAAGGAAAGGAAAAGAATGATGAGCAACAATAGCCACTGTTATTACCTTTATCTGATTCATGCATTTGACAATGGAAAGGATAATTTAATCTATTGTAATGCTGAAAAAAGAAAAAGAAAGTATTTCCAAGAATTTTCTCTCTACTAACTCCTAGTTCATTTTGTAACCAATTTGGTTTATCATGATGATTTTTTAACAGGTTATGCCTATGAAGAATTATCGGAAGTATCTCCAGATCATCGGTTTATTGCATATACCATGTATGATAAGGACAATGACTACTTTATGTTATGTGTGAGGAATTTGAATTCTGGTTCGTTATGTAGCATGCCTCAAGCAGTTCGGGTGTCAAATATAGCATGGGCCAAGGATGGGCAGGCATTGCTTTATGTTGTTACTGATCACAATAAGAGGCCGTATCGGTAAGTGTTTTATAAAAAACAAATTCTGTGGGTTTTATCTTCATTTAACTTATTGTATTGACTATTGAATTTAACAGAATAAACCAGAATTTATTCTTATATCTTCAGGATTTACTGTAGCATTATTGGATCTACCGATGAAGATGTGTTGCTTCTAGAGGAACCAGATGAAAATGTTTATGTTAACATGAGGCACACAAAGGATTTCCACTTTGTGTCTGTGAATACGTTTTCAACTAAATCATCAAAGGTATTACTTTGAGACTGTTTGTTGCCAACTCAAGATCTGCCTACATTAGTTATATTGACTATGATTTCTATAATAATTATGATCATCTTTTAGGTCTTTCTGATCAATGCAGCTAATCCGTTGTCTGGCTTGATATTAGTTTGGGATTGTGATGGTCTAGCCCACTGCATAATTGAGCATCATCAAGGGTACCTTTATTTATTTACAGATGCTGCCAAAGAAGGTCGGGATGTTGATAATCATTATCTTCTTCGTAGTCCTGTTGATGCTTCCTCCAGCCAACGAATCTGGGAGGTTGGTGATTAACAATTTTTCTTCATTACATGTCATAATGGATATTCAGATTATAAAGACTTAGCACAAGAAAGAAAAAGAGATGCTGTACACATCCAATGAATTGCTTTGTGTTATCTCGTTGCTTTAAATTTCTTTTTGGTATATAACCTTTTTCTTTTCTTTCTTATTTCTTCTTTATGTTTTCTAAATGGATGGTTTTTATTTGCCAATTTTTCCTGGTTTACTAATTTTAGTGTATAAGCTGGTATGTCCTTATGTTTGCTTAATCTAGATTCTCTGTTTCTATTTTTACTTAATATCCTCTTTTAGTAATAGACCATATCATTAACTGCAGAGCGTATTCACTGATAACAAAGATATGGTTGTAGAAGATGTTGATTTCTGCAAAACACATTTGGCACTTATAATTAGGGAAGGTTGGAAAATTAGGCTTTGTTCGGTTGCTCTACCTTTGTCAGTTAGCAAGGTAAGACAACAAATAACGATTTAAGTTTGATTGTATTATGCTTGAGTTGTAATATGAATAGAAATATCTTGTGCTAGTAAAGATTTCTCATTTTGTCCTACCCTGAGTGGCAGGGACCAGTTCATCTGAAGGAGTTACATCCTTATTTTTTTCCTCTGCCAAAACATGTGTCTCAAATTTCACCAGGGCCAAACTATGACTACTACTCATCAACTATGCGCTTTACATTATCATCACCTGTGGTATGTGGGTTCTTGGGATGACTGTTTCGTTAAGATGTTTAGATGCTTATGTTGCTGTATATTCTCGTTTCACACCCATCAGTGGTAGTAGTCTCACTTCTGCACATGGTTTTTGATTTAAGAAAGATTGGAAGATGTGAAATAGAATGGGTTCATGAATTCCTTAAAAATATGTGGTTTTTGGCCTTATGGTCACCTATATGTATAGATTTATGAGGTTTTAGTGGCCTAGGATCCAAACATGATCAGAACTGGTTTACGGATTTCTTTCTAAATATGTTATATCAGTTAAACCTAACATACTAACTCAATTTTTGGAACCTTTTTTTCGTACTTCTAGCTTCCAATGTAAGCTGTGTAAATTGACCCCTTTCTCGAAGAATGGATGAATTGAAAGTTTTTGTGCATTTGGCACCTCTATGATTTGAATTTATGAGGTTTTAGCATAACATGCATGCATGAATTTATGAACACTAAATTTGAACTACCTAGTTGCTCATGCCATAGCATATTGTATTTTAATTCTAAAATCAATAAATATTTGTGATTATGATTTTTGTATTTCTTTGAGCCATGTATATTAGCTTCTTTTCCTCCTCAGTTGGGTAAGGCATACATTTTTCAATCGTATCCATCTTTTTATATCTTATGTAGATGCCAGATGCTGTGGTTGATTATGACTTATCAAATGGCAAGTGGAATATCATTCAACAGCAAAATATGCTTCACGAAAGAACAAGAGTTTTGTATGGAACAGCATCATCTGACAAAATCATTGAAAAATATTCGAATATTAAAAGTTGTGATTCTATGAATGATGTCAAATATGAAGATGTCAACTTGTGGAATGACCTCTCTGAGTTTTATGCTTGTGAACATTATGATGTCTCCTCTTATGATGGGATTTTGGTTCCTTTAACTATTGTATACTCGCGCAAATATAAACAAGAGAATCAAAATCCTGGATTGCTTCATGGGCATGGAGCTTATGGTGAATTGCTAGACAAGCGGTGGCACAGTGAGTTGAAAAGCCTTCTTGATCGTGGTTGGGTTGTTGCATATGCTGATGTTAGGTTTGTTCACCGTATTTAGAAATGCAATGCCTCTTCATTAATGTTTGAATTTCTCTTATGTAATGCCAAAATATTCTATTGAAGATAAACTTTCAACTTCTACTTAGTATTGAGATATTCTACCTCATAATAGAATGGTCTGGATGATCTGTTTCCAGGGGAGGAGGCGGTGGGGGTAAGAAGTGGCATCATGATGGCAGACGTACAAACAAGAAGAATTCCATTGAAGATTATATCTCTTGTGCTAAATTTCTTATCGAGAAAGAGATTGTGCATGAAAACAAGCTTTCTGGTTGGGGATATAGTGCTGGAGGGCTTTTGGTTGCTTCAGCCATCAATTGTCACCCTGATTTATTTCGTGCTGCTGTTTTGAAGGTATACATGAATCTACATGTCTGTTCTTGTTGCATGGTTCTAATCTGCTCGCTTGTAAGATGGGATTTCACTATTCTTTACTCAGAACAATCTCTCACTAAATTGTTATTGTTAATTTGTTATATCTTCCTAACATTGTTTTGGGATGAGGTTGCGTCACCATCCAACAATGGTAACTAACTGAGTGGAGCCAGAACAATGGATGTTTAACATCCCTAGCATATGGCTTTAAGAATACATTACTAAGATTTGTGTTTATATAATTATACGTGTTTAGAACTCTATTAGATAGGCTATTCGGTTTATATATATATTAAACTGAATTTAGAGCTGGCTAAGCTTTCTTACTGCTTTGTTAAACGTTTAACATCTTTATTTGTTTCAGGTTCCCTTTTTAGATGCGACCAACACGCTTCTTTATCCAATTTTACCACTTACAGCTGCTGACTATGAAGAGTTTGGGTACCCTGGGGACATCGATGATTTTCATGCCATTCGTAATTATTCTCCTTATGACAATGTTCAGAAGGATGTTCTATATCCAGCTGTACTGATTACTTCATCTTTCAGTACAAGGTAATTTCCTTGCAATATTATCTGACATTCATCTAAATATAACTCTAACTTGTGCAAGTAGTGGCCATACTATAGCACTGTGATGTCAAAACGGCCCGTGTTCTTTCCACTTTTGGTTTTCTTTTACATTTTTGTACATTTAATAAGTGGAGTGTTCTTAACACTTGATGTTCGGCTTGTTTCAGTTTCGGGGTCTGGGAAGCGGCAAAATGGGTTGCAAGAGTACGTGAATCCACTTTCAATGACCCCAAACGTCCCATACTGCTTAATTTAACAACAGATATAGTGGAAGAAAACAAATACTTGCAATGCAAGGAATCAGCTTTGGAGACTGCATTTCTCTTAAAGATGATGGAGTCTTAAACAACCAATCTCCTACAATGTGAAGATATTTACGAGGTGGCAAGTTGCAAGTTGCGTAAACCAGGTTCCTCTACACCAAATTGGCAATCCCTTACATTGTTTAATGTCCCATTTGGTCACCGTGGTGTTATTTAGATTAGGAATCTGCATTTATTGAGTTGTTGAACAATCTTACGTGGTTCCTTTTTTTAAAAGCATCCAATGTAGTAATGAGGGACAAGAAGAGCTTTAGATGGTGCACGCACGCACGCACGCATATGAGACCTTTGAGTTTTGGTTGGAGTTGCAATCTTATATCTAGATTTGTTACCTGTACATATCACACTGTACCTTATTTGTTTATTTAAATTAGAGGAGAAATCCAATTTCTATTTGAAAAGTGTCTATATGAGCTTCCAGTCTTATAAAATTCATTTATTTATATCAATAATATCCTGTTGATGACTTGCAAAATCTCCAAAATCAAATAGTTTAATTCAGTAGCCACCCAACAACATCATCTTTGAGCAGAGAATTTTGTCAACGGTTCACTGTCACCAACTACTACAAGAGCTCTCAGAATTTATCTATGCAACCTTCTGGATAATATATAAAAAAAATAAAAATAAAAGATTTCCAACATGAATTTGATACTTGGATAGTTGGAAGAGTTGAATGTAGAACAGGGTAGGTTTTTCTTGTTTTGTTTCTTTTATGGCAAAGTAGGTTGATTGATTGATCATCATCATCATCATCATGTTTTCAAAACAGGTTCATGAAAGTGGACCACATTCATGTACACCCAACTTTATATTGTAAAAACACCACAAAAATCAAAAGAAAGTGAAGCATAGTAATAATATATATAAACTTCACCATTATTGTAATGGGAAACAAAACTATGTGGGTATGGCCCAATTATGATAAGTACTACGAGAAAAAAGTGAAACCATAACCTCGAATCAGCCAAACTTCTTTTGATTTCTTTAACTTTCTCTAGTTTAATGATGCAAATGGAATATCTGTTTCCTGTTAACATCAATACATCATATATCACTATCTAGTTGGTGCTTGATTTTACCTTTAATCATCCATTTGTTTGTGCCTCTCTCTACAAGAAACCTGCCTAAGCCAAGACTCACAAGTTTAATTGAAACTAATCAGAATCAGAGACAATTGTCTTATAAAGTCAAGAAAATGACAACTACTTTGGTAAAAACTTGATCCTTGACTACTGTCATTAGTGTCATATATATCCTTATAATCCGGAACCCGGTCGTTGCAGGTAAAACTGATTAAGACATAGTGATTATCATGAGTTTAAATTGATTAAGACAAGATTTTCCATGTCAAACTCTATAAATTAAGACACCAACATTTTCACCAACCATAAAAGCAAAGTTAGTAGGAAAAATTGCAAACTAAAATTGGAATGCAAAGAAGTGAAGATGCCGCTGTATAGTATATTCAACTGAAGCAAGCAAAATAGGCTACTTGTTTACAATAGCAAGAAATTCAATCAGGTATAGAGGAGCAAATGAAGGATGTTAAGTGAACAAGATTGTGCCCATATATAATTCTGCTTCTGAGGTCACTGTGAATTCCTGAGATGATGATGATACATATATGATCTAAAGCCAACTCTACATGTACCCGAAAGAACAAAAATAAAATTTCAAACAACAAACATGAATTAACAAATTCACCGACCTTTTTCATCCAAGAGTCTCTGAGGAAGAGCAAAAAAATCAGCCTAGTAGAGATTAGCACCTTCTTCCAATGCTCTCTGAGGCATATGAATCTTTTGCTTCGACTCTCGGATTTGCTCCCCAAATGTTTTTCCATGCACAAGGATTTATCCTTTTCCAAACCGGAACAAAATGATCTATATAGCTGTTTCAGAAATTATGTCTCCGAGCCTTCTTCAACAGTTGGAAGTGCGCCCTCTCTGATGAAGGCTGGGTTAAGGAACTTTGCGACAAAAGCCCACAACTTGTAAACATCCTCGAAATTTGTAAGGAATCCGAGAGAAGCTGTAACAACTTCAACTCTTATGAATCCGCCTTTCCCATCTTGTCGCCCATTCTCCATTGGTCTGCACAATGTAGTATCTTCAAGATTCAAAGACCCGCGCTGCTGACGTGGAGCATCCAAGATTCGTATGTGACTAAGGAAACCAAGACCTAGAGAGATGCCTTCTTTTTCGGCTAGCTTCTGAACAGTCTCCGGATTGATCATCCCCCTCTCTCGGTCTCTCACATTAAAGGCTATGGCTGCACCCCTTTCGTATTTAATTTTTGGGCCATAGATGTGAACAAGGCATGCTCTGCTCTCCCCATCTGAACCAGAGAACTTCAGTTGCAACATCGACGTTACAAGCCAATTGATCAAAAAACGCAACCGGAGGGTGGTCTTATTTAGACCCAACATATTAACATGATCAAGATGCCTCAATACAATCTCAGGTTCTCTGCGGTTCCAGTCTTGTCCATCACCATATTCTCCGTCACTGGTGTAGTCTTCATCATCAAGGCTCGTTGCAGATACTTCTCCTGGCTCCAAAGTATGGCTTAGGCGATCTCCACGACTGTCTTCCATGCTAAAGGATACTCTTCTCCCCCTGCTCGGATGTTCATTATCTTCCAAACCAAAAAATCTACCGCCAGTATATCTACTCCCTTCCCTCCTCCCCAACAACCTAAATTCACCTTCTGTTTCCCGTCTTATTGCACTCTCCTTGATCTCTGAGCAAATTTCAGAGGTCAAGCCATTTGCCAGGCTCCGATGCTGTGAAGCGGAATTTGAATTGTCAAGACGAGACCCATTTATGGTAGAATTTGACACATACCCAGTAGAAAGTGGCTTGCTGACACTGGGCTCTTCCTGGATCTCCTGAATACGTGTACGATCTGAACCCTTATTGTTTATCCGGGAATTAGGGGTTGCCGCAGCAAATTGCTCTTCTTCAGGAACCTCCTTAACACGGTCCAATTCCTGTGAAACTGATAGAACAGCAGCGTCAAATGACAGCACATGGTGGTCATCATGTGACCCTAGATTTACCTCTCTGTCATCATAAAGTGGGCTACCATATATCTTCAATGTTGGTCTTGGAGAGAGCCGATTGTGGCTCTTCTTTCCACTAAACCAAAAGGGTGGCAAGGGAGAGGCAATTTTCTGTTTGTTCAACTGTCCCGCATTATCAGACCCCAATGGACTCTGACCCAAATCAATCCAGAATGAGTTGTCCGACGATTCATCTTCACTGAAGACTGGACTTTTCATTACTTCCCCAACAGAAATACTCTCAGTTTCTTCAAATATGGTGCTCGTTCCATCCCTGTCAGAGCTGTTTTCATGATCCAATTCTGTCTCGAATACATCTCTCACCTGAGCAGACGTGTATACACCAGAAAAGGCTGGCAACTGAGACACCGGGCGAGTCTCAGACGGTTTATCACCACCATTCTCAACAACCTCATCATCTTGAACTCCAACCAACCGGTCCAGATCATCAACTGAGTCACTAAGATACAAAGGATATTCAGGGGTAATCTTCACCATTCCAGACCCTGTACGCCCAGATTGATTCTGAAGGCTTCCCATCACCGATTTTTTAATTAGAAGGCATCCAAAGCCAGTTGGATCATACCCAAATACTCTATAAAATGATGTTATAATGAAATCTGGTCGAAACAATGACAACCCAAGCGAGTCCATATCTTTAGGACCTAATGACCCAGCATCAAGCAAGACATGCCAATTGTTCTGCTGAGCCAATGCCATCCACTGGTACGAATATTTCGCCCCAGTAACTCTAGATTGAACTGGGAAGACAAACAAACCAACCGCAGAATCCTTCTTCCTCCTCTTCTTATTCGAAATTTGCTTTCTCAAATCAGTAGAACAAAGTTTAAGAGTTGGCCATTTAAACCAAGCACTGTAAACTTTTGCCCCTTTCTCTTTAGCACTCTGACCCATCCAATTCACAGACTGACTCTCGTAATCGAACATGGTCAACAACTTCTTATTGGTTTGAAAAGGGTATGACTCGGCTAACAATTTAAAAGCAGACCCTCTACTCACAGTAAAAACAAGTCCATACTCATGCTCAGGTATGTTCAAATAATCCATTATCCTAGCCTTTATATCATATTCAACAGTACCTTTCTCCGCGCCACCATAAAGGGCATGATTACTCAAATTTGCAGTAATTTCAGACAAACTAAACGTAGAAGACTCCCAATAATGCAATGTCTGAACATACGAAAAAAGACCAAATCCACAGTAATCAAGGCATACCTTTGGTGACAAATGTGAATACTCATTTGATCTTAATTGATCAATCTTGTCTGATGATTCATACTTTGGGTACATTGTCAAGAACTTGGACAAAGCTTCTTCCAATTCCGGTATGCTCTCCTCCGTCTCAAACGTCTTCTCCGCGGCCATAGAAGTTGCACGCAAGAATTCGCGCTGGGCGTGGAGTCTAGCAAGCGATCTTGATCGTCCTAAGCTCTCATCTTGATTGGCAAGTGACTCTGATTCCATATCTTGTGACTTGAAAAGTGAACCATCTTCAGAGGCCTCTTCAAGAGCCTCTCTAAGCTTGCTTTCTTCGAGCTTTCGAAGAATTGATGGGTTCTTCTTGATGTCAACAGTGGAATCAGACCCATCTTTCTTCTTGCTGCTCTTCTTGTCTAAGATTAGAGCAGCACAGTGAGATATCGGTTTCCACAGTGAAAGATGCATCAAAAAAGATGGTTTCAATTTAAAAGAAACAAACTTTAGAGAAAACCCAGAAAGGAAAATTAATAAAGAACAAAGAAATTTCACTTTTTTATCCCATCAAATGAGAACCAGAAAGCAAAAACTAGGAACGGATCTTGAACCAGATCAAAAGAGCCCTAACACAGCTATAAAGAATATAATTTTAGAGACAGAGAATCCATAAACAAACACCCAAAAAAGAAAAAAAAAAACAAGTTAAATGGATCAAATTCAACAACTTTCAGGTGAAAACACACAGAATTTTGACAAGCACAGAATTGAAGTGATTTGGAAAAAAGTCAAAACCCGTGAAAGAGAAAGAGAGTCAAAGGCTCAAACCCTAGATCCCAAAATTTATAAAGAAAATCTCACAAACCAAGCAATAGAGAAGAAAAGGGTTCAACAGAAAACCCAATACTCCATCAAACAACCCAGAAAAAACCCTATTGAAAAAAAAAAAAACAAAACAAAAAAATCTCTCTTTCTGTCACTGTGTCCACTGCAGCAGAAATAAAAGCAATGAAACCTCTCCTGGCCTCCACATCAAATGCTCATTTAGTTAGAGAGAAACATACTGTTATTGATAACACCACTCACATTGACTCTCTCTCTCTCCCTCAAAATCTTCCACAATAACCTCCCTTAGCTTAACAAACAGTGAGAAAGGACATTGACTTTCACAAACCAAATGTTTAAGTGCTTGTTAATTGTTATTATTTTCTTTATTAATTTTAAAGTTTTGTTTTTTATTTTTAAGGTGGGTCCCAAAATAAAGCTATTCTCCTATGAACAGTATTTGCTAAAAGTCAAATATTCAGCTGGCTTGTAAAAGCTGTTTTCTGTCCAACCAGGCAAAATTTACATTGTCCAATCCCCACCCAGAATTTTTCATCATAATTCTCCACTGTTTTTTGCGAATGGCATACCTTAGCCAATAAATAGAAGAGTTTTTGGTTAGATAAATTACTCACAAATCAGTGAATCGAATCTTATCAATAGTAAAAAGTTTAAAAAAAGATAAATAAGTGACCTAGAGAGATGGATAAATAAATATTATAAAAAGAATAAAAATGAAATAAAATAAAAAATTCTTTTTTTTTTCGATTACATATTATATCAAAATAAATATCGAAACGATTTCATAATTAACGATTTGATAAAAAGGTAAATGCCATCGGATGAAATATTGACTATAATCTTAACTTATAGGGAATGTTTAATGATATTTTTAATAAATATCCTTTCAAAATATAAAAAATATCGAAAATATTTCGATCAAATATTAATATTTACTTTGTTTATTTTCAAAGCTTCCATCTTTCACTAAAAGAGAAAATGTTCGCTTGATTCATCTGCCTATTGGAGTTGTACTATACAAGGGTTTGTTCCTTCCATTGTAATATTTACTTTTGCAAACTCCTGTTTTCATGGATTGAATTGCTTCATTATATGGCATTCCAATATTATTATTTCTAAAAAAAATTGATCTTGCAATGAAATGAATAAGAATCCCAGCCATACAACTAGAGTTATCACTAACTTTAATTTTCTTATATGTTAATTAGTCTTTGTTTGATGGGAAAATTTGGGATCAATTGATTGTCAAAACTCATTTGAATGTAAACAAATATTACAATAATAAATATCACTAATCACATGAACATATACAATTCGTTCTATCAAAATCTTTCATTTTTTTTTTGACAACAAAACCTTACATTTTTAATTATAAGCTTGTGAGAGAAATACATATATTAAAACTCAAATCAATAATTTTATATTGTATATGTATGAATTTGGCCTTTGGGCAGGTCAAGACTGAGATAATTATCCATATTTTTTGGGAGAAAAAGACAAAATATTATGTAGAGGAAAAATTTTATATAATGGATTTGCACACCAAGTTGGATGGGGAATCATTCTAGTTTTTTTTTTAATATACATATATATATATATATATATATATAATAAACAAACAAAAAAATTGGTCAACTCTTGCAAGAGGTATTATTTAAATAAACAATAATTAAAAAGAAGCATTATACCCCAATAATCTCTATCAATTTTCAACATTCTTAGTTTGATTCATCTTTTACATTTAAATTTGTAATTATTTATTGGTCAATAACTTTTAGATGTGTCGACATTGTTTATCAATGCTTTGCATGTATTTTTATTTTTATTTTGAAATATAAATGACTTTTTATTGATTCATGGCTTCAATAATCAAGGGATCGAATAATGTGTGGACATTAATCAAGCATGTGTAGAAAACAAATTCATATTTTTGCTAGAGGGTGCATCACTTTATTTATTCCCATTTCGTGGAATAAAATGATTAGTTGAATTATCAAAAGTTGAAAACAAAAAATTAATATTTTCAACAAGTGATTATTTCATAGAAAAAGTACGATGGTAAGGACTTTGGATGATGCTCAAAGAATACGATTCAAATTGATACCCTAGCAAATTTTATCACACGAGGGAACTCTAAAGTCCAAACCCACTCTAATAGTAACATAATTCAAAATTATTACTAAGAAAGTTCCATTAACCTTTTGAGTCATGTCCATCTTATCGGTACCAACATAATCTCATAAAATTTTAATTAGACTAAATTTTATTATATGTGCCATAATTACATGTGATTACATGTGGATTCAAATGATGTTATATAATTCATTAAAGAACTCTACAATTATTAAAAGTTTCTCTTAAAATTGTCAAAATTGTTTATATTTTTGTTTACTTTTTTAAAAACTATCAAGAGACATCATCAATAAAATTGTGAAGGGTGTGGATATTGACACCCATAAAACTTGTGAATAATGCTACTTTATCCAAATGATATGACAACAATGTAATCCATTCATTTAAATCATGTAAATCTAATACAATATAAATGAATATATTACAATGATGCCACATCATTTGAACACCAAATTTGGGTAAAGTAGAGTTATTGAAAACTTATTAGTACACCCATTTTTATAAGTACATCCACGTCTAAAATTTAAAAAATAAATATTACTATAAACGCTCATCTTAATGCCAATAGTACCTTTATTGAAATGAATATATTCATTTTAATACATATTATTTATAAACACTCTTAAATTATTATCACACTCAATTTATATATAAAAAATCATATTATTTTTTAAATCAAATCATCTTTTAATGATGGTCCAATTTACTTTTGAAAATATTTCGAATGTAGGAGCCTTATGAAAAGGAATATGTGGAACCGAATTGTATATGGAGTCAAGAGATTTTCAATCTAAAATTCTTTATTTATACAGTTATCTTTAAAAAAAATTGGCTAGCTTAAAAAAAATTTGTTGATTCTATTGGAATATTTTTATAATTAAAATTTGTAAAAAAATATGAGTTTATTAATAAATTTTATGAATGTCACCGATCGTAAATCCATAGAATCCATTTGTATCTTTGGCAAACTTAATGACTATCCTTACCCATTTCAATTTCAACTTTGGTCAATTTTGAATTAATCTAGTCTACATATATTCATAGTTTTTTGAGAGATTTATAGAAAACTCCCTTAGGTTTGACAATTGATAAAAACAACTCTCTATATTCTAATCCCTCTTATTGTATACGAAAAATACTTTATAATTTTAAAATTGAAATAAAAATAACTGACCGTAGAGGATTTTTCATCTAAATTTATAACTAGAAGATTGTTTTATAAAAAGGGCAAATCCCATAGATTTTTTGGGAATCTTCCTATTTTTTTGTAATAATAGCCAAATCAATTTTCATGGTTTTACTGATATATTATAAACTTATCATATTCAAATCGTCTCCACTCTCCACGACTATACATCTCCAAAATCAGCCAAAAATAGAACTGTGGCAGCTTCTTAGCATTATTAACTATAGGTATTTAATAAGATGTATTTATATCATGCATCCAACTAATTATTAATGGAAGTTGTTATTATTATGGCATCTCTCTTAAAAGATGCTGTCTGTTTCTGTAAGGAAAAAAGAAAAAAGATTTGCAATGTTTTATTGCAGTCTTGATTTGTGTAAAAATGGTTGATTTTGGTAAATTTCCATCTTAAAAGTAGAATGTTTTGTTCCAAAATCCAATGGATAGATTAAAGAGAGAATGTTAATGACTTAATGCAATTACTTTTTTCATCTGTTTTATTAATTGTTTGTCAATGTAAAGTCAGGAAGACACCCACCATCATGTACACAGGTCACAGCTAAAAGATATTCCACTTTTTTTCTTCTTTTACATTTTGGTCTGGTGGATTGGTGTCACAGACAGCAATGGCAGCAGCAGCAGCATTATTTTGAGAGTTTATTATATTTTTGAATTTTTAGTAGATTTAATTTAACTATAAATAGATTAATATAATTATAATACTTGGTAAGAACATTTTTGAGCTTGTAAGAAATGAGAATGTTAATGAAGTTATAGAAAGTTTAATATGAAATCTTTTGACCTTTACTAGTAAGTTTAATTTTCTTAAACCCGGTATTTTTTTTTAATATATTACATTCAGTAGTTACTGAGTAGTAAATTTTAGTAATAATGCAAGTTTTTCATTAAAAGTCTCAATTTGTATCTTAATTATGAGATGACATGTCAAATTTATTAAATATAAATATATTTAATAAAGGTCTTGTTAACTCATGCTTTTTTATTTTGGGTAGTGTTAACCTTGTGCTCCTTATAATTACTGTAAAGAGAAACTATTTATGAAATAAATACATTTATTTCATGGATTTCATCAAAAACAACAATAAATACTTTCCTTTTATGGTTGTTAATCCGTGCCCTTAACACTATCCATTTTGGATATGCATGATGAGATTTGAACCCCTCACCACTTATGTAGAAAGGAGGTGCGCTATCGGTTCTGTTAAAAGGTGAAATGTTATGGTTTTATATATATACATATATATTAATGTCAATTATGATATCAATATACATATAAATTTGCACAAACTCTCAAACTCAAACAAATTATAAAATTTTGTCTTTACTCGATTATCAATAATTAACCTAATTAACATGCCTTATTAAACCACACGTTAATATAATCTATTTAATAAAAGAATACAGTTGTTATCAAAATCAAAATATAGGGCATCAAATTCCAAAATGAATGTTGAGAGAGAGAGAGAGAGTAATATTTAGCTTGGCACTTGGGCATGAATTTTTTTTTTCTTTTGAAATCTGACACCATTAGGTTTAGGGGATTATTAGCACCGAACGAGATTAACTATTATAAATATGACTCGAAATACAATATTTATACAATTGGACTTGACGAGATCAACCGCTATAAATATAACTCAGAATGCAACTTCACACATGACCGAACTTGATGAAATCAACCGCTATAAGTATGGTTCGGAATGTAACTCTCAATACAGAATAAATGTCTCTTCATACTTTACGATTTAATGGGTATACATGTAACTCTAACTCCTATTATATAATTGAATAGATCAAATACATAACCTAGGTAGTTAAGTAGTTAAATTTTGGGAAAATAAGAAAACAAAGAAAGACAAGTTTTAGGCAAATGAGGTTAAGGCCTTTGGATTCCATCTATTGAGGAGCCACACCATAGCACCAGCACCACTGCACGATACCCCCAAAATAAGAACAAGAACCAGAAGCTGCTTCAAAAGAAGAGAAAGACTTATATGGGCAGTGGCAATGAGACTGTCTAACGAGAGTATACCGTATAAAACTTTGAAAATATATTTTTATATTTTCAATATAAATGATATACTTTTATTAGACGGTATCATAACGTGATAATAAGTTTTTCTCATACAAGTTTTTCTCTCAAAAGAAATGGTATGTGTTAGACATTTTAGACTTCCATTTTCTTTGTTTGGACTTTGGAGGGGACCAAATTGACTACTCCTCCCAAAAGTCAAAAAAGTTTAAAATAAAAAATAGCAACCCTGTGCATAATTCTAGGCTTAATGGCCTTGTTATTCTTAAAAGTATTCTCAGTCTCATCAAAATTGTATCTCTTAATATCTTTTTTTTTGTCTTGTGGTTTAACCTGTTAATGATGGTTTCTAACTCACAATAATAAAATAATAATGATAATAATAATTGTGTTTTATAAGTCAATTTAGTCTTTGGTATTAAATTGAATCCAATGACCCCTTATTTGTTACTTACTTGCACTCATTAAATATATTTACTTGCACTCATTAAATGTATATGTACCGCAATATTTCTGGTCAATCAAATAGTGTCATAAAAAATGATATTATTGCTAGGAATTAAACAGATTTATCCACACACACAAAAAGTTGTACTTGGAGAGCACATGCATTACTATTTATTACTTATTATTAATATTAAGTTTATATATGATCAAAATTCATAGCCAGTCAGATTTCGACTTTACATATAAGATGAGATTAACTCATGAATAATATATCCCTCAAACCTATATCAATAAGTTTGTGGGTTCGAGTATTGTCTAATTTCCTTCGAATCCTAAATTATAATAATTCAGAAGTAATTATTTTAAATGTACCATACAAGTACTGTAATGATAAATGCAATAAAGGATTAAAAAAAAAAAAACTTTGTTGGAAGAATTGATGAAGTTGGCTTCTTTCTTGGTCAAGCCATTAAAATTGTAAGAAGAGAAAGTAGAAAATGCTTTTGCAAACTGTATCTCACTTAGCATGCTCATAGTGGAAAATTGTCTATCAGTCAATTTGTCTATTATCTATATGTCTATGTTCATGTCCATATAAAAGTGAATGGTGATCTTTTTTAGGTGCACTAAGGACACACACAAAACCTTTGTTAAAAGTTGGATAATATTACAACTTCATTTTGATTTGTAATGAGTGGTGGATCATCTCTTTTTTTTCTAATCATGCTTTTTTCTCTCTTTTTATCTTTATGGGGTTTTTTCTTTTCTTTTCTTTTCTCTTCCATCAACCATGTTCAAATTTTGTTTTCCATGTCTGTCCTCAAAAGATCTTGATTGTGTGAATATGCATTAGATGCTCAACTTTTGCTACTTCATCATTAGCAAATGCTGCCTTCATTGACCACTTTTTCTTTTTCATGTATAAAACAATTTTTATTGATTTCTCTGAATGGTGTAAGGAAATTTTTGTCAATTTTATCATATGTTCTCTCTAGGATTTACTGAAAAAACACCTCTAAAAGGGTCTTCCCACTTATAAAGTTTAAAGTACCTTTGTGGCTTAAATCCTCTCTAGATGAGGGAAATTTTTTGTTGATTAGTATATTAATGAGTTATTAAAAGAGTTAAATTCTTTTTTCGAAAAAAAGAGAGTTAAATTCTACCTTTTAAATCTAATTAAAACACAGCCTTCTTTTCACAGTTGACTCATTAATTAATCTGATCTGGGCCCAAGTGTTAGCTGTAGATGAAGTGTGGTCAAGTTAAACAAACTAGATGGGCCTGGTTAGGCCCATGTTAATGAAGTGTGTTTTGAGTCAATTTCAGATGTTCTGAAATCAGGACTTCGGGTCAGTTTGGTATTGCTGTGATTTTTAGAACCCTACTTCATTTTTTTCCATTAATTATATATATTAAACCAGTATTTAAATAGAATATTTAAATTAGAAAAAAAAATCCATAAAAACATTAAAAAGATTTTATAAATCAAATCAATATTTAAGTAGAATATTTAATTTTGAAATGAAATAAGATATATAAATGATTTTAACTTGATTTCATAAGGATAATAATGATATTTTAAAAGATTCATTATTCCTTAATCACTTTTAAAAAGTAGTTATCCATGTACTTTTCGAAATTATTGTCAAAACTTATCAAATTATCAATTAATCACTTTTGATAGTTTCACCAAACATCATTTTATATCAAAATTATAAAATAAACAGATTTTAACTTTTTAAAAGCAATACCAAACTGACCCTTCTTCTAGCATGGTTTATTCGGATTGTGGAAATTATTTGGTCATGTAAGTTAAACATTTAGCAAAGTTTGTCTGAAAAATCTGAACATTTTGTCACCTTTGAACATGTGGTAATTTTAAGCTGCATATAATAATCCAGATTCCAGAATCTGTCATGTTAATGTTATATTATGAGTTATAGACAAATTCCATCCATAATCAAACTGACAACACAGGGAGATTAATAACTGAAATGAAACTAATAAAATTACACTTCATGATGTTACTGTTTCCCATCAAATTAGTGACTATAATGTCAAATGCATTCCTACAATTAATTTGATGATGTCTACAAAATAAGAGCTTGTAGTCTCAAAATGTCAGATCACATCCACACCTGCAAAATACATATATATATTCATGGCACCAAAATAATTTCCACCACACTAGCAAGACTTCAGCATTGCACAAAAAAGAAATCCACCCTTCATCTTCATGTTTTTCGGCTCCTAGACCTCAACCTTCTGGCAATACTATCCGGGCCAGCTTCTTCGAAACTCACAAGCTTCATGTTAGTTTCTAGTTCCTCTTCTGATGTCTTATCAACCATACCTGCCAACCTCTCATTGACATGGCTTTGTACAGCGGTATTGTCTAGATTCGGTTCAATAGTGACAGCAGGTTTGCCATCAAGTTTTGGACTAACATCTGATGTCTGATTTCTATCACCATGGTCATCATCACAAGTTTGCATTTCCTTTTTCTCCAATTCTTTCTCCAACAAATTATTGCTCGCAGGCAGCCCAACATACAAAACTAACTCCATGTTATTAAGGCCATCATCAATTTTTCTGCGTCTCTGCCTTAGTCTGCCAGCAATACTATCTGGACTTGGTACAACCACAGCACCATTCTTTTTAGGTTTTGGGCTACTCATCAATGCAATTTGTCCTTCGGAATAATGCATTTCCTTTTCTATCTCCAATTCTTTCTCAGGCAGCCCAGCATACACAACTAACTCCATGTTATTAAGGCCATCATCAACTTTTCTGCGTCTCTGACTTAGTCTGCCAGCAATACTATCTGGACTTGGTACAACCGCAGCACGCTTCTTTTTAGGTTTTGGGCTACTCTTCAATGCAATTTGTTCATCGGTATAATGCAGTTTCTTCTCTTGCTCATCTTTAACCCCACTGTCTCTCTGATCCTCCAGTTGAGGCTTAGACAATTCAATATGGTTGAGGACTTTAACGTCCTCTGTGGAGTTATTCTCAGGCTCTGCTTCAATATATGAAAAGGGCAATGATCGCTTTGCAGCAGTTTGATAGTTTGTAATAGCATATGAGTGGTTTTGCAGTATGTTCTCCTTCTTGATATCCAAGTCTTTATTATCTTTATGATCTTTATCAACCTTCGAAGATTCCTCTAGCAATGCTTCCATGTCTTTAAAGGACAGTGACCTCTTTACAGAAGAAGATTGATTGACAGTATCAGGATTCTTTTCTAAATTTGTTTGCAAGCGGTGGGTCTCAATGAGATAATGCGCAACTGATTTGAAGCCCAGATTTGATATCTGGAAGGTGGAAAAGAAAAGCTCACCTAAGATTTTGTTTTACCAAAGAAGAAAAATGTGTGAGAAGGTATCGGATTCAGTTGAGAGAAATACCTTCTTGTAAAGAGTGCCTGTAGGACACCATCCTTTTGCTTGCCGGCACAAACTGCAGTTGCAAATTCCACGACACACAGGGCAAATCCAATTTGGATTTTCATTGGCTTCAAGTACATGCTCTCCGTATCTGCACTTTAAAGAATAATTAAAAATATATATTTTTTGGAAGAATTTTATTGTAACAAATTTAGAGCACATATAATCTGGAAACTAGAATTCAAACTTCAACATTTGTTAATCTCCTTAACAGCATAACAAAGTTAGTTGGGGATCAAACCTAAATGAAGATATATGGACAGTCCTTTTCCTGTCAGTGCGCACTGATAGAATTATATAAGGACATTGAATGTGAGCCACTCATTTATAAAAGAGTTTTGACAAGTGCATACATACCAAATCAAAATATGTAAAATGAGTGGCTCACATTCAATGTCTTTATATAATTCTATCGGTGCGCACTTATGTGAAAATTATTGGATATATGGATGATCACGTATATATTATAAATGAAAGATATCTTAACCATACTCTTATGTAACCTTTAATAGGTATTATATAATACAAAAATTATTAGAACAGGTGTAAATATTAGAACCATGATCAAGTGGCACCAGCTAACTTAGTAAGATTTCTTATAGTTACTGTAGGAAGCCTTGGCATCGAATCCCAATGACAAAAGGTTGAGTTTGATTCAGGTTTCAATTATATTGTCATATAATAATGATATTAATTATTAAACTATGTTAAGGAAGCTGATGTTAAGAAAAGCTCTACCTCATGTACAAACAATCTCCACAGAACTGCCCTTGAACCTTGTTGCATTCACAGCATTGAGTACGATGACCAAGAGTTTTCTGCCTGTGAATTGGAATTTTCAGTTAGATTACAACATTCATCTCATAATCATTCAAGAACCTAAAACGGTAAAACCATGTGCAAGTGTAAAGTTATAAAGTAAATAACAGAATCTCTGGTTAGATTACGGCATTCATCTCATAATCAACCAAGAACCTAAAAGGCTAAAAACCATATACCATGTGCTAGTGTAAAGTTATATA
Source organism: Dipteronia sinensis (assembly GCA_033220585.1). NCBI lineage: Eukaryota > Viridiplantae > Streptophyta > Magnoliopsida > Sapindales > Sapindaceae > Dipteronia > Dipteronia sinensis. The sequence continues at coordinate 4,155,542 of CM065638.1, read as the reverse complement.
GTAATCAATCAGAATTTCCAGTTAGATTACTACATTCTTCAATAAATAACATAGTTACTAAAGTTTACCAAAAATCTTCATTAAGAGGGGTGTTCTTGTTAACTCGTATTTTAACAAAATTTATACCGTGTATCATCAAATAACAAGCCAAATTTTCATTGCCATACAAATACAGTAAATTAACCTGACCTGCATTGATGGCATGTCTTTCCCTTCACTGGATCATAAATTCGTTTTCCATCTGTTCCGTACCCATCCACAAAAAGTGTCCAGCTTCTCTCAGTATTACCCAACAGTTTCTCATGCTCTTCAGTATAAACTTCTGGCTTTGAGCCCTGCTCTAATCTAAGATCTTCATACTTGACACAATCATTCCTGTTTGGCGGCCTTTCCGAGTAGCTAACTGGTGTCACATTTTGCAGTCTAAACCAACCACAAGACAGCAAAATAACTAAATAAATAAAAATCAATAATTCCACATAAGGTGACCTATCAATAGCTAAAAATCTTCCATTTGAATGCTAAAATTGCTGAATAGAAAAACAAGAAAGAAAACCTAAATTTTAAGTCCCATGTTTCAAGTTCTCGACTTTCATAGACTCATTCAACATACATTGAAAATATAATACAAAACCCACATAGTATTATCAAGCAAAGCACCACACAACCTGTCAAAAAACCTAACATCAACCCATAAATCACCAATTTTCTATAAAAAAAAAACAAAAAAAAAATTTTTAAAAACCCACAAAAACAGTGAAATCTCAGGCATTAAGTGTACCTAGAGGAGTGACGGCGAGGTCCAGATTGCAGCAAAATAAATTCTTCTGGTATCAAATTTTGCAATCTAAACCAACCACAAGACAGCAAAATAAATAAATAAAAATCAATAATTCATCATAAGGTGACCTATCAAAATCTAAAAATCTTCCATTTGATTGCTAAAATTGCTAAAGAGAAAAACAAGATAGAAAAAAACCTAAACTTTAAGTCTCATTGAGATTCATAGACTCATTAAACATTCATTGAAAATGTAACACAAAACCCACATAGTACTTTCAAGCAAAACACCACATAACCTATCAAAAAACCTAACATCAACCCATAAATCGCCAAAAAAAAAAAAAAAACCCACAAAAACAGTGATAAAAGTGTACCTAGAGGAGCGACGTCGAGGTCCAGATTGCAGCAGAGAAGTGGATCCCTGCGAATCAGAGGGAGAGTTCCTGGGTGTACGCTTAGGTCGCCCACTAGACTTGAGCTTTTCAGAGAGATCGAGAATGCCGAGCTTTTGCAACCTTTGAAGATTATCTTTGATTCTCTCTTCTCTCGACTGTTCGTAGAGGGAGACATTTGGGGTTTTCTGGCCATGGTTGTTGTTGTAAGTTTTAGGATTTTGCTGGGTTTCTCTTAGGGTTATTGGGTTAGGCATTTTGGTGCTTGCAAAGATCTCTGTCTCTCTCTCTCTCTCTCTGTGTCTCTTGCTATTATGCTTCCTCTTTGTCGATTTCTAAGTTGGGTTTTTGAGTGTCTCCAACGGTCGACTTTTTTATTTTTTTTTAGAAAATCTTGTGTGGGACGGTCTCACCACCTGATGGTTAGACCGTCTAATCAAGTTGTCTTATTTTATATAATTTTAATATTTTTAATTTTATTTTTGATTTTCAACACAGATTGGACAAGTTTATTGGATGGTCTCACCATCCGGCAGTGAGACCGTACGACAAAAGTTTTTCTTCTTTTTTAGATTATAAATGAAGGTGGTGTCTGTCAGTCTGTGACATCTGGAAATGGAAAAAAGGTCACGTTTCAATTACTTTGTCTTTCCCAAATCCCCAAACAAATGTTTCCTTTTCAAAAAATATTTTGAAATTTTTTTAAAATGTCATGGGAATTATAAATTAGATTAAGGGCCCTTTTTTTTTTTTTCGATAAATCTTATTACCCGTTAGGACTTGATTTAAAATAAATTGATTTGTTTTTTTTTACTTATAACTTATTTTAAGATTTATATATCTGATAGAAAAAGTAAAAAAAATTAGCTTTAATTTTCACAAATACCTTATACTAATTCATATATTTCCAATTTTATCCAAACATAATAAAAACCCTAAAAATCAATTTTGAAAAAACCCTAACAACCTAATCAACTCAACAGAGGGCGACGGTGGCGCCACCCCTTGGAACCGGAGGAGGCCGCACCTCCCATTCGATTTTGGAGGCTGGTTGCAGATGGAGGTCGGCGGTGGATGGAAGAGGAGAAGAAGATGGTTGGGTGATGCGTCGGAGGAGGAAGGGAGGGAGGGAGAGAGATCGTCGATAAGAGGATGCAGTGGCGAAGACGGTTGAAGGAGAGCCGATCTCAATGAGGTGAAGAGAGAGGATGTGGCGGCGAAGACGGTTGAAGGAGAGCCGATCTCAATGAGACGGAGAGAGAGGATCAGCGGCGAGGACAGTTGAAGGAGAGAGCCGATCTCGAGTGATGCGGCAGCAGAGACGTGAAGGTGGTGGTGGAGAGGGAGACATGGAGACGGCGGCAGTGGAGATCGTTGGTGTGAGATCAGGTGGAGATCGCACCAGCGATCTCATATATATATATATATATTTAATTTTAAAATAAAAATTATTTTGATTCAAAAATCAAATTGAAAGATTATAAATGTAAAAAAGTAAAAAGTTTTACCTTGTAATAACTCATCTAAAATATAAAAACAAACATGATAAAGTATCTTAAATTTGAAGACTTGTTCAAATCTCTAATAAATAAAGATCTTACAAGATTTCAGATGAAAAAACAAACAGCACCTAACACTATACGTTTCAAATAATATAGCACTTGAGGTGTTATCACATCAGTCACTATATAATTTTATAATTTATAAGATGTTAACACTTCAAGTACCACACTATTTATAATAGAATTTAGAAAAATAAAATATTATGATGTCTAAAATTACTCTATAAATTATTACCAAAATCCTAACACTTAATAGGGGTGCTAGGGATGTAATGCATGTCAATATCGATCGGCACATGTGTGGTTCAAATATCATTAGGTTAAAACTTTTTATATACGATTGTGAGATTCAAACTCAACCATCAACGTGTAAGATAAGACTGAGAGGTAACATGAATATTTTTTTTTTCCTATGACTAATTTTTATAAATTGTCAAAAAAAAAAAGTTATTCACTACATTATTTATATATGATTCATAGTGTAAATTCAAATAACTTGTTACGTTATTTTAATTTATTTTTGGTTAGATTTGTTGAACTGTATAGCAATATTATAATTTGGCCATTTCGTTCCCAACTTTAGAGACTTTGGAATTCTTCCAAAATTATTCCCACTTTCTTGTTTGCTTTATTTTTGTCCTTTCTTTCTGTCTATTATTATCATTATTATTATTATTATTTGAACTATTTTTAGGTAGTTTTTATTTATTTTATTTTATTTTGTCCTTTCTGGACTAATATTACAAGAAAATATTAACAATTATTCCAATTGCCATACTGAATGTTTATTGAACATACATGACTATATAGGAAAGCATAAATAAATACAAAATTATATTATAATTAGCTTAGAGAATATTCTCTGTTTATTTATGGGTTTCATATTTATGGGTTTCCTACAATGCTTTAACTCGAATCTGGATATCATCGGACTGAACGAACGCCTCTTACCATCATTTTAATCATATGGACCCCTCTCAGCCAGTTTCACCAAATCAAAGGTGACAACAGGTTAGTTCTTGCAGTTGGTGAGGTGAGGTTTTCCTTCAACGCTATCTCTAGATTTTCTTTGAAACCAAACAGAATTTATATACAACCCGCCGGCCCACCACTTGTTTTCTATGGAAAAATGTGAGCCTAAACCGTTCATCATTGAGTTAATTGATGGGTTTGGAGTTTGGTACTTGTATTGTTTAGGCCCAATATATAAAGGCTATTGGGCTATTCACAACATGAACAGGCCCAACCTATATATATCTCGTTTAGAGTTTAGAATTTGAAACGATTCACTGACAGTATGACATATAACAACAAAATATGAAAGATAATATGTGTCACATCTAACAATTTCATATATCATATATTCGGATTTGGATCCCCTGCTGATCTGATCTTTTTCCAGACCTTTTTAAAGCATGTGATTGATTGTTGATAAAATGGTTGTGAAAACAAATCATATCTTAACCGCACATTCATTGCAATGCTTATATGTCATGAGATTATGTGATGTCATGAACAAGATCAGATCAACAGAGGATCCAAATTCCAAATATTCAGTGGTCGAGTATACCATTCAGTAATGACCCGGTTTTACCGAAGATTTTCTCTTATGAATTTTTTCAAATAATCAAATATGGATTCTTTGGTATGATCTAGGCATCTAGCTAGGGAGGGTAAATATTAGTGTGCATGCAGTTGTCTACCACAAATTTTCCACTAGACTCACAACTCACAAGTACACAACATTCTCAATATTTCCAGACTACTAGTACGTCATCATAATTGATTCAAAGTCATTCAATTTGGGGGAAAAAAATCAATAAAATGACTAAAGAACATATAAATTAGATGCTGTCTTTGACCATATTGTACCGTTGCTTATAACAAAAGCAAAATCTAATACGTTGAGAAAAATGAACAATGTTGATGAACTACCACGAGAATGTAACCCTATCATCAACTAGCTAGTCCCATACTTCTCTACTACACCAAACAGAGAGTCAAACCAAATGCAACTCAATAAGAACAAGCTTACAAGATTTAACATAATCCAACGATTTTCTTATTTCACTTCTGATAATTTTTCTTCTCAAACACAAAGTATATAATGGTGTTATAGAACTTAATTGGTTTCATCGATCAATTACCAGCCAAATTATCAATGGAGATGAGTTACTACTACAACAGGGTGGTCTTGGTTGTTTTCTCTATTGTTGTTGTTAGCTTGAGTTGTTTGGTAGCTGGTGATAATGGAAACTTGGGTGCTTCTTTTATATTTGGTGATTCTTTAGTGGATGCTGGAAACAATAATTATTTACAGACATTGTCAAAAGCAAATATCAAACCAAATGGGATTGATTTTAAAGCAACTGGAGGCAACCCTACTGGCAGGTATACCAATGGAAGAACCATTGGTGACATCGTAGGTATGTTGATCTTAATATGTATTTTCATTACGGTAGATTTAGTTCCTGATTTGATTTCAGACTATAAGTAGCTTTGTCTCATATTGTATATATTCATTATTGTAAAATATAGACTTTCATCAATTTCATGTATCTAACGGGTTTGATTTATATATATATATATATATATATATATATATATATATATATATGATTTCAGGAGAAGAACTAGGAGCACCAGACTATGCTGTTCCATTTTTGTCACCAAATGCCACCGGAAAAACTATATTAAATGGTGTGAATTATGCATCTGGAGGAGGAGGGATCTTGAATGCAACTGGGAGAATCTTTGTTAGCACTCAAATTTTATTTTAATTTTTTTTTTACTTTCATTGATTGATATAATTTTAGTGGTGATAATTTTTATGTTATATATAATTTTATATTTTTATTACAGGTTAATAGGATTGGAATGGATGTTCAAGTTGACTACTTCAATATCACCAGAAAACAATTAGATAAATTGTTGGGTGCATCCAAGGCAAGAGACTATATAATGAAGAAATCTTTCTTCTCAATCACAATTGGAGCAAATGATTTTCTCAACAATTATCTCCTACCGGTTCTCTCAATTGGAGCCAGAATTGCACAGACCCCCGATGCCTTTGTTGATGACATGATCAATCATTTAAAAGACCAACTTACGGTAACGTAAAAATTTATATAGGATCATCATCTGTGATTGAATATTTGATTCCCCATATTATTATTATCTACCGTATATAAAAGATTTTATATGATTGATTATTATATGGTACAGAGGCTTTACCGATTGGATGCTCGGAAGTTCGTGGTGGGTAACGTCGGTCCAATCGGCTGTATACCATATCAGAAGACCATAAATCAATTGAAGGAAAACGAGTGTGTGGATTTGTCTAACAAGCTAGCTCTTCAATACAATGGCAAGTTAAAAGATTTGCTCACTCAACTCAACGAAAATCTCCCTGGATCAACTTTTGTGCATGCTAATGTCTATGACCTTGTCATGGATCTCATCGTAAATTATAAAAAATATGGTACGTCCATATGGATTTCCATGCAATTCTGTAATTCGATTAATGAATTATTTCTTAAGTTCAAATATAAGCGGTTATTTTTTAAACAACGACAATTTCAAATATAGCCTGAATGTATAATTAACATTATAATTGTGGTTCACTCATGCAGGATTTACAACGTCAAGTAGAGCTTGTTGTGGAAACGGAGGGCAATTCGCAGGGATAGTTCCATGTGGACCGACGTCTAGTATGTGTCAAGACCGCGACAAGCATGTATTCTGGGATCCTTATCACCCTAGCGAGGCCTCAAACCTTATAATCGCCAAACAACTGCTTGACGGAGAAAAGAAATACATATCGCCGGTGAACCTCAGACAGCTTCGAAATCTCTAGTTACTTTTCGTGCATATATCGATCATATATGATATATGGACATGTAATGTGTGCAACTTTTATACAAAATGTAATATTTTCCTTCTTGTTTCGTTGTGTTACTTTATTTCTCATTTCTGTTTGTAATAATTAATTTTTGAGACTTGCAATCGTTATTGAAAGTGAAAATATATTATAGGTAAAAAAGTTGTTTAGAAAATTTGCCTAATTTTTGAAATTATGGATGTGTTAAATTCCATTGTACCAACGTAGTTGATGATGGTGGTTGATCTGCCCAGCTACATCTTGCTTGTTCTTCGGCCTATAGTACATACCAAAGTCCAAGACGTACGAAGACTTCTTCATCAATATCTACCTATAAATTATATTTTTGTCTCTTGAGTAAATCTTGATTAACCACCACATGGCACATATGAGTATTAGAACCAATGAATTCAAATCAATTTAAATAATAATAATAATAAATGTCTCAAAATCAGAAGAAATATGATTACAATCGGCAATTGATTGCACGTCCACTCATATATAGCTTAGTTAGTTGTGCATTTTTTTCCAACACATCGGATGATTGGGGTTAGGGTCTCACATTTGCTTTTAAATTACAAAGCATGAAAATGTCCATATTTTATGTTTTTTTTAACATGATTATAGCGGTCGATTTCGATAGGTGGTGGTTAGACCCCAAACCGATGTCCTAATTTTTTATTTTTTTTTAAAACAAAAACGGCTATTGGTCTTATTGAAAAGCCCATAAGAAATCCAAACCAAAACTGACGGGCCCATTGACCCTTTTCTTTTAACTATTGTAATATGGTTGTCGGGACATGCATAGATCTAATAATACATATACGGTTCGGATATCTATTATCATAACAGGAGATAATTATCCTCACAAATCGAATGAAAACTCTCTACACATATATCACAAATCGAATGAAAACTCTCCACACATATCATAACAGGAGATAATTATCCTCACATACTTAAAAATATACATCGTGAGATTTGAATCTCTAACCACTAAAGTGAAAGGGATGTGTATTATCACCGATGCTAATTAAGAGGTGATGATGCCCCATCAACCCAGTTAAAACAAACAAAATGACGGGAAAAAAAAAACAATAAGCTCAAAATACTTTATGAGTTGATATGATACATGTTGAATAAATCTACCAACTTGTCCGGCTCATGCATGCCTTCAATTCACCTTCTTCATTCATAATTTTATCAGTGTATTTTTAACATTCCACTACGATAATTTACGTTACTAAAGAGTTTAAAACTAAACTCAAATATTTATTTTTTATTAATTTCAATAAATTTAATGTATCATATTAAACACAAATTCCGCCCCTGCTCACTCCCAAGGTCCCAATCATATTATATATACATATTTTGTAGTTAAAACCATTATATATATATATATATATATATATATTTCAATTTATTTTTTAATATACGAATTACTGATATGACAATTCGAATACGTGATATTGACAAACCCAATGGCTGCTATACATTTACGAATGGTATTAGAAAATAGATTTTGAATGAAAAATAAGCAATATATCATGCTGACGTTGACCTGAAAATGGCAACCACATATATCAATACACTATAAACACACACTTGATTTCATATATGGTGCATTTCCATTCCAGATAATTTTGAACAAATAATTTAATTTAGCCATCACATTCAATGTCTAGTCAAACTACATATAATTCATGTGAAGGAATCATAATTCAAAAATCCATAATCCAAAAGAAAATGCCAAAAAGAAAATGAGAGACAGAGACAAAGACAGAGATAGAGATAGTGTTGAAACCAGAAGAGAGAGAAGTTGTCACTTGTCACTTGTCAGTGATTATCATACATATATATATTATAATGAGCAAGGGAATATAAACACAGTGGAGGCAGTAGCAGCAGATCAGAGAAGTTGAAAGCTAGCTAGCTGAAATTTGAATAGTTCAAATAATTTTACATGCATGTACATTGGCATATATGCAACAAAAAAATAAAGAATGCATAGTGAAAGTGACACATGATTGATTGCTGGAGACATATGTATTTCGATGGTTACTGAACCCAGAGCGCGCGTGCCACACCACGCCCCACCACCATCGATCTCTTCCATGCCAGCTGCCGCAGTCCTTGACTGACATGTGCTTCTCTCTCTCTCTCTCCCTCTCTCTCTCTCTCTCTCTCCTCCTCCTCCCTGCTCATGGTGGTGGGTCTTGCACTCTTGCTGTTAGGTTAGCACTCTGTCAGTCACTACTCCTTATTTGCTCTCATGCAATATATATGCATCTCTGTTGATCTGATCTGCAGCTGTGCAACAAATCATCATCTTTTGTCCTCCATTGCATATTATTTCTATTAGGTTTTTTTTTTTTTTTTTTGGGTTTAAAGAATCATTCCTTTTAGTTAATTCCAACATAATCTTACTTAAAATTTAAAATTAAAGTATAAATTAAACACTTTATTAATTTAAACGGTAGATAAACGAACTTGAGGTGTTGACAAATAAATTCCAAATCAGTAGTTCAAATCATATCAATAACGAAAACTTTAAACAAAAATTATCTGATCGAATTAATAGATATTACCAACAACAATAAAAAAATATGTGAATGTAAATGACATGTTATTGGACTAAAGTCACCCTACTATAGTACTCTGAGTAATTTAAAATAATATTTAAACATTTATATTTACTTAAGAATGAAGAAAAATTTCGTTTATATTAGTACAAATCTATATTAAAGATTAAAGTGTATCGGTTAGGTTATCGAACATATTATTGACTGCCTTCCGGAGGTTGGAGACTTGAAGGTGGCTCCGTGGTGTTTGTGTCTAATTAAGAAGGCGAATTTTATAGCTCATCCTTTTCAAAAATAACTTTAGGTGTCGTTGAAGACTATTTTTTGATGAAAGATTATCCTCTGTTTACGGAGAAGTCCGCACTTACCGGAATAAAGACTTTATATTTACTTTGGAATAAAGAAAACATTCATTTATATTGGTATAAATGAATCTAGATTAAAGTGTATTGGTGAGACTATCGGAGATATTATTGACCATATTCGGGATGTTGTAGGTGGCTCTGTAGTGTTTGTGTTTAGGAAGGCAAATTTTATAGTTTATCCTCTTTCGAAAATGACTTTAGATATCATTTAAGATTACCCACTGTGTGTAAAAAGATACGTACTTACCAGATGATTTTTCAGATTAATGTATTGTTCTCTTTGTTTTTAATAAAGTTGATACTTTTAAACAAAACAAAATACTGTCAAATCTATTATCTATGCATCCCTTCAACTATTTTACATGTGGGGTTGGATTTCCAACATACGTATTTTAAAAATAAAAAAAAATCTAAAAAAAAGTCTTATTTCTATCTAATTTTGTATTGCTAAGAAGCTTCGACATCTAATCGGTCGTTTTCTTTATTTCCCAGCAAAATAGTAGTTTTGGTGATTATTATGTCTGTTATAATTATATACACTGCATGTAGAAAATAATCCATTATTTATAAATAGTGATTCGGTTTGTCCGGTTATGGTTATGAGTTTATATATGTAGGTATGATTTGTAGAATTGTAGGCATGGGTGAGTTGGATCGAATAATCAAACACACATGCAAAAAAGTCTCACTGAAAAGATAAGCAGATGTGAATTTGTCTAGTTGCATGTTTGAAATAATCAAAAACCCATCCAACATTTATATTCTCTACACACCTAATTTTGATTAATTTTTTTTTATATATATATTTTTTGTAGAGCATGATATGCAAGGTTCCACGAGATTTTTGTATCCAAAATATCTAAATGTACCATCAAATGCATGTTCTTCCTGTGAATATAATATATGTAGTGTTTTGGTATTGACGGGTTGCAAGGGCCCTAACTTGTTCGGAGTATCACAATCTGAAAACAATAAACGATAATCAACCGTTGTTTACATAGAGGGAAGATTATGGAGGGGTGGGTAGGAGTTTCCTTTTTAGAGGATGAAATGTATTGTTATATATAATCCACTTATAAATATATCAATAATGTTAACATTCATATAGACATTTAGTGTTGATCTTGTCAATCTATTCTAATCCGTTCGGAGGATCACATTCCAAAAACAATGAATAGATTGAAACTAGGATTTTTGTATCCAAAATACCTAACATGGTTCTAATAATTGGTTTAGACAGTCGTCTAAGCCTTAAGCTGATCTAGTTGCCGTGATGGAGGTTTCTAGGAGGAGTCAATGACCCTATGATTTTTGTTTATATGATTTTTTTTTTCTTTAAAACAACACCATTTCAGATAATTCAACTTCACCACCTATGCGGTGCTTAGACGATCTAGGCACTAGGTGCCGGTCTGACACCTATTGCCTACCATAACATTTTCTAAATGCATCGTTAATGTTTTCCTGACAAATGTAGGTACTTAAATTTATGAAAAATTTCATACTTTTTATAAATTTTATATCAATAATTGTCGATATTTCTAATTGATACGATGTTTTCATTTTTGATTCAAAATTACTATTTTTAATATTGACAGGTTCCGACCGATCGCAACCCAAATTTCGAAAACGAAGATCGAATGATAGCCGTGGATGGAGGGTGAGGGTGCGGGTGGGGGAGATAGAGGATGAAGAGAAGATGATATGTCGGTCCAAAGAAGGAAACAGTTTTGTTTGGTAATGGGAACAGTGGAGCGCAAAACCCGGCAGGAGATTAGAGGGGGGAGGAGTACGGAGGAGGAATCTGATGCGGACACGACGCGTCCGAAATCAGAGGGAAGACCCAATTATTGTAACCCACGCTGCCCGACACTCATCATTATCATTCTGTCTTCACTGTCCCACCAACCAAACAAACCCCTCTCTCTCTCTCTCTCTATAAAAAAATCAAATCTCTATCCAATTCCCTCACGCTACACCAACATACACTCTCTAGAATACGTACAATACAGGAACACAAACACCATTTTGGCGTTTTGTCTCGTTAAATTTTGGATTCTATTGGGTTTTGTATTACAATAAGATCATATGCTTATTTATTTATTTTAAATAAATGAATAAATAATAACATTATTATTAGATGCATTTTTAACGTTTTTGGGATGATTAAAGAAATTTTATTTATTTTATTAAATAAATCAAATAATTTAAACATATATATACAAATAACTTTCGGTATTTTTAATGTTGTAAGTATATGTAAGAGACAATTAAATATTATTTCACACTCATTTTCAATTTTTAACAAGTTGTAGTTCGAATCGTACACTGTTATTCAAACAACGATAGAAATGTTTGTGTAATTTTAGACAAAAATGTTTTATATATATATAATTACACTTATTATTAGGGTATTTATACAATGTCCAAAAATTAAACTTAATAAAATTAACACAAGAACGAAATCTAATAATATAAATAGTAATAACGAATCATTTTGGTTAAGATAAAAGACAAACTTTGTGAAACCCTTTGGAGTTTTATAAAGTATAAAATATTTTTTTTCAATCTGATATTTAATATCAAAAGTTATGTTAATATATGACCTTAAAACACGGTGATAATAGAACTTATGAATTTATTTGATAAGATTTTATGGTGTTTTTAAATTATGATTTAAATATTCCTTGATCAATTATCAAGCCAAAGTTTTTATTATTATTTTTGTATTAGAAGATGATTGATTTGATTAGAGGGGTGGTGGTGGTGATGAAATTGAAATTTGAAACTTGAAAGAGATAGTTGTGGTGAATTTATGATGACGAAAACGACATTGTTGACCATCGTTTCAATTATTTGCCTTCAATGGTGAACTAGAACATTTGATTATGTGGAATTCTATCACTTAGGATAGAATTATAAAATATTATAAGCTATTATCCTATTAAATAATGCAATGTCTGCACTGTCTCCGGATGCGCGAAAAAAAAGTAAAATGTTTGGTAAAATTTGAATCCGACACCGAATAGCGTTAGATACCATCTAAAATAGAATGGATATACAGTTAAAAATAACAAATAAAAAAAAGGGTTAATTATACTAAAGTAATTTAAATTTATCTATTTATATAAAATATCAATAAGTTTCATAAACTCAATACAAATATATCCCACCGTTAAAGTTAAACTCTTAACTTTTAATGGCTTAACCAGTCAAATAAATCAAAGAACGAATTTACCTTACCACATCATCCAACATAACTTAAAAAAAAGCATCCAACATGAACTTATTTATTAAAAAATTAAATTAGTTAAAAAAATTAATAAAAAAATTAAAAATGCATCATCGGCAATTTCATGCTCATTTCCAAACATCATCATCAACTTCATCCTAATCTCAAACTTATCACTTAAATCTTTAACATACCATTAACTTAAAAAATTCAACAACAAAAAAAAACCAGTGATAAAAAACCAAAAAACCGAGAAAATAATGGAGCAAGGTTGATCTCCATTTTGTTTTTTCTTTTTGAGCTACTTTACCAAATATTGTATCTTCATTTTGTTTTCAGTTCATTATTGGTGAAAAAAAAAACCATCCATTTGTCTTAAATTTTTGTTTGACTGTTCTTCGGATTCGAGAAATTATCATCAAAAACTAGGTTCCAACATTTTAGTGGAAGATTAAATCTATTGAAAACCTAGTTAGATTCTCTTCAATTTAACATATTTTCTCTCTTTACTTTCAAAAGAGATATAGATAGAGAGGAACCTAAAAAAAAATGCAAGTGACCTAGAAACATTCAAAGAAACCAAATTAGGATTAGATGAGCACTCATCATGGTAAACTCATTCCAATTACCAGGTCCGTACCCGTTCAAATACCGGGTCTAATACTCGATCCTTGCCCAAACTCATGGTATGGCTCATCTTTCTCTTCTCTAAACCTACTTTGCCTCCGCTCTTAACATCGTCTCCATTCCATGCGACTGGGCCGATAAGCCTCGTCGTCAATCGTCTCCGTACCTCACTAAACTAGATGAAGTTCTCTCCATTTTGGAAGATATCAAAATAGGATATCGATATGTGTTTTTCTTTTCTTTTCCATAACTCCTCATGGAGGGGATTTGAAAAGATCTTGATGCATGTGTGTCATATGCTCTACACTGGGTTTTTTTCCTCCATTTTTACTTAATTTAATTGTTTCAATAAATAAATAGAAACAATAAATAATAAATAAGTTTATGTTGGAATGATGTGGTAAGGGTAAAATTGTCCTTTAAAAGATTTGACTGGTCAACCGTTAAAATTAACGGTATGACTTTCATGAAAATTTTCAAAACTTATTGATATTTTACCTAAAGAGATAAATTCAAGGTACTTTAGTGCAATTAACCCTAAAAATTTTATTATTTATTTTAGACACAATACACTCTAAGCTTTTCAAATTTTATATTTTACATTAATATAAATACTACCTCAAAAGTTATTAAATCTTTAAATGTTTTTTTTTTTCATTTTATTATCCCGAATTATTTCAATATAAGATTAATATTAAAAATATATTTATTTTATTTTATGATTTATTCTCATCTCATCAATGTCTAAAAAGTAACATCTTCAACTTAAAGTGAAGTGATGTAATGTCACATGCGCATGTTTGGAACAAAACCTAAAAAGTTGCCATGTTAAAGATGTGTTGAATTCCTTTCTTCATATGCTTACAAATATTCCTACTACAGTATACACATTTTCAAAACTCAACTGTACACTCAATGTTTTGAATCATAATTTCAAATTTAATCACGATTTATTACTTATGTGAGGTAACCAAGCAAGCTAGTTTCATTGGAAAATACAGAGCCCACGTAAATTAATTACCGATATTATTTTCAGAAATTATGTTCCCTTCCCCTAATCCAGTGTAAAGAATACATACTGATTACTGTATATCAATTTCTCCTTTAACAACATTTAGAAGAAAGAAAACAAACAATTAATGAATTCTCACTAAACATATTACAATATTTAATGTTGATTACCTAATTAGACTAGAGAGAGAGAGAGAGAGAGAGAGAGAGAGAGAGAGAGAGAGAGAGAGAGAGAAAGGACAAACGAGGTACACACTAGAGTATTAAAGCTTCTTTCTCTATATACATTATGCTTGAATTATTAAAATTATCAAACTATATATGGTTAGAAACTAGAAAAGTGTAGTTTGTTTTTATTATTATTATATTGAAAGAGAATTGAAAACACAATTATCATAAATAATTTCTTTTTCTTTTTTTTCATCATTCAAAGGAAAGCAAAATTCTTCAACAGGGGCCCCCTTTTTGACTACTCAAAATGTTTTTTTTTTTGTTTGAAGAAGAAAAAACGAAGATAAGAACCCAACACAACACAAAGGTGCATGCGCCTAGGTGAGTGTAGTGTAGTGTAGTAGAGCCGACTTGAACAGTAAACAGAGACGCATATAGAGAGTAGCCGACTGATATGTCGTGCCCAACACAACACTGTAAAAAGCCTGCTCTTTTTTTCTCTCTCTCTCTCTCTCTCTCTCTGCTCATATAACCCTCAGATTCAGAAGATGTTTCACTAGTATCAGATTCTCTCACTCTCTCTCTCTCTATATATCTCTATCTCTCTTTTTAAAATCCCCATCAACCAGTCTCTATAATCAAGCAAAATCATTCTCTTCTTTGATCATCATCACACTATTGAAGAAAAACAGAGTCTTGAGGAAAAAAACAGAGCAAGGAAAATGAAGGTGGAAATGTCGACGGATTTCGTTGAAAACAACAACAACAGTAGAGTGAGAGCTCCAGTGAAGAGCTCAAATGGAGGACAAGGACAAGAGCAAGAGCAACAACTTCCATGTCCACGTTGTGACTCTATTAACACCAAGTTCTGTTACTACAACAACTACAACTTTTCTCAGCCTCGCCATTTTTGCAAAGCTTGTCGTCGTTATTGGACTCAAGGTGGGACTCTTCGTGACATACCCGTCGGTGGTGGGACACGTAAGAACGCTAAGCGCTCTCGTACTGGACACGTCACCAACACCACCATCTCCTCCTCTGTCAACAACATGGGTCATCAAATTCAAGACTACCCTTTGCACGCAACTCCTCTTTTGATGCCCTTTCAGGGTTCATCGGCGGCGGGGCAGTTTTGCGGCGGTGATTTGAAGTCTGCCGGCGGAAACATTAATGGCAATGTGGGTTTTTGTGGGAGTGGTGGTGGTGGTGGTGGTGGTTTTACTTCGCTTTTGAGTACTCAAGGTCCAAGCTTTTTGGCTTTGAGTGGATTCGGACTCGGACTCGGTTCCGGGTTTGTTGGTGACGTGGGTCTTGGTGGGCTCGGGAGAGGAGTATGGGGTTTTTCCGGGATGGGAGATGGTGGTGGTGCTGTTGGTGTTAATTCAAACGGCGGCGGAGGAGGTGGAGGAGGAGGCAACGGTGGTAGTGGTGGTGGTGCAACTGGAATAGGTAACACGTGGCAGTTTGAGAGTGGAGAAACTACTACTACAACAACTGGATTTGTTGGTGGAGATTGCTTTTCTTGGCCTGATTTGGCAATTTCAACACCTGGAAATGGTCTCAAGTGATCTCTGATTCTCTGTTTAATCTTCTCTGTATCTTTTTTTTCTTTTTTTGTTCTCTGTTCTTGTCTTTTTTCTGGGATTTTAGTGGGAATTAATGTGGTTTAAGGGCTTTAGTTAATCAATTAATTACCAAGTAGTAGGATGAAATTAGAAGAAATAGAATTATATATATATATTTTTTTTGGGTCACATTTGACTGCGTATCTGTATCGCATGCCATGTGTTTGGTTTTTTTCGTGTACCTCTCTTTGTGGAGTTGTAGTGGGGGCATAGCAGCAGAAACTGATCGATGTGTACTTTTTTTTTTGGTGCTTTCATACCAAACCCAACTTTTTAACTTGTTTGCTTGAACATACACTTTGAACTTCTTCTTTCTTTGTATCTTTCTTTTGTTTAATTATTAATGCTTTTAAAGCCATCATATTTGACGAAATCTTCTGAAATCCAGTACTGTATATTCACACAATTTATTTATAATAAACAATAGTGGTGTCAATTGGCAATCCCTTTAAATAAATAATAATAATATTAAAAAATAAAAATCCCATTTCATATGAAATAATTCGGGATTTGAAAGAGCGGGGAAATGATTTGAACCTACCGTGAAAAGGGGGAAATGATTTGAACCTACCCACCATACCACAATGTCAATCTCATCTCGCCCACTTTCATTTCTATCTGTTTGATGTTTTGTTTGTTTTTGACCAAACCCATTTCTGCCTACAATCTAGTTTGATGAATCAATTACAAGAAAATCTGGTTACTTCCTTCAACGTATACTACAAATCAACAAAGCTTGTAATAATAATTGAATAATTGTACTAGAACATGTAAAAAGTGTCTCAACCTGAAGAGCAACAAATGACTTGAGAGAGTTAGAGACAGACAATGAAGCAGATAGACACCATTTACAAGTGTCCCTTGCTAGCTACTTTTCTCATTTTTGGTTCTTTTTATGGTATAAAAACTATCACCAACTGTGACTATACGTGACTTGTCTTCTTTAGGCTGCTTAGTTATAGCAGCTTTGCTGCTTGCTTCTGTTGGGTCAATTTCAAAAGTGGGCATGCATGTTTGGGCTGACCAACATTTTGGGGTTATTTTGACCAAAAAATGGATATGGTAGGGTATTTTTACCATGTCATTTTAAATATTTTTTTAGTCTAGTCTGGTCTCTCACTTTTATATCAATATACTTTTGACTGATATGATGAAAATGTTGTTGCACATTAAAAATTTTGAAACCTTTAAATATATGGTGTACTTTTATTACTGGAAAATTTACAGTTTAGTTAAAAAAAATCACATTCTCTGAAAAGTTTCTGAAACATGGGTATTTTCAAAGGTTTATTTTTTATTTCTTTTACTGTTCATTTACTTTGATTGATTGGAATATTTTATTTCTACAAGATTTTCTGGCCTAGAAGAAAAAAAAAAAACAGTAGACACAATTATCAATAGGGTATTGTGTTTACTGTTCACAGGTCACATCTATGCGTAGAGTTGGCAAGAGGATGCTTATTGCCTAGCTTTACTGCTGTAATCTTTATCGATTTATCCATACATCAACAATATTACATATGCTTCGACTGTAGTAAGAGGTCTATTGGGGGCATGGAGCATGACACAATAGGCAACTCTTGTTTGAGGGGAATTTATTTCCGGTTTATAATTTAATAGGTAAATATGAGATTATATTTATGATACTTGAGTTTCAAGTTTTGTATTGTAATTTTCATTTTGAAATCTCCAATCATCAAATCAAGAGACCATTGGTTTATAACGCCAGTTTTTAGCTTTATAGTAGATAGCTCAAGCGTTTGTGATTGCAAGCATTGTGGATGTTTTGTGCTCAAGTCTCGTGATGTGGATTTAATTCGTATGTAGGAAGAGATCGTTATGAACTTATTTGTTGTCACATTTCAAAAATAAAAGACAATTGATGAGCATGAGACTCTGGCCTTCCTAGATTGTTTGTTGCTCGATATTTGTCTTGAATAGTCTAATATCATATATGCCGAGATTAATTTACATATACGTACACATTATATTTATAAAATTAGGGTCTGAACTTTGAACCCAGTGATTAGAGACTTTAAAACAAGGCAATGGACCCTTGGTTACATCCTCTTATAATTTGACTCTAAGGGGTAGTTTGTTTTTTCCACTTAAAATTTAATGGGTCTAAATCATAATTATTAAGTTGTTTCGTTTGTTTTATTTAAGTGTCAAACAACTTAAAAATACCAAAAAATAACTTAAATAACAAGTAAAAAATTATGACTTTTCACTTAATTACAAAGCACTGAATTGCATTAAATGCACTCCAAATTTTGTTCTCCCCATAATATCCCTCATATATAACATATTTCCAACTTCATCATAGTTATATATGGTATAGAAATCTTTATTTTAATATATTGCTTATTTTAAGTAGCTTTAAAAATAAAAAAAAGAACTCTAATCACTTCTCATATTGGTATTTAATATCAATACTTTATTATAATATTATGGTGATGTATTTATATATTATTTTTTTAGAGTGTTTTGTGTAAGTTTTCCTGCAGCCCCTTTACTTTTTGAAAAAAAAAACCGTTTCTTTTCTTAGAAAAAATGAAGTTTATTTGTAATCGAAGAAGATCATGATCATATGTGTTCATATATAATTATTATTTTTGGATTGTTTTTATTCCTTATTACATGTATAATTGTTTAACATGGGTATACATGTAAAATTACTTAGTTTCTGACAATTTTACTTTTAAAAAACAAACGTGTTGACAATACATTCATATGTAAGAAAAAAAACAAACAAACATGTCATTCAAGTTCAGATTTCAGTCCCTATTCAATTTTCTGAAAAATTCAGGACTGTTCAGTCTTTAGACAAAAAAATAAACGACCTCTAAAGAATTCGGGACTAACCGGAAAATTTACTAAAGCATTGGCTTAAATTGCAAATAGTTATATTAAAAATTTTAAAAGAGGGAAGAAATGAAAATAACGTTCCCAAGTTGTGCTTTTGGCGAATATTTAGAAAATACGAGCCTTCCCAATAAATTTCCAGAAGAATCAACGAAAGGCAAAGGCGGGTTTTGAAGAGGGTTTTTCAATTTCTCCCCTCCAATTCAAAACCCTACCCCAAGTTTTTTGAAAACAAAAATGGCGTTTCCATTGTTTTCGACTCCACAATCGCAACAATCTCAGCCACTCTTCCAGCCTCAGCAGCAGCAGCAGCAGCAACAACAACCATCATTTTTTCAAAGCTACCCGTTGTCCATGTTACCACAGCAACAACAACAACAACAACAACAACAACAACAACAATTATTTCCACAACAGCAGCAACAGCAGCAGCAGCAACAACAGCAACAGCAGCAGCAGCAGCAATTGTTTCTTTTTACTAATGACAAGGCTCTGGCGACTTATAGTGCCAAATGGGCAGATCTCCATCCGGATTCTCAAAAGTTTCTTCTTCAGATCGAGTATGTTCTGTTTCACTAAGTTTTTTTTTTTCTTTTCTTAATTATTTGTTTTGGTGGCTGAGAATGTATAGGAAACGTGAAGCAAGAGTAGGTTTTAGGGTATTTTTTGTTTTTGTTTTTTCAATTTGCAATTAGAACAATTTGAGCAATTTTTAATCTTTTTATTTTCTTGGGTTTTGTGTTGAAACCTTGAATGTTAGGGTGAAGAATGGAAATTCGTTTAGATAGTATATTTGTAAAATTGTATAATCTGAGTTGAATTTAGATCTATCTTGGTGATTTCTTATCTGGGTTGAGTTTATATAAAAACCATTTTGATGGGTTTTGAGCTCACTCATTTCTTGTTTGCATGTAGAGAGCGAATTTTGGAGTATAGGGATGAGAGCCAGAGGCTAGACCAATGTAGTCGCCTTTACGATTCTTCAGTTTCAAATGAAGGGTTCGAGCTTGATGCAAGCCATATTGTTCAAGTATGCATTTGTAGTTTACTGTTGTTCGTCTATTATTTTTATTTTTTGGCTTGTTCATGTTGCATATGCCGTCAATAAATCTAAGAGCACCTTTTAGTGGGATGATTGAAGAGCACAATGGTGATGATTGATGAATACTAAGTTAGTGCTTGAATGATTGCAGACCTTTATTAGCAATTTATTTTCAGTTCAACTAGATGAAGACTTGCTTACTTGGTGATTTTGGACCTCTATGATAATTGTGTTTTGTATTATGTGATAGGCAATTAAGTATTGAAATAATAACCTGAACATTTATCAATTGAAGTACTATTGCATTTTCTTTTTTGATGCTCTTTTATTCTTATAAAGTGCAGTTTTATGACATGATAACGAATTTGCTTAATTTCATCTGAAAGGAACTTGGGGGAATCAGTTCTTCCATGGACCGGCAGAAAGCTCAGCTGCAAGGGTTGATGGTGGTGGTCAAAGATATGTTAAGGAACACAGAGGTAGCTGTTCGTTCTTTCATGATGTTACGTCCAAGATTTCTTCATGCAAATGCAGGAGGTGCTTCAAGTGCTACCGCACCCTCCCAGGCTCCTGGAGCAACAGCTACACCGGGTTCCACTGGTCAAACAACAACTACCTCCATAGTGCCAGTTTTTGACTTTTACCGCGGGCTTCCGAAGAAGCCATCTCCCTTTTTGCAGCAAACAATTGCCAGGTTTGAAAAGTATCTCGGTGAATGCCGCCAATGGATAGAAGAGTTAGAGCAACTGCTTCTCCTAGACTCTGAAAGGAACTCTTTCCACCCTGGATCATCTTTATTGATGTCCCTTCCAAAAATCATGGCCAATGTGCATGACTTTTTTGTTCATGTGGCTGCCAAGGTAAAATGAGATATCTTGTTTAACTCTCAGTGGTAAAGAAAACTTTAAAATGGCTTTTATTTATCTGCAATTTTGTGTTTTCATAGCTTGTACTTAGTAAGTGATGTATGTGCTACACTAATTCTGGAATTATTTCAATACTTCCATATGTGGGACGGAAGCTTAATTGCTGACAACAAATAGTTTACGGATACCAAAGGCTGATCAAGAAATTGATGATTCAAATTAGCTGAAAGAAAATTCTAAGATTTGTTGAAATGCTGGAATACCCTTCTCTTGGAGAGAATTCTTTATGGTATATTTACTGGCCCTATACAAATTCCATACCATATTTAATGCGGATAACACCCTGAAAGAGTGGAAGTTTTTGGCAACCACAGAAAAAGTGTATGAAATGTTGGTTGCTGGTGGTTTAGATATAAGGAAATCATTGCCCATAAGCCTTATGATGTCAAGGTTTCATACTGTTAGAGTGTTATGCGATGCCTTATGTTATTTATGGTCGAATTATGTCGTTTCTTAACCTTCTTATATCTCCTACCATAAACTAATAGAGACAGAACCCTAGAATGGAAGTTTTGTAAGCACATGAAAATTCTGAAAAGTACTTTTCAACTGAAGTTTATCAAATATTATTGGGTAATGGTTTAAGTATATGGCAAACATTGCCCATTAGCAGAACATAATGTCAAGGTTCATACTGTTACTTGCTGTCTTTTGTTGTTGGTGTCAAAATGTGGTTTCAGCTTCTTGTAGGTGCTCCATGCATTTTACTTAATATTTATTATATATGATATCCTTAGGTGGAGAGCATTCATCAGTATGTTGAAACTATGAAGACAGCTTATCTTGCTGACCAGCGTCGTCGAGGTGACAGTAATAACCCATTTCTTGAGGCTGATCGACGAGAAACAGCCAAACTAGAAGCTGCCGCAAAGAGGGTACACCCAACTTTGCATTTGCCAACAAATTCTCAACCATCAACACAAGTTGCTGGGTTACTTACGAGTGCACTAACTTCTGGGGCATCAGTTACCCCACAAATATCAGCAGCAGCAGCTTCTTCAGGGGGCGGGTTATCTCTTTTTGGTACACCATCTTTTACACCTGCCTCCTCTACGCCGTCTGCTCTGTTTGCAACACCAACCACATCTGCTCCAACATCCTCATTGTTTGGGCCATCTGGTGCTTCACCTCAGATGTCATCATCATCTCTGTTTAATGCTTCAACTCCATCAATGTTTGGTAATACTGCTCCAGCTTTCGGATCTACCCCATCTGCTGGAGGTTCACTTTTTTCAACTCCATTTGCTTCAGGTATCTTCTATCCTATATCGTTTTAAGTTGAAATCTCTTACTGTCAACATCTTTTCTTTTTCATATGAGATGGATGTATACAGCATTGTTCTTGAAGGCTTGGGGTTATCACTCTGGACTTTGGCTGGTTGTATTTAAGAATTCTGTTTGTATTAATACCAATAATATATATTCTCATCCAAAAAATACCAAAGTGGTTTTTGTTTGGTGGCACTAGTTTTGGCAACCACATTTAAACTAGAGCAGCATAATTGAAATTTTGTTCTGCAAAAGAACTATGGGGTGGAATCAGTGTTATCCTAATATTTCTTAGCTGTTTATCTTTGTTATTATTAAATAATTTTGAACAATCTAAGATGTTTCCCATCTTAGATAGTTAAGAACTTTGGATTCTGGCCAATTACCTTTTGAAATTCCTAATACCTCAAAGAACTCTTTATTGGTAATTGATTTTCTTATTCGCTATTATTATTGTTTACAACCTCTAGATGACTTGGTGAATACCCCTTAATTATCATAACAATAGAAAGCGGCAACTATTTACAGGAAAATTATTACTATCCGTTGCAAAATTATTACTGCTCAAGTAACGAAAAAGAGAAAAAAGCGAGATGGAGCACATCTTTTCTTTATGAGTAGCATGTTCCATACACATAAAGTTATCATTCATGTAGTGATTAGTTATATTGGGCGATTTCTGATAACTTTTGTTCTTTGCTTCTCTTTTTTGCTGAATCCCAGGTGCTGCAACGGGTTCTGGGGCTAGCTTTGGGGCTGCATCTGTGAGTATATTATACTCAGCTTCATATTTTTTTTATTGTACTAGTTTAAAGAATCTTGCACTGAATCCAGAGTATAATTTTTCATGTTTTGGAATGAACTCTAGAAGCAGCTCCTTGCTATGGAACTTATTCTGTACCCTTGCTTTAATTTATATGTTTCCTAACTTACTGTTCATATACTTAACTCTCTCTCCTATCTCTATCTTTGCAGAAGTCAACAAGACCAAAAACTCGAACTGCTCGACGCTAATCACATTGGTTTCATGTAACAGCCTAGGCTTACCAAGTAGATATTGTCCGCTTTTGGCTTCATGCGCGCGTCCTTCACCCTCAAAGCGTCTTTGCTCGCGACATTGTCTTTGTAGTGGTTTTGCTCTGGAGTTTAATCAATCTCCAATGATTTTTTGTTATGAGAAGATCAGTTTCTGCTGCATCATGACATCTCAAATCTTGCGATTTCTTTGTATCTTCGGATGTTACCGACCGTGAGAGTCATGTTGCTATAATGTTGTACAATACATTTTAGTTAGGACTTTGCGGATATGGCTATCATAAAAATTAAAAAAAAAACAATTGTAGTTGGGTGTCAACGAATCATAGCAAAATAAACTCTTTTAGTTGCCCTATGTGGATTTCATTTGATTGTTTTTCGAATTTTGCTCTGATCGGAATTGAAAAGTGTCCATCTTACAATTCCCCAATTAAGCCAATACAGAAATATCATGTATTTGATATGCGATCTGCCTTTGTTGACAGGTTTAACTTTGCTGAATCGAGAATTCAATGAGGAAACAATCTTCAATTGTATAAATACATCTCCTATCATGTTTGAAAATTAGCTTCATTTGTTGAACTCATGAATAGAAATCTTCGGTTTTCTGTCATACTTTTTACAGGTTCTTTCATGGGATTTGTTTCTACATCTTTTGCAGATATACACTTGCATCGAACTCATCTGTTACAGGCTTTTGCATGTTTCCTTGTAGCCTATGTAGTTCAGCTTGAGCTTCATCAACCTCAGAGTGTGATTGATCGCCGGAAGAGAATACATGAATGTTGTTCTTGGCCTCGATCCAGCTTAGTCCGGGACCCTTTTCTAACATTGATCCTCTCATCTTTTTTCGCATTCCTGCAACACCGTCCCACTTCCCTGCAGCGGCATAAAGGTTGGAAAGCAATATGTGTGTAGCACTATCTTCCGAATCTAATCTTAAAACTTGCTCTGCTGCATGAACTCCTAATCTGAAATTTCTATTGATCACACATGAGCTTAGCAGAGTTCTCCATAGTTCTAGCTGGCATTCACTGTAAGGCGATTCAATAATCTTTTTTTCTGCCTCATCCAATAGTCCTGCTCGACTTAACAAACTCACCATACAAGAGTAGTGTTTAGGTCCAGGAATCACACCATTTTCCATCATATGATTCCACAAGAATTTCCCTCTCTCAACCAATCCACTATGGTTGCAAGCAGACAGCAGTGACAAAAATGTTACTTGATCTGGTCTCAGGCCATGTTTTAGGATTACCTCAAAGAACTCTAATGCTTCCTCTGCCATTCCATGGTGACTATACCCACCAAGCATTGCATTCCAACACTTTAAATCAGGGTTCGAAGCATGAGAAAATATTGATTGAGCAGCTTGAAGATCACCATTTTTGGCATACATATCTACCAGACTCCCACAAACAGACATTTCAACTTCGTATCCTGTCTTCATAGCTTGGGAATGAATCATCTCACCTTGCTTCAGAATTGCAAGATCAGCACATGCACTTAAAGCCCCGCTAAGAGCGAAGCTATCGATCTTATGGCCTTCTCGACACATTTCACAAAAGAATTTGATTGCACTTTCTCCATCACCCATCCTCGAATGACCCATGATCATCTCGGTCCAAAGAACAATATCCTTCTCTGAGATCGACCGGAAAACCTTCTTAGCAGATTCGGCATCTCCATTTTTGAAATACATGGACAATAATGTAGTTCCCACAAACACTCTCCTATCAAATCCTGCTTTTATAACTAGTGCATGTAGAGGTTCCCCGTAATAATAAGCCGGAAAATCACAAGTTGCAGATATGATGGCTGCGAAAGTATAATCATCTGGTTCAGGAATTGACATTTTCAGCAACTGAACAAATAAATCCATTGCTCTTTCTCCATCTCCATTGTCCATATACCCTGCAATCATTGAGTTCCACGAAACTAAATCCCGATTCTCGATTCTGCTAAATACATTAACTGCTGTTTTAGTGTCACTGCAATTGCAGTACATGTCAAGCAAGGCATTTTCCAAAGGCAAATCAGCTACTATGTTTGAAATGATCACTCGGGCATGAACAAGTTTTCCAAAACTACAATCTCCTATTCTGCTACAACCATTTAAAACCATCGAATACGTGAACTGAGTAGGAGTTACACCAGACCTCACCATGGCATTGAACAGATAAAGCCCTTCCCTTATTTTATCATTGTTTAAATTCCCAAGAATTATACTATTCCAAGCAACAGCATCTTTATCATCTATACAACTAAACATCTTCGTTGCCGATACTAAATCTCCACAATTGGAGTACATCCCTAATAAAGATGTTTGAACACAAATGTCATCCAAAAATCCAAATTTCTTTACTTGGGTATGAAGCAAAGAACCCATCAGCCGATCCTCAAGCAACAAACCCGACTGTATCAAGCTGGTAAAAGTCGAACCATTAGGTCTCATGCATTCAAATTCCATCTGGGTCATCAACCTGAAACCCAGACTCGCATAATCAGGATCACGAGAACAGGCCGAAATGAGAGCATTGTAAGAAACCAGACTTCTGTTGGGCATTTTCTCGAACACTTGTCGCGCATCTCTGAGAGCCCCGCACCGCCCGTACATTGAGAGGACATTGTTGTGTAGATACGGAGATTGGACATCGAAGAACGTGGCGGTGGTTAGAATGATAGCGTGGAGCTGACGTGCTCTCTTCAGGGTGGTCACGGAGCTGCATATTTGTACAAGCGTTGTTCCCATGGCAGAGGCTTTTCGTTTTCAAGTCCAAAAACGCACCGTTTAACCGGTTAATTTGGGCCAACCAAAAGGCCCAGACCCAATAGACAGTGAAGGGTGATGACGTGTCCGTGCACGTCAAAGGGTAATGACGTGCTAGTCACGTCATTGAACGGTGATGACGTGTACAAATAAATCATGATAGGGTCTCGACGTGGCTTTTGGCATGTCAACAGATTAGTTATGACGTGTCTAAACACGTCATTTCATTTGGCGGATCTATTTACCACGTCGGTGAAAAAGGATGATGTGTCCACACAATCACGAGAAGTACACTGACGTGTCTTGACATATCATTAAATTGGTAGACATGTCATTTCATGGGGCCAAATATATCTGACCACTCGGCAAAAGGTGATGACGTGCGTACACACGTCATCAAAACGCAGCGTATTGGTGTCTCACACGTCATCACTTTCACTTCAACAGTTCAACCCAACAAATTTCAAAATCGAAACCATTAACATTGAGAGCTGAAACTGAAAGAAATTGTAGCAGGAAAATAAAAAATGTCTCACGACTCTGCATACTCGCGTCTCTACCGTCTGATCAATGATTCTATCCGTCCGTACACCGTCGGTTCTACAAACTCTTCACTTTCTGTTTTTTATAATATATATTTTTTTCGAGTGTATTTGTCTCTCTTGAATTTTCTGTCTCCACTGTATTTGCAGGAATCGGAGGTAGTTTCGTTAACCAAACAACAAGAGAATCAACTTCTCGCTTCTCTTTCTCAGGTTCTCTTTCTTTATTTCTAAAATGACATTTCCAGTTTAATTTCAATACAAGCGAAAATCTACATGAAATGATTTCTTTTCAGGTTTTTAGGCAAATTCAGCTCTGGACTCGTGAACTTGACTGTGATTCTGAGGATGAATCGAAAACACATTCTGAGGACCATCACTATTTATCCAAATCAATGGCTGACTTGGTAATTTGATCTCATAAATCTTTAAGTATAGCCTATAGAACAATCAGTTACTGATTTGGTTTCTGTTGTGTATGGAAGTTTATGAAAATGTGTGTGCATATTTACTAGAAATCCTGAAACTTTTGTTTGCGGACGTCTGCACTAGAAAATTTCGTAATATGATAAGGCTTATAAGATTGTTCGTAATCGCATGTGATGTCCATGTTTTGTGTCTGGCTGCAGGTATTTTTGTTTACTGTTAAGAGTCAGTATGTTCAACATTTGGCCGGCAACATTCTAGTTATCATCTCGGAGTTTCTTGCTACATCTGTAAGTGGATATAGTTCTCTCTTTTTTGAAATGCCTGTGGATTACTTGCTTAATTGATTTAGTTATATTATTTTGCAGGGAAGCAACTGGGAAATTTTTATTCATTCCTTGTGTCTGTGCATGGAGCTGGCATTTAACAATATATTTTCTTTGTTTTCTGTTCCTTCGAAAGCTGAACCGGGAAATTCATGTTTTGATTTGTCAAGTTTTGTGCCTATCATAAGACCTAAATTGAAAGATTCTGGTTGGTCTACTTTGGCTGGAGTTATTCGAGTTTTACGCAACATATTAAAATGTTTGAAGCAAGATTATGATGATGAGGATAATCTTGCATGTAGTTTATTTAGATTCAGTCCATTCTTGCCTTTCAAATGTGCATTGGGATTCCATGGATGTGATTTATGGTACTTGGAAGAGCTGTCCTACAGTTTCTTTAGATATTAGATCAGTTAGTCAAGAGGAGGCAAGAATTGTGTTTCTGGGGAATTTTATTCAGTTATTATGTTCATTGGTTGAGCAAAGCAGTTGTGTGGATGATGCAGATCGTTCCCTCGATAAGAATCCGATTCTTTGTACAATCACCAATCTTGTACCCAAACTTTTGTATTGGTGCCTCGGAAAGGAAGGAGAACATGTTAAAGCATGTATATCTCAGTACTTCAGACACAAGTTGTTGGTATGGATTTAAATCAGCTGTCTGCAAGAAGAATTTAGAATTCAGGATGTTAATATACAAACAGGGTTCTTAGAAAAAAGTATGTATGGACACTATTAATCATTGGTGGTCAGAATATCCTAGGAATGCTGGTCATGGTGCAATCAGAAAAATTTACATCATATATTATGCTGATTTGTGGACAATAGTATTAAGTAAGAAAAGGCACAAGAGACTAAAAATGTCTACATAAATTTTTAGGTTGTTGTGGTAGAGATGAGAGTTTTGTATTACTGTATTAA
Organism: Dipteronia sinensis; assembly: GCA_033220585.1. Classification (NCBI taxonomy): domain Eukaryota; kingdom Viridiplantae; phylum Streptophyta; class Magnoliopsida; order Sapindales; family Sapindaceae; genus Dipteronia; species Dipteronia sinensis. The sequence continues at coordinate 4,127,190 of CM065638.1, read as the reverse complement.
ACAAGTCTCCAAAGTCTTTTTATTTCAAATTTGATTTTTTCCGAGCATGCATATGGAAGGATTCAAAACACGGTCCTTCTCAGTTACCATGAATACAACAGCTGGGCACATGGTCAGCTATGTTCCTGTTAAATGCACTCTATGTTTCAAGTGTCTTTGATTATTTAGGAACTGCATGTAGTATGTTGTGCTACTATATTTACAAATGTATTAGAATATAACTTTGATTAGAGATAACACGTTATCACTATTACATAAATCTAATCTAATAAATTTATTTAACAGAATATACTCTTGATTAGAGATAACACGTTATAACTAACAGAAATATAGTCTAATAAATGGAAACATTCTTTGCAGGTTCTTATGATCAGGCTAAGTTTCCAATCTCGTTTGGATTGTTGCATTACTGTTTCATGGTTGCAGCTTCTCCATAATTACTTTCAAGAGCTCTTGTGGCAACCCATAGCTCAAGTTGAGTCTGCCGGTGATGATTGTCTAGAAGGCTCTCCATTTTTAATGAGTGTTTCTAATGGAGAAATACGCAATATACATCCTCACCATGTACAAAGACAAGCTGTTTTCCTCCTCCTAAGGTGTTCCTTCATTTTGACCAGCCAGAAAGAAAACACCAACAAGCATTGTGCATGTGCAACTGTAGATTCTTGCTTGACCATTGACTCAATTTCAGATTTTGATAATTGTGGTCAAAAGAGAGGTTTGCTAGAGCTCTATCAATGGATTCAAGGGCATCTTCCTATAGATACTTTTCTGGAATATGAAATGTATATTGAAAAGTGCATCAATTTTTCCTTATCCTTCCTCCAGCTATTTATGCATGAGGTTCGTCCCCTTGCCCCTAGGGAGCTTTTATTTTAAATCTTCTATAATATTTGAAGATTGTATGCTTCTTCCTTGAAAATTTATGTCCTTAAATTTAATTACTGCATACTGAATTTCTAGTTGTTTATTCCAAAAATATGAGTCTAGCTGAATAAAAATCCATGTTTCCACATGGTTTTGTTTATCTAGTTATAACATCTAGTTATGTTCTATGTATGCCAATGCGTTTTCTGTCATTGGAAACCTTGATTGCTCTTCATTGTGCATCAGGACACATTTTTGTTTTCAGTGGCAGAAGATATTGAGGGATACTATTAAAGAACGTTTTCAGAGGCTACTTAGGTTCTTCTAATTTTGATATAAAAATATCTTTGATGAGAGATACTTAGACATAATTATTTGTTCTCTTTGAGTACAATCATTTGTATGACACAAGAAATGCTGAAATTTTCTTTTATTAATCCTCAATTAGTTGTCATTCAAAATATTTTGCTAAATTTTAACATTTAAAAAGTTGAAAACTTGTTTAATGAGTTGCAAGATATTTCTTGTTCTATCCTTCTTGTTCCTAACTTGTTGGGGCAGGCTGAGAAACTAGTTCTATGGCTATGCTGAATAGAAAGATGCATCTTGAGAAGTGTATATATGTGATGGGCTAGTACCTATTTTTCATTCAGGAGCTAGCAGGAGAACAATGTTTGGGCTCCAAACAAGACTTGAATCCGTAATTGAGTTATGGTACCAACTAATATCTGTAAATGCCTTGACTAGGCAAGTGTGCAAATTTCAAAATGTGGAGTCTGTTATGTGACTGGCGTCATTGTTGCCGACTCATGTTAAAGTCCGGTTGTCCTTGTATGTCAACGATTTTTTGTCTTAGATATTGAAAATGTTTTGGATAAGAACAATCATGCTGTCATAATAAATGATTATTTTGAAGCGAAAGGCATATTTAACAGCACGATATGTTTTTGTTTCTCTCTGTATGCGTCAATTTGTTGATAGTTGCACAGTAGTATGCTATTGTAGTCTGTTCTTTTGTCATCTTATTTCTGCTCTCTTTGTATTCTAAATTCTAATGTTTCGTCTGTTGAAATTATAGGACGATTTATTATTCAAAGTCCTATTACAATTGCTTATTATACCATTTCGAGGGGAGCAAAAGTAAGGAATAAACATTCTAGTTGCTTTTTTGCTGAATGAATTGATTCAGTACTTCTTTTAACAGATTCTTGGAATGAATGCAGTTTTGACAAAACAAAATGGACATTTCAGGATGTAAAAGAAGATATTATTTTTCACGTATCAAACATTTTTAATCCTATACACCTATTCCATCTTTTTCTTGCAGAGGTAAGTCTTATGTATCCGTATCATACGATGTTCTTCATTGATTTAGTAAAATGGTGGAATTATATATAGGAATCTTTGATATAACGATCTTCTCTTGTTTGCAGTTGCACTATGACCATCAAATGCTTCTTGATTACCTTATTTCAAAAGACATAGGTATTTCCTGTGCGGAATATCTTTTAAGGTAGGTACAATTTGCTGTTAATTGGGAATTATCTGTGTTCATAGGCCGAGTATTCAACAAATTCATTTGTTGCTATTTTATTTTTGTTTCAATATTGAATAAAATGTGCTGTGTGGGTACCAACTAGCTTAGCTGTTAAGATCTCTTATAGTTATGTAAAAGATCTTGGGTTAAATCTCACTTACACCAAGGTTTTTGGGATGTTTGAGTTATATTTAAGTTAAATCTCACTTACACCAAGGTTTTTGGGATGTTTGAGTTATATTTAAGTTGTGCTGTCATAATGATATATATAAAAAATGTGCTGCATTAGAAACGTAGTTGGCTGTCAAGATTGACAATTGAGCAGAATTGTCTCTCATAATTATTTTAAATCTTATCTCAAATCTCAATGTGACTTCACATGCCTTTTCATGCTCTCTGTCTAGGTGCTTACGTCTGGTATGCGAACATTTTCACTTGTTTATAGAATTTTCACTGGGTGAAAAAGCTAGAAATCAATCATCTGACAAGAAAAGAAAAATATTGGATAGCTCAAATTTTCCTGGCAGGGTACCATCTGCAACTTCAAAAAACTTTATTCAATCACTTGAGGATAGTGACCGAGGATATGACTATGTGCACTGTATAACTAGAGGATCACATTACAAGGAAGCCAAAGATTGTCTGCTTTCTTTGAAAACATCTGTGGAGAACCTTTGTCGGAAGAATCTATTTTTATATAATCCAGAAGCGCTTCTGAAACGGTGCATTCTTCTCTCTGTTGAATTAAGGTTCTTTTTCCTTGTGATTCTGTAATTGGTGTCCCTCTGTTGATAATTTTTAGGAAAATGAAATATTTATTGGCTTGAATGATATGTGACTTGTATCTTCTCATTTATGAAACCATATTCCTAAACAGGTTAATGAGCTCGCTAGAGTATGGGTTGATCATTAATGAAATTTGTAAACATGCATGGATTCACTGAGAATTGATAATGTATTTTCTGAGTGTGTCTATACCTTTATTAGTGACAAAAGACTTTGAAGTCTTTAAATTCATAATGTTTCATGATAATAAGACAGAATGACATAGAACAAGTCAATAATATATAAATGAGTAGATATAATTCTTATCTTCTAAGTTAATTTTAATTTACATGAATTTACTACATCATAGGTTTAAGAGTACTTGTATGTATCATCTTCAAGTGTATGTAACTGAATGTTGAACCTGGGTATGCAGATTTTCTTGACTTGTGGCTTCTTATTAAGGGCAGTATATATTTTGTTCATATCTTGATTTTGCAGTTTGACAAGATTTCATGAACTCTGCTTCAAGCAAGATCAGCATGACAATTCAAAGAATGACGGATATCTTTAGGAACTTAAGCTCTTAAGACATTCACCCAGTATCATCTGTTTCTATAAGATTAAGAAGATACGGTAAAATTGAGATCTGTTGGCCTATTTATAGACATTATTTTTATTGGTCAAATTGAAGTTGGTAGTCAGAGAAACCCTGGGAGATGTATGTGGAGCGTTTTAAAGTTTGTCCATATCTTTGAAGAAATATTCATGCAGCTATTTTAATGTTGTTACAGATAATTTTGAAACAGTGGGCTGCGGTAAGAACCGAGTTAAAATACATATGTATTTATTGTGACTTGTGAGAATTATTATTGTTTTTTTGGGTCCTATTAAAGGAGTTAAGGTACAGAAATGATTGAAATCATTTTTTTTTGTAACTAGAATTTGCATTTGAAATTGGATTTGTTAATCTGCTTGTGCAGCATGATCATATGATATATTGAGCCGGTTCAAAATGGATGCTCTCCCAAAGGATCCTTATGAGGATTGTGTGCACCTTGTTTAAGCTGTTGGAATATTCTATCTATTATCTTTAATAATGATGTGGACTATGATAGGCAGCCCCTCAACAGGACAAAGAAGGCCTCTCACTCTTTTCTCTATGCCAGCTGTTCGTTCATCTACATTTTAGTCAAGCAGAAGGTTCCACTTATGTGACAGGGAAATAGATGTTAGTTTTAGAGTGTGTTTGGTAGGGATGGAAAGGGAGAGGAAAGAAAAGGGTGGAGGGAAAAGGGAGAAGAAAAAGGGGAAGTATGTGTTTGGTACGGAGAGAAAAATGGAAGGATGGGAAAAATGCTTCTGGAAAAATTTATGAGTGGGACCCACTATTTTTAATCCTCCCGAAAGTGGATGGAAAAGGGAGGGAAACAAGGGAATGCTTTTAGGTTTAATTAAAATTACAAATTTGTCCATGTTTTTTAATATATAAACTATAATGCAAGGGTAAAATAGTAAAATTGAAAAGAATGTCTCTTCTTTCCTTCCTATTTACCAAACAGTTTAAGGGAAAATTATTTTCCTTTTTTTCCTCATGTTTTCTATCACTCTAAATCTTTCTATCCTTCCTATTTTCTTTCCTTCCTACCAAACACACTCTTCGTTCATCTTGAGTAGTTTTAGTGAAGCTTTTCATTTGTCTGTTTCCCTGTCACATAAGTGGCACCTTATTTGGCCCCACAGAGTTAGCAAGGAAACAGATGTTAGTTTTAGTCAAGCAGATGGTGCAGGGGGGCAAATAAGGTTTTTGTGAAGCAGAAAAAAAGTGCAAAACTTGAGCCTGAGATAGAAAGACTGGCAGGAGATGGAGAAGAAAAGAGAGAAAAGCACTTTGTGTTAGTTCATGGAGGCTGTCATGGAGCATGGTGTTGGTATAAGGTGGCAACTTTGCTAAAATCAGGAGGTCATAAAGTCACAGTTCTGGACTTGGCTGCATCTGGCACACACCCAAAGCAGGTTCATGAGGTTCTTTCATATTTTGATTGCTTTGAGCCTTTGATGGAATTCATGACATCTCTCTCTCCGGAGGAGAGAGTGATTCTGGTGGGTACAGCATGGTGGGTTCAGCATATCTGCTGCTATGGAAAGGTTCCCTGAGAAAGTTTCCGTTGCAGTTTTTTGCACTGCCTTCATGCCAAGCCCTGACCTCTCTTCAACAACTATTCTTGAACAGGTACCCATTCTCCCTCTCTCTCACAAGTTTTTGCATCCGCGTGATCTCAAACAGAGCAGGCTTTGCTCTGCACTGGTCAAGATCCATACTGTGGCCACTAAATATAAACATTTGTATTGATGTCTGTTTGTGCATATTTTTAATGAGTTCCTCATAAAATTGGTCGTCTTCAATATTTACTATGCTATGATATAGAGAACAGACAGGCACAACAGTTGCTTTTAAATCAATTCCAACTTATTATGTTTGTTTGTTAAATCTTTATTCATGTTATAGTTACTGCTTTCAAAAAATTGTAGATTTTCTATCTTAATGTAATTGAATTATGTTTCTTTATCAATAATATCAACTCATGGTCCTACGAATTCTGATGACCACATCCGTTGCCGTGGAGTAAGGATTTCATTATGCAAAAGACAAACCATTTTGATTCTTTGATCATAGAGGGCCTAAATGATATTGTATATAGTATGCACATATGAAAACGAATCTCTAACTATCACACAAGTTCATTTAGCCTAATTTGACATGTAGATATGCTGTATGCATCTCGGACAGCATAATTATCTAAAATGGGATAGAACAAAATGCCAAATATGTTTGTGGTTGATCCGACTTGAGGTCCCATATGATAGTTACTTTGATGTATCGTAAACCTAAACCATCTTAAATTGTATTAGCCAGGCTTTTGTAAACCAGCTAAATAGTTTTTTAGGTCAGCATATCAATGTTAACTAGTGAAATCTTTTGGAAAATGAACAGTATACACGAAGATTGGATTCGTATATGGATTCGGTATATACCTTTGATAATGCGCCCAACAACCATCCCACCTCCTTACTCTTGGGGCCTATGCTCATGTAAAAGTTGTACCAGCTCTCCCCACCTGAGGTAAGATTGTTCTTCAATTTCATTGATTCAATTAATCAATTCGTAAATTTATCGAATGCGTATTGGGTACTCAATATGTTATCTAGATTGAATGATTATTGATCATTTATCTACAAGCTTCGCTTTTAAGATTAATGACTATTAGTTCGTGTTTACGGTAGGATTGGGGATTCAGCTAATGTGTCCTCTTAAATTTGTCATTTCAGGATTTGACTCTTGCTGTTATGTTAGTTAGACCTCATCCTTTATTCAGTGATGAATCAATGCTGAATGAAGCAGTAGCAGTCACCGATGAGAAATACGGATCAGTTCATCGAGTTTATATTGTGTGCGACCAAGATAAGATAATACCCGAAGATTTGCAGAGATGGATGATCGAAAACAATCCAACGGACGAGGTGAAGCTGCTTTCTGGTTCTGATCACATGCTCATGTTCTTCAAACCTAAGGAGCTCTGTGTTTCCCTCCAGGAGATTGCAGAGAAATACCTTTAGATAGTATCTTCTTGTTAATGTTTGGAAATTAAATAATAATGGAAAATAATGAAATAAAGTGTTGTTTGTTATTTCTTGAATCGACAGAATTTTCTTATTGAACAAAAACATTAAGCTTTTGAAAAATTTACATGAAAATTAGTTGATTAACGCATCAAATGTATATAATTTTAAAACTTATGATACCTAAAGTATACAATCACATAATATACTCATTTACATTGTCTAATCATGTTAATTTTACATAAATGTGTAACATGTAAACAATTATACCACAAGAGTTCTGTTGTTTGTTCATATTTTATTTTTTATTTTTTCAATCCGATGCCGAACGTGTTAGGGATCTGCCGGGATATATATGTCCAAATATCTATCCCTATTACATGGGAAGAAAACTTCTTAGATATAATTGTAAAAGCATATATTGGGATTTAAATCCCACCATTAATCTGAAATAGAAGATGTACACACTTGAGCAAATAGGAAATGTTCTTTGACTCCTATTTTTTATTTATTCAATAATCAATACTATTATATTATTTTGTTTGTATCTTGGTCTCATCGTGACCTAGCGAAAAAACTTGGGCATGTACGCTGATGCACGGTAGCTTTTCTACTGATCTAAAGATTAACTTGGAAATTAAGTTAACCATGTAAAAGAAATTTAATTCCCCTCCTACATCTTTCCCGATTTCCTTTGATTTTCATTAAATACGGAAGATCACAACTACTACATTATATTATAAATAATGCTACTTTATCTAAATTTGGTGTCCAAATCTGATGACTAAATGATGCGGTAACACTTTAATCCACTCATTTAAATCATACAAATCCAATACAATTTATAAATGAATGGATTATAGTGTTGCCACATCTTTTGGGCACTAGATTTGGATACCAAATTTGGACAAAATAACGTTGTTGAATTATAATACTTAAGAAAATGAAATAATTTGTGTAAAAGTCCGCCTATTGTTGGTTCTTGACCTGGCCAGGTCAGTCCAAATCCGAAGTAAATATAAATAAACACAATTTGGGGACCACTTACCACTAATTGATCACATTTCCAATAATATATAATACAATTAAGATCATAAAATTACATATAATTGCAAGTGTTATCTAGAGAGATCATGGAAAAGAGAGATGAGAAGCATTTTGTGCTGGTTCATGGATCCTGTCATGGAGCTTGGTGTTGGTACAAGGTGGCAACTCTGCTCAAAACAGCTGGTCACAGAGTCACAGCTCTAGACATGGCTGCTTCTGGCACACATCCTAGTCAGATTCATGAGGTTCCTTCCATTTCTGATTACTTCAAGCCTTTGATGGATTTCATGGCTTCTCTTCCACCGGAGGAGAGAGTGATTCTGGTGGGTCACAGCATGGGTGGCTACTGTATATCTGCTGCCATGGAAAGCTTCCCTGAGAAAGTTTCTGTTGCTGTTTTTTGCACTGCTTTTATGCCAAGCCTTGAATTCAGTTACACAACATTATCAGTAGAGGTACCTCATTTTCTTCTATCTTTTTATGTGTCAGATTTCTATTTAATGATATATATTAACAAAAATTTGGGCCCTATAATTTTTTATTATTATTATCATTAACAATCTATAGAATTATGATTATAATATTAATAGGTTACAACCTATAGAATTAGGACTTTGGGTTTTATTTTTAAGTAAGATATTGAGCACTGGATTTTCGTTTAAGTAAAGAATTAGTCAATAGGGTCCACTGGCCCAATATATTTCTAAAACAGTTATTAACCAATACACACCTTCTGCACCATATACAATATGACAAATTATATATATATATATATATATATATATATATATTAATTTTCCAATGATGATTTTTTTACAATGCACATTTTAAACACCTTTTATGAAATTGTATGGAATATATTGAATCTTAATTTGATTTTTTCTATGGATAGTGAAAACATTGAAATACATTTACGGAAAAAAAAATTAAAAAAATTTCGGGTGCAAGAACTAATTTTTTCTGATTTTTTTGAAGATAAAACATTTAAAAATAGGGAAATATAAGAAAAAAATAGTTCTCAAATCTAAAAAATTTCCAAATTTTTACCAACTGTGTATTTTTATTTTCTTAGGATGCATACAAAAAATCTCATCGAAAAATATTTGATTACATACAAATTCATCAAACGGTGCTTAAAATGTACATCGTAAAAGTCCTAATTGGAAAATTATTATATTATATTATATTATATTATATATATATTATATATATAATATAAAAGATTGAATTGAGAAAAAAAAATTGGACTAAGTGGGGGCCCCAACAAAAAGCTGGGGTTGCAGCCCCTCCGGCTGGTCCTGTTTGGATGATAATTTCACTTTATAAATATCAGAGTAGTTTGAAACTCACCGTCTCAAATTATATACATTTATATCATGATGGTTTAATGTAGTGATGGTTGATAATGAGGTTTCAGTTGCGGGATTGACTCCTGTATGTAATGTCAATGACACTTTGTAACGTTACACACAGGAGTCGATCCTCTTCGACCATCATTACATTAAACCATCATGATGGTAACGGATTTTATTGGATGGTAATTAGACTTTGTTGTTAGTGTAAAGACCAGATCACAGACATGTTCAAGCGATATATTGATTGATTGGTTTAGAATGTTTAGATTAGATTGAATGCTAATAGATGAGTAGGTGACATGATGTTGATACAATTCAATCGAAGACTGGATTCGTACATGGATACAGTGTTTACATTTGGCCCAACAACCAGCCCACCTCCTTACTCTTTGGGCCTGCCTTTATCTCGTAAGGGATTATTGGTTTTAGGGAAAATTGTACAAACTTTTTAAGAGTTTAACCAATATTGCACTCAGATGCAACTTTTGTCAAAATTATACATACTTCCCCTACTTTTCATTGATTAATTGTTTGACTAGTCTTAAAATTTAAAATAACTAAATTACCCTGAATTAATTATTTTATTATAATAATTATTTTATTTGTGGATTTTTTTATAATAAAATTAATTAACTAACCAATTTTTTTATTTAAATTGTTAGGGATTTTATTACAAATAAACCTAATTAATTAACTAACCATTTTTTAAAAAGAAAAATAGAACAAATTGATAAAAATGTTTAAGAATTAAGGTACAAATTCCTTTACTGGTTTAGTAACTTTTTTAGAATCAAAACATAATCAAAATTATAAAAAGTTGATAACAAAAATACCCTTACATATACAAAATAGCTGTATATATACATATACATATGAGAGATGCATGCGTATAGCTAATAAATAAACAGTATAGTTTTTTTTTTTATCAATTTTTTTACAATTCACAATTCACACACATAGATATAGAGAGAGAGAGAGAGAGTAAAATGAACAGTAAGGTATGAAAAAATAGTGAACCGACCAATATATAAATATAATTATGTATATAGTTTTTTTTTATATAAAAAATACGTGGGGATATTTTAGTAAAAAGATATGAGTTCCTCCTTTCAATTAGGAAGACTCTTTCATTCAGAAACTTAATTTCTGATATGTGTGTGAGGTCCACTAAACTTAATTCCCTATAAATTTAGTAAACACAGGAATTTAAAAATCATGAACTTAATTATCTTTCTCAAGTAGAATTCCTGATTAGTAAACACGTTTTACAAGTTACAGTTTGGACTATTGGAGTAGTTGTTTAGATTGAATTCTAATAGGTGACAACCATAATGTGAATACAGATTTATCGAAGACTGGATTCTTACATGGACACAGTGTTTACATTTGGAAATGGGCCCAACAACCCGCCCACCTCCTTACTCTTTGGGCCTGACTTCATGTTCTCTAAGTTATATCAGCTGTCCCCGCCTGAGGTGAGACTAGCCATCCCTCTCAATTATTTTCATCTCATAATAATTTTGATTACAACAGGAGTTAACACAATTTTAAAAAAAATCGAAAAGACGTGGCAAGTAATTTATCAGAATTAGAAAACATTCTTCAAAATTGCATAGCGGTTCTTGATTTCAAAGGTTTTTGACATTTTTAATTATCATACCGAAACCTTAGCTCTATATCGTTTATACAAAATATGGAGCTGAGGTTTCGGTATGATACTGCGCCCAACAACCATCCCACCTCCTTACTCTTGGGGTCCTAAGCTCATGTAAAAGTTGTACCAGCTCTCCCCACCTGAGGTAGGATCGTTCTTCAATTTCATTGATTCAATTAATCAATTCGTAAATTTATCGAATGAGTATTGGGTACTCAATATGTTATCTAGATTGAATGTTGAATATTATTATTGATCATTTATCTACAAGCTTCGCTTTTAAGATTAATGACTATTAGTTCGTGTTTACGGTATAGGATTGGGGATTCAGCTAATGTGTCCTTTTAAATTTGTCATTTCAGGATTTGACTCTTGCTGTAATGTTAGCTAGACCTGATCCTTTATTCAGTGATAAATCAATGATGAATGCAGCAGTAGCAGTCACCGATGAGAAATACGGATCAGTTCATCGAGTTTATATTGTGTGCGACCAAGACAAGACAATACCCGAAGATTTGCAGAGATGGATGATCGAAAACAATCCAACGGACGAGGTGAAGCTGCTTTCTGGTTCTGATCACATGCCCATGTTCTCCAAACCTAAGGAGCTCTGCATTTCCCTCCAAGAGATTGCAGAGAAATACCCTTAGATGGGATCTTCTTGTTAATGGTTGGAAGTTAAATAATAATGGAAATTAATGAAATAAAGGTGTTAATTGTTATTTCTTGAATAGACAGAATTTTGTTATTGAACAAAAAACATTAGAAGGTAAACTTGTTAAGCTTTTGAAAAATTTACATGAAAATTAGTTGATTAACGCATCAAATGTATAGGATTTTAAAACTTATGATACCTAAAGTAAACAATCACATAATATACTCATTTACAATGTCTACTCATGTTAACTTTTACATAAATGTGTAACAACTAACAAGTAAACAATCATATCATACCGCAAGATTTGTCTTGTTTGTTCACATTTTTTTTTTCATTCCAATACCAACGGGTTAAATATTTATTGAGACCTATGGCGTATTCAGGATTTTTTGTTAGGCCTACCTAAAACATACATATATATATATATATATATATATATATATACAGAAATTTTCAAGTCAGTACGTACTGATATACCTTCATCAGTGCGTTGGATGTGAACCATTGGATTTACATAGTTTGACTCAAATTGTATGCACTTGTCAGAACTTCTCCATAATCAGTGGTCCACATGCAACGCACTGATATAAGTTATATCAGCACGCTGATGAGAAAATGACTATATATATATAGAGTAATGTTTAGACGTCCATTTTTTTTCCAAATTATATACCAAATGATATGACATGTGAGATGTCAGCATCTTATTCATATATATATATATATATATATATATGATTATAACAATTTTTTTTGCACTCCCATGTATTCTATACCAATTGATTGTAAATAGCATTTTTAAAGAATATTCAATATTCTACCAATAAAAGTTTATACAATACTAATTAATTTAACATTAATTAAATATATAATTAATAAATAAATTAAATAAGTATATAAATATTAGTGTCATTTTAAAGATCTCAACGATATCTTTTTAACAATTTTTTTTAATTTATATTTTATAATTAAGTACGGGAGTATTAAATAAAGAATTAAAAAAAAATTAAAGGCATTGAAGTCACATTTAAGAAAAAAAATTAAAAAGGAAATTGGGGGTGCTTGAAATATTGTAACGTTTTAGAACACTCTTTTGTGTAATGCACCAACGCATTGGGTGTATATGAGAGAGTATAGATATTTATACTTGAGATCAAAGGTAATATGACATATACTGTTATTTTAATATATTATTAACATATATTTTTGAAAAAATAGCACTAGACACCATTAATCGGTAGGTAGAGTCTCAAAATGGCCATTCATTATTTAAATTGTTCCAAAATCACTATTTCAATAAAACATTGTTCATTAACGACCATTATATCAAAATGTAACAGAAATCTGTCGTTATTCATGACATGTCACTCACAAAGAGCTGCAACTTACACACTAATTTCAAGCATTACAGTTGGGAAACATTCTTGAGAACAAGCTCACACCAATCACGGAAAACTTGAACCATAATTTAGTTCTTTATGACATTTTTCATTTTGTAGTATTGTACTAAAATCTTATGATGTTTTTTTTAGCTTATTGAGCATCCAAAATGTCTCTTTAATTTGTTGTTTAAATTACAAAATATCGCCAATTTGACCTGAAGCTTGTTATTTTGAGCTTGTTGTTTAAATTAAATAATGTTAAATTTTGTAAAAAAAAACAATTAAAGAGCAAAGTGGCAACAATCGATACTCTCTTTTTATGAAATGGCTAATTTGAACTATTTAAAAAAATTAATAGGTCATTTAAGGATAACCTCACCAAATTAGTGGCTTTAGAAATCACTGTATATTTTTTTTATAGAAGGACTGATCCAGACTATAATATATCATACTGTTATTTTAATATATTATTAATATATATATATATATATATACACATATATTTTATAAAAGACTATAGCCAGGTCAGCCCCCATTAATATCTGCTTCTGGTTGAGACCTATCTAAATACATATATTTGTAAAAGTAGATGGTAAAACTCAAATCCCCGGCTTATATGAAAGAGAAATGCAAACCACCGAGTAACGAGTGAATGTTCTTTAACTCCTATTTTATTTGATTCAATAATCAATACTATTTAATATTACTTTCTTTGTATCTTGGTCTCATCGTGACTAGTGAAAAATCTTGGGTATGCACGCCTATGCACTGTAGCTTTTCTCCTTGTCTAATCAGGATTTAATTTACTTGAACTCTTATGTAGATCAGGAATTAAGTTACTAATATAAATGGAATTAATTCTCCTTCCACCTCTTTCCTCTGATTTCCTTTGATTTGCATTTTTCATTAGTAATGGCGCTGCTAAATATAGACGATAACAACAACTATATATATATATATATATATATATATATATTACGGTAGTGGTAGTGTTAACTTGTGCTCTAAGAACAATAATAACAACTACTTTATTTTTATAAAAATGAATAAAAATACTATATTTATTATAATAAAACAATAAATACATTAATTGACCTATATTTTTATTTTTTATTATAGAAATATAATTGTTAACTTATTTCATATGATATATGCTAACACTATCCTACATATAATACTTAAGAAAATGAAATAATTTGTCTAAAAGCCCGCTTGTAGTTGTTTCATGACCTGGCCGGCTAGGTCAGTCCAAATCCAGACAAAATATAAATAAACACAATTTGGGGACCACTTATAATTGCTAGTGTTATCTAGAGAGATCATGGAAAAGAGAGGTGAGAAGCATTTTGTGCTGGTTCATGGAGCCTGTCATGGAGCTTGGTGTTGGTACAAGGTTGCAACTCTGCTCAAAACAGCTGGTCACAGAGTCACAGCTCTAGACATGGCTGCTTCTGGCACACACCCTAGTCAGTTTCATGAGGTTCCTTCCATCTCTGATTACTTCAAGCCTATGACGGAATTCATGGCGTCTCTTCCACCGGAGGAGAGAGTGATTCTGGTGGGTCACAGCATGGGTGGCTACTGCATATCTGCTGCCATGGAAAGCTTCCCTGAGAAAGTTTCTGTTGCTGTTTTTTGCACTGCTTTTATGCCAGGCCCTGAATTCATTTACACAACATTATCTGTAGAGGTACCTCATTTTCTTCTATCTTTTTAAGCGCTTGTGTGGTTATCTCGTAAAGGATTATTGATTTTAAAGGAAATTGCACAAACTTCCCATGATTTTAATCAATATTGCACTCAGATGTAACTTTTACCAAAATTGCAAATACTTCATCTACTTTTCATTGACTAATTGTACGAGTATCTTTAAAATTTAAACCATGAATTAATTATTTTATTATAATAATTATTATATTTGAGGATTTTAATATAATAAAATTAATTAACTAACCATTCTTTTATTTAATGGTTAGGGATTTTATTACAAATAAACCTAATTAATTAATTAACTATTTTTTAATTTTTAAAAAAAACATTTTTTAAGAAAAATAAAAACAAATTAATAAAAATGTTTTTATATATATAAATGGTTGGTTAATTAATTAGGTTCTATTTGTAATAAAATCATTAACCGTTTAAATAAAAAAAATGGTTAGTTAATTAATTTTATTATAATAAATTCTTAAATATAATAGTTATTATAATAAATAATTAATTCAAGGGTAATTTAGTCATTTTAAAATTTAAGGCTAGTCAAACAGTTAGTCAATGAAAAGCATGGTGAGTATGTGTAATTTTGACAACAATTGCATCTAAGTACAATATTGGTTAAGCTCATAGGAAGTTTGTGCAATTTGCCCTTGATTTTAATGAGTTTTGATTTGATTTTTGTTTGAATGATATGTTAAGGAAATCTACTTATAAATATCAGAGTAGTCTGAATTCACCAACAAAATCAAGTTATATACATTTATTTAATGATGGTTTAATGTATTTATGGTTAATGAGGTGGTTTCATTTGCGGGCCCATTTACTAATCATGAATGAGTGCAATTAGAATCAAATTCCACCAGAAAGGGAATGAAAGAGAATTATAATTAGAGTGATGTTATTGGCACACCCCCTATTGATCTATTCATGCCCCACTCTTTTAATTATATAATATTTTTTTTTTCCTTTATCAAACTTACTTAAAGAGACATACAATTTAAGAAAAAAATCTTCTACAAAGTAAATATATTAAAATATCATATTCCTTTAAAAAAAAAAACCCAGTAATCTATTTCTTCTTCAAAAAAAAAATCAAATCTTAAACCCTAAAATCTACTTCTTACATACATTTAAAATATTATGAAAGAGTTTGAGAATGATATCAAGAATATGGAAGAATTGTCTAAGAACGATATCAAACATCTTGAAGAATTGTCTGAGAATGACATAAAGCAAGAACTGTTTGACAATGATAGTAAGTATCTGGAAACAATTCATTCTCTGGAAATAAGTTTGAAGTTTATTTTTTCTTTAGAATGATATCAAACTGTCGTTGTGTTGGAGTACCCTATTATTTATTTTTTCGTTTCCATCATGAAATAAGAAGAAAAAAAACTAAAAAAAAAAATCAATCAATGGAGGTGAGAGAGATGTATACAGATATAAACATAAGAGATAGAGAGATCATATATGGTATGTATTAAGTTTGAAAAATAAGTAAAATGGGTAGTTTTGGAAATAAACCAAAAAATTTAATAAAAACATTTAATTTTATTTAATTAAATCAAAATCTTAAAAAGTAGGGGGTGTGCCAATATCACCACTCTTATAATTAAGTTACAAGTCCATTATTGGGTTTACTAACTTTTTTAGAATTAGAAACATAATCAAAATTATAAAAAGTTGATTACAAAAATACCTTTACCTATACCAAATAGATAGATAGATATATATATATATATATATATATATATATATATATATATATATATGAATGAGAGATGCATGAGTATAGCTAATAAATAAACAGTACAGTTTTTTTTATCAATTTTTTTACAATTCACAATTCATATATATAGTAAAAATGAACAGTGAGGTATGGAAAATAAGGTGAAGGGCACAGTATATATATATAATTATATATATAGTTTTTTTATATAAATAAATTTAAGTGAGGATATTTTAGTAAAAAGATATGAATTCCTCCTTTCAATCAGGAAGACCCTTTCATTCAGAAATTTAATTCCTGATATGTATGTGGGGTCTATAAACTTAATTCTACATAAATTTAGTAACCATAGGAATTTGAAAATCAAGAACTTAATTCTCTTTCTCAAGTAGGATTCTTGATTAATAAACACGTCATACAAGTTACAAACCGGATTACTAGAGTAGTTGTTTAGATTGAATGCTAATAGGTGACAACCATAATGTGAATATAGATTAATCGAAGACTGGATTCATACATGGATACAGTGTTTACATTTGGAAATGGGCCCAACAACCAGCCCACCTCCTTACTCTTCGGGCCTGACTTCATGCTCTCCAAGT
Source organism: Dipteronia sinensis (assembly GCA_033220585.1). Classification (NCBI taxonomy): domain Eukaryota; kingdom Viridiplantae; phylum Streptophyta; class Magnoliopsida; order Sapindales; family Sapindaceae; genus Dipteronia; species Dipteronia sinensis. The sequence goes on along the minus strand of CM065638.1, from coordinate 4,110,260 downwards.
TGTATCAGCTATCCCCAGCTGAGGTAAGATTAGCCAACCCTCTCAATTATTTTTATGGGTACGGATATTGAGAACCATAAAACTTATTAGTACATCCATTTTTATAAGCACATCCATATCTAAAATTTAAAAAATAAATATTACTATAAACACTCATTTTAATGCCAATAGTACCCTCACTAAAATAAATATTTATTTTAATACATATTATTTATAAACACTCTTAAATTATTATCACACCCAATTTATAAAAAAATATCTTCTTATTTTTGGAATCAAATCGTCATTTAATAATGATTCAATTTACTTTTGAAGTATTTCGAATGTAGACGCTTTATAAAAGGGAATATGTGGAACCATATATGGGGTCAAGAGATTTTCAATCTGGAATTCTCTTATTTATATAGCTATCTTAAAAAAAAAACTTATTGTTATCTATGACTATCTTAAAAAAAAAACTTTGTTAATATCTATAGCTATATTTTAAAAAAAGTTTATTTATTGATATAGTTCATAACTATACATAAAAGAAAATTCAAAAAAACAATATGATAATCATGTGATGATGAGAAGTTTGATACTTGAAATAAAATTAGAGTTTAATTAGGGTTTATCATAAAATTAGGATTTATCATATGTCAGGGTTTGTTATAAGTTTTTTTTAATAAAGAAAAATAGTTGAAGATATGAGTGTAATTAATGAGTGTATACAATATTTGATTTGTTTTTAATTAAAGTAATTTGTCTTTATTGGTAAATTTCTATTGAGATATTTTTGTAATTAAATTTTTTAATAAAATATGAATGTACTAATAAGTTTTATGAATGGCAATATCGATACTCTATTTTCATTTCATAATAATTTTGATTAGAACAAGAGTTAACACAATTCAAAAAAAAAAAAATGAAATGACATTGCAAATGATTTGTCAAAATTAGAAAACATTCTTTGAAATTGTATAATGGTTCTTGATTGCGATGGTTTTTGAAATTTTTAATAAAGGAATATAATATAGTTCGGAGTACAAAATATGGAGCAGAGGTTTCGGTATGATAATTAAGAAATGTGTAATTTCATTTGTTATGAATTGGAAAATACAGGATCTTACACTTGCAGGGTTGTCAGCGAGACCTCGCCCACTGTACGATGATGAAGCAATGAATGAAGCAATTGCCCTCACCAAGGACAAGTACGGATCAGTTCATCGTGTTTTCATTGTGTGCGATCGAGACAATATATTGCAAGAAGATTTTCAGAGATGGATGATCGAAAACAATCCAACGGACGACGTGAAGCTGATTTCTGGTTCTGATCACATGCCCATGTTTTCCAAACCCAAGGAGCTGTGCTTTTGCCTCCAAGAGATTGCAGAGAAATACCCTTGAATGGGATCTTGTATTCATAGCAAAACTTTTAAATAATAATTGAAAAATAATGCTCATCGGATGTTAAATGTTCAATTAACCAAATTATTCTGATAATTTCAAAAGTCGATAGCAGTTTTGATTGTTTTCAGATAAAATATGCCGAATAGATGAATAATGTATTGTGTTAGATTTACCGGGAACTTGCGAAATCAATCTATGATTCGGTGGAAGAATTTCCCCACATTTTATCATTTAAAGAGTAAAATACAGAACAATATTTTGTAATACCAAGACTAGAATCAGAATGAAAGTTGCATTGAACTAATTGAAGTCTCCAATCGGCAATCACGTTGTTTGATAATTGACACGTTTCTAATGTTTTGTTCTCCGTTTGTGTAGATATTAAAATATTGATATGAAATTTGGTTCTTCTGCTGATCTGATCTTTATCTTGATTTTTATAGATTCGGTGGCATGTATAATAAATAACTGAAATTTATTTATTTATTTATTTTAATTCCATTATCTTTGAATGTAATAGAATATTATTTTCAAATGTTTTAGTTCAAAAAAAGTCAGACCAACAGAGGATTCATATTCATTGACATAACAACTTATTCATACTAGGAGTTAAACAATCATATCATACCGCAAGATTTGTCTTGTTTGTTCACATTTAATTTTTTTATTTTTCATTCCAATACCAACTGGGTTAAATATTTGTTGAGACCTGTGGCGTACCCAGGATTTTTTGTTAGGCCGATCTAAAACATATATATATATATATATATATATACAGAAATTTTTAAGTCAGTACACACTGATATAACTTCATCAGTGCGTTGGATGTGGACCATTGGATTTACATACTTTGACTCAAAGTGTATGTACTTGTCAGAACTTCTCCATAATCAGTGGTCCACATGCAACGCACTGAAGTTATATCAGCACGCACTGAGGAGAAAATGTCTGTATATATATATATATATATATATATATATATAGAGTAATGTTTAGACGTCCCATTTTTTTTTTCCAAATTGTATACCAAATGATATGACATGTGAGGTGTCAGCATCTTACCCATATATATATGTATATGATTATAACAAATGTTTTTCCACTCCCATGTATTCTATACCAATTGATTGTAAATAGCAATTTTAAAGAATATTCTACCGATAAAAGTTTGTACAATACTAATTAATTTAACATTAGTTAAATATATAATTAATAAATAAATTAAATAAGCATATAAATATCGGGGTCATTTTAAAGAGCTCAACAATATTTTTTTAACGATATATTTTTTTAAAATACATATTTTATAATTAAGTATGGGGTAAAAATCATTTTAGTCTCTCTAGTTTACCCTATTATACGTTCTGGTCCCCATAGTTTCAGTATTGGCTATGTAAATCCCCATAGTTTAAGTTTATAATTGGTTAGGTCCCTACCGTCCAATTTCGTTAGGGTTTTTACAAATTCCGTCAATGGGACGAGGGCAAAATAGTAAAGTTGTCTTGCTTATTTCTAGAAGGTTTTTAAATTAAGGGCAAAAGGGTAAGTTGACAAATAAAGAAAAATCAAATTAAAAAAATAATTAAATTTAAAATTAAAATAAAACTAATTAACTTTAAAATTAAAATAAAACTAATTAATTTAAAATTAAAAAAATACATATAACTAATTAAAAAAATGAAAATTTAAAAATAAACTAATTAAATTTATGATTAATTAAAAATAAAACTAATTAAAATTATAATTAATTAAATTTAAAAATAAAACATCATCATCAATCGCCCAAACACCCTCTCTAACTCTCCAAGCTCATTCATCTCTTCACCAACATCATCATCCATCAAACATCCAAACCACCGAATCAACCAAAACCACCCATCTCCAAACCACTAAAATATCCAACAACCAAAACCAACCAAACCAACCAAAACCACCCAAAACCCCTTGCACGAAATCAATCCCAGTCGACTAGAAGCGACGACGACCAGAAGCGACGAGTTCGATTTATGTTTGGTTGTCGATCTAGGTTCAGGTGGGGGTGGACTGGGTGGTGGGTGTTTGGGTGTGGGGTGGACTATGTGGTGGTCGTTTCGGTGTGGGGCTGGGTTGGTGTGTTGGTTCGAACCCAGTTTTGGTTCGAATCCATATCTGGTTTCTGGGTTCGATTCCAGATCTGGGTTGGTGTTGGTGTGTTTCAGTTTGAGTTTGGGTTGGGTCGAACCAGATGAGTTTCTGGAAAATTGATGATGGTGGTGTGTTGTGATTTCAGGAAAAATTTTAATTTTTAATTTTTTTTATTCGAATCTCCACCACTATTTATTTCTCCTTTTTTTTGATGGATTGAATTTGGGTTTGTGTGATTTGCTGGGGTTGTGTGGTGGATTGAATTTGGGTTTGATTGAATATTGGTTAGTGATAGAATGAAGATGATGGTGATGTTTCTGGGTTTGGTGAATGTTCTTTGCTGGGTTTAGGTGAATGTCCGTGAATGTTCTTTGCTGGTTTAAATGGCTTTGACTGAATGTGGTTTAAAATTTACTTATTTAGTTGTTGTTGAATCTGGGTTAGGTGTTGTTTGATTGTTAGATTCAGTGTTGTTTGATTGTTTGATTCTGTGTTGTTTGAAGATCCGGGTTTAGGGTTTTTGGTGAGATTTGGGTTCAGGATGTTGGATTTGATGATCTGGGTTTGGTGTTCAAAGTTAAATTTTTTTTTTTTGTTAATTGAATTTGTTGGATTGGTTGGATCTCCAACAAATCCAATTTTAATATAATCTGGATCCAATTTTAATAATTTAAATATTTATAAGAAGGGTAAAATTGTATTTTCACCAAAGGTCACACTTTAAGGGGCATTAATGTCATTTTGTCCTCTAATCATGTCAGAAGGCTTGTGATTAACGGAATCCGTAACAGAAGGATCAAGCAGGTCAATATTGAAACTAGGGGGACTAGAACGTATAATAGGGTAAACTAGAGGGACTAAAATGATTTTTACCCTTAAGTATGGGAGTATTAAATAAAGAATTAAAAAAAATTAAAGGTATTGATATGATATTTAAGAAAAAAATTAAAAAAGAAATTGAAGATGCTTGAAATATTGTAACGTTTTAGAGCACTCTTTTGTGCAATGCACCAACGCATTGGGTGTATATGAGAAAGTATAGATATTTGTACTTGAGATCAAAGGTACTATGACATATCATATTGTTATTTTAATATATTATTAATATAAATATGTATATATATATATATATATATATATATATTTAGCCGGGTCCGCCCCCATCAATATCTGCTTCTGGTTGAGACCTATCTAAATATACATATATTTGTAAAAGTAGATGGTGAAACTCAAATCCCCAACTTGTATGAAAGAGAAATGCAAACCACCGAGTCACGAGTGAATGTTCTTTAAGAGTGCGTTTGGTCTGGGGACGGGATAGGACAACGTGGGACTTGGATTGGACTGGACAGTTGTTCCGTATTGTGTTTGGAATGCCTGTGACAGAACTGTGGACTGTACTGTTATGCGTTTGGTATGGCTGAAACAGGATTAGACAAGAGTGCCCTCCTTATATATAATAATATATATTACAATATTATATATTAATATATAATAATATTAAAATGTAACATATTATTATATTATATATATTATTATTTAATATACAATAATATATTATATATATAATAACAAGATATATAGATATATATAATATTAAATATTACTACATATAAAAAATATAATATATATATATATTATATAATGTATAATATATATATATATATTATATTGTAATATATATGTATTAATAATATATTATATATATATATATATCCTATATATAATAATAGAATATAATATATATGATATATTAATATTATTATATATATAATATATATAAGATATAATAATATAATATATATTATATATTATATATTATTATATATATAAGATATATATATATATAATAATATGATATATTAAATATTATTATTATATATATAAGATATATAATAATATGATATATTAAATATTATTATTATATATAAGATATATATATTATTTTATATATTATTATATATAATAATAAAATATTATATATTATATATTATATATATACTATAATATATATATATTTTTTATATTTATATTACATATATATTTTATATAATATATATATATCATATATATAATAATAATGTTTGATATATCAATATATCATATATATATATATATATTATAATATATATATATATATATTATAATATATATATATATATATTATAATATATATATATATATGATATATTAAATATTAAATATTATTATATATAATAATATATTATTATACAATATATAAAATATAATATAATATTATATTATATATGTAATTATAATATATATATATTATTGAAATATATATGTATATATATAATACATTGGATATGATTGTAATTTTTTAAACATATGAAGGGTAAATTGATCTTTCTGACACTTGTCCCATGCCATGGGTCCCATGGTCTGAGGTAGGACAGTTTTTTTTTTAATTTTTGTCTTGCCAAACGTGGGATAAGAGAAAACTGTCCCATATTGTCCTGTCCTGTACCACGTACCAAACGCACCCTAACTCCTATTTTATTTGATTCAATAATCAATACTATTTAATATTACTTTGTATGTATCTTGGTCTCATCGTGACTAGTGAAAAAACTTGGGTATGCACGCCTATGCACGGTAGCTTTTCAGCCTTTCTCCTTGTCTAATCAGGATTTAATTTACTTGAACTCTTATGTAGATCATGAATTAAGTTACTAATATAAATGGAATTAATTCTCCTTCCACCTATTTCCTCTGATTTCCTTTGATTTTCATTTTACATCAGTAATTGCACTCTAAATATAGACGATTATAACAACTATATATATATATACATATATATTTATATAAGGGTAATGTTAACATGTGCTCTAAGAACACATAATAACAACTACTTTATTTTTATAAAAATGAATAAAAATACTGCATTTATTATAATAAAACAATAAATACATTAATTGACTTATATTTTTATTTTTTATTATAGAAATGTAGTTATTAACTTATTTTAAATGACATACGTTAACACTACCCTATATATATATATATATATATATATATATAATACATAAGAAAATGAAATAATTTGTCTAAAAGCCTGCTTGTTGTTTTTTGATGGCCTGGCCGGCTAGGTCAGTCCAAATCCAGACGAAATATAAATAAACACAATTTGGGTACCACTTACCACTAGTTGATAACATTTTCAATAATATATATTACAATTAAGATAATAAAACTGCATATAATTGCAAGTGTTAGCTAGAGAGATCATGGAAAAGAGAGGTGAGAAGCATTTTGTGCTGGTTCATGGAGCCTGTCATGGAGCTTGGTGTTGGTACAAGGTTGCAACTCTGCTCAAAACAGCTGGTCACAGAGTCACAGCTCTAGACATGGCTGCTTCTGGCACACACCCTAGTCAGTTTCATGAGGTTCCTTCCATCTCTGATTACTTCAAGCCTATGACGGAATTCACGGCGTCTCTTCCACCGGAGGAGAGAGTGATTCTGGTGGGTCACAGCATGGGTGGCTACTGCATATCTGCTGCCATGGAAAGCTTCCCTGAGAAAGTTTCTGTTGCTGTTTTTTGCACTGCTTTTATGCCAAGCCCTGAATTCAGTTACACAACATTATATTTAGAGGTACCTAATTTTCTTCTAACTTTTTAGGCGCGCGTGTTGTTATCTCGTAAAAGATTATTGATTTTAGAGAAAATTGCACAAACTTTCCATGAGTTTAACCAATATTGCAGTCAGATGCAATTTTTATCAAAATTACATATACTTCTCATGCTTTTCATTGACTAATTGTTTGACTAGTCTTAAAATTTAAAATGACTAAATTACCTTGAATTAATTATTTTATTATAATAATTATTATATTTGTGGATTTATTATAATAAAATTAATTAACTAACCATTTTTTTTATTTAAATGGTTAGATATTTTATTACAAATAAACCTAATTAATTAACTAACCATTTTTTAGTTTTAAAAAACATTTTTTAAGAAAAATAAAAACAAATTAATAAAAATGTTTTTTATATATATATATAAATGGTTAGTTAATTAATTAAGTTCTATTTGTAATAAAATCATTAACCGTTTAAATAAAAAAAAATGGTTAGTTAATTAATTTTATTATAATAAATTCTTAAATATAATAGTTATTATAATAAATAATTAATTCAGGGGTAATTTAGTCATTTTAAAATTTAAAGCTAGTCAAACAGTTAGTCAATGAAAAGTATGGTGAGTATGTGCAATTTTGACAAAAATTGCATTTAAGTACAATATTGGTTAAGCTAATGGAAGTTTGTGCAATTTATCCTTGATTTTAATGAGTTTTGATTTGATTTTTGATTGAATGATAAGTTAAGGAAATCTACTTATAAATATCAGAGTAGTATGAATTCACCAACAAAATCAAGTTATATACATTTATTTAATGATGGTTTAATGTATTGATGGTTGATGAGGTGGTTTCATTTGCAGGCCCATTTACTAATCATGAATAAGTGGAATTAGAATCAAATTTCACTGGAAAAGGGAATGAAAGAGAATCATAATTAAGTTACAATTTTATTACTAGGTTTACTAACTTTTTTAGAATTAGAAACATAATCAAAATTATAAAAAGTTGATTACAAAATTCCCTTACGTATACAAAATAGCTATATATATATAAATATACATATGAGAGATGCATGAGTGTAGCTAATAAATAAACAGTACAGTTTTTTTTATCAATTTTTTTACAATTCACAATTCATATATGAACAGTGAGGTATGAAAAAAAAGTGAAGGGCACAGTATACATATATATAAAATTATGTATATAGTTTTTTTATAAATAAATTTAAGTGAGGATATTTTAGTAAAAAGATATGAATTCCTCCATTCAATCAGGAAGACCCTTTCATTCAGAAACTTAATTCCTGATATGTATGTGGGGTCTATAAAACTTAATTCTACATAAATTTAGTAAATATAGGAATTTGAAAATCAGGAACTTAATTCTCTTTTTCAAGTAGGATTCTTGATTAGTAAACACGTCCTACAAGTTACAAACCGGATTACTAGAGTAGTTGTTTAGATTGAATGCTAATAGATGACAACCATAATGTGAATACAGATTAATCGAAGACTGGATTCGTACATGGACACAGTGTTTACATTTGGAAATGGGCCCAACAACCAGCCCACCTCCTTACTCTTTGGGCCTGACTTCATGCTCTCCAAGTTATATCAGCTATCCCCAGTTGAGGTAAGATTAGCCAACCTTCTCAATTATTTTCATGGGTACGGATTTTGATATCCATAAAACTTATTTGTACATCCATTTTTAGAAGCACACCCATATCTACAATTTAAAAAATGAATATTACTATAAACACTCATTCTAATGCCAATAGTACCCTTATTAAAATAAATATTACATATTATTTATAAACACTCTTAAATTATTATCACACCCAATTTATAAAAAAAATCTTCTTATTTTTGGAATCAAATCATCTTTTAATAATGATCCAATTTACTTTTGAAGTGTTTCGAATGTAGATGCTTTATAAAAGGGAATATGTGGAACCATATATGGGGTCAAATATTTTCAATCTGGAATTTTCATATTTATATAGCTATCTTAAAAAAAAAACTTATTGATATCTATGACTATCTTAAAAAAAAACTTGTTGATATTTACAGCTATCATTAAAAAAAGTTTGTTTATTGATATAGTTCATAACTACACATAAAAGAAAGATAAAAAACAATATGATAATCATGTGATGATGAGAAATTTGATACTTGAAATAAAATTAGAGTTTAATTAGAGTTTATCATAAAAATTATGATTTATCATATGTTAGGGTTTTTCATAAGTTTTTTTAAAAGGTAAGTTTTTTTTAATAAAGAAATATAGTTGAAGATATGAGTGTAATTAATGAGTGTATACAGTATTTGATTTGTTTTTAATTAAAGTAATTTGTCTTTATTGGTAAATTTCTATTTAGATTTTTTTTTTAATTAATTTTTTTAATAAAATATGAGTGTACTAATAAGTTTTATGGGTGTCAATATCGATACCCTATTTTTATTTCATAATAATTTTGATTAGAACAAGAGTTAACACAATTAAAAAAAAAAAAATGAAATGACATTGCAAATGATTTGTCAAAATTAGAAAACATTCTTTGAAATTGTATAATGGTTCTTGATTGCGATGGTTTTTGAAATTTTTAATAAAGGAATATAATATAGTTTGGAGTACAAAATATGGTGCAGAGGTTTCGGTATGATAATTAAGAAAAGTCATCTAAATGTGTAATTTCATTTGTTATGAATTGGAAAATACAGGATCTTACACTTGCAGGGTTGTCAGCGAGACCTCTCCCACTGTACGATGATGAAGCAATGAATGAAGCAATGGCCCTCACCAAGGACAAGTACGGATCAGTTCATCGTGTTTTCATTGTGTGCGATCGAGACAATATATTACAAGAAGATTTTCAGAGATGGATGATCGAAAACAATCCAACGGACGACGTGAAGCTGATTTCTGGTTCTGATCACATGCCAATGTTTTCCAAACCCAAGGAGCTGTGCCTTTGCCTCCAAGAAATTGCAGAGAAATACCCTTGAATGGGATCTTGTATTCATAGCAAAACTTTTAAATAATAATTGAAAAATAATGCTCATCGGATGTTAAATGTTCAATTAACAAAAGGGCAAATTATACTGAATCCCTTGAGGTTTGGATAAGTTACATTTAGATGGATAAGTTTTTTTATTATACACTAACACCTCCAAAATTTAAATTTGACTTTAAAAATACATAAAATGCTCCTAGTTATATTATTTTACACTTTATTTTTTTTTACCTTTTAATCAAACACTTTATAAACTTTAATAAAATAAAAAATTAAATAAAAGATATGATTCATTAAATAAATAAATAGTTTTAAAAAATAAATATTAAAAAAAAAATAAATAGTTTTAAAAATTAAATAAAAAATAATTTTAAAAAATTAAATATATAAATATTTTTTAAAACATTAAGTAAATAAATAATTTAAAATATTAAATAAAAAAAGTTTTAAAAAAATCAAATAAATAAATAGTTTTAAATAAATAAATAGTTTAAAAAATGAGTGAAAAAATTAAAAAAATTAATTTTTTTTAAGAATATCTATTAATAGGGACAACATAAGCTCTAAATATCTAAGGAGTGTTGGGAACTTTGAAGCTTCTCTCACCATCATCTTTACAGTAAAAGTTTAGATATTTAGAGTTTTTCTTATCCCTATTAATGAATATCCTTAAAAAATTTAATGTTTTTTTTTAAGTTTTTCACTTATTTATTTATATTTTAAATTAATTTATTTATTTATTTTAAACTAATTATTTATTTTATTTTTTAAAACTATTTATTTATTTTATTTTTAAAAACTATTCATTTAATTATTTATTTTAAAATTGTTTATTTATTCAAAATATTTATTTATTTATTTAAAAAAACTATTTATTTATTTAATGAATCATAATTTTTATTTTATTAAATTTTATAAAGTGTTTGATTAAAAGGTAAAAAAAATAAAGTGTAAAATAATATAACTAAGGGCATTTTAGGTATTTTTAAAGTCAAATTTAAATTTTGGGGGTGTTAGTGTATAATAAAGAAACTTATCCATCTAAATGTAACTTGTCCAAACCTCAAGGGGTTCAGTGTAATTTGCCCTTAACAAAATTATTCTGATAATTTCAAAAGTCGATAGCAGTTTTGATTGTTTTCAGATAAAATATGCCGAATAGATGAATAATGTATTGTGTTAGATTTACCGGGACCTTGCGAAATCAATCTATGATTCGGTGGAAGAATTTCCCCACATTTTATCATTTAAAGAGTAAAATACAGAACAATATTTTGTAATACCAAGACTAGAATCAGAATGAAAGTTGCATTAAACTAATTGAAGTCTCCAATCGGCAATCACGTTGTTTGATAATTGACACGTTTCTAATGTTTTGTTCTCCGTTTGTGTAGATATTAAATTATTGATATGAAATTTGATTCTTCTGCTGATCTGATCTTTATCTTGATTTTTATAGATTCGGTGGCATGTATAATAAATAATTGAGATTTATTTATTTATTTATTTTAATTCCATTATCTTTAAATGTAGTAGAATATTGTTATCAAATGTCTTAGATAAAAAAAAAGTCAGACCAGCGAATGATTCATATCCATTGACATGACAACTTATTCATACTAAGAGTTAAACAATCATATCATACCGCAATATTTGTTTTGTTATTCATACTAGGAGTTAAACAATCATATCATACCGTAAGATTTGTCTTGTTTGTTCACATTTTTTTTTCATTACAATACCAACGGGTTAAATATTTGTTGAGACCTGTGGCGTACCCAAGATTTTTTGTTAGGCCGACCTAAAACATATATATATACAAAAATTTTAAAGTCAGTACGCACTGATATAACTTCATCAATGCTTTGGATGTGGACCATTGGATTTACATACTTTGACTCAAAGTGTATGCACTTATCAGAACTTCTCCATAATCAGTGGTCCACATGCAACGCACTGATATAAGTTATATCAGCGCACACTGAGGAGAAAATGACTGTATATATATAGTAATGTTTAGATGTCCCATTTTTTTTTTTCCAAATTCTATACCAAATAATATGACATGTGAGGTGTCAACATCTTACTCATATATATATATATATATATATATATATATGATTATAACAAATTTTTTTCTACTCCCATGTATTCTATACCAATTGATTGTAAATAGCATTTTTAAAGAATATTCTACCGATAAAAGTTTATACAATACTAATTAATTTAACATTAGTTAAATATATAATAAATAAATAAATTAAATAAGTATATAAATATTGATGTCATTTTAAAGATTTCAACGACATCATTTTAACAATATATATTTTTTAAATTCATATTTTATAATTAAGTATGGGAGTATTAAATAAAGAATTAAAAAAAATTAAAGGCATTGAAATGAGTCAAATGACATTTAAGAAAAAAAAATTAAAAAAGAAATTGGGGATGTTTGAAATATTGTAACGTTTTAGAGTACTCTTTTATGCAATGCACCAACGCATAGGGTGTATATGAGAGAGTATATATATTTGTACTTTGAGATCAAAGGTAATATGACATATCAGACTGTTATTTTAATATATTATTAACATATATATATATATATATATATATATATATATATTTATAAAAGGCTGTCCCAGACTTGTAAAAGTAGATGGTGAAACTCAAATCCCCAACTTATATGAAAGAGAAATGCAAAGAGAAATGCAAACGATCGAGTTACGAGTGAATGTTCTTTTAACTCCTATTTTATTTGATTCAATAATCAATACTATTTAATATTACTTTCTTTGTATCTTGGTCTCATCGTGACTAGTGAAAAAACTTGGGCATGCACGCCTATGCACGATAGCTTTTCTCCTTGTCTAATCAGGATTTATTTTCCTTGAACTCTTTTGTAGATCAGGAATTAAGTTACTAATATAAATGGAATTAATTCTCCTTCCACCTATTTCCTCTTATTTTCTTTGATTTTCATTTTACATGAGTAATCGCACTGTAAATATAGACGATTATAACATATATATATATATATATATATATATATAAGGGTAATGTTAACATATGCTTTAAGAACACATAATAACAACTATTTTATTTTTATAAAAATAAATAAAAATACTGTATTTATTATAATAAAACAATAAATACATTAATTGACCTATATTTTTATTTTCTATTATAGAAATATAGTTGTTAATTTATTTCAAATGACATATGCTAACACTACCCGATATATAATACTTAAGAAAATGAAATAATTTGTCTAAAAGCCCGCTTGTTGTTGTTTCATGGCCTGGCCGGCTAGGTCAGTCCAAATCCAGACGAAATATAAATAAACACAATTTGGGGACCACTTACCACTAGTTGATAACATTTTCAACAATAGATATTACAATTAAGATAATAAAACTACATATAATTGCAAGTGTTAGCTAGAGAGATCATGGAAAAGAGAGGTGAGAAGCATTTTGTGCTGGTTCATGGAGCCTGTCATGGAGCTTGGTGTTGGTACAAGGTTGCAACTCTGCTCAAAACAGCTGGTCACAGAGTCACAGCTCTAGACATGGCTGCTTCTGGCACACACCCTAGTCAGTTTCATGAGGTTCCTTCCATCTCTGATTACTTCAAGCCTATGACGGAATTCATGGCGTCTCTTCCACCGGAGGAGAGAGTGATTCTGGTGGGTCACAGCATGGGTGGCTACTGCATATCTGCTGCCATGGAAAGCTTCCCTGAGAAAGTTTCTGTTGCTGTTTTTTGCACTGCTTTTATGCCAGGCCCTGAATTCATTTACACAACATTATCTTTAGAGGTACCTTATTTTCTTCTATCTTTTCAAGCGCTTGTGTGGATATCTCGTAAATGATTATTGATTTTAAAGGAAATTGCACAAACTTCCCATGATTTTAACCAATATTGAACTCAGATGTAACTTTTACCAAAATTACAAATACTTCCTCTACTTTTCATTGACTAATTGTACGAGTATCTTTAAAATTTAAACCCTGAATTAATTATTTTATTATAATAATTATTATATTTGAGGATTTTAATATAATAAAATTAATTAACTAACCATTCTTTTATTTAATGGTTAGGGATTTTATTATAAATAAACCTAATTAATTAACTAACCATTTTTAATTAATTTTTTTTAAGAAAAATAAAAAAAAATTGATAAAAATGGTTAGTTAATTAATTAGGTTCTATTTGTAATAAAATCCTTAACCGTTGAAATAAAAAAAATGGTTAGTTAATTAATTTTATTATAATAAATTCTTAAATATAATAGTTATTATAATAAATAATTAATTCAGGGGTAATTTAGTTATTTTAAAATTTAAGGCTAGTCAAACAGTTGGTCAATGAAAAACAGGGTGAGTATGTGCAATTTTGACAAAAATTGCATCTAAGTGCAATATTGGTTAAGCTCATAGGAAGTTTGTGCAATTCGCCCTTGATTTTAATGAGTTCTGATTTGATTTTTGTTTGAATAATAAGTTAAGGAAATCTACTTATAAATATCAGAGTAGTCTGAATTCACCATCAAAATCAAATTATATACATTTATTTAACGATGGTTTAATGTATTGATGGTTGATGAGGTGGTTTCATTTGCGGGCGCATTTACTAATCATGAATGAGTGGAATCAGAATCAAATTCCACCGGAAAGGGAATGAAAGAGAATCAGAATTCAGTTCACAATTCCATTACTGGGTTTACTAACTTTTTTAGAATTAGAAACAGAATCAAAATTATAAAAAGTTGATTACAAAAATACCCTTACGTATACCAAATAGCTGTATATATATACATTCATTTTCTCCTCAGTGAGCATTGATATAACTTATATCAGTGCGTTGCATGTGGACCACTGATTATGGAGAAGTTTTGACAAATACATGCACTTTGAGTCAAAGTATGTAAATCTAATGGTTCACATCCAATGCATTGATGAAGTTATATCAGTGCCTACTGATTTGGAAATATATATATATATATATATATATATGAGAGATGCATGAGTATAGCTAATAAATAAACAGTACAGTTTTTTTTATCAATTTTTTTACAATGCACAATTCATATATATAGTAAAAATGAACAGTGAGGTATGAAAAAAAAAGTGAAGGGCACAGTATATATATATATATAATTCTGTATTTAGTTTTTTAAAAAATAAATAAATTTAAGTGAGTATATTTTAGTAAAAAGATATGAATTCCTCCTTTCAATCAGGAAGGCCCTTTCTTTTATAAACTTAATTCCTGATATGTATGTGGGGTCTACTAAACTTAATTCCCTATAAATTTAGTAAACACAAGAATTTAAAA
Source organism: Dipteronia sinensis (assembly GCA_033220585.1). Lineage (NCBI taxonomy): Eukaryota > Viridiplantae > Streptophyta > Magnoliopsida > Sapindales > Sapindaceae > Dipteronia > Dipteronia sinensis. The sequence continues at coordinate 4,094,779 of CM065638.1, read as the reverse complement.
ATCATAAACTTAATTCCCTTTCTTAAGTAGAATTCCTGATTTGTAAACATGTTTTACAAGTTACAGTTTGGACTATTGGAGTAGTTGTTTAGATTGAATGCTAATAGGTGACAACCATAATGTGAATACAGAGTAAGCGAAGGCTGGATTCGTATATGGACACCGTGTTTACATTTGGAAATGGGCCCAACAACCAGCCCACCTCGTTACTCATTGGGCTTGACATCATGCTCTCCAAGTTGTATCAGCTATCCCCAGCTGAGGTAAGATTAGCCACCCCTCTCAATTATTTTTATGGGTACGGATATTGAGAACCATAAAACTTATTAGTATATCCATTTTTATAAGTACATCTATATCTAAAATTTAAAAAATAAATATTACTATGAACACTCATTTTAATGCCAATAGTTCATTCACTAAAATAAATATATTTATTTTAATACATATTATTTATAAACACTCTTAAATTATTAGAGCATCTCCAATGCAAGCGTAGCTTGTGAAAAAAAAAGATGCCACGTAGGATAAATAGACATTCTATTAATAATTATGTCTCTAATGCAAACGTGCATATTCAACCTCAAGCTGACGTGGCAAAAAAAAAAATAGACATTGTCAACATGACCGTCCACTTTCAGACGACCTGTTGGACAACCCTTTTTTAGGTTGACTCAGCAAACATTTAAAATCGACATTAATTTTTCATCTATTTTTGGTAAGGAAATAAAATAAAAAAGAAAATAGGAAATAAAATTGTACACGTCATTAAAACAAAATGTGTTTTAAACGGAAGCATTGAAGACCAAATTTTAAATTGAGTGTCTATCAATTCCATATTTATCCCACATAGAAAGCACGTCTCTTGATATTGTTGCTATGTAACAATTATTCATATGCAAGTCATTTTTGCATTGGAGATGCTCTTATCACACCCAATTTATAAAAAATATCTTCTTATTTTTGGAATCAAATCATCTTTTAATAATGATCTAATTTACTTTTGGAAGTATTTCGAATGTAGACGCTTTATAAAAGGAATATGTGGAACCATATATAGGGTCAAGAGATTTTCAATCCGAAATTCTTTTATTTATATAGCTATCTTAAAAAAAACTTATTGATATCTACGACTATCTTAAAAAAAAACTTGTTGATATCCACAGCTATCGTTTAAAAAAGTTTGTTTATTGATATAGTATATAACTACACATAAAAAAAATAACAATATGATAATCATATGATGATGAGAAGTTTGATACTTGAAATAAAATTAGGGTTTAATTAGGGTTTATCATAAAAATTAGGATTTATCATATGTTAGGGTTTGTCATAAGTTTTTTTTAAAAGTAAGTTTTTTTTAATAAAGAAATATAGTTGAAGATGTGGGTGTAATTAACGAGTGTATACAGTATTTGATTTATTTTTAATTAAAGTAATTTATCTTTATTGATAAATTTCTATTAGGATGTTTTTGTAATTAATTTTTTTAATAAAATATGGATGTACTAATAAGTTTTTTATGGGTATCAATATCGATATTCTATTTTCATTTCATAATAATTTTGATTAGAACAAGAGTTAACACAATTCAAAAAAAAAAAATGACAGGGCAATGATTTGTCAAAATTAGAAAACATTCTTTGAAATTGTATAATGGTTCTTGATTGCGATGGTTTTTGAAATTTTTAATAAAGGAATATAATATAGTTTGGAGTACAAAATATGGAGCAGAGGTTTCGGTACGATAATTAATAGAAGTCAGCTAAATGTGTATTTTCATTTGTTATGAATTGGAAAATACAGGATCTCACACTTGCAGGGTTGTTAACGAGACCTCTCCCACTGTACAATGATGAAGCAATGAATGAAGCAATGGCCCTCACCAAGGACAAGTACGGATCAGTTCATCGTGTTTTCATTGTGTGCGATCGAGACAATATATTGAAAGAAGATTTTCAGAGATGGATGATTGAAAACAATCCAACGGACGACGTGAAGCTGATTTCTGGTTCTGATTCATAGCAAAACTTTTAAATAATAATTGAAAAATAATGCTCATCGGATGTTACATGTTCAATTAACAAAATTACTCAGATAATTTCAAAAATCGATAGCAGTTTTGATTGTTTTCAGATAAGATATGCCGAATAGACGAATAATGTATTGTGTTAAATTTATGGGAACCTTGCGAAATCAATCCCTATTCAGTGGAAGAATTTCCCCATATTTTATTATTTAAAGAGTAAAATACAGAACAATATTTTGTAATACCAAGACTAGAATCAGGATGAACGTGGCATTGAACTCATTGAAGTCTCCAATCGGTAATCACGCCGTTCGATCATTGACACATTTCCAATGTTTTGTTCTTAAAATATTAAAATAATGATATGGAATTTGGATCTTCTGCTGATCTGATCTTTATCCAGATTTTTATAGATTCGGTGGTATGTGTAATAAATGACTGAGATTTATTTATTTATTTATTTTAATTCTATTATCTTTGAATGTAGTAGAATATTATCTTCAAATGTTTTTTGGCACTAAATGATGGGCCCATTTTTTTATTTCAGACCGGTCCAATATTTTGCTTTGAAAAAAGCTCAAAAACCTTAGAAAAACAAACACATAAAGTCCTCAAGCTCAAATATGCTTAAGAGTTTAGATGAACACAATTTCAAACCATAAATTTTTGGATATTGGTACCGTATAAACTATACAGTATATACCACGAAAAAAACATATTATATATATTCATGTGGAATTGAACAAAATAGCCCATTTTAAATTTTTCGTCCCGAACCTCCAAAACATAGGACTAGCCCTGCGCTACACCCAAGTTTCTCTCCTTCAATGGAATGCCGCAGGGTTTGTTCATCAGTTTATCGATAAAAATATTTTACTGTCCTTGGAAGGTTGTAGAGTTGGTGGTAGACATGACGCCGGTTTCGGTTCCGGTTCTGTGCCGGTTTCAGTTCCGGTTCGGAATCGGCGGTTTCGGTTCCGGTTCCTCGGTTCCGGTCCGGTTCCGTCGGTTCGGAACCAGTTTTTTTATTTTTATTTTTATTTTTAAAACCCAAAATCCCATATAACCAATCAATCCCTAACGTTTGAAGTACCCAAAATCCAAAAATCCCAAAACCCAACCCAAAATTTTCAATCCCTAATCACCTTCATCAATTCAAACACACACACACAACCACAACAAATCCAAAATCACACACACACACACACACCACCCCACAAACCAAAATCCATCAGAGGGAAGATTCGAAGAGATCGAAGAGAGAGAGAGAGAGAGAAAGAAAGGAGATCAGAGATATCGGTACCGGTGAAGAGCCGAAGAGATCGGCCGTCGGCGACGGCAAGTCGGCAAGAAGAAGAAGGAAAGAAGGAAAGAGGGAAAAAAAAGAGAGAAAGAAAGAGATGAGAGAGCATCGGCATGAAGAAGAAGGAAACAAGGAAAGAGAGAAAGTATGAGAGAGTGAGAGACCTGAGAGAGTGAGAAAGTGAGAAAAAAAAAGAAAATGGGAAAGAGAGTAGGCGTGTGTATGTGTAATTGGTAGTGGGTAGTGGGTAGGATAGTGGATAGTGGGTTTTAAAAAAAATATATTTATTGGAACCGCAGGTTCGAATCGGAACCGGAACCAGAACCGTCGGTTCGAATCCGGTTCGAACCAGACGGTTCCTCAAAATTAAGAACCGAAATCGGAACCGAAACCGGAACCGTGCGGTACCAGTTTTTCCGGTTTCGGTTCTGGTTTTTTTTAAACGGCTCCGGTTCGGTTCGGTTCACCGGTTCGAACCGAACCGGCGTCATGTCTAGTTGGTGGCTTGGCATTAAATGTTTGAACTCTGAAGTACATAGCAAATTAGCAGTCATGTATATACACTTGGTAAAGAACAACGTCAAATTTATTGCTCGGAAGTCCATGTGAGTCTGTGATTTATCATTTTAATATTACAACTCAAACATTAGTTTAAAAATTAACTTAAATAATATTATAAGTGAGGAATGTTATCCTAGCAAAACAAATAGTCCGTCAAATTATTTGAGTTGATTTTTATATTAAAACATATTATTGTATTTTTTTATTGTTGTTTTTGTTGATAATATTTGCTTAAAATATAATATGAAGTTTTGATGCTATTTAAATTAGAGTTATTAAAACGGTGTTAGTCACAAAATCAGGAGAGTAAGGAGCGCTATTTACATCTGTTGATGGTGATTTTTGGAAAGTTAGCTGGTTAACGATTCAATGTAATGATATGTAAATAAATGCAATGATAGTTGGCAAATAACAAGAGAATGATTTTACGTGTTAAAACTCCGGTAACGGAAAAACATCTACGGGTGCCGTTAAGTGACGGAAAAAAGTGTTTCACTATGAAAATATTGGTTACACACTCTATTCTCTCACACTCTCTCTATTGTTTTTTCTCGATCCCTTTTACAATGATTTTACAGTAATATGTATATGACATCCTCTACGGTTTCTGGCGTATGAGTGGAGAATTGCTGAATCTGACTTAAACTTTTCTTTCCTAAATTGCTTTGATTTCTTTCCTGTTTGGAATTGCCACACAGTTAAAGCGGTTGATTCAAAGTGTGATTAATATTCCTGGTATCTTGGAGAAGATCAGATTGTTTCCCTATTTCAATTATCCTCCTCTATAGTTGATGTATCTAAGTTTGTTTATGACTGTCTTGCCTTATTTGACTAAGGGGTCGTTTGTTTTTTTATCTGAAGACTGAACAGTCTTGAATTTTTCTGAAGACTGAATAAGGACTGAAATCTGAACTTAAATGACATGTTTGTTTTTTTATTTCTCACATCTGAATATATTGTCAACGCGTTTGTTTTTTAAAAGTAAAATTGTCTGAAACTAAGTAATTTTACATTTATATCCATATTAAATAATTATACATATAATATGGAATAAAAACAATTCAAAAATAATAATTATATATGAACACATATGATCGTGATCTTCTTCTTCGATTACAAATAAACTTCAATTTTACTAAGAAAAAACATTTTTTTTTCAAAAAATAAAAGGGACAGCAGGAAAACTCACATAAAACACTCTAAAAAATAATATATAAATACATCACCATAATATCATAATAAAGTATTGATATTAAACACCAATATGAGAAGTGATTATGGTTCTTTTTTATTTTTAAAGCTATTTAAAATAAGCAATTTATTAAAATAAAGATTTCTTTACTATATATAATTATGATGAAATTGAAAATATGTTATATATGGGGGATAGTATCGGAATGAAGATTTTGGATTGCATTTAATGCAATTCAGTGATTTGCAATTAAGTGAAAAGTCATGATTTTTTACTTTTTATTTTAAGTTGTTTTTTGGCATTTTTAAGTTGTTTGACCACTTAAAAAAACAAACAAAACAACTTAATAATTATGATTCAGACCCATTAAGTTTTAAGTGGAAAAAACAAACGACCCCTAAGTAAATTTTGCTTGTGGAAGACTAGCCTGTTATGGACATATTTCCTATTTGGCCGAGTATATTTGGGTGAACAGAATCCTTGGTCGCAAAACTCTTCAATTAGGCAATTCTCGACATGTCCCAAGTTGACACTCACTTCACTGGCTGGTTGACTTTTGATGACGTGGCAAGGGTTCTTTCCCCTTTTTCCCGCTCACACTAGATGACACGTCACTTGGGTAAATTTCACATGCAACAACATCCATTTTCTCAAATATATTATATTATTATAATCAACGTGTAGGACAGTTACCAAATCATGGAAAAAATGTAAGATCATATATATATATATATATATATATATATATATTATAATCCATTTAAATCAAAATGTCTAATTGTTTTTTAATCATCATAGTAGTGGATAACTGGATATTCATTTTACAATAGAAAAGGTAAAAAAAAATTGAAAGAAAAAGAAGAAGCTAAAATTAGTAAGGTCACAAAAACACATTTGACCGAATTGACCATATTAAGGGCTTAATGAATTTTTACATGTGAAAAAAATGTTTTTTTGATATAAAAGAGCAATGCTAGACGTTCTAAATTTTTTTCTCAAATTATGTCTCAAATGATGTGGCACGTAAGGTGTCAGGATCTTATAAATCATGAAATTATATGTTAACTGATGTGATGTTAACTGATATGATGTTGACACCCCACTTGCCACATCATTTGAGACAGAATTTGGAAAAAAAATTTAGGACGCCTATCATTACTCTAGTTAAATAAACATAAAAGAACTAAATTAGGGATAATATGGAAATTTCAGAATTTTAATTGGTCAACAATTATCTTGAAGTAACATGATCACTGATACTTCAGTAAAACTAAAATTAGTGAGCTGAGGTTAGTCCGGTGGTAAACTCATCACACATGCACCACTACGTTGCGGGTTCGAGTTCTCTCCCTCCCAAATAAATCTCGAATTAATATAATATTTCAAAAAAAAAGAAGAAGAAGTAAAACTAAAATTATTCACTATTTTTTACAAAACTTTAAAGTAATGGATTGCAATTTGCCCTTGTTTTACCAACCATAAAAATAGCACAGCCTTTTAGTCTAGCAATGAAATATATTTGAATTTTTGTAAAACTTTATTAAAACAAAATGTGACAATTTGGACATCAATGAATTCAATTTACTAGTTGGGATTTTTTTTTGAAATATTACTATTAGTTAGGAAATTATACATTCATTAAATCAACATTTCGAAAGCGAAATACGCTCACAAAATTCTAAGACAGTCCACCAATCACTAATAAAATCCCAATTTATTATGATAGTCATGGATGTGTTTCGATGGGGAATAGGGGTTTTGTCACTCTTTTAAGTTGGTGTTTTAAGAGTGTCACCACTTTAATAATTTAAGTTTTTAAGGTACCAAAGTAAGTGAACTTCCAAAATGCCCTTACTTTACATATATTTTTTATTTGCTTTTCAGTTTTTCAATTTTATTTAATTTTTTTATCTTCTTCATCGGCTTCCATTGGAGGTCTGTTAAATAGACTAAAGGAGGTTGAACAGACTTCCATTGGATGTCGAAATCGACCACAATGGGGGGTTGAAATCGATCTCTGATGGAGGTCAAAGTCATTCGACATCCGTTGGAGATCTGTTCGACCTCTATGGAGGTCGAAATCGACCTCTATGGAGGTCGAAATCGACCTTTAATGGAGGTCAAAATCGAAATCCATTGGAGGTCGATGAAGAAGAAGATGAAAAAAAATTGGAAATTTTATTTTTGTTTAATGAGTCTCGATAATTTTCGAGACTTTTCAGGTATTTCTAAGACTTTTTAGGTAATTTCGTAGACGTTTCAGGTAATTTTTGAGACTTTTCATATATTTTTGAGATTTTTTCAGGTAAGTTTCGAGATTTTTCTTGTATTTTCGGGACTTTTTAGGTGGTTTCCGAGACTTTTTGTTAATTTCCGAGACTTTTGGTAATTTCCGATAATTTCTGGGTACAAATGAAATTTTTTGAGATTTTATGGTAAATTCTAAGACTTTTGATAATTTCAGAGACTTTCTAGACAAAAATAAAATTTTCCAATTTTTTTTTCATCTTCTTCCATGAAACCCCCGATGGAGGTTGGAGGTCGATTTTGACCTCCATTCAATCCCCTACCTTCATGTTACATATAGCTCTATGTTTTTATAAAATAAGCTTTGATTATAAGAACCTTCAAAACATTTAATAGATAAAAATCAATATAAAAATTGAGGTCAAAATCGATTTACATATATAGCTTTAAAACCTTCATGTTACAATAAGCTTTACAAAATCGATGTTCTTATAATCCATTGGAGGTCAAATCAACCTCCATTAGAGGCCGATTTCAATCTCCAATGGAGTTATGTAGGTCTTTCACCTCTATTGATGGAAGTCCTCAATTGATGGAAGATTTTGAAAAAAAAAAAATCAAAATAGTGAAGAATGTTACTGTAGAATGCATTTTTGAAAAGAACCTATTTTATGTGCAATTTAAATTCAATTTATTAAAATAGCGATAATCTTAAAATACCATAATAAAAAGATGCTATATAATTTTCAAACTTGTGCTTCAATGGCACATCAATCATTTTTGATCAAGCAAATCTGTGTGCAATCACTAAGAGGCAATCACAAAGTTATTGGGTTTTGGACAACATGCCCATGTGATTTGCACCCTTGATCTTCATCACTTGTTTAACTGGATAGTTATCGAATTTCTAGGGCATTCCTAAAGGTGTAAAAGGGGGCTGGCCCGGCCCATTTAGCACGACCCATCGGGCCCGTTTTCCTAAATGGGGGCTCGGCACGGCCCCTCTGTGCTATGCAGTGGGCTTCAATCGGTGGGTCAAAGGGGCCGGCCCATGTCCATACCTAATTTTTTTTTTACATATTTTAATTTAATTGTCATAACTATTATATTGTTTTAACAATTTAACTTATGTATTTCTAATTGTAATTCGTTTATCTTAATTATTATTTTAGTATAATAAAAAAATATTTATAATAATAGATTATAGATACATTTATTATTTCATTTAATGAATTAATTCAAAGAATAAATAAAAATAAAACATGAAAGAACATAAAAGTAGATAACAATATGAAATGAAGAATTCCTTATTTATTTCGGACTTTCAGTATTACATATTTACAGGATTGCATCACTAAAAACCTTACCAAGAAAACTCAGTGGGATAAAAACTTGGTAAGGGAAAAAGAGTGCAATCGTATTACAAGTAAATGTACATGTACAACCTAGTTCTGGACCTGGTTACTGTCGGAACCCTCATCGACATATAAATTGGAGAAATTTTGAATAAATTGTTCGTCTACCGTTTCATTTTGCATCCTCTTTCGAGCATGCTCCCAATCCCGAACGCATATTAATACCTCCACCATCTCTGGATTCAAACAACTTCTTCTTGGTTCAATAATTCGTCCACTCGTGCTGACTGCCTGTTCTGAAGATACAGTGGACACGGGGATAACCAGTATGTCATGTGCTAGGTGTGACAAGATCGGATACATGTAGCTATAGGTCTTCCACAATAACATCAGATCAAAATTCTCCTTGTTTTCGTTGGCATCGAACTGTGCTTCAAGGAATCTATTCAGTTCGGCGCCAGAAGATGCAGTAGATCATGTAGTTGAAGAAGAAGAACTTGTTGATTTGTCTTTTTTTCGGCGTTTGAGAATGCTCCAACTTGTCGGCAACTGTTGTGTGTCCAGTTATGGTGATGGTTCAGTGTCAACGCCGCCAAACCTACGCTCATAAATACTAAAAACTTCGAATAATTTGTTTCGAATGTCAGTAATCTGGTCGGAATAATCTATTGACAATTTATTACCAATAAAATCAAGCAAATATTCTAAACCAGATAATTTAATTCTAGGATCTACTATAACACCTATGAAATAAAGGAAAGACATTTCAGACCAGTATATTTTAAACTTCGTCTCCATGGCAACAACCGCAGGGCCAAGCATTTCATCTTCCCTATAAGTATTTAACAGGTCAGACATTTCCACAATCTGATGGATTGCCTGAGAAGATGTGGGGTAATAGACCCTATAAAGAGTTACAGTGGCATTGTAAAAAACCTTTAAAAATTCAACAAAAATCCTTGCCACATACCAATCGTCTGGTGTCGGTGATTGAGCAGGTGGACGAACATTTTCGACCAATTTCATATTATAAAAACCTGAAATAGTTGTAACATATTCCAAACAATTTTCAGCATTAAGTAAATAGAGTTCCACCTTACCGGCATATCAGTTTGGAATCGTCGGGGTCATAGACCGTTTAATGTACAATGTCTGCCAAATTCTTGAAATCTTGGATTAGAGTTACCGATCCAAGAAATGGCATCTCTGATGCGTTCTATACGATCGCTTACTTCTTTCAAACCAGATTGTACAACTAAATTTATGATATGACATGCACAACGTTGATGGAAGAAATAACCCCCAGCTTGCGGGATGTTTCTTTCAGTAAACAATGCAATAGACCTAGTATTTGCCGATGTATTATCTAATGTGATAATGAGGATGCGATGAGTTATGCCATAAGTTTCTAAAACAGAAAGAATGACAACAAAAATATTTTCTGCGGTATGTGCAAAATCCATAGGACGAAAACCAAGAATTTTTTTTATATCCTACATTCAGAGTTTAAATAGTGTCTTGTGACACATAAATAGTCCTGTTTGGAACATACGTTCCAAATATCGGAAGTTAATGCAATAGAGACAGTTAGATGCTGTAATTCAGCTGTCAAGTCATCTCGTTGGGTTTTAAATATTTTTATCAAATCGTTCCTAGTGGTGGTTCTAGAAACAATTTGCATTTGGGGGTTGTATGCGGATGTGATAAATTCTTGAAAAAAAAACACAGTCACCGAAATTAATAGGTTGATTAGTTTGTGCAATGTACCAGTGCCAAGCATTCACTAGTAGAGGTGGCCACGGTTCGGTTTCGGGGTGGTTTCGGTTTCAAAACCGCCAGTTTCGGTTCCGTGGCCACCCAAACCGTAACCGAACCGAGAGAAACCGGTTTGGTTTTCGGTTTCGAACCGCTGGTTAGGCGGTTTGGTTTCGGTTTTTTTTTTTCAATTTTTTATCCACGCGGCGCTTTATGATTGGTTGGCAATTTTTTTTAATATATATATATATATATATATATATATAAACCGCCGAAAACCGACCAAAACCAGCGGTTGGTTTAACCGTCAGTTTTGGTCGATTTTCGGTCATGCCCAACCATAACCGAACCGGCTCGAAACCGGTTTCCACCGGTTTCGTAACTGGCGATTTCTGTTTCTGTTACGGTTTCAATTTTTGGGGTTCGGTTTCGGTTTTATACACACGGTTTAACCGAACCGTGGGCACCTCTATTCTCTAGCATGCGCAGCGTCGTAATGCCACGTCGTAACGGACCCATCTGGGTGTCGTTGAAGTTGTGTCTGGGTTGTAGTGGGTACATGTACGTGTGTAGGCATGCATTTTAGCATATGCCTTCTCAAATGACCAGTTCCACCCCTAGTAGTGGTATATTTCTTAGGACAAAACTTATTAGCTCTGGGGCCGACCGTACCGTACCGTCTGGGACTGTCATTTCTACTACGTCAAAACACTGCCATACGTCTGATGATAACCTCTTAGATTTAGTACGTGATGTCGGTGTGGCGCCGGAACCAGAAGGTCCCGCTATGGTTTCCGCCGGTCCGGAGAGATCAAAATCATCGTTCAGCATGTTTAGACCGTCTGGAAAATAAGGATGGTTATGATCCATTTCCTAGAAAAAAAAATACCAGATCATTAGTCATTAATAAATATTAAAATTAAAATGATAAATTAACTCTCAAATAATATTAAAATTAACTCACACACATAAAAATGATTATTTTACTAACAAAATATATTAAAATTAACCCACACACATAAAAATGATTATTTTACTAACAAAAAATATTAAAATTAACTCCTACACATAAAATGATTATTTTACTAACATAAATTATTAAAATTAACTCACACAAATATAAATGATTATTTTACTAACAAAATTATTAAAATTAACTCCTACAAATAAAAAGCTTAATTTACTAACAAAAAATATTAAAATTAACTCCTACACATAAAATGATTATTTTACTAACATAAATTATTAAAATTAATTCACACACATAAAAATGATTATTTTACTAACAAAATATATTAAAATTAACTCCTATACATAAAAAGCTTAATTTACTAACAATAAATATTAAAATTAACTCCTACACATAAAATGATTATTTTACTAACATATATTATTAAAATTAACTCCTACACATAAAAATGCTTAATTTACTAATAAATTTTTTTAAAATTAACTACTAAAAATAAAATGTTTAATCTACTAAAAACAAAAATTAAAATTAACCCCTACACATAAAAATGATAAATTTACTAACTAAATAAAATTAATAACTAAAGTATAAACATAAAATGATAAATTTACTAACTCAACAAACATATTAAATTTAAAACATAAAATTAAATAATAACACTTAAAGAAAAATGTACCTTTGAAGTTTGAACTTTGATGTCTTGGTGGAGAGATTAGAGAATAATAGTTATATAGTAGTAAATTACTAATAAAGTATTATAATAGTATATTAGTAGTGTATAATAGTAGAGAGAGAGTAAGAATGAAATTATGAAAAATTGAAATTGTGTAGAGAGTTTGAGAATGGAGAGATTGAGAGAATTAGAGAAAGTGAATGAAAAGTGGAATGAGTTGGAGTATTTATAGAAAAATGGGTAAAAATATAAAAGATAATAGTTAAGGGGGCAAAATGCAATTTTTACAGATAAAAAAATAACCGCTGACTGACGTCATCCATGACGCCAGCCAATGATTATTTTTTTATAAACCAACCGTTTGATTTAAAAAAAACATTCGGCGGGCCCAACAGTCGACACGCTGCCTACCGTTGGGCCTGGCACGCCGTGCCTAGAGGTGCCCACGGTTCGGTTAAACCGTGGGTATAAAACCGAAACCGGACCCCAAAAACCGAAACCGCCGGTTACGAAACCGGTTGGAAACCGGTTTCGAGCCAGTTCGGTTACGGTTAGGCATGACCGAAAACCGACCAAAACCGACGGTTTTGGTCGGTTTATATATAAATAAAAAAAATTGCCAACCAATCATAAAGCGCCACGTGGACAAAAATTAAAAAAAAAATAAAAACCGAAACTGAAACCGGCCCGAAACCGAAACCAAAACCGAACCGCGTAACCGGCGGTTTGAAACTGAAAACCAAACTAGTTTCTCTCAGTTCGGTTACGGTTTGGGTGGCCACGGAACCGAAACAGCCCCGAAACTAAACCGTGGCCACCTCTAGCCGTGCCTGAAACCACGACCCGGGACGTGCCAAGAATGGGGGCCGTGCCTGGCTCTCCACGCCCGACTCATATTTACACCACTAGGCATTCCTTCGTCCTCTTCGCAGATAATATAAAGTATGTTGTCTTTTCCATATCCTTCACTAGTACTGAAATTGTTTGACTTTGACAAGTCGTCAAGAAATAGTGACTCTGGCTTAATCAGCAACTTGTCTAGCTCTAGATCCTTTGAAATTGAAAAAGAAAGGTCATTAGACTCATTATATTATTCCATAGTTGAAAAGTGTGGGGAGCAAAATCAAAAAAAGAAAAAAAAAAGAAAGAAAGAAGATTGTGGAGAGACCTTTCCCCTACAGGATTAAGGGACGAAGTCAGTTTTATTAAATTTGGAGGGTTAGGGAGCCAATTTGAAAATTTGATAAGATTTTAATTAAAAAATGTAAATAACAAAAAATAGGGTAAAATTTTTAACAATATTTTTTTAAAAAAAATTGTGGACCCCCCACACTATTATAAGGCGGTTTAATTTCGCCACTAGCTACCGTAAGAGTTGCATTTAAATCATGCTTGTAGATATCAGGTTCCAGACTGATCCTAACCCCGATTGATGTCAAATTTTTTTATTTTATTTTTTAAATGATAATATACTGTCATAATAGTCTAATTTTGTATATCAATTTCAATAAGCTCACCTGAAATATAGTTTAATTATAGAGAAAAGGAATGATTACAAAACTTCATAGTTGAAAAAAGAAAAGTGTGGGACCCCACACCCTTATAGAATCAAGGCAAAGCCATACTTATCAAATTTGAAGGGTCTGGGCATCTGGGGCCAATCTGAAATTTTGATAAAATTTTAGTAAGAAATTGTAAATAATAAAAACAGTAAGATAAAGTTTAAATAACTTTTTCTTATAAATATTATGGACCAACCGCTTACATCATTATGAGGTGGCTTCACCACTGCCTAGAGTAAAAGTTATATTTAAACCGAAGTTGATAAAGTCGGATTTCGACATATTATGAGTGCCAGATTTTTTTTAATCTTTTAAAATGATAAAGGAAATTGATTTATATATATATATATATATATATTATCGTCATAGTCTAATTTTGTATATCAATTTCAATAACCTCGCCTCAAATGTGCGTAGTTTAATTATAGAGAAAATGAATATTAACAAAATTCTTTTAAAAAAACCTCTTCGTTTTTGGAGTCTGATGCCGATTACACTTACACCGAGGTCAAGGGTCTACCATATAATTGGAAAAACAAAATTCATTATAAAAGTATCTTCACACACTTTGTAATTTTATAAATAAATTAAATGTGAGATTCAAATTACTATCACGAATATAAACCTTTCTATATGATAAAATCACATTAACATCTTTTATATCTATTGAACATGAATGATTGTTTGGAAATCTAAAAACGTTAAATAAATTGTCCTAACGTTTTTAGATTTCCGAATAATTATTCATGTTCATCGGTTATAAGAGAGATATCAATGTGAATTTTTCGTATAAAAAGGTAGTTACAATCCAACAGACGACGTTGATCTCTGGTTCTGATCATATGCCCATGTTTTCCAAACCCAAGGAGCTGTGCTTTTGCCTTCAAGAGATTGCAGAGAAATACCCTTGAATGGGATCTTGTATTCATAGCAAAACTTTTAAATAATAATGGAAAAATAATGCTCATCGGATGTTAAATGCTCACTTAACAAAAGTATTCAGATAATTTCAAAATTCGATAGCAATTTTGATTTGTTTTCGGATAAGATATGCCAAATAGACGAATAATGTATTGTTTTAGAATTATCGGGACCTTGCGAAATCAATCTCTGTTCGGTGGAAGAATTTCCTCACATTTTTATCATTTAAAGAGTAAATACAGAACAATATTTTGTAACACCAAGACTCAGAATCAGGATGAAAGTGGCATTGAACTTATTGAAGTCTCCAATCGGAACGGCAATCCCGCCGTTTGATAATTGACACGCTTCTAATGTTTTGTTCTCCATTTGAGTAGACATTGAAATATTATATGAAAATTTGATCTTCTGCTGATCTGATTTTTATCATGACTTTTATGGATTTGGTGACATGTGTAATAAATGTTTGACATTTATTTATTTATTTATTTTACTTCCATTATCTTTAAATGTAGTAGAATATTATTTTCAAGTGTTTTAGATCAGAAAAAAAAAAGATTAGGAGGATCCAGATCCACCGACATGACAATTTATCCAAAGCATTGTCTCATCTTGGGTAAAGTTAACAGCGAACAAAAGATTTAAAAGCCAATAATGATTAAATTTTTTTTTTGATAATCGAGATTGGGCTTATAAACAGCATTACAAAAATTCAAAAATAATTTTACTACATAATCTTCAATGGAAAAAAAATCCCAGGTATGGCGGGAGATGTACCATGCAGCTCCTGCTGTAATCCTGACACACGATTGTAATGGGGATGTATCCCGCTATACCCAAGTTTCTCTCCTTCAATGGAATGCCCTACCCTTATGTTGGGGGAATGGGGGTTTGATTGATGAAAATATTTTATTGTCATTGGAAGGTTGTAGAGTCGGTGGCATGGCTTTAAATGTTATCCTAGCAAAACAAATAGTCTGTCAAATTATTTGAGTTTGATTTTTATATTAAAACATATTCAATAATGCTATTTTGTTAAAATTTGATGATTAGATCTGGTGTTTAAATGATATGACATCTTTGTAATCCATTCATTTAAATTTTATTAGATTTGTATAACTTAAATGAATGGATTATAATGTTGTCACATCATTTGTGCACTATATTTGGATATCAAATTTGAATAAAATAACATTAATTACTCAAACATATTATTGTTTTTTATTGTTGTTTTTGTTGATAAAATTTGCTTAAAATATAATATGTGTTATAAATTAAGTAAAGAAAAACTGAAATAGATGAAGAATAATGAAGAACAGAAGTGAGTGAGAGAAGAGAGAGAGTCGAGATACATAAGAGTGAGAGAAAACTGATATTGATATCATGTGATCTTTTTCATACAGCGCACACATATATATAGACAAAGAAAGGCAAGTGGGGAGGTGGTGGATGATGAAGATATTTGTGTAATATACACAAGAGGAGGGAAGATATTTGTGTAATATTTTGTGTATTGTATACAAGTGGTAAAAACCACTATATTCACAACACTCCCCCTTGGATTTACACCACTTGTATTAATATTCTAAGAAAAACCCAATGGGACAAAATCTTAGAAAATGTATACAATGATCTCTCTGGATCTTGTGGTGCTGGACGTTCTCAAAACTATCTCGTTAAAAAACCTTGTCAGGAAAACCTAGTGGGATAAAACCTGATCAAAGGGAAAAAGAGTATAGCGTACATATATCCAGAATTTATTGTTTTCTTCAAAACATTTCTCACATTTATACTTTGCTAGGGAAAACCCAGTGGGATAAAAACCTGGACAAAGATATTCATTGATCTATCGGATCAAAGTAATATTTATAGTGACTTTCTGGATCAAAGTAATATATATATATATATATATATATATATATATATATATATACACGATGATTAGCAAGATCAAAGTAATATTTACAATGATCTTCTTGATCAAGTCAACATATATACGATGATCAACTAGATAAATGTAATATTTATGATGATCTTTATGGATCAAAAGATTTTGGGTGTGCTTAGAGAATTGCCTCATTAAAACCTATATCAGGAAAACCCAGTGGGATAAAAACCTGATTGAAAGGAAAAAGAGTACAATGCACATATTTCCAAATAATGAATATACTTCATCTGATATGCTCCCTCTGGTGGGATGCTCCCCTTGATGGGACGCTCCCCCCGATAAAAGTTCTTTTGAAGCAATCTTCTAGATTGCTGAACTGAAGCACATTGATGTTTATTTCATAAAATGAAATAACATCATAAATGATTGGAGGGAGTATCAGCAAAGATTTGCTTTATGAAGTAATATCCATATGGAATCTTTTCAGAATCTTTTCAACATATTCTGTTTGATGGACAAGCATTCCATTTAATCTATGTTCGAGCCTTCAGGTCGAGACAATATATTCTTTCTCATTTCTCTATGAGGACACATGAGTATATCATATGATTATTATATCCTTATCTTTATCAGATATTAACTGAGACGGTTATACCACATCCGTTCATATTGTTTTAATCCATATACGGATTTTTGTATGTTCATCAAATACATATTACGAGATCTCGATTTATATGCTTCTAGCATTTTGAATCCTTCATGATTTATAAATATCTGCATTGAGTGAATCATATAGATAAATGATTACTACGTCTAAAAGACGTATTTCAAGCCTTTAAAGGCAGCCAAATTTGTCAACAACGTAATCGTATTCATCAGTAGTGAATACTAAGTTTCTATAAGAAACATCATATTACGAGTCGTGCCTCATATCTCACGATCTCGTTTTTCTCATTACTTTTCCGTATAAAGATCCATTAGTATCCAACTAGTTTGACATCTCCAGGTGTCCGGAGTACTATTGATCTAAACACTTTATTTTTGGCTTATGAAGTCAATTCTTCTTAAATTGCTTATTTCATCTAGGCCAATCATGCCTTTTATCTACAATCATTTAATATTATGAATATCATAATTATCATTGTATAATCTCAGTAGCGCTACTGTGTATAAAAATACATCATCAATGATTGTTTCCTTATGATTCCACATTTCTCTTATATGACTTATAGAAATTCTCTCAATTTCTATACTTTTGTATCTCTGTTGAGATTTCTTCTATTTCAATGGATTTAGTCATTTCATAAACTCCGTATGATTTAGAGATTTCTTCCATTTCAATGGATTTAGTTATTTCATAAACTCCGTATGATCTATATAATTTCTCTCAATTTCTATACTCTTGTATCTCTATTGACATATCAGACTCTTATAGAGTTGATATAGAGAAAGTGGATTTATTCATAACTCGAGTTTTGTTTACTCTTGGGATCCCAATAACAATACCTTTTCAAAAGGATTATAAGTTTATGATATGCATCAGATTATTTATTTGTTGCATTTTTCTCTGATCGTTCTTCAAGAACAATCACCCGGCCTGGGTTTATGAGATAGCAACTGATAAAATCTTGTTACCCTTAATATACCAGGTAACAAATTAATAATCATCTGATGATCAATCATCTTTCTTAATTGAGAGATACGAAGATTGAACTGAGACACACATATATATAGAGAACCGAACTGGTGTCTCTATTTTGTATATAAGTAATTTTTTTTATTTACTTTTCTCTTCTGGAGAAACTTTCCCAATTGGGAAATAATCAATATAATAATATGCAGATTGTGCATATAAATATAAATTATCAGAAGTTCAAATGATCTAATAGAAGATTACTCAAAATCAATATTAATCTCAGATTGATATAAAAGTCTTATCTTAGATCATGTCAGATATGCAATAAGGGGATATACAATACAATCAAATATCTTAAAAGTGAGTAAGTCCATATATGGAATTTAGTAATTGTACCGAAATAATGAGGTTCTCGGAAATACCTGGAGACGTTTGATAAGTGATTCCCTAATTCATTTTGATTATGACTATATCGGAAAATTGGATGTTGAACATTAATCCCAGCTGCTTTATGGTATTGAGATGTTTGATAATGAACAAACATATGATCATCCCGTAGATGCATCAATTAGAATCATATAATAATGAAAATGATCATTTAGTGGAGAATATGTCCACATATTTCTCCTTGAATTCTTTGTAAGAATGATGAGAATTCAAAACCAATTTTAGGATAAAATGGTTTTACTGTTAGTTTCTCCTGTGAACATGCAGTACATAAGTACTCATTGGATAAAGAATCTTCTGGTTCTTTAATAGATATCCATGAGTATTTTCAATGATTATACTCATCATTGTAGATCCTTGGTGACCAATACGTTCACGCCAAACACGCAAACATTTTTTTTTTCGGATCTGGGAATTTTTGATTCATAATACATAACTGCATAAACATCTACACCCTTTATAATAGTGTTTTATAATCCAGATGATAAAGCACACAGCCTTTCTATAATAAGTTTCTGGCATGAACCATGAGGAGTAATGCATATATATTAAACATCCTCATTACTCATAGTTCCAATATGATATCCATTCCTCCGTATATCTATGAAACTAAGCAGATTCCTTTATATTCTGCTTGAATGATATAAAGCATCATTGATACACAATTTAATACCATCTAGTAATAATATCGTGGCTCTTTTAAAGCCTTTGATCAGATCTGCTGGATCTGATCTGGTATTAACTTTATATATTTTTAAACTTAGCATATTCTTTTATGTTCTGCTTGAATAATCTCAAGTATCACTGATACATGATTTAGTAATGTTTGATAACAATATCATGGCTATTCCAGAGCTTTCTATCATATCCGTTGGACCTGATACAATATTAATATTTGCTCAGATCAAAATCCAATTCATAAAATATATCGGACTCCGCAGAATTGTATGAGTCGTTGCACTCTAGACAAGATATATATTTTCCTTCTGGGAATTTTATGGACATTATGTATAAATGCCATTTTATATCTCATCTGAAATGATAATAATCTTTTCAATAGGTTTATCCTATAAACCTTTTCTCTTGTCATTCACAAACATCCACTCCTGGGTATGTTTTGATATCTTATGAATATAAATATATCCAAATTTACTCTCTTGATACTGCTTCTTCAGGAGTAAATATAAAATGGATAAATTATCCTTTACAATCTCATTATACGTGATATTAGGATCTTAAATCCTTTTAAGATACTCACAACATCCTACTGGATGTGTAGATATATATATATATATTTTCAATTGAATGATACGTTAGGATCTTAAATCCCTTTTATAATACTCACAACATCCTACTGGATGTGTAGGTCATTCTTTCAAATAAATGATATGTAAATATATCACTTGATATATATGAGATAACTTCATATAACTTCATATTATGAACGTGTTTGAAACCCGAGGTTCCAAATAATGAAGTATGACATTCATTTATATAACACTGGATCCAGAACTCCATGTTTTCATCGGTTTTCAAAACCGTACCAACTTAAATATTATAATTCCAGGAACTTTAAGTTCTGGTTAATCGGCCTAGCCGATCTCATATATTTTGTATAAATAATATGAATATTTTAACAACTTATTTGGAGACACAGCATAAGCCAGTCCTGAGACACGACATAAGCCAGTCCCGAGACATGGCATAAGCCAGTCTCATATATTGCATAAAAATAAATGCTGAATATTTAAACAATTTATTTGGAGACACGGCATAAGCCAGTCCTGAAACACGACATAAGCCAGTCCCGAGACACGGCATAAGCCAGTCTCATATATTGCATAAAAATAACAGTTTCAGGGTCATAAGATCACCTTAGACACAGCATAAGCCAGTCCAGAGACACAACATAAGCCAGTCTCATATATTACATAAAAATAAATGTCAGAGTCGGAGTCAGAGTTAGAGTTATAGTCAGTATATATAGTTATATATATATATATATATATATATATATATATATATATGTTCCGTTGACGGCATAGCCATCTTGTACGTTGGGATTTTAAATCATTTTTATGATATTCAGAGCATCCTTCTGGATGTGTATAAAATGGATAAAATATTATTCCCATTTCATTATACATTAAGATCTTAGATTATTTTTATGATGCTTACAACATCCGACTGGATGTGTATATTCCTCTGAATATTGCATCAACCATGTATATAATACTGGATCCAGATCTTCAAGTTCTGGATATTCCATCGTGCCCGAAAACAGAGTTAATAAAGCTTAAATAAGTCAAAATAATACTTACAAGCGGAATTAGCTAAAGCGGATGACACGATTGCGTCAGGAACGGTCGAAATAGCTGGAAACAAGTCCAGTTCGGCTGAATACGGGCAAAAATTGCACCGAAACGGACGAAAATGATTTCTGGCTGATGTGGCACATCTGGTGCTGATGTGGTGCGCCTGGCACTGACATAGCAGGTGACTGGCGCAGACGTGGCATGCATAACGCTGACGTGGCACGCCTACCGCTGACGTGGCACGCCTTATGCTGACGTGGCAGAGACGTGGCGGTTGACATGGCATGACGTGGCGGACCCTACAATGTCGTTTTCAACCTTCGAAAATCTGCAGAAAAATTCTGGGGAAAATTTTGGACGTTGACCGGACTTTGACCGGAGCTAGAGGCTTCGTTAGAGCTCCGTTTGAGACACGGTTAGCGGCGTCGGAATCGTATTTCTGAGAGGAACACAACGGTATCCTCCGAAAAACGATTCGAGAACTTTAATTTTCTGGGTTCAATTAAAATTCAAAATCAAAGCTAAAACAAACACTCAAAAACTCTCTGGAAGTCCTAATCAATATTCGTGCTGATAACGTGTTATAAATTAAGTAAAGAAAAACTGAAATAGATGAAGAATAATGAAGAACAGAAGTGAGTGAGAGAAGAGAGAGAGACGAGATACATAAGAGTGAGAGAAAACTGATATTGATATCATGTGATCTTTTTCATACAGTGCACACATATATATAGACAAAGAAAGGCAAGTGGGGAGGTGGTGGATGATGAAGATATTTGTGTAATATACACAAGAGGAGGGAAGTTATTTGTGTAATATTTTGTGTATTGTATACAAGTGGTAAAAACCACTATATTCACAACAATATGGAGTTTTGATGCTTGCTAAATTAGAGTTATTAAGGCTGTGTTAGTCACAAAATGTAAGGAGTAAAGAGTGTTATTTACACCCATTTTCTCAATGTAATATAATCTACGGGTAGGACCGTTACCAGATCATGGGAAAAAAATGTAAGATTAATATTAATATAATCCATTTCATCGTGTGTATTGTAGCCTTGTAGGTGGTCATTCTACAGTTAGTGGGTTGAGTCGAATTCAGGTAGACCCACACAGCCTGCTGGTTTGGTCAAACCTGTTGACGCGTCTTCTACAATGAATAACCTGCAAAAAAGATGGAAATAATAACAGTAAAGAAAGAAAACGATGGTGGTGGTATGAATTTTAGCCTTAGTTTCACTTGGACTGAGCGTTAATAGTAGAAATTGATGAATAAATTTTATAATAAAGATTCCGGTGGTCGGAAAAGTGATTTTGATAGAGTTTCGGCTAGCAAATAGCATTAAGAAGAGAATGGAAATCCGAATCCTCTCTTTGTTGGAGAGAGGTCTTATTTATAGGCGTGGAGAAGCCTTTGCACGTGGTTCGTTGGGAGTGAATCCCTGAAATCCAGACCGGATTCCTCGAGATCATATCACGATCTCATCAGTTCAAACAAACTGATAACAAATGGTTTCAAACTGTATGGCCAAGTCAAACATTATTTCTAGTAAAGCAACCCGGGTCAACTCGAGTTAATTAGCCCTAATCCAGGACTTGTAAAATTATTATTGGGCCTCAGATATTAGGTCTAATAACCGTTTTTGGCTACCACATGTGTGTGTATATATATATATATATATATATATATATATATATATATAAAATCCATTTAAATCAAAATATCTAATTGTTTTTTAATCATCACAGTAGTGGATATTCATTTTACAACAGAAAAATTAATAATAAAAAATTGTTAGCAAAAAAAAAAGAGAAGAAGGTAAAATTAGTGGTCACAAAATTACGTTTGACCGAATTGACCATGTTAAGGGCTTAAAGAATTTGTACACGTGATAAAGTGTTTTTTGGTAAAAAGTTTCTTGTTTTTTTCTTTTTATATATTGTTATTAGTTAAATAAACATAAAAGAGCTAAATTAGAGATAATATGGAAATTTCACAATTTTAATTGGTCAACAATTATCTTGAAATAACATGATCAATGATACTTTAGTAAAAATAAAATTGACGAGATGAGGTTAATTCGATTGTAAACTCCTCACACCTATCGAATTCCCCCCTCCCAAAAAAATCCCGAATTAATATAATACTTCAAAAAATAAAAATAAAAACTAAAATTATTCCAGTTTTATACAAAACTTTAAAGTAATGGATTGCAATTTGCCCTTGTTTTAATAATCATAAAACTAGCATAGCCTTTTTTTTAATAGTCTACCGATGTCATTTATTCGAATTGTTGTAAAACTTGATTAAAACAAAATGTGACAAATTCGGACATCAATGAATTCACTTTATTAGTTGGGAAATTATAAATACATTGCATTAAGATTTCGAAAGCGAGATACACTCACAAAATGACAACATTCTAAGACAGTCCACCAATCATTAATAGAATCCGGCCCAATTTATTATGATAGTCATGGATGTGTTTCGATGGCACATCCACCATTTCTGATCAAGCAAATCTGTGTGCCATCTCTAAGAGGCAATCACAAAGTTCTGTGGTTTGGACAACAAGCCCATGAGATCTGCACCCTTGATCTTAATCACATGTTTAACAGAATAGTTGTCGATCATCCACTGCAGGAATTTCTTGGGCATTCCTGCAATCCTGCGTCCTCTTCGCAAATAATAAACTCTATTGATTTTTCCATATCCTTCACCAGTGAAATTGTTTGACTTTGACAAGTCGTCAGGAAATATTATTATTTCCATATCCTAATCAGCAACTTTGCTAGCTCTAAAACCTTTGAAATTGAAAAAGAAAGGTCATTAGACTCATTATATTATTCCATAGTTGAATTATTTCATAGTTGAAAAGAGCGGGGAGCAAAATAAAAAAAAATAAAAAAAAGGAAGAAGAGTGGGGAGAGACCTCTCCTATGGTCGAAGTCAGCTTTATTAAATTTGGAGGGCCAGGGAAAATGTAAATAATAAAAAAAGTAAGATAAAGTTTAAATAATTTTTTTTTAAAAAATTGTGGACCCACCGCCTACATCATTTTAAGGTGGCTTCACCATTATATAAAGTAAGAGTTATATTTAAACTGAACTTGTAGCGGTTGATATCGTTAGGTTTCGATATATCATGTGTCTGATATTTTTTTTAATTTTTTTTTGATAAAGGATATATATTTTAAATCTTTTAGAAATGATAAAGGAAATTGATTTTATATATATATATATATATATATATATATATAGTTAGATTTCAATAATCTACCATCATAGTCTAATTTTGTATATCAATTTCAATAACCTTTCCTCAAATGTGCGTAGTTTAATTATAGAGAAAATGAATAATTACAATTTTTTTAAAAAAACCTCTTTTTTTTTCGAGTTTGATGCCGGTTACACTTACACCCTAGTCAAGGGTCTACCATACAATTCGAAAAACAACATTCACTACAAGAGGATCTTCACACACTTCATGATTTTATAAACAAATTAAATGTGAGATTCAAATTACTATCATGAATATGAACATGTCTATATGATAAAATCACATTGACATCTCTTATATCTATTGAACATGAATGATTGTTTGGAAATCTAAAAACGTTAGGACAAAAAATGTTAAGTAAATTGTTCTAACGTTTTTAGATTTCCAAACAATCATTCATGTTCATCAGATATACGAGATATGTCAATGTGATTTTATCGTATAGAAAGGTAGTCAAGTACCTCAATAGGGCACAACAGATGATGCAAACTGAATTTAAAAGTGTGTTTGATATGACTTTTCAAATAGAGTTTCTAATGTAGATATTTTTTATAGTAGATCTTCTAATGAATAGAGCTTCTAGCAAAAAAAAAGGCTTTTGGTTGTGTAAATTACAAAAAATGTGTTGACAACGTATTTTTAAAAATAGTTTTTGGTTGTGTGAATAATAAAAAGGGTGTTAATAATGTATTTATAATGAAACTTCTAACAAAAAAAAGGCTTTTGATTGTGTAAATTACAAAAAATGTGTTGACAATGTATTTTTAAAAATAGTTTTTGGTTGTGTGAATTACAAAAAAGGTGTTGACAATGTATTTTTAATGAAAGAGTTGTATGATGGAATATCTAAAATTTATAGAGAGTAGCTGAGATAATTCATATGTTTTAAAAAAGCTTTAAAACAGCTTAAAAAAGCTTTCTGGAAAAGCTCAAATAGATATAAAATGACTTTTACAAAGAGTAATTAAGACAATTCATATATTAAAAAAGATGTTTTGAGATTTGCCAAAACAACTAAAAAAAACTTCAAAATAGTTTTATAGCATTAAATAAACGATTTTGATCCTTCCAAAAACCATACTAAACACACAGCAATTCCCATCACACCTCTTTCCCGATTTCCATCGACATTCATTAAATATGGACGATCACAACAAATGTATTCATATAATACTTAAAAAAAATGAAATTATTCGTCTAAAGGTCCGCCTGTTGTTGGTTCATGACCTGGCTACATGGCCGGTCCTGACATCTCAGGGTCTCGGGGCAAAAATATAAGTTATATCAATATTGGACCCAGTTTTAAAAAAATAACTAAAATATTGGACCCCTTTAAACTAAAATATAATAACAACTATTTATATATTTTTACGGGTCCGGGGCGTGGCCCAGGGCCGGCCCAGCCTGGCTAGGTCAATCGAAATCGGAACGAAATATAAATAAACACAATTTGGGGATCACTTACCACTAATTGATCACATTTTCATTAATATATATTACAATTAAGATAATAAAACTACATATAATTGCAAGTGTTCGCTAGAGAGATCATGGAAAAGAGAGATGAGACGCATTTTGTTCTGGTTCATGGAACCTGTCATGGAGCTTGGTGTTGGTACAAGGTGGCAACTCTGCTCAAAACAGCTGGTCACAGAGTCACAGCTCTAGACATGGCTGCTTCTGGCACACACCCTAGTCAGCTACATGAGGTTCCTTCCATCACTGATTACTTCAAGCCTTTGACGGAATTCATAGCGTCTCTTCCACCGGAGGAGAGAGTGATTCTGGTGGGTCACAGCATGGGTGGCTACTGGATATCTGCTGCCATGGAAAGCTTCTCTGAGAAAGTTTCTGTTGCTGTTTTTTGCACTGCTTTTATGCCAAGCCTTGAATTCAGTTACACAATATTATCAGTAGAGGTACCTCATTTTCTTCCATCTTTTTATGTGTCTGATTTCTATTTAATGATATATATTAACAAAAACAGGGGTTCCATAATTTATTTTTTATTATCATTAACGATCTATAAAATTATGGTTATAATATTAATAGGGTTACTACCTATAGAATTAGGATTTTGGGTTTTATTTTTTAAGTAAGGAATTGAGCATTGGATTTTCGTTTTAAGTAAAGAATTAGTCAATAGGGCCCATTGACCCAATATATTTCTAAAACAGTTATTAACCGATACACACCTTCTACACCATATACAATATGACAAATTATATATATATATATATATATATATATACAATAATTTTCACGTAAGTGCGTACTGATAGAATTATATAAGGATATTGAATGTGAGCCACTCATTTTACATATTTTGACTTGACATGTATGCACTTGTCAAAACTCTTTTATAAATGAGTGGCTCACATTCAATGTCCTTATATAATTCTATCAGTGCGCACTGACAAGAAAAGTCCTGTATATATATATATATATATATATATATATATATATATAGAGTAATTTTTCAATGAGGATCTTTTACGATACACACTTTAAGCACCTTTGATGAAATTATATGAAATATATTGAATCTTAATTTAATTTTTTCTATGGATAGTGAAAACATTGAAATACATTTATGGAAAAAAATTAAAATAAATTCGGGTGCAAAAACTAATTTTTCCTGATTTTGTTTTTGAAGATAAAACATTTAAAAATGAGGAAATATAAGAAAAAATAGTTCTCAAATCCAAAAAATTTCCAAATTTTTACCAAATGTGTATTTTAATTTTCTTATGATGCATACAAAAAATCTCATAGAAAAATATTTGATTACATGCAAATTCATCAAAGGTGCTTAAAGTATACATTGTAAAAGTTCTCATTGAAAAATTACTATATATATATATATTATATAATATAGAATATTGAATTGAGAAAAAAAATTGGATCAGGTGGGGGCCCCAACAAAATGCTGGGGTTGCCGCCCCTCCTGCCAGTCCTGTTTGGATGATAATTTCAGAGAAATCTACTTTATAAATATCAGAGTAGTCTGAAACTCACCGTCTCAAATTATATACATTTATATCATGATAGTTTAATGCAGTGATGATGATGAGGTTTCAGTTGCGGAATCAACTCATGTATGTAATGTCAATGACACTTTGTAACGTTACACACAGGAGTCGATCCTCTTCGACCATCACTACATTAAACCATCATGATGGTAACAGATTTTATTGGTTGGTAATGAGACTTTGTTGTTAGTGTAAAGACCAGATCACAGACATGTTTGAGCTATATATTGATTGATTGGTTTAGAATGTTTAGATTAGATTGAAGGGAAAGTATCATTTTCCCCCTGACGTTTGCCCTATTGTTAAGACGAGGACATAGTTTGGTTATATTAGCAATTTTCCACCTAAAATCAAAGAAATGTTAAAAACGCCCATTCTATTACGTTTTTCATCCATTAAAACTATGTTTGGGATTGCTGTGCTTTGGAAAAATCTGCTTATAGTTTAATTTTAGAAATAATCAACTTTAGAAAAAAATTGGTTAGTGTCTGGTAAACTAAAATTTAAAAGTGCTTAATTTTTGAAATGATGGAAAATATATTGAATAAAATTACTAAAATAGACATCATTAATAATATAAATATAAAGCATATAAAAATATAAATAAACAAATAAACAAATTTAAACAAAATAAAAATGACCGAGTCAACTCAACTTCTTCTCAAACAACTAGGCATGAGTTAACTAGCTCAACAGATCTGAAACTCAGCAAATGAGAACCACCGTCGGTTTGCTTGAAACCCTTCCCGCAGCCGCCCCATGTCTAACAGCAGCTCGTTCAACTTTGCGTAGGCCCGCCGGAGGTGGACCGATCCACCACGAAACCGGCGACGCTCAACTCCGCAGTCGAATCGGCGACGCTCCACTTCGCAGTCGAATCGGCTACGCTTTTTCACCAGGACTTGAATCTGGCGGTGACGGAAGTGAAAGCCAGAGGCGAGGATGGTCAGCTTGGCGAGGTCGGCGTCGTGGAGCTGATGGTGTCTTGTGGCATGGAGGAGGCGGTTGCGAGGGAGGCGGGGCGGCGTCGGTGGAGGTGGTGGCTGGTGAGGGATTCCGGTGGTGGCCCCAATCCCAATCATTGTTTTTTTTTTATATTTTTATATTTTTACTTTTTATTTTTTTATTATATTATTAAATATAAGGTAATATTGTCTTTTATTAAAATAGTGGGGGTATTCTAGACATTAGATAAACAAAAGCTAGCTTCTGATTCCAAAAGCATCCCCACCCAACTTCTCAAAATCTAATTAATGGAGAAGCAAATTATAAAATAAGTTGTTTTTGGGTAGTTTACCAAACACCAATTTATTCAAAACTTGAGAAATAAGTGATTATTTTCCAAGTAAAATCAATCTCAAACATAGCATAAATGTATTATATGCCCCTTTGGTTACTTTTGCTCCTTATAATTACTATTTTACCCTCACAATATTCATTAAATAAAAAATAAATTATAAAACAGAAAACAAAAAATTAAATTAAAAGAAAGATTGATCATTATTATCATCATCTAAATATCACATCACCAAACCCATCAGAAACCCAAACCAAGAACACAAGAACACTAAGGGTGTGTTCGGTATCATTTCCAAGACGCGTTTTTTGTTTTTTGAGACACAAAAACAACGAAAACTTGTTCGGTGGAATGATTTCCAAAAACATAATCAGAGAACACTGAGAACTGTTCTCACTTTTAATGAACAAAAAATCCAGAACACTGAGAACACCAATTTAACGTTTTCAATATTCTTATTCTCACCAGTCACCACAAACATCAAGATCTGAGAGTTGAAGGTTTTTTTTTTAACAATAAAATTTTATTCAATCCAAAGCAAAAAATCACCAGATATGTATTTAACACATTGCTTCCAGAAATGCCCCTAAACAATTTAGCGATTATAGTATTATTCTTCTCTGTTCTTCAACCCAACATTCTCGCCCAAATCAATCAACAAAGAAAATCCAATCTTGAAAAATCAGAAACAAACAAGATTCTAACTTGATTAAAAATCAGCACCATGTTCCTGTGGGCTCTCTTCTTATGGATTCCGGTAGCCGATACTTCTCGGAGTCGTGGGGCAGAATCCAGTGGGAGAAGGCCGAAAACACAAACAACAAGAGAAAATCTGAGCAAAACAGGGGCAAGAGCAAAATCGACCAAAACAGAGAGACAGAGAGCGAACATCACTAAGAGCAAAAAGATAAAGACAACACTGTTGAAGTGTTGAAGTAAGAAATAAAGAGAAGTAGAGAACTGGGAGAGAGAAGGAGATCGGATGAAGTTGTCAACGCCACCTAAGATAGAAAAAGAGAAGAAGAATTCTGGTGAATTCTATTTCTCTTCTTTAATTATATATATATATATTATATTATATTATATATTAATACATAAATCTATTAACAATTATAAGGTTCATGTTATTTATTTTTAGATATTGATAATCAAACATCATAAATAAAAAACAAAAACACCATCCAGATTTCAGAAAATATAATTATATAATACAATGTTGAAAATAATTTTAAAAATATTCTACCAGATACGTTTTTTATATTTTGATTCTCTGAATATCGTTTTTAACCATTGCTACCAGACGCGTTTTCGAATCCAAAAAATCCAAAAATTAATTTTTCAAAAACAAATGAAAACGAAAAAACGAAAAACAAAAAACAAAAACATTACCGAACGCGCTCTTAACACCAAATAATAAAAAAAAAACAACACCATCAGTTCACGTTGTTTGCGGTTCGTGGGATCGCCGGCATGATTAGATAGGCGGTGAGTAGACACGGCTTGAATCACAGTGGATCGCGGCGAATCGGGACAGCAAAGACGATCTTTTCACGGGTTTCGTTGGCGGTTTTTGGAGAATAGATCGGCGGCATTGATGGCCGGGGTTTGGTGACCGGTGACCGGCGAAGCTTTCTAGGTCGGTGGTGATAGGTGACCCGCGGCGACGAATGTTGCTCGGCGGTGAATGGGTGACTCAAACTTTCCAGATCTCATTTCAATTTCAGTTATGGTTTAGGTTTTTATTGGGTTTTTTTTAGGGATTTGTTTGTTGATCTTTTATAGAAGACTTCATTAATGGGGGGAGCTTTCTATGAGAGCTTTCTGGTGTGGTTTTGATTTACAAATAGAGGGATTCCAGAGGGAGATGGAGGGATTCGAGAGAGAAAATGAGAGAGGTTCTGGGTTTGGTTCAATGGAGATAAGATGGTGGCTGGATTTTGGGGGTGGTTTGGGTGGTTCACGGTTTGGTTTGGGTGGTGGTGAATGGGTGGTTGTTTGGTGATGACTGGTGATGTTGGTTGTTTGGTGGGCGTGGGTGATGGTTGGGATTGGTTATTGATGTTGAATGTGGTTGTTGATGATTTGGATTACGATCTGGGCCGTGGGTTTCGACGGCGGTGCTGGTTGCTTTGATGATGATGGTGGTGGTAGTGTTGATGTCGGTGATGTCGCTGGGTTTGGGTTTGTAATATTAATTAATTTAAATGTTTATTTTTTAATTATTATTTTGTGATATTAAATTTTTAATTTCTGTTAATATTTATTAATTACAAAATATAATTTTTAATTCTGGTTTCAAATCCAAGTTCAATAGATGTAAAAGTGCGGGTCAAAATAGATATAAAAGTGCGGGTCAAAATGAGGGTTTGGGTAAAATCCTTACTTTTGCGGGCCGAGCTTTAACCCTACCCACATATATAAATTTCTGATATGGGCAGGGTTTAGGCCCTCTGAAAATTTTGAGGATTTTGAGGGATTGGGCTCAGTGCGGGCTTGGACCCTTAAATTGCCAACCCTAGGTTTGGCTGATGGTGGAGAGAGATGTTTGGTTGAAGAAGAAGAAAAAGTGG
This sequence comes from Dipteronia sinensis, assembly GCA_033220585.1. NCBI lineage: Eukaryota > Viridiplantae > Streptophyta > Magnoliopsida > Sapindales > Sapindaceae > Dipteronia > Dipteronia sinensis. The sequence continues at coordinate 4,063,747 of CM065638.1, read as the reverse complement.
GTTGGTGATGGTAGTGGTTGGGTTTGGTTTGAATTTAAATTGATTTTGGTGAATGGTTTGATTTTGGTTTTTTTTTTTTTAAATTTTTTTTTTCTGGGTTTGATTGGGATGATTCAAAAACAAATCCAGAACATCAACCAAATCCAATTTTCAATTTTAATTTTTAATTTTTTTTAGTTCTTTTTAATTTCTAATTTTTAATTTTTAATTTTTGTGAGGTAATAAATATATATATATATAATATTGAATAAAGATTTTATTATTATTATTATTTAAAAAAAAAAGATCTTCACCGTCCATCTTTGAGATGGACATCTTTGAGATGGACGGTGGAGATCCATCCTTTTTTAACTGTTTTTTATTTTAATTGTAAATTATTTTCTTTAGAATTTCAGATGGTCAATGACGTTAATACCCTTCCCATTTAACGGTCAACAACCCAAATGGATGGAAAAGGTAACAGAATGAGCGTTTTTAACGTTTCTTTCATTTTAGGGGGGAAAAACGGCCAATATGGTCAAACTCGGTCCTCGTCTTAAAGGGCGTTTTTAACGTTTCTTTCATTTTAGGGGGAAAGACGGCCAATATGGTCAAACCCTGTCCTCGTCTTAACAATAGGGCAAATGTCGGGAGGGGGGGGGGGGGGGGGGGGGGGGGGGGGGAATGATACTTTCCCTAGATTGAATGCTAATAGGTGACATGATGTTGATACAGTTTAATCGAAGACTGGATTCGTACATGGACACAGTGTTTACATTTGGAAATGGGCCCAACAACCAGCCCACCTCCTTACTCTTTGGGCCTGACTTAATGTTATCCAAGTTATACCAGCTATCCCCACATGAGGTAAGACTAGACATGACGGCGGTTCGGTTCGAACCGGAGAACCGAACCGGAACCGCCGTCAGAGAATCGGAACCGGAACCGGAAAAATCGGTTCCGGTTCGCTTCAACGAAGATCCGGGCGGTTCGAACCGGACCAGAACCGGCGGTTCGAACCGGACCAGAACCGGCGGTTCTGGTCCGGTTCGAACCGCCCGGTTTTTCTTTTAAATATATATATTTTTTAAAAATAAAATAAAATAACCGTTGGGCCCAACGGCCTGCTGAAGTCAGCGGACCGTTGGGCCTCCAACAGTTCATGTCTTTGTTTTTTTTTTTTAATTTTTTTTTAATTTTCTTTTCTATAAATACCCCTACCCCTCCATTCATTTTTCCTCACCCTAATTTCCTCAATTCTCTCTAATTCTCAATTCTCTCTAAACTTTAAATTCTCCAAGTCTCCAAGTTTCCAATTTATATTATTTGCAATTACTAAGTTAGTAAGTTTCCAATTTATTTTATTTACAACTACTTAGTTTCTAATTTTATTTTATTTGCAATATTTCTTATTTCAAATTTATTTAATTTGCAATTAGTCAATTACTAAGTTTCCAATATCATTTATTTACAATTTATTTTATTTGCTATATATTCCAATTTATTTTATTTACAATATATTTTATTTGCAAATTGCAATTACTAATTACTAAGTTTCTAATTTTCTTCCAAATTTATTTCCAACAATTTAATTATTTTTTAAATCAATTTTTTAACATTTTTTGTTCAAGGAATTTTACAATTCAATTTTTAAAATGGCAAGTGGAAGTGGTGACGCTCCTAGACGCTCCATTTCGGTGAAAGGTAAGGGTCGTATGACGGATAATCTCGGTCATGACGACCGTGCCTATCACGAGTATCTACAACAACAAGTCTATGCTGAAGACTTAGGCCTAAACTTTCCTCATTCTCATCCCTCTCTTAGAATTTTTGAACCCGATCTCAATGTCACCCCCATTTTGACAAGCCAATCAGAAAATATGCCTGATCTTGGCCATGATGGTGATGAGCATGATGACCCTGATCCCAACCCACATCAAGATTTTGATTTTTATCCACAGATGGAAGAAAAGTTACCGAAGCAGGTCAAATCTGATCTATTCGTACTCCATATGAAGAAAGTTACGAATGAAGATGGAAGCACAGTAGTGATTTGCAATTACTGCAAAAAAGTATTTAAATGGCACAAATCTGGAAGATATGGCTCATATCGGAAGCATATAACGAACTCACATCCAGATGCACAGGCCAAATCGAGTTCACAATCTCAAATTCCCAGGTACGCTACCCCTAACCAACAATTATTTAAATATAGTGATGCAAAAAATAGAGAAGAATTAGCTAGAATGGTTGCAGTAGAACACTTACCATTTAGTTTTGGTGAAAAAGTTGGTTTTAATAATTATTGTCAACGAGCATTAAATCCTGCTGCATGTCGTGTTCCTAGAACCACGCTCACAGAAGCACTTGAAAACATTTATGAAAAAGAAAAGAAAATGTTGGAATTTTTTTTTGAAAAATATAATGGTCGTGTTTCCGTATGTGCCGACATATGGAGTGATCATTGGCGAATGCATTCATACATAGGTGTCACTTGCCATTATATGGATAATGCATGGGCTATCCAAAAAAGAATTCTTGCATTTAGAGTTTTTGATGAAAAACACACTGCTGCTAATATTTTTAGACATCTTAGAATTATTTTCAGAGTATAAAATTGAGAACAAAATTTTTGCAATTGGTTTTGATAATGCTTCTAACAATACCGCTGCTATTCCTGCTTTAATTGAATTATGCAAACCTTATCTTGGTGGTAAATTTTTTCATCAAAGATGTGCATGCCATGTTTTCAATTTATGTGTTCAAAAAAGATTAAAAACTCTTGAACAGTTTATTCAACCTATTAAAGATGCCCTCTATTTTTTGTGGAAACATCCTTCTGTAATGAAATTATGGGCAGCATATTGTAAACAAAATGGTAAGCGTGCCATTAGATTTCCTCGTGATGTTCCAACACGTTGGAATTCTACTTATAAATTGTTTGCTAGAAGTTATGAATATAGGGATTTATTAGTTACTTTTATTCAATATCATGTTAGTCACATTAATCTTTATCAAAGTCATTGGGATGCTTGTAGCAATGTTTGTGGTTTGTTAAAAGTTTTTTATACTGCTACTAACAATTTATCTGGTGTTTATTATCCTACAACTAATTTATTTATTATTGAGAGTCTTAATATTGCTGGTGCATTTGCTCATTGTGAATCCGACTCAGAATTACATGAGTCTGTTACTGCTATGAAGGATAAATGGTTAGAATATTATAAGGAGTTTCCAAATATTTATTTGATTGCCTTGTGTTTTGATCCACGTTGTAGATTAGAAAGTTTGCCTGATTATCTTTTTGCTTATTATGAACAAGGTTTAAAAATAAATTATGATGTTGATATGTGTTGTGCTAGGGTTAAGACATTATTGTATGAATTATATGATGAATATATTAAAGTTTACGGTCCATCACTGAACATAGATGTTCCACAAACTCAAAATGTATCTCGTTCAACATCATCATCCTCTTCATTTGTTAATTTAGGGTATAATCTTTTATCAAAAAAAATCAAAAAATTACGAGGTTCTTCTTCATCAAGCTCCACCACATATTCCGAGCTTGAATCTTATCTAAGTACCTCTTTTGGGTTCATAGAAGACACTAAAGATAAAAAATTTGATATCCTACACTAGTGGAAAGAGCATGAAAGGTACTTTCCAATCTTGGCTATGATAGCCAAACAAATCCTTTCAACACCAGTTTCTACGGTGGCGGTAGAACAATAGTTCAGTGCCGGTGAGAATATTTTAGACCCAAGACGTTCCCTTATGAGTCCGAAATCACTTCAGATACAAGCTTGTGTTGAAGATTGGACGAAGGCTTAAAATAGACAACAGGAAATCGATCAAGAGGAACCATACGATTTCTTTAAAGATGATCAACCGGCTGAAAGTCGAATGGATGATCATGGCAACGATTAGTCCACGTCTCCACGACTCGTCGACTCCACGCCAAATCCGCATCTCCAAACTCCAAAGTCCAAATCTACAATAAAAGGTAAGAGAACTACGTGGCCTTTGATTCCTCTAAACCCTTAAGAGGATACGTAGGCAACTTAATTGTGGTAAAAATTAAGTGCAAGGCCAATTTTATTTTTTTTGGTTTTGTTTTATTTTATTTTATTTTTTAATTTGTTATTTATTTATTTAACTTTATTTTGCGGGTGACCCAATAAAATACATTTACCAATTACATTTCTACATGGCTAATTTTTTTTAATAAAATATGATATAAAAAAAAATAGACCGGTTCCGGTTCGGAACCGACAGAACCGGACCGGAACCGGAACCGTCGGTTTCGAACCGGAACCAGACCGGAACCGGAACCGGAACCGACGGCATGTCTAGGTAAGACTAGCCACTAGGGATGGGCGTGGGGCCCTATTGGGGCGGGGGAGGGTACCCCCACCCCCATCCCCATTTATGAAACCTCCCCCCATCCCCGCCCCCAAACCCCATTTGGGGGAAGTGGGGATGGGGGTGTTTGGGGGGAGGTTCCCCTACCCCCACCCCCGTCCCCCATTTCCCCAATTTTCCCCATTTTTAATCCTAATATTTTGCAATCCAAAATTCGAAATCTGAAATTTATAATTCTGAATTCGAAATTCGATGATTCCAATCCTACAAATCACCATGTTTCGATATCCAATCCATATAATTGTTCAAAATTAATAGATATAACTATAGTAATTTAGTATTACACATAAAAGTCAAAACAAATTCACAAAAAAACTAAGTACATTCAACTGTCAAATAGTCAATTAGTGGTAGAACCAAAAATAATAAAGTTAAAGTTACTTTTTTTTATATATTAAAAATATTTAAATATATATATTATACATATGGGGAAATGGGGGAATGGGGCCCCACCCCCATTTAAAGAAATGGAGAAATAGGGGTGGGGGTAGGTCCCCCCACCCCCATCCCCATCCCCATCCCCATTTAGATTTTGGGTGCAAAATTTGCCCCCACCCCCGCCCCCAAACCCCATATGGGGGTAAATTTTGCCCCCAAATGGGGGTGGGGGCAAATGGGGATGGGGCCCCGTGGGGGAAATGCCTATCCTTACTAGCCACCACCCCTCTCAATTATTACCCCCATATGGGGTTTGGGGGCGGGGGTGGGGGCAAATGGGGATGGGGCCCCGTGGGGGAAATGCCTATCCTTACTAGCCACCACCCCTCTCAATTATTAACTCGGGGTAAGTGATTTTTCATCATTAGAAAATATTTTTTGAATTTCAAAATTATATTGAAACGCTTTAGGATTACCCTATTTTAAAATTGTATAGTGGTTCTTGATTTGATTGTTTTTCAAACTTTTAATGAAGAAATATAATATAGTTTGTAGTACAAAATATAGAGCAGAGGTTTCGGTATGATAATTAACAAAAGTCAGCTCATTATATGTGTAATTTCATTTGTTAGAGTATCTCCAAGGAGTAGAGATGCACATTTGGAGAATGAGGATCGATATAGGCCACCCCATCCCCGTCGCCACTTCCCAGGTCCTTCCCCCATCCCCCCCATTTCCCTATTTGGGGGAAAATGGGGATGAGAAATTTTGGGGGGAGGTATATCCATCCCCAATCCCAGTTTTTCGTTTTCCCCGTTTTTTTCCGTTTTTTGTTTGCCCATTTTTCCCCATTTTTCCGTTTGATTAAAAATTAAAAATTAAAAAAATATACATTTCATTACAAATACAAACTAAAATTCATTAGTGCATTATAAATACATAATAAAATCATAAAGTGTGCATTACAAATACATAATAAAATCATAAAGTGTGCATTACAAATACATAATAAAATCATAAAGTGTTACATAATATATTTATTTATTTATTTATATATGTTTTGGGGAAAATGGGGAAATGGGGAAATGAGGATGGGGGGAGGTCACCCCATCTCCATCCACATTTTAATATATTTATGGTGGAAATGGGGAAATAGGGATGGGGGGAGGTCCCCCCATCCCCATCCCCATCCCCATCCCCATCCCCATTTCAATTTGGGGATGAAAATCATCCCCATCCCCATCCCCACCCTATTCCCCATTTCCCCCCAAAATAATTTCCCCAAATGGGGATAGGGACGTGAGGATTTAGGGATTCGGGGGAAAATGTGCATCTCTACCAAGGAGTTTATTTTTGCTCACCCCCTATCAAGGGGGGTGAGCATTACCCCCCTCCCCACTGAATGCCATGTGTCTCTAAGTTAACTAAGGTTAACAAATAATCTAATAAGTAGAAATTTCACTAAATAAACGAGGGTCGAAAGGTAAATCTGTTAAAAACTTAAATTACTTTTTTTGAAGATTTTAGAGAGATTGATATCCAAAAAAAGAGAGTAAATTTCTTGATATTGTTCTGATTTTAATTTTTTACTTTTGAGATGCTCATAAATCTAACTTTAAACCCTAAAATCCATCTCTAGACGCTCTCTTGTCTTCCACTTCTCCTCTGCAACTAAAACCATCTCTCTCAATTCTTTGCTTCTTTCCTCATCCGTAGATTCAAGAGATTTTTGCAAAGGTAAATTAATTCAACATTTTACTCTAATTCAAACATCACATAATCCACTTCAATCATTTTTCTTTTACCCATTGAACAGAAAAATATCACGAATATTTATATGTTTTCATTCTTTTCATCCTTGTTTTACCTTTTATCAAAAAAAAAATTCTTTCAATTTTAATAGCAAATTGATGGAGGTGAAAATCCAATTGAAAATATTGTACTGTCATGGTGAATTGGTGAGTAATAAAAAAAAATCAGAAATCAAGAAAGAAGCACTAGATGAAGAGATTGAAATGAAAACACGAATGTGAGGGAGCGTGAGAGCGGCTTAAAGAGTTAAGAGACCGGACAAAAGGAAATTGTAGGGTTAAATATTAGATTTAGTAGGTTTTTGCTATTAGTGAGTTGTGAGTTGTGACACCTGTTTTGAGGCAGCAGTGATGGGGCATCATTTTTAAATTTTAAGGATGTTTTACAATTTTATTGGGCTGGCGTGTTACTGAAGCACTTCTCCCTCTATCATTACAAGTTTTGAGGCATGGTGTTTAACTGTTTATTAGTCAGTTTTTAAAGAATTTTTATTTTATTTTTAACTTAATCTTCAATTATCTTTGTATCAAGTTTGAGGGGTTTCCTGGTTTCAGTTTCTGGGTGTGTGGGGTGGTGGTGTTGGTGTTGGTATTGGTGGTCTATGGGAACCGGTGGTGTTGGTTGTCTTTGAGAGCCGGTGGGAAATGGTGATGAGGTTTTTAGGTTTCTCCTGGAAAATGGTGGAGTTTTTGACTGTATTGAATAGATTTTGATTTCAAATATCAGTGATTTCTGGAGATATAGTTGTTAATTTCTTTGTTTTTGTTATTATTGAAACAAGGTAAAATGGGTAGAATAATATTTGTTAACCATGGGTTAATTTCAGGACACATGGCATTCATCGGGAAGGGGGTAATGCTCACCCCCCTCTCAAAGGGGGTGAGCAAAAATGAACTCATCTCCAATGGGCTCCATAAATCCCCTCCTTAGCTAAAATAGGGAGCCAATTTGGGTTTTGAGCACTCCAATGGGCTCCCTAAGAGCATCTCCAACCATGCACCCTAAAAATTAGCCAAATTTTAGCTATTTTAACTAAAAAGCTATTTTAGCTAACCACTTCTTATGAGGTCACTCCAACCATACTCTTTATTATAGTCATTAATATTTTAATTTTTTTTAAATTTAAAATATAAATATTTTTTAAAAAAAATTGTATTTACTTTTAACAGATAATAATACATAATTATATCATTTTTTAATACCAAAATCAGTATAAAAATATTAAAAAATTAGGAAAAAGAAGATAGAGAGCTCTCTACATTTGGAGAGCCACCAAGAGGCTCTCTAAAATAGGGAGCCATTTACGGAGCCCCTTGGAGTGCTCAAAACCCAAATTGACTCCCTATTTTAGCTAAGGAGGGGATTTAGGGAGCCCTTTGGAGATGCCCTAAATGGCTCCCTATTTTAGAGAGCCTCTTGGTGGCTCTCCAAATGTAGGGAGCTCCATGTCTTCTCTTTCCTAATTTTTTAATATTTTAAAACTATTTTGGTATTAAAAAAATGATATAATATTTTATATTTTAAATACAATTTATAACAAAATAAACTTATTTATATTTTTAAATTTAAAAAATATTAAAATATTAATATCTAGCTAAAATAAAGAGCATGGTTTTAGTGATCTCATAAAAAGTGGTTAGCTAAAATAGCTTTTTAATTAAAATAGTTAAAATTTGACTAAAATTTAAGGAGCATGGTTGAAGATGCTCTTATGAATCGGAAAATACAGGATATTACACTTGCAGGGTTGTTAGCGAGACCTCTCCCACTGTACAATGATGAAGCAATGTGGAATAAAGCAATGGCCCTCACCAAAGACAAGTACGGATCAGTTCATCGAGTTTTCATCGTGTGCGATAAAGACAATATGATACAAGAAGATTTTCAGAGATGGATGATCGAAAACAATCCAACGGACGACGTGAAGTTGATCTCTGGTTCTGATCACATGCCCATGTTTTCCAAACCCAAGGAGCTGTGCCTTTGCATCCAAGAGATTGCAGAGAAATACCCTTGAATGGGATCTTATATTCTTAGCAAAACTTTTAAATAATAATGGAAAAATAACACTTATCAGATGTTGAAAACTCAAATAACAAAATTATTCGGATAATTCCAAAAATCGATAACAATTTTGATTGTCTTTGGATACAATATGCCTAATAATGTATTGTGTTAGGTTAACTGGGACATGAAGATCGAGATCAATCTCTGTGGGGAATATGACTCCTAGAATGAATTTCTTCACACTCTGCAATTTAAAGATTAAATGTAGAACAATATTTTATAATTGCAGAACTCGAACATAATAGCAGTGTAATTGAAGTTTTCAATCACGCCGTTTGATAATTGACACGTTTTTACATTTTCTTCTCCTTCCAGATAGACATTAAATTAACGACATGTCAACTTATCCAAAGCTTTGTCTTAGCACTTAGCAGCTGACAAAAGATTTAAAAGCCAACAGTAATAATAATAATAATAAAAATTTGACAAGGAAAATAACATAAAACAAGCAGAAAACACACTAAGGGGCCGTTTGGTATACCGTCATCTTTACATGAGAATGAGAATCTCATAGCATTCCCATGTTTGGTAAAAGGTTTGGGTTTTTTGATTCCCGGGAAAGTGAATCCCTTGGGAATCAGATTACCCTCCCAGGGGGTAATGTGATTCTCATCTCAATAGGTGGGTTTCAGATTACTCTCCATCTGATTCCCACCGTGGGACCCACCCTCGTAAATAAAAATATTTTTATTTTATTTTCTTCTTAATTCTTCAATATGCTTCCGAAAATTAATATAAAAAAATCCCAATTTTCTTTTCTTACACTTTCTTCATCAAAAATCCCCAAATTAACATCAACAATACCGGCCGATGGGCTTGTTCGATGATGATGACGACGAGGAGGAGGAGCTTCGATGATGTCGACGATGAAGATCCCGGTCGGACGGAGGCTACAAGGACGAAGATCCCGGCTGGACGGAGGCGACGACGACAAAGATCCAGGCTGGAGGCGACGAGGAGGATGATCCTGGCTGGAGGTGACGAGGAGGAGGAGGAGGAGGAGGCAGGGACGACGACGACGGCGACAATAGGTGGGTTTGAGTTTTTTTTTCTAGAAAGAGATCAAAGATTACAGATAAATAGGTGGGTTTTTATATTTATTTTTTTAAGGACTTCGATTTTTATTTTTATTTTTTTTATTTTTTAATAAATAAAAAAAATCAAATTCCCATGTACAACCAAACACCGTTACTTAATATTCCCAGGAATCTGACATAATATTTCCATACCCACAAACACATATATACAACTTTCCCAGGAATCACATTACTGGGTTTCACTTTCCCAGGAATCACATTATTTTGATTACCCCATACCAAACGGCCCCTAAACATAAACATGCATATCCGCCTGCACTGCTTCAGTCACGCAACACAGGTACTCTTACATCCAGAATCGATCCTCAATAAGCATAAGAGCATTTCTGGGAACAAAGCCAAAACACACACCAGACATCTCAGCAGCCATGAACTTAATATCAGAAAGAATTGCACCACTTAATGAATCCATATGGCTGCCATCATTGATCCATCTTACCACCAGTTCTGCGTCCGACTCAAAAATACAAGGAAATAATCTACAGTCTTTGCTAAATTGAATTCCTCTAAGTATGGCAATGGTTTCAGCAACTTGAGCATTAAAAGAACCAACCATTACCTGAGAGCTAGCATCCATGACAAACCCTGTTGAATCCCTAATAACTGAGCCGAACCCAATCCGACCCCCTTGAATATCAATCGCAGCGTCGCAATTTACCTTAAAAAAACCCGACGAAGGAGGAGACCAGACCACAGGTTAATGGCATGTCGAACTTCTAATTTGTGCCTCCCCTAAATTACACTTCTTATACTCCAGCAAGAATATTTTCGCCCACTCAACCACCTCACACACATCCGCCATAAGGACCCCATGAATCATGGCATTGTGCACTGTCCAAACTCTCCAGAGAATAACACAGAACAACTCCAACTCCTCCTTACCCAATGAGTTGGAGCAATCCAGAAGGAGGTCAAAGAGATTTCGATACATACCTCTCAGAGGAGCGTTACTGAGAATCCACTGTTTTCGAGCCTGTTTGAACATTTTACAGTCCCACAGAGCGTACAACGTTGTCTCGCCCACCTTGTTGCACAAAGGTCATATGTCCGCCACCGGGATTTTACGACGCCAGAGGTTAGACATAGAAGGGATCCAGTCAAAACACCCCTTCCATATAAAAATTTTAATTTTTTGGGGAATTTTCAGCTTCCATAACCTGCTCCACCAAACAACACTGGTACTTGAGTCAGAATTAGAGGAGCAAGCACGCACCACCATATCTTTAGCAACCCGATAACCACTTTTAACAGTAAAAGCCCAAGAATTATCATAATGCCAAACCACTGAATCACCACAGCTTCTCATTCCAATAGGGATGCTCTGGATAGCCACAACATCATCTGTAGTAAAATAATGCTCAAGAAGTTTGTTATCCCACCCACCTAAAGGAGAAAGGATTTGGTCAACAGTAGCGTTAATTCCTAGCAATGGCGAAGAGAGCACCTTGAAAGTAGTCTGTCTTGGTATCTATTTATTTTTATAGATACATATCGAGGTACCATCTCCAACTTTCCATCTTAATCCTTTTTCAAGAACCTCCTTCCCCCAGCAAAGACTTCTTCACATGAAAGAGGCTGAAGGCTTGCTTCAAGCATCTAAAAAACTACTGTTATTGAAATAGCAACCTTTGAGAACGGTAGCTGCTAGAGAGTCGGGATTTTTTAGAATCCTCCAGCATTGGCTAGCTATGAGGGCTTTATTAAAGGCCTCAAGGTCTCTAAAACCCAAACCACCTTCCAATTTAGACCTATAGAGGCGGGACCAAGTACACCAATGAAGCTTCATTTTTTTTATCACAACTCCCCCACCAAAAATGATTACAAAGTCGGTTAATTTCATTGACAAGTGTTTTAGGCAAGGCAATCTGAATAGGTTCATAGCGAAGGTAGGAATCGACTGAATGACTGCTTTGATTAATATTTTCTTTCCCCCGACAGATAGAAGCTTTTCTCCCCACCCTTAAATTTTGTTCCAGACCCGATCTACAATAACTGAGAAAAGTCTCATTTTTCCTCTACCAGTAAAGCACGGAAGGCCCAAGTAATTCTCATGGCATGTCACCAGGTTCATGCAGAACCTGAACTTTCATTCATCGAGAAAAAGGGACTCACACAAACCGCAGACTTATCGTAATTAACAACCTGACCCGAGAACTTGGCATAGTCATCTAGCATTGTTCTTACCTCCGACAATTCGAGACATTGGCTTTAGTAAATATCATGTTATCGTCAGCGAAGAGCAAGTGAGAAATAGCAGGGCCGTCTCTACTGCATTTGAAACCAGGAAGTTTACCCCTAGATTGAGCCTCACCAATCAGACCTGAGAGCCCTTCTGTACAGATTAAAAAGAGATACGGGGATAGGGGATCAGCCTGCCGCAATCCCCTAGAAGGGATTATGTTGCCATAAATTTCCCCATTTAGCCTGAAAGAATAAGAAACCGAAGTGACGCAATGCATGACCAATCTAACCCACTTCTCAGAGAAACCAATCTTATTTAACATTTTTTCCAGGAAACACCACTCAACTCTGTCATAGGCTTTAGACATGTTGAGTTTTATTGCCATTGATCCATACTTTCTTTTCCCGCGTTTAACCTGTGCAGGCATTTGAAACCAACAATTGTATTGTCCGCTATCCGGCGACCAGGAATGAAGGCACATTGGTTTTCAGAAATCACCCCATCCAAGACATTCCTGAAACGGTTTGCTATGGTCTTAGCAATAATTTTGTAGATCACATTGCAGAGGCAAATAGGCATATACTCCGAAGTTTTACTCGGATGGTGGACTTTTGGAATTATGGTAATAATGGTCATGTTCATACCCTCCATCGATGCCCCCTCTTTTAGAATATCCAGACATGCTTTTACCACATCCAAACCAATCTTATCCCAGAATTTTTGGTAAAAGAGGGCGGGAAGGCCTTTTTCACCTGGAGCTTTTATGGGACCCATGCTAAATACCGCACTCCGGACCTCTTCATTAGTAAAAGCCTTGACTTAGTGCTAGACAGTCTTCTCTGAGACTCACCGAAAACAGACTGCAAATCATTAGATGGGGGTTCACTTATCTTAAAAAGCTTAGTGAAGTACTCAGAAATAACTCTGGAGATATCATCACTGGAATCCCACCATCTGCCATCATCGTCGAAAATACCATTAATCTTGTTACGAGCTCTCCTGGCACTGGCCTTGGAGTGGAAAAACCGAGTGTTGCAGTCCCCCGATTTGAGCCATTCAACCTTAGCTCTTTGACACCAGTACCTCTCTTCCAAATGAAGAGAATTATCCAGCTGTGCTTCTAGTCCATTCCTCACTTTCCAGTAATCAGGCGTGAAATTCATACTAGACACTTGTAAAGCACATTTCTTCTTTATGATATCCTGCTTTAGTTCTCTCTTTTTTCTAATGTTCCATACAAATAAATTTTGTCCATATTCTTTGATATTTCTCAAAACTGACTCAACACTGCTGGAAGCACCAATATCCTTCCATGAAGACATGACAATATCTGCACAATCTTTATCATTTGCCCAGCATTCTTCAAAGTAGAATCTCCCACCTCTTTTACGACACCGTATATCTATAAGATAGTTCTCTGAGGCTTCTAGAACAAGCGGTCTATGATCGGAACCCCAGAATTCCAGATGCCTGATCAAAAAATTTGGGAACACCTCCTTCCACACACTAGAACACGTACCTCTATCCAGGCGCTCCATGATCATAGCGTCCCCGTCTCTTTTATTACTCCAAGTAAAGTTAGGCCCAATGGAACCCATATCATCCAAGCCACACTCCTCCAATGTCTCACGAAAATCACAGACTTGTTTCCAGTGCTTCTGAATACCTCCCAGTTTTTCTGAATCACACAAAATCTCATTAAAATCACCAATACACAACCAAGGAAGATTGGACATTCCAGTTAGCCGTCTAAGCATAGTCCACGAATGCGACCTTTGATTTTGACTCGAATGGCCATAAAAGCCAGTGAGTCTCCAAGCAAGTTTATGACTGGGCCTAATCCTCACATCAATGTGAGCTTAGGAAAACGATAAGAGATCAACATCGACCTCATTAGACCAATGTAAACATAAGCCACCCGAGCACCCAACACTACTAACCACCAATTTCCCCTGAAATCCAAGCTTCACAAGCCAATTCTCCAATTTTTTCTCCTTACACCTATTCTCCATAAGAAACATGAACTCTAGATTAATATCCCGCTTATGATTTTGCAGGATGTTGAAAGCCCGTGGACTCCCCAGTCCTCGAGCCTTCCAGGCGAAAAGTTTCATTGTTTCCGGCGGGCCGATAGAGAAGTGTGAGAATTACAAACCACTTTCGAAGGACCCTCTGGGCAAGAACCACTGTCAACAATGCTAGAGGCTGAATCATCTTTGTGTGTCTGACTACCCAATACTAATTCAACATTTCAGATGGTCTCTGAGTTCACCACATTGTCTTCACCATCGTCCGCCAAGGACTGTGTAGTCTCCGCCAACTGTGAGCCCAGCTTAGTTCTTTTATGCCATCCAGAACCACTCTCAGTGATTGCAACATCTCTCTTTTGTCCCACCTTGACAACTGGAAACTCAAAATTTTCCCCCAAATCACAAGACCTAATTTTCCTAATCCATTTCTGTTGAACCCATGGAGTAAGTCTGTTCTCACCCTCCCTTTGTGCTACAGTTTCTTTCCCATTCCCCATAAGCCCAGGTGGATAAATAGGCTGCTGAGTTGTGTTCTCCTCACCAACTAAAATAGAAGGGCCCAACTCCTCAACTAGTCCAAAAGAGTTCACTTTTTGCTGGCCCAAACCTTCCTTGTGCATATCCACCTCTATTACTAAACTGTGGCTGTATGTGCTAAAAAATTGATGCACCAACGTTGGGCATATAAACTAGATCACAAAAATTCAAAAATGATTTTACTGCATTATCTTCGATGGAGAAAAATCTTGGGTACAACAGGATTGACCATGCATCTTCTGTTGTAAATCCCGCTACACCCAAATCTCCCTCCTTCAATGGAAAGCCCTACCCCTTTGCTGGGGTTGTTCAGCAATTTATCGATAAAAAGAATTTGTTGTCCTTGGAAGGTTGTAGAGTTGGTGGTTTGGCTTTAAATGTTTGAATTACGTACATAGCAAATTAGCAATCATGTATATACACTTTCAATTTTATTGTTTGGAAGTCCAAGTGAGTCGTCTTTGACTTATCATTTCAAGGTTACACAACTCAAAAACATTAGTTTAAAACTTAAAAAATATTATAAATGAAGAACGTTATCATACAGCAAAAATAAATAGTTTTTCATGTCATTTGACTGTTTGAGTAGATTTTTATATTAAAACATATTATTGTATTTTTTATAGCTGTTTTTGTTGATAAAATTTGCTTAAAATATAATATAATCTACGTGTAGGACAGTATACCTACTCATGAAAAATAATGTAAGATAAATATTATAATCCATTTAAATCAAAATATCTAATTGCTTTTTTAATCATCAAAGTATATTAGTAGTGGAATAGTGGATGTGGATTGTTGTAATTATTATGATTTCAAAATTGACATTGGACTTCATTTTCTCAAGTCGTTCCCCACTTAATTCCACAATTGCAATCAATTTTATAGCTCGTGAGTCGTGACATTTTTATATTAACTTTACAATAATCAAGTTAACTATACTTATAAATCTTTTTAAATAATTTAAATTACCGATCGCAATTGCAATTTTGCTCTTTATTAAAACATAATTAATGTGACACTTCGGACATCAATGAATTCACATTATTAATTGGGTAATTATACATAAATTACTTCAACATTTTGAAAGCAAAATCAACTCACAAAATTCAAAGCCAATCCACCAACCATCAATAAAATCCCAATTTATTATGATGGTCACCGATGATTCAATGGCCAATCCACCATTTTTTATTAAGCAAGTCTGTGTGCAATCTCTAAGAGGCAATCACAGAGTTCTTGTGGTTTGGACAACATGCCCATGTGATCTGCACCCTTGATCCTCATCACATGTTTAACAGGATAGTTGTCGATCATCCACTGCAGGAATTTCTTGGGCATTCCCGCGTCCTCTTCGCAGATAATATAAACTCTGTTGACTTTTCCATATCCTTCGCTAGTGAAATTGTTTGACTTTGACAAATCTTCGAGAAATAGTGACGCTGGCCTAATCAGCAACTTTGCTAGCTCTAGATCCTTTGAAATTGAAAAGGAAAGGTCATTAGACTCGTTATATTATTCCATAGTTGAAAAGTGTTAGGAGAGAAAAGAAAAGAAAAGAAATTGTGGAGAAACCCCTCCCCTACATGATTAAGAGGCAAACTAGCTTTTATTAAATTTGGAGGATCTGCGAACCAATTTGAAATTTTGATAACATTTTAATTAAAAAAAATGTAAATAACAAAAAATAGGGTAAAATTTTAACAAACATTTTAAATTAAAAAAATTTGTGTACCCCCACACCGTTATAATAAGGTGGTTTAATTTCGAAATAATGCTAAACATCCTGTCGAAAATCCCATATTTTTCATCCCAATACATGTGGCATGTGAGGTGTCAAATTGTGAGCAAATACACATTAATTATGATTTACCTCACCTACCACATGTATCCACTCACTATTTGACATTCTAAATGCCATATATGTTGGGATAAAAAAAGTGAGATTTTTGGTGGGATGTATAACATTACTGTTAATTTCGCCACCAGCTAAAGTGAGAGTTGCATTTAAATCGTGCTAAAGTGAGAGTTGCATTTAAATCGTGCTTGTAGATATCAGGTTTCGGCATATCCTGACCCGATTGATGTCAGATTAAAAAAAAATTAAAATGATAATCTACCATCATGATAGTCTAATTTTATATATCAATTTTAATAAGCTCACTTGAAATATAGTTTAATTATAGAGAAAATGAATGATTACAAAATTTCATAGTTGAAAAAAGAAAAGTGTGGGGACCCCATACACTCTCTACTAATCTGATCTTTTTCATGACTTTTAAAGCATGCAATTGTTTGTTGACAAAGTGGTTGTGGAAGCCAATCACATCTTAACCACTCATTCATTGCAATGCTTATGTGTCATAGGATTAGGTGAGGTCAATATTGCGGAAATAGCCAGAAATTAAATAGAAAAGTGCACACAACACAAAGACACAGATATCTACGTGGTTCGGCAATTGCCAACGTCCAAGAGAGGCAACAAACTAATATGATTTCAGAATTAGAAAAACAAAGATTTCTCTCAAAACTCTCAAGAACTCTCTCTGGAAGCACAAATACAAAATTGCTTATTGTCTTGCTTTTGTCTATGCCTAACCTTAATTTCTCCTATTGCTGAAGGTTTCTTTTATAAGAGAAATATCTAGGACAATCAAGCCTCAATTGTCAACAAAAATGGCTTCCCCATTTGTTAACAAAAACTAATGCACCCATCCTTCATGATGACTACTCTATTGTCAATGAAGGTTGCTGAGTGTTAAGGAAGGTTGCGGGAGATATTAAGAGTGGAGCCAACTTGACAACAATCTCCACCTTAGTGAGAATCCACTAATCAATGCTACCTCTATTACGCCCTTAGGCGCTACGATCTCGAGAGATATTGATCAAGCCCAAACAATGTTAGAACTTGATCCTAGTTACCACTTTTGTTAACATATCTGCATGATTGTCTGTAGTATCGATCTTTTGGAGTAGAATATTCCCTTCATCTACTATTTCCTGAATAAAATGGTAACATACGTCTATAATATGCTTGGTGCGGCTATGATGGACTTGGTTCTTTGCCAAACAAATGGCACTCTGGTTGTCGCAGAAAATCTCCACGTTTTCATGAACAATTCCCGAGTCCCTCATCAAACCACAAAACCAAATGGCTTTTTTGAAAGCTTCTGTTACATCCATATACTCTGTCTCAGTAGTTGACAAAGCCACGGTTGACTGTACAGTTGATCTCTAACTTACTGGTTCTTCTGCCATAGTGAACACATAACCAGCAGTAGATCGACGCTTATCAAGATCACCAGCATAATCAGAATCAACATATCCTACGATATGTTTGTCAATCGTCTGATCTCTCTCGAACTTCAAACCAACATCTACAGTACCCTGAATGTACAATAGAATCCATTTCACTGCTTGCCAGTGGCCTTTACCAGGATTTTGCATGTAACAGCTCACCATACTTACGGAGTGTGAAATGTCGGGTCTAGTCCACACCATCGCATACATGAAGGCACCAACTGCATTTGCATATGGAACATGATCCATATACCTCTTTGCATCATCAGTGGTCGGTGACATCAGTGCACTTAGTTTGAAATGTGGAGCCAACGATGTACTTACAGGTTTAGACTTGCTATCAATGCCAAACATCTGATGTACATACTTTAAATACCGAGTCTGAGTCAAATCGATGGTACCTTTCGCTTTGTCCCTTTTGATCTCCATACCAAGTATCTTCTTTGCCTCTCTAAAATCATTCATGTCAAACTTTGAGCTCAATTGAGCCTTCAACATGTCGATCTTCACATTGCTTTTAGATGCTATCAACATATCATCCATATATAAAAGCAAATAGACAAATGTACCATCTTGGAGTTTGCAGAAGTATACACAATGATCAAAATGACTACGTGTGTATTTTTGATTCATCATGAAGCTATCAAACTGTTTGTACCACTGTCTCTGTGATTGCTTCAAACAATACAGAGACTTGCTCAGCTTGCAAGCCAAATTCTCACATCTTGGAACTTTGAACCCTTCTAGCTGAGACACATAGATTTCCTCGTTCAAAGTACCATGGAGGAATGCGGTCTTCACATCGAGTTAAGCTAACTCGAGATCAAATTGTGCAACTAAAGCCAACAGAATCCAAATTGACGAATGCTTGACAACATGGGAGAATACCGTATTGTAATATATTCCTTCCTTCTGTGTATAGCTTTTCGCTGCCAATCTGGCTTTGTATCTGATGTTGCTTTGCTAGGAGCACCTTCCTTCTTGGCATAGACCCATTGCACCATATTGCTATCTTTCCCTTTGGAAGTTACGTCAACTTCCAAGTTTCATTCTGGTGAAGTGAATGCATTTCCTTATCCATCACTTTCTTCCACCTGACATTGTCCGTACTGAACACAGCTTCTCTGTATGTGTACGAAACATCATCGGTCACTAAGAGAGTGTATGCCACTATGTCTGTGTAACGGGCAGACATCTGAATGTCTCTGTTCGATCTACTGGTGGCAACAGACTCTGGTTTTTGTCTGATCTCAGATAATGGTGTTGAATCCTCCACCTCAACTGATATCTCGTTCTGTCTATTAGAATTATCATCAGGACGGTCGACTGTCGGAGAAGCCTTTTCTGACTTCTTGGGAGCCTCAAACTCCACCTGTCGCGGAGAATTTGGATTCTCATTCTCTGTGTCTCGAGGTGTCTGTTTCAGCATCGCAAATACGTCAAAGGTAACTTCTTGGTTTAAGAGGATCTTCTTTGACTCAGAATTCCATAGTCTGAATCCCTTAACTTCTTCACTAAAGTCCATGAAAACAACTTTCTTGGCTCTAAGATCTAGCTTAGATTCAGTGACATGAAAATATGTTGGACATCCGAATATATGCAATCGATCATAATCAGTAATAGGTTGTCTAGACTATACCACCTTAGGAGTTTTCCCATCAAATGCAGAAGCAGGTAGTCTATCGACAATATGAGAGGCATCCATAAAAGCATTTGGCCTGAATGCCTTGCTAAGGCCAGATTGAGCAAGCATACATCGAACTTTCTCCACCAAAGTACGGTTCATCCGTTCTGCTACACCGCTTATGCTGTGGCGTGCCGGGAAGTGTAAAATGTCTAATTATCCCTTCATCCTGACAGTACTTCATGAAATGATCTAATTTGTATTCTTCACCATTATCTGATCGGAGCCTTTTGATCTTTCTGCCTTTCTGGGTTTCAGTCATCTTCTTCCATTGAAGAAAGATATCTAGAACTTCACCTTTATGCTTCATGGTGTATACCCAGACATACCTGGAGAAATCATCAATAAATGTCACAAAATAATGTTTACCTCTCAACGAAGCATTTTTGGAAGGCCCTCAAACATCAGTGTGAATATAATCAAGTGTTGCTTCTGTACGATGAATGCCGGTGCTGAACTTGACTCTCGACTTCTTTCCCATGACATAATGCTCGCAGAAATCAAGTTTACCTGTCTTTGCACATTTCAGGAGACCTTACTTCACTAAACCTTGCAAAGCCTTCTCCCCGACATGCCCTAAGCCCATGTGCCAGAGTCGGGAAGTATTAGATGATTCATCGTCGGAACTGCTGGAGACTGCTGCTCTTTCTGTGACTGTGTACCCGTCTAAGAAATATAGATTCCTCTGTCGAGTATCTTTCATTGCCAAGAATGCACCTTGTACAACTTTCAGGAGTCCATCTTCCATGGTCACATTGTAATTGCTAGAGTCTAAGACCCTTAGTGAAATTAGGTTATTCATCAGATCAGTGACATACCTGACATCTGTCAATTGTCTGGTTGTACCATCATGCATCATCAAGTGAATTGTTCCTATCCCTTTCGTTCGGCAGGTGTTGTCGTTGTCCATAAGCACAACTCCCCCGTCAAGCTCCTTGAAGCTTGAGAACCAATGCCTGTTATGACACATATGATAGGAACGGCTAGAATCTAGAATCCATCTATCAGAAATGATGTCTGATGATGAAACCGAAATAACTGACTCATATGTTGTCATGTACTTGTCCTCCAGCTTTTTACAGAGACTTGATGTCGTAGTCTCTTTCAAGACAAAGTACTTCTGATCCTTGTCTAGACACAATCGAATTATGCCACAGGTTTGATGATTTACAGATTTCCAATCTTTATCGAAAATATCCTTAGGTTTGGAACCCAAAACAATATCGAATCCTTTACGAGATAACAGATTCAGAACTTCGTACTGTCACATGCCGAAGTTGTTGATGCTGTCAAACTTCTCAATATCAAACTTCGCGTTTGACATCGAGCTCAGTTGCCAAGAATTGCTGGTTGATGTTGAGGCATGAACATCGGTTGATCTTTCCAAGATTTCTCTAGCGTTGAGACCATTCATCGTGCCCGAAAACAAAGTTAATAAAACTTGAATAAGTCATAAACAATACTTACAAGCGGAATTAGCTGAAACTGATGGCACAGTTACGTCCGGAACTGTCGAAATATTTGGGGATAGGTTTGACTCGGTCGAAAACAGGTGAAAATTGCACTAAGTTGGGCAAAAAACACTTTTGGACTAAGTTGACTCAAGAATATCCCGTTAGGCTAATAGAATATTCTCCAGATAACGGAATATTCTCTGATGGTAACAGAATATTCCCTAACTTGCAACGTGGGATATCGATGACATGGCGAAGACGTGGCAACGAATCGCCTTTGATGTGGTGCTGACTGGACGCTGATATGCGTGCTGAGCTTTGATGTTGCGCTGACAAAACGGTGAAGTGTCACTGACTGAGTGATTATGTGGCGCTGATTAGTGCTGACTGGATGATGATGTGGCGGCTGACGTGGTTGTCTTCTTCGTTGAAAATTTTAGCAGAAAATTTCAGAAATTTTTTCCAGAGCTGACCGAACTTTGACTGAAGCTTGAGAGTTCGTTTGAGCTCCGTTTGAGATGTGGTCACCGGCGTAGGAATCATATTTCCAAGAGGAACACAATGGTACACTCTGAATTGCAATTCAAGCATTTCAAAATTTCTGAACTTTACCAAAACCAAAGCTCTAACACCAATTTGTTACGGAAATGACCAGAAATTAAACAGAAAAGTGCACATAACACAAAGACACATATATTTACGTGGTTCAGCAATTGCCTACTTCCACGGGAGGCAGCAAACTAATATGATTTCAGAATTACAAAAACAACGATTTCTCTCAAAACTCTCAAGAACTCTCACTAGAAGCACAAATATAGAATTGCTTCTTGTCTTGCTTTTGTCTATGCCTAACCTTAATTTCTCCTCTTGCTGAAGGTTTCTTTTATAGGAGAAATATCTAAGACAATCAAGCCTCAATTGTCAACAAAAATGGCTTCCCCATTTGTCAATAAAAATTGATGTACTCATCCTTCATGATGACTACTCTATTGTCAATGAAGGCTGCTGAGTGTCAAAGAAGGCTGCAGATAAGAGATATTAAAATTGGAGCCAACTTGACAACAGTCAGGAAAAAGATCAGATTAGCAAAGGATCCAAATTCTACAGCAAAGCCATCTTTATCAAATTTAAAGGGTCTGAGGCCAATTTGAAATTTTGATAAAATTTTAATAAGAAAACGTAAAAAAAATAAGTAAGATAAAGTTTTAATAATTTAAAAAAAAAAACAAATTGTGGACCACCCACTACCTACATCATTATAAGGTATCTTCACAACTGTCTAGAGTAAGAGTTATATTTAAACCAAGCTTGTAACAGTTGATATCATGGGTGTTAGATTTTTTTTAATCTTTTCATAATGATAAAGGAAATTGATTATATATATATATATATATATATATATATATATATATAGGGGGGTTAGATTTCAATAATCTACCGTCATAGTCTAATTATGGGATATTATCATTTGGGTCCCTATGTTGTTTTTTCAATTATCTATTTTTTACGGACTTATTCATTTTTCACTGGATTGGTTCCTATGTTTTCAAAAACCACTCAATTTCCTCATTCTTTGAGTCAACCGTTAGTCAAATTAAATGGTTATAAGGGTATTTTTGTCTTTAAACAATGTTATGTCACGTGTCAACACACAAATAAATAATTTAAATAAAATTTTAATTTTTTTAAGAAATTAAATTTACATGTGGTTGGATCTCCACCGTCCATCTTATTCAAATGGATGGTGGAGATCCAATCCGATAAAAAATTTTTTAAAAAAAACAAAACAACATAAAAAACAATTAAATTGAAAGAATTTTTTTTATTAGGTGTAGAACAAAATTCATTAAAACTTAAAAGAACAAAATTCATCTTCTGTTGATCTCCAAAAAAAAAAAATTATTAAAACTCAAACACCAAACCCACTGATGATCTCTAACGAAAATCAAACGCAACCTCCAACTAAACCTAAACCAATAAACCCCAGAGTCAATCATCTCTCTCTCTTTCTCAAACCTAAAACCAAAAACCAAAATCATTCAAAATCCACCTCTCTCTCTCTCTCTCTCTCTCAGACCTCCATGAAAACCCAAAAGAAGCTATCGAATCCATCTACCGCCGGCCGTCGTGAACCCAGCGAACCCTAGCCTCCCCTCTCATCAGCAAATCGAACCCAACTATTGGTGTTTTATTTTTGTTAGGACATGAGAGATAGAGAGTTGCAGAAGCAAGAAGCTAGGTTGTTCTGTGTTCATTTTGTGTTGATCGTCAATGATTTTGTTTTGATCTAGGTTCATTTTGGCTGGGGAGGTTTATGGGTTTGATGAAGCTAGGTTGGGTAGCGGCGGCGAAGCTGGGTTGGTCGGTGATCAGGTTTCAGTGATGGATTAGGGCGGTGGCGAGTTTGACTGGCTAGGGTTCGGTAATGTTGATGTGGGGGATGAATGTTGTTGATTTTTTTTATATAATTAAGATCCGGTGAAAAATGAAAGTTGGCTAGGGTTTGGTAATGTTGATGTGGGAGATGAATGTTGGATAGGGTTTTAAAAAAAAAATTTAAATTTAAAAAATAATTATAAATAAAATTTAGAAAATAAAAGTTATCATTTTATTTTATTTTGATTTTAAAGTCAATGGTAAAAATGTCATTTTGTATTTTCTATGACAGTTGACACTTAAAATTATGGTCAGAGGGATCAAATTGAGTGGTTTTTGAAAATATAGGGATTAATCCAGTAAAAAATGAATATAGGAGTAAAAAATAGATAATTTAAAAAATAATATAGGGACTCAAATGATAATTGTCCTAACGTTTTTAAATTTCGAAACAATCATTCATTTTCATCATATATAAGAGAGATGTCAATGTGATTTTATTGTATAGAAAGGTAGTTACGTACCTCAATAGGGCTCAGCTGATAGAGAATTGAAGTCATGAACTTGTGGCCAAACAAAAACGACATGTGAGATGATTTTGAGCTGTCGTTATAGGGTTTAAATTGAGTGTCTAACCAATGATCAGCTGCGATCATCTCAATAAACTTTTCAAAAAAAAAAAAAACACAACTGATAAGAGAGAAGCCAATCTTTCTATAAAATCACTATATATATATATATATATATGAAAATTATCAAGTTTCAGTTCGAGATCAATCCCAATAGATACCAATGTCTATTTGGAATCCTGCATGAAAAAACATATAGATCCCCGTACCTTATCCATAACATAAGATGGCTTGTGTGCCGTGTCAGGCATGAAAGCTGTGAAGAAGACAGCAACCGAAATCTTTTCCGGGAATTTGTCCGCTGCAAGGGCACAGTTCAGGCCTCCGAGGCTGTGACCAACAAGTATCACCTTCTCATTATCAGGAAGCGAGGCCAGAGTCTCCAGCAAAGGCTCGGTGTACTCACAAAGTGTGTGAACATCTTGGATTGCCTTCATGTTGATGCCAGAGGCCGCCATGTCCAGCGCCGTAACGCGGTGGCCAGCCTCCTCCAGAAGTGGTTTCAGCTTGTGCCAACACCAGGCTCCATGGTTCCCTCCGTGCACAAGAACAAAATGCTTTTGGTTCTTGACTTCTGCCATTTTTGTTTTTCTGGTTAATTTCTGTTGTTATGAGCTTTGTGTCGCTAATATTTATATGCTCTAATTCTATGCTCTTCCACTTGGACTTTGATATATTATGTGAATAATGCTAACGTTAGGTTGTCCAAAATTCTTATCAAAATTCATGCCTAAATGATACGGTATGATATGTGAATTGTAACATCATATCATTTATCTCATAATCTCATGATTGATAGGAGAATTCTACCTATTTTAAACTTTTTTTTAACTATTTTTAGAATTCCTCATTAATTATTTAACTAGTTTGACTGAAATTTAATAGATTATGAGTACATAATCTCACCTAGGAGAATTCTATCTATTTTTAACTTTTTTTAAACTATTTTTAGAATTCTTTTTAATTATTTAACTAATTTGAAATTTAATTGATTATTAGTACATAATCTCACGCAGGAGAATTCTACCTATTTTTAACTTTTTAACTATTTTTAGAATTCCTCATTAGTTATTAAGTAATGCTACTTTTTCGAATTTGGTGTCCAAATGATGTGGTAACACTCTGATCCATTAATTTAAATCATGCAAATCTAATATAATTTGAATGAATGGATTAAAGTGACACCACATCATTTGGACACTAAATTTGGGTAAAGTAGAATTATTATTAATTATTTAACTAATTTTATTAAAATTTAATAGATTATGAGCAATGATAGGCTACCTAAAATCATGTCCAAATGTAGTATGTGAGTTTTCAAGATTTTGTCACTTACACCATCATCTATCTCATGATTTATAGGATTTTAACAACTCATATATCATATCATTTTGACAGATATTTTGGACACCCTATCATTATTCGTATATTATAGATTTTATTGAGACAGTATATCCCTATATAGTTAGACATCTTGTATAGTAATAGGAGCATGATGTATGATTAAAAAAATAAATGTTCAGGGCGAGCTAGGGTTTATATCCCTCTGACATAATATTTTCTGCAAAAAAATTAATATAACTTAATACATGATGGCATGATGCATGACATGTTATTCTCTTCAAATTACATTTTTTTATGTGATGGTTACATTTTTCGATTTAAGAAAAAATAAAAATTAACCCCAACCTGATGACAGTTAATTTGGATTATTATTTATTAACAAAGAAATTAATTATTATAATTATAATAGGAATTAAGAAAGAAACTGTGTTCCTTCAAAAAAAAAAAACTGTGTTCGATATATGTTTTGGAAACTAGCAGGATTATTATATGATGAGAACACACGTTGTTGGGAATTCCGAACTGATGAACGTAGAAGCGACATGCCTATTATTTCCATACATAGCAAATAAACGTCTACTAGCAGAAAATAAGATGAGAGATATATGAATCAATCATATAAAACACAAGATATACCTGGAAATCTAAGAACTAGAGAAAAACCACAGGCCGTCAGAACGATAAAGAAATAACTCTATTTTTGGGCACGATGGAAGACCAAAAGCTGGAGAAATCTTGGAACAATCAACTGAACCTCAGACCTCGGCATCAACCAGCAGTTCTTGGCAAAGAAGTTCGATATCAAATGCGAAGTTTGATATTGAGAAGTTTGACGGCACCAACAACTTCGGCATGTGGCAATGCGAAGTTCTGGATCTGTTATTCCGGGAAGAATATGATATTGCCTTGAGTTCCAAACCCGGAATATTTCCCATGAAGATAATAATTAGTTGAAACTAATGGCACAGTTGCATCCGGAACCGTCGAAATAGCTGGTAATAAGTCCGACTCGGTTGAAAACAAGTGAAAATTGCACTGAGTTGGGTAAAAACACTTTTGGACCGAGTTGACTCAAGAATATTCCGTTAGTGCAGATAAAGGAATATTCTGTTGAGGGTAACGAAATATTCTCCTAAGAGGCGACATGGCGCTGACGTGGCTTATCGATGACGTATCGCTGACGTGGCAACAAATCACCACTGACGTGGCGATGACTGGACGACGATGTGGCGGCTGACTGGGCGCTAACGTGGCACTACAGTGTCATCTTCAACCTTTGAAAAATCTGTAGAAAATTTCTGAAATTTTTTCTAGAGTTGACCAAACTTTGACCGAAGCTAAAGAGTTCATCTGAGCTCCGTTTGTGATGCGGTCACCGGCGTTGGAATCGTATTTTTGAGAGGAACACAACGGTACCCTCCGAACAGTGATTTGAGCACTTTGAAATTTCTAGACTTTACTAAAACCAAAGCTCTGATACCAATTTGTTACGGAAATGACCAGAAATTAAACAGAAAAATGCAAACAACACAAAGACACATATGTTTACGTGGTTCGGCAATTGCCTACATCCACAGGAGGCAACAAACTAAGAGCATCTTCAATGCAAATATGCATTTTTGAGTTTCTAAATTGTGTCATATCAGCATTTCTATTTAATATGGGCCCACTTTTAAATTTTTTTTAGAGAAATGCATATTCACATCTCCAATGCAATTATCTAAAATCAAATATGTATCTATTTTTTGACCAATCATAATAAAACAGTTATTACATTCTCTCTCCTCTTTTATTTTACAATTAAATGAGCTTTAATATTATTGGTGGAAATAGTTAGTAATCCTAGTCAGCATTTCTAGGAGAGTTTCTAATTCTAGAAACTTAATTCCATATTCTCTAACTTATTTTTTGCCACATCATATCCATATTCAACTTAGATAATTGCATTGGAGAGAGTTTTTCTAACTTCTTTAGTATCTATCCTATGTGGCACTCCATTTTCTTCAAATGCATAATAGCATTGGAGATGCTCTAATATATTTCAGGATTACAAAAACAGAGTTTTTCTCTAAAACTCTCAAGAACTCTCTCTGGAAGCTCAAATACGAATTGCTTCTTGCCTTGCCTAACTCTGCCTTTCCTTTGCCTTTTTCTAATTTCTCCTCTTGCTGAAGGTTTCTTTTATAGGAGAAATATCTAAGACAATCAAGCCTCAATTGTCAACAAAAATAGCTTCCTCATTTGTCAAGAAATACTGATGCACATTACCAAATGGCTGCTGAATGATGATGGTGGCAAGAAGTCAGTAATTGCTACTGAAAGATAATGGTGGCATTGAGCCAACTTGACAACAAGAAGCACCGCAATGGACGACCACGGTAGATCGGTCTTGAAATAATAATAAATAAATAAAAATCAGAACCGAATTTACTTAAAGTTGTGGAACCTACGTTATGTAATTCTGTCATTTTTTGTTAAAGGGCCAATCTTACTAGAATATTATTAGATATACACATACATTTAAGGTGTCAACCCAAAATGGCCTTATTAGTTGGGTAGTTGTAAATTTGTAATATAGCATATTTTCCATGTAATTTAAAACAAAACAAAATAAAATAAAACCAAAAGACTAATTTCTAATTGGTAAGGACGACTGAAGAGAGATTTAGTGGTGGATCGGGATTACATCATGCATCCTTAATCTGATCATACAAGGTGAGATGCTTCCGATACATACTACTACATGGCAAAATCGTGACGAAAATGTGTGATGCTTCTGTTCCATATTACTATAAAAGCAAAATATATATATTGTAACGAAAATGTGTGATGCTTCCAATAAATACTAGACATTTTCTTTCAATTGATATTTGATATCCACCCATAGTTGTCAAGGTGTGGATATATAATTTTTAATGAGTTAACGTTCCTCATTAATATGGTAGTCTTCACTATTTACTATTCTATGATACAGACTACGGATAGGCACAACATTGGATTTTAAATCGATTCCAATTTGTAATGTTTGATTGTTACATCTTTATTCGTGTTATAGTTTCTGCTTTCAAAAAATTTAATTGAATTATGTTTCTGTCTGCACATACGAAACCAAATCTATAACTATCATGACCTAAGTTCATTTAGCTTAATTTGGCATGTAGATATATATCTAGGGAAGCATAATTTTCCAAATAAGGATAGAACAAAATAACAAACATGTATGTGGTTGATCTGACTTGAGGTCCCATATGATAGTTACTTTAATGTAATGTAAACCTAAACCATCTTTAATTGTACGTATTAGCCAGACTTTTGTGAACCAGCTAAATAGTTTTTTAGGTAAGCATATATATCGCATGCTAAGGGCATCTCCAACCCGAACAGTGGTTTTGGTGCAACTTTTGCATTAAAATAGTGCAACTGTCACACTATTTCACTATTCCATCTCCAACCCACTGCACCAAACTTTACACTAAAAGGAATATTCTCATCAATATTCATTTTCTTTCCCTTTTTTTAATATTTCTCCACAATTAACATTTCACCACATAACTAACATAATATTGCAATACGATAAGAAATTATGAAATTATGAAATTAATACATTAAATCTAAATAAATTTAATTATGTAAAATATTTCATATATTATTAAAATAACTTAAACATTACATTCCGGTAAATAAAAAGAAAAAACATAAAAATAAAAGTACATATTGATCATCAACTAATTATCTGAATTAGTATATTCATCCCACAAATGATCTATTAAGGCATTTCGGAGTGCAATGTGAGCCTCTTTATCCCTAATTTCTCTATGTTGAGCCAGAAATTCTTGAAATCTAGTATTTTCATCTAACATCATCTCAACTTCTGGAGTTGGTGCTTCCATATGATCCTCAATTGATGCATCAACATCACGCTCATCCTCGATTATCATGTTGTGCATAATAATGCACGTAGTCATTATATCATGTAAAACTTGTTTATGCCAAAAACGCGCTGGTCCTGCCACAATTGCAAACCGTGATTGGAGAACTCCAAATGCACGTTCTACGTCTTTTCTACATCCTTCTTGTTTCATTGCAAATAATTTGTTTTTCCGACCACGTGGATCGTGAATAGTTTGTACAAGCGTAGACCATTTTGGGTATATATCATCAGCTAAATAATAACCCATATTATATTCTTTTCCTTGAATGACATAATGAGCTGGAGGAGCAATACCTTGAGCGAGTTTGGCAAAAAGATGAGATGCCTCCAACACATTAATATCATTGTTCGTACCTGGCAAACCAAAATATGCATGCCATATCCATAGATCATAATCAGCTACAGCCTCTAGAATAATAGTTGGGGATCCACTACGACCTGCGTATTGTCCTGCCCAAGCTGTTGGACAGTTTTTCCACTTCCAGTGCATACAATCTAGACTACCCAGCATTCCTGGAAAACCACGCTCTTTACCAACACAGAGCAGTCTGGCAACGTCAGTAGCATTAGGTGATCTTAGATACTCATCTACAAATTCCTCCACAACAGCACGACAAAATCTCTTCAAACTTTCAATTGTTGTAGACTTTCCTATTCTAATATACTCATCAGTAGCATCCGCTGGACAACCATATGCCAACATCCAAAATACTGCTGTTATTTTTTGAAGAGCGGACAAACCCAGTATACCCACACTATCTCTTCTTTGCACAAAGTAGTTGTCACGAGCTTCCACTTTTTCGACAATACGAAGGAATAAACTTCTACCCATTCGAAAGCGTCGACGGAACATTTGATCGTTATACCGTGGGTTCTCGGCAAAATAGTCGTCGAACAAACGACGATCAGCACTTTCCCGGTCTCGATTGATCACTATATGACCAGGAATTGAGCCTCCACGGATCACTGGGTTGTTTTGTTGATTGAGATACTGAGCAATGGCACGTTGGATGTTACCATGTTGGGCAAGTAATGCTTCTTGTTCTGCATCAATCGCTTCAAGATTTTCTATAATTTGATCTTCCTCATCGTCGGAAGATGAAGATGAAGATAAGAAATTAGATGGACCTCCAATATTGAAATTCATTTTTGCTTGGAGTTGAATATAAATGAGTTTTAGCAGACTTTCGTCTAGGCTATTTATCATTGTGAAATATACTATTATAGATAAGAAATCTAAGCTCGAAAATAATCTCAAATCTTTATCCATGTGGCCGACAATAACTGCAAGCCCATGTGGACAAAGTAGATACGGACAAAAACACTTTATTTCAAATAATCTTTTTAGAGCACCTCTCCGCAATAATATCTCAAACTCTTCAGAAATCTGATCTTCACCTTTTCCAAAATATAAAGATAAGATATCTGAGATATTAAATACCAACCATTGGATGGATTTCTTCACGATCTGAACCGTAGGATGAAATCTCGAAAATAATCTCAAATCTTTATCCATGTGGCCGACAATAACTGCAAGCTCATGTGGACAAAGTAGATACGGACAAAAACACTTTATTTCAAATAATCTTTTCAGAGCACCTCTCTGCAATAATATCTCAAACTCTTCAGAAATCTGTTCTTCACCTTTCCCAAAATATGAAGATAAGATATCTGAGATATTAAATACCAACCATTGGATGGATTTCTTCACGATCTGAACCGTAGGATGAAATCTCGAAATAATCTCAAATCTTTATTCATGTGGCCGACAATAACTGCAAGCTCATGTGGACAAAGTAGATACAGACAAAAACACTTTATTTCAAATAATCTTTTCAGAGCACCTCTCTACAATAATATCTCAAACTCTTCAGAAATCTGATCTTCACCTTTCCCAAAATAAGAAGATAAGATATCTGAGATATTAAATACCAACCATTGAATGGATTTCCTCACGATCTGAACCGTAGGATGAAATATGAAAAGAGTACCTCCTAGTTTCTATAAATATCAACCCACAATAACTTAAACATATCCTTTCAAATCTCTTATACCTTCGAATCACTTATCTCTTCAAGTCACTTTCCCTTCAAATCACTTTTTTTCCTCAAAATGTCTACAAAAAGAACTTCTTCATACACACATGCAGAAGACACACATCTTTGTCACATATATCTTGATGTGTCGCAAAACCCGATCATTGGTATTTACCAATCGAAGGATATGTTTTGGGCTCGAGTTGAGAATGATTACAACAACAACAAACCAGACTTTATCACCGAACTTCGTAACAAGAGAAGTTTGCAATGTCGCATGCATACTATCCTTTCCGCAATTGGAAAATTCCGAGGATGTCTACGACAGATTGAAACTCTTAAACCTAGTGGTGCATCCGAAGCTGATATTGTGAGTATTTGTTAATATTATAATTGTTGGAAAATTATATTTAATATTTAATTTCAACAATATATTTGTATCATTTTGCAGATGAACCAGGCAAAAATCTTATTAGCCCAAGATAACAAATATAAATATGGATTCAAGTTTGAGCATGTGTGGCCTATCCTAAAAGATATGCAAAAATTTACAGATAACGAAACTGCAACCTCAGGGGCTCGAAGGGAAAGTGGTCACTTTGTATCATCACAAGAAGACTCTCCAACTCCAGAGTCTCCCACAATGACATATCCTGGACTATCTTCATTTTCTCCGAATATCACTAGTGATGATGGTGGGGGTAGTTCATCTCAACGGCCCATGGGGGTGAAGAAAGCAAAATTTAAAAGGAGGGTTGAGGAAAAAAATTCAACCATTTGTGACACTTTGAAAGAAGGACAACAACAAATGATGGAAGTTTATAAGCACAATGCTAGGGAGAGACAAAGAACTAACGATATTTTGGAGAGAAAATTGGAGTGCCGGGAAACCAAAATTGTGATGATAGATTTGAATACCATAACTGATCCAATGAAACGTGAGTTTGTGAAACAACAACAATTAAAAATTATGGCAAAACATGCTCGGCAACAAGACCAGGGATCCCAAAATACATCTGGCTCTTTTGGTGATTTTTTCAATAATCTCCAAGGACCTGAAGATGGTCTTCCAGACTACTAAACAGTTGGGCTGTTTTTCTTTAATTCTAGTGTATTCCAATTAGTGATAATTTATTTTATCACTATGAACTTTGTATTTCGTTTTTAATGTATTTAGTCTTTAATGTATTTTGTTTTGATTTTCCGCTGTTTTGAATGAAGTGATGTATTTAAAAAAATTGCATTTCAATTTTTTAATTATACACTTCACTTTAGCTAATTATAAATGTTAATAACAATAATAATTAAATCACATCTCAATCATTAAATAATAAAAAGGACCAAATTGGAATAAATTTAATTGATTATGGTAAAACTGTGATTAAATAAAACCTTTAAATAAAGGATATAATCGAAATAGATTTTAATAAAAAGAGTTAAATTGTGATTACATGAAAGTTGAGGATTGAAAAAAAAAAAGCATGCTCAGTTTGCGCCAACGAACAGTGTCGCGCAATATATTGCGCGACACTGTTCATCGGCAGCTGAATGGAGCATAGGAAGGCGCTGCGTTGGAGAGGATTTTGCACCAAAAATGGAGATGGCGTGGTGCTTAGCGCTGGGTTGGAGATGGTCTAACAAGTGACATCTTTGGGGAAATGCACAGTATACACGAAGACTGGATTCGATTTATATATATATATATATATATATATATATATATATATATATATATACCCTTGCTTGCTTTGTCAAAAAAATTTCTGTTCAAATTATATATATATATATATATATATATAAATACAGATATTGACACTCATAAAACTTATTAGTACACTCATTTTTATAATTACACTTATGTCTAAAATTTATAAAATAAATACTACTATAAGCACTCATTCTAATGCCAATAGTACCCTCATTAAAATTAATATATTCATTTTAATACATATTATTTATAAATACTCTTAAATTATTATCACACCCAATTTATATTAAAAAAAATCATATTATTTTTAGAATCAAATCATCTTTTAATGTTGGTCCAATTTACTTTTAGAAATATCTCGAATATAGGAACCTTATAAAAAGAAATATGTGGAACCGTATATGGGGTTAGGAGATTTTCAATATGAAATTCTCTTTATCTTAAAAAAAAAAAACTTATTGATATCTATGGCTATCTAAAAAAAACTTGTTGATATCTACAGTTATCGTTAAAAAAAAATATTTTGTTTATTGATAGAGTTCATAACTATATATAAAAGAAAGACAAAAACAATATGATAATCATATGATGATAAGAAAGTTTGATACTTGAAATAAAATTAGAGTTTAATTAGGGTTTATCATAAAAATTAGGGTTTATCATAGGTTAAGGTTTATCATAATTTTTTTTTGAAAGGTAAGTTTTTTTAATAAAGAAATATGGTTGAAGATATGAGTGTAATTAATGAGTGTATATAGTATTCGGTTTATTTTTAAATAAAGTAATTTGTCCTTATTGGTAAATTTCTATTGTGATATATATTTTTGTAATTTAAATTTTAATAAAATATGACTGTACTAATAAGTTTTATGGGTGTCAATATTGATACCATATATATATATATATCAAGACGAACTAACAATAGAAAAATTGTATAATATATATATATATATATATATATATATATATATATATGGATTCAGCTGCCATAGAAAGCTTCCCTGAGAAAGTTTAGGTCCCGTCCTCCGGCTATTTTTCAATCCGTTTTCGTTTTTGTTTTCCAAAAATAATTTTGAATTCGTGTTCATTAACCGTTTTTCATTTTATTTTCGAAAAACAAAAAAAAAATGAAAAACAAAACTAGTGTTAACAGTGAAATATTTGAAAAACAAAAAAAAAACTTGTTTTTCGTTTTTGTTTTTGTTTTTCAAAAAAAATTAACAATAATTTTTTTTTTCTTTTTTCTCATTCACCAGACATAATCTTCTTTCTTCCTCATCTCCGTCTTCTTTCTTCCTTCGTCTATTGCAGCCGCCGTCGATCTGCTTGCCGCCGCTGGCCGGCCGATCATCAACATCTTCTTTCTTTCTTCTTCTTCTTCCTTCCTTCGCCGATCGCAACAGCCGCCGGCCGATCCCACCATCCCAAAACAAAACATACCCACCATCGACGATCCCACCATCTTCGTCGAGCCGACTTCACCAACCTCCACCATCATCGATGATCCCACTGACCCACCATCGCCTACCTCTGTCGACAACTCAATCGTTGCCGACTCCATCACCACACATCACCATCTATATTTTTCCTTTTGAGTTCAACAACAAAAACTGAACACAACCACAAATCCAAGTATAAACAACTTCAATCCAACTAAAACCACCCCAAATCCAACCACTGAAAGAGAAAAAAAAAAAGAAGGGATAGATAAAATGCAGAGATGCAGAGATTGGTTGATGTGGGTGGGGCTGCTTTCTGCTAATGAAAATTGTTGTGGCTACGATGGCGAGGTTGGTCAAGACGAAGACAAGGGTTGGTGTGAACCAGCTAGTAATTGACACCCAAAAGGAGAAAATCATTGATAGGTCTGCCATGAATGATTCAAATTCTTTAGTTGCAGAGAGTGAGAGACGAGAGACAGAGAGAGGAGAGTTATGAATTGGGTTAGAAGAGAAGAAGATTAAATTGAAGAGGATAATAGAATTAGTCAAAGGATCCAACCATATGGCACAAATCCATGATAACTAGGTTGAATTTTGTTCCAGTTGTCATAGAAAAGACATTTTTTTTATAATGTTTTTCCTTTTTTTTTTCTTTTTTGAAAGATTTTAATTAATTTTTTGATATTATGATATTTTTGGATTAATCTACCGGACACCTTTTCAGTGTTTTCATTTTCAGAGTACGATTTTTCGTAAATGCTACTAGACGTATTTTCGGATTTCGAAACTGAAACCAAAACCAAAACCACTGTTTTCATATTCTTTTTTCTTTTCGAAAAATATTAACTGAAAAACACTTACATGACGGACTTTTATGTTGCTATTCTTTCCACTGCTTTTATGCCAAGCCCTGAATTCAATTGCACAATCATTATCCGTAGAGGTATCTAATTTTGTTCTATCTGTTTATGTGTCTGTAGGTAACTGGTCGGGATTCATCGATTTAAATGAATTTTGATATGATTTTTATTTGGATGATAAGTTGAATAAAATCTACTTAGGCTCAGTTTGGCATTGCTGTGCTGTAGGGGGAATTGCTTTTGGATCTGCTGTGGGGGGAATTGCTTTTGGAATTGCTGTGGATAGAATCAGCTGAGTGTTTGGTAAACTGATTTTCAAAAGTGCTGTGAGAACCAAAAACAATTTCAATGTGTTTGGTAAACTAGAAGTAAAAAGTACTATGATTGTGTAAAATTACTAAAAGGACATCATTGTAATTACAAATAATTAAAAAACAAAAACATTTTAAAATTAAACTTTAAATGAAATAATATTATATATATTAAATGCATTTAAATTAATAAATTTAATTAAATTAAATAATAAAAACAACTTAAAAAACAAAATTAATAAAAACAAACCCTAACTCTAATCTCTTTCTCTCTCCCTCACTCTCAAGTCTCACCTCACTCTCACTGCCTCTCTCTCCCTTCTTTCATTCACAACTAAGATCCAACCTCATCTTCATCTTCAATTTAAATCCAACACAATACAAAATCACAATCATCACCCAACCTCATCTTCATCATATCCACCAAAATAAAATAAAAAGTAATTTTTTTTTTGTGATTCAACTTCTGGGATGTTCTTCATCACCATCATAATTTTTTTTTTAATTTTAAATTGATGATGGTTGGATACTTGGATGGTATTTGATGGTTGTGGGATTTTTTTATCGTATTTAATGAAAAATAAAAATAAATGCAAAGAAAAAAACAATTAGGGGTAAAAATACTCAGCTTTCCTTTTTAAAATTTTTTTGTTGTTGTTGTTGAGTTTTTTGTGGTTTGAAAGAGAAAGAAGTGATGATGATAATGGATGGCGATGGCATAATTTTTTTTAAATTATTTATTTATTATCTCCATATTGTCGATTTAGGAAAAAAAATCCTTCTCTGGTGGGTTTGACTGATAATGATAATGATGAATTGTGGATGGATTTTTGTGTTTGATAATGATTTCTAAAAAAAAATATTAGGGTTGATAATGATTTCTGGGTGGTTGTTGATTGTTGTTGATAATAATGATTTCTGAAAAAAAAAATTGATTATGATAATGATTGTTGCGAGAGAGAGGAGAAATCGAAGCTTACAGGAATCAATCTGATTGGTAAATGATTTTGTTAAATGTCATGAAACGCTAAGGGCAAAATAGGATAGTTGGGTAAAAATTCATTAAAAAACACTGTAGCGGCATTTTCAAAAGCAGAAGCTGATTTCCAAAAGCATGTATTTGTAGCTTCTCAAAAACTCAGTTGGGGGAAGCTAAAAGTGGCCAAAAGCACTTCCCCACAATTTTACCAAATACCCTATCATTGGTCAGGAATCACTTTTGGCCCCAAAAGCAGCTGCGGAAGCAATGCCAAACTGGGCCTTAATATAAGCGTAGTCCGAATTATTTTATATATATATATCACTTGTAGTGGTGGCAATTCGAATTCACCAAAAAATTAAGTTACATAATTTTATATCATGATGGTTTAATGTAGATAGTTGATGGGGAGGTTTCGGTTGCAGGATCGACTCATGTCTGTAGACTGTAATGTCAATGTCACTCTGGTTTAGGTGACAATAAACATAATGTTTAATCGAAGAGTGAATTCGTATATGGACACGGTGTTTATATTTGGAAATGGGCCCAACAACCAGCCCACCTCCTTACTCTTTGGGCCTGACTTTATGTTCTCCAAGTTTTACCAACTATCTCCACCCGAGGTAATTTTCATTTGAGAATAATTTTACAGTTGCCCGATTCAAAAAAAATATATCATTTCCAATGATATGGCAAGTGTTGATATCTCTTTTCGCCGGCTTTTTCTCTCTCTAAAAAACGATTCACTTTCTCCCTCTTACCGTGTGTTTATTCAGTTCAACAGTGATTAAGGCATTTTAGACATTGTAACTTCCATATTATTTTTTCCGAACTTTCATACAGTTAAAACTTTTTTTTGAATGGTTAAACTTTATTCATCGAACCAAAAAAGTTGGAAAAAAACAGAACAAACAAACATGCCACCAAGCCGGAAAGCACACAAAAACAGCCGCAAAGCAAAAAAACCAACGAAATCAACCCACCCAACAAAATAAGATAAAACAAAGCGGCCCATCCAAAACCCAACAAATCGAACCCAACCTCTGAAAAAGGGACCCTACGAAAAGCCCACAAAAAACGACCAGCAGGCTGATGCTTGCCCAAAAGAAGCACAAAACAAGACAGAGGCCACAGAGCACAGCCATCACAAATCCTTTGCCATTTTCAGTCTTCTACCTTTCACTTTAGAGAAAGCTTTTGCAAAGACATCAGCCATCCCGATTCCCCCATCATTGAAATCAAAACCCAACGCAGTACCCATGTCTATCACCTTGAGAATTTCCTCTTCAAGAATCCTATTCAACTTAAAACTAGTGCTCCTTGTCTTTAAAATCATGAAATTTATTGCCTGTACCTAAAAACAAATGTCCATAATTTTATAATGTTAATTTTGAAATTTCCTCTTAAGGGTAAGCAAAGTGCATGTGTATTTTCATTTGTTATGAATTGGAAGCAGTATCTTACACTTGAAGTGTTGTCGGCGAGACCTCTCACCTCTCCCTCTCTACAATGATGAAGCAATGTGGAATAAAACAATGGCCCTCACCGCCAAGTACAGATCAATTTATTGAGTTTTCATTTTGTTCGATCGAGACAATGCATTACAAGAAGATTTTCAATGATGGATGATCGAAAACAATCCAACGGGCGACATGAAGCTGATATCTGGTTCTGATCACATGCACATGTTTTCCAAACCCTAGGAGCTTTGCTTTTGCCTCCAACAGATTGCAGAGAAATACCCTTGAATGGAATCTTGTATTCTTAGCAAAACTTTTAAATAAATAATGGAAAATAATGTGTATCATATGTTTTTTTTTTAAAGAAAGAAAATGTGTATCATATGTTAAAAACTAAATTCACAAAATTATTGGGATAATTTCAAAATTCGATAGCAATTTTGATTGTCTTCAGATAAGATATGCCGAATAATGGATTGGGTTAGGTTCACTGGGATACTGCAAAGGATCAATCTCTACTCAGAAGAGGAATATTTTTCTCACACTTTGCCGTTTAAAGAGCAAATGTGGAACAATACTTCATAATACCAAAACTCGAACTAGGATAGAAGTGTCATTGAAGTCTCTGATCACACTATTTGATAATTGACACGTTTTTACCGTTTCAAATATTGACATGACAACTTACCCAAAGCTTTGTCTAGTCATGTAGCCATGTAGGGTAAATGTTAGCAGCTGACAAAAGATTTAAAAGCCAATAATGATAATAATAAAAAAAATGACAGACCACGTTGGGATTGAGCTTATAAACTGCATCAGCAAAATTAAAAAAATAATTTTACTACATTATCTTCAATAGGAAAAAAGGGTACAATGGGATGGACCAAATTAGCAATCATGTATAGAAACTTGGTAAAGACCAACATCAATTTTATTGCTTGGGTGACTTGAGATTGTAAACATTACGTAATTCAAAAATTTAATTTAAATAATATTAAAGCGAGGAATGATAATATATAGCAAAGATAAAATATATGTCACATCTTGAGTTGATTTTTATATTAAAGTATATTATTATATTTTTTATTGTTGTTTTTGTTGACAAAATTTATTTCAGATATAATATAATCTAGGTTTAGGACAGATACCAAATCATGGAACATAATGTAAGATAAATATTATACTCCTTTTAAATCAAAATATATAATTGCTTTTTTAATCATCATAGTAGTGGTCTAGTGGATATTGACCATCGTAATAATTATGATTACAGTATTGCCATTGGCCTTCATTTTCTCAAGTGATCCCCGCACTTAATTCCACAATTGCAATCAATTTATAGCTCGTGACATTTTTATATAAACTTTACAATAATTCAGTTAACTATTCTCATGAATCTCTTTAATTTAGTGATTATCCATTCACTAGGAATCTAGGATAAACATCATCTCAAATTATGTTTTTTTTTTATTATTTTAAATATTTGTGATATTCATTTTACAATAGAAAAAGGTTTAAAAAATTGAAAGGAAAAAAGGGGCAAAATAGTATGGTCACGTACAAGAATAGATTTGACCGATTTGACCATATAAAGGGTGGGGTCAAAAAATAAGTAGCACTATTTGGGGTGGGTGTTGTACAAATATCACCATATTACTAATTTATGTTTAAAAGACACCAATATAGGTGTCCAGACAAAAATACCCCTTCCAATTGAGTTTTTGTCGTTTTCAAACTTAGTAGTGAGAAAAACGAGAGAGAGAGAAAATATCGGCTGGAAAAAGAACCGGCGTTGAAAGATCAGTGGTTTTCCGGCTGAAAAAGACGTCGAAGTAACCGGCGGTAGGACAACAGTATTTTTTCGGGTGTTCAGACGAGAGCATCTTCAATAGACTGTGGTAAAGTTGAGTCAGATTATGTTGTGGATTTTGTTTTTAATAAGTTCATGTTTGATGTTGGTTGTTGATTAAACTTGTAGATTATGTTTGTTTGTTGATCTGAGAATGGTTGTGGGTTAGGTTAGGGTTTATAAATCTGTTGAAGATCTGGGTTCTTGAGCTTTTTCAAGGTGATTCCGAGCTTTTTTCGAGCTTTTTAAAACATTTTCTGAGCTTTTTCTGGGTTTTCGAGCTTTTTCAAACTAGTTCCAAGTTTTTTCTGGGTCTCCGAGCGTTTTAAAAATGAGTCCGAGCTTTTTTAAACTCTGTTCGAGCTTTTTTAAAATGCCCGAGCTTTTTGAAACTGTTCCCGAGCTTTTTTAAAATGTGGCCGAGCTTTTTTCAAATACCCGAGCTTTTTGAAACAGTGTCCGAGATTTTTTAAACAGTCCGAGCTTTTTTAAAATGCCCGAGCTTTTTGAATCAGTGTCCGAGATTTTTTAAACAGTTCGAGCTTTTTCAAACTGTCCGAGCTTTTTCAAACAATTTCCGAGCTTTTTTAAACAGTCCGAGCTTTTTAAAACTGAGTCTGAGCTTTTTCAACAGTCCGAGCGTTTTCAAAATGTGTCCGAGCTTTTTGAAAATGAGTCTGAGCTTTTTTCAACAGTCCGAGCTTTTTCAAATAGTGTCCGAGCTTTTTTTAAATGAGTCAGAGCATTTTCAAACTGTGTCCGAGCTTTTTCAAAATGCGTCCAAGCTTTTTCAAACTGCCCGAGCTTTTTCAAATGAGTCCGAGCTTTTTGAAACTGCTTCCCTGCTATTTTATATTATTATGTCCGAGCCTTTTACAGTTTACTGATGCATTGTTTCTGTGAAAATGCAAATGGGGAGTGAACTAAAGGTTTTGTTTAAAACTCCAGAGGATGAATGGTACGATGGAAAAATCACTCGGCATGACCATTTCAGCGACCTTAAAGATATCGACGTCGCACTGGACAGTGTACCAGAACAATTCAAGGTCGAAGACCGACGTCGGTATACGGAGTCTTGTTTTGGTCATTTCCTTCGGATGGATTGGGGGATGAAGTTTTTGGGTAGCATAGTCCATCGAATGCTATTGCGCGAGCTACATCACGATGGGCCGGAGGATG
Organism: Dipteronia sinensis; assembly: GCA_033220585.1. NCBI lineage: Eukaryota > Viridiplantae > Streptophyta > Magnoliopsida > Sapindales > Sapindaceae > Dipteronia > Dipteronia sinensis. The sequence continues at coordinate 4,022,698 of CM065638.1, read as the reverse complement.
AGATGAGATTTATGTTAGGTCCTCGTTCGGTCCGGTTCTCCAAGGTTGAATTCTGTCTGATCACTTGATTGAAGTTTGTAGTGATTCCCGACACGACGAGGTATGAGATGGTTCAGAACGGGATACACCAACGGTATTTTAATGGTGTAGCTGAGGTGGATTATGAACAGCTGAGAGCTGTTCTACGGATCGGTGTATTTGAGGAGCAGTACGATGCTGTGAAGCTGTGCCTCTTTTATATGCTAAACTGAATATTGATGGGGTTGGACGAGAGAGAGAAAGTTTCATTATGGCAGATCCGGCTAGTCGAGGACTTGGACGCTTTTGATGCATTCCCGTGGGGTGCCCACGTGTATAGGCAGTCCATTTTTGGATTCAAGCATGCCTTGGACGGTCGACGTGTGCGGTATGAGAGACGACAGTAGGAAAAGGGCGCTGACGTTCACAATGTGGAGACGTACAACATTTACGGTCTAGCTCACGCACTGTTGGTGAGAATTTAGAATTTGTATCAGTTTGAAAACTTGAATATTTTTTTACATGAGTTACGGAATGATTGGATTTTGAATAACTTTTTTTTTACATAGGTATTTGCGTATGAGGTTATCCCTGAGCTTGGGACCCGATTTGGGACTCGTAGGCAGATTGAGTTGTCCCCCCGTATGCTGAAATGGCAGTTGCATAAGCAACCAAGGTCGGACAAGCTGGACAAGATTTTCTTAGCCAGGGTAAGGATCTATTATGTTAAAGTGTTTACATATTACGACGAATACAAATACAATGGTCTAACAACGATTTCAGATGTTTGCGAGGACTACACTGGTACCAACGGCAGCTGAGAGGGTTGTACGGTACTACGAGGGCATATACGAGGGAGGCAGTCTATATATGGCCGCTGATTGACACGACGGCTCGGTACCGGATCCCTTACATCATACGACTGTCGGACCCAGTCATACGGAGGGTTCCGACCAGTAGTTTGGCGGTGGGAGTCCCTTCAGGCACATGCCGGATACGGAGGGTTCAGACCCAGAGTTTGTCAATGGGAGTCCTCTTAGGCGCAGACAGGTTCGATTTGCGATGCCCGGTGGAGTACATTCACGAGAAGACGTTAGAGGGCATCGCCAGGTATGTAAAAAATGGTTTAATGCATTATTTATGTTGAAACAAGTGTTCGGTTTTAGTACTAACAATAATGATTTTGTTTCAGGACCATTTGGAACGAAAAATCCAAGATGTGATGGATGCAGTCGCTGCGTTACGGGAGGATCTCTGGAAGAGTGATCAGGAACGGGATAGGCAGCATAGGGAGGTGATGGACTTTCTCCGGGGGCCGTGGGGTTCGACATCACAGTCAAACAGGGATGGTCCACCCTCCCATGATCGAGATTCTCCACGTAGAGATAGAGACGGAGGGACAGACCCAGCCACCGGACCTACGACGGAGGCTGATGGACCTCAGACGCAGGGTTCAATAGCTGGAGATATAGTACGAGCCCAACAGATGCAAGTCCCTAGTGGCACGGATACATGAGTATTTGGGGAGACAGTTAGCCAGGCGTTATTAGAGTTTCGGCTGCTTATGAAGGTACAGGATGTGGATCCTCCTGTTCATATCCAGGACCACACAGCGGACCCGTCCAGTCCACTAGGTCAGAGTCCCTCCTCTCGTATAGTCCACACTCCTGACCTGACCAAGCGATCCATAGGGAGCACCCCTGCGGTCCATCCGACACCGCTCTCCTCTACTCGATCCCGTCGCACCTCACCCCTCAGTGGCACTGCATGTCCATCCCGACACAGCCCACCCCACAGGTCTATCTCATCCCATCGGAGCCCTCGACGTGATCCACGGGGACAAAGTTCCTTCTCCCAACACCCCCTAGTGGTCCACGGTCAGCATAGGCAGCAGCGGATTCGCAAACGAGGCTGGCAGTTGGTGAGCCCTATACACTGACCCCTGTCGGCCGAAAAGGCCAAGGACACTGACCCTGTCATCAGCACATACATTCAGGCCCAATGATTTGGTAGACGCTGACCAGCTTGCGGCTTACAAAGCCTACAAGAGGAACGTGAAGGGGGAATTGTAAATATTATAATATTGTGAATTTATTTTGAAACACCTAAGTTAAATTAGTTGTTTTTCTAAATAATTGAAAATTACGCAGACGTGATGTGGATCTGATGACCCCCGTGCCTGTGACTTGGTTCCACCGGTTGTAAACCAACTTTATGGAGTTGGAGGACACGGTAGTACGGTACTTTCTTTACTTTGATTGTCTTTTAAGTTTGTTTAACTTATGGAAGAATACTAACAATGTATAATGTTTATATTGTCAACATATGGACGCGTACCTGCATATTTTACGGAAGCGTCAGCGAGCATTCCCCACTGTCTACATTCAGAGGATGAACCTACTAGATTCTCAGTTCTATGTAAGTGTTTCAAATGTACTGTTTTCGCACGTCTGTTTGTTGTGTTTCATCCTGTTTGTAACGTTTCAGTTTGTTATCTATTTTAAGTCAATGCTGGAGTTTCAGTGGCGGAGAATCATGCCTCGTGATGCAGTGGGCAAAACCCCGAAAAACTAGTCTGTGTTGAAGTACAGGTGGTCCCTGAAGATCTGATGATGGTACGTGGATTGCTCCCGGTAGGAAACCAACCATGGCACGAGGTTGACGCGGTGAGCGCAATACAATTATGGTTTCAATGTGTTTAATTAATAATTCTTATTTTGACCATAACAATATCTTGAACACTTGGTACAGGTTCTTTTTCCGTGCAACATTGGTGGCCAGCATTGGCTCGTGGCCAACGTCGACCCGTTCAGACAGGAAGTCCCCCTACAGATCAGAAAAGAGCAGGTCGCTCCATTGCGGTGGTTTCTACCCTCGATGTTGCATCAGGTGGGGTTTCACGATGCCAGACCAACGGGCGAGGCGAAGTACGAGAAGCGGAATAGGCCCTTTGGGGTAAGCATGGTGAATACAACACATGTGCCCCAACAGACTAGAGGGTATGAATGTACGAACATCATTTAAACTTTAAGTTTGTTTTATTAAACTTTAATTGTAACGGTTGTTCATGTACTGAGTCGCAGGGGTAACTGTGGTGCTCATACCTTGAGATTGATGGAGTACGTACTGGCGAACATGAAGATGTTCGACTGGTCAGAAGAAGATATGTGCACCATACAGGAGAAGATGGTTGTGGAGATTTTTTGTAACTCCAAGCCCCATTAGATGTTGCAGTTGTCGATGTACAAACAATTATAGTAATGAACTTTCAATTTTCAAATTTTTTGTTTAAAATTTCAAGTGTTTGCATTTACAAGTACAACACATGCATTTCATATAATAACAAAAGTAATAATTAACACCTCAACTTAATTAAACAATAAGTATGAACGGCTCGATTCACTCCACGACAGATTCCTTGTGTGGGAACGTCTGTTTGTTATGTCCAACTTCATGACATACGCTACACTTGTGACGGTATTCCTCGGGAACAATTCTGCTCGGACCTTCATTAATCAAAGGCGGATTAGAACACCTACTGCTATTATGACCTGATTGTCCACATCTTCTACATGATTGGGTAGTTGTCCTCTCGGAAGACGAGGCATGTCAATCCTCCATCGGGCGACTTGATTGTCTCTTGGTCTTTGGATTTAAAACCACCCGCTCAGCGATGTCGGATGACACTACCCATGAAGAAGGATGGCCAACAGGCATAATAGGAACTGAATATGCATCAATAAGTGTCTGTCTCTTGTAGTAGTCCGAACACAGCGATGTGAAATCCAAGTCCCGCTCCCTGCAAAAGCAATGAAAAAAGTTACAATCACGTTTGCTTAATATAGCGTATAATTGTATACTGTTACTGTACCTTGCCGATGCGAGTGCGTGAGAACACGGAAAATGGTCAATTTGGAATTTGTTGCATGTGCATGTCTTCCGGGCTAAGTCAACAGTCCACTGCTTTCCGGACTATTTGACAGAGAATATATTCCAGTCCACTGGATTGACGATCATATAACCACACTTCTCGACCCGTTGTAGCATCACAAGATGTGATGCGTCGGTCAACTGATGACGCATGAACTGTGCAGCTCGATGTCGATCATGAAACCAACGCTGTAACATATTCCTAATGAACTCTGCCAATGTAAACATAGGGAGTTGTCGTGCGAATTTAAGGCATGACGTTATGCACTCTGCAACATTTGTTGTCATCACCCTGAACCTTCGTTGTGGACAGTGTACACGAGACCATTTGTGTGGACCGGCAGATTCAACATAATCAAAAGCATTCTTGTGCAGGTTACGTAACTTACGCATGTACCGATTATATTTGAATTCAGTGTACGCTCTAGCTGCTTTGTCCATTAAGCTGGAAACATCTTTTCTGTGAAATCACTTCTTCACATTTTTAGCAAAGTGCCAACAACATATGGTATGGGTTGCATAAGGGAACAATTTAGAAATCCCTGCATCAATGCTTACATGTCGATCGGAAATAAAAACCAGATCATCTATATGACCAAGGGCACCCTTCAAGCAATCCAAAAACTATTCCCATAAAAGGTTGTTTTCAGAGTCGTCGTACCCAAAAACAATTGGATACACATGTTCGTTTCCATCTTGTGCAGTTGCAACAAACATTGTACCCCCGAATCTTCCCTTCAAATGGGTATCATCAACTACAATAACAGGACGCATGCACCTCCAAAAACCTCTAACTGAGGCCCCTAACGACATGAAAAAGTAAAGGAATTTACCGTCGTCAGCGCACTGTAAGTTAGTGATTGTGCCAGGATTTTGTTGTTCCAGCACGTAACCAAAAGACGACAGTAGTTGGAAGGTTTCTTCATGTGTCCCATCAGTGACAATGCATAATGCAAGGCTTGATATGCCTTACTGTACATGATTTGGATGCCATACATTGTTTGCATATCGGCGATTATATCCTTGGGACGCATGAGACCACCATCTTGTTGTTGAAGTCTAGGTGCAACCACTTCTCCAATTATAACTGCACTAGCTTGTCGGTGGCGACGGTGAATCTCCTCCAAGGGACAACTGTGTTCATTGACAAAACTTCTTACTTGGAAGTACGTCCCTTCATCTCTTCTCACCGCTCTTAATTTCCATGTACAATTGTCAATCAAACAAATAAGATGTAACGTTGTCTTATTGGACCTTTTCACCTTCCATTCGAAGTTTCGCCGCATTGTAAAAAGGCCAACTAGTCTCTTCAAATCCTTTTTAGTAGGAAAGAACTGACATTTATAAATCATGCTTGTAGGTTCTTCTGCTACCAAGGTTGTGCTTCTACCAATCCCAAACGAGTATGAATATGCTCCGGGAATAACCCACGTTGTGGTATTATCAGAATCATCTGCAGATACATTATGCCGGACCTCGAAAGTACTAGGCATATCTACTCCAGTGCAACTAACTCCTTCTACACGTCTTCCACATCTTTGAATTTGGACATGATCTTCATCAATGTTCTCTACATGATCTACCAGATCAATATTTGCCTCATTATCCACCTCCTGGTTCGGCCCAAGGTTCGGTTCAGTGTTCTCCTCATTGTACATCTCATTGTATTGCTCATTGTACCGCCCATCATTCATCTCAAATCGAAAACCAAACACATCGTCGAATTAAGGTTCACCAACATCTGCATGGTCGACCACTACCGGTTGGACATCACATATGTTTTCCCCACCTTCAGTGGCACTCCTTTGTGTGAACACTTGGTTGCTACCGCTAGCGGATCCAAATGGTTGGGTATTTTCAGGAGCAGGAATATCATTCCGTATCACATCTCCAGTTGCCCTCTCAATTAGACTAACACATACTTGAGGGATCACCCGATCCTCCCCTAACATAAACTGAACATCATCGTTATTTCTTACAAATGTGCGATATGTAGCGCTAGGAACGATTGATATTGACTGTAGATCAACATTGTATTTGTTTACATCATACTTCACAACGGTATGCACGATCGACATCAATTCTTTGTAACTCATATTCTTTGACACATACATTCCTTGGTTGTCGGATCCAACAAACCTCTGACTTCCGTCGGGTAACTGCTCCCATCGACCGTTGTAAGATATTACTATTCTCACCCTGATTCATTCTCTTGTAACATTCATCACCACAAACCATTATGACAAACATAAAAGCTATGGAAATGCTCCAACCTTTTTTCTAAAGATTCCAAGGGTTTTCCCAAAAGAGCCGAGCTTTTTTCCAAAGGCTCGAGCTTTTTTACAAAGTCTCGAGCTTTTTTACAAAGTCTCGAGCTTTTTTCCAAAGGCTCCGAGCTTTTTTCAAGTCTCTGAACTTGTTTTCCGCTCGAGCTTTTTTTCCAAAGGCTCGAGCTTTTTCCAAGGCTCCGAGCTTTTTTCCAAAGAGTCCGAGCAAAATAGTAAAGGGTCCGAGCTATTTAATATGGGCTCCGATCTATTTACCAATGGCTCCGAGCTTTTTATTAACAGCATCGGAGATTCAAATTTCACAGATTCAAACTTCACAAAACCAACTTCATGTTTACAAAAGGAACGTTTTTTAAAAATGAAGGATAAAAAACAGTATTTCACACAAACATATTACTTTGTTGTACTGAAGAACGTTGATTAGTTTTGAAATTTATTGTAGAGAGAGAATGAGAGGAGTTACTGCGTTCAGTGTTCCAAGTGTGGAGATGGAAGTACAGAGACAATAAAAAATTAATTATTTAAGGGCAATTTTGGTAGTTCACCAAAATAGGTGTCTTTTAAACATAACTTATTAAACCGGTGATGTTGATGCAACAACGAGACAAAAATGTGACATTTCTCACCATTTCCACTATTAAGGGCACCGATTTGATCATATTAATGGCTTAATGAATTTTTACAAGTGAAATAGTGTTTTTTTGATAAAAAGCTTCTTGTTTTTCCTTGATATATTATTAGTAGTTAAATAAACGATAAAACAATTAAATTCGAGATAATATGGAAATTTCACAATTTTAATTGGTCAATAATTAGTTTTAAGTAACATAATCAATGATATTTTTGTGTCATTACGGTAAAATTAACATTATATTCACGTTTTTATTCAAAACTTTAAAGTAATGGATTGCAATTTGCTTTTGTTTTAATAATCATAAAACTAGAACAGCCCAAATATGGATTAGTGTATTTATTCAGTTTCTGTTATAAATATAAATAATAATAGAGGATGAATAATGAATGAACATATGATAAACATTGTTAAAGAAATGAAGAACACTGATGAACGAAAGAAATCAAAGTAAGAGATATAATTGAGAGATAAGAAATGAAAACCTTTGTTTTCGTGTATCCTTTTATTTTTGAGTTTGTTGATTATTAATTCTCACAAAGGACTCAAACATATATATAGACAATAGAATATGGAGGGAGGCGGTAGAAAATGTGAGATCTTTGTGATATGAGGGAGGCGGTGGAGTGGAGAGAAGGTGAGATATTTGGAGGCGGTGGAGTGGAGAGAAGGTGAGATATTTGTGGTGAAAATCCACCTATTATAACACTCCCCCTTGGATTTATACCACCTGTATTACTATTCTAAGAAAATCCTAATGGGATAAAATCTGAGAAAAATGTATACAATGATTTCTCTGGATCTATTGAGGTTGGACATTAAAAACTATCTCATTAAAAACCTTGTCAGGAAAACCCAGTGGGATAAAACCTGATCGAAGGGAAAAAGAGTATAGTGTACACATGTCCATTCAAAACTTTGCTCCCCCTGATTGAATGCTCCCCCTCAAAAAAAAAACTTTAGTATTAATCTTGTATTTTACAGAGTTGACGCATGCCTATTCCATATACCAGCTTCTCAAAGGTTGATGTAGGCAATGTTTTGGTGAACAGATCTGCAAGATTATCTGTAGACCGTATTTGCTTAACATCAATTTGTCGACTCTGTTGGAGCTCATGAGTATAGAAGAATTTAGAAGAAATATGTTTGGTTCTATCTCCTTTGATATATCCCCCTCTAATTTGAGCAATGCAAGCCGTATTATCTTCAAATATCTGTGTCGGCATTTCTGTAGATAATGAAAATCCACAATTATTTTGAATATGATGAATAACTGACCTTAGCCAAACACATTCTCGACTTGCTTCGTGAAGTGCGATGATTTCAGAATGATTAGAGGATGTAGCAATCAAAGTCTGTTTTGTGGAGCGTCATGATATTGCTGTGCCATTATATGTAAAAACATATCCTGTTTGTGAACGGGCTTTGTGGGGATCAGACAAATACCCGGCATCAGCATAACCAAGTAAACCTGAAAAATTGTTAGATTTTGTATAAAATAATCCTAAATCTTTCGTTCCACTAAGGTAACGGAAAAGATGTTTGATCCCATTCCAATGTCTTCGAGTTGGTGCTGAACTGAATCTAGCCAGTACATTCACAGAGAATGCAATATCTGGTCTAGTACATTGAGCCAGATATAATAAGGCACCAATTGCATTAAGATACGGTACCTCAGGACCAAGTATCTTTTCACCATTTTCTTTTGGACGGAATGGGTCCTTTTTATGATCAAGGGTTCTAACAACCATAGGAGTACTCAATGGATGAGAATTATCCATATGGAATCTCTTTAAAATCTTTGTAATATATGTTGATTGATGGACAAGTACTCCATTTGATCTATGCTCGATCTCGAGGCCGAGACAATATTTTGTCTTTCCTAGATCTTTCATTTCGAATTCCTTTTTCAAGTATTCAGCAGTTTTCAGGAGTTCCCCGGGAGTTCCAATTAAGTTCATATCATCAACATAAACTGCTATGATAGCAAATCCAGATTCTGATTTCTTAATGAAAACACATGGACATATAGGATTATTAATATATCCTTCTTTTATCAGATATTCACTGAAACGGTTATACCACATCCGTCCGGATTGTTTTAATCCATACAAGGACCTTTGTAATTTTATCGAATATAAATTACAAGGTCTTGAGTTACATGCTTCTGGCATTTTAAATCCCTCAGGGATTTTCATGTAAATATCTGAATCCAGTGAACCATATAGATAAGCGGTCACTACGTCCATCAGACGCATTTCCAGTCTTTCCAAGACAGCCATGCTTATCAGAAATCGAAACGTAATTGTATCCATCACTGGTGAGTATGTTTCATCAAAATCGATCTCAGGTCTCTGCGAGAAACCTTGTGCTACGAGTCGTGCCTTATACCTCACGACCTCGTTTTTCTCATTACGTTTCCGTATAAAAACCCATTTGTACCCAACAGGTTTAACTTCTTCAGGTGTCTGGATTATCGATCCAAATACTTCACGTTTGGCTAATGAAGTCAATTCTGCTTGAATTGCTTCTTTCCATGTAGGCCAATCAGACCTCTGTTTACAATCATCGAGATTATGAGGTTCATAATCATTATTTATAATCTCAGTTGCCACTGTGTATGAAAACACATTATCGATGATTGTTTTTTCACGATTCCACAATTCTCTTGTATAATTTATAGAAATTTATTCATTTCTACATTCTTGTATCTCTTCTGAGATTCCTTCCCCCGTAGGGGATTTTGTCACTTCAGTAACTTGTGTCCCTTCAGGGACATTTAACTCTTCTGGAGTTAATTTAGAGAAAGTGGATTTATTTATTTTCCTTTTTCGAGGAACAATATCTTTTGAGCCAACTGGTCTACCACGCTTCTGGCGTGCAGTAGATGATTCTTTAGCTATCATTAGTTTAGATTGTTTTTCTGGAACAATCACATGTGCTGGTACATTAACAGCTGAGATGTATGATTTTGTTACCCTAGTAGCATCTGTAAATACATCTAGTAACTGATTCGCTATTGCTTGAAGATGTACTATCTTACGTACTTCATTCTCACATTGAGATGTGTATGGGTCTAAATGAATTAGACTAGGAACTTTCCAGGAAAGTTCATGATTCTCTTCAGAAGAAGTTTTTCTTTCCCCTAATGATGGGAAATTTGTTTCATCAAAATGACAATCTGTAAACCGTGCTGTGAAAAGATCACCAGTCAAAGGTTCCAGATATCTAATAATTGATGGTGAATTCAGACCAACATATATTCCCAAACGCCTTTGGGGTCCCATTTTAGTTCTTTGTGTTGACACAACTGGGACATATACTGCACAACCAAAAGTACGTAAATGAGATATATCTGGTTGATGACCAAGTACAAGTTGTACTGGTGAATACTGATGGTAAACAGTTGGCCGAAGCCGGATTAATGCAGCAGCATGTAAAACAGCATGCCCCCATACAGAAATTGGTAATTGCGTTCGTAATAATAGAGTCCTTGCAATTATCTGGACACGTTTAATAAATGATTCTGCTAATCCATTCTGAGTATGAGCATGTGGAACTGGATGTTCAACATCAATCCCAACCACTTTGCAATATTCATCAAATGCTTTGGAAGTAAATTCACCAGCATTATCAATGCGTATGGATTTAATTGAGTGATCGGGAAAATGAGCCCTAAGCCTGATAATCTGTGCAAGTAATCTTGCAAAAGCAACATTACGTGTTGATAATAAACATACATGTGACCATCTTACAGATGCGTCAACTAGAACCATAAAATAGCGAAATGGTCCACTTGGTGGATGAATAGGTCCACATATATCCCCTTGAATCCTTTGTAAAAATGATGGGGATTCAAAACCAACTTTAGAAAAAGATGGTTTTATTGTTAATTTCCCTTGGGAACATGCAGTGCATAAATTCTCATGTGATAAAAGAACCTTCTGGTTCATTAATGGATGTCCATGAGAATTTTTAATAATTCTACTCATCATTGTAGATCCTGGATGACCGAGATGGTCATGCCAAAGTACAAACACTTTTGGATCTGAGAACTTCTGATTCATAACTGCATAAATTTCTACACTTTTGATAATAGTGTAATATAATCCAGAAGATAAAGCATACAACTTTTCTATAAAGAGTTTCTGGCTTGAATCATGAGAAGTAATGCACATATATTCAATATTATCTCTATTCATAGTTTCAATATGATATCCATTCCTCCGTATATCTTTGAAACTGAGCAGATTCCTTCTGGATCTACTTGAGTATAATGCATCCTCGATACATATTTTAGTATTGTTTGGTAACAATATCGTGGCTCTTCCAGAGCCTTCTATCAGATCCGCTGGACCTGATACTGTATTAACATTTTCTCTGAGCAAAGTTAAATTTACAAAATATTTCTGACTCCACAGAATTGTATGAGTTGTTGCACTATCAACTAGACATATATCTCCTGCTTCTAGCTTTTCAATAATCCCCATTTTATTATTTGGATTCATTTTGTATGCTTCATAAAGAAAAATAAAGTGCATATTAGACAAAGTGATTCAAAAAGTATATATTGCATAGAGATATATTTTACATGAACGAAGTTACAAAATAATACTACTGTAAGTAGTATTTAATTGGTATGGACATTTCCATCACCAATTGAAGCAGCTGGCATGTCTTTCGGGTCTGGGAAGAAATCTGTAACATTGAGATGCGTAATATCTCTAGGATATGAATCCTCAATGAAATGAGTTTCCGGTTTCTTTTCCTTTTCTTTGATTGATGCTTGATACAGATCTACCAGATGTTTTGGTGTGTTACATTCATTCGACCAATGATTGTCATATCCACACCTATAACAAACACTGTTATTTGTATTGGGCCTATTTTGAGCATCTTTTCTTTTGAACTGTTTTGCCTCATAAGTATTCCACATCTGTTGAGCATTTTGATTATAACCACCTGATCTTTTAAAACTACGGCCCCGGCCCCAGCCAGGATTACGACCATAACCACGGCCTCGATCAGGATTACGACCGTTACCACGACCACGATTAGAATTACGATCATACCCATGGCCTCGACCACGACCACGACCACGATATCCGACAGTACTAGCATTCACCTTCGGAAATGCTTTAGAACCAGTCGGTTGTGATCCGTGGTTTTTTATTAGTAGCTCATTATTTTTTTCTGCTACTAAGAGGCATGAGATAAGTTCTGAATATTTTGAGAATCTGCGTTCTCGATATTGCTGTTGCAATATTATGTTTGAGGCATGGAAAGTTGTAAATGTCTTTTCTAACATATCCTTTTCAGATACCTCTTCACCACATAATTTCAACCTTGTGGTGATTCTGAACAAAGCAGAATTATATTCAGAAACTGATTTGTGGTCCTGGAAAAGTAAATACTGTCATTCGTATCTAGCATTTGGTAATGCTACATCATGCTGATGATCATAACGATCTTTAAGCTCTTGCCACAGATCCTCAGGATCTGTGATAGTAAGATATTGAGCTTTTAAATCCTCATTCAAATGATGACGGATTATGACCATAGCTGATGATCTGTCTTGCTCAGTAGCATTAATTCCATCATCAATGGTGTAGTATAGGCCTTGAGATTTTAAGTATAATCCAGCATCAATAACCCATGACATATAGTTATCTCCTGACACTTTGAGTGCATCAAACTTCAGATTCGTAAGTCTAGCCATACTTACAACTTCCCCCTTTTTTCTGTAAATTAAATTGTAGGTTTAATTTAGTGTGAATATAATTAAAGAGTATAATGGATTAACCAATTTCAGGGCCATAAGATCACCTTACAGGGCCATAAGAACACCTGCGATGTGCATAAAAATAAATGGTTTCAGGGTCATAAGATCACCTTACAGAGCCATAAGAACACCTGCGATATGTATAAATGTATATGGTTTCAGGGTCATAAGATCACCTTACAGGGCCATAAGAACACCTGCGATATGTATAAATGTATATGGTTTCAGGGTCATAAGATCACCTTACAGGGTCACAAGAACACCTGCGATATGTATGAATGTATATGGTTTCAGGGTCATAAGATCACCTTACAGGGCCATAAGAACACTTGCGATATGTATGAATGTTTATGGTTTCAGGGTCATAAGAACACCTGCGATATGTATGAATGTATATGGTTTATAAATAAATAAATCCAGAACTATATATAGATTCAGAATATTAAGATGGGATCCTATCTATTTACATACATTCGTGCTGATAACGTGTTATAAATATAAATAATAATAGATGATGAATAATGAATGAACATATGATAAACATTGTTAAAGAAATGAAGAACACTGATAAACGAAAGAAATCAAAGTAAGAGATATAATTGAGAGATAAGAAATGAAAACCTTTGTTTTCGTGTATCCTTTTATTTTTGAGTTTGTTGATTATTAATTCTCACAAAGGACTCAAACATATATATAGACAATAGAATATGGAGGGAGGCGGTAGAAAATGTGAGATCTTTGTGATATGAGGGAGGCGGTGGAGTGGAGAGAAGGTGAGATATTTGTGGTGAAAATCCACCTATTATAACAGTTTCATAATATTTAATGTTTGAGTCATTGTACTCAGAGGCGAATGTGGGGCCCATAGGGGCCATGGCCAGAGGCGGAGCTATATGCAAATTAGTCTAGGCTCAAGCCCACGCTGATATTTTTTATAAAAAAAATTTATTAACAATTAAAAATCTATTTTATCAAAACAATTAAAAACTATTACAATAAATCATATTCTGTCCTTATTTTAATTTTTTTAGATTAAACTTGTTATGTTTTCTATACTTTTAAATTAATAAAAAAAATTATATTAGGAGGACCTTTTAAAAAATATATATTTAATTTAGCCTACCTTAAGATTATCTTAAGCTCCGAATTCGCCTCTGGCCATGGCCCTCCCCCAACCAATGAAATTCTTTTAACTTCTTTGTTTTAGCACTTGTGTATGTAATATAATGATATGTACAATGCATACAATTATAACCCCTTGACCCCTATTATTATTTTAATAATAATGATACTTTGTCCAAATTTAGTGTCTAAATCTGGTGTCTAAATAATGTGGTATCATTGTAATCCATTCATTTAAATTGTATTATATTTACATAATATAAATGAATGGATTACGGTGTTGCAACATCATTTAGACAAAGTAAAATTACTCTTATTTTAATATATATATATATATATAATATACAGTAAATTAATCCGTTCCTTAAATAAAGGTTTTAGTTAATTTTATTTATTTCTTCCATCCCTAATAAAATTATATATGTATATATACATATATTATTTCAATTAATTTATTTAAATTTGTTGGTTACTATTATAAGTTAATTTTGCTTGATATGTGTAATGATAAATTTAAATTATAAGAAAAACATATGAATAATTGTTATTTGACACACGTCGCATCTTTTTTTTAACGACAAAAGTTTATTCATAAAAAGGTCAAGTAGGCCAAGAAGAACTACAAGCACACATGTCAAACCAAAACAAACCACAAAACCCAAAAATACAACAAGAAGCCATCACAAGACCACACCAACCAAACAAAAAGAGCTCTGACCTACCCACTAAAGTACTATCAAGAAATATAAGAAATCGTACAAGCCAAAAACAAAGAAAAATACTGCTGCTGCAACGAGATCAAATCACCAAAACTACCATAACCACGGTAAAACAAAACCCCTAAAAAATTAAAACCCAAAAGGCTTGTGTTTTTGGACCAAATTTTTCACCGAATCATGAAACCTTGCATCATTCTCCTTATTCATACTATTGATTATCTCAAGTAGCTCATTTTTCTTCCCATTGTATTCAAAGTCTAGGGTCATACCTTTCTCCAAAAACTTCACAATCTCTTCCTCAAGACTCCACCCCACCTTGTTCTTTACCCCCACGAATTTGATGCTGAATTTTGTCATGAACGCTAGCACTCCTTACTATCATTAAATTTCTTTCCAGCTCCCCACTGCAGTATTTCCTTTCAATGATATCTATGATCACATCCTTATTTCCATACAGAGAAGATTCAGTTTGGCCTTTGAACTCTCTCTCTACGACCTCATCTGATGGGCCTCTCTTTAATCTATCCTCAGTCAAAAGTTTCCTTTAAATTCATAAGCCCATCTCTCAAGCCGGCCCCATCTATGGAACAGGTGATAGTGTACCTCCCTTCTACATCAGTGGTGAGGGGTTCAAATCCCACAATGCACATTTTACAGGCATGCGTTATAATAGTTTAAAAAAAAATTGTTATTTGACTTTATCAATGGTATAATGGCATTTAGAATATTTTTATTAAATCATATTTGTTTTTTTATTATTGTTAATTGTAGTTTTATTTTTTACCATTACATTATATATTACATTTGGTTTTTTTATGAAAATTAACTTTAAATATTTAATATCTAGTTTTTGTCAACTTGTTAATTTTATTTTTTTGGAAAATATTATTTACAAAACTAGTATAAAATGATATTTTTTTTACCATGGATAAAAATACGAGAGAAGGTTAATTTAAACACTCCAAAAGTATCAAAGAAACATAAAACCGGTTAATAAAATTTGTAACTTGGACATTCATAAACATCTATAAGATTGTAGCGGATAATTTCAACTTCATGCTATTACTTCCTCAATATATATAATAACGCCTAAAAACTTAGTATAAAAGTGTGAATGAAATTTAAGTTCAACCACAAAACAACCGATGAAACATAATAAATAGTTTTATTCGACCCTGCATAACTAAAATTTTGGCTACGCCCCTTATTGTACTCACATACATACCCTTATTGTCCTCACATACATAATCGTAAAGCTTTATTAAAACAAAAATGTGACAGTTCGAACATTAATGAATTCACTTTATTAGTTGGGATATTATACATACATTATTTCAACATTTTGAAAGCGAAATCCACTCACCAAATTCTAAGACATTCCACCAACCATCAATATAATCCCAAATTATTATGGTAGCTACTAGCTAGACATCGATGATTCGATGGTCCATCCAGGCATCCACCATGATTAAGCAAATCTGTGTGCAATCTCTGAGAGGCAATCACAAAGTTCTTGTGGCTTGGACAACATGCCCATGTGATCTGCACCCTTGATCTCCATCACATGACTAACAGGATAGTTGTCGATCATCCACTGCTGGAATTCCTTGGGGATTCCCTGGTCCTCTTCGCAGATAATATAAACTCTGTTGACTTTGCCATATCCTTCACTAGTGTAATTGTTTGACTTTGACAAGTCGTCAATGAAGAGTGACCCGGGCCTAATTAGCGCCTTTGCTAGCTCTAGATCCTTTGAAATTGAAAATGAAAGGCCATTATATGTTATATTATTTCATAGTTGAAAAGTCTGGGGGGAGCTGGAGACTCCACCCCTGCAGACTTAAGAAACGAAGCAACTCTATCAAATTTGAAAGGTACGGGCCAATTTGTAATTTTGATGAAATTTTAATTAAAAAATATTAGTAAAATTTAAATAATTTTTTTAAAAAAAATTATGGACCCCACACCATGCATTATAAGGTGGCTTTGCTACTGCATGCGGTGGGAGTTATATTTAAACAGTGTTTTTAAATGTTCATCCTGACTCGATTGGTGTCAAAAAAATTTTAAAAACAAAAACACTTTTGAAAATGATAGAGAAAATTGATTGTATATATTATTGATATCTTATGGTTCAATTTCAATAAGCCACCATCTTAGTCTAATTTTGTATATCAATCTCAACAATCTCGTCTAAAATATACTGGCTAAATCTTTTTCTTTTCTCTTTTTTGAAGGAAGGAAAGCTAAATCTATAGTTTAATTATAGAGAATGAATTATTACAAAATTCTTGAAAAAAATTTACATTTTTTTTACAAGTCCGACACCGATTACACCCAAGTCAAGGGTCTACTGCACAGCTAGAAAACAACACTCATTATGAGGGGATCTCCCCCCATTTCGTAATTTTATAAACAAACGTGAGGCCGAGACTACTATCACGAATATAAATCGGAGATATAAGAGATGTCAAAGTGATTAATTTATCATATAGAAAGGTAGTTACGCACCTCAATAGGGCTCAGCTGATAGAGCTTAGAAGTCAAGAACTTGGGGCCAAAAAACATTGTCATGCTAGATGATTTTGAGCTGTCATCATAGGGTGCAAATTGAGTGTCTAACCAATTCTCAGCTGAGATCCTCTCCAAATACTTTTTCAAAACAAAAAAACAAACACAAACTCGTAAGAGAGAAACCAATCTTTCTATAAAACACAAACTCAGGTTTCAGTGCGAGATCAATCTCTATAGATACCGATCGATGTCTATTTGGAATCCCACTCCAAAAAACATACAGAAATCTCGTACCTGATCTATAACGTAAGATGGCTTGTGTGCCGTGTCCGGCATGAAAGCTGTCAAGAAGACAGCAACCGAAATCTTTTCCGGGAACTTGTCGGCTGCCAGAGCCAAATTCTGGCCTCCAAGGCTGTGACCGACAAGTATCACCTTGTCATTATCAGGAAGCGAGGCCAGAATCTCCAGCAAAGGCTCGGTAAACTCATAAAGTGTGTGGACATCTTGGATTGACTTCATGTTGATGCCGGAGGCCGCCAGGTCCAGTGTCGTGACGCGGTGGCCGGCCGCTTCTAGACGTGGTTTCAGCTTGTGCCAACACCAAGCTCCGTGGCTTGCTCCGTGAACTAGAACAAAATGCTTTTGGTTCTTGGCTTCTGCCATTTTGTTTTTCTTTTTGATTTCTGTTGTATGAGCTTTGTTTTGCTAATATTTATATATATATGCCCTAATTCTACACTCTTCTACTTTTTCTTTTTGAAAGAAATTTTACACGTACTCTTCTTCTACTTGGGCTTTGATGTAGTTTATTATAAATATAGTAATTAGCATTTGAATTTTCAACATCGTTATTTACTGTATAATCTCATGGTTTAACAACTCACGTAGCACGATTATTTTGGCAATTTTGTTGAATTGCATAAACTCACCCTGAGTTTGTTGAAAAGGCATAATATTCAATAAATGATTTCAATTTCACAAAGAGCCCTCACCGTTAGTCAACATCCGTTATTATTAACGGTTGACTGAGTCTGGTGACTGAAAGTTATAAAATATCCTTGAGATGCAATAAATGTGATGTGACCTGACAATTGATTTATTATTGACAATATTTAATTTTTAGTTTACCCTTCAACTTTATTAAAACTTATTAAAAATTTCAATTGATTTATTTTACCCATCAACTGCTACAATAGTGCAGTGGGTACACACTCATCCACAAACTCTCCCACTATCAAACTCATGAACTGCGCTAAGTGAAGGATAAAAGATGTAAATTTGGAAGTGTCTAAATACTCACTCATTATTTTATTCATTTATTTCATTTTAAACATAAAAATGACTATTTTATCCATCTAATGTTAATTTCTAACGGATTACACTTAATGGTAGGGGACCTTTATGAAATTAAAGGTATTTAGTGAATATTATGGCTTTTCAACAAAACTCAGTAGAAGTTTCTGCAGTTTGCCCATTTTTTAAAAAGTCCGGCATTACTTAGATACAGTAGATATCTATTGTTTGGTTGATTTTATTGAAGTAATATTAGGTTGTTCAAAATGTTTATCCAAATTTATACCCAAATGATTTGATATATGAGTTGTTAACATCACATCATTGATCCTGTAATCTCATTATTGATATGATATTGACAACTCATATATTACATTATTTATATAAGAATTTGAACAAGTATTTTTTATATATATTAATTTACTTGTCATATTTAGCATAATATAAAACAAGAGAATTGCGACCTATTTTTAACTTTTTAAAAACTATTTTTAGAACTCTAAATTAATTATTTAATTAATTTGATTAAAATTTAATAGATTATAGATATTATTGAGATGTTTTATCCGTTTACCGTATATAGTTAGACATCGTATATTGTAGCATGAAATAGGATTTAAAAAAAAGAAATTAATATTTGAGGCCGAGCTAGGGTTTATGTCCCTCTAACATAATATTTTCGGCGAAAAAATTAATTTAACTTAATACATTATGCATGGCATGTTATTCTTTTAAAATTACATTTTTTTATGTCGTGATTCATTTTTCAATTTTTTTTTCAAAATATTACAATAATTAAGGATTTTGTTGAGAAATTGGGAGAAACTTAAACTCACATTCTTGTGAAGTAGATATGAGGAGCTTTACCATTATACCAACTTCATCTTGTTATGATTCAGTTTTTGATTTATATATAAAAAAAAAAATCAACCCCAACCAATCGGCCAGATGACAGTTAAATTGAATTATTAACAAATTAATTAATTATTATAATTATAATAAGAATTAAGAAAGAGACCGTGTTTGATATATGTTTTGGAAACTAGCAGGATTATTGTATGGTGAGCACACACGTCTCATTATCCAAGTAACATTTGTTATTTACAAAATTTTAAACCAACATTTGTCTTATTTTAATCAAGAAAATAAAATAGAACATGATACTGTATCACAATTAATAAAAAAATTCCTTTTCTTTAGATAAAAAAAAATCTTTCTCTTAAAAAATAAAAAATTAAGACAAAAAAAATTAAGACACGATAATTATCCACATTAAAACACACATAAATAAATTATAACTATAAATTATTAATTGATAAAATAGCTGTGCCATGTGTTCATATCTTGATTTCAAGTTCATAGAGATTCTAAACACTATTTTAATATAAAAATTATCCTGCTAAAAAATTAAGTTAATTGACTTGGCTCATATATATATATATATATATATATATATATAAATATATATTGATATGACCGTGTTAACTCTCATAATTAAGGTACACGTGTTGAAATAACATTACAAAACTGATCAGAAGAGATCTAGGTTTATAATTTTATATAGTATTTTCTAATAAATAATATAATAATAAATTTGTTTGTTAACTATGTTATGTATATTTTCGATTCAGAAAATTATATAGAAGAATTTGAAAAATAGAGAGAAGAATTAAACAGAGAAAAATGAGAGAGATAATTTGTTTCACTCTATTCGATATTTTAATTAATTGAAACAAGACTAATGCTTAAATTAAAGGAAACAATGAATAATGAAAAGGATAATCGGCAGTTAATCAATATTGCACAATTAGACTATTTTAAAAGTAAAAAATTCAACCAATTCTATTGCAAATCTGGGTGGCTTCACCATTTTTGAAATAAATAATAATAATAATAAAACAACAACAAATCTTAACAGTTATTGTTTATTAAATAGACTCAAAAGTGATTGTGATTGAGCAACTTCCAAGAAGCGGAAGCAGAGCTGAGTCGCATGTGATCGGCTACTGTCTTGTTGATTTGTTATGACCCTCACAGACTCACGGTCAACAAATCCCAAGTTTTATTTTGAATTATAGATGTAGAGTCTAATCTCATCCTATTCTGATAGATCCATAGCTAATAAGTCACAAGTCACTATGGTATTGGCTTTCAAGGGAAAAAAAAAAAGAGAGCTCATTTTCTTTGCAGACAATGAAAATAAGGACAAGTTTGGTATCGTTTTTAAAATCGTATTTCTGAAAATTATTTGAAAAATGAAAACCATATTTTAAAAATGATGTTTTAAAAACGTAAATGTGTTTAGTAACTGTTAATTGCCTAAAAAGGCAGGAGGTCAAAGAAGGATTATTTTTTTCTCCTACCAAAATTGCTAAAGGTAGGGAGCGCTACAAGAAGCATGGGGTCATCCCATGAAAAGACCTCGATTAGCACGCCCACAGCCAGCCACGTGCAAACCAGAACCAGGATCAAGGTTAACCCAGGTTCTCTGGTACCAAGAAATGTTGATATCACGGTCCAGAGAGCCTCGATGTCATGGCACACAGGTTCCCTGATACCTAAGAGCACCAGTACCACGGTCCATGGTACTCGATACCTCAGCACCACGGTTCCTGTCCCGGACTGGTCCACCAAGCACTTCCTGTCCACCTAGCATAGAGGGCGTCAACGAGGGAAGTGAGATCATGTCCTGAGGAAAGAAACGTGTAATAGCATAGCACCTCCAATAGAAAAGTAAAGAAAGTTGACATTTTCCCTCCATTTACAATGTCATTAATGGAGATAGTCAACCCATCAATCCCGCTAAAATGAAAGCAATTTGCTTGATTCTAGGGACAATTTCCATGCTTAAACACGACCCTCATCAACGCCAAATCAGTGTTTCTTTGATTGCTAATTGATTGACCAAATTAACGGAATGGACAGTGAGAATTGGAACCTATAAATATTACAAAGTTCTCTCTCTTGAGAGAAGGAAAAAGAGGTCAAAATAAGAAATCTACTTGTCTACTAAAAATACAGACACCATCGCCTATTGAGCCAAGTTCTACTTATCGACTAGCATGAGTTCGCCATCGCTTACAGTGTCAAAAATACCTTACCTGAATTTCCTCTACACCACCATTGTATCATCTAGTTGTGTATCATTATTTGTTTATTAATAAAAGAGTCATCCATTGTCTATCACATGCTATAACATATATATTCTCCTCTCTATCTCCTTATTATGCATGTATGGGAGTTAGGCTCCGACCCCATTGGTTCTAGCTCTCTTATCCACCTATTTGCATGCCAAATCACATATAAAGATGGGGAAAAACCATCTGGACCCGCTAGAAAGGAGTCGGGGAACCGGGGAGCCAATAAGCTCCCCCGTACCTTCTCGATAGGAGCGAGCAGTCTTCTTAAGGATTTACCAACAGAACTAGCAGGGTAAGGCCAAATCCATTCCAAAAACCAGAGAAGCCCAGCTAGACTCACTAGAGGAGCTTGCTCAAGCACACTCTATAAGAGCCATTTGGACAAGCTAGAAGAATCGGGACGGGTTTCGGCCCCGATCGGAAAAACCTAGAGGTAAATAATCACTACCTAGTGGTCTCATCCTTCACAACCACACCTATATCATTGAGGATCACCAATCTCTCCTTGTTGCATGCTATTTGGGTCGGGGAACTACAGAGGAGACCTAGAGAATAGACTGGGTACTAGGACTAAGGACCTGAACTAGGGACCAGAACTAGGGACCTGGACTAGGGACCAGGACCAAGGCCAGGGCCAGTCCCTCATACCAGCAGGGGAACCTCAAGCACCATTTCTTCTCTTTATCCTCGAAACCCGGACGAGAGAGGTACCTGTACCCTTCCCTCTCGGACCGTGGAGGACCACTCCATCCGGTTTAAATGTTTTACAGAAAGTTTCAATTGAATTTTTTGGATAATAGTAACTTTTTTAAAAGTAGCTTTTATAAACGGAAAAATATGTAAATGTGCTGGTGTTGTTTTCTAAACGGATGAAATAATTGTTTTGAGGGAAAAATTATAATTTGTTTTAAAAAATGTTTTGAAAAAAGTGAAAAACAATAAAAAATTGTTTTCAACTTTTTTGATATAACCTTTAAAAAGTTGTTTTTTGTTTTCGAAAAACACATTTCATAAAATGAATTGCCAACAACTTTAAAATTGTTTTTTATTTTTAAAATCAAAAAATTGTTTTATAAAATGGATCCAAACGTCCCTTGTATTGAAATTTCACTTTTGTTTGTCCTCTAGAAACAACCCACTTGACCTTACGTTCTTACCCAACAAGTCAACATCTTCACCACCGGTTACATCCAACCGGTATGTATTATTAGCAAGGAATAAAATATTCGTATCGGTATCGGTATCGATATCAGGCTTCTAAATTTATGGATATATCGAGGATATTATTGATATCGATGGATATTCTGTCAAAAAAAAATAATGGACATTTACATCTAAAGTTAGAATTTTTTGTGAAATTTTAGGACAAACTTAAACAAATAATTATACATCAAATGAATCATATTTCAACGATAAATTAACATAGTTATGAGTTTATTATAAAGTATAACATAGATAGAGTTTGTCTGTATTTAATTTTTATAATTGAGTATTTAATAGAATAATATTTTGTTTCACTTTTACAATATTATATACAATATAAAGAGATTAAATATTTAATAAACAAAATTATCATTAATATATATAGTTCCATATTTCCAAGATTCTATCATAAATCATAATTCATACATGATAATACATTGCATGTCTGAAATTTTAAACCAAAAAGAATTCATTGCTTGTTCAAATACATAAGATACATTTCTATCTTGATTCGAACAAGAATTTTCCCTGGAAAATGTGCTTGCATAGTTTTCAAGGTAGTTATTATTATGACACACGTATGTTGCTTGATCTCTTCCAACTAATCCATGAATTAGTTAGTTTAGATTTACCTAACTTGGTGGATATTGTTGATCTGCGTGCATAGGTATTGCATACGGCATTTGTGGAGAAGGATAATCAAATATATTGCAACCACCATAACTACCATAATATGGTACATGAGAGCCTGACCTTGTCTGCGAATCACCCAAAGAACTTTTTTCTGTGTCTTTACTCATTGAGGAGAGAGTCATAATCAAAGAATCTTCATCAATTTGACTTGTTGCTCCATGTTATCTACCACGATTTTGATCAAAATTACCTGTATGAGCATCCCAATCTGCCGCACTAGCATTCCAACATGTTGCACCAGCATCCCAACCTCCGGCACAAACATCCCAACTTGTTGCATTAACATTCCAACCTCTTGCACCAGAATCCCAACCTCTTGCCTCATCCTCACCATCACCATCACCATCATCTCTATCACCTTTTCCTCCACTATTTCCATCAGAGGTATAGTTGGTCATCGAAATAGCTAGAAACAATAACTCCAAGATCTACACCAACTTCTTCTCTAATCATTTGTTCAACATTTATTGCCATGTCTCGAGCGTAAGAAACAATATGTGGATCAGGATTTCCCTCATCATCATCTAAGGAGGTAGGTCTAACCCAGTCAAAATTAGGATTTTCATTATCGTCTCCTGCTTCAACAGCTACTTGAAGTAGATCCATAAAATCAGTTTCATTTACTTTATCTTTTTCAGTTTCCATATCCCTAAGTTTCAACTTCATATTATAATAACAGTAAACAAGTTGTTCAAGCTTAGAATAGGCAAAACGCTTCCTTTGTTTTGTGTGAATTAAAGCAAATGTTGACCAATTTCTTTCACATGCAGAAGATGATGATGTTTGTAACAATATGCGAACTGCTATTGCACGCAATGATGGATCATAGTTTCCATACATTACCCACCAATTAACTGTAATAAAAATCATTAAGTATTATAAGTACGAGTATTATTTGAATGATATTATTATTTATTATTAATATGTAAATTTTTGTAATAAAAGTTATATATTCGGTTGCATTTTGCTTCTAGTTGCAATGGATGCTCGTTCACCAAAACTTTCCTTCCATCCTTAAAGTATATGAGCTACATCCATGAGATCAATATGTATATAATATATATTAATACGACACAATATTCCCATGCAAAGAATTTATAATATTGGAATTATAAAATTAGTTGTAAATTATAACTTTTTACCTCATTTCCAAAATTAGCAATTCATGCAGCTTCAGTGTCTAATTGCGCATAGACATTATGTACGGCTTTCAGAAGATTTGAATTATCCTCAATATTATCTCTATATTGGTACTTCGGGTTCAAATAGTAAGCTAGAAGAAAAAAAAGAATAATTTTAGTATAAATACTATACTAAATTTTCATTATGACTGACAAACAATTCAAAATAAAACTTACCAGCGGCATGTAGTGGGTAATTGAACATTTTATCCCACCGGTCTTGTATAATGTTTAGAACTCATTTAGGGGTTGGCTTTTTTTTTTGTCTGAAGACTGAACAGTCCTGAATTTTTCTGAAGACTGAATAGGGATTGAAATCTGAACCTGAATGACATTTTTTTTTTCTCAAATCTGAATGTACTGTCAACATGTTTGTTTTTTAAAAATAAAATTGTCTGAAAATACGTAATTTTACATTTATACCTATACTAATTAAAAGAAGTAATTTAACATGCACCATTTTTTATAACATTTTGTATTTTTTTTACAAACAAAGTTCAATTTAACAAAATAAAAAATTAATCAAATAATATAATTTTGCATGTTCTGCAAACAAAGTTTAAGTTAAATTTATTGTCAAAAAAAAGTTCAAGTTCAAATTCAATTTTTATGTTGTCCATGTTTCCGGTGAATATAATTCATGAAACCATTTTTGTTTTTTGGTTTCCTGGATCATATGCACCGGAAACCAAATAAAAAAAAGTTCTTGAATTTTTCATATACAATAATTCTATAACATCTTCAAGCCACGAAATCTACTCAATATAATAGACAAATTTATTGAGCACTATAAGAATAGTTAGATAAAAAAATAAATAAAGAGTTCTTACCGGGATTTGGCAAGAGAGAAATTCAATTGTTCAATCTCTGAAAAATTTCATTATGAAAAGTAATTAGGGTTTTTTTTTTCTTTCTAAAACCTGTTTAAATAAGAAATGTGTTAAAAGAAATTTTTTTACACCATATCAAATTAAGATAAATTTGGAAATATATCTTTTTTTGGAGGATAGACTTGTAAGAGAATATTTTAATTGTAATACAGTGATTTGAAATTAAGTTAAAAGTCAGGATTTCTTACTTTTTATTTTAAGTTGTTTTTTGATATTTTTAAGTTGTTTGACCACTTAAAAAAATAAACAAAACAACTTAATGAGTTCAATTCAGACCCATTAAGTTTTAAGTGAAAAAAATAAACGACCCCTTACTCCCTCTTTGTTGTTTTACTGCATCTTTCGTCACACGCATTAACTTATACACGATAGGCATAGTGGGTACAACTTCTATATCAACCAATCTCAAAACCTGGTATAGTGGCTCATATATTTTAATTACAGAAGCCACATTATCCCAAAACGCTAAATCTAAAATATGCCGTTCTATCCTTTTTCCATTTCCTGTTCGATTTAATTGATTTGCAGCCCATACATCACTGGTAAATAATTGTTTCAAATTTGTCTTTTTTTTCAAAAGACTATCAAGGGCAATATGATTGGTCACAAATCGAGTTGCACCTGGCCGCACTATCTCCCCTTTACAAACTTTCTTCATTTGCGATAGTAATCATCCATGATTATATAAATTTGTAAATGCTTATTCTAAAATAATTTTCAATCTAAATTATTTTAACAATAATTTAATTGTTTAGGATTTAAAAAATTATTTTAATAATATGCAAAATATCCATGGACTTTCGAGGTGAAATTCATGAAATTTTGAGAATATCGGGATATTTCGGGAATATCGGGAGATTTTTACTGATATTTCGAAATCGGTCGGATATTTACAGAATATTAGATATTTACCTGTTTCGATATCGGTTCCTCCAAAATACAGATATTTCGATAGATATTTCGGTATATCTATCGATTTTCAGTTCCATGATTATTAGAGATGACAAGCATGCAAAAAAACAAGAAAATAAATATAAATTCCATATTTAAAATGACTTTATACATGCATTTGGAGAAGTACTGCCAACACACTATTTTTTATTATTTATTTCGGGATTTGGAAAAGGATATAAATCAAACTCATAATATTATGGTATCAATGTGAGGAACATACCTCTGTAGTCTGTATTAACCGTTCTCTACCATAAATTTATAATATTTATATATTTCCCCTTCACTTTTTTTTATTCGAGAATTGCACACACTTCGCCATTAACTTTTGCTTGCAAATTGTATAAAGTTTATTTGTCTTCGATTGACTACTGTCACCTTTAGCCATTGAATAATCTTCACGTATGAAGTGTCCAAAGAGTCCTAGATTAACTATATTCTTAATTTTAGAAATTAAAAAAGTTTAAACATATATTTTTTAAGAAATATATTTAAAAATTTATAAAATAAAACCCATAATCTAAGATGGAGATCGTTAATCTCCTCAAATCAATGGCAGAGGAGATTAAAATATCCTCTGATTGGAATCTGCAAGAAACTATTTACCTTTCGCTGTTGTCTTTTAACGAGGAATGACTAACGTAAGGGAATGACTAACGTAAGGGGGATCGTATGTAATTTCGAATAAAAATTATATATGCATGCAACTAGGGGACGTTTGTGCAATTTGCACTTCTTTCTCCTTTTCCTTCCTAATTTTAATTTACAAAAACCAATAATTAGCACGAATACATAAGGGTGCGTTTGGTATATAGGACAAGACAACGTGAGACAGTTTCTTCTTATCCCACGTTTGGCGCGACCTTAACATGGGACATGACAGGATAAAGTGGGACAAAAATCACAAGAACTTGTCCCACCCAAGACTCTATGACAACTTATCCTATGACATGGAACAAGTGTCAAAAAGACTAATTTACCCTTTAAATTTTCAAACAATTACAAACAATTACAATATATTATATTATATATAAATTATAATTACATATATAATATTATATATATGTATTATAAAATTATATATAATGATATATAATATATTAAATATTTAATAATATATATAAATTATAATTACATATATATATATTATATAATATATATATATATATTATATAATATATATTATAAATTATATATAATATATTAAATATAATAATATATACTATATGAATTAATATATATTGTATAAAATATATATGTAATATATATATATATATATTATACATTATAATATATGTATATAATATAATATAATATATTTTATTATTATATATAGTAATATACTATATATTAAATATTATTACCTATACAATAATATATATATATGTAATAATATTTAATATATCATATATTATATCTTATATATACTCTATATATATAATACAGGATACATATATATATATATATAGTATAATATATATATAATATTATATTTTTTTATTTGTACAAATATTTAATATTATATATATCTTATATATATTATTATATATAATAATATAATATATCATATAATATATATAATATATCATATAATATATAATAATATTACATAATTATAATATATTTTAATTACAATATTTCTATTTGTGTTAAATATAATAATATTGTAATTGTAAACAAGAGGTCATTTGAAACTCTTGTTTTTGTTAAATATTATAATACATTTCAATTACAATATTTATTTAATATTATGAAATACGATACATAAAAATTGTTTAATATTAGACAGAACTAGAAGGATATTCTGGTCATTTGAACATTTTATCCCGTCATGTCCCAGCCATACCAAACGTATAACAGTACAGTCCACAGTTCTGTCACAGACATTTCAAACAAATCATGGAACAACTGTCTAATCCAGTTTAATCCCGTCCCGTTCAATCCAGTTTAATCTCATTCCGTCCAGTTTCGTCACCGTACCAAACGCATCATAAATATCTTTCAACATGACACACAAGCATGATTTTAAACTAATTAAGCGTATCAAAATTCTATTCACGACTAATTATACAGACAACCAAATAAAATCTAAAATGGTTGACCATTAATTCCCCCAATTGGCCAAAACCAGTCCAACAACATTGTGTCATAATTCTGAATATTCAAGAGGAGAAAGAAGAGTTTGAATAGGAGAAGTACTTGACAATTCTTATCGAATTTTCAAATTCAAAATAGGCAAATCAAATCAAAGCAAATCAAATCAAAGCAAATCAATATCATTTACGAAATTGGTACTTCGAGAAAAAGACAAAATTTTGAAGAATCGGAAGAGACTAGAGATAAAAAGTAGGGGGAAAAAATTAGAATATTGAATATTAAAGACGAAACATAGGAGAGAAGAAATAAAAAATAATTATTAATGATGCAAGCGGAGATAATAATAATAATAATAATAATAATAATAATAAATATATAGAATAATTTGTCCAACGTACACGTCTCCAAAGTCTAACACTAACTACTATAAAATTGTGTCAAATCATATCAAATATTTTGTCTTTCTATCTTTTAATATTCATGTATTTGCCTGTTTAGTTAGACTTACATGATTACATGTAATTTATTGAGGAATCTATTTGATATTTTTACATGATTTCAGAATTCACGGATTTCAAACAAGTAAAACATAGTTAAAAAAAACAGGGATTAAATTGATGAGTTTTTCTCTGGGAGTAAAAGATCATCTTCGTCTAAACATTTAGTCAAGTAATTTGTTTATGAATTATGACTAAAAGATTTATGAAACAAAGGTTGAAAGAGATCTCAAATAATGTTTTTTTTGATAATAGAAAGAGAGAAAAGGTTGACAATCAAATATAGAATTTAATTAAATACATATTCATAAGTACTGAATATATAACTAGATCATAAAATAATATACATGATCACGATCGAAAGTGATACAGTACCAGGGACTTGTGGGGGCTGCACTCTGCAAAGTTTTTAAACAAATCAAATACAAGTCGTCTAGTTGACCAATAAGCCCAATCTTCTTCTTTTCTTTATAGTTTTCTTTAGTGTTTTTTTTATAGTTTTATACGTTCTTTAATCTGTTTTTACCACACTTTAAACTTTTTATTAATAATATTGGACCACATTTACAAGAACTCTCTCTCTTCATACAAGATAAAATAGTTTATTCTTTTCTATATGCTTATATTTAATTTACCTTTTTTCGAGAGTTTCCTTATTATATTAAAATTGATTTAGTATTAGTTTGATTTAATTAAATTTGTTCGTGATTTGTTTGTTGCTAGAATCAAATAGCATATAGATACAATTATTTGTGTATTAGTTTGTTGAAACATTTTTTTTTATTATTTGGTGATTAAAATTATTTTTTCTTGGCTTCAATTTATTTTGTGGAATATATTTTTCCATAAAAACTTGATTGTATAGTTTTCAAGGTAGTTATTAATATGACACACGTATGTTGATTGATCTCTTCCAACTGGTCTATGAATTTGGTAGTTTGGATTTACCCAATTTGGTGGATATTGTTGATCTGCATGTATAGATATTGCATATGATATTTGTGAAGAAGGATAATCAAATATATTGCGGCTAGTATAACTATCATAATATGGTACATGAGAACCTAAACTTATCTGCGAATCACCTAAAGAACTATTTTTTGTGTTTATATTTATTGATGAGAGAGTCATATTCAATTTTTTTTTATCAATTTGACTTGTTCCTCCGTATTGTCTAAGATAATTTTAATGAAAATTACCTGCATAGCTATTCATAATTCTGAATATTCATACCTCTGAATATTCAAGTGGAGAAAGAAGAGTTTGAATAGAAGAAGTACTTGACAATTCTTATCGAATTTTCAAATTCAAATTCAAATTCTTTTTTATCGAATTTTAATAGATAAAT
The DNA here is from genome assembly GCA_033220585.1 of Dipteronia sinensis. Classification (NCBI taxonomy): domain Eukaryota; kingdom Viridiplantae; phylum Streptophyta; class Magnoliopsida; order Sapindales; family Sapindaceae; genus Dipteronia; species Dipteronia sinensis. Next base: position 3,992,398 of record CM065638.1, on the reverse strand, counting down.
CAAATCAAATCAAATCAAATCAATATCATTTACGAAATTGTTACTTCGAGAAAAAGACAAAAATTTTTAGGATGGAAGAGAGGAGAGATAAAAAGTAGGGAAAAAAATTAAAAATATTGAATATAAAAGACGAAATATAGGAGAGAAGAAATAAAAAATAATAATTAATGATGTGGGACACTGTGGGAGGAGATAATAATAATAATAATAAACATATAGAATAATTTGTCCAACGTACACGTCTCCAAAGCCTGCTATAAGATTGTGTTAAATATGTCAAATATTTTGTCTTTCTATCTTTTAATATTCATGTATTTGACTGTTTAGTTGGACTTACATGATTACATCCGATTTATCGAGTACTCTATTTGATATTTTTACATAATTTCAGAAATCACGGATTTCAAAAAAGTAAAACATAATTAAAAAAACACACGGGGATTAAATTGATGAGTTTTTCTCTGGGATTAAAAGATCATCTTCATCTAAACATTTAGTCAAGGATAATTTGTTTATGAATTATGACTAAAAGATTTGTGAGACAAAGGTTGAAAGAGATCTCAATTAAATTTTTTGTTAACAATATTGGACCACATTCGTAAGAGGAACACATTTGTAAGAACTCTCCCTTCGTACAAAGTTATATAGTGTTAGGTTTCAGAGACAGTTTGAAACCTTAATACTCATTTCCTGTTCTTTATACTTGTAAGATTCACTTATCAATAAAACAAGAAATATACAAATACCAGTAAACAACAACATACAAATTTAATAAATCCTAAAATCAAGAAACCTAATTGATTTGTTCTTAGAATAATAATCTGCACATCTGATTGATAGCAGATACAAGAACAGAGTCAAGAAGAGTATTCTTAAGAATCTGAGAATCAATTTAAACAGAAACAGAAATATAAGCACAGAAAGATATGAGTAGAGCTAGAAAAGTAAATCGACACAAGATTTATCGTGGTTCAGTCTATAAAAGACCTACATCCACGTTGAGCCTACACAGAGAGGGCTCTATCACTATATGAGTATTCTTTACAAACCAAAAACACTCAACTAACCCTTACACAAACCCAGAAGACCCAGAATCACCTAGATCTGTTACCACAAGCAACCAGACCCTAAGAACTTCTCTTAAATCTACAAATATACACTGTAATCACTCAGCTTTTACAAGAAAAGTACTCAGAGAACACTCAGGCCTCACACGAATACAAACATGCAGATTATACAACACAAGAAGATGAAGATCGCTATATTTCTCTCAAGAACACTCAAGAACAATCGAGAACTTTTAAGAGAAAAGAGAACTCTAGAAAACCTAATTCTGAGAAAAAACAAAACGAATGACTTTCTCTCTCTTTAGCTTTGTTTATATATGCCTATCTTCCGACTCAGCAAGCAATCCACTGAAGCCAATCATGCAGCTCCACATCGGATTAAAAATCTGTGACTCAGCACACTGATCTGTTGAGATAAGGATAACCACAAAAAATTGTCACCGTTTCCTTTTAAACCCTTTTGGGCCTGACTGATGCTGTAGACTAGGAACCTGGTCTTATTGGGTTTGTTATTGGGCTTCTGGATTGGGTAAGCACCTGATGAGCTAATAATCAACATATTCCACCTTAGTTCATCACCTCTCATATAGTAGAAGAGTCTTCTCTGTGATACCTGGCTCAAAACACAATAAAAAATAGTCAGCCATAATCTCCTATCTTAAGCAGGTTTAAGCAATGCTTAAACTTGCTATAAGATACTATTTTAGTGCCCATGTCAGCTGGATTATCTTCAGTGGAAATCTTTTCCACATGAACTATACCATTAGAGACTTGGTCTCTAATAAAATGATACTTGACTTCTATATGTTTAGTTCTTTCATGGAAAACAGGATTTTTAACTAAATGCAATGCACTTTGACTATCAGTATAAATGACAGCTTTTCCACTAAAAATATGTATCTCTCCTAAGAGGCCTTGAAGCCAAATTGCTTCCTTAATTGCCTCTGTGACAGCAATGTATTCAGCCTCTGTTGTGGACAAGGCCACAACTGGCTGAAGCTGACTTTTCCAGCTAACACAACTACCTGCAATTGTGAAGAAATATGAGGATGTGGACCTCCTCTTATCTCTATCACCATCATAATCAGAATCTACATATCCTACAAGGTCTATTACAGTATTAGAGCAATCATAAATCAGTCCTACAGTAGTTGTAGAACTGATGTATCTTAACAGCCACTTCATGGCATTCCAGTGTCCCTTTCTAGGGTTAGCCATGTATCTGGCTAGGACACTAACGGTTTGGGCTAAGTCTGGTCTAGTGCTAATCATTGAGTACATGATGGAACCGGCAGCACTAGCATATGGGACAGACTCCATATATCTAGACTCTTCAATAGATCTAGGTGACAAAGCTGCAGATAAAATGAAATTGGAGGATAGAGGAATATTTACTGGTTTACAGTTCTTCATAGCAAATCTATCTACCAATTTTAACAGATAGTTACACTGTTTTAGGCTCAGTTTTGACTCATCTCTAGTCCTCTCAATTTCAATACCTAAAATCCTTTTGCATTTCCTAAATCATTCATATCAAACTCAGATTTAAGTTTCTTCTTTAAATCCTTAATCCTAGACATGTTCTTACTAGCTAATAGCATATCATCAACATATAAAAGTAAATAGACAGAATTTTGAATATTATCACTATCAAAGTAAAAACATGCATCATATTTACTTTTAATAAATCCAATGCTAGTAACAAAAGTATCAAACCTTTTATACCATTGTCTAGGGGCTTGTTTCAGCCCATACAAGGATTTTCTAAGAAGACAAACATGGGAGGGATGAGTTTTGGACTCAAATCCCTCCTGTTGAGACATATAGATGGTTTCATCTAAGTCTCCATGTAAAAAAGCAGTTTTAACATCCAATTGCTCTAATTCTAAGTTGTAATGGCTAACTAAAGCAAGAATGATCCTAATGGTTTTATATTTCACAACAGGGGAAAATATCTCATTATAATCTATGCCTTCCCTTTGAGTGAACCCTTTTGCCACTAATCTAGCCTTATATCTAATGGGATCATTCTGCCCTACTCCCTCTTTTATTTTAAACAACCATTTACATGCAACAACCTTATGTTTATCAGGTTTTCTAATCAGAATCCATGTCTGGTTTTTCTCAAGAGATTCCATCTATTCTTTCATGGCTTGCTGTCATTTATGCTTGTCAATGCAATTGACAGCCTCACTAAATGTCTTAGGTTCAGAATTCTCCAGTTCTTGGCCAGTGCACAATGCAAAAGATATAAAATCTGCATTTGCAAATTTACTGTTAGGTTTAATTACCCTTCTATCCCTATCCCTAACAAGCTCATAATCAGCTAGAGACTTACTGTCCTCAGGCTGATTCTGACCCTCTTCCACCTGATGTAGATCATCAGAATGGGCAGCCCTATCAACTACAACCTGATCTGAATCAAGTGGGACAGAATCAAGTGGTGGGCTGCCAACTTCCACCTGAACCTTGTTTCCATCATCCTTTAAAGGATCTGGATCAGATTCAGATGATTGATTCTTATCCTTACAAGGCATCCTAGACTCATCAAATACTACATCCCTACTTATTATCACCTTAAAACCCTTTTGGTCCCTTAACCAAATTCTATAACATTTAACACCTAAAGGATAACCTAGAAACACTCCTTTCAAGGACCTAGGTTCTAACTTCCCCTCAGATTGGTGTGCATAGGCAGCACACCCAAACACTCTTAAGTGTTTCAGACTAGGAGGCCTCTCTGTCCAAATCTCTTCAGGGGTTTTAAGTCCTATAGCAGTGGAGGGTGATCTATTGATCAAATAGACAGCTGTAGAAACAGCTTCCCCCCAAAAATTCTGGTCTAAACCAGCACCTAAAAGTAGGCATCTAACTTTCTCTAAGATGGTCATATTCAATCTCTCAGCCACCCCATTCTGTTGTGGGGTATGTCTAACTGTCCTATGTCTTAAAATGCCTTGTTCTTCACAAAATTTGTTAAATTTTTCATTACAAAATTCAAGATCATTATCAGTTCTTAAAATTTTAATTTTCTTTGAGGTTTGGTTTTCAACTAGCCTCTTCCAAGCTTTGAAACTCTCAAAAGCTTGATCTTTGGACTTTAAAAGATAAATCCAAAGTTTCCTAAAATGATCATCAATGAGGGACAGAAAATATTTGTTCCCTCCATGAGATGGGACCTTGGAAGGTCCCCACAGATCAGAATGTATGTATTCTAAGATCTGTTTTGAGGTGTGTTGAGCATTGCTAAAGCTGATTCTATGCTGTTTTCCTAGGACACAATTCTCACAAAAATCTAGCTTGCTAACTTGATCCCCATTTAGGAGATTTCTCTTGCTCAACTCTAAGATACCTCTTTCACTCATATGACCCAATCTCATGTGCCATAACACACTATTGTCACTGTTTTTAGAAGCTACATTGGCAGCCTCATTAGTGACTGTTTCACCTCTAAGGACATACAACCCATTCTTCTTGTAACCTTTAAGGACAACAAGAGAACCCTTAGAGGCTTTTAAGATACCTTTCTCAGCCTTATAGGAGTAACCCTCCTCATCTAGGATACCTAGAGAAATGAGATTTCTCTTAAGGTTAGGCACATATCTAACATTCTTAAAGACCCTAATCATCCCATCATACATTCTAATTCCTACTGATCCTATTCCCTCCACATTACAATGTTGATTGTTACCCATCAACACACTGCCACTGTTGAGTTCTTGGAACTCAGTTTACCATTCTCTCCTAGGACACATGTGGAATGAGCAGCCTGAGTCAAGGATCCATTCAGAATTCATATCCTCAGTGCTCACAGCTAAAACCTCACTAGGTTCATAGGAATTAGATGCAATAGCAGCATCACCCTCAGTTTGAGTTTTATCTTGCATTTTCTTTTTAAATTCATAGCAGTATTTCTTAATATGGCCTTCTTTGCCACAAAAGTAGCATTTCCTAGAGCCATTTCTAGTCCTGGACTGTGATCTGTGATTAGGTGTCTTACTCCTATGTTTACCCTTATTGTTAGAGTTGTTACCATTAGGTTTTACAGGCTGCCTACCTCTAACAAATAAGTTTTTCCCACTGTCTTTCTTTTCAATTTTAAGCTCTAATTCTTTAGATTTTAAAGCTGATACACACTCTTCAAGTGTGAGAGAAGTCCTGCCATATTTAATGGCAGCCTTGACATCCTTGAAGGAGTCAGGCAGTGAGTTTAGGAGAATGATAGCCTCATTCTCTTCACTCAGCTTATCATTTTCTCCTGCATTAGCTAGTTCTAATGTCAACTTCTTGAATTCATCAAGGTTCTTTCCTAGAGTTTTACTAGGGTCCATTTTGAAACTAAAAAGTCTTTCTTTTAAGTATATTTTATTAGTCAAAGACTTGGTCAAATATAGGCTTTCAAGTTTCTTCCAGAGACTACATGCAGAAGTTTCATCATTTACTTCTCTTAAGACATTATCAGACAAATTTAAAATGATGGTTCCTAATGCCATTTCTAACATATCATGCTTTTGTTCATCAGAAAGACTACTAGGCAGTTTATCAACACCTTCAATGGTCTTGAGGATTTTCTGTTGGGAAAGTAAGGCTTTCACCTTCCTTCTCCAAATCCCGAAATCCCCAGTGCCATCAAATCTATCTATTTCAAACTTCATATTGAAAACAGAACTATTAAATTTACCAAACTGGTGATCTGGTTGCAGTTCCTGGGTGCTCTCCGCTTCACTGGAGCTCCCTTCTTCTCCAGAGGACTCTTCAAAGCTTGAAGGTTCTGTCGCCGGTGGATCTGACTCCTGTATGGTCGCCGTTGCTGCTAGTATGAGGCTCTGATACCACTGTTAGGTTTCAGAGACAGTTTGAAACCTTAACACTCATTTCCTGTTCTTTATACCTGGAAGATTCACTTACCAACAAAACAAGAAATATACAAATACCAGTAAACAATAACATACAAATTTAATAAATCCTAAAATCAAGAAACCTAATTGATCTGTTCTTAGAATAATAATTTGCACATATGATTGATAGCAGATACAAGAACAGAGTCAAGAAGAGTATTCTTAAGAATCTGAGAATCAATTTAAACAGAAACAGAAATATAAGCATAGAAAGATATGAGTAGAGCTAGAAGAGTAAATCGACACAAGATTTATCGTGGTTCAGTCTATAAAAGACCTACATCCACGTTGAGCCTACACAGAGAGGGCTCTATCACTATATGAGTATTCTTTACAAACCAAAAACACTCAACTAACCCTTACACAAACCCAGAAGACCCAGAATCACCTAGATCTGTTACCACAAGCAACCAGACCCTAAGAACTTCTCTTAAATCTACAAATATACACTGTAATCACTCAGCTTTTACAAGAAAAGTACTCAGAGAACACTCAGGCCTCACACGATTACAAACATGCAGATTATACAACACAAGAAGATGAAGATCGCTAAATTTCTCTCAAGAACACTCAAGAACAATCGAGAACTTTTGAGAGAAAAGAGAACTCTAGAAAACCTAATTCTGAGAAAAAACAAAACGAATGACTTTCTCTCTCTTTAGCTTCGTTTATATATGCCTATCTTCTGACTCAGCAAGCAATCCACTGAAGCCAATCACGCAGCTCCACATCGGATTAAAAATCTGTGACTCAGCACATTGATCTGTTGAGATAAGGATAACCACAAAAAATTGTCACCGTTTCCTTTTAAACCCTTTTGGGCCTGGCTGATGCTGTAGACTAGGAACCTGGTCTTATTGGGTTTGTTATTGGGCTTCTGGATTGGGTCAGCACCTGATGAGCTAATAATCAACAAATAGTTTATTCTTTTCTATTTACTTATATTTTATTTACTTTTTTTCTTAGAGTTTCCTTATTACATTAAAGTTGATTTAGTATTAGTTTGATTTAATTAAATTTGTTCGTAATTTATTTGTTGCTAGAATCAAATGGCATACAGATACAATTATTTATGTGTTAGCTTGTTGAAACATTTTTTTTTCTACTATTTGATGATTAAATTTTTTTTTTCTTGACCTCAATTTATTTTGTTAGAATATACATTTTGAGGGGTTAGATATATTATATCTAATGACTCGTTGTGTATTTACTTTTTATTAATGAAATTCATATTTTTATTAAGATTGTTTAAAAAAATTTATAACTATTATTTAGTTCAGCCCCATCGGATAGAAAATCATGAATTCCCCTGTGATACATTATCACCTCCCATATTCCCATTGTAATGCTTTGTTTATTCATGAAATGTGTAGACGTGCATGCATCTTGAATGTTTAGCCTAAACATCAATGCCATGGAGAAAATAAAAAATAAGCCTTACTATTGTGGAATATTGTAGAGAATTCTGGAATGTAGTAGATTCATCACCACACCAATAAATTGCCTAGTGTCCTCACGCGTGGAGACAAATCAAAGATGAACTTTATTCTAGTGACCAGTGGCAATTTGGTGTCACTTTATGATCAATTGCAAAGCCTTATAAATAGACTTGTTTTGTTGTTTTGTGGATTTGTTTTTTGCATGTAGAACCAAGAGCTGATAAGCTGCCTTTGAATTAATACAATGAGAAAATAAAAGTCAATAATAAGAATAATTTTACTCTCTCATCTTTATCTCTACGTATTATTATTGTTTTAATTTTATTATAACACGTTATCAGCACAATGCTGCTATTTTTAAACCCTGAAGTTCTGAATTTATTACCACAAGAGCCTGAAGTTCCTGAATTTATTACCAGAATCTGACGTTTCTGAATTTATTATTATTAGAACCCGAGCTTCCAGATTTTTATTTATTAAATACCAGGATCTGCAATTCTGAATTTACTTTCTCGCATTTTATTTTTACGCAATTTACTTCCTCGCACTTTATTTACTTTTACGCAATTTTTATTTAAACAATTTGGTCACCTGTCCGGAACCTGAAGTTCATGGATTTATTTATCATTGCCGGAACCTGAAATTTTTGGATTTATTCCTTTATATATCTGAAGATTTAAATTCTTCGGATTTTATCAGACCAGAACTTCTGACTCTTATTGTGATTTTCAGATAGCTAGAAGCTGTAATAATGGCAAAGCTGTAATAATGGCAAAGTTTGCAAGTTTGAAATTTACTGCACTAGAAGTGTCCGGGGAAAATTACATGTCATGGGTTATTGATGTCAGACTACTCCTAAAATCAGAGGGCTTATATTATACTATTGAAGATGGGGCTGAAGCAAATGAGCAAGATAAATCTACTACCATGGTCATTATCCGTCGCCATTTGCATGAGGATCTAAAAGCTCAATACCTAACTGTCACAGAACCAGAAATTCTATGGCAATAACTGAAAAACTGATTTGATAACCAACCCGATGTTGCATTACCAAATGCAAGGTATCAGTGGCAACATTTACGTTTTCAAGACTTTAAATCAGTCTCCGAGTATAATTGTGTTTTATTCAGAATCACTACATTGCTGAAATTGTGTGGTCAGGATGTAACAGAAAATGATATGCTGGAAACAATATTTACAACCTTTCATGCCTCTAACATGATATTACAATAGCAGTATCGAGAACAGCGATTCTTAAAATATTCAGAGCTAATCTCATGTCTCCTGGTTGCAGAGAAAAATAACGAGCTTTTAATTAAAAATCATGAATCACGCCCGACGGGCTCTACAACATTCCCAAAAGTGAATGCTAACACTATTGGAGGACATACTAGCGGTCGTGATAGCGGTCACGGTCGCAGGTTCCTACCGTGGTCTTGGTCCTAACTGTGGTCGTGGCAGTGGTCGGGGTCGTGAAAGATCATATGATTATTTTGGTCCGGGTGGTTATAATCAAAACACTCCCCAGAAGCGGAATGTTTATAAAGCCAGACCAGATAAAGAGAATGGTATCCAAAATGTGCCTAAGAAGGATGATAGCGTTTGTTTCAGATGTGACTGTCATAACCATTGGTCACGTACATGCCGCACACCTAAACATCTGGTTGAGCTTTATCATGCATAGATCAAAGAAAAGGGAAAAGAAAAGAATCCTGAAACCAACTTCATGGAAGATTCAGATTTTATGGATATCACCCAGTTTAATGTTTCTGATTTCCCAAATGATCTGACTGATAAAGTAACCACTTCAACTGGTGATGGAAATGTCCGTACCAATTAAGCACTGCTTGTAATTTGTTTCATTATCATGTGAAATGTTTATATAAATATTCCTTATGTATATATTCCTATTTCTTTTACCACTATATCTGATATGTACTTTATTTATTTTTGTTTTTGTTGTTGTGAATAGATATGTCCTTAAACGATAAGTTGGGTGACATTGAAAAGCATAATACATGAGATATATGTCTAGCATATAGTGCGACGACACATACGATTCTGCAGAATCAGAAATACTTTTTGAATTTAACTCTGTTGAAAGCAAATGTTAATACAATATCAGGTCCGGCAGATCTGATAGAAGGCTCGAGTATAGCCATGATATTATTACCAAATAATACTAAATTATGTATCAATGACGATTTATATTCAAGTAGATCCAGAAGAAATCTGCTCAGTTTCAAAAATATACAGTGTAATGGATATCACCTAGAAACTATAAATGATAAGAATATTGAGTATCTATGCATTACTTCTCATAATTCAAGCCAGAAACTCATTATGGAAAAGCTGCGTGTTTTATCATCTGGATTATATTACACTCTTATAAGAGGTGTAGAGGTTTATACAGTTATGAACCAGAAGTTCTCAAATCCAAAAATATTTATGCTTTGGCATGACCGTCTAGGTCAACCGGGACCTACAAGGATGTGTAAAATTATTGAAAATTCTCATGGACATCCATTAAAGAACCAGAAGATTCTTTTATCCCATGAAAATTTACTTACTGCATGTTCATAAAGGAAATTAATAATAAAACCATCTCAATCTAAGGTTGGCTTTGAATCCCAGTCTTTCTTACAAAGGATTCAAGGGGACATATGTGGACCTATTCATCCACCAAGTGGTCCGTTCCACTATTTTATGGTCCTAGTTGACGCATCCATCAGATGGTCACACGTCTGCTTATTATCAACACGCAATATTGCTTTTGCAAGGTTACTCGCACAGATTATCAGGCTTCAGACACATTTCCCAATCATCCGATTAAATCAATACGTCTTGATAATGTTGGTAAATTTACTTCCAAGACATTTGATGAATATTGCAGATCAGTTGGGATTGAAGTTGAACATCTAGTTCCACACGTTCATACTCAAAATGGATTAGCAGAGTCACTTATCAAGCGTCTCCAGATAATTGAAAAAACTTTATTATTACGAACACAATTACCAATTTCTGTTTGGGGACATACTATTTTACATGTTGCTGCATTAATTCGTCTTTGTCCCACTTCTTATCATCAATATTCTCCAGTACAACTTGTATTTGACCACCAATCAGATATTTCTCATCTGCGTATTTTTGGTTGTGCAGTATATTTCCCAATTGCACCTACACATAGAACTAAAATGGGACCCCAACGTCGTTTGGGAATATATGTTGGTCTAGATTCACCATCAATTATTAGGTATTTGGAACCTTTAACTGGTGATCTTTTTACTGCAAGATTTACAGATTGTCATTTCGATGAGAAAAATTTCCCATCATTAGGGAAAGGAAAAACTTCTCCTGAAGAGAAGCGTGAATTTTCTTGGAAAGTCCCTAGTCTAATTCATCTTGACCCATACACCTCTCAATGTGAGAATGAAGTACGAAAGATAGTTCACCTTCAAATAATAGCAAATCAGTTACCAGATGCATTTACAGATGCTACTAGGGTAATAAAATCATACATCCCAACTGTTAATGTACCGGCACGGGTGATTGTTCCAGAAGAACGATCTAAACAAATAATAGCAAATGAATCATCTACTGTATGCCAGAAAGATGGTAGACCACTTGGTTCGAAAGATATTGTTCCCCGGAGGAAGAAAAGAAAATATCAGGATCATATTTCTGAAATTATAAATAAATCCACTTTCTCTAAATCAACTCCACAAGAGTTAGATGTCCCTGAAAGGACACAAGAAACCCCCGGAGGGGAAGGAATCTCTAAAGAGATACAAGAACATAGAAATGAGGAAATTTCTATAAATTATACAAGAGGAATGTGGAATCGTGAGGAAACAATCATCGATGATATATTTTCGTACACAGTGGCTACCGAAATTTTAAATGATGATTATGAGCCTTATGACCTCGACGATTGTAGGCAAATGTCTGACTGGCCTAAATGGAAAGAAGCAATTCAAACATAATTGACTTTATTAACCAATCGTAAAGTATTTGGACCAATAGTACAGACGCCTGAAGACGTTAAACCTGTTGGATACAAATGGGTTTTTGTACGAAAACGTAATGAGAAAAATGAGGTGGTGCGATATAAGGCATGACTCGTAGCACATGGTTTCTCACAAAGACCAGATATTGATTTTGATGAGACGTATTCACCAGTGATGGATACAATTACGTTTCGATTTCTGATAAGTTTGGCTGTCTCAGAAAGACTTGAAATGCGTCTTACAGACGTAGTAACTTCCTACCTATATGCCTCACTCGATTCAGATATTTATATGAAAATCCCTGAAGGATTTAGTATGCCAGAAGCATACAGCTCGAGACCTTGCAATTTATATTTGATTAAATTACAAAGGTCATTATATGGATTAAAGCAATCTGGGCGCATGTGGTACAACCGCCTTAATGAATATTTGATTAAATAGGGATATATTAATAATCCTATATGTCCATGTGTCTTCATAAAGAAATCAGAATCTGGATTTGCTATTATAGCAATTTACGTTGATGATATGGATTTGATTGGAACTCCTGGAGAGTTCCTGAAAACTATTGAATATTTAAGAAGAGAATTTGAAATGAAAGACCTGGGAAAGACAGAATTTTATCTCGGCCTGGAGATTGAGCATAAATCAGACGGAATACTTATCCATCAATCAACATATATTGAAAATAGTCTGAAAAGATTTAATATGGACAATGCCATCCATTAAGTACTCCTATGATTGTTAGAAATCTTGATCCTAAGAAAGACCCATTTCGACCACTTGAAGATGGTGAAAAGATACTTGGTCATGAAGTACCATATCTTAATGCAATCGGTGCTTTATTATATCTGGCTCAATGTAATAGACCAGATATCGCATTTTCAGTATACTTGCTTGCTAGATTCAGTTCAGCACCAACTCGAAGACATTGGAATGAGATTAAACATCTTTTTCATTATCTTCATGGAACGTGAGATTTAGGATTATATTATTCAAAATCCAACAACTTTTCAGGTTTACTTGGTTATGCTAATGTCGGGTATCTATCTGATCCCCATAAAGCTCGTTCACAAACGGGATATGTTTTTACCTATAATTGCACAACAATCTCCTAGCGCTCCACAAATGAAACTCTTGTGGCTACCTCCTCTAATCATTCAGAGATCCTTGCACTTCATGAAGCAAGTCGATAATGTATTTGGCTAAGGTCAGTTATTTATCATATTCAAAATACATGTGGATTTTCACTATCTACAGAAATGTCGACACCGATATTTGAAGATAATGCAGCTTGTATTGCTCAAGTTAGAGGGGGATATATCAAAGGAGATAAAACCAAACATATTTCTCCTAAATTCTTCTATACTCATGAACTTCAACAGAGCTGACAAATTGATGCTAAACAAATATAGTCTAAAGATAATCTTGCAGATTGTTTACGAAAGCATTGCCTGCATCAACTTTTGAGAAACTGGTATATGGGATTGGTATGTGTCGACTCTGCAAATTACATGATTGATATTGGAGTTTTATATAGGAGGATCGCGGGGGGGGAGGGGGGATTTGAATGGACATACTGTACTCTTTTTATTTTACCGGATTTTGTCTCACTGGGTTTGACCGTAAAGGTTTTAATGAGGCAGTTCTGAATACGTCCAATGCCACTTGATCCATAAGATCGTTGTATATATTTTGTTCAGGTTTTTATCTCATTGGATTTTTCCTAACAAATTAAGATATAAGTGATGATAATCCAAAGGGGAGTATTGTGGAATATTGTAGAGAATTCTGGAATGTAGTGGATTCATCACCACACCAACAAATTGCCTTGTGTCCTCATGGGTGGAGACAAAACAAAGATGAACTTTATTCTAGTGACCAGTGGCAATTTGGTGTCACTTTATGATCAATTGCAAAGCCTTATAAATAGAGTTGTTTTGTTGTTTTGTGGATTTGTTTTTTGCATCTAGAACCAAGAGCTGATAAGCTGCCTTTGAATTAAGGGCAAATTACACTGAACCCTTTGATGTTTGGACAAGTTACACTTAGATGGATAAGTTTCTTTATTATACACTAACACCCCCAAAATTTAAATTTGACTTTAAAAATACCTAAAATGCCTTTAGTTATATTATTTTACACTTTATTTTTTTTTACCTTTTAATCAAACACTTTATAAACTTTAATAAAATAAAAAAATTAAACAAAAGATATGATTCATTAAATAAATAAATAGTTTAAATAAATAAATAGTTTTTTAATTAAATAAATAAATAGTTTTTTTAAATTAAATAAATAAATAGTTTTTTTAATTAAATAAATAAATATTTTGAATAAATAAACAATTTTAAAATAAATAAATAAATGAATAGTTTTTAAAAATAAAATAAATAAATAGTTTTAAAAAATAAAATAAATAAATTTAAAATATAAATAAATAAGTGAAAAACTTAAAAACATTAAATTTTTTAAGGATATTCATTAATAGGGATAAGAAAAACTCTAAATATCTAAACTTTTACTGTAAAGATGATGGTGAGAGAAGCTTCAAGATTCCCAACACTTCTTAGATATTTAGAGCTTATATTGTCCCTATTAATATTCGCTTTGTGCTGGGCAAACATGACCCAGTTGGGTGTTTGTTTTGTGTTTTTGGTTGGCTCTGTTTTCTGTTTGGCTGTTCTTGTTTGTCTCTGTTTGTGATGAGGCTGTTGCTGGCCGGTTGTGTGCCTGTTTTGGGTTGTTTGGGCTGTTTGGTTTGTGCTTTTGTGCTCTGTTTCCTTTCCGGTTTCATGCCGATGAATGAACTTATGCTGTTCAAAAAATATATATATTCTTAAAAAAATTAATTTTTTTTAATTTTTTCACTCATTTTTTAAACTATTTATTTATTTATTTATTTAAAACTATTTATTTATTTGATTTTTTTAAGACTTTTTTTATTTAATGTTTTAAATTGTTTATTTACTTAATGTTTTAAAAAATATTTATATATTTAATTTTTTTAACTATTTATTTATTTAATTTTTAAAACTATTTATTTTTTTAAACTATTTATTTATTTAATGAATCATATCTTTAATTTATTTTTTTTATTTTATTAAAGTTTATAAAGTGTTTGATTAAAAGGTAAAAAAAAGTGTAAAATAATATAACTAGGGGCATTTTAGGTATTTTTAAAGTCAAATTTAAATTTTGGAGGTATTAGTGTATAATAAAGAAACTTATCAATCTAAGTATAACTTGTCCAAACCTCAAGGGGTTCAGTGTAATTTGCCCTTGAATTAATACAGGGAGAAAATAAAAGTCAATAATAAGAGTAATTTTACTCTCCTATCTTTATCTCTAATTATTATTATTGCTTATTATTTTATCTATTATTTAATTTTATTATAATACAAATATATTGAAGTTTCTTTTGTAAAATTGTAATTGTTTGTTACCACTTACCATGAAAAATTACCCCATATACTTTCCAATTAAAACAAACTCTTCCCTCTTCATTCAAAATGCACAACAATTTTTTAAATCAACTCGTAATCACAAGTTCACAACAAACAAAGAAAAGAGGAGAGAGGTAGACACTAGAGAGTGAAAGAAGCATTGCCGACTAGAGAAGCACCGACGACGACGACGCCAGCGGACTCAGTAGAGGACGAGCACCAGCATGACGACAAAATGTATAATTGTTCGTGATTTGATAGTGTTTTGGATTTAGGAATTTTGGGACTGTTAGGTTAAAATTTTGAAATTTCCGAAAAAAATTAATAAACATACACCTTGACATTACCAAAATTCTTGTTTGATTTTTCTTGTGATCATGTTATAAGTAAATGATATGCTTAATATCTTTCAAATGTTAGATGTGCATTTTCTGATTACATATATATTTTATATATATATATATATATATATATATATATATATATAGGATCTTTCTATGATCAAGTCATTCTTAACATATCAGGAATAAAGTTACATGAAGTTATGGAACTAACTACTACAAAAAAAAAGTGACCTATAGTGACACATTTTTTTGTAACAAATTTCAAATGTATCACAGTATGTATTATTTTGTGACAAAATTTATTATTTATCATTATGTTTTGTTTAATTGAGACTTTTAAAAAATAATTGTCACAATTAAAAAAACTTCATAATTTATGATAAATAATATGATGCGGATCGGATTGCAAACTCGTTTTTGGGTTGTTTGGAGCACCCAAAACGGGTCTGACTTTGGAGGGTCATAACTTTTGCGTACGGGCTCAGATTCGCTATTATAATATGTTTTCGGAAAGCTCGGGACAAGGCTTGGAAGGGGTCAAAAAAAGGCCGTTTAGATTGTTTTGCGGGCAGTTAAAGTTTCTTGCGCGACAATTTAGTAGTTTTTCGTTTTTATTTGGTTTTCTGTTTTTAGATAGGATTTCTTTTTTTGATTTGATTTAGTAGTTTTTAGTTATCTAGAAGACCTTCGATTCCTTGTGGAAGTCGGATTATTTCTTTTCCTATTTAACTAGTTTGTTTTAGGTTTTGAAGTTCAGTTTTTGGTGAAATAAAATTCATTGAGTTTTTACTCAGTTTTTCCTTTCTTTTTTCCTGTATTCGTTGGAATCAACAGGATTCAAGAACACAGGTTGTTCAAAATCGTGTGATTGTCTTTCTCAAAGCTTTCGTCTGCATCATAATATAATTAGCCACAAAATTACCCTATAAAAAAAAGAAAGATTTTATTTTGTAAATAATTAGGTTTTTAAAAGGAGTGGTGCTATTGGCACACCCCATACTGATCTATTCATGCCCCACCTTTTTAATTATATAATATTCTTTTTTTTCCTTTATCAAAATTACTTAAAGAGACATACAATTTAGGAAAGAAATCTTCTACAAAGTAAATCTATTAAAATCTCACATTCTTTTCAAAAAAAAACCAGTAATCTGTTTCTTTAAAAAAAAATATCTCTTAAACCCTAAAATCTGCTTCTTACATACATATAAAATATTATGGAAGAGTTTGAGAACGATATCAAGAATATGAAAGAATTGTCTAAGAATGATATTAAACATCTTGAAGAATTGTCTGAGAATGACATAAAACAAGAACTGTCTGACAATGATAGTAAGCACCTGGAAACAATTCATTCTCTGGAAATAAGTTTGAAGTTTATTTTTTATTTAGAATGATATTAAGTTGTCGTTGTGTTGAAATACCCTGTTATTTTTTTTATTTTTTTTCGTTTCCATCATGAAATAAGAAGAAGAAAAAACTATAAAAAAAAGAAATAAGAAGAAAAAAATAAATCTATCAATGGAGGTGAGAGAGATGTAATCAGAGATAGAGGAATCATATATGGTATGTATTAAGTTTGAAAAATAAGTAAAATTGGTAGTTTTGGCAATAAACCAAAAAATTTAATAAAAAAATTGTATTTTATTTAAGTAAATCTAAATTTTAAAAAGTTGGGCATGAATAGATCAGTAGGGGTGTGCCAATAGCACCACTCTTTTAAAAGGCATCAGAATCAATAAATTTTATTTTATTTGGAAAAAAAAGGCCACAATCGTGGTGTGTGTGTTTTTTTCCTTATTCCATTTTCACATGTCTCTTGGTTCTCCCTTTGTCACTACCATATCTAGATTTTCTCTTTTCCTTAAACACACTTTTTAGGTTTGAAACTGTGGTTCATCCATAGAAGTCATCAAGATTGTAGAGAAAATCCCGTCTTGATAGAAAAAGGTAAGCTTCTCTTAATTTAATTTTTTTTAATGGTTTGTTTTCTTTTACTTGTTTTTCAGGGCCGGAAATATCAAATTTCGAGTTTCATATAATAAAAGTTTCTTTGAATAAGATATGCATTTTATATAGAATGTTATATATGTTTAGTGATGTTTCTTAATTTTAATTTGTTTTTTAATTTTTTTATCTTTAGTTTCTCTTTTCCTTAAAAACACTTTTTAGGTTTAAAACCGTGTTTAATCTTTAGAAGTCACCAATGTCGGAGAAAATTTGCCTTGACAGAAAAGGTAAGCTTCTTTTGATTTAATTTTTTTAGGGTTTATTTTCTTGTACCTATTGTTCAGGGTCGGAATCTCAAATTCGAGTTTCATATATTGAAAGTTTCTTTGAACAATGTATGTTATATATAGAATTTTATATTTATATTTAGGAATGATTCTTAACTTTAATTTGTTTTTAGTTTTTTTCAGGAACCCATTATTATTATTTCATGATTATAGTTGTTTATTCTTAGATTTCTACATTACATGTTAATATCAGTTGATGTGCATACTAACTGTTTGATTAAATGATTCTTATGGAACAACCAATTGTTTGATGTATTGAAAAAAAAATTATATCCAATTGAAGTGTTAATAAAACACTTTCATCTGTTGCAGATTGTACCTAGACGAAAAGTTTATTCCGATATTTTCATTGACGAAGCATTATAGTGTTGAGGCTTGAAGAACCCTCATCATGATTATCAGGATATAATTGACGTAATGCATTTATCTCGAAATTTGTAACAAATTGGTGTATGTACATTAACAATTTTGTAATATATTTTTTTCACATTCTTTTTTCTTTTTCCTTTCTTTCTTGTGTTCTGATTATCTATCCCTTATTGTACTTTTTGTATTTAAGTTTTCCTTTAGTTAATAACAGTAGAGTGTACCATTATATTAACTATAATTGAATTTGTAACTTGTTATCTTCTTGTTGATTGTCACTAAATTTGTGTAAAACAAACATAATTTTCATATGGTTAACTGTCACTAGGTTTGTGTCTAGTGTCAATTTTTAAATAATTAATTGTCAACAAGTTTATGTATAGTGACACAATTTTAACATGGTTAATTGTCACTAAGTTTATGAATAATGACACAATTTGAAAACAATAATTTGTTAATAAGAAAATGTATAGTAACAAAATCTTCAAACAATTGATTGTCACTAAAATTATATATAGTGACAAAATCTTCAAACAATGAATTGTCACTATATATAAATTCAGTGACACAATTTTATTTTGTCACTAATTAATGTCAAGTGGTAATATGTCACTAAAAGTTATGATTTGTGACAAGTATCAAAAAACTGTCACAAATACTTTTAGTGACGGGGTAAAAGTGACGAATTGTTAGTGACACTCTTTTTTGTCACAATATTGAAATTGTGACAATTTCTTTACTTGTAGTGACAAAAAAATTTTGTCACTATATGTCAATTTTTTTATAGTGAACATTATGTAGTTTGGTCCTGATTTTTGTTTAAGACCAACCTAATTAGAAAAGTATTAATGATAATAATAATATGATGTTGTGGGCCGGTCTAGGAGTTTTATTATGGAATTTCATGATACAAATTTCCTGTATGCACAGCAAAATTCTCGGATTAGAGAGGGGGAAGTAGTGTGGAAACCTCCTGATTCAGGATGGTATAAGATAAACACTAATGTCGCGATAAATAAACTAGGCAAGAAAATTGGTTTTGGTATTGTGATTCGGGATGCTACAGGTTCTGTGGTGGCTTCCAGCTCACAGAGTGTTATCGCTACGTTGTCTCCCCAAGTGGCAGAGGCAGAAGCAATTCTTCGCGGGTTACACTTAGCTCGTGGTTTGGGTTTACTACTGGTGACCATAGAATCGGATGCGGCTATGGTGGTTAAATGGACTAACAAGGGGAGTCATTGTGGTGCGGATGTGGGTCTTGTTTTAGACGATATTGTCGCTATGTCCAGGTCTTTGGGTTGTGGGCTTATAAGCTTTGTGCCACAAAAGGCAAACCAAGTAGTGCATTTTCTAGCATAAAATGCTTTATCTAATATTGAGGATAGGTTTTGGTTGGAGGAATATCCTCCTTGTGTTAGTAGTTTTGTTTTGGCTGATTGCCAAGCTCTTGTTTTGTAATCTCTATTCCTTTATAAAACTTCTCTGATTTAAAAAAAAAAACCCAAAATGGCCTTATTAGTTGGGTAGTTGTAAACTAGCTTTTTTTCCAATGTAATTTGGACCAAAAATGCCTGAGATTGGTGGGTTTTCTGGGCCATGACCAAATATGAATGTGCATGTCCTTAAGCCGATTCATCGGGTGTCCATTTAAAGAAATGCAAATATAAAACAAAACAAAACCAAAAAACTCATTTCTAATCGGAGAGGAGAGCTTTAACGGTGGATCAGTATGCACCATGCATCCCTAATCTTATCGTACAACGTGGCAAGATCGCAACCATACATTCATAATTTGTGATTCTTCGTATATATATTACTATGTGGCAAAAATTTAACGAAAGTGCGCATGTGATGCTTCTGATACATACTAGACATCTTCCCTTAATTGATATTTGATATCCACCCATAGTTGTCGGAGCCCTTCAAAGGTGTGGATAATTTTTCAAATCTTTGTGCTCCTACAACTTTATTTTTGGTTTTTTAATTTTATTTTGATATTATCATGTTTGTAAATTGTAATCGGATACATATACTTGTTAGGAAAGTGACATCTTTATATACATGTATATACTATATTGTATGTGCACTTAGACTGTGGTTTGAATTTAAAGATATTTTGTTCTTTTTTTTTTGTCTTTTACAAGTATTGATTATGGGTTTATTTTCTATAAGAATATAGACTTTTTTGATGTTAGAACGATTCAAAAGTCAAATCTGGTACATGATAAACCGAATAAACATACTTTACCTTTAAATTACATTGAATGATAATATAATTGTATAAAAACACGTACTTGGGATTATATATACTACCGATAAACATTTTCACAACGATTTGAAAAGCATTAGAGCTGATTTTGTTAGTGAATTAATTAACTATAATTCTATTATTCCTTTTAAGAAATGAGATTGAACAAATGGTATAACTTTAATCTTTTCACGCTTATATATAAAAAATTAAATAAATCCCTCAAAACACGAATCTAACTTTTTTTTTTAGAATGGGAAAGTTTTTGGACTCTGTCCAACCTTTAAACTTTGAAACTGGAACATTTTTATCGAGACATGCGATTATATGCTTTATGCTGCCTATTTTTCAATCACAAGAAGCCATGATAGCGATCTCCATTCAATATGCTTATGAAGTGTCATCCATTGTCACACTAACCCAATTGAATATTATATTCAACCAAACGATCGTATAATATTATAAATGAGAATTATTATTCTGGTTCCTTTTAATTATATTTCATATTAAACAAGTATTCTTTTTTACCACTGGCCAAATCAGATAAAAATACTTATTCGATTTAACAATATATTTTCGAGTCGCTACCACCTGTATAAAAAAACCAAAGATTATTTTGTCATAATTCCGTGTAAAAGAAACTTATAATAATTGACAATAAATAACAAAACAATTTAACCCACATATTATTGATAAGTAATTGTAACTCACATTAATTTTTAAACAATAGTCGAATTTTTATCTCATATGATATAGCAATTAAATTGATTTTTAACCATTATTGGAGTGGAATCATTGCATCATCCCATTATATATATATATATATATAAAAAATATTTACATCGGTATTTTGAAATATAATTCGCTACATAAATACATTATTATTGGTTATTTATTAATAGTTGATATATTGAATTGCATAAATATTTTGTAAACTTAAATGATCTAATATCTTAGGAAATTCAAATTAATTCTTAACAAAGACTAGAGATCCCATGATATATTCCTTAAAAAAAATGACACCAATATCCCATATAATTCAAGTTTTGTTGTGGAATATAATTGTTTGGAAAACCCTTTTCTACCACACAAAAGACATATATATGCGATATGGACTATTACAATATTTTAAGTTTGAAAAAGGGGTATGATTCAAACTCACAAACTTTTGAAGGTAGAGAAATGATGGCCTTATAACTCAACCAACCTCACCTTGCCCGCCAATATAACCTATTCTTGGAAAGTTCCTTTAAACCTAAAATAAGGCCAAACCTTGATATTGTTGATTAGAATTCAAAATCCCTTAAAAAAAATCCTCTAAAATACTTTGTCAACCGAACCATATTTCATATACGTTAATATATATCAATGATATTTGTTGGCAACATCTTCCAAGATTTGGCAAAGCTGTCTAGGCTTGGAAAACATTACCATATGGCCAGCTCCATCAACAATCTTGGTTTCTTTAGGATGATAGTTGTCGATCATCATTTGCTGAAACTCCTCCGTAACCACTTCATCTTCTTTACAGAACACAAAAACCCTATCGACTGATCCGAATTTCTCTTTAGTTAGCATACCTTCTTTCGAAAAATCTTCCACAAACAACCCAGTTGGTCTTACTAACATCTTCCCTAGTTCCAAATCCTGCACACATTTTCCCATTTTGTCAATTAATAACTTTTTGGGATTCAGCAGAAAGGTAAACAAATCTCGAATTTATTGTAATAGTTCGAAAAAAAGAAAAATTTGCACCGAAAATCATTTGATAAAAAAACTTATAGAAAACTCACCTCTAATGAGCAGAGTTTGTACATAGTGGTCTTCAGGTAATCAGGACCAAAAATAGCAGAATTTGGAGGTTTTTCCATGCCATTTTCAAATGTAAGCTGGGTATCTAATAATGACTCCATTGGAATGCTTTTAAAAAACTAATAACATAAAACAAAACAAAAATGTACAATCTTATTCAAATCAAGTCAGAACTTGTTAAGTAAAAAGAAAATATGATCAAATAAAATTGACATATAATTATAAAGAGTACGGATCAGGTTTTTGGTAGGATTTCAAATAGCTACCTGTGTCAATTCAATAAAATATCTGTAGTTATTGGAAATCTTTACGGAATTCCGTACCTGATAATTTTAGTAATTAATTATAAGATTGATGAAAGTATATGTACTTACTTGTTGTATGAGAGTTGCTGGTGGAGAGTTGTAATGGGGCATATAAGCAGAAATAAACACTGAAACCGAAATTTTCTCAGGAAACTTTTCCATGGCGAGAGATGTACAGAGGCCGCCATAGCTGTGAGCCACCAGAACCACCTTCTGATCATCTTCTTGAGAGAGAGAAGCCATCAAATCCATCAACGGCTGTACGTAATCTGAGACAGAAGCAATCTCATCGAGACGCTTCGGGTTGACACCAGAAGCGCCTAGGTCTATAGCGGTGACTAGATGGCCAGAAGATTCGAGTAGGGTCAAAACCTTGTACCAGCACCAGGCTCCATGGCAAGCTCCATGAACCAAAACAAAGTGCTTCTTCTCATCATGATTCTCCATATCTGGTTTACTCTCTATCTCTTTTCTCATCTACTCTTATAATGCATAAATATTTATTTATTTTTATTTTTTTGAAATCTGACGTCGAACAAGTTAGTGTCGGTTTAGGATATACCTGAATCAAACACACTATGCGTGGTGGCTGCTAAGAGAAGCATAAGTGACTTTTTGTACCAATTTTTTTTCCTTTTAAATAATGATTTGAGTCATCTAAAGGTCCCAATAAAAAAATAGTAAATTGTGGTAAGGACATTTATAATATGGGTCTGAATTGAGACAAAAACTTGGGTGCAGCCGGATGCACCCAAGAATTTCTCCTGAATTGAACTATTGTAGAGGCCTGTTTGGCAAGGTTCCCAAAAACCATTTTTTAGAGTGTTTGGATTATTTTAGGAAAGAGCTTATGGAACTTAAAAGCTCTTTTACCATAAGCTAAGGCCCAGTTTGGCATTGCTTCCCCAGCTGCTTTTGGGGCCAAAAGTGATTCCTGACCAATGATAGGGTGTTTGGTAAAATTATGGGGAAGTGCTTTTGGTCACTTTTAGCTTCTCCCAACTGAGTTTTTGAGAAGCTACAAATACATGCTTTTAGAAATCAGCTTCTGCTTTTGAAAATGCGCTACAGTGTTTTTTAATGAATTTTTACCCAACTATCCTATTTTACCCTTAGCGTTTCATGACATTTAACAAAATCATTTACCAATCAGATTGATTCATTCAAGCTTCGATTTCTCCTTTCTCTCGCAACAATCATTATTATAATCAATTTTTTTTTTTCCAGAAATCATTATTATCAACAACAATCAACAACCACCCAGAAATCATTATCATCAACCCTAATATTTTTTTTTAGAAATCATTATCAAACACAAAAATCCATCCCCATTTCATCATTATCATTATCAGTCAAACCCACCAGAGAATGATTTTTTTTTCTTAAATCGACAATATGGAGATAATAAATAAATTGTTTAAAAAAAATTATGACATCGCCATCCATTATCATCATCACTTTTTTCTCTTTCAAACCACAAAAAACTCAACAACAACAAAAAAATTTTAAAAAGGAAAGCTGGGTATTTCTACCCCGAATTGTTTTTTTCTTTGCATTTATTTTTATTTTTCATTAAATACAATAAAAAAATCCCACAACCATAAAAATCCCACAACCATCAAATACCATCCAAGTATCCAACCATCATCAATTTAAAAAAAAAAAATTATGATGGTGATGAAGAACAGCCCAGAAGTTGAATCACAAAAAAAAAATTACTTTTTATTTTATTTTGGTGGATATGATGAAGATGAGGTTGGGTGATGATTGTGATTTTGTATTGTGTTGGATTTAAAATTGAAGATGAAGATGAGGTTGGATCTTAGTTGTGAATGAAAGAAGGGAGAGAGAGAAAGAGGGAGAGAGAGGCGGTGAGAGTGAGGTGAGACTTGAGAGTGAGGGAGAGAGAAAGAGATTAGAGTTAGGGTTTGTTTTTATTAATTTTGTTTTTTTTAGTTGTTTTTATTATTTAATTTAATTAAATTTATTAATTTAAATGTATTTAATATATATATATATATAATATTATTTCATTTAAAGTTTAATTTTCAAATGTTTTTGTTTTTTAATTATTTGTAATTACAATTATGTCCTTTTAGTAATTTTACACAATCACAGTACTTTTTACTTCTAGTTTACCAAACACATTGAAATTGCTTTTGGTTCTCACATCACTTTTGAAAATCAGTTTACCAAACACTCAGCTGATTCTATCCACAACAATTCCAAAAGCAATTCCCCCCACAGCAGATCCAAAAGCAATTCCCCCCACAGCACAGCAATGCCAAACTGGGCCTAAGTCTACCTGCTTTCTCTAAAAGAGCTTTGGAGAAAGATCAGGAAGCCAAATTTGGTTTAATGAAAATTTTTAAATTGACACTTTTACCCTTATTACATTAATGAACCACAAAATTATAATCTCAATTGTCTCTTTCCATCTCATTTACGTTTTCCCTTTTACGAGACACACAACTCACGCCAACAATCCAAAGTAGACCTGAAGACGCATCTGGGTTTCCATTTTCGATCATCAACGATGTAGATTGGAAACCCAATTGGGTCTCCATCACCGATGAGCAACGGGTCTCAAAACTATATGTTGAATGAAGACCCAGCGATGGGCGAAGGGTCTTAAAGCCGGAAACCCAACGATAGAGACCCATACCATCATTGCTGATTTACGGTGAACAGTAATATTGTGTAATGGTGGTCTTCTTTGGATTGTCATCCAAGATCTGATTGAAGCAGGGAAAGTTTTAGAGACTGCAAAAGAAAAGAAAGAGGTTTAATGGTTTCAAATCTAGATAACAAAGTAAAAATTAATGAATGTATTTTAAATTAGAAGTTAATTATAATCAGATTTTAAGCTATTACCTTGATGAACTTCATAAAAGTATGATATAGCTGGTCTGGAACTATGAAGATCCACATCCACTCCTTTCATATATATATATATAAAATTTATTAATATTTGTTTTTCTTAATTTTGTTTGTTGTTGTTTTTTCATTAAAATTTTAAATGTCTAATTATTTATATATATATTAAATATATTATCTTTTTTTAAAAGAATATTCTTCATATATATATATATATATATTACTCCAATTAAGTTACAAATGAATTATTATTGTTACAAAAAAGTTATAAAATATTTCAACCAAACATACTCAAAATGAAAGGGTATAAATGTCATATCATGGTCAGTAGAGATTTTAAAATGTTTCAACCAAACACTCTCAAAAGCACTTCTAGATATAAATGCTATTCTGAAATAGACTTTCCAAACGCTACTGAAAAGCTCAGGTTTTTACTTCTCTTCTTCTACTGTCAAAAGCCAAAAGTAAAAGTTATCACAAATGAGCCCAAAGAAAGGAAACAAATGGGATCAACATTCTCACAAACTTGCCTCTTAACAGAGGAAAAGGCCAAAGCGGTATGAAGGTTCTAAATTTGAACAATGCTTAGTTGCTGACCGGTCAGCACCCACGGTACTGATCTCATCAATGTGGTGTTGATACGTGGTCTATCTTTGAAGAATGCAATGGGATAAAGGTAAATAGTTGATATTGCTTATTTCTACACTTTGTGTAGCCCAAATTTCCTATCTTTTTACCTCTATTTCCAGGGTAAAACAAGGTATTTAATGGTTAAATCGAGTTTGTGTAGGTTTGTAGCTTACATGGGCGTTTCTGCAAAGATTGAAGAAGTTTGGGGTAAATCTGGAATTTCTGAAGAAGTAGAGCTTAAACCGCCTTACACCCACCCTACGTACAGCGGGTGTAAGGCAGTTTTGCTCTAGAATGTCACCGTCCCTAGCTCATCTCATTATCGCAGTTCGAATAGCGGTTTGGTGCCACCACTTCACAAAGAACCGCTATTCACCAGCTTTACGTACAACGGGTGAACATCGGATTTGCTCCAGAAGGTCACCGCTTTTGTCCCACCTGTAGCTTGCTGTAGAGATTTCAAAGGAGAACCGTCGTTCACCCACCGTACGTACAGCGAGTGAACAGCGGCCAGATTTAATTTCTGAAGAATTTTTAGGATACCGTGCCCTAATTCCAAACATTATAAATGCCCTAATTCCAAACATTATAAATACCCCAATTCAGCTCTTCTTCAGGACCTCTTCCACGATCCTTGAGCTCCAAAGACTTCTCTTACAATCCAAAACCTCCAAAAAACCAATCTTTAACCCAAATCCTTCACCAAATCACCAAAACCTTCATCAAACCACCATCTAAACTCATATCCCACCATACCAACCACTCAACACCTCATGTTCTAACCTAGATCAACCGTCAAGACCACATCTTGGAGCTAAAGAAGTCAAGGAGAGAAGGAACCAAGCATAAGCTAGCTAGAGAGGAGGAGTTCTTCAACTTTGTTTACTCTTTTCCTTTCTCTCTTTACTTTTACTTGTTCTCATTCATGGCTTGTACTTATTTCATATCTTGTATAGCCATTTCTCATATTATGAACTAAACTTTACTTGGCTAAGGCCAAGATGAAGCCTTTTGTTAGGGTTTTTGCCCTAAAGCTTGTAATTTGTAAATATGAAATGAACATAAATAAAAGAAGTAGTTTATTCATTCAAATTGTTTCATACTTTTATATAACATGTGTATTTAACATCCAAGATTGTCGGATGTAATTCAAACTGAGTATCTGATTGTCATATACTGATGGATTCATTTTGAAACAAGCAATCTAAAGAGTCCGTAGATAGCAAATAAAGCTGGGTACTTTATTTGTGGTTAATCTACAGCTGCGGTCCATTCCGTAATGTACGGTGATCTTATCCTGGATCATTCATATGGTGATATGAGAATGGAGACACCTTATATGATGTGATCATATAGGACTGGGCCACGATCTATATGAATCTCTCAATAAGATCTGTTACATGATGAGATTCATATATATCGACAAATGATGGCTATATATGGGTGATCTTAATCCTGAGTGTCTTATCGACTCCTTCAGGTTAGATCGTGGTTTTTGATATATCATGGGTGAGATCGGAGTTACATTCCTGGTCAATATACTTTGTATGTTGGAATCACGGTTTGGCTTGTGGCTGGGAAGGTTTGTACACAATAGTGGAATCCACTCCTTCTTTCGAGAAGTAGATAGTAGTTCCCTTAAGGGTTGATTCGGGGCTTGAACAATATGAGCGCTCTCCTAATTCCATGAGGAATGTAGGATTTATTGTTCATTAGAGAATCAATGGTACTTAATGGAAAAGATGTAATTAGAGGGGTATAACGGACATTATGACCCAGCTCTAATTATGAACTACTTGTGGAGGATTATACCATATGTAATAGCTATATCGATGGACACCGAAAGTTATTGGTTTGTGTAAAAACATCTACAGTTGAGAGAATGCAGCTTCGGGTTTTTAGTGGAATAACACCGAAGTTAATAATCATGAAATATTAATTAAAGAGTTTAATTAATTATTTCTAAGGATTATTGGAGCTCGAAATACTGTGGGTCCATTAGGTCCCCTTGCTAGCCCGATTGATTAAGGTAACAAAGGTCACAGTTTTTTAATTGGATTGTCCAATTAATTGTGTTACGAAAGTGACACGTATCTATTGGGAATTAATTGAATAATGAGATTATTTAATTAATGAATATTAATGATTATGTTAATTAAATAATTAAATTATTTAATTATGCGGTTAATCATTAGTTGGAGGGTGTTATCAAATTTGAATTTAAAAAGTTTAAATTCAAAGTCATTAATTACCCTTATAAATATTAGATATTTAAAGGATTAATTAATAAAGTTATCAGTTAACATAATAAAAAATTAATCAATTGATATTAGATATTAATTAATTAAAGGTTTTGAAAACTGATACACGGAAGAGAATACATGAGTTCTCTCAATTGTATTGAATGCAATACATGAGTTCTCTTAATTGTATTTAATGCAATTAGTTGCATGAAATTAATAGAAGAGAATAATATGAGTTCATTCAATTGTATTGAACGTAATGGTTGCGTGAAAAATAAAGAAGAAAAGAGAGAGGTGTGCGGCTAGAGAGAAAGAGTAATATTTTTTTCTTGATTCATGGTGGCCGTAGTCCACACCTAGAAAACAAGAGTTGTTTTCGTTAGTTTCTTCTACCTCCACTTAAGTTCCTGAAACCCGTGACGCGCCCACACGCTGTTGCCAATCGCGGGACATAGCCGGGAAGATCTTGTGGTTCAAATCAGGAAGCAGATCGGAAAAGAAAGAAGGAGCCTTCAAACGCTGGTATGAAATAGTTTCTTCTCCTTCTTATTGTTTTCGATTATTACTGTACAAATAGGTTTACTTGATGATTACAATAAAAAGTTTAAAATCTCATTCCGCTGCGCAATCCAAAACCTGGAACCAACACCTTTACCATGAATTATCAATGAAAACCACCACTTTATCCCTATTGCTTGTGTTTATGTATGTGTATTTCATGTTATAATCAATATTGAGTGTTTAGCTAGCATTTAATATTCATTTGGTTGTTGTGTGATGTACAGAGAGGAGAAGCACACAACGTGCTCGATGAAATGCATGATAGAGGTCTAGTAAGGTAGAAATACTCGAGGCTAGTCCCTAGGACTCAGTTAGTGAACCACTATACTTAATGAATTTGTGTGTATTTCGGATGACCATCGAGAGATAGGTTATTGGTGCATATATGTGTTGTTTCTATAACTCGAGAGAGAGTAGAGACTAGTTAAGGGTTATCACGAGTCTACATTCACATTAGCATAATTTATCTTTAACAGTGGGTCTATAAATTGGTAAGAATTGGTTAGGTGGATTCACGGTCTTAGCCTCATTTCTCATAAGTAATACAATCACTTGCTTATGTGTGGCTTGCTTTGTTACTTGTTTGTTAGTCTCATTTATTGCAATTTCTAGTTATAGTTTAATTTAAGTAGTTTTGAGTAATATAATCCAATCATCAAATATTGCTTGTCTAAATAGTAGTCAATCAATCAATCAATTGTGGTACTCAATTCATCAATCCATGTGGAACAAACTTTATTATCATTGTACTACTCTCACGGCCCCGTACTATTGTGGGTGCTCATTTTGGAGTGATCAAGAGTAAAAGAAAAAAGATCACGTGTCAACACCCAAGCATTGTCCTCTAAATTTACTCCAATAATTTTATTGTATTTTTTTGTCAACTTTAATATTGATAAAAAATCAAAATACCTTTCTTGTATTTTTACTTTATCTCCCCCTCTCCTCTCTTTCCGTTGGCTTTCTCCCGCTTCCCAAGTATCTCTATGCATTCACTTTTTCTTTTCGAGTAATATTACTTTGTCCAAATTTGGATTTGGTGTCTAAATCCGGTGCTTAAATGATGTGACAACACTCTAATCCATTCATTTAAATTATTTAATGAATGGATTTAAATGAATGGATTACATGATTTAAATGAATGGATTAGAGAGTTGTTACATAATTTGGGCACCAGATTTGGATACTAAATTTGGATAAAGTAGCATTATTGTTTCTTTTAACACAAGTTTAAGTTGCCCTAAGCCCCCAAGCGGCGTAGATCAGTGGGTAGATAGACGAGCTTGGAGTTTGGATAAATGACTCTCAAGTCGGTGGCTCGAATCCTATTAATGGTAAAAAAACATTAAAAAAATAACGAATCTAGATTTATACAAGTTTAGGTTCATTTAAAACAATCTTTTTCTCTATATATATATGTATATAAATATTAATTTCCAGATCTACTTTCTTCGACTCTTCTCTGTCAATGGCATTTTTGTCCATAATGGGAAAATGTTAACAACAATTATTAAACTATTAAGGGTTGATAAATTTAATATTTTCTATAATTGAATGGTTACTTTTAAGAAGACCCATTTTATTTAAGAAGATTGGTATATGCTTGAAAGTTTGTTCATTCTAGGTTTGTTCCGGATATATATATATATAGAAATTTTCAAGTCAGTAAGCACTGATATAACTTCATCAGTGCGTTGGATGTGAACCATTAGATTCACATATTTTGACTCAAAGTGTATGCATTTGTCAAAACTTCTCCATAATCAGTGGTTCACATGCAACGCACTGATATAAGTTATATCAGTACGCACTGAGGAAAAATGGACTGTATATATATATATATATATATATATATATATATATATATAACTGATAGCCTATTAATTTCATTTCAAATTTTTCTGAAATTGGATTACCTGAATTAAATGATGTTGTTTGGATTAAAGGTGTTAATTGGAGCCGGGCCTGGTGTGCCCGGCCCCTTAAGGCCTGTCAAGGAGGCGTGTCTGGGCTAGCACGACACGATGGCGCATGTCTTGCGGGGCCGAGGGTGTCGGCCCGCCTGTGCCGGCATGGCACGGCACCCCAGGCCCCCAATGCTAGGTCCAATGGTCGACATGGAGGGCCAGCCATTGGCCCGCCAGATTTTTTTTTTATAAATCTAACTGTTTTTTTTAATTCGTAATAATAAATAATATAAACAAATTATAATTAAAAATACATATGTTAAATCGTAAAAATAATATTATAACAAATAAATTTAATATTTTTTTAAATTTGAAAAAAAAGAGACAAAAAAAAAATGAAATGGGCCGGTTCGGCATACCATGCCACCTATTTCCTTAACCGGCTTTGCATGACACGGTATGGCTCCTTTGTGTGCCAGCACGACACGCTAAGATGGCCCGGGTCTAAGGGGTCGGGTTTTATAGGACCGTACCTGCACGTTTTGACAGCTTTAGTTTGGATATAGTTGATGGGTCCCAATATAGCAAACTCATAAAATTTGTTTGTATATCCATAATATTATTTTCATCTCATTAACTCTATAATCATGTCCCACAGTCTAATATGATTTTATAGTTATACCATGATTATTAGTTTTCGTCTCATTAACTATATAATCATATATCACCGTCTAATATGATTTTATAGTAAGACCGTGATTATTAGTGAGATCATTAGTGAGATCAAATATAATAAACCGCGTTAATTCAACATAAAATTATAAAAGAAACTTATATAATTGACAAAAAAACAACCAAAGAAATTCCATATTGTAGGAAATTCAAACCAATTCTTAATGAAGACTAGAGATCCCACGAGATATCATTATATAATGACACCAATATCCTTTTACTATTATTTTATTATCAATTTATGTTTACATTAAATGCATCCGTAATCAACTTATTTCCACTATAAAAAACTAAAATAGTGATATTTTGATACTGAGGAAATATATTGTAATCTACTACAGTAGTACTACTAAAGACTAAGGAGAGTGTATTCAATTAGGATTTCAAATGACTTTTAATGACTTTTATGGAATTAAAAAGTTTGGGTGTATTCAATGTAGACTTTTAAAGACTCTATAAAAGTCATGGGGTATTCAATAAAGACTTTTATAGACTTTAAAAAAGTCTTTAAAAGTCATGTGGTATTCAATCAAGATTTTTTAACCGTCTATGAAAGTTAGGAGGTATTCAAAATATCAATGACTTTTAATGACTTTTAAATATCAATGACTTTTAGTTATAACAAATCTCACAATTTGTCTTTCATTTCTACCAAAGACTTTGAATGACTTTTTTTTTTAAAATAAAATAAAAAGAATTTCACTTTAGAAGAAAAACATAAAACTCTTTGAAAAATATTAATCATCAAACATATGTTATATTTTCAAATAAAAGAACACACATTCTAAACAAATTTTACAAATAAAATAAAATGAATAACTTTTAAACTGAATAAACATTAAAAAAAAAATACAAACATTAATGATCTATACCAAAAAAAATTAACTAAAAATTAATACAAAATAACTCTCTATAGGCTATGCAATTAAGGACGAGATTTTTTTTTTTACCTTTATTTTCAAAACAACTAAACAACAACGAAACAAATCAAACGAAATTCATTTATGTTGATTAAAAATAATAAAAGATAAAAACCACTGCTCAATCATGCCAATATGCTATAATCAAAGTCGCGTATGAGCATGACTCTATATAATTATGATCTATATCAAACCACTCACTTTTAGGCGTGCATCTTGTTTAACAACTATGTGCGGTTTTTATATTTTATCGTCAGTAATTTGAATTAATTTTGGGTAAATTTTTTATACACATTGACATACTTTCGTAGAGACTTATAAACGTTAATATTATTGTCGATTTACTATATTTATTCTAAAAGTCAATTTATAATATTTTGGCTAATTATAAAATAAAATAAAAATTTGACTAATTATTAAAAAAATTAGGTGCATAATATTTTTATGATGTAAAATATAATAAAATTACAAATAAAAAATTTAAAATCACATATATAGGCAAGAATGTTTTTGTCAAATTTAATTAACAATGATTTTTTTATTCTTTTTAGAAAATATATTTTTATTGATATGAGAAATCTATATAATTTTACTAAAACAAAGTATATATCATTTTAAAAATCAATAAATGTATATAAATGTCTATGAAAGTCTCTGAAAGTTATTTAAAATAAAAGTCTCTGAAAGTCATTTGAAATGAAAGTCTATGAAAGTCATTTAAAATGAAAGTTTATGAAAGTTTTTCATAATTCTGTAAACTTCATAAAAGTCTATAAAAGTTTATGAAATCTGCAAAAGTCCATAAAAGTTTATGAAATCTGCAAAAGTCATCCACTTACAAAAGTCATTAAAAGTATTTTGAAATCCTAATTGAATACACCCTCCTAAAGAATGTTACAAAGAGTTTTGTCGTCGTAGGTTATAATTTTTACAAAAACCCTTTCACCGCAAATACGAGAAAAGATTCAAAATTTTTTAATATTTATCACGATTTTGTGACAAATTCATTTTCTTAGAATATTCTTTTAAACCTAAACGTGGACAATCAAACCCTGATATGATCGTTGATTAGAATTCAAAATCCCTTAAACAACTCTAAAATTTTTTGTCAACCGAACCAGCTAGCACAAGTACAACAAATATCAATATATCATATATATTAAAAAATATATATAGATATATATATATATATATATATATATATATTAAAGGGATCATATACATTAATATTAATGATATTTGTTGGCAACATCTTGCAAGATTTGGCAAAGCCGCCTAGGATTGGAAAACATGACCATATGACCAGCTCCATCAACAATCTTGGTTTCTTTAGGATGGTAATTGTCGATCATCATTTGTTGGAACTCCTCCGTAACCACTTCATCTTCTTTGCAGAACACAAAAACCCGATGGACTGATCCGAATTTCTCTTTCGTTAGCATACATTCTTTCGAAAAATCTTCCACAAACAACCTACTTGGTCTTACCAACATCTTCCCCAGTTCCAAATCCTGCAAACACATGCATTTTCCCATTTTATCAAACCCCGAATTTATTGTAATAGTTAAAAAATAAAAAATTGCACTGAAAATCATTTGAGAAACTTATAGAAGACTCACCTCTAATGAGCAGTGCTTGTAGACAATTGTCTTCAGGTATTTAGGACCAAAAAGAGCAGAAGTTGGAGGTTTTTCCAGGCCATTTTCAAATGTGAACTGACTATCCAATAATGACTCCACTGGTGTGCTAT
This sequence comes from Dipteronia sinensis, assembly GCA_033220585.1. Taxonomy (NCBI): domain Eukaryota; kingdom Viridiplantae; phylum Streptophyta; class Magnoliopsida; order Sapindales; family Sapindaceae; genus Dipteronia; species Dipteronia sinensis. Next base: position 3,958,549 of record CM065638.1, on the reverse strand, counting down.
TAAAAAACTGAAAACAGAAATATAATCTTAATCAAATCAATTCTGAAATTGTTAATTAAAAAGAAAAATTGCTACTGGTATTTCATTGAATTAACACCGGTAACTATTGGATTCTGCACTTGATAGTCAAATAAAACATTTGGGATTTCTCACCTAATAACTTTCGTATATATAAGATTGATGAAAATATACGTACTTGTTGTATGAGAGTTGCTGGTGGAGAGTTGTAATGGGGCATGTAAGCAGAAACAAACACAGAAACCGAAATTTTCTCAGGAAACTTTTCCATGGCGAGAGATGTGCAGAGGCCGCCATAGCTGTGACTCACCAGAACCACCTTCTGATCATCTTCTTGAGAGAGAGAAGCCATCAAATCCATCAACGGCTGTACGTAATCTGAGACAGAAGCAATCTCATCGAGACGCTTCGGGTTGACCCCAGAAGCGCCTAGGTCTATGGCGGTGACTCGATGGCCGGAAGATTCGAGTAGGGTCAAAACCTTGTACCAGCACCAGGCTCCATGGCAAGCTCCATGAACCAAAATAAAGTGCTTCTTTTCATCTTGATTCCCCATACCTGGTTTACTCTCTCTCCCTCTCTGTCTCTGTCTGTCCCTATCTTTATAATGCATAAGTTTTTTCTTTTAAGAAAAAAAACTGTCACCGACCAGATAAAATTTATTGAATATTTGAATCTTCCGATTATTATTTACCATATATAATTATTATCTATCTTTTATATATAAATATATTAATTCAATAATGCTACTTTATTTAAATTTGGTGTCTAAATATGGTGTCCAAATGATGTGGAAACACTATAATCTATTCATTTAATTGTATTAGATTTGCACGATTTAAATGAATGAATTAAAGTGTTGGCATATCATTTGTGTACAAGATACAAACAAAATAGCATTACTTATATTAATTATCAAGTGAGATATATCTTACTTTAATTTTGATAAAGACCTTGATGAAATCACATCTATTTTATGAATTTTGATATGAATTTTTTTTATGGATGATAAGTTCATAAAAATCTACTTTGAATTAAATTTAGTGTTTAAAATATTCTTAAATTTTATTCATACCTAAATTTTATTGAACTTATCATTCACGTAAAAATCGATATGATTTTATCAAGGCCCTTACTGAAATTAAAGTAAGGTATATCTCACTTGATAATTACTATATATTTATATATATACAGAAATTTTCAAGTCAGTACGCACTGATATAACTTCGTCAGTGCGTTGGATGTGGACCATTAGATTTACATATTTTGACTCAAAGTGTATGCACTTGTCAAAACTTCTCCATAATCAGTGGTCCACATACAACACACTGATATAAGTTATATCAGTACTCACTGAAGAGAAAATGACTGTATATATATATATATATATATATATAAATATTTTGTACGGTTAGATTTATATTTGAATTTAAATTGTTTCGATTTATTTCTATATCCATTTTAATGTAATATATACTTTTTTTTAAAGTATTATACTATTACATTAATTGTGAGTTTTTTTTAGGGAGAGAAAAGACTCAAACCCGCAACTTCATGGGAAGGTTGTGAAGAGTTTTACCACCGAACCAATCTCATCTCTTTATTTTAATATAATATTCTAAGCTAGTAATAAAGTTAACCCTTTTATTTTATTTTATTTTAGTTTTGGAAATCTACTCCATCCCACGACACAAGATGAAACAATACTCTCATACATTCATATAAATTACGTTTGTTGATATTCAAATCTATGATATTGTTAAACCGAGTTAGGGACATTTACAGACAAGAACCATTAGACTGTCATTAAAAAAGGTAGGTAAGTTGTGATAAGAACATTTATAATAATCGGTCCATTATTTCACAGTGATAGTGATTCTTTTTATATACATGTGAATATGTGATTGGCATATGTTTGGAAGTTGCTTTATTATTGGTATTTTCTGGATTCATATAGTATATGTTAGGGCATGTAGACAATTTAACAAAGTATCAGGATTCTCTTATCACCTCACCTTTTTAAAGCATGTGATTGAAGTATGTAATTAGTTGTTAATAAAGTGTCAATTATATCTTAATCATTCATTCATTGTAATACTTATATGTTATGAGATTAAATGAGATAAGGATTAGGTGAGGTGAGGAGAGGAGAGAATCCAAATCCTTTAAAAAGATCAACGTATCTGACTGCCCATTAATTTCATTTGGATAACGTGAATTAAATGATGTGGTTTTGGATGTGGGTGGTGATAAACTGATGGGTCCCCCATATTACAAACCCATTAAATTCATAATTCAGGTGTGCATTGAATCTAATCAATAAATTACATCCATCTACCCTAGTACCCATTACATAATTTGAAAACAGAACTTTTGACGTTCCACTTCGGATGTCTTTGTCAATCTGATGTTATGAGAATTGATAATTGTAATTCCGTCTACGTCCATGTCTTGACTCTTGAGTTTGTGTATTTGTTAGCATTTACTTAATTGAGTTTCATAGCTATTTATCATATACAACTCACATATGAGTAGTTCTTTTAACCGATAGCAAAATCGAGGATGAGAAGAAAATCAAGGCCCGTTTAGTAACATTTATTGTTTTATTGATTTTCCGTTGAAAACGGTAAATTAAATTTAATATTTTTAAATTTTAAAAACTGTATATTAGAAAACTAGGAATTGAGTTTCATAAGCGGACGTTTGATAACATATGTTGAAAACAATATCTAGGTTTTTTGAAGTATTATATTATTGCATAAATTCGGGTTTTTTTTTTAGAGAGAATGGAAGGACTCTAACCCGTTACCTTGTGATGCAGGTATGAGAGGTTTACCACCAGACTAACCTCATTTCGTCTGAAAACAATATTTACTACAAATATTTCAAAAATTATTTTTAACTTATTACAAAAGTATAAAAATATTATATAAAATTATTCTCTTAATTATTTTTTAAATTTTAGTTCTATATTTTTATTTAGAAAATAAATTACTAGGTAAAAATTGTAATATTGTTTGATTTTTTTCATAATATATATATATATATTAAATTCTATAAATCATTCAATAACCTAAAAAGAATAGTGTTAATTTATATCCTATGAACATTTATTAAGATACTATAAAAGTTAAATTAAAGTGTATTTGTTACCTTGTTTATATTAAAGATAATAAATATATCATTAATCTTTTTTTTTACGGTGTCATCATTTATACCCTTACTACCCTTAAAAAATTCATTCAATAACAATACTTTAAAATAAGAATAAATAAAATTGATTTATGTATAATTATGGCACAGTTCACCAATCGGCTACTCTAGGCTCTAATCTCTAGCCTTTAAAAGAAAGCCACTAATTATATCAAAAAGTAAAAAGAAACAAAGTCATAAATGTTGCACAATTAATGGGCCAGCTAAAGCTTTAAAAAAGACAAAGAAAAAACATGAGAAATATGATTTGGATGTTCTCCGTTAATCAATTTTAAAAGCAGAAATTGATGGTTTTTTTTTTTTTCCAAACCTTTGTTTTGAAAACTGTTGCGGAACATGTTTTGCCTGTTTTTTGTGACTCTGAAAATGAAAAACAGTGTTTAAGAACACCACCAAAAGCGGCCTTTAAATCTCCCAGAGTTGAAACTTTTATAAATGATTTTTAAATTAACTGTTCGAATCCTATAAATAGTAAAAAAAAGGTCTAGATAAATGAATATCCGAATAATGTCAAAAAAAAAATCTCAAGGACTTGCAAAATTTATGGGTCCCGTATTGTATTTCAGTCAATCTTGTCTAACTCTAACTCCTAAGGGTGCGTTTGGTACGAGGATGAGATAGGATAACGTAGGACTGGACTGGACCGGACAGTTGTTCCGTATTGTATTTGGAATACCTAAGACAGAACTATGGACTGTGCTGTTATGCGTTTGGTATGGCTGGGACAGGACTGGACAAAAGGTTCAAATGATCAGAGTGCCCTCCTTATATATAATAATATACATTATAATATTATATATTAATATATAACAATATTAAATAATACTATATATAATATATAATAATATGTAACATGTTATTATATATTATATATATTATTATTTAATATACAATAATATTATATATATATATATCTTATATATATATATAGATATAGATACAATATTCAATATTACTACATATAAAAAATATAAAAAATATAATATATATATATTATATAATGTATAATATATATAATGTATAATATATATATATAATATTACATATTATTACATATACAAAAATATATATAGGTAATAATATTTAATATTTTGTATATTATTATATATAATAATAAAATATTATATTATATATTATATTTATATTACATATATATTTTATAATATATATATTATAATAATATATATATTATAGTATATATATGTATATCATATACTGATATACATATTATTATATATATATCATATATATTATGTATTAATATATATATATATATATATATTTATCATATATAAGAATAATGTTGATATATTATATATATTGTATATATATTATAATATATTAAAGATTATAATATATATATATGATATATTAAATATTATTATATATAGGATATATATTATTAAATAATATTATATATATAACAATATATTATTATATTATATATATATATATATTATAGTATATATATGTATATCATATACTGATATACATATTATTATATATATATCATATATATTATGTATTAATATATATATATATATATATATATATTTATCATATATAAGAATAATGTTGATATATTATATATATTGTATATATATTATAATATATTAAAGATTATAATATATATATGATATATTAAATATTATTATATATAGGATATATATTATTAAATAATATTATATATATAACAATATATTATTATATTATATATGTAATTATAATATATATATATATATATATATATATATATTATTGAAGTATATATATATAATACATTGGACATGATTATAATTTTTTGAATATATCAAGGGTAAATTGGTCTTTTTCACATCTATCCCATGCCATGGGACAAGTAGTCTCATGGTCTGAGGTGGAACAGTTTTTTCTAATTTTTATCCCATATTGTCCCGTGCTGTCCCATGCTAATGTTGTGCCAAACGTGGGACAAGAGGAAACTGTCCCACGTTGTCCTATCCTGTACCACGTACCAAACGCACCATAAGTGACTGTACCAATATATACTAGTTTTGATCGAATTTAGGAATTGGATGAAAATAAGAACTTTTCTTCTTCATTTGGATTCTTATGTATTTTATTTTCCAGACACCATAATTTTGCGTAACACGATTTTATTGAGTTTTTCTCTTGACAATTTGCCAAAACCAATTTTTTATTTTTTATTACAAAAACTATTACAGTAGAATTATCGTGATTTATCGAGATATAACAATACATATACGGTCCAAGTTTTATCGGGAATCTTGTTAAGTCATAAGTGTATCGAGATATAACAATACATATGCAGTCCAAGTTTTATCGGGAATCTTTTTAAGTCATAAGTGTATTTTATTTTCCAGCCACCATAATTTTGACCAATATAATTTGATTGAGTTTCCTCTCTTCTTAAGTTATAAATGTATTCTAAAATGCATATCGCCTTTTAGTAGAAATATCCCGATGACTCTTTTACTGTGATGGTGATTTATTCAAATCTCAACATACGTATTTTATAAACACGTGATATTAGCATGTCTTTGTAATAGTTTGTAATATTATAATAATAATAATAATAATAATAATAATAATAATAATAAGTGTATTATCAAATTAATTTATTTTTAAAATTACTTGGCATTTGATGGGTTTTCTGTAAGATGACAATGGGACAGGGCCCCACCAAATCTCTTCAAAATTTGGGTGTTTTTAACTTTTTTTTTTCAATTTATGATTATGAATTATGATCAACTCTTTTAACTTCCAAAAGATACACAATTAGAGGCCAAGGTGTTGAATCTCAAATAATTTGGAATGTCGATATAATTTTTTTTTTTGAAACAAACAAAACAACTGGACAGGAAAATCAAAACGAACTGAATTAGCCACCTGAGGTGAGAAATCCTCCGACCAAAACGAATCTTCACCAGAAGCCAAAGCCAATTTCGCAATAGTATGAGCAGCCTGATTACCGTTTCTAGGCACAAATTGCACACCTAAGAATCTACCAGCCTGCAAACAAATCCAGATATCCTGGACAACTAAACCAACATCAGAGGAGATACACCCCTTAGAGTTCACCAGATTAAGAACCTCCAAGGCATAAGGGAATTTAGATGTTTGCATCCGCCTAAAACCATATATACAATCTAAATTTATATATTTTAAAAATTTTCAATACTATTCTTGAGTTTATTAATATTTTAAAGATATTATATTCTTTATGTAACTATTTTATTTTTTGGATTTCTTACTAACTAAACTACATTAAAAAAGATCTGAGTTTGTGGTAAAGAGCTGGATGCATATAAAATAGGGGTTACAAATACAGTTTCTCAGAATATAAACATCGTCACTCTTAATTTGATTCAACTATTAACTAGTAGGCTAGTAGGACTCTGTATCTACTTGTGACCACTCCAGTATACATTTGATCCATTTAGATGTGGAAATGGACTAAGAACAGAGGAATCTAATGGAAACAAAAAATTTTCTCTACATTTGGTTTTTCTTATACATCTGAATTCACTTCTCTTTAAGTTCATAATCAATTAAAAGCTTCAAGTTGATCAATGTGTGTAGAACTAAAACTGATTATGAACCTAAATTTTGCAAGATAAATATAATAAAAGTCAGAGCATATAAAGGAAAAAAAAAAACGCTTCAACATGAGTGAACAAATGCCTGTAGAATGAAGACAAGCCCGAATTAGTTCACTCAGCCATCAAACCCATCATCTAAAACATGTGCCGTGGTTGATTGAACTGGTAAAAACATCAGTATGTACAGAGATTACACAACAACGTAGGCGCCACAAGCAGAAAGAAAAATGAAATGCAAAACGGGAAAAGATTATGGTACAAAGGTACTAGACATGCAGGGACGAAATGCTGCTTATGAATAACGTGGTGTCCCCAAACTATGAATGTTTTGCGATATCGTTAATTTTACAAACCGTTTTTAACTCCAGAGTTGAGATGATTTTGGCTCATCAACTCTGAGTATCAGCTGAGCATGGTTGGATGCCCAGTTTGGAGCATTCTCTTGATCATATCCATCCCAAATGCAGAATCCGATGAGCTGAGTAATGACAACACACTTTTATGTCAGCAGTTCAATGATGAGATTTAGGAAAATATATTAACAAACAGAAACGATAATGGCAACAAAAACTTCTTGAAAAGAAAATAAAGGCAAGGCAAAAAGGAAGGTTTATCTACTCGAAATGACACAAATTCATAATTCTAACAACTTTAAATAGAAAAAACTACCCTGCTAGGTCAATTCAAGGAGAATGGATGCTTTTGATTAATGACATGAATATAAGGCGGCAAAATGGAGATGCATCTTTAATATCACTTTCAAAACGACACACCATACTGGTTCGTTACACTATTTTTTTTTTAATATAAATGATCAAATGAATGAATAAACAATGATAGAGGAAAGGTTCCACCTCTGTCCGAAGGTTGTCCACTCAGACTTCCTATAAATATGCCAAGTAATCAATTATACTTCAATCCTCATACTATATGCCAAAAAAGCCACATCTACAAAAGAAAAAGGACAATACACATTGGAGATTTTGCCACTACCAACCATCATTGTACAATCCGTCTCATCTCAATCAAGACTTTGTGTATATTGAAATTCAGTTATCATAAAGAAATTAAATTTATAAAAGCATAAAGAACAGTCTGCTCTCCGTCCAAGTGTCTGCTAGATTTACTTAGCAGGTTAGCAAAAAGAAGAATATAATAAGTTGGAGCCATGAGTATCTTAGTGCAACGTAAAGTAGTAAACTAACGTCTCTACCATTATATTGCTAAAAAGAAGTTGGAATCACGGTTATCATAGTGAAAATCTAGCAAGTGCTGTTGGTATTACCGTATTAGATCTTACCTGGCTCCATAAACAATATGGGGCCTGATCCAAAATGAGGAAGCAGGATAAGAAAGGTCGGTGGGGTGTGATTCATTTTAAAGTTTCTGTTATTCATGTCATTGCCTCAGAAAATTCTCAGGTAACTAATGTATCAGACATATTTCTCCAAAAATGTGTTTCAATTGAATATATTTTTGTATTTTTATACCAATCTACTTCCACAATGCCAGCAGCCATAAATGCTCATCAAAAGCCTTGCATACTACCTCAACCTACCTTCCTTTGTAGGCAAAAATCTACGTAAGCAACTTATACGGCCTAGATAACCCGTGAATTTGCTTAGGAAAATATTACAATAGAACTAGTATAAATATCTAACCAGAATGACAAGACCGCCAACCCTGTTTGGAGAAACAAGTGATTGGGGAGAATTAAACTGTTCTTAAAAGGGTACACTGCCTTCCATCTAGTTTTATTGCCTCACATACAAACAACTTTGAAGAATATAATATATTTCTTTCATCAATTACGGAGTTAAAGTTATATCAATTTTTTTCTGCACAACTATTTAGCAGAAATTAAAGTAAAAATTAATCAATGAAACCAGTTCATAATAGAAATTTTCAAACCCATGCCAACTTCAAAGGCATCATGTTACCAGAACAGTAACACAAAATTCATCCAAACATAAAGAAGGCTAAGACATTCAAGAAAGAAAAGCTGATGATAATATTACTCACTTTCCGCTTACATGACGCGCATGACAAATAATATAAACTAATGCAAAAATTTAATAAGCCTAACCAGAATGACGTAAACGCAGAAGGAAAACTGACCTTGGTATGGTTATTTCATAAGGAAAATAGACGACACCCTCAGATATGGGGGGAACATGGTCCTTTTTCTCATTCACAAATTTTATTATTTGAAACAAAACATCACGAAGAGAAGCTTCAAGTGCTGCTCTGCGAATACTTCTCTCCTCAGACGTGCTCTCTTATATTAAAGGAGAAGGGAAAAAGAAATCAGTTTTCCCTTCAAGATAGTAACAAATTAACAAATATTTAAGTAATGTGAAATAGTGATAATACCTCCAGGGTCAAATACAACTTTGGAATGGTGAGACTTGCTAGAATGTGTTTTCGGGAGTTGGATGACATTCAAATTAACATACCACTGTTCCCAGTATAGGCGTTCAATTTTGTTTGTGAACCAAGATTGCTGTTTATTTTTGACTTCATAGAAAGATAAACATATCTGCATCAATAATCCAGATATTAAAAAACATAGAAAAAGTTTTAATGCGTATAACCAATGAAAAACTAACCAAAACAGAGCAGAATACGGAACCTAGACATCAACTAAAATGAAATGTAAAATGCGGAAGCCCCGTATGAAAAAATTCAATTCAACAACATGCACATAATAAAACTCTCCAAACCTGAAATGCTATCATAAACTGCAGTGATGAGGAGGTCTAACTAAGGGGGACAAAAGGAAACAAAAAATGACAAAGAAGTGATGGTAACTCATTTCAAAACACAAAGAAAAATCAAGATCCAACTATGCACATAATGCAAATTTTGTGTCCATGAAACAAAGAATATTTCTAATGAATCCAAGAACCTAATATGAGTGTGTCCTCTGCTAAGTATCAGACACAGCTACAAAAAATGACATCCACAACCTTTGCACATTAATGTTCTAGCAAAATAAGTAGAATACATCAGAACAAGGCATATGCAAATACCAGAAAACTAAAAGATGTAATAAAATAGTGTCCTTAGTGAATAGCAACCTGACTTTTTTTGTTTGGGTGCTTCTCAACCCAACTTATGAATTGTTCGATCTTCTCATCAATTTTCTTTTCAACTTCCACATCCCCACATTGTACCTAAACAATAATATACGTGCCAATGAAATATCGATAACCAAAGAATTCATCAAATGCAAAAGGTATTCAAATTTACTCTGCTAGGCAAATATCACATACATAACACAGTCAATCAGAAATCACTTACATATGTGATTTCAAAAAGTTCGAGATCAATGTCTTTGGGCCGCACAAGACCTAACGCCCGATGAAACACAATTGTGTGTAATATGCCTGTCACCAATATCACCTTGCCACTTCAGTTTTACACATACCATTATCACCTTTTCATATTTTCAATCTAAAATCTAGAATTAGCACAGTGACACAATGATTGTGGACATTTAGAAGCAACCAAAAGCAAATGATACCAAATTATCAACAACAACAACAGATTGAGCGGCAATTAAGTCAAAATTTCTCAAATAGAAGTAATATAATACCACAGAAAAAGAAAAAGAAGTCAATAGTTGCAAAATTATAGGCATATGAAGATACAGCTAAAAATAGTAACTTACAGCGTAAAACTTCGCGTATTTCAAAGTGCTCCACGTCCTGTAAACAAAATTAAACACGATGAAAAAAATTCAATTAGTTTTTTCTGGTCGAATTGAAAACAGAAAATTTATTTGAAAGAATCGATTGAGAATTCGATTGTGATTACTAGTTCTTTCAGGTGACAGACTTCGCAGTTCATGATAAGAAAGTGAGATGGATTTCGATCAGATTTTTTTTTGATAAGAGATAATAAGGAAGTTAGTTTTTGGAGTGAAGAGAGTTTTGAAAATCGGTGGTTGCAGGAGGCGCGGTGGCGGCAAGCTATTGGAGGGTGACGGAGAGAAAAGGTCTGTGACTGTGACTTTGACGACGTGGTGATCTTCACCTGATCGGATTTAATTGGAGCTTCGAAACTCGAAAATGGAAAGTCGTTAGTGAAGTTACATATTTGTCCTTGTGGTCTTTGGGCCGGGTCAAATATGTTCGGATCCGTTTTATTAGTGGGCCTTTTATTAATCGGAGAAGTTTCGGGTCCGCATCTAAAGCTACCCACTCCAATACAAAATCAACAAAACGGCGCGCAATTTTGTTTTTGCTCTGAAAAAATGCCTACTAGCGAGGACTGGAATGGGAAGTGAAAATCCTCTCAAAATTCAAGGCAAGTTCTTTCATGTTTAATTTTCCATTTTTTAGTTATTTGAATTCTGATTTGACGCTTCCTGATTCTTGTGTTGGTGAGTTTTTATAGTTAGTTCATTGTAGAAATTTTAATCGATTCAATTGTTGTTAGACAAATCTAGAAACGAACTAGCGAAGTACGTAGAAATGAAAAAAAAAAAATTATAGTATTTTTCAATAGATACGTTTTGATCGTCTAATTTTAAATTGAATATGGTGTGACATTGAATAATAATTCGTTCTACGTTGAATTAATTTGAGTAGACTAGATTTTATTGCAAAAGACATTGCAAACCAAACCGATTCGGATTCCCCAAATTTAGTCAGTCAAAAGTATCAAATCGGTCTGGATTGCTGTTGGATTATGGATATTGCTCATATGAAGCTTAATTTGTGGAAAAGAAGGGTTTAAATTAATCATGTTTATTTTGTTTGTGAAAATTCAAGAATGTATCTGTGCTTGTGCTGCAAAGGCAATATAGGCATGCTTCACAAGAGGATCTTACTTTAAATATTAGTAGGTATAGCATTTCTGTTTGTCAGACTCTTGGCATTTGAAGAAATTTTTAGGGCTTTGGTTGACTATCCAACTTCTTTCGATGCCTCTGTTGTTTCTTCCTATGTGGTATATATCATGCTCATAACACGATCCATGTTTCCTGATTCTTGTGTTGGTGAGTTCGGCAGAATTTATGGGGTTGAGATCTCATCTTTTAGAGTGGTGAAAACACTTTATTGAAGCGGTAAATGAGAAAAATCTTGATAATTGATTAGTAATCAGCTTCCAAAACGAATGTTTGTAATTCCTTTTAGGAAATTGCATACTAATTCAGTTTAACAATGAGTGAGAAAGGTGTGTTTATGGTGTTGATTCAAAGTGAAACTTGAATAATTGTTGAAAATGACCTTGTTTAACATGATGTAAAAGTTGGGACACAATGCCAGTTTAGTTTTAAATAATGATGATCAACATGTCCCTCCTTTTAGAGGTTCTGAATATCATTTCTGTTTCTTGGCTTATCTGCACTTTGTGCACATGTAGTGATCCAACATGATGATGTAAATTTGGTTTCTTTGTTTCTGGCTGACAAGAAGAACTTACATTCTGAATTCTAGTCATAAGTTGGATTGATATTCCTTTTCTGGTAGATATTGATGCTTAAATCATTTTGGTGCGGGCATTGGGTCTCATCGGAGTTTACCAAATTATGTCTTTATTCAACAAGGCCAAGGACTGCCCAAAGACTCTTATATGAACTATAGATGGTTAAGGTTGTTTCTCTTTTTCTTTATATTTTTTTTTCTTCAAATATTCATACTACATGTTTTTGCTATATACTTAATCAGATTTTTCTAATACCTCAATACGATGTTAGTAGGTTTCTAAATGCTGCTTACTCTATAACAAAAGGAGACTAGTTGTCTAATACATAAATCGTAATCTCTTTTGTCGTTGACAATTGGATCCAAGAAAATAATGCTTTCAAAATCAAAACAGAAAGATACTAAAAAAAGAAAAAAGAAAAAAAAAAAAGAAAAAGAAATATAAGTAACCATATATACAACTTCAATTTTTGATTCTTGATTTTGTTTTTTGTTTTGGTGAAAGTGATGCAACCTCATTACCATTATCCTTTACATAGCCTTCCAAGCAAGAAAAAGACATAAATTTCAAATATTGGCCATCATTATGTTAGAATAAAGTAATCTATACATGTGGGGAATGTAAATGTAGCTTTCTATCACAACCACTCCCACCTTAAGTCTTTAACAGTGATTCCTTTCCTTGTATAATCTCCTAATAAGACAATAATGTAGTGAGAATCATGTGATTTATCTTCCCTAAGTTGTTCTAATAAAATGGTCCCATAGCTGATTCTTGTGATTCTTGATTTGATGTTGTTGGCTGCTATTATATAGTTTTTCTTTTAATTGTATTGTTTTTGTTCCTCTAAATTAGTAGTTACAAAACTCAACCTTATTGTACAACTAAATAAAATGTTATGGTGCCTCACTCTGAAGTAGGTTAGGATTATGCATGCATATATTTCTGGCATCAGTTACGTTTTTGGTGTTTTGGATGCTTGTATTGAAGAAGAGGTGCATAATTGAAGCAGTAGGAAGCTAGATAAAAGCCAAATTCATGGCAAACAAGGGAAAACCCCAAATGGAGAGAAAACTCTCTGTATTTTTAATTCTCAATATCAATAGTCTGTCTATTACAATAATAAAGAGGGGTATTTATAGTCCACTCATAAAATAACACAAAATATAAAAACGATTAATAATATGCTAAATCCTCCTACATTAGTTCACCCTTTCTTTGAAAAGAACTCGACCTCGAGTTCGGTTGAAGCATATGGAAATGAACCGGTAGAACGACAATGGAGCGAAGTCCCCTGTTTGGCTTGTGGGAGTGGTAGACCCCAACGGAAAAGTCCCTCCGAAGCGCGTCCCAAAGCCACAATGGCACCAAAGTAATAGCCCAACAAAATGTCGAGCAAGTCCAAGCTATCCACCATTGTCGCCGCCTTGTCCCTTTGGTCTCGAAACCATCCATGTCTACTATCATCAAACTAGGGGGCTTGCCCACCAAATAAGTATGGAATGGATCAAGAGTATTAATGAACCCGTCAAGGTCTTTCTTCACCTCAAATCCATCCCAAACAAAGTCAACATCAACCAATTCTTGCTCCACTTTAGCATACTCAAATCCAATATCTAGTTTACCAACAAATTGTCCAACAAAAGCTAGCGGCATTGTTACCAAATCTTCAAAAATATTGCTCTCGATTGTCTTGTCAATTTCTTCAACAACTAGACTTGTTGATTCAATGTGAGCTTCGTCAACCACTTCAAGATCAATTGCCTCCACCATTTGTTGGGCAAAATTCTCAAAATTTAAAAACACAATTTGATCTTCACTCTCTTCAATTTTAACCGCAACACAATCAAAAAGCTCCTTTTGTGTAATATTACCACAATCAACCATGTTGTCGCTACCGAGTATATCACAATGAACACTTTCACTTTCCTCAAAATCAAACCAATCGGACACAAATTGCATCATATCAATAAGGGTTATGGATCGACCTTGATGCAAATTAGGCTTGACCTTCCTATTAGAATTGAGCTTCATATGAGGAGTAGAAATGGGCCAAAACTGAGGTGTATTGATCTGTTTTGGGCACAAATCCTCTTGGGCCATTCCATTTGATGTGTCCCGTTCATTTGAGCCAATTCCCCCTTGGGCCTGTACACTTTGTAAGCTTAGCACTACACTATGATTTGAGCATTTGTCATAGGTCGGGTTTGTGCTTAGCCCCAATGCATTTGATTGTTGAGGAGGAATGACAATGGAGGTCAAAGTTGTCTCTCTGGTTCGGTGATGAAGAACAGCCGATGAACCTAAAACTCCTTCGCGCTGGTGATTATCGAAATCACCCTCAAACGCTATCTTCGAATCCGCGTTGAGTTGAGTGTGGTGCGATTGTGTTTCACAGGTAGGATTGATTGAGTTTTGGTGGTCACGAAGTTGATTAGAATGATGGGTCTTAGGATTGAAACGAGAATTGATCTTAGGAGGATTTAGCATATTATTAATCGTTTTTATATTTTGTGTTGTTTTATGAGTGGACTATAAATACTCCTCTTTGTTATTGTAATAGACAGACTATTGATATTGAGAATTAAAAATACAAAGAGTTTTCTCTCCATTTGGGGTTTCCCTTAGTTTGCCATGGATTTGGCTTTGAGATTGATTTGGTCTGCGTGAATGGGTGTGTGAGTTGGTTGATGAGGACGAAGGTTGATGATGATAGAGATGGATTGTTGATGGGTTTGAGATATTTTTAGGTCTTTGATTGTTGTAGAGAAATGAATTCAATAGGGTTGATGGGTATGTGGTTGGTTGTGTAAGTGTGGGGTGAATCGGAGATTGGATTTGAGTGTTGAGATTTTTGATAGTGGTGGATCTGTGGTGTTGGGTGAAGGGTCTGGTCATGGTCGTGATGTTGGTTACAGAGATGATGGTAGTGGTAGGGTGAAGAAGATGAAGATAGAGGTCGGTGATGGCGATACTTGTTAACAAATGGTGGGGAACGGGACCGTTGGTGGCCACTCCACCTTCGAGATCTGCGTTCTCCGTCACTTGGGCCTCTAAACAGCGGTGTCGGAGGAAAGCACCGGCCACCATCAACTGCTGCCGAGGTCTGGACACAACCCCTCCCGAAGTGCCTTTCGCGATTGCCGCTACTTGTCCGATAGCACCCTTGATCTTCGTCAACAGGTGTTCGCCTTCTTCCGTCGCCGGTGACAGCCATCGGAACGCAACCGTGGCTTTGATACCACTTGACGCAGTAGGAAGCTAGATAAAAGCCAAATCCATGGCAAACAAGAGGAAACCCCAAATGGAGAGAAAACTCTCTGTATTTTTAATTCTCAATATCAATAGTCTGTCTATTACAATAACAAAGAGGGGTATTTATAGTCCACTTATAAAACAACACAAAGTATAAAAACGATTAATAATATGCTAAATTCCTCCTACATCAATAATAGGTGTATGACACCAATAACTAATGGTGTAGAGACAAACTGAATTTAACTCTATATGCAATATAAACTTGAAACTTAATAATGATAATTTATATCTAAGTGGAGCTATTTTTAAGATGGATGGATAAAATAAATAAGTCTGCCATTAACTATATGTGGGACTAAGGTGGTTATTAAAGAACTGTAGGGCATCTCTATTACCTTACTTTTAGCTAAGATGACCATGAAGGTCTTTATTATATCTATTTGTTTTGAATTGCATAGCTTACATTTTTGAAGTTAAAGTTTTGGGAGCTTCTTTAGCTGACGTAGCCAGCATATCTGTTTCATGGTAGTAGTATTAGATCATTGATTTTCATTTGGGAATAAATTATTGGAAAATATTCCGTGGTCTTTCATGTTTAATAAACAGTTGGTCCGAGTTATTTGGATGTATTACCAGGTTAGCTGATAATGGAAACAAAAATGAAAATTGCAAATCAACAAATTCAGAGATCCTCATTATCATTATTGTACGTTGTTGGGAGGATGTTTTGGTGTTATATGTTTTAAAGACATTTTTTTTTTTTCGGTTTTGCTGACTTATATTTTATGTTTTAATAAAAACTAAATTTTTCTGAAATAATTATCATATGCATTTTTCACATGGCGTTATTGCCAACAATACCGAGCAATCCTAAAAGTTATTTCTGTTGTTTGGAACTCAATATGGTCAATATTCTCATGCACGATGATGATCATGCCAAAGTTGCAGATTTGAGAAATAGGTAATTGGAAATTTAAATATCTTATTTGATCACTTCAATAATCTCGGTCTAAGCAAAGTTAATCACGCAATTAAACTGCTTAGATTTGTCTTTTTCCATCTCATAGACAATTAATCCTTCATAGGATTATCATCTTGTCCCATCATGAAAGAATATGGGCTCCATGTCTCCATTCACCTCTTTTCTTTAGTTACAGTAAGGTTCGTATGCAATATATTATTGAAGCAGACTGTGTCAAAGTATGAGAGTCGTATCTTTCGGAGTCTCATCACATCTTATCATGGCGATGCTTATATTTTTATTTCATAGCAGGTATAATGGAAATGATCAAATCAAAGTGCCTTCCTCATCCTTTTAGGCACTGTAGGACACACTACTTTGTTTTATTCCCAGAACTTGTCTGAAGTATTTGTTGACTTCAATTGTCATTCAAGCACTTCCATGCATTGCTGATTCACTATAAACTGATAATATATTTGTATAGATCAGATACAGATATATTGATATGTTTTAAAGGGTAACTCACTATGTTAATTTAGCATAGAACTGAACTCTTTGATTAAGCTGTTTGGAGGTCTTAAAGTGACTCAGAATAGCTATAGCTCAACATAAGTATCAAGTGAAATATGTTTTGAATCAATTTTGAAAAACAGACTCCCTTTCCTAAATAGATTTTCAACAAAAGGAATAATATATCTTTTACATATCTGTTGGCTTGTCAATTGCATATCATTGAAGTCTAATGTTTGAGGTTGAAATATGATCTGTAATTTTCGTATTCATTTTTTTTCTCTGTTATATATTTTTTTTGTTATAGGATGGTGAAGCATAGAAGCCATGGAAGAATACACTTAAATTTCCACTGTTGTGCCACATTGCATCTTCACATATTTTGAAAACTATGCATCCAATTTTTGCAGAGTGCGGTGACCTGAGGTATGATATTCTTGTGGGCTTTTCTATAATAACATCCTCATGATTGTTGCACTTCTCTGTTGTTTTGTAAGAAGTTTTTACAGCACGAAATATGTTTTTCTTACTATTTTTATTTCATTATTGTTCTAAGCAGTGATTACCCATTTATGTGCATTTCTTACATTTTTCACATGTCACATGATGATCATCTAATCATCGCGCCTAAATATTTGACTAGCATTCCATGTAAGAATTCATTTTTATGATACATTATAAATTACTTTAGAACAAAACCAGAGGTAGGTCCACTGTTTAATTATTTAGAGCCATGGACAATAAATTAAGAGGAAATGCTTATTGAAACTTTGTATTGTGTAATACTGACATCAAATAGATAACAGCAAGACAAGACGGTTTACCTGTTTCTAAGCTAACCAGAGAGTTCTGTTTTCTTGGTTTTTTTAACCAGGCAATCTTATATTTCCCAAAATAACATTTTCTTAAAGTATTTAGTGGTGTCTTGAAACTAGCATATATAAACCAGACATTCCTCCGCATTGTTGGGGATCTTCAATGCAGATGATAACTAGACAGTTAAAATCACATGGTTACTGAACCAGTGTATTATAAAAAAAAAACACACACACACAGTAGTGAGTTTAGTTTATTGTTAAAGATTGCATAAAAAATGCAAAGTCTAGTTTGGACCAAATCTTTTCTTGGTCATAGAAATTTGGATTAGCAAAACTTTGAATTGGGTGGGGGTCCTCTAAAATCTCTGTGCCAAGAACCTCATCATCATCATGACCCTAAAACCTTTATCTAAGTTCCACCCTCTCCAATGAGAATCAACTCACATGCTAACACTTTATTTTTTTTCCAGAGACATGTATGATCTATATTAGCTCTGCAAGAAGGATCTTGTCCATCTTACCTTTTGTCAGGTTGAACCCTCCATTAGGGTTTCCCTTCCCCATATATGCTGCTCAATTGGGTTTGGTGGGTCCTGTGGGGAATTTTGAGTTAAGAATCATCCATTTTTTCTCCTTTCAAGGACTTGTTACTCTCTCTTCCTACCTCTTTCGTGAAAAATAAATTCAAGTAAAATTCTTTCATAGTACAAATGTCATTTGTTGCCAAAGGCTTCAAAAGAGACCTAAAGATTCCCCTACACTACATATAAAATCACATTATGTCTTGTATAATTCTAAATTTTGTCTTCAAAATATTGATCAAAACGTGTTTTTTTTTTCCTGTTTGTTTTCAAGTATCAGGAAATTGTTTGTAAAAGTTACTATGTGTTTTAATGATTGATCTGTTAAGAGTATAGCTGGATGGGGGGGACTACTGATAGAATTCATGGTGCAACCAACTTATATAATGCAATGGGTGGTCCACACTTGAATATCAATCTAGGATTTGAATCTAATAGACCAACTTGTGTCAAGTTTTTCCAGGGTGGTGGGTCATCCAGTTGCCTCAAATTAGCAATAATTTATTTGTAAGAGCTTATTCGATCAACTGTTCGTTAAGTTTGGTATAAACGATCGATCTGGGTACGTATGTGGGTCACAGATCTGGGTCAATTGAGGATTTGCAGTTCAATTTGTTTGAAAAATTTCACCTTAATCTGACAATTGTAAGTAATGTCATGATAGTGATTTTGATTTTTCTTGTGTTTCCTTTGCCAAGACTAGCTACAATTATTGATCGAATAATAATTACAAAATTTATCATAGTTTTATAGTACCACGAGTCAGAGAAACTTGGGTGTAGTGGTATGCACCATGCATCCCCATTGTGATGGCAGGATCGCAACGGGAGATGTATGGTGCATACCGTTGCTCCCAAGATTTTTTCCACCAGGTTCACAACTTGCATATCAGCTTGTGAGATGTCATTTTAATTACACTAACATCTTATTCTAATATACTAATTGATGATTAAAAACAAACAAAACTTTTAAGCTTCTTTGAGTCCTGAAATCACTTTCTTGGTACCGAAAACAACTTGGGTACATGAAAGGGAGTCTTAAAGCTTCAAAAGGTAAGTGATCATGTGCCAAGAAAATATCTTTTTTATCGGTTGCTATTGTATATATTGTAACTAATGAAACGAATATGGTTGTGTTCCTAGCTTTATCGTGCGATTGAGATTCTTTTGTTAGTTCTTTCTCATATTCAAAAGCTGAAATGGACTGAACACCATTTTCACTACTGTTTACTGGTAGCTAGGACCAAGACTACTCTGGGATTTTGTGTTGAGAGTAACTTCCATACTCTCTTATTTCTTATCAAGACACCCTGAAATTGATTAGGTGATTTTTTTTTAAAAATTATTACAACAAATTTAGGGGTTTGGGGAGTAAGGGACACAACTTAAACCCTCAAGCTTGTGATGTAAGCGTTAGTGGTATATCACTGGGCCACATTGATCTCGTAAACATAGTGGATATATTGATAATAGCATTAAAAACTGGTCTTATTCTTATGAAGACAAAACGGGAAGTTTCATAGACTGGCTTAGTGGATTTAGAACCAAAAATCACACGATCTGGTTCTTTGGCATTTAGCTTATGAAACCAGACATATAGAAATGAAAAAGATTAACATTTTAAAATACAAACTTCTTTTTTTGCCACATACAATAGTTTTCATATTTTTAATCAAATATTAAAATTTTATTTCACCCTATAATCAAATATTTTGGTCTTCTTTATCCTGTGATGATTTTGTTATGATTATTATTATTATTATTATTTTGAAACTTAGCATGTGATGATTTAAAAGATGAATACAAAATTATATTTAGTATTTCAGAAATTAATATATGATTTCAGTGTTTTAAATAATAAATACTTTTTCAATCATTAAGTTGTGACCAATCTTTGTATTAAGACTAAAAAGAGAGAGTTTGTCAAAACAAATAATAATAGAAAGAATAAAAATAAAAGAAGAAATAAAGAGAGAGAGAGAGAGTACTATCTGCTTTTAGTAAAATGATTACGTATTTAATCATTAAATAATTTATTTTTAATAAAGTGATCGTACATTACATAAATAATAAGATACGGAGAGATTTTTTTCTATGATGATGGTGTTTGTAGATCTCATCATGTCATAATTTAATCTTAACCCAATTGATTTCAGAATTATTTTCTTAAAAAAAATTATATATGTGATAAATAGGTAACTCCATTATTGAGATTTGAGATTAATTGAAGAAACAAAAATGTACCAATCCCACTTAAAAATTTTAAAAAGAATGAAAGAGCGTAGAAAAGCTGTATTGCCGCAAAAGGGGGGACATTAGGTTGGGTCCACAAAGAATGTGGAAGAGTGTCACATTCCATGCATAGGTGTCATGTCATCTCATTTCATTTCTATCCTAATATTATTATTTTTCAATTTCTTCTTTATGTGTCACTCCATTTTTAGCCAACCAATCTGCCCCCACCACTAGGGCCACCCTACTCTTTTTTTTTTTTTTTTTATTCATACTTTTAGTTTTTAAAAATATATAAATTGATTGATAATTAATGTTTAAATTTAATTATATTTGAACTAATATTAGCTCTATTGACAATGGAGTCAAAATTCTTGATTAATCAAAAGAATTTAGGTTTATAGGATAATAAAAAAATTATCATACATTTACGTAAGTTGACTAGAAAAAAGATGAAGTTTGAATGTGAATTATTTAATTTAAATAAATCAAAGTTGAATATTAAATTTTATTAAATACGTATAAAAGTTTACTGTCAATAGCAAAAAAATAATAGATAGAAAATTAGTCAGTCAATGATTAACTTGTTAATGAGATCACTTACATTAATAAATAAAGGGTTTAACTATAATTTCCTATATTGTTAATGGATAGTTGTATGAGAGACAGTTAGTTTCCTTTTTTGTTTTAATTTTTTTTTTTTACTTTTTAAATCCTTAATTTATATACACTCTTAAATTGAAATCTAGACGCCAAAACTTAACTCAACAATCAGGGGCGAATGATTGCATGGGCTAGACTGGGCTGTAGCCCCATCTACCTTAAAAAAATATGTATTATTACCTTGATATTTTATATCAAATTATAATTTAACCTTTATTTTAACAAATATTATAAATATGCCTATCACCTTATATTGGATTTCCGTGTTTCACCATATATGATATATCCCATCAATTTTTGTTTACTTTTGTATTTTCTGTGGTTTTTCTTAATTTTAACATAAATTATTAATTATTTTTTATATGCTTATTTATTATTTTGTTAGGTTACCTTTTTTATTATAATTGATTTAGGATTAGTTTAATTTAGATAATTTTGTTTATGATTTGTTTATTACTAGAATAAAATAGGTATTCACCTATTGAGTACTCAAAAATAAAATTATAACTAATATTTAGTTTAGTCCCACCTAATATAAAACCCTAGATTCGCCCCTGCCAACAATCATACAATTATGTATAGTAACCAAATCCAATAAATCAATAAATAAAATAAACCTAGTAACTAGATCAATATAACCGTGGGTTTAAGTGACGCGACTTTCAGATATCTAATATGTTTGATATAGCTTTTCTAATATTAAAAGCTCTTTTCAAGTTTTGTTAGTTGTTTGGCAAACTTAAAAGAATTTTTTTTTTTAATATGTGAATTGTCTCAATTATTCTTTAAAAAACTATTTTATGACTATTTAGACAAACCCAAAATTTGGGTTTTTTAAAAAACTTCTTTTTCGGTTTTTTTAGTACATATGCATTGTCTTAACCTACTATTTACAAATTCTAGATATTCCACCTTATAACATTAATACTTCTTTTATTATAAATACATTATCAACATCCTTTTTATAATTTATACAATTAAAAGTTCTTTTTAAAAATATATTACTAAATAATCTATTAAATTAAAGCATTTTTTAAATTAAAAGTCAAATACCGTAAACATTTTTTTTATTAAAAGCTCTATTCAATAAAAGCTTGATTAGTAAAAGATCTACTCCTAAAAACTCTATTTGAAAAGCCATACCAAAACATCCATCCTTCAATATGGTTTGACCGTAAAAGCTTAATTTGCCAGTAATATTTTAGTTTCGAATTGAATCACCACCTTAAATAAAGAAGTATATTCTCGGCCGGAGAAGATAATAGGGTGTACGTACGAAGAATAGATATGTAGCAGGTGATAATGACTGACCAAGGAAATGAAAAATCCTTAAAGGAAAAAAAAGAGCTCAAAGACCAAGAGAAGACTGCCCAAACAGAGCATTGACGGCGACTTGATTGTCTGCCCGGGGATGCCCAACAACCAGAGCTGCCCGGCTTTGCTTGTCTTGGCTTGTGTTCCAGTGACTTGTTGAGTAGTTTTCTGCTGCCCGGAGCTAAGCCGAGTCAGACAAAGTCGCGGGCAGAGCTCTCTTGTCGGTCTTCGGACATGGTCTCGCGTTCCGGACGGCACGCGCGGTCAGTGTACGTAATGTTTCGTACTACTTTACTTGCAGAGATTATTATATCATCGGAAGAAGAAAACCATATAATTTGTTTTGTAAAAACAGGATTCGAGAAACACACAATTACACAAACTGGGTTAAAAAAAAAAGTGCTGTCAAAAACTATACACGGGTCTTCTTTTTTTAACATGTTTTGCTTTTTTTTTTCGCATTCATATTTCGTTTTCTGCTTCTATTTTCATTGATTCGATAGCATCTTTGATTTTTCTCATTAGTCCCTTTCAATCTAAAGACATTTGTTCGATCGACTGGGTGAAGGGTCACAATTTTATATATATATTTGGTAATATTAGATATGAAATTTCATACGTAATATTTCTACATAATCACCGGTTGTAATGTATGTGACAAATAATGATTCCGAACTTGTTGAAATTACATACAGGATTCCACGCTTGAACTAATTATCCTCCTAATGTATATTAGCCATTTTCTCATTATTGTAATTACCGGAATAATTTTAGTTTTCCAACAGATGGTGATTGAATATAACTACTTATATATATATATATATATATATATTCAATCCCTAACCCTAAAAAGAAGATGTCTATATAAAACCCTAGGACACGGTGGAACAAAAGGAGACTATTATTATTGTTGCAGTCTTTATGGTCACTGCCATGTGGATGTGGGATTTGACATCAACGTCTCAACTTGTACAACTTGATTAATATTTTGGAATATGTAAATGTTATTCTATTGACTCTTTTGACCTTATTGTTATGTGGACTCAAGTAATTAGGTGAACTAATAACCTATCCAGGATCTCACATCGACCTCTTTTCAAATTCTAGAGTATTTTGGGTTGAGGAGGTCAAGATAAATTTATCTACAATTTTTATTAAATATGTTAGAAGAGGTTTGAACCTATTATCACAAATTTGAAAAAAAACATAAAAAAGTGAGATAATCTTTTTTAGTTGGACATATTATCCTTCCAAAAAAAATATGCTGAAAATAAGGGACAAATTCCAAATTCATAACTTGAAAATTTTGAATATGTGTGTTATTTTGTACTTGAAATAAATGTCTCATTTCAAAATAAAGAGACAATATATCGATAAATGGTAGAGATCTAATTTATTCTTATGAGGAAAAAGGTTTATTTTACGAACCGAGACTCTTTGTTGACTTGAGTTTTTAAAATTTAATGACACGTTAGCATTATTAATTAGCAATGTATGATTAGAATATGTGTTTAGGTAAATGTTTATATCATCTACAGAAAATCCAAATTTTGATGTACATGTAAATATGTAATTGTTGTAACATAGCATTTTTCGATCTGTTGGAGAAACCAAACCAATATCAACTATTGATAGATGTTGTCGAGCACAAAACTATTTATGTAGTGTTTTCTTCTTGAATAATTTGAAACATAGTACAAGGTCGTCTTACTTTATGTGTCCACTAGTAATTATTTTATTCAACTACTCATTGAGTTGATCATATTTAATTAGATTTACTTAATGATGATTAGTGTTAAATATATAATTCCAAGATATCAGCAATTAGTCATTCATTGGTAACTAATTAAATTATCTTGTAAATCAAGCAATAAGATTTACTCGATGATCTTCATATTCAATAATTATTAATCTCCATATCTGTTTGTTGATTATTGACAAATGGTTCCACAAATCTAACACATGTAGACCCCCTCCTTTTTCTACCTTCCAATCCCATTTTTTTTCCCTTTCACTTCTTCTTTTTCATGAAGAATCCATTCACATTCTATACTTACAATCCATGCAAAAATTCCACCCACAACATTAAAAAAAAAGCAGTTTGTTCATGTTCACACAGTCATATTTATCAACTGGTGGTCAATTCTTGCTTTCTTGGGGTTACATCAAGTTGATTTATAAGTTGTCTTATTTCGTTTTTGTTAATATTAGGTAAAATAGTGTTGAGTGCAGACCAAATTATAATCATAGCTTTCATGAGTCCAAGTCCACGGCCAGTAATAATATTGTCTTTAATTTGTATCTTTTTATGAAGTTTTATTGTCATTAGTGTGAACGAATTTAGAGAATTAATATTTATATATACAGCAGTCAAAATGTATGCATGTTGATCTTTCATTTATATTTCCATGTAAATGTCGTTGCAAGACCGTCTTTCGTCGGGGAAATTTTGTTTTTGTATTTTGACTCCGCCACCGCATGTATCACAAATTCACAACAATTTGGTCAAGTAATTAAATAGTTAACCATAAGTCACCCCATCAATTGTAGAGCATAATAATAGTAAATAAATGATTAAAAGGGCATGTGTCGAGAATCACAACATGTATGATGTATATATACCACAACCAAAAGCAAAGAAAACATCAAACACACATAATTAAACACGTGTAACTAATAATTTTTAGGTGAGAGAGCAGTAAAAGGACCCAATGTGTAGCACATGAATTGAAGGCAAATGCAATCATCCATCGTTATCTGTAATTGCTTGATTGCTAACAGTGATATATCTCAGCGTGTGTTTGTGTTTTGTGGGTGGGGACTGAGGAGGGAAAACAAAATTCAAGCCAAAAAGTCTCGATCGAGTAGTAGTGGCTTGCTTTATATAGTTGTTGTTAACAGAGATCAAGAAATGTCCATATCGATTGAGGGGCCATGCAAATGCAACTTTACGCGTAGTGGCATGTAATTGGCTCTCTCTTTGAACTTCTAATCATGGTTTTTGAACACAGCATCTTCAACAATTATATCCCTAGCTTCCAACAAAAGATTATTATTCTTTTATATATAGGAAACTTGATTACTGCTATCATTATAATTAAATTCTCTCTACTTACTCTACATACTCTATTAATAATATATTATTCTCCCACTTTCATTTTTTTAAGTTGTTATTGACTTACTAATTAGCTCTTGCAATTAGCAATCTGCTTGCTATATAATACGTACACTGCATCACCCACTTCAATTAGTATATATATATATATATATATATATATATATATATCAGCTTGTTTCTTCCTCCCAGCATGCCCTAATTTTAATTTCCAAAATGCCTCCACGTACATACCCACTTGATAATATTTCATGGAATTTTTGTTTTTCATTAATCGTTAGATTATAGTTAAAAACATTCGAGTATACTAGTACATAATTAAGTTTTGGTGTCTGTTAACTAAGTAGACACGTTTTAGATTATTGGAACATGACTATTTGAAACTCATGATTCGAAACAAATATTATGTGAGGGCGTTGGATTTGTAAGTAAAATTCAAAACAGATACTATATATCTACTAGTTTGGTGGGTTTGACATGTTACTACAGTGTATATATAATTATATATAACTTTCAATTTGAACTTGCGATCCAAATACTCATGACCTAGGGCTATGTGTAAGGCTAGCTGGTGTTTTATTGGTCACATGTTTTGTCTAGATTCATAATGTGTAGAATTCTTGAGTCAAAAGAAAAGCCATGAAGTATATATCATATTACTTAAATGTGGAAATTAAAGAAAAAAAAAACGAATTTTTGGTACACAATTAGTTATTTAGTTAATTACGAAGACCGTTATTGAAATTAATTATTAGAGTGTAATAATGGGGTAGTGTGAAATTAGATTTTTCATACATACATAAGAGAGAAAAGTATATACATGCATGCTTTGATGAGGAAAAGGGTAGACTATGAAGAAAAAGCCAATCACTTGGGTCCAAAAACCACTTACAACAAAATTCCAAATCAAAAACCACTTTGTGGTTTTATGACAAAGACTAAAGTTGTAGAGCTAGCTAGCTTCTTCTTTTCTGATTGTATATTATATATATATATCTATCTATCTACCTATCTATCTATCTATCTGTCTTTCTATTCTTTTACACCAACAAAAACAACAACACTTGGCCATACATTCATCAACTCATCAAAGAATTCTCTTACAAAGGTAACTCTAACTCATACATATGTACATACATACACCTTCTATTTCTATATATCATCATCATCAATCTCTCTCTCTCTCTCTCTCTAGCACTTTTTCTCATATATAGATCATGATATTCATATACATACACAACAAAACTTACTTTCTTTAGCTTTTTATGTATTCAAAAAAGACTCACCATCCTCCTGATTTCTTTGCCTTTTTTTTTCTTTTTCTTGGTTTTGGATTGTTGTAGATCTACAAAGAAAGCTTGAGAGGGAAAAAAAAATATGATTCAAGAACTCTTAGGAGGTGCTGGTTTTAATAATATTGGTGGAGAGAGGAAATTTTCAATCACTGAAACTATTTTACAAGGAATTCCTTCTCCTTCACTGCAGTCTACTTCTTCTTCATCATCTTCTCTATCTTCTTCTTCTACTACAACAGCAGCGGCAGCGGCAGCGGCGGCCAATAATTCTAATAATAATAATTCTTCAAGTAATTCAGACAACAACCTACAAAACTTGAGGTGCCCTAGATGTGATTCTTCAAACACCAAGTTTTGTTACTACAACAACTACAATCTCACTCAGCCAAGACACTTCTGCAAGACTTGTCGCCGGTATTGGACTAAAGGCGGTGCTCTAAGGAACGTTCCCATCGGTGGTGGTTGCCGGAAGAACAAGAGTAGTTCAAGCAGCCTCGTGTCAAATTCCGTTGGAAAATCCGGTACTACTACTACTGCTAATAAGATGAAAACAGTGGTGGGATATGAGATTGCTGGAAGGTCTAGTCTTGGAAATGGATTCGATCATCATCATCATCTTCATCATCAGCTTCCGACGAGTCCAGTTATGTGGGCTTCGCCGCAAAATTCACAACTTCTAGCCATACTCAGAGCTACACAACAAAGCAACCATGTTAAAGAGGAAGGAGGTTTAGGTTTGATTAACGGAACCCCATTAATGGCAACCGATCAACCAAGTTCTCGGACCATGGTTTTGGATCCTATGATCAATAATAATAACCAGGTCCCTTCTTCTCTAGGTCTATGCAGCTCACTTTGGAAAAACAACCACCATCATCAAGCTCAACAGTACCAACAACAACAAAATGGAATCTTAGTTGGTCATGAAGTTCAAAACTCAGGTATTCAAGAGCTGTACCAGAGACTCAAATCATCAACAACAACAACCAACAACTATTATTCAGATCATCAACATCATCATCCAGCTTCAACAATAGTTCATGGCAATGCCACTTGTTCAGCTTCTTCATCAACATCAACCATTTTGGAGTCGGCTCCGGTTGCAGGAGGTGATCATCAATTGGGTTACTGGAATCCAGCTCTTTCGTGGTCTGATCTTCAGACAACAACTAATGGTGCATACCCTTAAAACAACTTTTCTATTTATTATTATTAGTACTCTCTTCTAGCTCTCTTTATTACCTTATTAGCAGTAATTAAGCTAATTTGTGTTGCTGTTTAATTTCAATTGTGTTTGTCTGGATTGTGGTATACAAATATGGTTGTAGCAGTACCCGTTTTTTTTTGTTCATTTTCATTTTTTTTCTTTATGCTTGTGTGCTTAATTAATGTGTGTTTTTAACTTAATTATTATATATGAGATTATGAGTACCAACTATATATCAAGTAGTGTTAAAAATGATATATAATAGGTCTCCACACTCGTGTTCTTTATTTATTTATTTTTTTCTTGAAAACATTGCCAGTTTGAAAGTTATTTCTTCACTGTACTAAACTACATTATTGAGTGGTGGTCACTCACTCACTGTTGTGTGTTTCTTGAAGTTGAAGATATCACTGATTATACAGGATGGATCTTTGGTTAATCCTTCGTTTTTTTACAAGACTTTTTATTAAGTTAAAAAGTTATATGAAAAAAAGGCATAAAATTATGACAAGATGACATAGAAATTAGAATAGAAGAGAGATCAGAGATTAGTCATTAGTCATTAGTCATTAGTCATTAGTCATCATTGGTTAACTCAAAAAAGTTTAATTAGGGTTTCCTTTTCAAATATTAAGAGGTGATGGGTGGTGGCGTGGTGGGTGAAGCATGAAGATTCTCTCTTTTTCTCCTCTCACAGACTCTTCAGTACTGTTTTGTTATACAAATTAAGAAAGTGAAGAGTGAAGTGGTAATTAAAGCAGTTTTTTGGGAAGTGTTTCCTTAAACAGCATATTGATTCTCAATCTTGCAAGCAAGAAGGATTCCGCTCTCTGCAGCCTTATATTCAAAAAGATTATCACTTTGTGTCTGCCCCTTGCCTGCTTCTTTTTCATTGCCTTTGATTTATTTTCTACTATGAAAATACCCACCACCACTACCACATCCTTCCTAGCTGCCATGATCTTCAAGAGAATTTACAATATGATATAACATTCTACCACGTGTCCTTGGTGCCTACTCGAGTAGGTGCCCTCCCAAAGTCGCCTCATCAGCGACAAATCCACTGTTCGGTGTGGTGCAGGTGACTAGGTTCTGATACTAATTTATAGGAACCATTAAGCAAAATTCATCCTTAAAAACCAGTTTGTAAGGGGAGTGTGCCCAATGAGTTTTATATATCAATCCATGCAGTGAAAATTTTCTTTACAATAGATATATAAATATTGAACACTTGAAAATTAATGAAAAAAAGAGTCATTCATAAAGATTCTGAAACTAATTCAAGCACAATAACACAGCAAATGAATGTGGGAAATGCTTTATTAAGATTATAATTAGAAAGTGATCAATCTAACACAAACAAATTAGCTGAATTACTTCTTTGCTCTCACTAAGACTAATTACCCATGATCGTTTTTTTCTTTTTCTTTTTCTTTTTATCTTACAGTCACCCCCTCGTAACTGAAATTTAAGTAAAAGTTTTTTAAAAAAAAAAAATCAAAGAAAATAAATTACATGAACAACAACAACAACGAATCCTATTTTTCTACGGTTGCTTCGCCTTGCCACAATATAATGCATTTAACGGGGGTTCAGCCTCTGTAAAGACGCTTTCCTCGTCGTTCCATACTCGGATGTAGGCTTGTTGGCCGAGATACCGATTTTCCCAGATTTGAGACCTCAAGTTCCACATACCCTTGTTGTCCAGTGAACACAACACTGCCGTCCAAGACTGTGGAAATACCTGCAATTTTAAACTTGTTTTAGTGTGTGATACTTTAATATATTCAAAAAAAAAAATCATCAAAATTGTATCATATTTTTTGAAAACTGTTTGTGTTTGTAATTCATGGGATTTTTAGTATAAAAAAAAATGTGTTCACTTACTGGATATGTGTGTCTGGGAATGCCGTCTGCCAAATTGTAGCGTTCCCTCATATCAGGTGTCCATGGAAAAGAGCCATACCTGGAATTTTAAGAGATCATTAGCAAGCTTAAAAATGATCTCTTTAATAATTAATTAAGAGAGAGAGGTTTCTATCAAATTTTAAAAGAATTCTATAGAAGTCAATTCTCAATGAGTAAAATAAAACTTAATTCCTTCCTGATTTAGTGATTTGTGATTACACTATTTACTAAAAACGGTTTAGTTTTCAAGTTACTTAAACCCCACATAAAAATCAGAATTTAAGTTCATTTTCCAACGAATTGGATTCTCATTCCCCTACCATCTAGGGAATTATGTTCCAATGAAAGTTGATTTCCTTAGATTTTCATTAAGCTGTAACAAAAAGATTTTGAGACCTACCCGACAACGTAGCAGCTGTTTCCATCAAGATGCATAGATTGGATGGACTTTTCAGGGTTCTGGAAGACGATTTCAACAAAATCATGAAGTGTAACATTGACTACAGATACGCCAAGAACTGCAGGGCCAGGAGGAGTTGTTAGGGTGTCCTTAATGGTGTTGAAACTGAAGACACCGGGAATGTTGTACCAATCGGCGAGCTTCAAAGGGGTGTCAGGATCGACATACGACACCCCATTAAGAGCATACCGGAGCTTGTCAGCTATCTTTGTTGATGAAATCGTTAAATTCAATGTCCTCGAAACTTTTATGGTCCCATAATGGAATGATCCTTGTGGGTTTGGCCTCGCAGCATTTGCCGTCAAATTCAATCTTCTCGCAAAACAATGAAAACATCAATATCATCATATATGATTACATCCACGAAGAAATATAAAATAAAGTATGGACATTCACACCAGAGAGTGAAAAACGATGGATCACAGGTTTACCTAATGGTCCTGGCATGCTTTATTCCCCAGTGAATCTGATAAGTAGGACAGATAGGCAGTGGTCCAGAGGCAGGAGTGTTGGAGCCAGCGTAGTGAAGAGTTGCATTAGCAGTGAGAGTAGTCCTCCCTGTGAAACGAGTGGAGGCCACGATGAAATAGTCCTTTGGTGTGGCATGGCAGGTCACCAAAACGGCAACGGATTGACCGACGTGAACATCAATCGTGTCATACACCTCCTGCAAAGTATGAGCTCCTTCTACTTCAATAAGTGTCATATTATGGCCTTGGATCCTGAAATTGATAGGTGTTTTTATCCCCACATTTGATATCCTCAACCTGTAGGTTTTTCCTAAAAAATATATATATAAAATAATAATTAATAAATTGTGCACCCATACATTTTTCATTCAAAAAGTCAATGTGACATGAATAATCAATCATGGTTATATAGAAAAATAGTTACCTATTTCACCGGTGAATGTAAACTTGTTAGGACTCCCATTAATAAGAATACCATCAGGAAGTGGCAATGACAGACCAGCATCCAATTGTTTTTGCAATGCCTGCAAAGACATAAGTTGAATTAATTAGAACATTAATTGAACATCCTTCGAATTTGAAATATATTTATTTTTGATCGATGGATTGCTCGCTCCCTCACTCACCTTGTGACTTGCGTTATACCAATCGCTAACGAGAAAGGTGCATTCTGCATCAGGAATTTGATATGGGATGGCAATGACAGACCTTGCAGCAACATTAATGGCACCAAAACCACCAACAGCTCTATGCAATAGAGTTGAAGGGAAGTATGTGTAGGTTCCAATTTGATCCTTCAACTGGAATTTGTAGGTCCAGTTTGAGTTTGGAGGGATTGGACAATTGGTTCCAAGCACACCGTCTTGCCAAGACGTCCTTCTCTGCTTAATTCCATTCCTATATACGTTCACATTTGCACATCAAAATGGGTTACTATTAACCCTAAAAAACCATATAAATCCATGCATGTTAGTGGTATCGGATCTTATAATAATTTACTAGTTAGGCTAGACCTGGTTTTTTTTTTTTCAAGTGGTACACTGATTTTTTTTAAGTACTACAACTATTACAATAAAACTATCAGGACCTACCAATATCATACAATACATGTACGGTATGAATATCTATTCCCACAAATCGGAGGAAAACAACTCACACATATTTCTAAAATGCGTATGGTAGAACTTGAACCTTGATCACCAATATGGATAGGAGATGGTTGTGCTAAGACGTGATACGCATGGGGTCACTTGATATGGTACTAAAAAAATCAGTCGGACATGACAAAAGAAAGACCCTCCGACCTTATAAACTTTAATTTTTTTTTTCTTTAAAATGCAAATAAAGTATATTCATAATCAAAAGATAAAAGTGGTTTGTCATTTGTCAATAATGTTTTCGCAAGATGTATCTATGCGATTGAGGCCCAACTTTGCACCTGATCCATTACTTTTTTCAGTATTTTTAAATTTTAGCCCAACAATTGATCTAATAGGCATGTATATATGATTAAGCTCAAATCATATTTAAGATGGAGTATTAATTTTTATTGATACATAACGTTACATAATCGTTTAATGTGTGTTTGACGAGATGCATATTAAACGAGATGCATAAATGTCAGAAAAAGCAAGAACCAGAGGAAAAACAAAGAAGAAAAATTTGCACTAACCATGTAATGAGGAAAGGCTCGTCCAAATTGTTAATGACATTGACAATGATGTTGTCATTAGTTACAGCTTCAATAGGAGGACCAGGAAATTGTCCATTGATAAGAATGCCCTACAATATCATTAAAACAATAATATATATTAAATTAATAATTAAGTTGAAGCTTGGAAATTTGAAAATGAAAACAGTGGAGTACTTGTGTTGATTCTGTGATCTATAAAAAATCAAATTATTACCTGCTGAGGTACACTAAGAGGATAAATGAGTCCATATGTAACATTCCATGTGAAATATCTATATGGATCCTCTGCATTAATACACAAGACACTCAAACAAGCCAATATTCCAATTAAAAATTGCAGGAAATTGGCTTGCTTCATCTTTTTTAATCTGAATTCTTGCTCCAAATATGTTATTTCTGCCCAAGAAAACAAGTAAATTAGTATCACTTCACAAATAATGTTTATTTATACATTTATATTCTTATTAAACATAATAACTCTACTTTGAAGTTAATTTGAAGTAAAATTTAGAAATGTAACAACTTGATCCATTGCTAAGATATTGTTCGCTTTGATCTAACCGGGTTCACGGATTTGATCTTGGCATGGTCTTAACCAATTCAAAAGGCGTTTTACTAGTCAAAGCCAGGTGAGACTTTATATGGCTTTCACTTCACCTTTCCTGAGCTCCGTGGGATGCCACATTTGCATTATGTTTTATTTTTTATTGATGAAAGTAACATTTAAAAGGGAATATGGAATACACTTATTTGAATACAATTCTATCTTATTGGCTGTGATACATACATATTTATTTATCATAACTATGGGGAGGTTAATTACATCAAAATGAATTAAAGTTATATATCCTACACATGAATAGATTCATTTTTAGTTGAAAAAATTTCTAATGAATCTAGTTATATCACTTGCATACATTTTATGTATTGTTATACCAATAAGTAAAAGATCCAACAATAGCACTGGATAATTCTATTCAAATAATGCAAAAAAAAAATCATGATTCTTTTTAAATTGATTCTTAGAAAACAATAGTGAAACCTGAAAACACTGATCGTAATTATAGAACTAAATTTGAGTAGCAACTACCTATAAAGAAAGTACTGAAAAATATGAAAATTAAATTAAAGAAACATACCAATTTCAAGTTTCAACGAATCTCCTCACCAATGAGAAGCAATGGCAACTGATTCCAGAAACGATATGGATGAATGCTCAAACTTTGATAACTGAAGACTCTCTCTCTCTCTATATATATATATAAACAAACAGGTGACAATTGACAAAGAATGATCAAGATCTCAACAATGCCATGCCAGCATGGACACCAACTTCCATGCACACCAATTGTCTCATTTGCGGCGCACTTCAAGCTCAACTCTCTATACTCTTTTACAACTCATTAAATATTAATCTAATTCAAGTTGCTAATTTGACTAGAATTTCTTGAAACCACAAACCGTTCAATTTACTTAATTTTAAATTGTACCATGTACCCTAACTTAAGTATAGAGGATGGTGCATGTCCCTTTCAAGTTTCAACATTAGCAGAGGATTCAAGTCCCATTATGTATATATGTATGAGAAGTTTTATCTTAGATATTATGGGAGTAGATGTCTCTTGTTATTAGAGTATATACTTTAAATTGTACCATGTACCCTTAGTATAGGGTGTGGTGTATATCCTTTTCAAGTTTCTAATAAGCAACGGAGGATTCAAATTTAATTATACACATAATTTTACAACAATATGTATGAGGGGTTTTATCCCGTATTGTGGGAGTAGATGTCTTTTGTTATTATAGTATCTATTCTAATTACACATGTAGGCATATAGTGTTTGATTTTGACAATCTCGATCGACCCATGACCTATTTAGTATTAGAATTTATTGTAATACCGAAAAAAAGAAAGTATTTGCTTTGTTTATCTGGTTGCTTCTACATTGGTGTTTCCATAGTGTGGACAGTGGAGGGTGTTTTAGTTTTGGAATCTTCAGTGGAGGCGGGAAGGAGGAAAGATCTAAAGAAGCGGGAGTGGCGCAGCCAAGAACGGATCATCATTAATAGCAAATTTTGATTTGACTTTTTTTTTCTGTAATTAATTTAAATATATTTTAGTTTAATATATATTGATTAATGAATTATTAATGATTAATCCAAGATCATACGCGGTGAGAGAATGTGAATGTGGTAGAGGTGGTGTTTTATGGTTTTATTAATTAATAATATGAAATTAGATAATACTATTGTTGGTATCACATGGTGTTGAAGAAGCAATAACCGAAGACAAAGGGAGTCTAGCGTGGATCTACTTTGTTTATCTATGCTTCCTGCTGCTTGATCTTTTGTATGCGTAAATGTCGATAAGTATTATAGATATTGAAGATATTTTCGATCTTAATTTCTATTAAAATTTCCAAAATTTTGATACTTACTTCCTAAATCCTAATACAAGTAGTGGATTGGCATTGATGGTTATTAGCAATGTTAGTGATAAAGTTTGAAGGTAAATGACGTTTATTTACTTTGATAATATGTTAAATTGGAGTTCACTACTTCCACAAATTCCAATTAAGAATGGCATCCTAGCTCAATTAAAATGTATATTCAATTGTATACTACTTACCTAAAAAAATATTTAAGAACTTTCAATTTTATATAATTATAGAACAAGTTTTATAACATTAAAAAACTAAAAGTCCTGAAATTTGTCAGGATGTCACGTTACAATTCAAGACTTTTAGTTTTGTAGAATCAGCTTTGTAACATTAACGTTACATACAAAATTGAAGATCTTAATTTATTTTTTTTCAGGATTTACAAGTTAATTACAAAGTTGTTCTCCAGCATTACAAAACTAAAAGTCTTCAATTTATATATATTTTTGCCAATACGTCTGGACCAGAGAAACAGCTGTATACTATTTGGTGTGTGAAAATACAGCAAGCTAGATTGCCTCCTCGATCTCTAGTTGTATTTGATCAGCAACAGCAACGTAGCTTGCTTCATCATATCAATTAATTTTCTCGAGACCCAAATCTGCTTATTCTCTTGCATTTCTCCAACGTTTTAGCTTGGAAAATAATCAAATATGGACACTTATATGGCTACCTACAAACAACCAGATTACTTCTTGTTTAGTTCCTTAATATATCGAGACAACATTAATTAGTTGGCATTGCCTGTTTTATTATTATTATTTTTTTGAACTCAACTGGTATGAAAAAATAATATTATATCATAATTGTGACACTAATTGTCTAGCCTATATCTTTGTTATTATAGAAATTCTTAGGTCAATACCTTCGTAATTTCATAAAATCTACACTTTCTTGATTAATGATATGAAGTTCTGGATCAAAGTTTTCATGATCTTAAAATGTTATTTTTTTTGGACAATTTCACATTATTGATCACAGACTCCTAATTATATTTTTGTTAAAATAATATTTAGAATTATAAGTCTATAATGGTACTAGAGAATCATCACTAATCTTTATCATATTAAAATATTCATTCTGGTCTAGCCTATTCATCAATCATCACTGTGGTTGAAAAATGTTGAATATCAAAGAAGCCTCTTGGTACATATTAGTACTTCTATAAAGTCAAAAGGGTGTTTTGATATGTAAGCTATACTTTAAAAAAATGGGTGGATTGAAAACAAATTAAATTTCAATATTAATTGCATTCCAAGGACAGATCTCATGGAAAATTAACAAAAACATAAAGCTACACATGGGTGCATGTAATTACACAACTCAATCAATTTATATCAATTCCAAGAATACATGTGATATTAAATTCTCATCATGTGCCTGCAACCCCATCATAGATCATACTCAAACACCCAATCATTCAATGTTAATTAATTACATATTTGACTTTTAACTTTCTAATCTCCGTTGATTTGAACATTCACCCTTAACAAAATGTCTTTGCACTCCCATTTTCACGTCTCTGATAAGGGTTCAAATTCCTTATTTGCCCATTAAGTCACAAAGAATTGGAGTTGTATTTCAGATTGTACTTATAACGGTTGATATCG
The DNA here is from genome assembly GCA_033220585.1 of Dipteronia sinensis. Taxonomy (NCBI): domain Eukaryota; kingdom Viridiplantae; phylum Streptophyta; class Magnoliopsida; order Sapindales; family Sapindaceae; genus Dipteronia; species Dipteronia sinensis. The sequence goes on along the minus strand of CM065638.1, from coordinate 3,921,745 downwards.
TCAGGTCTGTTGAGAGACCTCTCTCTTATAATGAGAGTTACATCTCTGATTGTAGCAGTTAATCTCACCTCATCTCATAGATCCCTAATCCAATTTTCTTAGATTTAAAAAATAATGATAAATCTCTGTTGACTTTTCTCATGTGTCTTAATTAACGATAATTCTTTCTTCTTTGCCTTGTGCAATTTCTCCTGTAAGTCTGTGACATTGTGGCAACAATGGCTTTCTGGTACTTTCATAACTACCCCTTTCTTTAACTTTCCCTCTGCTCATTTTTCTCACTACCATATATAAATATATAACACTCATGCATACTTTCAATTTCTTTTTTCTCCTCTTAGTTTGGAACAAAAGTTTCAAGTAATTTGGAAGCTTTATTTTTTATTTTTTAATTTCTTTTTTGAAATCCGACACGAGTCGAATCAGGAGTTTGCCGGGACTTGACGAAAAACAACTCCAGCTAGAGGGAGGGTTCTTCTCAAATCTTCACATTTTTCAATACGTACCTATTGATTAAGGTGAGTTCCTAATACTTGATCAGAACATAAGTGTATATATATTTATGCTTTTACAGATTTGTGATTACCTGAAGAAAAAAGAAAAAGAAGAAATCATTTGAGAATATAGTGAAGTTGGATGATTTGCAATGGCATGCATGCCAACAAATTCGATCGGTTTTTAGTTGACTTATGAAACATGAGATTTTTCACAAACTTCTCAAATTTGTTGGTTATTAAATCTTTTTTACAGTTTGTCTATTTAACAGTAAATGTTATTTTATTCTAGTTTGATTTATATATATATATATATATATATATATAAGTTTGTTTACATTAATTTCTTGGCCTATGCATGCTACAAAAGTGTTATTATCCTTATATTCTTAAATTTGTATAAGAGATGCATAATGGATACCTGTTGTAAAACATCATTAATAAATTTTAAGATTTTACTGTGATTTTTCCAAAATTAATAATCATATATATTGATCCATATAATTTTACCAAAGTTTTTGTTATCTACAAATGCAAAAAAAAAAAAAATTGTATAATTGTTGGCATTTTCCTCAAATACATTATCAGTTCTTCACCACTGACATTTTCCTTTATATTCACAATTGTTTGTTTCCATTGATTTTTCTCGAGTCCGAGATCTTGGACATAACTTATGTCTACTTGTGTCTGAACTCTGAAACATCAGTTACGTAATGTTAGAAAACCACTTCTGTAATATTAGATACAGAGGTCTCGATTTTAACATTAGAGAAGTAGTTCTTTAACGTTACATAACCATTGTCCCCGATATAACTAAATTCGAGATCTGGGACCTATTTTTTACACATCTTGCAAGAGTTGCAACTATGTATCAAGTTAATTGAATTTGCAGATTCATTACTCTATCCTCTGTTCAATGCCACAACAATTCACTGACTGGGATGCATTATCATGCAATCCTATGAATAAACATGTACTATATATATATATATATATAGCCATAATGTGATAGAACTCAACTTATAACACCTAGAAATTTTTTCAAAACATTGTTACAAACATTTTAAGCTAACTTAATAATCATAGATATGACTAGAAAATCCATATAAATGTTTTTGAGATGTACAATATTAAAGAATTGGAATCTTCAAATCCGCATTCCTTCCTCACTCCCTACTCTGCCTTTCTCTTGCAGTCAAGCCTTCATGACTGATAAAACAGACTACAATGTATAACTATAAAATAGTTGGGTCATTTTAAAGGCGATGTCCAACGGCTTTGCCGCATAGCAGAGCATTAGAAGGAATGTCGTATTCATTAGCGAGGTTTTGGACTTGATTCCACACCCTGAGATAGAATTGTTGCCCAAGATATTGCCTTTCCCATATCGCAGACCTCATGTTCCACATACCTTGGTTGTCTAAGGAGACATATATTGCGGTCCAAGAGTTTGGATACACCTGCAAGAAAACGTGGCGTGTAAGAGGAATGTATTTGGAGATGGGCATGTTCCATATTCAACCAGTTCTTTATAGCTAAATATAAGTCGCGTGGTGACAATGGAAATACAAATTTTCTGACAACACTGTGCTTTCTCCACAAGCTGATGATCGACCATGTGGAAAGAAATTTAAAACATAATGCAAGTTGATGACTATTTATCAGTATTTTGTAAAGCATTTCTCATTGAATGTTTCAGAAATTGGTAACAGAAGAAGAAGAGATAGCATATGCTCATCTGAACAACTAAAATTCAGTGTCATCAGAAACACTTGATATAGAGGTGGTAAATGTTATGAGACCAGATGATGGATGTTATCACAAAGAACAGCATATATGGTTTCTAGGAAAATTTCGACAATAGATTTTATGCACGAATACGATTAAGGAAATTATCATTAATCGGTTTGTTACCTGAGTGGTGTGTCTGGTTAGAGTGTCAACTAGATTGTAGGTTCTTCTCTTGGCTTGTGCCCACTGTCCAGAACCAAAACTGTATCATGTAACAAAATGAATGGTTACAACTTAAAACATTACCCAGCTAAACCGAAGAGCAAATACATTATCAAGAAATAGACTTACCCAACAACCCAGAAATCATAACCATCAAGATGCCAGGATTGCATGACATTTTCATTGTTTTGAAAGATAACTTCAATGAAATCATGGTGATTGAGTTGCATAACTGAGGTAGCTACATATGAAGGACCACTGGAGGGAGTACCTTGGATAGAATTCCAACTGAAAACTCCAGGGATGTTAAAATAATCAGCAAGTTTCAGAGGGGTATCAGAATTTACATAAGAGACGCTGTTAACTGCATAACGCAGCTTTCCGTTTATTAAAGGTGCTGAGTTTGCTAAAACAATTGTCTTCGCTGGGACTATCTGTCCATAATGGAAAGAACCCTGAGGGTTGGGCCTGGCTGCACTAGCTGTCAAATTCCACCTGCAAGACAAGTTTATAGAACGATATAAATCATCTGTGAACATAATATACACATAGAAGTATCAATGCCCAATAGATGTTTTCAGAAGATATATGATACAATATTCATCGGTGACAACACCAATATGTTTGTTCTGGTCGATGGGAATCTTCAAAAGCAATCAATACCTGTAAGTTCTGGCTTGCAACAAAGACCAGCGAAATTGGTTTGGAGGACCAGCAGGCAGGGGTCCAGAAACTGGGGTCTGAGAGTTTGTATAGTGTAGTGTTGCAGTAGCCGTAAGAACTTGCCTATTGAACCGTGTGGATGCAACTATATAGTAGTCCTTTGGAGCCTGATTTAAGGTTACTAAGACAGCTATAGATTGACCCACATGTACGTCAAGAGAGTCATAGATGTTCTGAACTGTGTGAGATCCTTCAACTTCAACTAACTTTATCGGATGACCCTGAATCCTGAAGTTGAACGAGGTCGACATGCCAACATTTGAGATCCTAAACATATAGGTTTTACCTGTAAACATAACAAATGACACATTGTTGATTTGTTGGTAAATATATTTATATCATATATAGAAGTGACTTCTTCAAGATATCAAATAGGAATCTAGTTGAATGTTAATGATGACCTTGATCACCGCTGAAGGAGGAATGAGCCTGTCCATTGATAAGGACTCCATCAGGAAATGGAAGAGATTTTCCCGAGTCCAAAGTCTCTCGTAGGGTCTGTAATCATCAAAGATACGTCATGATCAGCAGTGTAAACATAACAGAGAACCATAAGAAGTATGAAAAAAATGAACAAAATTCAAAAGGAACATCTTCCGATTAAAATTTAACTTTTAAACCATTTTTGTTCGGTAATATAACGCCCTTCTAATGTATAAAATGTGCAACTAGATTGGCACAAAATTCAACAATGTTTTAACTGATATAGTTGTTGTATCATGACATGAGGGGAAAAAAACACTTGGGATGCTTGAAAAATACACTTCAACTGAAACCTCTTAATTTTCTAAGTTTTCATCTAATTTCCGCTGTTTCTCAACTTTCAATAGAGCTTACGATTTTCACTCCAAATTGAAAATAAGGAATGCAACCTGTTGACAGAACATATTTAACTTAATTGGCGAAAAACTACAAAGATAAAGAGCTATGTATGATTGAAATTTAGCTCAAAATTAATACAAGGCGCAAGTCGGAGTGAGATCCCATTGAAATTTTAACATACTACAACATTTCTTTAGCATTTGCAAGAATAAGTGGCAGAACATGAATAAAGCTAAGCACATGCAACAATATCGTTCATTGTCTATTTCTAGCAGTATCAGGAAGCATAAAAATGATTTACTTCACAAGGGTTTCGAGTGCAAAGCACAAACTATAAATAGCTCACCTTATGGTTGGTCTTGAACCAGTCACCAATAAGTAAGGTGAAATCTCCATCAGGGTTTGGGAAAGGAATCGGGATCCGAGGCCTCTCATAGATATTGAGTCCTCCATATCCTCCAGCAGCTCTGTGCATTGCAGTTGATGGAAAGTAATTGAAGGACCCAATCTGATCCTTGGTTTGAAACTTATAGGTGTAGTTTGAGTTTGGAGGAATCGCGCAATTGGTCCCCAAAACCCCATCTTGCCATGAATTCTTCCTTTGTTTAATACCATTCCTATTTGTCACACAAAATGTTCTTATCAATCAGGCAATGCCAGTCACCCTTAACAAATTTTCAACAAAAAATAACATTTTACATAAATAAAAATGATCAAACAACTGTTATTCAATTCAACTTTCAGCATCCAAAGATTAGATTTTTCACTAATTGAAAATCTAAAAGAGAACAAACAACAAGTAGGCAACCATTTAATTTGAAAACTTAATTGCAAAAATGAACTCACCATGTCAAGAGAAAAGGTTCATCTAGCTTGTTAATGAGGTTGAGAATGATGTTATCATTTGTCACCACATCCAATCTAGGACCAGGAAACTGACCATTGATAAGAATCACCTACAAAAAAAAAAAAAAAAAAAAAAACCCCAAAACAATCAAACAAACACTGTATCAGAAAACCCCAGAAACACAAAATCAAATTTTTAGATCTACACTACACATTCCATAAAAAACCAACCTGTTGTGGAGAACCAAGTGGAGACCAAGTCCCATAAGTTACAGTCCAAGTGTAGAATCTATAAGGGTCATCAGCATTCACCAAAGAAACACTCAAAACAGCCATCAAAACGCCACAAATCAGCTGTAGCATGACTGCCATTGTCACCTGCCAAGTACACCTGTTAGAAGTTAGAACAAACAAAATGGGATTTTTCAATAGTCACTATCATTCATGCTCATGCAGGCTTAATGTGGAAAATTAATGAAAACAAAAAAAAGGAACATTACCTAAAAATCTAAATGAAATCTTATCTTTCTGGGTAGCAGTCTAACAAGTGGTGGTAGTGACTAGTGAGTGAGCTTTTTATAGGTACAGAGAGGGACAAAGCTACTGCACCAGTAAACTTATCACAAAATCAGTATTATTTTTAATATTTATAATTGAAAATGTTTGTATAATTGTGTCTTTAAGGTTGTCACTTGTTTTTAGCTAACATTCGGCGGATTTCACGCGTTTTCACTTAATGATTAATTGCTTCAAACCAAAGCTTAGTTAAATTTTAACTCTTCACACTTTTGTTAAAGTTGGTACTGGTGATGGTGGGTACTCTCTCAAATCTCCTCTAATTTCGCCAATGAATCATTTTTCTTCTTCTTCTTTCGGTTAAAAACTTAAATTATCTTTGGACCCTTTTAAACATTTTTCATGGTTTGAGAGGCATCATCTTTGGTTGCTTCTATGGATCTCGTAAAACTGGATGGTGGGTGTCTTATTTATTGTATGAAAACATTGAATATGACCCTCACATGCATGTCTCTGTGTGCTCTGAGTCGGTGACCAAATGGTTATGACATTTTATAGTTTAGTTTTTATATATCCATTTATCTTTTCGCACAATTCTAAAAAGCTTTGGTAATGACAGTCTGACCACCGCCCAACGGTCGATGATAAATAATGTTATATATATATATATATATATATATATAAAAATCTTTTTATCAAAATATAATCGTAACACACCGGTAAAAAAATGAATTAAATATTTCATCTTTGCAGTAAAAAATAAACTCTAGCAAACTCTAGAGATTATTTATTTATTTATTTTTATTATTATTTTTACAAGAGAGATGAGTTACTATATAGAATATAGTTCACAAGTTATAAAGAGACAATAAATTGTTAATGGTTTAAATATAGTTACCCAATTTCCTCGTTCCATCTTAATTCAAGTGGTGTGTATCTTCTTCTCTTATTAGATATCTGACTTATTCGATGCTGAATTAAAAATAAATAATTAGAGTTATCTAATTTGGTCAACCCATTTTACTAAAGCCATTGTCTAGTTAAAAATAAAAAAAGGCAATTAAGCATAGAATCAAGTAATCAACCTAGAATCCAACCTACTCTAATAATGAACCTCCCTGTATAATGTATATAATGGAAGAGTAGAGTTGAATTAATATTCCTTGATTTAGTTTGTATTTAGCCTATAATCACATGGCTTGTAGCAAGTACAACCACTAATTCCCCATTAAGCTTCTCCAAATATGAAAGGTCAACCCAACTAATCTTCAACTAAAGATATTGTCTCAGTATATGTGTACTGTTTTAGTATATAATATTATAATGTGAGAGCTGTGATTCTTCTTACAAGTTAACCCTGTACAATAATACAATATTAAGACTTGAGAGGAAGAATTTTGAGTGATTGTGATTTTAAGTTAAAATTTTATTTTATGGAAGTGATTTTTTTTTTTATTACCTGAAGAGAAGGGCCCAAACAAATTTGAAAATGATGGGCGGTCATGTGACTTTGTTGGTGAGGAGGTTTGGGCTTTTGACAAGAGTGGGATCCACACGCAATGACAGTTTGCAATTGTGCGTGACAGTTGACACCCTTCAATGGCTCGAGAAAATCTTTAATGCACCGGGTGCATTAGCTGAATGGTGTACCCGATCACTAATATTTTGGAACTGACAAACTCAACCGCTATTGATACAGTAGAAATCTTCAACACGTAACGATTTAACGGGGTAAAGATGATCAATTGCTTAGTAGGAGGTGGACTTCTAAAAAAAAGGAACTTCAAATCATTTATGGTTCTGTCCCTACTCGATAATAACCCTTAAATATAATGTACGAAAAATGGAAAAGTGTGTAAATCCTTAAACAAATCTTGAATCTTGATAATGTTATTTTTTATTGTAATTTTTTAATATTTAAGTATCATTAGATTTAAAAAAATCTCAGATTAAGATTGATAATAAATTTGAAATTTTACCAATTTTGGCGGTGCAGATTACTGAATAATAGACTATCTTTAGAGCATGCGGCATGCCGATGCTTTAGATGGTTAATATAATGTTTGTGAGAACTTTTGTTTATTTCAATTTAGTGAGAATAACAAAGAGTAATATTCATCAATTAGATTTTTTTCTTCTTCTGAAACTTAATTCAAAAGTCTCTTAAAAAAAGTTATCTAAAAAAATTAGTAAAAATAAAGTATCTAAAACAGATATTCATGGTTTGAATTATGATGGTTGTTGTACTAACTTTATGTGATGATGTTAATAGAAGCATCGAGGGTCATTATGTCTCATTATACCAAACAATAATTTTCTCTTTTTCACTATATTTTTATTTATTTTTAATTTAAACCACTACAGTAAATTTGAGATTTAGAGAAATATAATAAAACACGACTCAAACTCCCAATATCGTGATGTATATATGAAGAGCATACTACTATACTAACATTGTCTTCTCATTTTTTTTTTTTAGTATATGACTATGTTAATTTTATAGTTACTAACACTATAACTATACCTAAACTGTACAACATTTAAACCCTCCATTGTTATGCTCTTCAATCTTAATTATATTTACAATTAAAATGAAACTAATTATGTTATACAGAATCTTTAATTAATTTAAGAAATAACCGTAAAAAATATTATTGAAGGAAAAAGAGTTTATGATTGCGAGAGGGAGAGATTGGGGTGTACTCAACAAATGACCGTCATCATCGTCACCTGCCCAGGTCCAGAAATCCTAAATGTCCCGCAAGAGATTTCTAATTACATCCAAGTGAAGATTTTTAGAAACTTCCAACAACTCCCGTATTCTTTTCATTAACCGGTCTAAAGTAGGGATGACAATTGATCGGATTGGAGATGAATACCCCAATATTCATTCTTGTATCCATTTGAGATATATATCCTCGTCTCCGTTTTTAAGTTAGGGAGCCGGATTCGAGGAATTCTCGAATTGAGATAAAAATATTCATATCCGCTCCGTTTATCTCCATATCCGATGAAAAAAATGTAAATTTTTATATTTTATATGAGAAAAATGTAACTAACATATATTATGTTATATTTTATGTTATATATAGAGAGAAACGAAAGTCGACAAATATTTCAAAATTTTCCATCACATTAAATATTTTTGATAACTCCATAAAATGTTGTCTCATGAAACTTAACATAGAAATTGTACACAAAATATTAAATTCGATAATGGAGCCGGATGGAATATCCATAGAATATATTCATCTCCATCCCAAAAATAAAATGGTTATTAGAATTGCATCTATTACCGTTATGTCCTCGATATAATAGTATAATATTAGTATTCATCCCCATTTTAAACGGAACGAATTCTTATAGATATCTATATCTATGGATAATTTTGCTATCCGTAGTCCAAACTCGATTTCTCCACTCTTTTACTTCACTTGGACCGGTCCAAACCTGGAAAATCACGTACCAGCCCATTCGATCGGAAACCGAAGTTGGTTTCGGCCAAACCCAGGTTTTCATTGTTTTTTTCTTACTCAAATTTTAATTTAAAAATAAGTTTAAATCTTTGTAATACATCTTCCAAATTATACAACATCATTTGAACCAAATACAATAATTTTTTTTTTCAAACAAATATAAAACTTCTATTCGATGTGCGACCGCTTACATATTATTATTATTGTCGCGGTTTGGCTCAAAGTTCTGCAAGATTCCATTCAGTCTGTGACTAGTACAAATGATGATGACACGTGGACAATCTATGTGCATGGTCGTTGGTGGAGTTGACACGTGGATTGCATGGCCTCCACGTTAGCTTAACATTCCACACGTGTAAGCATTTCTCCTCCTCCTACCTCTTGAAATTTGTACGTTAATTACCACTCACCAAATCCAGTACTGCACCACCACATGAATCAACACTTCAACAACAAAATTTCCAAAACATTTTTCTTTCATCAATCTCTTTCTTCTTCATTAATTTCATTGTAATTTGTTCAATATGGATGCTAAAGAAGAATTAATAGAACAGCCATCTTCACCAGAATCAGTGTCACCACCACCACCACTCAGATCGGATAAAGAAACAACAGAACAGCCACCTTCACGGCCAGTATCAGTGTCACCATCACTCAGATCAGGTAAAGTTATCATATAGATACAAGAGTGTTTAAATACTATTAACTATTTTCTATTAGCTTAAACTTCTAGGGTTTGAGGGTTTGAAGGTTACTATATCTTAGTTAGGTTTGACCTGTGAGTTTTAGGTTCGAGTTTCTTCTCATGTATCAATTTAAGTATATAGTGTATTAGAGTGTTTGATTACTATTATTGTGTCATTTTCTTTTAATTTAAACTTGAGTATTTGAATACTCTTGTTGTGTCATTTTCTATTAATTTAAATTTTCAAGTATAATGGTTACTAACAATGGTGATGTAAGATACTTTTGAATTGTTCATTTGGAGCAAATTTTTGTAGTAAATTTGACTCTACTATCGTTCTCGCTTACTGATGTTAATTAATTACTTAATTTTCTGTGTATTGGCTACTTTTGTTTTTTTGGGTGCAGATATTTTGAGAGATGTAGTCTTTTGGAGAAGAAAGAATCTGAGCTTACTGGTTCTGGTCTTGGCTACAGCAACTTGGGTGTTATTGGATGTCTATCAGTTTAACTCCATCACTATCGTTTCAGGGGCTGCAATCTCCATTGTTACTTTACTCTTCTTATGGGGAAACTTACTGAGACTTCTCGGCAAGTAAGATCAAATGATTCGATTTAGGGCAAAACCAGAAATTTAAGTTTGGGGTAACCAATAAATTTTTAGGGGCCAAAGTGAAATCTGAAATATATGTAGAACTTAATAATATTTTTAAAATTTTTTAAAAGAATTTTTAAAAAACATTTGAGGGATCCGTTATATTTTGTGTTCATCAAACACCCTTATAAGAAAATTAATTATATTTTGATTTGTGGAGTCTTATATATTTGTGTGTGTTTTGGTTTTCAGAGAGCCACCAGACTTGCCAGGATTGAAAATCTCTGAGCAGTCAACTATGGATGTTGCTAATTCATGTAGAGGAATAGTTGAAGAAGCAGTGAGATGGATGTTTCATGTGAGTGTTGAGAGAGAGTGGTTTGTGTTTGCTCAAGTTGTTGGAGGATTGCTATCGCTCTCCTATATAGGAACCTTCACCGATCTACTTACTTTTCTTTACATAGGTAAGCGAAAATTATCGGTTCATATCCTGTAAGTTTTTTCATGTGATTAAAGGACTCATTTTATATGTTATATTGTCGTGGTCTTGTTTTTGTTGCAGGTATTGTGATGGGCATGACAGTTCCTGTAATATATGTGAAGTACGACGACAAGATAAAGAGAGCTGGGGATCAGGTGAAGGTGAAAGCAAAGAGATTGTATGAGATGGTTGAACAGAAAATCAAGAGCAATAAGTTTGTGATCAAGGAAAAGGAGAAGAAGATTGAGTAGTATTTGTTCTTTTGTCTGATTTATATAATGATCAGTACCGTACTACCGTACATAGTAGTAGATCTAAGCTCTCTCATCAGCAGCTGTAAAAACTCGTAAAAAATAAAATTAAAAAAATTGTTATCAGTAACCTATACAATTGAAGAGTTTTGATTTAATAATCTGGAAATTGTGGCAAATGTCAAATAACACTCTTTTCTTTTGAATTTTGAGAGATTTTATTAAGTTACATTAAATTTAAATGGTATCGATGGGTTAAAATATTCGTATATTGGGTTAAAATATTCGTATATTCTCTTAATTACGTTTGTGTCATTTTTAGATTTTTTTTTTAAAAAACCTCCATGATAGGATCAATAGAGGTGTCTGATGTGTACTTTTGATGTGTACTTTCCGGTTAAGGAAACCTATATGGAGAATTTAGAAGGGTAGAATTTAGACCTAAAATACATAAGAAGAAATAAAAGGGGAGAATAACAGAGGAGATAGACAAATTGTCATATATTTTCTTCATTTTATGAATTCAAATGAGCCTTTTACAGAAGGCAACTAAAACTTACTCATCACTACTATCATTATTTATGCTATTGCTAGCACCACTACACTATAATACATCATTATTTATGCTATTGCTAGCACCACTGCACAATAAAACATGATTCCTACACAGATGAATTGCGAACATATCAAGGTCATCCATCAACGGATATCAAGGTCATCCATCGGAGGTGTTTTTAAAAAAAAAAAAAAAAAAAAAAAAAACAGATACCTAATAAGTCTCGTTAATTTGGTAGTTGATCAAATTTTTTTTTAGAAAATTTCATTTTTATCTAATAAATCTTGAAAAGTACAAATATACATAATAAGTCTTGGAAGTTGGAAACATAAAAATAAGTTTTGGAAATATAAAAAATTACGAGACTTATTTTTATTAGTATGTTTTAAGAATATTTTTATCAGATCCACATTTTAACTGCTATTAAAATTTAAGTTATTAGATTGGTGAGAGTTTTAAAACCCACTCTTTAAAGAGTATGTTATTAAATTTTCGAACCCTTTAGTAATTTCATTACACAGAGAGTACAGTTTCTTTTTATCCTTTGAAGGAAGTTTATCATTTTATATGTGCCTTGAAATTTGAATGTAAATCAACTATTCTACTTGGCTCTTACTGGGAAAAAAGATAATAGGCATCCTCCTATTGATTAGATACAAACTATTGAAGCCAACATGAGCGTAGCTTCAGCTAGTAGATGGACGAGTTTAGGGGCTTGGGTAAATGATTCCCAGGTCAGAGACTCGAATCCTACCAATGGCGAAAGTTTTCAAAAAAATACCTGAATTAATAAATATGTTGTCTCAAAAAAAAAGATACAACCTATTGACATTATCCAATTTAGTTGATTAGATGCAAACTGAGACACCATTTTTTAACAACCATTTACATTTAATTATTATTTTATAAAAGCGTGTACACATAGCCCAATTTAATTTGTTAGATACAAATTGAGACACCATTTTTCGACATGTAATTTAAATCATCTAATAGATGTCTAAAATTACACTCTATCATTTAATGTTAGACTATATATCATATTATCGTCCATCGGTCTTTATTGAAGTTATTAGCTAGTCGTTAAGAACATCTTTTTCTACTTAATTATATTAGTGTCTTAGGTACCGTTTGATTTTTTGTCTGAAGACTGAACAATGCTGAATGTTACTGAATATTGAATAGTGAATGAAAACTGAAAACTGAAAAACATGTTTGTTTTTTTTAACTAAAAACTGAATATAAGTGATAAGTTGTTTGTTTTTTTAAAGTTATAAATATATGATAATAAATATTTTTACATCTGTGCCCTTCTAACTATTATTTGTTATATATTTACATTTTAATAAATTAAGGACAACTCTAGCATGTAAATTAATAATTCTAAAATAAATTTATTTAGTTATTAATAATATTTCAAATTTATATAATTTTGGATAGGTTTGTTTTTGAAGAGATTGGTTTTTTTTGTTCTAAATTGAATATCAATATCAATGAATTACATCATGATTAATTTCTCACTATAATGGTTACTATTGTTGATTTACATCCACCAATATTATTTAATTGATAGATGCTCATCGATACTACTTAATTGATAAATGCTCTGTACATTCAATTATGTTAAATGAGACAAGCCATAATACCCCACACACACACACACACATATATATATATATATATATAATAAATATTGTATTTTTGGAAATCTATATGTGTACCACACTTTAATTGTATAGAATATAATAATTATGATTAGGGTTTTAATGTAAGACAAAAATGGAAATATATTAAATTAGTAAGGATAGTTTTGGAAATAAAACTTTGCATTAAATTTCACTGGATTTTTGTTAAGTGAAAAGTGAAAAAATTTCATTTTTCAAAACAAGTGGTTTTAGGGGTTTATTAAGTGATTTTAACACTTAAAAAATCAAACAAAATAACTGAATGGAACATATTAAGTGTCATTCAGTGTTACACTCTTACAAATACGAGAGTCTCGTGATCATGACTATTAAAACTTGGAATCGTAGTGAAGAGAAAAGTCTTCTAAGTTCTAATATAAAACTTAATTAATTAATTGCCATTTCTAGAAATCAAGCAAGGGTGTCAATATAATGAATGTCTCATTTGGGTTAAAATTTAATTAGGCATGGCCTCAACCTTGTGATCTGCTTTGAAACTTTCATGAATGACAATTGCAATTTGTTGTCTTCTCTGAGTGACTCTCCGTTAGGAGAAGATGTTAGGTGCATCTGATGCATCCACATTGTGATGTTGCCACGTAAACAAATGTGGTGTGGCAACATCACAATGAGAGATGTACCATGCATCCTACTGCACCCAAATGTTTTCCTTCTAGATATATAACAGATGATGAACTACAAAAGTCATGATCATTTGATGACAATATCTTTTAAGTTAAAGAACATTCGGTTCCAATGACGTTGATCTATGATATGTAGTTCAGATGTATGAACAACGTATTTAACTTGTCTTTATTTAGACGAGATAATATTACGGTCTTGTGATGATATCAGGGCCAGCCAGATGGGGCAGCAAACCCAATATTTTACCGAGGCCCCCAAATGGTCCAATCTCACTCCAACTTTTTTTTTTTCTCACTTTAGTCTTTTTATATATATATAAATTTTCACGTTATATGTGGTGCAGAATGTGTGTATTGGTTAATTGCTGTTTTCAAAATATATCTGACCCATTCTCTACTTGCAAAGAAAACCAAGGCCCAATTCCTTACTATAAATAAAACCCAAAACCCATATTCTATATATTGTAATTCTATTAATATTATAACCTAAAAGTAGTTATTTTAGTAAACTCATATCTCATATCATTTCTAAAAACAAAAACAAAAATTATGAGGACCCGATTTTCCTTAATATCATTGAATTGATCGGGCCTGAAATGTTTGAAGATGACTCTGGATGATATGGCATGTCCCTAGCACTTGTACACATAACCATATGGTTATGGTCTTATGGGTTTAGGACGTGTCTCCTTCATATAAACCCCATTTTTTTTTTGTAATCGTTAAAAAAAAAACTAGTTTTTGCTCTCATATAGGTAATATATGTGTGAAACTTGGGAAATAATTAAGATATAAATGAATCAGACAGAGAGAAAAAATGGTATATATAAATGAATACTACAATATCTAATACGAGATTTGAACTGATTACAAAAGAAATGCAATTTGAACTGTTTGTAGCTACTCGTTTTTAGTCGATATTAATTGAGCAACCAATTGAAATGAATAGTCAGACTAGGTCTAGCTAGTATTCAATTACCCTCTAGTAGCTTTTAAATTTTCCAAAATTGATATTATATGCCTATATATGTTGTTGTGAACTTGTGATTGTGAACTCTCCATCCACCTTCTTGTTGCCTAAAAACCCACGCACTAGCCAATTTTTAGGGTAAATATGATTCTGTTATAAATAATATCAATAATATATAAAGAATAAGATGAAGAACACAAGTGAAGAACAGTGAAGAGAAAAAGAGAGACGAGAGAGAAGAAAATTACTTGTATTGATTGTATTGATTGAGTGCAATTTTGTGATGATCTCTTACAAAGGAATTAATCATATATATATAGGCAATAAAATAGGGAGGGAGGCGGTGGAGAGAAGGTGAGGTATTTGTGGTGTGAGGGAGGCGGTGGAGAGAAGTTAGATATTTGTGGTGTGGTGAAAATCCACATATATTATAACACTCCCCCTTGAATTTATACCACCTGTATTACTATTCTAGGAAAAACCCATTGGGATAAAATCCGAGAAAAATGTATACAATGATCTCTCTGGATATACTGAAGTTGGACATTAAAAAATATCTCATTAAAAACCTTGTCAGGAAAACCCAATGGGATAAAACCTGATCGAAGGGAAAAAGAGTATAGTATACACATGTCCATTCAAAACTTTGCTTCCCCTGATTGAATGCTCCCCCTAAAAAAAAAAACTTTAGTATTAATCTTGTATTTTACAGAGTTGACGCATGCCTATTCCATATACCAGCTTCTCAAAGGTTGATGTAGGCAATGTTTTGGTAAACAGATCTGTAAGATTATCTGTAAACCGTAATTGCTTAACATCAATTTGTCGACTCTGTTGAAGCTCATGAGTATAGAAGAATTTAGGAGAAATATGTTTGGTTCTATCTCCTTTGATATATCCCCCTCTAATTTGAGCAATGCAAGCCGCATTATCTTCAAATATCTGTGTCGGCATTTCTGTAGATAATGAAAATCCACAAGTATTTTGAATATGATGAATAACTGACCTTAGCCAAATACATTCTCGACTTGCTTCGTGAAGTGCGATGATTTCAGAATGATTAGAGGATGTAGCAATCAAAGTTTGTTTTGTGGAGCGCCATGATATCGCTGTGCCATTATATGTAAAAACATATCATGTTTGTGAACAGGCTTTGTGGGGATCAGACAAATACCCGGCATCAGCATAACCAAGTAAACTTGAAAAATTGTTAGATTTTGTATAAAATAATCCTAAATCTTTCGTTCCACTAAGGTAACGGAAAAGATGTTTGATCCCATTCCAATGTCTTCGAGTTGGTGCTGAACTGAATCTAGCCAGTACATTCACAGAGAATGCAATATCTGGTCTAGTACATTGAGCCAGATATAATAAGGCACCAATTGCATTAAGATACGGTACCTCAGGACCAAGTATCTTTTCACCATTTTCTTTTGGACGGAATGGTTCCTTTTTAGGATCAAGAGTTCTAACAACCATATGAGTACTCAATGGATGAGAATTATCCATATGGAATCTATTTAAAATCTTTGTAATATATGATGATTGATGGACAAGTACTCCATTTGATCTATGCTCGATCTCGAGGCCGAGACAATATTTTGTCTTTCCTAGATCTTTCATTTCGAATTCCTTTTTCAAGTATTCAGCAGTTTTCAGGAGTTCCCCGGGAGTTCCAATTACGTTCATATCATCAACATAAACTGCTATGATAGCAAATCCAGATTCTGATTTCTTAATAAAAACACATGGACATATAGGATTATTAATATATCCTTTTTTTATCAGATATTCACTGAGACGGTTATACCACATCCGTCCGGATTGTTTTAATCCATACAAGGACCTTTGTAATTTTATCGAATATAAATTACGAGGTCTTGAGTTACATGCTTCTGGCATTTTAAATCCCTCAGGGATTTTCATGTAAATATCTGAATCCAGTGAACCATAAAGATAAGCGGTCACTACGTCCATCAGACGCATTTCCAGTCTTTCCAAGACAGCTATGCTTATCATAAATCGAAACGTAATTATATCCATCACTGGTGAGTATGTTTCATCAAAATCGATCACAGGTCTCTGCGAGAAACCTTGTGCTACGAGTCGTGCCTTATACCTCACGACCTCGTTTTTCTCATTACATTTCCGTATAAAAACCCATTTGTACCCAATAGGTTTAACTTCTTCAGGTGTCTGGATTATCGATCCACATACTTCACGTTTGGCTAATGAAGTCAATTCTGCTTGAATTGCTTCTTTCCATTTAGGCCAATCAGACCTCTGTTTACAATCATCGAGATTATGAGGTTCATAATCATTATTTATAATCTCAGTTGCCATTGTGTATGAAAACACATCATCGATGATTGTTTTTTCACGATTCCACAATTCTCTTGTATAATTTATAGAAATTTCTTCATTTCTACATTCTTGTATCTCTTCTGAGATTCGTTCCCCCATAGGGGATTTTGTCACCTCAGTAACTTGTGTCCCTTCAGGGACATTTAACTCTTCTGGAGTTAATTTAAAGAAAGTGGATTTATTTATTTTCCTTTTTCGAGGAACAATATCTTTTGAGCCAACTGGTCTACCACGCTTCTGGCGTGCAGTAGATGATTCTTTAGCTATCATTAGTTTAGATTGTTTTTCTGGAACAATCACCTGTGCTGGTACATTAACAGCTGGGATGTATGATTTTATTACCCTAGTAGCATCTGTAAATGCATCTGGTAACTGATTCGCTATTGCTTGAAGATGTACTATCTTACGTACTTCATTCTCACATTGAGATGTGTATGGGTCTAAATGAATTAGACTAGGAACTTTCCAGGAAAGTTCATGCTTCTCTTCAGAAGAAGTTTTTCTTTCCCCTAATGATGGGAAATTTGTTTCATCAAAATGACAATCTGCAAACCGTGCTGTGAAAAGATCACCAGTCAAAGGTTCCAGATATATAATAATTGATGGTGAATCCAGACCAACATATATTCCCAAACGCCTTTGGGGTCCCATTTTAGTTCTTTGTGTTGGCATAACTGGGACATATACTGCACAACCAAAAGTACGTAAATGAGATATATCTGGTTGATGACCAAGTACAAGTTGTACTGGTGAATACTAATGGTAAGCAGTTGGCCGAAGCCGGATTAATGCAGCAGCATGTAAAACAGCATGTCCTCATACAGAAATTGGTAATTGCATTCGTAATAATAGAGTCCTTGCAATTATCTGGACACGTTTAATAAATGATTCTGCTAATCCATTCTGAGTATGAACATGTGGAACTGGATGTACAACATCAATCCCAACCACTTTGCAATATTCATCAAATGCTTTGGAAGTAAATTCACCAGCATTATCAAGGCGTATGGATTTAATTGAGTGATCGGGAAAATGAGCTCTAAGTCTGATAATCTGTGCAAGTAATCTTGCAAAAGCAACATTACGTGTTGATAATAAACATACATGTGACCATCTTACAGATGCGTCAACTAGAACCATAAAATAGCGAAATGGTCCACTTGGTGGATGAATAGGTCCACATATATCCCCTTGAATCCTTTGTAAAAATGATGGGGATTCAAAACCAACTTTAGAAAAAGATGGTTTTATTATTAATTTCCCTTAGGAACATGCAGTGCATAAATTCTCATGTGATAAAAGAACCTTCTGGTTCATTAATGGATGTCCATGAGAATTTTCAATAATTCTACTTATCATTGTAGATCCTGGATGACCGAGACGGTCATGCCAAAGTACAAACACTTTTGGATCTGAGAACTTCTGATTCATAACTGCATAAATTTCTACACTTTTGATAATAGTGTAATATAATCCATAAGATAAAGCATACAGCTTTTCTATAATGAGTTTCTGGCTTGAATCATGAGAAGTAATGCACATATATTCAATATTATCTCTATTCATAGTTTCAATATGATATCCATTCCTCCGTATATCTTTGAAACTGAGCAGATTCCTTCTGGATCTACTTGAGTATAATGCATCCTCAATACATATTTTAGTATTGTTTTGTAACAATATCGTGGCTATTCCAGAGCCTTCTATCAGATCCGCTGGACCTGATACTGTATTAACATTTGCTCTGAGCAAAGTTAAATTTAGAAAATATTTCTGACTCCGCAGAATTGTATGAGTTGTTGCACTATCAACTGGACATATATCTCATGCTTCTAGCTTTTCAATAATCCCTATTTTATTATTTGGATTCATTTTGTATGCTTCATAAAGAAAAATAAAGTGCATATCAGACAAAGTGATTCAAAAAGTATATATTGCATAGAGATATATTTTACATGAACGAAGTTACAAAATAATACTACTATAAGTAGTATTTAATTGGTATGGACATTTCCATCACCAATTGAAGCAGCTGGCATGTTTTTCGGGTCTGGGAAGAAATCTGTAACATTGAGATGCGTAATATCTCTAGGATATGAATCCTCAATGAAATGAGTTTCTGGTTTCTTTCCCTTTTCTTTGATTGATGCTTGATACAGATCTACCAGATGTTTTGGTGTGTTACATTCATTCGACCAATGATTGTCACATCCACACCTATAACAAACACTGTTATTTGTATTGGGCCTATTTTGAGCATCTTTTCTTTTGAACTGTTTTGCCTCATAAGTATTCCACATCTGTTGAGCATTTTGATTATAACCACTTGATCTTTTAAAACTACGGCCCCGGCCCCAGCCAGGATTACGACCATAACCACGGCCTCGATCAGGATTACGACCGTTACCACGACCACGATTAGAATTACGATCATACCCATGGCCTCGACCATGACCACGACCACGACCACGATATCCGACATTACTAGCATTCACCTCCGGAAATGCTTTAGAACCAGTCGGGTGTGATCCGTGGTTTTTTATTAGTAGCTCATTATTTTTTTCTGCTACTAAAAGGCATGAGATAAGTTCTGAATATTTTGAGAATCTGTGTTCTCGATATTGCTGTTGCAATATTATGTTTGAGGCATGGAAAGTTGTAAAAGTCTTTTCTAACATATCCTTTTCAGATACCTTTTCACCACATAATTTCAACCTTGTGGTGATTCTGAACAAAGCAGAATTATATTCAGAAACTGATTTGTGGTCCTGGAAACGTAAATGCTGCCATTCGTATCTAGCATTTGGTAATGCTACATCATGCTGATGATCATAACGATCTTTAAGCTCTTGCCACAGATCCTCAGGATCTGTGATAGTAAGATATTGAGCTTTTAAATCCTTATTCAAATGATGACAGATTATGACCATAGCTGATGATCTGTCTTGCTCATTTGCATTAATTCCATCATCAATGGTGTAGTATAGGCCTTGGGATTTTAAGTATAATCCAGCATCAATAACCCATGACATATAGTTATCTCCTGACACTTTGAGTGCATCAAACTTCAGATTCGTAAGTTTAGCCATGCTTACAACTTCTCCCTTTTTTCTGTAAATTAAATTGTAGATTTAATTTAGTGTGAATATAATTAAAGAGTATAATGGATTAACCAATTTCAAGGGCCATAAGAACACCTGCGATGTGCATAAAAATAAATGGTTTCAGGGTCATAAGATCACCTTACAGGGCCATAAGAACACCTGCGATATGCATAAATGTATATGGTTTCAGGGTCATAAGATCACCTTACAGGGCCATAAGAACACCTGCGATATGTATAAATGTATATGGTTTCAGGGTCATAAGATCATCTTACAGAGCCATAAGAACACCTGCGATATGCATAAATGTATATGGTTTCAGGGCCATAAGAACACTTGCGATATGTATAAATGTATATGATTTCAGGGTCATAAGATCACTTTATAGGGCCATAAGAACACCTGCGATATGCATAAATGTATATGGTTTCAGGGTCATAAGATCACCTTACAGGGCCATAAGAACACCTGCGATATGCATAAATGTATATGGTTTATAAATAAATAAATCCAGAACTATATATAGATTCCGTTGACGGCATAAGTCATCTTATTATACGGAACTGTATATAGATCCAGAATATTAAGATGAGATCCTATCAATTTACATATATTCGTGCTGATAACGTGTTATAAATAATATCAATAATATATAAGAATAAGATGAAGAACACAAGTGAAGAACAGTGAAGGGAAAAAGAGAGACGAGAGAGAAGAAAATTACTTGTATTGATTGTATTGATTGAGTGCAATTTTGTGATGATCTCTTACAAAGGAATCAATCATATATATAGGCAATAAAATAGGGAGGGAGGCGGTGGAGAGAAGTTAGATATTTGTGGTGTGGTGAAAATCCACATATATTATAACAGATTCTTAATTTTCAATGAGATGAACATATATACTATCACTGGTGGCCAGATTCCGTTACCGGCAATACTAATCAACGGTTTTTCTACTGTCAGTTCGTCCTGATATAAAATATATCGGGACGAAAAATGTGGACCACAGATTATGGAGAAGTTTTGACAAGTGCATACACTTTGAGTCAAAGTATGTAAATCTAATGGTCTACATTCTTCGTTCTGATATATTTTATATTAGAACGAACTGACAATAGAAAAAATGTACTAATCAAATGGATTATATAAAACCAATATTTTTTTGAAATGAATATTAGTATATTAAGAAAAATATTTCATTTGAATAAAATTATAAATATAAAAATTATTTTAAATAAAAAGATAAATAAACAAAATAAGTTTATTTTTTCAAAAAAATTAAAAACAAAACAGATATCCATCATTCTCCTTAATTTTCTCAGCATCAAAACGGATTCTTCATCGTTTCAAAATAAAAATAATAACAGATTCTTCATATATATATACACATATAAATTTTCAAATCAGTACATACTGATATAACTTTATTGCGTTGGCTGTGGACTATTAAATTTACATACATTGACTCAAAGTGTATACATCTATCAAAACTTTTCCATAATCAGTGGTCCACATGCAACGCACTGATATAAGTTATATCAGTACGCACCAAGGAGAAAAAAACTATATATATATATATATATATATATATTCCTCATAAAAACAAAACAGAACAATCATATGACCTCCTCTAAAGTCTAAACATTCATGCCAATATTTCTTCCTCGATCTACAAACCGTAAAAGCCTCCATCTCTCAAACCTCTCATTAATTAATTCCTACGGTAATAATAAAATAAACCACAAAAAACCTAAACGTCCACAAAAGAAAAAAAAAATCCACATCAAGTAGTTTTAGGGTCCGTCCTGTAAGCGTTTTTCGTGTACTGTTTTTTGAAAAGAAAAACGAAAATGAAAACAGTATTTTTGGTTTTAATTTCAAAATCCAAAAACGCGTCTGGTAGCATATGTTGAAACTATATTCTAAAAATAAAAATACTGAAAACGAGTCTGGTAGATCAATAGAAAAATATCAAAGTTTGATATTAAATTCATCCCAAAAGTATCAACTAAATCAAAAAAAAAAATTAATAATTATTTTTGTGTGTGGCCGATCTAGCCTACAAAACCACCAATAAACAATAAAATTCATAGAAAAATGAACATATGAACTAAAGATCCAATCTGAATCTTCTCAAACCAATCAAAAATAGAGTTAAAACCATCATACCCAGATTCACTTTCATCAAATTTTCGAAAACCAATCTGAAGAAGGAGGCCAGATTGGTGAGCTGAAGAAGAAGACCAGTCCGCCGTTGAAGAAGACGACCAGATCGGCAAGCTGAAGAAGAAGACCAGATCGGCGAGCTGAAAAAGAAGACCAGATCGGCGAGCCGAAGAAGAAGACCAGACGCCCATAAAGATGACCAATCCACCGTTGAAGAAGACGACCAGATCGGCGAGCTGAAGAAGACGACCAGACCGCCGCTGAAGAAGAAGCTGAAGACAAGCTGAAGAAGACCAGATCGACGGCGAGCTGAAGAAGAAGAAGACCAAATCGGCGGCGGCGAGATGAAGCTGATTAGCGGCGGCACCGACGAGCTGAAGAAGACCACTAGATCGGGAAGAAAGAAGATGGCACAGTGAACTGGTGAAGAGAAAAAAGAAAAAAAGAAAAAAAAATTATTGTTAAATTTTTTTTGAAAAACAAAAACGAAAACGAAAAACAACTTTCAGATGTTTTTCAAATTTTTCACTTTTAACACTAATTGTGTTTTTCAATTTTTTTTTGTTTTTAAAAAATAAAATGAAAAACGGTTAAACGAACGCGAATTCGAAATAGTTTTTGGAAAACAAAAACGAAAAAAAAAACAGCTGCAGGACGGGGCCTT
This sequence comes from Dipteronia sinensis, assembly GCA_033220585.1. Classification (NCBI taxonomy): domain Eukaryota; kingdom Viridiplantae; phylum Streptophyta; class Magnoliopsida; order Sapindales; family Sapindaceae; genus Dipteronia; species Dipteronia sinensis. The sequence continues at coordinate 3,898,752 of CM065638.1, read as the reverse complement.
AGATTCTGATAAAATAAAATTGTTCTTGTTCTTCAAAAGCAGATGAGATTGTTTTTTGGACTATTGAATTGAATCAGGGATGTGTCTGTCAACTATCCGTATTTTATAAGAATTTCTTCTTACAATCCAAAAATTATCTATTTACATTTCAATTTAATTTTTTTTTATTAATGACAATTGTAACCTAAATTAAAATTACTAAAAAGGACAAAAACAATTCTAAAGACACTTCAAACTAATTAAATTATTAAAAAAATAAACTTCTCTCTTCAATCATTAGATTAAATACTACATATTAAACTCTTTCACCTAAATCTGTTATTACCATATTAAACACTATTTCATAATTACTCTCCCCCTCTCCAATTTTCAAAAAAAAAAACCTATCTTCACACTTTCTCGATCAATCTCTAATTAATGGTTAAAGAAAAAAAAATTATGAATATTGTTGGTTGTTCACTAATAGTAATATATATATATATATATATATATATATATATATATTTATATATTAAAAAGTCAATCTTCAAAGAAAAATAGATATATAAAAAATTGATTTGTTGCAATTAGATTCAATTAAACTCAAAATGTATAAGATTAATGAAAGAATTAAAGTTCTCTAGGCAATCACATACCTATAAAAGTAACAAAAAACATTTTCATATTTAGATTTTTTTAAAAAAAAAACAGGGTACATGACTTGTTTTTTTAGTTTTTTTTTTAATTATATACATATATACAGTTTGTAAAAATCAAACTTATTCGTATGTTTTTTTTTTCTTAATTGTTAGTCTTGTTTGAGAAAGAACGGAGATAGAAAATTAGAGATATGTATTGGAGGAGATAGAATTTAATATGATAATTAAAATTTTATGAGAGAGTATTTAATATGTAATATTTAATATAATGATTTAGGAGAGATAATTTCTTTTTTTAATAATTTAATTCAAAAAAGATTACTTCTCGGACAAATTCAACGGCTAAGATGGTTCGTCCTAACTTTTATTAAAATAAAATGGAGTGTCTTTATAAATTTATTTTTTAAATGGAGTGCTTTTAGAATATAAGTGTCAAAATATAAAAAAGATAATCTTGGAACAAAATGAAGTGTCTTTAGAATTTTTTTAAATTTAAATTTTGAAAATTAAGTGTTTTTAGAAAAGAAGTGTAAAAAGAAAAAAATGGATTGTCAAAAGTAGCTCTCTTATTTTATCAGTTATTTTTTTTCAAACACAAAAGGACTAATTTACCCTCCTTAGACTTGGTCAATGGATAAAGTTAACTAATGTTGACTAATGGCAGGGGTCTACTTGTAATTACAGGTATTTGTTGAATATTTTGCTATAAAGAGAAAATACAAGGTAAGTTTATACAATTAACCCTTATGAATATTTATAGGACTAATTGCACAAACAGACCCTTATTTTAGATCTAATTACAGCCATATGGAACTTTTACTTTAAATTACACAAACCTCCCCTACTGTTACTTGACTTCTGTCCATATTAACGGTTGACCAGGTTTTAACCAAAAAAGACTAAACTACCCCCCAGTTAACTATTTTATTCATATTTTAAAGATTATTTTAAACAAAAAAACATAGATAAGGTAATATATATATATATATATACAATAATATTTTTTAGAAAATACAGTAAAAAATGGAATTAAGTTATTGATCTCATGTGAATAGTGCCCATCAGATCTAGATTCACATCATACATCATCTCTAATTCACGTTGTTGTAACTCATCAGCCAGGAGGAGTTGGAGAATGAGAAAGATCTTGTGTCGATTAGGGTGGCGGGGACGACGAAGTGTATGAAAATGAATTTGTGTTGTATTTTTTTTTAATCTTTGAGATTTGTTGAAAATTGAAAAACAATTTTCACTGGAATGGTTGTGGTTGTTTTTGTTGTATAATTATTAGAAATTTTCTATTTGATTATTTCTGTAGGTATCCATTCAGATTTTTGGTTGGTGTAATGAATGGATAAATTTTCATATTGGATAAAATTTTGGTTGGGGTAATAAATGGATAGTTTTAATATATTGGAATGAACAAATGGATAAATTATATTTTAATTTTTTTTGGTAACAAAATTATATTTTAATTTTCTTTTTGCCGATTTCTTTCTTATTTTCAAACCGTTGGATATCTTTGTATCGGTGTTCTAGTAATCGTCCTAGGCGGCCAATTAATCGCTCCAATTCCTCTAGGTGGCTGGCAACCGAGGTGAAAAGGCCAAATCCGGCCACATTCCGCGGTTTCCAACTAATCGTTCACGGGGGCGACTAATCGACTAGGCGGCCACTAATCGGCAAGTCAGCTAGGCGGCGGTCAACGAATTTGACAGAAACCGAAGTTGTACGGATGACAATAACTGTCATGGTTGAAGCGATCTTAGGCGAGAAGACGTGAAGTTGGTGAGGACAAAACAGAGACCGAAGCCTGGACTTGAAGCGATCTCAGGCAAGACAGAGAACACAAATGAAGTTGAAAACGAAGAGAGAGTGTAAGCATGACCGAAAGAGAAATGGTTGGAGTCAGTTGGTGAGGCGGACCACAGAGGAATCGAGACGGGATTCTTTGATAAGGATGAGATCGGTGCCACTGGTGATGGTGCAGAAGGAATTGTAGAGAAAGTCGAGGGAAAAAGAGGGAATGAAGAACAAAAAGAAGAAGATTTGGGTGATGAACAAAACCACGACGGTTCTCGTCATTCGTATACATTCGGGTTTTTGTCGACGGAAGAGCCGGGGGCGGTAAGGAGACAGAGATATCAATTAAATGGGTATTAAATAATTAAAAAACGATTTGGACAAGATAATTACGTGTAGTGGTGACCAGTTGTTACTTGTTTGACTCACTGTATCATATGCATGCACCACTAGTCGAAATCCACTATTATCAACTTCAAGTCTTCAACTACTGTATTATTTATTGTTTATTTGAATTATTTAGAAATTATTATCATGATCCCTTGTTAAAGAGTGAAACACTGATACTTTCTTATGATACTAAAGTATGACATGTCTTTTTACATGTCATTTGTAAAAGCCGATGATGCTTTAGATTTGGTCTTTTAAAATTTCTATTTTATGTATGTTATATAGTTGTTTAGGGTTTGTGAATTGTGAATTAGGATTTTAATTGTGAATTTTGATTGGTTTATGATTGGATTTTGATTGGTAATTTGGCATTTACAGATTTGGAAAGAATGTTTTTTGGATTTGTCATTTGATAATTTGAATTTGTTTGTAATTGTGTTTTCCGATTAATCCCCGATTAATCGCCAACTAATCGGCCTAGGCGCTAGGCGCTGGGTCTCCACCCGACTAGCGCCTAACACTTATTAGAACACTTATTTGTATCAATCCAAAGGCCCATATTTGTTTGCAATGTTTTTTGGACTGACTTATTGTTTAAATGACATGTTTACCCTTCATCCCTTAAGGTCTCCCTTTAGTTGACTAGCAGAAGGGGAAGTTTGTGTAATTTAATGTAAAAGTTTCATCTAGCTGCAATTAGACCAAAACTCGGAGGATGTTTGTGCAATTAGTCCATATTTATATAAGGTGGTAGACTATATTCAAGACTCACAAATAGAGTTAGTTAACTTAGTGGGTGTGAAAGAGAGAAAATGAGCAACCATATCTAAACAAACGCCTCTCAGACTTTTTAAGTTCCGGTGCCTGGATTCTTTATTAATTATGAACTTGTACTAGTTACTACATCTACCTTATATTTTCTAACTATTTACTAGCTATTTGCCTATTTTTACCAAATAATCTCACAATAGGATGCTGATCACACAATTTTATATATATATATATATGTTTTAAACCCTAATTTCCTATATTTTGTGTTCGTTTCTCTAGTAAAACTGGGTATTTAATGGTTTAAATAAGTGTTTAAGGTGATTTTGGAAATTCAGGAGATCGGTGTAATTTTGGATAAATCAGGGCCAAAATCGTAAAGTTCGAAACAAGAATGAAGTTTGTGTGATTTTGGAAGAATACAGGGAACGTAATTCGCCAGAAACCCACACTATGAAACGGTGAGTTTTGGTTCTCAAATGAGGATCCTAAACGCACCCCAGAAGGCCTCTAAGTGCAGGCCCAATGCAAGAAGCAAAAGAGCAACTAAGCGCACACAAACGGCTTTCTAAGAGCATCCCAACAATTGCAAGCAAACCAGTGAGTTTCGTGGTCCTGCTTGCACGGTCCAGCGAGACGAATTCCAAGACCACAAAATTATGCCAAGTATCCCTGAGGGTAGGTTCGTAATTTTCCACCGAGAGCAGTTGATTCCTGCGTGTCAAATCTAGTATATATATATATATATATATATATATATATATATATGAGTGATTGAACTGCATTCAACTCTTTATTACGTGACGCCTTTAAAATTTAAATGCAGAGTTGACATTCATGCTTCACAATCATTTGGAGTCAATTGATCGAATAAATATAAAAGTTGAATCTAATTATTAATCAATCTGCATACAACAATTTGATACAGTAACAAGAAATCGTCATACTCAAGAATCAAACAAATAAAAAAACAGTGGATTTGGTTATGATCATATATATAAATTCACATCCCAATGTATCTACACAGAAAAAAAAAAGAATATACTATGCAACTATTAATTTATTACTCTATATGGGTTTTTAAATTTTCAATCAAATATAGTTTGATGTTAGATTGGAAACTGCTGTTGATCAGATAATTTATTACACAAATGAATCCATTTTCAGTCAGCAATAGACAATAGTATTGTTAGAATAGGTCTTGATTTTAAATGTGATAGTGATACTCATAAAAAAGTCAAATTATATATACGCGTTTGATTAGTTTACTTCTTTTTCCAAAATCAATTCTTTGCTTAACTGGTCAATTTGTCACTAGCTGGAAGTGGGGTAGACCAGCTCCATTTCCTTTTTCCACATCAGTGATCTACTTAATTAGGGAGTGCACATCACTTCAAAGCATAAAAAAGACTTCAGTTAAAAATTAAGAGAAAACTAGAATTTTGATTCTCCTTCACTTAATTGGACATTTACTAACTGAGATTTGAGAATGAAAATCAAATGAATTGAGTTCTTTGGGAAAGTGAAAGGAAAGCAGCTGAAATTAAATTACAAAAGTCATTACAATATTTACCAAGGGATAATTTGTTTTCTTTGAAGACTGAACAATTATATTGAATTTTGTTGAACACTCAAAACTAAACTGAATGACATATTTATTTATTTATAATTTTTTTCACATTTGAATGCCCAAATAAACAAATATTTGGGTATTTTTTAGTTTGAAATAAGAAAAACCGACCCTTTATTTATAACTATTTATAACTCAAAACAAGTAAATTTGAATCCTTTAAAAAAGGGGCCCGCCTCTCTGGCAAAACTCTAGGGCCGGCCCAGTGTTAGAGCTTGCATAATAGTATACTGTTTGGGTTTTATTAATTTGTATTTGTTTTACGTTTCAAATTACAATTTGTATTTACATTTTTCAATTTGAAGGGAAAAATAATTAGATTAATATATATATGTGTACAGTCTTTCTATTGTCAGTTCGAACTGATATAAGATATATCAGTTCCTTACATGTGAGCTATTGAATTTAAAAGATGATTTCACAAATGCATGCAGTCAAGTCAAAGCATTTAAATCTAATGGCCCACATGCAAGGAGCTGACATATCTTATATCAGTTCGAACTGACAATAGAAAAATTGTTTATATATATATATATATATATATATATATATATATATTGCAAGTGCAGACTTATAATCGATATGTGGAATCAAAATAATAAGTATTTACTTGTAGGCATGCTCATTTATTAATGGGGAGGGGGTCATAAATCCAACACTTTACGATATAATGAGTAAATGTGGTTCTTGAACTTATATTACTTCGCATTCAAAATCACTTTACTAAGAGTGGATGTGTTGACGAGATGATGTTGGTCCAGTGATATACCCATCACACATATACCACGAGGTCGTGGGTTCGAGCCATTTCCCTTCCTAAAAACCCGAATTTATATAATCCTTAAAAAAAAAGAGTGGATGTGTTTTTTCCTACCGCTGATTGAATCTTATTATTATTATTATTTTAAAGTTTTTTTTTTAAAGTTGAAAGTTATTATTACTCTATGGTAATATGTCAGTACTATTTTTGCAGTTTTTGCCTTTTAATAGATTTCTAACATTAAACTATCATCTAATGTTAGACAGACTATACTTTATATAAGTATTCATAAATATCTTACGAGTCCCGTCATGACTATAAACACTTGGAATGGTCCTGAAGAGAAAAGTCTTCTGATATAAAACTTAATTGTCATTTCTACAAGTCAAGCACTATTTTATATTTGTAAGTGTCACTAGCTAGGGTTACAATAAGGTTATATGACTTATATCTAATTTAGATTTAATTAGCTAGGCTTGACCTTGATGACATTGTGGCCGGCTTTGAAACTTTCATAATGGAAACTGCGATATGATGTGTACCGTGTACGTCTCCGCTAGATATATGAAACAGAAACAAGTCTTTGCTCTCGTTTGTTTTCTTATGCCATAACTTGTCTAATGGACTAATACTTTAAACACGAAAAAATAACTTGAAAAAATGTTTATTTCTACTTGTTCTTGTCAACCGGGCAACAAAATTAGAATAGCTGTTGTAACTTGTAATGATTTAATAGTTTCTTACTTGCAACCATAGATAAACTCAAATTTTAACAGACAAAACTAGAATTTTGATTCTCCTTTCATTTACTTGGACATTTACTAATTGAAAATAAAAATCAAATGAATTAAGTTCTATTGGAAAATGAAGTGAGAGCAGTTGAAATTAAATTATGAAATTTCATTACAATATTTTCTAACTCTTAAGAATTTATTATGGAATTCAGTTGATTATATGAAATTATAAATAAATAGATATCGAAATCCCTTGTCATATATACGAAAAACCAAGTGATATATGAATCTACAATTAAAATTTGGAAATCACTTAACATATATACAAAAACCATTTAATTGCATAGGTTGTAGTGTATCCCCTTTCACTTGAGTTGTGGAGGGTTTGAGTCTCATTATGGGCATATTAAAAGTATTTGTGGAGAGTTTTCTTCCGGTTGGTAGGAGTAGATATCTGGACCGCACATGTATTATATGATTTTGACAAATCTCGGCAGTCCTATTGTAACACTTCAAAAAATAATAATTAAATTGCACTTAAAAATAAGAAATTTAAGTGAAATTATAAAAGACTAAATTACCTTTCAACCGTTAATAACAAATATGTTAAGAGCAATTTCACCTATTATAACTTATAAGGGTAATTTAGTGCAATTACCCAAAAACAATTGCAAACCCTAATGTAGGAGGAAGATTCCCTACAAGGAGGAGTGAAGAGAGAAATGGGCATCAAGTTGACCAAGTAATTGTGTAGGAAAAAACCAAGAAAAAAACATTGAAAGACTTATATGAGCTGCGGTATATATATAAATAAATATATATATATATATATATATATATATATATATATATATATAGCTCCATTGAAGGGAGATAACAAACAACCACCAAATAATTAACTTTTTGATATTATCCAGTAGCCTTGTGCCGTAGCAGTTTACAATATAATTGTCCTTCCTAACACTTTGGAAAAAGAATAATTTTAAGTGTTAGTTAAGTTCTTGAACTTTAGTAAAACGAAGGGATTAGGTTATATTTGGGAGAGCTTCTTCAAGTAGATCTTTTAGGAGTAAAGATCTTTTAAAATATACCTTCTACAAGTAGAGTTTTTAATAGGAAGATGTTAGACGTTTGGTAGTCAAGTAGAAAAAGTTTTTTCAAATGGCAGGATTACCAAAATATTCAAAAACTATTTTAATTGATAGGGGTTATATTACACATTTAGTGTTATCAAAAAAGCTCAAAAAGATCTACTTAGAAAAGCCTAAAATTTAAACTTCTCCAAGTATACATAAAATAGTTTTTTTAATCATCCAAAACCTATACTGAGTGACTTCCAAACGATACAACAAAATTTGAAAAGACCTTTTTTAATAAATAAAAAAAACTCTTTTAGTCTATAGAGAAGCTCTTCCAAACGAGCACTTAGTTTCATGGTAATTGTAATACAATCATTTGAGAAGTTACAGTCTTTATGTCAATATATTGACATATTTTTTCGTGCTATTATAATTGGAAATTGGGAAGAAAAATCTTATGATCATAGGAAAAATCAATCTTATGATTATATATCTTCTATATGAGAGTAGATTATTTCTGGACTTATCTTCCATTATAAGAATAGATATTGTAATACTTAAAAAAAAAACAATACAATATTATTTAAGTGAAATCATAAAAGAACAAATAACTTTCAACTGTTGGTCAAAAACAGAGCATGGGTTGGTGGGGGGTTAGTTGTTGCTCGAGTAGAACCATTAAGGATTGGTTTAATGCTTGGATTTTCCTCTGTCCAGATGTTAAGTATGGTAGAGTTTGGGCAACGATTTTTAATGCGGTTGTGTGGACTATTTGGGAGGCTAGGAACCATGTTATATTCAGAAGGAAATCTATGAATTCAGCTTACTATAAGGATTTGGTTAAATTCAGGGCTGCATGGTGGTTCAAGCACCATGGTCGAGGATCGTCGGAGTTGATCACTCTGATTCTTGAAAATTTGAAGACTTGTTGCACTGATGTAAAACAATCAAAGCCTCTCAAGTAGAGGTGCCCACGGTTCGGTTAAACTGTGTGTATAAAACCGAAACCGGACCCCAAAAACCGAAACCGAAACCGTAACCGAAACCGAAACCGTCGGTTACAAAACCGGTTGGAAACCGATTTCGAGCCGGTTCGGTTACGGTTAGGCATGACCGAAAACCGACCAAAACCAGGGTTAAACCGTCTGTTAAACCGCCGGTTTTGGTCAGTTTTCGGCGGTTTATATATATATATATAAATGCCAACCAATAAGAAAGCGCCACGTGGACAAAAATTGAAAAAAAAGAAACAGAAACCGAAACCGAAACCTGAAACCGGCCCAAACCGAAACCGAAACAGAACCGTCTAACCGGCGGTTCGAAACTGAAAACCAAACCGGTTTCTCTCGATTCGGTTACGGTTTGGGTGGCCACGGAACCGAAACCGCCCCGAAACCGAACCGTGGCCACCATTACTCTCAAGGCAACGAACTAGTCACCCCTTGTGAATGAGGCACTTAAATTCAATGCGGATGGTGCTGTCAGAGCTGAGATGGGTCGAGCAGGAATATGAGGGTTACTGCGTAACTCGCAAGAAGGGGTTCTGTGCTCATTCTCTGCTTTCTTAGGAAACTTTGATATTATTTCTGTTGAGTTATGGGCAATTCATAAGGCCTGTTATCTGTGTATGTTGAGATCTTCTTTTATTGGGAAAGATATTCAAATTGTTAGTGATTCTATGACGGCAGTAGCTTGGGTGAATGATGAAGGTTTTGGAAACCTCAAGCTTGTGAATTTGATCTATAAAATTCGCTCTATGCTCAGGGCTCTAGGAAGTACTTCTGTCATTCATAATTTAAGAACTTCTGATTCCTATGCTGACAGCTTGGCAAAGAGGGGTGTTTCTTTGAATGGGGATATCGTCGAGTGGGGAGAGGGGTTATGAGGCCCTTCTGTTGGTTTTGCTTTGCTTTGGGGGTCTTGTGAGTGCGTTGTCTTGCTTGGTTTTCAGCTTGCTCTGCTTTTGGAGTAGGGAGTTGGTAGCTGCTGGGTTCTTTTATCTGTGCCTTTTCTATTTTTGGTGGTGTTTTGCTTGCTCTTTCTGGGTTCTGTTTTGTGTCTTCCGTCTTGTTTTCTGCCCAACTATGGGTTTTTGCTTGTTTCTTGTCTTCTTTGGCTTATGGCCTCACTAAAATCTAGGGTCATAATCATAAATAGCTATAAAATTAAGGGAGTATACAAAAATATCATTTCTCAATAACTTTTTTTTTATCAAAGAGAAATGATTTTAGACCAAAATACCCTTAGTGCAGATATCACACGTAAGGATAATAACTTTTTTTAATCATCTTCATCGCCTCCATCAATGGAGGTCTATTCCAGACCTCCATATGTGGAGGTTTGTTCGACCTCCATTGATGGAGGTCTCGATCTCCATCAATGGAGGTTTGAAAAAAAAGGTTCTATTTTACTTTTTAGAAAATTGAAAATTGGAAGAGAGATTGAAAAATAGAAAATTTGAAGTTTCCAGAAATCATTACACGTTGAAATGTAATTTTAGCATGTAATCCTTTTATAATTTCAGCGTCTAAAAATGCATTTCAGCGTGTAAAGATGTTGATATTTCTTCGTGTAAAGATTTTTAGCTTTTAATCATGTTAACATTTTAGCTTGTAAAGATTTCCATCATGTAATCGTGTTCATATTTCAACGTGTAAAGATTTCAGCATGTAAAAATTCAGCGTGAAACGAAATACTTTCAAAGGACTTTTGATGGGCAAATGATATCCGATTTTCGCCCATAATATATCGTTGGAATCGTTTCGACGTGGAGAACAATATTTTAAAGAGAAAAGATAAGAAAAAAGACATGACAAGAAGAACTTATGAAAGAAAAAGAAAAAGTTGTGCTAGATAATAAAGTGAAAAAGTAGATAAGGGACAATCTTGTCCAAAAAACATTTCTCTTGGATAAGAAAATAAAACTTATTGGGATGTGATAGTTTTGTATACTGCATTAATTTTCAGGTCAAAATGAGGAATTTTGCCTAAAAAATCTAAGCAGTTCAAAAAAAAAAAACTGTTGGTCAAAAACAACATTCAACCATTGGTTAACTGGTCAGATGGTAACTTCGTGTATTAAACTGATTTTCGTATGTTAAGTGCAATTTCCCCTTTTATAACGGTAATTTACTGCAATTTCAGAAAAAAACAATTGCAAATTAAAAAGAAAAAAACAAGGAAGTTTCCGAGAAGGAGAGTGAATAAGTTGACCAAGTACTTGGGTAGGAAAAAACATAGAAAGACTTTTAGTTGCTTACTTGTATAAAATAGCTCCATTGAAGGAATTGAAGATAACAACCACAAATAGTTTATCTTGTGTCAAGCTTTACAAAAATGTCAGGGTTTGAGAATCTTGTTCTTGGACCTGTTATAGGACTTCTTCTCCAGCAGTTCTATGAGGAGATTATTCGATCTAAGGAAAAGACTGAGAAGTTCGACGTCGTCTTGACCAGACTACAAAACACGGTCGTTTCAGTCAAGCCAAAGATCGAGGAGATCAGTAAAATGGATAAAGAACACAAAGATTATCCGAAACAGGAGATTGTTGTTTTTCTCGACCAACTTAAGATAGGAAAAGAGCTTGTAGCTACTTGCGCCGAGATTCCAACGTGGAACAAGTACAAAAGGCACAAGTACGCTAAAAGGATCGCTGATATGGATTCTTCTCTTCGCAAGCTCTTGGAAGTCCAGTTCCAAGCTGAACAAATGCTCGATATCAAGAAAATGCTATCGGAGATGGTGGCGATTAACAAGAAGTTGGAGCGCATGAATATTCAGATACCTGATGGAGTAGCCGGTGGTGGCGAGTCATCAAACGCTACAGCTGCAGATCAATCAAGCCATGATCAGACGGCCGGAAGACGATCGAGGTTTGAAATGCGTTTCAGAAGAAAGAAGGAAAATGGTGAAACCGATGTCAATCTTTGCTTTTGATGAAGCATCGATGGTAATTAGTTGCTTGATCTGTTACAGCTTCCATTTAATTAAATACTATTAACTGGGTTTTCAAATTATAATTTGTATTTAGATTTGTTATACATATATATATATATATATATATATATATATATATATGTATATAGAGAAAGTAATAAAGTGGCAGATGCCTTGGCTCGTAATGGTGCCAGTGGTAGGAATAATTTGTTTACGACTTACGAGTACTAGTCAGCTTCCTAGATTAATAAAAGGTTTGTATAGATTGGATAAGTTGGGTACGGCTTATGTTAGGCATGGTTAGTTTGTTTCATTCTTGAGTTTTTAGCGACCTCTACTGGTTAGTTTGTTTCTTTTTTTGGTTCGTTTTGATTTTTGGGTTAGGTTTTATGTCAATTCTTGTAATCTCTTAGTGTCAGTTTTTGGTTCCACGGTATTCCTCCGCCACAAGTGAGGGCTATTAATAAACTTGGATCGAGGCTGCTTTGTGGGTGGCTTCTGACTCTTTCAAAAAAATGTGTATATATATATATATATATATATATATATATATATAATGTAAGGAATTGGATCCTGTAAGATGATACCAAAACAATGAGGCCAAAAATCATGTAATGATTGCTATGCTTTGCACTATTGTTTCGATTTAATCATGGTCCGAATGCAATGCTTCCCCGGACCTCTTAGGACCATCTCCAACTAATCTCCATTTTATTAAAATTGGAAACCTGCCTCCAATGGATCTCCCAAACACACAGACCAAGAGGCTTTAATTTCACCCATCTACAATATTATTCAACTCTTTTTTTAACAATCTACCATTATACTCAATCTTTGTACAAATTGAATTCCTCCCATATCTTTTCAATATTTTAACTAAACCTAATTAATTTATTATAATTTTTTATTTATAAATCTAATTACAATAAAAATTATATTATTAGAAATATTTTATTAAGATCTTTCAACCTAATATAATATTGACTATATTTTAATTATTTTTAAATTTTTTATTTTTTACATCATTTTATTAATCAATGTACAAAGATAGAAATTAGTAATTCAAGGCCCAGAATCTGCAAATCAAATTATCATTTCTCTTTTAAATCTACTGTTCCCAGCTACTCGTTTTTTGTTAATATAAATTGAGCAACTTGAAATGACTACTAGACCAGGTGATCTATCATATAACTAACCTACTGCATAGGGCATACAGCATATATATATATATATAAACCTTCTTATGCGGATCCTGATTATCAGAGGTGATTATCCGTATCTTATTAAGTTTTTTGTCTTGTTGATTTATATATCATCGATCTGAAAAGCTAGCTAGCTAGGTATAGGAAGATTGTTTGATATTTCACCAATACATCTTCTTTATTATTGTCGGACCCATGACATCCCTTTCATTATTACTGCAACATTTATGAATACTTATATAAGGTTCATGGTAGCTAGACTATATTCAAGACTCACAAATAGAGTTAGATGCTTAGTGGGTGTGAAAGAGAGACAGTGCGCAACATCCAGAATCCAGACAAACGCCTCTCATCGGACTTTTCAAGTTCCGGTATTGATGTGTAAAATCGTGTTATAAAATACTCACTCGCAAGTGCACGAATCGTGAAGATTAGTACAGCGCCAAATAAAGATCGTTCCCATGAGGAAAAGAGATTTAATAATTAAAACTAATTCTAATTAAAGTTAAACTAAAAGTAACAAAAGATTTGTTTGAGATTTGAATTATACTAAACTAAATTAAGAAAGCAATTAAAAAGAATGGTGCTTGTGATCAATGGAAAGAAAACACTAGGTCATCAATGATCCCCAACTATGAACATTCAATGTATGAAATTAATTGGTAAACAAGATTCAATCAATTATATCTATTCTGAGTTGAATTTGAAGATTGATGATTTGGGTTGGATGAACTTCAATTAGGTGATGGTCTGGGTTGGATGATGTTCAAAATGATTCACAATTTTTTTGTAATTATTCTTTTTTTAATGGTTGAGATTGTATGATCCATTATAATCAACTATAATTAAGTATTAAAATTGATCATAATTGGGTTTTAAAATAATTAAGTATTAAAATTGTCTTTTAAAATAATAATAAAAATGATAAAATATAAGTCTTTCAAAAAAAGATAATAGGGGTATTCTGGTCATTTGAACCTCTTGTCCCGTCCTATTCCAGTCATACCAAACGTATAATAGTACATTTAACAGTTCTGTCCCAGACCTTCTAAACACAATACAGAACAACATGTCCAGTCCCGTCCCGTCCCGTCCAGTCCCGCCCTGTCCTGTCCTGTCCCATCTTCATACCAAACGCACCCTAGAATTTTACTAAAATAAGAAACTTATTAAATATATTGATAGAGACAAAACAATCAATACAATATTGTTCATTTAATAATTTTCTTAACATAGTAAAATTCGTTCTTATTAAATTGTATTGATAAAAACAAAACAATCAATACAATACTGTGCATTTAATAATTTTTCTAATATAGTAAAATTTTAGTTGTAAGGGCATAGGTTAATACTACCCAATATCCACATACATACATATATATATATATATATATATATATATATATATATTGGTGAAATTTAAAAGTAACCAAAAAATGAGAGGCTTTACTAATTTTACCCAAGATTAGTATTTTGATTGTTTCTACCAAACAATCCACTTTTTGGACAAAAGTACCATTCATTCAAAATAAATTAAAAAAACAAAACAAAAGAAAATAAAAAACAAAGGAAACCATATCAGTGTTTGAACAGAGAGACGAGCGACCCTGACCAAGAGACGACCCCGACCTGAGTGACGACCGAGAGAGACGAAGGAGAAAGACGAGCAGGAGACCCGATTTGACCGGCTTGGATTACCGACCTCGACCCTAGAGACCAATTTGAGACCCTAATCACCTGCTTCTTTTTGGTGACCGGCTTGGATTCAAATCAACGGCGGCGGCGTGGAAGAAAAGAACATGTTTGCAGTCACCATACATTTGCTTTTTTTTTTGTAGGGTTTCTTTTTATTTTAATTTTTATTGCATTTGTGGATTATGATTTTAGGGTTTGTTTTTTTATTTCGATTTCTATTTTGAGTTAAGATGGAGTTGATTTGGATTCTGATTTTGAGAGAGAGAGAGAGAGAAGATGCGGCAGCTGGGTTTTGGTGTGTGAGTGGTGGTGGTAGCTAGGGTTTGGATGATTGAGTTGTGGTAGATTAGGTTAGGGTTTGAGTGTTGGAGATGATGATGATGATGAATGATGAGACATGAGTGGTGGTGGTGTATTTTATTTTTTGAAATATTTTTTTAAAATTTGTTTTTCGTTTTTCTTTAATTTTTTTTCTTTTTTTTGTTATCAACAGAAAAACTAAATTAGTTTGTTTTTAAAATTTAATTAGTCACACGTGTCAAATTTTGATTGGATTACAAGCGAAATTAAATTGTGAAATTTTACAAAGTTAGAGGGTAAAATCATAATTTTAAACATTTTAATTTAAGTGAAGGGTAAGAGAGTCAATTTACATTTTCTGTGACTGTTGACCATCAAAAATCTGGTCAGAGAGACCAAATTGAGTGGTTTTTCAAAACTTGGGGACTAATCCAGTGAAAAATGAATAAGTGAGTAAAAAATAGATAATTCAAAATAACGTAGGGACCCAAATGATAATATCCCTTAAAAATGTTTATTTCTACTTGTTCTTGTCAACCGAGCAACAAAATTAGAATAGTTGTTGTAACTTGTAATGATTTAATAGTTTCTTACTTGCAACCATATATAAACTCAAATTTTAACAGACAAAACTAGAATTTTGATTCTCCTTTCATTTAATTGGACATTTACTAATTGAAAATAAAAATCAAATGAATTAAGTTCTATTGGAAATTAAAATGAAGTGAGAGCAGTTGAAATTAAATTATGAATTTCATGACAATATTTTCTAACTCTTAAGAATTTATTATGGAATTCAGTTAATTATATGAAATTATAATTAAATGGATATGGAAATCCCTTGACATATATACAAAAAACCAAGTGATATATGAATCTACAATTAAAATTTGGAAATCACTTAACATATATACAAAAACCATTTAATTGCATAGGTTGTAGTGTATCCCCTTTCACTTGAGTTGTGGAGGGTTTGAGTCTCATTATGGGCATATTAAAAGTATTTGTGGAGAGCTTTCTTCCGGTTGGTAGGAGTAGATATCCGGACCGCACATGTATTATATGATTTTGACAAATCTCGGCAGTCCTGTTGTAACACTTCAAAAAATAATAATTAAATTGCACTTAAAAATAAGAAATTTAAGTGAAATTATAAAAGACTAAATTACCTTTCAACCGTTAATAACAAATATGTTAAGAGCAATTTCACCTATTATAACTTATAAGGGTAATTTAGTGCAATTACCCAAAAACAATTGCAAACCCTAAAATAGGAGGAAGATTCCCTACAAGGAGGAGTGAAGAGAGAAATGGGCATCAAGTTGACCAAGTAATTGTGTAGGAAAAAACCAAGAAAAAAACATTGAAAGACTTATATGAGCTGCGGTATATATACATATATATATATATATATATATATATATAATATATATAGAGCTCCATTGAAGGGAGATAACAAGTAACAACCACCAAATAATTAACTTTTTGATATATATCCAGTAGCCTTGCGCCCTAGCAGTTTACAATATAATTGTCCTTCCTAACACACCGGAAAAAGAATAATTTTTAAGTATTACTTAAGTTCTTGAACTTTAGTAAAACGAAGGGATTAGGTTATATTTGAGAGAGTTTCTTCAAGTAGATCTTTTAGGAGTAGATCTTTTAAAATATACCTTCTATAAGTAGAGTTTTTAATAGAAAGATGTTGGACGTTTAGTAGTCAAGTAGAAAAAGCTTTTTTAAATGGTAGAATTACCAAAATATTCAAAACTATTTTAATTGATAGGGGTTATATTACACATTTAAGTGTTATTAAAAAAAGTTCAAAAAGATCTACTTAGAAAAACCTAAAATTTAAGCTTCTCCAAGTAGATGTAAAACAGTTTTTTTAATCATCTAAAAGCACTATTAAGTGACTTCCAAACGATACAAAAAAAAATTAAAAAGACCTTTTTTAATTAAAATTTTTTTAATTAAAAAA
The DNA here is from genome assembly GCA_033220585.1 of Dipteronia sinensis. Classification (NCBI taxonomy): domain Eukaryota; kingdom Viridiplantae; phylum Streptophyta; class Magnoliopsida; order Sapindales; family Sapindaceae; genus Dipteronia; species Dipteronia sinensis. The sequence goes on along the minus strand of CM065638.1, from coordinate 3,881,836 downwards.
GCTTTTTTAGTCTGTAGAGAAGTTCTTCCAAACGAGCATTTAGTTTCATGGTAATTGTAATACGATCATTTGAGAAGTTATAGTCTTTATGTCAATATATTGACATATTTTTTCGTGCTATTATAATTGGAAATCGGAAAAAACATCTTATGATCATAGGACAAATCAATCTTATGATTATATATCTTCTATATGAGAGTATATTATTTTTGGACCTATCGCCCATTATGAGAATAGATATTTTAATACCTAAAAAAAACAATACAACATTATTTAAGTGAAATCATAAAAGACCAAATAACCCTTCAACTGTTAGTAAAAACAACATTCAACCATTGGTCAACAGGTCAGATGGTAACTTCGTGTATTAAACTGATTTTCGTATGTTAAGTGCAATTTCCCGTTTTATAACAGTAACTTAGTGCATTTCACAAAAACAATTGCAAATTAAAAAGAAGAAAAAAGGAGGAAGATTCCTAGAAGGAGTGAATTGTTGACCAAGTAATAGGGTAGGAAAAAAACATAGAAAGACTTTTAGTTGCTTACTTGTATAAAATAGCTCAATTGAAGGAATTGAAGATAACAACCACAAATAGTTTATCTTGTGTCAAGCTTTACAAAAATGTCAGGGTTTGAGAATCTTGTTCTTGGACTTGTTATAGGACTTCTTCTCCAGCAGTTCTATGAGGAGATTATTCGATCTAAGGAAAAGACTGAGAAGTTCGACGTCTTCTAGACCAGACTACAAAACACGGTCGTTTTAGTCAAGCCAAAGATCGACGAGATCAGTAAAATGGATAAAGAACACAAAGATTATCCGAAACAGGAGATTGTTGTTTTTCTCGAACAACTTGAGATAGGAAAAGAGCTTGTAGCTACTTGCGCCGAGATTCCAACGTGGAACAAGTACAAAAGGCACAAGTACGCTAAAAGGATTGCTGATATGGATTCTTCTCTTCGCAAGCTCTTGGAAGTCCAGTTTCAAGCTGAACAAATGCTCGATATCAAGAAAATGCTATCGGAGATGGTGGCGATTAACAAGAAGTTGGAGCGCATGAATATTCAGATACCTGATGGAGTAGCCGGTGGTGGCGAGTCATCAAACGCTACAGCTGCAGATCAATCAAGCCATGATCAGACGGCCGGAAGACGATCGAGGTTTGAAATGCGTTTCAGAAGAAAGAAGGAAAATGGTGAAACCGATGTCAATCTTAGCTTTTGATGAAGCATCGATGGTAATTAGTTGCTTGATCTGTTGCAGCTTCCGTTTAATTAAATACTATTAACTGGGTTTTCAAATTACAATTTGTATTTAGATTTTTTATACATACATATATATATATATATATATATATATTTATAAATATATATATCATGTAAGGAATTGGATCCTGTAAGATGAGACCAAAACGATGAGGCCAGAAATCATGTAATGATTGCTATGCTTTGCACTATTGTTTCGATTTAATTAAATACTATTAACTGGGTTTTCAAATTATAATTTGTATTTAGATTTGTTATACATACAAGTCATGTAATGATTGCTATGCTTTGCACTATTGTTTCGATTTAATTAAATACTATTAACTGGGTTTTCAAATTATAATTTGTATTTAGATTTGTTATACATACATTTATATATATATATATATATATATATATATATATATGTATATGTATGTATATAGAGAAGTAATAAAGTGGCAGATGCCTTGGCTCGTAATAGTGCCAGTGGTAGGAATAATTTGTTTACGACTTACGAGTACTAGTTAGCTTCCTAGATTAATAAAAGGTTTGTATAGATTGGATAAGTTGGGTACGGCTTATGTTAGGCATGGTTAGTTTGTTTCATTCTTGAGTTTTTAGCGACCTCTCCTGGTTAATTTGTTTCTTTTTTTGGTTCGTTTTGATTCTTGGGTTAGGTTTTATGTCAATTCTTGTAATCCCTTAGTGTCACTTTTTGGTTCCACAGTATTCCTCCGCCACAAGTGAGGGCTATTAATAAACTTGGATCGGGACTGCTTTGTGGGTGGCTTCTGACTCTTTCAAAAAAATGTGTAAATATATATATATATATATATATATATATATATATATATATAATGTAAGGAATTGGATCCTGTAAGATGATACCAAAACAATGAGGCCAAAAATCATGTAATGATTGCTATGCTTTGCACTATTGTTTCGATTTAATCATGGTCCGAATGCAATGCTTCCCCGGACCTCTTAGGCCATCTCCGACTAATCTCCATTTTATTAAAATTGGAAACCTGCCTCCAATGGATCTCCCAAACACACAGACCAAGAGGCTTTAATTTCACCCATCTACAATATTATTCAACTTTTTTTTTAACAATCTACCATTATACTCAATCTTTGTACAAATTGAATTCCTCCCATATCTTTTCAATATTTTAACTAAACCTAATTAATTTATTATAATTTTTTATTCATAAATCTAATTAAAATAAAAATTATATTATTAGAAATATTTTATTAAGATCTTTCAACCTAATATAATATTGACTATATTTTAATTATTTTTAAATTTTTTATTTTTTACATCATTTTATTAATCAATGTACAAAGATAGAAATTAGTAATTCAAGGCCCAGAATCTGCAAATCAAATTATCATTTCTCTTTTAAATCTACTGTTCCCAGCTACTCGTTTTTTGTTAATATAAATTGAGCAACTTGAAATGACTACTAGACCAGGTGATCTATCATATAACTAACCTACTGCATAGGGCATACAGCATATATATATATAAACCTTCTTATGCGGATCCTGATTATCAGAGGTGATTATCCGTATCTTATTAAGTTTTTTGTCTTGTTGATTTATATATCATCGATCTGAAAAGCTAGCTAGCTAGGTATAGGAAGATTGTTTGATATTTCACCAATACATCTTCTTTATTATTGTCGGACCCATGACATCCCTTTCATTATTACTGCAACATTTATGAATACTTATATAAGGTTCATGGTAGCTAGACTATATTCAAGACTCACAAATAGAGTTAGATGCTTAGTGGGTGTGAAAGAGAGACAGTGCGCAACATCCAGATTCCAGACAAACGCCTCTCATCAGACTTTCAAGTTCCGGTACTCGGGTTCTTTATTAATTAAGAACTTCTATTACTACATCTACTTTATATTTTATAACTAGCTATAATGAATTCAGTTGATAATTGTAAATTTTGTATAAATTATAGTTCAAACTGTTTACAGTGATTTTTGGATGGTTAATGTTAACCTGTGTCCTAAGGGCACAGATTACCAACCATAAATATACCGTAAATATAAAGCATTTATTATATAAATATATTTATTGTATCGATTAAAACAAAAAAATATAATAAATACATTCCATTTATAGTATATTTATGGTTGTTAATCTGTACCCAAGGGCACATGTTAATACTACCATTTTTGGATATATAAAAGTCAATTCACTCAACAATAACACTTAGGGGTCGTTTGTTTTTTTCACTTAAAACTTAATAGGTCTGAATTGAACTCATTCAGTTGTTTTGTTTGTTTTTTTAAGTGGTCAAACAACCTAAAAATATCAAAAAACAACTTCAAATAAAAAGTAAGAAATCCTGACTTTTAACTTAATTCCAAATCACTGGATTACAATTAAAATATTCTCTTCCAAGTTTATCCTCTAAAAAAAGATATATTTCCAAATTTATCTTAATTTGATATGGTATAAAAAAAATTCTTTTAACATATTTCTTATTTAAACATGTTTTAGAAAAGAAAAAAAAACCCTAATTACTTCTCATAATGAAATTTTTCAAAGATTGAACAATTTAATTTCTCTCTCGCCAAATCCCGGTAAGAACTTTTTTTTTTATCTAACTATTCGTATAGTGCTCAATAAATTTGTCTATCATATTGAGTAGATTTCGTGGCTTGAAGATGTTATAGAATTATTGTATATGAAAAATTTAAGAACCTTTTTGTATTTGGTTTACGGTGCATATGATCCAGGAAACAAAAAAAAATGGTTTCATGAATTATATTAACCGGAAACGTGGACAACATAAAAATTGAACTTGAACTTGAACTTGAACTTTTTTTTGACAATAAATTTAACTTAAATTTTGGTCGCAGAACATGAAAAATTATATTCTTTGATTAATTTTTTTATTTTTTAAATTGAACTTTGTTTGTAAAAAAAACCATACAAAATGTTATAAAGAATGGTGCATGTTAAATTACTTCTTTTAATTAGTATAGGTATAAATGTAAAATTACGTATTTTCAGACAATTTTATTTCTAAAAAACAAATATGTTGACAATACATTCAGATGTGAGAAAAAAAAACAAACATATCATTCAGATTCAGATTTCAGTCCCTATTCAGTCTTCAGAAAAATTCAGAGCTGTTCAATCTTCAGACAAAAAAACAAACGACCCCTCATGCTTGATCCGTTAGAACTTGCATAGCAATTTAGGTTTTATTTGTATTTGTTTTGCATTTCAAATTACAATTTGTATTTAGATTTGTCACATATATATATATATATATATATATATAATAATTTTCATATAAGTGCGCACTGATAAAATTATATATGGACATTGAATGTGAGCCACCCATTTTATATATTTTGACTTGGTATGTATGCACTTGTCAAAACTCTTTTATAAATGAGTGGCTCACATGCAATGTCCTTATATAATTTTATCAGTGTGCACTGACAGGATAATGATTATATATATATATATATATATGTATGGAGTAAATAGGTCTTTTTAGTCAAAAAACTATATGGTTTATTGTTTTTACCCTAATTAGTATTTTTATTGTTTTTACCAAATATTTGACTGTAGAGACTGAAATACCCCTCAATTAACTCACCCACTATCTCGATTTTCTAAACCAACTTCTCATTTTACCATACACTTTTTATCTTCCCAATTAATAATACACTCTCATTTCAACTCTATCTCTCTCCATCTCCCTCACCAGACTCTTCATTTAATCTTTTCTCTTCCATTTTTTCCGGCGACTTTTCACTCCATCTTTCCCATTTTATTTTATTTTCCCAACAACGCTTCATACTCTGTCTCTCTCCATCTCTTTCATTTTTGGTGACTCACCAAACTCTTCACTCTTATCTTCTTTTTTCCATTTTTTTCCGGCGACTCTTCACTCTCTCTCACTCCATCTTTTCCATTTATTTTATTTTTCCCTACAACTCTTCACACACACACACACTCTCTCTCTCTCTCTCTCTCTCTACATCTCTTTCATTTCTTTTATTTTCTCCGACTAGTTCCGACAAGATCAGAACGGCGCCGGCTCCGGTTAACGTTTTAATGGAAGCTTTTTTTTTACTTGTCACCGATTCAGGGATGTTTCTCCAGACCTGTTCTTCTTCTTCTTCTTTTTTTGTTTCTCCAGATATGTACTTATTATTATTTTTATTATTATTATTGTTTCTTCAGATCGGTTCTTCTTTTTACCATTTAAAAAAAAGTTTTTTTTTATGAAGATTTGTGTTGTACTATTGTTGTTTGAGATTGATGATGAAGATGTTTGAGATTGTTGATGAACTGGGGAATGTTTGATGATGATGATGATTAAAAAAAAATTATTTTTTCTCTAGATTTGTTCAAAGATTTTTTAGTTTTTAGTTTTTTTATTTACTTTTTTATTTGAAAAGATCTGAAAATCCATCCATATTTTTTTAATTTTTTTTGGTTTGAGGAAATCTGGAAAATTTCCAAATCTATTCAAATCTGTAAATTTTTCCAGATTTCTTTAAACACACCACACCTGCAATTAAACACACAACAGCAACCCAATTAAACACGCCAGTACAGACCAATTAAACACACCACGATAACCCAATTAAACACACAAGACAGACTAATTAAACACATAATGTGTAAACCAATTAAACACATCAATGTAGACTAATTAAACGCACCAGTAAACAATTTAAACACACCAGGACAGACCAATTAAACACACCGGTACACCAATTAAATACACCATGTCTAACACAATTAAACACAGAAGACTAAATTAAACACACCAAGTCTAATACAATTAAACACACAAGGGAAAAAATGTAGAAGGTGATGATAAAGGTCCGGGAAGAAGAAGAAGAAAAAAAAAAATAGAGAAAAAAGTTTTTTTTTTTAAAGAAAATTAGTTTTTAAAAATAAAAATCAATAAAAAAAAAGAAGAGCAATTTTATCCAAAAGTGGATTTTTGGTAGAAACAATAAAAATACTAATCTTGGGTAAAAACAATAAACCTCATAATTTTTTGGTTACTTATAAATTTTACCTTACAAGTATGTATATAAATAAAAATTATGTTAGGTTTGGAATCCGGTAAGATGAGACCAAAACAATAATGGTGCAAAACTATTTTGCGCTGACGGTCCTATATACAATGTCTTCCTGACCCCTTAGTGGGTATTCGTGCTATATCAGTAGAGAAAAGAAAAAGTGTATAACCACTTTGGTAAGAGTGAATGTATTATTATTATTATTATGATTATTATGTACTTAATATATTATTAACGGGTACTATTTTTGCGGTTTATGCTTTTTAATAGATATTGAACGTTGAAAATTAAGAAACATATTTAACCTACAAATTGGCAACAAGAAGGTGGATGGAGAGTTCACAAATCACAACAACAAAGGCATGTATATTGTATATTAATTTGGAAAATTTTAAAAATACTTGAGGCTAATTGAATACTAGCTAGCTTCCCAGATCTGGTCTGAGTATTCATGTCAAGTTGACTAAAAATGAGTAGCTAGAAACAGTTTAATTAAATTACATTTCAAATCTCTTATCTATGGTTGCAAGTAAGAACTATTTAATCACAACAAAATTAACAACAGTTATATTCTAATTTTGTTGCTCAGTTGACGAGATCACAAGTAGCTAGAAACATCCTTTTCTTATAGTTTTTTCGTGTTTAAAGTACTAGTCCAGAGGACAAGTTGGCATAAGAAATTAAACTAATTAAGGAGAGCAAAGACTAGTTTTTTTTTAACCATTATAAGTAATTTGGGGTTTGTAGGAAGATGACACATCTCAAACGTACAACCTCAATAGTGTTTATAAATGTGAGAAACATATCACTGGACCAATATACCAATCATCTTGTTCCAATAAAGACTAGGTAAGTACATAGAGTTCATATATACATGTACAACACATCAATGTTGGAGCTTAAACGTTCATCAACTTAAAAAATAATGCCATCTAACGATCAGGACTTTTTGCAGTTCATCTGTTATATATATATTCTAGAATTTTACTAAAATAAGAAACTTATTAAATAATTAATAAAGACAAAACAATCAATACAGTATTGTGCATTTAATAATTTCATAGTAAAATTCTTTCTTATTAAATGTATAGATAGAAACAACACAATCAATACAATATTGTGCATTTAATAATTTTTCTAATATAGTAAAATTTTAGTTGTAAGGGTATAGGTTAACACTACCCACTATCCATATATATATATATATATATATATATATGTATTCTATTATTAGTTCGACCTAATAATAGAAAAAGTTAGGACGAATGGTAATTAAACTCTAAAATTCTTTTTTCTCTCTCCTCTAATGAAGGGCGATCTTCTGTCTCTCAACTCTCAGACTTCAGTTCTCTCTCTCTCTCTCAACTCTCCGACTTTCGTTCTCTCCCTCAACTCTCCGGCGATTTGTCATCACGATTCCGAGGTCGGAGATTGGTAGAGAATACACAAATAGCCGGAGAATTATCCTTATATAATTCCATCAGTGCGCACTTATATGAAATTTTTTGTATATATATACACAAAAAATTTTCATTTATAGTAATAAAGTGGTTGTTAACATATGCCCTTAGGGCACATGTTAACACTACCCTTAATTAAATCTAATATTAGATATAACCTTATTTTAACCCTATTGACCCTATTGCTTGAATCTTGACTACTAGAAATGCCAATTAATAAGTTCTATATTAGAAGACTTTTCTCTTCATTAAGGGTCCGTCCTGTAAGCGTTTTTCGTTGACTGTTTTTCGAAAAGAAAAATGAAAATGAAAATGAAAACTGTGTTTTTGGTTTCAATTTTGAAATCCGAAAACGCGTCTGGTAGCATATACTGAAAGCTATATTCTGAAAATGAACACGTAAAAAACGCGTCTGGCAGATTAACTGAAAAATATCAAAAATTATAATTTTTATAATATTTTTTCTTAATAAGTTGAAATTTTTTCAGATTTGAAGAAATATGTGAATTTCCAGATTTGATGAGATCTGAGAATTTTCAACAACCCAGAAAATCAAAATATTAACCACAATTATCAGCAACCTAGAAAATCAAACTCATACAATCAACACAAATCCAGAAAATCAAACATCATTATCCATTCATCAAAAACAAACCCAGAAAATCAAAATCAAACACATTCTTAAAAACAAATCCAGCAAACCAAATACAATAATACTCAGACACCATAAATTAATTCAAAAAAAAAACATATCACAAATAATGGAGATTGTTATTAAATAAATATTCATTTTTTTATTAAATATAAAATCTTTAAAATAAGGAAAAAAAATAAAAATAAAATAAAATTTGAAAAGAAATAGAGGACAGATCGATGGATCTGCTCCTCCAAGGCAAAGAAAAAAAAAGGGAAAAAAAAAAGCAAGAAGAGGCAGACGGAGAAAGAAGAAGCAGATAAAGAAATAGAGAGTAGAAGAGGAGAAGAAAGAAGAAAGAAGAAAGAATGAGAAATAAGAAAGAAGCAGACGAAGATGAAATAATATGAGAACTGGAAAGCAAAAGAAGAAAGAAGGAGATGAAGATGAGAGAAGATGGAAGAAAGAAGGAGATGAAGGGTGAAAGAAAAGAAAAAAAAATTGTTGATTTCTTTTTATTTGAAAAACAAAAACAAAAACGAAAACATGTATTTTATGTTTTTCAAATGTTTCACTGTTAACAATGATTTTGTTTTTCATTTTGTTTTTCGTTTTTCAAAAATAAAATAAAAAACGGTTAATGAACGTAAATTCGAAATCATTTTTAAAAAACAAAAAACGAAAACGGATTGAAAAACAGATACAGGATAGAGCCTAACATTCCATGTTTTTATATATAGTCATGATCACGAGACTGTCGTTAGATGATACTTAATTAATGTAGGACAATACTTAATTAATGAGTATAAGTAAGGGTGGGTACGGTTCATTGAACCGAACCGAACTGACCCAAGCTGAACTGAAATATGGTGTTTGGTTCGGTTTTAAGGTTGAGTTCGGTTCAATTCGGTTCGAACCGAATGAACCGCATAGAATATGGTTCGGTTTTAGTTTTGAACCTTCCAAAACTAAACCGTACTGACGAACCGAACTATAAATACAAAAAAAAAAACAAATTTTATTATGGATTGTACGTTGAATTATTTATATATGATCTTATTTTATTTTAGACTTCTTTCGATGTAATGTATGTAATGAATTTGATAGAATATATCGATGAGTTACTTTGATAAAGGTGTTTTGTAACGGCTAATAACTTCAATAAAAACCAATAAAGTTCAATAAAGACAAAGACTTTACCATCGTTAGTGTGGACAAAAACTTGGGTGCATCCCGCTGCAGCCAGGAACTTCTCCATTAGTGTGTGTGTTTTTTTTTTTTACATACCACGTACGAATGAGATTCGAACCAGATAAATTATTAGTCAATGAGCGATATTTACTACTGTACCACATGCTATCATTATTTACTACTATATCACATACTATCATTAGTGCCTTCACACTTAAGTCATGATATCGTGGATTCTGGGTCTTTTCGCTTTTTAAAAAATCCTTTCAAAATTTATGTAATATCAAAACAAAAATTATAGAACAAAAGTTTGCAACTTATATAGTTTTCTTTAAAAAAAATATATATTAATAAAAATACTAGTCATGATCTAAAAATTTATACACTTGAGATTGAGATAAGATTTTCATAACTAAATAACTAATTAACATGGATGTTTGTCACGTGATAGTGAAAATGACGTGATATACTCATTTCAATAACTACATGATTCTCTTTAAGTTAAATTAAAGAAGATTGTATGCTTTCTTTATTATACATTTTCCAATTTAATAAGTTCATCTAAATTTTTTGGTTTTTTTTTATCCCTAATGTTCATCCTCTCCATGTGTACCACCCCAGACCTCCTAATATAAGACCCGATCCTAGAAAAACTAAAAGAAAATCATGTATTGGTCCAGCCAAATCCATTATATTAAAATAAGAGATAAATAAATCGAAATGTTTTTTCATGACCTTATTGAACCGACCGGGCAATTTTTTTTTTATGAGGCATTCCCCATTGAATTCAATTCAAATCTAATAGGTGTTAATTGATGCGGGTACAGTTTTTTGTTCATCTATCATCTATTCTTCTCGTTTTATTTATTAACTAATATTAGCAATGAAAATTGCTTAATTGCATGTGTTTACAGTACTATATATTTCATTAAAAGTATTCATTAAAGCAAAACTCATCAAGAAATCCAAGAATTTTTCTTCTCCAGAATTTTCTTTGCAATGAAGCAATTAGTAGATTTTGCAGTGATAAATAATAAATGTGAGAGAGACAGTGAACAGTCGCTTTAAATGAAACAGCTACCCACCAATATAAAGGAGGCAAGAGTAAAAGCCGAATAAGTGAGTTGAGGCCCATAATTTACTAACCAAACTTGGTTGGGCTTGGCCCTAAGTTTATGCCAGAAAGGTACGAAGTTGGACTAATTTGGAAACATTGTTTTTCAGTCGAAAAGCTTTCAGTTTCAGATATCACTTTTCTCAGGCCAAGATCGTAAAAAAAAAAAAAAACCACTTCTCATTTAGGAGCAGGAAAGGAAGGATGAATTAAGCAAGCGGTCATCGAGATCTTTACATAAAAGATCGTGGCCCACTGCCGAGTGCCAACAAAGTCTGCATGAGAAATCTGGGAGACTCCACAGAGAATGTATGAGTCAGCAACTGATGTAGCAGAGCCTCTTGTCGTTTGGTGCTGAGTATTGTCGTTTTGATGTTGTTATATTTTTCCTCCAAGTGGTATTAGAGACCACGTGTCTCTATTGTTATTGCTTTCTCTTTTATTTGTCGTTTTGTCAGGTTGTTGGACCGATTGCGGGAATAGTGCCTTGTTGCCTTAAAATGAGATTTTTGGTTGTTTGTTGAGCAGCTTGGATAATAGCTCATATGTTTCTTTTGTTATTTTCTCTGGAATTAGTGAATTTTCCCCTGAATGTTATCAATCTCTCCGGTTGAGTTCAGGAGGTTCTTCCGATCATTGTAGACTTTTTACATCATTTGGTATTCAGAGCTCGATTTTTCCCTGGTTCTGCAATGACCGGATTCGATGGAGAAGGTAGCTGGACTTGCGACGATGATCGAAGTTCGAAGGCCCTCTGGGGTGTAGTTACCAAACTCGAACAGAAATTTGACAGGTTCATGGTCGAGATTCGTCAAGCTCTGCAAGAGAAAGGTAAAGGTCCGATGGTGAATCAAGAGGAGGAACAACTCAAGGATCGAGAGCTTACTCGAACTCCAGTAGTTGAACCCATTGACTACCAACATCGTCAGCGAGGAAACGACGTTAGATCTGAACTTTCTAGACTAGAAATTGGAAATCAAAGTCATCTGCGGCAGAGACACGTTGAATCTGAGACTGATGAAGATGTAGCTGCTTGGCTCTATGGTGAACACAGGTATGAACGTGAAACCCCTGTTAATCATGTTCCAAACAACAAGATCGTTAATCAGAGAAATATGAAATTCAAGTTTAAAATAGAATTACATGTATTTGATAGCAATCTGGACATTGAAGATTTTTTGGATTGGATTGATGCTGTTGAAGATTATTTTGAATGTATGAATCCTCCTGAGAATTTGAGGGTGAAGTTGGTGGCTTATAAATTGAGAGGTGGAGCTAATGTGTGGTGGAAACAATTACAAAACAGTAGGATGTTGGAAGGGAAGAGTCGGATTAATTCGTGGTCTCGTATGAAACAGTTACTTACTGCTAGATTTCTGCCCGCCAATTATTCACAGAAATTATTCTTACAATTTCTTCGATGCAAGCAAGAAGAGCGTAGTGTCAAGGAATATACCAATGAGTTTTACCGACTTGGTGCTCGAAACCAAATTGCTGAGAACGAGACACATCAGATTGCTCGATACATTGGTGGGTTAAAAGAGGATTTGCAGGAGAAACTTGAACTCACCCCTATGTGGAGTTTGAATGAAGCATTGAATATGGCGTACACCGCCGAGGAACACCTCCGGAAGCGTTTGACTAAGAGTTCAGCTCCTCGAAAGTTGTTTAATAGTGGTCATTCGGAACACATGAGCTCCACTCAAGCCAAAAAAAAATGTTGATACCGGACAACCCCAACCATACCCAGCTGAAAGGAATATAAGAGCCCCAAACCCCTACACTAAGCCTATAGTAGGCAAGTGTTTTCGCTGTGGTGAGACTGGTCATAGATCGAATGAGTGTCCGAGGCGTAAGCAAGCCAATCTAGTGGACAATTTTAGTGATTCGGACTCTGACCTTGACAAGTTGGTGGACAAAGAAGATGAGGCAGAGGTTGAAGAGGTTGATGGAGATACGGGGATCCCAATTTTGTGCATTGTGGAGAAGCTCTTTTAGCTCAACCTAGCAATACCCAGAGACAATCTATTTTCAGAACTCGTTGCACTATTAAGAACAACGTATGTGAGGTCATTGTTGATAGTGGTTCGTGTGAGAATATCATATCAAAGGCTGTGGTGAAGGCGCTGGGGTTAAGCACTGAAAAGCATCCGCGACCCTATAAAATTGGCTGGATTTCTAAAGGGTCTGAGAAGAAAGTTTCAGAAATCTGTCGAGTTCCATTTTCAATTGGTAAGTCCTACATTGATGAGATTGTTTGCGATGTTGTGGAAATGGACGCGTGCCATCTACTTCTTGGGCGATCTTGGCAATTTGATCGGGAGGCTAACTACCAGTGGTAAAGATAATACTTATAGTTTCCAGTGGCAAGGCAAGAAAATTGTGTTACTCCCTTTTTCACACAAATCCAGTAAACGAGTCGAAGAGAGTGAGAACAAATCAGTTTTGATCAATGTTTCGGGTTCACAACTTCATCAAGAGGTTAAAGACACTGTTGGCCTATATGCTCTTTTTGTTAAGGAATCTGTTAAGGAATCTAGCCATCATGATCTTCCAAACGCTGCCAAGCATCTTTTACATGACTTTTCTGATTTATCTCCGGATGACTTACCGAATGAGCTCCCTCCGATGCGAGAAATACAACATAACATCGATTTGGTGCCGGGATCTAGTCTTCCTAGCTTACCCCATTATCGAATGAGTCCTAGGGAACATGATATTTTACAGGAAATTGTTAATGATCTCTTGGCCAAAAATCTGATTCGACCAAGCCTTAGCCCTTGTGCCGTTCCAGCTTTGTTGGTGCACAAGAAAGACGGCAGTTGGCGAATGTGTGTAGACAGTCGCGCTATCAACAAGATTACCGTCAAATACCGTTTTCCCATTCCCCGAATTGAGGATATGTTAGACCGGCTCGAGGGTGCGCAGATTTTTTCTAAACTTGATCTTAGAAGCGGTTATCACCAAATTAGGATTCGCCCTGGGGATGAATGGAAAACTAGTTTCAAGACGAAGGACAGACTTTATGAGTGGCTCGTGATGCCCTTTGGCTTGTGCAATGCGCCAAGCACCTTTATGCGGCTCATGACTGAAGTGCTCAAACATTTCACTAGCCAATTTGTTGTTGTCTACTTCGACGATATATTGGTGTTTAGTAAGACTACAGATGATCACCTTGCACACCTCCAAGCTGTCTTGCAAGCCTTGAGAGACAACAAATTATTTTTAAATATGAAGAAATGTGAATTTTTTTCATCTCAACTTCTATTTTTGGGGTTCCTTATCAGTGCTAAAGGAATACAAGCTGATGACAAAAAGCTACAGGCTATTCGGAAGTGGCCAGCACCAACTACTGTCACTGAGTTGCGAAGTTTCCTGGGGTTAGCAACTTTCTATCGTCGGTTCATACATGGGTTCAGTGCCATCGTTTCGCCACTAACCGATTGTTTAAAAAAAGGTCGATTTTCTTGGTCTACAGAGCAGGATCACAGCTTTGCACTAATAAAGCAAAAATTAACTTCTGCACCGGTTCTTGCACTGCTTAATTTTGAGAAAGTTTTTAAAGTGGAGACCGATGCGTCTATGAAAGGGGTTAGGAGCTGTGTTAATGCAAGAAGGAAGACCGATTGAATATTTCAGTGAAAAGCTTTCAGAGGCTCGTCAGAAATGGTCTGCGAATGAACAAGAATTTTATGCCATCATCCGCGCTCTCCATCAATGGGAGCATTATTTAATTCAAAAAGAGTTTATCTTACATTCAGATCATCGCACTCTTCAATTCATTAACTCTAAAAAAAACATTAGTCGTATGCATCCTCGATGGTTTATGTTCTTGCAAAAATTCTCCTTTGTCATTCAACATAAAGCAGGCAAGTTGAATAAAGTTGCTGATGCACTTAGTCGAAAAATGTCTCTGTTAGTGATGTTAAAAACAGAATTGATTGGGTTTGAGGTGCTGAAGGATTCCTACGTTGATGATCCAGACTTTGGTGATGTTTGGGTTAAGTGTTTGACAAAAGAGTTTGTGGAAGATTACAATATCCAGCAGGGGTACTTGTTTCGGGGCTCTCAGTTATGCATACCACGTCACTCATTGCGTGAACATCTCATCAAAGAACTCCATAGTGGTGGTCTTTCTGGTCACACAGGAAGAGATAAGACAATGGCCTTATTAGAAGAGCGTTTCTTTTAGCCACAATTGAAACGTGAGGTTACCAAATTTGTTGAACGTTGCGAAATTTGCCAACAATCTAAAGGTACTCGCCAAAACACAGGCTTATATTCTCCTTTACCGGTGCCACAAAGTATATAGGAAGATATCTCTATGGACTTTATGTTGGGACTTCCACAAACCCAACGACGAATTGACTCAGTGTTTGTGGTAGTTGATCGCTTTTCGAAGATGGCGCATTTTCTTCCATGTAAGAAGGCTGCTGACGCAAGTTTTGTGGCTCACTTGTTCTTTCGTGAAATTGTCCGCCTTCATAGGTTTCCAAAAACAATTACCTCTAATAGGGATGTCAAATTCGTGTCGCATTTTTGGCGTGAACTGTGGCTTCATTTTCAAACAGACCTTCAATTCAGCAGTGCCTATCACCCCCAAACGGACGGGCAAACTGAAGTTGTGAACCGTACATTGGGAAACATGATTCGCAGCCTTGCTTCTAACCATCCGAAACAGTGGGACTCATCTCTTCCTCAGGCTGAATTTGCATACAACAGCATGGTCAACCGCTCTACTGGCTTATCCCCATTTGCCATTGTCTACACCAAACCTCCAAACCATATCGTCGATTTGGTCGATTTCCCTCATCCTCGATGTAAGACGGCTGGTAACCTTGCTGATTCCATTGCTAAGTTGCATTCCTCTGTTAAGCTGAAACTTGAAGAGTCTAATGCCAAGTACAAGGCTACTGCGGATCAGTATCTTCGACACAAGACTTTCCATGTTGGTGATTTGGTTATGGCATTCCTTCGCAAAGAGCGATTTCCCACTGGTACTTATAACAAGCTCAAGTCCAAGAAGTTAGGGCCTTTTCAGATCACCCACAAAATCAACGATAATGCCTATGTTTTAGAGCTGCCAGCCGACCTTCACATCTCTTCCACATTCAATGTTTCTGATTTGTTCGAATATCATCCGCCCGACGATGCACCAATTGCAACTTGTTGAACTCGGGGTCTAGTTTTTTTTTGTGAGGGGGATGAAATGATGTAGCAGAGCCTCTTGTCGTTTGGTGCTGAGTATTGTCGTTTTGATGTTGTTATATTTTTCCTCCAAGTGGTATTAGAGATCACGTGTCTCTATTGTTATTGCTTT
Organism: Dipteronia sinensis; assembly: GCA_033220585.1. Classification (NCBI taxonomy): domain Eukaryota; kingdom Viridiplantae; phylum Streptophyta; class Magnoliopsida; order Sapindales; family Sapindaceae; genus Dipteronia; species Dipteronia sinensis. The sequence goes on along the minus strand of CM065638.1, from coordinate 3,865,791 downwards.
CTCTTTTATTTGTCGTTTTGTCAGGTTGTTGGACCGATTGCGGGAATAGTGCCTTGTTGCCTTAAAATGGGATTTTTGGTTGTTTGTTGAGCAGCTTGGATAATAGCTCATATGTTTCTTTTGTTATTTTCTCTGGAATTAGTGAATTTTCCCCTGAATGTTATCAATATCTCCGGTTGAGTTCAGGAGGTTCTTCCGATCATTGTAGACTTTTTACATCAGCAACCTTACTAAGAAAGGTGCTATCCTGATAGGAATCATCGGCTGATGAAGTAACACAGCGTAAATGGATACAGCCCGCGATTATAGGTGATGTGGCTGGGCAGGTCACCAAGAATCGATCCAAATTAATAATACTAGCCCAAAATACCCCATGAAAGCCCAATAAGCAGCCAAGGCCCACCTGTACCTCTTATAAACAGCTCAATTATCGGTCTTTAATTTTTTTTTAAAGTAATATAAGCTACAATTAATACAATATGAATGTTAGAACCTACAAAGATAAAATAATACATGTACGGTCCGGATAATTACTTCCACAAACTAGAAGAAAACTCATCACACATGCTTGTAAAATACGCATGGCGGGACTCGAACCCTTCACCACCACTGTGGAAAGAAGGTGCACTATCATCTCTGCTAAGAAAGGATGTGCGGTCTTCAATAATGTGAAGATTTATCATCTCTTCTTCTTCACTTGTTCTCTGTCTTTTATTTCAATTCAATGGCAGTCTTTTATTGCAATTCAATGGCAGTAATCTCCAAACATTAAAGGAATCGAAACAAAGGTTGGTCACCAGCTGAGGGAACTAGAAAAAATCTGATCACTTCTAATGCAGTCTATTGTAAATTTCTTCTGGTTTAAAATAAACTTGGATGGTATATATTGGTGACTTGGTGTATATGTTGCTTGAAAAAGCAAAGTTGAAATGAAATGAAAAATAATAGAAAAATAATAGCCAATTAAAGTTGAATATAAAAGAGAGCAAAAGGAATAGGATAGAAAGATAAGAAGATGTAATTAATCATGAAGCGATTTCTATAGTTTTGCATGCACCATTGTTTTGCTAGAATAACTGTCCGGAATGCTATGCTCCCAATAGACACCTTATTTCGCTAAAAATCTATCATATAAGTGAAAGGTAAAAGCATAACCATTTTATATAATCATATATACATCATAGACCAACCTCGCTGGAACCCGAATGGTCTTTAACCTAAAAATTATATGTTGAGCTACATGACATGCACTTACATATATATAACATATCATTTAGTTTGTGTCGTGTCCGTTTCCTACAAATCCCGAATTATTTGTAATTGTTATATACAAAGAAAAATAGTATTTGCTCTACTTTGTTTTCTTATGCCAACTTGTCATATATATGGACTAATACTTTAAATACGATATATATATATATATATATATATATATATAATAGAAAAAAAATGTACTTCTTACTTGCAAACATAAATAAACTCGAATTTAAAAATGAAAATGGTTTGTTTCTCTAATTAGTTCAAGTTTTCAATGGTCTTTTATTAGTTTTATGATATATATTTATTTAATAATCTAAAACAAAAATATTACAAATTTGAGATTTTAAGTGAAAAGATATAAATGATATGTGCATGAACCAACACAAAGGTAGGAGATCATGACTAAATCAGAATAAGTTAGAGTTAGCTGTATTATAACTTCCCATTTTTATTGTATTACTCTTGGTTCTAGCGGTTTTATGATTTGTTGTCAATGTAAGTTTATAAATAGCCGAAGACAGATTGAACAAAGTTATCAGAGTTATAAACCAAATTATCTCTTTCATTAAATTCTTCTCAGTTCTAGCAATTTATTTATTTGATAAACCAAGAACTTCGGTCCGGCCTTAACCAAACTACAAGACACGATCACATTAATCGCACCAAAGATCGAAGAGCTCGATAGAATGAATCAAAAACAACATGCCAATATTTCCGAAGAGGAGATTCGTGTATTCATCGAACTACTGGAGAAAGGCAAAGAGCTTGTTAATTTGTTATTACTTGCAAGGCGATCCCGAGATGGAACAAGGTCAAGAAGCGCAAGTACGCGAAGATGATTGCTGAATTGGATTCGTCTCTTAGCAGGCTCTTGAATATTGAGTTCCAGGCTGGACAATTGGTCCTTATCAAGCAAATTTTTTCCGACATGGAAAAGATTAACAAGAAATTGGATTCCATGAATCTTCAAAAATCTGATCACTTCTAATGCAATCTACTGTAAATTTCTTATTATGGTTTAAAGTAAACTTAGATAATATATCGGTGTATATATGTTTCTTGAAAAAGCAATATTAAGTTATTAACCATGAATATTGCCTAATTGCATGTGTTTAAAGTACTGCATTATCTCGTTTGAGACACTATATTGTATTAAACGTTATTAGATTGTACTACGATAGGATTGGATTTTAGAAGTAATACAATCATATATTTAGTATTGCATGGATTGTTGGATTGTTTTGGATTGCACTAGTTATTATTAATAAGGATTGCACTAGTTATTATTATTATTACTATTATTATTATTATTATTGTTGTTATTATTATTATTGTTGTTGTTGTTTTGGATTGCACTATGTCATATAGTGTTTTTAATATTTTTTCTATTGGATTAATTTTTTTTTTGAAAAAAATAATATATTTTTTGAACTCCAATACTAACATAATATCACCCAATTTGAATATATTAGGTCATACGATATTTAATATATTAGTGACACCGTACGTATTATTTCATTAAAATGAATACAAATGAACATTTGACACGTATTATTTTAATATATTTTGAGTCCCTGAGGTTATATAATATATACCTACAAACATGACCTATGACTGTGAGCATTCATTTTATGCCCTTGGGCCTGTTTGTTTAAAACTTTCTTGAATGGCGGCTGTTTTGATGGAAGAGCTTATGATGATGATGACTGGATCACATGTATTTCTATCATTTGTTAAATATGCAAGTACCAAGGATATTGATTTATGAACTACTTAACCAGTCTTTTTAAGTCTCATTTTGTTTCCTAATTGGGTCAATTTGTCCTATGGGATATGGACCTGTTGTTTCGTTTACTGAAAACAATCTAGTACGAATCTGCAAAGGGTAGAGATAATAAAACACAAACCAGAATGTTAGGGGAAAACCGAGGCCCGTGTTTCACACGGTGTCCTTAAGACAATTTCGCCGGATAACACCATATGTGTATGGCGATTGTCTCCCAGGATACAACTGTTTAACAGTGATCATGCAAGGCACAAACACTCTCAACAAACTCAAATCAAGTTCAAACTTACCAAGAAACGGAACGAGGAAGAACAGAAAAGAAAATAAAATAATTTCGTGATTTCTTCATGTATTCTGAATGTTATTTCTGATGAATAGATTAGGGTTTTAATAAAACCGAAATCAAGATGATTGTTTAGGAAATACTTGTCAATTACGTTTTCAATGAAAAGGATATTAATTAAAATCAATCTCCAATAGATTTATTTCTAATTAATCACCGATTCTATTTACTTAGTGATCAAGTAAGTATCTAAAATCCAAAACGGAATTTCCTTATCATTACACGTTTAATTTAGGGAAAATTAAATTGAATTAATTCTTTCCATATCAATATAAACATTGACTTAGAAAAAATAAATTCTAAGCAGTAGCACAATGTCGTTTGTCCTATGACAATCCAATCGGAGTGGCATTCGTGTACGCGGGTCACGCCCACACACAAGTCATGCAATCCGAAGTTTCGGGGTATATTTTACAAGAATAATGTTAATTTAGTTGTCTTTATAATGTTAAATTTCAATCAGTTACAAGAATAAAAACATGTGTGTTGACTTATCGATCTCAAACCTGGTCTGAAGAAATTGGTATCCTCTGTTTGTAGAAATAATGTTATTAGAAAGAACAAGAAAACACGGCATTTAAATGTTTCTAAGTAATTGCAGTGAAGACTGAGAACGGGTACACTTGTAGACTAATCAAGATGACCTTCAAAAATAGAAGTTTATACAAAAGAATACGAATGTGATCGGATTTTATTGGATAAATATAAAAATGACGTGACGTGCTACTTGGACATAACTAGTACAGGAAGTAAAGGGGATTTGGTCTACTACTCATTATTATAAATAGAGAGATTCAAGCGTTGCACATAAAACATTAAATGGTAGAAAACATTATGGCAGAGGCCTTTACAGGAATTGTAATGGAAGGAATATCCAGATCAATTCTGAAGGAAGTAAAAACAGTCATTAAATTTGAGTCCATCCTCGAAAACCTAAGAAGAAATGTCCAATCTCTGAGTCATAATATCAACAGAATTACTCAGTTACAAGAGTCAGCTGATGAATTACAGGATCAAATTGGCAGGTTGGTTCTTTTATTGAAAGAAGCTAAGGATTTGATCGAGAAGTGCTCCAGGATTGCTTGGTGGAACTATTTCAAGAAGTACAGGTACGCGAAAAGGCTTATTGAATTGGATGCTTCTCTTAGTGGGGCGTCCATGGATTTTCTTGCACCGATATGGGTGAACATCCTGCAAATTCAAAATGAAATTGTCAAGCTGAGTAAGAGACTGGAAACTGTCCTGCACGAAAGAAATGCTCATGGTGGGATTTTGAAGCGAAGCAAAACAAAGGTTGTATATCTGGCTAGTGGATTGAAGAAAATTGTCCAGTCTATACCGAAAATTGACATCCCGCTTTTGTCCAAATCACATTAAAGGCGAATATTGGTTAATGCTTATATGTAGTTTAAATAAATGAACACATTCTGAGAGTTAAAAGAGATACTTAAAGAGTGTTTTCTGTAGAAACAACAATGAATATTGCATCAAAAGAACATTATGTGAATTTCTGTACATGTTCAATGAATTTTTATATAGCAGATTTCAATAATACATAATAATATGCATGTACATTCTTCAGATGTAGTGTAAATTTCTTTACATCAAACTCAGATAACATGTATGATGTAGGATAAGAAAGCTGATCTATTGATGTGGCACAAGAATGAGAAAACGAGAGAAAAATAAGAAAAGAAGAATATGATTTCTGAAATTCTCCATTCATTCATCAGGTATTTAACGTAACAAAATCATCAAGCTCTATATCGAGGCCAGAGGATAAATTTAACTCAAATAAGAAAACTAAATCTACTTGTATCGAATCACTTTGATCTTTCTCTAATGAATCACTAACAATGCAGAATCTCCTCAGACTCACCATAGCATCCCATGTAATTTCGTTGAAGTTCCATGGGGAATCGTCTAACACTCAATAAACATGCCGAATTGCAATACTGTGAAACATTTGTATAAACACTTGCTGGACTTTTATGCGGTTTCTCGAATTACCAATAGTCTCCACAAGAACAATTCCCATCCTCAAAACAATGGAACCGATTTGAGTCCCTCACGATTATTTTTCTCGTATAAAGTTTTGAGATAAACTTAATGGCAGTGTGGCAATCTACACAAGTTCTTAAATTCTTAAAAACTTTGATTGTTGTCCCTGGTGATGTAGCAATAATCCCAAACGCAACTGCAAGCTTCTCACTGTGGTAGGAGAGATTTTGCTCCTTCTGCTCCTCCTCCACATCATGTAGTACAAAGTTGGTGTCAGGCACATACCCTTCTTCCTTCATTTTCTTCGAAATCTCGACCAAGAACTCGTGTATTTCCTTGGACTGTGGGTGAGAAGTATCTCCCACCAAGAACAAGTGTACCTCTCTCTTGATCTCAATCCAACTCAATCCTGGTTTCTTTACTAATCCTCTGTCATCCATATTTTTTCTAATTTTCACTACATCACTCCACCTACTAGCAGTGGCGTAAATGTTGGCCATGGTAATATAAGTGGCTGGATTCTCAGGCTCTATCTCAAATAACGCTTCTGCTGCTTGCTTTGCCAGTTCAAGGTTTCCATGAATTCTGCAACCACCAAGCAAGGATGCCCACAAAAATTTATCCGGTTTCATTGGCATTTTAGAAATGACGCCCTCAGCTTCTTCAAACCGACCAGACCGTGCCAATAGATCAACTATACAAGCATAATGATCAGTAGTATGAGTTAGCCCATGTTTCTCCTTTATTGAGCGGAAATACTCGAGACCTTTATCAACCAATCCAGCATGAGTACAGGCTGAAAGAACCCCAACGAAGACAATATGATCAGGCTGAGTACCTGAGTTAAGTAACAAATCAAAGTACTCTAAAGCCTTATCAGGCAGACCGTTTTGAGCGTATCCGGTGATCAATGCAGTCCATGAAACTATATCTGGTCTAGGTATCCCATCAAACACCCTTTTCGCATTTTCAACATTCCCACACTTCGAATACATATGAACAAGTGCACTAGCCGCGAAACTATAAGGGTCAAATCCAATCCTTGTCATGTATGCATGAACCTGTTTTCCAAGCTCCTCCGCAGCATGATCAGCACATGCATTTAAAACTCCAGCAAAAGTAAACTCATTAGGCCTAATCTCTGACTTCAACAACTTCGAAAATAATACAAACCCCTCTTCTCGTCTCCCCTCTTCGAAATATCTACCGATCATTGCTGTCCATGAAACTACATCTCTTTCCACTATTTTATCAAAAATGCGCCTAGCCTCATTTATGTTCCCACATTTTCCATACATATCAGATAAAGAACTCCAAACTACCTCATCTGAATCCAACCCAGTTCGTGTTATATAACCATGAATCTCTTTTCCTAATCGTAAACACTGAATCGCTGACGCAGCAGCCAGAGCACTTGACACTGTGAACTTATTCGATATCGATTTTTCACTTATTTGCATATTTCTATACAATTCTAAAGCCTCTAAAGGCTTATCATAACGTACATAGCCAGAGATCATTGCGGTCCAAGAAAAATTATCTCTCTCACGCATTTCATCAAACAGTTTTCTTGCCTGTTCAAGAAACCCAACTTTCGCATACCCAGAAATCATAGTGTTATAAGAACACAAATCTTTTTCATTCATTACATCAAACAGTTTCTGGGCATCACTCAAACACTCACATTTCGCATACATATCAAGCAAACGATTAGATATGACAACCCCAGGTTTGAATCCTGATGATTTCATGTGCCCATGGACTCTTCTGCCCTCTTCGAGTGCATGATTTTGGCGGCAAAATTGGACGAGATTTGAGTAGACTAAAGCAGAGGGTTCCTTGATTTGATAAAGTAATTGAATTGCTTCTTTTAAGCGTTTTTGGTTGCATAAAATGTCTATGGCTTCTTTGAATTTGTTTTCCTTGCATAAGCGAGATATGAGACCGCCGTCGTTGGTGTTTGATTTGAAAAACGTTTTTCGGACAAGAGGTTGATTGGATTGAGAAGAATAACAAAGGATATTGATTCTGTTGAGTTGAAACAAAGAGCGACTTGAACATCTGAGATTTGCAAGTTTCATGGTATCAATCAAACTAACTGCTAACTGATTGTTCTTGACTTTTGTCCAAATGGCTTCTTGTATGCTTCTTGTCTTGACTCTCAAGGAAAAGTATGGGCTTTAAAGGCCCAAGCCCAACTCTTTTTTAAATGAAAAAAGCCCATTTGAGAATTTCACCAAATTTAGAAAGAAAGAAACGATAACAACAAAACAAAATAAATAAATTCAATTTTGTGATATATTTTCGAGTCTTATATTTATCCATAAAGTTATAAAGTATATGGCAACCCATCTCTATAGTGAGAGTTGCATTCGGGGTCTTATTTGTAGAGATTGATCTTGTTAGATTCCAACGGATCCTAGAATGCTGAATCGATTGGTAGGACAAATGGGATGTGAAAAATGAAGCTTCGAGAAGAAATGTGATGCAAAAGAACAAACATTTCTTAGAGAGGAAGGGGTTTCAAGTTTCCAACTTGGTTTTCAAGAATCAATTACCTGGACCAAGTTACTCACACCTTACACAATAATTAAAGAGTAATTGCAAGAACAATGATAAGGGTTTCAAGCGGTTTGACGTTGTGGCAAGTTGTATTGTACTAAATAAAACATATCTAAGCATGTATTAGATTTTTTTTTCTTCATACAAATAAGTTTTACATTGATCCATGTGAAAAAGCTTTATTCCGAGCAAAACAAGTTTGTTCAAATAAAATTATCACAAAAATATAATATTTCAGTTGTTAAATAAATCTAACGCGATAAAATTGAGATGGTTCAAAAGTAAATCCCTTATATCTACATATTAATATTTATATTCCAAAAAATAAATAATTCTATTAGTCTAGAATCTAGATATATTAAAAGTACCGGCACCTCATAACAACATATAGGAAAATACCTTAAAGTCAAGTAATAAATAAATGAAGGGCCCGTTGCGTAAATCTCCCGTACCATCAATTGAATATTTCCAATTGTAAACTTTGACTAGACTTTATGTTTGAACTGAAGTGTCAAAAAATACCCTTAGATAATATATATATATATATATATATATATATATAGTGGCGGACCCAAAAATTTTAACGAGGTAGGGCACTTGAATAAAAAATAATTATTTAAAAAAAATGAATGAAAATTTAAAATCATAATAAATGTGTTTTTTTTATATAAAAAATGATGGTATAATGAATTTTTAATTAAAAAAATAGAATACTTACTCGAAATGAATTAAATAATCTTACATTTAAAAGAACTAAAAACAAGAAACAAAATATTAAAAAAAAAACCAATAACAAGAAAAACAACATGTAAAATGAAAAATTATAGTATTTATTCGTAAAAAAATTAAAATATAGTTTTATAATAAAAAATTTTGTTTTATATTTATAGTGAATTTACTTTAAATTTATACAAAAATAATTGATTAATAAATACTATTAGAAATGTTTTTGAATTTTTTTTCTTCTAATTATTGATTCTAAATAAATTAGAATAATAAAATAAAGAAAAATATAAATGATAAAATAGAATGAATCATAATAATAGATGGACTATTTTAATATAATAAATTTAAATTTGAGATTTTAGAGTTTATTGATTGGATGTGTTAAGTATGTCAAACTAAAAATATTAGAAATAATAAAATTTCAAAATAATAATAGATAAGATAATTTACTATATAACAAAATTGAATTAAGTAAACCACAAATTAAGGGTAGTTAAGAATTTAACAATGAGGGGAAAAAAATGGATTATTTTGTTGTAGAAGAAAATGAAAATTTGATAAAGGAATTGGAAATAAGTGTAAAATAAAAATAGATATTAAAAGGTATTTATTTTGCTTACGCTGATAATTGAACCAGTAAACTAAAGAAATGAAGACAATAAACCAACAGTACTATGTAACAACATATGTCATAATATGGTATTTGTGATATATATATATATATATATATATATATATAAACATAAAATGTTTTTTTTTTTGAAAATTTGAGGTGGGGCACGGGCCCCACCTGATCTCTATGTGGGTCAGCCCCTGTATATATATATAATAATTTTCATCTCAGTACGTTGTATGTGGACCATTAGATTTAATTGTTTTAACCCTGTCTATATGTACTTGTCAGTGCTTTTCATAATCTATAACCTACATACAATGTACTGATATATTTTATATCAATGCGCACCGAGAAGAAAATGACTATATATATATATATTTAATATGATTTAAAATGTGTTTTTACTCTTCACCCATTAACATTTAATGAAAATGATGGTGAAGATATATATATATATATATATATATATATATATATTTGAAATATTATAATAATTCAAGATTTAGAGGAGAGTTCAGACTCAAACCTACAACTTTATAATGTAAGTGTGACTGTGTGAGAGGCATATCACTGATAGCCTCATCTTGCTATAATAATAAAAATATTCAGTGGAAATGAAAAGAAACAACAAAAGAATTTATTAATTTTTTTATTTTTAAATATTTAATTTTTATAGATCATTATACTGAAATTCAATTACTTTAAATTAACCTATCAAATATACCCTGGAAGTTACAAACAATAAAGATCTAAACTTGAAAGGCCCATTTGAGAATTTCACTGCATTTGGAAAGAAAAAACGGTACCATTATATGGTGATCCATCCCCACATACCCACGATAAGAATTGTATTATGAATTGTACTTACACAAATTGATCTCGTTAGATCTCGATCATCAGGTTTCGTTTGGTCTCGATGAAACAATTATTGGACCAAGTAAGTTAATCACACCTTACACAAAAATTACAAAGAGTAGTTGCAAGAATAATGAGCAAGGGGTTTCAAGTGGTTTGACATTGTGGCAAGTTGTATTGTACTATCTATATAAAACATATCATGTATTAGATTTTTTTTTTTTTTTTGTGTGTTATACAAATAAGTTTTACATTGATCCATGTGAACAAGCTTTATTCCAGGCAAAACAAGTTTGTCCATGTAAAATTGGCACAGAAATATAATATTTTAGTTATTAAATAAATCTAACACTAGAGGTGGTTTAATAGTAAATCCCTTGTATCCACATATTAATATTTATATTCCAAAAAATAAATAAATCTATTAGTCTAGACTCTAGATATATAAAAAGTGCCGGCCCCACATAACAACATATAGGAAACAGACCTTAAAGACAAATAGTAAATAAAAGAGGGGCACAGTGTATAAAGCTCCCTTTGAATTTTTCCAATTGTAAACGTTGACTTGACTTTATGTTTGCAGTGTCAAAAAATGCCGTTAGATAACTAATATTTTTTATTTTCTTAATATGATTTAATAAATGAAGGGCTCATTGTATAACTCCCCCTTTGAATTTTTCCAATTGTAAACGTTGACTAGGCTCTATGTTTGAAGTGTCAAAAAAATACCGTTAGATAATTAATATTTTTTATTTTCTTAATATGATTTAAAAGGTGTTTTTACTCTTCCCCATTAACATTTAATGAGAATGACGGTGAATATATATATATATATATATATATAATTTGAAATATTACAATAATTCAAGATTTAAAAAAGATTGACAGATTTAAACCTATAATCTTATAGTGTAAAGGTGATTATATGACTGTACAAGGGGCAAACCACTGACAATCTCATCTTGCTATGATAATAAAAATATTGAGTACAAATGAAAAGAGACAACAAAAGAATTTATTATTATTGTTATTTTTAAATCCTTAATTTTTATAGATCATTAGACTAAACATGTTTGATTTTTGGATCAAGATCCCCTACCCATCTAATTTCTTCTCAACTTTTAAACATCTGTTGACACATGACAGTCCAACAAATGAATGGCTATGGTTAATTTGTTTTAATAGCAGTGTTCTAGTAAGCGCTAGGCGCTAGTCGGGCGGAGACCCAACGCCTAGCGCCTAGGCCGATTAGTCGGCGATTAATAGGGGATTAATCGGAAAATACAATTTCAAACAAATTCCAATTATCAAATCCAAATCCACAATTTCCAAATCCATAAATACCAAATTACTGATCAAAATCCAATTATAAACCAATCAAAATCCCTAAACATCCATCCAAAGGCCACGAAGGGCACACAAGCAGCAAACCAACATAGCAGACCACAACACCTGGTAAAACCAAACATCCACAGCAAACCAATGCACTAGAAAAACATACCAAGGCAAAAAGAACAAAGCCAAAAACAGAAAGCAAAGAGAATTGACTAGCACAGAACATCACCCAGCAAAGAGAAAATATATTATCAAACCTAAACAAAATCCCCAAATCGATTCAATTCATTTCAAATTCCAAACTTCAAAGGCAACGTCGATTTCAAACTTCAAAGGGAAGGATTGCAGAGGCTTGTTGATCTTCAAAGACAGTTGTCATTCCCAAACCCAATCTAACAACAACAAGTTCTTTCTTGATCTTCAAATCCCAGACTTCATCCCAGACTTCAAGAACATCACCCACCAATAACACAACAAAATATCATTCCAGCTCATCGTTTGGAATAATAAACCACAATATTTATGGATAACGAAGGATGCAGACGAGGAGCAGGGATCCTTCATCGGCCGTCTGAGGCCACGGACGGCGGACGGCAGCGAACTGGCAACGGCGGACAGCAGCTTTGGACGACGATAACGACCGATCTGGTTCATTTGGTCTAGAGGTTTCAGGTTTGGTCAAAGATGGCGACAGATCTGGTTCCGCTTAGGCCGCTGTGACCGATTAATCGGCAAATTCCAATTATCAAATCCAAATCCACAATTTCCAAATCCATAAATACCAAATTACTGATCAAAATCCAATTATAAACCAATCAAAATCCCTAAACATCCATCCAAAGGCCACGAAGGGCACACAAGCAGCAAACCAACATAGCAGACCACAACACCTGGTAAAACCAAACATCCACAGCAAACCAATGCACTAGAAAAACAGACCAAGGCAAAAAGAACAAAGCCAAAAACAGAAAGCAAAGAGAATTGACTAGCACAGAACATCACCCAGCAAAGAGAAATATATTATCAAACCTAAACAAAATCCCCAAATCGATTCAATTCATTTCAAATTCCAAACTTCAAAGGCAACGTCGATTTCAAACTTCAAAGGGAAGGATTGCAGAGGCTTGTTGATCTTTAAAGACAGTTGTCATTCCCAAACCCAATCTAACAATAACAAGTTCTTTCTTGATCTTCAAATCCCAGACTTCATCCCAGACTTCAAGAACATCACCCACCAATAACACAACAAAATATCATTCCAGCTCATCGTTTGGAATAATAAACCACAATATTTATGGATAACGAAGGATGCAGACGAGGAGCAGGGATCCTTCATCGGCCGTCTGAGGCCACGGACGGCGGACGGCAGCGAACTGGCAACGGCGGACAGCAGCTTTGGACGACGATAACGACCGATCTGGTTCAATTGGTCCAGAGGTTTCAGGTTTGGTCAAAGATGGCGACAGATCTGGTTCCGCTTAGGCCGCTGTGACCGATTAATCGGCAAATTCCAATTATCAAATCCAAATCCACAATTTCCAAATCCATAAATACCAAATTACTGATCAAAATCCAATTATAAACCAATCAAAATCCCTAAACATCCATCCAAAGGCCACGAAGGGCACACAAGCAGCAAACCAACATAGCAGACTACAACACCTGGTAAAACCAAACATCCACAGCAAACCAATGCACTAGAAAAACAGACCAAGGCAAAAAGAACAAAGCCAAAAACAGAAAGCAAAGAGAATTGACTAGCACAGAACATCACCCAGCAAAGAGAAATATATTATCAAACCTAAACAAAATCCCCAAATCGATTCAATTCATTTCAAATTCCAAACTTCAAAGGCAACGTCGATTTCAAACTTCAAAGGGAAGGATTGCAGAGGCTTGTTGATCTTTAAAGACAGTTGTCATTCCCAAACCCAATCTAACAACAACAAGTTCTTTCTTGATCTTCAAATCCCAGACTTCATCCCAGACTTCAAGAACATCACCCACCAATAACACAACAAAATATCATTCCAGCTCATCGTTTGGAATAATAAACCACAATATTTATGGATAACGAAGGATGCAGACGAGGAGCAGGGATCCTTCATCGGCCGTCTGAGGCCACGGACGGCGGACGGCAGCGAACTGGCAACGGCGGACAGCAGCTTTGGACGACGATAACGACCGATCTGGTTCATTTGGTCCAGAGGTTTCAGGTTTGGTCAAAGATGGCGACAGATCTGGTTCCGCTTAGGCCGCTGTGACCGATTAATCGGCAAATTCCAATTATCAAATCCAAATCCACAATTTCCAAATCCATAAATACCAAATTACTGATCAAAATCCAATTATAAACCAATCAAAATCCCTAAACATCCATCCAAAGGCCACGAAGGGCACACAAGCAGCAAACCAACATAGCAGACCACAACACCTGGTAAAACCAAACATCCACAGCAAACCAATGCACTAGAAAAACAGACCAAGGCAAAAAGAACAAAGCCAAAAACAGAAAGCAAAGAGAATTGACTAGCACAGAACATCACCCAGCAAAGAGAAATATATTATCAAACCTAAACAAAATCCCCAAATCGATTCAATTCATTTCAAATTCCAAACTTCAAAGGCAACGTCGATTTCAAACTTCAAAGGGAAGGATTGCAGAGGCTTGTTGATCTTTAAAGACAGTTGTCATTCCCAAACCCAATCTAACAATAACAAGTTCTTTCTTGATCTTCAAATCCCAGACTTCATCCCAGACTTCAAGAACATCACCCACCAATAACACAACAAAATATCATTCCAGCTCATCGTTTGGAATAATAAACCACAATATTTATGGATAACGAAGGATGCAGACGAGGAGCAGGGATCCTTCATCGGCCGTCTGAGGCCACGGACGGCGGACGGCAGCGAACTGGCAACGGCGGACAGCAGCTTTGGACGACGATAACGACCGATCTGGTTCAATTGGTCCAGAGGTTTCAGGTTTGGTCAAAGATGGCGACAGATCTGGTTCCGCTTAGGCCGCTGTGACCGATTAATCGGCAAATTCCAATTATCAAATCCAAATCCACAATTTCCAAATCCATAAATACCAAATTACTGATCAAAATCCAATTATAAACCAATCAAAATCCCTAAACATCCATCCAAAGGCCACGAAGGGCACACAAGCAGCAAACCAACATAGCAGACTACAACACCTGGTAAAACCAAACATCCACAGCAAACCAATGCACTAGAAAAACAGACCAAGGCAAAAAGAACAAAGCCAAAAACAGAAAGCAAAGAGAATTGACTAGCACAGAACATCACCCAGCAAAGAGAAATATATTATCAAACCTAAACAAAATCCCCAAATCGATTCAATTCATTTCAAATTCCAAACTTCAAAGGCAACGTCGATTTCAAACTTCAAAGGGAAGGATTGCAGAGGCTTGTTGATCTTTAAAGACAGTTGTCATTCCCAAACCCAATCTAACAACAACAAGTTCTTTCTTGATCTTCAAATCCCAGACTTCATCCCAGACTTCAAGAACATCACCCACCAATAACACAACAAAATATCATTCCAGCTCATCGTTTGGAATAATAAACCACAATATTTATGGATAACGAAGGATGCAGACGAGGAGCAGGGATCCTTCATCGGCCGTCTGAGGCCACGGACGGCGGACGGCAGCGAACTGGCAACGGCGGACAGCAGCTTTGGACGACGATAACGACCGATCTGGTTCATTTGGTCCAGAGGTTTCAGGTTTGGTCAAAGATGGCGACAGATCTGGTTCCGCTTAGGCCGCTGTGACCGATTAATCGGCAAATTCCAATTATCAAATCCAAATCCACAATTTCCAAATCCATAAATACCAAATTACTGATCAAAATCCAATTATAAACCAATCAAAATCCCTAAACATCCATCCAAAGGCCACGAAGGGCACACAAGCAGCAAACCAACATAGCAGACCACAACACCTGGTAAAACCAAACATCCACAGCAAACCAATGCACTAGAAAAACAGACCAAGGCAAAAAGAACAAAGCCAAAAACAGAAAGCAAAGAGAATTGACTAGCACAGAACATCACCCAGCAAAGAGAAATATATTATCAAACCTAAACAAAATCCCCAAATCGATTCAATTCATTTCAAATTCCAAACTTCAAAGGCAACGTCGATTTCAAACTTCAAAAGGAAGGATTGCAGAGGCTTGTTGATCTTTAAAGACAGTTGTCATTCCCAAACCCAATCTAACAACAACAAGTTCTTTCTTGATCTTCAAATCCCAGACTTCATCCCAGACTTCAAGAACATCACCCACCAATAACACAACAAAATATCATTCCAGCTCATCGTTTGGAATAATAAACCACAATATTTATGGATAACGAAGGATGCAGACGAGGAGCAGGGATCCTTCATCGGCCGTCTGAGGCCACGGACGGCGGACGGCAGCGAACTGGCAACGGCGGACAGCAGCTTTGGACGACGATAACGACCGATCTGGTTCATTTGGTCCAGAGGTTTCAGGTTTGGTCAAAGATGGCGACAGATCTGGTTCCGCTTAGGCCGCTGTGACCGATTAATCGGCAAATTCCAATTATCAAATCCAAATCCACAATTTCCAAATCCATAAATACCAAATTACTGATCAAAATCCAATTATAAACCAATCAAAATCCCTAAACATCCATCCAAAGGCCACGAAGGGCACACAAGCAGCAAACCAACATAGCAGACCACAACACCTGGTAAAACCAAACATCCACAGCAAACCAATGCACTAGAAAAACAGACCAAGGCAAAAAGAACAAAGCCAAAAACAGAAAGCAAAGAGAATTGACTAGCACAGAACATCACCCAGCAAAGAGAAATATATTATCAAACCTAAACAAAATCCCCAAATCGATTCAATTCATTTCAAATTCCAAACTTCAAAGGCAACGTCGATTTCAAACTTCAAAAGGAAGGATTGCAGAGGCTTGTTGATCTTTAAAGACAGTTGTCATTCCCAAACCCAATCTAACAACAACAAGTTCTTTCTTGATCTTCAAATCCCAGACTTCATCCCAGACTTCAAGAACATCACCCACCAATAACACAACAAAATATCATTCCAGCTCATCGTTTGGAATAATAAACCACAATATTTATGGATAACGAAGGATGCAGACGAGGAGCAGGGATCCTTCATCGGCCGTCTGAGGCCACGGACGGCGGACGGCAGCGAACTGGCAACGGCGGACAGCAGCTTTGGACGACGATAACGACCGATCTGGTTCATTTGGTCCAGAGGTTTCAGGTTTGGTCAAAGATGGCGACAGATCTTGTTCCGCTTAGGCCGCTGTGACCGATTAATCGGCAAATTCCAATTATCAAATCCAAATCCACAATTTCCAAATCCATAAATACCAAATTACTGATCAAAATCCAATTATAAACCAATCAAAATCCCTAAACATCCATCCAAAGGCCACGAAGGGCACACAAGCAGCAAACCAACATAGCAGACCACAACACCTGGTAAAACCAAACATCCACAGCAAACCAATGCACTAGAAAAACAGACCAAGGCAAAAAGAACAAAGCCAAAAACAGAAAGCAAAGAGAATTGACTAGCACAGAACATCACCCAGCAAAGAGAAATATATTATCAAACCTAAACAAAATCCCCAAATCGATTCAATTCATTTCAAATTCCAAACTTCAAAGGCAACGTCGATTTCAAACTTCAAAGGGAAGGATTGCAGAGGCTTGTTGATCTTTAAAGACAGTTGTCATTCCCAAACCCAATCTAACAACAACAAGTTCTTTCTTGATCTTCAAATCCCAGACTTCATCCCAGACTTCAAGAACATCACCCACCAATAACACAACAAAATATCATTCCAGCTCATCGTTTGGAATAATAAACCACAATATTTATGGATAACGAAGGATGCAGACGAGGAGTAGGGATCCTTCATCGGCCGTCTGAGGCCACGGATGGCGGACGGCAGCGAACTGGCAACGGCGGACAGCAGCTTTGGACGACGATAACGACCGATCTGGTTCATTTGGTCCAGAGGTTTCAGGTTTGGTCAAATATGGCGACAGATCTGGTTCCGCTTAGGCCGCTGTGACCGATTAATCGGCAAATTCCAATTATCAAATCCAAATCCACAATTTCCAAATCCATAAATACCAAATTACTGATCAAAATCCAATTATAAACCAATCAAAATCCCTAAACATCCATCCAAAGGCCACGAAGGGCACACAAGCAGCAAACCAACATAGCAGACCACAACACCTGGTAAAACCAAACATCCACAGCAAACCAATGCACTAGAAAAACAGACCAAGGCAAAAAGAACAAAGCCAAAAACAGAAAGCAAAGAGAATTGACTAGCACAGAACATCACCCAGCAAAGAGAAATATATTATCAAACCTAAACAAAATCCCCAAATCGATTCAATTCATTTCAAATTCCAAACTTCAAAGGCAACGTCGATTTCAAACTTCAAAGGGAAGGATTGCAGAGGCTTGTTGATCTTCAAAGACAGTTGTCATTCCCAAACCCAATCTAACAACAACAAGTTCTTTCTTGATCTTCAAATCCCAGACTTCATCCGAGACTTCAAGAACATCACCCACCAATAACACAACAAAATATCATTCCAGCTCATCGTTTGGAATAATAAACCACAATATTTATGGATAACGAAGGATGCAGACGAGGAGCAGGGATCCTTCATCGGCCGTCTGAGGCCACGGACGGCGGACGGCAGCGAACTGGCAACGGCGGACAGCAGCTTTGGACGACGATAACGACCGATCTGGTTCATTTGGTCCAGAGGTTTCAGGTTTGGTCAAAGATGGCGACAGATCTGGTTCCGCTTAGGCCGCTGTGACCGATTAATCGGCGAATAGAGCCGACTATGCGATGGCCGCCTAATATGGCCGACTTTCGGCTTTTCGCCACGGCAAGAGGCCGTCTAGCAGCTAGCCGGCGATTAATCGGCCGATTTGGCTGATTTCTCGAACACTACTTAATAGTTATAAGGGTATTTTTATCTTTAAATCAAAAACGTACATGTGTCAAAAAAAATAGAAATATAAAATAAAATAAATATATAATTATAAAAGAAAAGAAAAAAAAATTGACCCATCTGTCATCAAAAAAGAAAAAAAAAAGAAAAAAAGGAGAATTAAATATTTTTATATATACAATTAAAAATTTAAGAAAACCAAAAATTCCATAAAAATGGTGGAGATCCATCATCTTCTTCATCAAAATTCCAGAAACCATTCCTTCAAAAAAAAATATATTCTAAAACCATTCATCGAAGAGATCTTTTTCTCCACCGTCATCTCCTAACACCCAAACCCTAGCCGCCACCCTACGAGCGGCGATCGTCATCCAAACGAGAAGATCGGCGTTCAATCTCCTCCCAGACACGTAGATCGGCACTGTATCTCCTTCCAAACGAGGAGATCGGCGTTCGATCGATCTCCTCTCGCCGCCGATCGTCTTTTTTTTCTTTTTCTATTTCTCTTCTCCATTTGCTTTCCTTTGACAGAGGTTTGGGTGTTATTGGGTTGTGGGATGGTGGTGGTTTGGGTGGGCCGCCGACGAGATTATGGGATGGTGGTGATGGTTTCTGGATTTTGGTGGTTTTGGTTGTTGAATCTGATGGTGGCTACGGTGGATGGTGGTTGGGTTTGGTTTTGAATCTGTGGTGGTTGGGTTGGGTTTGGTGGTGGTGCAGTTATGGGTTGTGAACTTGATGAACCGGTGAATTAATGTTGTAAATTCTGGAATTTGGTGAATTTTATTGATGATTTCCTTATGTTTTTTCTTTAAAATTTTATTTAGAAACACATGAGACCCACCCACATCAACTGCCACTGCCATGATGCAATATAATTTTGTTGGATACTAATTGAAGTGAAAATTGGGTGGTTTCATTGTTGGGGATTTTTGATCTTAGACAATGTGTTTTTGTTGATAAACAACCTCCATGAATGTTATCAGAATTCTGATCCATACGCTTTCCTATTTTTATTTTCATTAAATTAATATTTATTTGAGCTACTTAAATATTTCGTTTTTTTTTTATTAATTAGTTTTTTAATTTAACAATTAAGTGAGAGATTTAGAGCTTGTTTGGGCTTTTGAAAATTGGTTGGACTTTAGAAAAACCTTTATTGGTAAAATATCTACTTGTAATAGATCTATTAGAAATAAAGTTTTTGAAAAAAAAAAATTATAATCGTTTGATTGGTAAATTTTTTTTAAAAAATGTCTATTTGAAGAAGTACCTTCCCATGAGCTTTTGCCTAGCAGATGTTTAAACTATACTAGCCTCTACTCAATTTAAAATAGACAATCTCAAAAGTCCAACCAAACATCTCTAAAAAACTCAAATAGACGTTCGTAGACCTTCTGAGCCAGTAGAAAGCTCAACCAAATGAGCACTTAGATTAGAAACGATCATTAAGTGGAGAGAGAAAAAATAATTAATCTTAGCCATTCATTTATTGGGCTGCCACATGTCAGCAGATGTTTAAAAGTTGTGTAAAAAATTAGATGGGTAGAGGATCTTGATTCTTGATTTTTTCACTGAACACTTAATGTGTGTCATTGAGTTGTTTCGTTTGATTTTTTAAGTTATAAAACCACTGAATGAGCTTCTAAAACCACTTTATATAAAAGTGAAATTTTTTCTAAACCAGTAGAAAGCTCAACCAAACGAGCACTTAGATTAGAAACGATCATTAGGTGGAGAGAGAAAAAATAATTAATCTTAGCCATTCATTTGTTGGGCTGCCACATGTTAGCATATGTTTAAAAGTTGTGTAAAAAATTAGATGGGTAAAGGATCTTGATCCTTGATTTTTTCACTGAACACTTAATGTGTGTCATTGAGTTGTTTCGTTTGATTTTTTAAGTTATAAAACCACTGAATGAGCTTCTAAAACCATTTTATATAAAAGTGAAATTTTTTCAATTTTCACTTAATAAAAAATGACTGGAATAAATATCAATTTATTACTTTCAAATTTATCTTTACAAATATTATTTATTTCCAATTTACTCTTCTCTTATATCTCTTAACTATATTTTTTTTTTCTTCTCACTATTTAAAAAACTTTAGCAGCCACTTTCACAAAAAAAAAATTGATAGAGATATAGATTTCATTATAAATTTATTATTATATTATTATTCCACATATATAGTATAAATATTATACGGATTATTAATGACCGACTCTAATATATTGTTATTTCTTAAAATAAACTTAAATTAATTTGTTCAATTTTATACTCTAAGGGTTATATTTTATATGGTAATTGTTTTTATATAAATTTGTTATTATATTATTAAATTAATTTTTTTGTTGTTTTTAATATATTAAAATATAAATATATAACAAATAATAGTTGAAAGGGCATAGATGTAAAAATATTTATTTTAAGATATTTGTAACTTAAAAAAACAAACAACTTATCACTTATATTCAGTTTTCAGTGAAAAAAACAAACATGTTTTTCAGTTTCAGTTTTCAGTCACTATTCAGTCTTTAGATGAAAAATCAAACGCAACCTAAGGGATCATTTGTTTTTTCCACTTAAAACTTAATGAGTCTGAATTAAACTCATTAAGTTGTTTTGTTTGTTTTTTTAAAGTGGTCAAACAATTTTAAAATATCAAAAAACAACTTAAAAAATAAAGTAAGAAATCCTGATTTTTAAATTAATTCCAAATCATTGAATTACAATTAAAATATTCTCTTTCAAGCCTATCCTCCCAAAGAAGATATATTTCCAAATTTATCATAATTTAATATGGTGTAAAGATCTTTCTTTTAACATATTTCTTATTTTAAATGGCTTTTAGAAAAGAAAAAAAAACTATAATCACTTTTCATAGAGACCGGTACATATAATTCAAGAATCTATTTAAAAAAAATAATCAATCACCTTTTTTTTTCCGGTGCACATGAACCCGGAAATAATAAAACAAAAAATGGTTTCCTCAATTATATATGCTCGAAACAAGAACACCATAAAAAATAACTTGAAATTTTTTCTTACAATAAATTGAACTTGAACTTTATTTGCAGAACATGTAAAATTATATTTTTTAATGAATTTTTTGTTTTGTTGAATTGAACTTTGTTTGCAGAAAAATATGCATATTAAATTACTTATTTTAATTAGCATGTATATCATTGTAAAATTACTTGTCTTTAGACAATTTTATTTTTAAGAAACAAACATATTGATAGTACATTCAGATGTGAGGAAAAAAAAAATATCATTCAGGTTCAGATTTTAGTCCTTATTCAGTCTTCAGAAAAATTTAGGACTGTTCAGTCTTCAAACAAAAAAACAAACGACCACTAAAATTCAATTACTAAAAATTAATCTAGCAACTATACCTTCAAAGTTACAAGCAATAAAGATCTAAACTTAAGGGTGTTTGTGTAAATTACCATAATATGAATCACGAAGAATATAAATTCTACAGTTAAAAGGAAACAGATATTGACACCCACAAATATGATAAGTACACCCATATTTTAATAAAAATTTTAATTATAAAAATATCCCAATAGGAATTTACCAATTAGGACAAATTAGTTTAATTAAAAATAAACAAAATATTATTTACACCCATTAATTACACTCATGTCTTCAACTATATCACTTTATTTAAAAAAATCAAACCCTAATTCTATTTTTTTAAACAGCTAAACCCTAATTCTATTAGTGTCTTGGTTGTCAGTGTTTTGGAATTGCTCTATTCTGATACCTATGTTTTGTTGGATTGATGTCATTTTTGTGGGTTTTGCTACCTTTGATGTTTTATTTTGCTGCGTTTCTAGGGTCTTTTGTTCTTTGTTTTTTTTTTTTTTGTGGTTTGGTATGATTCTATTTCCATCTATTGCTTTTTTGGTTTAAAGAAGTTTTACATGTTCAATATATATATATATATATATATATATATATATATATATATCAAGACTATGGCGTTTCAGTTTTTGAACCTTCCTAACCAATTTCACTTTCAGGACTACTGTAGTATCTAATGAATAAATCATTAAAGAAAAAGAGATAAAAGATCATAAAGTAAACAAACTCATTTGATTTTCCCAGTTCTGCTAATCCTCAAAACTAGGTTAAGTATCCTCAATTTTAGTTGTCAGTCGTGAATCTACCAATTTTGTCTTTCCTATGGATGGTAACCAGTAAACAGAATGTTTGGAAGTTCATTACGCATCAAATCTTGCCTCAATAGCAAGTGACTTCCAATGTTATCCCCAAATCAAATCCTTATATATAAATAAACGATAACAAAATCTCATATTCAATTACCATGCCAAGCATGCCTTAGGTAAATACATAGTTTGAAATTGGCCTAAAGTAGAGATTCTTGAAATTTAATAATTTAAGAATTCTCAAGACTGTATTTTCGAGTCTGAAGAACTTAACAATTTATCTTTTGTAAAATTGAGTGTCTTAATAACTTATGAGGGTTTATAAATAAATTGTATTAAAATCAAAACATTCATTTAAATAAGGGTACTATTGGGATTAAGATGGATGCTTCTAGTAATGTTTTAATTTTAAATTTTAAATATGGATGTAATTATAAATATGAGTGTGTTTATCATATTTATGAGTGTCAATATCCATACCCCAGCTTTTAACGGTCTATAGTATCCAACTACAGTTGTGGGAACTCCGGCAAATGAAGAAGTTGTCCGACGGAGTCAAAGTATTCGATTGTATTCGTTTCCTCATTTGAGTTTGACCAGCAAATTAACTTGGTTAAGTAATCAGATTCTTTTTCAATTCTAAGAAAGCATATATATATATATATGTATATATATATATATGCTTTCAAAGGAGGAATATATATATATATGCTTTCAAAGGAGGAAAAATAAGAGGAAATATATATATATATATATATATATATATGCTTTCAGATTCCTTGGTAGTTTCTTGCAAGATTTAGATTGAAACTGGTTCAATTCTTGAATTTGGGATCTGGGCTTTTCGTCTTGAAGAGAAAAAAAAAACACAAAATGGCAGCTGAAATTCTTCTGGGAGAAGTGGTCGGCCGGGTACTAGGAGTAATCACAGACGCAATAGAAAAAGCACGCAAATTCAAGC
Organism: Dipteronia sinensis; assembly: GCA_033220585.1. NCBI lineage: Eukaryota > Viridiplantae > Streptophyta > Magnoliopsida > Sapindales > Sapindaceae > Dipteronia > Dipteronia sinensis. Next base: position 3,842,135 of record CM065638.1, on the reverse strand, counting down.
CAGAGTTGGAGAAGCTAAAATCGACTCTAGAGTCTATAACTCCGAACATAAAAGCAATAGTCAAGTCAAACGAAAATTTGGATCGGCCAAAGCAAGAAACTGAGAAGTTGATTGGGCTGCTGAGGAATGCAGAGGAGCTTGTTCGTAAATGCTCGAAGCAGAAGAAGTGGTATTCTTTTAAGAAAATTACACTCGCTGACGATCTCATCGAATTGAATGAGTCGATTAAAAATTATTGCATGGTTGATTTGCAAGTACAAGATATAAGAGACGGTAAAGAGGTTTTGGAGTTAGTACATTCGATTAAAGAGATAGTGAGTGGAAATGAACAGGTTGGTGGGGTGTTTAATCGTGTCAAAAGTAATGAAATTTATGGACCCAGTTCGGTGCCTGATCTTCGGGAAAAAACTTACGGATTGGATGCTCCGATGAAGGAGCTGAGGACGGAGTTGTTAAAGGTTGATGGGAAGCAAGTGATTGTGGTATCAGCTCCTGGAGGTGCTGGGAAGACTACTTTGGTTAAAAAACTATGTGCAGACGATCAAGTTAAAGGTACCAATTTGTGTTATTTTCTCTACTTGTGATCATACATGAATTTGGTTTCTGATTTTCTTATGATTATTAGTTGATACTTTTTTATTTTGTTGGTCTCATGTAAATTAAAGATTAACGATGATGTTTCGATATTGGCACCCATAAAACTTATTAGTACACCCATATTTTATTAAAAAAATTAATTATAAAAATATCTCAATAGAAATTACCAATAAGAACACGTTACTTTAATTAAAAATAAACCAAATACTATATACATTCATTAAATACACTCATATCTTCAACTATATTTCTTTATTAAAAAAAGTTTACCTTTATAAAAAAAAACTTACCTTTATAAAAAAAAACTTACAATAAACCTTAATTAAACTATAATTTTACTTCAAGTATCAAACTTTCTCATTATCACATCATTATTATATTATCATATTAAAAATATATTTTGTTTATGAACTTTATCAATAAAAAAAATATTTTTTTTTAATTATAACTGTAGATATTAACAAGTTTTTTTTAAGATAGCCGTAGATATCAATATGATTTCTTTTTTAAAGATAGCTGTATAAATAAGATAATTTCATATTGAAACCCTTTTGACTCATATACGGTTCAACATATTCCCTTTTATAAGGTTCCTACATTCGAGATATTTTCAAAAGTAAATTGGACCATCATTAAAAAATGATTTGATTCTAAAAATAATATGATTTTTTTTATATAAATTGAGTGTGATAATAATTTAAGAGTTTTTATAAATAGAATAATGCTAGGCCTCCCAAATTTCTTTCCCAAATTCTTTCCCAAATGATGTGGCACATGAGGTGTCAACATCACATCAGTTACCGTATAATATCATGATTTATAAGATGCTGACACCTCACCTGCCACATCATTTGGGATAGAATTTGAGAAAAAAATTTGGGACGTCTAGCATTACTCTTATAAATAATATGTACTAAAATATATTTATTTCAATGAGGGAACTATTGGAATTATGATGAATGCTTATAGTAATATTTATTTTTTAAAATTTTAGACATATGTACTTATTATAAAAATGGGTGTACTAATAAATTTAATAAGTGTCAATATCCGTACTCTAATGATGGTCGAGCTGAAATATTGCTCTGGATAATCATAGGACTTATAAGTGATGGCGTAGATTTAATGACTTTCATGTTTTGCTACTAATATAAATTTAGTTGTTATAGAGTAAGGGGCTGTTTGTTTCTTCAAATTAAAATTTAATGAGTCTGAATTGAATCCATTAAAAAAAATCTAATACAAATCTTTTTGGGATTGAACAATTGAATTTCTCTCCTACCAAATCATGGCAAGAACTCTTTATTATTATTTTTTAATTTAACTATTTTGTGGCTTGAAGATGATATAGAAATAATTCAGGAACCTATTTAAAAAAAAGTCGAGAACTTTATATATATAAATATATATATATTTATATATATATATATATATATATTTGGCTTCTCTAGGAAACCAAAAAAACAAAAATGATTTTCTGAATTATATACATTGGAAACGTGGATAACATGCAAAATTGAAATTGAACCTTTTTTTGACAATAAATTGAACTTGAACTTTGTTTGTAGAACATGTAAAATTATATTCTTTAATGAATTTTCTTTTGTTAAATTGAACTTTGTTTGTAGAAGAACATACAAAATCTTATAAAGAATGGTATATTAAATTACTTCTTTTAATTAGCATAGGTATAAATGTAAAATTACTTATTTTCAGATAATTTTATTCTTGAAAAACAAACAATTTGACAATATATTCAGATATGAAGAATAAAAAAACAAACATATTATTTAGGTTCAAATTTCATTCCCTATTCAATCTTCAGAAAAATTCTGGACTATTCGGTCACCAAAAAAACAAATGACCCCTAAGAAGCAATTTGCATATCTTAAGGATTTGGATGAGAAATATTTGTACATATGAATTTGCAATTCTTTACGAATTTCGTTATGTAAAATTGTTTGCTGAGTTCCCTTAGAACTTCTATCAGTAACATTCTCAAGTGGTATTTGAACAGACAAATTCCAGGAAAACATCTTCTTTGTCACTGTTACCAAAACACCTGATGTGATGATCATCGTTCAAAGAATCCTCCAACAGAGGAAGCGGAATGTCCTTACGTTTCAAACAGATGAAACTGCAATCAATGACTTGGAACGATCGCTGAAAAACATAGGACCGAAGGCAATACTGTTGGTTCTCGATGATGTCTGGTCAGAATCCCTGGTGCAGAAGTTCAAGTTCAAATTGCCCAATTACAAGATTTTGGTGACATCAAGATCTGTATTCCCACAATTTGGTTCAGTACATCATCTGAAACCATTGAATGATGAAGCTGCGATGATTCTTTTCCGTTCTTCAGTAACTCCGCAAGATAGGGAATCGTACTTTTTTGATGAAAATCTTGCCAATAAGGTACTGATCTGAAGTTATAAACATCCACATTTGTGCATCTTTCCATTATATTTGTGGCATTCATATACACATGAATCTATTTTTTAAACCTGATAAATCATTTTTGTGCATGCTAGTATTTACTGTCTTTCCTCAGTCTTAACCATTTGTCAAAATTTAGTGAAATAGAAATAAACATATGAATGTACTCTAAATTGTGTTTTGGGAACTGCCAAAGCAAACTTTTATTGGTTGTCATCCTTGCAGATATTGAGAGTCTGTAAGGGATCTCCACTGGCCCTTACAGTTGTGGGTAGATTGCTTTGTGGAGAGCCTGCAGCAGTCTGGCAAATCAGAGCAAAGGAATGGGATCAAGGTGTATCAATTTTTAGTTCAGACACTGATCTGCTCTTCTGTCTCCAAAGTAGCTTGAATGCCTTGGATGATAAGGTCAAGGAGTGTTACTTGGACCTAGGTGCATTTCCTGAGGACCAAAGGATTCCTATCACTGCCCTCATTAATATGTGGATGGAATTGCATGAATGGGTTGAGGACGGTCTTTCTGCCATTATGTACCTCCATGAGCTCTCCAAACGAAATCTGGTTGATCTAGTCATTGCAAGGTATGCACTGTGTATAATTTTTCACAATGCCTCTAAATTTTTCTCTATTGAATTTATAGAGTGAGAAGCAATAGTACATAGAATCAAACACTAATGGTAAATTGTAAAGTTGACCTCTTCTCTGATTGCTTTAACGATGATTGACCTGAATCAATGAAACTGCAAAATTGATGGTGATGAACTATAACTCATTGTACTGCTATATTGTTCATTCTATCAGGCAAGAATAGTGTCCACTTTTTATATTTGAAGCAATTGAATCTTTACCTGATAGATCAATTCTGTCTATCCACCAGGAAAAATGCCAGTGATGATGGCTACTATAATGATCACTTCGTCACGCAGCATGATCTTTTGAGAGACTTGATTATCCATCAAAGCATGTCGCAGCCCATAGAACAGACAAAAAGACTAATCGTAGACATAAGCAGAAACCAATTTCCCAAATGGTGGTCGGAAAAAAAGCAAAATCCCATTCATGCCCGCCTCTTGTCAATCTCCACAGGTTGTTTATCACTTTTTTTTTTCTCACACGCAAAGTGAGATGCGCACATTATTTGACGTTTTTCATTTGTTCCCATTATCTCACTCAATTTCAGACACTTTTTTGCAGATGAAAAATTCTCTTCAGGTTGGTATGAGCTAAATGCACCTGAAGTTGAAGTTGTAGTTCTAAATCTTCGAACAAACAAATACACATTGCCAAATTTCATGGAAAACATGGGTAAACTGAAGGTCTTGATAGTCACAAATTACGGATTCCTCCCTGCTGAATTAAGTAACTTCGCAATTCTTGGTTCGCACTTCATATCTAATCTAAAGAGAATCAGCTTAGAGCACGTTTCAATTCCTTCTTTTGGAGTACAAATGAGCAATCTGCAGAAGATATCATTGTTTATGTGTAATGTTGGTCAGGCTTTTAAGAATTCAAACTTTCAGATTTCATATGCATTTCCAAATCTGCTGGAGTTTGAGATAGATTATTGCAATGATCTAGAGGAATTGCCCGTTGGGCTGTGTGATATTGTCTCCCTGAAGAAACTCAGCATCACCAACTGTCATAAGTTGTCCACACTACCTGAAGATATTGGTAAGCTGGTGAACTTAGAAGAGCTAAGGCTTGCTTCTTGTACTGAGCTATCAGGATTGCCGGAGATGGTCACGGAGCTATCTAATCTGAAGTTACTTGATATATCCGACTGTCTAAGCATCAATGAATTGCCAACTCAGGTTGGTAAGTTAAGCAGTTTAGAAACGCTCTGCATGATAGGGTGTTCCGGTTGTGAGTTACCTCAATCACTTACAGAACTTCAGAAATTGAATTTGGTAAAATGTGATGAAGAGACAGCCTCTCAATGGGAATCTTACAAGACCTTTATCAAAAAATTGAAGGTGGAAGTGCTCAAAGATGATATCAACTTAAATTGGCTTCGCAAGCATCATTTCTGACTTCTGAGCTAAGTTTTTCTTCCTGTAAAAAGATAAAGAACCATTGATTTGTAATTGCATTAGAATGTTCTTTAACAACAAGATTTATAATCCTACTGTACACACAAATGGAAATAAAGTTACTTTTTATTTTAGTAATTGATGTCACTTAGACAAAAATAAGAATTGGGCAATGTATTATTATTCTTTGATGCAATAGCTCCAAGTAATGGTTTATCTAACAAGAAGAACTAATGGCCCCAGGAGATGTTTGTACAATTTTGAAAAAAAATTCACATGTGTACTATTAAATTTAAACTTTGCTACAAAAAGTTGTCACAGATGTAATAAGCGAATCACTCGAGTTCAAGTCTGAGTTTGAGAAGCAAAAATCGACTCTAGAGTCTATAACGCTGCTTATCCAATAAATTGAGAATTAAACATACGTTTGGAAATTTCAGTGCAAGAAACAGCCAAGTTGAAGGAGGAAATGGCCAAAGGAATGGAGCTTGTTCTTAAATGCTCTGAAGTGAAGTGTTGTTGCTTTAAAAGAGTTAATTACGCTGACAAACTCATCAAGCAGAACCAATGTATTGAGAGGATTTGTAAAATTGATATGCTAACACAATTGTTAAGAGACAACAAAGAGATCTTGGAGCAAGTGGAAGATAATCAAGATATAGGGGTTCTTAATTCTTATACAAACACAATTGATAACAGAAAACAAAATCTTGAAGCAAGTGGAAGATATAGGGGTTAGTATACAAACACAATTGATAACAGAAAACAAAATCTTGGAGCAAGTGGAAGAGATTGGGAGAAAAAATTGATAGAGATGGTGGGGAGTTTAATCAGGTTGAATTTGATGAACCCTGTTTGGCGCCTACACCTCCAGAAATTACTCCCGTATTGGATGCTCCGTAACCTCCATTGTAGGAGATAAGGGCAGAGTTGGTCAAGGATGAGGGGATGCAAGTGATTGTGGTATCAGCTCCTGGAAGTGCTGGGAAGACTACATTGGTTAAAAAACTATGTGTAGATAATGAAATTAAAGGTACCAATTTGCATTATCTTCTCTATATGTGATCATACATGAATTTGGTTTCTGACTCTCTTATGCTTATTAGTGAAACTTATAAAGATTTAGAGAGAATTGTGTAAGAATGGTAATGAGAAATGTTATTACAATTGTCAACACTTATACACAATTATAGAGAAGACTTTCCTAGAATACGGTGATATGTTTCATAGACCGTAGATACAAAGGTGGAAACAAATCACAGGTAATTAAGAGAATGATACACAATAATTAGGGAATAATACACAATAATTATAGGAGATTACAGATGAGAAAAGTAAACATAAATGTCCTACAATTACGTTCTACCATGCCCCCGCAAGCGTAAGGATCCAGAGTGGATACCAAGCTTGGAACGATGAGATTCGAACATCTTCTGAGCATGAGGTTTCGTTAGAGAGTCAGCAAGCTGATCAGCAGTGTGAACATGAGAAACACGTAGCAATTTCTTTGCAACTTGGCCTCTAACAAAGTGAAAATCAATTGCTACATGCATCATCTTGGAGTGGAAAACGGGATTAGAGCACAAATATGTTGCACCGATATTGTCACAATAAACCACCAGAGAAGAAGATGAGTAGACACCAAGTTCATTGAGGAGATGAGTGAGCCAATTAATTTCTGCAGTTGCAGAAGCAATAGCCCTATACTTGGCTTTAGTAGAAGACCGAGCAACAGTTGCCTGTTTCTTAGAGCTCCAACTTATCGGATTGGTGCCAAGAAGGACAATATAAGCTGAGGTTGACGTTCTAGTGTCGACATCACCTGCCCGATCAGCATCTGCAAAGGCAATAAGAGAAAGTGGGGACTGACTACTTAGAAACAAACCAAAATCAGAAGTGCCCGTTAAGTATCGTAAGACTCGTTTGACAGCATTCCAGTGATTAGTAGATGGCCTGTGCATGTTTGAGAGAGCTTATTGACCGCAAAGGACACATCCTGGCGAGTCAGCGATAGATATTGTAGAGATCCAAGGACTTGTCGATATTCAGTAGCATCATGAGAGGGGTAACCATCATCAAGTTTCAAGGTTTCACTTGAAGACATCGGAGTACTGACCGCTCGAGCTTCATGCATGTTTGTCTTGACAAGAAGATTGCAAATATACTTGTGTTGAGACAAGAACAAGCCTCCAGTTGTTCGGGCAGCCTCCACCCATAGAAAATAGCTAAGTTGACCGAGATCCTTTAAGGAGAAGCGACGAGCTAGAGATTGAACAAAGACATTAATAGAGGTAGTATCACTTCTGATAACAATTATATCATCGACGTAGACAAGCAGATAGATAGTATGGTGACCAGTTTGAAGAATAAATAGAGATGCGTCACATTTAGAATTGACGAAACCTTGAGCAAATAGAAACGTTTTAAGCTCATTGTACCAGGCACGAGGGGCTTGGCGAAGACCATAGCTAGCCTTGTTTAACTTGCAGACATGAGAGGGTAACTTGGAGTCAACGAAGCCTTGTGCTTGCTGCATAAAAACAGTGTCAATGAGAGTATCATGCAAAAAAGCATTGTTAACATCCAATTGTTTCAAAATCCAACCACAAGACACCGCTATACTGAGAACAATGCAAATAATGGCAGGTTTCACGACCGGGCTAAAGGTTTCATTGAAATCAATACCCGGGCGTTGATGAAATCCTTTTTCTACAAGACGAGCTTTGTAGCGAGTAATGGAACCATCAGGATTTTTCTTGATCCTAAATACCCATTTACAGTCGACAATATTTTGTGTGGGAGAATACGGTACAAGTGACCATGTATTATTGTGACAGAGAGCTTGTAATTCCTCAGACATGGCAGTTCGCCATTGAGGAAATTTGTTAGCTTGTGAGAATGAGGTGGGTTCAATGGAGGGATTGATCGAGGTTGAAGTAGTGGTGGTAAGAGTGAATAATTTTTTTGGTTTAAAGATTTAGTTTTGAGCCCTTGTAGTCATTCGAGTGGGTTGAGGTGAAGAGGAGAGTGGAGGAGAGTTTGAATGGGAAAGTACTGAAGAAGATGAAGTTGAGTTACTTACCTGTGAGGGGGATGAATTGGAAACATCCCGAGAGAGAAGTGGAGAAGGAACAATCTGAGATAGCTGATCATGAGAAGAAGAAGCACCATGTGTGGAACCTGACTGTGTCACATCTTTGGAGAGAGGTGAAGAATTTTCGGTGAGATTACTTGGTACGAGAGAGGGAGCATTTGTTGCCATATCTGTGGATGTGGGTTCAGTTGACAGAGGTGTTGAATTTGGTAATTTGGTAGAAAAGTTGACAGGCACGTCGTTGAAGTGCCATCAAAAGATTGAACAATTAAGTCCGGCCTCGCAAGCGTGCGAGTCACAGAGACTAGCACAGCGGCAAGCAAGGATCGTTCAGCAGGGAGGTGAGATTCACCGACAGTATCTAGTTCTAGCTAATATTACAACACTCTGAGCGGACTCGTGTGTTGCGTATGCAAAAGAATGTAGAAAAGTAAATGCTAAACTAACCTAACAAACTACATAAACAAATATGTACAAGGATAGGATGGAATGGAGTGATATGGAATGTAAATGGTTACACTAAGTAAATGACTCCACCATAGCAATCACACATTTTCATACAAACATGCATAATCAATGTTGAATGCCGTGCTCACTTAATCCTCGCCGATTGTCCTCACTCCAGCAACAATCGACTATACCGATATGCACCAGCAACCTATTGTTACATGGTTGCCCGAACTGCACTCGAGTTCATTAAGAACTATGAGACACATAACGACAATACATGCAAAACCGCGCGCATGCTCTACATGTAGTGGCCAACCTACTAGTGCACGTTGAGTGCTTCTCCTCTCGGTCCTTCACACAACAACCTAAGTTCATTCAATTGGTGGCTAACCACTCAAAAGCGTTAAGCACTTCAAATGGCCACTCAACCATCAACAAACACATTCAACAAAAAAGACAACAATGCTAGGTTTACATCAAATCCCTAATGAATGAAAGTACACATCAAAGAAGAGATAAAAATACAAGGAAAGAAATACAAAATAGATAGAAAGGAGACCCCTTATCCGTAACCGGGAATCGAACACCGGGTCTTCTCGGGTGTCAATCCGAGATGTCCTCACCACTGGACTACTACGGCGTTCTCCAATCTCATGAATGCACAACCCTCTCAATCAAAGAGAAAGCTCTCTCCTTATTTCTCTAAACTCCCTAAGATGGATGGATATGAATGGAAATAAGCTTACCAACAACTATATGCACTAAAGTTGATTGTTAAACATTAAGAGCATTCAATTAAAGAATTTAAGAACAATCAATACATTTATTACACAAGTGTAGGTTTACAATATCCCCAAATTCGTGATACACAATTAAGAAAACAACAAATACAAAGAGAATGAGTAAATGAAATACAACCCTTGAAGAAAACTCCTCCAAGAGCTCCTTTCCATGCTTGGCTCGTTTTTGGTCAAAGACTCCTCCTATCTCCTTGCAATCTACTCTTAATTGGGTGGATGAAGTGTATAAAAGGGTGGTGGAGGTGTATGGTGAGCTCCCATGGAGGAAAAACCTCCATGGGAGCTTGAATCACTCCTTTGGTGAAGAAGATGGAAGAGATGAAGAAGATGGAAGAAAAGGGTAGAGAAGGGATTGAGAGAGGGGAAGAGATGTCTGAAGAAAGAGGAGAAAATGGGGTATTTATAGTGTTGGGAGGTTAGGGCAAGAATTGGATGTGAAAAGACAAGTTTGCCCCTCAAAAACAGGCTGGAAAACGAGTTTGACAGTGCTACAGGCGACATGTGAGGCTACATGGGTGAAGTCGCCTCTCAAGTCGCCTAACCCTCTGGAGCAGAATTTCCAGCTTCGCGCACCGTTACGGAAATGACCATATCTTCCTCCAGAAAATCCGGAATTGCAATCTGTAAAAACCTTTGGAAATTAGACATCCGGAGCTTTCCGAAAATAGGTAATGGGAAACGTAGTTCCATATGAGGAGAGAGATATGGTCCTCGAAAGTTAGTTGTACTGCACAGCATCCAAATCAGCCCAAATAACACCAAAACTCTTCGATTAAGCTCAAATACCTCCCATAGGGAACATGTACCTACAAAACGCTCATAAACACATTATATACCAAAATATGCTCGAAAACGAGAACAAAATCTAGGAAATAGGGACCTCAAATAGGTATATAAATCGGTACGATCAAAAGTCATCAGAAATACTTGCCAGATTTTTGCTTGCGAAAGTAGAAAGTATCTTGCAAATAATTGATTAGTGACACACAAATCAGAAGATGAATTTTTTTTAAAAGGAAAGTGATCTTCAAAAAATACAACATGACGTGAAATAAATGTTTTGGATGATTGAAACTCAAAGCATTGAAAAGCATGATGTTTGACTGAGTAACCAAGAAAAACACAAGGCCTGGAGGGTGGTTCCAATTTATGAGCCGTGTAGGGTCGTAGCCAAGGATAGCATAGGCACCCAAATACTCTTAAAGAGGTGTAGGCTGGGATAGTGGTGAAATAGTGTGTGCTAGGGAGTGTTATTTTTTAAAGTGGGTGTGGGCATGCGATTTATGAGATATGTGGCGGATTGGAAGACATATGACCAAAATTTAAAGTGGGTTTAAATGCTCAAGCCCAACTTGTTTTTAAAATGAAAAAGGCCCAATCCTAACTTGAAAGGCCCATATGAGAATTTCACCAAATTTGGAAAGAAAGAAATGGGACCATTATAAAGTGACTCATCCCCATATTGTGAATTGTAATTTGGGTAGTACTTGTAGAGATTGATCTCGGTAGATCTAGATTAGCAGATCTTTGAACCGATTGCTAGGACAAATGAGATGTGAAAAATGAAGCTTCCGAGAAGAAATGTGATGCATAAAAACAAACATTTCTTAGAGAGGAAGGGATTTCAAGTTTCCAACTTCTTTTTCAAGTAAGTTACTCACACCTTACACAATAATTACAAAGAGTAATTGCAACTTGCAAGCAAGACCGAAGAATAATGAGTTAGGTGGCTTGACTTTGTGAGGTTGTGGCAAGTTGTATTGTACTATCTATGTAAAAGTATAAAACATATCTAATTATGTATTGGATCTTTTTTGTTTTCATAATTCATACAAATAAGTTTTACACTGATCCATGTGAACAAGCTTTATTCCAAGCAGAACAAGTTTATTCATGTAAAATTAGCACAAAAATATAAAATTTCAGTTGTTAAATAAATTTAACGCGATAAAAGTTAAGGTGATTTAGTAATAAGTTCCTTACATCCACATATTAATATTTATACTTCAAAAAATAAATAAATCTAATAATCTAGATGTATAAAAAGTATCGCCACCACGTAATAACTTACAGAAAAATACATTGAGGTGAAATAATAAATTAAATAAAGAGCAAATTGCACAAATCTCCTTATCATCGATTGAACTTATTTAAATCTACCATTGACTAGACTTTATGTGTGAAGTGTCCAAAATAGCTAAATATTTTCTTATTTTTTAAAAATAAAATATATCAATATTAAATAATATAATAAAAAGCAATTCAAAATTAAACACAAAATCCATAAGCTCCATCAATTCGACGTTAGAGACTCCACCTCTAGTGGAGATCACCTTGAGGTTAGTCTCCTCCCAACAGAAGGAGATTAACAATCTCTTCTTATCGTGGAGATCGATGATCTCCTCCTACTATAGAAAATGTTTTTTTTTTTGTTTTGAAATATTAGAAGATGTTTCCTTTTTTATATTTTTTTTATAATTTCTTTTTTATTTTTATATAATTAAAAGGTATTTGGGTAATATTAAAAACATCCCCTCACCTTTAAACTATTATTCAATATATAGACCTCCCCTATGGATTAACACCATTAGCATTTTAATTGTGTTAACTAAGTTTGATTGTTAAAAAGACTAAAATGTCTATATTTAAGCTTCAATTGTATGAATTGACCATTATACCCTCATACTTTTAACAAATAAATTATTGAAATGATACAAAATGCGGGAATGTTAACTTGCAAATGAGAAGTTATTTTGTGGACAATTTTATCCCCCAAAATAACAAAATTACAAATGAACCAAAAGTATTAAAAATAAACAAGTATATGTATTTATTTATGTATTTATTTGTCTTTTTTATAAATCCAAGCAAATACTCATTTTCAGTGCTTTTGGTTCATTTCTAATTTTGTTATTTTTAGGGATAAAATTGTCCATAAAATAACTTCTCCTTTGCAAGTTAACATTCTTGCATTTTGTATTATTTTATTAATTTATTTAGTTAAAGTATAAGGGTATAATGGTCAATTCATACAATTGAAACTTAAATAGAGACATTTTAGGCTTTTTTTAATAGTCAAACTCAGTCAACACAAATGGGATACTAACGGTGTTAGTTCATATGGGAGGTTTCTAAAATAAAAGCATTTGTAACTATACATCCAATTAGGGGTGGGCATGGTTCGGTTCGGTTCAGTTTTGGCCAAAACCGTATTGAACCGACATATATTAGGTTTTTAAAAATATGAATCGGATTGAACCATTTGAACCTGAAAACCGAATTGAACCGAACACATTTATCTCGGTTCGGTTCGGTTCAGTTCAATTTGGTTTTGGGCCTATTGGGCTTTGAAGGTTTTTTTATATGTTTAATATTTTGGGCCTTTAAGTTGCATTTTTGGCATTTTGGCTTAAACTTTTTTAAGAAAACATAATATTTACAAAATAATTTAAACAAAATACAACCCAATTTTCAATCCAAATCTAAAATTTCAATCATATTCAGTCTACATACTCAATCAAAATATAAAATCTTCATAACTTCTATAAAATAGAAGTCAAAAAATGTAGTACATAATATAGTCTAAAATAAAACATCATCAACAAACAATCCATAATAAAAATTGAACCTTACAAAAATAATTAATTAAGACAATTCGGTTTGGTTCAGTTTTATATGTTCAAAACCGAAACTGAACCGAATTCACTTCGGTTTTCAAATTTCAAATCGGTTTGAACTGAATAGAAGCTATGAACCGAACCAAACATCCTTTTTCGATTCGGTTTCGGTTTTTGTGCTCACCCCTACATCCAATAATAGTTCAAAGGTGAATGAAAGTTTTTAATAATAACCCAAGGCTTTTTTACCCTCAACCTTTAACATTTAACGAAAACAACTAACTACAAAAGAGGTTTGTACACTTTTGAGTGAAAGTACATATAATCATATTCAATTACAAATTTACAAGCAATAAAGGTCTAAATGGGGGATGTTTGTGTAAATTGCCTTTAAATGGAACACGAAGATTATAAATCGTCTAAATTATCCAACTACAGTGGCAGGGAAGCTGGAAAATGAAGAAGTTGACTGACGGAGATAAGCAGTCGTCGAGTAATATCGCGGAAGTGAGGATGCCTTTTATCCTCATTTGAGTTGGACCATTAAATTAATAAGTAATCGGATTACTTTTTGAGAAAGTCGTCGAATAATATGCTTTCAAAGGAGGAAATATAAAAGGTGAATCATCAGCGATTATGATTCCTTGGTAGTTTCTTGCAAAATTTTGATTGAAACTGGTTCAATTCTTGAATTTGGGATCTGAGTTTTTCGTTTGAAGAGAAAAAAAAAAAACACAAAATGGCAGCTGAAATCGTCGGAGGAGCTCTTCTGGAAGAAGTGTTCGGCCGGGCACTAGGAGTAACCACAGACGCAATAAAAAAAGTACGCAAATTCAAGCCAGAGTTGGAGAAACTAGAATCGACTATAGAGTCTATGACTCCGAATATACAAGCAATAGTCAAGTCAAACGAAAATTTGGATCGGCCAAAGCAAGAAACTGAGAAGTTGATTGAGCTGCTGAGGAATGCAGAGGAGCTTGTTCGTAAATGCTCGAAGCAGAAGAAGTGGTATTCTTTTAAGAAAATTACACTCGCTGACGATCTCACCGAATTGAGTGAGTCGATTAAAAATTATTGCATTGTTGATTTGCAAGTACAAGATATAAGAGACGGTAGAGAGGTTTTGGAGGTAGTCCATTCGATTAAAAAGATAGTGAGTGGAAATGAACAGGTTGGTGGGGTGTTTAATCTGGTCAATAATGAGGAAATTTATGGACCCAGTTCGGTGCCTGATCTTCGGGAAAAAACTTACGGATTGGATGCTCCGATGAAGGAGCTGAGGACGGAGTTGTTAAAGGTTGATGGGAAGCAAGTGATTGTGGTATCAGCTCCTGGAGGTGCTGGGAAGACTACATTGGTTAAAAAACTATGTGCAGACGATCAAGTTAAAGGTACCAATTTGCGTTATTTTCTCTACTTGTGGAATTTGGTTTCTGATTTTCTTATGATTATTAGTTGATACTTTCTTAATTTTGTTGGTCTCAAGTAAATTAAAGATTAATGATATGTATCCGATATTGATATCCATAAAACTTATTAGAAGATCTATATTTTATTAAAAAGTTTAATTAAAAAAATATCCAAATAGAAATTTACCAATAAGGACAAAGTACTTTAATTAAAGATAAACCAAATATTTTATATACTCATTAATTACACACATATCTTCAACTATATTTCTTTATTAAAAAAACTTAAATTTCAAAAAAAAAATTATGATATACTTTAAGTATATAATTACTTAATTTTACTTTAAGTATCAAACTTTCTCATTATCACATGATTATTAAATTGTTTTTATCTTTCTTTTATGTATAGTTATGAACTCTATCAATAAACAAATTTTTTTTTAACTATAACTGTAGATATCAACAAGTTTTTTTTTAAAATAGCGTAAATATCAATAATTTTTTTTTTGAAGATAGCTGTATAAATAAGAGAATTCTATATTGACCCCATATACAGTTCCACATATCCCCTTTTATAAGGTTCTTACATTCGAGATATTTCTAAAAGTAAATTGGATCATCATTAAAAAAGGATTTAATTCCAAAAATAATTAGATTTTTTTTTATAAATTGAGTGTGATAATAATTTAAGAGTGTTTATAAATAATATGTATAAAATGAATATATTTATTTCAATGAGGGTACTATTGACATTAGAATGGGTGATTATAGTAATATTTATTTTTAAAAATTTTAGACATATGTACTTATAAAAATGAATGTACTAATAAGTTTTATGAGTGTCAATATCCGTACCCTAATGATGGTTAAGCTGAAATATTGCTCTGGAGACTCATAGGACTTATAAGTGATTGTGTAGATTTAATGACTTTCATATTTTGCTACTCATAGAAATTTAGTCGTTAGAGAGTAAGGAGTTGTTTATTTATTTTCAACATAAAACTTAATGGGTCCGAATTGAACCCATTAAGAAAAAAAAAATCTAATACAAATCTTCTTGGGATTGAACAATTGAATTTCTCTCATACCAAATCCTGGTAAGAACTCTTTATTTTTTTTATTTAATTATTTTGTGGCTTGAAGATGTTATAGAATAATTGTTCATATAGTTCAGGAACCTATTTCAAAAAAAAATCGAGAACTTTATATATATATATATATATATATTTGGTTTCTCTAGGAAACAAAAAAAAACGGTTTCCTAAATTATATACATCGGAAACACGTAGGATAACGTGCAAAATTGAACTTGAACCTTTTTTTGACAATAAATTGAACATGAACTTTGTTTGTAGACATGCAAAATTATATTCTTTGATGAATTTTTTTATTAAATTGAACTTTATTTGCAAAAGAACATACAAAATCTTATAAAAATGGTGTATGTTAAATTACTTCTTTTAAATAGTACGAATATAAATGTAAAATTACTTATTTTCAGATAAATTTATTCTTGAAAAACAAACAGGTTGACAATAGATTCAGATGTGAAAAAAAAAATAGGTTATTTAGGTTCAAATTTCATTCCCTATTCGGTCTTCAGAAAAATTGAGGATTGTTCGGTTTTCAGACAAAAAAAAACAACCTTAAGAAGCAATTTGCATATCTTAAGGATTTGGATGAGAAATATTTTTACAAATTTCGTTATGTAAAATTGTTTGCTGAGTTCCCTTAGAACTTCTATCAGTATCATTCTCACGTGGTATTTGAACAGACAAATTCCAGGAAAATATTTTCTTTGTCACTGTTACCAAAACACCTGATGTGATGGTCATCGTTCAAAGAATCCTCCAACATAGGAAGTGCAATGTCCTTACGTTTCAAACAGATGGAACTGCAATCGATGACTTGGAACGATCGCTGAAAAACATAGGACAGAAGGCTATACTGTTGGTTCTCGATGATGTCTGGTCAGAATCCCTGGTGGAGATGTTCAAGTTCAAATTGCTCAATTACAAGATTTTGGTGACATCAAGATCTGCATTCCCACAATTTGGTTCAGGACATCATCTGAAACCATTGAAAGATGAAGCTGCGATAATTCTTTTCCGTTCTTCAGTAACTCCACAAGATGGGGAATCGTACTTTTTTGATGAAAATCTTGCCAATAAGGTGCTGATCTGAAGTTATAAACATCAACATTTGTGCATCTTTCCATTATATTTTCTCTGTTAATGTGTGTCATTCATATACACATGAATCTATTTTTTAAACCTGATAAATCATTTTTGTGCATGCTAGTATTTACTGTCTTTCCTCAGTCTTAACCATTTGTGTTTTGGGAACTGCCAAAGCAAACTTTTATTGGTTGTCATCCCTGCAGATATTGAGAGTCTGTAAGGGATCTCCACTGGCCCTTAAAGTTGTCGGTAAATTGCTCTGTGGAAAGCCTGCAGCAGTCTGGCAAAGCAGAATGAAGGAATGGGATCGAGGTAAATCTATTTTTATTTCTGGCAATGAACTGCTCGTATGTCTCCAAAGTAGCTTGGATGCCTTGGATGAAGAGGTCAAAGAGTGTTACTTGGACCTAGGTGCATTTCCTGAGGACCAAAGGATTCCTATCACTGCCCTCATCGATATGTGGATGGTATTGCATGTATGGATTGAAGATGGTCCTTCTGCCATTACCAAACTCCATGAGCTCTCCGATCGATGTCTGGTTAATCTGGTCATCGCAAGGTATGCAGTGTGTAACATTTTTCACAAAGTGTCTAAATTTTTTCTATTCAATTTATAGAGTGAGAAGCAATAGTACATAGAATCAAACACTACTGGTAAATTGTAAAGTTTACCTCTTCTCTGCTTGCTTTAACGATGATTGACCTGAATCAATGAAACTGCAAAATTGATGGTGATGAACTATAACTCATTGTACTGCTATATTGTTCATTCTATCAGGCAAGAATAGTGTCCACTTTTTATATTTGAAGCAATTGAATCTTTACCTGATAGATCAATTCTGTCTATCCACCAGGAAAAATGCCAGTGATGATGGCTACTATAATGATCACTTCGTCACGCAGCATGATCTTTTGAGAGACTTGATTATCCATCAAAGCATGTCGCAGCCCATAGAACAGACAAAAAGACTAATCGTAGACATAAGCAGAAACCAATTTCCCAAATGGTGGTCGGAAAAAAAGCAAAATCCCATTCATGCCCGCCTCTTGTCAATCTCCACAGGTTGTTTATCACTTTTTTTTTTCTCACACGCAAAGTGAGATGCGCACATTATTTGATTTTTTTTTTCATTTGTTCCCATTATCTCACTCAATTTCAGACACTTTTTTGCAGATGAAAAATTCTCTTCAGGTTGGTATGAGCTAAATGCACCTGAAGTTGAAGTTGTAGTTCTAAATCTTCGAACAAACAAATACACATTGCCAAATTTCATGGAAAACATGGGTAAACTGAAGGTCTTGATAGTCACAAATTACGGATTCCTCCCTGCTGAATTAAGTAACTTCGCAATTCTTGGTTCGCACTTCATATCTAATCTAAAGAGAATCAGCTTAGAGCACGTTTCAATTCCTTCCTTTGGAGTACAAATGAGCAATCTGCAGAAGATATCATTGTTTATGTGTAATGTTGGTCAGGCTTTTAAGAATTCAAACTTTCAGATTTCATATGCATTTCCAAATCTGCTGGAGTTTGAGATAGATTATTGCAATGATCTAGAGGAATTGCCCGTTGGGCTGTGTGATATTGTCTCCCTGAAGAAACTCAGCATCACCAACTGTCATAAGTTGTCCACACTACCTGATGATATTGGTAAGCTGGAGAACTTAGAAGAGCTAAGGCTTGCTTCTTGTACTGAGCTATCAGAATTGCCGGAGATGTTCACGGAGCTATCTAATCTGAAGTTACTTGATATATCCGAATGCCTAAGCATCAGTGAATTGCCAACACAGGTTGGTAAGTTACGCAATTTAGAAACTCTATGCATGAGAGGGTGTTCCGGCTGTGAGTTACCTCTATCAATTAGGGAACTTGAGAGCTTGAATGAGGTAAAATGCGATGAAGAGACGGCCTATGAATGGGAACCTTACAAGATCTTTCTCAAAAAACTGAAGGTGGAAGTGCTCAAAGAAGATATCAACTTAAATTGGCTTCGCAAGCATCATTTCTGACTTCTGAGCTAAGTTTTTCTTCCTGTAAAAAGATTAAGAACCCTGTTTGGCGCATACACCTCCAGAAATTACTCCCGGATTGGATGCTCTGTAACCTCCGTTGTAGGAGTTAAGGACAGAGTTGGTCAAGGATGAGGGGATGCAAGTGATTATGGTATCAGCTCCTGGAAGTGCTGGGAAGACTACATTGGTTAAAAAACTATGTGCAGATAATGAAATTAAAGGTACCAATTTGCATTATCTTCTCTGTATGTGATCATACATGAATTTGGTTTCTGACTCTCTTATGCTTATTAGTTGATACTTTTAAGTGATTGTGTAGATGTAATGACTTTCATGTTTTGCTACTCACTGAAATTTTGTTGTAAAGAGTAAGGAATTAATTCGCATATCTTAATTCTGCTCTGTGTGTACTGTGATTTGATGAGAAATTTTTATGCATATGAATTTCCAGTTCTTTATGCAAAATTGTTTGCTAAGTTTCCTTAGAATTTCCATCATCATCATTCTCACGTGGTATTTGAACATACAAATTCCGGGAAAATATTTTCTTTGTCAATGTTTCCAAAACACCTGATGTGAAGCTCTTCGTTCAAAGAATCTTCCAACATAAGAAGTGAGAGATGCCTACGTTTCAAACAGAGGAAGCTACAATCAATGACTTGGAACGATTGCTGAAAAGCATTGAACCAGAAATCATAGTGTTATAAGAACACAAATCTTTTTCATTCATTAGATCAAATACTTCCTGGGCATCACTCAAGCACTCACATTTCGCATACATATCAAGCAAACGATTAGATATGATGACCCCAGGTTTGAATCCTGATGATTTCATGTGCGCATGGACTCTTCTGCTCTCTTCGAGTGCATGATTTTGGCAACAAAATTGGACGAGATTTGAGTAGACTATAGCTGAGGGTTGCTTGATTTGATAAAGTAACTGAATTGCTTCTTTTAAGCGTTTTTGTTTGCACAAAATGTCTATGGCTTCTTTGAATTTGTTTTCATTGCATAAGCGAGTTATGAGACCGCCGTCGTTAGTGTTTGATTTGAAAAACGTTTTTCGGACAAGAGATTGATGAGGATTGGGTTGAGAAGAATAAGAAAAGATATTGATTCTGTTGAGTTGAAACAAAGAACGACTTGAACTTCTGAGATTTGCAAGTTTCATGGTATCAAACAAACTAACTGCTAACTGATTGTTCTTGACTTTTGTCCTAATGTCTTGTTGTATGCTTCTTGTCTTGACTCTCAAGGAAAAGTATGGGTTTTAAATGCCCAAGCCCAACTTGTTTTTAAAATGAAAAAGGCCCAATCCCAACTTGAGAGGCCCATATGAGAATTTTACCAAATTTGGAAAGAAAGAAATGGTACCATTATATAGCAACCCATCCCTACAGTGTGAATTGCATACTGAGTTGTACGTGTAGAGATTGATCTCGATCAGTAGATCTCTGAACCGATTGATAGGATAAATGAGATGTGAAAAATGAAGCTTCCGAGAAGAAATGTGATGCATAAGAACAAACATTTCTTAGAAAGGAAGGGATTTCAAGTTTCCAACTTCGTTTTCTAGAATCAATTACTTGGACCGATCAAGTTACTCACACCTTACACAATAATTACAAAGAGTAATTGCAACTTGCAAGCAAGACCGAAGAATAAGGAGTTAGGTGGCTTGACTTTGTGAGTTAGTGGCAAGTTGTATTGTACTATCTATGTAAAAGTATAAAACATATCTAAATATGTATTGGATCTTTTTTGTTTTCATAATTCATACAAATAAGTTTTAAACTGTTCCATGTGAACAAGTTTTATTCCAAGCAAAACAAGTTTGTTCATATAAAATTAGCACAAAAATATAATATTTCAGTTGTTAAATAAATCTAATGCGATAAAAGTTAAGGTGGTTTAGTAGTAAATTCCTTATATCTATATATTAATATTTATATTTCAAACAAAAACTAAATCTAACAAATCTAACGATGTCAATAGTTTTTTATAATTTACACAACCAAAAGCTATTTTTAAAAATGGTAGTGTTAACATGTGTCATAAGGGCACATGATAACAACTACTTTATTTTCATTTACGGAAATAAATTCACAGATCAACTTGTCAATTTATTGTTTTGTTACAACAAACACAATGCTTTTATTTTCATAAATAAAAGTAAAGTAATTGTTATACTGTGCCCCTAAAATACAATTTCAAATCTTATTTGTAATTTATACAACAAAAACTTTTTATTTTTATTTTTATTTTTATTAAAAACTCTATTCAATAGAAGATTTATTAATAAAGGCTTTACTTGAAAATTCATACCTAACAAACCTTAGATCCATTATATCCGCACATTAATATTTAATTATTTATATTCCAAAAAATAAATAAATCTATCACTATAGAATCTAGATATATAAAAAGTACCGGCACGACGAAACAACTTGGAAAATACCTTGAAGTCAAGTAATAAATACAGAAATGAAGGGCACATCAATTGAAGTTTTCTAATTGTCAACGTTGTACTTGACTATACTATCCAATTACAGTGAAGAAGTAGGTAGGCCGGAAAATGAAGAAGTTGACTGACTGAGTTAAAGTAGCCGGTTGAGAAAGTCACCGAGTAATTCTGTGGATGCCTTTTATCCGCATTTGAGTTGGACCAGCAAATTAACTCAGTTAAGTAATCAGATTCCTTTTTAATTCTCCTCAAGCATATATGCTTTCAAGTTTCAAAGGAGGAAAAAAAGAAAGAGGTAAACTATCAGCGATTATGATTCCTTGGTAGTTTCTTGCAAAATTTTGATTGAAACAGGTTCAATTCTTGAATTTTGGATCTGGGTTTTTCTTCTTGAAGAGAAAAAAAAAACACAAAATGGCAGCTGCAAACGTTGGAGGAGCTTTTCTGGGAGCTGTGTTCGGGGAGGTACTAAATGTAGTCAAAGACGCAACAGGCAAAGCATACCAGTTCAAGTCGGAGTTAGAGGAGCTAAAATCGACTCTAGAGTCCATAACGCCGACTGTAGAAGAAATAGACAAGTTAAACGAACTTTTGGATATTCCAGGGCCAGAAACAGCCAAATTGAAGGAGGAGTTGATCAAAGGAGCGAAACTTGTTCGTAAAAGCTCTAAAGTGAAGCGATTTAGCTTTTTTAACAGAGTTAATTACGCTGACAAGATCATCAAGCTGAAAAAATCAATTGAGACGTTTTGTAACGTTATTTTGCAAACACAAATGGCAAGAGACAACAAAAGGATCATGGTGGGAGTGAACACGATGGTGAAGAAATTGAGTGTAAATGAAAACAGTGTTGGGGTGTTTAATCGGGTCGAAATTGATGGACCCTGTTCGGTGCCTGATTTTCCGGCAAGTACTCCCGGTTTGGATGTTCCGATGAAGGAGTTGAGGACGGAGTTGTTAAAGGATGATAAGATGCGAGTGATTGTGGTATCAGCTCCTGGAGGTGCTGGGAAGACTACATTGATTAAAAAACTATGTAAAGATGATCAAGTTAAAGGTACTAATTTGTGTTATTTTCTCTATGTGTAATCATACATGAATTTGGTTAATTAGTTGATACTTTTTATTTTGTTGGTCTCAAGTAATTAAAGATTAGTGAAGGTTGAGCAGATTTTTGTGTTTGTACTTATAAGTGATTGTGTAGATTTAATGACTTTAATGTTTTGCTACTCATTGAAATTTAGTTGTTAGAGAGTAAGGAAGCAATTTGTGATCATATATGAATTTGGTTTATGATTATTAGTTGATGCTTTTTATTTTGTTGGTCTCAAGTAAATTAAAGATTGATGAAGGTTGAGCAGATTTTTGTGTATGTACATGTAAAAACTAGAGAATCATATAGGACTTATAAGTGATTGTGTAGATTTAATGACTTCATGTTTTGCTGCTCATTGAAATAATGAAATTTAGTTGTTAGAGAGTAATGAAGCAATTTGCAGCATATCTTAATTCTGCTCTTTGTGTGTACCGTGATTTGGATGAGAAGTATTCGTACCTAAGAATTTGCAATTCTTTACAAATTTCGTTATGTAAAATTGTTTGCTGAGTTTCCTTAGAACTTCCATCGGTATCTTTCTCATGGGGTGTTTGATGAACAGGCAAATTCCAGGAAAACATTTTTTTTGTCACTGTTTCCAAAACACCTGATGTGAAGGTCATCATACAAAGAATCCTCCAACATACGAAGCGTGAGCTGCCTACATTTCATACGGAGGAAGCTGCAAAAAATGACTTGGAACGATTGCTGAAAAGCATAGGACAGAAGGCTATACTGTTGGTTCTCGATGATGTCTGGTCGGGATCACTGGTGCAGACGTTCAAGTTCGATTTGCCCAATTACAAGATTTTGGTGACATCAAGATCTGTGTTCCCACAATTTGGTTCAGGATATCAATTGAATCCATTGAATGATGAAGCTGCGATGATTCTTTTCCTTTCTTCAGTAACCCCGCAAGATGGGAAACTATCCCCTTTTTATGAAGATCTTGCCAAAAAGGTGCTCATCTGAAGTTATAAACATCCACATATGTGCATATTAATCCATTTTTTAAATTTGACACAACGTTTTTGTATATGCTAGCATTCACTTACTTCCATCAGTCTTTACCATCTGTCAACATTTAGTGAAATAAAAATAAACATATGAAACCATTGTATTCTAAATTGTTTTTTGGGAATTGCCATAGCAAACTTGTATTGGTTGTCATCCTTGCAGATATTGAAAGTCTGTAAGGGATCTCCACTGGCCCTTACAGTTGTCGGTAGATTGCTCTGTGGAGAGCCTGCAGCAGTCTGGCAAAGCACAGTGAAGGAATGGGATCGAGGTAAATCTATTTTTATCTCTGGCACTGAACTGCTCGTATGTCTCCAAAGTAGCTTGGATGCCTTGGATGAAGAGGTCAAAGAGTGTTACTTGGACCTAGGTTCATTCCCTGAGGACCAAAGGATTCCTATCACTGCCCTCATTGATATGTGGATGGAATTGTATGAATGTGTTGAAGATGGTCTTTCTGCCATTACCAAACTCCATAAGCTCTCCAATCGAAATCTGGTTAATCTGTTCATCGCAAGGTATGCACTATGTATAACTTTTCACAAGTGTCTAAATTTTTCTCTGTTGAATTTATAGAATGAGAAGCAATATTGCATAGAAGCAAACTACTGGTAATAGTAAATTTTACCTCCTCTCTGATTGCTTTAACTATGATTGACTTGAATCAATGAAACTGCAAATTGAGGGTGATGAACTATATCTCATTGGGCTACCTGTATGTTGTTCATTCAGACACGAATAGTGTCCACCTTATATATTTGAAGCAATTGAATCTTTATTTGAGTAATCAATTCTGTCTATCCACCAGGAAAAATGCCAGTGATGATGGCTACTATAATGATCACTTCGTCACGCAGCATGATCTTTTGAGAGACTTGATTATCCATCAAAGCATGTCGCAGCCCATAGAACAGACAAAAAGACTAATCGTAGACATAAGTGGAAACAAATTTCCCAAGTGGTGGTCAGAAAAAAAGACAAATCCCATTCATGCCCGTCTCTTGTCAATATCCACAGGTTGTTTCACTTTTTTTTTCCTCACGCACACACTGAGATGGGCACATTATTTGATTTTTACATTTCTCCCCATCATCTCACACAATATAGGATACTTTTTTGCAGATGAAACATTCTCCTCATGTTGGAATGAGCTAAATGCACCCGAAGTTGAAGTTGTAGTTCTAAATTTTCGAACAACCGAATACACCTTGCCAAATTTCATGGAAAACATGGGTAAACTGAAGGTCTTGATAGTCACGAATTACGGATTCCTCCCTGCTGAATTAAGTAACTTCTCAGTTCTTGGTTCGCACTTCATATCCAATCTAAAGAGAATCAGATTAGAGCACGTTTCAATTCCCTCCTTTGGCGTACAAATGAGCAATCTTCAGAAGATATCCTTGTTTATGTGTAATGTTGGTCAGGCTTTTAAGAATTCCAACTTTAAAATTTCAGATGCATTTCCTAATCTGCTGGAGTTTGAGATAGATTATTGCAATGATCTAGAGGAATTGCCCGTTGGGCTGTGTGATATTGTCTCCCTGAAGAAACTCAGTATTACCAACTGTCATAAGTTGTCCACACTACCTGATGATATTGGTAAGCTGGAGAACTTAGAAGAGCTAAGGCTTGCTTCTTGTACTGAGCTATCAGAATTGCCAGAGATGGTCACGGAGCTATCTAATCTGAAGTTACTTGATATATCTGAATGCCTAAGCATCAGTGAATTGCCAACACAGGCTGGTAAGTTACGCAATTTAGAAACTCTATGCATGAGAGGGTGTTCCAGTTGTGAGTTACCTCTATCAATTAGGGAACTTGAGAGCTTGAATGAGGTAAAATGCGATGAAGAGACGGCCTATGAATGGGAACCTTACAAGATCTTTCTCAAAAAACTGAAGGTGGAAGTGCTCAAAGAAGATATCAACTTAAATTGGCTTCGCAAGCGTTATTTCTAACTTCTGAGCTAAGTTTTCTTAGCTCAGAAGATGTTCGTACAATTTTGAGCAAAAATTCACACCTGTAGAATTAAATTTAAACTCGGGATGTTTGTATAATTTTATCTTAAATGAGATAAAAAAATATATTGAGATAATTTACCGTCATACTCGTATACTAATTACTGTGGTGGGAATGCCGTAAAGTGAAGAAGTTGACCGACGGCGTTCAATATCCGGCTGAGAAAGTTGCTGTGTAATTTTCGTGACAGCAAATCGGAATTGTATAGGAGTTTTCGTCATCAACCACGTCAGCCGCTGATGCGTTGTATGCTAATTTCAGTTGGACAAGCAAATTAAATTCTTTAGTAATCAGGTTCCTCTTTCACTCTACTCAAGTATCTAGGCTTCCAACAGGGAAAAAATTAATAAAAATAAGAGGAAATATTCTGAGATTATGATTCCTTCATCGTTTCTTGCAAAATTCAGATTGAAACTGTTCAATTCTTTGAATTTTTGATCTGGGTTTGTCATCTTGAAGAGAAAAAAAAAATGGATCTCGTTGTAGGAGCTTTGCTGGGTACGGTGTTTGGAGAGCTACTAAAATTAGTCTCAGAAGCAAAAAACAAATCAGACGAGTACGAGACTGAGTTGGCGAAGTTAAAATCAACTCTAGAGTCTATAACGCCGGTTGTCCAAGAAATTGAGACGTTAAACATTGCTTTGAATATTCCAGAGCAAGAAACAGCTATGTTGAAGGAGGAATTGATCAAAGGAATGGAGCTTGTTCGTAAATTCTCAGAAGTGAAGTGTTGTTGCTTTAAAAGAGTTAATTACGCAGACAAGCTCGTCAAGCTGAACCAATCTATTGAAAGGATTTGTAGAGTTGATATGCTAACACAATTGATAAGAGACAACAAAAAGATCTTGGAGAAAGTGGAAGAGATTGGGTTTAATATACAAACAGAATTGATAACAGACAACAAAAAGATCTTGGAGAAAGTGGAAGAGATTGGGTTTAATATACAAGCAGAATTGATAACAGACAACAAAAAGATCTTGGAGCAAGTAGAAGAGATAGGGGTTAATGTGCAAACACAATTGATAACAGACAACAAAAAGATCTTGGAGCAAGTGGAAGAGATGGGGGTTAATATACAAACAGAATTGATAAGAGACAACAAAAAGATCTTGGAGCAAGTGGAAGAGATAAGGAAAATAATTGATAGAGATGGTGGGGTGTCTAATCGGGTCGAATTTGATGGACCCTGTATGGTGCCTGATCCTCCGGAAATTACTCCCGGATTGGATAGTTCGTTGAAGGAGTTAAGGACGGAGTTGGTCAAGGATGAGGGGATGCAAGTGATTGTGGTATCAGCTCCCGGAGGTGCTGGGAAGACTACATTGGTTAAAAAACTATGTGCAGATGATCAAGTTAAAGGTACCAATTTGTGTAATCTTCTCTATTTGTGATCATACATGAATTTGGTTTCTGACTCTCTTATGCTTTTTAGTTGATACTTTTAAGTGATTGGGTAGATTTAATGACTTTCATGTTTTGCTACTCATTGAAATTTTGTTGTTAGAGAGTAAGGAAGCAATTTGCCTATCTTAATTCTGCACTTTGTGTGTACTGTGATTTGATGTAAAATTTCCGTACATATGAATTTGCAGTTCTTTATGCAAAATTGTTTGCTGAGTTTCCTTAGAACTTCCATCATCATCATTCTCACGTGGTATTTGAACAGACAAATTTCAGGAAAATATTTTCTTTGTCACTGTTTCCAAAACACCTGATGTGAAGCTCATCGGAGTGTGAGGCGCCTACATTTCAAACGGAGGAAGCTGCAATCAATGACTTGGAACGATTGCTGAAAAACATAGGACAGAAGGCTAAATTGTTGGTTCTCGATGATGTCTGGTCAGAATCCCTGGTGCAGAAGTTCAAGTTCAAATTGCCCAATTACAAGATTTTGGTCACATCAAGGTCTGTGTTCCCAAAATTTGGTTCAGGACATAAATTGAAACCATTGAATGATGAAGCTGCAATGATTCTTTTCTGTTCTTCAGTAACCCCGCAAGATGGAGAACCATACTTTTTTGATGAAAATCTTGCCAAAGAGGTGCTCATCTGAAGTTATAAACATCCACATATGTGCTTCTTTTCATTATAATTTCTCCTTTCATGTGTGGCATTCATATATACATATGAATCCAGTTTTTAAATTTGACAAATCATTTTTGTGTATGCTGGTATTCACTTTCTTTCAAATCTACCATTTGTCAACATTTAGTGAAATAGAAATAAACATAGGAAACCATTGTATTCTAAATTGTTTTTTGGGAACTGCCAAAGCAAACTTGTATTGGTTGTCATCCTTGCAGATATTGAAAGTCTGTAAGGGATCTCCACTGGCCCTTACAGTTGTCGGTAGATTGCTCTGTGGAAAGCCTGCAGCAGTCTGGCAAAGCACAGTGAAGGAATGGGATCGAGGTAAATCTATTTTTATCTCTGGCACTGAACTGCTCGTATGTCTCCAAAGTAGCTTGGATGCCTTGGATGAAGAGGTCAAAGAGTGTTACTTGGACCTAGGTTCATTTCCTCAGGACCAAAGGATTCCTATCACTGCCCTCATCGATATGTGGATGGAATTGCATGTATGGGTTGAAGATGGTCTTTCTGCCATTACCTACCTCCATGAGCTCTCCGATCGATGTCTGGTTAATCTGGTCATAAGGTATGCAGTGTGTAACATTTTTCACCAAGTGTCTAAATTTTTTCTATTCAATTTATAGAGTGAGATGCAATAGTACATAGAGGCAAACACTACTGGTAAATTGTAAATTACCTCCTCTGCTTGCTTTATCGATGATTGACCTGAATCAATGAAACTGCAAATTGTGGGTGATGAAGATGAACTATATCTCATTGTGCTGCTATATTGTTCATTCTATCAGACAAGAATAGTGTCCACCTTTTATATTTGAAGCAATTGAATCTTTAACTGAAAAATGAATTATGTCCATCTACCAGGAAAAATGGCAGTGATGATGGCTGCTATAATGATGACTTCATCATGCAGCATGATCTTCTGAGAGAGTTGATTATCCATCAAAGCATGTCGGAGCCCGTAGAACAGACAAAAAGACTAATCATAGACGTAAGTGGAAACCAATTTCCCAAGTGGTGGTCGGAACAAAAACAAAATCCCATTCATGCCCGCCTCTTGTCCATTTCCACAGATTGTTTATTACATTTTTTTTTCTCACACGCAAAGTGAGATGCGCACATTATTTGATTTTTCCATTTCTCCCCATCATCTCACACAATATAGGATACTTTTTTGCAGATGAAACATTCTCCTCATGTTGGAATAAGCTAAATGCACCCGAAGTTGAAGTTGTAGTTCTAAATATTCGAACAACCAAATACACCTTGCCAAATTTCATGGAAAACATGGGAAAACTAAAGGTCTTGATAGTCACAAAATACGGATTCCTCCCTACTGAATTAAGTAACTACTCACTTCTTGGTTCTCACTACATATCCAGTCTAAAGAGAGTTAGATTGGAGCAAGTTTCAATTCCTTCCTTTGACATACAAATGAACAATCTACAGAAGATATCCTTGGTTATGTGTAATGTTGGTCAGGCTTTTAGGAATTCCAACTTTCAGATTTCAGATGTATTTCCAAATTTGCTGGAGTTTGAGATAGATGATTGCAATGATCTGGAGAAATTGCCCGATGGGATGTGTGATATTGTCTCCCTGAAGAAACTCAACATAACCAATTGTCATAAGCTGTCCAGACTACCTGAAAGGATTGGTAAGCTGGTGAACTTAGAAGAGCCAAGGCTTACTTCTTGTATTGAACTGTCAGAATTGCCGGAGATGGTCGCAGAGCTATCTAATCTAAAGTTACTTGATATATCTGGCTGTCTAAGCATCAGTAAATTGTCAAGACAGGCTGGTAAGTTATGCAGTTTAGAAACACTCTGCATGAGAGGGTGTTCCGGTTGTAATTTACCTGCATCAATTATAAATCTTGAGAGATTGAATGTGGTAAAATGTGATGAAGTGACAGCCTCTCAATGGGAACCTTACATGCACTATCTCTCAAAACTGAAGGTGGAAGTGCTCAAAGATGATGTTAACTTAAATTGGTTTCGCAAGCATCATTTCTGACTTCTGAGCAAAGTTTTTTTTGGCTTCCAGTGCCTAGCAGATTGCTGGGCGCTTTTCTCCCCAGGTTGTGGATGCAGTAGCCATTTTGCAAGGTATTCTAGCTGGTTTCTATTCTTGATTGAATCTGATGTCTTGAGCGTAATTGAGATTATCAAGTCCGGTAGGCCTCCCCGATGCTGATGTTGGTCTTGTGATAGGGGATATTCTGGATCTGCTTAGTACGGGCCCTGGAGGTTCTGTGTGAATATGGTTGCTCATGGACTAGCTCAGATGGCTTTGACCATTATTGAAGATCGTTTCTGGATTGTTTATATTGTCATTCCGAGTGATGTTTATATTGTTCCCAGCCAAATCCAGTATATTTCGGTTATCTGAATTTCAACTTAATAATTACTATAACAATAATAATAAAATATAATATCATTATTTTGACAAAGAAAATTATTTTTATAACACCTAATATATTACGAGAGATTCTCCTTACAATCCACAAATTATTTATTTACACTCTCATATATTATACTAACAATAATCATACACAGTTTAATTAACCATAATATTTATCTATTATTATGGTCATTCAACAAATGTACCATAATCTCATCCCTAACTGAGTTCTATAATCATATATTCTAGTTCGAATTCTCTAAACGTCTTATGTTTCAAAATTATTAACTATTATTATGATTATTTTTCCATGTGAGAAAATAAAGTGATATATATATATATATATATAGTATTTCTATTGTCAGTTCGTCTTGATATAAAATATATCAGGACGTAGAATGTGGACTACAGATTATGTAGAAATTTTAACAAGTGTGTATACTTTGAGTCAAAGTATGTAAATTTAATGGTCAACATCCTTCGTCCTGATATAAAATATATCAGGACGAACCGATAATAGAAAAATTGTATAAATATATTGATTTATTTATTTATCAAAGGGATGGGAAATAGTACAGTTGAATTTAGATATATTTTAATTGTAAATAATTGATTAAATAAATATATTTTAGAAAAAATTAAGTGATTATTAAGTGGAGCGGTGGGCCCAAAGAAAACAATGGAGAGAAATTGTTGAAAACAACATTAAATGAATAAATAAATATATTTAAGAAAAAATAAAGTGATTATTAAGTGTAGCGGTGTGTCCAAAGAAAACAATGGAGAGAAATTGTTGAAAACAACATTAAATGAATAAATAAATATATTTAAGAAAAAATAAAGTGATTATTAAGTGTAGCGGTGTGTCCAAATAAAACAATGGAGAGAAATTGTTGAAAGAGGGGTGCTAGATATACTCTCTCAATTCACTTTCTGTTTATTTGCTGACATGTGGATAGCATTAATTTTTTCACATTAAATTTGTAACCTTCATAAATAGCCTACTTTTTTATTTTATTTACAATATAGATTAACATCTTATTTCCTATCTTGTCCTTCTTCCTTAACTTTAATATTGTCATTTAATACCAGTATATATATTAGGTGTATTTCTTTTTAAGACTATACAATTTCTTTTATTTCTTAAGTGTCTGGTCCCAAATTGAA
This sequence comes from Dipteronia sinensis, assembly GCA_033220585.1. Classification (NCBI taxonomy): domain Eukaryota; kingdom Viridiplantae; phylum Streptophyta; class Magnoliopsida; order Sapindales; family Sapindaceae; genus Dipteronia; species Dipteronia sinensis. The sequence continues at coordinate 3,811,255 of CM065638.1, read as the reverse complement.
TTGTTCCGATATTTCTTTTCATCAAATTTTCATTACCAAATACTAATTAATTAGAGTTAAATAGTTTAAAAATATATTATAAAAACTTTATATAAACCGAATTTTATTATTTAAATTTTTAACATCTAATGAAAGGAATATGAACTTCAGTTACCCTTATTTGGTTTGCCCTAATTGTATATGTGTTTAAGCCAAAATCTTTACCTTGCAAGATTTAGCTAATGAAAGAATTTTTTTTCTCTATATGTGATTTAATAAAAAAAAAAGAATCTGGTTAAATTGATAGGCAAATTAAGTTAACTAAACGCAAATCAATTTTAAATTAAAAGATAAAAAAAATATGTAGGTATTGTTTAACAAAAGGTTTTTTTTCTTTATTTTTTATTTTAAATTTGGATATAGACATTAAGTTTTACTGATCTTGTCTTATGAATTTTTATAATATATTTTAAAACTATTTAACTCTAATTTGTTTTACTATTTATTTATTTTATGCAACAACTATCAAGTTAGCTAGTGATGTAAAAAGAAATGTTTGAATAAATTTGGTAAAAAGAGAAATAAATATATGAGCAATACATATATTTAAAAAAATAAAAAACAAAAACTGATATTAAATAATAATTTATTAAAGTTAAAAAAGAAGGGCAATATAGGAAATAAATTGTTAGTTTGCATTGTAAATAAAATGAAAAAAGAAACCATTTATAAAGACTACAAATTTAATGTGAAAAAGTTAATGCTGTCCACATGTCAGCAAATAAACAGAGAGTGGATTGGAAGAGTAGGTTGAGAGAGTATATCTAGCACTCCTCTTTAAAATTCTTTTGTCTTGAAAACTTAAACGGACACAATCTCTTTGTTTTCGTGACCCAAAAAAGGAAAAACTTATGATGGCAAAATGGACCCAGACAGGCAGACTCGGTCCCATGACAGGCCAGGCCTGGCATTGCTCCTCCAAGAAACAGGTCAGGCCAAGGCCTAGTACCAAGTAGGCCCAAGTTGGCCCGTAAGGTTGAGGCCAGCAGGCCTGCAGGCCGGTCTGGTAAGGCCTGTCAACTTTTTTTTTCCAAATAAAAAATAATTAAACAATATATATTAATATATGCATAAACTTATGAAGATAAACCTTTATGGTGCGTTTGGTACGTCGGACGGGACATGATAAGGTGAGACAACTTGTTCTTATCCCATATTTGGCGCGATCTTAGCATGGGACATGACAGGACAAAGTGGGACAAAAATCATAAAAATTTATCTCACCCAAGACCCTAGGACAACTTGTCACATGACATGGGACAAGTGTCAAAAAAACCAATTTACCCTTTAAATGTTCAAACAATTACAAACATATCCAATATATTATATTATATATATATTATAAAATTATATATAATAGCGTATAATATATTAAATATATTATTATATATATTAATATTTAATAATATATATAATATAAAATATTAATATATAATATTATTAAATAAGTATAATATATTTCAATTACGATATTACTATTTGTGTTAAATATAATAATATTGTAATTGAAAACAATAGATCATTTGAACCTCTTGTTTTTGTTTAATATTATAATATATTTTAATTACAATATTTATTTAATATTGTTTGTTTAATATATTGTTTAATATTAGACAGAACAAGGAGGACACTCTGGTCATTTGAATCTCTTGTCCCGTCTTGTCCCAGCCAAACCAAACGCATAACAGTACAGTCCACAGTTCTGTCCCAGACATTCCAAACGCATCATGGAACAACTGTCATGTCATGTCATGTCCTGTCCTGTCATGTCCTGTCCTGTCCTGTCCTGTCCTGTCCTGTTCAGTCCCGTCCTATCCAGTCCAGTTCAGTCCCGTCGTGTCCCGTCCCCGTACCAAACGCACCCTTAGGGTGTGTTTGTTTGACGGGATTGGATTGGGATTGGACTATTTTTAGTCCGATCCCATGTTTGGCGAGTCCAGACAACCAGACTATTTTTACCCCCAATTTTAATTTTATCCCATTAGAGGGGGATAAAAGTATCCCCTCCAAATCAACGGGATTATTTTTATCCCATCATCACTGATTCAACTTCTTCACCAACCAATTTCATCGTCAATTCCAGATTCAACTTCGTTACCAATTCTAGATTCACAAATCAACTTAATCCACTCAAATGCAAATACGATTTCACAACACATTAAATCAGAAATTCATAATGATTGAGTTTCAAAACAAACCGAAACAAAATTAATTGAAAAATATAAACCTAATGAAATACAAATCTGTTTCTAGAAAAAAAAATGAAACTAACATGGCTCAATCACTGGTCTTCGTGGTGTCGCCGGACTGAGATTGGCCAAGGTGGTCCAAGATCTGTCTAATCTTCTTCGTATATGGTTTTTGGAGTTGCTCTCCCATGTTTTTCCACCACAAAAGAGAGAGAAAGAGGTGGGAGGAGAGAGAAGTGAGAAGAGAGAAGCAAAAGAGAGGAGAGAAATAGAGGAATCTGGTAAGAGAGGTGTCTGGTAACAGAGGAGAGAAAGAGAGAAGAAAATGAGATAAGTATGGAGTGGGTCAACAGAGGAGAGAGTGGAGAGAAAAAAATCTAATGGGAGGTGAGTTAAATGGGTGCCACTTTTTTTGTCCAATCCTATCATATAACAAACACATGATTGACTATTTTTAATACAATCTCATGTTGCACCAAACACAGGAAACACTATAATTAATCCAATCCAATCCAATCCAATCCAATCCAATCTCATCTCATGTCTTAAAAATAGTCCAATCCTATCCCGCGCACTAAACGCACCCTTAGTGAATTGGTTAAAACTCATAATTTATCAAAGTTGAAATTGTAGTGAAGTGGTTAAGTGTCCATTTGGAAGAACTTGTCTATTAGCTAAAAGAGCTTTTTTAATTAAGAAGGCTCTTTTTAAATTTTTTTTTTATATTGTTTGGTTGTTACTCAATAGAGCTTTTAGATGATTAAAAAAGCTATTTTACGTCTACTTGGAGAAGCCAAAATTTAAAGCTTTTCCAAGTAGATCTTTTAGAGTTTTTTTGATAACACTAAAATCTACAATATAACCCTATAATTTAATATTTGCTATAGTATTTTGGTAATTTTATCATTAAAAAGTTTTTTTTTTAAATTGACAACCAAACGACCGATAACTTTCATTTAAAAGCTCTACCTCTAAAAGATCTACCACAAAAAGATCTACTCGAGAAACTCTTCCAAACGTACTCTTAAGTCACTCAATTTCTTCATTGAAACCTTGTTAGAAACCCACCAAAAACATTTTGACAAATTTTTTTTAAAAAAAAAACCTTATACAGGTCGGCCTAGGCTAGGCCTTCCTTTCCTTAACAAGCCCAGGCCGGCCCAGCCTGTTTTTGTTTCAGGCTTCTTTCGGCCTGGCACGGCCATGCCGGGCCGGGCTGTCCAACTTGCCACCTCTAGGAAAAACACATCTCAAAAACTTAGCCGAACGCACCCTACAATTCTAGACAAATTTTTCTCTTAAATGAAGAACGGTAATTATATATATTTAATAGTTTTAATTTTTGCTGGAAAGTGAAAAAGTTGACTGACGGCGTACAATATCCAGCTGAGAAAATCGAGACTGTATAAGGGTTTCGTCATCAACTACATCAACCTCTGGTGCAATGTATGCTAATTTCAATTAAAATCATTAAGGGCGCGTTCGGTGTCATTCTCAAAACCTGTTTTTTCGTTTTTTGGATTTAAAAAAACATTCAAAACCTGTTCGGTACGTGTTTTGAGAAAAAAAAAACAAAAACTTCGAAATCAATTTTTATATTTAAAGTATGGAAAGTGGCTGGGAGAGAAAACACCTCTCAGATGTTTTCTATTTTTTGTTTTTGTTTTTTATGGGCCCACCGGTTGCAGTTATTATCAGCACTACATTTTATAACAAAAAAAAAGTAAGAATAAAATATTAAAAATATCTCTCACCTCTGGTCTCAGACTCATGTTCTTGTCTGAAACTCAGAAATCAAAATCAAAGAACATGAAGCACATGACCTTATATTGGGGGATCAAAGTCACAATTCTTGTCGATTCATGGAAAACCACCAATTGGCTCGGTTACATCCTCACCTTTCTCTTCCTCATCTCAACCTTCTACCAATACACGGAAGATCGACGCTACAGATTCAAATCCCTCTCCTCCACTAAACTCTCACCAGCGGTGGCGGCGACAGTGGTGACTCCTCTCCTGATATCTGGTGACTGCCGTGTTGTTCGGAGTGAACTCGGCGTTCGGGTATCTGCTGATGTTGGCGATCATGTCGTTTAACGGAATTGTGTTATTGGCCATCGTTTTGGGCTTGTCTGTTGGACACTATTCGTTTAAGTCTTCAGAAGAGGAGGTGGTTGTTGTCGCCAATAACACTTGTGCCTGTGTTTTGATTTTATTTTAGTTTTCTTCTCAGATCTGTATTTGTTTATTGCATGTTAAATTTAATATAATGTTAAACTTTGTAGGATTATTTTTAATATATTTTACAACATAAAAAATGTTAAAATTTGAATTATAACCTTTCAAAATATTTGATGATAAGGTTATCCTTGATTGAAATTTTTTATGAAAGGTCGTTCTGCCAAACGCGTTTTTAATGTTTTTATTCTTGGAATATCATTTTCAACAATTGCTGTCAGACGTGTTTTCGAATCCAAAAGATACAAAAATTAATTTCTCGAAATCAAATGAAAACGAGAAAATAGAAAACAAAGACTGAAAACGTTACCGAACGCGCCCTAAGTAATCTGGTTTTTCTCTAAGCATATATGCTTCCTCCAAAAGGAAAAAAAATAAAAATAAAATAAAAAACAGAATAATAAGAGGAAATGGCCTGTGATTGTATATTCTCGGTGAACTTAGAGCTTGTATTTGACAACATTGGTGAGTTTCACTCACGCATGAAACACATGTTCATCGTTGCTCTAGATTACCTATAAACACATGTTTCATCGGTCTAGAATCTATATTACAACTTTTTCGGGTGCATATTCGTACGGTCAAAACCCGGATACCCGGGCCGGGTCCATGGTTTTTGCCATCCCTATATTTGTGGATGCCTTATATCCTCATTTGAGACTTTGAGTTGACCATCAAATTAATAAGTAATTGGATTCCTTTTTAAAATTCTACTCAAGCTGTCAAGCATATATAGCTTCCAAAGGAATGGAAAAATCAAGGAATATAATCATTTTTGGAAGTTTTCCATATGAGATATTTTGACCATTCTGGTTTTACTAATGATCATTCTTCCCTTTAAAAACCAAGATACTAGATGTTTTACCTTCTATCATTAGGATTTCCGTTAAAACCTCTAGTTGACTGTTAACATCAAAGGGTAGTATGGTAAAAAGATAAACTAAAATTAATTTAACGAAATATTTAAATTTAAAAAATGAATATTTGTTTGAAAAAAATAATACAATAATATAATTGTAAAAAAAAAAAAAGTTTTGCTATAAAAAAAAATGGGTCACATTTTTTTTTTCTTTGATGGGTTACCACAGCTGACTTGAGACATGGTGAATATGAAACACATGCACTCAAGTCATCATATCACCAAATCCAAAGGAAGATTGGTGGTCAAAAAAAAAAAAAAAAACCCGCAACTCTCTCTTTCTCTCAAAATTTCTCTCCCTCTTCTGTCATCGCCAACAACACCACCAAACTCTCCCTCTCAGACCCGTCTCTCTTCTGGAGCTCCCTGTTAACGGCGATCGGCACAAAATGGAGTTCACAGCCGCTGCAAAAAGGGGCCACACTCTCTCTTCTTCAATGTTTGTCTTCTCTTTCTATTCTATTTGTGTTGAGTGTTTGTTTGCTGGGTATGGTTTCGGTGGTGGGAGGGTTATGGCGTGCTGGTGACTTTTAGGGGTGGTGGTGGTAGTCTTTGGTTTGTGTTTTAGTTGACTACCGGCTTCGATTTGAGCTCCGATCTCCTCCGTTGAGAGGAGATCGTCGTTGGTGGTGGGAGGGTTAGGTGGTGATTGGATTTGGGGGTTAGGGTTTTTGCCATTAATGGTGTGGGTGCTGATTCTAGAGATAGGATTTGGGGGTTGGGGTTTTTTGCCATTAATGTTCTGTGATCTGTGTTGGGTTGGTGTTTGATGTTGATGATGGTTTGTTCTGGGTTTGATGGTTGATGATGATGATGATGACTGTCGAATTTGTTTTTTTTTTTCTGATTATCTCTACCGTATTAAATCTGAAGATGATTCTTGTAAAAAACAAAAGAATCTGGAGATGATGATGATTGTCAAAATAAAAGAAGTGATTGTCCAAAAAAAAAGGAATCTGGATAAACTGATGTTGAATAATTTTTTTTGTTTTATTTTTTGATGCATTATCTCCATCTTTTTATTTATTTATTATATTTCAATTATGTTTTTTTTTTTTATAAATTATTTTATTAGTTTTTATTTTTTTTAAATTCTGAGTTTGAAGGTAAAATCGTCTTTTAATGTAAGGATTAACGGTCAACAACGAGGGGTTTTAACGGAAATACCAACGGCAGGTGTAAAACGTCTGATACTTTGGGTTTGGGTCCTTTGGTTTTGGGTCGGTGGGGTGGGGGTGGGGGTGGGGAGAATAACGTCAAGTGTCTGATAAGACAACCTGAGGGGTAAAATGATTATATCAGAAAAAAAAAACCATAACAGGTAAACCATCAGCGATTATGATTCCTTGATAGTTTCTTGCAAAATTTAGATTGAAACAGGTTCAATTCTTGAATTTGGGATCTGGGTTTTTCATCTTGAAGAGAAAAGACACAAAATGGCATTAAAAGTAGTCACAGACGCAATAGGCAAAGCATACAAGTTCAAGTCGGAGTTAGAGGAGCTAAAATCGACTCTAGAGGCTATAACGCCGACTTTACAAGAAATAGACAAGTTTAACGGAGTTTTGGATATTCCAGGGCGAGAAACAGCCAAATTGAAGGAGGAGATGATCAAAGGAGCGAAGCTTGTTCGTGAAAGCTCTAAAGTGAAGCGATTTAGCTGTTTTAACAGAGTTAAATACGCTGACAAGATCATCAAGCTGAAAAAATCAATCGAGTCGTGGTGTAACGTTATTATGCAAACACAAATGGCAAGAGACAACAAAAGGATTTTGGTGGAAGTGTTGAAGATGAGGAGTGTAAATGAAAAGGGTGCTCGGGTCAAAATTGATGGACCCTGTTCGGTGCCTGATTCTCTAGGAGCTGTGTTCGGGGAGGTACTAAATGTAGTCAAAGACACAATATGCAAAGCATACAAGTTCAAGCCGGAGTTAGAGGAGCTAAAATCAACTCTAGAGTCTATAACACCGAATGTACAAGAAATAGACAAGTTAAACGGAGTTTTGGATATTCCAGGGCCAGAAACAGCCAAATTGAAGGAGGAGATGATCAAAGGAGCGAAGCTTGTTCATGAAAGCTCTAAAGTGAAGCGATTTAGCTGTTTTAACGGAGTTAAATACGCTGACAAGATCATCAAGCTGAAAAAATCAATCGAGTCGTGGTGTAAGGTTATTATGCAAACACAAATGGCAACAGACAACAAAAGGATCTTGGTGGAAGTGGTGAAGATGAGGAGTGTAAATGAAAAGGGTGTTGGGGATCGGGTCGAAATTGATGGACCCTGTTCGGTGCCTGATTCTCTGGGAGCTGTGTTCGGGGAGGTACTAAATGTAGTCAAAGACGCAATATGCAAAGCATACAAGTTCAAGTCGGAGTTAGAGGAGCTAAAATCGACTCTAGAGTCTATAACGCCGACTTTACAAGAAATAGACAAGTTTAACGGAGTTTTGGATATTCCAGGGCCAGAAACAGCCAAGTTGAGGAAGGATATGATCAAAGGAGCGAAGCTTGTTTGTGAAAGCTCTAAAGTGAAGCGATTTAGCTTTTTTGACAGAGTTAATTACGCTGACAAGATCATCAAGCTGAAAAAATCAATTGAGACGTTTTGTAACGTTAATATGCAAATACAAATGGCAAGAGACAATAAAAGGATCTTGGTGGAAGTGGACACGATGGTGAAGATGTTTAATCGGGTCGAAATTGATGGACCCTGTTCGGTTCCTGATTCTCTGGCAAGTACGCCCGGTTTGGATGTTCCGATGAAGGAGTTGAGGACGGAGTTGTTAAAGGATGATGGGATGCAAGTGATTGTGGTATCAGCTCCTGGAGGTGCTGGGAAGACTACATTGATTAAAAAACTATGTGCGGATGATAAAGTTAAAGGTACCAATTTGTGTTATTTGTGATCATATATGAATTTGGTTTTTGATTCTCTTATGATTATTAGTTGATGCTTTTTATTTTGTTGGTCTCAAGTAAATTAAAGATTAATGATGGTTGAGCTGAAATATTGCTTTGGAGAATCATTGGACTTATAAGTGATTGTGTAGATTTAATAATTTTCATGTTTTGCTGCTCATTGAAGTTTAGTTATTAGAGAGTAATAAAACAATTTGCATATCGTAATTTATCTCTTTCTGTGTACTGTGATTTGGATGAGAAATATTACAAATTTCGTTATGTAAAATTATTTGTTGAGTTTCCTTAGAACATCAGCATCATTCTCACGTGGTATTTGAACAGACAAATTCCAGGAAAACATTTTCTTTGTCACTGTTTCCAAAACACATGATGTGATGGCCATCGTACGAAGAATCTTCCAACATAAGAAGTGTGAGGTGCCTACGTTTCAAACAGATGAAGCTGCAATTAAAGACTTGGAACGATTGCTGAATAGCATAGGACAGGCTATACTGTTGGTTCTTGATGATGTCTGGTCAGAATCCCTGGTGCAGAAGTTCAAGTTCAAATTGCCCAATTACAAGATTTTGGTGACATCAAGATCTGTGTTCCCACAATTTGGTTCAGGACATCAATTGAAACCATTGAATGATGAAGCTGCGATGATTCTTTTCCGTTCTTTAGTAACCCCGCAAGATGGAGAACCGTACTTTTTTGATGAGAATCTTGCAAATAAGGTGCTGATATGAAGTTATAAACATCCACATATGTGCATATGAATCCATTTTTTAAATTTGACGCATCATTTTTGTGTATGCTAGTATTCACTTTCTTTCATCAGTCTTTACCATTTGTCAGCATTCAGTGAAACAGAAATAAATATATGAAACCATTGTACTCTAAATTGTGCTTTGGGAACTGCTGAAACAAACTTTGATTGGCTGTCATCCATGCAGATATTGAGAGTCTGTAAGGGATCTCCACTGGCCCTTACAGTTGTCGGTAGATTGCTCTGTGGAGAGCCTGCAGCAATCTGGCAAAGCAAAGTGAAGGAATGGGATCAAGGTGTATCTATTTTTATTTCTGGCAATGAACTGCTCGTATGTCTCCAAAGTAGCTTGGATGCCTTGGATGAAGAGGTCAAGGAGTGTTAATTGGACCTAGGTTCATTCCCTGAGGACCAAAGGATTCCTATCACTGCCCTCATTGATATGTGGATGGAATTGTATGAATTTGTTGAAGATGGTCTTTCTGCCATTACCAAAGTCCATAAGCTCTCCAATCGAAATCTGGTTAATCTGGTAATCGCAAGGTATGCACTATGTATAATTTTTCACGTGTCTAAATTTTTCTCAGTTGCATTTATAGAATGAGAAGCAATAATGCATAGAAGCAAACTACTGGTGTATAGTAAATTTTACATCTTCTCTGATTGCTTTAACTATTAATGACTTGAATCTCAATGATACTGCAGGTGATGAACTGTATCTCATTGTGCTACTATATTGGTCATTCAGCCACGAATATGGTCCACCTTTTATATTTGAAGCAATTGAATCTTTATTTGAGTAATCAATTATGTCTATCCACCAGGAAAAATGCCAGTGATGACGGCTACTATAATGATCGCTTCGTCATGCAGCACGGTCTTCTGAGAGAGCTGATTATCTATCAAAGCATGTCGGAGCCCATAGAACGGACAAAAAGACTAATCATAGACATAAGTGGAAACAAATTTCCCAAGTGGTGGTCAGAAAAAAATACAAATCCCATTCATACCCGCCTCTTGTCAATCTCCACAGGTTGTTTATCACTTTTTTTCTTCATGCCCACCGAGATGTGCGCATTATTTGATTTTTACATTTCTCCCCGTCTTCTCACACAATATAGGACACTTTTTTGCAGATGAAACATTCTCCTCATGTTGGTATGAGCTAAATGCACCTGACGTTAAAGTTGTAGTTCTAAATCTTCGAACAACTGAATACACTTTGCCAAATTTCATGGAAAACATGGGTAAACTGGAGGTTTTGATAGTCACAAATTACGGATTCCTCTCAGCTGAATTAAGTAACTTTTCACTTTTTGGTTCTCACTCCATATCCAATCTAAAGAGAATCAGATTAGAGCATGTGTCAATTCCTCGTTTTGGCGTTCAAGTGAGCAACCTGCAGAAGATATCCTTGGTTATGTGTAATGTTGGTCAGGCTTTTAAAAATTCAAACTTTCAGATTTCAGATGCATTTCCAAATCTGCTGGAGTTTGAGATAGATTATTGCAATGATCTGGAGGAATTGCCTGATGGGCTGTGTGATATTGCCTCCCTGAAGAAACTCAGCATCACCAACTGTCATAAGTTGTCCACACTACCTGAAGATATTGGTAAGCTGGTGAACTTAGAAGAGCTAAGGCTTGCTTCTTACTGAGCTATTAGCATTGCCAGAGATGGTCACGGAGCTATCTAATCTGAAGTTACTTGATATATCTGAATTTATAAGCATCAGTGAATTGCCAACACAGGTTGTTCAGTTACGTTATTTAGAAACGCTCTGCATGAGAGGTTGTTCCAGTTGTGAGTTACCTCCATCAATTATGGAACTTGAGAGCTTGAATAAGGTTAAATTCGATGAAAAGACAGCCTATGAATGGGAACCTTACAAGAACTTACTCAAAAAAAATGAAAGTGGAAGTGCTCAAAGATGATATCAACTTAAATTGGCTTCGCAAGCGTCATTCCTGACCTCTGAGCTAAGCTTTTCTTCTTGTAAAATGATTAATAGCCATTGATTTGTAATTACATTAGAATAATCTTTAACCATACGATTTACAAGCATACTATATGCACAAATGGAAATAATTTTTTTTTCTATAGAAACTAGTGTATAATTGTAAATTAGTAGTGCTTCTGATGTCACTTAGACAAAAAAAAAAAGAATTGGACAATGTAGTATTATTCTTTGATGTAATCGTTCCAAGTGATGGTTTATTTGATGAGAAGAACTAACGGTGAAGGTGATGTTTGTACAATTTTGAACAAAAATTCATATGTTTACAATTAAATTTAAACTTGGGAGTGTTTGTGCAATTTTCTCATAAATGAAGTGCTATCATTGTAAATTTAATATTTTCATTTCACAGATTAAAAATAAGAGAGGAACCAAAAGTAACCTTTCAAAACAATAAACTTTCGTTTTCGTTTTTAACCATATATGAAAGTTTAATTGTTAATAACCATATTTTTAAGAAATTACTTGAATGTTCTTATATAAAAACTATTCTCAAACACACTTTCTCTCTCTCTCTCTCTCTCTCTCTCTCTCTCTCTCTCTCCTCGTTCATCTCTCGTTTTCTCTCTCTCCTCTCTCTCTCTCTCTTTCCCAGCTAATCATAGCCGGACGTCATCGCTTGGGCGTGCACCGCCTGACGAAGGTGTCGCTGAGCTGCCTGGATTGTGCCGAACCAGGAGGTGCGCCGCTTGGCTTCGCTCCCTTCTCTCTCCTCGCTCCTCTCTCTCTTTCCTCCTCTCTCTCTCTCTCTTCGCGAACCAAGAACAGCGTCGTCGGAGCTTTCTTTTAACTGGCTCTTGATCTGCAAAGAGAAAGAGAAAGAGAAAGAAAAAACGTAATTTGAGAAAGAAAGGATTTTAATGAAGATTTCAAGTTTGCTTCCAAATTTCAAGTTTTTAATCAAGATTTCAAGTTTGCTTCCAGATTTCAAGTTTTAATATTTCAATTTTCAAAATTTCAAGTTTTTTATCCACATTTCAAGTTTTCGTCCACATTTTGAGTTTTAAAAAATAAACCTAAGTTCAGGGGTACTTTTATAATTAGTGGATATAAACTGAAATTTTATTAAAAATAAGGTTATTAACGATTAAACTTTCATACGTTGTTAAAAACAAAATTTTCATATTGTATGTGGTCATTTTTAGCAATTTTCACTTAAAAAATAATGAGATAATTTTTCGTCCACACTAATTTACTGTGGAGGGAATGCCGGAAATTGAAGAAGTTGACTGATGGCGTTCAATTTCCGGCTGAGAAAGTTGCTGTGTAATTTTTGTGACAACAAATCGGAATTGTATAAGAGTTTCCGTCATCAACCACGTCAGCCTCTGATGCTTTGTATTGCTAATTTCAGTTGGATAAGCAAATTAAATTCTTTAAGCAATCAGGTTCTTCTTTCATTCTCTACTAAAGTATCTAAAAAAGTGAAGAAAAAAAAAAGAAAAAAAAAAGGAAATATTCTGAGATTATAATTCCTTCGTCGTTTCTTGCAAAATTTAGATTGAAACTGCTTCAATTCTTGAATTTAGGATCTGGGTTTTTCCTCTGTAAGAGAAAAAAAATGGCTGACCTCTTTGGATGAGCTATTTTGGGTGTGGTTTTTAGGGAGCTACTAAAGGCAGTCACAGAAGCAAAAACCAAATCAAACGAGTACGAGACTGAGTTGGCGAAGCTAAAATCGACTCTAGAGTCTATAAAGCCGATTATCCAAGAAATTGAGAAGTTAAACATTGCTTTGAATATTCCAGAGAAAGAAACAGCCCAGTTGAAGGAGGAATTGATCAAAGGAACAGAGCTTGTTTGTAAATGCAATGAAGTGATCTGTTGTTGCTTAAAAAAAAATTAATTACGTTGACAATCTCAACAAACTGAACCAATCTATTGGAGGTTTATTAAAGTTAGAAAAGTGCTAGAATCACTCTCTCAACCTACTCTCTCCTTATACTATGACATGTGGACAACATTTATTTCTCTGTATCAAATTTGAAGCCATTATAAATAACCTACTTTTTTTCTATTTATTTACAAATCATACCAATCACTAACTTCATAAATTACCCTTTATTTATTTACCAAATTACCATTTAATACCAGATTAGTTTTTTTTTTTTTTACAAAAAGAAATATATAATAAAAACAAAGGCAGTTTTTTAAAAGAAAATAACAAAGACATTTAATTCTTCATCTACATAGTGATATAAGGAAAAAAAATTCAATATAGAAATTTAATACAAGACAATAACATTATTTAATAAAAAAAACTATTACAAAAATTACATGTAACAATTGTGGAAGACAATTTATGTTTGAAAATGATGAGAGTTGGAGTGAAAAAAAAAAAGTTCAAAGGTTGACCAAGATTGATAATTTGGGATCCATTTGAAAAAAACGTCATAAAGTGGGACATAACTGCTATTTTTTAAAAAATAAATTGATACAATATTAAATGGAAATTTGGTAAAATGAACAATGGGTAATTTAGGAAATTAGTTGTTGGTTTGATTTGTAAATAAATAGAAAAACTAGGTCATTTATAATGGTTTCAAATTGGATGTAGAGAAATAAATGTTGTCCACATGTCACATTATAAAGAGAGAGTGAATTGAGAGAGTGAGTTGAGAGAGTGATTCTAGCACTCCTCTTAAAGTTAGTATGCAAGCACAAATGGCAAGAGACAGCAAAAAAGACCTTGGTGGAAGTTGATATGCAAACAGAATTGATAAAAGACGACAAAAAGATCTCGGAGCAAGTGGACGAGAGGGGAGCTAATATACAAACAGACAACAAAAAGATCTTGGAGCAAGTGGAAGAGATAGGAAAAAAATTTGATAGAGATGGTGTGGTGTCTAATCAGGTCGAATTTGATGGACCCTGTTTGGTGCCTGATCCTCAGGAAATTACTCCCGGATTGGATGCTCCGTTGAAAGAGTTAAGGACGGAGTTGGTCAAGGATGAGGGGATGCAAGTGATTGTGGTATCAGCTCCTGGAGGTGCTGGGAAGACTACATTGGTTAAAAAACTATGTGCAGATAATGAAATTAAAGGTACCAATTTGCATTATCTTCTCTATTTGTGATCATACATGAATTTGGTTTCTAACTCTCTTATGCTTATTAGTTGATACTTTTAAGTGATTGTGTAGATTTAATGACTTTCATGTTTTGCTACTCATTGAAATTTTGTTGTAAAGAGTAAGGAAGCAATTCACATATCTTAATTCTGCTCTGTGTGTACTGTGATTTGATGAGAAATGTTTTTACATATGAATTTGCAGTTCTTTATGTAAAATTGTTTGCTGAGTTTCCTTAGAACTTCCATCAGCATCATTCTCACATGGTATTTGAGCAGACAAATTCCAGGGAAACATTTTCTTTGTCACTATTTCCTAAACGGGCGCTCGCAATAGTACAAGGCCGTGGTGTAGTAAAATAATAAGTAAAGTTCGTTCCTTCAAGGATTGACATATTGAATACCACAATTGATCGATTTATCACTATTTAAACAAGCAAGGAGTTAATGTTTCAATTATGCAAAGCAAAGCAAACTAAACTATACTATAATTACAAAGCAATTTAAGAAAACTAAATTGAACAAACAACAAACTCAAACACTTGGTTGTAAAACGTATGTGAATGAGGCTAAGGCCTTGAATCCACATTTCCAATTCCCAACAATATTAGACACATCATTTGGATAAAACACATCATTTGAATCAACAATATATGTAGATTGGTATGCCCGGAAATTTTCTCTAATCTCTTTCGAGTGAATAAAGACAACATTTAAATGCACCAACAACTTATTTCTACATGGTTATCCAAACTACATACAAATTCATTAAGAACTATGGCATACAATAGATAGCATCACATTTCTATCATTCTAGACTTGTATCGAGCATTTCATCGAGCACATTGTGTGCTTCACCTTTCGGTCCTTCATACAACAATCAAAAGTCATCTAAGTGGTAGCTAATCACCTAGAAGCATTAAGCATTTGGAAATACACATACATAACACATTGCAATGGAAATAAAGTGATGGTCTTTATTAATGATTCATGGAGAAGGTTTCATCTTGGCCTTAACCAAGATGAAATTAGTTCATATTACAAACTATGGCTACCAAAGATATATATAACATGCAAGCCATCTCAAATACAATACAATAAGTTAGGAGGGAAAAGTTTATAGAAAACTATAGTGAAGAACTCCTCATTGGTTGACTTGAAGTGCTTGGTTCGTCCTCTCCCTTGATACTCCCCATTTTGTGCTCCAATATTGGGTTTTGATGGTAGAAAATGGTGGGAAATGAAGGGAAGTTGGTTATGTAGCGTTTGGTGAAATGGGATTAAGGTTTGGATGATCGATTTGGGGTTAAATGATGTGATTTTGTGGATATGGAAGAGGAAATGTGTTCTTGGATTATTTTGAGGGAGGGTTTCTTGTATTTGTGCTGGAGAGAAGATAAGATGAAATGAGAGTGAAGTGGGAATATATAGGAAAGTGAAAAAGTTAAGGGGAAAAATGGTCAAAAATCTCACGTTGACCAAAAGGAGACATGAGAGGCGACATGGGGAAGTCACCTCCTCAAGTCGCCTCTGATTCTAGAGAAACCCACAGTGCTGTTGGCGACATTAGAGGCGACTTGGGGAAGTAGCTTCCCAAGTCACCTAACAAAATGGGCTGGAAAATGAGTTTAGGCAGTGTAAAAGGCGACTTGGGTGAAGTCGTCTAACCTTCTGGAGAAGAATTTCCAACATCGTGCACAGTTACGAAAATGGCCACAACTTCCTCCATAAACATTGGAATTGCAATATGTAAAAACCGTTGGAAAGAAGACACATGGGGATTTCCAAAGATAGATAGCATGAAACCCATTTCGATCTGAAGAGGGAGATATGGCTCCAGAAAGTTGAGTGTTCTACACGAGCATTTCCAATTCAGCCCAAAAAACTTCAAAACTCTTCAATTAAGCTCGATCACCTTATTTATGGATGATTGCCTACAGAAGACTCACAAAATACATTATGAACCAAAATATGCTTGAAAACGAAAACAAATAATAGGAAATTGTGACCTTAAATAGGTATAAATACGGACCAATCACTATCTTGACACGAGTGGTCGTAACAGTGGTGAAATTTCACTCTCAAATTTTTCTGCAAATTTGTCTTCTAATAAAGCTAAGTTATGGCTTCCTCATTATCGTTTAGGTCATCCATCTTTTTCCATTTTAAAAGTTATGTTCCCATCTTTGTTTGTCAATTTAAAACCCGAAATGATGCACTGTGAAGTTTGTCGGCTGACAAAACATCATCGTGTACCATATCATTTGAGCAATACTAAAACATTTTTTCCTTTTCAATTGATTCACATGGATGTGTGGGGTGATAACACGACATTGCTGTGTCGTCAAAAAATTGAACATTTAGTTCGACTTCGCTAGCGTGCGAGTTAAAAAGACTAGCACAACAACAAGCTTGTTCTGCAGAGAGGTGGAATTCGTCAACCGTCACTAGTTTAGCTATTATTACAACACGCCGAGCGAACTCGTGTGTTGTGTGTACGTAAAAGTAAATAATAATATAACTAAATAAATTACATAAATAATATTTACAAGGGTAGGGTGGATTGGAAAGATGGTATGAAATATGTGGATACGCTAAGGAAATGACTCAACCGTAACAATCCTCATAATTAAGCACTAGACTCACTTAGTCCCTCAAATGTGCAAGTATACCATAGGCGCATGTCTCCTTAATTTGATCTATAATCTCTCTCAATGTCTTAGAGATCATATCCACATAAAGCATGGATTAATTATGTACTTTGGGACACACACGCGCGAGCCTGTACGCTAGCCTAGTGATCTCTCAACTTTCTGGTCAAATACAATGGTTATTTCGTTGGGCATGTAATGTTCAACAGTGTGGGCCATATTACAGCCAAAAAATCATCCATAAGGCTAACCAAATACGGGATGGCAAGCAAGTGAAAGCATTCAGAATACGAGATACACATACAACACGTATGTTATATGCTCGTGTCCTCTTAATTAATCTTTACCCTATATCGAGCGCATAGAGATTGCATCAATACATATGCATGAATCCATTAAGTGTTTTGGGGCACACACACGAGCTTTACACCCCAGCTTAGTGATTTCTCAACCTTTTGGTCAAATGTAGAGGATATCACGCTGAGCATGTTAATATGAACCACACGATATATAACACACATCCTAAATATCATCCACAAGGTGGCTAATCGAGTGAAAGCATTAAGCAATGAAATGCTCCTATAACTGCATGAGCACAAGAGGAATTCAGTTTGTCTTTACTCTAGATAGGATTCGGTTTTATCGATCTCCCTAGGATGGCAAGATATGGGAAATACGTTCTCCTAACACTAATGTGCAATAAGTTGATTGTTTTATATTAAGGACATTCAATTTAGGTTAAGGGTCATTCTCTTGATTAAAGAATTCACTAAAATCAATTTATTACCAAACCCGAGCCATGTGAGAGAAATTGTGTCTTTGAAACAAAGACCCATTAAGCACAAGAATATTGAACCAAGCTTAACTTAGCATAACATTCCCACTCTTTAGAGCTAAAGCTCTAGCACTCAAATTATTCTACACATGGTATTTTGGTCATCCACCAACATACAAACAATCATAGGAAGCTAAATTACTCTACTCCTAAATTAAATTACTCTACTCCTAATCTCAATCATGCATACATATCAATTTAGACCCTCCATACACATGTATATCACAATAAGAGATTAAATCATGCATAAACAAAGAGAAACAAAACCCAAACGAATTTAAGAACAAATATACATTTATAGCACATGTGAAGGTTTACAATATTCCCTAAATCGAGGTTACACATCAAAGAAAACAAGAAATACAAAAAGAAATGAGTTTAAAGGAGACAACCCTTGAAGAAAACCCTTCATGCTCTCTTTGATTTTCTAGCTCGTTTTTGGTCCAAAAACAACTCACTTCTTATTATAATCTACTCTAAGATAGGTGGAAGAAATGTAAAAAGGGTGGTGGAGATGTATGGTGATCTCCCATGAAAGAAAACCTTTCATAGGAGCTATTTCTCTCTCTTATTTGGTGAAGAAGATGGAAGAGATGAAGAAAATGGGAAAGAAGGGTGTGTAGGTCGTGGGAGGCCTGTGAAAAACTCAAGAGAGGTGAGAAAATGGGGGTATTTATAAAGTATGAAAGTTAGGGAACAAAGTTGGGGTGAAAGGACAAGAATGCCCCTCAATTAGTGGCTGAAAATGGCTGAAAACAGAGCCTTTGTGGGTGGGTTTGTCCAGCTCACCCACGGATAATTCTCCCGTGGAAAATACTGCCCAAAACCCTGTCTGGTTCTATGTCTAATCCTCCTAGGAAGGACAATTTCAGTTTCGCGCACCTTTACGAAATTAGCCATAACTTCCTCTAGAAATATTGGAATCGCGATTTGTAAAACTGTTGGAAAGTAGACATCTAAGGCTTTCTAAAAATAGGTAGCACGAAACCCACTTTGATCTAAGGAGGGAGATATGGCCCCAGAAAATTGAGTGTACTGCACGAAGATTTCCAATTTCATCCATTTAACCTCCAACACTCTTCAATTTAGCTTAACACTTTATTTTAAGGGATATAACCTGCACAAGTCTCACAAAATCCATTATATACAAAAAATATGCTTGAAAATAAGTACAAAAGCTAGAAAATGGGGACCTCAAATAGGTATATATGTCGTCCAATCATGGGTCCTTCTAGAATCCCAAATATTTTGAAGTGCTCGTTGGTTTGTGTCTTTTATTGATG
Organism: Dipteronia sinensis; assembly: GCA_033220585.1. NCBI lineage: Eukaryota > Viridiplantae > Streptophyta > Magnoliopsida > Sapindales > Sapindaceae > Dipteronia > Dipteronia sinensis. The sequence goes on along the minus strand of CM065638.1, from coordinate 3,792,345 downwards.
ATTGTTCACAAGTTACCTGATTATTTCTTATGAAAAATAAGTCCGATGGAAGTTCCATATTTCCTGTTTTTTCAAAAATGATTAACACTCAATTTGGAGAGAAAATGAAAATCATTCGATATGATAATAGAACGGAATTGGAGTCGCCGAAAGAAAACATCGCCATCTCCTTGATACGACTCGGACACTATTGTTTCAAAATAAAGTTCCTAAGTCATATTGGGGAGAGTCGGTTTTGATTGAGACTTACCTTGTCAATATGTTATCTTCTATGGTCTTGGATCATAGAGATCCAATCTCTGTCCTGACACGTTTTTTTCCCCAAGTTCCTCAATCTCATTTGGTCCCACCAAAAATTTTAGGGTGTCCTACATATGTCCATATTTCGGCTCATCAACGTAGCAAACTTGATGTTTGGGCCTTGAAATGTGTCTTTATTAGGTACTCCCCAATAAAGAAAGGGTATAAGTGTTATCACCCTCCGTCTCAAAAAAAAAATTCGTGCCAATGGATGTCACTTTCAATGAAACACAATCCTATTTTACTGGACACTATCTAAAGGGGGTGTGGTAGTAAAGATAGTGACAGTAATAATTATATCTTTGAATTTCTGAATCTTAAGTTTGAGTCTACCTCTACTGTTGTTGAATCCCTGGATCTTGAGTCTGAGTCTACTCCTGAGTCTACCACTACTGTTGTTGAATCACTAAGTTCTGAACATGAATATCTCAATGCAGGAAATGAGAATGAAACTACTGTAACTGCTCAACCACTACAAATGTATACAAGATGGAAAATATCCATTTTGCCTCCGCAGCTTGCTTATGAGTCTAATCCTGTAGTTAGTCTTAACATACAGGAACAACATATTGGTTCGATAACAAACCAACCTGAAACCAAACCTCGTATACATATACAACCGGTAATACCTGACCATGTCCAACCAATTACAGTGAGGAAAGGAGTTAGGAAATGTACAGAGCACCATATCTCTAATTTTATTTCCTTAGAGAGAATGTCTCCATCACACAAAACGTTCTTATGCAAGTTAATAAACCAAATTCTAGTTCTACAAACAATTCAAGAAGCATTAGGATATGAGAATTGAAAAAAACTATGAGTAAGGAGATGTTGGCACTTGAGAAGAACAGAACATGGGAGATTGTTGAGTTACCAAAAGGGAAACAACCAGTTGGGTCTAAATAGGTGTTCATAGTGAAATACAAGGCAGATGGGTCACTGGAGAGGTATAAAGCAAGGTTGGTTGCCAAGGGGTACACGCAGACTTATGGTGTGGACTATCAGGAAACTCTTGCCCCTGTTGCAAAAATAAACACTGTAAGAATACTATTAACTCTAGCAGCAATTCTTGGGTGGCCCATACAACAATTTGATATTAAAAACGCTTTTCTCCGTGGTGATTTGGAGGAAGAGGTGTATATGAAGGTTCCACCAGGGTTTGATAGGAACTTTGGAAAAAAATACTATATATAGGTTAATGAAGGCCTTGTATGGCCTAAAACAGTCTCCAAGAGCATGGTTTGGAAGATTCACCAAGGCCATGACAGGGATGAAATACAATCAAAGCCAAAGGGACCATGCTTTGTTCATCAAGAAATCGGCATAAGGTAAAGTTACTGTTTTGATAGTTTATATTAACGATATTATAATGATAGAGATTGACATTGAAGAGATGACCTTACTCAAGAAGTGTTTGGAAAATGAGTTTGAGATAAAGGAGTTAGGGAAGCTAAAATACTTCCTCGGAATTGAGGTGGCACACTCGAAAGAATGTATCTTTATCTCACAACAAAAATATGTTTGTGACCTTCTGAAAGAAACAGGGATGCTTGGCTGTAAACCTGTGGATACTCCGATCGAACAGAATCATAAGCTTGGAGAGACCAAGAGTGAGTCAGAAGTTGATAGTGGACGATATCAGAGATTGGTGGGGAAGCTGATCTATTTATCTCACACACGACCAGCCATAGCATATGCTGTGAGTGTGGCAAGTCAATTTATGCATGCACCTAAAGAAAGTCACTTAGAAGCAGTCTACAGAATCTTAAGATACTGAAAGTCCTCACCAGTTAGAGGGGTTCTTTTCAAAAGAAAAATGGGTCTAACATTAGAAGCTTACACAGATGCAGATTGAGTAGGATCAGTGATAGACAAACGCTCTATTTCATGGTATTACACATTTCTAGAAGGAAACTTAGTGACATGGAGAAGTAAGAAGTAACTAGTGGTAGCAAGGTCCAGTGCTGAAGTATAATTCAGCGTCATGGCCCAAGGGATTTGTGAGTTATTCTTGATTAAAATCATCTTGAGTGACTTAGGAGTTTAATGGAAATGTAGCATGAAGATATACCGCGACAACAAATCAGCAATCGATATTGCTCATAATCCGGTTCAACATGATCACACTAAACCTGTGGAAGTGGATCGTCACTTTATTAAGGAGAAGTTGGAAAGTGGATTAATTTGTACTCCATATGTATCCATTAAAAGACAACTAACAAATATCATTACAAAAGGATTGGCAGGGCACGTATTTCAAGATATCTATTTAAGGTCCCCATTTCCTATCATTTGTACTCGTTTTCGAGCATATTTTGGTATATAAAGTGTTTTGTGAGCCTTGTATAGGTAATCAACCATTTATATGGTATTTGAGCTTAATTGATGAGTTTTGGAAGTTAAAAGGGCTGAAATGGAAAATGTAGGTGCATAACACTCAATTTTCGGGGAAGATATCTCTCTCCTCAGATAGAACTACGTTTTCTACTACATATTTTCGATGTCTGCTTTCCAGTTCTTTTTACATATCGGAATTCTGGGTTTTCTAGAAGAAGTTACAGTCATTTTCGTAACGGTGCATGATGCAGAAACGCTGAAAACAGAGGAACAGAAATGTTACGTTGTACATGCGCACCCGTGAACCGCGCACATACCGAGCATTTGCGACCAGAATGCTGCCGCAGTACGTGCGCACTCCCGAACCCGCACGTACCACGCATTTGACTTCCGCGGTTTCTCGAATTACCAATAGTCTCCACAAGAACAATTCCCATCCTCAAAACAATGGAACCAATTTGAGTCCCTCACGATTATTTTTCTCGTATAAATTTTTGAGATAAACTTAATGGCAGTGTGGCAATCTACACAAGTTATTAAATTCTTTAAAACTTTGATTGTTGTCCACAGAGGTGTAGCAATAATCCCAAACGCAAATGCAAGCTTCTTGCTGTGGTAGGAGAGATTTTGCTCATTCTGCTCCTCCTCCACATCATGCAGTACAAAGTTGGTGTCATGCACATACCCTTCTTCCTTCATTTTCTTCGAAATCTTGACCAAGAACTCGTGTATTTCCTTGGACTGTGGGTGAGAAGTATCTCCCACCAAGAACAAGTGTACCTCTCTCTTGATCTCAATTCAACTCATTCCTGGTTTCTTTACTACTCCTCTGTCATCTATATATTTTTCTAAATTTTGCTACATCACTCCACCTACTAGCAGTGGCGTAAATGTTAGCCATGGTAATATAAGTGGCTGGATTCTCAGGCTCTATCCTAAATAACGCTTCTGCTGCTTGCTTTGCCAGTTCAAGGTTTTCATGAATTCTGCAACCGCCAAGCAAGGACGCATACAAAAATTTATCAGGTTTCATTGGCATTTTAGCAATGATGCCCTCAGCTTATTCAAACTGACCAGACCATGCCAATAGATCAACTATACAGCATAATGATCAACAGTATGAGTTAGCCCATGTTTCTCTTTTATTGAGCAGAAATACTGGAGACCTCTATCAACCAATCCAGCATGATTACAGGCTGAAAGAACCCCAACGAAGACAATATGATCAGGCTGAGTACCTGATTTAAGTAACAAATCAAAGTACTCTAAAGCCTTATCAGGCAGACCGTTTGAGCGTATCCAATGATCAACGTAGTCCACTAAACTATATCTGGTCTAGGTATCCTATCAAACACCCTTTTTTGCATTTTCAACATTCCCACACTTCGAATACATATGAACAAGTGCACTAGCCGCAAAACTATGAGGGTCAAATCCAATCCTTGTCATGTATGCATGAACTTGTTTTCCAAGCTCCCCCGCAGCATGATCAGCACATGCATTTAAAACGCCTGCAAAAGTAAACACATTAGGCCTAATCCCTGACTTCAATAACTTCGAAAACAACACAAACCCCTCTTCCCGTCTCCCTTTTTTGAAATATCTACCGATCATTGATGTCTATGATGTAAACAGAGTAAAAATGACGAGAAAGAAACAAGTTGCACAAAGGTGCTTGATAAAATGTCACAGAGAAAAGAAACTTGAAGAAGCCATATTTGAGACTCTATTTTCATTCATTGTATCTGTACACATTTCTCAATTGAGAATCTATATATACAAGTAACTAAAGATTGATCTTTTAACCAACTTATAATAATCACAAGAATGTAACTAACTATGTAACTAACTGTACCACATCAGATTCTCTAACAACTTGCCTAACTAACTTTGTATTCAACTGATCATTTTCTAAGCTTGAGACCACGCTCACTGTTGCTAGTTTTATTGAGCTTTTCATTGCTTGCATATAGTGCTAGTCCAGCTTGATAAGCTGTGGCTTCTCTTCCTGGATTGTAGCTAGCATTTTCATTGTGAGCTATAGAATCAATGTTATCTCTTACATTCCCCCGCAAGATGAACTGGGGTGAGACAACCAAGTTCAGCTTAGAACAAAGGTAGTGAAAATCTATCCTTTGTCAATGCTTTTGTGAACACATCTGCAATCTGAGAATCAGAAGGCACATAACGAGGTTCAACAACTCCTAAGGCAACCTTTTCCCGAATAAAATGAGTGTCGATATCAATATGTTTCGACCTTGCGTGAAATACAGGATTTTTTAGCCAAAGAGTTTGCCCCAACATTATCACACCAGATCACAGCAGGAAAGGGAACATGAACATGAAGCTCTTTGAATAATGATTGCAACCAAATAATTTCAGTTGTTAGCTGAGACATGGACCTGTATTCAGCTTCTGTGCTTGATTTAGCTACAACTTGCTGCTTCTTAGCACTCCAAGAAATCAAATTTTCTCCTAAAAAGATACAGTTACCACTTGTTGATCTTCGATCATCCAAGCAGCTTGCCCAATCCGCATCAGCATAGGCAACAAGATTGAGAGCATAAGGTGAGGTCTTAAAGAACAAACCCCTGTGAAGAGAGCCTCTTAAATACCTGAGAACCCTTTTGCAAGCTTGCCAGTGAACTTGAGTTTAAGCCACAAGAAATTGGCTTAACTTGTTGACACTAAAACAGATATCTGGTCTGGTATAATACAGATATTGCAATGCCCCAACAGTGCTGTGATAAAGGGTGGGATTTTGAAGCAATGCACCATCTGTCAATGATAACCTGGAGCCTGAACTAGGATTGTCACATGGTCTGAAATCAAACATGTTGGTACGCTTAAGAAGATCTACAATGTACTTGGCTTGAGTTAAGTACAAACCAGAAGAATTCCTAAATGCTTCAAAGCCTAAGAAGTAGCTGACAAAGCCTAATGTTTTCAAGGCAAAAGCTGACTTAAGATAAGAGATGGTTTGTTGAATGAGAGAGTTGTTAGTGCCTGATATTAGGATATCATCAACATATACAAGCAAATATAAGGTGTCAATACCAGTTCTTTTTATGAAAAGAGAAGAATCTGATATGCTGTTGATGAATCCCCACTCAAGGAGAGCTGATCGAAGCTTGTGGAACCAAGATCTTGAGGCTTGCTTGAGGCCATACAAGGCCTTGTTCAGCTGACAAACGAAAGATGGATGAGTAGAGTCTTCAAAGCCCTCTGGTTGTTTCATAAAAACCTTCTCATGGAGATCACCATTAAGAAATGCATTATTAATATCAATTTGTTGAATGTCCCAACCAAAGTGAACTGATAAAGCAAAGAGAACTTGAATGGTGGACGGCTTAACAACTGGACTGAAGGTATCAAAATAGTCAAGACCTGCTGTTTGATGAAAGCCATTCGCAACAAGCCTCGCTTTTTTGCTTCAAGATTGAGCCATCGGGATTAAATTTGGTTCGAAACACCCACTTACGTCCCACCACATTCATATTATCAGTAGCAGGAACAAAACATCCACTTACTTCCGACCACATTCATATTATCAGTAGAGCCTTCAAAGCCCTATGGTTGTTTCATAAAAACCTTCTCATGGAGATCACCATTAAGAAATGCATTATTAATATCAATTTGTTGAATGTCCCAACCAAAGTGAACTGCTAGAGCAAAGAGAACTCGAATGGTGGACGGCTTAACAACTAGACTGAAGGTATCAAAATAGTCAAGACCAGCTGTTTGATGAAAGCCCTTCGCAACAAACCGCGCTTTGTGATTCAAGATTGAGCCATCGGGATTAAATTTGGTTCGAAACACCCACTTACTTCCCACTACATTCATATTATCAGTAGCAGGAACCAAAGTCCATGTTTTATTCCTTTGTAATGCTTGAAATTCATCCTTCATGGCAGTGAGCCATTTCTGATCTAGCATAGCAGAATTGACAGATTTCGGTTCCAGTTCTGTAAGAAAGCCGCTTGGAAATGTACATTCTGAGAGAAAAATACGGGGTTTGAAAATACCATTTCTACTCCTGGTTACCATAGGATGTTGATGTATAGGTGGAGTCATTTGAGAATCAGATTTAGGATCAGAGACAAAATTTGAAATAGCAGCAGAATGACTTGAATCAGCAGCATATGCGACATGATGATTGGCTAATGAATTGTCTGTCAGTTGAGGACTAGCTGTAGCTGGAAGAGTGACAGGTGTAGGTGTTGTTGCTGGTGAGAACATCTGAAATAATCTTGGAATAGCACCTGTGCACTCTAGTGCATTGGAGGCATGACTTTGAGATGAGCAAAACAAGCTTTTACAGGGAAATTCTAGCTCATTAAAAATAACATGCCTGGAAGTAAACACTTTGCCAGATGGATGAAGACATTGATAACCCTTGTAAGACAAACAATAACCAATGAAGACACACTTGCTAGTTTGGAAATCCAATTTATGTTTGGAATAGTTTTGTAAATAGGGAAAGCAAGAGCAACCAAACACTTTGAAGAAATTATAGTTTGGTTTTCTACCATATAACCTTTCAAAAGGTGAACCATAGTGTAGAATAGGTGTTGGAAGATTGTTTATCAGAAAGGTAGCTGTGGAGAAAGCCTCAAACTAGAATTTTAATGGAAGGTCAGCATGAGCTAGCAAAGTGAGATCCATTTCTACTACACTTCTATGTTTTCTTTCAGGTATTCCATTCTGTTCGTGAGTGTAGGGACACGAGAAACGAACTTGAACACCATTTTCAGACAAGTATGAAGCAATGGGATGATACTCCCCACCCATATCAGCTTGAAAATTTTAATCTTCCTCTCAAATAGCAACTCTACCATTTGTTTAAACCTTACAAAAACTGACAGTGCATCTGATTTGAGCTTTATAGGAAATATCCAAGTAAAACGAGTGAAGGCATCCACAAATGCAATGTAGTATATAAATCCATCTATTGACAACATAGGAGCAGGGCCCCAAACATTACTATATATCACCTCAAGAGGAGCTTTGGCTGTTATACATGCTTTTGTAAATGGTAACTTGTGAAGCTTACCAAGTTTACAGGAATCACAAAAAGGAAGACTTGAAACATTGAAAGGAAAATGTAGAGTAGCTAACACTTTTTGAATGATTAAAGGAGCAGGGTGACCTAGTTTTGCATGCCAAATAGCCGAATTGGTCTTGGCAGCAACTAGAGCATTAAAACCTGGTAAAGCAACCCTGCCAAGTAATGCCTTATTACAAGTTTTATTTACATCCTAAATACATTTATTGTTATTTACACCTGAAGACATTAAGGACACAGACTTGAGAACTTGTAGGCTCCGAGGAGAAGCTTCCACCAGTCTCATTTCGTAGAGGCCATGATTAAGAATACCTCGAAGAAGAACCTTCTTGGTTTTCTGGTCCTTAATCACACACCCAACAGAATCAAACTCAGCATAAGCATGATTATCTTGTGTAAACTTTGACAAACTAAGCAAGTTCTTGGTAATTTTAGGCACACACAGCACATGTTTCAGATTTAATCATGGTGTGGTGTGCAATGTGATCTCACCCTAGTATTTCCAATATGAGAAATCTTTAATTGAGCATCATTGCCAACATAAAGTTTGTCATTACCTCGATATTCTGATCTCACAGAGAGATTATTGAGATTGGATGTCACATGGTTGGTGGCTCCGCTATCTACGTACCACGTTGGATCTGAAACTGTCTCTGGAGTAGCAAAGAAGGCAGAGTTTTGAGTTGCAGCTGAGACATTATCATAGACTTGATTTCCACCTTGATCAAACAGATTGTTCTGGAGTTGTTGTTGAATATAAGGAGTTTGAACTTAATGTACAGTAAAGAAAGCCTGACTTCCTTGATTGGCTTGGTTTCCTTGACCAAAACGACTTATCTGAGCTGGTCCTTGGTATTGTTGATCAAATCTTCGATAGCATTGAAGAACCACATGTCCAGGTTTTCCACATAATTGACAGAAAATTCTCTGATTTCCTCTACCAGCACCTCTTCCACCTCCTCTATTTCTGGCCCTTGAAGGACCTCGTAAGCTGTTATTGTTAGAACCTCATCTATTGTCAAAACTTCCTCTATTGTTGTTCATATTTTGATTGCTGGAGACAAACTGAACTGATGGATTTAAGTTGAGCTTTGCACTACTATTTAAATGCTCAATTCTCTGCTCATGCATTAGAACAAAAATTGTGCATCTTCGAGAAGCATAGAATTTTGTTGAGAAGATATCAATGTGACCACAGAATCATATTCATGACCGACTCCGTGTAACAAACTCATTATCATATCCCTATCACTAACAACCTCTCCTGCTGCAACTAAAGCATCACTAATAGCTCTTATTTTCACAACAAAATCACTAATCGAATCAGATCCCTTCTTGACAGACTGAAGTTGTTGTTTTAATTGCATAATTCTGGCTAAAGAACGTTGAGAAAAGGTTCATTCAATTTTAGACCAGACCTCAAAAAAAGATTTGGAATTGGTTACCTGGCCAAGAACACTAGGTGTCAATGTTAAGAAGATCAAGCTCATCAAAAGTTTGTCAGATTTCTTCCAATTGATAAACTCAGGATTTTCACGTTGTTCTTCAACTTCACCAGACTGAACAACGATAAATTTTGGTGGAGGAGGTTTCTCACCATTCACGAAACCTTCAAGATCCAGAGCCTCAATTGCTGTTAGAACTTGAGTTTTCCAGTAAATGAAATTGTTGTGATCCAGTTTCAATGTGAGATTGAGACTTAGAGTTTTGGCGAGAGACGAAAAATCCATGGTTTTGGTAGAACCAGTGACTGTGTTGTGAGATTCGATTGAAGGTGAACCATGAGATTGATTGTTCTCCATTGACGCTAGTCAGTGAGCTCTGATACCATGTAAACAAAGTAAAAATGACGAGAAAGAAACAAGTTGCACAAAGGTGCTTGATAAAATGTCACGGAGAAAAGAAACTTGAAGAAGCCATATTTGAGACTCTGTTTCATTCATTGTATCTGTACACATTTCTCAATTGAGAATCTATATATACAAGTAACTAAAAATTGATCTTTTAACCAACTTATAATAATCACAAGAATGTAACTAACTATGTAACTAACTGTGTCACATCTGATTCTTTAACAACCTGTCTAACTAACTTTGTATTCAACTGATCGTTTTCTAAGCTTGAGACCACGCTCACTGTTGCTAGTTTTATTGAGCTTTTCCTTGCTTGCATATAATGCTAGTCCAGCTTGATAAGCTGTGGCTTCTCTTCCTGGATTGTAGCTAGCATTTTCATTGTGAGCTATAGAATCAGTGTTATCTCTTACACATGAAACTACATCTATATCCAACATTTTATAAAAAATGCGCCTAGCTTCATTTATGTTCCCACATTTTCCATACATATCAGATAAAGAACTCCAAACTACCTCATCTGAATCCAACCCAGTTCGCGTTATATAACCATGAATCTCTTTTCCTAATCGTAAACATTGCATCGCTGATGCAGCAGCCAGAGCACTTGACACTGAACTTATTCGATATCGATTTTTCACTTATTGCATAGTTCTATACAATTCTAAAGCCTCTAAAGGCTTATCATAACGTACATAGCCCGAGATCATCACGGTCCAAGAAAAATTATCTCTCTCACGCATTTCATCGAACAGTTTTCTTGCCTGTTCAAGAAACCCAACTTTCTCATACCCAGAAATCATAGTGTTATAAAAACACAAATCTTTTTCATTCATTAAATCAAACAGTTTCTGGGCACCACTCAAGCTCTCACATTTCGCATACATATCAAGCAAACGATTAGATATGACGACCCCAGGTTTGAATTCTGATGACTTCATGTACGCATGGACTCTTCTGCCCTCTTCGACTAAATGATTTTGGCGGCAAAATTGGACGAGATTTGAGTAGACTAAAGCAGAGGGTTGCTTGATTTGATAAAGTAACTGAATTGCTTCTTTTAAGCGTTTTTGTTTGCATAAAATGTCAACGGCTTCTTTGAATTTGTTTTCATTGCATAAGCGAGTTATGAGACCGCCGTCGTTAGTGTTTGATTTGAAAAACGTTTTTCGGACAAGAGGTTGATGAGGATTGGTTTGAGAAGAATAAGAAAAGATATTGATTCTGTTGAGTTGAAACAAAGAACGACGTGAACTTCTAAGATTTGCAAGTTTCAAGGTATCAATCAAACTAACTGCTAACTGATGGTTCTTGACTTTTGTCCAAATGTGTTGTTGTATGCATAGTGTCTTTGACTCGCAAGGAAAAGTATGGGCTTTAAGGCCCAAGCCCAACTATTTTTAAAATGAAAAAGGCCGAAGCCCAACTTGAAAGGCCCATTAGAGAATTTCACCAAATTTGAAAGAAAGAAACGGTACCTTTATTTGGCGACTCATACCCAGTTACCCACAGTGGAAATTGCATTCTGGGTTATAATTATACAGATTGATCTTGTTAGGTCTCGATCGGGAGATCTCTGAACAGATTTGTAGGACAAATGGAATGTGATAAATGAAGCTTCTGAGAAGAAATGTGATGCAAAAGAACAAACATTTCTTAGAGAGGAAGGGATTTCAAGTTTCCAAGTTCGTTTTCAAGAATCAATTACTTGGACCAAGTAAGTTACTCACACCTTACATAATAATTACAAAGCGTAATTGCAATACCGTAGAATAATGAGTTAGGTGGCTTGACTTTGTGGCAAGTGTATTGTACTATCTATGTAAAAGTATCAAACATATCTAAGTATGTATTAGATTTGTTTTTCCATATAAATAAGTTTTACATTGATCCATGTGAATAAGCTTTATTCCAAGCAAAACAAGTTTGTTGATGTAAAATTAGCACAAAAATATAATATTTCAGTTGTTAAATAAATCTAAAGCGATAAAAGTTGAGGTGGTTCAATAGTAAATGTATGTTTGGTATGGTTTTTCTAAATGCTAAAAACGTTTTTTTAATACTAGAAGCTGTTTTCAAAAAAAAAGGGGGCAAAAATCAAAACAATTTTTTTAATGTATGAATTGTCTCAACTACCATTTATAATAGTTATTTTATGTCTACTAGAAGAAGTTCAAAATTTGGGATTTTCTAAAAAACTTTTTTTTTAGCTTATTTAAAACATACGAACTGTCTCAACTACCCTTTATAAATTTTAGATATTCCTCCATACATCTTTTTTATTATAAATACATTGTCAATACTTTTTTTATAATTTACACAACCTAAAGTTATTTTCAAAAATAAATTGTCAGTACATTTTTTGTAATTTATACAATCAAAAGTTTTTTTTGTTAAAAGCTCTACTCAAAAAAAGCTTTATTAGTAAAATATCTACTCTATAAGCTCTATTTGAAAAGTCATACCAAACACACCATAAATCCATTATATCCACACATTAATATTTATATTCCAATAAATAAATAAATCCATAAATATCTCTCTCTCTCTCTATATATATATATATATATAAAGTAGCACATCACCTATTAACAAAGCTGACAGTGCACCTCTCATCCACATATGTGGTGAAGGGTTCAAATTACACCATTTATATTTTACAAGCATGTTGGGGGAGTTTTCTTCCTGAGTTATAAGAGTAGATATCTTGACCGTATATATAATATTTGATCTCGGTAAGTCCCGAAGATCCTATTATAATAGTTGTTATAACAATTTAAAAATACCTAGAAGTCGAGTAATAAATACAGAAATGAAAGGCGCGTTATATAAATCTCTCTTACCATTAATTGAACTTTTCCAATCGTAAACGTTGACTATATTATCCGATTGGGTGCATTTGTTGGACAGATGGGACTGGGATTGGACTATTTTTGGTCTAATTCTGTGTTTGGCGAGTGCATACAGTTGAGATTATTTTTATTCCATATTTATCTCTTCCAATTTGATGGGATTATTTTCTCTCCCAGCTCTGATTCATCTCCTTCAACTACAAAAGAAACGAACAATATCATGTTCTTCGATTCCAGATCTTCCACCCAACTTCTCAGTTCTCACCCACTTCATTCAACAAATTGCCTTCCAAAATACAAATACCCAACACAACAAAATCCCACAATCATCATGTTCATCGATTAAAAAAAATTAAAATTCTCTCAATTTTTTTATGATAATCATGAACGGATATTGACACTTCGTGATGCTTTTGACTTGCTCTAGCTTTATGGTTTTGAAACCAATAAAAAACATACTTGCCCTCAATCTTACCATAAAAGCTCAATTGTGTAGAGATTTTCGGTGCTTGGAGTCTTGAGACCAGATCTAAACAGCTCAGTTAAACCTTAACTCGTTATGTCGTCAGATTCCAACACCCGCACCTGGTTCCGGTGATGGTAACATAGTCAGCAAATGAGAGAGAAGAAAAAGCTGGGACAACAAAGGAGAGAAAGAGATGTGAGGAGAGAGGACAGCGAAGGAGAGTTAAAAGATGGATAATGTTAAACATATCACCTACGGTTCCACCATTTTCATCTAAATACACATGGCAGCTGAGGTGTCACTTGATGAATGGACACACATTAATTGATATTTATCTCTTTTACCCATGTATTCACTACCAATTAATGTTTGTCCACTCACCAAGTGATATCTCAACCGCCACGTGTATTGGAATGAAAATGATAGGATTGTAGATGAGATGTATAGTATTACTGGTTAAAAGATATTGTTTTTTTTTTTTTACTTTTTTTTTAATATTACACGTTTATCCTATCTCATTACATACCAAACACAGTATAATAGTATTTTTAGTCTAATCTCATATTGTACCAAACACCGTAAACATTGTAATTAATTCAATCCTATCTAATCCAATCATATGTCATAAAATTAGTATAATCTTATCCCGCGAACCAAACACACCCTTAACGCAGTAGGGACGCCGGAAAATGAAGAAGTTGACTGACTTAGTTAAAGTAGCCAGTTGAGAAAGTCGCCGAGTAATTCTGTGGATGCCTTTTATCCTCATTTGAGTTGGACCGGCAAATTAACTCCGTTAAGTAATCAGATTCCTTTTTAATTCTCCCCAAGCATATATGCTTTCAAGTTTCAAAGGAGGAAAAATAAGAGGTAAACCATCAGCGATTATGATTCCTTGGGAGTTCCTTGCAAAATTTTGATTGAAACAGGTTCAATTCTTGAATTTTGGATCTGGGTTTTTCTTCTTGAAGAGAGAAAAACACAAAATGGCAGCTGAACTCGTTGGTGGAGCTTTTCTGGGAGCTGTGTTCGGGGAGTTATTAAAAGTAGTCAAAGACGCAACATGCAAAGCATACAAGTTCAAGTCGGAGTTAGAGGAGCTAAAATTGACTCTAGAGTCTATAACGCCGGCTTTACAAGAAATAGAGAAGTTAAACGGAGTTTTGGATATTCCAGAGCCAGAAACAGCCAAATTGAAGGAGGAGATGATCAAAGGAGCGAAGCTTGTTCGTAAAAGCTCTCAAGTGAAGCGATTTAGCTTTTTTAACAGAGTTAATTACGCTGACAAGATCATCAAGCTGAAAAAATCAATTGAGACGTTTTGTAACGTTACTATGCAAACCCAAATGGCAAGAGACAACAAAAGGATCTTGGTGGAAGTGGTGAAGATGAGTGTAAATTTGGATCGGGTCGAAATTGATGGACCCTTATCGGTGCCTGATTTTCCGGCAAGTACTCCCGGTTTGGATGTTCCGATGAAGGAGTTGAGGACGGAGTTGTTAAAGGATGATGGGATGCAAATGATTGTGGTATCAGCTCCTGGAGGTGCTGGGAAGACTACATTGATTAAAAAACTATGTGCAGATGATAAAGTTAAAGGTACCAATTTGTGTTATTTTCTCTATTTGTAATCATACATGAATTTGGTTTATTAGTTGATACTTTTTATTTTGTTGGGCTGGAGTAAATTAAAGATTAGTGAAGGTTGAGCAGATTTTTGTGTTTGTACTTATAAGTGATTGTGCAGATTTAATGACTTTCATGTTTCGCTACTCATTGAAATTTAGTTGTTAGAGAGTAAGGAAGCAATTTGTGATCATATATGAATTTGGTTTCTGATTCTCTTATGATTATTAGTTGATGCTTTTTATTTTGTTGGTCTCAAGTAAATTAAAGATTAATGAAGGTTGAGCAGATTTTTGTGTATGTACATTTAAAACTAGAGAATCGTATAGGAGTTATAAGTGATTGTGTAGATTTAATGACTTTCATGATTTGCTGCTCATTGAAATAATGAAATTTAGTTGTTAGAGAGTAATGAAGCAATTTGCAGCATATCTTAATTCTGCTCCTTGTGTGTACTGGGATTTGGATGAGAATATTTTGATGAAAAATATTCGTACATTGCAAATTCATTACGAATTTCGTTATGTAAAATTGTTTGCTGAGTTTACTTAGAGCTTCCATCAGCATTATTCTCATGTGATATTTGAACAGACAAATTCCGGGAAAACATTTTCTTTGTCACTGTTTCCAAAACACATGATGTGATGGCCATCGTACGAAGAATCTACCAACATAAGAAGTGCAAGGTGCCAACGTTTCAAACAGATGAAGCTGCAATCAATGACTTGGAACGATTGCTGAATAGCATAGGACAGGCTATACTGTTGGTTCTCGATGATGTCTGGTCAGAATCCGTGGTGCAGAAGTTCAAATTCGAATTGCCCAATTACAAGATTTTGGTGACATCAAGATCTGTGTTCCCACAATTTGGTCCAGGACATCAATTGAATCCATTGAATGATGAAGCTGCGATGATTCTTTTCCTTTCTTCAGTAACCCCGCAAGATGGGAAACTGTCCTTTTTTTATGAAGATCTTGCCAAAAAGGTGCTCATAACATCCACATATGTGCATATTAATCCATTTTTTAAATTTGACACAACATTTTTGTATATGCTAGTATTCACCTTCTTTCATCGGTCTTTACCATTTGCCAACATTTAGTGAAATAGAAATAAACATACGAAACCATTGTACTCTAACTTGTGATTTGGGTAAAGTAAACTTTTATTGGTTGTCATCCTTGTAGATATTGAGAGTCTGTAAGGGATCTCCACTGGCCCTTAAAGTTGTCGGTGGATTGCTCTGTGGAGAGCCTGCAGCAGTCTGGGAAAGCAAAGTGAAGGAATGGAATCGAGGTGTGTCTATTTTTATTTCTGGCACTGAACTGCTCGTATGTCTCCAAAGTAGCTTGGATGCCTTGGATGAAGAGGTCAAGGAGTGTTACTTGGACCTAGGTTCATTTCCTCAGAACCAATGGATTCCTATAACTTCCCTCATTGATATGTGGATGGAATTGCATGAATGGGTTAAAGATGGTCTTTCTGTCATTACCTACCTCCAAAAGCTCTCCAATCAGTGTCTGGTTAATCTGCTCATCACAAGGTATGCAGTGTATAATTTTTCTCTATTGAATATGTAGAGTTAGAATCAACAGTGCATAGAAGCAATCATGCAAACCACGGGTAAATAGTTAATTTTACCTCATTTCTGCTTGCTTTAATGACGATTGACCAGAATCAATGAAACTGCAAATTGAGGGTGATGAATTATATCTCATGGTGCTACTATATTCGTCATTCTATAAGACAAGAAAAGTGTCCACCTTTTATATTTGAAGCAATTTAATCATTACTTGAGAAATCAATTCTGTCTATCCACCAGGACAAATGCCAGTGATGATGGCTACTATAATGATCACTTCGTCATGCAGCATGATCTTTTGAGAGACCTGGTTATCTATCAAAACAAGTCGGAGCCCATTGAACGGACAAAAAGACTAATGATAGACATTAGTAGAAACAAATTTCCCAAGTGGTGGTCAGAACAAAAGCGAAATCCCATTCATGCCCGCCTCTTGTCAATTTCCACAGGTTGTTTATCACATTTTTTTTCTCACACGCACACTGAGATGCGCGTGAAATCACATTTTTTACATTTCTCTCGATCATCTCATACAATATAGGACACTTCGTTTTGCAGATGAAACATTCTCGTCAGGTTGGTATGAGCTAAATGCACCTGCAGTTGAAGTTGTAGTTCTAAATCTTCTAACAAACAAATACACCTTGCCAAATTTCATGGGGAATATGGGTAAACTGAAGGTCGTGATAGTCACAAATTACGGATCCCTGCCTGCTGAATTAAATAACTTCTCGGTTCTCGGTTCTGACACCGTATCCAATCTAAAGCGAATCAGATTGGAGAACGTTTCAATTACTTCCTTTGGCGTACAAATGAACAATCTACAGAAGATATCCTTAGTTATGTGTAATGTTGGTCAGGCTTTTAGGAATTCCAACTTTCAGATTTCAGATTCATTTCCAAATCTGCTGGAGTTTGAGATAGATGATTGCAATGATCTGGAGAAATTGCCTGATGGGATGTGTGATATTGTCTCCCTGAAGAAACTCAACGTCATCAATTGTCATAAGCTGTCCAAACTACCTGAAGAGATCGGTAAGCTGGTGAAGTTAGAAGAGCTAAGGCTTGCTTCTTGTACTCGGCTGTCAGAATTGCCAGAGATGGTCACGGAGCTATCTAAGCTGAAGTTACTTGATATATCTGGCTGTCTAAGCATCACTAAATTGCCAACACAGATCGGTAAGTTATGCAGCTTAGAAATGCTCTGCATGAGAGGGTGTTCCAGTTGTGAGTTACCTCAATCAATTGAAAATCTTCGAAGATTGAATGTGGTAAAATGAGATGAAGATACAGCGTCTCAATGAGAACCTTACAAGCTCATTCTCACAAAACTGAAGGTGGAAGTGCTCTGAGATGATATCAACAGCTTATATTGTCTTCGCAAGCGTCATTCTGAGAAAAGTTTTTCTTTTCATAAAACGATTAATAACCATTGATTTGTATAGTAATTGCGTTTGAATGTTCTTTTACTATTTAACAATAAGAATTTTTTTTTAATGTTACATTAAATTTGGGGTTTGGGGAGGAGTTTATAACTCGAACCCACTACCTCATGATGTAATTTTAACATGTATATGATTGAGTCAACTCCATCTTATCATTTAACATTGAGATTTATAAGTGTGCTATATGCATTAATGGAAAGAAGGCTCTTTTTTTTGTCCTTTTTCGAGTACAAGTTTGGTATTTGGGAGAGGAATACAATTTGAACCCATAACTCCAACGTGTGGGTGTAAGGGACTTACTACCAAATCACTTCAAGTTTGTCTATATTAGTTGTGTTTTTGAGGTTGAGTAATGTTGCACGGTTAAACTTACATTAATGTGGCAATCTCATTCGTCTACTAACTACATAATCACATGGTTGTTATAAATTAGTTTGTCACATTACTTGTGCAAAAAAATTTAAACACAATAGCATTGTTCTTTGACGTAATCGTTTCAAGGAATGCAAATGATTCTCACTCTCACTCTATTTCGTGAGTGGTTCATACATGAATTGAACATCAACAATGCTTTCCTTCATGGTCGGTTAATTGAGTAAGTGTTTGTGTCTCAACCACCTAGTTTTCTTGACCAAAGTAACCTCACCATGTATTTGACAACATTGGTGAGTTTCACTCACGCATGAAACACATGTTCATCATTGCTCTAGATTACAACTTTGTGCGTAACTTCTGATGCTTTGTATGCTCATTTCAATTGGACAAGCAAATTATAAATTCGTCAAGGAATCGTGTTGCTGTTTAATTCTACCCAAGCATATATCATATATGCTTCCAAAAGAAAAAAAAAAAGAATAATAAGAGGAAATGGTCTGTGATTATATATACATATATATATATATATATATTCCTTGGTAGTTTCTTGCAAAATTTAGATTGAAACTGCTTCAATTATTGAATTTGGTATCTGGGTTTTTCGTCTTGAAGAGAAAAAAAAAATGTTTGAACTCATTGGAGGAGCTATGCTGGGTGCGGTGTTTGGAGAGCTACTAAAAGTGGTCATAGAGGCAAAAAAACAAATCACAAGAGTACGAGTCTGAGTTGGAGAATCTAAAATCGACTCTAGAGTCTATAACGCCGATTATCCAAGAAATTGAGACGTTAAACATTGCTTTGAATATTCCAGTGCAAGAAACTGCCAAGTTGAAGAAGGATATGAAAAATGGAGAAGAGATTGTTCGTAAATGCTCAAAAGTGAAGCGTTGTTGGTTTAAAAGAGTTAATTACGCTGACAAGCTCATCAATCTGAACCTATCTATTGAGAGGTTTATTAAAGTTAATATGCAAACACAATTGGTAAGAGACGGCAAGAAGACCTTAGAGGGAGTGAATGCGGCGTTGAACATTCTGACAGGATATGAAAAGGGTGGTGTGGTGTTCAATCGTGTCGAAATTGAAGGACTCTGTTCGGTGCCTGAACCTCCGGAAATTACTCCCGGATTGGATGCTCCGATGAAGGAGCTGAGAACGGAGTTAGTCAAGGATGATGGGATGCAAGTGATTGTGGTATCAGCTCCTGGAGGTGCAGGGAAGACTACATTGGTTAAAAAACTATGTGCAGACTGTTGCAAAAATGCCACTGTACTGCATACATGGGTAGTTGACGTGTGATGAGATGTGCACAAGAAGTGGTCAAACTGAATATGCCTTACATGACCAAGTTTTTAGGAATCATGTGTTAGTGGTTTTAGTTTATGGCTTATAAATAGTAAGGTAATGCCATGTAATTAGAAGTAATACTAGTTTTCAGTTTAAATCCTTTTGTATTTAAGAAAGATGATTGAATGAAGAAGTAGCACAATTCAGTCATATATTATTCTCATCATTTTCTTCTTATGAGTTTATGCTTTGTGTCTATAAAAACCAACACAGACGATAAAGTTAAAGGTACTAATCTGTGACCATACATTAATTTGGTTTCTGATTCTCTTATGCCATATTAGTTTATGATTTTTATTTTGTTGGTCTAGAGTAAATTAAAGATTAATGAATGTTGAGTAGATGAATATTATTGCTTGAGAATCAATATAATGACTTCATGTTTTGCTACTAATTGAAATTTTGTTGCTAGAGACTAAGGAAGCAGTTTGCATATCCTAATTCTGCTCTTTGTGTGTGTACTGTGATTTGGATGACAAATTTCGTTTTTTAAAATTGTTTGCGGAGTTTCCTTAGAACTTCCATCAGAATCATTCTCATGGCCTCATGGGGTATTTGAACAGATAAATTCCATGAAAACATTTTCTTCGTCACTGTTTCGAAAACAACTGATATGAAGGTCATCGTTCAAAGAATCTTCCAACATAAGACGTGCGAGATGCCTACGTTTCAAACGGAGGAAGCTGCAATCGATGACTTGGAACGATTTCTGAAAAGCTTTGAACAGAAGGCTATACTGTTGTCTTAAATTATGGATTCCTCCCTGCTGAATTAAGTAACTTCTCATTTCTTGGTTCAGATATCGTATCCAATCTTAAAGAGAATCAGATCGGAGTTCGTTACAATTCCTTCCTTTCGCGTACAAATGAAAAATCTGCAGAAGATATCCTTGTATATGTGCAATGTCGATCAGGCTTTTAGGAATTCCAACGGTCAGATTTCAGATTCATTTCCAAATCTGCTGGAGTTTGAGATTGATTATTGCAATGATCTACCGGAATTGCCTGATGGGCTGTGTGATATTCTATCCCTGAAGAAACTCAACATCACCGAATGTTTTAAGCTGTCCACACTACCAGAAGAGATCGGTAAGCTGGTGAAGTTAGAAGAGCGAAGGCTTGCTTCTTGTACTGCGCTGACAGAATTGCCGGAGATGGTCACGGAGCTATCTAAGCTGAAGTTACTTGATATATCTGGCTGTCTAAGCATCACTAAATTGCCAACACAGATTGGTAAGCTATGCAACTTAGAAATGCTCGGCATGAGAGGGTGTTCTAGTTGTGAGTTACCTCAATCAATTGAAAATCTTGAGAGATTGAAGTTGGTAAAATGCGATGAAGATATAGCCTCCCATTGGGAACCTTACAAGCTCATTCTCACAAAACTTAAGGTGGAAAATATCTAAGATGATATCACCAGCTTATATTGGTTTGCAAGCCTCATTATGAGAAAATATTTCATTTTCATAAAACGATTAATAACCATCGACTTGTAATTGCATTCAAATGTTCTTTTACTATTGGGTTATTATCACTAAAGTCCCTACATTTTTATAAATTGTCATCTTTTTAAACGTCTTTACCATATTAGTCACTTTAGTACCTTATTTTTTCAAAATACATCACTTTAGTCCATTTGACCAAAAACGAAAAAAATTAAAAAGAGATTTGAACCAAGGTTGAAACTTGAAAAACCCATTAGCTCATTGTTAAAGATTTGTTGATTTAAATGTATATATATAGTTATATAATTTGTTTAAACTAATTTAAATCTATTTATATAATTTAATATAAACTCATATATATAATTTAAAGTATACTCATATTTCATAATAATATATAAAAACATATTTATGAAAATGAAAAATAAAATAACAAAACAAAAGGAAACCTAGAAAATCTAAAAAATCAAAGCCCGTAAATATTTTTCTTTTTTCCTTTTTGTGGATTTTTTTCCTTTTCAAAAAATATATTATTTTAATTTGATAAAAAAAAAACCCCCCGAAAATTAAAGCTCATAAATTGAAAAGGGAAAAAAATCAACAACAAAAATAGGAAAAATAAAATAAAATAAAATTACTTTTTTTCCTTTATTCCCTATTGTTTTGTTATTTTCTTTTTTATTTTCATAAATGGTTTTTTATATATTATTATCATATATGAGTTTATTTAAATTATATAAATATGAGTTTATTATTATTTTTATTCTATTTTTGTTGTTGATTTTTTTCCCTTTTCAATTTATGGGCTTTAATTTTCTGGGTTTTTTTTATCAAATTGAAATAATATATTTTTTGAAAAGGAAAAAAATCCAAAAAAAAAAAGAAAAAAGAAAAAAATTACGGACTTTGATTTTTTAGATTTTCTAGGTTTCCTTTTGTTTTGTTATTTTCATTTTCATTTTCATAAATATGTTTTTATATATTATTATGAAATATGAGTATATTTTAAATTATATATCAGTTTATTTTAAATTATATAACTATATATATATATATACATTTAAATCAACAAATCTTTAACAATAAGCTAGTGTAGCCTAGCTGGTTAGAGCTTGTGTTTTTCAAGTTTTGAAAAAACAAGGGACTAAAGTAACTAATATGGTAAAGACGTTTAAAAATATGACAATTCATAAAAAAGTAGGGACTTTCGTGATAATACTTTTTAACAATAAGATTATGGGTGTAATTAATGATTTGTAATTGCATTTGAATGCTCTCTTACTAGTTTACAATAAGATTTATTAGTGTAAAGCGCTTATTACCGAGCCATCTCAACTCAACTTTATCTTTATTAGTTGCGTTTTCTATGTTGAGTAGCTATACACAACAAAATTTGTCTTAATAATGTGTCATTCTGAGTTTGCCACCACTTGAGCAAAAAAATTAAACAATGTAATTCATCATTAGATGTGATTACATGTAATAACATCTTTTAAACTAAACTAGAGTAAATTCAGATAACAGGAATGCATGGAAAACGGTTAAGTGGCATTGTACAAGCTCAAGTTAGAATATACCAATAATTGTTGTGAAAGAAATAGAAATCAAATTGAATTTGAATATATAGACTTCCACATAGAAAGTAGATCCAACGAGGCTCATAAAACACAAAAACAAAGAGACTGGATTTTTATAAGGTAACTTTTTTTCAAGGCACCTGTTATACAAGGTGGCGTACATATATTTGATATCAAATTATCAATGCGAAATAAACATCACAAGAGTACAATATAAAGCAAAAAATTATAACTATAGGGTCACAAAGGGAACGGGTGGATTTACCCCCCCGACATGTAGAATATTTTACCAATTACCACTCCTTGTAAACCATAAAAGATCATATTCTTCACACCAAGGTATAAAAGCTCCGAGTTGGGATTTGGGAACATTAGAAGAGTCCGAGGATATTACTGTGTAACCGGTACGAAAAACTTCTCGATGGTATTATTATGGTGATCTACCACTCTACCAAACATTCTCTTAGCTGGATCTTCACATATTCTATGGGGTCCAAAAGAACTACATTAACGAAGAAGCTGTTGTTTCGAATTTTGTACACATGTTCTGATTAAATCGCATATACTATCTCCCCACTACTATCGATATCCAGCTCTGATTCAGAATCAAAATCATCCATATCATCATCCATGTCAAAGCTATCGTTCAATAAACAGCTAATACCATGAGTCCCAACTGCTGGTATGGAGGCCTCGGCAATTATCTGCATGATCACATCTGTACTCTGCATAGGTTGATCAAGTTCATCGTACTGGCTACCCATTTTCGTTTCATCCATAAAATCTGCAGGGAGATTCCTCAAAAACCATGGATGGTTCCTAATATCAGGAATGGTAATTCTCTGTAAACACCGGAAAAGCATGAATCATGCATGGTTAGTAACCAACATACCCCAAAAGTTAAGCCGTTAGGAAATAACTCAACAATAGTATTTAAGCACTCTAACACCCCCTCACATGCAAGACCAACGGGCGTGCCACGTGGCTCAAGCCCAAACACATATTTAAACCCATAACAAATTCATAAACAAACACAAATTCAATAACCCATGGGGACTCAAACCCAAGACTCCTGTCCTAACAAACCTCTTATACCATGTTAGTAAACCAATAGACCCAAAAACTTAAGCCGATAGGAAAGAGTCCAATAGTTTTTAAGCTCTCTAACAAGGATGACGTTTAAAACTTTAAATGACCCCAACTACAAATAGAAAGAAGACTAATTCTAACAGAAAGTTTGTTAACGATTTTGTTATTAGCAATGCAGTTGTTACAACACGGACTCAGATGGAGCAGAACATTATTCAATACGGCTTATATATCTTGTCTCTAGCTGTGATATAATCAGAGGGATAATTCAAATATCTGCAGATTAACTAAATTCTTGAGTGGGGAAAAAAGAATATCACTCACTGTTGCAGGATCACCAACAAAAATTCTAGAAATCAGATCGCGGCATTCTTGAGATATTTGAACAGCATCTGGAATGGAATATTGTACGCTGAGAATTCTCTGCATGGAAATGAGTTTAAATGTCATAAGTCAAAACAATTCAAATACAAACTCAAACAAAGAAATGCTGTAACAAGAAGGTTTAATGAATACTTGTATAGTCTTCCTGAAATCTTTTGGCTCGTCAGGATCCTCAAATGGATATGCTCCCACCAGCATTACATATAAGGTTACACCACATGACCAGACATCTGCAATCTGCGTTACAAAACAAACAAAGCAGTGGACTTTAAATAGTCATTTTATAGAATTAATGTGTGTGTGTGTGTGTGTTATATTTCAATTGAAGTATAAGAAAACCCAAAGTAAGAATAAATGAAGCAATGGAGGTGACATAATTTGAGATTAACAGAAATGCTATAAGAGAACTAAGTGGGCTCAGGGTTTTTCAAAAGCAGGATTTATAGGATATTTGTACTTGTATCCCTTAACAATCTAACCTCCGCAACCAGTTTACTAAGCAATATAATGTAACCTAACAGAAGATTATTCAGGCCAAGATCATTCATCAGCATGATGTGGAAGATATCCTCTCTTTCTGAGAGGCAGAAGTTCAACAACATTAGTCATTCTGGACAGAGATGAAAAAAAAACATACTACTACTCCATCAAGCTTGTTCTGACCATAATTGTTTACCCTCTCAAAAGGAATTGTTCAATGCTAGGGCTGAGAGGTGGAAAGAAGGGGGAAACCAGGCACATGATTAGAAACAAAGATGAGTATTTATGCCTCACTTTTCTTTAAAGACAGCCGATAGGATACAGTGACTGGCATATAGAAAGCTCTCAACAATAATACAGAATCAACAAAGACTACCCTCTTCAAAAGGTCCTTGACACTTCTGCTGCCCTGATAAGCAACAATATAGCTGCACCCCAGGTATTCTTAGCGGTTTCATCGGGGATCACATAACCCCCATGAGGGATGTAAACAGGCCAGCTAGCTTAATGCGAATTGATTTCTATCCTGTCCAAGTTCTATGCAAAAGCAAAGACCCAAAGTGAACGAACACGAGAGTGACTGGAGGGTAGTATGAAATAACCAAAAAAACTGAGGACAAAGATCATGATAAATTGGCCCAATAAAGATCTAGCACATATTTGATTGTGCTTTCACAAACAACTTCTTATCTAACACAAGGCATGATGTGATAGCCAGGGAAGCATTGACAATTTCTTTATTCAAAACAGAAAGACTTTAATAGCCATACTTGTAACCATATTTGCTAAAATGAATGGATAGTGTGTTGATTGATGCTCATAGAGGTGATTCTAAATTAAAGAAAATTTAAAATATCGATTGCCAATCTAAATTGTAAGACAAGATGTACCCCAAGTGAGACAGAGAAATAAAATATATAACAGGCATTAATACCAAAAAGATTCGAAGAAGAAACCAATTAGAAAAATTTAGTCCTTTGTACCATTGCCACCTCTCAAAGTAGGAAAGAAAGTTAAACAATATGATATCATCATTTTAGAATGCACAACTACAAAACAGTGTGCTATCTGCTACGAAACTGCCACATGACATCTCTTGGTTCAATGAATGATCCGCATACTTGAATTAACATTAACTACCTTCAAATATTAAGAAGCTATGGGTACATAAAGCTCATTAAACTATGCTGTAAGAGTATACCTTGCCATCATACTCTTGCCTCAGTAATACTTCTGGAGCAATGTATGCAGGAGTTCCCACAGTTGATTTTGGTTGTGAATGAAGAACAGAAGACTGAGGAAAAAAATCACCCACAATAAGACACAAAAGAGTTGATGTTATTAGATTGCACATTCCAAGACATCACTAATTGTTAGTATATATGTATATGAGTAATGCTACTTTGCCCAAATTTGGTGCCCAAATTATATGGCATCACTAAACTCCAATCATTTCAATCATGTAAATCTAATTCAAAAAAAAATCAAGGATGTGATATCATTTGGGTACCAAATTTGGGAAAAGTAGCATTATTGATATGTGTGTGTGTGCATATATATATATATATATATATATATATATTGTACATATTATTATTTAGGATTAGGGGTATTTTTGTAAATATGCTTCTTCTTTCTCCCCTCACTTGGCCGCACACACCTGGTTTTTTTCCTTTCTTCTCTGCTGCACTACTCCACCAAAAGCAAGATTACATCTTGCTTTTATAGCAAGGCTAGGGTTATTACAAAAAAAACCCCATGTAGTTAACAAGAGCCACCAAATAACTACTCATTCCAGCCAATGAGGGAGATACTCCATGACTCCACTACTGGGAGTCCACACTAAATGAGTAGTTATTTGGTGGCTCAAATTGTAGAATGACAATTTGATAACTACATGGGGAGTTTTTGTAATAACCCTAGCCTTGCTATAAAAGGGCTCAAATTGTAGAATGGCAATTTGATAACTACTTGGTGTAGTGTGGCCAGAAAGAAAGAAAAAAAAAAAGTGTGTGCGCGACCAAGTGAGGAGGAGAAAGAGAAGAAGCATATTTCAATAAACCCCTAACCCTAAATAATAATATATACAATATATACATATACATATATATATATATATACACTAACAGTAATCAATCAAGACTGTCAATTTTGATGTAAAGCTAACAAGTATCTTTCACAAACACACAACAAAAGTATACAATCGTTTCAACCCACAAATGAAAATGGTCAAACAAGCAAAAAACAATTTATGCCAAACATACAAAATCCAATGCTATTTTATCCTCATCTACCCCAGGAGTATAAAAACAATTACATCAAGTTGAGTGAGCAGCAGATAATGCACAAAATGTTAGGAGAGGAATTGTCATCTTTCTCCAACATTAAATAAGCAGAGATTAACACAAGACAGATAAGACAAAGAAAGTCAGCACCACCTTAGAATACCCAAAATCACATATCTTTAACCGAGGAGCTTGGCTTCCATCCAACAAAGTGTTTTCCAACTTCAAGTCCCGGTGGCATACTTGCTTCATTAAAAACACAAGAATCAGACCAAATGAATTATCTAATTTGCAGCCCAAAATATGAAAACCATAAAGTATTATGACCGAAAAAAAGGTTTATCATTAAAAAAGGGAGCACACATGAGAAAAAGGTAGTATACCATTGCATGGCAATAGCTGACTCCAGATATAAGTTGCTGGAAGAAGAAGCGAGCCTGCACCATAAGACAGAGTAAAGAAGCTATTCAAGAAGTAAACACGAGAAAGAAGAATGCAGATTTTGAAGTATGAACCTCATCCTCACTGAAGCGACCAGCATTACATATGCGCTCGAAAAGCTCTCCTCCAGATGCATATTCCATTACAATGGCCAGATGGGTAGGAGTCAAAATAACCTACAGCAGTGACATATTAAGTTACCCTTTCGCTTGAAAATGATATAATCTTCTCCAAAGGAATTATCAAAATGAACTAACCTCTTTAAACCTCACAATATTAGAATGCCTCAGTGACCTATGATTAATGATTTCTCTTTGAACATTTGCGTCTATCTGCGATACAGAGTACCACAACAAGAAAGCAAGAAGTGCTGTAAACTCCAATCATTCTTGAATCAAAATACATGCACAAAAATATGATTCGAATCAAAACAGTCTAGTCTTGGACTCCAATTCTAAACAGTGTCACATTTCCTCCTAAACCACTTATTCTGTCCTTTCATCTTTCTTGGCCAACAATAACATTTCGCAATTTCATGATCCAAACATATGATCCTTTCTTGAATGGACCTTGTCGTGAATATGACTATACATGAATTCATACTAAGAATAAAAAAGAACGCATTACATGATATTGAGTTTCTATATCTAAGAACAAAAACACACTCAGGGAAGTGGCTTACAAATGGTAGGCTACACAGTATAACCTTTAATGTAACTAATTTTTTCTGTGTAATAAAAAAGCACTAAATTATGAATTTAAAAAAAAAGAGTGATTATTGTATATAAATCATGTTATAAATGAGTAGAAAATTTTCATATTTATTTGAAGTACTGTTGTACTAAGTAAGGTCTAAGTTGGATTCAAATAATAGAATCTCATTCAATCTTAAGAAATTCAAATATGTATATATCAAATTACAGTTCATAAAATTCCACATAATCAAAGTTCTATCAACCCTGCAAGACCAAACACATACTCTTAATCATCTTAATTAAGTTCATATCCGGTCCTAGGCTAGAAGAAATTGAAGTAAATGAACAAAATTATATTTAGCAACCGAAAGATTAACTATAATCATTAAAAGCATCTATTAAGTGTGATGATTAACTAAAAATAGTAATTTCAACTTCCGATAAAATTTTACTCGAAAAAGGAAAAGAAACATTAACGTTTTTGGAAGAAGAGTTCCACTGCAGACAAAAAAAAAATCTACAAATAATTAAAAGTTAGAGAACACGTTCAAGTTAGAAGGTCCATGAAAACGGCAAGGACTAGTAAAATTCCAATATCATTAAATGCAACCAATACTATATTTAGTAAAAAATCAAAACCATCAATTGAATGACTAGAACCAACTAACCAATAACAATATTATTAATATTATCACAACGAAATTCAAGAAAAAAAACTGACCTTATCGCCTCTTTCGATGTACTTAACAGCTACAAGTTCTTTAGTGACCTTGTCTCTCATGAGCCGAGCAACGCCAAAGTTACCGGAACCGATATCTCGGACAAAATCGTATCGATCACTGTCGTGCATGATCGGCATATCCATCGCTGGTCCCATCGTTATCGTCGCCCGATCCATTTTTTCTTCCTTTTTTTTCCTTCTTTTTTTTACTTTTTTTTTTATCGATTTAGCCTTTCTCTCAAGACTCAACACGACGACATTGGATAAGATCAAAAAAAAAAAAAAAAAAAAAAAAAAAGACCACCACAAGACGACACCGTATTTAACTACTCCGCTTGATAGAGATACGAAGAAAAGGAACTAAACAGAGAGATGTGAGATGCGATTCGCTTACTTGAAGATTCTTTGTGGAGAGAGATATAGAGAGAGATATTTTTTAATAGGCGACTGGATAATATCAGTTTCTGGTAAACAGTGACGGAGAGGACTTTTTCTTTTTCTTTTTTTTCAAGAGAGGGAAAGATAGAGAGAAATGATGTTGACAAGGAAATGTTTGATAAATACAATGAGTTTTTTTGGAAGAATAAAGCGACGACGTTTTAAAGATGGTTGTCTTGTCGGTAACAATTGAGTGACTGACCGTTTACTTTCTGGACGGTTTGCTTCTTGGGCTTCTCTTCCTGGTATTAGTTAATTTTTTTTTCTTAAATGACGGAAATGCCCATCAAGTTGTCAGGAGGATAAAATAAGTGAAGAAAGTCACGTGATTGGGGGTCCAGACTCCAGACTCCAGAGAGTCGATCCTGTGTACCTTGTCGTAAAACTAAATATAGACCGTCAAATGATCCGACGGTTCTCATTCAATTACTATTAATCCATTTCTTTTATGAAAAAGAATTGAGAACAATTTTCAATTTCTATTCGTTTGTCATTGTATTAATACTAGACAATCCAAAAATTTAGTTCAAATTTCAACTCAAATGATGTAGTAATTGGTTTTTTTATTAATCATATCATCCCAATCTTCAGGTTATGTGTAGTGATGACAACTCACTTACTACATCATTTAGGTTGAAATTTGAACTAAATTTTTGGATTGTATAGCATTACTCCTTATCAATGTCTTGAAAACAAAGGAAAATTTAGGAATTTCAAGTAATGTTTACATAAATAAAGAAATAGGTGAACTTTAATATGATGCATATAGATACAGTTGATTTTCTTAAGATATATGATAATCCAATGAAACAAAAGTTAGATCGTCTAACATCAGATGAAAAGCGTAAAAAATAATAATATTTTAAGTAAATTAGATTAGAGTATATTGAAGGCAAGTTGATTATCTGAGGTCCGAATGATTCACTTTAACTAATATGCATCGAATTTATTATTTAAAAATAGATATCATTAACATATATGTGTATTTACATATATTATCAAACCAAATAAACGCTATTTGCCAATGTTAGGCATCTTCTAGCACCTACCGTAGTAAAAGATACCGATGAACCCTCTGGCTCTTTCTCGTACCCTCTGATATGGACATCCACCGATCTAAATTGAAGTCTATCGAGAGGTAGGTCAAAAGCCACGTCATCTGACGTGATCATCGGAGGTAACCGACAGGACGACATATCCTGACATGCCAGAAACACCTGTCAAACTCCAGCCAATCATAGGTCGTCGAGGGATCGCATGTGTCAGATATCAAACCTATATAAACCACTCTACTTGTAAAAGAAAGGACTTTCGGAAAAATTAGAATTTGAGAGAGAACTAATCGGGACTAACAGTTCATCCCACTAGTCCCAATCTTTATAAACGATAATCCGATCGTAATATATCAGGCTGGTTCAAGCCGCTTTCTAAGCATTTAGCCTGAGACTCATTTTCATATCTAACGACCGTTAAACTACATTATACGGTACATACATTTTATCTAATAATATCATAATATCTATCATAAGGGAGATTAAATTGTCCATCTATTGTCAATTTCTTGAAATCAAAGGAAAATTTTGGGAATTTCAAACAATATTTAGCTAGATAAAGAAATAAGTATGGACTTGGTAGAGGCAGATCTCTACCGTCGATTTTGTTAATGTATTTAAAATGTTTGATAGTCAAAGATGATAACATATGTGATGTGTAGTGAATTAGATTTGAGAGTCTCTTCAATGGAGGGCAGGCAGGCTGTCTATAGTCTTAGAAGCAATCACTAACCAATCTGTAAAAAGAATAATCGCACACCATTAATCATGTACAGCCAAAACATATGGCGGTCATGCAAGGAGCCGCCGCCCGCCGGATTAAATTCATCACATATATTTATAAAATTTGTATATTAAATTATTTATTAATATTAAATATTTATGATATTACAGTCTAATATAACCGGTTGATAAAGAGATTTCATTCGGTCTATAAATATCTTATATCTCAAATTTTTATGGAGGTTTTATAAATAATTTATATGATTGTTTGGTGTTAACAACATACCACACATTTTAGGTAGTGCGGTTGCTCAACCAATGCACGGAATAAAATATAAGATTGACTATTTTTCAATTACATCATGTTTATTTATAGATTAATTCGTTCATTGGTACCTTTATCTAGCTAAGTTCAAATTATTAGGTGTTCGCCTTTTTTTTAATATACATTCAACCGATTCTTGATTTACCTTTTTTTATATATCAACCGAAAATCAACTCCGACTATAATTTAGAGATATAATGTATAATCACATTAGTTATGAATGGATGTGATTTCTTGTTTTACCTCAAATGTTTCATAAGTTAGAAACTTAGAATCAAGATAAATGGTTATTGTGAATTAAATATCTAATTAGATTGAGGGGTCACTCAATCTTATAGATCCATTGATGTTACTATTTTATTTTATTTTTACAAACATTGATGTTACTAAGTATTTAATAATTATTGAATTCAATAAATAATTCAAATAAACTGATAATTTCATTTGTTGAACAAGATAAATTCTTGAAAAAGAGAGTCACACAACTATATCGTCTATACGAGTTCTATTTACATGGGTGGAGCTGTCTCTGCCTCTTTGGTCCAAAATTTTAGAAATATGCATTTATTAATTTTAATTTTAATATTTTACTTTAGAGAAGGGGATTCAAACTTGACCCTGATCAATGTTAGAGAAACGTGGTTACCACCTGGCTATGTACACATATGACCATAATATGCTGTGATATACCTCCCATTGTACGGAGTGGTGCGGTTTTGAATCTCACTATATACATTTTAATCATAAATAAAAGACATACATATGATGTTCCAACTGTTGGTATCTAAAGTTGTAAAACCTCAACAACAAAAAAAGTTTGCAATGTAAAGTATATTTTTTTTAAATACATCGCTTGGAGCGACTCAAATTTAAGATATTATCAATCTAAATGAACGCTCTTACCACTGAGCCATATTGGGCGGTGGTTAATAATGGCTAGTTTTTTTTTTGAAAGTATTATATAAATTCGGCTTATGAAGAGGAAGGACTAAAACCTATAACTACGTAGTGTAGGCTTTATGAATATACCACGGGACCAATCTAATCTCTTCATAATGGATAATATCAGCGACATTGATATTCAATAAATAAATTTGAAACTATCATATTATTAGATAAAAATGACAGTAATGAATGTTTAAAAGTATCAAGACACAATATTAATAAAGTTCTTTCAAACACATCCTGCACTACACAAAAACTATTATATATTAATAAAATTCTTTCGTGCCACTAATATTCATTTATAATTTATTTAAATGTTGGATCGAGAAAGAAAAATTATCTAGTCCGATTTATAGAAATTCTCTAGCTACACCCATACCCAGTGCCAGTGCCAGTGCGACCCTAAGCAACTGCCACTGCCGGACGTATTTTTTCTTATAAAAAAGGGGATATTAAGATTTTAGTCCCTCTAGTTAATGTTAATCTGGGTTTGGTCCACTAGTTTTTGGAATTACTAACTTTAGTCCATTGGTTCTCTGACAATACATATTCCAGTCCCTACCATCCAATTCCATTAGATTTCCATTGATTTCCGTTAGGTCAACAATGGCTAAAGTTAGATTTTCGTTAACTTTAGTCCACTAGTTTTTGGAATTTACTAACTTTAATCCACTAGTTTTGGGAATTTACTAACTTTAGTCCACTGGTTCTCTGATTTTCGTTGACTTAACGGAAACCGTTATAAAAGGACTAAAGTTAGTAATTTCAAAAACTAGTGGACCAAACCCAGATTAACGCTAACTAGAGGGACTAAAATCATAATAACCCTATAAAAAAATGAATGTTATATCGTAAGATGGGGTGCCAAGATTAACCAAAAACTAGTTCCTAAACATACATTTAAGCTTTTAAAGCTGTTGCTGCCCAACTTTTAAAAAGATTATAATAATATCGTGGTATTTCATTTGTTATCAGGGCTGTCAATTTGATCAATTTGATAGTTCATGGTCTTGCTCAATATGCTCTGACTCATGTTACTGATAGCTTCTGTATGCTTGGAATAATAGCTGTCAATTTGATTGCTCTTTGTATGCTCCGACTCATGTTATTGACAGTTTATGTAGTTTGAATAATTCCATGGTATTTCAATTGTTCCCTAGACTGTCAATTTGGTAGCTCTTGGTCTTGCTTAGTATACTCAGGTGTCAAGTCATTGTTTTGCTCGGTATGCTTTGAGTCAGATTACAGACAGTTTCTTTCTTTATAGATTTTGTATTGTCTGATATTCCTTAATTCAATAAAATAATTCTCATTATACTTTAAGTCATGTTACTTACGGTGTCTGTGTGGATTTTGTATTGTTTGACATGTCTCATTTCATTAAAATAATTCTCATTATGCTTTGAGTCAGGTTACTGACTGATTCTATGTGAATTTTGTGTTGTCTGATATGTCTCATTTCAATAAATTATTGACAGTTTGTGTTGATTTTATGTTCTCTCATGTACATTATTTCAATATAATAATTCTTATTATGCTTTAAGTCGGATTATTGACGGTTTGTATGAATTTTGTGTTATCTAATATTACCTCCTTTTAATAAAATAATTCAAATAATATGATAATTTAATATAATTTGTTAAAAAGGATAAATTCTTGAAGAAGAAAAAAGTTATACAACTATACGGTCCTATTTACATGTGTGGCGCAGTCTACGCATCTATGTCCAAAATTCTAAAAATATGCAATTATTGATCTACAATCAATGTTGGGCGGCAAGTTATGCATTGATTTTGTATATGATTTTTCTCCTAAACAATTATGAAATATTTATGAATCTAGGTTTATTTGATATCAATTGTTAATTTGATTGTGTAATAAAAATTAGTAATGTCACACAAAACCTCGTAGCACAGCCACACAGGTGGTGGACTGGTGGTGTACCTCCTATTATATGTAAGGGCAATTATCGATTAGGTTCTAGAATTTTTTTTTAATTTCAAGTTATTTGCGACTTTTATAAAAGTGACTAAATTGGTCCTCACATTTTTTTCAAGTGTCAAATTAGTCCCTCTCTTTTTAGAAGTGACCAAATTGGTCTCTCTAATGACTTAACGGTGTTAAATATAACAGTTGACTTTAATAATAATGAGAATCCAAATTCTCTACGACATATGGAGTTTGAGACTCCTAAGAAGTCAGAAAAGACTTCTCCGACAGTCAACCGTCCTGATGATGATTCTGATAGTCAGGATGAGATATCAGTTGAGGTGGAGGATTCAGAACCATTATCTGAGATCAGACAACAGCCAGAATCCATTGCCACCAGCAGACCGAAACGAGACATTCGGATGCTCGCCCGTTACACAGACATGGTAGCATACGCTCTTCCAGTAACTGATGATGATGTTCCGTACACCTTTAAAGAAGCTGTGCTCAGTTCGGACAGTGTCAGGTGGAAGAAGGCGATGGATGAGGAGATGCAATCACTTCATCAGAATGAAACTTGGAAGTTGACGCCACTTCCAAAAGGAAAAAGAGCTATAGGGTGCAAATGGGTCTATGCCAAGAAGGAAGGTACTCCTGGCAAAGACAACATCAAATACAAAGCCAGATTAGTAGCGAAAGGCTACGCACAGAAGGAAGGAATAGACTACAATGAGGTATTCTCACCTGTTGTCAAGCATTCATCTATTCGGATTCTATTGGCTTTGGTTGCACAATTTGATCTGGAGTTAGCTCAACTCGACGTGAAGACTGCATTCCTCCATGGTACTTTGAACGAGGAAATCTATATGTCTCAGCCAGAAGGGTTCAAAGTTCCAGGACGTGAGAATTTAGCTTGCAAGCTGAGCAAGTCTCTGTATGGTTTGAAGCAATCACCGAGACAGTGGTACAAACGGTTTGATAGCTTCATGATGACTCAGAAGTACACACGCAGTCATTTTGATCACTGTGTATACTTTCAGCAAACTCCAAGATGGTACATTTGTCTATTTGCTCTTATATGTGGATGATATGTTGATAGCATCTAAGAGCAAGGTGGAGATCGACAGGCTGAAGGCTCAATTGAGCTCAGAGTTCGACATGAAGGATCTTGGAGAGGCAAAGAAGATACTTGGTATGGAGATCAAAAGAGACCGAGCAAAAGGTACCATCTGTTTGACCCAGACTCAGTATTTGAAGACTGTACTTCAGAGGTTTGGCATTGATAGCAAGTCTAAACCTGTAAGTACACCGTTAGCTCCACATTTCAAACTGAGTGCACTGATGTCACCAACTACTGATGATGCAAAGAGGCAAATGGATCATGTTCCATATGCAAATGCTGTTGGTGCCTTGATGTATGCGATGGTGTGTACTAGACTCGACATTTCACACGCCGTAAGTATGGTAAGCCGTTACATGCACAATCCTGGTAAAGGCCACTGGCAAGCAGTGAAATGGATTCTACGGTACATTCAAGGTACTGTAGATATTGGTTTGAAGTTCGAGAGAGATCAAACAATTGACAAACATATCGTAGGATATGTTGATTCTGATTATGCTGGTGATCTTGATAAACGCCGATCTACTACTGGTTATGTGTTCACTATGGCAGGAGGACCAGTAAGTTGGAGATCAACTTTACAGTCAACAGTGGCTTTGTCTACTACTGAGGCAGAGTATATGGTTGTAACAGAAGCTTTCAAAGAAGCCATTTGGTTTCGTGGTTTGATCAGGGACTTGGGTATTGTTCAGGAAAACATGGAGATTTTCTGCGATAGCCAGAGTGCCATTTGTTTGGCAAAGAACCAGGTCCATCATAGTCGCACCAAGCATATAGACGTCCGTTACCACTTTATTCGTGAAATAGTAGATGAATGGAATATTCTACTTCAGAAGATTGGAACTGCAGACAATCCTGCAGATATGTTAACAAAAGTGGTAACAGGGATCAAGTTCCAACACTGTATGGACTTGATCAATATCCTAAAGGGCGTAATGGAGGCAGCATCGATTGGTGGATTCTCGCCAAGGTGGAGATTGTTGACAAATTGGCTCACTTCCACCTACCACACCCTTCACCTACCACCCACCAACTCCTTGAATGTATATTGTTGACAATGGGAAAAAAACCAAACCACCATGTTGAAAATGGGGGATGGTTGTCTCTGTCTTTCCCCTATAAATAAAACCCTCAGCAAGACAATAATATCAGAGAGGAAAACAAGCAGCAGAGAAGCAAAGCTTCCAGAGAGAGTTCTTGAGAGTTTTAGAGAAAAAAACTCTGTTTTCTGTAATTCTGAAATATATTTGTTTGCTGCCTCCCGTGGACGTAGGTAATTGTCGAACCACGTAAATATCTGTGTCTTTGTGTTGTGTGCATTTTTCTGTTTAATTTCTGGCCATTTCCGCAACAAATTGGCAAAGACAACATCAGATACAAAGCTAGATTAGTTGCGAAAAGCTACGCACAGAAGGAAGGAATAGACTACAATGAGGTATTCTCACCTGTTGTCAAGCATTCATCTATTCGGATTCTATTGGCTTTGGTTGCACAATTTGATCTGGAGTTAGCTCAACTCGACGTGAAGACTGCATTCCTCCATGGTACTTTGAACGAGGAAATCTATATGTCTCAGCCAGAAGGGTTCAAAGTTCCTGGACGTGAGAATTTAGCTTGCAAGCTGAGCAAGTCTCTGTATGGTTTGAAGCAATCACCAAGACAGTGGTACAAATGGTTTGATAGCTTCATGATGACTCAGAAGTACACACGCAGTCATTTTGATCACTGTGTATACTTTCGCAAACTCCAAGATGGTACATTTGTCTATTTGCTCTTATATGTGGATGATATGTTGATAGCATCTAAGAGCAAGGTGGAGATCGACAGGCTGAAGGCTCAATTGAGCTCAGAGTTCGACATGAAGGATCTTGGAGAGGCAAATAAGATACTTGGTATGGAGATCAAAAGAGACCGAGCAAAAGGTACCATCTGTTTGACCCAGACTCAGTATTTGAAGACTGTACTTCAGAGGTTTGGCATTGATAGCAAGTCTAAACCTGTAAGTACACCGTTAGCTCCACATTTCAAACTGAGTGCACTGATGTCACCAACTACTGATGATGCAAAGAGGCAAATGGATCATGTTCCATATGCAAATGCTGTTGGTGCCTTGATGTATGCGATGGTGTGTACTAGACCCGACATTTCACACGTCGTAAGTATGGTAAGCCGTTACATGCACAATCCTGGTAAAGGCCACTGGCAAGCAGTGAAATGGATTCTACGGTACATTCAAGGTACTGTAGATATTGGTTTGAAGTTCGAGAGAGATCAAACAATTGACAAACATAACGTAGGATATGTTGATTCTGATTATACTGGTGATCTTGACAAACGCCGATCTACTACTGGTTATGTGTTCGCTATGGTAGGAGGACCAGTAAGTTGGAGATCAACTTTACAGTCAACAGTGGCTTTGTCTACTACTGAGGCAGAGTATATGGCTGTAACAGAAGCTTTCAAAGAAGCCATTTGGTTTCGTGGTTTGATCAGGGACTTGGGTATTGTTCAGGAAAACATAGAGATTTTCTGCGATAGCCAGAGTGCCATTTGTTTGGCAAAGAACCAGGTCCATCATAGTCGCACCAAGCATATAGACGTCCGTTACCACTTTATTCGTGAAATAGTAGATGAAAGGAATATTCTACTTCAGAAGATCGGAACTGCAGACAATCCTGCAGATATGTTAACAAAAGTGGTAACAGGGATCAAGTTCCAACACTGTATGGACTTGATCAATATCTCTCGAGCTCGTAGCGCCTAAAGGGCGTAATGGAGACAGCATCGATTGGTGGATTCTCGCCAAGGTGGAGATTGTTGACAAATTGGCTCACTTCCACCTACCACACCCTTCATCTACCACCCACCAACTCCTTGAATGTATATTGTTGACAATGGGGAAAAAACCAAACCACCATGTTGAAAATGGGGGATGGTTGTCTCTGTCTTTCCCCTATAAATAAAACCCTCAGCAAGGCAATAATATCAGAGAAAACAAGCAGCAGAGAAGCAAAGCTTCCAGAGAGAGTTCTTGAGAGTTTTAGAGAAAAAACTCTGTTTTTTGTAATTCTGAAATATATTAGTTTGCTGCCTCCCGTGGACGTAGGCAATTGCCGAACCACGTAAATATCTGTGTCTTTGTGTTGTGTGCATTTTTCTGTTTAATTTCTGGCCATTTCCGCAACATGTTATGCATTGATTTTGTATATGAATTTTCTCCTAAACAATTATGAAATATTTATGAATCTAGGTTTATTTGATATCAATTGTTAATTTGATTGTGTAATAAAAATTAGTAATGTCACACAAAACCTCGTAGCACAGCCACACAGGTGGTGGACTGGTGGTGTACCTCCTATTATATGTAAGGGCAATTATCGATTAGGTTCTAGAATTTTTTTTTAATTTCAAGTTATTTGCGACTTTTATAAAAGTGACTAAATTGATCCTCACATTTTTTTCAAGTGTCAAATTAGTCCCTCTCTTTTTAGAAGTGACCAAATTGGTCTCTCTAATGACTTAACGGTGTTAAATATAACAGTTGACTTTAATAATTTTAGTTAAAGTACGTAAATACCATTTATTTGTCGTATTATAGTAAAGTTATTTTGTCTTTGTGCATTAAATTCTCCATTATAATTACAATAAAATCTAAAAATATTATTAATGAAACACCATTTGTACCTTTCTTTAATTAAAATTCTCTAAAAAAATCTAAAAATATTTTAATAAGACAATGTCAATTATACTTTTATATTTTTAAATAAAGTTCCCGTTCATTTTCAGTTTAGTCTTTTTATCACTTTTATATAATATTGTTTTTTTTGTTAATATTATACAAGTGATGTTTTCAAAATTATTTAAAAATCAAAACACACAAATAAAATAAACAAAAATATACATGTGCTAAAAAAAACGGTGCATGCGTTAATATTATATTGTTTAGGAATAAAATACAATTTTACCCCTACACAGTTAAAGTTGACGGATAGAACTTAGTTAGAGGGACTAATTTGGTACTTGGAAAAAATGTAAGGACCAATTTGGTCACTTTTGTAAAAGTCGGAAACAACTTAAAATTTTAAATAAAGTCCAGGACCCAATTGGTAATTGCCCTATATATAATGGTGCGGACAGAGCTGGTCCTGATTTTCTTATGATCCAGAGCAAAAATCTAAAATGAGGTTGTTTGTTTATATTCATTATTTATAGTTTTTTTTTTAATATTTATATCACATTGTTGAAATTTAATGGTATTTATTGAATTTTAAAGTAATTTTGTCCATAAATGATATAAAAAATGAAAACAAAAATTGAAAATTTTCAAATACAAAAACTATTTTTTTTTTACTTTTTTGAAGAAATAAACTTAAAGAATAACAAAATATCTGGAAAAAATAATTCTTAAATTGAAAATTTCTCAAATTTTTACGAGGCGTATATTTTAATTTTCTTATGACATATGCAAAAGAACGATCCATTCACTGGTGAGTGGTGCCGGCAGTGAGACTAGGAGATCGAGATTCGAGATAAAGTATAACGAGTCAATTAGGATGTAGGATGTAGTATGTAGAAATTAGAGAAAAATAAAATGGAGAGAAAATAAGGATATAAAAATGAGATTATGAAAATATGCGGTGTTGAGTCAGAGAATGAGTCAGAGAAAGAGAGGGGGAAATTAAAAATACTAAAGTTTGAAACCCTAAATTGTTTGTTTGATGCACATTTGGGCTTTGACCCAATTTTTATTTGCATGTTTTCTATATATTTTTTGTTGTTGGGCTGATTTGAAATAAAATTAATATGCCCATCAATCCATTGTTTAAACTAATAACAAGTAACTGTAATTGAGCATTTTTAAAAATATGAGATTGTGTCTTTGTCTGAAATAAAAATAAATAGGAAACAAATAAAAATAAATGGGTCCTAATTGAAGAATCATTTCATGTAAATCAAGGTCCATTTTTTAAAGGGCATGGGACGACCGTCGCTATAGAAAGACCTAGGGTCTGCCCTGCGTGCGGGTCTGAGTCTCACCATACATATTTTTTTAAGTATGTGTAATAGGTATTTTAAAAAAAAACTATATATTACAATATTTCACGATTTGAGGATGAAAGTATGACTCGAACCCGCAATTTTATGGATGCAGGTGTAAGAGGCTCACCATTGAGCTAACCTCATATTGTCTACGCATGATGAGTTTTCTCTCTCTTAATCGTAGATATACGAGCTGTATATAAGCTTTTCCGACCGTTCTATGACTAAATTTTTTATAATACTTAAAAAAAGTTAGTAATGTGTCTAATAATTTTTTTAAAATATATCACTTGAAGTGACGACAATTCAAATCTGAGATATTACCAAACTAAATGAGTGCTCTCACCTCTGAACCACATGAGCAATGTCTAATATTAACGACATGCATATTCTATATATAAATTTGAAACTATCGTATTATTAGATAAAAATGATAGTAATGAATGTTTAAAAGTATTCAGACACAATATTACTAAATCATTTTACCTAATAATATCATAATATCTATCCTAAGAGAAATAAGAAATTACATTCTCCATCTATGGTCACTTTCTTGAAATCAAAGGAAAATATCTTCAATCGAGAGCAGGCAGGCTGGCTGTAGTGTTGAAGGAATCACCTTAACCGATCTGTAGACTGTAGATGAGATTTTTTTTTTTTTTGTTTGACAGCTCCAATGAGCAAACAGGGAAACAGGGAAACAACTGGGAGAAAACAAAGCATAAGGAAAGAGACTAAGCACTAGCTCTGCATCACTGTAGATGAGATGGAATTGCCTAAAATAGTACATTCCATTAATCATGTACCGCCAAACAGATGGCGGTCATGCAACGGAATAGTAAAATAAAATTCCTCATATATATTTATAAAATATGTAATAGAGCTACGAGGGAACATACTTGGTAAAGTGCTCTGAAATATAGTAAATTATTTATTAATATTAAGTGTTTATAATATCACACATTAATATAACCAGATGATAAAAAGCGTTTATTCGGTCTATAAATATCTTATATCTCACATTTTTATGAAATTCTTTATAAACAATTTATATGATTGTTTGGTATTAACAACGTATCACATCTTCGATGGCCGAATATATATTCTAAGTAGTGCAACCAATGCAAGGCATAAAATATGAGATTGGCGTATTTTTCAATTACATCATATGCATTTGTAGATTAATTCGATTATAGATACATTTCTCTAGGTTCAAACTTTTAGGTGCCGGTCTTTTTTTAATATATATTCAACCGCTTCTTGATTTACCTTTTTTTTTATCTTAACAGAAAATCAACTCCGACAAGAATATAGAGATATAATGTATAACCACTTGAGTTATGAATGAATGTGACACAATATTAATAAAGTTCTTTCAAACATATCCCGCACTACATAAAGACTATTATATATTAATAAAATTCTTTTATACTACTAATATTTATTTATAAAAAATGTATTTATGATGTATATAAATGTTTGATAGAAAAAAATTATCTAGTCCAATTTATACAAATTATCTAGCTACAAATTATCTAGTCCCATTTTTTCTTATAAAAAAATGAAAGTTATATTGTAAGTTGGGGTGCCAAGATTGACGAAAAACTAGTTCCTATACATACATTTAAGCTTTTAAAGCTGTTGCTGCCCAACTTTTAAAAAGTTTACAACAATATCGTGTTATTTCATTTGTTATCATGGCTGTCAATTTGATCAATATGATAGTTCGCGGTCTTGCTCAATATACTCCTACTCAGGTTACTGATAGCTTATGTATGGTTGGAATAATAAGTGTCAATTTGATTGCTCTTTGTATGCTATGACTTAGGTTATTGACAGTTTATGTAGTTAGAATAATTCCACGGTATTTCAATTATTCCCAAGATTGTCAATTTGGTAGCTCTTGGTCTTGTTCAGTATACTCAGGTGACAAGTTATTCTTTTGCTCGGTATGTTTTGAGTCAGACTACTCACAGTTTCTTTGTGGATTTTGTATTGTCTGATATGTCTCATTTTAACAAAATAATTCTCATTATGCTTTGTGTTAGGTTATTGACAGTTTCTGTGTAGATTTTGTATTGTCTGATATGATATGCCTCGTTTCAATAAAATAATTCTTATTATACTTTGAGTCAGGTTACTGACAATTTCTGTGTGGAATTTTGTGTTGTCTGATATGATATGCCTCGTTTCAATAAAATAATTCTCATTATGCTTTGAGTTAGGTTACTGACTGTCTCTATATGGATTTTGTATTGTCTGATATGTCTCATTCTAATTATTACTGACAGTTTGTGTTGATTTTATACTGTCTCATATGTATTATTTCAATACAAATAATTCTTATAATACTTTGAGTCAGCTTATTGACGGTTTGTGTGAATTTTATGTTGTTTAATTAGGGATGGCAAAATTCCCCGCAGGAACCCGCACTTTTGGGGTGGGGATGGGGATGTATAGTTTAATCCGCAATGGGTATGGGGCGGGGATGGGTTTTATACTCTCCGCCCCACCCCGCCCCGCTTAAAATAATACTTAGTTAAACTACGTAGTTTCAAAAAAAAATATCTAAAAAAGGAAATATGTAAATAGATTAACCCTAATTTTACATATCTTTATCGTTATTTAACATAAAGTGACAAAACAAAATACTATTAAAAAAAACCCTAGCTGCTAACTGTAACAAAGTCTCTAATCCTCAAACACTCGAATCGCCATCCCTAAATATAGTTGGTCGTACGAAGAGAGAACTAGAGAAATAAATGCAACTATTAGATGATTAACATTATGGATTTCGAATATTTTGACCTCATACTTTATGTTTATGTTTGAAAATGATTGAATTTTATGAGATGTTTTTCAACAGTTTCTTGGAATTATTTATTACTTTATATTTTTTATCATATTCAATAGTTATATATTTGTTATTTTAATAATAAAAAATTTATAAATAGGGTTAATGGGTGGGGATATGGAATGCACTCTATGTTGTACCATTCCCCGCCCCAACCCGCTCCATCTATAATGGGGTTTTATGAGGGGATAGATTTTTAAAAAATAAATGGGGTGTGGTGCAGGGAAGGCCACCCGCCCACGAACCCGTCCTATTGACATCCCTATGTTTAATAGACCTCATTTTAATAAAATAATTTAAATAAAATGATAATTTAATTTAATTCGTTAAAAAGGATAAATTCTCGAAGTAAAAAAAATTCACAACTATACATTCCTATTTACAAGAAAAACTTGCATACACCCTAACCAATAGATACATACCATGTGGTATTGAGAATTCATTTGATTGGGTTTTTTTACCACATAATATATATCCATTGGACGGATGCATTGCAATGGGTGCATGCAAGATTTTCTCCGTATTTACATTGGTGGCGCAGTCTACGCATCTATGTCCGAAATTCTAAAAATATGCAATTATTGATCAACAATCAATGTTGGGCGGTGTGTTTACCACCTAGCCGCCACCGCAATATGCATTGATTTTGTATATGATTTTTCTCCTAAACAATTATGAATCTAGGTTTATTTGATATCAATTGTCAATTTGACTGTGTAATAAAAGTCAGTAATGTCACACGTAACCTCTTAGCACAGTCACACATGTGGTAGTGTACCTCCTATTATACATAATAATGTGGGTAAAGTTGATCTTGATTTTTTTTTATGATTCGGAGCAAAAATCTAAAATGGAGTTATTTGTTCATATTCATTATTTACAGTTTTTTAAAATATTTATATCACATTTATTGAAATTTAATGGTATATATTGAATTTTGAAATAATTTTTTCCATGGATGATATAAAGAATGGAAAAAATTTAAAAAATTTTGAATACAAAAACTATTTTTTTATGACTTTTTTGAAGAAATAAACTTAAAGAATAATGTAATATCGGGAAAAAATAATTTATAAATCCGAAAAATTCTCAACATTTTATGAGGTATATATTTTAATTTTCTTATGACATATGCAGAATAACGAACCCTACACTGGTGAGTGGTACTGGTAGTGAGACTTGGAGATCAAGATTCGAGATAGAGTATAAGGAGTCAACTAGGATTTAATATGTAGAAATTAGAGAAAAATAAAATGAAGAGAAAATAAGGATATAAAAATGAGATTATGAAAATATACGGTGTTGAGTCGGAGAAAGAGAGAGGGGAAAATTAAAAATATGAAAGTTTGAAACCCTAAATTGTTTGTTTGGTGCACATTTGGGCTTTGACCCAATTTTTATTTACATGTTTTCTATATATTTTTTGTCTTTTTTTTAACAAACAATTTGGTTGATCCGAAATAAAA
Source organism: Dipteronia sinensis (assembly GCA_033220585.1). Classification (NCBI taxonomy): domain Eukaryota; kingdom Viridiplantae; phylum Streptophyta; class Magnoliopsida; order Sapindales; family Sapindaceae; genus Dipteronia; species Dipteronia sinensis. Next base: position 3,748,094 of record CM065638.1, on the reverse strand, counting down.
GTGAATATGACCATCAATTCATCGTTAAAACTAATAACAAGTAACTGTAATTGGACATTTTTTAAAATATGAAATTGTGTCTTTGTCTCAAATAAAAATTAATATGAAACAAATAAAAATAAATAGGCCCTAATTGAATACTCATTTCATATAAATCAACGCCTCTCTTTTAAAGGGCACGGGGCCGTCGTCCCTAGGTGCATGCCCGAATCTCAGTATACATATTTTATAAGTATGTGTGATGGATATTTTATATATATATATATATATATATATATAACTATGTATTACAATATTTCACGATTTGGGGATGAGAGCATGACTCAACCCCGCAACTGTATGGATGCAGGTGTGAGAAGGCTTACCATTGAACTAACATCATATCGTCTATACGTGATGAGTTTTCTCTCTTGTAATCATAGATATACGAGCCGTATATATACTTTTCTGACCGTTCTATGACTAAATTTTTTATAATATTTAAAAAAATGTTTAAAAAAGATAGTAATGTCTAATAATTTTTTTAAAATATCACCTAAAGTGACAATAACTCAAATCTGATATATTGCCAAACTAAATGAGCACTCTCACATGTGAACCACATGAGCGATGGTTTGCGATGTCTAAATATTAACCACTTGGATAATCTATGGATATTCTATATATAAATTTGAAACTATCATATTATTAGAAAAAATGATAGTAATGAATGTTTAAAAGTATTAAGACACAATATTAATAAAGCATTTTACCTAATAATATCATAATATCATAATATATCTTCTAAGAGAAATAAGAAATTACATTGTCCAATTATTATATATACTAAAACAAGACTTGAGATTTTAAACAGTGAAATTGGTGATAATTTTAATTTATTTACAAAAATGCTATTATAGTTTATTTACAAAAATGCCATTAAGTTAATTTTGATTTATTTATAAAAATACCATCACGGTTTATTTACAAAAGTGCCATTGCATATATAATAATAATATTATTAATTAATATATATACTAAATAATTAAATAATTAATATTAATATTTACAAAAATACCATTGAATATTATAAATTAGGCATGACGCCGGTTCCGGATCCGGTTTCGGCAGTTCCTGTTCCTTTTTTTTTAATTTTTATTTAATCTTCTTTCATAAAAAAAAATTAGATATGTAAAATTGTAATTTGTAAATGCATTTTATTGGGTCACTCGCAAAATAAAATAAAGTAAATAAATGTATTTTATTGGTTTAATCAATTTAAAAAAAAATTAAAGTTGGAACCGCCCGGTTCGAACCGGGCGGTTCCTTTAAAAAGAGAACTGGAACCGGAACCGAAACCGAAACTAGGACCACCCTGGTACCGGTTCTGGTCCGGTTCCGAAACCGGAACAGAAAAAATAGGTTCGGATTTTCCTTCGGCGGTTCCGGTTGGGTTCGGTTCGCCGGTTCGCCGACTCGAATCGAACCGAACCGGTGTCATGTCTATTATAAATTGAATTGTTCACATGAACAGTGAAATTGAATGGATTTCTACTTATCTACAAAAATACCATTGAACAGTAAAATTAAATAGATTTATATTTATCCAAAACAAGACTTTCAATTTCAAACATTGAAATTGAATTGAATTTTGATTTATTTACAAAAATACCATTGCAGTTTATTTACAAGAATGTTATTGAATATAATAATAATAATAATATTATTATTATTATATTAATATATATACTAAATAATTAAATAATTAATATTAATATTTACAAAAATACCATTGAATATTATAAATTAGGCATGACGCTGGTTCCTATTCCGGATCTGGTTCCTGTCCGGTTCCTACGGTTCATGTTCCTCTTTTTTTTTTCTTTTTTTTTAAATTTTTATTCAATCTTATTTCATAAAAAAATTAGATATGTAAAATTGTAATTTATAAATGCATCTTATTGGGTCACCCACAAAATAAAATAAAGTAAATAAATTATTTTATTGGTTCAATTAATTTTTTTTTAAAAAAAAAAATTAAAGTTGGAACCACCATGTTCGAACCGGAACCGAACCATCGGTTCCGGTTCGGTTCGAACAGAACCGGAACCGGAATCGAATCATCGGTTCTGGTTCGGTTCAAACAGAACCGGAACCGCCCGGTTCGAACCGGGCGGTTCCTCTAAAAAGAGAACTGGAACCGGAACCGAAACCGAAACTAGGACCACCCTGGTACCGGTTCTGGTCCGGTTCCGAAACCGGAACAGAAAAAATAGGTTCGGATTTTCCTTCGGCGGTTCCGGTTGGGTTCGGTTCGCCGGTTCGCCGACTCGAACCGAACCGAACCGGTGTCATGTCTATTATAAATTGAATTGTTCACATGAACAGTGAAATTGAATGGATTTCTACTTATCTACAAAAATACCATTGAACAGTAAAATTAAATAGATTTATATTTATCCAAAACAAGACTTTCAATTTCAAACAGTGAAATTGAATTGAATTTTGATTTATTTACAAAAATACCATTGCAGTTTATTTACAAGAATGTTATTGAATATAATAATAATAATATTATTATTATTATTATATTAATATATATACTAAATAATTAAATAATTAATATTAATATTTACAAAAATACCATTGAATATTATAAATTAGGCATGACGCTGGTTCCTATTCCGGATCTGGTTCCTGTCCGGTTCCTACGGTTCATGTTCCTCTTTTTTTTTCTTTTTTTTTTAATTTTTATTCAATCTTATTTCATAAAAAAATTAGATATGTAAAATTGTAATTTGTAAATGCATCTTATTGGGTCACCCACAAAATAAAATAAAGTAAATAAATTATTTTATTGGTTCAATTAATTTTTTTTTTTAAAAAAAATTAAAGTTGGAACCACCATGTTCGAACCGGAACCGAACCATCGGTTCCGGTTCGGTTCGAACAGAACCGGAACCGGAATCGAATCATCGGTTCTGGTTCGGTTCAAACAGAACCGGAACCGCCCCGATACCGGTTCCGAAACCGGAACAAGAAAAATCGGTTCCGGTTCCGGTTCAGGTTCGGTTCACCGGTTCGAACCGAACCGGCGTCATGTATATTATAAATTGAACTGTTCACATGAACAGTAAAATTGAATGGATTTCTACTTATCTATAAAAATACCATTGAACAGTAAAATTAAATAGATTTCTATTTATCTATAAAAATGTCATTAAACAATAAATTGAATAGATTTCTATTTAGCTATTGAACTGTTCTTTAAACTAAAACACAACTTTCAATTTCAGTGTTCATATGAACACTGAAATTGAATAGATTTCGGTTTATTACAAAAATGTCATTTCTACTTATCTATAAAAATGTCATTGAACAGTAAAATTAAATAGATTTTTATTTATCTACAAAAATACCATTAAACAGTAAATTGAATAGATTTTTGTTTAGCTATTGAACTGTTCATATGAACAATGAAATTGAATGGATTTCTATTTATTCACAAAAATGTCATTGAACAGTAAAATTAAATAGATTCATATCTTCACATATTAATATTCAATCATTTTAATTTTTTCTGTGTCATAATTTAGATAAATAAAATTTATTAAAATTGAATAATTCTCGCAGCAAAGCGCTGGTCGATTTACTAGTGTCTATCTATGGTCGCTTTATGAAATCCAAGGAAAATCTCTTCAATCGGGAGCAGTCTCCTTAACCAATCTGTAGATGAGATTGAATTGCCTAAAAACAGTGGATTCCATTAATCACGTACAGCCAAACAGATGGCAGTCATGCAACGGAGTAGTAGGATAAAAAATTTCTCACATTTATAAAATACCTATCAGAGCTAAGAGGGAACGTGCTTTGGAACTATAGTAAATTATTCATTAATATTAAGTGTTTATAATATCATAATCCAATATAACTGGTCGATAAAAAACTTTGATTCTGTCTATAAATATCTTATATCTCAAATTTGTACAAAAATTTTTATAAACAATTTATATGACTGTTTGGTGTCAACAATGTACCACATCTTCAATGGTCGAATGTATATTTTAAATAGTGCAACCAATGTAAGGCATAAAATATGTGATTAGCGTATTTTTCAATTACATTATATGCATTTATAGATTAATTCGTTCATAGATACATTTCTCTAGGTTCAAACTTTTAGGTACCGGTCTTTTTTTAATATATATTCAACCGCTTCTGGATTTACTTTTTTTTTTATATTAACATAAAATCAACTCCGACAACAACATAGAAGTATAATGTATAACCGCTTGAGTTATGAATGAATGTGACACATATTAATAAAGTTCTTTCCAACACATCCTGCACTATACAGAGACTATTATATATTAATAAAATTCTTTCATAGTACTAATATTTATTTATAAAAAATGTATTTATAATGTATATAAATGTTTGATAGAAAAAAAAATTATCTAGTCCAATTTATACAAATTCTCTAGCTACAAATTATCTAGTCCTATTTTTTCTTATAAAAAAAATGAATGTTATATTGTAAGATGGGGTGCCAAGATTAACGAAAAACTAGTTCTTATACATACATTTAAGCTTTTAAAGCTGTTGCTGCCAACTTTTAAAAAGGTTATAATAATATCGTGGTATTTCATTTGTTATCATGGCTGTCAATTTGATCAATTTGATAGTTCGGGGTCTTGTTCAATATACTCCGACTCAGGTTACTGATAGCTTCGGTATGGTTGGAATAATATCTGTCAATTTGATTGCTCTTTGTATACTCTTCTATATGGTTTGAATAATAGCTGTCAATTTGATTGCTCTTTGTATGCTCTGACTCAGGTCATTGACAGTTTATGCAGTTAGAACAATTCCATGGTATTTCAATTGTTCCCAAGATTGTCAATTTGGTAGCTCTTGATCTTGCTCAGTATACTCAGCTGTCAAGTTATTGTTTTGCTCGGTATGCTTTGAGTCAGGTTACTGACAGTTTATTTGTGGATTTTGTGTTATCTGATATGTCTCATTTCTATAAAATAATTCTTATTATGTTTTGAGTCATGCTACTGACAATTTCTGTGTAGATTTTATGTTGTCTGATATAATATGCCTCATTTCAATAAAATAATTCTCATTATGGTTTGAGCCAGGTTACTAATAGTTTCTGTATGGATTTTGTATTGTCCGGCATGTCTCATTTCAATAAAATAATCTTCATTATACTTTAAGTCAGGTTACTAACTGTTTTTATGTGGATTTTGTGTTGTCTGATATGTCTCATTTTAATAAATTATTGATAGTTAATGTGGATTTTGTGTTGTCTCATATATATTTTTTCAATATAATAATTCTTATTATACTTTGAGTCTTATTATTGAAGGTTTGTGTGGATTTTGTGTTGTTAATATACCTCATTTTAATAAAATAATTTAAATAAACCGATAATTTAATTTAATTTATTAAAAAGGATAAATTCTTGAAGAAAAAAAAGTTACGCAACTATACGGTCCTATTTACATGGGTGGCGGCGTGGCGCAGTCTACGCATCTATGTCCAAATTCCAAAATTCTAAAAATATGCAATTATTGATCAACAATCAATGTTGGGCGGTGTGTTTGCCGCCACCGCAATATGCATTGATTTTGTATATGATTTTTCTCCAAAACAATTATGAATCTAGGTTTATTTGATATCAATTGTTTATTTGATTGTGTAATAAAAGTCAGTAATGTCGCGCATAACCTCTTAGCACAGCCACGGACGTGGTGGTGTACCTCCTATTATACGTAATGGTACATGCAGAGTTGATCCTGGCTTTTTATAATCCGAAGTAAAAATCTAAAATGAGGTCATTTGTTCATATTCATTATTTATAGTTTTTTTTTTATAATATTTATATCATATTCAACTAGGATGTAGTATGTAGAAATTAGAGAAAAATAAAATGAAGATAAAATAAGGATATAAAAATGAAATTATGAAAATATGCGATGTTGAGTCGGACAAAGAGAGAGGGGAAAATTAAAAATATGAAAGTTTGAAACCCTAAATTGTTTGCTTGGTGCACATTTGGGCTTTGACCCAATTTTTATTTGCATGTTTTCTATATATTTTTTGTCTTTTTTTTAACAAACAAACAATTTGGCTGATCTGAAATAAAAGTAATGTGCCCATCAATCCATCTTTAAAACTAGTAACAAGTAACTGTAATAGGGTATTTTTTTAAATATGAAATTGTGTCTCTGTCTGAAATAAAAATAAATATGAAACAAATAAAAATAAATAGGCTCTAATTGAATACTCATTTCATGTAAATCAAGGGCAATTTTTAAAGGGCACGGGCGGCCGTTCCTTTAGAAAGGCCTCGGGCCGACCCTGTGTGTAGGTCTGAGTCTCAGTATACATATTTTATAAGTATATGTGATGAATATTTTTTATATATAAAAAATATTATATATTACAATATTTTACGATTTGGAGATGAAAACATGATTCGAACTCATAACTTTATGGATTCATGTGTGATAGACTTACTATTGAGCTAACCTCGTATTGTCTATACGTGATGAGTTTTCTCTCTTGTAATCATAGATATACAAGCTTTATATATACTTTTATGACCGTGCTATGACTAAATATTTTATAATACTTAAAAAAAAAAGTTAAAAAAAGTTAGTAATGTCTAATAATTTTTAAAAAATATATAACTTGAAGTGATAATAACTCAAATCTGAGATATTGATGAGATATTGATAAACTAAATGAACACTTTCACCTTTGAACCACATGAGCGATTGTTTGTAATGTCTAAATATTAACGACATGGATATTCTAGAAATAAATTTGAAACTATCATATTATTAGATAAAAACGATAGTAATGAATGTTTAAGGCTATGTTTGGTAGGAGTGAGAGAGAGTAGGAGGGATGGATAGATTAAGGGGGAGAGAGAGTAGGAAGGATGAAGAGGATAATATAAATCCTTCGTGTTGTTTGGTAAGTTAGGAAGGATGGAAGATAAGTCTTCATCCCTTTGTTTGGTATTGAAAGGGGAGTTGAATGGATGGATTCATATATAATTATAAATTTACTATATTACCCACACAAAAAGTCAGACAAAATTGGAAGGTAATGAAAATTGGGAGGGTAATGTTGTCTTTCTTCCTGCCAATTTTCCAAAAAATGTATATTTTCCTTCAGATCCGTCCTATGAGTGAAGGACTCATTTTGGTGGGCCCTAAAGGAGATCAAATCTCTCCTCTTCTTCTGTCCTCTCCCTTTTCTATCCAACCAAACAATGGACTTGACCTCTCCTCCCAACCCTCTCCCTCCAACCCTCTCCTTCCCTCCATCTCTCTTTCATACCAAACAAAGCGTAAAAGTATTAAGACACAATATTAATAAATCATTTTATCTAATAATATCATAATATCTATCATAAAAGAAATTACATTGTCCATCTATGGTCAATTTCTTGAAATTAAAGGAAAAATTTGGGAATTTCAAGCAATATTTAGCTAAATAAAGAAATAGGTATCGACCTGGCAGATCTCTACCGTTGATTTTGTTAATGTATTTAAAATGTTTGATAGTCAAAGATGATAACATATGTGATGTGTAGTGGATTATATGAGAATCTCTTCAATCGAGAGCAGGCATGCTGGCTCTAGTGTGTTGAAGGAATCACCTTTAACTAATCTGTAGATGAGATTGAATTGCCTAAAAACAGTAGATTCCGCCATATACCGCCAAACAGATGGCGGTCATGTAACGGATCATTAGGATAAAATTTTTCACACATATTTATAAAATATGTATCACTGCTGAGAGGAAACGTGTTTTGAACTATAGTAAATTATTCATTACTATTAAGTGTTTATAATATTGCAGTTCAATGTAACATATCGATAAAGAAGTGTTCATTTGGTCTATAAATATTTTCTATCTCAAATATTTCTTTATTTTTTTATAAATAATTTATAGGAATATTATCATTTAAGTCTTTATATTTTTTGAATTGTCTATTTTTTACTTATATATTTAATTTTCTTTGGATTAGTTCCTATATTTTCAATAAAATACTCAATTTGATCCCTCTAACCATATTTTTAACTGTAAACGGTCACAGAACACATTGAATGACTATTTGACCCATATACATTTATTTTATTTTTAAAAATAAAAAAAGAAAATTTACAGAAAAAAAAGTTGGGGATCCGTATTCAATGTCCACATTCTATTTCATATTTCAAATGATGGACGGTGGAGATCCAGATCACTACCAAATCAAAAAAAAAAATTGAAAAAAAAAATTAAAAAAAAAAAGATTACATCAAACCACACAAATCAATCCCTTGTTTATCATCATCATTACTAGAAAAAAAAATCTCCATTTCAATAAAATTCATCCCAAAACACCAAAAATCCATCTCAGTTCATCATCATGATCATCAATCTCAAACAACAACACCAGTCTCAAACCATTATTTATTTTTACAATTAGACATTTAAGAAATAATAATAATAATAAATGATTTTTATGGATGGAAACCCAATCTGGAGATTGGATCTCTATCTTGCTGTCATTCCAGACCAGAGCTTTTGTAACCATCGCCTTCCATCTCCAATATTCCAGATCATTGCCTTCCATCTCCATCATTCAAGACCACCGATGTCCATCTCCTCTTCCGCTGTTCATCTCCATCTCTGCCTCAAACTTCATCACTATTATTAAGCACCGCCAGGTTCAAACATCACCATAGATATCAAAACCCCAAACCTCCACATGCCTTCCCTCGCCACATCAAACCCCACCACCATCGTCAAACACAACAACCAATATCAAATCATCAAACACCACCACCAATTTCGTCAAAAACAATCACCAAAATCGTCAAACATCAAAATCCATGGTGGAGGCTCTGCTCCACTTGAAAATCCAGGGAGGAGATTGCAACCTCTTCCCTAACTTTTCCGGGAGCGCCTCCTCCTTCCTAGATCTGGTGAGGCAACATTTTTTTTAATTTTTTTTTACCTTTTCCTCATTCCCTGGTCTAGTGACTGCAACGATGATGAAAGCCTCCACCTTTTCTTAACTTTTTTTTTATTGTTTTTAATTATTTAACTTTTATTTTATGGAATCTAACTTTTTTTTAATAATTTTATCTTTTAGTTTTGTTTTCCACCGTCCATAACACAATTTATTTTGCTTTTAATTTAATTGTTTTTTTGTAGGTGGAGAGATGTCCAAATTTAAATTTAATTATCTTATATCTATATATTTCTATTTAGTTTTGTATTGATTCGTGTCATATCATTGTTTAAAGATAAAAATACTCTTTGAACCATTAAATTTGACTAACGTTAACTCACATAATGACGAAAGTGAGTACTTTTTAAAAATATATAGATCAATTCAGTAAAAATAAATAAATAAATAAAAAATAGATAATTTAAAAAAATATAGTAACTCAAATGATAATATTTCACTTTTATGATTGTTTGGTGTTAATAACGTGCCACATCTTCGATAATTGGATATACATTCTAAATAGTGCAACCAAAGCATGGCATAAAATATGAGATTGGCTTATTTTTCAATTGCTTCATGTGTATTAATAGATTAATTCTTTCGTAGATACCTTTCTCTATGTTCAAACTTTTAGATGCCGGTCTTTTTTAAATCTATATTCAACCCTCTCTTGATTTACTTTATTTTTTTATATATTATATCAACGGAAAATCAACTCGATCCAACAATAACCTAGAGATTTAATATATAACCACTTGAGTTATGAATGGATGTGACACAATATTAATAAAGTTCTTCAAACACATCTCGCACAACACAAATACTATTAGGGGTCGTTTGTATTTTTGTCTAAATACTGAACAGTTCTGAATTTTTCTGAAGACTGAATAGAGATTGAAATCTGAACCTGAATGACATGTTTTTTTTTCTCACATCTGAATATACTGTCAACATGTTTGTTTTTTAAAAATAAAATTATCTGAAAATACATAATTTTACATTTATACCTATATCAATTAAAAGAAGTAATTTAATATGCATCATTCTTTATAAAATTTTGTATGTTTTTTTTGCAAACAAAGTTCAATTTCACAAAATAAAAAATTAATCAAAGATTATAATTTTGCATGTTCTGCAAACAAAATTTAAGTTAAATTTATTGTAAAAACGAAGTTACAGTTCAAGTTCAATTTTGTATGCTGCCCACACTTTCGGTGAATATGATTCATGAAACTATTTTTGTTTTTTTGTTTCCTGGATAAGATGTACCGGAAACCAAATAAAAAAAAGTTCTTGAATTTTTCTTATACAATAATTCTATAGCATCTTCAAGTCACGAAATCTACTCAATATGATAGACAAATTTATTGAGCACTATACGAATAGTTAGATAAAAAAACATTCTTACCAGGATTTGACATGAGAGAAATTCAATTGTTCAATCTCTAAAAAAATTCATTATGAGAAGTAATTATAGTTTTTTTTTTCTTTTATAACATATGTTAAAAGAAAAAAATTTATACCATATCAAATTAAGATAAATTTGGAAATACATCTTTTTTTGGAGGATAGACTTGTAAGAGAATATTTTAATTGCAATCCAGTGATTTAGAATTAAGTTAAAAGTCAGGATTTCTGACTTTTTATTTTAAATTGTTTTTTGATATTTCGTAGTTGTTTGACCATTTAAAAAAACAAACAAAACAACTTAATGTGTTCAATTCAGACCCATTAAATCTTAAGTGAAAAAAACAAACAACCTCTTAGTCTATTATATATATTACTAAATTTCTTTCGTACCACTAATATTTATTTATAAAAAATGTATTTATAATTTATATGAATGTTTGATCGAAAAGGAAAAACTGTCTAGTCCAATTTATACAAATTCTCTATCTACACCCATACGGCCATACCCAGTGCGACCCTACGCTAGTGCCACCGCCTCGGGCATATTTTTTCTTACGAAAAAATAAATGTTATATTGTAAGATGGGGTCCGAAGAGGCTTAGAATAATGAAAAAGTAGTTTCTAAATATACATTTAAGCCTTAAAGTAGTTACTGGTGATTTATATGTAGTTAAAAATTTTCATGGTATTTCAATTGGTAGCTTTTGGTCTTGCTTAGTATATTCTAACTTATGTTATTGTTTTGTTCAGTATGCTTTGACTCTGATTTCAGTTTCGGTGTAGATTTTGTGTTATCTGATATATCTCGTTTCGATAAAACAATTCAAATAAACTAATAATTTAATTTAATTTGTTAAAAATGATAAATTCTAAAAAAAAATGTCTCTTGCTCGGTAGTCATTATACCACAGGTTATTGTTTTGTTCGGTATGCCTTTACTCTGGTTAGTGACAGTTCAGTATACTGACAGTTTAACTGTGGATTTTATGTTATCTGATATGTCCTGTTTCAATAAAATAATTCAAATAAACTGATAATTTAATTTAATTTGTTAAAAATGATAAATTCTAAAAAAAATGTCTCTTTCTCGGTAGTCATTATACCTCATGTTATTGTTTTATTCGGTATGCCTTTACTCTGGTTAGTGACAGTTCAGTATACTGACAGTTTAACTATGGATTTTGTGTGATCTGATATGTCATGTTTCAATAAAATAATTCAAATAAACTGATAATTTAATTTAATTTGTTAAAAATGATAAATTCTAAAAAAAATGTCTCTTTCTCGGTAGTCATTATACCTCATGTTATTGTTTTATTCGGTATGCCTTTACTCTGGTTAGTGACAGTTCAGTATACTGACAGTTTAACTGTGGATTTTGTGTGATCTGATATGTCATGTTTCAATAAAATAATTCAAATAAACTGATAATTTAATTTAATTTGTTAAAAATGATAAATTCTAAAAAAAATGTCTCTTTCTCGGTAGTCATTATACCTCATGTTATTGTTTTATTCGGTATGCCTTTACTCTGGTTAGTGACAGTTCAGTATACTGACAGTTTAACTGTGGATTTTGTGTGATCTGATATGTCATGTTTCAATAAAATAATTCAAATAAACTGATAATTTAATTTAATTTGTTAAAAATGATAAATTCTCAAAAAATGTCTCTTTCTCGGTAGTCATTATACCTCAGGTTATTGTTTTGGTCGGTATGCTTTTACTCTGGTTAGTGACAGCTCAGTTTAACTGTGGATTTTGTGTTATCTGATATATATCTTTTCAATAAAATAATTCAAATAAACTGATAATTTAATTTAATTTGTTAAAAATGATAATTTAATTTAATGGGCTGCAGATGTTGAGAAGTTTTACTAGCAGTGCGATCTTGGTGGGTATTTCTTATGTTTTTCTTTGTTTGTTTTTAATTTCAAATTTAGATGTTTGTCATATATTTGAATCGGTAAGATGTTTGTCATATATTTGAATCGGTACATGTAATCACTTAAACAAACTGAATTGGTTTCCAGTTGTTCTTTTAATCCTTCTAGCGCCTACTGTTAGATGTAAAAATGAGTCTTCAGAGCCTTTTTTTCAGTTGAAGACCTCCCATCTTTGATATAAAGAGGCTATTTATAGAGCTTATATGTATCTTTTGTGTATGTGCGTCGTACGCATTATCATGTATTATGTCATCCGAGTGTGCACATTTTGGTCTAACAATTTCAAATTTAGATGTTTGTTATATATTTGAATCGGTACATGTAATCACTTAATCAAACTGAATTGGTTTCTCGTTGTTCTTTTAATCATTTTGGTTGAGTGCCGGTAGCATTCTTTCACAAAGTTTCAGCACAAATGCTTAGAACAGTTCTATACAGAATATTAATTATAAATGTTTATATTTTAGTTTCTAGCCAGAAAGAATTAGGGGAATCACTTCCGATTACATCAATGATATATGAAATCTGAAGACCAGCAAAGTTGACCAAGCTTTTATGAGTTTTTGGAGGCAATTGTTGAAAGCCCACCAGCAACTGCTCCAGCAGATCAATTCTCACAAGTATTCTGTTCATTTGTATATGTTTGGTAATGTCGTTTTTTTTCATTTATAAGTTTAGAACATTATTCAAGGCACTATTCTTTTTCCTTAAACCATGATTGTGTTGGTCTTGCACATGATGTGGCCATTATTATGGTAATTTATGGGTTGCAATGACTGTTTTAGTCAATATATTGCATATTATTAAACAATTCAACTTTCGTATCTTTTTTCTAAAGACAAAATAAAGTATATCATCATTTGGTTACTATCTACTAACATCTTTTTTTTCTTCTTATAACTGATTGGCTATATGGTTCAATGTTGGAACATGTTTATTGTTTATAGGAAGTGTTGATTATTTCACTTTCATAAATCACTGAAATAACATAAAAGACAAAATACACAACAAGACAAGACACACACTACTTTAAGATAAACTCTGAGACAAACAAAGCGGTGCCGCGTTAAAAGAACCCAAGGAAACCCTATTTAATCAAAACGCTGTGTTTGACTTGAGTGTTGCCTATAAAAGCACCACTTCAATTCCGTTTGTCACCCTGCTGTTTAGCAAAAATGGTTAGCCTTTCTGTGGTATTAATCTCTTGATCCGGTTTCGTTCCGGAAGGTGTCGACAAGGAAGAAGTTGTACTGTCTGTAAATTTCTTCCTTATCTGACTCTTTGATAGAAGACATCAATATTCACCTTGGAGGAGAATCAAGAGGTGATTGTCTTCCCAAGGATTCCAATACTGCAGCAGAAACGATTCCTTGGCGGATAGGAGGTCCTGAACTTGTACCGTTAAAGGAAAATCTTGAAATCCTCGGACCATCTCCAATTTATTGCACCAATTTGTTACAACTTTACATTAAAATGCAGTAATTTTCACATCAATTATTTTTTCTATCTCTGACCTATTATATCAAATCTTAGGGGTCGTTTGTTTTTTCCAATTAAATTTTAATGGATCTGAATCATAATTATTAAGTTGTTTTGTTTGTTTTTTTAAGTGGTCAAACAACTTAAAAATACTAAAAACAACTTAAAATAAAAAGTAAAAAATATTGACTTTTCACTTAATTGCAAATCACATAATTGCATTAAATGCAATCCAAAATCTTTTCTTCCGATACTATCCCCTATATATATATAACATATTTCCAATTTCATCATAATTATATATGGTATAGAAATCTTTATTTTAATATATTGTTTATTTTAAATAGTTTTAAAAATATAAAAGAACCCTAATCACTTCTCATATTAGTGTTTAATATCAATACTTTATTATGATATTAAGGTGATGTATTTATATATTATTTTTTAGATTGTTTTATGTGAGTTTTCCTACTCCTTTTATTTTTTGAAAAAAAAACATTATTTTTTCTTAGTAAAAATGAACTTTATTTGTAATCGAAGAAGAAGATCATGATCATACGTGTTCATATATAATTATTATTTTTGGATTGTTTTTATTCCATATTATATGTATAATTGTTTAACATGAGTATAAATGTAAAATTACTTAGTTTAAGACAATTTTACTTTTAAAAAACAAACGTGTTGACAATACATTCAGATGTGAGGAAAAAAAACATGTAATTTAAGTTCAGATTTCAGTCTTTATTCAGTTTTCAGAAAAATTCAAGACCGTTCAATTTTCAGACAAAAAAACAAACGACCCCTTACCCTAAAAAGAATATTCTCTAAATATATTTTTTTATTTCACAACAATTAACATTTCATAATATTATGATAACTGGGGTTTTGTTTTGTTATTAACAAATTAGTAAATTAAGAAATTAAATTTAATTAACAAAAGCATTACATAATAAAAAAGAATACATTAGAATAAATTTGATTTAATAGAGATAAAACTGTGATTAAACAAATCATTTAAATAAGGGATACAACCGGAATAAATTTTATTGAATATAAGTCAATATGTGAATAACTAAAAATTGAAGAAGTAAAATAAAAATGATGCAACAAAGTAGCTCTCACAATTGATCTGGCGACTGGCGCACGATGAACAGAGGCTGCAAAATGGCGCAGCATATAGCGTATGGATTGGAAAGAATTTTTGTAACAAAGTAGAGATTGATATTTGGGTTGGAGATACCCTTAGCAAGCCTCTCAATTGTTTAA
Source organism: Dipteronia sinensis (assembly GCA_033220585.1). NCBI lineage: Eukaryota > Viridiplantae > Streptophyta > Magnoliopsida > Sapindales > Sapindaceae > Dipteronia > Dipteronia sinensis. Next base: position 3,732,984 of record CM065638.1, on the reverse strand, counting down.
ATATTTATACGATCTTGCTGAGGATTTTAAGATTGCAAGGGCATGATTCATTCACCTCTGTTTGCAGTACATCGTATCTTATCCTGTCATTGTTTCATTTAATTACTTACCTTATGTGGCATCATTTTTTTTTTTGTTTTTAGAAAAGTATCAAATGTTTGATAGAAAAAGAAAAATTATCTAGTCCCATTTATACAAATTCTCTAGCTACACCCATACCCAGTTCGACCCCTAAGCAAGTACCGGCCCGGGCCCATTTTTTCTTATGAAAAAAAATGAATGTTATATTGTAATGTGGAGTTCCAAGATTAATGAAAAACTAGTTTCCAAGTATATATATTTAATGCACATTACCTCTTAGCAAAGCTGATAGTGCATCTTCCTTCCACATATGTGATAAGGGGTTTCAATCCCACCACACGTATTTTACAAGTATGTGTGTGGAGTTTTCTACTTTTCTTTCCTGGTTATGAGAGTAGTTCTCCTGTCATAAAAGTAGATATATACGCTGTACATATAATGTTTGATCTCGACAGGTCCCGACAGCCCTATTGTAATAGTCCTTGTAACACTTCAAATATATATATATATATATATGCTTTTGAAACTGCCACAATCCAACTTATTAAAAGATTACAATAATGTCATGGTATTTCATTTGTTATTTGGTAACTCATAGTTTTGTTCAGTATGACAGTTTATGTGTGGTTAGAATAATATCGCTGGGAAGAATAATATCTTGGTATTTCATTTGTTCCTACTTCCTAGGGATGCTCTAACTCAGATTAATGACAGATTCTGTATTGTTAGAATAATATCTTGGTATTTCATTTGTTCACATGGGTGTCAAGGTCTTGCTAATTATGTTCTGATTCAGGTTACTGATAGTTTCTATATGGTTAGAATAACATCATGGTGGTGGCGTTTTTTTTAATTTTTTTTTTAAAGAATAATATTGTGGTATTTCATTTGTTCATAGGGTTGTCAATTTGGTAGCTCATGGTCTTACTTGGTATCTTCTGACTCAGGTTACTGACAATTTGTGTGGGAAGAGGACCATCCTCTTTGCATACAGAGTTTTTTTATTGTCTTATATATAAACAACAGTTATATAATGACAATTTAAAGTAGATATTGTCAGACTGAATGAACACTCTCCCCTGCTAAATTACACTAAGCGGCTGTCATTTAAAAAAATATTATGTTTCACTTTCATGTAAAAATGTGTATCCAGCGACTAGCAATGAAGCTTTTGTTCGTTATGATTTAATTAAAATTATTACTTTTAAAGATAAAAATGTACACTTTTTTTCTTATTAAGAAAAAAAAAGTGTTAAGTTGAATCCTATTCCATATATATAGGGAAAAAAAATACACTCATACGAAAAATAAATTTATATTTATTTGAAGTAGAAAAAAAATCTTTGTAATGATGTGTGAGATTATATAGTTTTTTTAAGAAAAAATAAAGAGTGGTGCTATTGGAACACCCACTACTAATCCATTTATATCCCATTTTTTTAAACTTTGATTTAATTAAATAAAGTTAAATCGTTTTATTAATTTATTTTATTTATTTCCAAACAGCACTTTTTACTTCTTTTTCAAACTTAATAAACCTCATCTTTGATTTTTCTATCTATCTTTCATTTCTTTATCTCTAGTATCGTCTTTCTCTCACAAAATCGATCTCTCAATCTTGCGAAATTGTCGTGGCAAACATTTTATTTTTAAATAGCAATTGTATAAAACAACATGTTTTGTTGTAGTAGACATGGAACCACCAGCTAGGGTTTCGTTGGCTCAATCAAGCGTCATCTTCTCCTCTGTCGACATGAAATTCTTCTCTGAATTTGTAAACAATAATGAACAAATCTGTTGTTGTCGTGCTCTGTTTTGTCTTTGTGTTGTTCTCTGCCTTGTGCTCTGCTGCGTGTCTTGTTGTCATGCCTCTTGGCTTTAATAATATTGAGGTTAATAATATTGTCCTGCCTCTTTTCCAAGGAGGCCAGTAGATGCAACGGAAGTCTATGCTTCTACAGAGAAAGCTCAGAAAGAACTTGATTGGAAGTATGTTATTAATCCGATCACCTTTCATCATAATTAGTTGCATTACGTGGATGGTCCTTTGTAATCTAAAATGTTTATACTGTCAGATGAATCCTTATGTTTATGATTGTATCTTGCTACATCTCACTCCATATTATAAACCGAACCATTACAACTAACTGAGTAACAAATTTATTAATTAATAAAAAAATTACTGACATGAAGCTGAAGTTTCAACTAATTCTAAAAGTTTTAGAATAGGGAATTGCACGATGTTTTCTCTAAGAGCCATTATAGCCTTTGTTGCTGTTCTTGAATGCCCATAATCTATTGGCTTTAAAAATTCTTTTTCTTCAAGAAACGGATTAAAAGAATGTTTGGGTTTTTTTTTCAAAAGGATGTGAGGTTTTATTAGATTTAATTTATAAAATATTTTTTTTCTTAAATTGGATGTCAGATGGATCCTTATGTTTATGATTGTATCTTGCTACATCTCACTCCATATTATAAACCGAACCATTACAACTAACTGAGTAACAAATTTATTAATTAATAAAAAGATTACTGACATGAAGCTGAAGTTTCAACTAATTCTAAAAGTTTTAGAATAGGGAATTGCACGATGTTTTCTCTAAGAGCCATTATAGCCTTTGTTGCTGTTCTTGAATGCCCATAATCTATTGGCTTTAAAATTCTTTTTCTTCAAGAAACGGATTAAAAGAATGTTTGGGTTTTTTTTTCAAAAGGATGTGAGGTTTTATTAGATTTAATTTATAAAATATTTTTTTTCTTAAATTGTATGTCTTTTTTAGTAATTTTGATAAAGGAAAATAAATAATACTAAATAATTAAAAAAATAAGGCATAAATAAATCGGTAGGAGGTGTGCCAATAGCACCACTCAAAATAAATTGTATCATAATTTTTTATTTTTTTTGTGAACTATTAGTCTGTTATCATAAAAAAAATACTTTTGGTTTACGCAATATCTAAAATTCTAAATATCATGGATTTATATATTTTCAAGCAATTTTTGTGGCAGCAGCCGCAAAGTCACAGGCTGTTACTTGTTAGACAACAAGAAAAGAAAGATCACGGGCTCCGCTATTAGTTGACCACTCTAAGTATTAAAAACAATAGTATCAAGGATATTCTGGTCATTTCACAAATGATAAATCAATACATAGGAATATAGGATTAATCATTATCAGTTAATTAGAAAACATATTCCAAGTAAATAATTTAATTTAAAATATATATTAGTAGTATTCTGATGATGACGACCAATTGGGTATCTAAATTTTTCTTAGGACAAATAATATGTATGTTCTCCAATTTCATTATTCAACAACGTAACATTACAAATTGTTGTTACATAAGTAATCTGATGGTAGCCAACCCTCCAAGATCCCAAGTTCGAGAATCCCCTCAAGAAAAAAAAATTAACCTTACAAATTATCTCATAACTTTTTTTTGGTTTACACCATCCGGTTTCCGAATGGAATGGATCCATCATACGGTGCAATCGGTCCTGTCTACATCCCGACTAATCCGGACTCGTACTGGATCGGTCCACTAAAGGGTAAAGTGCTCCCAATATATACAGCTCCGTTCACAAGGATTATCTCATAACTTTATTTTGTTTCAAAAGTGATATTACAGTACACCTTTCACTCTTAACTCAAGAGTCGTGCACATCCATTCATACTTGTAATGGGGTTTGAAGTCTCACATTGCTTGTAAAATTATAAATATAGTTTGACTTTTTCATATCACGAGTGTAATTATCTAAAATTACGCATAGGTTCTTTGTGTCAATTTCAAAAAAACACAGAAAAAAAGTGATACTATGGCCCTGCGGTTGAGAATTTATGAAGAAGTTGAAATTGAGGTGGAAAATTTTCAAATTTGAATAAAGTTGAGTTGAACTATGTTTTAAAATAAAAATACGAGTGTGAAAACTCTAATGTGCGGAAATCAATATGGTTTTTCGACCCAAATATAAAGATTATTGGTCGTTTGTTTTTTACACTTAAAACGTTTTTTGTTGTTGATAAAATTGGACTGACCTAGAGAGAAAAAAACATCACAAGCGATTATATGCTGAAAAAACCCACCCCTAAGCGGTATCTATCCATATAATAAAAATAATAAAATGAAAAGTAACAAAAACCAGAAAAACACAAAAACTAAGGGAAACAATCCCAACAAAAACACTGGCACGCATGCTATAAAAAACAGAAACAGAAAACATCAAGAAAAATAGTGGAGTGAACATCAAAAACCAGTCCCAAAGTAGTAAAGGACTCCAATATCGTCCCCGATCCCGAAAAGGAAGAAGCCTGACCCGCCGACAAATCCACATTCAAATCAGACCCAATATCCACAGGAGAGTCATGAACCACCAAGACATTAGAAACCGGGACTACTACTGAAACCGGGACTACTACTGAGGACCTAGAAATTGTCAGGATTGCGTTAGCACTCCCAGACTGCTGCTCACACGAAGCCATCAAAGAAACAGAATCAGAGAAAATAGCTGAAACAACAGGATCTAGAGAAGCTACCAAAACATCAATAAGAGAATCATCGCTCCGCCCCCCCCTGCTGGGACCGAAAAACCTGAGCAGCCACCACCGAAGTAGTAGGAACCATCAAATAAGTGAAACATGGCGAAGCAACCAGACTAGTAGGAGAAACTATACTCAAAACCGGATCTGAACCTGCCGAAGAATGAACCATATCTGAATCCAGAGACCTTAAATCCTGCTGAATAACGGCAAAGACCGGAACTTCAGTCCGAGGACCAGAATAGGACGAAAAACCATTTTAGGAGCACGGTTTCGGGAACTTGAAACCCCTTATCAGCAACAATCGTGGCAGGACCATCTCTATCTGAATTGGGCTTACTAGAACAAACCTGAATCCCCATGTTGGACTTGTTCCAACGACAAGCATTGAGAAAATGACCAATGGAGGAACAAGTAGAACTGAAAACTGGGAGATTCTCATATTCCACTGAAATGAAAGAACTATGAGAATCATCTCTCTCAAGAAGCAAAGAAGACGGAGGCATAGTAGACACATCAATATCCACAAGAACACGCATAAAATGTCCAAAACCACCATTTATAGTAATTCTGTCCAGCTTTAAAGGCACTCTGATCCCTCTAGCTAAATCGAAAAAATCTTCGGATGCCAGTATTTCCATGACAAATCATAAAAACAGACCCAAACCAGAGCATTTGAATACTTTTGTAATGTTGGGTTAAAATTCGGAATCCAAGGCTGAACCCATAAAACACCTGGTTTGAGATTAAGAGATCCTAAACTCCAAACCATATTCTTGTCAGCATCTGAATTCAACATAATCTGAAAGTATCTCTTACCTAAAGCAATCAGCCTTCAAACGGAATTCAGCTTCCAAACAGACTGCAACTTGGCTTTAAGATAAACCAACTTCCAAGGTTTCTCACAACTAGAAAGGACAACCCGACCAATGATAGAAAACTTACAAACCTCCAATCTAGACTTATAAGCAGAGGGATCCACCCGAACAGCCACATAACCACCATTTTTCGAAAGAATCGAAGGATCGGAAACCTTATCCACCTGAATCGGGGCAGCCTTAAAAAGGTGTGCCAAAGAAGAGTCCCTAATAGATGACATAGGCAAGGAACCACCCACAAGCGGATCCACAACGCCAACAACAGCCTCACCTCGAGGCAAAGAACCCCTAACGGACAGTGAGGAACTTCCCACCAGAGAATCAGCTCATCCATCAACTGCCTGGCCACCGTGGGGACGCAAAGAGACATGCGGCCTTGAAGGAACAACACTCGACCCCGTCGAAGAAGTAACATACAAAGAAGTGTCCATGCTCATCGGATCCATGGAGTTAGAAATCATTTAAAACCATAACCGGGAAACCTAAACCCTAATTGCCATGCACATGCAAAACCCTAAACCTATAAGAGCCAATTTTTTTGTGAACAATGTCGTTACAGTACCGTAACTCAATGCCGCCACGTCAACCCCATGAACAGTGTCCTCACATTACCGTGAACAGTGCCCTCAACCCCTGTGAACATTCGCTACATTGTAGTGAACAGTCCGCTGCAGTGCCGTAAACAGTGCCCTCCCCGTGAACAGTCGCTATAGTACCGTGAATAGTGAACGCATCATGTGTGAACAGTGCCGCTACATGACGTGAACAGTGCCGCTCTGAAACCACTTAAAAACTTAATTTAAAATCACTGAATTATATTTAATATTTTTTTTTCCAAAATTATCCTCCTAAAGATAATGTATTTCAAATTTTATCATATTTTTTTTACAAATTTATTTCTTTTAACCTATAACTTATGATAAGTTATATAAAAAAAAATATTAATCACATTGCTACTTTCAACATCATTGTTGAACTTTCAACTTTTTTTTATTAAATTAAAACCATTTCTAAATCATCATTCATCATATTAAAAAAATAATTATTTATTATATTTTAATTATGAATAATATCATATCATTATTACATAAAAAGGATTAAGAAATTGTTAAATTATATTTACTTAGTTGTTTGTATCATATAAAATAAAAATACATAACAATTAATAGTAATAAGGGTATAAATGTCGAATTACTTATTTTAAAACCATTTAATCTTTAAAAAACAAACAACTTGAAGCTTTATTCAGATGTTATATAAAAAAAAAACATCTATTTCAGTTTCAGATTTCAGTAACTATTCAATCTTTAATAAAATTTAGAACTGTTCAGTCTTTAGACAAAAAACAATCGAATCTAAAATGTTTAATATTGGATGTTTATTTTAATCACATTAAAAAACGTGTAAAATTCCGAATATTATATACATATATATATATTGAAAGAAATAATTAAAAAACCTTACTGGAAATCTGTGTTGAGTTAATATATAGGCTAGTTGCCTAGTTGGCCCATCACTCATTCCTTTTACCACTGACGTGACGTCTTTCTATTGACAAAATATAATATTATTGATCAAATTGCAACATTGTCTTAAAATAAAGGAAAATTTCACTAACTTACCTAATTATTTGTAAACTTGCACTAAAAATATAAAAACATACTTTTTGATCCACCTTTGGTCAATAATAAATGAGGAAGAAAGTTGTTTTTATTCGATGTTACTAATAAATAAATAAATAAAATTAGGTTGTCCAATCATATATTGCCATATTAGTCCTAAAAATTTAAATTAATAATTTTAAAAATCACCGAAGATTAAATATCTTTCATTTTTAAGGGAGATATGATATCTTTAGATCTCTTACGTAGGAGGTCGAAGCGATGACGATCTCCATCACAAGGGATCTAAGAACATTTCCAATGTCAAAATGACTTGCATATGAATAATTGTTGACATGACAACAATATCAAGAGACATGCTTCCTATGTGGTACAAATATAGACTTGATAGACAATCAACTTAAAATTTGGTCTCTAATGCTTCCGTTTAAAACACATTTTGTTTTAATGACGTGTCCAATTTTATTTCTTATTTTCTTTTTTATTTTATTTCCTTGTTAAAAATAGATAAAAAATTAATGTCAATTTTAAATACTTGCTGAGTCAACCTAAAAAAGGGTTGTACAACATGCCATCTGAAAGTGGACGGTCATGTTGACAATGTCTATTATTTTTTGCCACGTCAGCTTGAGGTTAGATATGCACGGTTGTATTGGAGACACAATTATTAACAGAATGTCTATTTATCCTACGTGACATCTTTTTTTTTCACAAGCCACACTTACATTTGAGATGCTCTAAGTGATTTTATGCCGGTGAAGATCACACAATTTTTGTTTTTTTTGTTTTTGTAAAAGAATCTGAATTTTATTTTTAAATTTTTTGCTAAGGATGAGGAGTGATTGTCTATGCTTGTGGCGTGTATATCATTGGTGTTGAAGAAATGAACCGGTTTATGGTCGAAGAAAATACTATCAATAAAATGAAAAATGAGGCGGTGAATGATGTATTAAATATAAATTGTAAGTCAAATTATTATTATTATTTATTTTTCAAATATTACATAAATTAAGTTTTTTTTAGGGAGGGAGAAGACTTGAACCCATGATATTGTAGTGTAAGTGTGAGAGGTTTTATCACTTCACTAATATCATCTTGTCATATGTCAAATTATTTAAAGAATATATTTTAATTTAATAAAATGCATCGATAATAAAATTAAGAGTAATGCTACTTCGTCCAAATCTGATGTCCAAATAATGTTGCAACAATTTAATCCATTCATTTAAACGATGTAAATCTAATACAATTGAAATGAATGAATTAAAATGTTGCTACATCATTTGAGTATCAGATTCGGACACCAAATTTAAACAAAATAGCATTATTGTAAATTAATAAGTTTAGCTGATTTTTCAAAAAATAATTTAATTACAATTATTTATTTGGATTATTTTAAAACTTATTATAAAAAAATTGTATAAACATTCCTGAATTTAGAACTAATTACACACAATATATAATTTTGATTGCAATTATATAAACATCTCTTGTACAATTAAATCTAAACTAGTACTTGTTTAACTCTAAATCATATCATTTTTTTTAATTTTTTTTACTAATATTAATTATAAATCTCAAATAAATATTTAAATGATTAGAAGACCCCTGTTATTTATTGCGTGAACGGTGAACTCCGTGAACCAATTAAAATCATAAATCGAAAGATTCATTATTCATACATGTACATGTACGTTACATTAGGTTAATTGCAACTTGCAAGGCAACTTTGAAAATCAAGTTGGAGGACAAAATAGTCAAAGTGAATGAACTTAAAAAAAGCCACATACAAGAACCCTTTAGCGGCAACTAGAAACACCGGATCGAAGAATCGAAGAATAAGGGGTAAAATGCACAAATTTCACCAGATTATGCATAATTACACATTTATGGTACCTTTGAATATAATCGCAATTATCGCGCAAATCTTACGCGACGTTAGAGGTGTCCACGGTTTGGTTAAACCGATGGTTAAAAATCGAAACCGGACTCAAAAAACCGAAACCGAAACCGAAACCGGTGGTTACAAAACCGGTTGGAAACCGATTTTTCACCGGTTCGGTTACGGTTACACCTCTCCAAAAACCGCCTAAAACCGGCGGTTAAACCGCCAGTTTTATTATTTTAAAAAAAACTAACCAACCAATTAGATGATGCCACGTGGCACTTTTTTTTGAAAAAACAAATAAAAACCGAAACCGAACCGTAAACCGAACCCAAACCGAAAATTTCGGTTACGGTTACGGTTTGTCCATTCCACGGAACCGGAACCGGAGGTTTCAAACCGAAACCGAACTGTGGACACTACTATGCGACGTTTAAGAAATGTTGCATGGACATCCTTAGGATCAGATTTATCCCGTTAACTTTCTAACTGATTGGGGCAATATAGTCTTTTTGACCAAATAAAAAATTGACAAAAAATAATTTATTTAATTTTTTTCCCATTATCTATCTTTTCTCTTGATCTCTCTCAATTCTTTTCGTTTCTTTAGGATTTCGGTTGATGTTTGGGTTTAGGGTTATATTTTGAGGGTGGTGGTTGATGTTTGAGTATGAGATTGGATTATTGTGGTTGAGGTTGTATTTTGATGGTTCGGTTTGAGTTTTTTTTTTTTGGTTTAGTTGTTGACAAAATGAAAGAAATATATGAGAGTTGAAAAGTGATGAAAGAAAGGGAAGTTTGAGAGAAAATTTTGGAAAAGTTTGGTTTGATTTTTTGTTTGACTGTGGAGAAAATCAGAGAAAATGGATAGGAGTTAGAAAGTGGTGAGAAAGTGATTAGATTGAGGTTTGTTTGACTAATGAGAAAGAGAGAAGTTTGAGAGTAGATATTAGATTGTTTTTATTAATAAAAAAGGGAAAAAAATATTTGTATTTTTATATATTTGATTTTTTTTTCTAGAAATAATACGTAACGTTTTGCATCTTTGACTGTTGACTGTTAGAAGTTAACTAGAGAAATCTAACGGTAGGGAATGTCCGTGTAACATTTTTCAAACATCGCATAAAGTTTTTGTTATTATGTCCAAAAATATTATATACGTGTAATTATATCTAATATCGGGAATATTTGTGCAATTTGCACAAGAATAATAATAAAAAAAAACCTTTGCATCAATTTCCACATTTGTCCTCCTCTACTCTTTTTAGTCCAAAAATCTCTTAAAATCCTGACTTTATAACCCGAAAACCGGACCCGAGAAAAACAGACAGAAGATGGTATCGGATTCGGAGCTCATCGCGCGCCTCCAGGGGTTCCTACGAAATTCGGACCTCAACACCACCACCACTGCTATCGTGCGCCGGCAACTAGAGAAAGATTTCGGCGTCGATTTATCCGATAAGAAACCGTTTATTAGAGAACAGGTGGATTTGTTTCTCCAAAGCCAGTTCGAGAACGCTCAAGAAGAAGAAGACGATGATCAGACGGCAAAGGTCAAGTCGGAGCAAACCGACGGCTCTAATGACGTGGAGGAGGAGGAGGAGGAAGAAGAAGCCGATGACGAAGAAGAAGACAATAACGGAAAACGTTCCGGAAAAAAAAGGTCAGTTATTATTGACAATAACATTTTAAACGTATCAGTTGTGAATTGTGGACTTAATTATGTGAAATTTATTTGAGTAATTAGAGATAATTGTTATTAGTTAAGTTGTGAATTTATGTATAAATGTACGAGTACTTGTATCAATGTTTTACTATTCTATCAATTTGTGTTTGGGAATTGGTTCAATTTCATTTGCTACATCTGGACTTAATTTGTTAATATTATGCGTAAAATGTGTTTTGTTGATCAAGGAAAGTGGTGATGGTGGTATGATGCTTCATGTGCACATTCATGTTATTCTTTGCTTTATTCAACGGCAATGTCTATATTTGTATAGTAATCAATCATGTCAATGAATATGTTGAGATACATTAGGGTTTTTTGTCTTTTGCTTTATTTTTGAAAAGAAAGAGATTTTGAATGATAAACATTGAGATAATTTGTTTCAATTTGAACAGGTCCTCAACTAATCCAATCCAGTTTCTATGATTGCCGTGGAACACATTGCTGTCAGTTGGCCCCCCCCCTTTTTTTTTTGAAGATATTGTTCGTTTAAATAAAAATTAATTGAAATAACATGTTCAAGTTCCAATTCTGCTTTATCTTTGTGATAGAGAATATTGATTTTTCCTACCATGGTTTTTAGGTTGCACGAATCCTTTTCTTTGTCCGACTCTTCTGAGTGTGCATTATCTTTTTGTCTCACCCTAGCTTTTGAAGATTCCATTATTGTTGCCCATGGACCATCATATAAGTATGTTTTCCAATCACCTTTGGTATTCAGACATGAATAGTTTGTGGAAATAGGTTTCTTTGCTGTTACAGGGATCCCTCTGCTATTTAAATGTGGCTTTTAAGTGGAATCTATTCTTTGGTGGCATGCATTCTTTGGCGTTGGTTTTCTTCTTTGTGTGAAAGTATCACTTCATATGGTGAATTCTGCTTCCTTTATATGGTTTTGGAATGGAAATGGTTTCAAAAGTAGAATATAAAATTTTTCTTTTGCCTTATAAGATGCTCAATGTGTTTAATCCGGTAGCCTATTGCTGTACTATGTAAAATAAAATAAAGTGTCTCTTCCAACTTCCCACTAAGAGCAACCATGTCAGTGCATGAAGTGCTTTTTGTTGCTAACAGATAACATCTCCTGGTACTTGAGAAGATTCCAGTGAATATAGTCATATACTGTAATAGGAAATTATATATAAGGTATCTTCTGAGAAGTTATGAACTTCATTTTACTTTTTGTGCAATCCTGCACTTGCAGTTGGCTGAATAGTGTATTAGTGATCAGTAATGATTAATGATATAGAAAGACTTAATTCTGTAGCTTTTAACAATTGAATAATAGACAACTCTTAGAAATTTTGCCTGTTTGGTTCACTTGTAGTTGTCCTGCAACATTGTAGATTAGCATTCATCTCATGTAGACAGTTTGTAAGTTACGGAAATGATGTTTTTGTTATGAAAATTGATACCTTCTTTTACTTTTCACTATATGAGCTTTTATGATCTTAGATTATCTAAGAGAACAACATTAATTACGTAGGCATGGAGCTTGAGCTGATAGGATTTTCTTCTGAGGTTGCACTTGTTAAGATTATGATTGATTTATCTTACAATCAGGTCTAAGAAGCATAATGATGAACCCAAGAAAAGAGGGGGTGGTTTTTGCAAATTATGTAGCCTTTCTCCCCAACTTCAGGAATTTGTTGGGGTGCCTGAAATGGCCAGGACTGAGGTATGTCTAGAAAGTTACTTAGAATTTATTTTTGTCTTTGTCATCTCTTAATTTGACCACTTTAGAAGTTGTCATAAATGTAATGATGTATTTTTTTTTGTTCTAGGTTGTCAAGCAAATATGGATCTACATCAGAGAGAAACAATTACAAGACCCAAGTAATAAACGGAATATTATTTGTGATGAAAGATTGCATGCCCTTTTCGGTGTTGATTCCATCAATATGTTTCAGATGAATAAAGTGCTATCAAATCACATATGGCCTTTGGGTTCTGATGGTATGTATCTACAATGTCATCTTGGTTGCATGTCCATACACTGGTCATTTTTTTTTTATCTATCTGAAAATCAAAGAGGAAAGGAAAGTGTTAATTCTTACTGTTAAATTCATAATATAAGCTGAACCTTCATACTCATGTTTATGCTTCAGTTGTTGTGAGTAACCACAACTGAGTTACTATGGCACTTGACTACACTTGTATCTGTTCAGCTACGATATACAGTGCCCACCTCATTTGTACCCATAATGTTTATATCAACAAATAGTGTATGCTGTTCTCATCAACAATTCAACATGCTGTCAATGTCATTGCTAACTCAATTTCTGTGTCTTCTGTCGTGTTAAGTGCTTAAAAGGTTGATTATTCTGTTTTTCATGGTATAGTTGCTCCAGTCAAGTCAGCACCAAAGGAAAAGCCACGGAAGCAAGAGAGAGAAGAAGGTAGACACAATAAATTTAGTCTATGAATCTATGATTTTGATGCATTAATGCAAAACTTGCTTTCTGTTAATATCTGGACTTCATCTGATCTTCTTTTCAGCACTTGTATACTGTTCCTGGCGACTTGTCTCACTGCTGAGTTCTATCTTATCTCCTCTTATATGAAAGTCTGAGGCTTGCAACATTCTTTTATAATTAACTTGTTTATTCTTCAGATCTAGAAGAGTCAACAAGAAAGGAAAAGAAGCAGAAGGGAGGAAAATCAGGTTTCCTCGCTCCTCTTCAACTTTCAGATGCTTTAGCGAAGTTCCTTGGCACCGGAGAAAGTGAATTATCAAGGTCTGATGTTATAAAGAGAATCTGGGATTACATAAAGGAAAATAACCTCCAGGTATCGGTCCAAATGAATCCCCTCTTTACGATATAGCTGCTAAAAGCCTAGAACTATTCATTCTTATCTCACATATCTTGCCCAGATACTAAGTATTTTTTTTTTTTTTTATCTTTTAGTTCTACTCACTCTTTGTTTAGATTTTGGTAGCCTTATAAGTTCTATTTATCAAATTAGACTCCTACCTTTTGTTTTGGTAAGCTGGGAATTACAATACTTGGTTGAGAAAGTAACAAATATTAATTAGAGATGAGGTTAATTTAGAGCCACTCAGTGTTTGTGGGTTGATTGCATGAATAAAGTGCTTTACTGGGTTTGATTTAGGTCTTTATCACAATAATCAGCCTGGGGAAAATGGGGGAACTGTAGAAAGGTTAAAAGCTTTTTTAATCAGTAATTAGTGCCGATGACATTGTAATGACAATAAGTAAATTTACAAGAGATTTTTGTTTCCCATTATTTTGTGATGATGACAATGATTAAAAATCTGGTATATTGGTTTCTTACTATTGGGATTGCATTCATTTTACCAACCTGTCAAATTCCTGCTGTAAGGCTGGCCAATTACCATTATCAAAAAGAATCATTCAAACAAGCAAGTTTGAAGTTGTGTTGTTCAGATTCTTGAGTAGCTTTTCTTGGCATTCTCTTGCCTTCTTGTTTCTGAAACTGTAGCTTAACGTTATTTGAAATCGTGTGTTCTGTTTATGTAGGATCCATCTGACAAGAGGAGAATACTATGTGATGAGAAGTTGAAAGAACTCTTTGATGTCGACTCCTTCATTGGCTTCACCGTTACAAAACTCTTATCTGCTCATTTCTTAAAGACCTAGCAGTGAGTTGTTCCTCCATTCTCCATTCTCCTTTCTCTGTCCGGAGAGAAATGGGAGTTTTGCCTCCAACTTTAATTTTAAGTTTTGAACCTTTTTTTTTTTTTTTTGGGTTCTTTTCATGTTTTTTCTTCTTCTATTGTCTTTCTTTATGGTCCAAGAACTGGCCAAATAGAAAATCCAAAATTTAATTTATTTTTTCGCTAGCATTTCATATTACATTCTAATATCATTGTTGAAGTATCTGGATTTCTCAGGTTTTATATTTGTTTCTTCCTTAAAACAAGATGGACCTTGTTGTATAACTAGTATTTTGCATTTTTACATGAATTTGACAAGCTTAAGAGCTTGTATATATGTATATTACCTAATTGATTGTGACAAACCTTTTTAATTAGTTATGAATGAAGCGGCAGAAAACATGAATTTTTCTTTTGTTGCACAAATTTGTAAACAAACCCAGAAAAAGATTTTGAATCATATAAATGAACCCACAAAAAGTATGTATATATATATATATTTTCACAAATTGATAAAGAATACAAAAAGAAGGATATAAAAATGAATCAAATAGGAAAATGTATATAGATTGAAAAAAAAAAGTATATGTATATTTCACAAATTGGCAAAGAACATAAATAAATCCAATAGAAGAAAGAAGAAAAGAAAAGAAGAAGAATGTAAACGAATCAAATAGAAAAATGAAAAAAAAGAAGGAAAAAAGGTTCCGTTGCCGGGAATCGAACTCGGGTCTCCTGGGTGAAAGCCAGATATCCTAACCGCTGGACGACAACGGATCTTGTTGCTATTGTTTGTGTCAAATAAATATGTAAATGTTTAAATGTATGGATTAAATTTCCAAATGATATTTTGGTTGGTGTCTCTGGTTTCACTAATATCCAATTAGGGACATAATCTTAAGCACAAAATATTAGAAAGTTACAAAAAAAAAATGACGTCAGTTTAGTTCAAGCTCATATCCTTCTAAAATTAAATTTATATATTTATCTTTACAATAAACACAATTTTTTACAATCAGGTCTCTCCATTAAATTCAAAAAACACAAATTTGATTATGAGTATTTCCAACATCAGAACTTACCATGACTTTGCATGGTACAATAGTTTGAGATTGAGGTTGAAACTTTATAATATATTTCATAAATTTAATGCTCAACTTTATCCATTCTTCGTGACTTGACAATCCGATAAGAAATTATTAAAATCTAAGGTCCTAGTTAGAGTACTTGTGCAAAATTCAGTCTAAGGTTCTTCGTACAATGATATTGATATGACAAGAAATGAATTCGAGAATAGGAGTTGGTGGGCATTTGAGAGAGTTGCACGATTGAAAATAAAGAAAGTTAAAAAGTGGAGACATCAGACATGTGAATTTGTACGTGACTGAAAGTTTGGATCTAAATCAAATAACTTTCAATTTTCAACTGTGGCATAAATACATTGCGTTACCACAACCAACCAAAGAAAAGAATTCAGGAAGTGTAAAGGCAACAATAAAAGACCATTTTGATTCTGCTTAATAAAGACAACCCACCAATGGCTACAAATTGTTGTTGTTTCGCATCCATGAGCATCTTTCTTCTTCTTCCTAAACCAACCTAAAAACTCACGCCTAAAAAGAATCCCTATCCTTCACCAAGATTTTGATTAGACCAACAAATTCTTATTAAGATCTCGTGTGTCTAACACCAGAGAAAATCTCCAACGTATCGGGTGTAGTACTTCTGATCGAGGTAATACACCATGTCACTGAGGATGAGACATGTGATAGGAAAAGCTTATGTGGTGCACATGTGGTAGCCACATATCTCATCGTCAGTGGTTCGGATGCATTATGATGCACCAAAGATCTTCTGTAACGCTAAATCTATATGCTCTTGGATAGATGTCTATCTAAATAGAAGATTTTGCTCCTGGAACTAAAGACACTATAATGCCCTTTTTAGAAGGGTTAGATATGGAATTAACATTTTAACACACAATTCCTATGCAATAAGATCGATTCTCATTAGATACATTTTATAAATACGTACAATGAGTTTTTTTACTATGTTGTGAAAGGAAATATCCGAATGGCTTATTCTTACGTTTATTCTCATTATATCCCAAACTCCCGATAAACACTTCGATCCGATCGTTATATATCTGAATTTACTATGAGTGGTGTTATTGGCACACCCCCTACTGATCCATTTATGCCTCACTTTTTTAAATTTTGATTTAATTAAATAAAGTTAAATCGTTTTATTAATTTATTTTATTTATTTCCAAACTGCCATTTTTACTTATTTTTTAAACTTAATAAACCTCTTTTTTGATTTTTCTATATCTGATTTCTTTATCTCTAGTCTCGTCTTTCTCTCACAAAATTGATCTCTCAATCTTGCAAAATTGTCGCAGCAAACATTTTATTTTTAAATAGCAATTGTATAAAACAACAGGCCAATATAATCCAAAATGACAACGCTTAGGAAGGAAAAAGAGAGCAACACCCAAAGAAGAAAGGCACAACATAGGGTTTTGTTGCAGCAGACATGGAACCACCAGCTAGGGTTTCGTTGGCTCAATCAGGCGTCATCTTCTCCTTTGTCGACATGAAATTCTTCTCTGAATTTGTAAACAATAATGAACAATTCTGTTGTTGTAGTGCTCTGTTTTGTCTTTGTGTTGTTCTCTGCCTTGTGCTCTGCTGCGTGTCTTGTTGTCTTGCCTCTTGGCTTTAATAATATTGAGGTTAATAATATTGTCTTGCCTCTTTTCCAAGGAGGCCAGAAGATGCAACAGAAGTCTATGCTTCTACAGAGAAAGCTCAGAAAGAACTTGGTTGGAAGTATGTTATTAATCCGATCACCTTTCATCATAATTAGTTGTATTACATGGATGGTCCTTTGTAATCTAAAATGTTTCTGCTGTCCGATGGATCCTTATGTTTATGATTGTATCTTGCTACATCTCAGTCGATATTATCAACCGAACCATTACAACTACCTGAGTAACAAATTTGTTAATTAATAAAAAAATTATTGACATGAAGCTGAAGTTTCAACTAATTCTAAAAGTTTTAGAATAGGGAATTGCACGATGTTTTCTCTAAGAGCCATTATAGCCTTTGTTGCTGTTCTTGAATGCCCATAATCTATTGGCTTTAAGAATTTTTTCTTCAAGAAATGGATTAAAAGAATGTTTGAGTTTTTTTCTTCCAAAAGGGATGTGGGGTTTTATTAGATTTAATTTATAGAATATTTTTTTTCTTAAATTGTGTGTCTTTTTTAGTAATTTTGATAAAAGAAAATAAATAATATTAAATAATTAAAAAAATGGGACATAAATAGATCGGTAAGGGACGTGCCAATAGCATCACTCTCTGCTATTATACAAAAATATATATTAAAAAAAACAAAGTTTGAGATAAAGTTAATCTTAACATATAAAAAACATATGATGAATATGAAAAGCATACAAGGCCGTACGAATATAGCCTGAAAAGCATATATCGGTCAAGGCCCAATGATATCAATCCATTGATTAATTATTCTCTGAGGACACGTGTCGACTGGAGAACAAGAGAAACCACCCAAATGTAGACAAGCCTGCTTGACACTGTAGTCACTTTAGTTGTAGGAGTAATGATACAATTCTCTTTTAAGTTTTAACTCACCAACAACAACCAAGCACCCAAGAATCTCACCTTCATGTCTCATCAATATGTCTTACTACGTGTCAATATCTTATTGAAGATGAGAGAGAAGTATACGGATATTAGAGATATGACGTATTAAATTTAAAAAAATAAGTAAAAATGATAGTTTTGAAAATAAATCAAAAAATTTAATAAAAACATTTATACTATGTTTGGATTGGTGAAATATGAGAGAAAAGAAAGGAAATGAAAATGAGGAAAGGAAAGGAAAAGAAAATGTTTTTAATGATTGTTGTTTGGATGATTATAAATATAAAAGAAAGGAAAGAAATCAATCTTATTTGGAGAGGAGAAATAAATGAATTATTTTATTCTATTTACTGAAAATACCATTATTTTAACAATATGAATACACAATATTAATAGGGTTAGTTTTGAGATATTGAAAATATCATTAATTTTGAATTCATTTTCCTCCTTTTCCTCCCAAATTTGTGTAGAAACCAAATTGAACCAAATATGAAGAAATTATTCCCTTCTTTTCCTTCTATTTCCTTTCCTTTCCTTTCTCTCTCATTTAACAATCCCAACAAGATATTAGAAATCCATCCAATTCATTTCCTTTCTTTTCTCTCATATTCCATCAAATCAATCATAGTGTAAGTTTATTTAATTAAATCAAAATTTTAAAAAGTTGAGTATAAATAGATCAATAGAGGTGTGTAAATAGTACCACTCTTATCCTAATGCTATTTTCAATATACTTAATGTGAATAAATAAACTAACAATAATGTTATTTTGTCCAAATTTGATACTCAAATCTGGTGATTAAATGATGTGGCAACACTATAATCAATTCATTTAAATTGTATTACATTTGCATGATTTAAATGAATAGATTAGAGTGTTATCATATCATTTAGGCACCAGATTTGGACACCAAATTTACGTAAAGTAACATTACTAACAAAAAAGTAAGAAGGGACTATCAAGTGATTCAAATATAGTGTATAGTGTTGTTGCATTTTTAAATTTTTGACTAAACGAGGCTATATCCTATATATGAAATGATTAAAGTCAAGATTATCGATAATATATAGATCTTCAAATATAATAATTAATATGGAAAGGGTTTATTTAATAATATTATTAATTCTACCAAAACAAATTCGTCTTCGATTTTCGTTATTTGTGTGTTTTATTCAATCGTCTTTTATAAGTTTTAAAGAAAAAGATTATCGCTCATAAAGTATTATCCGCTTTTAACCATTGGATCTTATGATTTAATTTGTCCTTAAAATAACACTCCTAGTGTTATGGCTCATTAGAAGTTTAATATCTGGTTCCACTGATGTTACTTTGGGTGAAGAATCTTTCACATGGAGGAACATAACTTGCTGTCTAATTTTCATATAGTTGATGAATGCTGACTGTCAAATGTCAATTCACTTCATGGTTGGATTTAACTTGAAGACTAAAGACAGACATTGAAATTGTTTCATTCTTGAGAACATTTTTCACATCATCACATGCTAGTTTAATGAAATGGATAGCACGCACATATATTCCATGTAGAATGATTATCTCATAAGGATTTGTTTATATTAATATTCGTTAAATCGTGATGGAATCCAATCTACTATAATGAATTTTGATGTGCGTGTGCTTTTTTATTTTTGGATAATAAGTTTTTTTTTAGATGAAATTTATATATTTAATCATGACATCTCAATTAAATTACAAATTTAATTAAACAGTACCCATATCCGAAATCACCATAAGGATATTTTTGGTTACTTTAAAGACGCATTTATTAATGCATAATGAACAAACTTAATTACTGATTTGTGATTACATTGTTTACTAAAATTAATTAGGTATCAAATGATGTAGGTCTTAAGAATTAAGTTTTTATAGAAAAGGAACTTAATTCCCCCCTCCCAAGTCACACCTAAAGAATCAAATCCCTTTTCATGATTTCTGATTAACAAACACCTCATAAAATTGATACGAATGTATTTAATTAAGAGGAATGCATACTAAATACAATGGTATGAAATACTTATTTTATTTATTTATTTATTATTATTTTACTTGAAGAGAGGAGATTTGATTTTGAAACCCCATTATTGAACACCGTGAATTACTTGTACTTTTGGAGTTTAGTAGCATTTTTAGTAATAAAATGAAAAACAAATGAGATTTTATTCAATTGAATCAGTGATAATTCTATAATTAAATTAACATATATAATAAAACACACACGACAACATGAGACAGTATGAGACGAGCATATATTAAACTTTTCTCCAATATTAAATCACATGTTTTTTCGGTGATTATATTATCGATAATCCTACATGATATTATATTTCAGGTTCAAGTTGATATATATACACCTATGCAAGTAATATATATATATATATATATATATGTATATTAAAAAAAACAATTGCATGCCGGCTTTTAACTTGAAATAAGTATACAAAACAATCTATAAATAATATATATGATAATTAAGTAAAACAATAATTGCATAGGACAAATTTAAATTATTTGAGGTTGTTTAGTTGTAAATAGATAAATAAATTTGAAGGGGAGAGGAAGGGGGGCCGAGTTTCATGTCTCTAAACTCGAGCCACCTATCAAATGAATCAACTAGATAATAGAAAAAAATATTAGAAGAGTGGAGATGAGATTGACATGTTGTATGTTTCTCGATCACACTATACATGTACGATTTCATAGAGTTTTGTTACTCTCTTTTAAACACAATTTGAATTCATAACCTCAATAATAACACATGTGAGAGACATAACAATGTTTGAGGTTCAAATTTTAAGATACGACAACTCCTCGTAAGCGAATCTAAATATTTCCTTATCCCAACACAACACACGTTAAACGTACATAAATAGGTGTAAGAGATTGTGTTTATGGTCACACTTTCTTGGCAATATTGTTCAGAGATTTCAGAGAGAACTGTACATAGCATCTTATTAGAGAGAAAAACTTCTAGATATACAGGAAAAATATATATGGAAGTGAACTTGGATTTGGGTCTGGGTCTGGGTCTGCGTTCGGGTCATGTACCCAAAACCATGCCTGAACTACTCACCAAGGTCTCAGAAACCCAAGACAAGTCTCAGAAATTGTCAATGCTTCAACACTACGTTGAAAATATGGAAGAAGAAATGAAGAAGATCGATGCTTTTAAACGTGAACTTCCCCTATGCATGCTTCTCTTAAATGATGGTGTCTTATTGTGATCTCTTTGTAATTTTTTTTTTTTCATATTATTTCTGGGTTTGCTTTTGTGTTGTTTGTTTGTGAATAATTTTTGATGGGGTTGTTGTAGGTATTGGAAGATTGAAGGAGGAGGTAATGGAGTGTTCAAAATCACAAAAGCAACATGATGATGATGATGGGTCAATTTATGAGAACCAGATTCAAGTATGTAGTTACAACAGATCAAAAGGAAGGCAGATTATGACTTTCAATGGAAATTCACAGTTTCCTTCTCTTTCCCTCGCGACTCCATATCCAAAATATGATTTTTACTATTCAAAAATCGGTTCGATGCAGTTCCAGTACGTACCACAACCTCCACAACAACACCAACCGCAGCAGCAGCAGCAGCAACAACAGCCGCAGCAGCAGCAACAGAAGCAGAAACAGCAGTTTAGGAGATGGAAATGCAGGAGGAGGTGGTCACCTGCACTTCACCAGATCTTTGAAGATGTTCTTCAACGGCTTGGAGGACCAAATGGTTAGAGTTTGAAACTAAAACTTTATATATAGTTAACAAAGGGAAAATTAGTTGGATGGTTTGGGCTTTTGGCGTAAGTTGTGATCAGGGCGGAGTCAAAAATTCAAGTTTGGAGAGCCATTATATAAAAAAATAAATAAAAAATCTAGAGGGCCAAAGTGAAAAAAATTAAAATTAAGTAACGATTTTATAATTTTTAAAGATATTTTAGAGTTTTCTTGAACCTACCCTTGATGTATCTGCATAGCGCGCAACAATAGTGATTCAGTTTCATAACCAGACAGATTTTGTATCTAATATTCTAATGGGTGTGTTCTTTTGCAGGGGCGAAACCTAAGCAAGTAAAAGAGCTCATGAATGTGGATGGTCTCACATGTGATGAAGTAAAAAGCCATTTGCAGGTATATATTTTTAATCTACAAAAACCAGTTTCTTTCCCTTTTTTTTCTCTTGAATCAATGGATGACTTATTTCACAAGTTGTTGTTATGTTAAATCAAGCAGAAATACAGACTTGGTCTCCAAAGGCCTCCGAAATCTGCTTCTACTACAACGAGAGGTCGTCCGCGGCAAATGAATATACGTAGACACCTGCCTAACCAAAGTAGCACTACTTCTCATCAGTCAGGCTCTCCACAAGTTCCCCAATTTGTAACTCTTGAAGACACATCCACTTCTGGAGGAGGCGATAGCATGGAAGCCGCCGTGGATGAAAATCTATCCGATGGGCATAGTTGGAGATGCCGGTTTAGAGTCATGAACCGATCCCCATGTGAATAAGTCTATTTATCATAGTTGACAAACAGAGAAGGCTTTAAATTAGAGTATAGAGAGAGGAGATTTTGAAGATACTGTGAATGAACAACACTTAAAGCTCTCTGATTTTTTTTAAGAATAAAGAGTTTCTTCAACTATCTTTCTTATTTATGTTTGGTCTTTTTTCTTCTTTTGAAATTATTGTCTATTTAATGTGTCATTATCTTCAAGATACTGATTATGGTTTTTCTTTAAGAATTGTCTCCATGATTGCTATCTTTTTCTTTTTATTGTCTTCCTTTCCAATCCACTTACCCGTTACTCTACCTTGTTTTTCTCCTTCAACGACTCTAACTTTGATCTTTGTCAAATATATCATATTAAACCTGAAAAAAAAAAAAAGAAGAGTTTTTTGACCAAATTTATAAGGAGAATTGTAGAGATTTTCAAAATCTATATCCCGAAAAATTAGTCGAATAATCCGCCGGATTTCTCTACTAAAAAGGAGATCGTCAAGGACAAAACATAGTATATAGTAATAATGAAACAATATGGTTCAAAAAAATAATTAAAAAAAAACATTTATATATACATCTAGGTTTCGGTTCGAGTTCAGGTTTGGAGGCCCAAAACCCAATCAAAACCGATTTTTTTTATTTTCGATTTTCTTCAAGGAAAACCAAACATTAACAAAGACCTTGGATCAATAGACCTAAATACGCAAATTTCGGTTTGGGTCGGGTCATTCGGTTCGGTTCGGGTTTCATTGTCCAACCCAAAAGCTTGAGCTTGAGATTGATGCATGAGTAGTCACGTTCACAACAATTGGCCAAAGCCCATTTAAAGCCCAATTTCTAACTAAGGGCTTTGTGCCGAACCCATTTAAAGCCCACCGAGTCACGCAGACAAAACGCACCGTTTCCTCTCTGAAACTTCTACACACTGCAGTTGCAGGCGCCATTTTAAGAACTGAACTCCGACCTCAAAACTCACCACAAGCTTCTTGGTAGGTCAAGAATGAGAGAAGTTGTGACTGTACAACTCGGAGGTTTCGCTAACTTCATTGGTTCTCACTTCTGGAACTTCCAGGTTCAATATCCCTCCTTTTTTTTTATTGCCAGTCATTAATTTTTTTTATATATATTGGTTTAATTGATTGAAAGTTTGAAACTATCTATGTTGTTTCTTTTCAAAAACAAAAAATCCATGGTTTTTTTTTTTTGAATTCTATTGCTTGTTATTCGTTAATTTGAAAATTTTGTTAATTTATATTTGTTATGCTGAAGGATGAGTTACTTGGATTGGCTTCTGACCCCGAAAGTGATCCGGTCTTCAAGAATCCGTACCTAAATATGGATGTTCTCTACCGCAGTGGCGAAACACAGCAGGTACAGCTTTTTCAGCTTCAATATTGTTGTTGCTTTTGAAATTCAACCATTTTTTGGAAGTTTTAGTATTATATGATTGTAATTGAGATCATGTCATAGACAGTTTGCAGAAATTTCCGTTGCTTGCGATGTTCGTTCCCAACTTGTATGAATTTGATAAAGATTGTTTTATTTTTTTTTTCACATTATTGTTGCTTAAAATGTGCAGGGCATACTTACATATTCTCCCCGACTAGTTTCAGTAGACTTTCAAGGTATTTAATGTATGTGCAATGTTGATTAATACTTTATGTAGCGTGTTTTGCTCTACTTAATGGGATTATGTTTTTAGCATTATCATAGTAATGGAGATTTAAATTAATTACAATGTTGCTTGTTATTTATTGTTCTTGTGTACTGGTAGCGTCCGTGTCAACAAGAGCTTAAGAGTCTTGTCAGCTAAAACCTAATCATTGATCTTGTTTGTTTTCATTTTTCATGAAGTCTTCAAAGAGGTAGCGCATGAATTAGAGTTTTTCTATTGTCGATTTTTATGTTATGCTTTTTCACATTTTCAGGGTCCCTTGGATCTATGAGTTCACGTGGTACAATGTATAGTGAGGGTTCCTTTGCACCATCAGATGTTGTCACGTGGTGAGAATTTTGATTTGAATGTTTTACATTATTACATCAATGATCCAATATGCAGATTATAAAAGTCCCGCTGATTTGTAAACAAAAAGGAAAAGAAGAAAGAAAGATTTGAATTGATTTTTAAATGTAAAATGTTGATTAGATTTCTTGTTGTAGTGCAAGAGATCCAGGGATTATATCCCCATCACATCAACTCTGGGAGGGGATTCACTTTAAAAGTTAATAAATTTAACATAACCAACATTATAATTATTCTATGAATCATGAATGTTTTAACATGATTTTGTAGCTGGCTCAGTTTTATTTCCTTGTCCCTTCAATTGTTTATTTTCTCGAGTATATCTTATCTATGAATTGTATTCTTTTGCATCTTAATATGTTGTTTTTACTGTTGTATGATGAATTTCTTAAAATTTGTTAGCAATAATAATAAAAAATAAAAAAGTTTTACATTGTTGCTTTGACTTCAATGATAAATTTCAACTCCTAGATCCTCAAAATTAGTAGGCTATATGCTTTCTCTTTCTATAATTTTTGGTGTGCTACATTAGTCTGGACATTTAGCAATGCATTGCAATATATGTTCACATGTTTGCCTGTGGTATGCAAATGAGTTGATTGTATGTAGACCAAAATGTGCAGGACTGGTGGTGTTTCCACTCAAGCATTTGAACCTCATAAGAAGAATTTATTTTTGCAAAGTTTGTATGAGGAAGAGCAGGAGAACTGTACTACGATGAGCGGTACCAACAGTGGGAAGAATGATTCTCGAAGAGAAATTCAGGATAAGGATATAGTTGAATGTTTAGATAATGATGTCCAGTTTTGGACGGACTACTCAAAAGTTCACTATCATCCACAGAGTCTATACGAATTAAGTGGATTATGGATGGATGCTCAGGAATTCAATAATTATGGAACTGGAAAGGATGCGTTTGCAGAGGGCTTCCGGGGTGAAGAAATACGCGAGAGGCTTCGTTTTTTCGTTGAAGAGTGTGACCATATTCAGGTATATTTTACCAGAAAAACAGTTTACTTTCTTGTAATTTTGTTATGAGAACTTGTAGCAGATTTTTTAACTTCTCATCTTTTATATCATTTACACCATTATTGAAGCAATTAACAACATTCCTAAGACTGTACTGTCTATCAGATCATCTAATTAGCATGTGGATAGCATTTGTTGTTATAAACAATGTGGAAAGATCTAACTATTAAAATTGACAAGTGTGTTCTGTTGATATGATATTCCCACTGAAAACACATTGTATGTCAATCTCATGGTCAATATCTGAATCATATGAATATGATCATTGCAAGGGTGATGTTTTAGGCCTTAGAAACTGTTTGAGTATGCCCTTGGTTCTTGGTTGGTGCCTGTATTATTTATTTGATAGTGGGATAATCAATATAAATTTTGATTCTTTATATTATATATGCTTCTTTTTTGTTTTTGAATATTTGGTGGTTTTCACAGGGTTTTCAATTTGTTGTTGACGACTCAGGAGGTTTCTCTGCTGTAGCTGCTGAATTTTTAGAGAATATCGCCGATGAATACACAAACACTCCTGTGTTGCTTTATGCTGCCCGTGGTCCTGGTTCTCATATGAGCGTGAGAAGCCGGAAGCAAACAATCTTCAAGGAACTTCATGATGCAGTTTCATTTTCAAGATTAGCGCCCTTTTCTAAATTGATAGTACCTGTCGGTTTACCCTTCTTGAGTACAAGTAAGCTTACTTTGTTTGTCAAATACAGAATTTACTATGTTTTCTAGCTCTGTTTGTAATGCACTGTATCCTTCCCTTTGCTGCTACTTGCCACTTGGAGTTCAAAATATTTTTTTGAAATTCTGATGTTCCTTTAATAAGATTATTAGTAATTGGGTTTCTCTGATCATTATGAAAGGGATGCACTTTACCAACGCGTGTGTATCCGTTTGCATGTGTGTATTATATATATTACGATTTTCTCTTAACCATCTGTATACTTACCTATGATTAGCTAGTTTTATAAACTGAGTTGAGCTGATGGTCACTCCTTAATTCCTTGATTTCTAGTTAAACCCTCCACATGGTTTGTCCTCATTTCCACAGCCCATACAGTTTTCTAATTTATGTGGACTAATATTCGGTTATAATTTTAAAGGTAAAGCTTCAACATTCTTGCATTTCAAAGATGAGAAGCCTTACCATTGCAGTGCAGTTTATGCTGCAGCCCTTCACTCTGCCAGTATTCCTTTTCAGATGGAGCCAGTTGGGCCCAATGCAGATTCGGGTGATGTATCCGGTGCTATGGATGTTAACGGTCTCATACAAATGTTAGCTGGGCAGGCTAGGCAGAATATGGTGTCTATTCTGGATGTTTCAATGCCAGCACCTGCTTTGAATGGTATTATCTCAGTGGCGTTAAACTTCAATGTGTTTGATTAACCAGTTAAAAAAAAAGTGTTTGATTAACCATTCAGGATTGTGCAATCCAGGGAAACATGGTGGGCAGTCTTTACTTGGGAGTTTGCAGCCTTTGACACCAGATGTAGCAAAGGATGTGGAGGACTTGCAGTCAGTGGAATCCATGACTGTTCATGGAGCTCTTGGGTCAGGTATTGTTTAGAGTCTTCCAGTTTCAGTTAAGTCTCAAAGACTCATTGTATCAGTCGAATCTTGCTTTGTACAAATTTGGTGCTTAATGAGAATCAAGTGCATTTCATATTTTAACTCAATTAAGTTTTTGTACAGGAGGTCATTATGCTTTGATTCCTGAAGTGAAGGATACAGTTCATGCTATGTATGAACAAGCAAGAACAAGGCCAATGTTTTGCCATCTATCAGTTGCTCGCTCTCCTCTTCCTATACCCTTGCCGTTTCCTTCAATTTTCGGAAATCTTGTTGGACAACATGGTGAGCTATTAGGCAGCCCGGTTTCAGGTTCTTCATCAAGGGGATCACTCGATGTCCATTCAGGTACCCATGGCAGTTAGATTGCGTTCAAGCAGCGCTGTGTTGCCATATATAGAAATAGGTTAGGGAATCTTCGTAGATTTGGAATAGAGCGAGGAGCACCAGGAGCTGAGCTACTAAGAAACTGGGGATTCTGTAAGGATGAATTAGATGACATGGGGGAGACACTATCAAAAATGGTTATGACATTGGATACTCATTCCCAAATGTCCTCCGACTCAGATTAAAGATCAAGGGGAAGTTAAGCCGGTGCTTTGAGTTTGCCTGGATAGCCAAGTCGAATTCCCAAAACCTGATTTTCGACAAGAATTTTGCTCGTAGTAAATTGAAATGTGATGTTGATGGAGTTTTGAGTTCTGATTGTACAATGACTTGAAAGCCACGAAACTGGGATTGGGATTGTGTGAAATTGTCTTTATGGTTTCAAATGCTAGGTGCCTTTGTAACAATGGTGAATAGACAGGAAATTGCTTGGTTGTTGTAACAAATTGGTTGTAATTTTGAAGATATTTTTGGTTTTGAGATGATAGCTATAAATCTTCTTTTTCGTTTTTATGGGCAATCAACCTGCACATGTAAATTTAAATAAATTTGTGCTTTCAAATTTCAATCACTGAACTATACAAATACAGTACTACAAAATAAATTGTAAAAACATATTTGGCTATTTATTTTACAAGCATGCTATGCAGGGGTGCCAATGCTGTGGCTGCAGCTGTATCAACTAATGTTGTGATGGATGTAGAAATTGCAGAGCCAAGGGCTATTTTTGAGGGGCTGGTTTTGGCTACAGGTTTCTAGCAGAGTCGGATGCGCTTAATGTTGAATATTTTCTGATTTCTGTGTGATTTGAATCATAAATAAAAGAAATTAACACCAAGGAACAATACTAACATTAGATGAAAATTCCTTTCAAAAAAAAAAAAAACATTAGGTGAATATATGAGTCTTAGCAATTTCTAGAAAGTAAGTACATCTTAATTCAAATTAGTTACAAATAACCTTATTTAATTTTATCTGAAGTGAGTATATTTATACAAGCCTTTATATATAAATACAATAAAACCCCTTACTACTTATCATTGAAATTATACAAAATTAAACAGTTGATTAGAAAATCAATAAGTGAAGATGACGAGGATGTAATAGGTATCTGTGAATCGGTGATACATTAGAGACTTGAAATAAATAAATAAAAAGTCTTCTTAGAAACAGACTTCACAACTTCTGATTTTCAAGTTTGAAATTATTATTTATCTTTTTTTCTTTTTTTGAAATATTACAATAATTCAGGATTTAGGAAAGAATGACAGACTCGAAACCACAACATCTTGATGTTGGTGTGAGGGGCAAACCACTAAACCAACCTTATATTGATATGACTATCATTTAAAAAAAAAAAAAAAAACTGTATTTGGAGATCAATTCAGATTCCTCAATGTAATTATTTTTCTTTTCTAAAATTTGTATCTCCCCATTAAAAAAAAAATGTCTTCTCCAAACCTAGAAAACAATGCTGACGATTACTCCGGAATGCGAGTATTTGCTTGATCAGAATGTAAATGTTGCTTCAGCTGCAAAACTTCAAGAAGACAGACCAGCATTTCTCCTCCCATAGCTTCCAGATTTCTTTTCTGGGTTTGTGGAGGTGCTGCTTGCTGCTGTTGTATTAGTTGATGCATCACATGGACTGTTCCCATCCCTGGTTAGAGTCTATAATTTCCAGCCATATGCAACAATCAATGCATGACAGTAGGGTATCCAAATATGTTCTCTGTTAGAGAACCCACATGTGTCCAACCCCAAGGCAACAGCTTTGCAGATTGGGCATGAATTATTCCGCCGGAGACATTTTGAATTGCTGGTGGCATGAATAATCCAGATTCCCAATATCTTCTCCTGCAGCATAGTTCATTCAGATTTTAAGAAGACCGGAAGAGACGCGTATCATTGAATGAAAAACACTAATTGAAAGAATGTCATGCTCATTGAATTTTAGTACATACTAGAAAATTAAACTATGAAATTTAAAAATATCTCACCTTTTCTAATTTCTGGTAAGTTACTGATTCGATAAATTAAATCAAATTGTCTCTATGATCGACATCTTCTTCTTTTGATTTTCTTCCTTTCCAATCCGGCCACTTTGCCCGTTACTCTCTACCTTGTTTTTTCTCCTTCAATGACTTTAACTTTGATCTTTATCAAAAATATCATATTATACCTGAAGAAAAAAAAAACGTTTTGACCAAATCATAAGGAGGATTGTAGAGATTTTCATAATCATCGAAAAAAATATTGACTTTGGACATTTTTAGACTCGTTGATATTAGCATACGTCAAATTTTATCAACCAAAAACAGAATTACAAAAAATTAAAGGCAAAAACAACATAGAAATACATAAACACAACAAAATACAGAGGTAAAAATATTTTTTTGGAAATCAGAGAAATACAACAAAATTAAATGAAAAAAGAGCAAATTATGAAACCAGAAATAAATAAATAAACTTACAAATGGTGTTTTAAAGCAAACCATAGGCAGATGCAGTGGCCAGATAGATCGGGGCCAGCAAATCAATGGTAATGAATGGAGGGTCAAGATACCGGCGGTTAGGGTTTTTGAGAAAATGGTTTGGAGTTCGGACGATGGCGGTGCTGAAAAGGGGAAAAGAAGTTAGGGTTTTGTGTGAAAAAGCAAAAACAAAACATTTATATACCCCATCTTTCGGTTCGGGTTCAGGTTTGAGGACACAAAACCGAATTGAAACCGAATTTTTATTTCGATTTTCTTCAACGAAAACCGAATATGAAAATAGATCTTGGATCAAACTGACTTAAATACATAAATTTTAGTTTGAGTCAAGTCATTCAGGTCAAATTCGGTTTCAGTACCCAGCCCAAAAGCTTGAGCTTGGGATTGTGTGAGTAGTCACTATCACAATGTGGATTTCGTCATTGCCACTCGGTCAACCTCATTCTAGGCAGTACTAGCGCAAAAGTTTATCGTCAGGATTATCTTTTCTTTTAGAGCAAAATTATTATATATATTCAATCAAGTTGTTATTTGACAAAGTTATCATAGTAAGTATAGAATTATAATTTGCAGTTAGAAAAAAAAAAGAATTTTATTTCTAATTCTAACCAATAGAATATGAAAAAAAATCAAAAAATGAATTATGTTAAAATCATACATTTAAATAAAAAATTAGTTTAATGCAATATGATCCTATTATCCTATATATATCTATATAGTAAATAAAAACATTTGACTATACCCAGAATGGAAATTTAGCTTCAGCTGCAAAACTTCAAGAGAACTTGCATAGTTCTGAACAAGGCCTCCAATTCTCTATCCTTCCTCAAACCCACAACAGACCCCCAATTTAGTTGTTTTTTTCCTTTACTTTTTGCCAATTCATCTTCTGCAAATTCTGGGGTTTTTAAAGATTCAAACTATTGAACCGGTTTTCTCATTTTTTTTTTTTTTTTTCATTCGATTTCTAAATATTGTCTTTATTGATTTAAAGCTTCAATCTTCCATTTTCAATCCACCCAAGTTCCCTCCCGGACTCGTCAGCGTAATGGATGACGAGCAAGTCAGCCGAACTGTGTGATGCACCTGTACAAGGCCCAGTCCAGTGCAGTTAAATATGGACCATCGGAGTTTTAAATATAATTGATTAGTTGGGGTGTATTTAGTAATTGGGCCCTCATATGGTGTTTTCGATAGGCCCAGGTCATTGAAATTGTGTGACGTGTCAAGGCACGTTATCGAAACAGTGTGACAGTGTCAGGCACGTCAAAGCAATGGGTGACGTTCCATGACACATCATTGAAACCAAGTGAACCAGCAGCTCATTTTAATGATAGTGTCGATGCATGGTATAGAGTTGGTTATGATGATCCTTATTACCCTACATATTACAATATTTTCAGGTCAATTAAGTTTCAATTTTCAATCGACCCTCCTGACTTGATCGATGTTCAAACCTTCCAATCAAAAACCAATCACCACCGGACAGTTTTCGGTTATGGGTTGTCATAAAACAACACATTTGAAGCTGAACCGTTGACGAACTGGGTTGTAATGAAAATCAAGTTTTGAGTCCAAATTTGGATAATGTTAAGGTTTTGATGAAACCTGGAGTCGTTTTGGGTGCAATATATGGTGTGTGGGGTGTTGATGTTTGGTTGCAAGAGAGTGTTTCCTATGGAGAGTGCAGTGAATGCAGGCTATGGAGTGATAGGGCAGAGCATTTTGTTGTTGAAGAACACTTGGCCGAGGGCAATTCTCAGGTTTTGAGAGTGTTTAAAGTAGCTAGGATTGATTTTGGCGGCGCTTCTGAATGTCTGCAATCTTTTTTGATGACTGAGAGTTCGATCACCACAATTTGACCATGGAAAGTATAAAGTTCTTGAGTTCATATGTGAATTCATTCGTGTTGGTTGAATGATTTACGTGTAATTAATTATATTAGATTGTGTTCAAACAGCAGTCTTTCCATATATATATATAATATATCGGAGAAACTTTGTAGATTTAGAATAGAGCGAGGAGCATCAGGATTTTGACAAAGGTATATCCTTAATCATCTTAAATTTTTTTAACCACAGTAGATTAATAATTTGTAGTTAGAAAAACAAATATATCTCTAACCAATAGAATATGAAAATAATACTGAATGATTAGATGTTAAATCATATATTAAATAAAAAAAAATAAAGTTATATAGTATGATCTTATATACATCTATATAATAAATAAAAGAGAGAATTACACGAAAGGTACATGAGATTTGAGTTGTGAGTTGTGACACAATGAAACTTTTTCTAAAAATGACATTGATCTCCCATGTCGCACATGCAAATCCCTTCAAACAAATACCCAGAATGAAAATTTTGCTTCAGCTGCAAAACTTCATGAAGACGAACCAGCATTTCTCGTCTCAAAGATCTGTTGCTGCTGATGTTGATGTTCCAGGGGTTGCTCGCGCATCACCCTATGATCCACACCCATCCTCAGAGAATTACATACACAACTGATGGCAGATTTGCCACGTGTAACATGCTAGGATTGTGAGACAAACATCATAGATTCAGGACCAATATAAGGTAGCCAGCTCTTTCTTGACGTTGTAGAGATCCTTCTCGGCTTGCTTCAGTTGCTCTTCAAGATTCCATATTATGCATAACACTCGATGAAGTTTGCAATGTTTTGCAGGCTGCAAATGGTGTGTGTGATGATGACACCCTCCGTTACCAAACTGAATCCAAACCAAAAGGAAAAACAAATTAAAAGAGAATCAATGCTCCTATCTTGTAAACAAAAAATAAATAAATTAAATAACTGAAACTTATACAAAGAATCTTAGACAGAGATTGAGTGTTTTTTTAGATATTGAAAAAAAAAAAAAAAAACATTCACGGAAGCATCATTTACGGATTTTAAGAAAATAAGGTGGCCATTAAAAACTTCTCGCAATCACATCCAAAAGAAATAGTAAAAAGACATGATTAATAAGAAAATAATGTATGCATTTTATCAAACAATAACTTGAAAAACAAAGAAATTATTAAAACTAGGGCAAATTACACTGAACCGCTTAAGGTTTGGACAAGTTACACTTAAATGGATAAGTTTCTTTATTATACACTAACACCCCCAAAATTTAAATTTGACTTTAAAAATACCTAAAATGCCCCTAGTTATATTATTTTAAACTTTATTTTTTTTTACCTTTTAATCAAACACTTTATAAACTTTAATAAAATAAAAAAATTAAATAAAAGATATGATTTATTAAATAAATAAATAGTTTTAAAAAATAAATAGTCTTAAAAATTAAATAAATAAATAGTTTAAAAAAATTAAATATATAATATTTTTTAAAAAAATTAAGTAAATAAATAATTTAAAACATTAAATAAAAAAAGTTTTAAAAAAATCAAATAAATAAATAGTTTTAAATAAATAAATAAATAAATAGTTTTAAAAATGAGTGAAAAAATAAAAAAAATTAATTTTTTTAAGAATATCTATTAATAGGAACAATATAAGCTCTAAATATTTATGGAGTGTTGGGAACCTTGAAACTTCTCTCACCATCATCTTTACAGTAAAAGTTTAGATATTTAGAGTTTTTCTTGTCTCTATTAATGAATATCCTTAAAAAATTTAATATTTTTAAGTTTTTCACTTATTTATTTATATTTTAAAAATTTTTTTTTAAAAAAACTAATTATTATTTTATTTTTTTAAAACTATTTATTTATTTTATTTTTTAAAAATATTCATTTATTTATTTATTTTAAAATTGTTTATTTATTCAAAAATATTTATTTATTTAATTAAAAAAACTATTTATATATTTAAACTATTTATTTATTTAATGAATCATATCTTTTATTTAATTTTTTTATTTTATTAAAGTTTATAAAGTGTTTGATTAAAAGTTAAAAAAAATAAATTGTAAAATAATATAACTAATGGCATTTTAGGTATTTTAAAAGTCAAATTTAAATTTTGGGGGTGTTAGTGTATAATAAAGAAACTTATCCATCTAAGTGTAACTTGTCTAAACCTCAAGCGGTTCAGTGTAATTTGCCCTTAAAACTAATCAGACAAAAAACAACCAACAAAAATCATATATCATTATGATCAGTTCTAATCGGTAAAAATGTAAAACTATCATTATCAAGCAGCGAAATAATGTTATTTCTCTCTCTAGAACACTCTCTTTCACAGGCTTCATTCTTGTAATGCAAGAAAGTACTCTTGTTCACCTAAGGATCCATCTAGATTCAATTGTATTCTCAAAATCACAATAGATGTTTTATTTTAAAACATAATGATAATAAAATCGCAGATCGATTATACCTTCGGATTTCGCTTGAGAAACTTTGTTCAGATCACACTCTCTCTCGGATCAAACAGCTACCACCTGTAACAAATCAATAAACATATCATGACTAAGAAAAACGCACTTTTCTTTTAACGCTGCCAATGATTGAACGAAGTGTAGAGAGAAATGGAGACCATGCAACTGTACCTTATAGAGAGTGTGTGTGGCAAAGCTCTCCTGTCTAGGGTTTCCAATCTTTGAGTTTAGCTAGCGATATATTTATAGTATGAAAAAGAAAAGTAACAGAAGAGGGATAAGATTGGTTTGGCTGCTCACGAAATATCTACTCACATACCATTTAAATTGGATTTTTTTTAATTATCGGATATTTTTATCCTTAAAAAAAAAAAAAATTAAAGGCAAATACACAGATGTATTTTTAGGGTGGAGCTGTTTTGTCACAAGTCTCTGAATACAGTAGGACTAAAATGAAATTGATAAATTTTGAAACATGACATTTCTAAATTTCTTTTACCTTATAATTAACTTGTTCAAATATTTTTATTAAATAAATTAGTATTTAAAAAATAATGAAAAAATTATAAAAAGAAGAGGGATCGAAACTGTAACAACTCAGGCCCACCAAATAGATATTGTCCGCTTTGGGCTTCACGCACACGTCCTTCACCCTCACGGATTTGCTTTTGGATCATGGGTTTCACGTAAACATTCTTCACTAATGGCCCAAGACACGTCTACTTAGTTAGGAGAGACCAATGTTTATATACAAAGCATGGACCTCATTTACTAGCGATGTGTGGATGTGGATTTGTGATTGTGTTTGGATCCTCACGAGGACGTAAGGTCCGAAGGGGGATAGATTGTTATATCCCACATTGCTAGCGAGTGAGATCCATGGTTTGTATATAAGTCTTGTTCTCTTCTAACTAAGTAAACGTGTTTTGAGCCGGGATAGATTGTCACATCTAGCGAGTGAGGTTCATGGTTTGTATATAAACATACGTCTCTCCTAATTAAGTAGATGCATTTTGGGCCATTGGACAATATCTACTTGGTGGATTTAAATTGTTACAGAAACACTATTTCAAAGCACATGACATACATAACGTCCACGTGTATTGTGTATACCCCTTTTTAACATGCAGTGATAATGGATGTCTCAGTAGTGGTGGCAATTCGGGCCGGGCCCAAACGGGCCGCCTGGCCAGGCCCGGTTTTTTCACGTGCCAGGGCTGGCCAGGCCTCCTAGCAAAACGGGCCAGGCCCAAGCCCGTTTCGCTGGCGGGCCAGGCCGGGCCCCCATTTGAAAAAAACCTGGCCCTGCCCGTAAGGCCCGCCAGGAAAAAAATTAAAAATTTGAAAATTTTGAATTTTTTTAAAAAAATTTGAATTGAAGGGTGGCTTTTGTAATTAGCCAGGTTACCGTTGGTGACCGTTAGGGGAGGGAAAATATTCAAAACTTTTAAATATTACGTTTTTTTAAATCTTTTACAATATTTTACAATTATACCCTTACCTAACTTTTTCCTATAAATACCCCATCACCTCACCTTATTCTCTACATTTTCTCTACTTCCCTACTCTCTTATTCTCTCTATTCTCTACAATCTCCAATATCTCTCACTCACTCTTTCAACTATTTTGAAATTTATTTTATTTTATTTATTTAATATATTATTTATATACTATATACTATTATACTAGTATACTATACACCATACATTATATATTATATATTTACATACCTTCCACTCTCTAGTCTCTACATATTCTAAGACTCTTACTCTAAGGTATTGTCTTGTTTATTTATTTTTAATTAACTTTCATTTGTTATTTAATTATTAAGTATTATTAATATGTTTACAACTAATGTTATTATTTGTTATGTTGTTAGGTATCCAATTGATTAATTAATTCAACACTCTCAAGCCTCAAATTTAAGGTTAGTATGTCTACTTCTTTACTTTTGTTATTAATAACTTTTTAAGGTTGTAATTATTATTATTTAGTAATTAGTGATTAGTATGTGTGTATTTAATATTGTTGTTAGTACTATGTTAATTTTATGTTTTTTATTGTGAGTTTAACAACAAAATAATAATTAAAAAAATAAATTCCTAATTTTTAAAAAAAATTTCGAACTTATTATTATATTTGAAAGATTATGTTTACTTTTTTGTAGAGTTTAAGAAGAAAAAAATGATTTAGAAAAATTAATTCCGAATTTTTTTAAATTTTTTTTTGAAATTAATAATATATTAGAATGAATATGTTAATGTTTTTTTTGTAGAGTTGAAGAAATAAGAAGAAAATAAAATTTAGAAAATTTAAATCCTGATTTTTTTTTTAAATTGTGAAATTAATAATATATTAGAATGAATATGTTAATGTTTTTTTTGTAGAGTTGAAGAAATGAGAAGAAAATAAAAATTGTATAAAATTAATTCCGAATTTTTGTTAATATTTTAGAAATTATAATATATTAGGATGATTATTTTTATGTTTTTTTTGTAGAGTTGAAGAAATAAGAAGAAAATAAAAATTGTATAAAATTAATTCCGAATTTTTGTTAACTTTTTAGAAATTAATAATATATTAGGATGGTTATGATTATGTTTTTTAAATTTGTTATTTGTATAAATGTATAAATGTATAATTGTATCTGTAATTCTGTGACATTTAATCATTTATTTAATTATAATCTTATGAAAAATGAATTTTGAACATTTCAACCTGAACCGTAACGACTATATGCCAGACGAGGAAATCAACCGATTATACGGTGACTTCCATATCGATATCGATCCCGATCCCCCTAGTATTACTGGACCAACTGGTGCAGGACCTTCTTCCTCGGCACAAAATTCGAGTAAGAAGAGGAAGAAGAGGAAGAAGAAGAAATCGATAGGTGTGGGATTCCTTTCAAGTCATACAGGTAAAGCATACAGATGGTATTGAAGTTGGGCATGCCCAATGTAAGTATTGTCAATCTGTACTCACTAGTTCAAGTAATGGAACTAGTCATCTCAGGAGACGTATAGAAAAATGCATGGCTTCCCATGGGCAAGTCGATACAACTCGACAAACCCAACTGCAACAGAACCCAGATGGTTCTGTGAGTACATGGCAGTATGACCCCGACCGGGTCAGAGAGCAGGCGGTGTTGTACTGCGCTGCAACTGACCAACCCATAGGTTTTCAAGATAACCCTCATTTTCAATATTTTGTTAATAATGCTTTGAACCCCCAATATGTCTCTATTTCTATAAACACAACTAGGAGCGATGTGATTCGTATTTTTCAAAAACGTAGGACTAAATTGATTTCTGAATTGCAAAACATTTCTTTTTCAATTGCATTAACGTCTGACATCTGGAGCGGACGTTCAAAACAAGATTATTTATGTGTCACTGGACACTATGTAGACACTGGATGGATTTTACAAAAAAGGCTCCTTGGTTTTCGTGTCATGGATTATTCACACACTGCACAAAATATTCATGATGTTATTATGTCCGTTATACAAGATTATGGCATTCAAAACCTCATCTTATCAATTACTTTGGATAATGCATCTGCTAACTCCAAAGCTATAGAACTTTTCGATAATTCTAGAATCCCTAATACTGCGGTAAAATTTTTCCACGCCCGTTGTGCATGTCACATTATAAACTTGATTGTAAAATCAGGTTTGAAGCAGGTGGAAAGTCGAATCGACAATATTAGGGGGGCTTTGGGTTGGATTATGGCATCTAACCAAAGAATTGCTGAGTTTTCCAGATATTGTACATCAAAGGACATATTACCCCGTAAATTCCAAACAGATATGCCAGTAAGGTGGAACTCAACATATTTAATGTTGAAATCTGCTTTACCATATGCTGAATTGATTACTAGTTTTTATAACGTGAACACCGCCAACGACACCGGACGTGAAAAACTCACGGATGGTGATTGGTATGTGGCCACTGTTTTTATTGAATTTTTAAAAGTTTTTTATGATGTTACTGTAGAACTTTCTGGGGTTTATTACCCTACATCTCCTCTTGCAATTCTTAAACTTTATGACATGACTGATGTACTTAGACAATATAGTGAAAATGTGATGGTAGCTTCCGCTGTTGTTGCTATACAAAAAAAAAATTGGAAAATATTGGGGGAAAATTCCTCTTTTGTATGCCCTTGGTATTATTGTAGATCCTAGGTTCAGCTTTAATGGTTTAGAAGTTTTTTCCTAAAGAATTGGGTGAGTCTCTGAGTTTAAGTGAAACGGATGTTGCTGAACATCTTAGTACACTAAAATCCCAAATATTCGAGATTTTTTCTATTTATGAGAACAAGTACAACCACGGAACAGCGGAACCAGCGCCTCCTCAGCAACAATCCCAACAACAATCGAAGCTCATAAGGATATTTTTTTAGCAAGGCCACAACTTCTCACGCTTCAGGTCCAGGAAGTTCGAGTCAAAGTCAAAGTCAAAGTCAAAGTCAACGACAACACGTGGAGCTGAACAGATATCTGACTACGGAGTACTCCATCACGGAGAGCGATGACTTCACAACCAACGATCTACTGAAATGGTGGCGCGCCAAGAGAAACAACTTCCCCATTCTATCTAGATTAGCGTGTGACGTCCTTGCTATCCCGGTTTCAACAGTTTCATCAGAGCAGGTGTTCAGTACGGCCGGACGAATACTAGAAGAAAGAAGATGTTCATTGGCCCATGATGCGGTGGAAGCTTTGACATGCCTTAAGGATTGGCAAAATGCAACATTCAGACGACAACATCAACCAGATACCGAAGAACTCATGGATGACTTCTCCAACATGACCATCGAAGAGAGTTCTGGTAGCAACCAGCCGACGAGCTGATGTAATTGTAATTTGTAAATACTTAATTTTTTTTCCCGATTGCACTCTTTTTCCCTTACCAAGGTTTTATCCCACTGGGTTTTTCTTGGTAAGATTTTTAATGAGGCAATCATGATTTGTAATTTATATATTTCAGTATCTCACCACAAATTTAATATAAAATTACAAAAATATTATCCATCGAAAACTAATTAAGTGTTGTATGAAATGTGTTATAGGTAAAAATCATCATTAAGGACACGTCATTATAGTAAGGGGCCACGTAAGCAAAGTCAAGAAAAGTCAAGCGTTAAAGGGCAGAAATTCCCCAAGGGAATTTACTCGGCAAAGAGCAAAGCAACCCGACCACAGACGAAGAAATCGGCTCGGGCATACTCGATCATGCTCTGGATCAGATAATGAAGACGAGTACTTCACAAACATATAGACAGAATCAGCAGCAAGCAACTCCACAATAAGCAACGATACGACTATCAGAGTTCAACTGAAAGGCAAACAGATTTCCCGCAGATAAAAGGTGAGGAATCGGACGCAGATTCGGACTCAGTCAAAACAGGAAACAGGATAAACTCCAGAAAGAGACAGACTTCAATTAGAACTAGGAAATCACACAAAATACGGGTATCACAACACCAAACCCTAGCAATAACATGTATAAATACCCCTGTAAGAAACATAACAGGGGGACGGGAGAATGAGCAGGAGAAATCAGAGAGAGATACTTTATAATTGAGTTTTTCATAGTGGATTTGACTTTGTTGCTCAAGCAACAACCCGTGGATTTTTCTCCAATTAAAAGGAGTTTTTATCACGTATTTTGTGTCTCTTGATTTATTATTTTCTTGCGGTATTATACTTATCTGTTCTTATTTTCACTTGATACAAGTTCGTTGATAGTGACGACGAAAAATCACCATCAACAATTGGCGCTAGAAGAAGGGGGTGTATCAAGCAAAACTTGTGACAATGGCTGGCGAAGGAGATGGTAGCGATTCCAGGTATAGTCAAGGATTGCCAATCAATGAATTGGAGGATGATGCCACCCTTAACACTGCAGAGGTAACCTTGGCAACGGCAGATCAGTACAACTGCCCTGGCTGGCATTTAGCGTTTTCCTCCAATTAACGAAGAGATTGCGCATCGATTCTGCGCTTCCTTGCAGCAACTTATATCAGACGCTGCAAGGCAAGGGGTTGATCTCTCCACCACGGAAGGTTTGATATCACCTCACAATCTTTCTGCTCCAAATCAGCAATCAACGAGGTTGCGCTCCACAGTGGTGATACCAACGCCTGATGCACCCATAAAGGTAAGCCGTGATCCGATTGACAGGCCGGTGATTTTTTCTGAAAGGGCAACCAGGGGAAGTGGAGAACGTAGAGAGGAGAATGACTCGGACAGAAGGTATGGTCATGACCAGACGGCTAGGGATAGAGACCGTCCAAAGAGGCGTACTCATCGGAGAGATCGATCGTCGTCCTCGGGAGAGAGTTAGCAGAATTATCATCACAAGTGCCAAAGGGGCACGGTTCGGCTGCACGGTTTAAATCGGGATCAAAGAGAATCGAATCCGGAAGAAAGATGCCAAAAACTGACTACAAGTCAGAATTTCAATGTTGTGGGGGAGCCGGAGGGAGACAGAGATATACTCATACAGAGTTTGACCCGGGAAGTGGAGAACAACCTCCGACAAATGGATGCGTTAGTCAGGCGATATGGGCGTAACGAGTTGTCAGATGATGAGTCCGGAAGCCCTTTCACCAATAGGATCCTGAAGACGCCATTCCCGGAGAGGTTTAGAATGCCACATGTAGAGCAATTCAAAAAGGACACGGACCCTAAGGAACATGTCAGAAGATACAAGAGTGTCATGGCCCAGTATGTTTACAATGATGCCCTACTATGCTTAAATTTCCCTCAAACTCTTGGGGATCTGGGCTCTAGGTGGTTCGGCAGGTTACCAACGGCCAGCATAAGTAACTTCAGCGAGCTGAGTAAGGCTTTCTCAAGGCAGTTCCTCGGGAATGTGCACAGAAAGAAGTCGGTGGCCCACTTGTCTCAACTTAAGCAAGGAAATGATGAGTCACTTAAGAAGTATTTGAGAAGATTCGGTCAAGAAGTGTCTGAGATTGGAAGTGCAAACGACGAGGCCATAATTGCAGCATTCATCAATAACCTCCAGAATGGTCAGCTGTCATTTGACCTGAGAAGAGCCCGTCTAACCAGTTATGCTGACATGATGGATATGGCTGGGGGCTATGCCTTGGCGGAGGAAGAAGAAATTGTCACGGAAGGATACTTCATGCATGGCGGACGCCCAGAAGGGTCTAAAGCCAAGGACCAAGCGAAGACGCCCGATGCGAAAGGCGATAAACAAAAGAATAAGACACGGGATAGTCGGGATGGTCGTCGGGCATATGATCCGAAGACAGATCAGCCGCGGCAGAAGTTCCAAGGCAGATATACAAACTATACCCCACTGAGGAAGGATCAAGAGGAAATTCTGGCAATTCTGGAGGAGAAGAACATATCTAAAGAACCTCCTAGGTAGTCATCCTATGCCCGGAGGGACACCACCAAGTATTGCAGGTTCCATAAGGAGAATGACCACGAAACTTCCAAGTGTTTTCAACTTAGGGATCACATCGAGACCCTCATCAGGGAAGGACACTTGAAAGATATCATCCTGAGGAAAACCGACAAGGTAGATGGACAGAGAGATAACCGACAGGATGGTCGGGCAAGAAAACCTAGCCCCAAGAAAGCTGAGGATGAAGGAGCGATCAACACGATTTTTGGTGGACCATCAACGGGCAAAAGTAATAGGGAGAGGACCCAGGAAATTCGAGAAGCCATGGAGGCTAGGAGAGATCTAGATGTCAACTCTATTGAACCCGACCCAAAAAGGATCAAGGAAGGCTGGGATCCCATCATATTCACAGAGGCTGACTCACATGGAGTAGATGTAAGACTGAACGATGCACTGGTAATCAGCGCACGTATTGGCCATAGGGAGGTCCATCAAATTTTGATCGACAATGGAAGCTCAGCGGATATTTTGAGTACAGAAGTTTATGACCAGCTGAGGCTGGACAGGAAAGACCTACAGCCTTTTCCTACACCTCTTAGAGGATTTGGCGGGGTGGAGGTAAGGTCGCTCGGCACAGTGAAATTACCGGTGAAGGTTGGGAAGGCTCCTTGCCAAAAGACAGTGTTACTCGACTTTGTAGTCGTCGACGCAGAAAATTGGCCATACAACGCCCTATTGGGCCGACCGTTCTTGAATAAAGCTAAGGCGGTGACAGCGACTTATGCCTTAATGATGAAGTTCCCAACGGAGTTTGGGGTTGGAGTGGTCAAAGGATCACAAGAAATGGGTCGAAGGGCAAATTTGTCAGTATACAAGGACATGGAAGTAAACCAGGTATACAATGTGACAACCAAGCTGATAACTGATGAGACTAAAGAGTCAGAAGTACCGAAGGATTTTGAGTTGGATCCCAAGAGAGGAGCCCTAAGCTAAGAAAGATGAGCCCACCGATGAGGTAGCATTGGACCCAGAAGATCCAGGCAGGACGGTGAAAGTCGGGGCAAATTTGAGTGAATGTATAAAAGCCCAACTTGTCTCACTACTAAGGGATTACAAGGATGTTTTTGCTTGGAGCCACGAAGATATCCCCGGGATAGATCCAAAAGTGATATCACATTGCCTCTCCATCAATCCAGAGTTCCGCCCGGTAGTGCAAAAGAGACGGATGTTCAATCCAGAGTGGAGTATGGCCATTAAGAATGAAGTAGGCAAGTTGCTTTCTGCAGGATCGATAAGGGAGGTCAAATACCCAGAATGGGTGGCCAATGTGGTCCTGGTCAAGAAGAAGAATAATCAGTGGAGAATGTGTGTAGACTTCAGTGATTTAAATAAAGCCTGCCCGAAAGATAGCTTCCCATTGCCGATAATAGACCAACTGGTGGATGCAACAGCTGGGCACGAATTGTTGAGCTTCATGGATGCTTATTCAGGATACAATCAGATCAGAATGAATAAAGCAGATGAAAAATAGACGGCCTTCACCACAGATCAGGGTTTGTATTGCTATAAGGTGATGCCTTTCGGGCTGAAGAACGCTGGGGCAACCTACCAGAGACTGGTGAACAGGATTTTTACCCGGCAAATCGGGAGGAACATGGAAGTTTATGTGGATGATATGTTGACCAAGAGTGTCACAACGGAGAGGCATTCAGAAGACTTAAGGGAGACCTTCGAAGTGCTGAGGAGATATAAAATGAAGCTTAACCCGAGCAAATGTGTGTTCAGAGTGCCATCAGGGAGATTTCTTGGTTTTCAGGTACATCAAAGAGGGATTGAGGTGAACCCCGAGAAGATTAAAGCGTTGGAAGATATGGCTTCGCCGAGGACGCTGAGGGATGTATAGAGGCTAATGGGATGTCTTGCGTCACTTAACCGATTCATAGCAAAGTCGACAGACAAATGCGCCCCATTCTTCAGAGCAATAAAGAATGGAAAAGGCCTTGAATGGAGTGAAGAATGTGAAGCTGCCTTTCAAAAATTGAAAGAGTATTTAGGGCGAGCACCCATCCTCTCAAAGCCGGTGGTCGGGGAGACGTTGTACTTGTACCTCTCAGTCACAGAGGTAGCGACAAGTTCGGTGTTGATTCGGATGGAGGAAGGAGTGTAAAAACCGGTATATTATACCAGCAAGGCGTTGCTGCCAGCAGAAACTAGATACTGACCGGCCGAAAAGGTTGCACTCGCCTTGGTCACGGCAGCCAGAAAACTAAGGCCGTACTTCCAAGCGCATGCAATAGAGGTGTACATCGACTGCCCGCTGAAACTCATCCTACAAAAGCCAGAACTGTCGGGAAGATTGACTATGTGGGCAGTTGAGTTAAGTGAATTTGACATCAAATATACCCCAAAAGCTGCAGTTAAGGGACAAGCGGTGTCCGATTTCATAGCAGAGTTCACCGAGCCAGATATGGAAGTACAAAGGATGATGAAGGCAAACAAGTGAGTAAGTTCCAATGGAAGTTGCATGTGGATGGATTGTCGAACACCCATGGCAGTGGGGCCGGAATAGTCATAACAACACCAGAAGAGGATGCTGTGGAATGCGCCATGAGGTTCGACTTCAAAGCAACTAATAACCAAGCAGAGTATGAAGCTTTGTTGGCTGGTTTGAGAGTTTGCATAGCATTTGGGGCAGATGAGTTGGCGGTATACAGCGATTTCCAGGTTGTGGTTAACCAGGTGCTGGATGAATACCAGGCGAGGGAGGAGCATATGATAGCTTACTTAGACATTGCAAAGAGCTTGCTTAAAAAGTTTAAGGCGTACAGGATCCTTCAAATC
Organism: Dipteronia sinensis; assembly: GCA_033220585.1. Taxonomy (NCBI): domain Eukaryota; kingdom Viridiplantae; phylum Streptophyta; class Magnoliopsida; order Sapindales; family Sapindaceae; genus Dipteronia; species Dipteronia sinensis. The sequence continues at coordinate 3,688,360 of CM065638.1, read as the reverse complement.
CCTCGGGAGGAGAACGAAAAAGCAGATGCTTTATCTAAATTAGCCTCAGCCACCACGAGTATTAGGTCGAAAGCAATACCAGTGGCGCACCTGACCAAACCAAGTAAGGCAGAATCTGAAGAGGTCATGGTGTCAGAAATCCGGTCAGGTCCAAGTAATTGGACCGACCTAGCTTAGAGAGTATTTGGAGAGAAACATATTACCAGAGGATGCTTTGGAGGCAAAACGCATCAGGTACAGGTCAACTCGGTACACAATTCTAAGGGGAGAACTATACAGAAGAGGGTTCTCAAAGGTGTTACAAAGATGTGTTGCCAGGAGAAGAAACCTAAAAGATTCTGAAAGATGTTCACAGTTGGGTGTGTGGAAACCACACTGGGGGTAAGAGTCTAGCACACAAGGTACTTCGGTGAGGTTTTTATTGGCCGACTTTATTTGCTGAAGCACAGCGATTCGCGGAAAGTTGCAAGACATGTCAAAGAATAGCAAACGACATTCGGCAACCCCCAGAGTTACTCAGAAGCTTAACTTCCCCTTGGCCTTTTGCCATGTGGGGCCTCGACCTGATTGGTCCAATGCCCACAGGAACAAGGGGAGGAGCAAAGTACGCAATTGTGGCAGTAGACTACTTTACCAAGTGGGCAGAAGCAGAGGCATTGGTGCACATCACGGAGGCGAACACCACTAGCTTTGTCAGGAAGAACATCATATATAGGTTCGGAATCCCGAGCATCATTATAACAGATAACGGAACTCAGTTCGACAACAGCAAGTTCAGGGAAATGTGCGAGGAGTACAAGATTGCAAACTACTATGCGTCACCTGCACATCCTCAAACCAATGGCCAAACTGAAGCTGTGAACAAAGTGATCAAGCACACACTGAAAGCAAAGTTGGAAGCAAAGAAAGGCAGTTGGGCAGATAAACTACCAGAGGTGCTATGGGCATACCGAACGACTATCAGGTTATCCACAGGGGAGACCCCTTTTGCACTAGCATTCGGAACAGAGGCTGTAATCCCGGCGGAAACAACCTTTACGTCACCCAGGGTACAACTATACAGCCCCGAGCACAACGTCAACATGTTGCAGCGGAACTTAAACGAGCTTGAAGAAATCAGGGACGCAGCTCAAGTGAGAAATGCAGCGTATCAGCAGAGGGCTGCAAGGTACTATAATTTCCATGTTCGTGTGCGTAGATTCCAGCTCGGAGATTTAGTGCTAACAAGGGTGTCCCCGAACACTAAGGACAAGTCGGCAGGATCTCTCGCTGACAAATGGGAAGGCCCGTATATCATCAAGGGAGTTGCAGGGCACGGAGCCTACCTGATAGCTCACCCAGAAGGCAGCTTAGTACCCCGACCATGCAACGCTCAGTATCTCAAGATTTTCTACCCCTGACAAGCTCGTTCATGTTTAATGTTATTTTAGCCTTGGTTTAACTAAATTATAGTCATGTTAAGAGGTTTCTAATTCTTATTGTTATCTAATAAAGTTCGTTTGCTAATAAAGAGGTTATTCATTGAAGACGATGAAATCCACGATAAAGAATGTTCAAATAAGGCAAAAACAACAGTGGCCACCTCGTCCGAAAACAAGCAGACTAAATTTAGTCACCTAAAACAAACCGATCCGAGTAAATCTCGTTCAAAAATAATCATGCGCTACGAGGCCGCGGGAGAGCGGACAAGTAGTTCTTGAAGGGCTGAGAAGCTGAAATAGCACGCCCGCCTGGTTTAAGCAGTGCAAACGTACTTCTTGACCAAAAGGCAAAACCGAGGCACCAGGATAACTGGAAAACTGCTCGGAGCGCCGTCAGCAAGACTGGTGAGATGCGTAGTCGTGTTGGCTGGTCAATATAACCGCCAACGATTCGACGAAACCTTACACAAACAAAACCGGGAGACGTCCTAGGTGACTTGTGTAAGGACCTTGACGTATGGTGTGGTGAGCCTCGACGAAACGTTAGGGTAAAACGATCTTCACAAGATCGGAGAAATTAATTGCCAGTTAAATAAGATACTCGGCTTAAAAAAGTTGCCAGTTAAATAAGATACTCGGTTTTAAAAGAAAAATTGCCAGTTAAATAAGATACTTGGTCCAATAAATCAACGGCCAGTTTAATGAGATACTCAGCTTAATAAATGAGTTGCCAGTTGAATAAGATACTCGGTTAACTTTGGCAGTCGCCAAGTACTTGGTTGAAATTAAGAGTTCCAAAAATTCTTAAGATCTATGAGCCGAGTATAGGTGACCGAACAAATTATGCTTCATTTGTTTTTTTGTTTATACGTTTATCATGCAGGGAACTGGACAGGCAGAATAGTGAATAGATTTCTTATATATGAGCGAAAGAATATACAATGGTTGTTACAAAACAATGTACAAAAAGAAAGAAAATTAATCAAGAAGATGCCGGCGGTTGAGAACTACTTCCACCAATGCTCGGGTCCGGTTCCATCACGTACTCACTCGGGAGGCTGTCATCAGAAGGCCAGACAATCACATCTTCCGGGGCGTCGTCATCTATCCAAGCACTATAATCTACCCCGGGAATGGGCCCAACATCAGAAGCCTTACCGTCAATCCCCACTTTCTCACAAACATGGAAAGTTGAGAAGGAATCAGCAGTGGGAACTTCCAGGTGCATGGGATGTGGCTCTTTTCCCTTACTTCTGCAATATGCTCGCCACGCCTTCATCTGGAGCCGAAGAGATTTCAGAGAAGCATCCACATGCTTTTTGACCGAGAGGTTCCAGTTGGCCCTGGCCCGATCAGTTGCTCTGTTCTTCTTCTTGAAAAATTCTCCGGCCGAGACCATTCCCCTCTGAAATTCCCGGAGAAGTAAAGCATCATAGGCTGGAGATCTTTTGAAGCGATCGACCTCTTGAATCTCCAACTCTAGCCTAGCTTCCTTCGATAGGGACTTGACCGTCAAGGCTTGACGTTCCAAGTCCTGAATCCGGCGCTCGTAGGAGGATTTTGCATCTTCAGCTGTCTGCTCGGCCTGGAGTAGAGCCTCCTGAGTAAATAACAACTGGTCTTTTAAGGTTTGGGCATCTTCAAAAGCGAAAGATGCTTTCTGTTTAGCCTCTAGTTGACGGGCTAAGCATTGGTCTAGAAGCACCTGACCCGACCTGGTCCCTTCCTGACAAGCCAGTTCGGCCCGAGCACGGCTATCTTCACTCTCCTTCAACTGGGCTTCAAGCCTCCTTATTTTCTCCGTCTGACCATCACTAGTCTGGCAGACTTCAGTCATCTCGGCTACCATCTGCAACGAGCCAATAACAAGTGACAAAAATGAAGTAGCAATAAAAGAGATAAATATGAAAGTCTAAGAGTTACTCACATAAGAAGCGCTGTTGAAGAAATGGCAGAGCCGATCAGATAACGAACCGACCCTGAGATCGCTCCAACGATCCTCCCCTATATATGCTTGGCCCGAAGCCATAGCCTTCAACATGGTCTCGAGGGTAGGTATGTTAGACTGGGTTGAAGGGTTAGGATCGCCAAGATTAGCTTCGGGGAACCCAGCAGTAGGTATTGCCTGAGGGGAACTAAGGGGGATGCCAGGTTCGTCCCTCATCTGATCCCGTGGAGGAGAGTTCTCTATTGTTCTCTCATTCTCAGCAGCCTCCGCTACCCCCTCCTCATCTGAGGATGACTCGACGAAAGCAACTACTCGAGGAATCTTAGGGGCTGGACGGCCAGGTGAGAACGAGGCTTTTCTTTTTCTGGGTTGCCTCCCATGGGTATTCAGGTCTGCTGTGGGGTCCTCAAAATCTGGATCGGAACGCCCCATTTCAGCACCACTTCCAGACGGCACAGTGTTCAGTTCGGTAGAAATCAGAATCTCTGGAACTGTCACGTCCGGATGCTCCCTTGGCAATTTCCGCATCCGGGGAAGTGGTACTCGACTCGACTACAGCAGGCCGAGGAGATCTAGTTCCGCAGGAGAAGGTAGCTGGTTCGGAAGACTCCCCAACCTTCTCCTTCCCCTTTGTCAAAGGACTTGCTTGATTGCCTTCACCAGCTGCATGGGCGGCCAACTCTTGATTCTGGGTTTCCTCAGGCAAATAATCCGGCACGTTGCCAGCACCCCCCTCGGGAATGTCCTCGGAAGAACTCCCATCGGAGTCACCTTGAGGAGGGGCTATCCCCGCATCCCGTTGACGTTTAACTTCCCTCCGGCTCGCCTCCACAATGCCTTTCATCCGGCGGGCTTGGGCATTGCACACTACATCTATGTCGTACACTTAAAAAAAAATTAGGAAGCTGAAAGCCAGATAGATAAAGCAGGTAAATAGCAAGGTAGAAATAGAGAACTTACAGCGACGCCGGTGTGCGGAAAGTTGAGGGAAGAGGTGAGCTGTTATCATCTTATTCTCATCGAAGAGGTAAGGTCTGCTCCTCTTTTCCATGGGACGGAAGGCCGCCCGAGCCATGGTTTTGAGTTCTTCATCCGTAAAAGACGAAGTCATGTGGTTCCACTGGGGTGCGCAGAAGTACCGAGGCACCCAGCGAGTCATCTGAGCGCCCTCAATGTCAAAAGAAATTGACCGTCCCCAGTCTCCACCCACGAAGAACCAACTATTCTTCCAGAACTTGTTTAAGGTGGGGAAGCCCCAAACAAACCCTTTCATCTTCTCATCAGCGGTCGGCATCACCTTGTTCTTCACGTTCACGTCCTTAGGGACCCAACTCTCGGGCTGAGTTGAAAGCAGGAAGTAAATCCCGGTCTTTCCTAGATGCCTCAAAGAATAGAAGTGCCTAATTTCCCGAGGAGTCGGGGGTGGTTGTCCCATCCTATGCCACATGTGCCACATGCACATCAAGATCCGATAGCTGTTCGGAGTTAGTTGAGCAGGGGCGAGCTGAGCTTCAGCCAAAAACCACGTAATGAAGGACTGAAGTGGAAGCGTCACCCCGCAAGAAAGCATCGCCCCGTAAATCGCCACTTGACCCGGTGGGGGATTCCATGCAGCCCGACCGTTAGCAGGGTTTAATGAGATAGTGTTGCTGTCCAGATCAAAACGGTTCGTGTATTTAGTGACTTCTTCGGGGCCGACCACATTTGGCTCAACGTCGTAAGCGCAAACTCTCTCGGGAGAGAAAACGATACGAGCCTCCCTATGCTCGACCTCAATGTCTTTTTCGACTACCCTCTGGGGCCCGACTCGGCTTTCCCGAACAAAGGAAACTTTGTTGATGTCACGATTGCTTTGTTTCTTCCCCATTCTTTTTCACGGCCGAGAATTATCACAAGCAGCAGAAGCAGGACTGGAATCGGTCTCAGGCTGATAGGATTCAGGCTGTGACGAACTGGAAGAAGCTGGTGGAACTTCACGACGCAGTCCAGACAAGTTGAGTCCGGAGACGTCAGCGTCTGTAAATCGGGGCTGATCGGGAATTGGATCACCAAGCAACCTGTGGACAGCCGTAGCAGTACAAGTATCACCTTGCTCAATGGCAATCATAGCAACAGTAAAAAGACCATGTCTAGCAGAGGGATCCATGAGAACTAACCTTAAAGGATTGAAGAGACGTGAGGTACGGCAGGATCTTCGAGAAGGTCGAGAAAAGGTTTGGAAACCGAAAGAAATAAATCTTCGCAGGACGAGATTACAGGCAGGGAAGCGATGGCAGAAATCTGGAAAGTAATGGTAAAAACTTGAAAGAGAATAGGGGTTTTCCCTTTGAAGCAATACTTCTATATATAAGTATGCAACTGGTCCCAAGACACGAAACCCTAGAGAGGGTAGGTGAGGAGAAGCGGGAAAGATTGGAATAAGAATCATGACGTAAGCTGTACGGGCACGAACAGAAGGGTCGCGTCTCATAAATACCACGTACCACGGCCAAACAAAAGAAGACAGGTGGCAGTAAAAAGAGGCACCGAGCCGTCGAAGAGATAGTCAGTCACCATTAAAAGATCTTCAAATAAGAAAAGAATCAAACGCGTGCGGGCGTAATTAAGACACGCCATTAATGTTTCGAAACGAACGAGGAATTTGAAATCCGACATTGATGAAGAAGACGATAAACGAGAACAAGTCATGAAAGAGTTAAATATTTATCCCGAGTAAGCAGGATACATTCGGTTCAAATATTTAAGGGGGTATTGTTATAGGTAAAAATCATCATTAAGGACAAGTCATTACAGTAAGGGGCCACGTAAGCAAAGTCAAGAAAAGTCAAGCGTTAAAGGGCAGAAATTCCCCAAGGGAATTTACTCAAAGAGCAAAGCAACCCGACCACAGACGAAGAAATCGGCTCGGGCATACTCGGTCATGCTCGGCATCAGATAATGAAGACGAGTACTTCACAAACATATGGACAGAATCAGCAACAAGCAACTCCACAATAAGCAACGATACGACTATCAGAGTTCAACGGAAAGGCAAACGGATTTCCCGCAGATAAAGGGCGAGGAATCCAACGCAGATTCGGACTCAGTCAAAACAGGAAACATGATAAACTCCAGAAAGAGACAGACTTCAATTAGAACTAGGAAATCACACAAAATACGGGTATCACAACACCAAACCCTAGCAGTACCATAAACCCTAGCAACAACATGTATAAATACCCCTGTAAGAAACATAACAGGGGGACGGGAGAATGAGCAGGAGAAATCAGAGAGAGATACTTTATAATTGAGTTTTTCATAGTGTATTTGACTTTGTTGCTCAAGCAACAACCCGTGGATTTTTCTCCAGTTAAAAGGATTTTTTACCACATATTTGTGTCTCTTGATTTATTATTTTCTTGCGGTATTATACTTATCTGTTCTTATTTTCACTTGATACAAGTTCATTGATAGTGACGACGAAAAATCACCATCAACAAAATGAATAATATTATATTTCATATTAAAATTATTACATTAATTACTCAAAATTATTACAATGTATAAAAAATAATATTGAATTTAAAAAAAAAAAATTGGAAGCCCGACGGGCTTGTAACGGGCCAGCCCGTTAAGGCCCGGCCATGCCCGGCCCGGCCTGCCCCCACACGAGTCTCGGACCTGGGCCGGGCTCCCTCTTTCGTCTGACGGGCCGGCCCGGGCCAGCCCGTTTTCCATGTTGGTCCGAGCCTGGCCCGGCCTGTTTAACATACGGGCCTAACGGGCCTGGCCGGCCCGAATTGCTACCACTAGATGTCTTTAAATTTATTTGTATACGACTTTTAAAATGACATACACGTGCGTAAAATGTACAAAGGAACAATAGTAATGAGGAAGTTGAATGACATATACAACATAAAAGTCCATAAAACTCTATATATAATGATCATTTTATCTTTAAATCAAGATACGGAGATAATATATAAAGGATTATGATTATAAATGACAAATAGATAAGTTAAATACAATATACGATCAAAGATTTAAGATACGATAAAGATAATAGTTAGATGTCGAAAGTCGGAAGATACGTTAGATTATTTAATTAAGTAGTATAATAATTTAATTCGTAAGATCGTATTTTCGAAGTTTGTTAAATTATTATAACTGTCACATTTTAAATCATTTCAAGGAGACCGCGAATGACACACAATTCATTGAATGGAATTCTAATCGGAAGCATGTCATCCATATTAAACACATTCATTTGAACCATTGGTTTTAATTAGTATACAACTAGTAGTGGATGAAGACATAAATTAAATAACATGCAATGAGGGTGTGCCTACTTAAAATATAAAGGGGCGGAGCTAGATTCTTCCATGTGGAAACACTTTTTAATGTAACTTTAGTTGTAATTGGCCATGAGTCGTGACCTAGCAACTACTTATTTTACTTGGTGGGTTGAGAATGCCCGACTTATCAACTTATCCGATAAATTGTCGGGGCCTTAAAGTCAGTTTACATGTATTCATTAATTATCTTCTATTTTAAACTTGAATTAGTGTTAAGGATTCTTCTGCATGCAAGAAAAAAAAAATTAACAATGTAATATAATTAATTCGAGGTTTGAATGACATAACTTGAATTCTCAACCTTTACAAGAGTATTAGTGTTGATGTGAGAAGCATTTAACTGAAGAAATGACAAAACCATTTTCATCAATTTAGAGGGTTTGGCGGGCCATAACAAACATAAAATGTAAATATCAAAATGTTTGGGGGAAAAACAAATAAATTTAACCATATTTTAAACGGAAATTTTGCTTCAGCTGCAAAATTTCAAGAAGACGGACCAGCTTTTCTCTTCTCACAGCTTCCAGATTTTTGTTGCTGGGCTTGTGGAGGTGCAGCTTGCTGCTGCTGTGTGGTCTGTATTGACGGCACCAAAAGCTGATCTCTCGCGGCCTTCATCGCAGCCAGTAGCTGATCCTCCTGCTGCTGATGATGATGTTGATGTTCCGTGGGTTGATCGCGTATCACGAAACCCATCCTGAAACACTCGCCACCACGCCGCTGCGGATTCACCTTTACAATGTACAGGCTGGGATTTTGATACAGGCATCATAGCTTTCGGACCAATATATAGAGCCAGCTTTTTCGTGGCGTTGTGGAGATCAGTCTCGGCTTGCTTCAGTTTCGCTAGAAGATCCGATATTATGCAATCACATCCATAGACTGGATTACGCAACCAGGCCTCCGCTTCATAGACCAAAGAGTTGACGGCATCTTCCCGTAAGCCTACATACTGATAATCTTGGCAACATTTTTAGCTCCGAAAACCTCGTTTACCTTCTCGAACTTCAGGGGCTGATCGAATGGAAAGTAAGGTTTAAAAACACATTGTGGAGTACATTTTCGGCGTCGAGCTCTGCAGGCTGCACACGGATGTGTGTATGATGATGACATTCTAGGTTACCAAACTGAATCCAAACCAAAACAAAAAAATATTAAAAGACAATCAATGAAAAAGTAATTAACTTAAACTAATTATCCAAAGAATGAAGAGAGAATCTAGTGGGAGAGATTGAATTTTTTTTTGTTTTGTAGATATTGAAAAGAAAACAGGTGGCCATTAAATTAAACTTCCCACAATCATGCCCAAAAGAAATACTAAAAAGACATGATTAATAAAAAAAAAAAGTTGATGCATTTTATAGAACAGTAAATTGAAAACAAAGCGAAACCGAACCAACAAAAATCATTGTAATCGGTGAAAATGTAAACCCATATAAATAGTCACAAATTACAAGAGTTTTCAAGCAGAAGTACATGAAGATCGATGTTTCTCTCTCACTAAAATAAAACACAACAGTGTTGTTTCTCTCTCTAGATCACTTTCTTTTACAGGCTTCATTCTTGTAATGCAAGAAACTCTTGCTCTAAGTATATCCTTCTAGATTCGATTATTCTCAAAATCACAATATATATAATTTAAAAAAAAAAAAAAAAAAAGAATTCTCAGAAGCCTTTAAAATTCTTTATCCAAACAGCTTGATCTTTACATATCCAACCTCGGATTTTCAACAAATCAAAAAGGTTAAAACAATTTGGAAAAAGAGTTTAAAATTTCATAAATAAATAAAAATTCTCCACTCAGACTATAATACCTTTGAATTTCGATAGAGAAAAGTGGTTGATCAGATCGCAGTGCAAGAAAACAATCAATATATGCTTGAACGAAGTGTAGAGAGAAATGGAGACCAAGTGTACCTTATAGAGAGAGTGTGTGACAAAGCTCTCTTTTCTAGGGTTTCCAATCAGATCTTTGAATTCAGGGATACCAGCAGAAGAAGAAGAATGGAAAATATGCTAGATTTTCGATCAAACCAGCAAATAAAACTGAGTGAGAGCAAGATAGAGATGGAGATAGAGATATATATTGTAAGAAAAAGAAAAGTAACAGAAGAGTGATAAGATTGGCTGCTCATGAAATAATAAATATCTACCTGCATACCATTTAAATTGATATTTTTTTTGTTATTAACATTTTTATCCTTGATTAAAATTATTAAATAAAATTAAAAAATTTAAAGACATTTACACTTTTTTTAGGGTGAGTTTTTGTTTATGTCTGAAAGTCTGAGTAGGTTTGAAATATGCAATTCACAAATCATAATAACTTCTTCTTTTTTTTGACATTTCTAAATTTCTTTTTAAGTAAATTAACTGGTTCAAATAGTTATAATATTTTGTATTAAATGAAATTAATTAATATTTTGAGAATATTAAAAAAAAAATTAAGAGGGTTAGAAACACTATTTCAAAACTCATGACATATGTAGAGGGTCGTTATACAGTTAATGGTTTGGGTCGGGTTCGAAATAGACCCAAACAGCTTGGTTGGACAGGTCGAACCAAATGGATCATCTTCTTTAAAAAACCTACAAAAAAGATAAAAACAGTAACAGCAAAAGAAGAGAAATGGTGGTGATGGTGATTTAGCCCTTAGGTGCGCTTGGGCTAAGCGTTAATGGTAGAAATCGACTGGTAAATGTTATAAGAAGATTTTGGTGACCGGAGTAATGGTTTTGGCAGAGGTTCGGCAAGCAAAATAGCGTTAATGAGAGAGAGAATCAAAATCCTTTCCTCATGTGTGAAAGGTTCTATTTATAGGTCCCTTCAAGAAGGTGATGTTGGATGCTGATGGTGAATCCCTAAAATTTCTCCCATATTTCACGAGATCATATCGTGATCTTATCAGTTCAAACGAACTGTTTGTAGTTGATTTAAACTGAGTAAATGACCAAGTCAAACTTCAATTCTGATAAAGTAAGCCGAGTCGACCCGGGTTAGTTGAGCCTAATCCGGGTCCTTTCTCAAGGTTGTCAATGGGCTTCAGTCGTTGGGCCCATAAGACATCTTTGGCTACCACAACATGCACGTACATACTACGTACGTACTGACGTACATACTTTTTAACATTTATTGATTATTTAATTGTTAAATAAAAATATGAAGAGAATATATGGATGTAACTATGTAAGTAATTAATGTATTGGTATATATGTTGATTTTTAAAATGACATATGCAACATACTCCGGCGTAAAATGTACGAAGGAACAAATAATAATGGGGAATTGAAGTTGCATGACATATATAACATAAAAGTGCATGAGGAGCTTTACCACCGGATCAACCTTATCTCGTCCATAAAAGTATTTATAACTCTATATATATAGTGATCATTTGATCATTATATCGAGATATGGAGAGAATATATAAAGGATCATGATTATAATTAAATGACAAATAGACAAGTTGAATACAATATGCGATCAAAGAATTAAGATATAATAAAGATAATATTTGGATGTCGGAAGATACGTTAGATCATTTAATAAAGCAGTATAATAACTTAATTTATAAGATCGTATTTTCAAAGTTAGTTCAATTATTATAACGGTCACGTCACATGTTAAATCATTCTAAAAAGACTGCGACGTATCATTGAATGAAATACTTATTAGAAGCATTATGTCGTATATATTAAACACATTCATTTATCGATTTTAGTATATGTATCATGCATGTCTATTAATTGATGAAGAGATAAATTAAATATAAAATGAGGTTACTTAAGATAAAAGGAGTTTTTTTTACCTCGAAAGGATAAATTTTTGTGTTCGAAAATACATATATTGTAAGATCATAGCTCCTAAGTAAGGAAGTTCTACCATGTGGAAACACTCTTTAATGGAAAACTAATTAGTTGTAGCTAGTGGAGACCAAGAAGCCACCATTTTCGCTTGTGTTATGTATTCATTAATCATTTTCTATTTTTACCTTAAACTTGAATTATGTTTGAGATTTTTTGGTAGGCAAGTGAATTTTTTTTTTATAGATATATATATATATAATTAATTAATTAGGGGTTCGGAAAACTCGAAACCACAACCTCAATAATATAGATATAAGGAGTATACCATTGTGACAACTTCATTCTCGTCGTACAAGTGAAAAAGTTGATAATGCATATTAATTGTCACTTATCAGGATTATCCTTTTTTAGATATAGTTATTATATATATTCAATCATATTGATATTGGACAAATATCCTTACTCGAGTACTTTAATTTTTTTAACTTTATAAGTAAATATAGATTTATAATTTGTAGTTAGAAAAACAAAATATATCTCTAACAAAAGATTATTGGAAAAAAATGACTAAATATTAAAAACACAAAATTAAATAAAAAATTAAAGTTAATATAATATGATTATGTATATCTATATAATAAATAAAAACATTTGAAACTATACTTTAAGTCTTGTTTTCGTCGGCCTTCTCCTCTTGTAGAGGGTATTTGTGGCTGGACTCTAGGCCTCTGTCTGTTTCTTGGTTTCTTGTTTCTCTTTATCTAAAAAAAAAAGAAAGTCTTGTTTTGTTTTTGTTGGAGATAGAGCTCCATCACGATTTTTTTTCGAGTGGTGCTATTGGCACACATCCTACTGATCTATTCATGTCCCATTTTTTAAATTATAGAATATTCTTTTTATTTTCTTTTATCAAAATTACTTAAAGAGACATATAATTTAGGAAAGAAATCTTCTACAAAGTAAATCTATTAAAATTTCATATTCCTTTTCCAAAAAAAAAACTCAATAATCTGTTTTTTTTTCAAAAACAAAATTAATTCTTAAACCCGTAATCTGTTTCTTCTTAAAAAAAAAAATTTAATTCTTAAACCCTAAAATCCGCTTCTTACATACATCTAAAATATTATAAAAGAGTTTGAGAACGATCTCAAGAATATGGAAGAATTGTTTAAGAACGATATCAAACATCTTGAAGAATTGTCTGAGACTGACATAAAGCAATAATTGTCTGACAATAATAGTAAGCATCTGGAAACAATTCATTCTCTGGAAATAAGTTTGAAATTTATTTTTTCTTTAGAATGATATCAAGCTGTCGTTGTGTTGAAGTACCCTGTTATTTTTTATTTTTTGGTTTCCATCATGAAATAAGAAGAAAAAAAAACTAAAAAAAAAGAAATAAGAAGCAAAAAAATAAATCAATCAATGAAGGTGAGAGAGATGTATACTGATACAGAGATAAGAGATGAATAGATCATATATGGTATGTATTAAATTTGAAAAATAAGTAAAATGGGTAGTTTTGGAAATAAACCAAAAAATTTAATAAAATCATTTAATTTTATTTAATTAAATCAAAATTTTAAAAAGTGGGACATGAATAGATCAGTAGGAGGTGTACCAATAGCACTACTCTTTTTTTTCCTTTATCTATATCCATTTTCTATATTTTTAAAGATATTTATTAAATAATTGAAAAGTCGAATGGATGAATTTACCCCTAAGTTGTTAACTATTAATGTGAAACAACTAACCGACAGTAAATGTTTGTGCGATTATATACAAAATTGTATATGAGTATAATTATAATAAATTACAGGGATGTTTGTGCAATTTGCTTTAAATAATAAAGTTTCAACTTCCAGCTGATTGCATAGACAATAGTAGATTTCAATCAAGTTGATGAAATCAATATTAATACTAATAAAGTGAGCAGTAGTAAAAAATATATATATATATAAATGGAGAGAGGGACGGGAAGAAGAAATTATTTCTTCATTTTTGTCTCTACTTGAGATTTATTCCCTTTTAAACAAAAAAAAAAAAAAAACCCTACTTTGATGACCAGTCTTTGAGTCATGAATATTATTCTGATTTTTTTAAATATTAATATTCATATTTTAAAGTCAATAATAAGTTACTACATCCTGAGATAATAATATATTCTTCTTTTGATGACCAGTCTATGCATATTATTCTGTCTTTCAATTTTAAAATCTACAAATGGCCCGAATTCTCGAGTTAGGATGGTTTGATCTATCACTCGTTATTAAAACAATTGTACCGACTTCAGAGACGTAATTCAACCGGTAGATGGAAAAGCTTAGAAATTGGATAAATAACTCTCAAATCGACAGTTCAAATCCTATCAATGACAAAAGGTTAAAAAAAGAACAATTGTTTTGACAAATTTATGCCCATATCAAATTAAAATCCGAGCATCTTAATCTATGTTTCTAACGATATTTTTAGGTGTGTATGAGGGACTGTTAAGTATTTCTTGAAAAATAACAAAGTAGTACTCTTATAATTTCAAAAATAACCCTTATTTGTTTCAACAAGAAATTATAAAATAGATCGTGAATAAAGAATGTTTGTAAATTATATAAACCAAAACTTGTTCTACAACATGCATGAAAAGCAAAGTTAGAAAGGAACTTAAAATGGATCTAATCTGTACTGCCTACAAAGAAGTTGACATAATCATATCTTAATGAATTATAATGGTAACTAATCAGTATAATAATGATATTATAATGCAATTCACATGGTCATAAAAGCAATTCAAATAAAATTTAATGAGGGGACGATGATTGATATAAAAATTCCAAAAGTTTACAATAGTATATATTATATCAAATTATCAAAACATATATAATAGAAAATATTATGTGTCAGTAGAATCTAAAAGATATATATCAACTAGTCAACATAATATAGTTCTTAGTTGTGATAATATATATAATTTTTGGTCAACCATAGGAAAAAAAAGGACAATAAAATGCATGGCAAATATTTGATCAATATTCAATTTGATGATGAATCTCTATGTGCATTAGTGCAGGAGAAGTTCTTGGACAACTCAGAAACCCCAGAATCGATGCATAGTACTATTTCATTTATTATTTTTTGTTATGATATATATATATATATATATATATAAATTTTATCGTAAGATGAAATTATATAAGGACATTGAACGTGAACCATTCGTTTTATATATTTTGATTTCGTATGTATCCACTTGTCAAAGCTCTTATAAATGAGTGATTCACATTTAATTTCCTTATATAATTTCCATCGGTGCGCACTGATAGGAATATATATATATATAAAATATTTCTATTGTCAGTTCGAATTGATATAAGATATATAAGTTCTTTATGTAAGCTATTGGGTTTAAAAGATATTTTGACAAGTGTATACAATCAAGTCAAAACATTTAAATCCAATCACCTACATGTAAGGAACTGATATATCTTTTATCAGTTCGAACTGACAAAAGAAAAATTATATATATATATAAAGTTGTTCTCAACAAATTTAATTGGTTTTTTTTTCTTTAAAGGAAGGAAAAGGGAGATATGCAATTGGTTGATGACTAGAGCATGTTATGTGGACAAAAGCAATATTCAAGAAAACATAAAATCATGTTATAAAAGACAATATACACATTAAACAAATTTAAGGGATATGCCATTTACATACATATGCAAAAATGAAAATCAGAGGAATCAAATTACATTAGAAAAATAATCACAAAATTAATTTACCTTTCCCATAGGAATATAATTTTCCTACCATTTTCCAAGAATTAGAAGTTCAGTTTACTTTCTCTCTCACTAGTATTTATTGATTACTTAACTCACTATATGCAAATACATTAAGAATAAACTGATGATGACATTTTACATGATTTTATTTTTAAATCAAACAACAAATAGGACAGAATCCACTAGGACCGCACCTATATATATACGTAGCCTAAATACATACACTTTGTGGGTATGAGTGTTTTGTCCTTTTTATTAGGTAGACCAAAGCTATCTAATTAGAGTGTTTTGTCTTTACAAGAGAAGAAAGACAAAACAAGTCAAGATCATGAAACAAATTAACACAATCAAAAATCCCAACAAAACCCCCCTAGCTATTAGTCAAAAAAACAAAAAACAAAACCCCCCTAGCTACCACATTTTTGTCACATTTCTGTACTCAAATTTGGACTTAGAGACCTAATCAATCAATTGTGTCAAGAATTTTTGCTATTTGTTTTTTGTTTTTTTTTACGATGAAATATATATATATATATATATATACATACATACAAATATGTTATGAAATAAAATCAGAGGCTGCTATTGCAGACAGGAACTACTCATAATTCATGAAAGGAACATCCTGTCTGATTGAAAAGACAATAATTCTCATAACCGACCCTACTGCTCTATGCAATAAAGAGTAATTTTGTCTTTCCACTGTCACCAGATAATGTATCCCCCATTTATGAAAACCAACTGAGATTTCACAGAAAAAGCATTGTAAACTTCTTAAATGCAAAAAAGCCCATTGGTCCAGTACTCATAATCCCCCTCTAGTAACACAACACAAATCACTTTGACAACAACAAAGATATAGAGTTGAAAAACACATACCTAGAATGGAAATTTACTGCAAAACTTCAACAAGATGGACCAACACTTCTACCCTCGTCGCTTCCAGAATTTTGTTGTTGCTGCTGTTGTGCTGCTGCTTGTGGAGTTGCTGCTTCTTGTTGCTGCTGCTGTTGTGGCTGTGCCTGCTGCTGACTGGATGCAAAAGCTGTGCTTGAAGAGAATGTGCAAGGTGCTGCTGCTGCTGCTGATGCTCCGGTACTACTGATTGCGGTGCTTGAATCTGATAAGGGCTGTTATCAAATGTTCCCAGAGCCAAGGAAGGCGACATGGCGTTACCGCTCATCTGATTAAACCCGGTTGGAGTGACCGAACCATCGTACCCACCACTATTATACCTCAAGAGATCTTGTTGTTGATGCTGTTGCTGCTCAAAATTCCTCAACATCTCTTGCTGCTCTCTCGCGGCCACAGCTGCAGCCAGTTGCTGAGCCTCAAAGATCTGCTGCTGCTGATGATGTTGATGTTGCGGTTGGTCGCGTATCACCATCTGGCCACTATGAGATGATCCAGCGCCGATACCCATCATCATAAACATGCCGTGCTGTGCCTGAACAGCCGTCGATGACGACAAAGGATTACCCATATGTTGTTGCGGCATAAAAGCTTGGGATTGTAAAATTGGCATCATAGCTTGAGGACCAATATAAGTAGACAGCTCTTTTTTCGCGTTATAGAGATCATTTTGGACTAGTTTGAGCTTGTGTTGAAGAATCGATATCAGACCCACACATCCATAGACTGGATCAAGCAACCACATATCCGCTTCATATGCCAACGAGTTGACGGCGTCTTCACGTAGATTGGCACCGAGTTCATTGAGAAGCTTAGCGACATTGCTAGCGCCGAATACCTTGTGTACTTTGGCGAATTTCTGTGGTTGGATCCAGGTGGAAAATAAGGTGCAAAAACACATTCTTGCGTGCATTTTTGACGACGATACTTGCAGGCTGCACACGGCGAGTTTAATGATGACATTTTTTTTTTGTTATCAAACTGAATCCAAAACAAAAACAAAAAACAAATTACAAGAGAATCAATGCTATTATCTTGTAACCAAAAAAGAGAAAAGATACTGAAACTTATAAAAAGAATAATAGAAGAATCTAGAGAGAGAGAGATTGAGGTTTTATTTATATATAGATATTGAAAGAAGGAGCATTCATGGAAACACCATTAAAAATTTCTCATAATTACACCCCAAAAATAATACTATCAAGAAATGATTAGTCAAGAAAAAAAAAATGGTGAATTGATAAAGAGCTCAAAAAATCTACTTTATTGTTTATAGCTACCGATTTATAGTTTATTATTTTTATCAATTTTAACCATTTTTTAACAAAATTATCCTTAAATTTTACTTCATCTGAATCATTTGATTCCAAGCTATATATTGATTTTTCAAGTTATATGTTATGTCAATAGTTTTCAAATCACATGTCATGTCGGTTGATAGGCAATCTTATAAGTTCAAGGCTGAAAATGATAAGTATAATAAAATATAAATCAATGGCTACAAATAATAAACCAAATTTTTTTTTCGATTAATTCTTCCCATTTCCTCAAAAATAAATGATAACATTTTACCAAACAGTAACTTGAAAACAAGGAGAAGAAACTGAAAAACACAAAACAACCAACCAAACAAACAAAAAAAAATCATCATTATCTGTAACAATAGGATGAAAATACCACAAATGTAATACAAAACGTCTTCAAGAAGAAGTACAGTACATAAAAGATGATATTTCTCTCACTCTCTCTAAAACACAAAGAATTGTTTCTCTCTCTAAAACACTCTCTTTCACACGCTTCATTGTCATCTTGTAATGCAAGAAACTCTTGGTCTAAAGGATCGTTCACAATATATTTTTAAAAAATAATAATAAAATAAAATCTCAGAAACCTTTCGAATCTCCGTATCCAAACAGCGAGATCTTTACAGATCCAGACACAGATTTTCAACAAATCAACAAGGTTAACAAAAAAAAAAAAAGAGTGAAGAAATTCAAAAAGAAATCTCGAGACTCGGATTATAATATAAATACCTTCGAATTTCGGTAGATAAACTTGGTTCAGATCAAAGACTCTCTCTCTAGCGGAATACAACACCTGCAAGAAAGCAATCAACATCACTAGAAAAATCAAAACGCCGACGTTTTCATTTCCCTACCAATGATCGGACGAACTGTAGAGAACAAAAAAAAATGAAGACACCAACCGGACCTCATAGAGAGAGAGCTCCGGTCTAGGGTTCACGATCCAATCTTTGAGTTTAACAAATCACAACAGAATAAGAAGAATGGAAAATTTTGATAAAATTTCGATAAAAGGAACACACAAAATAAGAAAATAAAAAATGAAAAAAGAGAGCGAGAAAGTGTAAAAAAACAAAAGAAGAAGAGAGAGTAACATTAATAAGGAGGGATGTAATTTATTTAGGGGTGTATTATAAAGAGCAAACAAATTTATTAGTTTATTGTTTTTATTATTTTTGACAATTTTAAGATAAAATTACCCCTAAATTTTAAATTATATGTCATTTGATACCAAGTTACATGCTAATTGATTTTTCAAGTTACATTTCAGTTAAATTTTAAATTACATGTCAATTGACTTTCAACTTACATGTCAATGATTTTAAAGTTACATGTTAGTTGATTTCCAAATTTTTGGGACGAATGAAGTAAAGACAAAATTGAGGACAATCTTGTCTGTTCAAGGCTAAAATTGATAAATATAATAAAAAAATTTATTATTTCTTACAATTTCTTCATTTATTTATATATATACAGTGGAATGTTACCGTTGAGATTTGAAGAGATTCGTATTGACCGTTCGATCAAAATCTCTGTTTTATTTATTTATTTATGTGAATATATATATTAATTATTTATTTCAGCAATTAGATGTACTGTCAACATCTAATTCCCAAATTGCCCTTCCTTCCTTTATTGGCATTACCCTCCTCAGCTCTCTATTTTATTGAATATTGTTGATGTTCAATTAAAATTTAATCAATGATGCTGATAATAAATTTTTGGTTACATGTACAGATCTTTAAGAGATCATTGAATTTTTTTGTACACTGTATACAGTTTCATTACTAATTTTCTTTTTAATTGGGATTTATTTTAAAATTTAAATTATTTAGGAAAATGATTTATGTTACTTTTTATATATAAAGAAATTATATGTTTTTAAGAATAAATTTAAATATATTTTGTATTTATATTTTTTTTTAAAGGACTAGATTTATATTTATCATTTGATAAAGAAAGTAACATCTAATTGGAAATTTGAATGTAAGGAAATCACATGCTAATAAAAAAGCATGATACCATATTAATTACTTGATCATGAAAGTAATTTATAAAATAATATACATATTTAAGAATATGTTGCAACTACTATCGTATTTTTATAACTAGTGAGATTGTACAAAAAATTAGATAAATTAATTTAATCGGTTGTAACATAAATTGATCATTTGATAATTAAATAAAGATAGGGAAAAAATATGTATTTCAATAAATGTACTCATGTATACATTGACTTAATAAATGTCTTATATAAAATTCACATGAATACAACTATGTATATATTTATCATTTGAACATAAAATCAAGATGCAAAAAGAATATTTGAGGGATCATGATTATAAGTTTATAACCGATAAATAGATAAGTTGAATATAATGTACGGTCAAATAGTTAAGATAGAAATATAATATTTTGACATAGGTTATATCATTTAAGTAGTATTATAATTTAAGTTGTAAGATTATATTTTCATAGTTAGTTAAATTTTTATAATATAATGATTACCTTTTAAATTGTTATAAGGAGACTGCGAATAACACATGACATTGAATGAAATACTAATTGTGCACATGCATATTAAAGTATTAAACACATTCATCCATTGATTCGGGTTTACAACTATTAAATGACTAATTTAAATATAACATGCAATGAGGTTTAACTAACATGAAATGATCATTTATGGTTTTAAAAATACACCAAATTAATAAAACGATATATTTTTAACATCATACTTTCATCTATATGACGAGATTGTTGGTTTGAGTCATCTTCTTCCTTAAAAACCCCAAACTTAAATGATACTTTAAAAAAAATTAAATGATTAGTACTTTTTATATCAATGCAAGGAGAATATTGGTAATAGTCTTATTTTTTGAACAAATATCATAATCCAAATAAATTTAATATTCATGCCTAAAAGAAAACAAATACTTGGATGGCAAGCATAATGCATTTGTGTATACAAATTTTAGAAATAATGATTATGAGTATAAATTTATTTCCTTAGCCCAAAAAAAATATATATTAAAAGATTTGCAAACCCATTATGCTAAATTAATATTGCATTATTTATGTTTTTAAATACTTTGTACAAAGTAAAAATAAAATAAAAATGCCTTAATGATTTTCAATATGAAAAAGCTACAAAAGGATAATGTCAACATAAATGAGTCATAAGATTTCATTAACTATAAAGATCTTTTTACGGTCAAATTGACTTCACAAAAACAAATATGCCTAATTGACCAAATAACAATTAATTTCAGGTGGGCAATTCCGTAATTTCTTAAATAGTCGGCATAAAACGTCCGTGTACCGTGCGCGTAAAGACTACACTACTCTACGGTGTTCACTCCACTCTCGCTTTCCAATTTCCAAATAGTGTACCCACCTTGAAATTGACAATTGTCTCTCTTTGTCTCTCTATTTTCAATTCTTATTTTTTTTAAATACTTTTATTAGTTTTTATTTTTTTTTTAATTTTGATTATTAAGGGCATAGCTAAAGTCTTTTAATTGATTTTTTGACAGGTCAAAATACTAATCTAACGGAATTCCTAATGACATGAGATAAAATATCTAATATTTTAATTTTCAACGGAAAGAATGACCATTATATTATATACATGGCAGTCAATATATCAACTCCCGTAATCAGGAGATATTACTCCTACTATTTAATCACATACTATACTTGTATTTAGTTTTCCAAATTATTAATTCCAAAGAATATCAATGGATACGTCTATAATTTCTTAAATGACAATAATTATATGTAAACCAAATTCTCTAAAGTTTGATGTGAGTGATATTCAACCTAAGATTTCTGGTAGATAGACGAGCTTGGAGCTTAGACAAATGATTCTCAAGTCAGCAGCTCAAACCCTACTATAGTATAATAGGGTAAAAAGTTTCAAAAAACCTGGTTTAGATAGATTGATATATACTTTAAAAAAACAATTGTTCCGGCAAATTTTTGTCCATATAAAATTAAAATCCAAACGTCTTAATCTACGTTTCTAATGATAATTTTAGGTGCGTACGAGGGATTATTAAGTATTTCTTCAGAAATAAATAAAGTAGTACACTAGTACTCTTATAATTTCAAAAATAAACCTTATTTGTTTCAACAAGAAATTATAAAATACATCGTGAATAAAGAATGCTTGTAAATTATAAACCCAAACTTGTTCTACAACATGCAGGAAAAGCAAAATTGAAAGGAACTTAAAATGGATCTAATTTGTACCGGTTACAAAGAAGTTGCTATAATGATATCATAATGATTTATAATGTTAATTAATCAGTATAATAATGATATTATAATACGATTCACATGGTCATAAAAGCAATTCAAATAAAATTCAATGAGGGGACGATGATTGATATAAAAATTCCAAAGTTTACAATACTATATATTATATCAAATTATCAAAACATATATATTAGAAAATATTATGTGTCAGTAGAATCTAAAAGATATATATCAACTAGTCAACATAACATAGTTCTTAGTTGTGATAATATATATAATTTTTGGTCAACCATAGGAAAAAAAAGGACAATAAAATGCATGGCAAAAATTTGATCAATATTCAATTTGATGATGAATCTCTATGTGCATAGTGCAGGAGAAGTTGTTGGACAACTCAGAAATTTATTATTTTATGTTATGATATATATATATATATATTATTTTTTTTATATACAAAGTTATTGTCAAGAAATTCAATTGGTCTTTTTTTTTTCTTGAAAAGAAGGAACAGGGAGAAATGCAATTGGTTGATGACTAGAGCATGTTATGGACAAAAGCAATCAAGAAAACATTAAATCATGTTATAAAATACAATATTAACATTAAACAAATTTAAGGGATATCCAGTTTACATACATGTCAAAAATAAAAATTAAAGAGAATCAAATTACATTAGAAAGATAATCACAAAATTAATTTCCCTTTCCAATAGGAATATAACTTTCCTACCATTTCCCAAGAATTAGGAATTCAGTTCACTTTCTCTCTCATTAGTATTATTGATTACTTAACTCACTATAAGCAAATATATTAAGAATAAACAGATGATAACATTTAACATGATTTTATTTTTAAATCAAACACCAAACGGGTCAGAATCCACTAGGAGCGACTATATACGTAGCCTAAATACCTACACTTTGTGGGTGTGAGTGTTTCTACACCTTGAGCTAACCTTATTCTTATTCCTTACTAAGTAACATCGAAATTAAACAAAATTAAATTTTGAATATAAAATCAATAAGGGAAGGGAAAGAGGAAGAGGAAGAGGATGGTAATAGATATATGTGATATATTATAGATTAGAAATTAATAAATAAAGAGTCTTCTCAACTTCTCATTTACAAGTTTGTAATTATCAATAAAGGAGGAACCTCTAAACCAAACTCTCAAAATAAAATTAAATAAAAAAAAGAACTGTACTCCAAGATCAATGCAGATCCCTAAACATTTTTTTTCTTTTCTAAAATTTGTATCTCCCCATAACAAAAAAAGTCTTCTTCAAACCCAAAAAACAATGCTGATGATGAGACTCCGGATCTCACATGTCAACCTCTCCATTTGCAAATCTAATATATATATATATATATATATCTTTTCATGTCGACCTCTCCATTTGTAAATCCCTTTCTCTGTTTTCAGTTGTAGTATGCAGCTGATTTGATCTGCAGAAATGTCACGGAACATAAAAAAAAATGCTTTTAGAATAACTCAAAATTCTAACCCTAAAATTTCAAATAATAATATTAATAATGTATTGCACTCTTTTCAGAAAACTGAATACCTCTACGCTATCTCAAGGGGGCACCGGACTTATATTTCAAGAAAAGAACTTCAGATTACCATTCAGTCAAAAACATTTAATGTCCTTTTTATTAGGTAGACCAAAACTATCTGATTAGAGTGTTTTGTCTTTACAAGAAGAAAGACCAACAAGTCAAGATCATGAAATCAATTAACACAATCAAAAATCCAAACAAAATCCCTCTAGCGACCACGTTTTTGTCACATTTCTGTACACAAATTTGGACTTAGAGACCTAATCAATCAATCAATTGTGTCAAGAATTTTTGTTTTTTTTTTACTTGATTAAAAATAATATATATATATATATACAAATGTGTTATGAATTAAAATCAGAGGCTGCTATTTCAGACAGGAACTACTCATATATAATTCATTAAAGGAACATCCTGTCTGATTGAAAAGACAATAACCAACCCTACTGCTCTATGCAATAAAGAGTAATTTTGTCTTTCCACTGTCACCAGATAATGTTTACCCCATTTATGAAAACCAACCGAGATTTCACAGAAAAAGCATTGTAAACTTCATAAATGCAAAAGAGCCCATTGGGTCGTACTCATAATCCCCCTCATGTAACACAACACAAATCACTTTGACGACAATAACAAAGATATAGAGTTGAAAAACACATACCTAGAATGGAAAATTACTGCAAAACTTCAACAAGATGGACCAACACTTCTACCCTCGTCGCAATTTTGTTGTTGTTGTTGAGCTGCTGCTTGTTGAGTTACTGCCTGTTGTTGCTGCTGCTGTTGTGGCTGTGCCTGTTGTGACTGGAGCAAAAGCTGTGCTTGAAGAGAATGTGCAAGGTGCTGCTGCTGCTGATGCTGATGATGCTCCGGTACTACTGATTGCGGTGCTTGAATCTGATAAGGGTTGTTATCAAATGTTCCCAGAGCCAACGAAGGCGACATGGCGTTACCGCTCATCTGATTAAACCCGGTTGGAGTGACCGAACCATCGTACCCACCACTATTATACCTCAAGAGATCTTGTTGTTGATGCTGTTGCTGCTCAAAATTCCTCAACATCTCTTGTTGCTCTCTCGCGGCCACAGCTGCAGCCAGTTGCTGAGCCTCAAAGATCTGCTGCTGCTGATGATGTTGATGTTGCGGTTGGTCGCGTATCACCATCTGGCCACTATGAGATGATCCAGCGCCGATACCCATCATCGGAAACATGCCGTGCTGTGCCTGAACAGCCGTCGATGACGACGACGGATTACCCATATGTTGTTGCGGCATAAAAGCTTGGGATTGTAAAATTGGCATCATAGCTTGAGGACCAATATAAGTAGACAGCTCTTTTTTCGCGTTATAGAGATCATTTTGGACTAGTTTGAGCTTGTGTTGAAGAATCGATATCAGACCCACACATCCATAGACTGGATCACGCAGCCGCATATCCGCTTCATATGCCAACGAGTTGACGGCGTCTTCACGTAGATTGGCACCGAGTTCATTGAGAAGCTTAGCGACATTGCTAGCGCCGAACACCTTGTGTACTTTGGCGAATTTCTGTGGCTGGTCCGGTGGAAAATAAGGTGCAAAAACACATTCTTGGGTGCATTTTCGACGAAGAAACTTGCAGGCTGCACACGGCGAGTTTGATGATGACATTTTTTTGTTATCAAACTGAATCCAAAACAGAAAAAAAAAATTACAAGAGAATCAATGCTATTATCTTGTAACCAAAAAAGAGAGATACTGAAGCTTAAAAAAAGAATAAATAGAAGAATCTAGAGAGAGAGAGAGAGATTGAGTTCTTATTTTTATATAGATATTGAAAGAAGGAGCATTCATGGAAGCACCATTAAAACTTCTCATAATCACGCCAAAAAAAATACTATCGACTATCAGACATGATTAGTCAAAATAATTAAATGATAACATTTTATCAAACAGTAACTTGAAAACAAAAGAAACTGAAAAACACAAAACAGCCAAAAAAACAAACAAAAAAAATCATCATTATCTGTTATAATAGATGAAATACCACAAATGTAATACAAACCGTCTTCAAGAAAAAGTATAGTACATAAAGATGACATTTCTCTCTCTCTAAAACAAAAAGAGTTGTTTTCTCTCTCTAAAAAACTCTATTTCACACGCATCTTGTAATGCAAGAAACTGTTGGTCTAAGGGATCGTTCTAGATCCGGGTTTTCTCAAAATCATAATATTTTTAAAAAAAAAATTTTAAAAAAATCTCAAAAACCTTTCAAATCTCCGTATCCAAACAGCGAGATCTTTACATATCCAGCCTCAGATTTTTAAACAAATCAAAAACGTTAAACAAAAAGAATAAAAAAGAGAGAGAAGAAATTCAAAAAGAAATCTCGAGACTCGGATTATATGTACATATATATATACCTTCGAATTTCGATAGAGAAACTGGGTTCAGATCACAGACTCTCTCTCTCTAGCGGCCCACACAACACCTGCAAGAAAGCAATCAACATCACTAGAAAATCAAAACGCCGATGTTTTCCTTTTTTTTTTTCTCTATCAAATGATTGAACGAACAGTAGAAAAAAAATGAAGACACCAACCGGACCTTATAGAGAGAGAGCTCTCTGGTCTAGGGTTCACGATCCGATCTTTGAGTTTAACAAATCACAACAGAAGAAGAAGAATGGAAAATTTTGATAAAATTTCGATAAAAGGAACACATAAATTAAGAAAATAAAAAATGGAAAAAGAGAGCGAGAAAGTGTAAAAAAAGAAGAAGAGAGAGTAACAGAAATATGATAGATTAAAAAGCAAGAGGCAGGGCAGGATGTAATTTATTTATATATATATACAGTGGAATGCTTACCGTTGAGATTTGAAGAGATTAATATTGACCGTTCGATCAAAATCTCTATTTTCATTTGTTTTTAATTTATTTGAATATATATTAATTTTTATTTGGAGTATTAATAAGTAAGGACCTCTTAGTCTGAGCAGCAATTAAATGCGTCTCTGAGTTACCTATTTGTCCCTGTACTGTCAACTTCTAATTCCCAAATTGCCCTTCCTTTATTGACATTACTTTCCTCGGCTCTCTATTTTATTGTTTATTGTTGATGTTCAGTTTAAATTTAATCAATGATGCTGATAATAAATTTTTAATGTACAGATCTTTAAGAGATCATTGAATTATTATTTTTTTGTACATTGTATACAGTTTCATAACTAATTTTCTTTTTGTTTGGGATTTATTTTAAATTATTTGGGAAAATGATTTGTTTCTTTTTATATATAAAAAAATATTTCTTTTTAAGAATAAAATTTAAATATATTTTGTATTTTTCTTTTTTCTTTTAAGGAATAGAATTTATATTTATCATTTGATAAAGAAAGTAACATCTAATTGGAAATTTGAATGTAGGGAGATCAAATGCTAATACATAAGCATGATACCATATTAATTGCTTGATCATGAAATTAATTTATAAAATAATATACATATTTAAGAATATGTTGTAACTATTGCACTGTTTTATAACAAGTGAGATCGTACTAAAAATTAGATAAACTAACTTAACGGTTGTAACATATATCGATCATTTGATTATTAAATAAAGATATGAAAATAATATATGTATTTCGATAAATAAATTCATGAATGTATGAAAATAATACATAGATCATTTGAACATTAAATCAAAATGCAAAAAGGATATTTGAATGTCATGATTATAAATGACAAATTGATAAGTTGAATACAGTGAACAATCAAATTATTAAGATAGAAATATAATATTTTGATGTCAAGAGATATGTTATATCATTTAAGTAGTATTATAATTTAATTTGTAAGATTATATTTTCAAAGTTGGTTAAATAGTTAAATTTGTATAATGATTACTTTTTAAATAGTTATAAGGAGACCGTAAATAACACATGACATTGATTGAAATACTAATTGGAAGTGTAACATGCATATTAAAGTACTAAACACATTCATTCATTGATTTCGGCATACAACATTTAAAGGATTAAGAAATAAATTTAATATAACATGCAATTAGGTAACTAACATAAAAGGATAATTTTTGGAGTTCTGAAACATACCAAATTAATAAAGCATTATATTTTTAACATCCTATTTTAATTTACACCATAATATTGTGAGTTCGAGTCATCTCATTTGTAAAAAAACTCTGAACTTATATAATATTTATATTAAAAAAAAGATTTGTTACTTTTTATATCAATATAAGGAGAATGTTAATTAGTAATAGTCTTATTTTTTAACAAATATCATAACCCTAATAAATTTACCATCCATGCCTAAAAGAAAACAAATACTTGGATGGCATCCATAATGCATTTGTGCATACAAATTTTAGATATAATGATTATGAGTATAAATTTATTTCCTTGCCCAAAAAAATATATTAAAAGATTTGCAAACCCATTATGCTAAATTAATATTGCATTATTTATGCTTTTAAATAATTTGTACAAAGTAAAAATAAAATAAAAATGCCTTAATAATTTTCAATATGTAAAAGGTACAAAAGGATAGTGTCAACATAAAAGAGTCATAAGATTTCATTAACTATAAGATCTCTTTACGGTCAAATTGACTTCACAAAAACAAATGTGCAGAATAGACCAAATACCAATTAATTTCATGTGGGCAATTCCGTAATTTCAGAAATAGTCGGCATAAAACGTCCGTGTACCCTGCGCGTAAAGTCTACACTACTCTATAGCGTTCACTCCACTCTCGCTTTCCAATTTCCAAATACTGTACCCACCTTGTAATTGACAGTTATATCTCTTTCTCTCTCTCTCTCTCTTTGCTGGACAGGGGCATTATCGTAAATTCAACCTCTCCTCCACCACTGCACATCGTTTCTCGATTGATTCACTCATTAATACTACTTCAACCTTCCTTCGCATCAGCGCGCAGCACAAATAACAAGAGAGAGACAGAGGTTGTGTGTTCGTGTAATCGTGTGTGTGTGTGTGTGTGAGAGACCTGCTATTCCCGGTCAGAGACTGTACGGACCACACAATCTTCAGTCACTCTCAACACTCTTTATATACCCTTCTTGTCTTTTTGATTCATTCATTGTTGAAGTGACTGAACCTTAAGCTTCTCTTTCTCTTTGAACAAACTAACTTTGGGTGCTCCACCTGACGATAACCGTCAGGTCCGTCTATGACCTTCTACAGGCTTAGCAATTCGCCGGTCAACTACTTAATCTGCCCACTTTATTGACAAACTTGTGTTTGCTTTTTAATTTCGAGGTACTTCGAAAAAATTGAAACTTCGAAATGTTTACAAGTCAGCATGTGACCGACCTGTTATTATTATTTATTTTATATTTTATATTTTATGCGTACGTGGACTTTTTATTTTTGTTTGATTTTTATTTATATAAAGAATTCAGTGCCACGTGTGGCATATCGTGCGGTGAAAAACCCAAGTTAATGCCTTTACATTGGCAAACACCTTTTTAACAAAGACATTGAAGTGATTAAGAAGAATATGTTCGGTTAGAGTCCAACAGTTCAAAAGTCATGTAATTTTGTTTAACACAAGTAGCAATGCTATGTCTTTCATATTGGGAGTAAAATTTATTATTTCTCGATTTGGGTAGTTTGTTTATGTGTAATAAAATGTTTTTATTAGTGTAAATCAATGAATAATCTCAATCCTCTACAATTTTTTTTGTTAATATGTTTCAAATATTCTAATTATGTGATGTATGATGTATGATGTATGGTGTACCTCTTATTTATTTTTTAAATTTGATAAACTAGTATCTTAGGGGCCCAAGGTAAAAACAATTGTTTTATTATTATTGAATCTAATTTAAAAAATAATAACTAATTTTCAAAACCCTCTAAACTAAAATATAATAACAATTTTGACCATTTTTTATAGACCTCGGATGGGTACACTTTTTGTACTAGCCCAGAATCGGCTCTGATAAGATAATTTTGTATAATTCCTTAATTTGCGTCCTGAAGGCAGTAACATAATACAATAACATAACCTTTATTTGTTATATATGAAAATAAGAAGGGGCAGTTCGGGAAATGGAATGTATAGATAGATGATCGCATTGGACGGGGAAGTGGGAACGGTCACGTCAGCGGTAAGGAAAAACGTGGTCAGTGAAAAAAAAGGACAATTTTAATTAAATAAATTTATTTTGTTTTGAAGGGAGATTGGGACCTACAAATGGAGGGGGACAAAAAGTAAGGAGTAAAGGCGGGAGTGAGTGAGAGGTGCGGGCTGGAAAAAATGATGGTGCGACCACACCCCCCACACACAGAGGTCAGGTGAGGTCAGGTCACAGAGAGCAGAGACAAGAGACAAAGAGAGGGTGCAGGTCCAGTCAGTGTGTTGTTGAGCAATTGCGTGAACACCCTTTCATTCCATTTATTGTTTATCCCTTTTTCCCAGTACTAGTGTACTATTTTTTTTTATTTTTTCTTTTATCGTATACAATTAGATATCTTTTCGGTTGGTAGATAGACGAGTTTAAGACCTAGATAAATGACTCTCAAGTAGAGATGTCTATGGTTCAGTTAAACCTTGGGTTTCAAACCAAAACTGGCTACCAAAAACCGTAACCGAAACGGTTTCGAACCGATTCGGTTACAACTAGGGGTGTCCTAAAACCGTCCAAAATAGTCGATTAAACCGTCGGTTTTTGACGGTTTATACATATATATATATATATTGAACTGATAAGAGACTGCCATGTGGATGCAAAACCAAAACCGTCCAAAATTCGAAACCGCAACCAAAATCGAACCGCTATAACCGGCGGTTCAAATCCGAAAACCAAACCTGTTAGGCCGGTTAGGGTTTCAATTGAGGTGCCCTAGGAATCGAAACCGGCGTTTTCAAACCGAACCTGTCCCAAAACCGAACCGTGGGCACCTCTATTCCCAAATCAATAGCTCGAATCATACTAATGGTAAAAAGCTTCAAGAAATTACATAATCTAGATAGGTAGATAAATATATACCATCAAAAAAAGTCATGGTTTGATATGTTAGTTTTGTGAATTATAAAGCCACGAGAGTATAATATTATTCCCGATGGTTTGAAAGTAAATGATATTCATTAATACTGATATATCTTAAATTCGAATCTTGGTACTGTCAATAGTATATGAAAAGAAAAGAAAAGAAAAAAAATTACTAGGTTTGTAATTTCCTATATTAAAACGCTCTATCACATTATATAAAGACAAATTGTGTTATTTCTAAAAGATCTATATCCAGCAATTGAGGTAAAGATTTTCAATTACAAAAATCATATAAGTTACAAAGGCAAGCCAGTTATATAACACACTATTATTAATTTATTATCCAAGAATGAATCAGGCAAAATACATATAGATCCCTAAGTCCTAACTACCATGTTGTTATTTACTTATTTATTTATTCATTTGGCTAATTAAATTAGAATTTCTAAGATTTTTGAAATTTTAAATGTAACCCCAATAGTTTCCAATTTTATAGATTTCTAACAAATAATGCATCGATATCTAGTCACAGTGGTGGTGGTGGTGATGCTGACTGGTTTTGATGTGGCCATGCATAAAAATCACCTATTTTGTCTCATCCTTTTATTAATTAATTAATTCTCTTTCTCACAAATAAACGATTTTTGCAGGGGTCTGTTGAGTTCACATAGAGCTGGTGGGACTGGGTAGTGAAATCACATGCATGGATTTGACATGGAATGATGATTGAACATGCCCAATTCTCAACCCGAAAACCTTCTCTTTTATTCTTTGATTGTTACATTGACATCAAAATCAATATGAATATTCAATACTCTCATGCCTTCCTCAAATTCAATCCCTCTCTCCTCTTATTGTTCTTGCTTTTCTGCCCCACCTTATGCCCTTTTTTTTTTTTTTTTTGTGAACTCCCTCTCCCACTTTTCATCTAATCCTAGAAACATAGTTTGAGTATATGTCCCACATCAACAACATAGTTTGATCTGGGCCGAAAACTTGGGTGTAACAAGATACACCGTATATCTCACACCTTGATACTGTCACGTCAGCTGCATCTCTCATCCTGATGTTGCCATGTTCGAAGCATTAGGGTGAGAGATGCACGGTGCAGCACTTTAGTCAATGTGGTAGTATCAGGGTGGGAGATGTATAGTACATCCCTCTGCACCCAAGATCTTATCTTGATCTATACTTAATGGTATATATGTTATCACAAGTATTAAAAGATAGTTAAGTATTAAAAGATAGTTACGAGTGGTTAATACTTGATATACCATTTTTTTTAAGTATTACATTTTAAATTTTGGTTTTTTTAGGGATAACTCAAACTTACAGCTTCGTGGTATATGTGTGAAAGGTTTACTACCGGACCAATATTATCCTATCAATTAATATACCACTTACTTTAGCTCATTCGCATATTGAATTATTCACTTTGTAAATTTTCTTTAAAAATTATATATTTGATATTAAATTTTGTAAAATTTCACTTCGTATCCCATCAAAATATTATATTTGAATATATATTGGCTCTCCAAAACAATTTTTTTTTTTTACTTCACCTCTGCTCGCAACGGATCTGAAATTGTTTAGTAAAAGTGGAAAATGGTTTTCAATTGTTAATTAAATATGTGAAGTTGAATGTTAAATTTAGAAAATTGATTACTTTTGTTATTAGATTTATGACGAACAAAATTGTTGCTAATTTATGAAGTTTGAAGCTACGTATGATTATTGACCTTAAAATTTACATAATTTGATAGGGTTTTATGTGAATCACAAGACTGATATTTTGGCAATGTGAAAGGGATTAAGCAACTAATGACAATTTTTATTGACTTGATGCAAAGTCTATCCAAAAGAAATCAACTAGGTCAATGCAGACAGAGGCATGGAAAAACAACCAGAAATTTAAAAAAGAAAAAAAAGGTAATGAAAATGTCCACTAAATTACATACAAAAAATCAATAGACAAAGTTTAATATGAACAAGCAACGAAGAAGAGACTACCAAATTCATTGGATGCTAGTAATTTGTCCATGATAGGCTGGTGGCGTGCCGCTTGTCGTAGAAAAACTTGAATAAACAGACAAAATGTTGTTTTCTGATTAGCATAATATTCTTGATATTTGGTACTCTGATTTGATGATTAAGTCAAAGATTAAGTCATTTTGGTGTGGATTGAAGGATTTTTCCGGATCTTGGTTGGTTGTTATATATAACTGCTATGCTTATCATGTAATTAACTGATTTTATACTAAATATTATACAATTGTAGCATATTTGCATTTTTATGCGGTGTAGCTCAGCTGATAGATGAACGAACTTAGGGTTGGGCAAATGACTCTAAATTAACGGTTCGAATCCTACCGATGATAAAAAAACTTCAAAACCCCAAATAAAAACCCCAAATAAATGGACAGACTCAAACCCACAACCTAATAATGTAAGAATATGAATAGATATAAGAGACAAAACATTGTGTCAACCTCTTTTTGTAAACTTTTTTGTAAAAACTATGCTACTTGCCTTCCAACAAATTGATTGATTGAATTGGGTTGTGTTTGAAATTGTTTGTAATAATGTGTCTCATACTTTTACCCTCAGGTGATTATAATAAGTGTTTTTTATGATTATTTGTCAATGCAAAGAGTCTAATTGTCCAAATGCATCCTTAATTTCAATCTGGACCTCGGTTGGTAGGCATATTATTTTCTTTCAAATCAATTTCACTAAATAATGGTTTAAATCAACCGTTAAAAAATGGTATCACAATTATATCTAACTAACCAAATTGAGCTATATAATTAGGATACCATTTTTTAATAAATGATTTGAATCCTTATAACATAATCCTGTGAAAACTATAACATAGTTTTGACTTCTAACAAATTGATTGATTGAATTGGGTTGTGTTTGGAATTGTTTGTAATAGTGTCTCTATAGTACTTTTACTCTCAAGTGAATTAAGTGTTTTTTATGATTATTTGTCAGTGCAAAGAGTCCAAATGCAACTTTAATTTCTATCTGGACCTGGGTTGGTAGGCATATTAATTTCTTTCAAGTCAAATTTGACCTAATTATAGTCTACAGGCAATTCAATAGCAAACTAATTAAACTTTAAAAAAAATGGTGAAATTGAGGGTTTTTAGTATCAGCCCATAAATCTTGAGAGGTCTGCAGTTATAACTCACCTTTGAAATCGTGCACCTTTTTTTGACATGGAATCCCAATTTGTACCGGTGCATAATAGACTTTGAGTTCTGCTTACACGTGCAAATCGGGATCCCGTATCTTGCAATTTTTCAATTAATTTCACTTAATTTCATATCAAATGGGCCTTGGGTCTATTATTCAAATAGTCCATGAAAAGAGCCCAAATGGGTCAAAAACCCCTACATCGACAAAACCCTCGTCTCACACTCGATCACAAAGCTGAACCCTGAACCTTCGTTTTCCATAGAAGAACCATGTCGCGGTGGGGCCGCTCCCTGAAAACTGTGGTGCAAAACCCTAACTCTCCGTAGTTTCTCTCAGAACTTGCTCGACAAAAACCCCCAATAAAGATCACCGGCCAGAAAACAACTTTCTCACCACCGAAAGAAAACAGATTCAGGCCATTCTCAACTCCGTAGACCTCCCTTTCTTTTACTCCGCCACTTTTCCTCTCCAGATCCTAGCTGGGTCCAGGTCTTCTGTTTTACTCGAATCCGGAAAAGTGCTTCCCGTCAAGGTCCGATTATATGGCTTTTACTTGTACTTTTTTCGTTTAATTTTTCCCAGAAATTGCAACTAACCTCCCTCAAGGTCCGATTATATGGCTTTTACTTGTACTTTTTTCGTTTAATTTTTCCTAGAAATTGCAACTAACCTCCCTCAAGGTGCGTTTGGTGCGTTTGGTACGGGGAAGGGAAGGGAAGGGAAGGGAAGGGAAGGGACGGGACGGGACGGGACGGGACTGGACGGGACTGGACTGGACTGGACTGGACTGGACTGGACGGGACTGGACTGGACTGGACTGGACTGGACATGACAGTTGTTCCATGACGTGTTTGGAATGTATGAGACATGACTGTGGACTGTACTGTTGTACGTTTGGTATGGCTGGGACAAGAGATTCAAATGACCAGAGTTCCCTCCTTGTTTTGTCTAATATTAAACAATATATTAAACAATTTTTATATATCGTATTTAACAATATTAAATAAATATTGTAATTGAAATATATTATAATATTTAACAAAAATAAAAGGGTTCAAATGACCTCTTGTTTTCAATTACAATATTATTATATTTTAAACAAATAGTAATATTGTAATTGAAATATATTATAATTATTTAATAATATTATATAATAATATGATATATTATATCATTATATATAATAATATATAAGATATATATATAATATTAAATATTTGTACATATAAAAAATATAATATTATATATATTATAATATATGTATATATATTAATAATATATATTGTATATTATATATATATATATGTATGTATCCTATATATATATATAATATAATATATATGATATATATTATTAATATATATATAAAATATATATTAATATTTAATATATATATAATATTATATATGTAATTATACGTATTATATAAATAATAATATATACACATTATATATATAATAATATATATAGGATATATATATATATATATATATATATATATTTAATAATATGTAATTATACATATTATATAAATAATAATATATACACATTATATATATAATAATATATATAGGATATATATATATTAATAATTTATATATATATATATATAATATAATATATTAGATATGTTTGTAATTATTTGAATATTTAAAGGGTAAATTGGTCTTTTTGACACTTGTCCCATGCCATGGGACAAGTTGTCCTAGGGTCTTGGGTGGGACAATTTTTTGTGATTTTTGTCCCACCTTGTCCCGTCTTGTCCCATGCTAAGGTCGCGCCAAACGTGGGACAAGAACAAGTTGTCCCACATTGTCCCGTCTCGTCCCGTGTACCAAACGCACCATCAGGTTTGTTTTTAGACAACTAGAAACAACTTTTGCATTCATTGGCAATTGCCTCATCTCCGGTTAGTCAACATTCCTTAACTCCGAACATTGACCGTTAGTTTATGGACATTTCAGTACTTTCAAAAATAAGTATGATTAGTAGAATGTACACATCATATCAATAGTGTACATTTAATGCATGACATAATTACATATAATAAAATAATAATTTTTGAATTTTTTTTTTAAAGTATTTCTTAGCCATTAATTTGCTGGCAAATACAATTTTATAGACAATACAAAAGATCAATTAGAATTTTTAATTAATTTTCTTCAATTGGAATTTATCAAAACTTGAAGGATATTTTTATCCATTAAAAAAAAATTATTCAATCATCCACATCTAAATCTACCCACCTATGATAAGGTCTATTTTTATAATTTTTTTTTCTTATTTCATAAGCCAAAGTAGGTGCTAACAAGTGACAACTAACTTAGAAGTAATTGAGTCATTTTAAAAACTTGACATAGTTAATGTTTGGAGTTAACTGATGTTGACTAACTGGAGGGTAGCCGATTGTCAATAAATAGAAAAACTATTTATAGTTGTCTAAGAGCCAACCTTAGAGAGGTTGGTTGCACTTTGCTCAAAAAAATTTATATATAAAAAAAGTGATTTACAATGTTTATAAGGAATTTAGGAGATAGATTACTATGTTTTTTTTTAAAGTATTACAAAAACTACTATAATAAGACTGTCGGGATTTGTCGAGATCAAACAATACATATACGAGATCCTCACCGCTGGAATGAAGCCGCACCAGAAGAGCAGAGTTCCACGACTTCATACCGTTGGAACTTACCCACACTCCAAGGTCGCACCGGCCTCGTCAGATATGAAAACACGTGAAATCTCAGAGGCATTTCGGTCTTTTCACCCTAATTTCGTGCCCTAACTTGTCCAGCCTATAAACACACCTCTTTGCCTCTTCTCTATTAGTCCCTATTCTTCCCAAATTAGCTCTAAGAGACCACTTCTTTTGGATTTTCACCTCAAGAAGAGAGAACAGAGCTTCAAAGCTCCCATGGAGGTCCTACTCCATGTAAAGCTCGCCACCATCACCTTTACACTTCTTCCATCCGTCTTTGGAGAGGATTCAAGAAAGAAAGAAGGGCTCTAGTGACCAAAATCGAGCCATGGAACAACAATGAAGCTCTTGGAGGAGATTACTTCAAGGGTTTACTCTTTATCTCTTTCTTTCTCTTTCTATTTTCTATCTTAGATGTGTAATCTCCATTTGGGAATATTTGTAAATCAACACTTGTGCTAATTTGTGTATGTATTGTTCTTTGATTTGATTTGGGTTTTGTTTTATTATTTGATATGTTTATGATTTAATCTCTTATTGTGAAATTCATATGTATGATGGGTTAGATATTAATATGTATCCATGGATGAAATTAGAAGTAGAATAACTAAATGATGTAGGAGTAGATTAATCAAATATCTCATTTGTGTATGAATGTTGGTAGATGATTCAAAAGGTATGTGTTTAGAATGATTAGAGTGAATGAGAGTTAGGGTTGTGCTTGTATGACCATTCCGGGTATAATATTGACTATTAGCTCAACTGAATGGAAAAAGCTTGTTTAATGCTTGACCTTGCTAGGATGGCTTTGATTCAATGTTCTTGTGCTTAATGGGCCTTGACCTAGACACATTTGCTCATTCCATAAACTTGGTTGAGTGATGAATTGATTTCGGTAATTTCTTAATCGAGATAATGAACCCTTAACTTGAATTAATTGGTATTCACATGCTTAACAATCTACATGGTTTGCATATTGTGTCCGTTCAAACTTATTGACACATGTTATTATAAGCAAAAGATTTATATTTTGTTCTACCTCGCAAGAACACGAGTCAAAAGACTAGTATAGCAACAAGCAAAGGTATCATTCCGTATGGAGGTGTTATTCGTCAATTATCCCTAGTTTAATTTAATTGGAAAATTGATTAGGGTGTGTTTTATGTGTGCATTATAGGAAATTCTTGCAATGAATATGTAAATATTGCGATACAAATATAAAATATATACAATAGTATTTACACAGATGGATTAGAGAGATTCATGATATGTGGTTACACTAGGTAGATAACTACACCATAACAATCACACAAATTCATACAAATATGTTTATCAATGTTGAAAGTCGTGCTCACTTAACCATTACCAATATTCTCTCTCAAGCAACAAAGTCAATACCCATATGCACAAGCAACCTATCTCTCGATGGTTACCCAAACTACACACGAGTTCATTAAGAACTATGAGACACATTTAACGACTATACATACGAAGCCTCTCGTTTCTCTACCTTACCCTACATGTAGTGGACATCTAATCGATCATGTTGCATGCTTCTCCTCTCTATTCATCACACAACAACCAAAGTTCATTCAAGTGGTGGCTAATCACTCAAAAGCATTAAGAACTTAAATAACCAATCAATCATCAACAAACATATTCATTAAAATGGGCAACAATGCTAGGTTTACATCAAACCCTTAATGAATGAAAGTACACATCAAAGAAGAGACAAGAAATACAAAGAAAAGAAATATAAAAATGAAAGAAAGAAGAACCCATCCTCTACCGGATTCAAACGCCGGGTTTTCTCGGTTGTCAATCTAGATGTCTTAACCACTAGACTATAATGACGAATCTCCGACCTTCTTGAATGCCCAACCCTCTCATAGATGAGAAAGCTTTATCCTTTCTTTTATAATCTTCCTTAGATGGACGACTTAAAGGGGAAATAAGTTCACCAAACAACAATGTACAACAAGTTGATTGTTAAACATTAAGTACATTCGATTCAAGTAAATGGTTCATTCTCTTGATTAGGGAATTTACAAAAATCAATTAATCACTCAACCAAAGCATAGGATGAACAATTGTGTCTTAAACCAAGATCTATTAAACACAAGAATATGGAACCAAAGCTTAATCTAGCATGTCAAAGCATCAACCAAACCTTTCCCATTATATGGAGCTAAATTTCAATCACTCAAATCATTTTAAACATGGCATTTTGGATCATCCATCAACACACAAACAAGCATGGGATGATAAAATACACTACTCATAAAATAAGTTATTCTACTCCTAATTTTATTCATGAATACACATTAATTTCTAATATTCATGCACATGCTTGTCACAATAAAAGATTAAATCATGGATATAACAAAGAATAGAACAAGACCCAAATAAATTTAAGAACAACCCCATATATATAGCACAAGTGTAGGATTATAAAGTTTTCAAATGGTGATTATTAATCAAAGAAAACAAGAAATACAAAAAGAAATGAGTTGTAGAGAAATACCTTGAAGAAATCTCCTCCAAAGTCTCTCAATTTCCTTTGTTTTTGCTTGTCTCGAAATTAGTCCTTAGAACCCTCCTTTCTCCTTGTAATATACTCTAAAATAGGTGGAAAAAGTGTAAAAGGTGGTGGTCCGAATTCTTGAGTTAGGATGATTTGATATATCACTAATTATTAAAACAATTGTTGCGGCCAATTTATGCCCATAAAAAATTAAAATATGAACGTCTTAATCTACGTTTCTAATGATGTTTTTAGATGCGTATGAGGGACCGTTAAGTATTTCTTAAGAGATAAATAAAGTAGTACTGTTATAATTTCAAAAATAACCCTTATTTGTTTCAACAAGAAATTATAAAATAGATCATGAATAAAGAATGTTAGTAAATTATAAACCAAAACTTGTTCTACAACATGCATGAAAAGCAAATTTAAAAGGAACTTAAAATGGATCTAATTTGTATCGGTTACAAAGAAGTTGATAAAATGAATTAATGATATCATAATGATTTATAATGTTAACTAATCAGTATAATGACGATATTATAATGCGATTCACATGGTCATGAAAGCAATTCGACAGAATTTCACATAAGTCATATTTTTTTGGTGATTTGTCACCTTTATAAATATCTTTTCAAATTCATCACTTTAGTTCTTACTTTTTCCAAAACTTATCACTTTTTTTTTAGTCCATTTGACAAAATATGTGAAAGTCAACTATTTTAAAACCTATGAAATTACATTTGTACCCTTCTTACTATTTAATTTAGCTAAAATGATTATATTAGCTTTAAATTAAAATGAAAAATAACAAAATTCTCAATAATAAAATCTTAAATAAATACATTACCAAAAAAAACTTAAATAAATAATAATAATAAAATCCATTAATTTTTTCTTATTTTGTATTTTTTTCACAATGGATATTTATTTAGCTAAAATAATTATCTTAGCTTTAAATGATTTTGAAAAGTAATAAAATTCTCAATAATAAAATCTTAAATAAATAGATTACAAAAACAATTATATAAAAAATCATTTAAAGCTAAGATAATCATTTTAGCTAAATAAATATCCATTATGAAAAAAATACAAAAAAAAAAAATTAATGGATTTTTTTATTATTATTTTTTAACATTTTTTATAATATATTTATTTAAGATTTTATTGTTGAGAATTTTATTATTTTTCATTTTAATTTAAAACTAATATAATCATTTTAACTAAATTAAATAGTAATAAGGGCAAAAATGTACTTTCATGTGTTTTAAAATAGTTGACTTTCACATATATGGTCAAATGGACTAAAATGATGAGTTTTGGAAAAAGTAAGGACTAAAGTGATGAATTTTGAAAGACATTTATAAATGTGACAAATCAATAAAAAGATAGGACTTATGTGAAATTATGTCAAACAATTCAAATAAAATTTGATGAAGGGACGATGATTGATATAAAAATTCCAAAGTTTATAATACTATATATTATATCTAATTATCAAAACATATATATTAGAAAATATCATGTGTCAGTAGAATCTAAAAGATATATATCAACTAGTCAACATAACATAGTTCTTAGTTGAGACAATATAAATCATTTTTTGGTCAACCATTGGAAAAAAGAAAAAAAAAGAGGACAATGAAAATGCATGGCAAAAATTTGATCAATATTCAATTTAGTGATGAATCTCTATGTGCTAGGAGAAGTTGTGGGCCAACTCAGAAACCCTATAATCGATGTATAGTACCATTTTCCAAGAATTAGGAATTTAATTCATTTTCTCTCATTAATATTTTTATTACCAAACTCACAAGTCACAATGAGCAAATATCGAATCATAAATAAAAGAAACATTAAGAGGCACATTACCACTACGTGAAAGAATTGATGACATGACATTTTACATGATTATTATTTAAAAATAAATAAAACATCAAATGGCTTAGAATTTACAAGGATTGCACTATATAGACGGTCTAAATATCTAGACTTTGCTGGTATTTCTACACTTTGACGTAACCTTATACTAAATCCTTACTAATTATCATTGAAATTTCTAAAATTTGTATCTCCCCATAACAAAAAAAAGTCTTCTTCAAACCCAAAAAACAATGCTGAATTGCTGATGATGAGACTCCGGATCTCACATGTCAACCTCTCCATTTGTAAATCTAAAATATATATCTTTGTCTCTGCTCAAAATTCCTCAACATCTCTTGTTGCTCTCTAGCAGCCACAGCTGCAGCCAGTTGCTGAGCCTCAAAGATCTGTTGCTGCTGATGATGTTGATGTTGATGTTGCTGCGGTTGATCGCGTATCACCATCTGACCACTATGAGATGATCCAGCGCCCATACCAATCATCGAAAACATGCCGTGCTGTGCTTGCACAACCGTCGACGATGACGACGGATTACCCATATGTTGTTGCGGCATAAAAGCTTGGGATTGTAAAATTGGCATCATAGCTTGACGACCCATATAAGTAGACAGCTCTTTTTTTTATTTATAGAGATCATTTTGGACTAGTTTGAGCCTGTGTTGAAGAATCGATATCTGACCCACACATCCATAGACTGGATCACGCAGCCGCATATCCGCTTCATATGCCAACGAGTTGACAGCGTCTTCACGTAGATTGGCACAGAGTTCACTGAGAAGCTTAGCGACATAGCTAGCGCCGAACACCTCGTGTACTTTGGCGAATTTATGTAGCTGATCGGGTGGAAAATAAGGCGCAAAAACACATTCTTTCGTGCATTTTTGACGACGATACTTGCAGGCTCCACACGCTGAGTTTGATGATGACATTTTTTTTGTTATCAAACTGAATCCAAAACAAATTACAAGAGAATCAGTGCTATTGTCCTGTAACCAAAAAAGAGAAAATATGCTGAAACTTATAAAAAGAATAATAGAAGAATCTAGAGAAAGAGAAGAGAGAGAGAGAGAGAGAGAGAGAGAGAGAGAGAGATTGAGGTTATATATATATATATATATATATATATTTATATTTCATGGAAGCACCATTAAAAATTTCTCATAATCACACCAAAAAAATACTAACAAGAAATGATTAGTCAAGAAAAAAATAAATGATAACATTTTATCAAACCAGTAACTTGAAAACAGAGAGAATAAACTGAAAAACACAAAACAACCAAACCAAAAAAAAAATCATCATTATCTGTAATAATAGATGCAAATACCACAAATGCTAATACAAAGCGTCTTCAAGAAGAAATACAGTACATAAAGATGATATTTCTAAAACACTCTCTTTCACACGCTTCATTGTCATCTTGTAATGCAAGAAACTCTTGGTCTAAAAAAAATAATAAAAAATAAAATCTCGGAAACCTTTCAAATCTCCGTATCCATACACAGCGAAGATCTTTACATATCCAGCCTCAGATTTTTCAACAAATCAAAAACGTTAAACAAAAAGTGTGAAGAAATTCAAAAAGAAATCTCGAGACTCAGATTATAATATATACCTTCGAATTTCGGTGGAGAAACTTGGTTCAGATCACAGCAGACTCTCTCTCTAGCGGCACACAACACCTGCAAGAAAGCAATCAACATCACTATAAAAATCAAAACGCCGACGTTTTCATTTCCCTACCAATGATTGGACGAACTGTAGAGAACAAAAAAAAAATGAAGACACCAACCGGACCTTATAGAGAGAGAGCTCTGGTCTAGTGTTCACGATCCAATCTTTGAGTTCAACAAATCCCAACAGAAGTTGAAGAATGGAAAATTTTGATAAAATTTCGATAAAAGGAACACACAAAATAAGTAAATAAAAAATGAAAAAAGAGAGCGAGAAAGTGTAAAAAAAGAAGAAGAGGGAGCAACAGATACATAGATTAAAAATAAGAGGCAAGAGGGATATAATTTATTTACAGGAAAAACTCGATAAATGAATGTTCGATAAATTAATAATTTTATCTAAATAATAAAATTTTTCGATCCCAACTTGAGACTGTGTAATAAATTAATAATCTAGTTAAATGAATAAGATAATAATTTTTTTTTAAATCCTTTAGGTCCCAACGAATATATAAATTAATAATTTATTAAATACATAAAAAATATAATACATAAAAATTCATAATACATATAAACTTTTAACTTAACAAATTGCTTTAAAAAAAACTCCAACAACTTCTCTTTCCTCCATTCAAATATTTCTTAAAATATACATCTAAAGTCGTTTGTCTTTTTTTTTTAACTGAACTTTGCAAATCATATATCATATTTGGTGTGTGTGTATATATATATATATATATATATATATAATTTTGTAGCGAGATGTTATTTAATGTTACTACTACTTAAAATGCCTTTTTTGAAGAAACACTTGGTAAAACACTAATACCATCTGGATTAT
Organism: Dipteronia sinensis; assembly: GCA_033220585.1. NCBI lineage: Eukaryota > Viridiplantae > Streptophyta > Magnoliopsida > Sapindales > Sapindaceae > Dipteronia > Dipteronia sinensis. The sequence continues at coordinate 3,645,207 of CM065638.1, read as the reverse complement.
GATCATTGGTAGGCGTATTCACTACCCTTTGAATAATTTTTTCATCAGTAGGTGTTTCATCATTATATCATTTTCATTAGGATAATTTCATCACTATATCGTTTTCACTAGGATAATTCAAAAGATGATCAACGTCCATTATATTTCTATAATGTAAACCAGAAATGGCTTCACGTAATCCATCGATGCATTCATCTTCATCAACTTATGGTTCAGAAGCTATATCTTGATCTGAACAGATCTTGTAATGTCGAAAACAATGTGCAATGGTTGTTGTTTTCACTTCAATGTTCCAAGCGCATTAATAAATTTCATAGCATTCAATATGCTATTTTTTTCCATATTTGTTGCTCCTAAGTCCTACCTCGAAGCCCTCCAAGATGCTAGAATAGAAACGACGTCGATAAGAAATTTTTAGTGTTCGAATAATCCCAACATCACATGGTTGAATCTTTAGTGTTGTATTAAGTGTTGTATTAGGAGGCAAGAAAAATAGTTCAACATTTGTCAAACCTTCGATAACCTTTATTATGTAAGTATTTATTAACTTCTATATAGATATGTATCTTGATCGAAAATATGTATAATACATATACAAGTAAATCATAAAACATAACAAAAAAGTAGTAAACACATAAAACTTTTTTTAAATGAATATTTTATTCATTTATCGATATATTAATAAATTATTTATTTATTTATAAATAAATAACCCTTTAAGATAATAATTTTTCTTAATCCCATCAATATTATTTTATAAGGGTTTTACTATATATATATATATAGTGATATGCTTACCGTTGAGATTTGAAGAGGTTAGTATTGACCGTTCGATCAAAATCTCTGTTTTCTTTTGTTTTTAATTTATGTGAATATTTATATATTAATTATTTATTTGGAGTATTAATGTGTAAGGACCTCTTATTCTGAGCAGCAATTAAATGCGTCTCTGAGTTACCTATTTGTCCAAATTAGCCTATCAACATCTAATTCCCAAATTAGCCTTCCTTTATCGACATTACTGTCCTCAGCCCTCTATTTTATTGTTTATTGTTGATGTTCAATTTAAATTTAATCAATGATGCTGATAATAAATTTTTGGTTACATGTACCTATGTACGAATCTTTAAGAGAATAAGAGATTACTGAGATTTTTTTGTACATTGCATACAGTTTCATAACTAATTTATTTTAAATTATTTGGGAAAATGATTTGTTTCTTTTTATCTATATAAAAAAAAATGTTGGCTAAAACAACTTAAATTTGAAACTTAAAATTTTGACTTCCACATCTCAACCACCTATATGTTTTTAATCTAAAAGTTATAAAAACATTCAAATCTTAACCATTGGATTAAGAGCACATGAGTGGTTGAGATGTTAAAGTTAAAATTTTAAGTTGATTTAGCTTGACCGATAAAAAAACTATTTGTTTTTAAGAATAAAATTTAAATATATTTTGTAGTTATCTTTTTTTAAGGACTGTAATTTATATTTATTATTTGATAAAGAAAGTAACATCTAATTGGAAATTTGAATGTAGGGAGATCACATGCTAATAAAAAAGCATGATACCATATTATTTACTTGATCATGAAAATAATTTATAAAAGAATATACATAATTAAGAATATGTTGCAACTCCTATAACATTTTATAACTAGTGAGATCGAAATAAAAATTAGATAAATTAACAGCATCTCCGATGCAAGCGTGATTTGTGAGGAAAAAAAATGTCACGTAGAAGAAATAGACGTTCTATTAATAATTGTGTGTACAATGCATCTGTGTATATTCAACATCAAGTTGACTTGACAAAAAAATTATCAGACATTGTCAACATAATCGTTTATTTTCAGACGGCTTGCAGGTTGACTCGTCGATCATTTAAATTTGACATTAATTTTTCATCTATTCTTGGTAAGAAAAAAAATAGAATATAAAATTGGTCACGTCATTAAAACAAAATGGGTTTTAATAGAAGAATTATAAACCAAATTTTAAGTTAATTGTCTATCAAACCCATATTTATGTCATGTATAAAAAAGTTTATTGACATTGTTGTCATGTCAACAATTATTGATATGCAAACCATTTTTACATTGGAGATGATCTAACTTGACGGTTGTAACATAGATTGATTATTTGATCATTAAATAAAGATATGAAAAATATATATGTATTTTGATAAATGTACTCATGTATACATTGACTTAATATATGTCATATATATATATATATATATAACATTCACATGTATACTACTATGTATATATTTATCATTTGAACATTAAATCAAGATGAAAAAAGATATTTGAGGGATCATGATTATAACTAACAAATAGATAAGTTGAATGTAATGTACGGTCAATTAATTAAGATAGAAATATAATATTTTGACATGTTATATCGTGTAAGTAGTATTATAATTTAATTTGTAAGATTATATTCTCAAAGTTAGTTAAATTTTTGTAATATAATGATTACCTTTCAAATTGTTATAAGGAGACTGCAAATAACACATGACATTGAATGAAATACTAATTTACACATCCATTCATTCATTGAATGAATTCCATAACACAATTATTAAAGGATTAAGAGATAAATTAAATATAACATGCAATAAGGTTAACTAACATAAAAAGGATAATTTTTAGTGTTTAGAAATACACCATATGAATAAAGCAGTATATTTTTAACATCATACTTTCACCTACATCATGAGGTTGTGGGTTTGAATCCCCTTCCTTCTAAAAAAAACCCCAAACTTACATAATATTTTAAAGAAAATGATTAGTTACTTTTTATATTAATACAAGAAGAATCTTAGTAATAGTCTTATTTTTTAACAAATATCATAACCCTAATAAATTTACCCTTCATGCCTAAAAGAAAACAAATACTTGGATGGCATGCATAATGCATTTGTGTATACAAATTTTACATATAATGATCATGAGTATAAATTTATTTCCTTAGCCCAAAAAAATATATATTAAAAGATTTGCAAACCCATTCTGCTAAATTAATATTGCATTATTTATGTTTTTAAATACTTTGTACAAAGTAAAAATAAAATAAAAATGCCTTCATAATTTTCAATATGAAAAAGGTACAAAAGGATAATGTCAACATAAATGAGTCATAAGATTTCATTAACTATGAGATCTTTTTACGGCCAAATTGACTTCACAAAAACAAATGAGCCGAATTGACCAAATATCAATTAATTTCAGGTGGGCAATTCCGTAATTTCATATATAGTCGGCATAATTCCCCTTTTTAGGTAGCAAACGTCAGTGTAGAGGTGCCCACGGTTCGGTTAAACCGTGGGTACCAAATCGAAACCGGCCATCTAAAACCGAAACCGAAACCGAAATAGAAACCGAAACCGTCGGTTACGAAACCGGTTAGAAATCGGTTTTGAGCTGGTTCAGTTACTGTTAGGGGTGTCCCAAACCCGTCCAAAACTGGTGGTTTGGGGTGGTTTATATATATATATATATATATATATATATATATTAAATTCCAACCAATAGAAAAGCGCCACGTGAACACAAAAATTGAAAAAAAAAAGAACGGAAACCGCTAAAAACCAAAACCAAAACCGAACTGCCTAACCGGCGGTTCAAAACCGAAAACCAAACCGGTTAGACTAGTTACGGTTTTGGTTTGAGGTGCCCACGGAACCAAAACTGATCCGTTGGCACCACTACGTCTGTGTACCCTATGTGTAAAGTCTACACTAATCTACAATGTTCACTCACTCTCGCTTTTCAATTTCCAAATACTGTACCCACCCCTTGTAATTGACAGCTCTCTCTCTCTCTCTCTCTCTCTCTCTCTCTCTCTCTCTCTTTGCTAAACATGGGCATTATTGTAAATTCAATCTCTGCTCCACCACTGCACATCCCAGTCACAGATTGTACAGACCACACAATCTTCAGTCACTCATAAACCCTTACTGTCTTTTTGATTCATTCATTGATGGAGTGACCGAACCTAAGCTTCTTTTTTCCTTTAAAGAAAATAAGTTATGCTTGAGAATGTTTTGCTTGAAAAATTTTATTTATAGTTTAATTTAATAAATAATTAAATTAGAAAAAAAAATTTGGTAAGTGTTTACCGTTTAGTAAACTAAATTTAAAAAGTGATTAATTTTTGAAATGATCAAAAATGAATTGAAAAAAATTACTAAAATATATATCATTAACCATATAAAAATAAAGAATATAAAAAGAAATAAATAATAAATTTAAATAGAAAAAAAAATTATGACTGAGTCAATTCAGTCTCTTCACATTTGAAATTCAACAACTGAATTAATTCGTTGATTCTCTCTGCTTGAAATATATAACCATCATCGACAACCACAACCTCCAATACCTTCGCCGCTAAATCTAATCCAAAAGCTTCGTGAAGAAGAGAAACGCGAACCTGAAGCCAAACCCTATGTGCCAAGCTGGCACCACAGCCTCGACCACATCCAAATCCCTAACCAATGAGCAAAACATCAACAACCTTGAGGCTTTTCGTGATTGCAATGGATCTGGTCGATCGCTTCCTTCTGCAGCGTCGACGTCGCCGATGAAGTCAAGTTAATCTCCTGCTCGTTCTTTGGCGACGATGGTGGACACTGTCACCGGTGACAATGGTGGCGTCATGGACGGTGGTGATCCATTTTTTTTCAATTATGTTATTTTAAAATACTTTTATTAGTTTTTATTTTTTTAATTATGATTTTTTTTCTTTAAAAATAATTAGTGGTATCATTAGGGGGCATAACTCATGTGTTCAAAGGTAATAATGTCTTTTAATTGATTATTTTACTGTCAAAGTATTAGTCTAACAAAATTCCTAACGGCAGGGGGCAAAACATTTAATATTTTAGTTTTTAGGAGAGAGAATGATCATTACCGAAATTAGATGGTGTAAAATGTCTAATATAACAAAGTTCAGGGAGAAAATGATTATATCCCTTATTTATATAAAGAATTCAGTGCCACGTGTGGATATCGTGCGGTGTAAAACCGAAGTTGTTAACTTGATACCTTTACATTGCAAACACGTTTTTAACAAAGGCATTGAAGTGATTAAGAAGAATACGCTTGGTTAGAGTCCAACAGTTCAAAAGTCATGTAATTTTGTTTAGCACAAATAGCAATGCTATGTCTTTCATATTGGGAGTAAAATTTATTATTTATCGATTTGGGTAGTTTGTTCATGTGTAATAAAATGATTTTATTAAGAGGGAATTGCAAGAACTGATCAAAAAATTTATAGGTTTATTGTTTATAGCCATTAATATATATTTTATTATACTTATCAAATTTAGTAATGAACTGACCAAAATACCCCTTAACACTTGATATGCCCCAACCCAATTTTTCTCCGCTCATTCTCTCACTCTCCTCAGACAACATCTCTTTCCTTTGTGTCTTCTTCGTCTCCATCTTCAACGAAACCCAGTGGCGACGTCTCAAAATCTCCTCAGTTCACGTCACCTGTAAGAAAACCCAGCGGCATGTTCTTCTTCTCTCTCTTGGTCTCTCTCTTCAACCAGAACCCAGAAGATTGAAAACTCGGAATACGTCTCTCTCTCCTGAGATTTCGAAACATGCGCTTACAGGTGATTTCACTTTACTCTTCTTTGATTTAATCTTTTTTTTTTTCATTTTCATTGGTTTCTGGTATTTGTTTTGGGTTATAAGTCTATTTGTTGATTTGGGTCATCTAGGGTTTCTATATTTGAAGTGTGTTTTTAGTTTGGGAATCAATGCTTGTTCAGTTTATCTTCAATTTGAAGTGTGTTTTTAGTTTGGGAATCAATCTTTGTTCAGTTTATTTTTAATTTGAAGTGGGGTTTTTTTTTGTGTGGTTAGATTATAGAAATCTCGTAGTTAGTTCTTGAGATGGGGTTTATGTGTTTTTTTGTTGAAATAGTAATATTATTTGATCATTCACTAGGGGCTGTGAGAGAATCTCAGGTTGCTGGGGTAAGTGTGGGTTCTTTGCAGATCTGCACAGGTTCAAAAACATTGATTTGTGTGATAGATTAATTTAGGTGGATTCTGTGACGAGTAGGGAGGCTGGTAGGAGATTCGACGGGAGCAGCGACGGCAGGAGCAGCGGCAGATTTCAACCTAAACCATTTCGTCTCTCCGTGTTGGAATAGATTCACTCCCTGCACTCATCCATGATCTCCTCAAGGTAATCTATTTTCATGTTTGAAACTCAATTTTGTCAATTTTGATCGCTTGCTTTTCTATTAGAATTCTGTTTATTGTTTTAGTTATATTGAATTCAACATTCCTCTAATTTATGGAATGTGTGGAAATCTATAGACTGTGTTATAATCACTTGAAAGGTAAATTGTTGTACATGTTTTTTGTTGTGAATTTTACAATTCATTTAAAGTTTTAGAATGTAAAGTGACTATTTAGATTTGGGATTTGACAGTGAAAGCAAATTTTATAAATTTACAAAATATATTTGGTTTCAATTGTATGAGTGATTTGTGTTTATTATGAATTGTGTTTTTGTTGTGATGGAAGGTTTGTTTGGGATGACCCGAAGTACCCAGCAATGTCAACGTTGAGGGAAATTGTGGATGAAATTCATATTCAAGTATCAGAGATTGAAGATGATGGTAAGGTATTGCTAGTAGATAATTAAACAAATCAATATTTGGCCATTTATTCTTTGATTCCTTAGGATTGCTCTTGATAATGATGTTGTATTATTGGTTGTGAGCTTAGTAATGCTATAGGAGTTGCTATCTGAATTGGATGTTTGAGCCTCTAATTGTTGTTTATATTTGCATTTGGTAATAGGCTTGTGGGCGTATAATTTTTTTTGGACAATGTTTGTGCTTTTGGAAGGGTTCTGAAACTGAAATATTATGAATTTGTGGGATTGAGGCTATTATTTTGGATGATTTCAATTGCGAGGCATTCAACAATCTTTGAATATATGCAGCTTTTGTGGGAGAAAGGCTTTTTTTTTTTCTAGTTAGATTTTTAATTTTTGCTTGGTTGATATGGTTTGGTAAGAATAAATTGCTTTTTGATGGTGTTTGTACAGATCAAGTAAATTGTTGGGAGCGTGCAGAGGAATTGATTAAGGAATTCAAGGACTCGGGTACAGTGTCCATTTTTTTAAAAAAGAGTATATGCCTGTGGTGAAGGACTGGCAGGGGAGTTAGGCCTTTTCCTGTTGTGTGTGGAATCAGATGCATTGGGCATTGTTCGGTTATGTAATGGTGTGGTTATTTTGTGTAATGATATCGATAATATCATTAGTGATGTGTTTGTTTTGAAAACTAACAGTACAGATGTGTTTATTGTACATACCTCTAGAAATTGTATTAGACTGGCTCACTGCCAGATTTGCTGTGTTTAGTGGTTTTTCCGATGTTTGGCATATAGATTTAATGGAGTGGCTCTCCTGTTAGCCAATTATAATTTGAATTATTGTAATTTCTTTTTGGTTAAATAATGTTCATTTTTTTTAAGGAATAAAACGTATTGATTTAACTGGTACTGGGGCTATTATTGATGAGTAAGAACTGGTGAGGTGTTTCGTGCATGGGAAGATAAGAGTTAGGAAGCTAAGTTAGCACCAAAGATTTTTGATTCATTATATGTATGGATATTGTTATGTTATGATAATGTTTTTTTTTTTGGAACTTTTAATTACATTTGATTTATAAGTTCATTTGTATTCCAAGTTTAATGACGATGATTTTTAAAGTTACATGTCAAATGATTTCCAAGTTACATATCAGTCGTATGTCTAGTTATATGCCAAATGATTTCAAGTTACATGTTAGTTGTAGTCCAAATTATATGCTATTAGACTTTTCGAGTTACATGCCAATTGATTTCCAAGTTACATGCCAGTTGTAGTCCAAGTTACATGCTGCTTGACTTTTCAAGTTACATGCCAATTGATTTCTAAGTTACATGCCAGTTGTAGTCCAAGTTACATGTTACTTGACTTTTTAAGTTACATGCCAGTTGATTTCTAAGTTATATGCCAGTTGTAGTCCAAGTTACATGCTACTTAACTTTTCAAGTTACATGCCAGTTAATTTTGAAATTACACGTCAAATGATTTCCAAGTTACATATCAGTCGTATGTCTAGTTATATGCCAAATGATTTCAAGTTACATGTTAGTTGTAGTCCAAATTATATGCTACTAGACTTTTCAAGTTACATGCTAATTAAATTCCAGTATTTTTACATGCTGAAAGTTACATGCCAGTGCATTTTGAAGTTACATGTCAGTGCAATTACAAGTTACATGCCAGTGTTCAACAGTTTAAAGACTGAAAACAAATTCCAGTATTTTTACATGCTGAAAGTTACATGCCAGTGCATTTTGAAGTTACATGCCAGTGCAATTACAAGTTACATGCCAGTGTTCAACAGTTTAAAGACTGAAAACAAATTCCAGTATTTTTACATGATGCAAGTTACATGTCAGTGCATTTTGAAGTTACATGCCAATGCAATTACAAGTTACATGCCAGTGTTCAACAGTTTAAAGACTGAAAACAAATTCCAGTATTTTTACATGATGCAAGTTACATGCCAGTGCATTTTGAAGTTACATGTCAGTTCAATTTCAAGTTACATGCTAGTTAGAAAAGATTTCACAGTTGACAATGGATCCAAAATCGATTCCAGTATTGTTACATGCCACAAGTTACATGCTAGTGCAATTAGAAGTTACATGCCAGTTCAATTTCAAGTTACATGTCAGTTAGAAAAGATTTCACAGTTGACACTAGTTCCAAAACAAATTCCAGTATTGTTACATGCCACAAGTTACATGTTAGTGCAATTAGAAGTTACATGTTAGTGCAGTTAGAAGTTACATGCTAGTGCAGTTAGAAGTTACATGTCAGTTGAAACTCAAGGACCAAAAACAAAGTAAACAACTTCATACATTTCAAGAACGTCACAAACATGGAAATAGTACCAACAAAGTTATCATTCTGATGCTACACTATTTGCAAATATTTCTAGTGCCATTTCCTCCCTAAACCCGGGCATATTCTTGGTTTCCCATCCCCAAAAACATTTATGACGCATTAACATATCTGTGTATCGACATATGAAAACCCCACAACTATCGTTGTCTAGTTGTGCCGGTAACTTCGTAAGAATTGATTGATGAACACTAAACATTTCTCCATTGAGTGGTATGCCTTTTTGCTGAAAATATTCGGACTGCTGTAGAATGGCTGGAATGAAACGGAGAAGAGGGGTGATTTGCTTCCGATATGTGCCAATCTTCTTTTAACGGTGTAATGGGTCATATATGCAAACATTTCATTTGTCCAAATCAATTAGACATAAGATCCAATGTCCATTTGGATCCCAACCGCACACTGGACCAACAACTGCAAGAAATGATTAAGAAACAGATTAAAGAGACAATTTATAAGAAAGATAAATGAATCGAAGAATAATTATTTGTAAGTGAATCTCTTATTGCACATGTCAGCATATACAAATTTTAAATAAAACCACAAAATAACGTGGATCAAAGAGAAGAAAAAATTAATCATAGATATGGATTTTATATAGTACCCATTCATTTCTTACATATTATAGGGTTTTTATTCTCTTCATTGTCTACATGTTTATAGGAAGTACAAGGCAAAAAGTGACATGAGTGAGGCTCCAACCAAGTATCCAACTCTGCAGAGGCATCACTGGCTTCAGCAGGTGCATGAAATTTTACCCAACTTTGTTGAACCAGACTTGTATAGGGCAAATTTATATCAAAAACTTTCACACTTTTGCAACAAATATGATCATACTTAATATATGAGCTGACAGTAGCCACTAGCCATTACAAACCAATTTAGAATTCTGATCAATGCACTTGCTTAGCATATTTGGCAAATTATTACATTTATCAAAATTGAAACCGAATGCAAGCTAGACAAGCACCATAAATGATTAGTTGCATATCTATTCATTTCACAAAATAAGATAAGAAACACCACAAATGACTTTCAAATGTATTCAATAAATATTTTTTTTTAAAAAAAGACAACAGACCTTCTTCCTCCTGAAACAACACCTGAAGACAAAACCTATGAATGGATCCAAATCAATCACGAGATGCATATCTATTCATTTCACAAAATTGTTACATTCATCAAAATTGAAATCGAATGCAAGAGAAACACCACAAATGACTTTCAAACTCATTCAACAATTTTTTTTTTTAAAGACACCATACCTTCTTCCTTCTGAAACAACATCCGAAAACAAAACCCATGAATGGATCCAGATCAATCAGCATCATAGTGGAAAGGAAATGACCACAACTATTGATCGAAGAGTGCAGTGCCAATAGATGATGGGAAATGGTGCAGCAGCTATAGGCGACAGAGAAGGGTGCGCGGACAAACGGTGCGGCGCTGATGGACGGCGGACAAGGGTGCGACGGCGACAGACAAAGTGCGGCCGAAACCCCATTTTCTCTTTTCCTTTTCTCTTTCTTTTGCACGTATCCAGAGCCAAAATCCAATTTTCATTTACTTTTTAATTTCAATTCCACTAGGGGTAATTTTGTCCAAAACTGGTCAAAAGTGATGAAAACAATCAAAAATAAATTGTTGGCTACAAACAATAAATCAATAAATTTTTTGGCTCTTTTTGAATTCACCCCTTTAATTAATGTAAATCAATGAATAATCTCAATCCTCCCCATTCTCTTTTGTTAATTTGTTACAAATATTCTAATTAGATGATGTAGGATGTAGGATGTATCTCTTAATTATCTATTTAATTTTGAAATTTGACACTAAACAAGTCATAGATTTGAAAACTGCTAATATCAACTCCCGTAATTAGGAGGTATTACTCCCACTATTTAATTCCATATATACTATACTTGTGTTTAGTTTTCCAAATTATTAATTCCAATGAATATCAATGGATACTTTTGTAATTTCTTAAATGACAATAATTATATGTAAACCAAATTCTCCAAGTTTGATGCGAGTGATATTCAACCCAAGATTTCTTGCCCAATAAAAAATGCATGAGAAGAATTGCCCAATAAAAAATGCATGAGAAGAATTTAGAATTCAGACTTCTAAATCTATTGTTTCAATGACCATAATTTCTTCCATTCACCAATAAATCATGAGCTTACCCCCCTTGCCTAAAAACCTATTTATGGATTAATGTTAACAACTTGTGTACCGTTACATAGGCACAAGCTTTTTTCTTTTCTTTTAATCCAAAATTTATAGATAGTCTTGTGCCATTTTGTTTTATTTATTTATTTATTATTATTTTTAATTATTTCAATAATTCAAGATTTACGAAAAGGGAAAGACGCAAATCTGATACATTGTTGGTGTGAGAGACATACTAGTTGACCAACCTTGTTTTATCATTCCAACGACCAATTATGTAACTTTGTATAATTCCTTAATTTGCGTAGTAAGGATAGTCACACATTAACATAACCTTTATTATTATTATTTTATATCGAGGATCTCAGATTTCGTCCAGACACCTATTCGTATGCCCTCCTCCTAATTGTGTGACTCGTAGTGACATATTTGTTGGTTGTTGAGGAGTATGACAGATAGGAAACCCCAGTCCACGCCTCCGGCCTCAATGATGCAAGCGGGTAAATCAGAACTTGTATTCGCCTGGGTAGGATTCAAAATTGCTGACCTGAGAGTTACCCGTGCCACAAGCTCGTCCTTCCACCAGCTAAACTTTGACAAGTTTGAACATAAGATGTCTGAGTTTACGTTTCATCCCATGACCACCAAGGCAACCCCTCAAGATTAACATGACCTTTATTTGTTATATATGAAAAATAGTAGGGGCAGTTCGGGAAATCGAATGTATAGATAGATGATCGCATTGGACGGGGAAGTGGGAACAATCACGTTAGTCGGAAGGAAAAACGTCGTGAGGGAAACAAAAGACAATTTTAATTAACCAAAAGGTAGTTGCCTTGATGGTCGAAGGCTTGGGATGAAACTCAAATCCTTGGTTCTACTCTTGGCAATAACCTTGAGGCCAGCCTTCAGAACGCTTAGCTTTATTGGTGGAAGGACGGATATGAGACTAATGTCAGCGGTTCGAATCCTACCCAAACGGGGAAGAGTTTTGGTTTACCCGCTAGTAATGTTGTGGGGCCAGTGGTACGGACCGAAGGAGGACATACGGATTTATACTAAACGAAGTGTGAGATCCTCAATAAAAAAAATAAAAATAAATAAATTTATTTTGTTTTGAAGGGAGATGGGACCTACAAATCGAGGGGGACAAAATGGGTGGCGTAAGAGGTGCGGGCTGGTAAAAATGATGGTGCGACTACACCCCACACACACACATACACAGGTCTGGTCAGGTCAGATCAGAGACAAGAGACAAAGAGAGGGTCCAGGTCCAGTCAGTGTGTTGAGCAATTGCGTGAACACCCTTTCATTCCATTTATTGTTTATTCCTTTTTCTCAGTACTAGTGTACTGTTTTCTTATTTTATTCTTTTTTTTTTCTTTTGTGGTACACAATTATACCTCTTCTCTATTTTCCATCTAGTTAGTACAAAAAAAAAGTTATAATAAATAAAAAAAATAAAAAAAAAGTGATTTCCAATGTTTATAAGGAATTTAGGAGATAGATTACCATGTTAACTTGGAGAAATTGAATGCTAAATTTGATGCATGTAGAATTTATAAAATTTTAATACAAGTTTTATATGGGTTTCATTGTATAATATATGTGAAGTTTGACCGCAATGTCATGGTTTAATAGCCCATATAATTATAGTTCAGTTTCTAGATGGACGGACTTAGTGTTAGGCAAATAACTCTCAAGTCAACGTTTGAATCCTATCAATAATAAAAAGTTTAAAAATAAATAAATTATCTAAATAGATGGATAGATATATACTGTTAAAACAAAGTCACGGTTTAATATGTTAGTTTTATGAAATTTAAAACCACGATAATATATTAATATTCGGAATGGCTTGATAGTAAATGATATTTATTAATATAGATAAAATATTTTAAATTAGAATTATCATACCGTGAGTAGTATATCAAAAGAAAAGAAAAGAAAATTTTCATAAGAGCACATCTTTTCTGATCAAAATTTTTAGGGTTGTAATTTCTTATATTAAAACGCTCCATCATATATATATATATATATATAAACAAATTGTGTAATCTCTAAAAGATCTATATCCAGCTATTGACGGAAGGATTTTCAATTACAATTTATATAAGTTATTACAAAGGCATGCCAGTTATATAACACACTATTATTAATTTATTATCCGAGAAAGAATCAGGCAAAATACATATATATCCCTAACTACAGTATTGTTATTTATGTTTTCTTTGGCTAATTAAATCATAATTTTTAAGATTTTTGAAATTTTAAATGTGACCCCAATAGTTTCCAATTTAATAGATTTCTAACAAATAACAATTACATGATGGAAAAATCGTATTTTAGTCCCCGTAGTTTGTCTTAATCGGCGTTTAGTCCACGGTTTTTTGGAATTGTAATTTTTAGTCCTTATGTAACAGAATCCGTTAAAATGAAAGATTCTGACATGGCAGGTGTGTAAAATGACTCTGCTACCCCTGATGAATATTGCTCCATCTAAAAAGACTATAATACTCTTATAAACAAGAAAATTGAATTTGAAAAATAAAACCCCTAAAATTAATATAAATACAAATTAAAAATCAAAAAACAGATCATCATCATCGTCGATTCATCATCATGCTTCCAACCCCAAATCATCATCATCATCGATTCATCTATGAATTTGCATATTTTAACAGATCCAACCCCAACTCAGAAAAATCAAACCCATAACATCATCAAAATTCATCAACAACAAAACAAAATCAAAAAAACCGAAAAATAATTAAAAAAAATAAAAAAAATGGATTCATCATCATCATCGATTCATCATCATCATCATCACCAAAACATGGAACCAACATCATCAAAATCATCAACTCCAAAATAAAAAAACAAATCAAAAAAATTGATTCATCATCATCATCGACCAAGACAGTTTCTGAAACCCGGAAACCTCATCAGTTATCACCCAACTCCCGCACCTGCTCCCATAGACCAATACCAACCAGAAAAACAACAACACCAACACAGTTACATCCACAAGAAATAGAAACCCAGCAACTGACACAGTACCAGAAAAAAGGAAATCGAATCCATCCAATTCCCAACCTGCAACTCCATTCAATAATAGATTCTAAGTAGTTGAAAAATAAAATGTCAAACTAATTAAAATCAAAATCAAAGTAGCCACTGGTTTTTTTTTTTAACAAAATCAAATTAAAAGTAAAACAAAAAATAATCAACACTCAAATCCAGCCAGCAAACCTAACAACCGAAATCACCCAACCACCCCATTAGTTGATCTCTTCTCAGTGGAGGAGATCATCTCGCCCATAGCCAGCGACCACCCCAAACCCAAACCCAAAAAGAAACTCAGTCACCACAATCACCACTACCCCATGAAGAGAGATGGGAAGAAGAAGAAGAAGAAGAAGAAAGGGGAAGAGAAAGAGATGAGACTTGGCAGCGAGATGAGATCGAGCAGCGAGATGAGATCGAGCGGCGTGAAGTTGGAGATCGAGCGCAAATCTCGACTCGGAGGAGACCAAGAGAGATGGTGGAGAAGACGATTGAATAAGTGGAGATGGCGATGGGGAAGATGATTGAAGAAATTAAAGAAAAGAGAGAGAGAGAGATTAGTTTCCCAATTGTGTTTTTAATTTTTTAAGAGAGAAAGAGAGAGATGGGTGGTGAGTTGGTGTGAGAGAGATTATAATTTTTTTATATTTTAATTTTATTATTTAATTTGATAATGTTTATTTGTTTTTTAAAATTAACATGTAAACGACTATTATACCCTTTGGTTATATAAGATTTTAGAACATTCGATGTTATTTTACCTTTTAACCCTCGTTGACTTGACGGAACCTTAACAGATTTGGACGATAGGGACTAAAATACATATTGTCAGAGAAATGATGGATCAGAAATTACAATTTCAAAAAACCGTGGACTAAAGGCAGATTAAGATAAATTACAGAGATTAAAATACGATTTTTCCCTACATGATTTACATCAATATCAGGTCACAGTGACCGGTAGTGGTGCCGTGGTGGTGATGCTGACCGGTCTTGATGTGGCCATGCATAAAAATAACCTATTTTGTCTCATCCTTTTATTAATTAATTAATTCTCTTTCTCACAAATAAACAATTTTTTCAGTGGCCATTTCATTAGCCTTTTCGCTATTGAGTTTACATAGAGCTTGTGGGACTGGGAAGTGAAATCACATGCATGGATTTGACATGGAATGATGATTGATCATGCCCAACTCTCAAACCAAAAACCTTCTCTTTTATTCTTTGATTGTTATATTTACATCAAAATCAATATGAATATTCAATAGGGAAAGTATCATTTTACCCCATGACGTTTGTCCTATTGTTAAGACGAGGATATGGTTTGGCCATATTAGCCGTTAATCCCCCTAAAATGGAAATAATGTAAAAAGTACCTCTTCTATTAGTATTTCCGTCAATATCTGTGTTGACTATTAAAAATGAGAGGGCAAAATGGTAAATGACTATAATTTAACAAATTAAAAATTAACTCTCTGATTTGGTCAAACCCTAGTCAGAAGCAAATTAACTCTCTCTCTTCTGTAAATATCTCTCTCTCTCTTTCCAGATTTCTTCTTCTCTTCTTCATCCCAAATAAAAGCAAATTAACTCTCTCTCACTTTTCTGTAAATCTCCCTCTCTCCAGATTTCTTCTTATCTTCTTCTTCCCAAAAGAATTCAAACTAGAAGAATTCAAATCAATTTTATTTGAGATTTAAAAAATAATAATAATGAAAGTACCATCAACAGATCAACTTCTTCACCCAGATTTCTTCAGTCTAACAGAACATCAAAGTCGTGATCTTCTCTCGACGAGAGACCAATTTGTTAGATTTTAGTTTGGGTTTTGGTGGAAAACAGGTTGCGGCCGATCTCTCTCCTCGTTTTTTTTTTCTAAAATTGTTATGATTACAGTTTGGTGGTGGTGATGGTGGTCTGGTTCTAGGCTTTGGGTTTGGTGGTGATGATGGTCCGAATCTGGGTTTTGGGTTTGGTAGTGATGATGGTTCGAATATGGGGTTAAAAACAGTGGTTTCCTGGTTGTGTTTGGTTGTGGTTTCATGGTGTTTGGCAGTGGTGGTGTGGAACTGATGATGGTGATGAATTGATTACTTTAGATGGTGTGTGTGCTGGGTTTCTGTGCCAGTGTTCTTGTTGAATGAGTGAGAGACAAGAGAGATAGAGATTCGAGAGACAGAGATTCGAGAGAGATGGGGGGATTCAAGAGATTGATGTTCTGGATATGTTTGATTTTTTTTATTTTGTTTTTTGATTTTGATTTTGATTTGGTGTTGATGAGTTAGATGATGTTGGACTCTGGAATCTGGGTCTTCAAAGATTAATGTTGTGGAGTTCATGTTAGAATTTTTTTTTATGTTTTTTTTATATAAAGAGATCTGATGGAGATCACCTCCACCAAATCCACAATTTTTTTTTTCGTTTTTTTTACAAAGAGATCTGATACCAGATCTACAAATTATTTTTTGTTATAATAATTTGTTTTAAAATTATTTTTTATTTTTAAGGTTTTTAAAATTAAATAAAAAATAAAAAAATATCTCCACCATACATGTCAAAGATGGATGGTGGAGATCCATCTTTTTTTTTAAATTATGTTTTTTTAATTTATTTTTGTATTTTTTAAACAAACTTGTTTTGAAATTGTTTTTATTTTTAGTTTCTATTTTTAAAGTAATAGAAGGGCAATTTCATATTTTTATCTACTGCACATAGTCAGAGTTGGCTTTTCTGTTAAAAAAGCTAACAGAAGGGGTATTTTTTACATTATTTCCATTTCAGGGGGATTAATGACCAATATGGCCAAACTCTGTCATCGTCTTAACAATAGGGCAAACGTCAGGGGGTAAAATGATACTTTCTCATATTCAATATTCTCATGCCTTCCTCATATTCAATCTCTCTCCCCTCCTATTGTTCTTGCCTTTCTGCCCCACCTTATTTTTATTTTATTTTATTTTTTTTTAAACTCCCTTTCCCACTTTTCATCTAATTCTGGAAATATGGTTTGAGTCTCTATCCCACATCAACAACGTCGTTTGACCTAGGGTTAAAATTTGGGTTCAACAGGATGCACCCAAGACCTTCTCTTGACACTTTGTGATGTAGTTGTATGTGAGAGGTTTATTATCGGACTGACATCGTCTTATCAATTAATATCCCATTTACTAATTTAGCTCATTCACGTACGGAACTATTCACTCTGTAAATTTTCTTTAAAAATTGTATATTTAGTATTAAATTTTGAAAAATCTTTGCTTGTCTTCCAGCAAAATATTATATTTTACTATATATTGGCTCTCCAAAACATTTTTTTTTACTTCACCAACTGATCTGAAATTGTTTAGCAAAAGTGGAAAATGGTTTTCAATTGTTAATTAAATATGTGAAGTTGAATGTTAAATTTATAAAATTGATTACTTTTTTTTTTAGATTTATGAAGAACAAAATTGTTGCTAATTTATGAAGTTTCTATGTATGATTATTGATCTTCAAATTTACATAATTTGATAGGGTTTTATGTGAATCAAAAGACTGATATTTTGGCAATGTGAAAGGGATTAAGCAACTAATGACCATTTTTATTGACTTGATGCAAAGTCTATCCAAAAGAAATCAATTAGGTCAATGCAGACAGAGACATGGGAAAACAACTGAAAGTTAAAAAAGAAAAAAAAAAGTAATGAAAATGTCCACTAAATTACATACAAAAAATCAATAGAAAAAGTTTAATATGAACAAGCAATGAAGTAGAGACTACCAAGTTCATTGGATGCTAGTAATTTGTCCACTAAATTACGTGCCGCTTGTTGTAGAAAAAACTTGAATAAACAGACAAAATGTTGTTTTCTGATTAGCATTATATTCTTGATATTTGGTACTCTGATTTGATGATTAAGTCAAAGATTAAGGGTCTGTTGATTTTTCTACTGAACACAGTAATGACACTTAGGAGGGTGTATTGGTTCAAGATTTTATTAGACAATTTAGGGAAGTAAAAATCTGGTGGTATTAAATTGAGACTTTTTAACAAGTTAGATAAGTCTAGTGGTATTCGATCAAGACTTTTAAGATTATTTTAAAATGTTCATATTGTCTTGTGGTATTGAATCTAGACTTTTAAGATTTTTTTTTAAAAATCCATATTGTCTTGTGGTATTGGATCTAGACTTTCAAGAGGCAGCAAATTGTCTGCTGATATTGAGTTGAGATCAATATTTTTAAGATTTCATCACAAAATAGATTTTCCAGACTTTTTAGTGATATGTATAATTAGCTTGAACCCAAAATTGTCTTGCCCTCTTCCTCAATACTTTCTAGACTTTTCATTTGATTTCAGATATTTGGTGGGTGTATTGGTATATAATAAATGTGGCAGCCAAATAGGCTAAAAGACAATATAAAACTACACTTGAAAGTCGAGTACCAAATGACTGATAAAATGCCTTTGTGAGATTAAAAATAGTTTTATGCTAGATTTCCATGATCCCACCACCACCACTGGTATCTAAAATCTTTAGGACCACAAGAAAAAATTGATCAAATGCTTTATCTACGTCTGTAAAAGATGGATTTGGCAAAAAATAAAAATAAAGATAAAGAGAAAGTTGATTATATATATATATATATACACACACACCTGATAAAAAGAACTGGTCCATTACTGATAATATCTCCCTTTGTATAGATTAAGTTCAAAGAAAAAAGAAGATGATCACTATTTCTATTGATTTATTGTCTGAGCGAGTTAAAAATATATGTGCCTCGCATAAAATCATGCTTCTATAAAATTTAGATACATGTTTTTTTTTTGAAATCCGATAACGGAAGGGTATGCCGAAACCTGTCGAGAGCAAGCACTAGTTGATCGATTGGAGTTTTTTTTTAAATATGTATAGTTAAATCTTATATATAATATTTTTTTCTGTTATTTACATTTATATTAAAAAAAAATTCTTGCCATGCCCCAACCCTCCAAATTTAACCAATGCATGCATAATTTGTGTATCAACTTATCTCACCGGACTTGAATCATCAATCACTAACATGAAAGGGGGGCATACATTATAAACACCACTAGAGAAAAAAAAAAGAGATTAAAGAGTTGTGAATATTAGAGTTTGATAACATATGAATTAATGAAGTCCAACAAGCCAAACAGAAATACTTTAATGTTCAAGATATTGTTTTTCCCTATTTCATGTCATTTCTAGTGAGGTAGTGGGGGATGAGTTGTTGGTTATTATATTTATTTCATATTGTGACATTTTCTGCACCATATGAACCAGCCGAAGGTTATGTGTTGGTTGGTGGTATTTTAAAATTTTATTACTTCTCTTCATAGTTTATACATGTTTTTCATTCAATTTTTGTTATTCAGTGACTGTCCTCAACAAGATTATAGAGCACTGGAACTTGGGGATAAAATTGAATACTACAATACTCTTGAAAGTCCATATTTTTAAAAGTCCAAAAAGTCTTGAAATAAAATCTAGATATTCCTAATAGTCTATAAATAAAGTCCAAAGACTCTTTCAAAATCCTAAAAGTCTAGTCCATATAATCTTAATAATCATAAAAGTATAGTCCTAATAATCTTAATAATCCTAATAGTCTTGCAAATCTATAAAATCATTGCACCCCAAAAATGTCTATTAAAATCTCAATCAAATACATCTCTCTTAATGTGTATCATTAAATTGTTTCGTTTGATTTTTTAAGTTATAAAACTACTGAATGAGCTCATAAAACCACTTTTTATAAAAAGTGGAAAATTTTCATTTTTCACTTAATGTAAAATGACTGAAATAAATATCAATTTATTACTTCCAAATTTATTCTTACAAATCTTATTTATTTCCAATTCATTCTACTCTTACACCTCCTTAACTATATTAATATTTTTTTTTCTTCTCGCTATTTAAAAAAATTTAACAGCTACTTTCACAATTTTGTTTTGATAGAAATATAAATTTCATTATAAATTTGTTATTATATTATTATTCCACATATATAGTATAAATATTGTACATATTATTAATGACCGACTCTAATATATTGTTATTTCATAAACTAAACTTCAATTAATTTGTTCAATTTTTATACTCTAAGGGTTATATTTTATATGGTAATTTTTGTTATAAATTTGTTATTATATTATTAAATTAATTTTTTAGTTGTCTTTAATATATTAAAATATAAATATATAACAAATAATAGTTGAAAGGACATAGATGTAAAAATATTTATTTTAAGATATTTGTAACTTAAAAAAAACAACTTATTACTTATATTCAGTTTTCAGTGAAAAAAAACAAACATGTTTTTCAGTTTCAGTTTTCAGTCACTATTCAGTTTTCAGTATAATTCAGTATTGTTCAGTCTTCAGACGAAAAACCAAACGCAACCTAAGGCTATGTTTGGTAGGAGGGAGAGAGAGAGTAGGAGGAATGAATGAATTAAGGGGGAGGGAGAGTAGGAGGGATGGAGATGATAACATATACCCTTCATGTTGTTTGGTATTGAAGAGAGAGTTGAATGAATGGATTGTATATAATTTGTAAAATTACTATATTACCCTTTAATAAATTGGAGGTTAATAAAAAATTAAAGGACATTATTGTCATTTCTCTTTAATTTTTCCTCCCCTCACTCTCTTCCTCCCATCATTGGAGGGATCTTTTTTTATGGGCCCAAAAGGAGGAGAACTCCCTCCTCTCCTCCTCTCCCCTCTCTTTTCTCTCCAACCAAATAAGGTCCTCCCATCCCTCTCCCTCCTATCCTCTCCCTCTTACCAAAGAAAGTGTAAGTCATATTGGTGTGGATTGAAGGATTTTTCCGGATCTTGGGTCGTTGTTATATATAACTGCTATGCTTATCATGTAATTAACAGATTGTATACTAAATATTCCACACGTGGGATTGGTACATTTATCACTAAACAACTGTAGCATATTTTGACTTCCAACTAAATTCCACAGGTCAAGATTGACTCGGTGCTTCCCACGTTCAAAAGTGTGTGGATTCGAGTCATACCTCCCACTTAATCTTGAAGTATTATAATATTAAAAAAAATAAAATAAAACTAATCTAGATTCACATGTTGTAAGGTCTTTGGACTTGGCTTTACATCTCGAGTTTATCAGTAAGTGCAACCGTGGATTACTACATGAATCTGATTCGCCACCCAAGTTAAAAGTCTCATTACCGACTATGGAGCTATGAGTTACTCTTAGATGCAAAAAAAATATGGTATAGTTTTTTGTAAAAAAAATATGGTATAGTTTTTTGTAAAAAAAATATTATAATAAATTAAGATTTAAAAAGGGGACATATTCGAACCAATGTAAATGTAAATATAGGTGTAAATGAGAAACCATTGCCAACCTCACTTTTCAAAGCATAGTTTTGACTTTTGACTTCCAACAAATTGATTGATTGAATTGGGTTGTGTTTGGAATTGTTTGTAATAATGTGTCTCTATAGTACTTTTACTCTCAGGTGAATTAGGTGTTTTTTATGATTATTTGTGGGTGCAAAGAGTCCAAATGCATCCTTAATTTCTATCTGGACCTGGCTTGGTAGGGATATTAATTTCTTTTCAAATCAATTTGACCTAATTACAGTCTACATGCTAACAAACTAATTAAACTAAGAAAAAAAAAAGGTAAAACTGAGAGTTTTTGGGTTTTACTAGTTTAGTATCAGCCTATAAAACCTTGAGAGGTCTGCAGTAATAACTTTCGGATGTGGAATCCTGTACGTTTTTTATCACATAAAATCCCAATTTGCATCGGTGCATAATGGACTTTGAGTTCCGTTTACGCACGCTAATTAGGATCCCGTACCTTATCATTTTTCACTTAATTTCACTCAATTTCTTATCAAGTGGGCCTTTGGTCTATTGTTCAAATAGTCCATGAAAGGAGCCCAAATGGGTCAAGTAAAGGCCCAAAAACCCCAAAACCCCTCCATCGACAAAACCCTCGTCCCACACTCGATCACAAAACTGAACCCGAACCTTCGTTTTCCAGAGAAGAACCATGTCGCGGTGGTGCCGCTCCCTGAAAACGGTGGTGCAAAACCCTAACTCACCATTTTCACAAACTTCTTCTTTCTCGTACCACACGATTCAAGCGATCCCAAGAGAATGCACTGGAAGTCGAATCGCCGCTAGGGATCGAGCCCAGGGTCGAATCCCTGCCGTCGTTTTCTCTCAGAACTTGCTCCAAAAAAACCCCCAAAACAGATCGCCGGCCAGAAAACAACTTCTCACCACCGAAAGAAAACAGATTCAGGCCATTCTCAACTCCGTAGACCTCCCTTTCTTTTACTCCACCACTTTCCCGCTCCAGATCCGAGCCGGGTCCGGGTCTTCGGTTTTACTCGAATCCGGAAAAGTGCTTCCCGTCAAGGTCCCATTTTGTGGCTTTTACTTGTACTTTTTTCGTTTAATTTTTCCTGGAAATGGAAATGTTCAGTTTTTGTTATATAATTGTTGATGTCGTTTTATGGTATAGGTTCACAAGAACGAAGAGACTGGGAGTATATTCAATTTGGTTTTTGTGTGGGCCAATGACGGTACGGAGTTGAAGGTTGATGTGCCTGTTGTTTTCAAAGGAGAAGACAATTGTCCTGGTCTCAAGAAAGGTAAAATTGTTTGTTTTGTTATTGATTGTATTATCAGTTTCAGTTACTGAGTTAGCAAGTTTGTGAAATATATGCATTTGCAATTACATATTTACATTGTCATGAAGAGGGCATGATTGATGATGATTAGAAAATTTAGAGCTTGACTATGTTAGAGTGTTCAATAAAAAGCCATTGAAGATTTGAAATGACTTTCTATAGCTACCTTTGGAGATTTTATATTAGATGATTCGGTATTCTCTGGGAAGACGGAGTTTAATTTAGGTTCCGACTATACTTTTGTGTAGTTATTTACATTTTGTTTTTACTATTTCAAACCTTTGTATGTGTGTCCATATAAGTTTTGACGTATAAATGTTTTTGGACTACATTGTCGATATCTTGTAAATTCTATAATTTACTTATTCAATAGCTTGCGATCAGTATTTCTCAAATACTACAGTGGAAGTTTTTCCAGTATAAAAATCTGTCTTGGATTAGTTTTTGTGTTGCATAGGCTGTACTTGTAACTGTTTCAAACACAGCTGTAGTAAACATAGGCCATTTATACTCATAAAAATAGCTGTATTGAGTTTTTGATTACTAATTGTAGGAACTCTCTAACTTTACGGTATTTATGCCAAAAAAAGAAAGAAAGAAAAACTACTTTTAGCCTGTATTTCTTGTTGCTTTGGCTCCATTATTTTTCCTCCCCTGCTTAGCTTGAACATTTTATATTTGCTTCCGTTGATTATCTCAACGTTAATAGTTTTAGTGAAATCAACTACTTATGTATGGGGTTTAGAAGCTTTAGAGTAACACCGGAGAGACTTTTTTTTTATTTTTTTTGGTGTTGCCTTGACTCCCTTTGACATGTCACGTTAATTTTTGTCAAGATAGCTCTGACTCTGCAGTCTGCACTGCTAGCTTTTCCATATTCAAAGGGCCTAGCCTAGGGAAGAGGAAGCAGAAACCTCTAGTTAGTAGTACATCACACTGTATTGATGTTGTAACTAGGTGAAGTTTTTAGGAAGACAAAAATCACTTGTAGACATAATTTATAATTGGTATTTGGTGATACTCCATTTCTTTTGGAAATGCATCTGAGCGACACAATAAGGCATAGTATCAATTCGCTGGAAATTTTAAGTGGGAAGACCATAGTTTCCTACTTTATCAGCTACATTCTCTGAAGATATGCAAACATCTAAAATTTGTAGATTTCAAAAAGGTCATATGATTAAGCTATTGATTTCTCACTTGCCAGGGAGGTTCATAGGAAGCATTTGAAGGCACTAAATGACTGAGAATGCTGCGATTTTGGTTTCAAGAGAGAGAAATGCTAAAGTTATTGTTCAGTTTTCTCGCCCTATAGTTTTTATTCACTTTTCTCACCAAGTATGGCTTTATTGAACTGTCACTGAGATTGTTCTTGCAAGTTGTAAGTTCACTAGGAGGGTTTTATTCTGAAGGTGTTCACCTTACTATAATTTCATTCAAGATGTTACCATGATTGTATATGTGTCCGTTGTAATTTCTCTGTCTCTCGCTTTGCCATTGCAAAATTGGCATTATAAGTTGCTCAATTCTAGGCCTAATGCTACTTTTATGCCAAAACAGGAGGACGTCTGAACCGGATAAGAACTACTCTAAAATATCTTTGCCCAGCTGAAAACATTCCTCCAAAAATCGAGGTGGATGTGAGCAATCTTGATATTGGTGATAAAGTACTCATGAACGACGTTGAGGTTCATCCATCCTTGAAGCTTTTGAGCAAGAATGAGAACATGCCCATATGCAAGATTACCGTGACAAACTCAGAAACCCCAGAACCTGCAGCAACATAGGAAGTGGAAGATAATTATGGGTAGACTGCAGAGCATCGTCAGCTAATAGGAGAAGCATTTCAAGAATAAGTTTCTTGTTTTTACTGGGTGGGATGATAAGCTTGATGATCAGAGTGTAATCAGACACAAGGTGGTTCTTCTGTAACATTCCTGAATGGCGCCATTGCATTATTTTTAGTTTTTTTTCCTCCAAAACTAGATTGCATAGTTACAACAACAGTTGGTTGCTACACATTTTATTCATTTGTTGCAACACATTTTCTTAAATTTGGTGAGTTTTCAGTTCAACAACTTATTACACCGTTTTGATCAGATTTATGTTTAATATGTTTAATATGTTTAATTGTAGATCATAATCTCGTCAATAATTTCAGCTTTAAAAAAAAAATCTAGTAAAATAATTTTGTGGTGGTGAATTGAGTGCGTGGTGCGTACGTATTGTAGACCAAGTCATGTTCAATACACGAATTTTTATGCTACCTATATATAATTGTGTTTTTTGACGTTTTGTTCAGTCAACAGACTCACTTTTTCCCTTTTATTAAATATTTAAATATATTGCTATGATATTTTCAAAGATTTTATATACCCACCTCTTCTCATTGCAACTTCTATTTTTGACTTCAACTTTAGATTTTAATTCGTATTTTATCAAAATGAAAGTCATAGGAGCATAATTCTCGTTAAAAAATGTTGTTGTACTTTAAGTTGTTTCATGGAAAATATTATTATTTTAATTGGTCAAGGGAGATTACTATTTTTGTTTAATAATATTTAAAAAATAATATGCAATAAAATAGAAATTTTTTAGATATTATATCTAATTAAAAGTTATTACATATCAAATTTTTAATGAGCTGGTGGAAGATTTTCTCCCCACAAATCCACATTGAATCAACAATGTAATTTTTTTTTATTCTTTTCCTTTAAAAAAAAATTATTTTCCTTTATTATCCAAACCTAATTATACACATCAACCTTGCTGTTTGCTAACAGAACTACCTTTACTGTATTGACAGGTAAAATAAAATTAATAATTTATTTACATTATTTTATTTTATATTATAAATATTTTTTTTTTGAATTATAATAAATAGTTCATGGTATGATGGACGTTATGGTAATATTGGACTAAACTCATTTTTTCAAAGAATATATTTATTTTAGGGCAGTTGTTATATTAGAAAACTTGTTAAATGTACAATCGTTACATTGATTGTTTTATCTCTATCTCTATCGATACATTTGATAAGTTTCTTATTTTAATAAAATTTTAGCTATTAACCTTTATCTTATGGTATATATTAGTACTGTCATTTATTTTATATAGAATAATATTAGCAGATTACTTAATTCAATGTCATAGTATGGCATAAAAGGGTAGCTAATATTGTTGGGTCTCAAATTTTTTTTTTACACTATCTATTTTTTTTTTAAGTTTTTGTTATCAGTAAGATTCGATCCACTAAATTAATAGAATTCTTAGAAATTAATTTCATTTGCACATACTTCTAATTGACCAAGGTTTAACAATTTTTTTTGAACTATTAAAATTAATTTGGAAAATGTTAAAATTAATTAAAAAATAAAATAAAATAATTAAATAGAAAATACACAAAATTAGATATATATTTTGGCATAGAGACATATTGGCTACTGCTATTGTTTTAACGGAATTCAAGTATAGAGAAAAAAAAAACGAAAAAAAGTATTAAATATTGTTTTTTTAAAAAATAACTGAATTAACGTACACACACACAAAAAAAAACAGCAAATTCAAGTCTCTATTCTCTTTTTGAATAATAATAATAAATACAAAAAAGAGAGCGAAGAGAGCAAAATGGAGAAACAGGCCACGTTTGGCGTGGAACCGCTTTCCAACTGCAAAACCGCCTCCGTACATCCACCGTTTCAATGACTCTTCAACATCTTCTTCTTCTTCTTCTTCTTTTTCTCTTTTCCTGGTATTTGAATTAATAATAATGATTTCTAGCGAACATGCGTTGGCTTCAAAACATCAGTTTCTCTCACTTCCCTTCGTCGTCTTCCTCCAACAATCCAACAACCACCGCCGCTCTTCTTGACGACCGTCCATCTTATTCTTCTTCTCGCTCCTCCAGGAACGGCAACAATAATATTAATAATAATAATAATCAGTTCGATAATAATAATGATAGTAGTAGTCACAACAACAAGAAGGATTTGCGGGGGCCGAGATTGACGAGACAGAAGAAGCTACGGCATTTGAGCGATCATGAGGTGGTCGGTGTATCCAAGGTAGCTCCGCATTTTGCGGACTCGGTTGGGCTCTCCCGATCGCAGAGTAGTTATGATCATTTCTCCTCCTCATCTCCCTCCCCGTCGACGTTGACGACGACGACGACGACGACGTCGGCATTGAAGTCTTCGCCGTCAACGTCCACGGCACGGCCGATGCCTTTGCCTTTGCCTCTGCCTCTTCCGGAGGAGAATGGTGAGTTGAGGTTTCCTTCGCCGAAGGACACCGGCGGACTCGGAAGAGCCGCGGAAGAGCGGGATGGTTTTAGGGATAGAGATAGAGTAGATGGAGCTGCGGAGGGTGTTCCTTCCTCCAGTTTCCCGATAACCAGGTAATTTTGTTTTTATTTATCTATTTTGAAAGAATTTGATTGTGTCAATTTTGATGGATAAGTTCGCAAATATCAATTATTATTATTTTTTTTTTTGGAATTATTTAGGTTTATTTATTAGATTGTTGGTTCTTGACAAATTCTTGATGTATCTGTTGGATTAATTGAATTTATAATTATTATGCTTACCTTTAAAGCTTGTTTTCCTTGACATTAAGTTGATTTCATTTGAATATATATATATATATATATATATATATATATATATATATATATATATACTGTTATCTTGTTTCAGTGTTTTTTCCAATCGGGTTTCAAGGATTAGTCCCGAGTATTTGGACAAAAATTCATATAGGAATGTGCATCGAAAAGATCGGAATAGCGTAGAAAGCTCTAGAGAAAAGTACAGGCTCGATACTCCTTTCCAGAGTGCTCCTACTAGTCCATTTGGAAGCCCTTTACTCAGCCCACAAAGAATGAGTGTTAGTGAGATGTTTCAATACAATCATAAGATTCCTATAGGAAATCATCAAGTATGGTCTGCACCAGAGATGCCAACATTAGATGTTCCGGGGCTTCCTCCTCCTGCATTCTTTGATTATACTGCCATTAGTGCTGATAATTCTCCCTTTCATAGTCCAAGAAGTAGAAGTCCTTGTCGGAATCCAATTAGCCCAAATGGACCTCCATCACCTATACATTCTAAATTGTCCCGTGAAAGTACTTGTCACATCGAAGTACACCCATTACCTCTTCCTCCAGGAGCTGCCATACCTTCACCGTCCTCTCCTATTCCCCAAATTCCGGCTAAACCTGAATCATTACCGATGAAATGTCAATGGCAAAAGGGAAAGCCTATTGGACGTGGTACATTTGGAAGTGTTTATGTTGCCAGCAACCGGTATATAATAAGTTCTATTTATCTTTTATGCTAGTTTCTTCTGCTGCAGCAAACACTAAATTTGGCCTTTCTTTTAATAACAGAGAAACTGGAGCTTTGTGTGCAATGAAGGAGGTGGAAATGTTTCCTGATGACCCTAAATCTGCTGAGTGTATAAAGCAACTGGAGCAGGTTATCTTCTAGAACTGTTGCATTCAAATCTCCACTAATGTATTAAATGCATATTAATTGAAGAGCATTTTGGAAAGATTCAGCATGCGGAACCATTCTTGTTGTTTTGTGCAAGGGATTTATCTGCATCCTGCTATGTTGGTGGATTTCATTTGCGTTGATGTTACGCATTATATATGTTGTTAGGCTTTATTAAGCCATGCACAATTAGTTCGGTTCAAACTGAAAATGTTTTATGATTATTTGTTGGAACAATCCTTATCTAACTTTATCCATTTTTTTCAGGAAATCAAAGTTCTCAGCAACTTGAAACATCCAAACATTGTGCAGTATTATGGTAGTGAAATTGTATGTAATCTTTCAGTTGCATGCTTGGTGTTGTTTCCTAATGGGTGCTTGCTAGTGTATTTTCAAGATGCCAAGGAACTGAAAATTTAATTTTATGTGCATGCAGGTTGAAGACAAATTCTATATATATCTGGAGTATGTGCACCCTGGTTCGATTAATAAATATGTTCGTGAACATTGCGGAGCTATGACAGAATCTGTTGTCCGCAATTTTACTCGTCATATTCTTTCTGGGTTGGCATACTTACATAGCAAAAAGACAATTCACAGGTACTGGAATGTGCTTATTCTGAAAAGTTTGACATTTGTTTCAGCATACACTTAATGTGGCAATTTTAAGCATAGCTACCATAATATGTATAGTTCAATTTAAACTGTGGGATGGTTTGTTTTGTTCAAAGCTTTATTTTATTTTTCTGGAATATACAGGGACATCAAAGGAGCCAATTTGCTTGTTGACGCGTCAGGGGTTGTCAAGCTTGCTGACTTTGGAATGGCTAAACATGTGAGTTTTGATTCCTTAACAAATATTTTCCTGTGAAATGCTGAGAAACATGCTTGTAGAGTTGTAGTCTTTTATACCTGTGAGCTTAAGAGCAGACAGGTGTGCTGGGTGGAGCCAGCATTGTTGATTTCTGGGGACATAATAGAATGAGAAATTAATTAGGATTGGGAAAATAGAAAAGACAATTATTTTAGGGGCAAATATGTAAAAATATCTAACTTTGTTTTAGATCTTTTGTGAGCCACAGGGCATGCCTGAATGTGGCTTCTCTACTGTGCTAAGTAACTACTTAACAAAATTTTCATTTATTTATTTTTTTAATTTTTTGTTTACTTTTCTAATAGCTATTTTTGTAGTGCTTTGGCACTTTCTAGTTTCTAAAGTGAATACATAAAAAAATGTACTAATTTGCTACTGCTTTTCGTGTGATAAGATCATTCATACCGGGAAACTAGCAACGTAAAGAAATTATATGGGCATGTTTGAAAAATGGAGATCCAATCTTTTGTTGTGGGAATTTTCTTTTGCTTGAGCAAACTTCTTTACATGTTGTAAACTTAAGTAGGATCACAAATATGATGTGCCATTGTTTATTCTTTCAGGTTCTTGTAATTAGACAAATAAATTAAAGACGAATACTATAGTTGACTGGGAAATTACCTATTCGACTATGAACCAATATCATATTTATCTTTGTTGCCATAATATTTCATTATCTTGGACTCAGTTTCTTTGTTCTCATATTGGCCTTGGATAATTTTTGGATTTATTTACTGCTCAGCTTACTGGACAAGCAGCTGATCTTTCTCTAAAGGGAAGTCCATACTGGATGGCCCCGGAGGTACTTACTTGCTGCTACATGAATATATGTTGTCCTTTAGCTTTGCCACATACTGATGGTATTGTCTTTGTTGCAGCTCATGATCTCAGTCATGCAGAGAGATAATAACTCCGATCTTGCACTTGCTGTTGATATCTGGAGTTTGGGCTGTACAATTATTGAAATGTTAACTGGGAAACCTCCTTGGAGTGAGTTTGAAGGGGTAAGTAATGTTGCTCTGTTCATTTTGATTTGCATTGCATATAAATTTCAAAATGCCAAACTGCTAGCTCTTCATCATTGTATAGAAAGTCACATGAGTTTGAAAAGAATTTGCATCTGCATCAACAAGGTCTTCATGAATCCTCCGTTCCTTTGCATTAACTATTGTTATTTTCCATCATTCACATTAACTTACTGAGAATTGTAAGGTTGCTTACTGATTTAAGGAGAGTCCTTGCAACATCATAGTTAATTTTTAATTGATGCAGGCCATAAAAACGAGTCCTCTATTAAATAAATTGTTCAAGTTCTCTTTAATTGATGCAGGCTGCAGCTATGTTTAAGGTTATGAAGGATACCCCATCCATACCCGAGAGTTTGTCAGCTGAGGGCAAGGATTTTTTACGATGTTGTTTTCGAAGAAATCCTGCAGATAGGCCATTGGCTAGCAAGTTACTAGAACATCAATTCCTGAAAAATTCGCAGCAGCTGCCTGATGTGCTATCATCTTACCCCCAGTCATTTAGTGGGAGGAAATCGATAGTAAGACAAATACCGCTTCACATTTTCCCCCAAATTTTATCGTGATTTATACTATAACGCGCGTAATTACAATGACAGGATAAACTTCATAGTCCAAGAGAGCAGTCTGAAAGTAAAATTGATCCGTTGGCAATATCTCCAAGCCAAAGTACAAAAAAAAAGGTGTTTGAGAGGTAGGTAGAAGTTACTTTCTACTCTATCTTTGCATATCCAGATAATTGAATTTGAATACAAATGGCATTTCTCTCAAATTGGTATTTTTTTACTCTTGCATGACTGCCGTCTCCAGCTTCATGCATTATTCTTTTTCTCCAGTGAGAGACAACAACAATTCCAGCTTGAAACTTCCGACTTAACATATGCCCCACGTTCTCCACGTTCAATCCTCGAGGCTCTTCCTAATGCATCTCCTCCACGCTCGCGACACAGCACACATCATCCCGTCCCTTCTGCACTTACCCTCGGCCTTATCAGCAGCGGCACTAAAACAAATGGTATGCCTAGATGAATGACATGGAGGAGTGGAAGTTCTGCTGCTTGGTTCTTCCCATGGATAGTCACTAAAAGCAAAGGTTACTTCAAAAATTTGTCAGTCGTAACCTTCTTCTATTACATAACCTAACCATATCAGAGCATTGAATTGGTGGGGTTTCTGCATCACTCTTAATCGTCTGTGGCTCTTGAAATTTTTTTTTAAAGCTTTTCGTCCCGGAAGTGTGTAGGTAACCGGATTTTTAGAAGCAGCTTTTTTTTTTTTTAATTATAATTATTTTTTCTTTTGTATACTACTACTCACTAATGAAGATCTTCTTCAAATATGGAATGGAAGTTCTTTAATATGTATATTTTTCCAAGTTGATATTTTCACCTCCATGTACATTTGACAGATTCAAATTGAAAATGTAGATTTTAGATTCCAGTTACTTGAATACAGTGGTAGCAATGAATTTGTTGTTGCCATATGCTATTAATGTTTCTTCTACAGGTACGAATTGTTCGTTTGTTCTTACACTGACAAAAGAATTAGAGATTAGAGAACCTCAAATGGGATATAATTTTTATTTTTATTTATTTTCTTTATAGTTATCATTTTTTATATACGACAATACCGGATGGAGTTGCGTCGATTGAATGAACGTTTCCACCAAATCACATTGGGGCTTGGACAGTGGTATTAGGCCTGTCCTTTTTTATGTTTTTATTTTTATTTTTATATAATAAAAGAGGATTCGAACTTGAGACTTCGAAAACACAATTGAAATGTGTGGTTACCATGGGTCTATTGCGAATTGCCATCTACCATCATTTGTTCCATTAAATGTTATAGAGATTGAGGTCTTTAATTTCATTTCATGACATAATTTGAATTTGTGTATCATGTGTAATTAATATATGTGAAGTGAATATTCATATTTTTTTTATTGAAATACCCTTATATTTTTCATAATTTGAGTGATCGACATAAAAAAAAATGTTTGAATGTTTCCAATATTTTAAAGATATGGAATATTTCCAATGATTTTTTTTCAAAAGTCCAAATTATTGTTACACATCATAACAACGTGAAATTATTACCACAAACGTTTTAATTATAACTTTTTATATGAAACTTGTTACCAAACATATATATTTATTTACTCATATAAATTGAGTTGTTATATCCTACGATAAAATTGTTATGATATACGACTTTGTTGTTACTCATCATATTAAATTTGATACAACATTAAATTGTTACCATATACAATTTTTTATATAAAACTTGTTACATAGTTCGGATATTTTGCTATCCATATAAACCGCGTTGTTACATGATACGACAACGTTGTTATAACCTACTGTATTTTTGTTACATATAGCACTAACGTGAAATTGTTACCACAAATGTTTTACTTATAACTTTTTACGTGAAACTTATTACAAAACACACATTTTGTTATCCATATAAACCGAGTTATTACATGCTACTGTAAAGTTGTTACGAACTACAAATTTATTGTTACACGTGATTTAAAATTTGTTACAAAGTTGAAATTGTTGCCATGTGTATCTTAATTACAACTTTTATCCAGAATTTATTGCATTGTAAAAAAATTATGTTACACATAGTTTATCATATAAAAATAATAAAAATAATTATAAATATTGTAAATGAAATTTAATTAAAAAAATTATTATGTTACAAACTAATTATAAAATTAAATCAAATAAATATTAGTTTCAAAATCTATTACATCAAAAATATTATAAAAATTATATGTATATATTATTTTCTGAAAATAATAATAATTTAAAAAAAATTAATTTTAACTATCTATTATATTATAAATATTTAACTAAAATTAAATACAAATTAAATTAATAAAAAATATCACATATTTATTTAAGGGTCAGACTATATTACCTTAAATTTCTGACTCAATTTTCTTACTTCAATATCCCACCCACCCATTTGCTTATATGCTATTTAATTCAACAATGGTTGAGATATTGCAGTCAAAAAATTGAGTCAGAAATTTGAGTTAATATAGTCTGAGCATTTATTTAAATCACATAAATTATTTTAAAGATATGTATAATCCTTATTTAATTATTTTTTAAAAAACTAATTACTAATATTAAATTAAATTAGTTTATTTCATTTTAAAAATATAATATAAAATAACTTTAACGTAATTGGTTGACTAGTTATAATCAATTACTTCATTTTTAAAATTTTGACTGCTATATATCAATCAAATATTTGAAGAATCTTGTAATAAAATTTTAATAACGTTATTGAGATTTAATTTCTCACTAGATGTAACCATGCCCACCACTTATATGGCCTTCAAAATGAGAAAAATTGCGGGGGGCACATAGACAGAGTTACTTTTATTTTTTCTCCTTTTGTTTGGGCTTGGCCCACGCTCTTGATGTGACACGTCATAGCCAATAGCAACTCAGACATGTGTGTTCCCAATACCATTATAATAAGTGGATAAAATCAAGTTGATCAATTGAAAATCTTTATCGAGTACCTAAATAAGCCATGACCCATTAGCAAAATTAGTTACCAATTGGTCAATTATTTAATTAATACCACAAATACTATATGCCCAATAATTCAGGGAGAGTGTATAGGTCCCGCAAGAAAAAAAAATGAAAATTCCGTAAAATACAAATTCAATGATATGGTTTCATTGAACCTCTCATCTTCAACCGTTCAAATACAGAATCTGAATAGTTAGACAAGTATTCAAACCCATACATATATTTTACAATTTAATTGGGTTATATTATTGGATCAGTATTTTAGGTGCTGATCGGTCGACATCCTAAACATTATCCATAATAAATATACAATAAATATAACAAAATAAAAACAAAAACACAAAAAAGGAAAAGATGTTGAACAGGTTCTAATTAAGAATAGAATAAACATATTTTAAGCCAACAAAAGCAAACATTTACTACTTTATTTGGATTTTTAGGATTGGATGGACGGTTTATACTTTATAGGCCCAATCACAAGAAAACACCATAATGGGTTAACTGTAGAATTATTATGATTGATTAAGGTCAAATTAGAGTCATAAATGCATGGAATCTTTTTCCACAATTATATTTATTACAAATTTTAAGAAGAGATCAATTTTGCTGTCCTTTTCATCCCCAGTTATGTGTATAATCACGTGATTCATAACTACACACAAACACTCATTAATGATCTCTTCTCCTTTCAATTCTACTTTTTTTCTCTAACACAAACAAGAACACAACAAACACAATCCACAGAGACAGAGCTAATGGAACCACCAACAACACAGAGCATAAGCAAGAGCTACCAGGCTGGTGATGATGAACAAGACAGAGCTATGAATGGGTGGTATGTGTCTTTTATCTTTTGTCTTCTTTTTTTTTACCAAAAAATTGTTTACAGTTTTGATTTTTGATTTTGATTTTTATTTTTTGCTGGGATGCAGTTGTTCTTGCTGTTATGAGTGCACACAGAGCTGCTTTGACTACTTGTGCTGTTTCAGTTCATGTGACTGTTAGATTATCATGAATTTCCATTAATGTAGAATAAACAGGTTGATGTGTTATGTGTAGTCCTTTTTAGTACTTTTACCAAGAAAATACAATTGTTGAAGTTTATTAAGTGCTATTGTTATGTTAATTCTGATACAGAATTCAATTTTGCTCTTTCAAAATTGAATTAGATAATGAATCTTCCATCAACTAGATGGGAAAGTTAAATTTTTGTTGTAGGGATCTTTAAGAAGAGCACCTCTGTCTTTGTCTGCTGACATGCCAATCCACTAAAGCAAATGAAAAAGCCCTTTTGATTCATTGAATATAATGTTGTTGACTGCATTTGCTGCACCACTTTAAAGCACTTTTGGTTTCAATTCTGTACATGGAGTCCATCTGGGGTTTATTTTTTTGCATTGTTAAATATGATTTCTTGTCTATTTTATATGGTATATATTTGAAACTGAAATTGATAATAGCATCTTCTTGCAAAAGAAATATAAGAAGAAGAAGAATTGTGATGTTTTTTTTTTTGGGAAAAAAGCATTTGAAAACTACTTCTAGAGAGAGAAAAAAACATTTAGAAATTAATTAGAGCTTTGTTTATGGAGATGGTTTTGCTTGAAAATGATCAAACAAAAGCATTGTCTCAAACATTCCTTGAACTAAAGATTTGCTTATTGTCAATTATATGTGGAAAATTGCTTCAGATGAAAGCCTAATAACATGTTCAAATTAAGTTGGAGCTTGTGAGGAATTTTGATACAAGTTTGGGTCCTCAAAGTTGATGAAATGAAGTTGTAATCAATTGACATAATCAGGCACTACTAAGCGCAGCTTCAAAAATGTATATAAAACATGAGAAAACTGAACACCAAGTCTCAAACCCTCCCAATATTTGTAAACAAACAGAGTTTCTCAGCTCAATGAAACCAAATAGGCAAATTACCCTTTTAAAGAGTATAATCTAGATGCATAAAGCAAGTCAATAATTAACACATCAAAATTCAAATCGAAGCAAGTGAATCATGTTGGGTTGTGAAGTTTGAATCAGTTTTATTACGCTACGCTGACGCCACACAAGGGTCAAGCTCAATTGTATTAAGAGCCGAAAGAGAGAGAGAGTGTGTTACACCATCACATAAAATTTGATTCTTTTTGGGTTTACATATTCTGTAACAAATCATTGTTGGATATGACTCATATTCCCAATGGTTACCAAACAGGATTCAACTAATACAGAGACTTCCTAGAGACATGGAATACGTTTGGAAGTAGAAGATCACGTTTGAGGGAGGCTTGAAGACCAAAGAAGAACAGGAAAGTCTTGTTCTTGAAGGAAAATGATTTCTCCAGAAGACTTGTCATAAATAGGAAATAGTATTTATGTGGAACAAGTAATTCTCGTACGTTTAGAAATAAGATTTTCTTTTGTCTTTTAACTCCTTGTAACTCATATAAATAGACCATAATAACTAGATTATTGTGTGTGGAGCAAAATAACAAATATTAGAGAGATCTCAAAGAAAGCATTGGTGTAATTGAGTTTGGGGTATTAGAGAGAGAATCTTGAATGAAGTTGTAACAATTTTCTTCATAGTGAATTGATCACTTGTCGTCCTGACGGCCGTGGTTTTTTCCCTATTTGGGTTTCCACGTAAAAATCTTGCATTTGTGTGTTTGGATTTGTGCTTTATTTTTTTCATCTTATTTATTTTCTTTCTTCATTGATATTGTTGTTTGTTTGTGCTATCCGGCAACGCTTCCACGTAGTGATTATCGCTAACAATCATATCACAAGTGTATTGTCATTATCATAATTTACCTTCTTTTTTTCTTAGAACATGGAAAATAAGAAGTGTGTTACAAGAAATTTATAGTATTTTG
Organism: Dipteronia sinensis; assembly: GCA_033220585.1. NCBI lineage: Eukaryota > Viridiplantae > Streptophyta > Magnoliopsida > Sapindales > Sapindaceae > Dipteronia > Dipteronia sinensis. The sequence continues at coordinate 3,608,472 of CM065638.1, read as the reverse complement.
ATCGAAAAAGTAAAATGGATTTTTAGTCATCTGCCTAAGCAAACTTGGTATTTTAATGGAAGTTTCCTGCAACACAAGTGGATCCAAAACGACGGAAACAAGTCCAACACTTTACTTTTATTTAAATATACATGCATTCTTATTGTTCACTGAACCAGACAGTGCTTGTACAGTTAGAATCCAAATTAGCAAGAGACAAATTTGAACCATAAAATATTTCAGATAAAGTTCTTCAAAATCAAGAGTGGAAGTATAAAACTCTCTAAACTTTATTTAGTACAAATATACTCCTTAAGCAGACATGAATCAGTAGAAATCCCAGTCAACTCTGCCTTAGGGAGGACATTTAACTTACTATGATTTGCCTGGCACTGTAAACAAACCAGAAATAGTATTGGTCTATAATGTTTATGCTAGTATTTAAAGACTATTTACTCTAAACCAAAATGTACTATCTATTGACTAGTGTGAAGAAGCAAATGTGATAAAGAAAGTCAGTAAAAATTGCTCTTAATGAATTTTTATTCATAATAATCAAAGATAACAATGATATGAAGGACCGAAATAGGGAAAATCTCCGGATAAAAAAGAATGGCAAATTTGAGTTGGCTAATTCTGAAAGATCTTTTTTAATGAACACAACGAAACAAACCATGATGAAAAAAGAAATTTCTATCAAAACTTAATAAAATTGAAGTTACAAACTGTAGTGCAGGGGTTTATGATGATTGTTGTAGAGCTCATCGAGACGATTCCAACTGTATATATTATGGACTGAAATTTGATATTCATTTCCCCTTCCGTGGACTAATTCTATAAATGATATTTCAGCTCAGAAGCACTCTAAGCCTAAATCAATTGCTCTTCCAAGTCAAATACCTACTTCCACTTGCATTGTCTCTTTAAACTTGTATATTAATTTATCACCATCCGGAAGGAATGCACTAGCTTGTATGCAACAAGTCTTCGATAGATTAGTCTCACCGGCTCCCATTGAAACCGCATGCGCAAATTATTGATATTTTCTTCTAGATTTTTATTTTGATTGAAACCAATATTAGTGATATTTTCTTCTAGATTTTTATTTTTAAACCAATTCATATATTTTAAAAATATTAGTGATATTTTCTTCTAGATTTTTATTTTGATTAAAACCAATATTTACTTTTTTTTTTCCTTTACATGGCATGCATATGGCCTCAAAATGACAAAATTTGCGGGGAACACACAGTAAACTTTTATTTTTTTCTCTTTTTGTTTGCTGGTGCCTTATGGGCTTGGCCCATTCTCTTGACGTGACACGTCGTAGTACTATTAGCCAATAGCAACTCAGACATGTGTGTTCCCAATACCATTAATAAGTGGATAAAATCAAGTTGATCGAATGAAACTTTTTATCAAGTACTTTTTTTATCCCTCTCTCTTCAAGTTAAAAGACATCACAGAAGATCATACGATGAAAAACCCTTAGACAATATCTATACATATACATATGTATTATATTATATATATGTACACACAATCTTCTTCATATCAGTTTGATATGATATAAAATACATTAGTGCTTTGAATGTGGATCATTAGATTCAAATGTTTTGACCTAGTGTGCATGCACTTGTCAGTGCTTATCCATAATCTATGACACATATGCAATGCACTTAGAGGTGACCACAGTTTGGTTAAACTGTCGGTTAAAAACCGAAACCGTAATTATAACCGTAACCGAAACTGGCGATTACAAAACCAGTTTGTACCCGATTCGGTTAAGGTTACACCCACCCAAAAACCGTCTAAAACTACCGGTTTAAGGACATTTAAAAAAAATATCGGCCAATAAAAAGCTGCCACATGGCATAAAAAAATTGTTCGGAACCAGCCGGTTAAAACCGAATCGCCTAACCGACGGTTACAAACAGCCAACCAAACCGGCTAGACCAGTTACGGTTTCGGTTAAAGGTGTCCAAGAAACCGAAACTGCCGAAACCGAACCGTGGACACCTCTAAATGCACTGATGTAATTTATATCAGGTCGAACTGACAATAGAAAAACTACATATATATATGCGAAGAAAATAAAAAACAAGAAAAAATGAAAAATCAAGCAAAAAACGCTAAAGGTACACGACCCAACAACAAAAAGAGAAAAGCACACATACCACAACAAAAAGAGAAAAAAAAAACATTTAACTAAAACGAAAAAGACTCTCTACCCATGTTATTATTGCCATCAAAAGAATAGCAAAAAACCAGAGTAGAAGACTACCACAAAGAGACCTCCAAACCCAAAACATGCTTAGAGAGAGCTTCTGCCACCTGATTACCTTCCCTAAAAATATAAGTAATTTGAAAATCCATACGAGTCATTTTAGAAAGACACATCTGCTAAGCATGTCAATCACACCAAAGAACCTGATCGAAGCGAGCAGAAAGCAGCTGAACCACATATGAAGAATCACTCTTAAGCCAAATGCGACTCTAATCATTAATCCAAGCATAGTTGATAGCCATTGACACTGCCAACAATTCAGCCTCAAAAGCAAACATCGAACCAAGCGGTGCGGCAAAACAACATTTTATGAACGGGCGATAATTGCGAAACACACTTCCGCAACCCCCAATACCAGGAGAACCTAAAGCAGCCCCATCTATATTAACCTTGACCCAACCAGGAGAAGGAGGCGACCAAACAACACTTTTATGACAGGCGCACAAGGAGGGTGACCTTAGAGACCAAAATGCCTAAGGATTAAAAGAGCATCCACACTGTTACGCATATATACAAGGCTTAAACGATCTATATCCTTAACCGCACGCTAGATAAGAGACAAAGCAAACCGAAAATCAACAGGCTTATCGTCTAAAATTTTCTGGTTGCGAGTAATCCACACCACAACATGAATAACGGATTTCCATAAGATCCGAATCTGGTCATTAAAAGAAATCGTCATTGCTTTCAAAAAGAACCATTTACAAGAGTCGGTAGAAACTCGATGCTGGAAAACATAAAAAAAAATTCTCCCAAAGAAAACCAACCAAGGGCAAAGGAGAAAAAAATGCTCAGGGGTCTCACTACGGCTACCACAAATGCTGCAACGGGAAGCAAGGTGAAAACCTACCTTACATTAACGAACTTATATGACCAAAATAGCCCTGGCCATTAGCAAACTAGTTTTCAATTACTTAATTAATACCACAACTACTATATGACCAATAATTCAGGGATAGTGTACAGGTCTCGCAAGAAAAAAATATGGAAATTCGGCACATAATAATAATAATAATAATAAGGGTTAATATTATCTGAGTTCCTAAGTATTACTGAAAGATCACATATTTAAATGAGTTTGATTTTTTAGCAACTCTTTCTCTGACTTTTGAAAAGTATATCGAATAGGTCCTTTTGACTTTTTTTTAAGGTCAAATGTCACAGAAAATGTATAATGTCTCTTTTGCCTATATTTACCGAATTGATGGTTGAAAAGACTATTTTACCCCTTGACATTTATTTTCTTTAAATAAAATAAAATAAAATAAAATTTACATAAAAAAAAAGAAAAAAAATAGGATTAGAGATCTGGATATCCACCATCACTGGTTCATATGCAAAAAAATCTTCAAAACTTATTTACTAGTTCATCTGCAAAATCAATCCATCCACAATAAAATTCCCCAAGTTCCATACACTTGTTTGATTTTCCAAATTCCATCTACAACATCAACATCTCCAAATCTTCAAACAACTATCTTCAAAAAATCAACAAAAATAATAATAATATTTTTTAAATTTTTTTGAAAAACCCAGATCATGAAATCAAAATCCCACTCACACAACATCTAATCGAGATCACCCTAGCCACCCTCTCTAACCACCATTACCAACCTACCTTTTCTTCTTCAACATTCAAACTCTAAGACTCAAAATCATCAACATCCAATTCCAACATTCAAACTCTAAAACTCGAAAAACTAAAAAACAAAATCAAAAAACCCAATTCCAACATCCATTATCAACCATCTTCATCAAATCACCATTATCATCTCTCCCCATCTCTCTCTCTCTCTCTCTCTCTCTCTCTCTCTCTCTCTCTATCTGGTTCTAGAAATGAATAGGCTGATTATTAGAGGAAAAAAAAACAAAGGAATCGAGGAATAAGCTGATTATTGGATTAGGAAAATTAAGTTGAAATTCAGGGTTGAAACTTGAAAACGAAGTTGGAACGAAATCAGGAATACTTCATATTTGCCACTAGCTAATATGTTAGTGCAAATGATGCTTCCGTGTCAACATTGTGGAGAAATCAATCAAACCCCAATAGCAAAAATGCATGAAACAATTAAACTATCATTATTTGCACTTCAACCTTTGTTCCTTAAGCTAGAACCAATTAAACTATCACGAAGTTGAAATTCTAGTTGAAATCGAAGTTGGAATTATGGGTTGAAATCAGACTTGGACAACTCCAAATCTGCGTTTTTTTTTTGTTTCTTAAATTTTGTGTGTGTGTGTGAATATATATATATATATATATATTGTGATATATAAACTATTTCCTTCAAATATATTTATTTGGTGATTTTTTTTTAATTTTTTATTTTGTAATATTAATTTTTTTATGTTAATATTTATTAATTTTTATATTATACAAATATTTTTTTCAAAAATTTATTTATTGTTTAGTGTTGACAAATGTGCAACTTAATACATAATAAATGAAATGACAAAAATAACCTCATGATCGTTAATGTTGACCAACTTTTAACAGACGGATGGACCTATTCAATATACTTTTCAAAAGTCAGGGAACAAGTTACTAAAAAATAAAACTCGTTTAAATATGTGATATATCAGCAATACTTAGGGATTCAGATGATATTAACCATAATAATAATAATAATAATAAATAGGGTCGTGTTAACCTAACACTAAACAAATTCGAGCAAGGGCATTTTGCCATTGTCATAGACCCAATTGAGCAATCCCCATTCAGAGGCTGTGGCTGCATTATATTTCTGCTCTTTCTTGGCCTCGTCTGTGCCTAGTGACAGCACCAGCATCTGTTTGCTGTCCATTGCTTTACTTTTCTGCTTCAACACCGCCTTAATTGGTAATGTGGCTTACAGCCATTAGTGTCTGTGGATCGACATCAAATTGATCATTAATTTGTTTAAGTAGGTTTTGGATCAAAATCTCACACGTTTATATTATCGCATCTACAATCAGTTTTGTAGCACCACTAAACCAATAGTCAGATATGATAATATAATATTCCCTAAGAAAAACGTGCGGGGTCTTGCAATAGATAATTCTTATAAATTTGTTAGTTATGCACATCAAAATCAAATTGGTCATTAATTCTTTGTGTTTCGAAAACAAGTGACTTACAGGGTTATTTGCAGCAACTCCACCAACAATAAGATCAAAACTGCGGATTTCGCCGGTGGCAACATCTTTCGTTTCGAAGTAGTGTGCTGGGACCTGGAAGGAAGGTTGGAGCTGCAGAGGTGCTGAGGAATACATCAGCTACCAGAGCATTCTTCAAAGAATTTTCTTTGGCCTGAACAAAATTATTTGAAAAACCAATCAATTAATTGTTCTCTGCAGCAGCTTCAAGTTAAAATATTGTAAATTTATAGTTTCCAGGTTTGTCAGAGAATAAGAATATTGAGAGCCGAGAGAGTGTGTTGGTGTATTCCGTGGATGTAGACTTACGTCGAACCATATAAAATGTCTTTATTATTCTTTATTTACTTTCGTATGTAATTGTTTGATTGTTTTTGGGTTTGTATATTCCATAACAAATCAACATCTCAAGTGTATTGTCATTATCATAATTTACTATTTTTTTTCTTAGATCATGGAATATGAAGTAATTTACAAGAAATTATCGTATTTTGATCGAAAAAGTACAACGAATTTTTCGTCATCTGCCTAAGCAAACCTTGTTTTTTTAATGGAAGTTGCCTGCAATAAGTGGATCCAAAACGATGGAAACATGTCCTACACTAGACTTCACTTTTGATTTAAATATACATGAATGCTTGTTCACTGAACCAGACAGTGCTTGTACAGTTAGGAATCCAAATTAACAAGAGACAAATTTGACTCCATAAAATATTTCAGAGTGCTCTAAATGTACTATCAATTGACGAGTGTGAACATGCAAATGTGAATGTGATAAAGAGTGGTCTAAATTAACTTTTTATTAATAATAATCAAAGAACTTTCCTAACGAACACAACGAAACAAACCATACTGAAGGAAGAAATTCCTACCGAAAGTTACTAATATCCGAAAGTTACAAACTGCAGTGCAGGGTTTTGGTGACTATCGGAGGGCTCATCGAGACCATTCCAACGGTATATATTATGGACCCAAATTACGATATCATTTGCACCTTCCGAGGACTTCTGTAAATGATTCAGCTCAAAAGCACTCTAAGCCTAAATCAATTGCTCTTCCAAGTCAAAATACCTACTTCCACCTTCCACTTGCATTGTCTCTTTAAACTTGTATATTCATCACCATCTGCAAGGAATGCACTAGCTTGTATGCAACAAGTCTTCGATAGATTAGTCTCACCGGCTCCCATTGAAACTGCATGCGCAAATTATCAAATACTTAACAAAAGAAAACATTTACATATACATGGCGCTTGCTTTCGGCATATAAATATGATTTTTGACAGAGAAAAAACAGCACTGCTGTCCAGGACTTATCTCCAAGAGAGTGGCAACATCTTTCTATAAATCTGAAGTGCATTTTTTTCTTCAATTTAAGTCAACCTTGAGAGTGAATTTACAGTCTACCATTATTGTTTTTTTTTCAGATGAATACATCATCAGTCCACTTAGAAGAACAATTTAAATTTGTCTTCATGGAATTGTACCAAACTCACTGAGAGTGACATCTCTAGTGGTTCTTCCACTCTCCAAATTCAGGAAAAATAAAAATAAAAAACACTTGATCAAATTTGGCAATTGTCATTTTCATTTTCTATATAAACTGCTTCTACTTGTGATTGATAGTCACACAGCATTAGTGAAATAGTGATCATAGCTTATAATTAAGTCACCTTAATTACTATCTCTGATAAAGTATGGACCAAAATAATGCTTTTAAACTAGCCTCTCTTCACTTGTTCTGCTTCCTGTTTCTGGTGTCTTGTCAACTTGATAGTAAATTTTACGATAGATCCTGTCCGAACCTGACTAGAATTGTTCGATATGGGGTCTGGTCGGCTATCCAAAATGATACCAGGATGGCTGCCTCTCTTTTGAGGCTTCACTTCCATGATTGTTTTGTTAATGTAATTTAATTGTCCCTTTCTACTCTCTTTTTTCCTGCTATTTCAATTCAGATAATTTATAGTTGAAAACAACTAATGAAGCTGATTTTCATGACATTAACAAGTATGGGAAATTTTTGTTTCTGCTGAAGCTGATCACTACAGATAATTAACAATTTTTTTTTCACTTTCTGCTATGCAATAATGCAGGGATGTGATGGGTCCATTTTACTTGATGATACCAGCACAATGAAGGGAGAGAAAAACGCACAGGCTAATCGAAATTCGGTTAGAGGTTACGAGGTCATTGACGCGATTAAGGCTAATTTGGAGAAAGCTTGTCCCGGGGTTGTTTCTTGTGCTGATATAGTCACTCTTGCAGCCAGAGATGCTGTTAGTCTTGTAAGAAATTCCTAGCATTACTCATCACTATATGTTTTTATTTATCATTGCAATCAAATTGTTCTTGTATTCATATGGCTTATGATCTATATGTATCATTTGTCAGGCTGGAGGTCCATTCTGGGGCGTTCCGTTGGGTCGCAGAGATGGTCTAACAGCCAGTGAGAGTGAAGCTAACAACATGCCATCACCTTTTGAATCTTTAGAGAACATCACTGCCAAATTTACTGCAAAGGGTCTTGATTTGAAGGATGTTGTTGTGCTCTCAGGTTTTTTTTTTTTTTTTTTTGCTTCCTACCTCAAAAATACATGGAAAAAATTAACTTGAATTGATCATTTATTTACTGAGTGTTGATCCATTTCTGTCAGGTGCACACACAATTGGCTTTGCTCAGTGCTTCACATTCAAGCAAAGGCTATTCGATTTTGGTGGCTCAGGCAAGCCTGATCCAGCTCTAGATGCATCACTGCTACAGAATCTGCAAACAACATGCCCGAATCAAGGCGATTCCGACACCAAATTGGCTCCTTTGGATTCTGTTACCATCAACAGGTTTGACAACAGTTACTATCAAAACCTGGTGAACAATTCCGGGCTGCTCCAATCAGATCAAGCTCTTATGACAGACAACAAAGCTGCTTCAATGGTCATTAATTATAGCAAGTACCCTTATTATTTCTCCAAGGATTTTACTGTATCAATGGTGAAGATGGCAAATATTGGGGTATTGACTGGACAGAGTGGGGAGATAAGGAAGAATTGTAGGGTGGTGAACAACTAGAATTTCAACTTATTAGTTTGTAAAATTAAGTAAATTTTTAGTTTTATCAAGTATTGTCGTGAAGATGTAATGCATGTCTGTAACCAGCTGCATGTAACATGAAGCTTTGTTAATTAAGTAAATTATTAGTTTTTAATAAAGCTTTGTTTGTCAAAAAAAAAACATTAAGCTAATGTTAATTAATGTTGAAAATAACTTTAGTCACACTCAAAGAACTTTGTTTATTTATTTTGTAGAAATCCAATTGAAAATCGATTCCACCAGGGTCCAAGACACAAGTCACAAGTAGCCTGGTGGTTGGTGATTATAGGTATCAAATGGGCCGGACAACCAGCCTGGCCTGCTCCTCGAGGGCCAGACCCGTCTGAAAGGTCGGGCTTTCACAGAGTTGAGGGTAAAGTCAAACTTCAAAAAGGGAAAATATTCGAGAGTTACGATATTTATATCCTTTTTTATATATAAACTCTATTAAATATTTAAAAGTTTGTAAGCACACTTTAAATATTACTGATATATTCCTTTCTATTTATTAAATATTATATATGATAATATAAACATATTACAAATTACAAAATAATTAAAATAAAAATAAAAAACATATTGCAAAACAATTAAAGTATGAACAAACTAAAGCATGAGGGATCGAGGTGCGGCTCCCTCCAGATATAGCCATATAGGAGGAACCCCACCTCTTCTCTTTTGTTTTAATTTTTTTTTTAATTTAGTTTAGTTGTTTTAATTAAATTTAATGGTTGTTAAATTGTTTTAATAATAGTTATTTAATATTTTTAATTTTAAATAAATTTTATTTGAATTTTTAATCAATAAACAGTTTTCTTTAGCAAAAAAAAAAAAAAACTAAATTATTGAATAAACAAGAGCTCTACTTCCAGCCCTTCATGCTTTTCCTCCTAGCCAAGTGTACCTGAAAGTTGTTTTAAAATTTAAATAGTTAATTTTTTAAAAATAATTACTAAACAGATAATATCTCAATTTTATTTATTGAAGTAGATAATATCTCAATTACATGATACTATATATACAGTATTTGTTAATGCTCAAAACACTGAAGATTGTAATAATATGGATTGTATTTATAATAGTTAATTATATTAGATAATGCTATATAAGGACAATTTTATAATTTTAAAAAAATCTAATTTGGGATGTACATATAATTTTAAAGGGATGACAATATCGTCACTCAATATGCAATCGTTTTATATACAAGGCGAGGTAAAGTCTATAGAGCCGTTCAAGTCTGTGCGGGTAATCCCGTTTTGGGGAGGGCTCATAGGCAAGGTCGGGACTTTCCTGTTCCGTACCCGACCCTCAAATCTAATTGGGCCTTAAAATTTCTTCTCCAGCCCGGCTCGCCGATTTGACATCTAGACTTTAAAGAAACTCAAATTTATCCATAAAAAATGTGTTTGGTATGACTTTTCAAATAGAGCTTGTAGAATGATCTTTTTATAGTAAAGTTTCTAATCAATAGAGCTTATATAAAATGATCTTTTTATAGTAAAGTTTCTAATAAATAGAGCTTCTAACAAAAAAAACTTTTTGTTATCTAAATTACAAAAAAATGTTGACAATGTATTTAAAAAAATAGTTTTTGGTTATGTGAATTACAAAAAAAAGTGTCGACAATGTATTTTTAAAAATAGTTTTGGTTATGTGAATTACAAAAAAAGTGTTGACAGTATATTTATAATGAAAGAGTTGTATGGTGGAATATCTAAAATTTATAAAGGGCAGTTGAGACAATTCATATGTTATAAAAAAACTTAAAACAGCTTTTTGGAAAAGCTCAAATTTTGGGCTTCTCTAAGTAGATATAAAACGACTTTTGTAAAGGGCAATTGAGACAATTCATATATTAAAAAAGTTGTTTTAAGTTTTGCTAAACAACTAACAAATTTTTTTTTTCAAAATAGCTTATAGAATTAAAAAAACGCTTTTGATCCTTACAAAAGCCATACTAAACACACGCTAAATCGCGAAGTGTGAGAAGACTATTAATACTTGTTTGATTGAGCTTTCTAATGTCTAAAAGGTTTACAAAAGTTTATTTAAGTTTTTTTTTAGAGTTGTTTGGTTAGGCTTTTGAGATTGTTTATTTTAAATTGAGTAGATGCTACTAGGCAAAAATTCATGAGGTGCTTTTCCAAATAGAGTTTTTTTTTTAACAACAATGTTTGTTTTTTTCAAAAACTCTAATTCTAATGGATCTATTACTATAAATTTAGAGTATCAAATCTCATACTCTTAATTCACTTTTTAATATTTTTTATTCCATTTATATCCTTTTGTCTTTTTCATTAAATTCAATTAATGTATAATAAATTTTAATTTATAAATTTTATTATCATAAAAATTATAGCCATTAGAAATGTCTCATCTAGATCTTTAAAATGAGTCCTATATTGAATATTGATTAATAATTTTTAATACTTTCCTCATTTTCATGTTATTATTTTGTTATAATTTTCTCTAAAAAAATTATTATGTTATAAAAAAAAATCTCTTATTACATATTACTAATTATAAATTAGATTACAAAAATTTAATTGAAAAGTTTGATAGAGATAATTAGGTAACAAATAAAACATGTAAGAAATTTTGGTGAAAAAATTTGATTGTAAAAGTTAAAAAAGAAATAATTAGGTTGGAAAAATTAGTTGAAAATTGTTAGAAAATAAATAAGTAGGTTGAGAAAATTAGTTATTAAAAATAATATTTGTTACAATTTAGTTGAACAATAATTTATTAAGAAAGTAAAAAATAATAATGAAAATATAAGTTATTTGAAAATAGAAATAGAAATAGAAATAGAAACAGAAACAGAGATAGAGATAGAGAATGTAGTGGTAGTGAAAAAATTTTAGAGATAGAATTTAAGAATAATATTCCCTTTTGGATCTCTATTTTAGATATAGAGATAGAGATTGGATGAGAAATGCTCTTATAGGTCATGCTCTCGAGATTGATTTCATCGGTCCAAGCAAATCCTCGACTCAATTGGTGTCATATTTGCAAAATTCCTTCTGGTTGTGATATTAAAACAGATCAAGGAATGTTATTGCAATAAAAACTAAAAAATTAAAAAAAAGTAGAAGTAACGACCTAAAAGGCAGCAGTTGTAAGTGTATTTATTAACTTGAAAGTTCTGTTGAGACGTTTAACGGAGAAACGACGAAAGGGATCGAGTTTTAGATTCGGTTTTCTTCCAACACATCCTCCTTGATAAAAGTGGAAGAAAATTAAATTATTCATCCGTATTTTGATACGTTAAGGTATGATAATTGATATACGAAATATTATGATGATGATAATCAATCAATCAAGCAACAAAATTTTGATTGACAGCACCGCAACTGCATTAAATAGCCGGCACAAATCCTTTGGCTTCCCATAAAATGCCGCTTTCCTGGGCCCCAATTTCGATCCAACGGTTGTAAACTCTTCCAAGTACAATACACTCACTCAACTTAGCAGCACAGAGCACAAAAACAGTACTACTACTAATCACATTTCTGCAAAAAGCCAACCATTCATGACACTGTTTGAATGAAACCACACAGAGTAGTAGGTGTGGTGGGGGCCTAGCCTAGCCTTACTAGTTAGCTTCCATACAAAATACCCACCAAAGGCAAACATAGAGTCGCTCACTAGAGTGAAACTGTGAACTGTGAACTGTGAAGTCAGTTCTCTACAGATATATAGATATATATATATATATCTATATATATTTTCTAAAAGGCTTTATACTGTGTGAGAGACTGAGAGAGGCATAGAGATATATATGGGGAATCCAAGGTGTTACTTGGACATCAGCATTGCAGGGGAAGTTGAAGGGAGGATGGTGGTTGAGCTTTACAAGGATGTTGTCCCCAAAACTGCTGAAAATTTCAGGGCTTTGTGTACCGGTGAGAAGGGCATTGGTCTCCATTACAAGGTCCACCCGCTACCCACTTTTTTATTTATTTATATTGGTTGTATTTGCACCAGTTTTGCTTGTTTGGATTAGATGAATGGTGAAATGGATTTTTTTTGTTTTGTGAGGAAAAGCTTCAGGATTGTTGTGATTGATTATTATGTTTAATTGTTGTGTTTTTTGTTTTTGTTTGAAAGATTGATGTGGGGTTGGTTTTAATCTCCGGCTTTTTCTGAAGACATTATATGCACACTATGTGTATGGGATGGTACTCTAGAAAAGTGTGTAATGATAATTTCTGTATTTTACTGCTTTACTGATAAGTACAAATGCCTTTAGTCTATTCTTTTGATTTTCAAAATTTTAAAGGACGAAAATTTTATAGAATGCAGATCAATTTTGATTCTTTTGATTAAGAAAGTTGTTTATAAGGTGTTAGAACTTAAAGGGCTTAGATACTATTGCTGAACCATTTTCTATCGGCTTAACTATTTGGGTTTGTTGGTTATTAACATGATATCAATGCCTTTTTTGGGTTTAAGTCCCCACGTGATTATATTTGAATTTATTATATGAATTTACTGTGTATTTATGTTTGGACTAGAGTTACGTGACAAGCTTATTGGTATTGCACGTGAGGAGGCGTATTAGAGTGCTCAAATACTACTGTTTTTTGACATGTATGGCGAGAAATTAATGGTGCAATTGAAAGCTTTCTTGTTGCCAAATGAGCTATTTAATTTTTCAAAGCGTCTCCCTTTTAGTATTATCATTTTCTTTTTCTGGGTTTAGCTTCTTGCCATTTTTGTATGCTTAAGTTGTAATTTGAAAATGTTTAATCAAATTCACTGCAAAAGATATCATGTGGATCAATTTGCATTGATTTATAACATACAGCACTTGTATTTTCAAGATTATGTGAAAGATTTTCAGTCTCTAGCAACAATGTTTGAGATACCATTTACCAGACTTTACAAAGTGCTTGACTATGTAGCTCACATCTTATCTAAGTCTCAAAGTTGTTGATATTTATATCTATATTTAATTTCAGGGTGTCTGTTTTCACCGCATCATCAAAGGATTCATGATGCAAGGTGGAGATATATCTGCTGGAGATGGAACTGGAGGAGAATCAATTTACGGGTTGAAATTCGAAGATGAAAACTTTAAGTTAAAACACGAAAGAAAAGGGATGTTATCTATGGCTAATACCGGTCCTGACACCAATGGATCACAGTTTTTCATCACATTCACTCAAATTACTCATCTAGATGGAAAGCATGTGGTTTTCGGTAAGGTTATTAAAGGATTAGGCGTGCTTCGCGCTGTAGAGCTCATTGCAACAGAGGAGGGAGATTATCCTGCTCAAGATGTCCTAATTGTAGACTGTGGAGAAATTCCTGAAGGGGAAGATGATGGAACTTCTAACTTCTTTAAAGACGGCGATGCTTATCCTGATTGGCCGGCTGATCTTGATACGAAACCAGATAAGCTTTCTTGGTGGATAGAAGCTATAGAAATTATTAAAATTTTTGGAAATGAACTATACAAGGTAACTGAGAGAGATGGTTTTTAATTCATTGGTATAAATTGTCACCTTGAACCTCAAATTTGATGCTTGCTTATCAGTTTGCTTAAATGATTAATATATTGCTGTTCACTGGATGTGTTAATATAGCAGAATAATGACTATAAGATGGCTCTTAGAAAGTACCGGAAGGCTTTGCGCTACTTAAATTGTTGCTGGGATAAGGCAGATATCGATGAAGGTGAACGACTGAATTTGAATTTGTGCTTGTGGTGCTTGTGCTTGTGATTCATGTTGTCATTGGTTGTCCATATTATGATTTTCTATCTGTGATTATGCAGAGAAAAGCAAAATTTTGAGGAAGACAAAGTCTCAGATATATACAAACAGTTCTGTAAGTTTTTCTATCACTTGATAACTATGGCATAGTCATAATTCTTTGTTTATAATCATTTGGCATGTTCGCTTTAGGCCTGTAAATTGAAGTTAGGAGATTTGAAAGGAGCGTTGTTGGACATTGACTATGCTATATCTGATGGAGAGGAAAATGTGAAAGCTTATTTTCGCCAAGGCCAGGTCAGTCTGTCTGAAATGGAGAAGTGTTTAGTGAAAATTACATCTTTAAAGTGATTAGATTAGTAAATAGTTGATGTGGTTGCACTTCCATGGGGGTACCTTGTTTTGCGGAAATTACCTTTATCTTGAGCTGGAATCTCCACCGTTCTTTCAGTAAGTTTCGGTTGCTTAGTGTGATAGCTGTCTATATAACTTCACAGCCCATGTTTATGTGGTTCAATTGTGCCTAATTTTACATGTGTATTTAACTCTATGGCCCTTCTTTCTTGCAGGCACCACATGTTTACTCACCATATGGAATGTTGAAATCTGTTTAACAAGGATCACTATCCCATTATGGTGCCTGAAGCGTATATCAGGATTTTGCTTTTGTGACATTTGTTGAAGACAAGAAGTGTGCTATAATATGTGAATGGTTTTGTGATGTTACATGTTTGTACACCGATGACAACCCACATCAAATGATAGACCGCAATGTTGCAATAGGCTACAAAATGTTTATTGTTTGTATCGTGTGACTGTCGACAAATCATTTTCTTATCTGTGTGTTGCGTTTCTGATGTACCTCAGGCACATATGGCACTTAATCACATAGATGCTGCAGTCGAAAGCTACAAGAAGGCATTAGAGTTGGAGCCAAATGATGGTCAGTAGCAATTTATTTTCACAATTTTCAATCATATAGTGTGCTTCACAGTTTAAGTGTATCACACAATCCCAGTTCACTGATCAACTCTTTGAATATTGCCAGGAGCAATAAAGAAAGAGCTTGCTGCTGCAAGAAAGAAGGCAAGTCATTGTTGTTGCATACTTGCATGTTGTATTTCTGTAAAGTAAGCAACAGAACATAAAAGCTTCATAGCCTGAAGTTTGTTGAATGTTGAAAATATTAATTACAGATTGCTGATAGACGCGAGGAGGAGAAAAAGGCGTATGCAAGAATGTTTCAATAGGACTTCAGGTGGCTGTATTGTATGGTATGGTGACCACTCTTTGTTTTGGTTTGTGATCAATGATTGTGAGAATGATTTGCTGTCCATGTTCTGAAATTCAGAGCTGGCTTCTGCTGATTCCTCAGCAGCTCATCTTAGGTCATGTAGTCACGACTAGCTAGTTTGGCATTTTTGTTCATGAACACCAAGTTGATAGACCACAATGTTGCTAATTGGACTAATGGTTAAGTACACCTTTTATTGCAAGCATTTTATTGTAAGTGGAAACTGGATTGTTACTTTACAAATGCATCTGAAATCATCGAAACAATCTTGTTACTTTCCGAATAAGACATCTTTTTAATAGATGAAAGATTGATGGTTTCCTTTCTTTTATAAACTTTTGATTTTTTTTGCTCCTTGATCTTCTCATCTGTGGTGGATCTCCCTTGCTAGACTCAGCAACTAGTTTGGTGCGAACTTTCGGGAAAGCCATTCCTCTGTTGCGGCCTTGTGCTTCTACTCTGATGTCTAAATCTTCTTCTGCATCTCTTATTGTATGTTCATCTCCAAATTTCTTCACAATCTTCGTTCTTCGTTTTCTTGATATTCTGCCAGAGTACAAATCTTTCAATCTTGATAGAGCAAATTTATTGCTCGCCTCAGCTGCTTGCTTCTGTTCCAAGGAAACCGAAATTCGCCGACTAGCAAGTGTTGTTTCTTCTTTAGCTCTTCTTGTTAGAGCATATACTCTTCATGAGTGAGCTGAACAGTGGAACTATCCGTCTCCAAGTTTTTGATTTGGCGAAGTGCTTCGGCATCAGATTCCCCGAAAGCCTCTGACTCAATCCGTGCAGCCCGAACTGTTAGTTGCAACATTCGCAGTGTCTGCTTCCTCAGCCGTTGAACTTGTTTGTGTTTTGATCGTGCTCTCAGCTCTTCTTCCATAACAAGCTTGAGGCTCTCCAACTCTACCCGTGTTTGGTCTAAAGCCTGACTTGCTTCACCTACCGTCCTCCTGGCCTTGTGTTCTTCCTCCTTTTTCGATCTTATTGACTTGCTAGTCGTCTCTAGTTCTAATTCGAGCTCTGAGATAACAACATTTGACATGGAAAAGCGGTTTTTAGCACTTGCAAGGGCTGCTTTCAGCGTTTCAAGCTCGTCAATGAGAGGCTTGGAGTCTAAACATGACTGCGTCACACTGTCTCTAGCTCTCTTGAGTTCTTCCTTAATCATTACCAATTCTGCCATCTTGGCATCAATGGTATTCCCATAAATTTCTTTTGATTTTCTTGCTTTCTGCAAGTAGCTATCTTTTCTTTCTTCATCATCCAATTCCATTTGCATTAACTTAAAAAGAGAAGCTTGTGATGGTATTTACTGTTCAGACCTTTGCTTTATATGATTTATTGATGGTCCTGAATTTTTTCTATTAGTTGTGAGAGAGTTTGATGTTTGGCTTGTTTTACTATCCAAATAAAAATCAGAGATGCTCTGTTTTTGTTTGTTATTGAAACAGTCAGTTGAAATTCCTAAGTACGCTTTGTTATCAACGTCTTGTATGCAGAAACTGTCTTGCCTGTTGGTTGGCAGGCGGTATGGCAATATTCTCTTAAGCTTGGTTAAGATAGGCTTTTAAAAAAAAAGGGCACTTTGCACTTTCCGTTAGCTTTATGTGATTGGTTACTTATGTCATGAAACAGTGATGAGTGATGTTAGTAGGCACTTTCCGTTAGCTATATGTGATTGGTTACTCATGTCATGAAAAGAATGATATGAGTAGAAAGCGTAGAAAGCGTATCACATACTGTCACCAATCATTTTGAAAAGTGGTTGGACACTTCTCCATTCACTTATGCGAGGTGGGTTTGAGTTGGAGTCCCATTTCGAAGTCTAGTGCTTGTTTCAACAAAAAAAAAAACACTAAAAAAAACATAGAAATGCATTGATTTATTATTATGAAAAGGGTAAATCGTATTTTAGTTTCCGTAGTTTGCCTTAATCTGCGTTTAGTCTACGGTTTTTTAGAATTGTAACTTTTAGTCCTTCTGTGACAGAATCCTTTAAAAGGACGGATTCTAACATGTCAGGCATATAAAATGACCTTAATGCCCTTGATCCCATTAAAAATACCATTTTACCCTTAGCCATTAAAAATAATTAAGAAGTAATATTAAAAATAAAAAATAATTAAAAAATAATATTAATTAAAATAAAAAGTAAAACTAAATTAAAACTAAAAACAAAAAAACAAAAACAAAAATGTTCACCAGACAAAAAATCCACAACTCAACATCATCTTCTTCACCATTTTCTTATCATCTTCATCTTCTTTAACAAACCTAACACAAAACCTAACCTAGCCACAACTCAAACACCCAAACCCCACCAGACGCTGCCACCGTCTCTCTCTGTTATTATCATCTTTCACCTTTCTCTCGCGAATCCACGCACCCTCTCTATCTCTCTATGTCGTGAATCCCTCTCTCTCTCTCTAAACGAGATGACGTAGAAACGAACTCACAGGACAACGAAGAAGAAACGAACTTGCCGGCATGAACCAACTCGATCTCTTTCTCTCCCTTCTTCTTCTTTTTCTTCGTTTCTGGGTTCGATTGTGTGTGGGTGTGGGTTTGTTTGGTTTGAGGATGGTTTCTGGATTCGATTGGGTGTTGATGTGGGTGGTTTCTGGGTTCGATTAGGTGTGGGTGTGGGTTCGATTGGTTTTGTGGTGGTTGACAGTTTTTTTTGGGTGGCTAGGGTTTGGTGGTGGTGGTTTGGATTTGTTGATGGTGGATGGTTATTGTATGTGGATTGTCTTTTTGTATTTTTTGTTTTTCAGATTTCCTGTGAAAGGAAAAAAAATCTGGAAATGTTTTGAGATTGAAGGTTGATGATGGCGGTGAAGAGATGAGGTTGTTGATGGTAGAGATGGCAGTATTCCCCGTGGGGCTGGGGCCCCGCGGGGCTCCGCCCCGATTGGGGCGGGTATGGGGGATAATATTCGGGGACGGGGATGAGGACAAAGTCTTGTCCCCGAAAGTGAAGCGGGGCGGGGACGGGGGAAGCACTTCCCGCCCCGACTCCGCCCCGATATATATATATATATATATATATATATATATATATATATATATAATATATAATATTTAGATTTTTAAAATTATTTAAACATAAATTGTTTTTTATTTAACTAAAAAAAAGTATTCATTTCCCGACTATGTTTACGTATGTTTAGATTCTAAATTTTAGAAGTTGGTTGTTTTATGAAATCTTTAACGGGGAATGGGGCGGGTATGGGGAAGGCACCTCCAATGGGGAATTCCCGACCCTCGCCCCGCTTCTCTTAATGCTGGGATGGGGACGGTTTTGAGGGGCGGGGATGGGGACGGTTTTGAGGGGCGGGGATGGGGATGGAAAAGCATTCCCCGACCCCGACCCGCCCCGTTGCCATCTCTAGTTGATGGTGGTTGAGAGATCGATGAACAATTGGTTGGTGATTGTTTGATCCGAGAGATTTTCATCGATAATTTTTAAAAAAATTAATGAAAAAAAAGTTAATTTTTTTAAAGAAAATATTATATTTAACCACCACCATCCATCTTTTATTTTTGAGAAAAATGGAGAGTTGAGATTCATTTAAAAATTATTATTTAATTTTTAATTTAATTTAATAATATTTATTTAAGTTAACAATATTTATTCGTTTTTTTAAAATTAATTTATAAATTACTATTATACCCTTTAGTTATATAAGATTTTAAAACATCTGATGTTAGTTTACCTTTTTACCCCTGTTGACCCTCGTTGACTTGATGGAACCCTAATAGAATTGGACGGTAGGGACTAAAATATGTATTGTCAAAGAAATGATGGACTGAAGATTATAATACCAAAAAACCGTGGACTACACGCAGATTAAGGCAAACTACATGGACTAAAATACGATTTTCCCTTATGAAAAAGCCTTTAACAACAAAAACATTCTAAAAACTAAGTCTGGGTGCTTGAATGCACTTATTTTGAACAAGTAGTGAACCGGCCAAACGGTTCGACGGTTCAACGACGACGACGATGACTCCCCAATTAAAGGATGTGATCATCAATTGATGAGTTGATGTGTTGGGTTCTGATCTTGCGTTCTTGTGAGAGTAATTTGGCGAATTTTGTAAGAGCATCTTCGTTGGTACCTTCTCCTTCAACATTCTGAAACACGCCGGTCTCTAGATCTATCCTTGACACAGGCTCCTTCAACAAATTCTTCCCTATCTCCACAAGCGTCTGCAAATTCTCTGTCGTTGCAATGTCCGTCGAAGCAGCATCACCGCTCAAACTATCATCCTGCGAATATAAATAATTTAATAAATATATTTAGTATGTCAAATTGTCGATCCACATTCTTTGATGCAACTGCTTTTTTACTTGACTTTACTGACAATTTTTTTTTGTCAGTCCATAAATGTGCCTTGTATAATCTTACTTAAATCGTTTAGAAACTTTAAAATAATCTACAGAGTTTTGATGAAATACCAAATTATGATAAGATAAAGGAGAGATAATTTGTTGAAGGAGTTGACTTTCAAATAAGCTCAAACGATCTCCTCCGAGGACCGTGATGATGGGAGAAGATCTCCTCCTATTGCGGGGGAGATCCAATCTCCACCAACGATGTCCACCATAGGTGGAGTTTCCCTATTGCTTTTTAGTATAATTTGATAGCATATCACTTAAATAATCATATTTCGTTAGATTTAACCAAATTCAACTAATGATTGCGAATTGTTTACCGATTTTCAACAATTTATTTACAATTTTCCCTATCGGCAACATATACAATATTGGCTTTTTTTCATAATTCATAAAAATATAAATTATGGTGTGATAAAAAAACCGAGTTGATTAATTACCTGAATTCGAAGATAATTGCCCATGCAATTTATAGATTGAAAAAGTGTGGAAACATGAAAATCAACAATATCAGAGCTTGCATCAGTGAAGATATCGATGATTGGTGTCCTGCCACCTTCGTAGATCCAAGTGATCATGCCCCATTCGGAGGATTTGGCTGCACTATACTTCGGCTCTTTCTTCGACTCACCTGTGCCTAGTGACAGCACCAGCATGTGTCTCGCGTCCAATATTGGTCTATTTTTGTACTTCAATATATCCTTGGTAGCGTGGCTTATAGCCAGTAGTGTCTACATATATCAACATCAAATTGCTCATTAATTATTTTGTAGACAGATCAAGAGTGATAATTTTCTAATTAAGGGCTAATATTGAAAGATGTACATTTTGAAAATGATGATAAAAAGTTGGTTTCATAGTGTCTATATATATAAGCTACTCACAGGGTTATTTGCAGCAACAGCGCCATCAATGAGGTCGAAAGTGCGGGTTTCACCGGCAGATTCATCCTTCGTTTTGAAGTAGTGCGCTGGTAAGTAGGTTGGAGCTGCTGATGTGCCGATGCATACATCGGCCAACCGGGCATTCTTCAAAGTACTTTCTTTTGCCTGAAGTTTAAAAACGATGAGATAAAACCCACGTTAAAAAGATACATAAAAAGCAAGAAAATGATATATATATATATATATATATATATATATATATATATTTTGAAACTCTTCATGGTGAAAGTTGTAAAGTTTGAATATTAGCAGAAGTGTCATACATCGTTGGTTGAGAAGAGAACTGGTTGAAGTAGCTTGATGTCAAAAGCTGGTATGAGCACATTTGTTAAGGTTTCTTTCAAAGTCAAGTTTTTTAGTTGTTTGTTTATAATTTGTCGGAGATACTTCCCATCGTACTTCGGTCCCGTCAACTCTCCTATAAAGTTTGTAACTGTCTTCACAAAATTAAAGCGACTGATTTTTCAAAAAAAAAAAAAAAAACCATTGTTAAATAGAAAGAATTAAAAATAAATAGGAATATATATATATATATATATATATATATTTTATGGATTCAAGAAGGTTCATATTCTTCCTGTCCGGAGACTTACCCAGCCTCTCCATCAACCCGTCAAGGTTCATCCCTTGACACCTTGTATATATGTTATTTCATCATTACCTATCAAACCTCTTCGGATTTGCTGGGAGCTTACTTCTTCCGATAATGAAATTAGACATCCCGTAGATAAATGTTCCAAAAAAAATAATTGTAAACAAGAAGACCCTCTAAATATGTAGTTGCATTGATCATAATTTACCTATATTGAGGGAAAATCTTAGGCAAGTGCTCAAAATAGAAGTTGTTGATATCCTTAGCAGCAAACATAGGTCTGCCTTCCTCGCCGGGAGCTGTAATCATGGTCGTTACAAGCCCACCTGTGCTTGTTCCGGCGACTAGATCGAAATAATCTGCAATTCTTGCTTTTGGTCCATCCAGTTCCTATCAAAAGATATATGGATATATACACACAAATTAGTACTGCTTATAGCACTTATAAATATATAAAAGGAAAGAAATCAAGCCAAAGTTGGTCATGATCGACCGAATATACTTAATTACCTGAAGTTTGGATTCGAGAAAGGCCAAAATAGTTCCCGGAATAATGCCTCTAATACCACCTCCATCGATGCTCAGTATTGTTATTTTCTCTCTGTTTTCAATATTGCCTGTCACCATTTTGATCTAGAAAGAGAATAGTCTTTTACGTAAATATTTTTGGTTGCAAATTAACTGGCTACTTATAGCAGAAATTTTAATGTACTTGGAAGAATTAATTATTGAAATTCTCCAAGTTGAGATGCCATGCATAATTCAAGTTAATATAAAATCAAATTTTTTTTTTTGGATCTTACATCAAACAGGCCGGGTCAGTTAGGACCTGCCCTGCCCTGCTAAGCTCAAATATCTCTACTTCTATAATCAAAAGATATCTATTCTTATGGAAGAAGTTTTTTTTGAACATTTTACAATTTAATGGGTAAATATAAGACAAACAAATGACCTAGACGGTAATATAAAATTAATTAATTTGTTAATATGAGCACACCTTCATTGAAATCGTTAAACTTCATTATAGTTAACTTTTAAAGCACTTGAAGAATTAAATATTATTGAGATTCTCCAAGTAGAGACAAATGCATGATGCAATGTGATATAAATTAATATAAAATTTTAACAACACCTTCGTTGAATTTGTAAATCCTGTAGATCTTTTAAGAATAAATAAAATAAATTTCTCCGGTTTTCTTTGAGAATTTGAAGTGTTGCTGCACATGTCCTCTTTTCTATTGCATCGTTATCGTTAATCATGCCTTGCGATTAACAAGATTGTTGTGTACTCATCAATAATTTTATTTTTAATAGTTAGTTTTTGTTTTTTGAACTAAATTTTTAATTTTTAGTTGTTATATGAGCTATATTAATATATAATGATTTGTAGTGTTTAAAACTTAATTTATAATGGTCGATAGGAGTGTAGTTCAGCTGATAAATTCAAAAACTTAATTTTTAATTTTTTTTCTGATTTTATTTTCTTAATTTGTTTTTCTATTTTTCTGATTTTTTATATATTAAAGTACTTTATGTTATCTTAGGGCGTGTTCGGTATCGTTTCTAAGATGCGTTTTTTTGTTTTTTGAGTCCCAAAAACAGCAAAAACTTGTTCGGTGGAATGATTTCCAAAAACAAAATCAGAGAACAGTTCTCACTTTTAATGAACAAATTGAGAACACTGAGAACACCAATTTAACGTTCTCAGTGTTTTTACCACAAACTCATCAAAATCAATCTCCCAAGAACAAATTAGATCTAAGTAATCATCTCTCTACAAATTGCTAGAAGGTGCTAAATAGAAGAAAGAGATGAGATGAGATAACAGCTAAGAAAAATATCTAATGAGATAGCAGCAGTGGTGCCGTTGTGACTGGTGAGGATTGAAGAGAGCAGCGGCTATATCTCAGATTTGCCAACCTCAGAGCAGCGGCGGAAGAAGAGCAGCAGCGACACTGTCGTGACTGGTAAGGATTGAAGAGAGCGGCAGCTATATTTCAGATCTGCCAATCTTAGAGCCACGGCGGAAGAAGAGCATCTCTGTTTTGCTTTGCTTTTGCTCTGTTTGCTTTCATTGTTTGCTGTGCTGTTTCATGGTCAAAGACTTGTGGTGGTTGAATAAAAAAAATTACTTTATTAATTGTGTAGTGATAACCGATGAGGTTTCTAAAAAAAATTGAAAACTTATAAAATATATACTTAATAATTGAAATTTTAATATTGAAATGATTTTAAAAATATTCTACCAAACACGTTTTTTATGTTTTGATTTTCCGAATATTGTTTTCAACCATCGTTACTAGACGCGTTTTCGAATCCGAAAAATCTAAAAATTAATTTTTCGAAAACAAATGAAAACTAGATAATAGAAAACAAAAAATGAAAACGTTACCGAACGATCCTTTAATGACAAAAATATTTTTCCCCCTCAATCTTCACCGATTAACTGCAGTCAACCGTTGGTTAACGGTTAATAGGAATTGTTAAGTGTAATTAATACATTTTCGTTTTTGGAGTGTAATTCCACCTTTATGAAGGCATATTAGTACGATTTGACCTTTTGTTTTATATTATATATATATTTTTTTAAATGATATTTTAGATTAGATCGGATTAAGATAATTGAACCTAAAATTAGAGGTGGTTACGGTTCGGTTAAACTGACGGTTTCGAAATTGAAATTGTACGGTCAAAACCGAAACCGACGACTACAAAGTCAGTTGAATATCTATTTGTATCCAGTTCGGTTACGGTTACGGTTACACCCACCAAAAAACCGTCTAAAACCGACGGTTTGAAAAAAAATATTACACCCACATGGTAAACATTTTAAAAAAAAATTGCTTGGATCGGAACCGAACCGAAACCGATCGATTCCAAAACCGAAACAGTCTAACCGGCAATTACAAACTGAAAACCAAACTGTCTAGATCGGTTACAGTTACAGTTTAAGCTTTCTACAAAACCGAAACTGACGATTTTAAACTAAAATCGAACCGTGGATACCACTACCTAAAATAATGAGTTTCTTGGTGTATTAGAAATTTTTTTATTGTGTTAGACAAATTTGCCAGCTAATTAAGGCAAGTTGCCTGTATTATATCAATTAATATTCACTAATCCCTATAGCTTTTGTTTAAAACACTAATCCCTATAGCTTGGAGAAACGTTACGATGATTAGACGTGTAGTTGACTTCGTGTCGACCAATTCAAATGATAAAATTTCATCGTCTACTGATCTACTCATCGTTTATCTTCTGTCTCCATTGTTACGTTTTTGCCATTTTATAAAACAACTATTAAATATGTAATTAACAGTTTAACACGTGTTCTTCTTAGTTCCTACTAAAGTTGTCATTTTTTGAAATAATTAATAAAAAAAATGTTAACATGAGTCATGTGCTGTTCTTGTTTATCAAGATTCAAGGATAGGATAGGACATGATTTGTGAGTAGAATTAGATGAGTTTTTGAATTAAAAAGATTACTGTCGGTGTACCATTAAATTAATAGGACAACCGGACAAGATAAGATTTTAATTATTTTTTTGGATAGTGTTAATTTGTCTGGACACATGTTAATATAAAATTTTTAGGCGGTAATATAATTTTTTTTTAAAGGAACTATGAATTATATTTATTGTTTTAGTCATTATAATAAATATATATTTATAATAAATATTTTCTAATTTTATTAAATTTGTAGTTATTAACATACCTAATGAAATAAATTTATTTTATTTATTTACAGTAAGATATTAATTTTAAACTTTCTTCTTAATCAAGGAATCCGCAAAAATATTATCCCTTAAACTTTCTTCTTAATCATAGGCATGACTGCATGTTTTACAGATTTTGAAATTGTTCTTTGAAAAAGCTTGTAATTTAAAGTTATTTTCTGCAAGATCACCTACTTAACGACACCATTTTTTTTGTCTAAAAAATTTCAAGTTATTAAAATACTTTTTTATTAAAAAATTAATTTCTGTAAAAACATTTATTACCAAATAATTCTCATAAACACAAATAAGACATATATATATATATAAATTTTTTTTTCTATTGTCAGTTCGAATTGATATAAGATATATCAATTCCTTACATGTGAGCCATTGAATTTAAATGTTTTAACTTAGCAGCATACACTTGTCAAAGCATTTTTTAAATCTATGACCCACATACAAAGAACTGATATATCTTATATCAATTCGAACTCACAATAAAAAGATTATATATAAAAACAAGCTCCTGTAGCTCTATTAAAAACACTCAAGCAAAAGTCTAGTTTTTTGAAACACACATAGATACATTAATTAATTAAGCGAATTTTTGAAGAAAGAACCGGACCCAAATGGGTCCATCAATGAAGAATAATAAAGGTTTTCATCAATTGATTTGGCTTATGAGCTTGATGTCACGGCCCACCCAATTTTGATCCAAGGAGCCCAAACAAGGCCCACTATTATGTTCAAGCCAATGGAGGATTCTAGAGCCTTCTCCACTTATCTAGCATGGAAGACTCTAGAGACATTCTAGAACTCTCTTGTAAATATCTAGAGTTATGTATACTTGTAAAGAAACCTAGATACATGTAGAATATTCTGGAAATTTAATCTCCACCATTACATTAAGTTGATCTAAACCGTCCATTGAGGAGGTGGACAACTATAAATAGGTAGCTCCTCTCATTTGTAAATCATCCAAGTTAAGCATACTAAAAGCATTGTAAAGCTTTCTCATAGCAATACAACTTGCCTTATTTTCCAACAAAGCTCTTCTAGTTCTTCTCTAGTCTCTCTTGCCTTTGAGAGTGATCAAGTAAGGTTTACTTAGCAACAATCGTCCAGAAGTTGTCTAAGTGCCGCACGGGTTAGCTGCACAAACTTTAACCCCGTGACATTGTGCTCTTCTGATAGTAGTATAACAAATTCTACAAGAGCTTCTCAGGTGTATATCCCTTGATATAAGCAGAGGAAATAGAGGTTTTTGTCACTTTTTTAAGTTGATGTTTCAAGACTATCATCATTTTAATAACCTATGTTTTAAAGACACCAAAGTAAATGACTTCCAAAAATACTCTTACTTTACTCTATTTTTTTTTAATTTACTCTTCAATTTTTTTTTTCATTTTTTTTTTCATCTTTTTCATAGAGGTCTGTTTAACAGACCTCCAATGGAGGTCGAACAGACTTCCATTGGAGGTCGAAAATGGGGGTTGAAATCGACCTCCAATGGAGGTTGAAGTCGTTCAACCTCTGTTGGAAGTTTGTTCGACCTCCATTGAGGTTAAAATCGACTTTTAATGGAGGTTGAAATTGATCTCTATTGGAGGTCTATGAAGAAGATGATGAAATTTGTTATTGAAAATTTTTATTTTTTTTCGGAGACTTTTCAGGTATTTTTCGAGACTTTTCATATATTTTCTGAGACTTTTCATATTTTTTTCGAGACTTTTTCATTATATTTTTTGAGACTTTTTGTAATTTCCGAGACCTTTCTAGGTAAAAATGAACTTTTCCGAGACTTTTAGTCATTTTTGAGACTTTCTAGGTACAAATGAATTTTTCTGAGACTTCTTTCTAGGCAAAAATGAAAAGTCTCAAAAAATTTCATTTTTACTCAGAAAGTCTCAGGAAATTACCAAAAGTCTCGGAAATGGTTGAAATGTCTCGAAAATGACATCTATTTTTTTTTTTCATCTTCTTCTTAATCGACCTCCATTAGAGGCCGACTTTGAACTCCTTTGGAGTCCGACTTCACTTCGACCTCCATTGATAAAGGATTTTGAAAAGGAAAAAAAATGGCCGAAGAAGGTTAGAGGGGGGGACCATAATATGTGACATTTAAACTCAAGTTATTAAAATTGTGACATTCTTAAAATGCACCATCAAAAATGGTGTCCAAATATTAAATGACACCTCTTGGAGTGCGTTTTTTCAACACAGTCTCTGTTTTAATAACTTATGTTTAAATGCACATATTATGATGAACAGATAAAAATGCCCCCACAGTAAACTTCTTCACCATTTTTTTTTGGGTTTCAAAATCCTCCATCAATGGAGGTGGAATTGACGAATCGAAAAACACATGTACACCAACGACGATGGTGGACACACATACACCGACCACTAGGGGTGGGCACGGTTCGGTTCGGTTCGGTTTTGAGTAAAACAGAACTAAACCGAAAATATTTCGCTTTACCTAAAATTGAACCGGTTTAAAACGAATAAGAAATGGTAACCGAACTGATTTTAATCGGTTCGGTTCGGTTTGGTTCATTTTGGTTTTGGGCCTAATGGGCCTTATGGGCTTGATGGGTTTAATTAGTCATTTTAATATGTTTTAAAATTTGATGGGTTGTTGAATTCTAATTTTGGGCCAAAGTTTCATAAATTTTAATAGTCCAAGCCCAAAAAAACCCAAATCAAACCTAACTAATAAATAATAATATTTAATGAAAGAAAAGATGTAGGTTAGGGTTTTTTTTTTACTTATATAGGCGGTTTAATCGGTTCAAACCGGTTTTTGGAAAACCAAACCGGTTTGAACCGAAAACTTTTCGGTTTTCAATTTTTTAAACCGGTTTAAACCGAAATCATTTTATGAATCGAACCGAACACCCTTTTTTTGGTTCGGTTCTATTCGGTTCGGTTCGGTTCGGTTCCGAACTTAGTGCCCACCCCTACCGACCACGATCAAACACAATAACGACTTTTGATTTCTTTAAAAAAAATGAAGTATGTAACTTAATTACTCTGAAAATGAAGAGTTTCGAATTGGGGATTTAGTGTTGGAGAAGATGAACAAAACAGAAACAGAGGAGCACATAACAACAACCCAGAAGTCTCGAAAAGCAATCACAAAGTCTCGGACACACAAACACAAAGTCTCAGACAACATACAAAAGTCTCGGACAGCATATAAAAAATCTCGGAACACAAACACAAAGTCTCGGACAAACAAACACAAAGTCTCGAACGTCATACAAAAGTCTCGGAAACTAAGTTAATGTTCATCATCTTCCCCACTCGAAAATCTCAACCCTCAACAACTTCATCATCGACCACCGGGAGCTTAGCGGGGAGCTTGACTCCCGAGTGTGTCAGTGTAGCGCCAGTAAACTAATTCACTGAAGATGCATCGATAATGTTATGAAGTTGGTTTTGTTTGAGTTGATAATAACTATACTGAGAAAAGTAAAGAAAAGTTAAAGTAAAAAAAAAATAATAAAAAATTTAAAATAAGGGCATTTTTGAAAATCACTTACTTTGGTACCTTTTAAACATAAGTTATTTTTAAACATAAGTTATTAAAGTGGTGTTCCTCGTGCAATACCAACTCAAAAAAGTGCAATAAACCCCTATTTCCTTCTCAAAAATGTGCTATATAATTTTTAAACCCGATATAAGCATATATACAAACCTAATTTATAGCCATTAGATCAATCTTGTGTCTATGATTAAAACAATATTAAATTATTATTTCTCTCTCCTCTCTTCTCCATATCCATTGTAGAATCAATTTATTTCACCTACACACCTTCTCTCCTCTTTACACAAACTTTACATTTTCCCCTCACAAAAGCTTCTCTTTTGAAACTCTTGCTCTCTTTTGGAACATATTCTTAAATCTCAAATCTTCTATGAATCTTAAATTTAGGTCTATTTTTGTTAAGAGTTAAAGAAACAAAATACCAATTTAAGAATTTGTTAGTCTTGTTAGTTCAAAACCAGACAATTTTTTTTAATTCAATTTTAAAACGTTAGTCAGTTAAAAAAAGAATGAAAAAAAAAATCTTTGTATTTGAAGATGTTAAAAAATACATCCCACTTATGGCACATCAATGCCTATGTAATGTAATGCATGTGAGTAAGGGAGAGATGAAACGTCAGTACACGGTATAGAAGTGATAGAGAAGAGAGGAGAGGAGAGGGGAGAGAGGGGAAGGAGAGAGGAGAGAAAAAAGAGTGTGTCAGGTGAAATAAATTGATTCTGTATAGGATATGGAGTAGATAAGAGGGAGAAGAGAGAAATAACAATTTAATATTGTTTTTATCACAGACACAAGATGGATCTAATGTAAATAAATCAGGTTTGTATATATGTTTATATCCAGGGGTATACACTGAGAAGATTTATATATATATATATATATATATATATATATATATATAGAGGATAGTTTTCACTTCAGCGCATATGTTGTATGTGGATCATTAGATTTAATTGCTTTGATCCTGTCTGTATGCACTTTTTTGAAACATTAATTAGTTTTTTGAAACACACATGACACATAACTTTGATACATTAATTAATTAAGCTGAATTTTTGAAGAGAGAACTGGACCCAAATGGGTCCATCAATGAAGAATATATAATAAACTCTCTTATAGGATTTCATCATTTGATTTGGCTTCTGAGCTTGTGCTCTTCTGATAGTAATTTAGCAAATTCTACAAGAGTTTCTTCATTAGTTCCCTCTCCTTCAATTTTCTGAAACCTGCCAGTTTCTAAATCCACCCTTGACACCGGCTCCTTCAACAAATTCGTGCCCATCTCCACAAGCTTTTGCATATTCTCCACGGTCGAAATGTCCATTGATGCAGCATCACCAGTTAATGAGTCCTCCTGCATACATATATACGGTTTATTAAATTGACATAACATTATAGAGTTCTGTAATATTACAAAACAAAGTTTATGATTTTTTTTCAAGACCGTCCTGACCTTAGAATGATCAGGCCGATTTTTGAATATCAGTTCTATAACTGTAATTCTGATACCTGGATTGAAAGATAATTGCCCTGGGTACCGAAGCATTGAAAAAGGGTGGAAACATGAAAATCAACGATATCGGAGCTTGCATCACAATAAACATCGAGCAAGGGCATTTTGCCACTGTCACAGACCCAATTGAACAATCCCAATTCAGAGGCTGTGGCTGCATTATATTTCTGCTCTTTCTTGGCCTCTAGGACGGCCAAGGGCAACTCCCTCGACTCCTTATCTGTTGGCAGGGGCAGGGGCGTTGGGAATAGGCTGCTGCGCCATCAGTTGCTGCATCATGGTCTCCAACCTCGCCATCGATTGTCGTTGTTCGTCAATCGCTGCCCATAAATCGGTATCCCTTCGACCAGCGTCGTCAGGGTTAACTCTTCCGGCTTCATTGTTGGCCATCGCACAAAGCAAATCCCTCTGCTTTGATACCAATTGACGCAGAACGGAAGTTCTAGGATCACTAGCGTAACCCTAACAGAATATAAACTGGAATCCACCAGAAAAAGAATTGAAACCAAAATGTAAAATTTATTCAATAATTCGAAACTGATAACAAAAGCCTTAAATAGGCTCAGAAAACCCTAAAAACAGAAAAGACTAAAATATCCTCATCTAAATAAAAAAAACAGAAAACAAATAAAAACAAGAAAATCTTCGGTTGCCAGATAACCTAACTTAAACAGCTCCGTTGAGGGAGTAAATGACGTCAACCGGGCAAGCCCGAGTTGTCCCGCTATGGTTCTCCCGCTATGGTTGTCCCGCTATGGAGCTCTGAAAACCCTTTCCGAAAACATATTATAATAGGAAATCTGACAACCGAGCGAAAAGTTATGCCCGTTTCTTTGGAGCACCTCTTTTGGACAATTTCCTATCCATCTCTTCTTCGAAGTCCAAAGCCAATTGTCCTACATCAGTCTCTCCCACCTGTGAAGAACTCGACCTCGAGCTATAATCTGGATAGAGCGGAACATCATCACAAAACTAATAAAGGTCAGCTACGTTGAAAGTTCGGGAAATGTTCATATCAGTAGGCAAGTCGATCACATAGGCATTATTGTTGATTTTCTTGACCACCTTGTACGGTCCATACTTCCTTGGCTTCAACTTATTATAGGTACCAACCGGGAACCTCTCCTTATGCAAAAACACCATAACCTGGTCTCCCTCAGCAAACAACTTCTCACGCCTTTTAACATCTGATGCAGCCTTATACTTTGCATTCTTCTCCTCTAACCGCGCCTTCACTTCAGCCTGAACATCACGAACCTGCTCAGCCATAGTCTCGGCAGCAACACTCATACCAGTGACCTTGGGAAGCTTTGCCAGATCCAACGCGTGCTTACGAGATTGTCGATACACTAAAGCGAATGGAGACTTACCCCGTAGCAGTATGAACAGCATTGTTATATGCAAACTCAGCTTGTGCCAGAGCCACGTCCCACTGTTTTGGCTTATCCCCACAGATACTCCGAATTAAATTCCCCAGTGTTCGGTTTAGATTCTCTGTATGTCCGTCAGTTTGTGGATGCGCAGTGCTACTGAACTTCAAAGTGGTATCCATCCGTCGCCACAATGTCACCCAAAAATGGCTAAGAAACTTCGAGTCCCTATCAGATGTGATTGACTGGGGTACACCATGTAAACGAACCACCTCCTGAAAGAACAAATGAGCCACATGTGGTGCATCAGATGTCTTCCGACAAGGTATAAAATGCCCCATTTTTGAGAACCTGTCAACCACAACAAACACAGAATCTACCCCACGCTGAGTTCGTGGAAGGCCCAAAACGAAATCCATTGCTAAATCCTCTCATATGGCATTCGGAACATGTAGTGGCATGTACAGTCCCATATTTTGAGCCTGTCCTTTAGAAGTTTAATAGACGTAACACTTGCGAACATAGTTACCAACATCGCGTTTCAACTGCGGCCAGTAATAACGTTCGGACACCCCACTAATAGTTTTGTTGCGTCCCAAGTGACCACCCAAACCGCTACCATGCAACTCTCGAATCAGTTTCTCTCTCAGAGAGCTCCACGGGATGTATAACTGATTACCACAGAACAAATAGCCCTCGGTTAGATGAAACTCCCCGTCAGTCTGTTTCAGAACACACTTTCCCCATATCTCTCCAAAGTCCTCATCATCAGAATGCAATTCTTTCATAAATTCAAACTCAATAATCTCTTGCTGCATAGTCACCAATAAGCTTGCACCCTGACTCAGTGCGTCAGCCACCTTATTTAACATCCCAGACTTGTGATTCAAAACAAACGGAAACTTCTGCAAGTAAGTTGCCCACCGAGCATGCATATTACTTAAGCTTCTCTGGCTGGTCAGGTACTTCAGAGCTTGATGATCAGTGTAAAGAATAAACTCGCGCTGAATTAGATAATGCTCAAAATTCTTTAGAGCACGAATGATTGCATAGAATTCCTGATCATAGGTACTCCATTTTCGCCGCGCATCACTCAGCTTTTCACTAAAAAACGCCACTGGTTTCTTCTCTTGTGACAACACTGCTCCAATCCCGACTCCACTAGCATCACATTCCACTTCGAATAACTTCTCAAAACTGGGTAGAGCAAGAACATGAGTGGTGCACAATTTTTCTTTAATGACTGCGAAGGCTGTTTCGGCTGCCTCACTCCACTGAAACTTTCCCTTTTTCAGACACTCTGTAATAGGGGCCACAATACTACTAAAATCCCTCACAAATCGACGGTAAAACGTCGCCAACCCATGAAAACTCCTCACCTCTCCAACTGTCTTCAGTGTAGGCCAATAACGAATGGCTCTAATCTTTTCTTCATCCACCAAAATTCCGTCCGAACTGACCACATATCCAAGGAATAGTAACCGCACTGTCATCCAACTGCATTTTTTAATGTTGATAAACAATTTGTTGTTTAACAATACCTCATACACAGCTCGCAGATGCTCCATGTGGTCTTCCTCATTTCGGCTGTAAATCAATATATCGTCGAAATAAACGACTACATATTTTCCAATGAAAGGCCGCAATACCTGGTTCATAAGCCGCATGAAAGTGCTCGGCGCATTGGACAGTCCGAAAGGCATCACCAACCACTCATACAGTCCATCCTTAGTTTTGAAAGCTGTCTTCCATTCATCCCCAGGTTTGACCCGAATCTGATGATACCCGCTCCTCATGTCGATTTTGGAGAATAATTTCGACCCCTCCAACATATCTAGCATGTCATCCAATCTCGAAATGGGAAAGATGTACCTGACAGTTATCTTATTAATCGCCCGACTATCCACGCACATCCTCCAACTGCCATCTTTCTTCAGAACAAGTAATGTGGGAACAACGCATGGACTCATGCTCTCTCGAATGAATCCCTTCTTCATTAACTCCTCCACTTTTTCCTATAAAATCTGATTCTCCTTGGGACTCATCCGATAGTGTGGTAAATTCGGTAAACTTGCTCCCGGAACTAAATCAATCTGGTGCTGAATATCTCTCAACGGTGGAAGGTCATCAGGCAAATCTTCTGTCACCAAATCACTAAATTCAGTAAGCAGGGTCTGCACCTTCTCGGGCACTACAATTCTTTGCTCTTCCCTGCCTTCTGTCACTAAAACCCGCACCACTACAACATGTATCTCTTGTGCCTCCTTAATCTCAGCTTCTAAATCAGTTACAGACGTGATTAAAGTGACCAAAGACTGCTCATTTACCGTGGCTTTAATTGAACTCCCTACTGAACTCCGTTTCGGAACCATCGCAATTCTCCTGCCACCCCAATTGAAAACACAAACATTGTCATGTCCTCTGTAGGTTATATCTACATCAAACTGCCAATGACGTCCTAGTAATACATGACCAGCATCCATGTCGACTACATCACATGCCACATCTTCCCGGTAGTATTGTCCAATCGAAATTGGAACTTTGCACAACTCTGTCACGTTCGCCTTGGGTCCCTTTTGAATCCACCCAATTGCATAAGGCTTGGGATGTTTCTCTGTACGCAGATTCAGATGTTCTACCAATTTTCTGGACACAAAATTCTCACAACTCCCGCTATCGACAATCACATCACAAACCTTTCCTTGCACACTGCAACAAGTCTTGAAAATACTGTTTCGTTGTGATAAACCCTCCAATTTTGTTGCACACATGACTCGCTGAATCACACAGTTTACCGGCTCCCTTTGTTCCTCCGTAATTTCTGCACCTTCCAAGAACTCGTCCATGTTTCCCTCATCTTCAAAATTATGTTCTTCTTCTTCAGCATGTACGAAATTCATCGCTTTTCGGGCTGGGCATTCATTTGAACGGTGGCCCGGTTGGCCGCACCTGTAACACTTCATACCGCTTGGTCTACTGTATGGGTTTGGCACTCCTCGTGGTGTTTCTTTTGTACCCATTGCTGCTGCTGCAGTTGGTCGTGACCCGCCAAAATTGTTACTTGGACCTAAACCCCTTTGAGCTTGATCTGCAGTATTTTTAGCCTAACCATGTCTATCACTTGGTGAAAATCTACTCATATTCGCGGCCGTGTTGGATGACTCACCCATGTCCTTCTTGTAATGAGAAAAACAATTGGGTGGTTTTTCCATTAACTCCGCTTTCAAGGCCATGTTGTGTGCCAAATCTACTGTCCACGCGACTTGCAACCCAATTTTGTCTCGAATAGTCGACTTTAAACCCCCTAAATATCTCGAAACCTGTTGTCCCTCTGTCTCATTGAGGTTGTTACGAACTGAAAGTCTGGACCACCCGCAACGGTTTTGTTACCCTGAACACAATTCTGATAACTCTGAAAAATAAATTGTTTATAGTCAGAAGGTAAAAACCTGCTCATCATAAGTTGTTTCATTCGCCTCCAGGATCGTATAGGAACTTTGCCTTGTCGCCTTCTATCCATCTGTAATTTCTCCCACCAAACAGCAGCCCGCTTCTCAACTTGTACACTACCAATTTGGCTTGACGTTCTTCTGTTACCTCAGCAAACTCGAAGAATCTCTCAACCTCTGAAATCCAGTCCAAGAACTCTTCAATCTGTAACTTTCCATGGAACAGTGGTATGTCTGCAAGGATCCGATAACCAGGTTGATTTGGGTTCAATCGATGATCTCCTTGGTAACCCACGAAATCATCTTTAGAATCATTATCGCTCCATTCTTCGAACTGCTCGTGTCTCGCCGCTCTAGGCGGTCGTCTACCTCCAGGACGGCCAAGGGCAACTCCCTCGACTCCTTCTCTGTTGGCAGGGCAGGGGCAAAGGCAGGGGCAGGAGCAGTGGCATTGGGATTAGGCTGCTGCGCCATCAGTTGCTGCATCATGGTCTCCAACCTCGCCATCGATTGTCGTTGTTCGTCAATCGCTGCCCATAAATCGGTATCCCTTCGACCAGCGTCGTCAGGGTTAACTCTTCCGGCTTCGTTGTTGGCCATCGCACAAGGCAAATCCCTATGCTCTGATACCAATTGACGCAGAACGGAAGTTCTAGGATCACTAGCGTAACCCTAACAGAACATAAACTGGAATCCACCAGAAAAAGAATTGAAACCAAACTGTAAAATTTATTCAATAATTCGAAACTGATAACAAAAGCCTTAAATAGGCTCAGAAAACCCTAAAAACAGAAAAGACTAAAATATCCTCATCTAAATTAAAAAAACGGAAAACAAATAAAAAACACGAAAATTTTC
This sequence comes from Dipteronia sinensis, assembly GCA_033220585.1. Taxonomy (NCBI): domain Eukaryota; kingdom Viridiplantae; phylum Streptophyta; class Magnoliopsida; order Sapindales; family Sapindaceae; genus Dipteronia; species Dipteronia sinensis. The sequence goes on along the minus strand of CM065638.1, from coordinate 3,572,564 downwards.
GGTTGCCCGATAACCTAACTTAAACAGCTCCGTTGAGGGAGTAAATGACGTCAACCGGGCGAGCCCGGATTGTCTCGCTTTGAAGCTCTGAAAACCCTTTCCGAAAACATATTATAGTAGGAAATCTGACAACCGAGCGAAAAGTTATGCTCATTTCTTTGGAGCACCTCTTTTGGACAATTTCCTATCCATCTCTTCTTCGAAGTCCAAAGCCAATTGTCCTACATCAGACAGCACCATCATCTGTTTGCTGTCCATTGTTTTATTTGTCTGCTTCAACACCGCCTTGGTAATGTGGCTTATAGCCATTAGTGTCTGCGGATTGACATCAAATTGATCATTAATTTGTTTAAGAAGATTTCAGGTGCGGGATTTCACACGTTTATATTATCGCATCCGACAATCAGTTTTGTAGCACTGTTAAAATAATAGTCAGATGCTATAATATATGATTCCCTAAGAAAAAAACCAGCGGGGTCTTGCAACTGATAATTCTTATTAATTTGTTAGTTATACACATCAAAATCAAATTGGTCATTAATTCTTTGTGTTTGTACAGAAGTGACTCACAGGGTTATTTGCAGCAACTCCACCATCAATGAGATCAAAACGACGGATTTCACCGGTGGCAGCATCTTTCGTTTTGAAGTAGTGTGCTGGGAGGAAGGTTGGAGCTGCAGAGGTGCCGATGCATACATCAGCTACCCGAGCATTCTTCAAAGAATTTTTGTTGGCCTAAATAAAATTATTTGAAAAACCAATCAATTAATTGTTCTCTGCAGGAGCTTCAAGTTAAAATATTGTAAATTTATAGTTTCCAGGATCATACATCGTGGGTTGAGAAGACAACTGGTTGAAGTAGCCTGATGTCAAAAGCTAGTATGAGCACATTTGTTAGGGTTTCTAACAATGTCACGTCTCCTAGTTGCTGGTTTATAATTGTTCGGAGATACTTCCCATCATACTTTGGTCCCCTCAACTCTCCAATACGGCTTGTCACTGAGCTCAAGAAATTTGAGTTACTGTAAGAAAAAAAAATCAATATCAAAAAGTAAGAATTGAAATAGCATAATTCATATACCCCAGAAATCTTCAGGTCTTGAGAACAATAATAATTTTACAAGGCAGGGGTACGGTCTGATGAAACCTGCGGACAGTAACGAATCCAGAAATGCAAAAAAAAAAAAATTGGGGGGCCAAAACGAAAAACTTTTAAAATAACAAGTTAATTTCATAATTTCTTTAATGTCTTTTTATAAAATTTTCAAAACATTTTTTTTAGGGAAGGGGAACCATGCATGCCCTTTGCTGAGATCATGAAACGTTGCATGTTCTGTCTAAATATCTACTCTCGTAACAGAACAATTTAATATCTTTGTACATACTTGTAAAATGCGTATAGTGGGACTCGAAACCCTCACTACAATCGTGGAAGGGGGTGCATGTGGGTTAAGAGGAGATGTGTAAGCAACGCTCTTCAAATTATAAGTACTAGTTGGATTAATTATAGTGTACCTATATTGAGGGAAAATCTTAGGTAAGTGCTCAAAATAGAAGTTGTTGATATCCTTAGCAGCAAACATAGGTTTGCCTTCCTTGTTGGGAGCTGCAAGCATGGTGGTTATGAGACCACCTGTGCTTGTTCCTGCAACTATATCGAAATAATCTGCAGTTCTTGCTTGTCGTCCATCCAGTTCCTATCAAAAGGTCGATTGCACATAAGTGATCATGAACACTAAATAAATTAATGTACACAATTAATTTTTTAATTTTATTTTTAAAAAGTGACAAATCCAAGTATGGTGGATGGTTTTAACCTGAAGCTTGGATTCGAGAAAGGCCAAAAGAGTTCCCGGAATAATCCCCCGGATACCGCCTCCATCAATGCTCAACACTGTTATCGTCTTCCTCGATTCATAACCAACTGTGGCCATTTTGATGCAAATAAGTGCTATTTATTTTTTAGACCCTATCTTCAATTATTATTATTATTATTATTATTATTATTATTATTATTATTACACACTAATAAAAAAGTTATACATTATTTAATATCTACTTACATACAATTTTATGATTTTATCTATAAATCGACAACTATTAAGGCCCGATTGTTGGAAAAGATGAAGATGAACTTCAATTGTCAGAACTCAAAAGCAAGCTAGAAGCCTCTTCAAACCCAACACAATAATCCGATCGAAAAGTAAAACATGTACAGCTCAGCTTGTTGAAACTTTTTTCACCCACGTTTAGATCATTTTATTGAATTCTTCTTTTATATGCATCTATGTACATATGGTGATTGGTCTCGTCAATTCACGATAAACTCAAAAAATTAATGCTAAATGATCAAGAAATCTTGTGCTTGTTTCAACAAAAACTAAAAAATAAACATAGAAATGCATTGATTATGTTATTATGAAAAAGCCTTTTAACAACAATATCAAAAACATTCTAATTAAAAACAAAGTCTAGGTGCTTTAATGCAGTTATTTTCAAACACAGACACATATAGATAGTGTTATGTTTGATTATTGAACAAGTACTAGTGAACCCAAATGGTTAGGTAATGATGGTGATGATGATGTTGATGCCCCTATTAAAGGGATGAGTTGATGGGTTGGGTTCTGATCTTGCGTTCTTGTGAGAGTAATTTGGCGAATTTTGCAAGAGCATCTTCGTTGGTACCTTCTCCTTCAACATTCTGAAACCTACCTGTCTCTACGTCTATCCTTGACACAGGCTCCTTCAACAAATTCCTCCCTATCTCCACTAGCTTTTGCAAATTCTCATTCGTTGCAATGTCCATCGACGCAGCATCACCGCTCAAACTGTCATCCTGCATGCATGCGTATATAAATATAATACATTTGGTATGTCGATCCATAAATGCACCTTGTATAATCATACTTAAATAGAATTTCTAATAATCTACTGACTTTTGATGAAACACCAAATTATGGTGAGTATAGGGTGATTTGTTGAAGGGGTTTCAAACAAGTTCAAACGATCTACTCTGGAGGAGTCAATTTCCTCCGTGATGGCTGGTGGAGTTACCCTATTCTTTCATTTTATTTTAAATATTATGATCATTTTATAATTACTTAGAATTGTTGTTTTATTTATTAGATAGTTAAATGACCATTTTATCCTTAATCTTTAAAACGTTTTAGTATATTTTGGTTTTTTTTTAATTGTTTTTAGTTCGATTCGATAGAAAATCAGTTAAAAAAATCATAGTTCATTAGATTTAACTAAATTCAACTAATGATCGGGGATTATTTACTGAATTTTAATTCAAACTATGGGGTTTAATTTGAAACTTTATCAAAAGTCAGGGGTTTATTTGTAATTTTCCCTATTGATAATGATAACATATTAACATATCAATTCGCTTTTTTAATTATTATAGTGTCAATTATAAACTTAACTTAAATGGTGGTGTGATAAAAAAAACCGAGTTGATTAATTACCTGAATTCGAAGATAATTGCCCATGCAATTTATAGATTGAAAAAGTGTGGAAACATGAAAATCAACAATATCAGAGCTTGCATCAGTGAAGATATCGATGATTGGTGTCCTGCCACCTTCGTAGATCCAAGTGGTCATGCCCCATTCGGAGGATTTGGCTGCACTATACCTCTGCTCTTTCTTCGACTCACCTGTGCCTAGTGACAGCACCAGCATGTGTCTCGTGTCCAATATTGGTCTATTTTTGTACTTCAATATATCCTTGGCAGCGTGGCTTATCGCCATTAGTGTCTACATATTAACATCAAATTGCTAATTAATTATTTTGTAAACGAAGTGTGATTTTACTAATTAAGTTTTATTGAAAGATGTAAAATTTTGAAATTGATGATAAAAAGTTGGTCTCGTTTAATTTATATTGTCTATACAGAGTTCATTTTTCTCACCCTTTTCAAGGGGTGAACATTAGTCTAGAGATGCACATTTTCCCCCGGATCCCCAAATCCCCACTTCCCCATCTCCATTTGGGGAAATTTTTTTAGGAAAAAATGGGGAATGGGGTGGGGATGGAGATTATTTTTATCCCCAAATTGAAATGCACACTTTATGATTTTATTATGTATTTGTAATGCACTAATGGATTTTAGTTTGTATTTGTAATGAAATATTTTTTTTAATTTGTAATTATTAATCAAACGGGGGAATGGGGAAACGGGAAAATGGAAAAACAGGAAAACTGAAAAACTGAAAAACGGAAAAAAATAGAAAAAAACGGAGAAAACGGGAAACTGGGGTTGCTGATGGATATACTTCCCCCCAAAATTTCCCATCCTCATTTTCCCCAAATGGAGAAATGGTGGTGGTGGTGGGGATGGGGATGGGGATGGGGAGATCTGTATCCATCCTCATTCCCCAAATGTACATCTCTAAATATTACCCTTTTTCCATATATTGACAGATGTCAATTTATTAATTATTAATTTATCTGTTTGTTTTTACGATAGTTAATTTTGATAACCTTTAATTAATAAATGGACATATGTCAACGTATGGGGAGGGGGATATGCTCACCCCCTTAAAGCAAAACTGAACTGGTCTATATAAGATACTCACAGGGTTATTTGCAGCAACTCCGCCATCAATGAGATCGAAAGTGCGGGTTTCACCGGAGGTAGCTTCCTTCGTTTCGAAGTAGTGCGCTGGGAGGAAGGTTGGAGCTGCGGATGTGCCGATGCATACATCAGCCAGTCGGGCATTCTTCAAAAGACTTTCTTTTGCCTGGAGTTATAGAAGATGACATAAATCTGAAGTTAAAAATATAAAAAGCAAGAGAATATATATATATATATATATGATAAAAACTAATATTTAATGTCCCGTAAGACAAATTGTAACCAATGTTTTATATCTCAAAAATCATTTATAACTAAATCTATTAAATTTTCGGTTCAATTTTCATTTCAATTACATAATGATTTAGTTTGTGAGAAAATATTATTCTCTTTTTGCAAAACCAATTTCTAATCTTACCATAGTTGAGAATGGTTTTTTCTTTAATAGTTTCCAACTAATATAATATAAATTTTAATAGCTTTTTTAAAACATTAAAAAATGATAATAAATATTCAATAATTTAAATGGCAAGAGACATAAAAACATGTATTCATCATAACATATTAAAATACCAATGTATTATTAATATATTTAAATCATAATTATTTAAATATTTGTAATTTAATTTATAATATTCATCTCAAATCAAATTAACTTAAAATAATTTTAAATAAATTAAAATTTAAATAAAAACTAATAAGGGAAGTGTATTTCCAAGAATGGGTGATAATCCAACAGACAACAAAGTCAAGTTTTAAAAAAAATAATAATAATAATGATGTCAAGTTTTATCTAAAAAATTTGAGTCCAAAAATTAATGTCCAATTATCCAAGTCAGACACACTGCCCAATATTCTCTTTCTCCACTCACAACTCACAAGTTCTCTCTATTAGTTCTCTCTGTTTATTTCAAACGTCTCTAACCTCTCATCTCCAACCTCACTCAAAACTTCTTCTTCTGCAATTTTCTTTTAACTGGATTTTTTTTTGAAATTTCTTAGGGGGGCCATGGCCCCTGTCAGCCCCCCTCTAGATCCGCCCCTATATATAATTATAAGGAAATTACATTCAATAATCAAAAAATTTATTAATTTATTATTTTTAGCTATCAATTTATATTTTATTATACCTCATATTTAGCCTTAAACAAACAAGATTAGCCTTCATTTTGTCTTTACTTCACCCATCCAAAAATTTGAAAATCAACTGACAAGTAATTTGAAAATCATTGATATGTAAGTTGAAAGTCAATTGGCATGTAATTTAAAACTTAACTGACATATAACTTGAAAAATCAACTCACATGTAATTTGAAATTAAATGGCATATAACCAAGTTACATGTAAGGTGAAGTAAAATTTAAGGGTAATTTTGTCTAAAAGTGGTCGAAAGTAATGAAAATAATAAAATATAAATTGGTAACTAAAAACAATAAACCAATAAATTTTTATCTCTTTATGAATTCACCCAATTAATTAATAATATATATAGGAAACTTTTCACCTCAGTGGGCATTAATAAATATTTATTAGTGTGTTCATATAGACTATTAAATTCAATTGTTTTGATCCAGTCTGTATACACTTATCAGTTCTTATCCATAATCTATGGCTCATATTCAATAGCACTGATATATTTTATATCAGTGCGCACTTAAAAGAAAATGACTATATATATATATTAAGACTAGTGTTTTAGATTGTTAGGCTATTCATCGTTATATAAATCTAATGAATATAGTTGTCGCAAACTTAATTTTCACCGTTAAAGTTATATATATATAGTTTGAATTTGCAGAACTGTCATACATCATTGGTTGTGAAGACAACTGGTTGAAGTAGCTTGATGTCAAAAGATGGTATGAGCACATTTGTTAGGGTTTCTTTCAAAGTCAAGTTTCCTAGTTGCTTGTTTATAATTTGTCGGAGATACTTCCCATCGTACTTCGGTCCCGTCAACTCTCCAACAAAGTTTGTAATTACCTTCACAAAATTAAAGCGACTGATTTTCCAACCAAAAAAAAAAAAAACCATTGTTAGATACTTAGATAGAAAGAATTAAAATAAATAGGGAACTAAATATATATAATATTCTTTTTCATCCTTGCTTGCATGTAATGTAACATGTGTTCTGAGTTTTTTTTTTTAATAGAAAACAAAAACTAAGATTCAAACTTCAAGGATCTCCAGAATTTATATATGATTCCATTAAAGACATTTTTGAGTAAAGTTTCTATAAAAAAAAATTCAGAGAAACCTTATATTTATTTTATGGATCCGAGAAGGCTCAATTTCTTGTTGTCCCGAGCCTTGCCCAACCTCTCCTCTCCGTCAACCCATCAAAGTCCAAACCTTGACACCTTATATATATATATATATATATATATATATATATATATATATATATTTCATCATTACCTATCAAACCTCTACTAATTTGCTGGGAGCTTACTTCTTCCGATTATAGAATTAAATATCCCGTGGATAATTGTTCCAAAAAAATAATAATAATAATAAACAAGAAGACGCTCTAAATATGCAGTTGCATTGATCATAATTTACCTATATTGAGGGAAAATCTTAGGCAAGTGCTCAAAATAGAAGCTGTTGATATCCTTAGCAGCAAACATAGGTCTGCCTTCCTTGTCGGGAGCTGTAATCATGGTGGTTATAAGCCCACCTGTGCTTGTTCCGGCGACTATATCGAAATAATCTGCAATTCTTGCTTTTGGTCCATCCAGTTCCTATCAAAACATGGATATATACACAAATTACTGATCATGAGCAGTACTAATTAAATAATTAGAAGGACAGAAATCAAGCCCATGTTGTTCATGATATATCGTATCGTTAAATATTACCTGAAGTTTGAATTCGAGAAAGGCCAAAATAGTTCCTGGAATAATGCCCCTAATACCACCTCCATCGATGCTCAGTACTGTTATTTTCTCTCTTTTTTCATAGCTAGCCGCCATTTTGCTCTGAAAAGAGATCGAAGAGTCTTTTAAGTAAATATTTTTGGTGGCAAATTAACAACAGTTCTGAGTAGTACTTTTATTTTCTGCTATGTTTGTGGGATTTAATTCAAAGATGAAACTGTGTACTTATAGCAGAACTTTTAATGTACTTAGAAGAATTAATTATTGAAATTCTCCAAGTTGAGACGCCATGCATAATGCAAGGTAATATAAAACTTTTTAAAAAAAAAAATTGACACCAAATGGATTAGGGATCTATTAAGACCTGTTCTGCCGACCCTAGAAATCCCTACTCCCATAATCGAGAGTAGGGGCAATTTAATAATTTTATAAAATTACAACAGAAAATTGTAAATAATTAAAAATAGTATGCTGAAATGTTAATATATTTTTTTTTAAAACATTTGGGTTTGGATGGGCAATCCCTCACCCAACTACTGTATGTGGCTTTGCCACCAATTGGGAGGTAAAAGTTTTATTGAATGTAGGACAATATATACAATTAATGTCACGGTTTGAACCCTATTGGGGTGGAGACGAGAAAATATTGGTCTGGTGGTAAACTCTTCATACACCCACACCAATAAGATCGTGGGTTCGAATCCTCTCCAAAAAATCCGAATTTATATAATATTGTACTTAAAAAAAGAAACCTACCTATTGGTGGAGCTCTGTTTCGAAGACTCCAAGCAAATGACCATCGATAGTAATATAAAATTTATTCATTGGTTAGTATAAGCACATCTTCATTGAATTTGTTAAACTTCATTAATTATAGTACATACTTTTAACGTACTTGAAGAATTAATTAATCAATGAAGTTCTCCAAGTAGAGACTCCATACATACATGATGCAATCTGATATAAAATTAATGGGTAGTGTTAACATGTGTCCTTAGGGCACATGAGAGTACATATTAACAATCACTTTATTGGTAAAAAAAGGAAAAAAAGTTACGGCATTTATTGTAATAAAACAATGATTACATTTATTGATATATGTTTTTATTTCCATTTTTAACAATAAAGTAGTTCTTAACTTGTGCCCTAACACTACCTAAAATTAATTAGTTGGTCATTATAAGCATACCTTCGTTGAATTTGTGAATCTTTTATAGATCTTTTAAGAATAAATGAAATAATTTTTTCCAGTTTTCTTTGAGTATTTGAACCCTTGCTGCACATGTCTTCTTTTCTATTAATTGCATCGTTATAGTTAATCATGCCTTGTGATTAATACGATTGTTGTGTACTCATCAATAATTTAATTTGTAATTGTTTAGTGTTATGTGAGCTATATATATATGTATATATATATATATATATGTATATACAATTTTTCTATTGGCAGTTCAAACTGACAAAAGATTTATTAGTTTCTTGTATGTGAGCCACTCATTTTACGTACTTTGACTTGGTGTGTATGTACTTGTCAAAGCTCTTTCATAAATGAGTGGTTCACATTCAATATCCTGCTAAATTTTATGTCAGGACGAACTGACAGTAGAAAGAATATATATATATATATATATATATATTATGAATGACTGACAATTTAAAACGTTATAACTTAATTAGGGAATATTAGGACATGTGACATGTCTCTATAATTGCCGAATAAAAATCTCACCAATATTTTAAAAAAATTAAATTATATATATATATATATATATTTTAAACTATTACGATATTTTAGGATTGAATCCAAAATTTCTTCACTGTAATTGTGATGGTAAAATATAAAAACCCTAAAAAGAAATTATTATATGTAATACTCTATTTTAGAGTTTATAATCTATAATCAAAAATAGAGTACGGTACTTCTTACCACTGAGCCAGTACTTCAACTTGACACAGAACGTGAGTAACCTGATTACCCCATAACAGGAATGAACATGCAACAGCCTGGAAAAGCCTGAGAATGTCTTCAACTAGCGGGACATAAATTGCCCAAGGAAGAATCGACAGACCAATATTCGAAACAACGAGCAACGTTTCTCTAGCAGCAAACATGCAGCTCGAACTTGCCCAGCATAATAGTCTTTTTGTCTTGATCATATATTATAAAGGGCAAATTACACTGAACCCCTTGAGGTTTGGGCAAGTTACACTTAGCTGGAAACGTTGTTTTATTATACATTAACACCCTCAAAACTTAAATTTGACTTTAAAAATGCATAAAATGGCCCTAGTTATATTATTTTATACTTTATTTTTTTAATCTTTTAACCAAAAACTTTATAAACTTTAATAAAAATAAAAAAAATTAAATAAAAAATACGATTAATTAAATAAATAAATAGTTTAAAAATTTAAATAAATAAATAGTTTAAAAAATTAAATAAATAAATAGTTTAAAAAATTAAATAAATAAATAGTTTAAAAAATTAAATAAATAAATAGTTTAAAAAATTAAATAAATAAATAATTTAAAAATTAAATAAAAATAGTTTTAAAAATTAAATAAATAAATAGTTTTAAAAAATTAAAAAATAAAATTAAAAAATTAAAAAAATTAAAAAAATTAATTTTTTTAAGGATATCAATTAATAGAGACAAGAAAAACTCTAAATATCCAAACTTATTTATTTTTTATTTTTAAAACTATTTTTTTAGAAAATTTAATTTTTTTAATTTTTTTAACTATTTATTTATTTATTTATTTTTATAAATTATTTATATATTTAATTTTTTAAAACTAAATATTTATTTAATTTTTTTAAAATAAATATTTATTTAAAATTTTAAAACTATTTATTTATTTAATTTTTTTTAATCTTTTATTTTTTATTTTTTTAACTATTTATTTAATTAATTTTTTTAAACTATTTATTTATTTAATAAATCATATCTGTTATTTATTTTTTTATTTTATTAAAGTTTTTAAAGTTTTTGGTTAAAAGGTAAAAAAAAATTATAAAATAATATAACTGGGGGCATTTTAGGCATTTTTAAAGTCAAATTTAAGTTATGGGGGTGTTAGTGTATAATAAAAAAACTTTTCCATCTAAGTATAACTTATCCAAACCTCAAGGGGTTCAATGCAATTTTCCCTATTATAAATTAATATAGTTCTTTTGTTAGTTAATGGTGGTTGAGGGGCAATATAGTCATTTTGTCTTGAATATTTAAGTAATTTCGATAAATAAAAAAAAAGAATATTGTATAATTAAAAAAGTGGGAAAATAAATAGCCCGACAGGGATGTGCCAATAGCACCACTACGGTGCAAATCCACCGTTAATAGGAATATTAGTGCAATTTGCCCTATTTTATTTTAAACCAGATTAAGATAATTAAACCTAAAATATTGGGTTTTCACTTTTCAGCTCTATTAGAATTTTTTATTGTGTGGGGCAAAATTGCCAGGTAATTAAGGCAAGTTGCCTGTATATATTAATTAATATTCCCTAATCCCTAATTTCCTATAGGCTATAGCTTGGAGAAACATTATGATGACATAATTGACGTGTACATGTAGCAAACGATTTATCGTTGACTTTGCTTCGACCATCTCCTCATCCGTCATCATCTATTCTTATGTCTTGATTATTACGTTTTTGCCATTTTATAAAATAAAATATTACAGTAAAAAGGTTAACATTTGCTCTTCCTACTAAAGTTTTGTCATTATTTGAAATAATTATTAAAATATGTTAACAAGGATAGGATAGGACAGGATTTGTGAGTAGAATTTGATGAGATTTTGAATTTAAAATAAGTACTGTCGGTGCAACCTTGAATAGGACAAGATAAGATTTTGATTATTTTTTTATAATTAGTTATTTACAGTAAGATATTAATTTTTTTAATTTTTAAATTTTGTTATGCCAAATGGTTTATCCGAATATCTATCCGAATATCTTCCACTTTGTAATTTTGGAATTTGAAACTCTTACCTATCTACATATCTATCATCAAGTTAATTTGGTAAGTAATACTTCCTCTTCTTTGATATTTAATTTTATTATCAATGTTAATCATGCCTCGTACTTTCTTTATCAATTAGTAACAGGACCAAAGTCGAAGTTGTACTCGATCTTAGTCCGTTGGTAATTAATTAAGCTCCTCGCACCCTTTTTAATTAATTTGTATGGATTCAAAACGTATCGATCTTATCTCTCAATTTTTATATTTACAGTAAATATTTATATATAATAACTATTAGGTGTGGGATTTCACATATTTTTTTAAAGAATTTTGACTATGTAAAGTTATACAATGATTTTGAGCCAAATTCGACACACAAAAAACATATTATTTTCCACTTTGAATTGTAACTTAATTGCACTTTATATTCCTCTTCTCCAATTTTCCTATTGGATTGTTTAAAAATTTTGATTGAGCAGAATTTTAGACAAGCCAGAATTCAACGCACTCAGAATTTTCCACAAACACAAGGGTCCTTTAATAAATTCTAGGGCAAATTACACTGAACCCCTTACGGTTTGGACAAGTTACACTTATATGGATAAGTTTCTTTATTATACACTAACACCCCCAAAATTTAAATTTGACTTTAAAAATACCTAAAATGCCTTTAGTTATATTATTTTATACTTTATTTTTTTTACATTTTAATCAAACACTTTATAAACTTTAATAAAATAAAAAAATTAAATAAAAGATATGATTCATTAGATAAATAAATAGTTTAAATAAATAAATAGTTTTTTTAATTAAATAATTTTAAAATAAATAAATAAATAAATAGTTTTAAAAATAAAATAAATAAATATTTTTTAAAAATAAAATAAATAATTAGTTTTAAAAAAATAAATAAATAAATTTAAAATATAAATAAATAAGTAAACAACTTAAAAACACTAAATTTTTTTAAGGATATTCATTAATAGGGACAAGAAAAACTCTAAATATCTAAACTTTTACTGTAAAGATGATGGTGAGACAGGCTTCAAGGTTCTCAACACTCCTTAGATATTTAGAGCTTATATTGTCCCTATTAATATATATTCTAAAAATAATAATTTTTTTAATTTTTTCACTCATTTTTTAAACTATTTATTTATTTAAAACTATTTATTTATTTGATTTTTTTAAACTTTTTAATTTAATGTTTTAAATTATTTATTTACTTAATTTTTAAAAAAATATTTATATATTTAATTTTTTCAAACTATTTATTTATTTAATTTTTAAAACTATTTATTTTTTTTAAACTATTTATTCATTTAATGATCATATCTTTTATTTAATTTTTTTTATTTGATTAAAGTTTATAAAATGTTTGATTAAAAGGTAAAAAAAAAGTGTAAAATAATATAACTAGGGGCATTTTAGGTATTTTTAAAGTCAAATTTAAATTTTAGGGGTGTTAGTGTATAATAAAGAAACTTATCCATCTAAGTGTAACTTGTCCAAACCTCAAGGCGTTCAGTGTAATTTGCCCTTAATTCTATTAGAGGAACTCAGAATTTTCCACAAACACAAGGGTCCAAAATTAATGTTTATCACTTTCTCGTACGATTGACATTTGTCATTTGATAGCTCGGTATCACCAACTAACTTGTTCATATTATTGTATGAAAATTGTTTAAAATGACTAAATATTTTATATGAATTTTGTGTTTAACTTTAATAACCACATTATAAAATTTATTTTCGGTCCATACCAAAAATTACAAAAATATTACCTATAACATCGTTTCTAATTTCTTTCTTCTCTTTTTTTTAAATGTGAAATCTCATAAAATAAAAAAAAACTTCACATCTTGAAGAAAAAAAAGTAACATCTGATTCAAACAGAGGACCAATAGATGAATACAAAGTAAATACACTCAGATATACTAAGATAAAAGAAGAGTCAAGTAAAAGTGAGAAGAAATATGCATTTCATTTGATAAAGATAATGACTTTTAAATAGGTCGTACATCAACCGGGAAGAAACTAAAAAATAGCAACAAAGTACTAACCACTAGCCCACTAGCTTTAACGTGTAAAGCTGACTCCTATAGACTAGGCAGCTATAAGCCATATTCAGCAACAAACTAAGCAGATGCTTAGAGATCAGGAAAAACACAACTTATTCAGTTAAATATAAATAAAAACAAGATAATTGTAGACATTCAACTCTTTTATCCAACCTTTACATCTAATCCTACATGTGGGCCATTGGATGCTTTGATAAGTACATACAGCAAAGTCAAAACATTTAAATCCAATGACTCACATGTCAGGTTGGATACAAAGGTTGGATAAAAGTGTTGGATATCAATCATTATCCATACAAACAATAATAATTCTTAATAGTATCTTGGCTTTTCTGAAACAGAAAATTATTGAAATACCCTCCAAAACTTTGTTAATAATATTTTTATAAGAAAATTACTAAAACATACCCTTCAAAAAGGTATTTTGGTAAAATGTGAAACATTTCAATGTTTTACTTTTTTTTTTCAGTTTAGGAGTGTTTTTATACAGGGTATATAGGTAATTTCTCAAAACGTGGCTATTAACAATTAAAAATTAAAATTTCGTGTATGCTTAAAATCAAATGTATAATGTAGAATTTTCATTTTAAAGTAATAAAGAAAAAAAAAACCAAAAAATCAATTAATAATTTTGACAAATGAATTTTTTTCAAGAGGCTTCCCTGATCTGAAATCTGAAGTGATTTCCAAGCCACAAATTTCAGTAGTCAACACATTCATACTTTTCCACAACCAATACACATTCAGACTTTAATTAATTCTATTACAGGAGAGCTTATCAGTAGTTATGCATAGCAGTATATATCAATCATTTTCTTGACTGATATTTGATAGCTCAGTATCAACTGCTAACTGGTTCATATCATTGATTCAGTATTCATGGATTGCGTCTGCATTAAATTTCAAGGAATTGATAGACTGCCGCCGGACATCATTCTCCAAATCTGGCCACTTGCTGTTTTCGGTGTAATACATTGAGATATTTATTTTTATCTTAAATCATGAAACATAATCAAGTGACATGGTATTGTTTTTATTTATAAAAAAATCCGTCATCCATTTATCGATTAATCCTTAATTTATCTTTTATTTTATAAAAATATCATCAAAGACTAAAATCCACATCAATTCTTTTCAATTTCATTTTTTTAAAACATATCCTTATCAATTAATTTGTATGGATTCAAAACGTATCGATCTTATCTCTCAATTTTTATATTTACGGTAAATATTTATATGTAATAATTATTAAGTGTGGGATCTTACATAAATTTTTTTTTTTTTTTAGGAATTTCGACTGCAGAAAGTTATACAATGATTTTGAGTCAAATTCGACACACACACACACAAAATATATTATTTTCCACTTTGAATTATAACTTATTGCATTTTATATTCCTCTTTCCCAATTTTCTTATTGGATTGTTTAAAAATTTTGATTGAGCAGTAGTTAACGTAGAAAAAACTTGGGTCATGATTGCTTGTTGTAATGTTGTTGAAAAGTGAAAACCCAATAAAATTAGAAACGTCTAGGTAACTACCTAATTGTTTTCCTAGTGATCAATGATTAAATTCACTTTCTAATTTACAATGTTACGTTGCATTTATATTCAAGCTTTTTTAAAAGTTTCATATATAATAAAAAATTATATTTATTCTTTTAATAATTCAATAAAAATTTATTTATATTTTTAATAAATAAATATAATAATTTTTTTAAAAAATATTAATATTTATCCTAAAAAAATATATTTATTTATTTATATATTATTACTGTTAAATTCATTATTTATCTACTTACCAATATTGAAGGTATTAAAGAGATTCTAGTACGTGTGTACTTAAGAATTAAGAATTGAATTAAATATTTGAGAAGAGTTATAAATTTAAAATATTTTTAATGGATTAATAACATAAGTGGCAAACATTTAGAAAAACTTCATCTATATATGTAATTCTAAAATAATTATTTATATATATATATATATATATATATTGTCTTATAAAAATGGAAGCTGTGGTATTAAGTATTTTTCATCAGAAATAAAAATAAAAATCAATTTGTATCAACTATACATAAATTTTGACTCGACAAGACATAAAATAGTCACCAACAGTCTATACAAAAAAAAAAGGCTTAAAGTGAATTATTATTAAAAAAATTGCAATAAATTTCAGTCAAAAATATTAAAATAAAAAAGGAAGAGAATAATCAAACATCGAAGTTTTTTCATTCGAGTAAAACTTGAAAAAGTATATATATGAAATATAATAATATGTATGTAGAAAGGCCAAGGTGCATATAGGTTTGAGTTTCACGTGTAGCCACTAAATTATTGTAAAACGTGGAAAAATCTCTTATATGTGATGTGACTTATATTTTGAACAATATTTATAGCTGGTAATATAATAAAATTTTGAAATAATTGATAAGGCAGTAAAGGGTAATGTTAATATGTGTTATAGCCTTTAATGTAAAAAGAGAAACGTTCGCCATCAGCAACCTAAATTTAATGGCAGCCGCCAATAGGGGTGTAGCTCAGCTGGTAGATGGACGAGCTTGGAGTTTGGACAAATGACTCCCAGATCAGCGGCTAGAATCCTACCAATGGCGAAAGCTTTCAAACAAATACCTGAATTAATAAATATGTTATCTCAAAAAAAAAAAAATTTAATGGCAGCCCACTAAATAAATAGATTCTCACAATGATTTCTCTATGTCCAATTTATCGCCACTCTTTTCAAAATTATGATCAAATACAATTTATTCTTAAATTTAATAAATGATCCTTCATGTTCTTAAACAGGAAAGGTGCCAAACGCCACTAAGAAAGAATACCAAACCAAACAGTTTGGAATCCGAGATCTAATCTCTAGTTTGCCTACGATAAAATATCCAATTCAAAAAGGAATCAAAATATCCGTTTTAAAATATATAATTGGTTTAAGAAAATTCAAAATAAATACAAATACTTATAATATAGACATATAGTATTACATAATAAAAGTCAAAACAAATTTAAAATTTACATTTTCGATTAATCCAAAATATAAGACAAGAAGACACACAAAAAAAATTTAAAGTTTTTTCAGAAAAAAATTATTTAAACTTTAGATATAAAGTAAAAATAAAATTGATATATATATATTGAAATGGGGAACAGGGGTTGGAAGTGGTCCCCCACCACCTCTCCCATTTATAAAATGGGGACCCAGTTTGCCCCCTCCTCCCTCTCCCAAAACCCATTTGATGGCAAAATTTATCCTCAGAACTATGGGCCTATGGAGAAATGTTCATCCCTATCCCTCACCCACTTTCTAATAGAACCCAACAAATATCTATGACCTAATTCCAATTTTACCCTTCATCTAACCCCTTTTTATATGAGCGGGTTTTTGTAAAGACACCACCAACATCAAAATTTACTATATATAGTGACTTATCAAGGTAAAAGTAGCGACTATAAATTAAACATAACCATTGTCCCACTAGTGAAGGTATATTGTTCTTTGAAAAAACATAGTAAATTAAACAAGGAAGTATAAAGCCTATTAGCTTGCAATTTGGGCAGATGATGCTTTTCTGTAAACTATGTGCTTATGAAGAACTTATACCCATAATGCAATAGAATATTGTTTTCCAAATGTGTCAGAGATCTGTCGGAACCAGAGGCGGAGGGAGAAAGGGGCTGGTGGGGGCCATGGCCCCCCTCCATCAAATAAAGCTTTAAATTTTACATATATAAAATTGTAAAATTATTACAAAATTTTGCTTTTTTTCACTTTGCACCCCTCCAAAAAATTTGATTTTGTATATTGGCTCCCCCCAAATTCGAATTTCTGGCTCCACCCTTGTCGGAACCCTTGATACACTACAAAACAATTTTGCACTCCAACATTATTATTTTTATTATCTTTTTTTTTTAGTTTTACAAACCCTGAAACATTTTTTGTCAAAATTTTTAAAGTTTTATTTGATTCCGAATTGACGTGAATGATTTACAATAATAAACAAACATTTTTTTCTTCTAAATTGTTGAATTTTTTTTTGTATTAACAAACAATAAGAAAAATATCGGGACACACACAGACCAACCAT
Source organism: Dipteronia sinensis (assembly GCA_033220585.1). Classification (NCBI taxonomy): domain Eukaryota; kingdom Viridiplantae; phylum Streptophyta; class Magnoliopsida; order Sapindales; family Sapindaceae; genus Dipteronia; species Dipteronia sinensis. Next base: position 3,554,952 of record CM065638.1, on the reverse strand, counting down.
AACCAGAGTAAGTCGTTGAGTCTTAAGGGAGTGAGAGAGAATAGCAGTTTTCCTTCCCTATACATAAAGCTTTTTTTGTTCGATGATCCAGAGATTGTGTGTTTGTGATGAACTAGTGTAGGCCGGATGAGAGACAAGAGACACCATAATATTCAATGAAAAATAATAAATGATTTTGATACAAAGTGATTTTTTTATAAAAAAAGAATTAGGCTTTTTATTATCAAGCGTTTTTTTAAGGGTGTAAAAAGTAAAAGGACAATTTTGGAATAAAATGACGTGTCTTTAGAATATTTTAAAGTTAAAGTTTTAGAATGAAGTTTATTTAGAAAATAAGTGTGAAAAGATAAAATTGGATTCTAAGGAGAAAATCTCCTTCTGTGTTTTTTCTTTCTTTCTTTCTTTGAGTTATCTTATTTATTTTTTATTGTTCTGGTTTTTTTTTTCAATTTTTATGAAAATTTATCTATTATTGATTTTATTTTTTTCTTAAATTTTTCCTATTTAAGTATTACATGAGTAACTTTTCAGTGCGAAAAATCCCGTACAGAATCGTCGATAGCTACCGTTAGCTATTGGATTGCTACTAGTACTTATTGGATTACTATAGGTAGCAATTCAATAGCTATCGATAATTCCGTACGGAATTTCCCACACTCGAAAAATTTTTGTTTATATAAATATATGAACGGTTAATAGGAATAGTTAGTGTAATTATAAACACATTTTCATCTTCCTAGTGCAATTTCACCGTTTATGAAGGTATATTAGTGCAATTGCCCTATTTTATTTTAAACTAGATTAGGATAATTAAACCTAACATATTGGGTTTCCAACTCTATTAGAATTTTTTATCGTGTTGGGCAAAATTGCCAGCTAATTAAGGCAATGTGCATGTGTATATTAATTTATAATAATACTATTTTGTCCAAATTTGGTGTTTATATCTGGTGTCCAAATGATGTGGTAACACTATAATTCATTCATTTAAATTGTATTAGATTTGCATGATTTAAATGAATAGATTAGAGTGTTGTCACACCATTTAAACACCAGATTTGGGCAATAAATTTGGACAAAGTAGCATTCCCCATTAATTAATGGCAAACTTTTCACATAAGTCCTATCTTTTTGGTGATTTGTCACATTTATAAATGTTTTTCCATATTCATCACTTTAGTCCTTACTTTTTCCAAAACTCATTACTTTAGTCTATTTGACCAAATATGTGAAATTCGACAATTTAAAACTTATGAAAGTACATTTTTACTCTTATTACTATTTAATATAGCTAAAATGATTATATTAACTTTAAATTAAAATGAAAAATAATAAAATTCTCAATAATAAAATTTTAAATAAATATATATTACAAAAAAATCCTATAAAAAAAATAAAATCCATTAATTTTGTTTTTTGTATTTTTGTTATAATGGATATTTATTTAGTAAAAATGATTATCTTAGCTTTAAATGAAACATAAAATCGCCATAGTTTCCAAGACCACTGACAATGCAAAAATAGGTGGTCAACCATCTCAGCCTCCATGTTGCACAATGAACAGGACATATTCACAAGACTCCTGCTATCGAAGCGTTGCAGCAGTTCCTTAACCATGACTTGTCCCTTGATCATTTGCCAAACAAAAAACTTCAACTTTCGGAGGGCAAATGCCTTGCCACATCAAATTTGAAACCTTCGACAGCTCAGAATTCTCATCCTCTAAACACCTCCGAAATGACCGCACCGAAAATAACCCATTTGAATTATGCACCCAAGCTAAAGCATCAGAGACTTTTCCGTGAATAGAAATACATTCCAACACCTCCATGAAACAATTCCATTGATCCAACTCTCATCCAAAGAGAGGTCTTCTCAACTCCACATTCCAAATCCATTTAGATTCTAACCACCTTTCATACTCCTGTAAAGTTCCATTTTTGTTGTTAGCTAACACAAAAATTCTTGGAAAAGCTCTATGAAGCGTAACATCATCCCAATTTATAGTGTTCCATTTGCCCACAATCACTCTCATACCATCAAGAAAGAAGTTTTCCTGTTTTGGATCCCTCCTCAAACAAGCTTCCAATAGCCTTAACGAAAGGCGATGGAGAGGAGCCGCCCATCCAATTCCACCTTAAATTCTTGTCCCCATTACCATAAAATCGCATTATTTGAAGAAATCCCAACGTAAACATAAAAAGTGATAAATTTTGAACATGGGTAATTACAATAACACCCTTGAGGTCTAACATAATAATACATTAATACATAATCAAGGTTTGTATGAAGTAACACAAATCTTCCCCAACATTAGTTAAATTTTGTTAGAACTTAATGGTATTGAAATCATGTGTGTCATTTCATTCACAAAAATAATATCCCATAAACTTTCTTCTTAATCATAGGCATAACAAATTCTTGCTTTACAAATTTTAAGGGTACCAGACGTCTAATTAAAAGTTATTTTATGTAAGATCATCAGCTTAACAACACTTTTAATGGATAAGATATGGTTAGTCCGGTGGTAAACCTCCCACACTTTTAAAAGTTGAGAATCGAATTAAATATTTGAGGAGAGTTATAAATTTAAAATATTTTTAATGGATTAATAACATAAGTCGCAAACATTTAGAAAAACTTCATCTATATATGTAATTCTAAAATAATTATTTATATATATATATATATATATATATATATTGTCTTATAAAAATGGAAGCTGTGGTATTAAGTTTTTTTCATCAGAAAAAAAATAAAATAAAAATCAACTCGTATCAACTATACGTAAATTTTGACTCGACAAGACATCAAATAGTCACCAACAGTCTATACAAAAAAAGAGGCTTACAATGAATTATTATTAAAAAACAAATTGCAATAAATTTCAGTAAAGAATATTAAACAAAAAAAGGAAGAGAATAATCAAACATTGAAGTTTTTCATTCTACTAAAACTTGAAAAAGTATATATATATAAAATATAATAATATGTATGTAGAAAGGCCAAGGTCAAAGTTATGCATGTGAGTGCATATATGTTTGAGTTTCACGTTTAGCAATTAAATTATTGTAAAACGTGGAAAATTCTCTTATACATGGTATGACTTGTATTTTGAACAACATTTATAGCAGTTAATCTAATTAAATTTTGAAAGAATTGATATACATTTAAGGGTAACGTTAATATGTGTTTTTTTTTTAAGAAAGATAGTAACATTAAACAAGAGAAAGGAAACAAGAAGGGCTGGGAACCAGCTAGAAACACTATCTGTTAGAAGAGGAGGCCAAACGAGCGAGGTTATGTGCCAAGGAGTTCCCCGTTCTAGGAATGGCTAGACACTCATAGATCCCCACCTCTAAGAACAATGCCTTGATATCATTGACAATAAAACAAGCATCTCCTAAGAAAGAAACATTAGAATTCAGAATGGAGACTAAATTGGAGGCATCAACTTCTGCTATCTGAATGGGAAGATTGTCGAGCTTGGCAAGCTGAAGACCCTCACGGAGAGCCAGAAACTCTCCCATTTCAGCTAAGAACCTCCCCAGCAGGGGTTTAGACTTTAGAGACGGCCATAATGACTTTCCCTTTATCATCTCTCACGACAGCCCCCACCCAACTAACAAAATATCACTGCGACTAGAAACATCAGTGTTGAGTTTAAACAAACCTGGAGGGGGGGCCACCCAATCAACACAAGGCGTGGGGGCAGAGGGAACAAGCCTTGGTTGCAGGGCTAATTGGGTACCCTGAAATTCATAGCCCTTAATATGTGTTATAGCCCTTAATGTAAAAAGATAAACGTTCGCCATCGGCAACCCACGTGTTTGGCTGATGGCAGCCCACTAAATAAATAGATTCTCACAATGATTTCTCGCTGTCCAATTTATCGCCACTCTTTTCAAAATTACGATCAAATACAATTGATTCTTAAATTTAATAAATGATCCTTCATGTTCTTAAACAGTTGCCAAACGCCACTAAGAAAGAAGACCAAACCAAACAGTTTGGAATCTAAGATCTAATCTCTAGTTTGGTCTTGATAAAATATCCAATTCAAAAAGTAATCAAAATATCCGTTCTAAAATATATAATTAGTTTAAGGAAATCCAAAATAAATACAAATACTTCTAATATAGTATTACAAAATAAAAGTCAAAACAAATTTGAAGTTTACATATTCGATTAATCCAAAATATAAGACAAGAAGGCACACAAATAAAATTAAAAGTTTTTAAAATAAAAAATTATTTAAACTTTAGATACAAACTAAAAATAAAATTGATATATATATATATATATTTATATGGAAATGGGGAATGGGGGTTGGAGGTGGTCCCCCCACTACCTCCCCCATTTATAAAATGGGGACCCAGTTTGCCCCTAAAACTCATTTGAGGGAAAAATTTATCCTCAACTATGAGGCCTATGGAGAAATGCTCATCCCTATCCCTCGCCCACTTTCTAATAGAACCCAACAAATATCTATTACCTAATTCCAATCTTACCCTTCATCTAACCCCTTTTTATATGAGTGGGTTTTTGTAAAGACACCACCAACATCAAAATTTACTATATATAGTGACTTATCAAGATAAAAGTAGCGACTATAAATTAAACATAACCATTGTCCCACTAGTGTAGGTATATTTTTCTTTGCAAAAACATAGTAAATTAAACAAGGAATTATAAAGCCTATTAGCTTGCAATTTGGGCAGATGGTGCTTTTCTGTAAACTATGTGGTTATGAATAACTTATAGTCATAATGCAAAAGAATCTTGTTTTCCAAATGTATCAGAGATCTGTCGGAACCAGAGGCGGAGGGAGAAGGGGGATGGTGGGGGCCATGGCCCCCCTCCCTCAAATAAAGCTTTAAATTTTACATATATAAAATTATAAAATTATAAAATTATTACAAAATTTTGCTTTATTTCACTTTCGTCCCTCCAGAAAATTTTGATTTTGTATACTGACCCTCCAAATTCGAATTTCTGGCTCCACCCGTATTGGAACCCTTGATACACTACAAAACAATTTTGCACTCCAACATTATTATTTTTATTATCTTTTTTTTTTAGTTTTACAAACCTTGAAACATTTTTTGTCAATATTTTTAAATTTTTATTTGATTCCGAATTGACGTGAATGATTTACAACAATAAACAAACATTTATTTTCTTCTAAATTTTTGAATTTTTTTTTTGTATTAACAAACAATAAGAAAAATGTCGGGACACACACGACACACCAGAACCAGAGTAAGTCGTTGGGTCTTGAGAGAGTGAGAGAGAACATCAGTTTTCCTTCCCTTTCCATAAAGCTTTTTTTTTATTTGATGATCCAAAGATTGTGTGTTTGTGATGAACTAGTGTAGGCCGGATGAGAGACAAGAGACACCATAATATTCAATGAAAAATAATAAATAATTTTGATACAAAGTGATTTTTTTATAAAAAAGAATTAGGCTTTTTATGATTAAGTGTTTTTTAAAGGGTGTAAAAAGTAAAAGGACAATTTTGGAATAAAATGAAGGGTCTTTAGAATATTTTAAAGTTAAAGTTTTAAAATGAAGTTTATTTAGAAAAAGAGTGTGAAAAGATAAAATTAGATTCTAAGGAGAAAATCTCCCTTTGTTTTTTTTTTCTTTCTTTCTTTGAGTTATCTTATTTATTTTTTATTGTTCTAATTTTTTTTTTCAAATTTTAAGAAAATTGATCTATTATTGATTTTATTTTTTTCTTAAATTTTTCCTATTTAAGTATTACATGAGTAACTTTTGAGTGCGGGAAATCCCGTACGGAATCATCGATAGCTACCGGTAGCTATTGGATTGCTACTGGTACTTATTGGATTACTACGGGTAGCAATTCAATAGCTGTTAATGATTCCGTACGGAATTTCCCACACTCGAAAATTTTTGTTTATATAAATATATGAATGGTTAATATGAATAATTAGTGTAATTATAAACAAAATTTCGTCTTCCTAGTGCAATTCCACCGTTTATGAAGGTATATTAGTGCAATTGCCCTATTTCATATAAACTTAGGATAATTAAACCTAAAATATTGGGTTTCCAACTCTATTAGAATTTTTTATTGTGTTGGGCAAAATTGCCAGCTAATTAAGGCAAGGTGCGTGTATATATTAATTAACAATAATACTATTTTGTCCAAATTTGGTGTTTAAATCTAGTGTCCAAATGATTTAGTAACACTATAATCGATTCATTTAAACTGTATTAGATTTACATGATTTAAATGAATAGATTAGAGTATTGCCACACCATTTGGACACCAGATTTAGACAATAAATTTGGACAAAGTAGCATTCATCATTAATTAATGGCAGAATTTCACATAAGTCCTATCTTTTTTATGATTTGTCACCTTTATAAATGTCTTTCTATATTCATCACTTTAGTCCTTAGTTTTTCCAAAACTAATCACTTTAGTCTATTTGACCAAATATGTGAAAGTCAATTATTTTAAAACTTGTGAAAGTATATTTTTGCCCTTATTACTATTTAATATAGCTAAAATGATTATATTAACTTTAAATTAAAATGAAAAATAATAAAATTCTCAATAATAAAATCTTATATAAATATATTATAAAAAATCCTAAAATAATAATAATAATAATAAAATCCATTAATTGTTTTTTGTATTTTTGTCATAATGGATATTTATTTAGCTAAAATTATTATCTTAGCTTTAAATGCTTTTTTTTCATATTTTTTTTTTGTAATCTATTTATTTAAGATTTTATTATTGAGAATTTTATTATTTTTCATTTTAATTTAAAGTTAAGATAATCATTTTAGCCAAATAAAAATCCATTTTGAAAAAAAAAAACAAAATAAGAAAAAATTAATGGATTTTTTAATTATTTATTTAAGCTTTTTTTGTAATATATTTATTTAAGTTTTTTTATTGAGAATTTTATTGTTTTTAATTTTAATTTAAAGCTAAGATAATCATTTTAACTAAATTAAATAGTAATAAAGGCAAAAATGTACTTTCATAGGTTTTAAAATAGTTGACTTTCACATATTTGGTCAAATGGACTTAAGTGATGAGTTTTAGAAAAAGTAAGGACTAAAGTGATGAATTTAGAAAGACATTTATAAATGTGACAAATCACTAAAAAGGTAGATGAAATTCTGCCTTAACTACATAATAGGGAAAATATCATTTCTCTCCCCCCCCCCCCCCCCCCCCCCCCATATTATTTTTCATTTTAATTTAAAGTTAAGATAATCACTTTAGCCAAATAAAAATCCATTTTGAAAAAAAAAACAAAATAAGAAAAAATTAATGGATTTTTTAATTATTTATTTAAGCTTTTTTTGTAATATATTTATTTAAGATTTTTTTATTGAGAATTTTATTGTTTTTAATTTTAATTTAAAGTTAAGATAATCATTTTAGCTAAATTAAATAGTAATAAAGGCAAAAGTGTACTTTCATAGGTTTTAAAATAGTTGACTTTCACATATTTGGTCAAATGAACTAAAGTGATGAGTTTTAGAAAAAGTAAGGACTAAAGTGATGAATGTGGAAAAACATTTATAAAGGTGACAAATCACTAAAAAGGTAGATGAAATTCTGCCTTAACTACATAATAGGGAAAATATCATTTCTCTCTCTCCCCCCCCCCCCCTAATTACATAATAGGGAAAGTATCATTCTGACTTTCATTTGGTCAAATGGACTAAAGTGATGAGTTTTAGAAAAAGTAAGGACTAATGTGGTGAATTTGGAAAGACATTTATAAATGTGACAAATCACAAAAAAAGGTAGAACTTATGTGAAGTGAAGTGCCTTAATTACATAATAGGGAAAGTATCCCCCCCCCCCCCCCCCGACAGAAACGTTAAAAACACCCCTAGATCCATTTGGGGCGCTGACCGTTAAATGGAAAGGGTATTAACGTAATTGAATCCAACTAGATCTTAAACAAATTATTAAAATTTTAAAAACAAAACAAATAAAACCCAAAATAAAATAAAGTAAAAATCTCTCACAAAATTTTAAAACAATATTTTTATAAAAGAATTGTAGATCTTGGATCTCCACCAAAATCATCAACATCAATTTTTAATTATTTGTTATCCCAAGTCCAGAACGAAACCACACCACCAACACATCAGTCATCACCAAACAACCACCCATTCACCACCACCCATTCCATATTCAAACACAAAACCAGTTCCAGATTCAAACAACATTCAGATTTGGTTTCAAACCCAAATAAATTTTTCCAGAAAATGTTCTGATCTCTCTCCTCTCTCACAATCTGTCATCTGTTTCTCTCATCTCTCTCTCATCTCCTTATCTATTTATCTTTATCATCATACCCTAAACCGATCTCTTTCTCTTTTTCTTTTTCTTCTTCTTCTTCTTCGTCAATTGGGTTTGGGAGTTGGTGTTTTATGGGTTCGATTGGATTTGGGTGTGTGTATGTGTGTGGTTTGGTTCGATTGGTTTGGGTTATTGCGGAGGTTGCCGGCTGGTGGGGTTTAGGTGGATGGTGGTGTTGGAGATAGAGGTGGTGGCATTATGTGGGAATTTTTTTGATCTGGGTTGGGTTCATGTGAGTGTTGTGCATGTGGGGTGGATCGGTTTCGATTTGATTTCAATTTGGGTCGATTTGGTTTCAAATATGGATTTTGGGTGGGTTGTTGTGTGGTGGTGGTGACGAGAAGCAGGTGGTTCATGGTGGTGGCTGGATTTTAGGGGTGGTGATGACGAGGGTTTTGTGTTTGAGTTGTGATGGATTATGTTAGGTTTTGGGTGTTGGAGAATGGAGATGGTGGTGGTCTGGGGAAGATGATGCTTGTCTGGACCGTCTGGTCTGGTGGAGAAGATGATGATCACCAGATCATTTTTATATATATATATAAAAAATTTATCTTTAATTTCTGTTTTAAAATTTAAATAAAAAGTTAAACCTAGATATATTTCCACGATCCATCTTTGAGATGGATGGTGAAGATCCATTTTTTTATAAAAAATATTTGTGTTTTTTTAATTTATTTTTTATTTAATGAATTTCGTAGAGGGTTAAATTGTAATTTCATCTATTTCATCACATGTTGTTTGGAGGGTTAAATGGTCATTTTGTGATTATTTTTAAGGATAATAAGGTCATTTGACCATGGTCAACGTTATTTTGGATGGAAAATGGACAGAAGGAGTATATTATACATTCTTTCCATTTCAGGGGGAGACCGACCAATATGGATAAACTCTGTTCTCATTTTTTTAATAGGGCAAACGTCAAGGGTAAAACGATCTTTTCCCTTAATAATATATCTATCTATCATCAACCATCGAACCCATGACCTTGAATCTCTCAACTCTCAAGGACTCAACTGACCTTTATGATGATTGAAGTGTACATGTAGCAAATGATTTATCGTTGACTTTGCTTTGACCAACATAATCCTCGTTAGGGGTGGACGCGGTTTGGTCCGGTTCGGTTTTGGTCAAAACCGTATTGAACCGTTATATTTTCGGTTTTTGAAAACTTGAATCGGTTTTTGAAAACTTGAATCGGTTTGAACCGTATTGGACCATAAAACCGAATTGAACCGAACACCTTTATCTCGATTCTGTTCAATTCGGTTTTGGGCGTATTGGGCTTATTGGGCTTTGAGGTTTTTTTACATATTTTTTCAATTTTTGTATCCTTTAACAGCCCTATTTTTGTATTTAGATCTTTGGCCTTTGGACAATTGACTTTGGGCTATGTTTTTTTAACAATTTCTTACATTCAAAACACATCTAAATAGACCACATTACTATTTAACTAATCAAATTTAGTCCAATTCAATCATAAGTACCTGCTCAATAGTTACTATTCTACCAAATTCAGTCCATACATTACATAGAATGATAGAAGTCCAAAATAAAATAATATCATACATAAATAATCTAACATACAATCCATAATAAAATTTGTATTTTTTTTTGTATTTATAGTTCGGTTCGTCGGTTCGGTTCGGTTTTGAAAGGTCCAAAACCGAAATCGAACCATATTTTATACGGTTCATTCGGTTCGAACAGAATTAAACCAACCAAACACCATATTTCGGTTCGGTTTGGATCAGTTCGGTTCAATGAACCGTGCCCACCTCTAATCCTCGTCGTCTACTCATCAGTCATCATCTATTCCTCTGTCTTCATTATTACATTTTTGCTATTTAATAAAATAAAATATTTAAAATGTTTAATGTTTGCTCTATCTACTAAAGTTTTGTCATTTTTTGAAATAATTATTAAAAATGTTAACATGAGCTATTCTTGTTTATCCGGGATAGGATAGGATATGACAAAATAAGATAGGATTTGTGAGTATGAATCCGATGAGACTTTGAATTAAAAAAATTACTATCAGTGCAGCATTAAATAGGACAAGATTTTTGATAACTTTTTTTATAATACAATTATAATGACATAAATGTATTTTAGTTATTTACAGTAAGATACTAATTTAATTAATTTTTTAAAATTTACTATACCAAATGATTGGACTAAATATCTACTCTCACAATCAAGAGAAAAATCATCATATATATATATATATATATATATATATATATATATATTGGTTCTCTAGTTAGGATGTCTTGAAATTATAAGTTAAGAAAATTCAACCACAGCCACACATTCATATTGGGTGTGGGTAATTGTTAATGTATTGTTGTGAGCCCACTATGAATTTGTGGTTATAATTGAACGTTCTGAAATTATAAAGTCATGACCATTCTAATCGGAGAAATATTCTATATATATTTAAAGAAATCCCAACGTAAACATAAAAAGTGATAAATTTTGAGCATGGGTAATTACAATAACACCCTTGAGGTCTAACATAATAATACATTAATACATAATCAAGGTTTGTATGAAGTAACACAAATCTCCCCCAACATTAGTTAAATTTTGTTAGAACTTAAATGGTATTGAAATTATTTGTGTCATTTCATTCACAAAAATAATATCCCATAAACTTTTTTCTTAATCATAGGCATGACAAATTCTTGCTTTACAAATTTTAAGGGTACCAGACATCTAATTAAAAGTTATTTTATATAAGATCACCTGCTTAACAACACATTTAATGGATAAGATGTGGTTAGTCCGGTGGTAAACCCCCCACACATGAACTTTGAGGTTGCAGGTTCGAGTCATCCACTTCCTTAATAAGAAAAACTCTAAATTTTTGTAATAGTGTAATACTTAAAATAAAATAAAATAAGCTATAATTTTTTTCCTAAGTTCTTCAAATATTTTTTTAAATTAAAAACTTAATTTCTATAAAAACATTTATTATCAAATAATTCTCAGAAATACATCTAAATTTGACATAGAAATGGCTATATGGAATCTCTTGTAGCTCCATCAAAAACACTCTCAAACAAAAATCTAGTTTTTTGAAACACACATACATTGAGTCATTGATACATTATTAAGGCAGAATTTTTGAAGAAAGAACTGGATCCAAATGGGTATATCAAAGAAAAATATCCAAAACTCTCTTATCGATTTGATATGCCCCGAACAGGAATTCATCAGTTGATTTGGCTTCTCAGCTTGTGCTCTTCTGATAGCAGTTTGGCAAATTCTACAAGAGCTTCTTCATTGGTTCCCTCTCCCTCAATTTTCTGAAACCTACCAGTCTCCAAATCCACCCTTGACACAGGCTCCTTTAACAAATTCGTGCCTATCTCCACAAGCTTTTGCATATTCTCCTTGGTCGAAATGTCCATCGATGCAGCATCACCGGTTAACGAGTCCTCCTGCATAAATTTATTAAATTGATATAACGTTATAGGGTTCAGTAACATTACAAAACAAAGTTCCAGGATTGTCCCGACCAGTGAAGACCATGTTCCTAAATATTAGTTTTAAAGCTCTGATTTTGATATATACCTGAATTCGAAGATAATTGCCCTGGGTACCAAAGCATTGAAAGAAGGTGGAAACATGAAAATCAACAATATCGGAGCTTGCATCACCGTAAACATCGAGCAAGGGAGTTTTGCCATTGTCATAGACCCAATTGAGCAATCCCCATGTGGAGGCTGTGGCTGCATTATATTTCTGCTCTTTCTTGGCCTCACCTGTGCCTAGTGACAGCACCAACATCTGTTTGCTGTCCATTGTTGTATTTGTCTGCTTCAACACAGCCTTGGTAATGTGGCTTATAGCCATTAGTGTCTGCAGATTGACATCAAATTGATCATTAATTTGTTAAGCAGGTTTCAAAGTGCAGGATCTCACAAGTTCTTATATTATTGTATCTGATAATCAATTTTGTAACACTACTAAACCGACAGTTTGATGCATTAATATAAGATTCAGAAAAAACGTGTGGGGTCCTTCATCTGATAATTCTTATTAATTTGTTAGTTAAACACGTCAAATTGGTAATCAATTCTTTGTGTTTGAAAACAAGTGACTCACAGGGTTATTTGCAGCAACTCCACCATCAATGAGATCAAAACTGCGGATTTCGCCGGTGGCAGCATCTTTCGTTTGGAAGTAGTGTGCTGGGAGGAAGGTTGGAGCTGCAGAGGTGCTGAGGCATACATCAGCTACCCGAGCATTCTTCAAAGCATTTTCTTTTGCCTGAACAAAATTATTTGAAAAACCAATCAATTAATTGTTCTCTGCAGCAGCATCAAGTTAAAATATTGTAAATTTATAGTTTCCAGGATCATACATCGTTGGTTGAGAAGACAACTGGTTGAAGTAGTTTGATGTCAAAAGCTGGTATGAGCACATTTGTTAGGGTTTCTTTCAATGTCACGTCTCCTAGTTGCTGGTTTATAACTGTTCGGAGATACTTCCCATCATACTTTGGTCCCGTCAACTCTCCAATAAAGTTTGTCATTGAACTAAAGAAATTTGAGTTACTGTCAAAAAAAAAAAAATCACTATCAACAAGTAAAAATTGGAACATCATAATTCATATACCCCATATATCTTCAGGTCTTAAAAATAATAATAATATTATGAGTTAGGGGTTTGACGAAAATAGGGTTTAGATATCTACTCTCGTAACAAAAAGATATCTACTCCCAATAATGTCGGGGACTCGAAACCCCACACCACTATCGTGGAAGGGGGCATACGTGCTAAGAGGGAATATGCGAGGCCATTTAACTTGTGGTTGCATATTAATTATAGTTTACCTATCTTGAGGGAATATCTTAGGTAAGTGCTCAAAATAGAAGTTGTTGATATCCTTAGCAGCAAACATAGGTTTGCCTTCCTTGTTGGGAGTTGCAAGCATGGTGGTTATCAGACCACCTGTGCTTGTTCCTGCAACTATATCGAAATAATCTGCAATTCTTGCTTGTGGTCCATCCAGTTCCTATCAAAATGTAGATTGCACATAAGTGATCATGAACCTAAATAAATTAATGTACACAATTAAAAAAATTTATTTAAAAAAAGTGACAAATCCAATAATGGTGGATGATTTTTACCTGAAGCTTGGATTCGAGAAAGGCCAAAAGAGTTCCCGGAATAATCCCCCGGATACCGCCTCCATCAATGCTCAACACTGTTATCGTCTTCCTCGATTCATAACCAGCTGTGGCCATTTTTATAAAACTAAGTGCTTTCTAATTAATAGACTTTGTTCTAGCAATTTAGAAACAGTTTTTCTCTGCCTATTGATAATTCTGCAATGCTTGGAGGATATACCAAAGAAGATGAACTTGGGTATACTTATAGAAGAATTTGCTTGCAAAAAAGTCTTTTGAATGTCTCCATGGAAGAGACTGAAAAGAGAGAGAAACCATGCATATATGATTAATTAGTCACTGTGTGTGAGCAGACTTTTGTTGAACGTGCCAAAAGTTTCCACTTTGTAATTTTGGAAGTTGAAACTCTTACCTATCTACATATCTATCATCACCAGGTTTGGTAAGTGCTACTTCCTCTATTTTGATATATTATTAATTATCAATGTAAATCATGCCTTCTACTTTTCTTTATCAATTAGTAACCGGACTAAACTCTAAAGTCGAAGTTGTAGTTGGGGGTGTATTCGATTAGAATTTCAAAAGACTTTTAATGACTTTTAGGAAATTAAAAAGTTTGGGTGTATTCAATGTAGACTTTTAAAAACTCTATAAAAGTCATGAGATATTAAGACTTTAAAAAAATCTTTAAAAAGTCATGTGGTATTCAATCAAGACTTTGTAACAGTCTATAAAAGTTAGGAGGTATTCAAAATCTCAATGACTTTTAATGATTTTTAAATATCAATAACTTTTAACGGCTTTAGTTATAACGAATCTCACAATTTGTCTTTCATTCCTACCAAAGACTTTGAATGACTTTTTTTTTAAAAAATAGGAAGAATTTCACTTAAAAAGAAAAATATGAAACTCTTTGAAAAACATTAATCATCAAACATATATTATATTTTCAAGTAAAAGAACACACATTCTTAACAAATTTTACAAATAAAATAAAATAAATAACTTTTTTAATGAATAAACATTATAAAAAAAACATACAAACATTAACTATCTATAACAAAAAAAAATTAACTAAAAAATAATATAAAACAACTCTCCATATGCTATGCAATTAAGACGAGAGATTTTATTTTTTTTTTACCTCTATTTTCAAAACAACTAAATAACACTGAAACAAATCAAATAAACTTCATTTATATTAATTTTTTTAAAAAAAAAGACAAAAACCACTACCCAATCATGTCAATATGTCATAATCAAAGTTGCGTGTGAGCGTGGCTCCATGTAATTATGATCAATATCAAAGCACCGACTTTTATGTATGAATCTTGTTCAACAACTATGTACGGTTTTTATGTTTTATCTTTATTAACTTGAATTGATTTTGGGTATATTTTTATTCTTTTTTAAAAATATATTTTTATTGATATGAGAAATCTATATAATTTTGCTAAAATAAAGTATATATCGTATTTAAAAATCAATAAATGTTTATAATGTATATGAAAGTCTTTTAAAATGAAAGTATCTAAAAGTCGTTTGAAATGAAAATCTATAAAAGTCTTTTAAAATGAAAGTCTATAAAAAAATTTCATAATTCTGTAAAGTTCATAAAAGTCTATGAAATCTGTAAAAGTCATCAACTTAAAAGAATCACTAAAAGTCTTTTGAAATTGTAATTAAATACATTTTCCTAGACTCTAGTCTGTTGGTAATTAAGCTTCTCGTACCCACAACAACAAATTTATAAATTTAAGAAGTATCTTATTCTCAATTTGTATATATACGGTAAATGTTATCCTATTATAAATTTATGTTACATATTGACTTTGAATCGAATCTCATAAAAAAAAAAAACCATATAAGATTCTGTATCTCAAGGGAAAAATATATTCCTAATTGTAAAACTGATAAAAATATATTACTAATTGCACTCTATCTTTTTCTTTCCCAATTTCTGTATTGGATTGTTTAAAAATTTTGATTGAGTAGTAGTCAACGTAGAAAAAAACTTCGACCCAATAAAATTAGAAACGACTAGGCATTAGGTAACTACATAATTGTTTTCCTCGTGATAAATGATTAAATTCGCTTTCAAATTTACAATGTTGCTTTCATATGCATGCTTTTTCTTTTTTCAGTTTTATGGGAACGGATATTGACTCTTATAAAATTTATTAATACACTCATTTTTATAAGTATACTCATATCTAAAATTTAAAAAATGAATATTACTATAAGCACGCATCCTAATGTCAATAATATCATCATTAAAATAAGTATTTAATTTAATACATATTATTTATAAATACTCTTAAATTATTATAAATTATTACCACACTTAATTTATAAAAAAAATCATATTATTTTTGGAATCAAATCCTCGTAAGTTTTTTTTAATAAAAAAATATAGTTGAAGATATTGGTATAATTAATGAGTATATATAATATTTCATTTATTCTTAATTAAAGTAATTTGTCCTTATTGGTAAATTGTTATTGCGATATTTTTGTAATTAATTTTTTTAATAAAATATGGGTGTACTAATAAGTTTTATGGGTGTCAATATCAACACCCAAGTTTTGTATATAATAAAAAATTATATTTATTCTATTAATAATTCAATAAAAAGTTATTTATATTTTTAATAAATAAATATAATATTGTATTCACTTTTCAAATATTAACATGTATCCTTTTTTCAAAAAAAAAATATGTATCCTAAAATAATATATTTCTTTATTTATATATTATTACGTACTGCTAAATACATTATTTATTGAAGGTATTAAAGAGATTCTAGTACGTGTTTACTTAAAAATTAAGAATCAAATTAAATATTTGAGAAGAGTTGTAAATTTAAAATATTGTTAATGGATTAATTAATAACATAAGTCGCAAACATATAGAAAAACTTCATCTATATATGGAATTCTAAAATAATTAATGAAAGTGGTATTAAGTATTTTTCATCAAAACCAAAAAAAAATCAACTTGTATCAAGTATAGTAAATTTTTACTCGACAAGACATAAAAATAGTCACCAACAGGCCAACAGGCCAACAGGCTATACCAAAAAAAAATGCTTACAATGAATTATTATTAAAAATAATTGTTTTAAATTTCAGTTGAGAATATTTAAAAAAAAATTAAGATAGTAATCAAACATCGATGTTTTTTCATTCCGGTAAAACTTGAAAAAGTATATAAATGAAATATAATAATGTGTAAGTACACAAACAAATACTCTCTATTGTATTGTCTTGTCAAAGTTATACCTTAGATGTATATTGGTTTAAGTTTTACATTTGACCATTAAATCTTAAAGTATAGAAGATTTCTCGTGTATAATGTAATTTACGTTTAGAATCGTAATTATATCTGTACGGAATTAATGTAAAAAATAATGTTAAACTTATGTGTTAAAGGTATAGGTTAACCTTCTCTGAGACACAGGTTAGAAAAGAAAAATGTACTGTTTCCACAGTCAGCAATCCACGTGTTTGGCCGATAGCAGCCCACTAAATAATTAGATTCTCACCATTTCTCTGTCCAATTTTTCTTCTTTTGATTAGGAGCAGGGCGGTTTGCCTATTGGTCACCTTCTTAAAGTTATCTTCAATTATTATTATTATTATTACACACTTGCATACAATTTTATCTATAAAACGACAACCATTAACGCCCGATTGTTGGAAAATATGAAGACGAACTTCAATTGTACGGTAGAAAACGAAAGCAAGGTAGCAGCCTCTTCAAACCCAACACAATAAGCCGATCGAAAGTAAAACATGTACAGCTCAGATTGTTGAATTTTTTTCACACCCACGTTGAAATCATGTACTTCCTAGACTCTAGTCCGTTGGTAATTAAGCTCCTCGTATAGTCGTACCCATATCAATAAATTTATAAATTTAAGAAGTATCTTATTCTCAATTTGTATATATATGGTAAATATTATCGTATTATAAATTTATGTTACATAATAACTTTGAATCGAATCGAATCTCATAAAAAAAAACATATAAGATTATGTACCTAAAGGGGAAAATATATTCCTATTTGTATAACTGATAGAGTGATAGCACTCTATCTTTTTCTTTCCCAATTTCTTTATTGGATTGTTTAAAATTTTTGATTGAGTAGTAAACATGATGCCGGTTCAGTTTGAATCGGCGAACCGAACCGGAACCGATTTTTTCGGTTCTGGTTCCGGTTATCGTTTTTGAGGAATCGTTCGGTTCGAACCAGACCGGAACCGGCGGTTCGATTCCGGTTCGAACCGGGCGGTTCCAACATTTTTATTTTTAATTTTTAATTTTTTTTAAAATTGGTTGTAAGATGGATTTATTTATTTTATTTTATTTTACAGGGTGACCCAATAAAATGTATTTATAAATTACAATTTTACATGGTTAAATTTTTTATGAAATAAGATTAAAAAAAACGAACCTGTGGAACCGTCGGAACCGAAACCATAACCGACGTCATATCTATTATGTAGTAGTCAACATAGAAAAAACTTGGCCCAATAAAATTAAAAACGACTAGGCAATTAGGCATTAGGTAACTACCCAATTGTTTTCCTCGTGATAAATGTTTAAATTCGCTTTCAAATTTACAATGTTACTTTTATATGCATGCTTTTTTTTTTGAAGTTTCATCGTAAGGATATTGACTCTTATAATCATAAAATTTATTAGTATATTTATTTTTATAAGTATATTTATATCTAAAATTTAAAAAATAAATATTAATATAAGCATGTATGTTAATACCAATAATACCTTTGTTGAAATAAATATATTCATTTTAATACATATTATTTATAAGCACTTTTAAATTATTATGACACCAAGTTTATAAAAAAAAATCATATTATTTTTGGAATCAAATCTTCTTTTAATAATGGTCCAATTTACTTTTGAAACTATCTCGAATGTAGGAACCTTATAAAAGGGAATATTTGGAACCGTATATGAGGTCAAGAGATTTTCAATTTAGAATTGATGTAGGACAATTGGCTTTGGACTTTGAAGAAGAGATGGATAGAAAATTGTCCAAAAGAGGTGTTTCAAAGAAACGGGCATAACGTTTCTCTCGGTTGTCAGATTTCCTATTATAATATGTTTTCGGAAAGGGTTTTCAGAGCTCCATAGCAAAACAACCGGGACTCGCCCGGTTGACGTCATTTACTCCCTCAACAGAGCTGTTTAAGTTAGGTTATCGGGCATCCGAAGATTTTCGTGTTTTAATTTGTTTTTCGTTTTTTTTATTTAGATGAGGATATTTTAGTCTTTACTATTTTT
Organism: Dipteronia sinensis; assembly: GCA_033220585.1. Classification (NCBI taxonomy): domain Eukaryota; kingdom Viridiplantae; phylum Streptophyta; class Magnoliopsida; order Sapindales; family Sapindaceae; genus Dipteronia; species Dipteronia sinensis. The sequence continues at coordinate 3,536,131 of CM065638.1, read as the reverse complement.
AGGGTTTTCTGAGCCTATTTAAGGCTTTTGTTATCAGTTTCGAGATATTCAATAAATTTTACAATTTGGTTTCAGTTTTTTTTTTCTAGTGGATTCCAGTTTATGTTCTGGTAGGGTTACGCTTGTGATCCTAGAACTTTCGTTCTGCGTCAATTGGTATCAGAGCAGAGAGATTTGCCTTGTGTGATGGCCAACAACGAAGCAGGAAGAGTTAACCCTGACGACCCTGGTCGAAGGGATACAGATATATGGGCAGCGATTGACGAACAACGACAATCGATGGCGAGGCTGGAGACCATGATGCGGTAACTGATGGCGCAGCCGCCTAATCTCAACGCCCCTGTCCCTACCCCTGCCAACAGAGAAGGAGTCGAGGGAGTTGCCATTGGCCGTCCTGGAGGTAGACGACCTCCTAGAGCGGCGAGACACAAGCAGTTCGAAGAATGGAGCGATAACGATTCTGAAGAGGATTTCATGGGTTACCAAGGAGATCAACGATTGAACCCAAATCAACCTGGTTATCGGATCTGTGCAGACATACCACTGTTCCATGGAAAGTTGCAGATTGAAGAGTTCTTGGACTGGATTTCAGAGGTTGAGAGATTCTTCGAGTTTGCTGAGGTAACAGAAGAACGTTAAGTCAAATTAGTAGCGTACAAGTTGAGAAGCGGGGCTGCTGTTTGGTGGGAGAAATTACAGATGGATAGACGACGACAAGGCAAAGTTCCTATACGATCCTGGAGGCGAATGAAACAACTTATGATGAGCAGATTTTTACCTCATGACTATGAACAATTTATTTTTCAGAGTTATCAGAATTGTGTTCAGGGTAACAAAACCGTTGCGGATTATACTGAGGAGTGGTCCAGACTCTCAGTTCGTAACAACCTCAATGAGACAGAGGGACAGCAGGTTTCAAGATATTTGGGGGGTTTAAAGTTGACCATTCGAGACAAAATTGGGTTGTAAGTCGTGTGGACAGTAGATGAGGCGCACAACATGGCCTTGAAAGCGGAGTTAATGGAAAAACCACCCAATCGTTTTTCCCATTACAAGAAGGACATGGGTGAGTCATCCAACACAGCCGCGAACATGAGTAGATTTTCACCAAGTGATGGACAGGGTTAGGCTAAAAATACTGCAGATCAAAGGGGTTTGGGTCCAAGTAACAATTTTGGCGGGTCACGACCAACTGCAGCAGCAGCAATAGGTACAAAAGAAACCCCGCGAGGAGCGCCCAATCCATACAGTAGACCAGGCGGTATGAAGTGTTACAGGTGCGGCCAACCTGGCCACCGTTCAAATGAATGCCCAGCACGGAAATCGGTGAATTTCGTAGATGCTGAAGAAGATGAAGAACAGAATTTTGAAGATAAGGGAAACATGGACTAGTTCTTAGAAGGTGCAGAAATTGTGGAGGAACAGGGGGAGCCGGTAAACTGTGTGATTCAGCGAGTCATGTGTGTAACAAAATTGGAGGGTTTATCGCAACGAAACACTATTTTCAAGACTTGTTGCAGTGTGCAAGGAAAGGTTTGTGATGTGATTGTCGATAGCGGGAGTTGTGAGAATTTTGTGTCCAGAAATTGGTAGAACATCTGAATCTGCGTACAGAGAAACATCCCAAGCCTTATGCGATTGGGTGGATTGAAAAAGGGACCCAAGGCGAACGTGACAGAGTTGTGCAAAGTTCCAATTTCGATTGGGCAATACTACCGGGAAGATGTGGCATGTGATGTAGTCGACATGGATGCTGGTCACGTATTACTGGGACGTCCTTGGCAGTTTGATGTGGACATAACCTACAGAGGACGTGACAATGTTTGTGTTTTCAATTGGGGTGGCAGGAGAATTGCGATGGTTCCGAAACGGAGTTCAGTAGGGAGTTCAACTAAAGCCACGGTAAATGAGCAGTCTTTAGTCACTTTAATCACGACTGTAACTGATTTAGAAGCTGAGATTAAGGAGGCACAAGAGGTACATGTTGTAGTGGTGCGGGCTTTAGTGACAGAAGGCAAAGAAGAGCAAAGAATTGTAGTGCCCGAGAAGGTGCAGACCATGCTTACTGAATTTAGTGATTTGGTGACAGAAGACTTACCGGATGACCCTCCACCGTTGAGAGATATTCAGCACCAGATTGATTTAGTTCCGGGAGCAAGCTTACCGAATTTACCACACTATCGGATGAGTCCTAAGGAGAATCAGATTTTACAGGAAAAAGTGGATGAGTTAATGAAGAAGGGATTCATTCGAGAGAGCATGAGTCCATGCGCTGTTCCCACATTACTTACTCCGAAGAAAGATGGCAGTTGGAGGATTGTGTGTGGATAGTCGCGCGATTAACAAGATAACTGTCAGGTACAGCTTTCCCATTCCGAGATTGGATGACATGCTAGATATGTTGGAGGGGTCGAAATTATTCTCCAAAATCGACCTGAGGAGCAGGTATCATCAGATTCGGGTCAAACCTGGGGATGAATGGAAGACAGCTTTCAAAACTAAGGATGGGCTGTATGAGCGGTTGGTGATGCCTTTCGGACTGTCCAATACGCCGAGCACTTTCATGCGGCTTATGAACCAGGTATTGCAGCCTTTCATTGGAAAATATGTAGTCATTTATTTCGACGATATATTGATTTACAGCCGTAATGAGGAAGACCACATAGAGCACCTGCGAGCTGTGTTAGAGGTATTGTTAAACAACAAATTGTTTATCAACTTTAAAAAATGCAGTTGGATGACAGCGCGGTTACTATTCTTTGGATATGTGGTCAGTTCGGACGGAATTTTGGTGGATGAAGAAAAGATTAGAGTCATTCGTGATTGGCCTACACCGAAGACAGTTGGAGAGGTGAAGGGTTTTCATGGGTTGGCGACGTTTTACCGTCTATTTGTGCGGGATTTTAGTAGTATTGTGGCCCCTATTACAGAGTGTCTGAAAAAGGGAAAGTTTCAGTGTAGTGAGGCAGCCGAAACAGCCTTCGCAGTCATCAAAGAAAAACTGTGCACCACTCTTGTTCTTACTCTACCCAGTTTTGAGAAGTTATTCGAAGTGGAAGGTGATGCTAGTGGAGTCGGGATTGGAGCAGTGTTGTCACAAGAGAAGAAACCAGTGGCGTTTTTTAGTGAAAAGCTGAGTGATGCGCGGCGAAAATGGAGTACCTATGATCAGGAATTCTATGCAATTATTCGTGCTCTAAAGAATTGGGAGCATTATCTAATTCAGCGCGAGTTTATTCTTTACACTGATCATCAAGCTCTGAAGTACCTGAACAGCCAGAGAAGCTTAAGTAATATGCATGCTCGGTGGGCAACTTACTTACAGAAGTTTCCGTTTGTTTTGAAGCACAAGTCTGGGATGTTAAATAAGGTGGCTGACGCGCTGAGTCGGCGTGCAAGCTTATTGGTGACTATGCAGCAAGAGATTATTGGGTTTAAGTTTCTGAAAGAATTGTATTCTGATGATGAGGACTTTGGAGAGATATGGGGAAAGTGTGTTCTGAAACAGACTGATGGGGAGTTTCATATGACTGAGGGCTATTTGTTCTGTGGCAATCAGTTATGCATCCCGCGGAGCTCTCTGAGAGAGAAACTGATTCGAGAGTTGCATGGTGGTGGTTTGGGTGGTCACTTGGGACGTGACAAAACTATTAGTGGGGTATCCGAACGTTATTACTGGCCGCAGTTGAAACGCGATGTCGGTAATTATGTTCGCAAGTGTTACGTCTGTCAAACTTCTAAAGGACAAGCTCAAAATACGGGACTGTACATGCCACTACCTGTTCCGAATGCCATATGGGAGGATTTAGCAATGGACTTCGTTTTGGGCCTTCCACGAACTCAGCGTGGGGTGGATTCCGTGTTTGTTGTGGTTGACAGGTTTTCAAAAATGGGGCATTTTATACCTTGTCGGAAGACATCTGATGCATCATATGTGGCTCAATTGTTCTTTCGGGAGGTGGTTCGTTTACATGGTGTACCTCAGTCAATCACATCTGATAGGGACTCGAAGTTTTTTAGCCATTTTTGGGTGACATTGTGGCGACGGATGGATACCACTCTGAAGTTCAGTAGCACTGCGCATCCACAAACTGACGGACAGACAGAGAATCTAAACCGAACACTGGGGAATTTAATTCGGAGTATCTGTGAGGATAAGCCAAAACAGTGGGACGTGGCTCTGGCACAAGCTGAGTTTGCATATAACAATGTTGTTCATACTGCTACGGGTAAGTCTCCATTCGCTTTAGTGTATCGACAATCTCCTAAGCACTCGTTGGATCTGGCAAAGCTTCTTAGGGTCACTGGTATGAGTGTTGCTGCTGAGACTATGGCTGAGCAGGTTCGTGATGTTCAGGCTGAAGTGAAGGCACGGTTAGAGAAGAAGAATGCAAAGTATAAGGTTGCAGCAGATGTTAAAAGGCGTGAGAAGTTGTTTGCTGAGGGAGACCAGGTTATGGTGTTTTTACGTAAGGAGAGGTTCCCGGTTGGTACCTATAATAAGTTGAAGCCAAGGAAGTATGGACTGTACAAGGTGGTCAAGAAGATCAACAATAATGCATATGTGATCGACTTGCCTACTGATATGAACATTTCCCGAACTTTTAACGTAGCTGACCTTTATGAGTTTTGTGATGATGATGTTCCGCTCTATCCAGATTATAACTCGAGGTCGAGTTCTTCACAGGTGGGAGAGACTGATGTAGGACAATTGGCTTTGGACTTTGAAGAAGAGATGGATAGAAAATTGTCCAAAAGAGGTGTTTCAAAGAAACGGGCATAATATGTTTTCGGAAAGGGTTTTTAGAGCTCCATAGCAAGACAACCAGGGCTCGCCCGGTTGACGTCATTTACTCCCTCAACGGAGCTGTTTAAGTTAGGTTATCGGGCATCCGAAGATTTTCGTGTTTTAATTTGTTTTTCATTTTTTTTAATTTAGATGAGGATATTTTAGTCTTTACTGTTTTTAGGGTTTTCTGAGCCTATTTAAGGCTTTTGTTATCAGTTTCGAGATATTCAATAAATTTTACAATTTGGTTTCAGGTTTTTTTTCTGGTGGATTCCAGTTTATGTTCTGTTAGGGTTACGCTTGTGATCCTAGAACTTCCGTTCTGCGTCAAGAATTCTCTTATTTATACAGCTATCCTAAAAAAAAACTTATTAATATCTACAGTTATCGTTAAAAAAAAACTTATTGATAACTACGGCTATCGTTAAAAAAAATTGTTTATTGATAGAGTTCATAACTATACATAAAATAAAGGCAAAAATAATATGATAATTATGTGATGATGTGGAAGTTTGATACTTGAAATAAAATTAGAGTTTAATTAGGGTTTATCATAAAAATTAGAGTTTATCATATATTAGGGTTTATCATAAGTTTTTTTTTTTAAAAAGGTAAGTTTTTTTTTAATGAAGAAATATAGTTAAAGATATGAGTGTAATTAATGAGTGTAAGTTAAAGATATCTTTTTTCAAAAAACATAGATGTATCCTAAAATAATATATTTATTTATTTATATATTGTTACACACTGCTAAATACATTATTTATCATAGGTATTAAAGAGATTTTAGTACGTGTGCACTTAAAAAGTAAGAATCAAATTAAATATTTGAGAAGAGTTATAAATTTAAAATATTTTTAATGGATTAATAGCATAAGTCGCAAACATATAGAAAAACTTCATCTATGTATGTAATTCTAAAATAAATAATGGAAGTGGTATTAAGTATTTTTCATCAGAACCAAAAAAAATCAACTTGCATCGTAAATTTTTACTCGACAAGACATAAAAAATAGTTACCAACTTGTCTATACTAAAAAAAAAAAAAGAAGCTTATAATGAATTATTATTAAAAGTAATTGAGATAAATTTCAGTTGAGAATATTTAAAAAATAAAATTATAAGATTAATCAAACATCAAAGTTTTTGCATTCCGGTAAAACTTGCAAAAGTATATAAATGAAATATAATAATACTTACATAGAAAGATAAAGGCTCGAACTCTCTTATCGTATTGTTTGGTTAAAGTTATATCTTGGATATATATCGATTTAAATTTCACATTTTATCATTAAATTGTAAAGTATGGAAGATTTCTCATATGTGATGTGATTTACATTTTGAACCGTAAGTATATTTGTTAATCTAATTAGGTTTCGATAGAATTAATATAAAATATAATGTTAACTTGTGAGTTGAAGGTATAGGTTAACCGTCTCTAAGATACAATAAAAAAAGAAAAAGTACTGTTTCCACCATCAGCAACCCACGTGTTTGGCTGATAGCAGCCCACTAAATAATTAGATTCTCACAATAATTTCTCTCTGTCCAATTTTTCTTCTTTTGATTAGGAACAGTGTGCTATTGCCTATTGGTCACCTTCTTAAAGTTATCTTCAATTATTATTATTATTACACACTAATGAAAAAGTTATATATTATTTAATTTCTACTTACATACAATTTTATCTATAAAACGGCAACTATTAAGGCCCGATTATTGGAAAATATTATTTAATTGTACTTTAGAAATCGAAAGCAAGGTAGCAGCCTCTTCAAACCCAACACAATAAGCCGATCGAAAGTAAAACATGTACAGCTCAGATTGTTGAATTTGTTCACACTCACGTTGAAATCATTTTATTGAATTCAACAAAATGAATTCTTCTTTGATATGGTACAAGGGTACATACAACATCACGGTCAACCTCTCATTATCTAAAAGTAATTTTAAAAAAAATGATAAAAGGATTTTTTTTTTTTAAAGAACAAACTGAAATACAAATGGGGTAATTTTAGAAAAATCCATACTTTTTAGTGAAATGTCACATATTTATACGTTTTTGTTATATTAGCAACTTAAATCTCTTGTTTTTTAAAAATACATCACTATATTCTGTTTGATCAAAAAACTAATAGTTAACTCTAACTATATATAAGTACAATTTTACCCTTATCAAAATGATTTATTGAGTTTTAAAAATAAATAATATGAAAATAGTTTATAAAAATAAATAAACAAAAAAAATTTATTTTCTAAAAAAATAATGAAAAAAAAACTAATGGATTATGGAAAATATAAATTTAAAATAAATAATAAATTGAAAGTATTTTTTTTAAAATAAAATTATTTCAAAAAATAAAAAAGAATTTTTTTACGTAAATGGATCCCCACCTTTGGATTTGGATCGATCCAATGGTAGAGATCCATTTACCTTTGTTTAAAAAAAAACTATCTTTTTTATTTTTACAATTACTTTCTATTTTTTTGTTTTTTAAATTTATGGAAATACTTTCGATTTATTATTTATTTTAAATTTATATTTTCCATAATCCATTAGTTTTTTTTTCTTTTTTTAAATTTATTATTTTTCTTTTTTTAGAAAATAATTTTTTGTTGTTTATTTATTTTTAATACCATTTTAATATTATTTATTTTTGAAACTCAATAAATCATTTTGACAAGGGCAAAGTTATATATATATATATAGTTAGAGTTTACCATTAATATTTTGGTCAAATGGACTAAATTGATGTATTTTGAAAAAAAAAACAAGAGATTTAAGTTGCTAATATAACAAAGATATTTAAATAGGTGACATTTCATTAAAAAGTAGGGACTTTTAGTGAAATTACCCCAATACAAATTTATTTATTATTTGATACTTCAAAAAATTAAGCATATGAATATAATAAATGTATTAAGGCTTAATCCAAAGTTAAGCAGCCCACGTGTATAAGTTTTCCTATAGCAGCCCACTAAAAATATTACTATATTGACTTCTCATGCCCAATTCAAGCAGTGCTTTTGGTCCCCCATTAAAGTTATTTTCAAAATTATGATCAATTACAATTTATTCTTAAATTTTATAAATAATCCTTCATGTTCTTAAACAGGAAAGGAGCCAAACACCGGTAAGAAAGAAGACCAAACCAAACAGTTTTATTTTTCAAATGTCCCCCACCCACTTTCTAATAGACCCAACAAATATCTATTACCTAATTCCAATTTTACCCTTCATCTAACCCCTTTCATATGAGTGGGTTTTTGTAAAGACATCACCAACATCAAAATTTACTCTATATATATATATATAGTGACTCATCAAGATAAAAGTAGCGACTCTAAATTAATTAAACCTAACCATTGTACCACTAGTATAGGTATATTTAATTTTCTTTGAAAAAATATAGTAAATTAAACAAGTATAGAGCCTATTAGCAAGCAATTTGGGGCTTTGGGCAGATGATGCTTCTTCTATAAACTGCGTGCTTGTGAAGAACTTGTACTCATAATGCAAAAGAATATTGTTGTCCAAATGGATGTGAGATCTTTCGGAACTCAGAACCCGTGATATTTACTTCCACAATTGAGATATATATACTACAACAAAGGAGTGCATATTTAAACAACTGCCTGAGTTAACATGCTTCCAATATTCAATCAACCTACTAATGAAAATTTTTGATGTAAGAAGAGAAGTGTTTGATGAAATGCAAACTCTCTAAAAAATTTATATTCAATCAACCAACTACTGAAAATTTTCAATTCAATCACTAGTCTTATTTGATCTCCCATTCGAGTCATCATCAGTTAACACAAAAGTGATGATATTGGAGCCAAACAATATTGCTTACATACATACTTACATGGCAACCCTTTGGAATCTTCACAAAAACAGTTTTACAGACATGGATATTGCCAAGTTTGATTCACTTGACGTGGAAGAGGAGAGTAGCTAGTGCATATACTTATAAGGGGTATATGATTACTATAATAATTCTATATTTAGATCAGTCAGGAAAAAAAATTTAAGACCAAAGTTAAGTAATGTTATGGAACCGTTATGGAACCGGTTCCATAACTGGTTCCAGAACATTACGAAACTAAGCGTTTAACTAGTTTCTTAAACTTTGATTTTGAATATAGTTTTTTCACGACCGATCTGATTAAGAGAAACCCCCATAAAAGTAACTTTGAAAATTGAAAGTTAGGTTAAATGTAGGGTTGAGAAACTGTGTGACAAAGTGCTTGGGACAAAGAATCTAAAGGGAAGTCCCCACTCCCCATCAAGTGGTAGGTCACACATTTTGGATATTAACGATACGACATTTGATCTTTCACCTACGCTATGGCTACAATTTGTTTGGGAAGATTCATGCAAAAAGTAGACACTCAAAACCATGACAATAACAAAATTTTAATTTTTCAATACATTATATATATATATATATATTATTCTCGAATTTCATGGTCTGCGTAGCGCTCGCCATATCGCCGGACCCAATAGCGCCGGTGCAGTCAAATGAGGAAGGTGACCCTCAGTCTCCAAGTTCTCTAAGGTGGTCCGCCCACCTAAATGCTGCTTCAAATACTCAGCCGCTGATAATGGCACCGACAGGTCTCTGGCTGTCTGAATTATATGGCAGCGTACAGTTACTTGGCCGAGGACACCGCGTATATCAGTTCCAATTAAAGTACTGAGAACATGTCGTGATATGTCTGGCCTCATATTGAACAGAGTCCGCGTAAATTCTTGTATAGCTTCCGGCATGTCTGCTCCGATGGCTTCCGGTACGAAGCCATGGACCCATGCCCGATAGTTCAACTCCATTGCTTGGAACACGTGAACCGTGTCAAGTATCTCAATTCCCCCATTATAACCGTTGTCATTCACATACCTGTAAAATTTTCAGTTTAGTTAAATATTGTTACCATATCAGATATGATAATATATACGATCATTTACCTGGGGGAAGCACCAAAAAGAACGAGTTTAGTAAAGCGATCCGGGGAACGTATGGAAGCTAATATTCCAATCATGGCGGAGGCGGAGTGACCGATAAATGCACAGCGGTTGACATTGAGGGCATCGAGAATTTGTATCAGGTCATCTACGTAGGCGTCGATCGTAGAATACCTTGCGGAATCATATAATTCAGGATTAACCGTGCCAGCACAGGCAAGGTCGTAGAAGACAATGCGATAAATACCGTAGTTGAAATATGGAAGGATTTTTGTCCATATGGATTGATCAGTGCCTATGCCATGACCAAGCACAAGATAGTTATCTCCCTCGCCGATTACTCGGACGTTGAAATTTTGTATGATATTGGCGTTCATGATAGATGAGAGAGTTAGGATATAGAGGGAAAACAAATGGTTTTGGAGAGAAAGGAAAATAGAATTAATGTGAAGTAATTAAGTATAGAAGATGAGAGATTTGCTTGGATTTGCTATGTGTGATATTGGTTAACCGATGCAGATGGTGCTATTTATAAAGAACCGCTGCAAGATAAAAGAGTTGAAATTTTGAATGATATTGGCGTTCATGATAGATGAGAGAGTTATGATATAGAGGGAAAAAAATATTTTCGGAGAGAAAGGAAAATAGAATTAATGTGAAGTAATTGAGTATAGAAGATGACAGATTTGCTTGGATTTGCTATGTGTGATATTGGTGAACCGATGCAGATGGTGCTATTTATAGAGAGAATTGATGCAAGATAAAACAGCATCTTATGTGTATGTACGTTTTGATTGGGATGTGTTGTGGGATGACAAGTGAATTTAGATGCCGCATATACAGTATTGGAAAAGAAGATTATCAATTTATCATGATTCGTGATCAATATTGATTGCTTTTGAAATTGGATTGTCATGGCAATATAGTGTAAGATGAGTTGTCATAGTTTAATTAGTCTTCTTTTTTTTTCTTTTTTTTCTGTCGGGACCTAACAATTAAGAATATGCTCTTAGCTTTTGTATACTTTACATTAATATTTCACATTTTTTATCTCGTTTTATAGCATCCATGCATGCAGCTTTAAAGGGGAATTATGAGACTACAATTAACCAACCAAAACTTTAGATGGTAAATTGTATTAGAGCTTTAAAATTATTGTTCACTTAGTCACCTTCAATTCATTTTTATTATTAAGTAATCAAATTTGAGTGAGATTTATGTGATATGGTATGAATTCAAATTGATAAATAGTTAGTATTTCACGGTTCCTAAACACTCACGTTTTGAATTTAATGGTATAACTTGATAACTATCTAAATTGTTGACGAACAAGATGATGATTGCTTTAAAAGAGACAATAATCGAATTGGTTTACAACAACAGATGATTAGTATCAAACATGACAGTAGATATTTCATGCAGGGATCGATACCTAGAAGAAAAGTATCTCACACAACTTCTTGAACAATTGAGTTAATTATATGAGCAGATCAGAAAGTGACTTCAAACTGAAATTTGATTCAGTTGAGATTATAGGTAAGCACTTATTGTAATTTAATTTGTCAGTCAAGATACCCCATTGACCACACAAGAATGGGCTCGATCTCCGGCCAATTCTAATACATTATTGCTCTCTCAATTTTACTATTATTTATAACAAATATGGTATAACAACTTCATGGTTTGCTTTTTGATAAGCTTTTTCCATTTTTGTGTTTTTTCTTTTATTATTTTGTTCGTATACTTTTTTCTCTGCCATGCACTAGCATTTTTTATGTTAACGTTTTCATAGATTTTCTTGTATATGATCCATGCACATTGGGTTCATGTGAAAGATACCCTCCTAATTATAAACATTTTGCTTGTTTATAAAGGTTGGGCTCAAAAAATAAATAGCACTTTTTGGAGGTGGTATTTCAACAATGTCACTGCTTTAATAACTTATGTTTAAAAGGCACCTATTATGGTGAACGGACAAAAATACCCCCAATTGTTGTTCCACATCAACTTTCTTTTATTCAGTTTACAGTGACAAAGTTGTGAAGTAGAGAGAGAAAGTCCGGTTGAAACTCAGGCAATCACTTGAACGGTGACAGAGTGGCGCTATACAGATGCATTCGGGGGTCGAGCTCCCCGCCGAGCTCGCGGTGGTCGAGCTGCCCGGTCAGCTCGCGGGGGGGCAGGGGGCAGCGCCCCCGAACTTTTTTTTTTAGTTCATAAAAAAGCTCGGAGCTTTTATGAAAATGCTCGGAAAAAGCTCGGAAAACGCTCGGATGAAAAAGCTCGGATGAAAAAGCTCGGAGCTGTTATGAAAAAGCTCGGGGCTTTTATGAAAAAGCTCGGAGCTGTTATGAAAAAGCTCGGGGCTTTTATGAAAAAGCTCGGATGAAAAAGCTCGGAGCTGTTATGAAAAAGCTCGGGGCTTTTATGAAAAAGCTCGGATGAAAAAGCTCGGAGCTTTTATGAAAAAGCTCGGGGCTTTTATGAAAAAGCTCGGGGCTTTTATGAAAAAGCTCGGGGCTTTTATGAAAAAGCTCGGAGCTGTTATGAAAAGCTCGGGGCTTTTATGAAAAAGCTCGGAGCTGTTATGAAAAAGCTCGGGGCTTTTATGAAAAAGCTCGGGGCTTTTATGAAAAAGCTCGGGGCTTTTATGAAAAAGCTCGGAGCTGTTATGAAAAAGCTCGGGGCTTTTATGAAAAAGCTCGGAGCTGTTATGAAAAAGCTCGGGGCTTTTATGAAAAAGCTCGGATGAAAAAGCTCGGAGCTGTTATGAAAAAGCTCGGGGCTTTTATGAAAAAGCTCGGATGAAAAAGCTCGGAGCTTTTATGAAAAAGCTCGGGGCTTTTATGAAAAAGCTCGGGGCTTTTATGAAAAAGCTCGGGGCTTTTATGAAAAAGCTCGGAGCTGTTATGAAAAAGCTCGGGGCTTTTATGAAAAAGCTCGGAGCTTTTATGAAAAAGCTCGGGCTTTTATGAAAAAGCTCGGATGAAAAGCTCGGAGCTTTTATAAAAACGCTCGGATGAAAAAGCTCGGGGCTTTATGAAAAAGCTCGGATGAAAAAGCTCGGAGCTTTTATAAAAACGCTCGGATGAAAAAGCTCGGAGCTGTTATGAAAAAGCTCGGGGCTTTTATGAAAAAGCTCGGAGCTGTTATGAAAAAGCTCGGGGCTTTTATGAAAAAGCTCGGAGCTGTTATGAAAAAGCTCGGGGCTTTTATGAAAAAGCTCGGATGAAAAAGCTCGGAGCTGTTATGAAAAAGCTCGGGGCTTTTATGAAAAAGCTCGGATGAAAAAGCTCGGAGCTTTTATGAAAAAGCTCGGGGCTTTTATGAAAAAGCTCGGGGCTTTTATGAAAAAGCTCGGGGCTTTTATGAAAAAGCTCGGAGCTGTTATGAAAAAGCTCGGGGCTTTTATGAAAAAGCTCGGAGCTGTTATGAAAAAGCTCGGGGCTTTTATGAAAAAGCTCGGGGCTTTTATGAAAAAGCTCGGGCTTTTATGAAAAAGCTCGGAGCTGTTATGAAAAAGCTCGGGGCTTTTATGAAAAAGCTCGGAGCTGTTATGAAAAAGCTCGGGGCTTTTATGAAAAAGCTCGGATGAAAAAGCTCGGAGCTGTTATGAAAAAGCTCGGGGCTTTTATGAAAAAGCTCGGATGAAAAAGCTCGGAGCTTTTATGAAAAAGCTCGGGGCTTTTATGAAAAAGCTCGGGGCTTTTATGAAAAAGCTCGGGGCTTTTATGAAAAAGCTCGGAGCTGTTATGAAAAGCTCGGGGCTTTTATGAAAAAGCTCGGAGCTTTTATGAAAAAGCTCGGGCTTTTATGAAAAGCTCGGATGAAAAAGCTCGGAGCTTTTATAAAAACGCTCGGATGAAAAAGCTCGGGGCTTTTATGAAAAAGCTCGGATGAAAAAGCTCGGAGCTTTTATAAAAACGCTCGGATGAAAAAGCTCGGAGCTGTTATGAAAAAGCTCGGGGCTTTTATGAAAAAGCTCGGAGCTGTTATGAAAAAGCTCGGGGCTTTTATGAAAAAGCTCGGAGCTGTTATGAAAAGCTCGGGGCTTTTATGAAAAAGCTCGGATGAAAAAGCTCGGAGCTGTTATGAAAAAGCTCGGGGCTTTTATGAAAAAGCTCGGATGAAAAAGCTCGGAGCTTTTATGAAAAAGCTCGGGGCTTTTATGAAAAAGCTCGGGGCTTTTATGAAAAAGCTCGGGGCTTTTATGAAAAAGCTCGGAGCTGTTATGAAAAAGCTCGGGGCTTTTATGAAAAAGCTCGGAGCTGTTATGAAAAAGCTCGGGGCTTTTATGAAAAAGCTCGGGGCTTTTATGAAAAAGCTCGGGGCTTTTATGAAAAAGCTCGGAGCTGTTATGAAAAAGCTCGGGGCTTTTATGAAAAAGCTCGGAGCTGTTATGAAAAAGCTCGGGGCTTTTATGAAAAAGCTCGGATGAAAAAGCTCGGAGCTGTTATGAAAAAGCTCGGGGCTTTTATGAAAAAGCTCGGATGAAAAAGCTCGGAGCTTTTATGAAAAAGCTCGGGGCTTTTATGAAAAAGCTCGGGGCTTTTATGAAAAAGCTCGGGGCTTTTATGAAAAAGCTCGGAGCTGTTATGAAAAAGCTCGGGCTTTTATGAAAAAGCTCGGAGCTTTTATGAAAAAGCTCGGGGCTTTTATGAAAAAGCTCGGATGAAAAGCTCGGAGCTTTTATAAAAAACGCTCGGATGAAAAAGCTCGGGGCTTTTATGAAAAAGCTCGGATGAAAAAGCTCGGAGCTTTTATAAAAACGCTCGGATGAAAAAGCTCGGAGCTGTTATGAAAAAGCTCGGGGCTTTTATGAAAAAGCTCGGAGCTGTTATGAAAAAGCTCGGGGCTTTTATGAAAAAGCTCGGAGCTGTTATGAAAAAGCTCGGGGCTTTTATGAAAAGCTCGGATGAAAAAGCTCGGAGCTGTTATGAAAAAGCTCGGGCTTGTATGAAAAAGCGCGGAATGAAAAAGCTCGGAGCTTTATGAAAAAGCTCGTGGCTTTTATGAAAAAGCTCGGGCTTTTAGTGAAAAGCTCGGGCTTTTATGAAAAAAGCTCGGAGCTGTTATGAAAAGCTCGGGGCTTTTTATGAAAAAGCTCGGAGCTGTTATGAAAAAGCTCGGGGCTTTTATGAAAAAGCTCGGGGCTTTTATGAAAAAGCTCGGGGCTTTTATGAAAAAGCTCGGCGCTGTATGAAAAGCTCGGGGCTTTTTGAAAAGCTCGGAGCTGTTATGAAAAAGCTCGGGGGCTTTTATGAAAAAGCTCGGATGAAAAAGCTCGGAGCTGTTATGAAAAGATCGGGGCTTTGTATGAAAAAGCGCGGATGAAAAAGCTCGGAGCTTTTATGAAAAAGCTCGGGGCTTATGAAAAGCCTCGGGGCGTTTATGAAAAAGCTCGGGCTTTTATGAAAAAGCTCGGGCTTTTATGAAAAAGCTCGGAGCTGTTATGAAAAAGCTCGGGGCTTTTATGAAAAAGCTCGGAGCTTTTATGAAAAAGCTCGGGGCTTTTATGAAAAAGCTCGGATGAAAAAGCTCGGAGCTTTATAAAAACGCTCGGATGAAAAAGCTCGGGGGCTTTTATGAAAAAGCTCGGAATGAAAAAGCTCGGAGCTTTTATAAAACGCTCGGATGAAAAAGCTCGGAGCTGTTATGAAAAAGCTCGGGGCTTTTATGAAAAAGCTCGGAGCTGTTATGAAAAAGCTCGGGGGCTTTTATGAAAAGCTCGGAGCTGTTATGAAAAAGCTCGGGGCTTTTATGAAAAAGCTCGGATGAAAAAGCTCGGAGCTGTTATGAAAAAGCTCGGGGCTTTTATGAAAAAGCTCGGATTGAAAAAGCTCGGAGCTTTATGAAAAAGCTCGGAGCTTTTATGAAAAAGCTCGGGGCTTTTATGAAAAAGCTCGGGGCTTTTATGAAAAAGCTCGGAGCTGTTATGAAAAAGCTCGGGGCTTTTATGAAAAAGCTCGGAGCTGTTATGAAAAAGCTCGGGGCTTTTATGAAAAAGCTCGGGGCTTTTATGAAAAAGCTCGGGGCTTTTATGAAAAAGCTCGGAGCTGTTATGAAAAGCTCGGGGCTTTATGAAAAGCTCGGAGCTGTTATGAAAAAGCTCGGGGCTTTTATGAAAAAGCTCGGATGAAAAAGCTCGGAGCTGTTATGAAAAAGCTCGGGGCTTTTATGAAAAAGCTCGGATGAAAAAGCTCGGAGCTTTATGAAAAAGCTCGGGGCTTTTATGAAAAAGCTCGGGGCTTTTATGAAAAAGCTCGGGGCTTTTATGAAAAAGCTCGGAGCTGTTATGAAAAAGCTCGGGGCTTTTATGAAAAAGCTCGGAGCTTTTATGAAAAAGCTCGGGGCTTTTATGAAAAAGCTCGGATGAAAAAGCTCGGAGCTTTTATAAAAACGCTCGGATGAAAAAGCTCGGGGCTTTTATGAAAAGCTCGATGAAAAAGCTCGGAGCTTTATAAAAAACGCTCGGATGAAAAAGCTCGGAGCTGTTATGAAAAGCTCGGGGCTTTTATGAAAAAGCTCGGAGCTGTTATGAAAAAGCTCGGGGCTTTTATGAAAAAGCTCGGAGCTGTTATGAAAAGCTCGGGGCTTTTATGAAAAAGCTCGGATAAAAGCTCGGAGCTGTTATGAAAAAGCTCGGGGCTTTTTATGAAAAAGCTCGGATGAAAAAGCTCGGAGCTTTTAATGAAAAAGCTCGGGGCTTTTATGAAAAAGCTCGGGGCTTTTATGAAAAAGCTCGGGGCTTTATGAAAAGCTCGGAGCTGTTATGAAAAAGCTCGGGCTTTTATGAAAAAGCTCGGAGCTGTTATGAAAAAAGCTCGGGGCTTTTATGAAAAAGCTCGGGGCTTTTATGAAAAAGCTCGGGGCTTTATGAAAAAGCTCGGAGCTGTTATGAAAAAGCTCGGGGCTTTTATGAAAAAGCTCGGAGCTGTTATGAAAAAGCTCGGGGCTTTTATGAAAAAGCTCGGATGAAAAAGCTCGGAGCTGTTATGAAAAGCTCGGGGCTTTTATGAAAAAGCTCGGATGAAAAAGCTCGAGCTTTTATGAAAAGCTCGGGGCTTTTATGAAAAAGCTCGGGCTTTTATGAAAAGCTCGGGGCTTTTATGAAAAAGCTCGGAGCTTATGAAAAGCTCGGGGCTTTTATGAAAAAGCTCGGAGCTTTATGAAAAGCTCGGGGCTTTATGAAAAAGCTCGGATGAAAAAGCTCGGAGCTTTTATAAAAACGCTCGATGAAAAAGCTCGGGCTTTATGAAAAAAGCTCGATGAAAAGCTCGGAGCTTTTTGAAAAAGCTCGGGGCTTTTATGAAAAAAGCTCGGGGCTTTATGAAAAAGCTCGGGGCTTTTATGAAAAAGCTCGGAGCTGTTATGAAAAAAGCTGGGGCTTTTATGAAAAAAGCTCGGAGCTGTTATGAAAAAGCTAGGGCTTTTATGAAAAAGCTCGGGGCTTTTATGAAAAAGCTCGGGCTTTATGAAAAAGCTCGGAGCTGTTATGAAAAAGCTCGGGGCTTTTATGAAAAAGCTCGGAGCTGTTATGAAAAAGCTCGGGGCTTTTATGAAAAAGCTCGGATGAAAAAGCTCGGAGCTGTTATGAAAAAGCTCGGGGCTTTTATGAAAAAGCTCGGATGAAAAAGCTCGGAGCTTTTATGAAAAAGCTCGGGGCTTTATGAAAAAGCTCGGGGCTTTTATGAAAAAGCTCGGGCTTTTATGAAAAAGCTCGGAGCTGTTATGAAAAAGCTCGGGGCTTTTATGAAAAGCTCGGAGCTTTTATGAAAAAGCTCGGGCTTTTATGAAAAAGCTCGGATGAAAAAGCTCGGAGCTTTATAAAAACGCTCGGATGAAAAAGCTCGGGGCTTTTATGAAAAAAGCTCGGATGAAAAAGCTCGGAGCTTTTATAAAAACGCTCGGATGAAAAAGCTCGGAGCTGTTATTGAAAAAGCTCGGGGCTTTTATGAAAAGCTCGGAGCTGTTATGAAAAAGCTCGGGGCTTTTATGAAAAAGCTCGGGAGCTGTTATGAAAAGCTCGGGGCTTTTATGAAAGCTCGATGAAAAAGCTCGGAGCTGTTATGAAAAAGCTCGGGGCTTTTATGAAAAGCTCGGATGAAAAAAGCTCGGAGCTTTTATGAAAAAAGCTCGGGGCTTTTATGAAAAAGCTCGGGGCTTTTATGAAAAAGCTCGGGGCTTTTATGAAAAAGCTCGGAGCTGTTTATGAAAAAGCTCGGGGCTTTTATGAAAAAGCTCGGAGCTGTTATGAAAAAGCTCGGGGCTTTATGAAAAAGCTCGGGGCTTTTATGAAAAAGCTCGGGGCTTTTATGAAAAAGCTCGGAGCTGTTATGAAAAAGCTCGGGGCTTTTATGAAAAAGCTCGGAGCTGTTATGAAAAAGCTCGGGGCTTTATGAAAAAGCTCGGATGAAAAAGCTCGGAGCTGTTATGAAAAAGCTCGGGGCTTTTATGAAAAAGCTCGGATGAAAAAGCTCGGAGCTTTTTATGAAAAAGCTCGGGGCTTTTATGAAAAAGCTCGGGGCTTTATGGAAAAAGCTCGGGGCTTTATGAAAAAGCTCGGAGCTGTTATGAAAAAGCTCGGGGCTTTTATGAAAAAGCTCGGAGCTTTTATGAGAAAAGCTCGGGGCTTTTATGAAAAAGCTCGGATGAAAAAGCTCGGAGCTTTTATAAAAAACGCTCGGATGAAAAAGCTCGGGGCTTTTATGAAAAAGGCTCGGATGAAAAAGCTCGGAGCTTTTATAAAAACGCTCGGATGAAAAAGCTCGGAGCTGTTATGAAAAAGATCGGGGCTTTTATGAAAAGCTCGGAGCTGTTATGAAAAAGCTCGGGGCTTTTATGAAAAAGCTCGGAGCTGTTATGAAAAAGGCTCGGGGCTTTTATGAAAAAGCTCGGATGAAAAAGCTCGGAGCTGTTATGAAAAAGCTCGGGGCTTTTATGAAAAAGCTCGGATGAAAAAGCTCGGAGCTTTTATGAAAAAGCTCGGGGCTTTTATGAAAAAGCTCGGGGCTTTTATGAAAAAGCTCGGGGCTTTTATGAAAAAGCTCGGAGCTGTTATGAAAAAGCTCGGGGCTTTTATGAAAAAGCTCGGAGCTGTTATGAAAAAGCTCGGGGCTTTTATGAAAAAGCTCGGGGCTTTTATGAAAAAGCTCGGGGCTTTTATGAAAAAGCTCGGAGCTGTTATGAAAAAGCTCGGGGCTTTTATGAAAAAGCTCGGAGCTGTTATGAAAAAGCTCGGGGCTTTTATGAAAAAGCTCGGATGAAAAAGCTCGGAGCTGTTATGAAAAAGCTCGGGGCTTTTATGAAAAAGCTCGGATGAAAAAGCTCGGAGCTTTTATGAAAAGCTCGGGGCTTTTATGAAAAGCTCGGGGCTTTTATGAAAAAGCTCGGGGCTTTTATGAAAAAGCTCGGAGCTGTTATGAAAAAGCTCGGGGCTTTTATGAAAAAGCTCGGAGCTTTTATGAAAAAGCTCGGGGCTTTTATGAAAAAGCTCGGATGAAAAAGCTCGGAGCTTTTATAAAAACGCTCGGATGAAAAAGCTCGGGGCTTTTATGAAAAAGCTCGGATGAAAAAGCTCGGAGCTTTTATAAAAACGCTCGGATGAAAAAGCTCGGAGCTGTTATGAAAAAGCTCGGGGCTTTATGAAAAAGCTCGGAGCTGTTATGAAAAAGCTCGGGGCTTTTATGAAAAAGCTCGGAGCTGTTATGAAAAAGCTCGGGGCTTTTATGAAAAAGCTCGGATGAAAAAGCTCGGAGCTGTTATGAAAAAGCTCGGGGCTTTTATGAAAAAGCTCGGATGAAAAAGCTCGGAGCTTTTATGAAAAAGCTCGGGGCTTTTATGAAAAAGCTCGGGGCTTTTATGAAAAAGCTCGGGGCTTTTATGAAAAAGCTCGGAGCTGTTATGAAAAAGCTCGGGGCTTTTATGAAAAAGCTCGGAGCTGTTATGAAAAAGCTCGGGGCTTTTATGAAAAAGCTCGGGGCTTTTATGAAAAAGCTCGGGGCTTTTATGAAAAAGCTCGGAGCTGTTATGAAAAGCTCGGGGCTTTTATGAAAAAGCTCGGAGCTGTTATGAAAAAGCTCGGGGCTTTTATGAAAAAGCTCGGATGAAAAAGCTCGGAGCTGTTATGAAAAAGCTCGGGGCTTTTATGAAAAAGCTCGGATGAAAAAGCTCGGAGCTTTTATGAAAAAGCTCGGGGCTTTTATGAAAAAGCTCGGGGCTTTTATGAAAAAGCTCGGGGCTTTTATGAAAAGCTCGGAGCTGTTATGAAAAAGCTCGGGGCTTTTATGAAAAAGCTCGGAGCTTTTATGAAAAAGCTCGGGGCTTTTATGAAAAAGCTCGGATGAAAAAGCTCGGAGCTTTTTATAAAAACGCTCGGATGAAAAGCTCGGGGCTTTATGAAAAAGCTCGGATGAAAAAGCTCGGAGCTTTTATAAAAACGCTCGGATGAAAAAGCTCGGAGCTGTTATGAAAAAGCTCGGGGCTTTTATGAAAAAGCTCGGAGCTGTTATGAAAAAGCTCGGGGCTTTTATGAAAAAGCTCGGAGCTGTTATGAAAAAGCTCGGGGCTTTTATGAAAAAGCTCGGATGAAAAGCTCGGAGCTGTTATGAAAAAGCTCGGGGCTTTTATGAAAAAGCTCGGATGAAAAAGCTCGGAGCTTTTATGAAAAAGCTCGGGGCTTTTATGAAAAAGCTCGGGGCTTTTATGAAAAAGCTCGGGGCTTTTATGAAAAGCTCGGAGCTGTTATGAAAAAGCTCGGGGCTTTTATGAAAAAGCTCGGAGCTGTTATGAAAAAGCTCGGGGCTTTTATGAAAAAGCTCGGGGCTTTTATGAAAAAGCTCGGGGCTTTATGAAAAAGCTCGGAGCTGTTATGAAAAAGCTCGGGGCTTTTATGAAAAAGCTCGGAGCTGTTATGAAAAAGCTCGGGGCTTTTATGAAAAAGCTCGGATGAAAAAGCTCGGAGCTGTTATGAAAAGCTCGGGCTTTTATGAAAAAGCTCGGATGAAAAAGCTCGGAGCTTTTATGAAAAAGCTCGGGGCTTTTATGAAAAAGCTCGGGGCTTTTATGAAAAAGCTCGGGGCTTTTATGAAAAAGCTCGGAGCTGTTATGAAAAAGCTCGGGGCTTTTATGAAAAAGCTCGGAGCTTTTATGAAAAAGCTCGGGGCTTTTATGAAAAAGCTCGGATGAAAAAGCTCGGAGCTTTTATAAAAACGCTCGGATGAAAAAGCTCGGGGCTTTTATGAAAAAGCTCGGATGAAAAAGCTCGGAGCTTTTATAAAAACGCTCGGATGAAAAAGCTCGGAGCTGTTATGAAAAAGCTCGGGGCTTTTATGAAAAAGCTCGGAGCTGTTATGAAAAAGCTCGGGGCTTTTATGAAAAAGCTCGGAGCTGTTATGAAAAAGCTCGGGGCTTTTATGAAAAAGCTCGGATGAAAAAGCTCGGAGCTGTTATGAAAAAGCTCGGGGCTTTTATGAAAAAGCTCGGATGAAAAAGCTCGGAGCTTTTATGAAAAAGCTCGGGGCTTTTATGAAAAAGCTCGGGGCTTTTATGAAAAAGCTCGGGGCTTTTATGAAAAAGCTCGGAGCTGTTATGAAAAAGCTCGGGGCTTTTATGAAAAAGCTCGGAGCTTTTATGAAAAAGCTCGGGGCTTTTATGAAAAAGCTCGGATGAAAAAGCTCGGAGCTTTTATAAAAACGCTCGGATGAAAAAGCTCGGGGCTTTTATGAAAAAGCTCGGATGAAAAAGCTCGGAGCTTTTATAAAAACGCTCGGATGAAAAAGCTCGGAGCTGTTATGAAAAAGCTCGGGGCTTTTATGAAAAAGCTCGGAGCTGTTATGAAAAAGCTCGGGGCTTTTATGAAAAAGCTCGGATGAAAAAGCTCGGAGCTTTTATGAAAAAGCTCGGGGCTTTTATGAAAAAGCTCGGGCTTTTATGAAAAAGCTCGGGGCTTTTATGAAAAAGCTCGGAGCTGTTATGAAAAAGCTCGGGGCTTTTATGAAAAAGCTCGGAGCTTTTATGAAAAAGCTCGGGGCTTTTATGAAAAAGCTCGGATGAAAAAGCTCGGAGCTTTTATAAAAACGCTCGGATGAAAAAGCTCGGGGCTTTTATGAAAAAGCTCGGATGAAAAAGCTCGGAGCTTTTATAAAAACGCTCGGATGAAAAAGCTCGGAGCTGTTATGAAAAAGCTCGGAGCTGTTATGAAAAAGCTCGGGGCTTTTATGAAAAAGCTCGGATGAAAAAGCTCGGAGCTTTTATGAAAAAGCTCGGGGCTTTTATGAAAAAGCTCGGGGCTTTTATGAAAAAGCTCGGGGCTTTTATGAAAAAGCTCGGAGCTGTTATGAAAAAGCTCGGGGCTGTTATGAAAAAGCTCGGGGCTTTTATGAAAAAGCTCGGAGCTTTTATGAAAAAGCTCGGGGCTTTTATGAAAAAGCTCGGATGAAAAAGCTCGGAGCTTTTATAAAAACGCTCGGATGAAAAAGCTCGGGGCTTTTATGAAAAAGCTCGGATGAAAAAGCTCGGAGCTTTTATAAAAACGCTCGGATGAAAAAGCTCGGAGCTTTTATGAAAAAGCTCGGATGAAAAAGCTCGGAGCTTTTATGAAAAAGCTCGGGCAGAACAATTCATGAAAAATCTCGGGCAGTTCATGAAAAAGCTCGGATGAAAAAGCTCGGAGCTTTTGTGAAAAAGCTCGGGCAGGGCAATTCACGAAAAATCTCGGGCAGTTCATGAAAAAGCTCGGAGCTTTAATGAAAAAGCTCGGAGCTTTTATGAAAAAGCTCGGAGCCATATCCAAAAAGCTCGGGCAGGGCAATTCATGAAAAAACTCGATCAGTTTAAGAAAAAGCTCGGAAAAAGCTATGAAAAAGCTCGAAGACTTATTAAAAATGTTTGGAGATTCAAAATTGACAAAACTAATATCCTTGAAAAAAGATCGGACAACAATTTAAAAGGCTCGGATAGTTTTACAAAAGGCTCAGACACAGTGTTAAAAGTCTTGGACCCAGATCTTCATCATCTTATACATAAATTTTACCAACTCAATTTTCAGACAAGTTTATTGTAGAGAGAGAGAGAGAGGAGTTACTGAGTTCATTGTTTGAAGCGTGGAGATAGAAGTACAAACAGAATAAAAAATTGATTATTTAAGGGCAATTTTGGTAGTTCACCATAATAGGTGCCTTTTAAACATAACTTATTAAAGCAGTGACGTTGGTGCAACACACCTCCAAAAAAGTGACATTTATCACCATTTCCCCTGTTTATAAATAAGAGAAACAATCAAAGAAAAAGCAAAGCTATCAATTTCTAAAAAAATTTGGTAGAATATCATGTACTAGAATTTCCCATACGAGGGTGTTCATATTTGTAGATTAGATTGCATTATTGTAATATATTTGGTAAAAGATGAACATTTGGAATAATGGAGGATAAACAGGATATATAGAACATAAAAGGTCCACAACATCAAATTGTTTTTATGAAATTTCATGACCAAAAAGAGAGATGATATGAAATTTTGACACGAAATATAAACTTTAATTGTAAGTTAATTAAGATAAAATATCAAAAACATTCAATACATTAATATGTCAAAATCTTTTTTTTTATAATTTTTATTCATTTTTTATTATATATATATATATATACTAAATATATAGAAGTTAATTACAATATTTTTTTCATAATGTTTACTCAGTTATTTATATATATATCAAATACGGTGTGACGTGACGAATCGAAAAATATTCTAAGCCAAATGAGTGCCTCTCTAAAATAGTACCACAATTCTATATTACTTTTCAACCATTGTAAAGAAACCCACCACCAACTATAAATGGAAAAAGTTTTGAAAACATATCAAATTATGAAATTGTTATACCATTTTAGGTTTGTTAGTAGTGATCTATATTACTTTTCAACCTTTGAAGAGAACCCCACTTCCCAACCCCACCAATTATAAAATGGAAAAGCTTTTGAAAATGAATTTCAAGTTGCTAAACTATTTTAATTTGTAGTCACAGCAGACATTAATAAAGAGGAGCAACTACCTAGCTAGTACCGGAACTATAGAGCCCAATCTGCGTGGCCAACGTGAAGAATCTCGATGGAGCAACAACAAGTGAAAGACTTATCCTCACCATTGAATCAAATGTAAGTTTGACTCTAGTGATCCATCTGTTCATCTAACTCACTTAGGGCTGCATGTTCTGTGTGAATTATTTGCACCTACCATTCATGAATATCTATATCTCTCTCTCTCTCTCTCTCTCTCTCTCTCTCTATATATATATATATATATTTATATACACCACTATATCTCTCCTTTTTTTTCCTTTGAAGCTAATTATTACATACTTTGTCTATGTGTCTTCCTGTTATATATCCTACTCGTTTATTGTCTTCTAAGACAATAATTCTTCATCTTTTATTGTTTCCATCAATATTATATATATATATATATATAATTATGAGATCATATATGTACCATTAACAAACCGAAAAATCGATCAGGTGTTTAGATATTGTACACGAGAACTTTTTGTCAACTTCACCTAATTCCATTTTAAATTCTAAATCTTGCAAATTGAAAGTAGGGAAATTGTCATTTAAAAGGAAAAAAAAAACAGAAAGAAAGAAATTAAGTGGTTTCATATTGTTTTTTTAGTGAAAATTATATTGTATTGTTGAGAATTGCTTATAAAATGGAGAAATCTATATAAGCAAATAGGTGTGAAGAATATCTTCTTTTTTTTCTAATTTTTCTTAAGAATATATATATATATATATATATAATGTAGTAGTACAAACTTTTATTGAATTACAGGTGTGTTTATCTAGATGACATAAGACCAAATACCCTTATCAAAATATATTGATCAAGGAATGTACACAAAAATTGTTATGTTTCTTACAAAAAATTAGTGCTCGGATATTATTATTGAGATGATTTTTTCAACTTTTTCCAAGAAGCCCAAATATTCCTCTATCAATAATTCAATATAAATAGAAAATTATTTGAAAAGGTAGTATGAAGGTGCTTTGCCATTTTAGGTATTAAGCATATTATTGATAGAGAGAAGCCAAACATGTACATATTGTAAATATCTCTATGTTATTTACTATGCTTTGTGTTCTTTACTATGCTTAATAACTATAATGGTAGTTAGACTTAGAGCACCTTCATGCCTTACCATTTTGGTTAATAAGCATAGTATATAGATTGGAGAGAGGCAAAACATGTACGAGACAAGTCATGAATGGTGAGAGATCCATTATCTTAAAAGTTTTAGTCATGGATCCGATTACCAAAAACTTTTATTTAATTGCATTCGTATATTCACTTGATTTTTTTTTAAATTATATTTACTTTAAACTATTCAAATTTTACTTTTAAATTGACAAATCTCACGTTTTCAACGAAAATATTTTTTTTTCTGTTTGTTTTCAATATAATTTATATATTATAAATTGATTTTATTTGATAAACTTTTATGATATATTTAATTTGCTTAATTCATGCTTTGTGTTATGGGATCAACATAATTTGATTCCAAATGATTTTGGTAAACGTTGTTATCACTTATCACACATTAAAAATTAAATTTTCCTTTTCTTTTAAGAAGAATTAACGATTAATAAACACACTCTTAATTGAATCAATCATGTAATCAATTAACTTACAATTATGTTGTTTGATGCTTTTTGGAAACCTGTGTAATAGACATACACCTCAGGAGAAAATCTTCAATAGAATGATCTCATTGCTACTTGGTGAGACCGTTCCAATGAGATTGCACCATTTATCTCGAAAACATAAATATATATTATTAAACTATAATTTAGTGCAATTTCATTGGACAGTCTAACCAAGTGGTAATGAGACAGTCTCATTAAAGATTTTCTCCATCTCCCTACGGAAAAAAACACAAGAACGAAGGCCATAATAATTGAATTTGGAAAACAATCGGTGCATCACAAGAGTTTCCCTAAAGATGAGATTAGGGTTTGACAAGATGAGGTTGACCCTGTGGTAAAACCCCTCACACCCACACTACAAGATTATGGGTTCTAGTCTCTCCTCCCGTTATAAGTATGGAACCTACATTCTCCACACTAGTATGATATTGTCCGCTTAACAATCCTACCCTTGAACAAATGACCATCATTATCTTCACTGTCCGAGCCTCCCCTCAAGCGATCATCCATCTGTCAATGCTAGGAGAAGCACTCTATCGAGGTCACTCCTCTCCACCGCACCGGAGAACACGCCTTACATGAAGCACTGGAGAATTTCCTGCCTCGAGAGCTAACATCACGGACCCATCACGAGTTACCTGGAGCCCACCACCTATTGGTTTCATTCGGCTACGACTGGCTAAGTCTGGGGGTCGGCTCTGATACCACTTGTTATAAGCACGGAACCCAAATTCTCCATATTTGTATGATATTGTCCGCTTTAGGCATAAACTCGTACGGATTTGCTCTTGGGACACTTCTCAAAAGGCCTCGTACCAATGGAGGTTGTTTCCATATTTATATACCCAAGATCATTCTCATGTTTAGCCAATGTGGGACTTTGGTTGCACACCTAGATATGACTGCGGTTCGGTTCAAACTGTGGAACCGAACCGTAACCGTGTGAAAAAATTGAAACCGGAACCGGAACCGTGAGCCGGTTCTGGAACCGAACCGGAACCGTGAGCCGGTTCTGGAACCGAACCGGAACCGTGAGCCTTAAGGTTCCGGTTCCTTTAAAAAAAAGGACTGGAACCGACGGTTCAACGGTTCCAGCCCATTTTTTTTTCTTTTCTCATTTTTTCCTATAAATACCCCCCATCCCATTCATTTCTCCTTACCAATTCTCTCTAAATTCTCTCCCAATTCTCTCTAAATTCTCTCCCAATTCTCTCTAATTCCCTTCAATTCTCTCTCAACTCTCAATTATTCAATTGTTTATATTTATTTTCTTTCAATTTATTTTTTTTAGTTTTTTATATATTTATTTTATTTTAATTTCGGCTTACCCAATAAACTTCATTTACAATTTCACATCATTACATGTCTAATAATTTCTTTTCGTTAGTAGATAATTTTTTTTTTAAAAAAAAAGAATCGAACCGCCTGTAACTAGGGAACCGGACCAAAACTAGAACCGAAACCCCCTCCAAATAGTTCCGGTTCGAATCCAAAACCAAACTGCGGTCATGTCTATGCACACCCAACACCCCTCCCCCATAAAACCCCATTTTGAGCTAAAATCCGACATTTTACTCTCGAGTTTCTACTCTCTTGTTAGACTGTAAAATCGTAATTTGCTGACTAGTATTGGGCCGAATCAATACAAATCTGGGCTGTTTAAAAGCCCAATCGACTTCAATTTTGATCCACCAGCAACTTCAAATTCCAACATGACGTGCCCGGGTCCGTCACTCAAATTTTAATTAATTTTCTTTTTTATAAGAAAATATAAATATATAAATTTTGAATTTTCTAGTTTGAGACTTGAGACTTGAGACTTGAGACTTGTGAGACTCGAGACTTTTGACTTTTGAGTTAGTTATAAACTACCTCCAGATGAGCGCACTGCGCACCGCGCGCATTATAAAACCATCTCGCCTTTCTCCACCGTCATGGTCCAAAACGGTTTTCAAATTACCTGAAACCAAATTCAATTTTTGGCGCAACGACACGCGAAAATTAACTTTGACTCATCATCACCCGACTCACCTAGTCAAAACGGCCGAGTCACCACCAGTCATGGCTCAATCCGATTCCAGGTACGATCGATCCCCATTTTTCTTTCAAAATTTTGATCATTACATTTACGGTTCTTGTATTCAATTTGGTAAAAGTGATTAGTTTTGATGTTAATGCAGCTCGGTGGATCCAACTTACTGTGAGATTATTGTGGTGCGTCATGGCGAAACGGCGTGGAACGTGGACTGTAAAATTCAGGTGTTCTTTTTCATCTTTGTATTTTAGGGTTTTTTTTTCAATCAGTCGAAAATTGAATTGATTGAGCCAATTAGAAGTGAAGTGACGCTTTGACTTTGTAATTTGTAAACCAATCTGTTTTTATTTATTTTGTGTTAATAGGGACATCTAGATGTTGAATTAAATGAAGTTGGAAGAGAGCAGGCAGTTACAGTGAGTTGTTAAATTAGTCTCATGGTTATAGTATATTTTTCTTTTTAATGATTATGGCTTAAGATTAGTATCTTCAATAAAGGTTGCTAATCGGCTATCCAAGGAGTTTGGAATCTCTGTGGTATATTCTTCTGATTTGAAGCGGGCTCTTGAGACAGCAAAGACGATTGCAAATGCTTGTGGTGGGCTGGAGGTATCAACTTGGATTTAATAGGAAAGTTGTTTTCATTTGAAATTGCTACATGTGGATGATGTTAGATGATGATATTGAACTTTCATTGCAAATCTTCTCAAAAAAAAAAAAAAAAAAAAAAAACCTCATTGCGGTTGTGATTACTTGTTTAATTTTTGGCTAAATGGGAAGTCGTATATTTCTTTGCCGTAAACTAGACTGACATTATTATGTTTCGTAAATTTCCTAGTCGACTTGTATGGTTATCATTTTTTGTCTTATCATGTAATAAATGAAGGAAAAAGCTGGTTAGTTTTAACTTTAAGTGTCAAAGTTTGAGAGCGATTTTTGCACAATCGGTTTGTGATGAGTGATGACCATGTATGGCTTAGGCATCAAACATTTTAGTTTGTTAGCTTATATTTTCGCACGTGTTCTGATTAGTGTGAGTTTGATGTATTTGTAGAGTGGACTTGTAAAAGGTCAGGCAATATTTTGATCATTACACTTTGGGTAGATAGCTCCCCTCATCCTATGAAAGAGGAACAATAGACAATCAAGCCAAAAATTCATATTGTCTATAAGATAGTGGGTGATTCTCTATAAATACATAGATAAAAAACCTTTGTAGATCTAATGATTTCTTGAATCTTGTAAGAGTTTAGGAATATTTAGTTCTTGCATAAGTGCCATGAAATCATTGACAACCCAAGGTACATGGCTTATCCTATATTAGTAAGCCAACTCATTTATACACGAAACTAAGAAAAGTGATTTTGGGTATACAATAAATCTATGCTTGTAAATGTTAGAGATTTTTATGTCATGACAACTTAAACTTTTGACTGACACTAGCGGTTATTAGGTTCAAGTCCACCTTTGTCATTGAATTTGTATTAGCTATCCATTATCTAAATTTGTCATTTGTTTGCGTTTGGTCTTGGGGGAAGCCAGGTGGTTTTGCACATGAGGGGGCATGTTAGAGAGCTTTATATTATTTTTGCCCTTATCTAACAACGTAAGTTTTTGGGTCTATTACCTAACAATAGATATGGGATTAGTTCTAACAAATCACGAATAAACTAAATAATTTGATTATATTTTAATAATTAACTAAACTGAAAGTATGAAATTATAATTTTGGTTTTCAACTTCTTCTTTTTTTGAGAGAGAGTTGGTGTTCAACTTAACTAAGAATTACTGCCAAATATTTTGG
The DNA here is from genome assembly GCA_033220585.1 of Dipteronia sinensis. Lineage (NCBI taxonomy): Eukaryota > Viridiplantae > Streptophyta > Magnoliopsida > Sapindales > Sapindaceae > Dipteronia > Dipteronia sinensis. The sequence goes on along the minus strand of CM065638.1, from coordinate 3,506,841 downwards.
GTTGGCTACTACATTTTTCTATACATTTCTATTTTTTTTTTTAAAGGGCTATGCTTCTTTTTGCCTTCGCTAGTCCTCTGGTGGAGAGCAACATTAACTTGAACTGAACCACTAATTCTTACCAATATAGCCTATGGTCCACAAATAATCTAATTTCTAATTTGAACTGTTATTATCTTGTCCATAATCGGTGCTCATATTAATTTCTCAAGCATGGTTGCAATAAATTAAGATAACAAATATTTCATTTTGCATCCCTCATCACAGTAGAAGTGACTTCAACCTGTGCGGTTGGATTTTTTGAGAGATTTTTATATATAGATAGGTGTTTGGATTTGCCTTAGTCAGACATGTGAAGGCCTGTACTGTGTGAAGTTCAATTGTTTTCTTTTATTTTGTTGGTGTAACATTTCAGGTCATTGAAGATCCAGACCTACGGGAAAGACATCTAGGAGATCTTCAAGGTCTTGTGATTCATGAAGCAGCGGAAAGTAATCCTAAGGCATACAAGGCATTTTCATGTCAGAAAGCAGATCAAGATATCCCTGTGAGTTAGTATTACTTTGAACATGTTAGCCTATATACGGTTATTTTCACATAACATATCTAACCTTTATGACAAGAGTTGTATACTGGGTAGGTCTGCCAGAAGTCAGGCCCTTAGGCCTAAATTTTGAGTCTAAATTGGGCCTCGTAGGATATCTTTTGTTTACATGTACCAATACATGGAAAAATCAATAGATTGCATGTCAGTAAAGTTCATATTACTTTAGATGCTTGGAGGCATTTGTGACATTGGCATTAACTTTGCAACTTCTGAAAATATTATCAATTGTAAGTTTTAAATTCATGGCCATGGATTAAAATCTCGTGGTTAAGAAATTTTAGGTGATTCTTTCAATCTGCTGAAGTTGGGTCCAGCCCACCCCAGCCTGAGGTTCATATATACATGATTCAGACACTGTTGGACCGTCATTTGGGATTTTTTCTAACGTAGTTTCAGCCACCCTGCTCAGACTTTCCTTTTTGGCACAGAATAATCTTTAAGTAATCTTATTGGCAAGCTTGTGCTAAGTCTGTACTTTTAGTGAAACGTACATCAATGAGATTCTGGCTTCAATACAAACAGCAGGATTTGGACTCTGGTTTCTATAATTATTTCGAAGAAACCACTCTAACCATCTAGAAGACGAACCTAAACTTTTTCTTTTTGTTTGCCTCTTTTGTTATGAATTAGTTTGTGAAATAATTTGGTTAGCGCTTCTACTAATGAATTTGGGCCTCATACTTGTCTTGGCTCATGAGAGAATTTCTAATCGGTGATTGATGTGGTCCAATTCGCAGCATATTTTTCCATCTAGGAGTAAGTGGTCTCAGATAATTGTCCTTATGATGGCCGTCTTGGAGAATACTTTCATTTGATGTTGGTCATACTTGAAAAGGGAAATTAATTCTTCTATTTCCTAGCTAGTTAACCTACTTGCACAGGGGGAAATGGAGAAAGAGAGTGAGAAGCTAGCAAACTCCCAGTGCTATGCTATATGTTATTTTCGAAACCTGCATGTTACCTTGGGTTCTGCCTCCTCACAAAGCCTTTCCATCAACCATAATATAAATTTGCACATTATGAAATAAGTCCAGACACTTGAGTTTGAATGGCACATCCCATACTTTAAGAAAAATGTTGAAGAACCATAAAATTTTGCATTGTTTTTTGGTCATTCTATTCTTTAGGTTAACATTTTGTTCGATATACTATATATGTTCAGGGTGGTGGAGAAAGTCTTGATCGACTTTTTGATCGCTGCACATCTGCACTAGAGAGAATTGGTAGGAAGCATAAAGGTATCATGTTGATGATGTCTCTTTTATAACTTCTGCATTGTTGACAATATTGTGGTACATCCTGATTTCAGAACTTTAAAAAATATTTAGTTTATCGCAATACATGAGTGCCTTGGAACATTAGAACCCTTAAATAAACTCAATTTTTTTTGAAAGATACTGTCACACTTCAGTCTCTCCATTGTTTAGACAAGGATAATATAATTTGTAGAGGAGAATTGCCAGTTGCAAACTGACTTTTTCTATAATGCCATTTGATTCAATGGCAGGAGAGCGCATAGTAGTAGTCACTCATGGGGGCGTTATCAGATCACTGTACCAGTGGGCTTACCCAAATAATAGAAGGCCGGGGAAGATAATGAATACATCTCTCAACACATTTCACTTGTCCGATAGAGATGAGTGGACCGTGCAAACCTGGGGAGATGTTAGCCATCTCAACCAAACAGGATTTCTCCAATCTGGTTTTGGTGGGGATGGAAATTCGGGTTAGTTCTTTCTTGCATTCTTTCAACCATTGGTAGGTATGCTGGAATTTAAATGAAGAAGGGAGGACAAGCTTCAGCATTTTTTTTAAGCGTATGTGATGAATATATCAATCACTACGGCTGGAACTGCTTTACATTCACTAAATGAAAATAATTCTCTTAAGCAATTCTAATGAACGTTATACTTAATTCTATATAAGTCTGTCGTTTTAGTGTTGTATGTATTTTTATACTTTAATCTATTATTATAACTACAGTTGGTTGGTGTTGATAGCCGCGTCATGGAATTAAGATTTCTTAGTGGGTCATTAGTAGTAAATTAGAATAAGTGATACGGGACGATAGGAAAGTTAAGATTATGATGCTTAACTTAGCAATAATCTATATGGAAGATCAAATGATTCCTAAAACGTGTGACGTTGTAAGAGTAAGATGTTTTGTTGCAGTAATCAATGCAAGAGCAACATTTTTTCTAAGAATCAATTTAGGCAAAATAGGGTCATAATTGATTGAAGTTGAAATGACAGTGACACATTAGCTGCACCACATGGTATCAATGAATGCAAAACTTCCAAGCAAAGGATACGGCCTAAAATTGAGTCATCAGTCATCACATAGTAAAGGATGTGATCAGTACAAGCTTCATAGCCTTATATAGTCATCACCTTGTGGTTTTTCTTGGGCTAAATATGATAAACTGTTACGATCAGTCCACGGTTCTTAACAATGCACCGAGTGAACTGCAGAATGGCAAGACATGTGCACATGTTAGTGTTATTTTAACTTAGTTATATGTCATATCTTCGGTGACTGGTTAGATCACTCAGCGTGACTGATAAGCTGATGAATGATGATCATGCCTTGTCTCGATCACCAACATATTGGATTTCACTGCCCTTGTCAAAAAACTGTGGAGGTTTGGTTAATGATACAAAATCAACTTTAAAAAAATCTAGCTAAATGGGATCCACCTTATAAGTTCAAATACAAAAATTTGATCTATATTACTTAAATTCACATTTGACTGTATATTAAACTCCCCCTAAATTCCTCCAATCCCCTATCATATTTTGCAAAATTTGTATATTTGTTAAAAGATTTGTAACAACAATAACTCCTGATAAATTTCATAAATCATTGAACTATGTACAAATGTAAATTAAACAAAATTATCAAATATCTAAGAGGGATTGATCTCTAACTCTGTTACTCTACTTTAAATTATATAGCTAACTAGTGTATATAAACTAATTTAAGAATATTGGTTGTCAATTTCAATATCATGATAAATTTAGGGGAATTGCAAATAAATACCTCTGAATTCTGAAATTTGATCTCTCTCCTAAAACTCCCTTTTAATTTCGGATTAGACAAGTGAATTTTCAATATACAGTTTGAGGGGTTTCACTTTTCATTCAATTTCGAAACCATGAAGTTGGTTTTAACGGTAAAAGTTTTCATCAAAACGTTGTTTCGAATAAAGACCAAAATCGAAGAGGGTTTTAGAATTCTCTTTTATGACGCGTTTACTAATCAAAAATTCTAATGGGAAAAAAAATTAATTCACGATTTATGATTATCATATTTACTAAAATCAGTTGGGTCTCACACATAAATCGTAAATTAAGTTCTTGTTGAAAGATAACTTGATTACTTATCTCACATAAGAAATCAACTTACCTTTCATTGTATTCTCGATTAGTAACTTTATATGACTAACCGACTAGCGAGATATGATTAGAAATGGAAGAATGGACCAGGACATTGTAGGGCAGGCAAAGGGAGCATGCGCATGAAATGTGGGACTTGCACACACACACATAAATAAAAATTGGAAATGTTGTTTTCATGAATTGGACAACTTGTACTACTTACTTTTGTTTGTTTTCTTGCATCTTCAGGTTTCTTATTATGCCTTCTCTTCTGCCTTTTTTTTCTTAATGGATTTTTTGACTTGTACTCAAAACCATCCCTTTTGAGTTTTGACTTTGAAATATTGTGAAGTTTTTTAAACGGTATTTATTATGCAGAGAGAGAGAGAGAGATCCATCAATCAAAGTATCAAATTGTTGGTGGTCAAATTCAGTGTTCTGCACTGATTTTAAAATTGATTTTCCTTTTTATTTTTTTTCCAAGTTATATGTATAATGGTCTTGTCAAATAAGTTAAGTTTTAAATTTAATTAGAGTTTGATTTAAAGATACTCTAGCAACGTTTTCCATGTACAACTTTGTCCACATGCATAGTTACCTACTTTCCAAGTCACACGTATATGAATCATAAGATTGTGTTCGAAATATATATAAATCTTATTGATATGAATTTTTTAATAATGCCGATTATATTTAATACAATTAAAATATAATGAGAGTTTATAAATTATTTCAAATAAATATGGATTTAAATATATATTTTAGGTCATATCACGCTCTTTGTACGTGTGTAGTACACCTTATCTTTTACGTTAAATTTATATTTTAGGTCATATATGGTTTATAAGTATGTGTGATGGGTTTTTATTTCGATGTTGTGAAAGTAGATATATAGATCGTATATATATTATTTGATCTCAGTAGGTTCTGACAGACTTTTAATCTGATCGTCAATCGTTTGGTGTCAAAATTTATTAAATTTGTTTTGGTGAATAAATTTATTGAATTTTGATGGAATATATATATATATATATATATATATATATAGTTTCTCTGGTTATAACCTTCTGTCTTTGTTAATTCTCTATGGAAATTAGAAAGAAAAAAAAAGGGGGTACTCCAATTTTAATTTTGACAAGGACCCATATGGGCAACTTTTTACCTTTTGATTTGGCGCCAAATCTAGAGAAAGTAAAAGGCTTTATGATGATGATCATCTTCATGATTATAATAGACAAGTCAAAGCTGAAAATCGAGTGCCATAAAAATTGATGAAACAAACGCAAAAAAAATGGTGAAACAAACTTAATTGGAAAAAATACTCTTTTTCTTAAAGAAATAAATTACATAAATTCGGGTCATTCAGAAGAAAAAGGACTCAAACCCACAACCAAGTGACGTAGGTGTAAGGGGTTTATCATCGAACCAACCTCATCTCGTTTGGATAAAATACTCTTTGTAAATTGTAATAGAAATATTTCCAGTCAATGACCGGCCAAGTACAGTTCATAGAAATTGTACTCAGATGAGGTGGCCAATTTTTTACGAGACCAATCGTTTTCTTCAGCACCCAAAAAATGTCGCAACCAAAACTATAATTTTTTATCATCAAATCTTTTGATTGTAAGACCACTTTGCATACAAAAAAAAACATAAAAGATTGTACTGATTGAATTAACTAGTACCATTAAAAAATGTGAGATTTAAAAAATGTTTTGACATGAAAAAAATGGTTCACTAATTAATAATTATTATGATAAAGATGCATGATATATTGATATTGTTAGTCTTAATAGGGTTGACCAATGATCACCTATTAACTGTGGATGTTAATAAATTGATTAATGTCCATCATATGGTTGGTTTTTCATAAAGATATTAAACATTTATTTCAAAAACTTCATGATTATGTGTGTTCAAGGAGGATAAGTCTAACAATAGTTACATTAATCTACTAGCAGAGTGGCCTAACACGTTGTCTACTAGGCAGCATGTGGTGCAGATCAATGACGGTCGAATCACAACCTCATGGTGGAATCCTAGGTGTGGTCGAATTAAATTATAGTCGAAATGTGGACGTAAGTACAAGTTTAAGTCTCTTAGGTGTCATTAGTGGCCGAAGATTGTCGGTTTTATGAGAGGCTAGTAAAAACTGTTATTATTATGGATGTAACGATCAAGTATCATTAAAAAAACTAAATGAGAATTCAAGACAAGAACCATTAATAATTTAAAGTTTTTGCTACACACTAATTATCATATTTACCTAACAAAGAAGGAAAGAAAACAAACAAAATTTTGATGATTAAAACAAATGCATGCATGGTGTGGCATATTTTATATAGTGGGGGACTGAATTATGGTCATAGCAATTGAGTGGGCAGGATAGTAGCAACTAGCAAGCAAGACAATCAATAGGGTTTTTGAAGTTGAAATTTTGGAATTGTAGAGAGTTCAAAATGGACCAGTATTCATCAATGGAGTCTCTATATATCTTCCACTATCATTTGTTGGGTGCTTGTAATAATATTATTGCATGAAGCAGTAGAAGACATAAGAGGTGGAAAATGCACGTAAGCTCTTAAAGCTTGTTTGGATAGGTTTTTGAAAAATCTCTATCGGTAAAAGATCTACTTGTAATAGTTCAATTAAAAAGAAAGTTTTTGAAAAAAAAAATACTTATAGTTCTTTGGTTGATAAAAAAAATGTCTATTTGGAGAATCACCTCCTCGTGAATTTTTGTCTAGTAAAGGTTTAAACTCTACTAGTATCTACTCAATTTAAAATAGACAATGTCAAATGCCCGATTAAACAACTTTAAAAAACTCAAATAGACGTTTGTAGAACTTTTGAGGTAATAGAAAACTCAATCAAATAAGCATTTACTAGAGTTGGTAGTACACCTCTCTTCCATAAAGTGATGAGGAGTTTAAATCTCACCATACATATTTTATAAGCATATATGTTTGGGAAGTTTTCTTTCCGATTTATGAGAATATTTATCTTATATTATACGAGTAGATATTTGGACATCGACAATTATATTGTAAGACTTAAACAAAAGGGTGGAAAATGAAAAAAAAAAAAAACACACAAACAAACAAACAGATTTGAAATGATCAACCGTGAAACATGCATGCACTATTTTTGCATCATCAATGATTTCATTAAGTATATCACATAGATTGTCATGGATTGTGACTAGGTTTTGTTTTTCAAACATCTACACCACCGGTTATTGATTACTTCTGCAATAATATCATATCTTTTTTATAAAAAAAAATATTATGGATGAGGTAAGATCAGTTAAATAGTAAACTCATCACACCTAATTAATGAGGTTGCGAGGTTGAATTATTCCTCCATTTCTAAAAAAAAAAGTCCCTTAATTTATATGATAATGTAATATTTATAAAAAAAATAAAGTTATGTGTATGAATTAAAGCATTTTTTATTTTAAAAAAATTATGTTTTATTGAACATTTACTATTTCAATGTTATATATATATATTCTATATGTATATACAGTAAGAATATATTTGGTATGACTTTTCAAATAAAGTTTCTAGATCTTTTTGTAGTAGAGCTTCTAATAAAAAAAAGAATTTTGGTTGTGTAAATTACAAAAAAAAAATGTTGACAATTTATTTTTAAAAATAGCTTTTGGTTGTGTGGATTATAAAAAGGGTGTTGACAATGTATTTATAATTAATGAGTAGAGTTTCTAACAAAAAAAAGCTTCTGGTTGTCTAAATTAGAAAAAAAATGTTGACAATTTATTTTTAAAAATAACTTTTGGTTGTGTGAATTACAAAAAGGATGTTGACAATGTATTTATAATGAAAGAGTTGTATGGTGAAATATCAAAAATTTATAAAGGGTATTTAAAACAATTCATATATTAAAAAAAGACTTAAAAAAACCTTTTTTGAAAAACTCAAATTTTGAAGTTCTCCGAGTAAATATAAAATGGTTTTTATAAATGGTAATTGAAACAATTTATATATTAAAAAAACTGTTTTGGGTTTGGCCAAATAACCAAAAAAAACTTCTAATAGCTTTTACATTAAAAAAATATTTGTATCCTTACAAAAGCTATATCAAATATACACTAAATAGATATTCGGACTACACATGAACACGAACACGAAGTTTAATTGATTTAGATTTTGTCCACATGAGTGCTGAAATTGTTAGATTGCTTTCCTTTTGTTCCGGGCTCTTTACGACGTGTTGACTTCTAATAATGCCTCTCTGTTGACCAACATTATCGCTGGCCCAATCCATTATTATTATAATAATTATTATCATTATTTCTTGTAAGTACTTTTAATAGTCGTACTCGGTCTAATTAATATTCTGCGCTATTTGAGATTATACAGACCAATATTCAAATAAAATCTGATCAAGTATTATTATTTATTGCATTAATTCATGTTGAAAAAATAAATGAAAATGAAAGCATCCCATCAATTTGAAATTATAAAATATAAAAAATATTATTTATTTCATCTTATGCATAATTCTATTTTTGAGAAAGTTTTTTTTTTTTTTTTTTTGTAAGTATCTGTATAATAAGAAGATTGGATTTTAATAATTTTAAGATCATGTACTTCCCAATAAAATAATTCTAAGGTCAACGTATTTTTAAATAATTTGCTTTTTATGATGCAATAATGTACGTGTATATTAGATCATCAATTCAATATATATTTTTTTAGAAAGAATTTCACTTTTAAAAAAAAAAAAAAATTCATGAATGTACAGACTTTTTAAATTAAATTATATATATATATTGTATAGTTATTCAATTATTATATTTATAAAAAAAAGTTATTCAATTATTACTGGACCACACACAATAAATACATCATTTATACTGACTGATCAATTCAAATTTCACCACTTCTTTTGAGTTCTTAGCATAAAATATAATTAAATGACTACTAATAGGCCTGACTTGTACACTTTTTAATACAAAATTATTTGATTTCAAATAATTATATTCATATACTTTTTCTTTTTTGAAATCTGACATGAACAGAAATCGGTCAAGGGTTTTTTATTGCAAACCGAATATCATTAACTATTTACTCTTATAAATATCAGAAAGAAAAATCCTTACAGTCCTTTGATATTGTGCAAGGTACCATGCATGATATTATTGTACACATTAAAACTTAAACCTGACTGATTACTTTAATTACCAAAAATTGAAAACAAGATTATATTAAATTATCACAATCACTAACCAGACATGATCTCAACTATCTCAATAATGTGAATCGTGAAGGAAGACTGTTTATACAAGATAAAGTTGGTTCGATGATAAACCACGTATACCTGCATCACTAGGTTGCGGATTCAAGTAGGGATGACAATGGATCAGATTGAGTATGAATACCCCAATATCCATCACCGTATCCGTTTGAGATATATATCTCTATTCCCGCATCCATCCACATTTCTAAGTAAGCAATGCGGATTCAGATTATCGGCTAACTAAGATAGAAATATTCATCCCCGCTCCATTTATATCCGTATCCGATGAAAAAACTTTAATTTTTTATAATTTACAAGAGAATAATATAACTAACATATATAACGGTACATTTTATTATATTTAAAGAGAAACAAATACATATAATAAAGTTCAAATATAAAAATTAATAATAGCTTATATAATTAGAATTAATAATTACATAATATATTTTTATATTTTTATAATATTAAAATCTATAATGGATTCCGATGGTGATATCCATCATCATCTCTCTGTCCCTGAAAAAAAAAAAATATTAGGATGACATTCATCCCCGCTCCTCCCCTAAAATAATAGTATCCATCCTCATTTTCAATAGAACGGATTTTTATTGATACCCGTATCCGTAGATAATTTTACTATCCCTATATTCAAGTCTCTCCTAAAAAACCCGTATTTATTTAAAAATGTATAACTCTCAGAAAAAAAAAATGCTTGTGTAGGAATCAAGCGAAGCAAAGTAGCAAACGGCGCAGTTTTGACTTTTAGATTTGATTGCGGCTATTTGACACAAAAGCAAGTGAAATGTCGATTATGCCCCACTTTATCCAATCCACTATCTACCTAAAGAAACTTCACATCAGTTACGAATTAAGCAACGGAAACCATATCTTAAAAATAATAATAATAATAATAAATAAACAAATAAGAATGACAACCAGCCCCAGATTCGCGCCACGTGGAAAATCATCCACTAACAAACCCCAACAAAAACAGCAATCCCCCCTATCTCATTTTCACTAATACCATAATTACTGCTAATTAAATAAATTAAAATTTAGTTGTTCGATAACAAAAAAGTGAACTCACCGTCGTTTCCTTTTTATCGCCATCTGCTGCAGATCTTCCTCTCCTCTTATCTCCCACTCTTTTATAACACTTTGCAAAACCAGACAAATTTCAATTCCAGTTCAAAAATTCAAGCTCCATTTTTTGTTTTTTTGTTTTTTTTTTCTAAAAAAATAAATTATTAATGAAATCTATTATTATTATGAATTGATGATGATTTAGTTCTTTGCAAGTTTTGAAATCGAATTCAGTCTCTTGAGACTTTTCTCTTTTCTGTTTGGGGAGAGGGAAAATTTCCACAGATGGGTCTCTGCAACTCCAAACCCTCCCCAAACCCGAGCTCGCCTTTATCCCAACCAAAGAGCTCTCCAATTCCGGTTAAGGACAATCCTATTCCAGCTCAGGGCAAGCCTGCTCCAACCTCTACATCCGCCAACGGTGAATCCAACAACCCTAGCAATGTCGATGACCAGAAAAAAGACAAAGACAACAACAATGAAGGCAAAAAGTCTCCTTTTTTCCCGTTCTATAGTCCGAGTCCAGCTCACTACTTCTTCTCCAAGAAGTCGTCGCCGGCGAGATCCTCCGCCAACTCCACTCCCAAGAGGTTCTTCAAACGCCCCTTCCCGCCACCGTCACCAGCTAAGCACATAAAGGCCGTCCTGGCACGCCGCCACGGCTCCGTTAAGCCTAATGAAGCCGCGATCCCTGAAGGCACTGAGCCCGAATCCGCCACCGGGCTCGACAAGAGTTTCGGGTTTTCGAAGCATTTCGGGAACAAGTATGAGCTCGGAGACGAGGTCGGCCGCGGCCATTTCGGATACACCTGTGCTGCTAAGTTCAAGAAGGGTGACCTTAAAGGACAACAAGTTGCTGTCAAGGTCATACCCAAAGCTAAGGTGTGTCAATTTTGTCTCTAATCTGTTCAATTTGTTCGTGATTTTACATTTTATTGCTTAGATCCGTAGCTTGATGTATATATTCTTTGTTCGTATTTTCTTATCTAGTTGATCGAGTTTGTTTTACTTAAATATTATTATTCACAAGCTTGAATTGTTCATGGCTTTATTGGATATGCTAGTTTTCAGGTTGTGTTTCTGGTTCTTTCTTAATGGCTCATTCTGTTTTGGTTGTTAGATGACCACAGTGATTGCAATCGAGGATGTGAGAAGGGAAGTGAAAATATTGAGAGCTTTGTCTGGACATGACAATCTAGTAAAATTCTATGATGCATACGAAGACCATGATAACGTCTATGTTGTAATGGAGTAAGTCCCTAATTGCTGCAGATTCTCTGAATTGCGTGCGGTTATTGCTGCCTTGTTAATATGTTCTATTGATTTCTTCTCGATGGTATATGTTGATAAGATGTCATTCATCTTTCAGGTTGTGTGAAGGTGGGGAGCTCTTAGATAGAATACTTTCAAGGTAATATTGTTAGTGCTTGCTAGCTTCATCAAAATTCAGTATTCTTTTTTATTGTAATTACTTAAGATGCTATTTGTGGGTAATAGAACATGAGATATGAATGAAGGTAAAAGTAAGTCAGAAGCTTATTGTTTATAAACTACTGTTATGTTTCTTCAGGGGTGGAAAGTACACAGAGGATGATGCAAAGGCTGTCATGATACAGATATTGAACGTTGTTTCTTTTTGCCATCTTCAGGGTGTGGTGCACCGGGATCTCAAACCTGAGGTGAAATATAGTCTCATGATTTTGCATCCCTCCCTCTTTTTTCTTTTTGGTGTTGGTTGGCCGGTTGGGAAAGAAGATTCGTGATTGCCAATTCTGTGGAACTGATAGTTTATTTCGTTACGGAGATTGGTAATTGCTATTTCTTTCGTTTTTATTTATATATTCTTATCTAAGTGTAGCTACTTGCTGGATCAGAATTTCTTGTTTACGTCGAAGGATGAAAACGCGCATTTGAAGGCCATAGATTTTGGCTTGTCAGATTTTGTGAGGCCAGGTTTGTCCTTACTATTTTATCTAGTCTGTGTTAGGCTGTTTGTTTGATAGCAGCATGAATTTAGTTAGTTTTGATATGTTTTGATTGTTTTGCAGATGAAAGACTTAATGACATTGTTGGTAGTGCGTACTATGTAGCACCTGAAGTTCTGCATAGATCGTACAGCACAGAAGCTGATGTCTGGAGTGTAGGCGTGATTGCATATATTTTGTTATGCGGCAGCCGTCCTTTTTGGGCTCGAACCGAGTCTGGAATCTTCCGGGCTGTTCTAAAGGCTGATCCAGGTTTTGATGAAGCACCTTGGCCTTCTCTATCTTCTGAGGCCAGAGACTTTGTCAAGCGTCTGTTAAATAAAGATCCACGTAGAAGATTGACTGCTGCTCAAGCTCTAAGTGAGTACCCCATCTATTATCAAACTTCCCTCTCCTTACATTCTTGAAGTAAGTGCTCTTAACAATTCTTTGCTACAGGTCATCCTTGGTTGAAAAACTCCGATGGTGTTAAAGTGCCTTTGGATGTACTAATATTCAAACTCATGAAGGTTTATATGCGTTCATCATCTCTACGTAAGGCTGCATTAAAGGTGTGTACAATGCTATTTTTGAGATCATTTTTTATGTCATCTGGCTATGCTTACATCAAACTATAGTATTTTGTGTTTAATCCACTGCAGACTTTAGGTGGCGTACTCATGTAATTAACGCCATCAGCATAATTAAATGTTTTTAACTATATCATCTATTTAAGGTTTTGATTAATTTATATCCATAGGAAAACTTATAAGTGGTTATAGAAGATAACTACACAGCAAAGTTCATAGAGGATCTATCAGTGTTGACCTTTGGCTTTTGGCATCATTAGGCTGTTGTTATTTGTTGTCCCTTCTGTGCCCCTGGTCTTTTAGTTTATTATATCAACATAATGACCTTAGCATATACCTTTACTTTGTTCCTGGGAATAGCTTGCATGTTGTCACTTATAAAGTCATCTTCAGATTTAGATGGTAAATAATTAATTATCCTGATGGAGGTATTTGCCATTTCGGCTGAAGTTATTGGTGTGAATTATTAAAGAAGCTGAAAGGTAGTGAGCACTGAATAGAGCTTTGTTGTGTTTTGTATTATCTTGGGTGATTTAATTAATATTCTGTACTAAAATAATCTGCGGGGTCAGTAGGTACCGGCCATATAACTAGTAAGGTCTCTCGTTCTATGAGAGGTCTTGCGATCAAACCCCACTCCCATCAAGTGGGGACGGGAGTGGTTGTGAGAGTGGTTGGTTGGAAAAAAAATCATTTTGGCAGAATTCACCTAAGTCTCATCTTTCTTACGATTTGTCACCTTTAGAAATGCCTTTGCTATTTTCATCACTTTAGTCCCTCTTTTCTTCAAAATCCATCACTTTGGTTTTTGACAAAATATTTAATAGTCAACTATAACAGATTGTGTTAAGGTACAATTTTACCCTTTTCACTATTTACTTTAATTAAAATGGAAGTTTTACTCTGATTTTTTCAAATAAATTTAAAACTTTAGCAATTATTTATTACACAACACACTTTAAAATTTTATAACTTTACAATTAAATTAATTGCCGAAAATTCCATCATTACACAAAATTTACATTTTTACCATTAAATATTTTATTAAAAAAATCATTACTCAAACTAAATTTTTATTTTTTACACCTTTATTTTTTTTAAACGTGTCATTGTATGTGTAGATAATATGCCATAGGACTAAATATCCTTATAACCGTTATCTTTGACTAACCATGGACTAATGGAAGGACCAAAGTGATGGATTTTGAATAAAGGAGAGATTAAAGTGATGAAAATGGTAAAGACATTTATAAAGGTGACAAATCGCAAACAAGATAGGATTGAGGTGAAATTCTGCCTTTAAAAATCAATAATTTTCATGTAGTATTTATCCCATTACCATTTAATGTCCACCTCATGTTGTTATTTGATTTATTAGAGGAACTGACTTTAAGTAACTATCGAAAATCCAGTTGCTCTGGCCACTTATTTTATCAAAAATAGGGGGGAAAATCAAGTGTTTTGGAAGTGAAAAAGTTCGTGGAAATTTATTGAACTTTAGAACCCTGGTTACTACCAGAAACAATTTGTGAATTCTTTGTTAACATAAAAAATTCTTGTCTGGAACTTTATAATATGAATAAAGAGGGAAAAAAAAAAAAAAACAGTTACAACTTACAACATACTGTTGCCATAGAATGGGACCCAATTTCCATTGTAGTTTTTTTTTTTTTCTGAAACCCTCTTCCAGCGTGCCCGCACCCTATTTCTCATTTGCAATGTTTCCTTTTTTATTTTCTTGAGCTCTTTATCTTTTCTAGCAGCTAATTTTACACTTTTCATTGGCATTGTGGCAGGCTCTATCTAAAACATTGACTGTCGATGAGCTATTTTATTTGAAGGAGCAGTTTGCGCTACTGGAACCGAACAAAAATGGAACTATAAGCTTAGATAATGTCAAAGCGGTTAGTGTCTTTCATAATTCCAAAATTCTTTACATCAATTTTGTTGTGAATAACACTTTTAACACTTTTTGCTTTGCTTTGGTCAGGCCTTGATGAAAAATTCGACAGACGCTATGAAGGAGTCACGCATACCTGATTTTCTATCATCAGTAGGTCCTTTTGACTTTTGATATGGAGGATGCAATCTTTCAGATTTGAATGGTCTTCCAAACTTATTTTATTTTTTGGCTGTGGCAGCTTAATGCACTTCAATACAGAAGGATGGATTTTGAAGAATTCTGTGCAGCTGCGCTAAGCGTTCATCAGCTAGAGGCTCTAGATCGATGGGAACAACATGCTCGTTGTGCCTATGAAATTTTTGAAAAAGAAGGAAACAGAGCAATTATGATTGAGGAATTAGCTTCGGTATGTTAGTTTACCCTTTTGTCAGACATTGTAGAACGTTTCTACATGCATGCCTGTATTGTCAATTCCTTGCCAATTAAAAGTAGTTAGAGTTGTGACAGTAGCTAGTTTGAAACATTGATCGTGACTGATTGGTTATGTCTTTAGTGAGCATATAAGTGCTTTCTTAATCTACTTTCATACTAGATACTCAATTCAATTTTTTTCTTTCCCAAGTCAAATAAAGATTTCTTGATGTATTAATAGTATTATATTTCCAATCATCAAATAGAACTGGTTTCACATTAGAAAACATGAGGTTCTAACATATTTAGAGATCAATGCATGTTTTAAGTGGTAGGATTTTGAGATACACTAAGATCATTGAATTTTTTTCCTTGGATTGATGAACATGCACACATTGACACATTATTGATTTACTAAATGATGATTGATTCAGTTTTTTAGCAACAAAAAATCTTCTGTTGGCCTTGGTTTTTTAAGTTTCTTGCAAGTGGACCTGCTGATTTCCATTTTTTATCAGTCTGAGATGAAAGTACGTTAATTCTAGTTTAGTGGCAAATCATCTCATGCCCTGATCAATCTTATATGATTTAGTGGTCGGAACCACTTCATGTTTCTGCCTTTACTCCAACTTATACTGATAAGTAGTGGTTAAACATTGTTTCAGGAACTTGGTCTCGGTCCTTCAGTCCCTGTTCATGCTGTTCTCCATGATTGGATTAGGCACACTGATGGAAAGCTGAGCTTCTTAGGGTTTGTCAAATTGCTGCACGGTGTGTCCAGCCGAACCATTGCAAAAGTTCAATAGAAGTTTTGTAGTCAGACATAGCTCAAGGACTTTTCTGCACGAAAGCTGCTTTGGCCAACAAAAAGAATAGGTAAAGAGAGGTCTCAATATGCCTGAATTCAAAGGGTATTTTAGCTTTCGGCCACTATGATGATCATGGCTGCCTCGCGCAGACGTGCTCGGGATAGTTTCTATCACCTTATAGAACAAGGTTGTAGACTACCATACGCAATTTTATTAGTGTCCTTTGAAGCTACTTCATGCAATGCAATGAAGCTTCAACAATTTGATGTGTTCCACATGTAAATCTGTAGTTAAGTGAGTTTAATTGCAAGTGAGAATATTTTCTCAACTGGTCTGACATATTTTACTACCCTGACAAATCCAAGATTGCATTTAATTCATGTACTGTGTCTGTGTACTGTTTGTACACTTTCTAATCAAAAACCCTGTTTTGCCTCCCAAGTGAATGTAGAGAAGATGTTGTCCAACCCCACCAGCTAGCTAGTCAATGAAAAAAATGGTGGTTTCATGGCAAACTTTTCTTCTTATCTTGAAATTACGAAAGTTAATTACTATCATATGGGTCTTGAAAACTGTCTAAAAGAAAATAAATCAACAGCAGATTGGCAGAGCAAAGAAAAGTCACAACTCACAAGTTGTAATTGTATTGATAAATTATAATTACGACTCATAAGTCAGTGATAAGTTGTTCTGCCACTGAAGATGAATCGTTTGACAGGAAAAGCTTCTGTGGCACAGATATGGCAACCAAAGATCTTATAATTATTCTCAATGGTCCGATTATTCTCAATGGTCCGGTGCAACGAAGATTTTTCTAAAAAAAATTGAAAAGGCATTCATCAAGTGTTAATGAACTTTATTGTTAATATAGTCTTTCTACTATCAATTCATGCTGATATAAAATATATTAAGACGAAGAATGTGAACCGTAGATTATGGAGAAGTTTTGACAAGTGCATACACTTTGAGTCAAAGTATACAAATCTAATGGTCCATATTCTTCGTTCTGATATATTTTATATTATGACGAACTGACAATAAAAAAATTGTATATATATATATATATATATTTAAATATTATATTTTTACATAAAGCTGGGTTTTTTAGGAGGAGGATGACTTGAGCCCGTAACCTCATACTGCAGGTGTGATGGGTTTTACCGCTCATCTCGTCACAAAAAGAGATTCAAATTGTCTATCAAAAAATAATATCTCAATTTGTGTCTAACCAACTAAATTCAGCAATATCTACATGATAGTGGTTGACATTACCGAATTTATTTGGTTAGACAAAAATTGAGACAATATTTAAAAAATAAATAGATCCGGCTTTTAAGACTTATTAATATTATTATTACAAATTTTTTTTATTATTTTATTTTTTTGGGCAAACTACAAATTGGGAAGGAGAGTCGTACAAAATTCAAATTTAAATGGTTTAGAAAATAGAAACTTAACCCTTTTTTATTGTAAAACATGTCGGAGAGAGGGAAAAACAAACGCACTCTGATTTGCCTCTCTGACTCTGATGAAGAAAAAGAAGAAGAAGAGTCTGAAGAAGCCGACGACGATGACGATGACTATGATTATGAAGACGACGAAGGAAGCGTTTCCGGTTTCAGGTATTCAACTTATATTGCCTTTCAATTTCAAAGATCGTGAGTCCTATAAGTCCTAATCTTGTTCTTCTTCGAAATGAAAAACAATCGGTTTCTATTCGAAGCTTATTAGGTTCATTTCGCTTCTCGTTTGTTTGTTTGTTTGTTTGTTCAGTGAGGATGATGAGAGTGACGAGAAGGAAAACCGAGATGACGACGACAACGGTAACGATGTAGAATCTCTCTGCAACAGAGTCATTTTCCTTCTTCAAGGTTTCTTTAGGATTTTTATTATTTAGTTTCGTTTATAGAATTCGTTTATAAATGTATCGTAAGTCTTATTTTCAACTTGAATGTTTACTTTTCTATATATCTTTAATTGATAATTAGTAAAAATTACGTGCGAATCAAGCATCGAGAATGAATCAATTTTGTTTGTTTCCTAGCTTTTGTGTAATTGATGTTGCCTGCGAACAATTTTTTTTTTTCTTCTTTTGTTGAATAACTATTGATGGTTTAAAACACATACTAATTAATTAACTAATTTGATTTGGAATCCGAAGACATTTATTTAAGGCTCTTTGGATAACTTATGTGAGAATCAACTTGAATAACTTATGTTTTTCAACTTGAATGTTTACTTCTCTATATATCTTTACTTGAGAATTAGTTAAAATTACATGAGAATCAAGTATCGAGGATGAATCATTTTTGTTTATTTCCTAGCTTTTGTGTAATTGATGTTGCCTGCAAACAATTTTTTTTCTTTTGTTGAATAACTATTGATGGTTTAAAACACATACTAATTAATTAACTAATTTGATTTGGAATCCGAAGACATTTATTTAAGGCTCTTTGGATAACTTATGTCAGAATCAACTTGAATAACTTATCAACTTGAATAACTTATGGTTTCAACTTGAATGTTTACTTCTCTATATATCTTTAATTGAGAATTAGTAAAATTTACATGAGAATAAAGTAATCATTTTTGTTTGTTTCCTAGCTTTTGTGTAATTGATGTTGCCTGCGAACATTTTTTATATACTTTTTTTCCTTTTTTGAATAACTATTGATGGTTTTAAACACATACCAATTAATTAACAAAATTGATGTGGAATCCGAAGACATTTATTTAAGGCTCTTTGGATAACTTATGTGAGAATCAACTTGAATAACTTATGTTTTTCAACTTGAATGTTTACTTGTCTATATATCTTTACTTGAGAATTAGTAAAAATTACGTGAGAATCAAGTATCGTGAATGAATCATTTTTTGTTTGTTTCCTAGCTTTTGTGTAATCGATGTTGCTTGCGAACATTTTATATATATATATATATGTATATTTCCTTTTTCGATTACCTATTGATGGTTTTAAACACATACAAATTTATTAACTAATTTGATGTGGAATCCGAAGATATATATTTAAGGCTCTTTGAATAACTTATGTGGTTGTTGATTGCAGTGGACCTATTTTTGTTTGGCTAGTGATAAATGTATCTTTGTACTAAATTGTTGATTTATATAGTGGCAAGTACCGTGGAATTCAGGCACTAATACTTATGGTATCTTATGTTTTTGCAGTCCATTGTGATTGAAGCCGTTGAAATTATTGGCTTAATGTCTCTCATTAACTAAATTGGGAATCTCATGTTTGATCTTGTGTTTTGTAGAGAGGGGTGATTTAGGTGCTTTGAATGTCCAAGAATGTAAAGCATATTTACGCAAGCATGGCCTGAGAGTATCTGGTACTAAGGCAGCGTGTATACAGAGAATTGAGGAGCACTGGAGGTAAAGGGTTAGAGGCTGCACAAACTATTATATTTCTTTCATGTTGGTTTTCTAGTGGCTAATTTTATTCTTCGAAATGAAAAACAATCGGTTTCTATTTCGCAGCTTATTAGGTTCATTTCGCTTCTCGTTTGTTTGTTTGTTTGTTCAGTGAGTATGATGAGAGTGACGAGAAGGAAAACCGAGATGACGACGACAACGGCAACGATGTAGAATCTCTCTGCAACAGAGTCATTTTCCTTCTTCAAGGTTTCTTTAGGAATTTTATTATTTAGTTTCATTTATGGAATTCATTTATTAATGTATCGTCAGTCTTATTTTCAACTTGAATGTTTACTTTTCTATACATCTTTAATTGATAATTAGTAAAAATTACGTGAGAATCAAGTATCGAGAATGAATCATTTCTGTTTGTTTCCTAGCTTTTGTGTAATTGATGTTGCCTGCGAACTATTTTTTTTCTTCTTTTGTTGAATAACTATTGATGGTTTAAAACACATACTAATTAATTAACTAATTTGATTTGGAATCCGAAGACATTTATTTAAGGCTCTTTGGATAACTTATGTGAGAATCAACTTGAATAACTTATGGTGTTCAACTTGAATGTTTACTTCTCTATATATCTTTAATTGAGAATTAGTAAAATTTACATGAGAATCAAGTAATCATTTTTGTTTGTTTCCTAGCTTTTGTGTAATTGATGTTGCCTGCGAACATTTTTTATATACTTTTTTCCTTTTTTGAATAACTATTGATGGTTTTAAACACATACCAATTAATTAACAAAATTGATTTGGAATCCGAAGACATTTATTTAAGGCTCTTTGGATAACTTATGTGAGAATCAACTTGAGTAACTTATGTTTTTCAACTTGAATGTTTACTTCTCTATATATCTTTACTTGAGAATTAGTAAAAATTACGTGAGAATCAAGTATCGTGAATGAATCATTTTTGTTTGTTTCTTAGCTTTTGTGTAATCGATGTTGCTTGCGAACATTATATATATATATATATATATATATATTCCCTTGTTTGAATACCTATTGATGGTTTTAAACACATACAAATTTATTAACTAATTTGATGTGGAATCCGAAGATATTTATTTAAGGCTCTTTGAATAACTTATGTGGTTGTTGATTGCAGTGGACCTATTTTTGTTTGGCTAGTGATAAATGTATCTTTGTACTAAATTGTTGATTTATAGAGCAGCAAGTACCGTGGAATTCAGGCACATATACTTATGGTATTTTATGTTTTTGCAGTCCATTGTGATTGTCTGATTGAAGCAGTTGAAATTATTGGCTTAATGTCTCTCATGAACTAAATTGGGAATCTCATGTTTGATCTTGTGTTCTGTAGAGAGGGGTGATTTAGGTGCTTTGAATGTCCAAGAATGTAAAGCATATTTACGTAAGCATGGCCTGAGAGTATCTGGTACTAAGGCAGCGTGTTTACAGAGAATTGAGGAGCACTGGAGGTAAAGGGTTAGAGGCTTGCACAAACTATTATCTTTCTTTCATGTTGGTTTTCTAGTGGCTAATTTTATTGTTGCTTGTGAGATGATAATCTACACATATTTCGTGATAATACCTTTCCATTCAATTTTAGATAATTGTTGGATGTAAAAGTGGTAATTTTGTAACAAATGATTTTGAATTTTATTCCATTTTGGTATGGATGTGGCCTGAATACAGTCTGGCATCTGGGATGTTTTAAACAATATAAGTATATCGTAAAAGTACATTTTTGTTTGAAGGTTTATGCACTTATGCTAAGTATCTGAGGTTCTATATGTAGTCCATGAAATGAAACCGCCTTTCATGCTCCAGTTTCCTCCCGAATATTTGTGGCATGGTTGTGAATATCAGATCCCGATCTTTTGAGTTAAATGTCATAGTTGCCGTATTCTTACTATTTCAAGCCTTTGTTATTCATGGCTAGCTTGACTTATTAGACATCAAGTAGTTGAGTGTATAGAATGACTTGGAATGCTAGAACATGGCTAAGTTTGTCAAGATATATTTATGTACTTGAAATGAGAGCAAGGAAAAGAAATGTGGTGGTTGCAGGTTTATATTCCTTTTTGTTTTGCAAATTGTTTCCTTACTAGGCATGTTGTTTTTATTTATCAGGATAAGAGATAGAAATGGAGAAGCACTCTATCCAAAATCCTCCTTTGTCATCAATTGTACAGGCAGGCATTTTCTGTATTCATCTCTAATTTAATTTGCTTCTAAAGCATTTTGAAGACGGTTTGAAATTTCATTACTAAATGCAGGTGATGTCTGTCAAGACGATGTTGTTCTGTTCACACAGAAAGTTTACGAGAAGTATCCCCATCTTCCTTAGTAGTCTTTTCCTTATAATAATTTCCATTCAGGTCCTCATGTAAATCAATTATTTGATTTTAAACAGGTTTGACAAAGTGACAAGGCATGGGAGAGTTCTGGGAAAGAGGACTGTTGCTGGGAGGGTTGTTCATGAAAGCTATGGAGCAGCCAAACAGCAGCATACCTTTACAGTAAGGCCAAGAATTGTTATTTTGTGGGAAAGTTAGTTTATTATGGTCTTCTCAGTGGTGCTTATACCAGTTACTTCATCACATCTATTCACTGGAATACCTGTTAGCATTCACAACTTAAGTGATAGTTGTGAATAGACGATGATCACCACTTTCCTTTCTATATTTTGTTCAGTGTGTAATTTAGCTGAATAATGCTTTATCTATTGAATCCTTGTCTTTTATGTTCAAGATTGAAGTATTATGGAGCAAGGGTTTCAACAAACTGCCTCCACTTGTTCCTTTGCTTGTGAAGGGCCGTAACCTTTACAGATTGAGAACTTTTAGGCAGGTGAGTAGTTCAATTACTCAAGTTACCAATTTTCTTGTACTGTCCTGTTAAGTGTCAGATTTATTAACACACCTTCCTGTTTACACTTTAGCTATGGAATAATGAAGCAGAAAGGGTAAAAGTGCTTGCTGAGAAGCATAAACGAGGTTCAGCAGCAAGAGCTGTTAGAGCAATGAGGAAAACAAAGAAGACATGGCCTGCAAATGAAGGTAGAGACTAGAGAGAGAGAGAGAATCTATATTTGTGGTTTTGTTTCCTCTCAATCTTGATGTTAGAAATTCCGTTTTGACACTTATTTTGTAATGATATCTAGGTGCAAAACGACAAAAGCATTCACATCATACAGGATCATCTAAACAACGAAAGACAACAGCGTCTGATAGGGGGAAGTCTATCGATGTAGTTCGAAATGCCATGCCTCCACGGCCTGCAAAGTTCAACAGTCATTACCATGAAGCTCCTTCACCAAGAAATCCTCATTTGAAGCAAAATGCAAGATCTACAGTGTCTCAATTTTCTCAAAGAGGAGAGAAATTCCATCACCTCAACAGCAGTAACAGTCTAGGCCCAGCTCTTCAGTCAAACAGACCTCTTCAAACATTACAACAATCTCAAATGGAATTTCATTACAAAAGTGCACCATTCCGTTTTCCTGGCCATGGCAGCACTTCAACAATGATGAGATCACCCCATTTTAATCCGTACACTGGTACGTCCGTGATGCCTGCTTCACGGTATCATCAGGGGTTTGACAACAGAAATTACATCCATCGTCACTACTCAAATCCCAGCTATGGTTTTGAAATCAGGAATTCGAACCAATTTCCTTAGTATATGTGTGCTGATAGGGCTTCACATGGATTTTCTTTTGCAACTGAGGCTATGGACAGAGGGAGAACATTTTGCAATCCATTTCCCGGTAGGATCTAAAAGATGCATTGCACCTTAAGTTGGAAATGCTCCCAATATGCTGATACCAATTGCATTCCAATATCTGCTGCTATCTGTTCCTCAATATGTCAGGTTGTACACAGGCACCTTAATTTCATTTGTTGTTTTACCAATCGGTAGCCATTTACCAATCCGTTTTAGTGAAAGTACAATCCTTTTTTTAAAAATATATTATAATTAATTTGGTGTTTGAATGATTGGATTAGGGTTCTCAAAAACCTCAATGGACCCCAAACTCATGGGGTCCTGCCCCCGTTTGGGGATTGACACTTGAAAGTGCCACCTTTCAGGCGCAGGGATGGGGGGCACGGGTTCATTTCTCATTGAAAATCTTAACTGGTGTAAGGATTGGGATGGGTTCTCAAAAACCTCAATGGACCCCAAACTCATGGGTCCTGCCCTCGTTTGGGGATTGACACTTGAAAGTGCCACCTTTCAGGGGCAGGGATGGGGGGCACGGGTTCATTTCTCATTGAAAATCTTAACTGGTGTAAGGATTGGGATGGGTTCTCAAAAACCTCAATGGACCCCAAACTCATGGGTCCTGCCCCCGTTTGGGGATTGACACTTGAAAGTGCCACCTTTCAGGCGCAGGGATGGGGGCACGGGTTCATTTCTCATTGAAAATCTTAACTGGTGTAAGGATTGGGATGGGTTCTCAAAAACCTCAATGGACCCCAAACTCATGGGTCCTGCCCCCGTTTGGGGATTGACACTTGAAAGTGCCACCTTTCAGGCGCAGGGATGGGGGGCACGGGTTCATTTCTCATTGAAAATCTTAACTGGTGTAAGGATTGGGATGGGTTCTCAAAAACCTCAATGGACCCCAAACTCATGGGTCCTGCCCCCGTTTGGGGATTGACACTTGAAAGTGCCACCTTTCAGGGGCAGGGATGGGGGCACGGGTTCATTTCTCATTGAAAATCTTAACTGGTGTAGGGATTGGGATGGGTTCTCCTAACCCGAAACGGCGAAAACCCCAAACCCATATTTTAATTAATCAATTATTTTATTTTGAACTTTTGTTAGACTAGCTATCACTTATTGATAAGTTTGTTTTATTTCTATTTTGTCTGAACTTTTGTCATATCATTATATGGAAAGAAACTTCAACGGGGTTTTATTTTGTGAATGTTGGAAACTTGGAATGATGGATTTGTATTTGTAATTTTTTAGAATTAGCATTTTGTGTGAATGATTAAAGTTTATTCTATTATTATAGAGAGATAAAATTTACATTTAATTGTAATTATTTTTAAATTTCGAATCCCCTCGCCGAGAAGCTTAGGCTCCTCTCCTGCACAAAATGACCTACGACCTCAACAGTGTAGTTTGTGCTTGTGCTGTAATTATGTCATCATGTCAAACTACAACCATGTTGATCTATGTTGAAGATACAATGCAGAGTAGAGGAGGAAATTAGGGTTTTCGGCCTCCCAAGTTTAAATTTGTTGTTGATAGAGTCAGAGAGATTCTATATATGAATATACTAAGGCTATGTTTGGTAGGAAGGAGAGAGAGTATGAGGGACGGAGAGGATAACATAAATCCGTCATATTGTTTGGTATTGAAAAGATGGTTGAATGGATGGATTGGTATATAATTTATAAGTTTACTATATTGCCCTCATATAAATTAAAGAGTAATAACAAAATTGGAGGATATTTTTGTGATTTCCTTCCAATTATTCTTCCCCTCTCTCACCCGTCCAATGATGGGCGGATTATTTTTGGTGGGCCAAAAAGAAGGAGAGCTTCCTCCTCTTCTCCTCTCCCCTCTCTTCTCTCCAACCAAACAAGGGATTGTAGCTCTCTTCTCATCCCTCTCCCTCCAACCATCTTCCTCCTTCCATCTCTCACTCTTACCAAACAAAACATAAGAGTGTGTTTGGTAAGGAAGAAAGAAAATATGAAGGATAAAAAGATTTGGATGGATAGAAAACATAAGGGAAAAAAAGAAAATAATTTTCCCTTGAGGTGTTTGGTAAACAGGAAGGAAAGAAGAGATTTTCTTTTCAATTTTACTAGTTTACCCTTGTATTATAGTTTATATATTAAAAAAAATGGATAAATCTGTAATTGTAATTAAACCTAAAAGCATTCCCTCTTTTTCCTTTCTTTTCCGTCCACTTTTGAGAGGATAAAAAATAGTGGGTCACACCTATAACTTTTTCTTTCTATTTTTCTCTCCATGTCAAATATATACTTTCCCTTTTTCTTCTGTCTTTTCCTTCCACTGTTTTCTTTCCTCTCCCTACTCATCCCTATCGAACACAATCTAAAAGAGCGAGAATAGTGCTGTACTGCTGTAGAATGAATTATAGTAAATGTCAGAAACACGTAGCATTATTAAACTTTTTTGATTGGACAGGTGAACGGGGGTATATGATGATTGAAGTGGGGAGAGTTGGGGGGTTGATTGCATCAGCCAGGTACAAACACTAGACATGACATGAAAGACTGTACCCCACTAACAACCAAATGACGGCTCTTCAAAAATATCTCGCAACTGGCCACGTTTACCGGCTCTCATCTCTTTATCATTTATTGCTTTCCGCTTTGCTTTTCATATTTTCACATTTTGTATTTTGTAACCATCTAAAGTTTTATATCGAATAGATATCTAGACCATATACTGGTTGATCTCTGTTTTCGAGTGTGAAGTTTATTATAATACTTTAAAAAAAAAAAAACAAAGAAAAAGCACACACACAATCATAAAGCAAGCTTCGTTTTGTAAATGGGCAAATCGACAAGAGGGTTGAGGTTCAAAAAGTACTTAAAAAAGAAGGTTTGTGTGTCTCAAATTAGAACACGAAGTGCTTTTATTATCCAACCAAATTAGCATCAACCAGTACACTGATAGGTCCCAAATTCCCACTCTTGTTCCTTCCTCCTCCACCCTTGACGTTAACTTACATGATTACATTAAAATCCATGACAATAGCACTAACACTTAACAAGCCGACAAATTACACGCAGCATTTTCATTGTCTTAATAATTCTATAATACGATCTTACAAAACAAAATCACAAATAAATTGGGATTGCAGAAAACACTTGTAATATTCATCAACAAATCAATCTTTAATCACCCTTTATATATATATATATATATATAGAGAGAGAGAGAGAGAGAGAGAGAGAGAGAGAGAGATAGAGAGCAAATCTCACAAGACTTGAATCAACTAAGATCAAATCTACCTTTAGTAAAATAATAACGTAGCAATGCAGCATTGATATGCATAATTATATAGAAGTGCAAGTGTAGATATATGATTTTGATAAAGATTTTAAGGATTTATTAAGCTAGCTAGCTAGCTAGTAGAAAACGGAGTTGGAAGGACGGAGGTCGATCTCCTGGGTCCAAGCGGTACGGTCTTGAACATGCAAATGCCAGTAAGTCTGAGCTAGCGAATCTGGGTCCATCATCATCATCATCGTGGACCTGCACAGGTCCCCGGATCCACCTTCGCTCTGATGTTGTTGCTCCCCAGCCAACGCCCTCTGCGATGTTGATGGCCCCCTGCACCATTTCCCATTTTCATTTACTGCTCATCATCATCTTTCACACTCCTAATTTAATAGTTTTCTTGTCCATTTAACTATAAATTTATCAACCCATTTAATGTTTTTCTTCATAGATCATCATAGAATCTAGCAAACTATATATTAACATCAACGTCCAACGAAGTACAATATGTAAATAGATTCGTTTGGGAAAAATGAAATAGTGAAGAAGATGAATTAATAAGTGTATAAAAAGAATACACATACCTTGGTAGGCCAACAACACCATCAATGATAACATGCGCGACGTGAACACCAAGAGGTTGGAACTCTCTCGCCAGACATTGCGACAAACCTCTCAATGCAAATTTTCCACAGCCTGCGTGCACTCACTCTCATACATTAATACAATTCCAATATAATACAGTAATGAAATACTAATATTGTTGTTTCATTTCCTATACTAATTAACATGATATCATTTAATCTAGGAGTTTTGAATCTCATCTGTTTATATATTTATTCAGCAATTTATCTTATCATCACCTTTAACAGTTTCGGGGTCTGATGAGGTTTGAATATAATAAAGCAATTGATCGAATACTAATATTGTTGGATCATTTCCTATACTACCATGATATCAGAGCAATATTTGATTTAGGAGTTTCGAATATTATCTGTTTATATATTTATTCAGCTTTAAAAGCTTTTGGGTCTAATGGTTACCGATTATTAAAACAATAAATAATATGAAAATCGCTACAATCTGTTGTATCATCAGTTTAATTTTAAGAGCTTTTGGGTCTGCCGGTTACTGATTACTAAGACGATAAATAAAATGTAAATCGCTAATTAATGTATAATTACTTAGCTAAGAGTGATTAGAGAAATTAATTTTACATAGGTCTGAGAATCCAGCAATGCCATTGAGAGAAGCTGAGCAACCAGTGAAGAGAATCGTTCCTTTTCCTCTTTCCACCATCCCAGGAAGAACCTGTTTGATATAAATTTTCACATTTTTTTCTATTAATTTCAAATGGTGGAATATTTGGGGATTTGAATTAAGAAATAAAAACCTGTTGGGCACAAAGAAAAGGGCCAACGGAGGAGATTGCGACGGATTTCTCGAAGGAGTCGACACGAATGTCGGCGAAGTTGGTGATTGGTTTCCAAGAAACAGACTGATAAGCATTGTAAACAAGAACTTCAACGAAACCCAGTGAGAGAACTCCTTCAAATGCCTCTCTAACACTTCTTGAATCTGAACAGTCAATTCTTATAGCAAACACTTGTGATTTCTCTTCTCTAGCTATCTCGTCTGCAAATCTTGACAATCTCCCTGTAACCAAAAAATATATATTAAGAAAATTCAACAAAGGACCAAAATTGGTCGTTAAATTTATCTTCTTTTCTTGAAAAAAATAATTAAATGAACAAAGTAACAAATACCCAGGTCACGTGCGAGGATAGCGACGGTGTAGCCTTCGTGGGCAAATTTTCTGGCAATGGATCGGCCGAGTTTTGGTCCGACGCCGACAATGGCAGCGATGCCTCTGCAAGAACCAGAGCTTGCCATGCTTCGCATCTTTTAATTTGCTTGTGATTGAGGGAACAACCACTAAATACTAAAAATTTATTCTACTGTTACTACTACACACTCTCTCTCTTATATATCAGAAAACTGAGATTCTGCTTCGTAAATTGAGAATTTTTATATCAGAAAACGAGATACAGTTATGCAGTGTACATAAAAGATAGAAAATGTGTACGTGTAGTGTAGGCAGAGCTCTTCTCCTTCGTCACTGTCACTGTCTAAATTCGTTGCCTCCTCTCCTCCAAAGTCAAAAACAAACATTTTACTGTTTTGGTGTGAATGGTTCAGTACTCTCATCCATTAAATAAGGTTGTGGGTTCAACCCCTTATGAACGGAGTGCACATATTAGAAGCACTTTACCCCTTAGTGGGCCGACCCGGTACGAGTCCGGATTAATCGGAATGTAGACATGACCGATTGCACCGTATGGTGAATCCACCCCACCCGAAAACCGAATGGTGTAAACCAAAAAAAGCAAACATTTTATATTAAGATGCTCTTTCTATTTAACGGTGTAGTATTAACCTATGTCTTGTCACCAAACATTTTATATTAAGATACTCCTTCCATTTAACTATTTAGTGTTAACCTATGTCATGTCACGGTGAAAAACACCATAAAAAGAATATTAGACATTGTATTTATTGTCTTGTTTTGTATTAATCGTAATTAAAGATAATAAATACATATTGTAATATTGACTTTTTTATAGTATTTTAAAATATACATTAAGGATATATGTTAACATTACCTTATTTAATATAATAAGTTAATAACCCAACCTCTATCTCTCACTTATGAGTTAATAATCTTTTGAATTCAGTGGTTAATAGTTAGTGATGATTAATCATATAGTAGGTGAGAAGTCTATTAATGAGTTTTATTTTTGTACGGTTTTTTTGTCAGATCAACAACGGTAATCACAATCTAGAAAAACGAAACTCACTTATACGAAAAGGACTTGGTTGCTATACTCATATGGGTAAGGTAACAACAAATTTTAGGAATAATTCATAGTTAATTCAAGGTTAAGTTTATGAGCAATTTTCATATTTGGAAATCACTCTTACGTTGAAGTTAACGATAGAGTTGTTTCCAAAAGGATATTGATATCATATCAATACTTTTTTTATGAGTACCGCATCCAGTCACATAAGAAAGATATATTGTACGATTAATTTAATGGGTAAAAGTGTGTTGCGGAAATGACCAGAAATTAAACAGAAAAGTGCACACACAACACAAACACAAATATTTACATGGTTCGGCAAATTGCCTACGTCCACGGGAGGCAGCAAACTGATATTATTGAGAAATTATACAAATACAAAACATAATTTCTCTCAACTCTCTCAAGAACTCTCTCTGGAAGCTTTGCTTCTCTGCTGCTTGTTTTTCTCTGATATTATTGTCCTTGCTGAAGGTCTTATTTATAGGGGAAAGGACAGAGACAACCCTCCCCCATTTTCAACATGGTGGTTTGTTTTTTTCCCATTGTCAACAATATACATTTTAAGGAGTTGGTAGGGTGGTAGTTGAAGGATGTGGTAGGTGGAATTGAGTCAATTTGTTAACAATCTCCACCTTGGCGAGAATCCACCAATCAATGCTGCCTCTATTACGCCCTTTAGGCGCTACGAGCTCGAGAGATATTGATCAAGTCCATACAGTGTTGGAACTTGATCTCTGTTACCAATTTTGTTAACATATCTACAGGATTGTCTGCAGTTCTGATCTTCTGAAGTAGAATATTTCCTTCATATACTATTTCACGAATAAAGTGGTATCGGGCGTCTATGCTTGGTGCGACTATGATGGATCTGGTTCTTTGCCAAACAAATGGCACTCTGGCTATCGCAGAAAATCTCCATGTTTTCCTGAACAATACCCAAGTCCCTGATCAAACCACGAAACCAAATGGCTTCTTTGAAAGCTTCTGTTACAGCCATATACTCTGCCTCAGTAGTAGACAAAGCCACTGTTGACTGTAAAGTTGATCTCCAACTTACTGGTCCTCCTGCCATAGTGAACACATAACCAGTAGTAGATCGACGTTTGTCAAGATCACCAGCATAATCAGAATCAACATATCATACGATATGTTTGTCAATTGTCTGATCTCTCTCGAACTTCAAACCAACATCTATAGTACCTTGAATGTACCGTAGAATCCATTTCACTGCTTGCCAGTGGCCTTTACCAGGGTTGTGCATGTAACGGCTCACCAAACTTACGGCGTGTGAAATGTCGGGTCTAGTACACACCATTGCATACATCAAGGCACCAACAAGCATTTGCATATGGAACATGATCCATTTGCCTCTTTGCATCATCAGTAGTCGGTGACATCAGTGCACTTAGTTTGAAATGTGGAGCTAACGGTGTACTTACAGGTTTATACTTGCTATCAATGCCAAACCTCTGAAGTACAGTCTTCAAATACTGAGTCTGGGTTAAACAGATGGTACATTTTGCTCGGTCTCTTTTGATCTCCATACCAAGTATCTTCTTTGCCTCTCCAAGATCCTTCATGTCGAACTCTGAGCTGAATTGAGCCTTCAGCCTGTCGATCTCCACCTTGTTCTTAGATGCTATCAGCATATCATCCACATATAAGAGCAAATAGATAAATGTACCATCTTGGAGTTTGCGAAAGTATACACAGTGATCAAAATGACTTCGTGTGTACTTCTGAGTCATCATGAAGCTATCAAACCGTTTGTACCACTGTCTCGGTGATTGCTTCAAACCATACAGAGACTTGTTCAGCTTGCAAGCTAAATTCTCACGTCCTGGAACTTTGAACCCTTCTGGCTGAGACATATAGATTTCCTCGTTCAAAGTACCATGGAGGAATGCAGTCTTCACGTCGAGTTGAGCTAACTCCATATCAAATTGTGCAACCAAAGCCAATAGAATCCGAATAGACGAATGCTTGATAACAGGTGAGAATACCTCATTGTAGTCTATTCCTTCCTTCTGTGCGTAACCTTTTGCTACTAATCTGGTTTTGTATATGATGTTGTCTTTGCCAGGAGTACCTTCCTTCTTAGCATAGACCTATTTGCACCATATAACTCTTTTTCCCTTTGGAAGTGGCAGTTAACTTCCAAGTTTCATTCTGGTGAAGTGATTGCATCTCCTCATCCATCGCCTTCTTCCACTTAACATTGTCTGTACTATGCACAGCCTCTCTGTAGATGTACGGAACATCATCGTCAGTTACTCGAAGAGCGTATGCTACCATGTCTGTGTAACGGGCGGGCATCCGAATGTCTCGTTTCAGTTTGCTGGTGGCAATGGATTCTGGCTATTGTCTGATCTCAGATAATGGTTCTGAATCCTCCACCTCAACTGATATCTCGTCCTGACTATCAGAATCATCATCAGGACGGTTGAATGTCGGAGAAGCCTTTTCTGACTTCTTAGAAGTCTCAAACTCCACCTGTCGTAAAGAATTTGGATTCTCATTCTCTGTGTCTGGAGGTATTTGTTTCAGCATCGCAGATTCATCAAAGGTAACGTCTCGGCTTAAGACGATCTTCTTTGACTCGGAATTCCATAGTATGAATCCCTTAACTCCTTCACTAAAGCCCAAGAAAACAACTTTCTTGGCCCTAGGATCCAGTTTGGATTCGGTAACATGAAAGTATGCAGGACATCCGAATATATGTAATCAATCATAATCTGAAACAGGTTGTCCAGACCATACCTCCTTGAGAGTTTTCCCATCAAGTGCGGAAGCAGGTAGTCTATTGACTATGTGAGAGGCATACATCAAAGCCTCTACCCAGAATGTCTTGCTCAGGTCGGATTGAGAAAGCATACATCGAAATTTCTCCACCAAAGTACGGTTCATCCATTCTGCTACATCCGTTCTGTTGTGGCGTGCCGGGAACTGTAAAGTGTCTGATTATCCCTTCATCCTGACAAAATTTCATGAAAGGATCTGATTTGTATTCACCGCCATTGTCTGATCTGAGCCTTTTAATCTTTCTGTCTGTCTGGGTTTCAATCATCTTCTTCCATTGGAGAAAGATATCCAGAACTTCATCTTTATGCTTCATGGTGTATACCCAAACATACCTGGAGAAATCATCAATAAACGTCACAAAATAATGTTTACCTCCCAATGAAGCATTTTTGGAAGGCCCCACACATGAGTGTGAACGTAATCCAGTGTTGCTTTTGTACGATGAATGGCGGTGCTGAACTTCACTCTTGTCTGCTTGCCCGTAACACAATGCTCGCAGAAATCAAGTTTACCTGTCTTTGCACCTTTCAGGAGACCTTGCTTCACCAAACCTTGCAAAGCCTTCTCACCGACATACCCTAAGCGCATGTGCCAGAGTCGAGAAGTATCAGATGACTTATCGTCCGAACTGCTGGAGACGGCTGCTCTCCCTGTAACTGTGTACCTGTCCAGAAAATACAGATTTCTCTGTCGAGTACCTTTCATTGCCAATAATGCACCTCGTACAACCTTCAGGACTCCATATTTCATGGTCACCTTGTAACCGCTGGAGTCTAAGACCCCTAGTGAAATGAGGTTCTTCTTCAGATCAGGAACATATCTGACGTCTGTCAGTCGTCTGATTGTACCATCGTGCATCTTCAGGCGGATAGTTCCTATCCCTTTCTTCTGGCAGGTGTTGTCATTGCCCATAAAGACAACTCCTCTGTCAAGCTCTTGGAAGCTTGAAAACCACTGTCTGTTGGGACACATATGATAGGAACAGCCGGAGTCCATAATCCATCTATCATAATGGTTGTCTGATGATGAAACTGTAAAAGCTGAATCCTCCCCATCATCAGCTTTATCTGCAACATTCACATTAGATTTGTCCTTGTTTGGACAATCTTTCTTCCAGTGCCCTTTCTGGTGATAGTAGGCACACTCGTCCTTCGCAGGACGTCTGTATGATGATTCTCCATTTGGCTTCGAGCGGAATGCTCCTCTTGATTTTGAGCGAGATTTACCACGCTCACTAGATACTTCAGATCTTCTGTTGTTTGCCCTGCCTCGGGCAACTGTCAACGCTTCTGATGTTGATTCTCTGTGATCAAGCTGATCTTTCTTCTGATACTCATTATTCACCAGAGCATTAGATACTTCTATGAATTTAACCTCATCCTTACCATATAACAGAGTTGTGGTTAAGTGTTCATAGGTATCAGGCAGGGAATTTAACAACAGTAATGCCTTATCTTCATCGCTAATTTCAACATCTAAATTTTATAAATCTGCGAGAATTTTATTGTAATAATCCAAATGCTCAATCATAGAAATACCTTTCTTGTACTGGAAACAAAAGAGCTTCTTCTTCAGGTAGAGTCGGTTCTCTATGCTTTTCATCATGTATTTGTCCTCAAACTTTTTCTAAAGACTTGATGCCATAGTCTCCTTCATGACAAAGTACTTCTGGTCCTTAGCTAAACACAACCGAATTGTGCCGCAGGCTTAACGATTTACATACTTCCAATCTTCATCGAAAATATTCTCGGGTTTGGAACTCAAGGCAATATCGGATCCTTCCCGGAATAACAGATCCAGAACTTCGCATTGCCACATGCCGAAGTTGTTGGTGCCGTCAAACTTCTCAATATCAAACTTCGCATTTGATATCGAGCTTTTTTTCCAAGAACTGCTGGTTGATGCTGAGGTCTGAGGTTCAGTTGACTGTTCCAAGATTTCTCCAGCTATTGGATCTTCCATCGTGCCCGGAAATAGAGTTAATAAAGCTTGACTAAGTAAAAATAGTACTTACAAGCGGAATTAGCTGAAGCGGATGGCACGGTTGCGTCCGGAACGGTCGAAATAGTTGAAAATAAGTCCGACTCGATCGAAAACGGGTGAAAATTGCACTGAGTTAAGTAAAAACACTTTTGGATCGAGTTGACTCAAGAATATTCCGTTACACTAACGGAATATTCTGCAGATAACGGAATATTCTTTGATGGTAACAGAGTATTCTCCTAAGAGGCGACGTGGCGATGACGTGGCTTATCGATGACGTGGCGCTGACGTGGCAACAAATCACCACTGACGTGGTGATGACTGGACGACGAGGTGGCGGCTGACTGGGCGCTGACGTGGCGTTACAGTGTCGTCTTCTTCCTTGAAAAATTCTACTGAAAATTTCTGGAAATTTTTCCAGAGTTAACCGAACTTTGACCGAAGCTAGAGAGTTCGTTTGAGCTCCGTTTGAGATGTGGTCACCTGCGTTGTAATCGTATTTCCGAGAGGAACACAACGGTACCCTCCGAACAACGATTCAGGCACTTTGAAATTTCTGGACTTTACCAAAACCAAAGCTCCGATACCAATTTGTTGCGGAAATGACCAGAAATTAAACAGAAAAGTGCACACAACACACAAACACAAATATTTACGTGGTTCGGCAAATTGCCTACGTCCACGGGAGGCAGCAAACTGATATTATTGAGAAATTATACAAATACAAAATAGAATTTCTCTCAACTCTCGCAAGAACTCTCTCTGGAAGCTTTGCTTCTCTGCTGCTTGTTTTTCTCTAATATTATTGCCTTGCTGAGGGTCTTATTTATAGGGGAAAGGCAGAGACAACCCTCCCCCATTTTCAACATGGTGGTTTGTTTTTTCCCCCATTGTCAACAATATACATTTCAAGGAGTTGGTGGGTGGTAGTTGAAGGATGTGGTAGGTAAAATTGAGCCAATTTGTCAACAAAATGAGATTCAAACTTCTATCAGTGATATTATCTATATTTTTTAGTTGGAATAAATATCTCTTTCATGTAAAAGCAAAAGAGAGAGTGGAATAGTAAAAATACAACTACTAAAGAGTTAGACTAGAGGGACCTTTTCTTCATACTAATGTCAGCAAACTTTGACATTACAACATTAGAGCTTGTAATGTTTTCTTTAGAAGGAAATTATATTAAAACAATAAAAACAATAACAACTGTTCTGACATATTAGTCAGAACCAATTTAAAAAAAAACAAAACAAAAAAATTATAATAACTGCTCTCACATATCTGTCTGAACCTACATCTCCACATCATAGGAAAATCATCTAACCAGAAATAATCACATAACA
Organism: Dipteronia sinensis; assembly: GCA_033220585.1. Taxonomy (NCBI): domain Eukaryota; kingdom Viridiplantae; phylum Streptophyta; class Magnoliopsida; order Sapindales; family Sapindaceae; genus Dipteronia; species Dipteronia sinensis. Next base: position 3,471,442 of record CM065638.1, on the reverse strand, counting down.
TGAGATAATGCCAATGCCAATTTTGCTTGTAGTGTTTTGTTTTAATTAAAAAAGTATGCTTGTAATGCTTTTGTTAATAGCAATTTGTTAGGATACATTTTATAAATTGAAAAAAATATTATAATTATTTTTTCACAATATAAAAATTGTGAATCAATTGATGTATTAAGAGAATATGTATATGTATATATATATATATATATATATGTATGTGTGTGTTATATTAATTATTTTTGTTGAAATGTTATTTATTTAACTTTGGTATATATATATAGAGAAATAAAAAATAGTACCTATAAGTACATGGTAGGTTTTTTTTTTGAAGTACAATTATAACCGGAACCTAGCGAGATTAGACTCTACAAACAAAGTCCGAAATACTATTTCCACTATCGAGGAGAGGTTACAACTGTATTACAACTCTCACAATCAACTGAAGAGAGAGCTGCTCCCATTATTTATTAGAAAGAAAAAAAAAACCATGACCAACTATTATATTATTAATCTTTACTTTCAAATCTTTTTGTCTCCTTTCTCCGATATGAGGTGATTGACCGACAGCCAAGACAAGAAAATTTAATGTAATCAGATAAAACGATGGATTGATCTGGACAAATTTTCGTTCTGGATTTTGAAAATTAGCTAACAATGACATTTTTAATGTATCCGCAGATCACTATACTTCCTTTCCCATATTAATTTTCACGGTGAGAGAGAACTTTCTATTTCTGTGGGAAACCAAAACCGTAACTGTAACCGATTGTGTCGGTTTGGTTTTCGATTTTTATCTGCCGGTTTGACAGTTTGGTTACGGTTTTGATTTTGAAACCAGCCGGTTCCAATTCGGTTTGTAATGTTACAGTACCGTACTACCTTAGGTGAGTTTCGAATGTTAAGGATATAAAAGGATAATAATTCTCTTTTACGAACATTCTTAATTTAATTTTGTAATGTTAAAAAAAAACAGCTTTAATATTAAAACTAAAGTTCCTGATCGGCCAAAAGAAGCATCCCATGAATTCTTATATATTTACAACAAATTTGAGGCCTAAAAGAGGTGCTGCTACAGATATTTATCTACAAATTAAATTGTGTTAAAGTCGTATTATTATATTGCTTCATATAAAGAGTCTAGCTAGCTATTAAACGAAAACCTCTTATCACTAACATTCAAAAAGTGTATGTATATAATTGGTTTTTGAGAATGGAATCGTGTCATCCAGTCATATTTGTTGGACGAAGAAAGAAAGGACAAGGCAACTCTCTCTCTCTCTCTCTCTCTCTCTCTCTCTCTCTCTCTCTCTCTCTCTCTCTCTATATATATATATATATATATATATGGCTATTTAAATTACATAGGGTCACTGTGCATATTCTACACTTGCATATACAATCATATACATATATATATATATATATATATATATATATATATATATACACACTAAGAGCATCTCCAATGCAAATATGCATTTGGAGAAAATAGAGTGCTATATAGGATAGAGAGTTAAAAAGTTAGAAAAACTCTCCCGATACAATTATCTAACTTTAATATGGAGATGATGTGGTAAGAAAAAAATTAGAGAATATAGAGTTGAGTTTTTAATTTTAGAATCTCTCCTAGAAATGCTGCCTAGGATTTCTAACTCTTTCCACCAATAATATTAAAACTCATTTAATTGTAAAAAAAAAAAAGAATGAAATAATTATTTTATTATGATTGGTTATAAAATAGATGCATATTTGACTTTAGATAATTGCATTGGAGATGTGAATATGTATTTATCTAATTTTTTTTCTTTCAAAAGTGAGCCCATAATGAATGGAAATACTGATGTGAAATTATTTAGAAACTCAAAAATACATATTTACATTGGAGATGCTCTAAGTACTCATTTATTCTATTATATACATCCAACTTTGATACCATTTTATTAGGTCAAACATGAAAAGATAAAATTTATAGGCAATCAAAATAAATCAATAAATAAATCTATGTATTTATGGGTTAGGATGATTATCCCTTCAATTTTATCTCCCAGTAAACGTGCATGTTTTCTTCAAAGAGTGGTGCTATTGTCACACCCTCTACGATCTATTTATGCCCCATCTTCTTAATTATATAATTTTTTTTCCTTTATCAAAATTACTCAAAGAGACATACAATTTATGAAATAAATCTTCTACAAAGTAAATCTATTAAAATATCACATTTCTTTTCCAAAAAAAAACAGTAATCTGTTTCTTCAAAAAAAATTATTCATCTCTTAAACCCTAAAATTTGTTTCTTACATACATATAAAATATTATGGAAGAATTTGAGAACGACATCAAGAATATGGAATAATTGTCTAAGAATGATATCAAACATCTTGAAGAATTGTCTGAGAATGACATAAAGTAAGAATTGTCTGACAATGATAGTTAGCAACTGGAAACAATTCATTCTCTGGAAATAAGTTTGAAGTTGATATCAAGCTGTTGTTGTGTTGAAATACCCTGCTATTTTTTATTTTTTCTTTTCCATCATGAAATAAGAAGAAAAAAAAGAAATCAATCAATGGAGGTGAGAGAGATGTATACAGATACAAAGATTAGAGATAAAGAGATTATATATAGTATGTATTAAGTTTGAAAAATAAGTTAAATGGATAGTTTTGGAAATAAACCAAAAAATTTAATAAAAATATTTAATTTTATTTAATTAAATCAAAAATTTAAAAAGTGGAGCATGAATAGACCAGTGAGGGTGTGCCAATAGCATAACACTACACTGCTTGAAAATATTACTGTATTTTATTTCCAATATTTTGTGGATTAGTCTAGTTATTTCTGTTCCGTGAATATCTGACAAATCAGTTATTTCTATTATGTTCTCATCCGATGAATAATGTGTAAAATCAATATTAAAATTTGTTGAGCATTTCCTGTGTTGGTCCATTTCACTTGTGATCACTTTTTTTTTAAACCATGATCACTTTTGTTAATAGAACTATATGGTGTACCATATATAAATTATTATGGTAGTGTGACCTATAATGGGATGGGTTGATAACTTAATATTTGTCTAATATGGGGAGGTCCCTGTAGTCCTATACTTTAGTATTGTGAATATATATATATATATATATATATATATATATATATATATAGGGTAAACTTTATAAGTAACCAAAAAATTAGAAGGTTTATTATTTTTACCCAATATTAGTATTTTTATTGTTTCTACCAAAAAATCCACTTTTTGGACAAAATTGCCCTTCTTTTTATTTTTGCCATGGTGTGTTTAATTGAGTTGTCCTGGTATTTAATTGGTCTGTCTTGGTGTGTTTAATTGGTTGCCTAATGTGTTTAATTGGTCTGCCTTGGTGTGTTTAATCGGTGGCCTTGTGTGTTTAATTGGGTCTTCCCTAATGTGTTTAATTGGATTGCCGTGGTGTGTTTAATTGGTGGTCTGATGTGTTTAATTGGTCTGCCATTGTGTGTTTAATTGGTGGCCTGGTGTGTTTAATTGATTTACACCTTGTGTGTTTAATTGGATTGCCCTGGTGTGTTTAATTGGATTGTCCTGATGTGTTTAAGGGGAAATGGTGAGAAATGTCACCTTTTTGTCTCGCTGTTGCACCAACGTCACCGGTTTAATAACTTATGTTTAAAAGGCACCTATTTTGGTGAACTACCAAAATTGCCCTTAAATAATCAATTTTTAATTGTCTCTGTACTTCCATCTCCACACTTGAAACACTGAAGGCAGGAACTCCTCTCTTTCTCTCTCTACAATAAATTTCAAAACTACTCTACTCAACGTTCTTCAGTAAGCACAACAAGGTAATATGTTTGTCTGAAATACTGTTTTTTATCCTTCATTTTTTAAAAACGTTCCTTTTGTAAACATGAAACTGGTTTTGTGAATATTGAATCTGTGAAATTTGAATCTCCGAACCTGTTAATAAAAAGCTCGGAGCCTGTTTGAAAATGCTCGGAGCCTGTTTTAAAAAGCTCGGACACTGTTTGAAAAAACTCGGAGCCTGTTTGAAAAAGCTCGAGCCTTTGGACAAAAGGCTCTAGCCTTTAGAAAACAAGCTCGGAGACTTGAAAAAAGCTCGAAACTTTGTAAAACAGCTCGAGCTTTTAGAAAACAAGCTCGGGACTTTGTAAAAACGCTCAGGACTTTTGTGAAAAAGCTCGGGACTTTTGTAAAAAAGCTCGGGACTTTGTGAAAGAGCTCGGGATTTTTGTAAAAAAGCTCGGGACTTTTGTAAAAAAGCTCGGGACTTTTGTGAAAAAGCTCGGGAATTTGTAAAAAAGCTCGGGACTTTATGAAAAAACTCGGGACTTTGTAAAAAAGCTTGAGACTTTGTAAAAAGCTCGAGACTTTGTAAAAAGCTTTGTACTTTGTAAAAAAGCTCGGCTCTTTTGGGATCTTTGGAAAAAAGGTTGGAACCTTTATTAAAAGCTCGGAGATCATAGTAAAAACCTCGGAAACTATTTTAAAAGGCTCTGAGCCTTTTTCATAGCTTTTATGTTTGTCATAATGGTTTGTGGTGATGAATGTTACAGGAGAATGAATCGGGTGAGAATAGTAATATCTTACAACGGCCGATGGGAGCAGTTACCCGACGGAAGTCAGAGGTTTGTTGGATTCGACAACCAAGGAATGTATGTGTCAAAGAATATGAGTTACGAAGAATTGGTGTCGATCGTGCATACCGTTGTGAAGTATGATGTAAACAAATACAATGTTGATCTACAATCAATATCAATCGTTGCTGGCGCTACATGTCGCACATTTGTAAGAAATGACGATGATGTTCAGTTTATGCTAGGGGAAGATCGGGTGATCCCTCAAGTATGTGTTAGTCTAATTGAGAGGGCAACTGGAGATGTGATACGGAATGATATTCCTGCTCCTGAAAATACCCAACCATTTGGATCCGCTAGCGGTAGCAACCAAGTGTTCACACAAAGGAGTGCCACTGAAGGTGGGGAAAACATGTGCTGTCCAACCGGTAGTGGTCGACCATGCAGATGTTTGTGAACCTCAATTCGACGATGTGTTTGGTTGTCGATTTGAGATGAATGATGGGCGGTACAATGAGCAATACAATGAGATGTACAATGAGGAGAACACTGAACCGAACCTTGGGCCTAACCAGGAGGTGGATAATGAGGCAAATATTGATCTGGTAGATCATGTAGAGAACACTGATGAAGATCATGTCCAAATTCAAAGACGTGGAAGACATGTAGAAGGAGTTAGTTGCAGTGGAGCAGATATGCCTGGTACTTCCGAGGTCCGGCATAATGTATCTACAGATGATTCTGATAATACCACAACGTGGGTTATTCCCGGAGCAGATTCATACTCGTTTGGGATTGGTAGAAGCACAACCTTGGTAGCAGAAGAACCTACATGCATGATTTATAAAGGTCAGTTCTTTCCGACAAAAAAGGATCTGAAGAGACTAGTTGGCCTTTTAGCAATGCGGCGAAACTTCGAATGGAAGGTGAAAAGGTCCAATAAGACAACGTTACATCTTGTTTGTTTGATTGACAACTGTACATGGAAATTAAGAGCGGTGAGAAGAGATGAAGGGACGTACTTCCAAGTCAGAAGTTTTGTCAATGAACACAGTTGTCCATTGAAGGAGATTCACCGTCGCCACCGACAAGCTAGTGCAGTTATAATTGGAGAAGTGGTTGCACCTAGACTTCAACAACAAGATGGTCGTCTCATGCGTCCCAAGGATATAATCGCCGATATGAAAACAATGTATGGTATCCAAATCATGTACAGTAAGGCATATCAAGCCTTGCATTATGCATTATCACTGACCTATGGGACACATGAAGAAACCTTCCAACTACTGCCGTCTTTTGGTTACGTGCTGGAACAACAAAATCCCGGCACAATCACTGACTTACAGTGCGCTGACGACGGTAAATTCCTTTACTTTTTCATGTCATTAGGGGCCTCAGTTAGAGGTTTTCAGAGGTGCATGCGTCCGGTTATTGCAGTTGATGGTACTCATTTGAAGGGAAGATTCGGGGGTACAATGTTTGTTGCAACTGCCCAAGATGGAAACGAACAGGTGTATCCAATTGCTTTTGGGTACGGCGACTCCGAAAACAACCTTTCATGTGAATGGTTTTTGGATTGCTTGAAGGGTGCCCTTGGTCATATAGATGATCTGGTTTTTATTTCCGATTGACATGCAAGCATTGAAGCAGGGATTTCTAAAGTGTTCCCTTATGCAACCCATACCATATGTTGTTGGCACTTTGCTGAAAATGTGAAGAAGCGATTTCACAGAAAAGATGTTGCCAGCTTAATGGGCAAAGCCACTAGAGCGTACACTGAATTCAAATATAACCGGTACATGGGTGAGTTACGTAACCTGCACAAGAATGCTTTCGATTATGTTGAATCTGCCGGTCCACACAAATGGTCTCGTGTACACTGTCCCCAACGAAGGTTCAGGGTGATGACAACAAATGTTGCAGAGTGCATAAACTCATGCCTTAAATTCGCACGACAACTCCCTATGTTGACATTGGCAGAGTTCATTAGGAATATGTTACAGCGTTGGTTTCACGATCGACATCGAGCTGCACAGTCCATGCGTAATCAGTTGACCGACGCATCACATCTTGTGATGCTACAACGGGTCGAGAAGTGCGGTTATATGACCGTCAATCCAGTGGACTGGAACATTTTCTCTGTCAAACGGTCCGGAAAACAGTGGACTGTTGACTTAGCCCGGAAGACATGCACATGCAACAAATTTCAAATGGATCATTTTCCGTGTTCTCACGCACTCGCAGCGGCAAGGTACATTAACAGTATACAATTAAACCCTATATTAAGCAAGCGTGATTGTCACTTTTTTCATTGGTTTTACAGGGAGCGGAACTTAGATTTCACATCGCTGTGTTCGGACTACTACAAGAGACAGACACTTATTGATGCATACTCAGTTCCTATTATGCCTGTTGGCCATCCTTCTTCATGGGTAGTGTCGTCCGACATCGCTGAGCGGGTGGTTTTAAATCCAAAGACCAAGAGACAATCAGGTCGCCCGATGGAGGGTCGACATGCATCGTCTTCCGAGAGGACAACCACCCAATCGTGTAGAAGATGTGGACAATCAGGTCATAATAGCAGGAGGTGTTCTAATCCGCCCTTGATTAATGAAGGTCCGAGCAGAATTGTTCCCGAGGAATACCGTCGCAAGTGTAGCGTATGTCATCAAGTTGGACATAACAAACAGACGTGCCCACACAAGGAATCTGCCGAGGAGTGAACCGAGCCGTTCATACTTATTGTTTAATTAAGTTGGGGTGTTAATTATTACTTGTGTTATTGTATGATATGAAATGCGTGTGTTGTACTTGTAAATGAAAACACTTTAAATTTTAAACAAAAAATTTATAATTTGAAAGTTCATTACTATAATTGTTTGTACATCGACAACTACAATATCTAATGTGGCTTGGAGTTACAAAAAATCTCCACAGCCATCTTCTCCCGTATGGTGCACATATCTTCTTCTGACCAGTCGAACGTCATCCTGTTCGCCAGTACGTACTCCATCAATCTCAAGGTATGAGCACCACAGTTAGCCCTGCGACTCAGCACATGAACAACCGTTACAATAGAAGTTGAATAAAACAAACTTAAAGTTTAAATGATGTTTGTACAGTCATACCCTCTAGTCTGTTGGGGCACATGTGTTGTAGACACCATGCTTACCCCAAAGGGCCTATTCAGCTTTTCATACTTCGCCTCGCCCGTTGGTCTGGCATCGTGAAACCCCACCTGATGCAACATCGAGGGTAGAAACCACCGCAATGAAGCGACCTGCTCTTTCCTGATCTGTAGGGGGACTTCCTGTCTGAACGGGTCTAGCAGGTGGATCTTCCCGACAGTAAGGTCAACGCTGGCCACGAGCCAATGCTGGCCACCAATGTTGCACGGAATAAGGACCTGTACCAAGTGTTCAAGATATTGTTATGGTCAAAATAAGAATTTTTAATTAAACACATTGAAACCATAACTGTATTTTGCTCACCGCGTCAACCTCGTGCCATGGTCGGTTCCCTACCGGGAGCAATCCACGTACCGTCATCAGATCTTCAGGGGACTACCTGTACTTCAACACATACCAGTTTTTTGGGGCTTTGCCCACAGCATCGTGAGGCATGATTCTCCGCCACTGAAACTCCAGCATTGACTGAAAGTAGACAACGAACTGAAATGTTAGAAACATGATGAAACACAACAAACAGACGTGTGAAAATAGTACATTTGAAACACTTACATAGAACTGAGAATCTAGTAGGTTCATCCTCTGAATGTAGACAGTGGGGAATGCTCGCTGACGCTTCCGTAAAATATGCAGGTACGCGTCCATATGCTGACAATATAAATATTATACATTGTTAGTATTCTTCCATAAGTTAAACAAACTTAAAAGACAATCAAAGTAAGGAAAGTACCGTGTCCTCCAACTCCATAAAGTTGGTTTGCAACCGGTGGAACCAAGTCACAGGCACGGGGGTCATCAGATCCACATCACGTCTGCGTAATTTTCAATTATTTAGGAAAACAACTAATTTAACTTAGGTGTTTCAAAATAAATTCACAATATTTTAATACTTACAATTCCCCCTTCACGTTCCTCTTGTAGGCTTTGTAAGCCGCAAGCTGGTCAGCTTCTACCAATCCATTGGGCCTGAATGTATGTGCTGATGACATGTGCAGTGTCCTTGGCCTCTTCGGCCGACATGGGTCAGTGTATGGGCTCATCAACTGCCAGCCTCGTTTGCGCATCCGCTGCTGCCTATGCTGACTGTGGACTGGGGGGTGTTGGGAGGAGGAGCTCTGTCCTCGTGGATCACGTCGAGGGCTCCGGTGGGATGGGTTGTGTCGGGATGGACCGACAGTGTCACTAGGGGGTGAGGTGTGACGGGATCGAGTAGAGGAGAGTGGTGTCGGATGGACCGCAGGGGTGCTCCCTATGGATCGCCTGGTCAGGTCAGGAGTGTGGACTGTACGAGAGGAGGGACTCTGACCCAGTGGACTGAACGGGTCCGCTGTGTGGTACAGGATATAAACAGGAGGATCCACATCCTGTACCTCCATAAGCAGCGGATACTCTAATATCGCCTGGGTAACTGTCTCCCCAAATACTCATGTATCCGTGCCACCAGGGACTTGCATCTGCTGGTCTCGTACTATATCTCCAGCTGTTGGACCCTGCGTCTGAGGTCTATCAGCCTCCGTCGTAGGTCCGGTGGCTGGGTCTGTCCCTCCGTCTCTGTCTGTACGGGGAGAGTCTTGATCATGGGAGGGTGGACCATCCCTGCCAGACTGTGATGTTGAACCCCACCGCCCCCAGAGAAAGTCCATCACCTCCCTATGCTGCCTATCCCGTTCCCGATCACTCTTCCGGATATCCTCCCGTAACGCAGCGACTGCATCCATCACATCTTGGATTTTTCGTTCCAAACGATCCTGAAACAAAATCATTATTGTCAGTACTAAAACCCAACACTTGTTTCAACATAAATAATGCATTACACCATTTTTTACATACCTGGCGATGCCCTCCAACGTCTTCTCGTGAATGTACTCCACCGGGCATCGCAAAGCGAACCTGTCTGCGCCTAAGAGGACTCCCAACGACAAACTCTGGGTCCGAACCCTCCGTATCCGGCCTGTGCCTGAGGGGACTCCCACCGCCAAACTCATGGTCGGAACCCTCCGTATGACTGGGTCCGGCAGTCGTATGATGTAAGGGATCCGGTACCGAGCCGTCGTGTCCATCGGCAGCCATATATAGACTGCCTCCCTCATTTATGCCCTGGTAGTACCGTGCAACCCTCTCAGCTGCTGTCGGCACCAGTGCAGTCCTCGCAAACATCTGAAATCGTGGTTAGACCATTCTATTTGTATAATCGTAATATGTAAACACTTTAACACAATAGATTCTTACCCTGGCTAAGAAATTTTTTTTGTCCAGCTTGTCCGACCTTGGTTGCTTTTGCAACTGCCATTTCAGAATACGGGGGGACAACTCAATCTCCCTACGAGTCCCAAATCGGGTCCCAAGCTCGGGGATAACCTCATACGCAAATACCTATGTAAAAGAACAAGTTATTCAGAATCCAATCATTTATTCCGTAACTCATGGAAAAAAAATTTCAGGTTTTCAAACGATACAAATTCTAAATTCTCACCAACAGTGCGTGAGCTAGACCGTAAATATTGTACGTCTCCACCGTGTGAACGTCAACGCCCTTTTCCTGCTGTCGTCTCTCATACCGCACACGTCGACCGTTTAAGGCATTCTTGAATCCAATAATGGACTGCCTATACACGTGGGCACCCCACGGGAATGCATCAAAGGCGTCCAAGTCCTCGACTAGCCGGATCTGCCATAATGGAACTTTCTCTCTCTCGTCCAACCCCATCAATATCCAGTTTAGCATATAAAGGAGGCACAGCTTTACAGCATCGTACTGCTCCTCAAATAAACCGATCCGTAGAACAGCTCTCAGCTGTTCATAATCCACATCAGCTGCACCATTGAAATACCGTTGTTGTATCCCGTTCTGAACCATCTCATACCTCGTCGTGTCGGGAATCACTCCAAACTTCAATCCGGTGATCAGACAGAATTCAACCTTGGAGAACCGGACCGAACGAGTACCTAACATAAATATCATCTCATCCTGCGGCCCATCGTGATGTAGCTCGCGCAATAGCAGTCGATGGACTACGCTACCCGAAAACTTCATCCCCCGATCCATCCTAAGGAAATGACCAAAACAAGACTCTGTATACCGACGTCGGTCTTCGACCTTGAATTGTTCTGGTACACTGTCTAGTGCGACGTCGATATCTTTATGGTCGCTGAAATGGTCATGCCGAGTGATTTTTCCATCGTACCATTCATCCTCTGGAGTTTTAAGCAAATCCTTTAGTTCACTACCCATCTGCATTTTCACAGAAAGAATGCATCAGTAAACTGTAAAAGGCTAGGACATAATAATATAAAATAGCAGAGAAGCAGTTTCAAAAAGCTCGGACTCATATTGAAAAAGCTCGGACAGTGTGAAAAAAGCTCGGACACAGTTGGAAAATGCTTGGACTCATATAAAAAAAGCTCGGGCACAGTTTGAAAAAGCTCGGGCACAGTTTGAAAAAGCTCGGGAACAGTTTGAAAAAGCTCGGAATGTTGAAAAAGCTCGGACTCAGCTTTAAAAAGCTCGGACACTGTTTCAAAAAGCTCGGAAACTGTTTCAAAAAGCTCGGACACGTGTTGAAAATGCTCGGACTGTTGAAAAAGCTCGGACTCGGTTTTAACAAGCTCAGACTCAGTTTAAAAAAGCTCGGAAAATGTTTCAAAAAGCTCGGAAACTGTTTCAAAAAGCTCGGACACGTGTTGAAAATGCTCGGACTGTTCAAAAAGCTCGGACTCAGTTTTAACAAGCTCGGACTCAGTTTAAAAAAGCTCAGAAAATGTTTCAAAAAGCTCGGAAACTGTTTCAAAAAGCTCGGACACGTGTTGAAAATGCTCGGACTGTTCAAAAAGCTCGGACTCAGTTTTAACAAGCTCAGACTGTCTAAAAAAGCTCGGCAACTGTTGAAAAAGCTCGGACTCAGTTTCAAAAAGCTCGGAAACTGTTTCAAAAAGCTCGGACACTGTTTAAAAAAGCTCGGGCTGTTTAAAAAATCTTGGGCACTGTTTCAAAAAGCTCGGAAATTGTTTTAAAAAGCTCGGCCACATTTTAAAATAGCTCGAGAATAGTTTCAAAAAGCTCGGGCATTTTCAAATAGCTCGGAACCAGTTTGAAAAAGCTAGAAAACCCAGAAAAAGCTCGGAAAACGTTTTAAAAAGCTCGGAAAAACTTCTTAAAAAGCTCGAAAAAGCTTGAAAAAAGCTCGGAATCACCTTGAAAAAGCTCAGGAACCCAGATCTTCAACGGATTTATAAACCCTAACCTAACCCACAACCATTCTCAGATCAACAAACAAACCTAATCTACAAGTTTAATCAACAACCAACATCAAACATGAACTTATTAAAAACAAAATCAACAACATAATCTGACTCAACTTACCGTCGATTGAAGATGCTCTCTTCTGAACACCCGATAAACACTGTTGTCCTACCGCCGGTTACTTCGATGACTTTTTCAGACTGAAAACCACTGATCTTCCAACGCCGGTTCTTTTTCCAAGAGATGTTTTCTCTCTCTGGTTTTTCTCACTAGGTTTGAAAATGACAAAAACTCACTTGGAAGGGGTATTTTTGTCTGGACACCTATATGTGCATTTTAAACATGAATTAGTAATGTGGTGATATTTGCACAACACCCACCCCAAATAGTGCTATTTATTTTTTGACCCCATGTGTTTAATTGGTGGCCTAATATGTTTAAAGAAATCTGGAAAAATTTCCAGATTTCAATTTTAATTCAAACCAAAATCCACCAACATCATCAACTGAACCACATTAGTACATCACCGCCACAAACCCCATCATCATCAAACCCAGAACCAACACCACGACAAAACCCAAAATCAATTCAACCAAATTCAAGATCTAGATCTCTTTATATATATAAAAAAAATTGTGGAAATGGAGAAAACACCATTGGAGACGACTGGAGGCGAGACAGCGACCACCAGAGATGGGTGGTTGACCACCGGAGATGAGCGACCGCCGGAGACGAGGCAGCGACCACCGGAGACGAGGTCGTTGGCATGGCTGAAGAGCGGCGGTAGTGAGAGAACGAAGAGATAGATTGAAGAGAGAAGGTGGGTTTCGTGGTGGCCGGTGTTTTCGGCGGCTGGGTTTCGCTGGAGATGATTGAAGGTGGTGTCGGCGGCATGGAGGGAGGCGGCGGCGGTGATGGGTGTGGTGGGTTTTTTTGTTGGTTTTGCTGGGATTGAAGAGAGATACCAGAGAGAAGAGATTGAAGAGAGATAAAGAGGAAGAGAGAGAAGAAAAAATGTTTCTATAGGGATAATGAGGGGTATTTCAGTCTTCACAGCCATTTATTTGGTAGAAACAATAAATTTACTAATCTTGGGTAAAAACAGTAAACCTCTTAAATTTTTGACTAAAAAGACATATTTTCTCTCTCTCTCTATATATATATATATATATATATATATTTATAGTCATTCTATTGTCAGTTCGAATTGATAATAGATATATCAGTTTATTGCATGTGGGTCATTGAATCGAAAAGATACTTTGATAAGTGCATGCAGCCAAGTCAAAGCATTTAGACTCACATATACGGAACTGATATATCTTATATCAGTTCGAACTGATAATAGAAATATTGTGTGTATATATATATATATATATATTGATCCTTGGTCTATTTTTCATCCATGAGTTTTTACTAGAATATTTTTTTATTTTTTATTTATATATATACCAATCTACCCAAGAAGTAGAAAAATAATAGATTTAATTTACATGTATTAATTCTTTTTCATGTTTGCCGACAGCCCCCATGAAACCAGAAACAAATAAAACTACGAATTTTTAATAAAATTCTGGTGAAGTAGATAAGGATTCAATCATTAGTATGGGACCGAACCAGAAGTAGCAACTAGCAAGTTGTATATTTCACAATCTTTTTGTGCTAGCTATAGCATGTAAGTTTATACGAGAAATGTGTGGCTCATGATGTGGTTTATCTTAAAAATTAATAAGTAGGTTCATCCGTCTGTTAACGTATTTTATTTAAATTATTTTATGTCTTTAACTAAAACCTGTCTTTATTTATTTCTCGTTAGAATTATTCAGAATGATGATATTATTCTATATATAATTATATGCTCCAATGAAAATTTAATTTGTTATATAGACTCGAATTCATATTTTTCCTTTTTATATACGAAAATTCTTGAATATGTTCTAGATAGATATATTTGAATAGGTTTGATTTTTTTTTTTTCAGATAGCTGGGGAAAGAATGTAATAAAGAAAGGTGTGTATGGTCATTTTCACTTCATGTATATGCAAGTGCAACCAATATATATATATTCTACTTCAAAAGGGTCACATTCCTTGGCAAAAACACTAAAAAAATTCAAATAAAATAATGAAAATATATATCAAGAGATAGAGAAACAGATGATGACAATCAAAGCTTTGATGATAGCTTCTATATATATATATATATATATATATATATATATCCAAGTTGTATCCATAAATTAAATGGTCCCCCTACTCTCATATATGCTTATCGATCACTCGTCTTGTGGGTGAATTTGGGATAAAGCAAATCCATAGTAGTTGTTGCACAATTTAATAAATTTAAAAGCTCAAGATGATAAGATCGCTAAACTCATGTTCGACGTTTTTACACACCATCCGTTGGTATCTATATTGAGTTTTGTGATTTTTGACTGGTTAGTTATGTTACGTGATTTGAAATAAACAAAATGGATGAAGATAGTTTGATTTGCTCACCCCCTTCAAGGGAGTGAGTATTACCCCTCCAATACATACCACGTGTTTAGGGAGATGGTAGTTTTGTCCAAACACATGAAAGTTTTTGAATAAAAATACATCTCTTTAGACACATGTCATTTATTGGGAAGAGGGTAAGCAAAATTCTCTCTGATTTGATTGTAGTTTAATTATGATTTTTTTCCCTCTTTTTGACAATTAAGACATCATTGATCATTGGTGTGCAAATGATTGGAAGCAATTTAACTAGCATAGCCAAAGTCAATTGCAGGTTACTTTCCCAGCATGAATGTGTGGATCGTCATTTATTTGTTGGGGCTTGTGGGGTTGAGGTGGGCTGAAAGGGGCCGCATAATCTTCCATGCACAATCATTGCTCTCGTTTTCAAGGCTATTATTTATTCGGGGTTTACGGGAGAAAAAAGAGATACGACTCAATCTCACGATCTAAAAAATACAAATCGAAAGATCATACCATTTGGTAGACCTTATTTTCTCCGACATTACTCGGTGAGTCGGTGGTATTAATTGTAAACTATATACAACAATGTGAAACACTATTTCATTTTTCTTTTAAATAAGAAATAGAGATTACAAGTTAATGCAATAATAACAATTAAATCCGTGGTATAAGATAAGATTGATCCAGCGATAAAATTCTTCACACGTGTATTATAAGTATACAGATTCGAGTTTTTCCCTCTTTACAAAAAAACATCTGATGTATGTAACAGTAACAGTAACAGTAATAATAATAATAATAATAATAATAATAATAATAAACAAATAAATCCGAGGTGGACCCAAAAGATCCATTTTCATTAATTGAGTTTTCTGGTTCTGAATTTTTATACCCCTCTCCTTTTCCCACTCAAATTAAGGACCACTTTTGAATATATTCCACGAAATATAATGACAAATGCATTAATTAGAATCCCTCCACACTCTTCACTTACGAGAAAATCTTGCCTGAGACTACTACGTGGTGAGACTGTGAGACCGTCAAATGAGATTATACCATTTATCTTGAGAACATAAAAATACATTATAAAATTTTAATTTGGTACAATCTCATTGGACAGTCTCATGTAAGATTTTCTCTTTCACATGCAATACAATCACAATAGCTGCCTTTGCTTACTGGTTTGGTTTCTCATTCCCATAACCAACTCTCTTTCATAAAAATCATATCATAACTTAAATGGTTATGCAAATTTCATTCATACGTGTTAGAGGTTGCAGCCCCACATTAGTTTATAAAATCACAAGTGTGGGGAAACACTTTTCTTTTTAGCGATTGATCATGTCAGGTCTTGACAAATCTCGAACTTGAGGGGTTCAAGTCTCATCGTTGTTTCTAAAATCACGAGAGACCTCTTCTCTGTAGCAAGGGTTGCTATATAGGTCATGTTTGCAACTGTTGATATAGCAAGGTTCCGATAGTGTCAATTTTTATTTTATTTTTACATGTGCACATCTTAGGAGAGCTGTTAGTGCACATTCCTTCCACATAAGTGGTGAGAGGTTCAAATCCTATCATACATATTTTACAAAGTATGCGTGGGGGTTTTTCTTCCCAGGTTATGTGAGTAGTTATCTCCCGTTATATGAGTAGATATCCAGACTGTACATGTATTGTTTGATCTCGACAGGTCTCGGGAGTCCTATCATATAATATTTCAAAAAAAAAAAAAGCAAAGGCAAAAAGGCCCAGCTTAAAGTATATAAAGAGCCCGGTTACTTATTAGGCTCAAAAAATCAGAGACTCTGATACGACAATAAAGCGGTGTATTTAGAAACCTAAAGAAAAGCATTTTTGGGTCTTGAACATCAGAGACCGTTATTGGGCTTAACATGGGCCCTTATTGGGCCGTGTTGGATACCCACAACTACAAATATCGGATTCGGATCCTAAATTAATTGTCGTCAAAGTCCAGAGTCCAGTCTCTCTCTCCTTTGCAAAAGCTGCTCTGTTGTCGTGCTCGCGATCTCTGTAAATCTTCGCATCATAATTTTCCTTCGTTTTCAAAACTCAAATGAACTATCATTTCGCATAGTATACAGTGCAATAATCTGGTAAAAACTGTAGAGAATTTGATTTGATTTCGTTTCGTTTTCTTTCAAATTGGATCTCGATTTCGCTGTGATCTGAAATTAGTGATGTTATAGTTGAAACCGTTATACAGGACGACAAAATGCAGTGGTCCACAGTGCAGCATCTGGATCTGCGCCACATAGGTCGCGGCGACAACAAACCCTTGCAACCACATGCCGCCGCGTTTCATCCCACTCAGGCGCTCATCGCCGTCGCTGTCGGCACTTACATCATCGGTAATTTTCATTAAATTTTGTAGCTTTTTGAAATTTAGGTTATGTTTTGATTTCAAATGTTTGTTTGTTTGTTTGTATATGCAGAATTCGATACTTTAACAGGAAGCAGAATTGCTTCTATTGATATTGGTTCTCCTATTGTTCGCATGGGTTATAGTCCTACCAGCATCCATTCTGTTGTCGGTATTCTTGAGGTACAATGTCTGTGAATCTACAATTGCTCGCCATTGCTGTCTACTTTAGTACTATCCATGGCAATTTTTGTTTTCTGTTTCTATTGGAATGTTCTTCATTTCTTTTCGAATTTTGCTCCAGTCGTTGTTTAGGTGTTTTATTTATCTTTTATCTTTTCGTTTGATCTCGTTTAGTTTGGAAGTTTTTTCGAGCTTAAAGATGTTTTTAGGCTGTATTGCGGACAGAGTTCTTGCTTGTTTATCTTAATGTGTTATGTAATTTTGTACTGTAGGATTGCACAATTCGGTCCTGTGATTTTGACACTGAGCAAAGTTTTGTGTTGCATTCTCCCGAAAAGAAGATGGAACGAATTTCTGTTGATACGGAAGTCCATCTTGCATTGACACCTCTACAACCAGTTGTGTTTTTTGGGTTCCACCGGAGAATGAGTGTAACTGGTTAGTTTGTTTTATTTTAATGTTGACTTAGTCTTTACACTTCAAGTGTTGTCTCTGTTCTTGCATCACGGCATATTATTATGAGTGCCTGGAGTCGATTATAATTCTTGTACTGTTCTGCTTGAAGTTGTTGGAACTGTCGAAGGTGGAAGGTCTCCCACAAAAATAAAGACAGACTTGAAGAAACCAATTGTAAATCTTGCTTGCAATCCACGCCTTCCTGTTCTGGTAAAGTTTTTATTTGCTCAAAACTGTTCACGCCTTCCTGTTTTTATTTCCTCAAAACTGTTTTTGTTATTGAGATGACCCTGGTCCAATTCAATAACAGCTTATCCTATTTGATAATCACCTGGATCAATAAAGAGGCCAACCAAATTTAAATCTATTGACTTTTGACTTTTGAATCTTGTAATTTAATTCATGTCATCGTGTTATAGATAAGAACTTATATTTAGAAATCGATTGGACAAAAGGTTATAGTTTTTCCAAGCACCAAACCATAGGCATGAAGATTGAGTTCTTGTTCAAGGTATATATAATATAACCTCTTTGTAATTTTGTAAGAGAAAATCAAAAATTTTGCAATTTTTAATCTCTTCCATAATCAAACATACAAAACAGAGACAATACTTGTTCATCTTCAATTTGGGATTATAAGAAATAAATGGATTGATCTTAATTTCAGTTTTGGATCTAATTGGATTTGACCACCAGATCAAAATACAATGCATTGTAGCCCTCATGAGAGGAGATGTGTGATTGCCTGATTATATATTCAATGTTCTTAGCGTTCTTGCTCAAGTGTACTTTTAGCAATTGTTTTTTGATTTGTCTTTTTTCCAGTATGTAGCGTATGCAGATGGTTTGATCCGAGCTTACAACATCCATTCATATGCTGTTCATTACACACTACAACGTGAGATGAGAAAAAAACTGATTTTTTATTGTCTATAATTTGATATATATTACCTTTTTTAATCAACACATCCTTTTACTTATTTTTCAGTTGATAATACTATTAAGCTTATCGGTGCTGGTGCTTTTGCTTTTCATCCAACATTGGAGTGGATTTTTGTTGGTGATAGACGGGGTACACTACTAGCATGGGATGTATCAACTGAGAGACCTAATATGATTGGAATGTAAGTTAGTTGTATGCTTTTAGCATGGGATATATAACCTGCTGTTCAATGAGCTTGACTTTTTTCCACCTTTTTTTTTCCTTTTCAAGTTACATGTTTTTCTTGTTTGTAGAAACTAGAAATAATGGAAGTAGAGACTTGAGTATCCCCTGTATATAAAAGTGTGCAAGTTTTGGTAGAGGAAAAAGAAATTGAAGGATAAAAAATAGAGAAAAATAAGTCTAACATGGACTCCTTTCTTTAGGATAGAGGATGCTTACTGTTTTGATTTGTTTTTAGAATTCATTGAATTTACATTTTCTATTTTGCTTACCTTTCTTTATTTTTTCTTGGTCAAGGGGTCCTTTTATATATATTTTTTGCATACTTGTTTACAACCCCTTGGATAGTGGCTTTATTTTCAGCCTTTGAAGGAAAAGACAGTATATGACAGTACATCTGTTTGTTAGAACTTTCTATTTCTAGCGACAATAAATATACAGTACCTTCATCCCGATTGTAGTTTATCTAGTTACCAGTGGAATTTCTGACCTTTCTACTTCCTTTTTTCATTTGAAACACTTACAATTTGCTTGAAGTCCTACCTTATAAACGTTTGACAAACTAACTAGGAAATTGACTTTTTTGGCTAGTTAGCTAGAGAGTCAACTTTCAAGCAATCCTATAAAGGTTCTGACCTAAAAAGTAAAAATAGTATCTATTGTTTACGACATTAGTGCTGGAAAGTATCAGTAAAATTTATCTTATTGTGAATGTCCACGAAAGAGTTGCCTAAAATTTTAGTATACCATCAAATAACTTGTTTCATTGTTATTCATTGACGAGTCAGCTAGGACAGCATCTAGAAGCTTAAAACAAGGCATATGAATACCCCTCCAATTAAAAGCCTTCTTGGTTATCAAATTGTAAATCTGGTATGTTTCAGTCTTTCAGGGCTTTATGACCGGCTGACCGCTGCTTCTCAAGTCTTGTCTGTTTTAGGTTCAATTAGTTGTAAATTTGAAGTGGGAAAATTTGGAAGCTATTTAGTTAGCTTCTGTTTAGCTAGTTTCTCAAGTCTATTGTCATGCTAATGGGTGCATACTTTAGTCTTTAGCAGTGAGTTAAATTGCCAATTTCTGAAATTGTCATGGTTCATGAACAATTATGGCGTACCCGTTGCAAGTGAAGCTTCCTATATCTGAGACATTTTACACTCATGGTTATTAATGTTGTTTACCTCTTTCAATGATCTTTACCAAGAAGTCACAACAATACACATGTTCTCGGTGCTTGGGACATTTTATTATCTGTGGATTTAAATAATTTATATGCATTCGTTCCTTTAATTTTATGAGAGCTGTATTACTGACACTGTAATATAAATCTGGAATCAATGACCATAGTGATAGATGATACTTGTAAATATAGATCTTTCTTTTTCTTGCATTTTATAGCTTTATATTTTGCAACATCCTAGAATCATTTCATTGAAGTTGCAATGGTTGTAGTTTTATTTCTTGTCTTGTCCTGTGCTAACTTTGTTTGTGTCTATTCTGATTTTCTCTTAAAATCTCTATTATTGTTATTGCTTTTGTGGTTGTTGGCTTAACTTCTGGTGGCTTGTTTTTGTTGCAATTGCAGTACTCAGGTGGGATCCCAACCAATCACATCAGTTGCTTGGCTACCTGTTTTGCGGATGCTGGTCACACTTTCCAAGGATGGAACACTTCAAGTGTGGAAAACACGAGTGAATCTGAATCCTAATAGACCTCCAATGCAAGCAAATTTTTTTGAGCTTGCTTGTAAGCTAATTTTTCTGTTCTTTTCTGTTCTTCTCCCTTTTTAAGAATGGTGCTCTGATTTTGAGATTACCTCGTCATTCCTCTTTATTATTATTGCTTCTATGATGTTGATCTTTGTATATGGAAAAAGCACTCTATATGAAATCGTGTGTGTGACATGGAGAGCTTGCTAGAGCACTTGAGTTGTACCAATAATGTCATTCTCTTGACTTGTGTGGGTGTTGTAATGAGCACACACAAAGTCAGATGTGTACATGAAAGTTCTAAATGTTTCTGTATGATATGGTTTGTGAATTCCATCACTTTTACAAATGTTTTTTTGTATAGAAAATTAATGAAAGTTGCACTAACTGATATGGTTCTATATTGTTTGCAGCTATTGAATCAATAGACATTCCTAGGATTTTATCTCAGCAGGGTGGAGAAGCAGTTTATCCCTTACCACGAATTAAGGCTTTGGAAGTTCACCCAAAATTGAAATTAGCAACACTGTTGTTTGCAGTTAAGAGTGCTTTCCTTTTCTATTGATATCTGATATATTAGTTAATAATGGCTGAAGTTTGAGTGTGGTTCTTCCGTGACAGAATATGACAGGTGGTGAAAATGTAAAAAATAGGGCTGCATACACTAGGGATGGAAGAAAGCAGCTCTTTTCTGTTTTGCAGAGTGCTAGGGGATCTTCAGGTGATTTTTTTATTTATTTTGAATCTACAGCTTGACTTTCTGTTTTTTTTTTAATATTTTTTTGAAATTAGCTTTTTCTATCGATTTGTAACTATATTTGACCTCTTAGCATATCTGGATTTCGATGTCTTAAATAGGGTGCGGGGGTTATTGATAAACCTGCTTTTGATATTTGATGTTACTGAATCATTTCCTGTGGAGAATGCTATAGCTTAGCATTTTTACTCCCAATGCTCTTGCATTTATTAAGAGTTATTCCTGAACCATTTGTTTTTCAAGATAGTTTATAATAAGGATGGTGCTCTCTATCGATGTTATGGAATTTTTAGGCCTTCTACTGCTATATAAAATTTGTGGAATATTATTTTCCCAATAGTATCTAAAATTTGAAAATTGAATGAATTACCAAGACAAGGAATGTCGATTAGTGTCAAATGATAGTAATCGAATGCTTCAACAACCAATTATGGGGTTATATGGATGGAGGAATTTTGAAATTGGGATGCCTTGAATGGTAATTCGTTTGAACTGTACAATGAAAAAAGAAGAAAAATTACCGAAGATCTGAAGCACAAACTTTCGGTTATCCTTGTTGATGATATAAGTTGTTGTGTTATATATATATTAATGTCAATTCAAGGCCTTCTGTTTTCAAACAAGAGTTCAAGGGTTCAAATCACCTTGGTGCCACCTATTTGGGATATCTTATTGCACAAGTTTTTATATTACCAAGGTTGTAGGGTTTGGCAGTTGCACTGATACGGTAATAGAGGTTGTGTGCGTGTGTGTGTATGAATACAAAATGTGTGTGGTATGTCTTTATCCTTTACTGTATAAGGTTGATTTTATTGGTCTTATTCACTGCTTGCACTAGATATTCTGAATTTCACTTACCTTGAAAATATTATCCCCATTGATTCTTCATATATATTTTGTTCAAATATTTCACTAAGGCACTAGCAAAATACTGTATTGTCTGTATGGATGATCTGAATGGAAAGAGAAGTCCTTAAAGTGTTAGACGGAGTTTCACTTCCATTATGTAATCTGTTCTGATATGATTGTTATAATAATTCTTTTCTCTGCTACCATGTTCTTCTATATGACTAAATATGCTAATAGCAGACGTTGTCTGCAGCTTCTGTTTTAAAGGAAAAGCTCTCAGCCATGGGCTCATCCGGAATTTTAGCTGACCATCAACTTCAAGCACAATTACAAGAGCATCATCTGAAGGGGTGAGTTCAAAATTTTTATTGTGAAGATCACTGGTTTGATTATATAATTGAATATTTGATCTTTCACATTGACATCTTCACGTTTGAAGATTGAAAATGCTACAATTCCTTTGTGCTGGTGATAGAATGTCTATCACCGATCAATGTATAACACCTTGAGAATCTCACATTATATTATGCACGAGTTAACTATTTATTATCTGATCTGGCAGCCACAGTCACTTGACAATTTCAGACATTGCACGGAAAGCATTTCTTTACAGTGTAAGTTGCTTTCTTAATTAACTAATTTTTATTTATTTATGAAATATGTTATTTTATTATGAGCCTAGATAAAGCTTGGATGAGGCAACACTGTAACTAATAGGGATATAACTTGGTTCACTACAATGAAAGGTCCTTTCTCTTTTTTCAAATTTACATAACTTCCAAATTACTCTGACGTTTGATAGTTATGAAATGATAAATTATTGCTAAATTGCCATGAACTGATGAATATTTTGATATATAAATTTATGCATGATGTGTGTAGATTTGAGTAATGATCTTGCTTACTGAAAATGCGTAAAGGGTTGTGTCTAGTTGAGCTTGATCCTGGTCAACTATTCTTAATGTCACTTTCAAATTTATTTCCCTTGGAAAGAAACATTATCGCATATAATTTGATTGTAGGCTAATCAGTAATTATTGGTTCTGTCGATATACCCACACTCACGCGTGCATGGACACTTGTACATATATGCATGCACACACATCATATTCAAAAATTGAAGGGATGGCTGGTGTTTGTATCTTTTTATACAGCATCAACACAAGTTTGCAGTTGTCAGTGTATCTTCATGACATTTTAATTTTTGTCTGGATCAAGATATGCTACAATGCCTTCTTGGCTTTTTTATCCATCTTTTTAAGAAATTTAATAAATTAGGGCACACTCTAGGGTTTTTCCCCTTTCATTTATCTCTCCAGTTTGATGTTTTTGACTTAATTTTTTTACATGATTTTTATAGCATTTCATGGAAGGTCATGCAAAAAGTGCTCCAATATCTCGGTTGCCTCTCATTACTATGTCAGATGCTAAACACCAACTGAAAGACATTCCTGTTTCTCAGGTAGCTTGACTGAACTTCTATACTGATTGTAATATAGATATACATGTAACTATGCTCAAGCTTTTATCTGATACCTTGGTGGGTTTATTGGCAGCCATTTCATTTGGAGCTCAATTTCTTCAATAAAGAGAACCGAGTTGTTCATTATCCTGTCAGGGCTTTTTATTTGGATGGTGCAAATCTGATGGCGTATAATCTCTCTTCTGGAACAGATAATATTTACAAGAAACTTTACACTTCGGTAATGCTGGGAATATGATGTTTTTTGCTTTGAAATTACGTGAGACTATGTTCCTTACAGTAGATATTTCTTTCAGATTCCTGGCAATGTGGAATATTATCCAAAACATGTTGTTTACAGTAAAAAACAGCAACTATTCCTTGTTGTTTATGAGTTCAGTGGCACTGCAAATGAGGTGGTCCTTTATCGGGAAAATAGTGATTCTCAAGTAGCTGACAGTAAAAGCAGTACGGTCAAAGGTACTTCTTTTAAGCAATAGATTGTGCATGTATAAGTATCAGAGCGAAAAGGATCATACATTAATTCTTTTTGAGTTTTGTAGGTCGAGATGCAGCATTTATTGGCCCCAATGACAATCAATTTGCAATTCTTGATGATGACAAGACTGGACTCGCTTTATACGTTTTCGTAGGACTGGCTTCACAAGAAGCTAATGAAAACAATGGAGCAGTTGAACAGAACCAATTAGCAAATGCAAATGTTGGTTCGGTTCGAGGTCCAGTGCAGTTTTTGTTTGAAACTGAAGTGGATCGTATCTTTTCCACTCCGATAGGTGCTTGAGGAAACGAGATTTTCTATCTTAAATACCATAGCTGTAGTAATATTTATGCTGATCAGTGTTTCTTGTAATTGTAGAGTCAACTTTGATGTTTGCATGTAATGGGAATCAGATTGGGATGGCAAAGTTGGTTCAAGGATATCGACTTTCAAATTCAGATGGTCATTATATACAGACAAAAACTGAAGGGAAAAAGTCAATCAAGTTGAAAGTAAATGAACTTGTGCTTCAGGTAATTAGTTCAACTCGTTAAGCTGGCTTAAGACTCATTGTTGAATAGAAGAAAGATAGAGTGAAGGAATTAAAACTCTTAATTTTTTTTTCTTTCCGTGAAAACAGTTTCATTTCTTGGGCTATGCTGTGGTCTTTTGAATGTCTGAAGCCAACTTAAATCATATGTAACATTCTCTTTGGTGGGTTACTAGTTGTCCATGCCCATTGTCTAAAATGTGGGTGGTAGCCTCTTCCATCCCATAATTTTCCTTCCTTGGTGTGGGAAGGATTCACTGTGTGATGACAAGTGCCTTGTTTAACTAAATGGCACCCGCTAGTCAGCTATTTGCAGATGCTAGTTCTTCAATTTTCTGGAAATACCCTGATAGCCTATGTAATATTTCCGACTCAGTGATCTGTGTCCAGTCCATGCTTTTACTCATCTGGTATAATTATTTGTTCATACATATTGACACAGCCAAAGCAAATTAGTATAGTCACTGACTTTTTACTTTAACTGTACTTTTATTCCACAGTCGCTAACTATTCTGGTGAGGCTAGGTTTGGCTATGCTGTTAGCTGAGGCAATGATGCAACTTGCATGCTGAGTGTTGCCTGGGAAAAATTTGATATCATAGGACACAAAAAATGTAGAATTTTCATCATGCAATGCTTTACTGTTATTGCATATGTTCTCCTTATTCAGTAACAATATGTGCATCCATTGAAATTTGGCAGAAATAATTAAGTTAATGTAATTTATGTTCTTAACCAATGAAAGAGTACCTGATGTGATGTATCATGTATATTTCTGTTGTTCCTAACCAATTTAGTTAATGCAATTTAGGATTAAGGCCTAAATTGAGTAAATATATGTCCAAATGAAGGTTATGCAGCAAATGATTTTGAAACTCCATAGTCCATGCACATCCATCAAAATCAGACCTTGGCATGCCATGCTAATTATTATTCTATGGTGTTAGATCAATGCACTTTTAATTGCTGATTTGCATTTGACATGCAGAACAGCAGAAGTAATGCACATAGAAAATAGTACCCATAAGATATAATCTCAACCATTTAAAGTGTGTAGATGCAATGGATCATCAATTTTTTTTAGAAAATATTTAAAACGAGAGGACTCCATGATGTGATGTATATTTCTGTTGTTGAACCTTGACAGGTGCATTGGCAAGAGACTCAGAGAGGCTATGTTGCAGGAGTATTAACTACTCAAAGAGTGCTTATGGTTTCAGCTGATCTTGACATTCTTGCAAGCAGTTCCTCAAAATTTGATAAAGGACTTCCTTCAATATCCTGATACGGACTGACTTGTCATGAAACTTCTTTTCATATTCTCATCTTCCCTGCCCCCCTCCCTGCATATATACGTACTATATACATGCTTTCATATACATACATACATATATATATATAAATTTGTTAAGAGACTTAACCTATGTGCACTTTAGATCCCTTTTGTGGGTTGGGCCAGCACTTCTTTTTTCTACTGCCACTGCGGTTTGTATGCTAGGCTGGGATGGGAAAGTTAGGACCATTCTCTCAATTAGTATGCCATATGCTGGTAAGCAACTTATCTTGCTGTGTATGCTTGGGCAGCCTGGTCTTTACTTTCTTGTGTATATCTTTTATCAATTGCAACTTACATTGTATTGTTATGCTGAGATTCTAGATGGTTTTCCTCCATGCAGTTTTGGTAGGTGCTTTGAATGATCGATTATTGCTCGTTAACCCAACAGATGTTAGTCCCAAACAAAAGAAGGTGGTTGAGGTTAAGAGCTGTCTTGTTGGGCTTCTTGAACCTCTTCTTATCGGGTTTGCCACAATGCAACAGTATTTTGAGCAGAAGCTTGACCTGTCAGAAATATTGTACCAGATCACATCAAGGTATTCTAGTTCCTTGCTTCTGGACATGCTACTTCTGTTTCAATTCTAACTTACTGTAATATAAATTTTTCACTTTCCTTTTATATGTTGTATAAAATTAGAGGTCTTGTTTACTAATAATTTGCTTTTGTCATTTCAAAAAGTATTGTGTGTGAAAGCTAGTAACATCTGACGTATGTAATGTATTCTCTGATGAAGATTTGACAGCTTGCGTATTACTCCTCGATCTCTTGATATTCTTGCTAGAGGTCCTCCTGTCTGTGGGGACCTTGCTGTATCCTTATCTCAAGCAGGACCACAGTTCACACAGGTGAGCAAATGATGACATGTTATATTTTATATTGTACAGGTCTAGTGTAGATTCTAACATGTGGGGAAATTAATTTAGGTTTTGCGAGGCATATATGCAATCAAAGCTCTTCGAATTTCTACTGCCTTATCTGTTCTGAAGGATGAATTCTTGCGCTCTAGAGATTATCCAAAGTGTCCTCCAACCTCTCATTTGTTCAATCGCTTTCGTCAATTGGGATATGCCTGCATAAAGTAAGCATTTTTTTTTTGGGTTCTTTAAAGGTTTTACCATTTTGAGAAAACTAGATACTCATGCTTTGGCTCCAAATTTAAAATTGTATACTGTTAGGTAACTGTTACATCCAAAAGCTTAAGTTGGTAGGTAAGGGCTTAAAAAATAGTATTTAAGCACTCTAATGCACCTTTTCACGGGAAGGACAATGAGCTTGTCTCATGGATCCAGCCCAAATGCATATACAGATCAACTACCAAATGCCAAAATATATACCAATAACAAATAAGAGACGCATGTGAGGGACTTGAACTCAAGGACCTCCTGGTAAAATTGGCTTTGATATCATGTTAGGTAATTGCTAGGCCCAAAGCTTAAGTTGGTAGGTAGGTCCCAAATAATAGCCCTTAAGCACTAACGTACAATGTTTTTATTTTGGGCTATTTATCATTTTTGTGGTAGCAGTTTTTTTTTCTTTTTCTTAGTCTCTTCGATTCCCTCGGTCCTGCTTAGATGCCTCATTCTGTTATAGGTTAAATTAATTAAAAGTTTGAATGTTCAGTATAATTTATCATATTGATTGGGAAATATGGCTATTAAAATCCTTCATCATAAATGCTTCAATCTATGCCTGTGTTAGGTGAATTTCAGCAGCATTTGTCATAGATAATGTGCTTTTACTTCCGCATGTAATTCTATTTGCTTGTTGTACATCATCATTTTTAACAGTAAAGCCATCATAAAACACTATATGGGACCATCTTCTGATCTCCTGTTATTGTTCCGTGCCTTTGACTACAAAGATTTTGTCTTTTGAGGCTTTTCACCTGATGTAAATTTTGTTGTTTATTATTTTTGATTCTTTTTTATAGTCCTTTCTTTCGCTCAATAACATAGATTTTTAAAATTGCAGGTATGGTCAATTTGACAGTGCCAAAGAAACTTTTGAAGTCATAGCAGACTATGAAAGCATGCTTGATCTGTTTATTTGCCACCTTAACCCCAGTGCAATGAGACGACTTGCTCAGAGATTGGAAGAAGAAGGCGCTGATTCAGAAATAAGGCGATATTGTGAAAGGATTTTAAGAGTCCGTTCTACTGGTTGGACACAAGGCATCTTTGCCAACTTTGCTGCGGAAAGTATGGTTCCCAAAGGACCTGAATGGGGTGGTGGGAACTGGGAAATCAAGACCCCTACTAACTTGAAGAGTATTCCTCAGTGGGAGCTGGCTGCAGAAGTGTTGCCTTACATGAGTACTGATGATGGTCCTATCCCATCTATTATAACTGATCATATTGGTGTTTACCTGGGTTCAATCAAGGGAAGAGGTAATGTTGTTGCAGTGAAGGAAAAAAGCTTGGTCATACCTGTTGCAGGTGACACTAAACTAAATGGACTTCCAACTTCTTCAGTTATTTCTAACAAATCCAAGGGAGTTCCTGGCAATGATTCCAAGGTTGGTTCATTGATGGGTCTGGAAACTCTAACAGCCGGTTTGAATGCTGCTGATGAACAGGCTAAAGCTGAAGAAGAATTTAAGAAAACGATGTATGGTGCTTCTGCTGATGGTAGTAGCAGCGATGAAGAGGGAGCATCAAAAACTAAAAAATTACAAATTAGAATACGAGAAAAGCCTGCATCCGCTACAGTTGATGTTGATAAGATTAAAGAAGCCACAAAGCAGTTTAAACTTGGTGAGGGGTTGGGCCCACCAATGAGGACCAAGTCGCTAAATGTTGGCTCCCAAGACCTTGGTCAAATTTTATCCCAACCTCCCCTTGCTCCAAGTGGAACTGCGACTGCTCCATCAGTCTCTCCCCCTGCTGACTTGTTTGGTACTGAATCATGGGTACAACCTACATCAGTACAACAGCCAGCTCCTGTGGGTGGAAAAGTTTTGGCTGCAGCTAGACCTATCCCAGAGGACTTTTTTCAGAATACAATTCCATCCCTCCAAGTTGCAGCCTCGCTGCCTCCTCCTGGAACTTATCTTTCAAAGTATGATCAAACTTCTCAAGGGGTTGAAAGTGGCAAGGTAACACCTAACCGCGTAAGTGTGTCTGCAGCAGATATTGGTCTTCCTGATGGTGGTGTCCCCCCTCAAGGTGCTGGACAACCTTCTCTTCCAGCTGAGTCCTTTGGACTTCCTGATGGTGGTGTTCCACCACAGTATTCTGGTCAGGCTCCTGTCCCATCTCAATCACAGGTTCAGGCTGCTCAGTATCCAATTTCCACACAACCTCTAGATCTTAGTGCCCTTGGAGTTCCAAATTCTGTAGATTCGGGAAAACCTCCATCCCAAACTGCTGCTCAACCAACATCAGTTCGCCCTGGACAGGTGAATATATATGTTGTTTTTATAATTATTTTTCTTTCTTTGTAATGTTTCATTCTTCCATTTGTTTTTCTTGGTCTTCTTGAGGAAAGGACTGCATATAAGATACATTGGTCCTCTAATTGTTATGTCTTAATCACATGATTCTTACTCGGGTGGCTTTCAAAATCTTTTGCAAGAATCACACCTTAAATAATTTAAAAATTGCTGGTTGTCTTCTTTTTATTAGTTCCGTTCATGTGGACTAGTACCATTTATATGTAAATCATATTTCACAATGAAGCTATCATACTAGAGAGTATCTTCCATAAAATTTAATCTGTGAAACTTCCTAGCAATATTCTCAGTATTTCTTCAATCAAAGAGTAAACTTGCCACTGAGCCCACCTCGGTTATAAAATGAGGTGGTAAAGGTATTCACCTCAGTTCGTGTTTTGATTCATAGTTTACAATCGAAAAGAAGTTAAGGTAGGGTTTAATTCAAATGATTTGATCTATAACGTTCCTCTAAATCCTCCTAGGCTCCATAAGGAATGGGGAATTAGAGGAAGTCAAATTCTCTTCCTCGCATTTACTTTGAGTAGAAAAAATATTAGGAGAAGAAAAATGAACAAGTGATACTGCACCCTAGTCTTCAGACTTCTATTTCACATTTTCTTCCTTTTTATCTTTATATTTCATATTTTCTCATTATCTTATTCTTCTACTCTTTTGTCTTTTATCTTTATTTATGTTATTTTCCCTTTTGCGATGCATTTTTTATAAATCTGTACCAAGATTTTATAAATTTGGAAATGCTTCCAATTAGGCTAAATTATTAAGGGAAAGCTTTTGAGGTAGGTTTTTTGGGCTAAATAGATCTTGTAGCAACAATTTGTCTTCATTGTTTATTGCTTTCCAATCACATGTGCAGTAAACATGTTTAATGTTTATCCATCTCCAGTTCTGCGTATTCTAATATGGCGTAACTTCATAACAGGTCCCCCGTGGGGCAGCTGCTCCTGTATGTTTCAAGATTGGGCTTGCTCACCTTGAGCAGAATCAACTTCCTGATGCTCTATCCTGTTTTGATGAAGCTTTTCTGGCACTCGCCAAGGATCAATCCCGCGGAGCTGATATTAAAGCTCAAGCAACAATCTGTGCTCAGTACAAGATAGCGGTTACACTCCTTCAGGTACTCATAATTTATTTTTCTTATTTTTTAATTAAATATTAATATTTTATTTAACTATAAACAGGTAGAGGAAGGGATAGCCACCGCCTGCCCCTACCCTGCTTTGTAGTGGGATTATTAAAACCATCCCTGGCTCCACCCACGACCCCAAGCTTTTGGGTTTAACCTCGTATATTTCTGACCGGGGTGGGGCGGATTTCCCACAGGCCACAGAATCGGGGTTTTTTGACATCCCTAAATTTCTGAAAATTTAATGAGTAGTCAACCTTACAAAACCTTATACCAACTTGTTTTGCTTTATACATGTATCCTTTTTCAAAATCAAACTTTATCTAGGAGTATGTTTCTTTGTTAAATTAATTGCCACTATGAGTCTATGAGAGGCTCATTTTCTCATTTTTGAGAGAAAAAGGAAAGACAAAATCGGAAGGATAAATCCTTCGTAACTTATGGATGTCACTAGCTATTCCGACTTTAGTAATCAAACTAATGTCCAAGTTCTTTTCATTTGACCAAAAAAATATTTTTTTAATAATGCAAACAATTTTTCATTTTGTTTTACACTATAAATTCTCTTGCTTCTGTGATGTCAACATGGTATATGTTCTGTCGTGACCATATTTCACTTGATTTTGTACTGTAGGAAATTACACGGCTGCAGAGAGTCCAAGGCGCAAGCGCAATCAGTGCAAAAGATGAGATGGCTAGACTATCGCGGCATTTAGGTTCTTTGCCTCTTCAGACAAAGCACCGTATAAATTGCATTCGAACTGCCATTAAAAGGAACATGGAGGTTCAAAATTATGCTTATTCCAAGCAGATGCTCGAGCTGCTTCTATCGAAAGCACCTGCAAGTAAGCAGGAGGAGTTGAGGAGCCTGATTGACATGTGTGTGCAGAGGGGTTTAACCAACAAGTCCATTGATCCACTGGAAGATCCCTCTCAGTTCTGTGCTGCCACACTTAGCCGTCTGTCTACTATTGGATATGATGTCTGTGATCTGTGCGGGGCCAAATTTTCCGCTCTTTCAGCACCTGGATGCATTATATGTGGTATGGGAAGCATTAAAAGATCAGATGCACTTGCAGGGCCTGTTCCCTCGCCCTCACCGTTTGGCTGAGTTTGAACTTGGGCAATTTTGCATTACTAATCTACGATATTTTTCGGATAAGATGGTCGTCCATGTTGTAGAGTTTCTCCCTCCCCAGTCGTGCCATTGCTACGAAATTCATCATTCGAGGATTGTGCTCTGTGCAAGCCATACATGTTTTACAGAGGAAAATAGCAGCACGCATTGGTATATATTGTAACTTTTTTCTATTGTTTGTATATGATTCTTCTCTTTTCATATATGTTGCCTTCATCCCTATTTGTTTGTTGTAGAGTTTTTCTTTTACGGCCTGGCACTGTAATAGCATATACAGTATTAATGTAATTCATTCACAGTTTTGTATAATCTTCTGGTTATGGAAAGCCGGGTGCTGGGAACTGAAGTTCTTGTTTTGTGTTGGTCGGACTAAAATTTTCAATTTTCTAGACTGATTTCATGGGTGCCTTCAGATGTGGGATATGAATAGAGTCATGAACTCTAGGTTTGATCGAATTACACATTGATGCAAAGTTTACGATTTTGTTGATCTTTTGTAGAGTAGTGACTTCAAATGTGGAATATGTTTATGATCTTGAAACATTTAAAAGGGTCTTTCCTTTGAAAGAGTGGCTGTATATAGAGTAAACATCAGAGGAGGTTCACAAAATGATCCTAACAATTTGTAAAATGTTAAAAACTTTCCAGATGGTATTATGCGTTGTTTTCTGCAGCCCCTGTTCCTTTTACACTAGACATGACACTCCTCAACTTCTGCCCAATAAAAGCCAATTCTTTTGAAGAATAAGAAGGCTTTTATGCAAATAAAAAACTCGGGGTTGAGCGAGCGAATGTATAATTTCATTGATAACATACTACATGATATGAATACGATGTACTATTCAATCATGCAGTGCTATCCATTTCATATGCCACATTATGATTAAGGTAGACACATACTTCTCCTATTCAATTAATGACATGCCACATGATATGAATACATACATTTGTGTAAACCTGGCTATCCATGTTTTTATCTCTATGTAACCTGTCCCTACTCCCACCAAGTTTCTCTTTAGCGATGGTCAAAGCTCACACTAATGAGCTCCCACTTGAGCAATAATGCATACATTTGGCTATGGCAACAGGTCTGGCTCACTCGCATGACAAGAGCAGAGCAAATTATGAATTGACGACCACGTCTCTGAGGAACAACTTGAGCTTATCAGTCAATTGTGCTTAATCATTTCACACATTTTAATGCATTTTGTTTTTCTTACTATGCCATGTATGGATTCCTAGATTTCACTGTATCCCCAGGTTTTTGAATAGTGTATAAATTCATGTTCCAACGTGTATCGCCTGTCCAGCTGGATGCACATACATCACCTGTTAAGATCATGTCTATGCAGCCAAGTTTTTTTTTTCCCTCTCACAGATACTACAAGTATCATGAGTCTTAATTTTTATGAATTGGTTGGCCAAATGTTCTGTGGAGCCTGCCATTTCTTATTCAACGAGAAAACCATAGTACACAAGCAAAAAAGAGAGTATTGTCTACTCCATTTTCGCCGTCTTTTTATCATTTTTCAGCGGTGCAAAGTCATGGACTTGGCCTGTTTGGTGTATAATTCCTCTGCATTTGATTGTTGTCTATTCTTTGGATATCTGTGAGACTATAAAGCTGTTGTGACTTCAGTATTTTCAGTCAATTCAATAGGCTAGAGAACCAATATGATCAGATTATAATATAGTTGAAGCATCAAATGTTACAGAGATTCATTTATTTGTACCTTTTGTCCCAGTAAACTGCTCAACAATTTCATAACCAAATTAATGAAATATTCTTCTTGATATACCCTTCTGAATCAGAACAAGTTTTGATGAACCATATCAATCACCACACTCGAAAATCGATTTGCTGGTAAAAAACTAGGTTTTACCCACAATTGGTTACTAATGCTAAACTATATCATATGTTATATGCAACTGTGTCTGCTATACCAGTATATAAACAAAGTAGACTGAAGATCAGTTAGATAAAAAGTAACAAAATGTATCATCGGTGTAGAAGCAGCAACCTGAAACTGAAATCGTATGGCATTACTTGAACTAACTGAGAAATGGGAGCCTCTCTTTCCCTTCTCTCAATGGTTTTCACAGCTGCATTCCTGAATTGATCCGGTAACTGCATGCACACCCAATCGATCAACGACTCCAAGTCCTTCGCAAAGTCGAGAAGATACCAATCCAACAGTTTTGGGAGTATCAACTTGTTTAGTTTTGAAATGCCAACAGCTGCCTGTAGATAGTCCCTCTTCGCCGCTTCCAACTCCTCTTCAACCCCAGATGCAGTGTATACCCTCACCTTCATTTCATTTGACAAAACACACACACACATACATACAAGTGAATAGGTTGATAATCTTAAAGTAGGTTATGAAAACCCAATGATCACCATTGCAGACAAAATTTCAATGTATATGTTTAATTTCAATGAAAATCCAGTGAATTTCTTGCATGCTTTGCCACCTCTCACATGCTTGACACCTCTCGTAGTTAGCTACCAACTATTTCTAAGCAGGTATCTAGTTACTCTTTTTATTATAATTATATTTTAATAACTTGATCGGGCTAAGTTTAAATCAATGGGCTTAGGTTATATGTTTAGGTTTGGATTTAAGCTTGTTAATTGTAATACCCAAGTCCAAATCCAAGCTCAAACACATGACCTAAGTCCATAGATCCAAACCAAACCCAATTGAGTTATAAAAATAAAAATAAAAAAGTAACCGGCTACCGGCATGGAGATGTCTGACGGTTAATTATGACTTATGAGAGAGGTGGCAAGCATGGGAGAGGAGGCAAAGCATGCAAGAGGCTGATAAAATAGAAAAAAATAAAGAATAAATAAGAGAAATTCAAATAGAAAAAAGAAGATGAAGAAAATATGATGATCAATGTATTGAGAAATTCAAATAAGTGATGTTATTTTGTGAAGTTAGAAATTTAGACGGATTATTAGATTTTTCCCATAAATCCTAAATTGAGATTTATGTATTTTAAGTTGTATTCAGAAAGAGATGAATATAGAACGGAACCCAGTCCCAGAAAGACAGAAGTCCCAGAAAGAGAGAAGTCAGGACGGGTCCTGTCATTCTGTCAACTAAAACTTATTGGTTACGTGAATTTATCAACAATAAGGGATCTTATTTGGTTGGTATATGCGTAAATATCACTCTTATATCATGAAATAGAAAGTAATTAAACCAGTTTCCTGCAAGTAGCATAGCAATTAACCAAATTCGAAAGGAACTTACAGCAGGGGAGGACCAGCTGCCACAGGAAAGTGCAAATGTAACCAATGGTTCAGACCACTCCAATCCGAAGATACTGCGTGCTTTCATCTCATCGTTTTTAGCAGCTTTGGGACATGTCTTTCACATAGAAGATAAAAGAATTTAGTTTGTTTTATACAAAACAACAAAAACTTTCAATAAGTGTTTAATAATCCAATCCTGCTTAAAACAGTATTATTATGCACTTACAAATTTCATGTGATATGGCAGTCTCAAGATGAAATGCTCAATTGTAAGTGCATTTAACAAGTGTCCTCCCACAACTATTGTTGCCTGGAGCAAGCACAGCAGATGTTAGTCACATTCTTAGTTATTATTGTCCAAAAGTTGATATTACTGCAAGCGTAATAGAGGCGTAAATACCCTCTTCGTTGATAATTCTTAAGTTGATAGGAAATGGTCCAACGATATTATTTAAGCACTCTAACAATTAATGATGAATATACAAGCTTAAATGCCCTATAAAGTCACAACATTAACATCCTATTATTCTGCCTATGGAAATTCATAGATTATCCAATTTGGTGAATCTAGTTTATTAGTACTGCATATAACAAATAATTCTTACCTTTTGCATCAGTGCTACCATCATTTCAGGAGTCTCTGGAATCCCATGCTCTAGAAATGCCTAAGAGATTGAGAGTTGAAATGCATGAGTATGTTATCTTCTTGCTTTCGTAGGTCCAGCATGATCGGTTTTTCACTTCTAATTTTAATAGATATTCGGAAAAGATAGAGAGATCTTACATTCATAATGCAGGAATTATAAGTGTTTATCCAGAATGCGAGTTTTTGTTGATGAGTGAGACCCTCTAAATTGACAGAGGCAAGCTTTCCAAGTAGGAACCTGAAATAATCATCTCGACAATGTGAAAACAAGTAATAGCAGTAGTGTAACATACAAGTGAGAGGCGAAAAATCGAAGCACATACTTTAGTCTGTGGATCAGAAACAAAGCATTTGTTGTTCGGTTGAGATCAACTGAACTAGCTTCAATTGCACATAGATGCTTATATGGACCAACGTCATTTGTCCTGGATTCTGAACGCGTACCATAGGGATCCCAAAATTCACCTTCTCCTTTGTCCTTCAAGGTGCTGATCCTGACAAAAATGCTAGACAAGCATCTCGCGATATCCTCGGATACTTTGTTTGGTGTGCTTTCAGCTTCCAATAATAATAATCTGTCCTCTGAAGAACCAGAACAGCTCTCTTGTGCTTTTTCACGGTCCTCTAATAATCTACACTCTAGCTGGACAAACAAAACCAAAATCAACATCTAAATTCTAGCTCAAATAGAGAACCACTAGTGGGTGTGTGCATACATACCTGCAACTTCAAAGGATCAGAACACTTGTCCAGCGATTCATTCCTCATTAGAAGTCTCTTAACCGGAGTAACAACTTTGGCAACTTTCTTTTCCGGGGATTGCTTCTCCTTCGTAGAATTAGTACATAACCGATTCTCTTTTCCCCGAACATCTTCCAAATGAATAATTGAAGAGGAATTGGGTTTGGTTAAGCCTTGTTTTCCATTCATTGTCCTAATAAAGTCCGAGGACAACAGCTTTCTACTTGAACTACTTCTAGCAAGAGAAGGTTGAGACCTAGCCGGAGTTGACAACAAATTGAACTCGTTGTGTGATAAAGATTTCGATCGCTGGTGCTTACAACTTCTAATGGACAACAACTGGTCAGAATCATTAGAACTATCTACATTTCTCTTGGAAGAACTGTAGACAGCTTCTTGATAGAGACCTTGTCTGAAATTCACAACTTGCTCTTCTAGCCTAACAACTTCCTCTTCCAAAACAGCTACTTCAGCTAGTAGCTCCAATGTCTACAACAACCAAACAAAATCACAATCCAATCCAATTCAAAACTACATAGTTGGGTTCATCTGGGTTTCATTCAATTTTTTCTATAAACTACAAATGAAAAAGAGAAATTGATACTAACATTTGGAGGGAGATAAGGAGGAAGACGAGGAAGAGAACCCAAAGGCCTAGTAAATGCTCTCTCTAAAGCTCTATGAACATTCTCTTCATGTCTAAGCTTCCTCTTTAGTTTATCAACCTGTAAAATTTGTATTTGAAACCATAAAAATCAAATCAAATAAAATGAACATCAATAGCAAGAACCCAATTGGATAAATTGAATTAAAGAAACAAAATTTTTGTTTATATACATCTTCTAACAAGGCCATTTTCCTTTCCCTGTTGGATCGACGTCGATTGGTCACAGCTTTGCTAGCACCAAGTCCTCTGCTTCCCTGAGACTCCATTTTCTCCTTCTTTGTAGAATCAAAAGCATAAAATTATATAAATAAATAAATAAATAGATGCAAATTAAAAGAAACAAAAGAAACTTAAAGAAGAAACCATTCTTTTCTTGAGACAAGTGAAAGAATCCAAGTCACATATATGTCAAAAGTTCATGCTTTTTTCTCCTTTTTAACATATTTCACAATCTTCAAGAATATATAAAAGCACCCCAGATTCTCAAATTCTCAAAAAAAAAAAACAAATATTCTGGAGCCATTTCTGCTCAAAATTTCTCAAATCTAGATTATTCTTGCAGATAAGAAAAAGAGAAAAAGAATTTACTTTTTTATCATGCTTTAAAGGAGGTTTCATGGATTGAAGAGCAGTGCGGACTCTTGTATTCATCTTTATTGTTTATTTTGTTTTTGGCCGGAAAACAGAGAACGATGAGCAAAACCAGCAATCTTCACAACAACTAACTCAAACCCAGTTGAGAGAGATAGTGAAAAAAACAGAGAGAGACAGAGTTTGTGTCTGTGAATTTGTGAAACAACTTTTCTTTATTTTTATTTTAAGTTACAGAGCGGGAAAGTTGAAAGAAAAAAAAGAGCAAGAAGCAGAAATGCCTGCAACTGCATGCGTTGTATATAAAAATAATATCGATATCTAATTATTGATATATATTTTCAGTATCTCGAACAGAGTGAAGCAAAACAACAAAAATATTTATATTATTACTTGTATAAATAAAAATTAACAATAAAAAACCCAGATGGAGGAAGAAGAAAACGACGAGAATTCGAGCTTGGAAGTGTCAATCCAAAGAGTAGTAGCGTAACAGATGGACCAACTGACCAAGAACAAAAACTATTTTATTACTTTGTATAAGAATCGAAAAAAAATCTTAGTCAGTTTGTAAGAAATTAAACAACTCTAAACAGTAAAATAATGGAGAAGAACAGACAGTATTATCACAGTACTTGACTTCACTAATCAATCAGTAGTGGTTTAATTATTAATTAGTATTTGGTTTAACTTTTGCATGCAAGTGTGTTGAGAGTGAGAGTGAGAGAGACAGTGAGAGATTGGTGTTATTGTGAAATGTGAACTGGCAAACAGCGTGAGAGAGACTGAGTGCGCTTTTTTAGCTTTGTGTAATCGTGTTGTTTGTGTGACAACTAACTTAAATCCACCATCTTCTTCATCTCAAGTTGTTCTTCAGGTTTTTGTTTTTTTCTTTTGAAATTTGACTGTCAAGAATTTGTTGGGACATGATGAAATCAAATATAGATTTACCCATTTAATAAAAATTTATTGGGACCTGATAAAATCAAATATAGATTTACCCGCTTTTTACGGGAAAATACATAACTACTTTACTACTTTTTTATTTTTTTTATTTCTTTTATGTGGATTCACTTGTAAATAATCTAATCAAATTAAAAAAAAATCTAAAATTTACTTGGCAGGTTTAAATTAGAATGGATTTTGTGTGTTTAAATTAATATTATTGGAGCTTAATTCGAAAGATTATTAAAATTTTAACACAACTCTTAACATATTAAAAAATTTTCTTTTGAATTTACTTCTGATGAGTACAAGATTGAAGTGAAACAGTGAGAAATGAATGCATGTGGAATAAGGCAAAAAAAAAAAAGAATAAGAATTTGTCAGTACAATATACATGTGATAGCAACTGTTATGTACTTTTTATGTGCAACTATTATTCAAAAAAAAAAGGTTTAGTTGAAGGAGCATGTACAATTAATGGCATTTCCTGAAGAATTAGAGTAATGACAATTATAATGATAAGCATATCATTAATAGAGTTGTTAATTATATCTACACCAAGTTTGATTAATAATTTGGAGGGCTGTAATAACTACAATGCCTTTCCAAGTAAGCAAACCTAACGTGCTAATTAATGATGGAGAAAACCAGGGACTCCCCTCTCACTGCTCAGTATTCACTACCAATATCTTCTTCACAAACATATTTTACATTAAAATATTTATTTTAATATGTTTTTATTCTTTTTGTGTGTGAAATTTTATAACTTATCTTACATTTTGTTCTTTTACCTCTTTGAACTGAACCATGTAAAGACTAAAGATCAATAATGAAAAAAAGGGGGGAATTACAGTAATATATTCTTTTTATGATATGTGAAGGATTCGAAAGTAATAAATTAATAGTAACACATAAAACAAAAAAAAATTACCGAATTGGACAATAATGTGTCGAGTCTGAATAGTTACTCCCATAACTCCCACGATACCATGAGAAAAACACATTGTATATACTTATAACGTGCATGATGAGACTCAAAGTCTCAAACCCCATTACTTACGTGGAATGAGGTAGGAGACCATTTGATCTAAAAAGAATGAAGTACTAAATGAAATAATTAAAGCAGTCAAAAGAAAAAAAAAACAGTAAGAAATTAATGTAGGAAGCAATTATCTAATATAACAGTAATGGGAGTTGTTTAAAGAGGAAAAGTATGTTTAAAGTAAACTTTGAGAATCTCATTCCCCATGCATAATAATAATAATATATGAAGATCAAGAAACAAGCTAGAGATTAATTAGGTACTTTTTGTATATTTGATTATTTTCTATAATCTCATTATCTCAACCACGTGAAGTAGGTTAAATTATATATATATATATATATATATATATATATATGTGTACATCACATGTGGCTCAAACACAACCATTTACATTTGTAATCCATCCACTATATGTCTATGTCTGATGTCTCTCTCTCTCTAATATTTTTTTCATATGCTCTGTAGTCATTATATATCATTACATGACCTTTTTGTCGTGCAAAAAAACAAAGTGATATCTCTTACAATCTTATAAGCCTTTAGCCATGTTTAGCATGCCGTATTGTATAACCATGTTTAATTTGTTAATTAAAGAGAAACATTTTATTC
Organism: Dipteronia sinensis; assembly: GCA_033220585.1. Taxonomy (NCBI): domain Eukaryota; kingdom Viridiplantae; phylum Streptophyta; class Magnoliopsida; order Sapindales; family Sapindaceae; genus Dipteronia; species Dipteronia sinensis. Next base: position 3,431,409 of record CM065638.1, on the reverse strand, counting down.
TCGTGCATATTTTTTTCTTATGGGATTACAACTCTATAATGTTACTCTATAACGTATTCTATAATATTATAGAGTCGTATATCGTATAAATAAACATATAGAATCTTTGTAATATAAACGGTGAAGTGTATTAATATAGCAGCACTACTATTTGAGAATTGAGATCGTTGAGTGGGCATATATAGTGTGAGAGTGTGAGTGGGAGACAACTATCTTGTTGAATTCTTCAAATTGGGTTTAAGAGTGGAGGATGGGAATTGGGAAGTGATAGTGATAATGAATTGCAAGTGCATGCCTCTGAAATAAAATCATTGTACCACCTCCCTCTCTCTATCTATGGACACACATATATGCAACCCTAGTTATATTTATCTAATTATATATGACTAGAAATTTGATAACTAAACTAATTTTAATTTGGATGATCATGAATTCAATCAGTATTTTCTCATGTGCATGCTTACAATTCAAACAGTACTGCTAATTACATTTAAAGAACAAAAAGCTTACAATTTTGCTATGTTAAAACACACAAAAAAAGACAAATACTCCCATTAATAGTTCACAAAAAAAAGTAAAGAAAAAGAAAAATGGTCCCAAGCAAGACCTTCTTTCTAAGAAAAAAAAAACTATTAACTGGTCCCATGCAAAGCAAGCAAGAAGATTGAAGAAGAGGAGAGTGACCCACTATGGATCGAATTTAGGAGCAGACGGACATGAGGGAGCTATAGGGTGATGCCAAAAGCAAAAAGTCAGAAACAATAATCAATAATCAACAATCAACATTCAACAAACACTGGACTTTAAGGCTAATTAAAAGGCCAATATAGCATATGCAGTTCCACATGCTAAAGAATCAACAATGTCTCCTCTTCTCTTCTCTCTTTCTATTCCTATCTCTAATATTCACTCATTGCATACTCTCAACACACACACACATACACATGCATTACCTCCTTTCGATTCTCTCTTGGAACTTGATGGTCACACTTTGTTTTCTTTTCTTATTAAATTAACATGTTATTTATCATATTACTCTTTTTCCAATTTCCTTTTTTTTTTCCTATACCATTTATCAAACCAAACCTGAGACGTTATCGGAATAAAACTAAGACTAATTTAGTAATTTAGTATAGATATTTAAAAGAAAAAAGTAGGAAAAAATATTGTTGGTTTGATGGTTGTGATAAAAGTTAGAAAGCGTGTTGTATTATTGATAAACATACTGTACACATCTTGGCATAAACTTGATTATGAAATCCTCCATAATCATCCTTAAATTTTGTCAAAGGAATTTGATTATTTTTTTATTTTAATATTGGTTCATGATAAAGATTTTCAGTGAATAATATCTCCGAAGAAAAAAATTTAACAAATTTTGGAGCCATCTAGACTACATTAATTAGATCAATAATTAGATCATAAGCCAATAATAGTACAATAGAATTTATATAAGAGTATAAGACTTTATAGGAATACAAACAAGGAAACTTTTGGAAGAGCCAATAAGATACTTTTCTTTTATGAGTTTAGAGGGACATCACCAACAGCTTACATGACATGAACTCATGAACAATCTATTAACATTTCTAAAATTATGAAGAAAAAAAAAAACCCTACTTGCTAGACTTTGCCAAATGCAATTTTGTTAAAAAAAAAAAAATGCCCTTTTAAATTTAGTTTTGGTGCCTTTGGATTCCAATGTTTTTGTTTCTTCCTCACTATTAGGTGTTTGTTAGATTTTATTGGCAGGACCAGGACTGTTTGGTGATGTGTTGTTTTACATAAGCTCAGCTCCACCTGCACCTGCATTTTCTTTTCTACAAGCTGAACAAAACATGCTTTTCAAGCTCAGAAAAATGTGAAAACAAAATATTTTCTGGGAGACTATTTTCATCCAAATTTGGTTAACTATTATCTGTGTATCACCCTTTTTTTTGTTAAAAAAATGTCTAAGTAACTTTTATTATACTTTTTTTATCAACCAACGTCCTAACAAGTTGACATAATTATTAATGGTTCTACTTTTTATTTTCCTAAAGATATCATGATCAAATTTTTTATTTTACTTTTTTCTAATTTAGCACTCCAGTATTTGTTGATCAATTGCTTCAACTTTGCCCCATTTAAACCACCGGAATTGGGGTCACATGCATAGTCCGATTGTCATCAAACCTTTAAATATTGGTTGAAGTCCTAAGTTCGAATCTCTTATTTGAGTACTGGTACTAAACGGAAGAACCCATCTTTTTTTTCTTTTGATATCGAGGATCCCAGACTTCGTCCAGACACCTATCTGTCTATCTTTGTCCAACTACGTAACTCACAGTGGCCTGTTTGTTTGTGGATGTAGAGTAGGGCAGATAGAAAACTCCGGCCCACACCCCTGACCCCACAAGGATGCAAACAGGTAAATTAGAACTCGCTCTCGTCTTGGTAGGATTCGAAACGCTGACGTAAAACCTCATACCCGTCTTTCCACTAGCAGGGCTAACGCCCTGAGGGCTGACCTCAAGGGAATTGCCAAGAGTAGAACTAAGGACTTTGGTTTTATTCCAAGCCCTTGAGCACCAAGGCAACCCCCTTAGGTTAACGCATCTCCTATCTCATAATATCGTATTTGGATAAGCAGCCTAAATGGGCTAGACCCCAGAGCCAATGATGATCAGTCACAGTCTACGTTTGCTGTAGTTGTGGTCCAATGCATACCCTAGAGACAGGACCACCAAAAATGAGCTACCTTTTTGCCGGAAACCAACCCAAAAAGACTCTACCGTAAACAAACTATAATTTGTTCTAATAAACTAAACTTGATTTCATCATTTACTTGTGAAAACAGAAAGAGAAGGGTGGTTTTTTTGTTGCTAATTAGCAAGGCAAGGTGAAGTGAGGTCACTTTCTTCTTGAAAAATTGTACATAGCCAGCTCTCTTATTTCCTGAGAAAAATTAATACAAAATATGGTCCCTCGAATTCTCACAATAAATGTATTGATGTTGGCAAACTTCTTTTGCTATCCAACTCCATTGCAGGCACAACAGAGAGCTCTCTAATGGAGAAAATCAGAAAAATATTGTCTTATCTTTACAGGTACACACACTCTCTCTCTCTCTCTCTCTCTCCTTTCCTCAGTATAATAACTAGTGCCAGACTGCCAGTACTCTAGTGTCATAACGAGCCATAATAGTGAAAGCTACAACATTCTAACACACTTTGATTTCACAGAGAAATGTCTACATGCATGGACTACAAAACAGACTAGACCCTTAAAGAGTGTCGTCAGTCAGTCTAACACTAAGGTTTCTCAGGATCTATGAACTGATGGACTAATACAGTTAACCAATAAAACATATCAAAAACAATACTTGTATTTGGTCAAACATTAATTCTCAAGTTTAGACGGTTACCGGTTTCACGCTGTACTTCAGTAGAATCAGTCATATGAATTAGCAAAATACAAAATGAGAAACAATATCATCATCTTCATCAATAAACTAGAGGCGAAATTCCATTCCTTGTTTTTCCTTCAACTAAAATGAAGTTCTCCTGTCAAAAATATACATAAGAAGAGCACATATACATCCACAATGTCTTCAATCTAGTCGTCTACAAGAAGCAACAATAATTTAACTCCACTACTACTACTCTCATGAGTCAAAAGAGCAATACATACACATTTGCTAACAGAACAAATAAACAGATATAAAAATTGATGCAAACAAATATTAACACAGCAATGTACATGTTTGCAATCCCAGGTGTCTGGGTGGCAGCATATCAAAGCCATGAATGACTTCACAACCAACCAAGTTCCTCTTGCAGCAACTCACTTTTCAAAATGCCGCTGTCTCTGTAAATCACTGGCACACATCTGGAAGATTTCTATTAACTCTTTTACACTTACAACAGAAGCATGAAGTTCTCACAGCCATTAAGAAACTAGAATTTTATAGTAAATAGAGATTTCGTACGTGTTATTTATTAACAATTTCGTAAACATAAGACCATTTCAATTGCAGGAAATTTTAATCAATTTTCAGATGATTATATGCTTTGAGAAAGATAAGTTAAAAAGAAAATGTAACATTCTACTAATGATAAGATATATTATTATTATTATTATTATTATTATTATTATTATTTGAGCTCATAGATATATAACCCATTGTTACCCTTGACAGTTGACACTATGTAACTGTGTTTATCAGCAATCTAGCTCATAAAGCATGACTTTTTGTGTTCCTATTTTGCCATAATATATTACAGAGGGTGTGTGCGTGGGGGTGTATCAATGAGTAAACTGGTATACCGTATAAAGAACCAAAATACAAGAGGAGACCCATAATTCCTACAAGTAAAAGTAAATTAAAAGGAAATAATAATTGGAAAGTGTCGGAATTCTTTTTCTTTGAAAATATAAAAAATTTAACTTTTTAAATAAAAACTCTGATACTGAAAATTTTAATCGGTTAAGTAACGTGTTTGAGACAGAATCACCGAAAAATAAAAAGCAAGTATATGCAAGTTATTCTCTATTATGGACGTCCGGATGTTTTTCTCCATTCAAATGTCGAAAGAAAGCAAAACAAGTCTCTACCGATTGGGTTTAGACATCTTGGTCAAGAAAAACATCCGGCCATCCACAGTAGTGAATAAATATATATATGTACACACATACTTTCTGATTTCTATTCTAATTATGAGATAAAAAGAACAAACCCAGGAGAGTTTGGAGGTGCAAGAAGTTGATAATTATTAAGTAGTTTTTATCATTTACCCTCTTGATTAAAACAACTTACAGATGCTGATAGAGAATTTGTCACAAGGGTTTGAGGTCCTCTTACAAAGAAACTATCAGAATTGTTTTCTGCTGCATTGAAGTTCAAGGAGGTAACATCCTTTGTCTTGCCAATCAAACGGAGTCCAGAAAAATGATCACCCCAAATATCATATGTATATTCATCTCTAACCCCTGCCTGGTCTCCACCAACAATTTTCAGGTTGTAAATTTTGGACCCAGGTGCCCGAGCATGAGGAGCAATCTTAGATGTTGAAGCCAGTGAAGGAGAAGAACACAACATACTAGGAGCAGTCCTACCAGCAGAAGGGAAAGTGGCAGAAGGCAACAAAACAGGTTTACTAGCAGTTTTTCTTGGAGCTGAAGGCTTCTCTGGAGTAGAAAGATACCAGTTGTTACTGTGGCACTTCACAGGAAGCTGAGGTTCCAATACTTTTGCTTCAGGAGGAGGTTCAGGAACTCGGCCCTTTTCACAGTGTTGGTCAGCCCTTCGAGTAAATGGATATCTAGACTCGTTAGGTTGGTCAACTTCAGGAGATAGTGACCATGCACGATTAGGCGCTACAAATATGACAGGAGACAATGGAGATGAAGGTGTAGAGTTTCCACTTTGACTACTTGAAACATCGAGAAGTCCTGTTAATACTGCACCAGCACCCTTTCTCTTCCTTCGCCTTTTTCCTTTCTCTTTTCCAGTCCTGACAGTAAGGTTACAAGTTTGGGATGCTCCCACTATATCAGAATTCTCAACTACAATTGACTTTGAAGGCAAAGAACACAATGCTCCATCCTTTTTAGCATCAGAGAAAGTGTGTTTATGATTTTCCAGTGTTGAAATTTCCTCTTGAGTAGTCATTTCCTGCTCTGGGACCCCATTTTGACTATCAGGATATTTACTAATAGATGTTTGCTGCAAGGTTTTGTCTTCCCCAACTGACCCTAACAAACAACCCATTTCAGCAGGCACAGAAAACTTGGTGTTTCTCTGGTTACGCTGAACACGAGGGGACTTTCCTCCACTTCTTAATTCAGTAATGGAACTTTTCTCGCTCTTATATAAAAAATCTTGGGAGCCTAAAGCCGTCATTTGGAGATACAGGCAACAGAATGCCAAGAACATTAAGGAAGCAATAAGCAGGACTGCTAAAGAGAATTTCTTCAAACGCATCCAAAACACTGATTTCTTACAGAGATTCAGCATGAAAACAGGAAGACTGGCCTTCATTGGTATTACAAAGATACCAGTGGCCAAAGCAAGTTCAAGATCCCTACGTACCATAGCTGAAGAAAAATCAGTCTGGTAAGATATGAGAAGCTTTGTTGACTCCCCGGGTTCAAGAGAAAAACCTGTACATGTATGTACCATAAACCCATCCAGCCTGCACTCTGTCCCAGAAACTTCTATACTTTTCACCTCAAGAGGCAAGTCTCCTGTGTTCTTGGCATACAGTTCTTTCGATAATGACTGAGAACAGATAGAAGTAGTCTCTTCCATGTGAAATAACATGTCTGGAGGAGTGATATTGTGAGGAACTGGCAAGTTGAGATTAAATTCTACAGTCTCAACGGGCTCAGACCCCTCAAGCAGAACTAGAGAAAGCGATCCTCCAAATCCCCTCAAAGATAACCACTCCACGCCAGAAAGGTTATTCCTTATCAAAGCTGAACTTCTCCATGAACATCGATTTGAGGGGTGAAAGAATATTGGCCCAAAAGATGCTCTACCATAAGGATGAACATAGGCCTCGGTTAGCGCACTCTCTGCAACTGAGAAGCCATACCTTGTTGGTCTAGCAGATTTGCTATGAACCATACTACCACATGACGGGGGCTGTACAAAATCATCATTACCCCTGCATTCATCAATAATTTCCCCCGAGTTTAGAATAAGCTGCATCACAACCGGCTGTTGGCTAGGATTCCTTACGGTGATCCATTTGGAACGATGAGTGCCAATCTGTACCACTGGGAACAGTATCTCATGATCATCAAGTACAGACATGCCACTTGTTGCGCCTTGTGATTTCCAGTTTCCCAGTACCAATTCATCTGCTTCTGCTGTCTCCAATGCCTTCAGATACAAGTTAAAAACATCTTAGTTATTGTAGAAACAGATCGATACATAAAGACAGAGAGAGAGGGAAGAGAGAGAGAGAGAGAGAGAGGTATATTTTATGATATTTCATAGATGACCAGGCCGAACTGGCATCACAGTTATGGGAAACTCAAAAACAAAAATCCATTGATTACGTAAAGGCAATGTCTCACCCCCTCAAAAACATGATATAGCATTTTAGAATTACATATCATTCACTTATTTCTTCCTTTTTTAAAAAAATTTCTTTTTTATGGGAGTGAGGAGGATCTGGGAACAACCTTATTGAGGAAAACTGGAAAAGTAACAGGAAACCAGAAGTATTCTAAGGACAAAAATATTATGAACTCCTTGCCAAAATTACTCAAGATCTCCCACATTAGGTCACTTCAAAGCTCACTATCTTGGGCACCATTGAAAAGAATAAATCATTCCACTTGCTACAGTAAAGCATGAAAAAAAAAAATATACAGTGGGGTTATTTCAATTGTTAGTATTACATATTATTCACTCCTTCCTTCTTTTTTTTTTTTAATTTGCTCCATATAGTATATTAAATCCTACTAGCATTAGGTAAATGAAACTCTGTGTGAGCCTTGATATTTTGGTGCCTATGATACTTATAACATAATATATCAAAAATACAGAACCAATGTCAAATGTAAGGGACCCATATAAAATTGATGAAATTAGTTTCCTAGTTGTAACAAATTTTCTTCACTTTCTCCTAATTGTTGGATAAATGTCCACTTCTCAGTTCTCAGTCACTTCCAACCAAATACAAACATTTACCTCAGCATTTGAACTGGAAAACCAGAAATATAATTAAACCCTGAGATGTATTGTAAGCTTTAGTACAAAACAGCACAAAATATAACTTGCTCTATTCATGTTAACAGGCAATGAATAATTTTAGTGCTCAAGACAATCTATTACAAGGGGCATTATACAAAGCAAGTGTCTAGTCATGCATGTTAAACGAACATGAGAGCCAATACTAAACAGAGCATCAGTACACTCTCATGTGGGTATATTTTAAGCACATCAACGTATATTCTTGATAGATGAAACTCTCGAAAAGATTCTAGGCTCTAGCCATACATGATAGTGACCAAAATTGGCATGTGAATACTAGATGGTTGATTTATTTACTTCTGTCTTTTATATGTCGCTATTGGCTTGAAAGTTGAAACGGCCAACTCCCCTCTTCCTCATCTATAACATACCCATGCATTACCCACATCTACAAATGGCAATTTGAAAAAGGTGCATTATTGCAATTAAAACGCCACTCAATAACAGAACATGCAGATTTCAAATTGTGAAGAAATATTAACCTACTGATTAATCACAGGGCACATCAAAGTCAACTGCTTCCAAAAAACAATTAAAATTCAAGACAAGTGATAGAATAATTAAAGTCTGCCATACAAACACATTAATCCAATGTCGATCAACTAGCAAAAATTGTAAACCAAACACTAGAATCAACATACCTTGATCTCTGAGGGTGACTGCATGCGACCACCAAAGGACCCTTTCCTTGTATTGCCATATTCAACATGTTCGGATTCATGTTCGTATCCAATGGATGAATCCTTTTGATGTCTTAAACAAACATTGATTATATCTTGGCAGGGGATTTCAATCAGAGGACTGATTGAGTCATTTGTCAGTATAAGTATTTTACAATTTTTGTTAATATTGGATACCTCAGGATGAGAGTCGTGCGATTCAACAGGGAATTGACTACAAGTAACCACAGCAACTTGTGTGACAGTTCCAGGGAAAAGTAGCAGGCCTTCCATGTACTTGATCTGGAAAAGCTTTGCATCTGTGATCTTCACTAATTTCAACATGTACGGAGCTTCATTTCTTAGAGAAATGGCAACAAAGGTTCCACCGGAATCACATGACACGAGAGACTCAATAGAAACTGAAACAGGACCTGTTAGATCATCATAAGCTGCTTTTCCATTTACATCAACTTCAAGGGGAATCATAACAGTATCAGACTTGTTATGCGAAGACCTTAGCAACTGGATACAAAAGGCACCAAAAAATTTTCCTTTCAATCCTAATGAGAAATCTATCTCCATGATAGTCTCACTGCTTTGAGGACTAATCTCCCAATTTCTATAGGGTCTCATAGCCGTCAGAGGAAAACCAACTTCACCATTCTTCACAACCAACCAATCATTAACACTCAGCAGTCTAAACTCATTAGAGTTCTCAAAATTTTCCACACTACAAGCTGCTTCAGTGTGATGGGTTGTATTCCCCAGAACTGATATCCATGCAGTTACTTCCTCCACTTGGAGGGTTTCATCAAAAGGATTAAACAAAGAGAAGTTCTTACTCAACCGTCCACTAGGGGAAACATCCAGGTTCATTAAAGGCTGAATCTTGTATGGGGACTCAACAGCAAAGCCTTTGGCAGAGACCAGGAAACCACCGGTGTTTGTCTGCAGGATGAGACGAGATGTTGACAAGCCCAACCATCTAGGTAAAAACACAAAACAAATTGGTGCCACTTCACCTGGTCCAAGAAAAATGTCGCTAAAATTGCAAGGATAGAACTGTTTGTTGGTACTGAAAGGTTCGTAAACATGTAAAATGCTGTCATTGCAGCTATTTGCTACTGTTAAGAAAGCTACTGAAGGAGAAAATAAATACTTTTGCCCCCAATCCAGAACAGGAGGGATTATCGCTACATTTGGTGAAGAAGAAACATCAAGACAACCAGGTTTGCTCATTTCAGAGTTCTTGTTCAGCCTAACATTAGCACTCTTCTGACTAGTTAAGGTTCCTCTACGCGAAGAAAAGTCATTTTGATTGCCACTATCAGTTTGAATGGATGATAACTTATGGATACTCTCCTTGGAGTTTATCGAACATGAAATAGTCCTTCCATTCAATAACTCAAACATACCATAATCTGATGCCCAGGTTTTGTTACTTGCCCACCTACTAGCCTGCATTGATTCAACAGGTAATGGACCATCAGACGCCATTCCAGAAACCTCTAAAGCATCTCTGTTGAGTTCATGCTCTTTAGGCGAAAAACCAGACAATGTTGAAGGAAAGCAAAATAAGTTGGAATTGGTACAGACCCTTTCAACATTTAGGTCATTCATCGAGTTTCTAGTGATATAGCCTGCATTAGAATCACCTCCGATAATATCATGAAAACCTGCCCACTGATTATCTTCATAAGACCTGCAAGCATCATACACTGCTGACTTCTGCATCCCATGGATAGAACTTGATCCAAATGTAGCAAGACAAAAGAAGGTACAAAACAGAACCAGAATAAAATGGAATGTTTTAGTTGAATGAGACCATCCCCTGAATAGAACACATTAACAAACCGGCATACATAAGAATAACTTGAACTGCAAAAATAATTGGCAAGCAAGCAAACAGAGACCATTGACTAAATATATCCTTAAAATGCAAACTGGAAACCTTTAAAAAGACAAAAATTGACCAATGATTGCTGAAAAAACTTGATAAAATCTAAAGAACAGTTCGAAGTACAAACCATTTAGAATACATAAAACCCTTGTTGTGTTACAGATAAAAGATTAAAAAAAAAAAAAAAAAACCTATAAAAGTAGTCTTACATATTCTGCTATTTAGCTCCCAAAATTGCCAAAATCTCTAACTTTACTTACTCTAACCAAGTTGACTGCTTTATTTTCCAAGAACAACCCGCATAAAGGCCTCAAACTTCTCTTGCCGACTAATTTTAGGCAGCTAAACACACACAAAATGATAAAATGTTGCCACTTTCACTTGATTGCTAAATAGAATGTTATCATTTATGGTTCTACACTTCTACTTCTATGTAGTAAGTTGTGACTAAACCTATCCTCCACATCACCAAACACTAGCAGAACTAAAAAGTTATCTAAGCTTCCAATAAATTTGGAACTATTCAAAAAATCATTTCGCCATTAATAGCCTCAGCTTAACATTAGTATCAATAACAACCCACACCAAATATCAAATATCAGCATATTTCCAAATAACTACTTGCTACTAAAACAAGCAAATACCAAAATAGAAATATATATATATATATATATATATATATATATATATATTCTTTACCAGAAAAAGTTTCATCAGCTGCTCGTAAGTCACTAAAACAACCATTGACACCTATTGACGCCAAATTTTTTTTAAAAAAAAACGTCTTTTTTTAATCAAAACCAAATAAAACTCAAACACGAGAGAAAAAAAAAACAAAAAAGTTTTGAACTTTGTAGAAATGGCGAGAGAAGTAGCCGGAAATGATATATATAATCGAACCGATGATAGGAAGCAAATGAAGAAACACAATAAGAAAAAAAAATGGTTTTCGAAACCATCGAGAGTGAAAAAAAGAGGCGTGGAAGGAGAGAAAATGCAGTGGAGAGTAGAGAGTTAACCTGTGGAAGAAGATGGAGAGTAGCTGTGGAGCTGTGATCGTTAGGGTTTGTGATTCCATGTTTGAGAAAATGATCAAACCATCTGGTTCTGATTTTTTTGGTGGAATTTTTAGGGTTTTTTTTTCAAAAATTTTTTTCTTTTTCTTTTTTTGATTTCGGGACCGAGAAAAAATGCTTGGAACTCAAGCACACCTGATAATAGCGAATGAATGGCCTTCAAGAACCAACCAGCACAGAGAAAAGAAAGGGAGAGAGAACAAGTTGAGTCGAAATTACCAAACCGTCCACCGTTGTCTCTTTTTATTTTTTTTCTATGGAAAAAATAACAGGACAATCTGAATTTTTTTTTTTCCTTTTTAAGTTGTTATAATTAATTCGGAGTCCGAAAAAGGAAATACGATTCGAACGCGTAATTTCAAAGAAATAAATATAAAGAACATTCTGTTAGACTAACATTGTATTATCACGGAGGTTGAATTCTAAGTATTTAATTATAATAGTTAAAATAAAATAAGATAAAATAAACACCAAGAATATTGTAAATTTATGATTGTAGATATTTGTTATTATGTAAAACAAAACCTAACCCATTATTATTAGTGTAGTTTGTGGATTTTTAGGAAATCATATGGTATTTGAATTGATATCGATGATATATATAAAGAGGCATATGACCATCTAATCAATAACTTATGTATTTTATTATTAAAAAAATAAAAAATAAATAACCTATGTGTTTCAGTGAAATATTTTATAATGATGAAATGGGTCTTTAATAAATTTTCATCTCTCTTTATAAGAATTACGATATTTATATTGAATTTATCATTTTAGATATATACTATTATAATTACATATCTCGTAACATTAATTGAGGTTCAAACTTCAAATACCACCTAAAATTCAAAAATAGGATAATAATAATAATAATGATAATAATAATAATAATAGAATTTCAGACAAAAACATCTAAAAAGTGTTGTTTGCTAAACATATATAATTTTAAAAATATATAATTGTTTTTATTTACACAATACACAAAACAGGTGACAAAATACATGGATAGAAAGGTAATTTCGGATGTATACATTTCATTGGGCGTTGTGGAGATGTTGGAAGACTTTGTGTCTAGTAATATTTTAAAATAAAGTTTTTTTTTTATTTTTTATTATGTAATGCTGAGTGGGATTATTTCTTGTGTATGTTAAGTAACCTGGGGCATGAATCACGATACAAATATATTCCGACAGTGGAAATGACTGTTTTGCCCCTACTACTGTACTCCGTGGCACCGAAAGGCAATTGGCAACCAGGAGAGGTTGGGCGCTCAAAGGGCAAAGCAAACTCACTTTGGTACGGGTAAACTCTTCGCACATGTTTTATGAGATTACGGTTTCGAGTCCTTCAATAAAAAAAAATCCGAATTTGTATAATAATAAAAATAAAACCACCTTAACGCGTTGTGGTCCGAACCAGTCTGCTTGACGGCACCGCCTAGCTCCTGACTCGTGAGTCAAGGCTGCAGGATGTGTCTCGCGTGTCCTTGTCCGCAACGCAACCACTTTCACGGGCTAAGTTTGGAAATGCGAATTAGAAAAATAAAAAATAAAATCCAATTCCGTATCTAGAGGGGCATTAGAATCTAGAAAATAGGTAGATTTGCAAAAACTGGCCCTGCGCATTTCCTTTTTTTTTTTAAAGAAACAAAATTTATTGTTTTAAATCTATATTGAAATCCCCTAAAGGGACGTTTTTGGTGCACAATCAGAATTTATTTAAGTAAAATTTTACACTATCAAGTTCAACTAGGTCTGTTGGTTGAGAAACAATATACACCAAGGCTAATTTGTGACAACAAATGGTCGGATTAAGGTTCTGATGAAACATATCATGATCAAACAATATATGTGTAGTTCGAATATCTATTTTCATAATACTGATGATAGTTTGTCTATTATCATTTTCTAAGAAAATTTCCGTTAATAAAATTGGATGCTACAACCTCTTGTATTTTTGTAAGAGATTTCATTGTTAAGCTTGTAAGCATTGACAATCTTTTATAAGAAAATGTTTTCAGTCAAATTTGACAAGCATTTAAAAATTGTTATGAATATTTAAAAGCAATTATAAATTTCAAAAGTTCAATAGATTTTTTTTTTGAAAGAGTTCAATAGATAATTTTAAATTGATTGTATTGAAAATGTAATATTACTATTAATCTAAATAGTTAAGTGGGTCATATAATTTCTTTTAATAAATCATTTGAAGATTACTACTATTTATTTATTAAAACTTATAATATCAATAGGTTTATAATTTTACTGGCTACGTTACACATTCTATCCAATGATAATTTATGTTATCTTTATAATCAATAAATTTATAATTTCTATTATCTTTACGATTAACAAATTTCTTTTTGAAATCAAAGGTAAAGCATCGTGATAATCACTTCTCAACACGAAATCAAGAATTTGAGTTTAAATTTTCTCTCTAAAGTACAACAAAAAAATATATTTTTTTTAAAGGACGTCAGAATTTTCGTAAAAAAAGTGAGAATGTTGTACATTTTGTAGGGTTAACTACTTTAATCGGAAGTGATTTGATTTAAAATCTATTTAAATATACAAAGATGTTAGATTTTTCTTATTCTAAACCCCAAAAAGAAAAGCATTAAAGATGCTGATGGCCCCTACCAACGTGTCCGAATCAGCTTATTACAATAGCTTGATGTTTACTGGATTCTGACTCTTATCGTGGTCAGAGGATCAGTGCAATTAGGTACGTCTTTTTTATAACTTGTACATTTGAAAAACATCACAATGCATCGCGCTTTGCAGCGCGTGAGTGACAATTTAAAATCAAAATTGAATAAGACAGGGTCTCAAAACTGCAATCTTTTAATACAGGTACAAGAGATTTTACTACCAAATCAACCTTATATAGTCAATATCCTAATCTCTTTGACTCTACAAAGAATGATTTTTTTTAAGTGTTACAAAACCTAATACAATAGGGTTGTCTGGACCTATTGCCGAGATCAAACAATATATGTACTGTCTGGGTATCTATTCTTATAATCTGGAAAGGAAACTCTCCACACATGTTAATAAAATATGATGAACTCCTTAACACTTATGTGGAAGAGAGGTGCACTACAAACTCAGTTAAAAGAAAATAGGTTAAAGAATGACTCTTGAAATTACTTTTACGCAATTCAAATATAATTTCGTGAAGTTTATTATTTCACAAATCAAAATATTTTTAATTTAATCACATAATTCATTTCATGGTACACATTTAATAAACATTTTAAATTTCAAAATAGTTATTTATCTAGATATATACTTATTAATTATATATTTATTCGGTTTAATCCAAAAATGTTAATTTCGTGAGTATCTATGTCATATTGACTGTTAAATGTAAGTAGTTGGCCAACGCGCCGTTAGGGTGATAGGTGCGCGTGGAATATACTCGCGCCATCATTTCCTGAAGGCCGGTATGACTTTACTTCATGCTGAAAAGTGAAAACGAATGCAACAAACGGAAACCTAACGGCAAATCTGCGGAGAAATCCATAGTCGTGCAGGTTGCCTTTAAACGGCAAACGTCAAGTAACAGAAGATAAAGAAAAACTTGGCGGCGGTATCTCAGATACTGTCAACCTAGATTCTCTATGATGTGTTTGTTAAACATCAGCCGTCCGTTCAGGTATTCGACATTTCCACCGTTGGATTAAAAGACATGGGCGCCCATCAAGATTCGATGAGAAAATTGTGGGACCGTACATTTGTCTTGAAGCCACTTGGTGTGACGAAACAATAGACAAGGACAATTTAGATCCGACGATGGAGAATAAATGGTGGACCCTGTTGTCTTGAAGTGGTGGTCTACGTCAAGTAAACATGGGACCCACAATGCGCAGTCTTTCCACATGATGTGTCATGTGTACTGATTAGTGATTTGATTTTTATTTTATTTTGTCGTGACGATTTCACAATCAAATGAATAAATGATCGTCAACTGCTTTTATTAAAATGCAAAATTTTAACGTGTGACTCGTGACACTCCGTTACGTTCGTTATCATTTAATATTGGTCTGATTATATTAAATTTTCTATCATCATCAATTTTAATTCCTCATGATTCAAACTAGTTATTAAATTTCAAAATCTAATACCGCGTAATGTGGTTTGGTGGAGTGCCATTCAACTTGACAACGTTCCGGTCAATTTCATCGCGGTTGGTATATATATAGTGAAACTCATACTACTAAATCAAAACTCAATTCATTTTACTGGTTATATAACTGTTTATATGTTTTTGACATATGTCCTCCTACTTACAAAATCATTACTAAAATAATTGTATGTGACTTGTACATATCATTTTTTTTATACACCACATACATTGGCTAAAATCTGAGAAATTACTACCATATACAGTAAGTAATTAAACCTGAGACATGTAACTTTTTTTCAACATATAACTTATTAACAGAGATGGTAGTGCACATCTCTTTCTCGGTAGTGGTAAGGGGTTTAAGATAAATCAGACCCATTTTATAAGTATGTGTGAGAAATTTTTTCTCTATTTATAGGAC
This sequence comes from Dipteronia sinensis, assembly GCA_033220585.1. Classification (NCBI taxonomy): domain Eukaryota; kingdom Viridiplantae; phylum Streptophyta; class Magnoliopsida; order Sapindales; family Sapindaceae; genus Dipteronia; species Dipteronia sinensis. Next base: position 3,415,475 of record CM065638.1, on the reverse strand, counting down.
TAGTTATTCGGACAGATCCCGACAATCTGATTATAATAGTCGTAAAATACTTATAAAAAAAAACAAAAAAACTTTTTTCAATGTTTGTAGTAATAAGTCTTGGCCAGTGAAGGTGTGGACTTATCATGTTGTTTGTAATAAGTGCACACCTACTAGCGAAAAAATAGTAGAAAAAAGTTGTTTGTGGGTTAATTTTTATATAATAATATGTCCAAAGGTCTAATTTTGCGACGAAGAATTTTGTATCTAAGATTTCATCATCTTTACCATACCTTTAGAAAAAAAACAGTAAAATAGGATGACGAGAACCATAGACTAATGTTTATGATTTGCATCACGCGTATAAGAAATGGTAACAAAGCTAAATGATGGATTAGTTGAATTCACTAAACGATTTTACTAATAATTTTAAAAAAATAATAAAAAAATACAACAAGTCTTTGAATATACGTTTAAACAGAAAAAAAAAAAAAACAAAGTGATGGATTTTGAGAAAACTATATAATCAGAATTTTAAATTGGCCTTTAAAGAAATATGTTAGAGGCCTGTGGATTGTGGACCATTTCTTCAATCTTAGAGTGGACTAACTATATAATATAGCCTTCATTTTCAAGGGCTGCCCTCTAATCTGTTTTCAATGTTGGGCTTTTGCTGTTATTTCCATCCTTAGTGTTGCAGGCCCCACCTGTCCAAAATCGAATCGAACCGAACCAAACTAGGGTGAGATTTCCATCCTTAATGTTGCAGGCCCCAGTTGTACAAATTCGAATCGAACCGAAATAAACCGTGTCCACCCGTACTTGCAGCTCTACCTTCATTTATGCCCGTACAAAATAAATGTAAAGGAATTGGTTATAATGTTATTATAATAGTACATTTTTCCTGACTCATCTGTCTTCTAGAATGAGAAATGATTTAGCATTAGCTGAAGATATTGAAAAAATTAGGTGAGATTACTCAACTTAAAAAAAAAAATAGGGGGGATTCGATGAGATCCATAGAGATAACTAGCTGGTCCACCACCATGATTCCAGTGTAATTAAGCTCAATATTAGCATAATTTTACCTAGAAATATGCTTCATTTTTTAATATATATAAAGTTGATTCAATGGTATGTCCGATGCCTCTCACATTTACACTACGAGGTTCTGAGTTCAAATCGTGTTCTTTTCTCCATAATCCCGAACGTATTGTAGTAAAAACAAAAATTGTAATTATTGGTGCACATGACTATGTAATTATCAGTGTAAATTGGCCCAATTGTAAAAAAAGTTTTTTGACCAAACAAGATCATGGCCTGATAAAATCCAAACATGACAGCCCATATTTGGTTGGACTTGGGTTACCCTTTTATTTTTTAAACAGATTAGTAGATTACCTTTTGTTTTGATATAAATGTATATGAAATGTACTAATAAATTCAATTATTTTAGTAATTCAGTAATTTTTTAATTATTTAAAAATCAACTTTAATGATTAACATAATAAAATATTTAGATATATTTAATCATAATATATTATAGTAATTTTATGATATAAAAATAATAGGTTTTTAGTAAAACTACCATATTTCAGGGGCTGAATTGCAAATCTACCCTAAAACCTAAATAAATTGTAAAAATACCCTAAAATTCCCAAAATACCCTCGCTCATAACCTCACCACATTTATTAACCTTATTTATTACATTTACCAACCATCAATTTACCAACAAACTTATCAAACCATTAATTAAACAACATCTAACCTTTTTCTTTCTCTACACCACATTTCCTTTTCATATTTTAGGTTTTAAAAACATCGAGAAATATATATAAAGCTGTGTGAAGGGTAAATATTACATTGTACAGTTATTTTTCCAACATCCTAATCCTTATTTTAATGATGGTATTCACATATATATATATATATATATATATATATATTTGTTTTTTTTAAATTCGAAAGGGGTATTAAAACTATGAAAAAGACTCGACGTCGGGGTTATCCTGACCCGTCGCTTTTTTTCTTCGGGATAGGGTGATCGGACATCGGGTCACCCTGACCTAAAGGTTTTTTAACCTATGCAAAATTCCATCAGGTCAAGGTGACTAGACATCAATGGTTTTTTTCATGGCTCCGAATTTACTTTTTGTTGTGGATAATTTTTTTTCCATTTATGTTCTTTGAAATAATGAATATTTTAATGATGGATAATATTTGTTGAATTATTTTTCAGGATTGATGATGAAAAGTGTGCATTTGGTTTTGAATTGAGGTGGAGAATGGAAAAATCATCATGGTTAGTATTGGCATGAAGGTCGAAGAGTGAATGCGTTTGATTTTTCAAAGGATTCAAATTATGTTCAATTGTTAAATAAAGTACACAACGTCACCAGAATTGATAGAGTTCATTATCGGGTTAGTATGATGACTCTTCCACAAATTTTTTGTCCTAGCATGCCAATTGAGATTGTTGATGATGAAGACGTTGCATTATTGCTTCGTCGAGAGAATGTTGACCCATTGGTTAGCATCTGTGTTAAGGAAATCAGCCACGAGTCTCCAGAAATGAAACATAAACCACTAGAGTCCTTTCACAACCTACACCATGCAACTACTCGTCATGAATGTCATCATACGCACAAACCCAATACACATGTTGGTAATATGAATGAGTTTTAAAGGCCGAATACAGCTAACATGGCTACCCATTTGGATGATATTCGAGAAGGATTCACACCAATTGCCAACATTGATATATCTCCTCACCATTTTAGTTTTCAAGATACGACGGGTAACCAACACATTCCTTAGCATGATGAAACATAACCACAATTTAAATACAATCATGAGAGAGTTCCCAATCGGTATGACGAGCAGTTTGCCCATGACCAGAGGCTTGTTCCACCTCAATGTGCATTTTATTCTATTAATTATGGTGAAATTGCACTTAGACCTGTTACTATGCATTTTGAAGTGGGTGAATTGTTTCCAAGCAATAAACAGCTACAATCGCAATTAGGTAGTTATACTCTTGCCAACCTGGTTCCAAATTAGGGTGTTCAAGTCCGATACAACATGGTATCTAGTTTGGTGCATTGTTGAGGATTGCAATTGGCAATTGCGTGCAACTAAGGTTCGCAATTCAAATTATTTTCATATTAGAAAATTTGACAATAAGCACACATGCTCCACAGAAGTACGATTTCCCCATCATAAGCAAGCAAGCGCACGGGTTATAGAGGAACGCATACATGAGAAATTCTGTGATCATCGTTTATACAAGCCCAAAGAAATTATACACATGTAAATGGAGTTTGCCATATATTGTAACTACCACAAAGGGTAGCGAGCTAGACATATTGCCTCTTAAGAGGTTCAAGGAACACCAGTTGAGTCATGCAATATTTTTTCATCATACTTATACATATTGGAGCAAGCAAATCTCGGGACTGTTACATACCTCCATACAGATTCGTCTAATAGGTTCATATATATGTTATTTTGCTTAAAAGCTTATATATATGGTTTTCTGTCTTCAATTAGACAGGTCATTGCTATTAACGAGACTTTTTTGAAAGGTTCCTTATAAATTGGTCTTATTTGTTGCTGTGTGTATGGATGACAATGATCAAATATTTCCTCTAGCTTTTAGTGTTGGTGATTCGGAGACAAATGAAGCTTGTGAATGGTTTTTAACTATGTTGCATAAAGCCGTTGACAAAGTTGATGATTTGGTTATAGTTTTCGACAGAAAAGGCAGTATCACAACTGGTGTAGAAAATGTATTCATAAATTTATTCCGCGGTGCATGTATGGTACATTTAGAATAGAACATGGTTGGTCACTATAGTATGAATAAGAAGCTTAAACATTACTTTTGACGAGCATGCAGGGTGTATCGGGAAATCAATTCCTACCGCGTATGGAAAAACTAGCTAATATTAATCCCGAAGCAGCTCAATATGTCACGAATACCGGAATTGAACGTTGGGCGCGAGCATACATCCCGAGAAAAATGTACAACATAATGTCAACCAACATTGCAAAGGCCGTGAATAATGCAATTCAAGAATGTAAGGAATTGCTTATTACTGGAGTGATTGATTACATTAGGGAGATCCTTCAGCATTGGTTCTATAATCGAGGACAACTTGCATTTAAACTTACAACTCAGTCGACAACAGCCGCGGATGTAGCTATCAGTGTCAAGAATGACAAAGCACAATATATGCGAATCTACCCCATCACATTTTACACGTTCCTTGTTAAAGATAGGGGTTTAGATGAAAATGTGGATTTGTTAGCAAAAACCTGTACCTGTAAAGAATTTGATGTCGACCAACTTCCATGTGCACATGCATTAGCTTGCATTAGGTTATAGGGATTTTCATTTGTTGATTATTGTTCTCCTTATTACTCGAGTGCGTTCTTGGTTGCAGCATACAATGAGGAAATATATCCCATTGGACAACACAATGAATTGTTAGTTTATGAGGATATTGCATTAAAAATTATTCACCCACCAGTAGGTCGTTGTGGTCTTGGAAAACCTAAAAAGAATGGTACTCCGTCATTTGGCAAGGAAGTAACTCATAGGAGATGCACCGCTTGTCATCGTGTTGGTCACAATAGTCATACATGCACATACCCGAAGTCAGGTAGACCATCAAGTGGTATGAGAAGTACAAGTGAAATTGGTGAGGTAAGCAGGACTGCATGATGTTGTTGCATAACTAATGTACTTGAATTATCTTTTTATTTGAACGTGTATTATTATATTTTATTTGAACATGTGACGTGAACTTGTATTATTATATTTGTTGTATCTTGTGAACAACTTATTGAACATGTAATGTGAACTTATTGAACACTTTCCGTTTAATTGGAGCATCAACATTCTCTTCCAACTTATCATCAGTGAACTTATTCTTGGATTTATCATCACGGCCAAGAAGACATCAACTAATTCTAATGCCCGATAGAGAATACTAGTCTTATCGTACCTTCCCAACCAACGTAATCTCCAAAAAAAGTATTAATGTCAATTCGACAACATTATCATCACTAATTTTATTATTATGACCCAAATTCCTATACCAATCAACAATCATTTTAACCTTGACTTTACTAGCTTTCAAGAAAATTCGATAGAGTCTACTATTCTTTCGTTTGAAAAATCTCCGATGTGGATTCAAAGTATTCTTCAAAGGCTAGTCCACTAATTAAACAAAAATCTACTGGGTTGTACCGTATCAACCCGTTGCCAACATGGTACCACACAGAAGAAGCATTATCATCGGCATTCTTAACATGGTACTCCCTAAGCAAGATATGGTGGCAAAATTGCCAAACCAACACCATATCGCTCACATCTAAAAATTGGTTGAAACATGTCTCTCTAAACAACTTGAGTTATTTTGGTGTGCTATGCGACTTAATAAGCCTTATACTCTCTCAATTACAATACCCAGTAACTCGATAAGGAAAACAATCACATTCTTTAATCTTGAGTGATTCAAGTAATTTGTTTCCACCAATGATTATCAACCTAAAGACATTCCATATTACATTTAGATAAGAACTAAAGTATAAAAACAATTGAAAAAAAGAAGTAAAAGTGAATACAATTAAGAGTGATTTATAGACTAGATGCATCGGTCGTGTTGAAAAGAAAATTGCATTCATATGCAAAGATACAAAAGACTAAATGAGTACAACACATCAAATAAATAGGTGGACCTAAAAAATATTTAAGATTTCATTAATACAAACAAACAGCAAAATACATGAAATTGAAAACCCTAAAATTATTCCCTAAATCAAACCAATCTAACTCGAAAATTGAAAACCCTAAAAGTATTAGACACTGATTTTAGAGAACAAACCAAAGACATGTAAGCAAAGTCAATAACTCTACCTTGTCCTCCATTTGAACAAGGCAAATTGCCCCACCACTCAGAGACTAGTATCCAGAGATACTAAGTTATAAAATCAAAGTTTTATTTCAGTACTGGAGAGTGGCATGATCCTTGTACTATAGCTTTTAGCAAATAATAATGAGAATATCATCTCAGTGAAAGATATCTTACCTAACCTATTTGACATCTTTACAAAATATAATTATTTATTTATCGTGTGATGCAGGAGTAAGACAAACAACACATTACAAGAGACAAAAACATGCAAATATGATGTGAATAATAAATTAATAATGTGATGATCTCGAACATATCAGAACATATCAGAAGAACATCTCAAAACCATCAACCGTCCATGAAAGATATTAAACTAAACTCTTCTCTACGTAAATACAAAACCTTAAAAAGCAATTTGTAGAATATACTGGTCATAATTTTGGGACTTCAATGCATTACTCCCCACAACATGAAAGACAATAACCAAATCGATCAAACCATTTTAGAGAATATCAAAGATTAAATATGCCAAAGAATCAGTTTCTCTGAATTATTATTTTTTTGAATCAACAATTATATTGATAAAACAACCCAGAAGGGCGGACAAACACAAGCCTCATAACAAGCAGCAGCACCAAAGGAAGCAACAAAGGAAACCAAGAGCCTCTAAACAGAGGAGGCCAAAAGAAGCAAAAAAATGAAAAGCACAAAACAGGTAGAAACTGAACTCAGAAGACACCCGAAACAAGTCTATCTCCTTAATTGCCGGAACCAGACTTCGCTAAAGAATCGGCTAAAGCATTCGAAGACCTTGGCATAAATTTGATATCCACATCTTGAAAACCTTGAAGATAGTGCCTGATGTCATACACCAACTTAACCAACTTTTGATTCCTAAAACCTTCCCCTTTGATCCCAGATTCCGCCGATTTCGAGTCAGTAATGATAGTAATACTACACTCAGCAAGAGACTGATTAGAAGAAATTAACATGCTCGAAGAATGGCGTGTACTTCAGCCGAACTTGAATCCATAACTCCCAAATAGAAAGAAAACAAACAGATAATTTTGCCAGAAGCATCTCTTAAGGAGCCACCAATGCCCGCCTCCCTAGGGTTACCTCTAGAGGAACCATCCACATTGAAGAAGATGATGTTATCAGAAGGAGGGGACCATATACTGTTGTTCACTAGCCTACCTGAAGCATTATCGACACATCTTTCATTGATGTTTAAGAGAAGCAAAGTTAGATCCTCTTTTGATCAGCAACCATGGTTCTTGAACCACCAGACCACTCTAAATTTGACAGAATCTGAAGTTATGCCCAAGTTAGCTTGTCTGCCCCGAAACACCACATTGTTACAAACCTCCCAAATAGTCCTTTTAACTGTAAAGAACAGGGTATTCCACACTCTTTTCCTGTTAGAAGAATTACATAACCCTCCCCAACCATTCAATCACTCATTGACAGAAAAATTAGAGATTGAGTTAACTCCCCATCACCCCATACAAATCGACCATAACTCCTAAGATCAAGCACAAAGTAAGAATAGATGGTCCACTGATTATGTTCCTGAATCACAAACAGGACAACGAAGACTAACCGACTGACCACCACCCAATTTTTGAAGGACCTCTCTTACCAAAGTGCGACCCTTAAGCAATTTCCAGGAAAAGATCTCAACTTTTAGGGGGCATATGCCTTGCCAAAGAAAGGAGAAGGATGAGATTTCTACAGCAGTGTCCTCCTCTAAGCATCTTTTAAAAGAGCTAACCGTGAAGAGGCCGTTGGGGCAGTGTGACCATGCCAAAGCATCAGAAACATTTTTCCAGATAGAAATGCTGTTCAAAGCTAACAGAAAATAATTCCACTGGTTTGTTTCCCATCCGAACATCGATCTTCTCAAATTTATATCTCAAACCCACTTAGAGCCCTACCACCGACCATACTCACTCACCACGCCCTCTTTGATTGAAGACAAGGCATAAATTCTTGGAAAAGTAAGCTTTAAAGGAAAAGAACCCCAAATAATTTCATTCCACAACTTAATCATTTCCCCATTACCGCACACCACCTATAAAGCCTTCTTAAAAATGCCATGAGCACGGTGACCCTATGCAATAATACTGCTAACAGTCTTGAAAAATTGAGAACCAGCCTTCACCCCTTGAAAGTCCCAGAGCAGCGAATTATGATTTAGACCATACTTAGCACAAAGGACAATCTTCCATAAGGAAGTCTCTTCTCTCCCAAACCTCCAGATCCATTTGGCCATCAAGCTCAAACCTTTATCTCTCATCATACCTATCCCAAGACCTCCTTTGAGCTTGTTTTGACATAAAGAGTCCCAGTCCACTGTATGAACTTTTTTTTAACAAAGCCATCATTCCAAAAGAAATCCCTCTGAAGTTTTTCGATTTTCTTCGCCACTTCTTCAGGGATTCTGAAAACCGACATGAAGTATGTAGGAAGACTAGATAGCACTGCCTTGATGAGAACGAGTCTTGTGCCTTTGGAAAGAAAGCCTATCTTCCAAGGAGCCAAACGATGTTCCACCTTATCGATCATCGGCTGCCAAAAAGCTTCCCTATTAGAGCTCCCACCTAGAGGCAAACCTATGTACGTAATCTGTATGGAAGATAAGGAGTAACGAAAAGAGTAAGCAAATTCCTCATCGCTAGGACTCTTCTTGCCGATTTTAACAAGACAACTCTTAAGAAAATTTATTTTCAGTCCTGAGGCTAGTTCGAAAACCCTCAAAATTCTCTTGGCATTTAAGAGATACTCCACGCTTGGCTCAATAAAGAGGACTGTTTCGTCAGCGAACGGAAGATGGGTAATGTGAATAGCGTCCACACATTAAGACTTCCACAACCAAATTAAAAAAGAATAGCGACAAAGGATCGCCTTGGCGTAAACCCCTTTCAAGTTGAAATTGCTTCGTTGGACATCAATTCACCAATACTGACATATAAGGAGACCCAATACACCAACTCATCCAATCTTGCCATTTAGTCCCAAAACCTATCCTCGTCAAAACCTCAAGCAAAAAAGTATGATCAACTCAGTCGTAAGCTTTCTCGAAGTCCAACTTCATAAAGAGACCACATTTACCATTTTTCTTCCAAGAGTGGATGATCTCTTCCGCAATCACAAAGCTGTCAACCAATTGATGACCTTTTATAAAGGCCTTTTGCGTAGGCCCTATAACAGAATTCATCACAAGCTTCAACTTGTTCGCCAAAACCTTTGCCAACACTTTGTATATGGACCCTATCAAACTGATGGGCCAGTAGTCTTTTAAAGATTTTAGGACACCTAGATTTTGGAATAAGAGCTATAAAAGATCGATTCAAATCTTTGACCACCTTACCATTCCTGTAAAATTCATGCATGAAATTCATAAAATCATCTTTAATTATCTCCTATTCTTCTTGACAAAATTTAGGTTGAAACCATCAGGACCGGGAGCTTTGTTCCCATCGCAATCACTCAAGGCTTCCTATACTTCTTCAACTGAGAAATCCACATCTAAATCGGTTCTTTCTTGCTCCGAGATCTGCTTGAGTGGGAGGCCAAAAAAATCTGGTCTAGGCCATTGCCCTTTCTTGAAATGTTCCTGAAAAAAAGTGAAAATGCCCTCCCTAACTTGCATTGAACCTCTACACACCCTGTCTGAAATGTTTAAGTCCTTGATGACGTTAACCTTTCGTCTCACATTAGTCAAAATATGAAAAAATCTGGTATTCCTATCGCCTTCCTTGAGCTACTTTACATGCGAAATTTGACTCAATTTTCGCTCTTCCAAGCGGATAACTTTCCATAGTTTCACTAAGCACAATGATCGCTCTTGTCCGTAACTCAATCGTCCACCCTCGAATGGTAGCTTTTTGTTCAATCTCGGCTAAATCACCTTTCAGAGCCTTAACCTGCTTATTTAAAGGAAATTTCTCCTTCAATCTCGCCTTCATGGAAATCTTAGCTGCCTTTACCTTATAATGAAGTTTCAACCCATATGATCAGCCATCCGTGCATCCTTTCCAGGCTTTACGAACTCCCTCCATCATATGTTTATCCTCTAACCAAATATTTAGGAATCGAAACAGCCTTGGACACCAATCATCAACAAGTTCGCCTAACCTTATGGGATTGTGATCTAACAGGCTCTTGCTGAGACCTTTTTGGACCAGCATAGGAAACTAGGAGAGGAAAATTGGATCGCACAGAAATCCGTCCAATCTGGCCCACGACTCTACTTCCCTGTTATTAGACCAAGTGAACTCCATGTCTTGCATTGGGATATCGATGACTTTAGCTAAATCAGAAAACCTCCTGAAATTCATCATGGATCTATTATTAACACCACCACCCTTCCTTTCACTAAGAACCAAAACGGTGTTGAAATCGCCCCATATCACCCAATGGCCATGCAAAGACACTTAAGCATTTAAGATAACCTTCTAGAGCTCTATCCTTTCCTTCTCAATATTTGCCGTGTAAACGTTACAAAACACAACGGGTTTCTGTAATTTAGTAATCACACCTGACACAATGATGCATCGATCATTCGAAATATAGGCTTTGTCCTTAAAATAGTCTTCATTCCAAAGGGTTATAGTACCTCTCGCTGTACCCTTTGCCTCCACTCCTAAACATTTAGTAAGAAAAGAACCACCTAGAGATTTAATCACCCTAAAGTCGAAAAAATTCAATTTGGATTCCTGAATGAAGAGCAAATCAGGCTTTATGCTATAAACCAAGTTCCTCACTACTCTTCTTTTCTCAGGCCTCCCCAGACCTCTAATGTTCCATGACAACACTACCATCAAAAATAAAAAAAACCACACACACTAGGCAAGGGCAAGAGAATGATTTCTGGGCTGTAAACCTTACCTCGCTGTCTGTTTCCCTCATCGTTATCTCTTATGTAGCCAAAACCTCTTTTCCTTGGAAATCGAAACCTAAAGCAGCCCCTATCTCAATGACCTTTGTCACTTCTTCACTAAGACTCCACCCTCCCGAATTATTTTCCTGTCCGCCATCAGACCCAGTCACGTTCCTTTTATCTGACTTATCACAGTTTAGGTAACCAATCTCCACCCCCTTTTCAATGACCTTTGCCACTTCCACCTCCAAGTTCCAATTTCCCAATGAAAGCTTTCTCATGTTTCTCTCCCTGTCATTCTCCCCTACTGGTTGGAAGACTTGACTCCTGTCTTTACGAGTTTTCATACTATGCTTTTTGACAGAGACACAAGGCTTATACGATATCTCCGTAGAGGCTCCCTTCCTCTCATTCACCCCTTGAACGGTGGGTTTGACTTGTCGAGTTGTCAACGTCTGAAATTGAGTTTATGAGATATGAGAAACAGAGTCACCAGACAGAGACTCACCTTCCTCTGATTGGGCTTTGGAAACAACTCCTTGCTGCTGGGCCTCTGTGATCTCGGGTTGAACTCTCAACTTGGGGCCTATAAAATATATCACTTCATTGCCACCCGGGCACTCTGGCTGGCCAAAACCACATCCCAAATCTAAGAATAAATTCCCTCCCTTCAGTTGACCCAAACCAGCACAAGAGGTTTCGCCCCTGAACTTTGGAGGATTTGCAAACAACCCCTCTTCATTCTCCTCAGACGATGTTGACCCACTTTGTTCTCTGTCCCTATCCCTGACACCAATCGCCTCATTTTCCTTTTCCAAGATCAGCTTTTCGTTGAGGATGGAGTGAAAAGTTGGTATTTGCCTCAATTTTCTATGTATATTTCAATTACCTACACTAACTATAGAGTCGACAGTCTACCAATTGTCAAGAAGACTTGAAGACTCGACGTTGTTGTTGCGATACTCGTCGTTAGCGTGCAAGTTGTTAGTATTCAGATGCTGTCGATGGTGACTAGATATCGACTTCGAAGGCGACGTCGCGATAAAGAAGTTGCAGTTGGGCAGGATAGATGTCGGCGACGTCCAATGCGGGTGGCGGGATAGGCCTGAATGGAAGTTGGCTACGGTGGCTGGTGTAGGCGACGGAAGATGGATTCAATCGGGATGGGTGCTCAGAGGAATTGGGAATTTAGGGCAAATATGTGAAATTGATTTCAATTGTTGAAAAGGTTAGGAAGGTCATTTTAGGAAACTTTTGCAATTTATTTGGGTTTTAGGATAGATTTGCAATTCTATCCCTAAAATAAGACAATTTTGTTAAAAACCCAAAATGATATTTAAGTAAATTTTTATGGTATAAGTCGGCAAGCACTAAGCAAGAAAAACAAAAATGACTATAAATCAAATAATGACAACGGTTTTAAATTAATTATTAATAATAACTATCCATGCTTAGCTTAGTGGATTACAAATAATTAATACTTTTAGAGTCAAAGCTACATTACATATTTTTAGTGACTATTCTTAACTTTAAAAGGTCCATTTTCCCAAATCAGAATATTTAAATGTGACGTACATATTTGTACAGTAATTAAAGTAGTTGTGCACGTCTCATTCGTATATGTGGTATAGATTAAAATTCCACTTTTATCTATAAAGTCATAAAATATGGATATACTTTTTTCCTTTATACGGTGGGAGTTGTTTTTTCAACTGTAATTGTAGCGGTTGATTTCAGCAAATCGGATCTGAGTTTGTACAACGATAATAATCTTGAAATGTTATCGGTCGATCTCATTTAAGTACAAAAGAGCCAAAGTGGAAGGCTTAAACTATATGTTTATTATTTAATTAACAACAACTAATTAATTAATCATTATTAAAAGACTTTAATCAGAATCAAACAACGTACGTACAAAGCCAAGTGCTTTCAAGATTCTTCAACTTGCCATTAATTTTGAAAATCGAGCCCACGAGGGTATGTGAGTGTGTCTGTCACAAGCACGCGTGCCGGACCAAACCAAAAATATTGTATCAAAAGCATTTTTTTTTGGAAGTGGTTCTTATCTTTGACATTAATAAAATATCTTCTAAATTCTAATTAACTAGAGAAGCATCGAAGTGGGGTCAAATTTTAATGAACCTTAAACTAACTTAACGACCATTAGATGTACGAGTACGATCTTTGTTTTAGTGGGGACCAAAATGAAATTTATTGAAATCGTGGTTTTTTTTTTTAAAGCTTACAACATTACAGTTTGAGATTCCATGTCAATGGCTTAGATAGAACTGCAGATGACAAGCATGTGCAGTGCAGGGAAATAATTTTTTTTCTTAGCACAATAATTTCGGGGTTTTGGAGAGAGGGATACGATTTGAATCTACAATTTCATAGTGTAACTGTGAGGCATATTATTGGTATGGATTCTTTAACCTTTTTTTAATAAAAATTTAATTTCTTAATTTAATTTTAAAAACTTTTACGACATGGTACCTAATTCATGGCCAATTAATATAATTGGTATGATTATTTATAGTTAATTAGTTATACAAATACATACCTAAAGCAGGATCTCCTCCTAGATTCCTAAAGAGCTGGGAACCTTTTTGGGACCATTCTTGCTTTTTAATCTTTTTTTAATCTCCTTATTAATAAATTCTCTTAGCAATCTGTTCTGGCCGCTTTATTTTGGCTTAAAAGAAGGAAAGAATGGAAAAAAAATATGAAATAAAAATAAAAATAAAAACGTATATACAACTTCTTAATAATTTAATTGATTTCGACTAATTTTGTTACAACTAGGTTTTGCAACTATACAAAATCAGATTTTCACAAGAAATAACGTGCAAAATTCCAAATTAGAGAACACGTTGATATGATTTTGTTTTTAATTAGACTAAATACAAATTAGTGAGAGATGTTTTTCATGGTCTTAAATGTTTTAGATTGCATGCAGCTCATCGGTACCGATTATTCTCACATATTTCAATTTTCATATCAAAGGCTAGAGATCGAAAGAAAAAAACATAGAGCTAGAGAGACTTAATTATAAACAACTTTCCACATTGCATTCCCTACTTTAAAATTGCAATAAATGTATAATTACAGGGATGATCATGATTAATGACAAGATCGAACTTTAGACAAGAGCTAAGAATTAGAGGGAAATTGAAATTTCATGTGACTTAATGAAATTTGAATTGAGAGTTTAATCCAACTTCATCAATTCTTGATAGAGTGCCCAACCCCTGGACTGTGACCTGGCGCTGTTGGTCGGAAATCATCAATGTATTCTGCCTTCCTTGAACGCTCTAATTGCCTCAAATCGGTAGACATGTGATGATCACCAGCACCACCACCTTTCGCGACACTCAAAGAGTACTTATGCTTGTGGTGCTTTGATGATGACGAGCATTTCTTGCACAACCGGGATGCAGACTTGAGATGCCTTCCCTCAACGTACAAGACTTCATGGGACATAATCAAGACTACGAGATAAACACACATGAAACAAATCCTTGCCATAGCGTGCTGCGATAATTACTGATGAAATAGAGAGAGAGAGAGAGAGAGAGAGAGAAGAATTTCAAAGGTATACTTGATATATAATAAGGTTGATAAACCTCCTTATGAGTTGTGATATTTAAGGTAGAATTTGAAGACATTAGCATGTGAAGGGTCCAAACCAGTGGGAGAATCCACCAAGACGAAAAAATACAAAAGAAATCAGAAAAATAAAATAAAAGGAGAGACATTGGATGGTTTATATTAAGGTTTAAACACCAACCCCTAGTGTAAAAGCTTAAACTATCTTAGCCTCCACCTTTCTCATCTAGTTGTCTATATTCGATCTGTTCTCTCCAATGCACATGCAACAGTATATACTAGCTCTCTTTATTTGAGTTTAGAGAAATATATATATATATATATACAAATTTTCTATTGTCAGTTCGTCCTGATATAAAATATATCAGGACGAAGAATGTGGACCACAGATTATGGAGAAATTTTGACAAACGCATACACTTTAAGTCAAAGTATGTAAATCTAATGGTCATCATTCTTCGTCTTGATATATTTTATATCAGGACGAATTGACAATAGAAAATTTATATATATATACACATAAAATTTATCATATAGCATTTTTTGAATCAATCATCCTATATAAGTGTTTACATAAATTTTTTTGTTAGGATACACATGTAATTATAATAAACGATTATGATGAAAAAAAAAATACAAAATGGGCATATTGAGACCGTAATAAACGATTGTGTAATTATAATGTAATTATAAGTTAATTATACAAAAATATACAAAATGGGAATGTAAGTTATAATTATACAAAAATATACAAAATGGGCAGAAGCTTGATAAATACCGCTCAAGATTTTCTATGATTATAAGTTTTGCATATAAGTTTCTGCCGATTTCAAAATGGGCATGTAATTATAATAAACGATAATCGAGCTGGCTGAGATCTTAATTAAGTATAAAATGGGCATATTGAGACCCTTGAAAATATAATAGATCTTCAGATATTCAAGTTGATTCTTGATTTAGAAAATCATATATATCACTCCTACAGTCCTACCTTTGGAAGAATCCAAGGGTTAACTTGTATTAGGGTTTTTTTAAAACTGAAAGAGAGAGAGAGTGTCCTCTCCACTATTTCACATGCACTGATGCACATTCCCACTAAACCCATGATCCCACTGACAATTTTGAAGGTCACAGACTCACAATTAACAACACACACACGTAGTAGTACTGTTCATATATTTTGGACGGTTCATTGGTAGTAGTACTGTTGATATCTCCTTTGCAAACTTTTATATTCTTTTAGAGACATACCTAACTTTACAACCAGAGGTCCAAATTAATTAATAAATTAATTAATTTACTTTTTCCAATCTCGAAGCTTCAATTAAGAATTTGCTTGCTTGCTAGCTTGATGATCATTAACCGCCAAAAGCACAAAGATTCCCTAGTGATATCTTGCTTGCAGTTAAGGGCAAAACATGTACAAAACCAAACGAATATCGAATGAGAGGTCTCCCCAGATTGGGGAGGTATTGGTCCGTACTTTATATAGATATATTATCACTTCTGCTCCAGACAAATATTTATTGGACCTCATCACTTAACCACTACTGTCCACCACCACTACTTGATCTCTTCTTTCGACGTGATTTGTTATTCTATTTAGTTTTCTAGAAAAACTAATAATAATGTATTATAAAATAATTGAGATAATCAACTAATTAAAACAAAGGTGAGAGAACTTGATACAGATAGAGACGAGAGAGAAACAAGATAGAGAAATATATATATATATATGTTTTGTTTCATTGATGCTGAGATATCATTTTACAAATGAGGTGAACGGTTTATATATGTAGGCAATTAAGAGAGTGACGATGTGGTAATATCCTTACTATTAACTTAATCGCTAAGCAAATCAACTAGGTGATACCAAAAAAAAAAAAAGATGAAGAGGAGGTGGTGGAAATCCACCTGTATTATAACATAATATGTATTATAGGGTTGTTAATGAGCTTCAGAGAAAAACTTCCATGCTTTTTCGTGGAATTTCTTAGTCAGAATTTTTTTGTCTAGTTAAACTGATATGTTAGTTACGTGCTTAAGATGTTGCTTCCATTTCATTGAATTAAATTACAGTGTCGGACTAGACTCAAATATAATTGTATGTTTTTGTCAACAAAAAATAATAATATAATTATATGTTTAAGTACAAAGTAAATTCATAAATAAATATAAAATTGTTGCTCCATTTTCCTTGATTTATATGATTACGTAAACATTTTTTGTTTAAAACTAGCCAGGATCAATGATAACCTCGACGGTATAAGAAAGTTTTAAAAGAAAAAAAAGAGAGAAAAAAATCAAGTTATGGCCTATGGGGACATAATCAATCTTATTCAAATATCTTATTACAATTATATATTTACAAAGGAAAAGAAACCTAATACTAGATGTAAAACACTAAAACCGTTAAAGTGATTTGTATACGTATACATATATATATATATATATATATATATATAGGTGATTTGGATTTATACTCAGCATGATCATAAAAGAAATTATAAATCATGATCATCCATATTAATAATGTTGATATGTTACAAGATGATCGGAGACTCCTTATATATATATATATATATATATATATATATATATATATATGAGGAAATTGCAAGAAGTAATCAAAAAATTTATTGGTTTATTGTTTTTAGCTATCAATTTATATTTTATTAAAGTTATCAAATTGCTTTGAACAGACAAAATTGCCCTCCATTTTGTCTTTACTTCACCCACCAAAAAAATTTAGAAATCAACTGGTATTTAATTTGAAAATCATTGACATGTAAGGTGAAAGTCAATTAGTATGTAGCAACTCGAAAAATCAATTCGCATGTAATTTGGAATCAAATGGCATGTAACCAAGTTACATGTCAGGCGAAGTAAAATTTAGAGGTAATTTTGTCTAAAAGTGGACAATAAAATATAAATTGGTGGCTAAAAATAATAAACCAATAAATTTTTTGGCTCTTTATGAATTCATATATATATATATATATATGTATATATATTTAGTCATTTTCTTCTCAATGCGTACCGATATAAAATACATCAGTGCATTGCATGTGGGCCATAGATTATGGATAAGTATTGACAAGTGCATGTAGACTACGTCAAAATAATTGAATCTAATGGTCCACATGTAAGGCACTGATACATATTTATCAGTGAGCGCGGAGGAGAAAATTTTCATATATATAATACCCATGTCATTAATATAAATAAATCGTAGAGTTTGGCTTAACATATTTGAGTTACAATAATGCTATACATTCCACTAGAAAAAAAAAACATTTTCATTTCAAACCATATATGTGGCAGCTGATGTGTCAAATGGTGAGTGAATACATACATTAATGATGATTTATATCACTTACCACATGTATTCACTCATCAATTGACACCTTACTAGTTGAGATGAAATTTGGGATATGAGTTGAGATGTCTACGTACATTTCTGTTTCGATTTCTCTCTGATCACTTGCTTTCATTGTTGATAACGACGAAAGTGAATAAGAAGAAAAAATGTCACCCAAAAATACACTACCATTAAATTGTTATATTCTGAAATGACTGAACTTAAATGCATTTGCCTGTTGGCAGCATGACAACTTTGAACAAGATAAAGAGTAAAACCATCTCTAGCTTGACAACAGGAATTTCTTTTGTTGATCATATCGATATCTCTCATACTGATTTATTCCATACACGATGTTCATATTCTCAATCCCCAACAATTCCTAGTGTCTATAAAGAGTTTGACATACAATTATAACTGTTAAATGTTGCCACCTTTTATTATTCCTTTTTTTATGGAGAGAAGAAAAACAAGTCTCATCTAAGCGTTTTTTTTGTACAAAAAGGATATTGCAGGATTTTGATTATTATTCTCTTAACAGCTTCAGTGGTTACCAATTATACACAGACAATTTACTTTTCCAAAAATCGCCCAGTTGCATGTCCATTAATCCTTAACTCTAGCTAGTGTCAAGTTGTCACTCGAATTATAAATATCATTTCCAAAAAGCTATACAGTATCCATATTACATAGTTTTTTTTTCTTTAATTAATTAATTTCTGTAGCACATTGCATTATAGTTTGAAAAATATAATAGACTCTCATGAATATTAGTGATCAGTATATAAATAAATGGAGAGAGAGAATAAGATGCATAACATTTAATTATCAACAGCTTAATTAACAGCCTTCTCACAAACTTGAAACAATATTAATTAAACATCTAAATCGGAAATGGAAATTTTACATATACAGCATTGCATGATCTAAACAACAACAGGGAATTAATATTGCATGACTACCTTATAACAACATGTTACAACTAATTAACATAACTACTACGATGGAAAATACAATACTTGCATTGATGAAATATAATCATCAATGCATGCTTTTAGTTATGAATGGAATGACCGACACCGGGACTGTGACCGGGAGCTGTGGGACGAAAAGCATCCACTAAATCTTGCACACTCTTGTGCAAGAAGCTCGTGCTTGCATGACCATCTTTTTTCTTAGTGTCTTTAGTAACTCTCTGTCCATCAGGACTAAAGAGGCATTTGGCACACTTCGAGTTCTTTCTTGTTTTCAACTTTCTTCCTTCGATACTGTAGAGTTCATGAGAGAGGATCATTAGAATGAAAAACAAACAAGTGTAAGTGAGTTTGGCCATGTTAAAAGGAAGAATTATGGAGCTCAAAGCTTATAAGAGAAAGAGAAAGAAAAACAAAGTAAGAAGAAGCTGATACTTAGAACTCTTCAATTCATCGGTATTTATAGGGTTAAAAAAGCTACATCATGCATGTGAGTTCCCAACTCTCAAGTCTCAACCAACCATTAAAAACAAAATATCAGAGTGAAAAACTAATGCTCCAAATATAAAGGAAGATTCCATTTCCAATATAGCACCTACATATATTAATGAAAAAAAAAGAGAGAAAAGAAATAAATAAAGGACTGGACAGCAGTATGTGACAAACCTATTGTAGCTAGGGTTCTATTCCCAGATTAAACCCTAGACAACAAGAGCTGGAAATTTTTAGAGCTTTGCTAGCACAAATCTCGAAGATATTCATGCATGTAACATGTTACATGCAATTAACTACTATACCCTCATTTTTCATTACTGTTTTTACCTATACAAGGAGCTCAAAGGCCGTTTTAATCTTGTAATTTTTTTAACTTCGAGAAATTGTCCAACGAGGACTTTTTACAATGTACACTTTGTATTTTTAGTGAAATTTAATGGAATTTATTGAATCATGATGTGATTTTTTGTATAGATGGTAAAAAGAATGAAATACATTTGTGGAAAAAAAATATAAAAAAAATTTCGGGTACAAGAACTATTTTTTTCGACTTTTTAAAAGATAAAAAATTTAAAATTAGGGAAATATCAGAAAAAATAGTTCTCGAATCCAAAAAATTTTCAAATTTTTACCAATTGTATATTTTAATTTTGTCAGAACGCATAATATATCGAAACATATTCAATTGCATGAAATTTCATCAAATGTGCTCATTGTATTAAAATAAAATGGCGCTGATAGGAAAAGTTCCCAATATATTTTAAAAAAATTAAAATACACATTTGGTAAAAAAATAATTTTTATTTGGATTCGAGAACTATTTTTTTATGATACTTTCCTATTTTTAAATGTTTTATCTTTAAAAAAGTCGGAAAAAATAGTTCTTGCATCCGAAAAATTTTCAATTTTTTTTTTCTATTAAGGTATTTCATTCTTTTTATCATCCATATAAAAAAATTCACATCAAAATTCAATAAATTCCATTAAATTTTCCAAATGTGTTTAAAGTGTGCATCGTAAAAAGTTATCATTTGAAACTTTCTCTCTCTCTCTATATATATATATATATATATATATATATAAGATAAAATGCCTCCTATACATAAATCATGAGATTGTGAGTTCGAGTCTACACGTTTTTTCATACAAAATTTTATGTTTTCTCTAACATTTTTTTTCTCTTTTTCTAAATATTTCATGTAAAAGATGATCAATTACTTGAACTATTCACACGTGACCAAGGATTTTTTTCCCTTTAATTAATATTGGGCAAATTACACTGAATCCCTTGAGGTTTGAACAAATTACACTTATATGGAAAAACTTCCTTATTATACACTAACACCCCCAAAACTTAAATTTTACTTTTAAAATGTCTAAAATGCCCCTAACTATATTATTTTATACTTTATTTTTTTTATCTTTTAACCAAAAAAATTATAAACTTTAATAAAATAACAAAATTAAATAAATAATGTGATTAATTAAATAAACAAATAGTTTAAAAATTAAATAAATAAATAGTTTAAAAAAATAAATAAATAGTTTAAAAAATTAAATAAAAATATTTAAAAAAAATCAAATAAATAAAAGTTTTAAAAAATTAAATAAATAAATAGTTTAAAAAAATGAAAAATTGAAAACATTAATTTTTTTTAAGGATATCCATTAAAAGGGACAAGAAAAGCTCTAAATATCCAAACTCATTTATTTTTTATTTTTTTAACTACTTTTTTAGAATATTTAATTTTTTTAAAACTATTTATTTATTTACCTTTTAAACTATTTATTTATTTAATTAATCATATTTTTATTTAATTTTTTATTTTTTTAAAGTTTTTGGTTAAAAGATAAAAAAAATAAAGTATAAAATAATATAATTAGGGGCATTTTAGACATTTTAAAAGTAAAATTTAAGTTTTGGGGGTGTTAGTGTAATAAAGAAACGTTTCCATCTAAATGTAACTTTCTCAAACCACAAGAGGTTCAATGCAATTTACCCATTAATATTTTATGTAGACAGAACGTGACCCAAGAAGGTGAAAGGATTCTTTTGGCCTCCCTTTATCTGCCACTGTACAAATCACATAAAGCCGTCTTTTTTAGGGCTTAATAATGATAATATTATTTCTTTAATCAAAACTTACTGCAAAACCATGCAAGCTTACGTCATTATTGGAATCTTTGTAGCCTAAAAAAGAATATCTCAGACATACTCGGCCATTACTGTAAAAGACTCCATGACGGGTTGCACATGGAGAGGAATTTAATTTTGACTAATATAAAGATCCTTTTGAACCGCCCACAATATATCTACTGCAGCAAAAATTAATAAAGAAATGGAAAACAATTAAACAGTGTGTTTAAACAAAAAAGAAATAATCAGACAAACTACAATAAGTCTCCTATATTTATTAATCTTAATTAATTCTATAATTCTCTTTGTTCCAACTTGCAAGTTGTAACGTGAGGGCTTTAACAGAAACGTTAGAAGTTAGGACACAATGTTGTTTATTTAAAACTTGCTAGACTGCTTAATGTATTTATTAAATTCCAGAGGATCCTCCCTAAAATTTGCGGCTGTGCCCATCTCATATAGTCATATACAATATTGGAGCATGTATATATATGACAACCAACTCCAGTTAGCTGTTAAAAGTAATGATATAGGCTTGATTAGCTGGTAATATATATATATATATATATATATATACATAAATTGATGGTATTAATGGTTAGAGTTTTTAATATTGTTTTGCGGCTAGCTAGAAATGCTTCAGTCCTACGTTTGATATATACAATAAACCCACTCAAACTATGTCGTGTTACATGAATAACCAATTATATGCATGAGAGATGTATTCCGCACGACATAATTAATATAAGTGGATTTACAAACTTAAGTTTTGTATTTATTTTGAACTAGCTAATTAATCCATATGAAAAACTGATCACCAAATATCTAACAAGTGAAGTAGGTGTGCTAGAGTCTCTTCATACAAGATTAACATATTATGTAGGACTATATTAATTAAACAAGTCTCATGATTATTGGAGTTGTTATTTTGTTATCATTTATTATCATATTAATTATTAGATTATGTATATTTTATCAGTTGAGATTAGGTTTGTCATTTTAGTATATTCATTTAATTAGAGTAGGTCCAGATATGTAATTTAGTTTTTTCTTCAACATATATGTGTGAGTGTGTGTTTGAGTTGGTGTTTTTCTATAAGTGGTATTAAAGATTATTTTTTTTATCCTACAAATGGTATTAGAGATGGTTAAATCGATTTTAGAGTGAGATTAGGGTGGAGTGTTAAAATCAAAAAGTGGGAAAAATGTGGATCTAATGCTAGATTCAATTAAAATCAGATAGCAAAATTAGATCCAGAAATGCCAGATATGAACTAGAATTAGGTTTAGAGACAGTGTTTGCAACTCCAGTGTAGCTTAGCTCAGCTGAGGAAGAATCCAGTGTTGTCGAGAGTACAAAATAACATGATTAAATGGCCTTCTTGATTCTCATTTGAAGGATCTAATGATGTCAGCGATTTTTTTAGCCGGTGAGAAGTTAATTGGGAAGTTAATTGGAATCAGACTTATAGTTACTTGCATAACTCCTGATCATGATCATCAGGAGAGTGAGTTACATATTAAGGGCTGAGATCGTTCCGGATTAAATTGCCTTCTCTCTGTTTTCAAGCTGATCAAATGGCCTTTGTTCCCTAGGTGTTGTTTTTGTGGGTTTTCGTTTGCCCTGGCTCTCCTTTGGCCTTGAGCCTTTATAATATTGATGCAGTTCAAAAAAATAAAGTGTTGTATCAAACACCTTGTTCATTCTAAAAAATATCACTCACATTGTTTTCAATATTGTGTTTTGGATGTTTTTTAGTCTCAAAAGGGATATTTCATATGAGAACTGATTAGGTGCGGGATTCTCTTACTAGTTTATGGTTTATACTTCATGCTTATGATTACTTATAGTTATAATAAAACACTTTTGCACTATTTATATAGTAATTAATTAAGCTTTTGCATACTATCTTTGTTCTAATTAATTAACCTCAAACCTACCACCATCCCTTTAATTTATTCTGTGGATCCACTTCTGTCCACACAATTAAGGTGAAGCCAAGAATTTTTATTTGGAGGGGTCATTATATTAAAAGGAAAATATTTGAGAAATGCCAAACACACGCTCACACACACCCTAGCATACACAGATACATAGTGCATACATCGAAATATGAATTATAGTTCCTATATTTCTACAGAGGAAATGGTGATAAATGTCACTTTTTTGGAGGTGTGTTGCACCAACGTCACTGCTTTAATAAGTTATGTTTAAAAGGCACCTATTATGGTGAACTACCAAAATTGCCCTTAAATAATCAATTTTTTATTCTGTTTGTACTTCTATCTCCACGCTTCAAACAATGAACTCAGTAACTCCTCTCTCTCTCTCTCTCTACAATAAACTTGTCTGAAAATTGAGTTGGTAAAATTTATGTATAAGATGATGAAGATCTGGGTCCAAGACTTTTAACACTGTGTCTGAGCCTTTTGTAAAACTATCCGAGCCTTTTAAATTGTTGTCCGAGCTTTTTTCAAGGATATTAGTTTTGTCAATTTTGAATCTCCAAACATTTTTAATAAGTCTTCGAGCTTTTTCATAGCTTTTTCCGAGCTTTTTCTTAAACTGCCCGAGTTTTTTCATGAATTGCCCTTCCCGAGCTTTTTGGATATGGCTCCGAGCTTTTTCATTAAAGCTCCGAGCTTTTTCATGAACTGCCCGAGATTTTTCGTGAATTGCCCTGCCCGAGCTTTTTGCATAAGGCTCCGAGCTTTTTCATAAAAGCTCCGAGCTTTTTCATCCGAGCTTTTTCATGAACTGCCCTAGATTTTTCATGAATTGTTCTGCCCGAGCTTTTTCCGAGCGTTTTCATAAAAGCTCCGAGCTTTTTCATCCGAGCTTTTTCATAAAAGCCCCGAGCTTTTTCATCCGAGCGTTTTCATAAAAGCTCCGAGCTTTTTCATCCGAGCTTTTTCATAAAAGCCCCGAGCTTTTTCATAAAAGCTCCGAGCTTTTTCATCCGAGCTTTTTCATAAAAGCTCCGAGCTTTTTCATGAATTGCTCTGCCCGAGCTTTTTGCATAATGCTCCGAGCTTTTTCCGAGCTTTTTCATGAAAGCTCCGAGCTTTTTCATGAATTGCTTTGCCCGAGCTTTTTTGCATAAGGCTCCGAGCTTTTTCATAAAAGCTCCGAGCTTTTTCATGAATTGCTTTGCCCGAGCTTTTTCATGAATTGCTTTGCCCGAGCTTTTTTGCATAAGGCTCCGAGCTTTTTCATAAAAGCTCCGAGCTTTTTCATGAATTGCTTTGCCCGAGCTTTTTTGCATAAGGCTCCGAGCTTTTTCATAAAAGCTCCGAGCTCGACCCCCGAATGCGTCTGCATAGCGCCACTCTGTCACCGTTCAAGTGATTGCCTGAGTCTCAACCAGACTTTCTCTCTCTACTTCACAACTTTGTCACTGTAAACTGAATAAAAGAAAGCTGATGTGGAACAACAATTGGGGGTATTTTTGTCCGTTCACCATAATAGGTGCCTTTTAAACATAAGTTATTAAAGCAGTGACATTGTTGAAATACCACCTCCAAAAAGTGCTATTTATTTTTTGAGCCCTATTTCTACATTCAGGAAATGTAACGCCATGTACGTACTCTGGATCAATTCAGAGACCTAGCTAGCTAAATGAATGTTACATCATACATGACACGAATATGTATATACAATATTATACATATATTGATATATACATAATGTATATGCATTTGGTTCTGCATTTTAGTTTTGAAGAGCATGTCCAACACCAGGACTGTGTCCAGGTGCTGTGGGTCGGAAATCATCCTTAACTGATCCTGTACTCCTAAAATGTCCAGCTTTCTGGCTGTTTTCATCACCTGCTAATTTGGATTCTACAATTTCTTGGTCACTATCAGGGCGGTTTCCTGGATGACTCGTAGGCCGGAAATCATCTTTATAACTCATGTTTTGGTGCGAGTTGCCGCTGCTTCCCTGCCTCGCAGTTTCTCTTATAGCTGAATTCGCTTCCTTTGTGTTCATTATGGACTTTATTTGCCTTCCCTCAACAGAAAGAATTACGTGACAGGCAATTAGTGCAAGAAGAATTAAAGATTTGTACATGAAACAATTTTTTGCCATCGTAAGAGCTACAAGCTGTTTAGGACGAATATTGACTTTAAAAGTTCTCTTATAAGATATAATGAGAAGACTACTTGATTTCAGGTTTGAATTAATGCAATGATAGTAATTAAGTAGTTGTCCTCTGCTTAGTTATTTATAGATATAGAAATTAGGCACCTTGAGGATTCACAACCGCTAATTATTACATAAACTAACATGTGGTCCGGCGGCATTATATATATATATATATATATATATATATATATATATATCAAATTGGACGGTTTATATGCTACTAACATATTCAAAAGAATCCTTAAATAAATAAATTAAAATTAGAAATCACTCAGTTATCTTTGCCTATATTATAATGAGAGTACTATATATGTATACGTAGTGTCCTTTAATTCTTAATTTAATTACTTTTTTAATTTATATATTTCATTAATGGTGATAAAATACTAAAACAATTTTCATTAACTTCTCCTGTGATATGAATATTGGTATACTTTTTCATAGGACCTTCTTGTAGAAAATTCTAGGGGTATAGAGGTTGGTTTTGTCTTGGGATTGATCAGCTATATATGCTTGGTGTGTGCCTCAATTTCGTTTGGTGAACTGATTTTTTCCTTTTGTCATACTTTTCTTCTCTGTTATTTTTTTTTGAATAGTTCTTCTCTGTTATTAAATAATCTATATATCTCTCCAAGACTACTAATTAAAGATTTGTTAAAAAAAGGTTGAAATTTAATTCTAAATTTCAATGTTTTGTACAAATTTTGAATCCATATGACTTGATTTTAAAATTGTTTTATATAATAACGTCAGATTAAATTAAAGTGACAATATATGACTAACCTAACATTCTGTTTTTATAAGACACATCTACCTACCAAAGCCGAAGCTTGATCCTTGAGACCTTGACCTTTCAAGGTGTTGAAATGGTTTTTATTTTATTATTATTATTTTTTGGTGCAGTTGATATTAATATTTCACGCCTTCCCAAATGGTTTTATATTAGCTATTTAATATGGGATCCCCCACCATGGAAATTATCAAGTGCACCAAAGGAATTCTCATGCACTATATATATATATATATATATACACACGGTCTTTTTATTGTGAGTTCGTCATGACATAAAATTTATAGGACATTGAATATGAGCCATTCATTTGTGAAAGAGTTTTGACAAGTGCATACACACCAAGTCAAAGTATGTAAAATGAGTGGCTCATATGTAAGGAACTGATAAATCTTTTGTCAGTTCGAACTGACAATAGAAAAATTATATATATATATATAAATATATAAATATTCTTTTTATACTCAGTGCGCATTGATATAACTTATATATCAGTGCGTTGCATGTTGACCATTGATTATGGAGAAATTTTGATAAGTGCATACACATTGAGTCAAAGTATGTAAATCTAATGGTTCACATCCAATATACTGATGAAGTTATATTAATGCGTACTAGCTTGAAATTTATATATATATATATATACACACACGTATATAGTCATTTTCTCTTCGGTGCGCTACTAATATAACTTATATCAGTGCGTTACATATGTACCACAGATTATGAAGAAGTTTTGACAAGTACATACACTTTGAGTCAAAGTATGTAAATCTAATGGTCCACATTCAATACACTGATGAAGTTATATCAATAAGTACATATTTAAAAATTTCTTTATATATATATATATATATATATATATATACTATTCCACTTGCAAAGGTATAATATTATATTTTGATGGCTCGTGTAGACGTGTGTAAAACTCTCAACTGATTTTTGAGTAAAACTCTCAACTGATTTTCATGATCGACAAACTCAAGTCAAACGCATTTGTCCTTATAAGAACTTTTATATTTCAAGATGTTTAATTGAAAACTTGCAAGTGGATTGAATAATTACTTGATTATTCTAATTAAGATTAGTACAGTAATTTATTAGTCTACTAAAGATTCCTTAAATAAGTGACAATATATATATATATATATATATATATATATATATATATATTTGAAATAGGTATTTATTATAAAAGGCCATCAGGCCGAGGAACACAACCAAACAGGGAGCAACATAAACAAAGTCACACCTTCCACCAACAACCTCCAAAAGCAATAGACACATAAGTGATAATATATAATAAATAAGACTTTTTTTTTTTTTAATACAAGTAATTTTTTATTGGGTTATTTTTAATTTAATTTCCTATACAAAGTGTCAGAACCCACATATGTATATATAGTTATATACTAACAAATTAACAATAGAACCCACATATGTATATGTACTTTTATACTAATAAATAATAAAGTATTTATCACCGTCATCTAGTTGTCTTGTTGTGAGCGACTCACTAAGGTGGTTCAATGGTCTGTTACTACTAATTACTTAGTGCATGGCCGTCCTAAAATGATCTCTATGACTTATTTAAGTCAACCTCTTTTCCTTTGTTTTGATACCAAACAAATCAAACCAATGATGAACCCCCAGGTGCCCACCTTTATATTATTATTATTTTTTATTAAATAAAAAATTCCTCTGTTTTCTTCCATATTTTCTAAGGTTTTATATTAAAAAAAAATTAGTGTTCAATTTTTTTTAATTATTTTTATAATAAGTATATTTTATTTTATTATTTAATAATCTTTTGAAAATCAAATTCATTAATATGAATATCACAGTATTCATGGATCTTAATATTAGGGATATATATTATATATATATATATATATATAGCCTTTCCAGCGAGGAATATATCAATTATGAGAAATGATAAGTTTTCAAAAAATTTTCTTAAATTTCTTTTAAAATGGTGTTGGCACGTGAGGTGTCAACATCTTGTAAATCATGAGATTATATGGTAAGTGATGTGATGTTGACACCTCATGTGCCAACACCATTTGAGAAAAAATTTGGAAAGTTTAGCATTACTTATGAATTATATTAAGATCCTTAAGCCTTTTAATAAAATTGATTTTTAACAAAATACAGACTTTTAGTCTCTTAATGAACTTCAAAAACTTCTAACTTTTGAAGTTCACTATTCTGCTTGGATATTAATGTTGAGGATGCTGATAAAGAATCATGATCATCAATCGTTTGATTGAGCGTATTAATATCATGATCACTCTCCAATTAAGGACTACAATATGTTAGTAATAAGACTCGCCAACATATCTCTCAGCCAGCTCAAGGAATGCGAACACATAGTACTCTACATTATTATTATTTTTTTTTGTTGAAAAGATCGACATGATACTCTACACTTGTTATCATTATTTTTTTTAAGATCGACATAATACTCTACATTATGTTAGTGCCAAGTTAGCGGAAAAATACCTGACTCACAAAAGCTTTAATAGGCAAAGGATATATTTTTCATAAAAACACTCTTAATTTTGATCATGATTCATGAGTACTAAAAAGAGCATGATCCTAATATAGCAACGAGTGGGTGAATTCAATTATAACCAATATGTGTTTTTTTTAAATCGACCAAATTGATCAATTTTTTTTAAAAACATTAAAATTAAATTAAATTAATTACCAATAATTTTCAAATCAGCAGTGAATTCATATCATAATTCTACTCAAATACTTTTTAACTGAGATTATCGTGTAAACTCCATAAATCGAGGAGATAATTAAACTTTTCCTGATGCAGGAGGCATACCATCCCAACAGCTCAAGCTAATAGGAGGCAGAAGCTACCCAGATTCTCAGCCGATGTCGGACTATAATCCCTACATCATTTCCTTTGTTTTCAATTTAATTAATTAATTTTCAACAGAATTAATGATGATCAATTGATCATGATGTAAAGAACAAACATTGATGCAGTCGAAATAACACACTATATTAACTCCATGACGCAGAACGGAAGTTCTAGGATCACAAGCGTAACCCTAACAGAACATAAACTGGAATCCACCAGAAAAAAAAAAAGAAACTGAAACCAAATTGTAAATTTTATTCAATACTTCGAAACTGATAACAAAAGCCCTTAAATAGGCTTTGAAAACCCTAAAAACGGAAAAGACTAAAATATCCTCAGCTAAATAAAATAAAAACGGAAAACAAATAAAAACATAAAATCTTCGGATGCCCGATAACCTATCTTAAACAGCTCCGTTGAGGGAGTAAATGTCGTCAACCGGGCGAGCCCCGGTTGTACCGCTATGGAGCTTCGAAAACCCTTTTCGAAAACATATTATAATAGGAAATCTGTCAACCGAGCGAAAAGTTATGCCCGTTTCATTGAAACACCTCTTTTGGACAATTTTCTATCCAACTCTTCTTCAAAGTCCAAAGCCAATTGTCCTACATCACTCCATGATCTTTACAACTGTTGCCGCAATTAATCTTTAAAAAAATAAGAATTAAACACCCAACACAAGAGTCAAAACTCAAAAGCGTAAAGTCAATAATATGTATATATATATATATATATAGCCCACCAACCCCATGAACTCTACAGTCTACTCTACACCACTCTTTTCAATTGTCAGTTGAAATTTGTTTGAATCGAACAAGTCAAACCAAGCAAATGATGAGCCACAAAGTTCCATCTTTAATTAAATTAAAATGGATTTCGAAATCAATCTCAAGATTCTTTGATAAAAGGATGGAGTGCCGTTGGCTCCATGAGTCGGGGAACACCCTCAGTTTCCTCCCACTAATTCTTTTTAAAATTAAATAATTAGTGTTTAATTGAATAATCAATCAAGAAAAGAGAGTTTGATTCTTTTTGTTGTGCTAGGCTGTCATGTAGTGTACGAACGATGCGGTTTAATCACTTTTTAATGACTAGAAGCAAGAGCGAACATGGTTAAGAAATTCAAGTGATTGTGATTGCTGGAAAGACA
Source organism: Dipteronia sinensis (assembly GCA_033220585.1). Lineage (NCBI taxonomy): Eukaryota > Viridiplantae > Streptophyta > Magnoliopsida > Sapindales > Sapindaceae > Dipteronia > Dipteronia sinensis. The sequence goes on along the minus strand of CM065638.1, from coordinate 3,385,151 downwards.
AAAGGATCTACTTTGTTGCTTTCGAATCCCAACTGTCCTTGTTGTTATAATAATCTTTCTCCGTCTTTGTCTGAACATTATATTAGTCTAGGTTCATTTTGGTTATATAGTAATTTTTTTTAATATCCTGTCATGGCAGCTAAACATCCTTAGGTTGAATGAGTATATATAATGTAAAATAATTTCATAGATATTGGGTAAAGAATTTAAGTATTGTTGCAAAACAATTACTTCAATTCAAAGATCCTTATAATTGTTGTGATTGAACAAAAATTAAACAGTAGTACATAAATATATGAGACACATAATTTATATGATTTATTTATAAATTTACATGACCCAGTCAAGGAGGAGATCCGTTGTCTCCACCATCGGCAATGTAGTTATATTTTTTTGCAAATATTTTATTATTTTAATTGATTAATTGAATTTTTAAATTATTATTTTAGAAGAAAAACAAGGGGAATTTAGTACTTTCCCATCTGAAGTTAGTGCAATTACACATATATACAACTAAACTTTGTGCAATTTCCTATTTAATATTTTAAAAAAGACTAAACATAAACTAGTTAATAGGTTGTACAACAAAATTATTTAATTATTGTTAAGATTTCAAAATTGTAATTTTAATTCTACAATATTTATTATTTTAATTTAATTAGATTTTCTAGTTTCAATCAAAATGGGTTACGGATTGTGAAGTTGAATTATTTTCAATAATTAAAAACTAAACCATCAATAAAATTAAGAAAGGTGAAAATGTTAAAATTAAATTATTTATTTAAAGTTGCACAGCCGCCAACAAGCACGAGATTCCCTATCTTTCGGTTAATGGCAAAACCAAGCAAAATAATCTTTTGGGAAAGTCTCCCAACCCCAAGGTTGAGGAGGTTGGTTCCTACTTTATATACAATATATTATCACTTCTGTCCACTACTTCTCTTGTTTCCCTGTGATATGATTTTATATATAATTTTCTAGAAAAATATATTAGGGTTGTTATGGTCCTTTTGAGAGAAAAAAATAAATTAAAAACAATATGAGAATTAGCGATTTGTCTGATGAGATCGATCTTTAAAGCATGGTCTGGAATATAAATCCCCACTACATGTAGGGAAGGCTTTTGAGAGAATTCGCTGTTTTTTCGTGGTATAATACCCTATTCAAGTAATTTTGCAAGTAAGAAGTTGTTTATTTAGATGTTGCTCTGTTTATGCCATAGAGTTGATTAACCGTTAGAGGTAACTCTAAGTTATTTATAGTGTTAATTAACAATTAGATCGAACTTTTCAAAGTTTAGTTTGTTTTTACTAAAACACAATCTACATTTTTTTTAAAATTAAAACTTGGCATACATTCAAATATACAACGTATTAAGTTCAGAAACAATACAAAACGTACTCACATCGAGAGCTTGAATATGTAGCATGTTATAAAATATCGTGTCTCTCTTTATTGCTTTCGTGTGTTTTGATTATTGTTTTGGATGTTGATCTTTTGTAATTAATAGGATTCGAATCACTGATCTGAAAATCATTTGTCCAAACGCCCACGTTGGCAAGAGTTATTAATTAAAATAGCTCTAATACCTTGACCTTGTAAAGTAATCCTGAATTCAAAAGCTTTAGTTTCCGTCAAAGCCCGAAATAGTATACACTAGTAAGCTCTAAAACTTAGAATAAATATTAAGCACAGTAAACCATTGAAGTGGTTCATAAATAAATGAACATATATTATACACTGTATGTGATTTAGACTTGCTTTTTACCTAAAATTTTGAAAGCTTATTATTGGTTATTAACGGATTAATTAATTAATGTAATGAAATTTAAGTAGATCACAACAACCCATATTGAAAATTCATGTGCTATATTAGATATTTAAAAGCTTAGGTGATATAATAATGACAATAATTGGATTTCCGCGGTGACCAAATCAAAAAGAAAATGAAGCCAACTTTTAAGATTTTATTTAGTTCCAAGTCTTAAATGAATAAACGCTTCTATGTTGCTGAAACTAAGATTTGTACTAATTCTGCAACTTCAACGACTTAAGCAGAATTAAGGCTTGTCGCTAATTGGGCCGTACATGTTGAAGTAGAAAGGAATGATTGCGCTGGTCTGATTAATTAGATTCATGTTTTTTTTTTCTGTTAAAGCAAGCGTGTCTTTTTAGATTAATGTCCGGGCTTGCGCTTCCAGCTGCTTTCGTTTTTCTTTTCCTTTTATTTTTTAATTTTTTTATTATTAATAATAAAATTTCTATAGTGCTTATTATATATATATATATATAAAAAAATGTATATAATATATATGGACATTTTTTTTAACTACAAAATATGTAAGCCAAACACCGTGTTAATGATATGAAGCCGCTAAGATCTCTTGTACTGGTTTAGTGGTGTACAGCAAGAAGAGATTTAATTAGCTAATTAAATAAATATATGTCCGTGTATTAGCTAAATTAGACATGTCCAGGTAGGTTTTTTTATTTTTTTTATTTTTTTTATCCTTATAACAAATAAATCTTTATCTCTCCCCACCCGGCTGGTGTGAGCAGGGCCGGATTTGAATCCAAAACCCAAACTTTTGAGTCCTGCACAATTACAAGAGACTTTACTTGCTAAAATAGCTATGTACATTTATTTTTTCTCCCTCAATTACCTTCATCTTTGATAAATTAAGAAGAAAGAGAATATCTGGAAAGAAGATCATTGAGAAGAACACTATTTAGCTGCATTGCTTTTAATGATATTTTTAAATTCATACAACCCTTAATCAACAGGAATTTTTGTAAATATTATCAATCTCATACGTACTGATTTATTACTTCATGAACTTCATTTTTAAATCGAAGGAAAAATGTCTCCTCACATGAGTAGGAATTAGGTTTTTCAACTATGGATATTGCGATAATTATTCACCAGAACAGATTCAGTGATTAGCTATAGGGTTATACACATGAGACAATTATGTCCAAATTTAACAATATTGCAGGCTAAAAATCATCACATATTCCCAAAACTCACCACAATATATCAATTCTTAATTAGTGAAATTATTATTTTGAAGGAAAAATACATACATTCTCAATATATATATATATATATAACATAGTTCTTTCATTAATTACTGTAGCACATTGCATAATAATCTCATAAACTGTGGCCATGCATATTTAGTAAGGTGATTTTTGTGATTAAGTAGTCAGGTAATTAATTAATTAATTAATTAATATATATATATATATATATAGAGAGAGAGAGAGAGAGAGAGAGAGAGAGAGAGAGAGAGATTTTAGTAAATAACTAATAAATAACATTCAACAAATACAGCTTATTAATTAATAACCCTCATACACGCTTACAACAATGCAAAATCTAAACAGGAAGTGGTAATAATACATATCCCACTATACAACATTGCATGATATATAAACAACAGCAAGGAATAATGCAAATGCAAAACTACGTACCCTAGCCAACATGTTACAACTTACAACTAGCTTATTAATATAAGTACATAACTATTACGATGGAAATTAATCAATACTTGCATTGAGTACATATTCGAATCTTCGATCGTCGATTGATGCCTTAGTTATGAATGGAATGGCCAACGCCGGGACTATGGCCAGGAGATGTGGGACGGAAAGCCTCCACAAATCCAACTGCAGTCTTGTGCAGGATGATCGGGCTTGAATGCCCGTCTTTTATAGTATCTCCAGCAACTACTCTCTGTCCGTCAGGACTAAAGAGGCATTTGACACACTTCGAGTTCTTTCTCGTTTCCAACTTTCTTGCTTCGATACAACAGAGTTCATGAGAGATGATCATTACTATGAAAAATAAGCAGGTGTAAGTGATGAGTTTAGCCATGTTAAAAAAGGAAGAATTAAGGAGCTTATAAGCTTCAATTTGATAAATAATCCTCAAAGCTTATAAGAAATATTTTCAAAAAGAGGAAGAAAAAAAGAGGAAGCTGATACTTGGAACTCTTCATTTAACCAGTACTATTTATAGAGCTAACAAGTTGCACATATCATGCATGTGAGGTCCTAAGCTCTCAGCCAACCATTAAAAAAAGAAAAAAAAAAGAGAAATACTAAAAATAAAAAGAAAAATATTGGATGTAATGGGATATATTATGCATCTTCCATTGTAATCCTATCATATGGAAAATTCTCTTGTTGTAATCCTATGATTCTGTCACATGACAAATTTACCGTGCGACACAATTGTAATGGTAATATTGGGCTGCACCCAAGATTCTCTCCAAATACGTAGGGAGAGAATATTCCATTTCCGTTTCACACCTACACATGGATGAAAAACAAAGAAATAAATAATGGACAGGAGAGCAATATGCCATATATACCTAATCTAGCTAGGGTTCTTTTCTAGGTTACAGTCCCCTAGACAAGAGCTGTAAATTTGCACGGCTTAGCTTGCACTGTTGCACAAGTTTCAAGATATTCATGTATGGTACATCCAATTAAGTAATTAAGTACTATAGCTTGGCTTTTCAGTTTTCACTATCTTTACCTATACAACGAGCTTACATAGTCCGGTTGGTCGTCAAAAAAATTCCACCCCTTTCCTCAAATTGTTTTTTAAAAATTTATAAATATTTTTTATGAAATTATCTTAAATTTTAAAAGTTTTTCATTTTGATCTCCCAAAATTTTTGGTTTTGAATTTTTGACTCTGTCACCGATCATGATTATATAAGTTTATATAATTATATAGTCAATTATTTTTATTTTAAAAAAAGATCTAAATTGAGAAGAACCCTCTCTTTTTCTCTCTCTCGATCATATATACTTGAACAACTATTCACACGTGAAAAAGGATTTGCCTTTTTTTGTTGTTGGTAATATTTTATGTAGACAAAACGTGACATTCTTGGACCCAAGAAGGTGGAAGGATTCTTATGGCTTCCCTTCTGCCAGTGTACAAATCACATAAAGCCGTCCTTATAAGGCTTAATCATAATATTATTTCTTTAATCAAAACTTATACTGCAAAACCATGGAAAGCTTGCTTCGTTATTAGAATCTTTGTCGCTTTAAAAATAATATCTAGCTCAGACTCGGCCAATATTACTGTAAATTAATGACTCCATGACGGGCTGCACATGGAGTAATTTGATTTTACTCAAGTAGAGATCTTTGAATCTCCCACAATGCAACAGAAATTAAGAAATAATTTTTAAAACATTAACAACAAAAAAGAAATCTGCAATGAGCCCATCTTCAATAATTATTAATTTTAATTTTGTATATATTTCTCTATGTTTCTACTTGCAAGTTGTAACATGGGGCTAAAACATGAGAATTTGCGGCTGTCTATCTCATACATGTATATTGTAGTGTGTATATATCTGAGCTTCTCACCTACAAATTCTCTGACATAAAGTTATGTACAAACCTATTTGTCAACCTTTGGATCAAAATCTAATAGATGTTTTCTCTTCAGACCCACCACATATATATAGGCTTTAATTAGTTAATTATCAATTAATTAGTCCTTTTCATTTTCCTTTTTGAAGGACTATAAACTTTTCATTAGCTATTAATTGTTAGGTTTTGAAGCTTGATGAAGCTTGAATCAATATTCCGAAATAGTATAGTTATTAATTGGAAAGGTTTTCATTAAACCCAAACCTAATAACCGAAAAGAAGAAAATGTTGGATTTTAATTCCAGATTTGCATATTAGAATGTGCATTCAGTTTTATATTTATACCATATTAAATTTTTTTAAATATTACAATTTGTAAGGAAACCCATACTTTACCAAATATATCCTTTCTCTAGATTTATTTATAAATATCATAAATTAATAAATTATATCATTATTAATAAAAATGATCAATAAAGGAGAAGACTCCTTCCAAGCCGAAACCTCCACACCCATTATATTCAACTAGCAAAGAAAAAAAAAAGGAAGATGTACTTGAATTTACTTGGAAAAAAAATTGGATCTCCATTAATATCAAAATAATTGGCTTCAAGAAATCCTTTATTTATTTATTTTTTGAAGAAAAATATTTCATTAACCAAGAAACACCGTCAACAGAGGTGCCGAATTGAGCAAGTTCATGAGCCACAGAAAAATCTCTTTGATTTTGGTTTGAACCAAATCCAAAAATCAAAAATTTGTAAGATAAATAAATAAAGACATTTAGATAAATACAAAAAGTCAAAAACCAAACCAATACCCTGATACATTGATACTCAACAACTCTTATCTTTTTATGTTTTTTTTTTGTTCCGAACAGTTTTATGTTTATTTTTTAAACAAATATTTATGGTTTTCTGTTTTTTTTTAAAACCGGAGTTCTTTTAAAAAAAAGTTGAATTGAAAATAATCACTATTTAATTATTTTCAATGAATAGTTAAATATGTATAGGGTATATTCATAATTATTTTAATCCTCTAATAGTTTTATTAAAGGGTAGCGTTAGAATTTTGGACCTATCAGGTATACATACAGTTTTGAATGGATACAAATACCGTTACTTTTGATTCGAATACAAATGGTAACAGTATACATGCAGGACATAAATCATAATTGGTCATCAGAGGAAACAAAATGGAGCTCAGTGGGCCATTTTGAGAGCCCAAAACTCTAATAGTTGTGATTCAGATCTGGAGGAGTGATTGAGCCCACAAACGTAACAATCTGATGGACTACATATATTAAATAAGTTTTGGCACACGGTCACTTCTATGTTTCTGACTGTTTGTCAGTCAATTTCAGATAATCACTAACATATCAAATAATTCAATCAACCAGTTAGTAAATCATCTAAATTTGTGCAATACAGTTAATGTGTTTAACAATTGAAATTGAAAATACATATTTTTGTGAAAATTAACACTAGCTAGTAGGAGATAATGAAGAGTACTACTACTACTATATATATATATATATATATATATTATCATATCAAATATGGTAACAATATTTAACCAGAACTGAAAATTTTACAGGAATTTACGCGGACTTTGTTCAATATGCATGAGGCCAGACATATCACGACATAATTCAGACAGCTAGAGACCGGTCGGTGCCATTATCTAATCATCCGATGAGTTCTAATTTTATCTTGTTGTTTTGCTTCCATTTTCTGAGTACAACAACAGCTTGCAAGATGAGATTCCGGTATTTGACCAGTTAATCTATTCTTGGACAGATCAAGATCAACTAGTTTTCATTTCAAAAAAAAATTAACTAGTTTCAAAGATGCCAAACTCCTTAGAATCTCATCAGAAAGTAAAAATGATAATTATGAAAGTAATGCATATTTGTCTAGTTTCAAAGATGCCAAATTAATTCATATTTGTCTAGTTTTATGACATCCGTATGCATGCAACTTTCAAAGGATAATTATGAAATTAAAAACGATAAAAACTTTAGATGGTAAAATGTATTAGAACTTTAAAATTATTATTGCTGATAAGGTATAAGTTCAAATTGACAAAAAGTCTTTTGACCAACACCTAATCAAGCACTGAAGTTTTGAAATTAAAAGCTTGTGAAAAACTTGGATATTTACATGCTGAAGCGAGGCTGTGTACGTATGAAGTTGGAACTGTATATACTAGAAGCTAGACTCTTCATATTTTATAATCATCCTTTTTCGATGTTGGTTACAGCTTATATTGATGTTTTTATGAAGAACCGAAAAATCAAGAATTGGCTCAAATCTCTATTATTTTTGTTTGTTATAAGTTATACCAAAACCTAGTAGATATATGCTTTTACAATGTTTGGTATGATTGTGTGTCTATGAAAGAGCAATAATGTAGAGAATATGGAAACCAATATTCCTGTATTTCTCGTCCATTAATCTTTTACTATTTGCACCCACACACAACTCAAATTGAAGAATGCTACGAATAGTACCCAAACCCAATACAGATGAAGACATATCTTCATTCTCTTATCATGAGATTCCAAAGAAAACAATTTATTTAAAATTTTAAAACAAAACCAGCATCTTTCAAAAAAAAAAAAATCCACATCTCACAAATCACCAGAAATCAGAGATCTGAGTTGTGAGAGTCTAGTCAACTCAGTCTCCAAGAAGGCTCCATTATTAGAGATGCTTTAATAATGCCAATGCCAATATGCCATCTCTCTTTCATTATTACTTTATTAGGGCTAAAACTTGGTCCAACCTTTCCAAAATTATGACCTTTTTTTCACTGCACAAAACCCGCTTCAACTTTTACCTAGTGTATGGGTATAGGGCCATTAATTTTCTCTCTTAACCAATATTTTAAAAATTCACAAAACCTTTTCAGTTTGGAGGATCAATAGCCACTTTAACTAATTAAAAACAATCTAATTTCCTGTATAAAATAGCATTCAAGTATTGCATGCATTTACCATAATAATTTAAAAAAAATATTGTACTTGTTTAGACGCTTCATTTATTGCTTTGAGATCATTATTGAGATGATTTTTCACTTTAGAAATCAAATAGTGGAAAAGAGTAATATATGTGATAGATAATATTGTATTAATTTAATAAAAAAACAAAGTGTGACAATCAAGCTCAGTGGGAAAAAAAATTCAGATTGTTAGTGATTCTTTGAAGGCGATAACTTGAGTGAACAATGATGATTTCGGAAATCTAAGCCATGTGAACTCAATCTATGACATTCGGTCTATGCTTCTCTCTTTAAGCAACACTTCGGTTATCCACACCTCTAGGAACTCAAACTCTTATGCTGATTATCTGGCAAAGAGGGGTATTGATTTGGATAAGGAAATCATTGTTTAGGATGATTCCACAGACTAGTTGTTTTGTTTCTTTGTCCTTCTGGCTTCTGTTTTTATAAGGGGTCTTGTAGGGTCTCAGGTGTTGTTTTTCTTAGCTGGTCTGCTTTGTTGGCTTTTGGCTTGTTGGGGGTTTCTGTTTTGTTTGTGTTTTTAGGCTTGGGTGGTTTGTTGCTCTTGTTGGTGAGATGGTATGGTTGAGGTCACTTGTGGTGCACCTCTGAGAGAGATTTCGAGCACTCAACAGAAGGAGAAACTTCAAACTCTCTTTATTTCTCTCTATATTTTCTTACACCACTCCACAATTTTACAATACAATCTTCATCCCTTTATATAGGGAAATGAGATGAGAAAAACACAAACAAAATAAATTCAAACAATGAAACAAAGTCAAAGATAAGCTTCAATTGTTTGGTAGTGGTAGTTGGGGGTTGGTAAGAGATGGCGGCTGGACGGTGGCAGCTGGACGGTGGCAGCTGGAGGTCAGTATTTGTTGGTTTCTAGAATGGAGGTGGTCAAGTTTAATTTTTCAACATCCCCCCTTAAACTTGACTCTCCATGCTTTGCCATACCGAACATTATCTTTAGCCTTGAAAACACATCATGTTTGAGAGGCTTGGTGAAAATATCAGCAACTTGATCATATGTCCTGCAAGAGACTAGTTCCACCTCTTTATCATTCACATGCTCTCTGATGAAATGATACCTTGTATCAATATGTTTGCTTCTTTCATGGAATACTGGATTCTTTGCTAGCGCAATTGCTGATCTATTGTCGATGTAGACCTCTGTGGGATTTACTTATGAAAATCCCAAGTACTGCAACACATTCTTGATCCAGATACCATGACAAACAGCTGAGCATGAAGCAACGTACTCAGCTTCACATGATGACAGTGTCACAATGGCTTGCTTTTTGGATGACCATGTGATCGCTGCATTTCCCATAAAAAACGTAAAAACCTGTCAGTGCTTTTACGTTCATCCAGATCTCTTCCCCAATCACTATCTGAATAGCCAATCAACATGCAATCTTCACTTTTGGTATACAATATACCATCATCAACATTACCTTTTATGTACCGGAGTATCCTCTTTACTGCATTCAGGTGAGACTGGTCAGGAGTCTCCATGTATCTGCTGACTAGTCTAACTCCATAGAGTATATCTGGCCTGGTACACGTCAAGTATCTCAGGCTTTCAACCAAGCTCTTGAAATAGGTTGGATCAACATCTCCTCTTTCATTTTTTCTTAACTTTATTCCTGTTTCTACTGGAGTTATGACAGGATTGCATTTTTCCATACCAAATCTTTTCAGAATTTCTTTTCAATAGATACTCTGAGAGATGAAGATACCTTTTTCGCTTTGCACAACTTCAATGCCGAGAAAATGAGTTATTAGACCAATGTCAGTCATCTCAAATTTTTTCACCATTCTCCGCTTGAAATCTTCAAACATGGCTGGATTGTTGCCGGTGAAGATCAAGTCATCAACATATAGGCATACATATAACAAGCTTCCGTCAGTCTCTTTCTTCATGTATATTGCATGCTCATACGGACATTTCTCAAATCCGCTCTCTTGGAAGTAATCACCAATCCTCATGTTCCATGCACGAGGTGCTTGCTTCAAACCATATAGAGTTTTCTTCAGTCTGCACACTTTATCTTTTCTGCCTTTCTTCACATATCCAACTGGTTGTTCCATATAGATTTCTTTTTCAAGAAATCCATTCAGGAATGCTGACTTTGCATCAAGTTGGTAAATTTTCCAACTTTTTTGGGCTGCCAATGATATCAGCAATCTGATGGTTTTTAGTCTGGCAACTGGGGCAAAGACTTCTCCGTAATCAATTCCTTCCTTTTTCTTATAGCCTTTTGCTACAAATCTTGCCTTATATCTTTGGACTTCTCCTTTCGCATCTCTTTTGGTCTTGTAGACCCATTTCACGTCGATAGTTTTTCGGTCTTTTGGGAAAGTAGTCAACTCTCATGTCTTGCTCTTTTTAATGGATCGAATCTCCTCATCCATTGCACTTTTCCAATTTTCCTTTTGGTTAGCCTCTTCAAAGCTAACTGGATCACTTGTCATCAATCGACAATACAAAATAATATCTTCTTCCACCTGTTTTGTATTTTCATACAGATCTTCTAGGCTACGTGTCCCTCTAGGTCTCATATCTGAGAAGTCACGATCAATTGGTAATTGAGCATCGTACCTTTATGGTGAAGGGGAACTACGATGAGGAGTCTGCTGATCTCTGGGTATTTATGGTTCTCTAGCCACTTCTCTTGTCTCATCTGCAGGTATCAACTCTACATTTCTAGAAGCTTTGGTTTGATCCCAATTCCAGGATTCATTTTCTTCAAAAATGACATCCCTGCTGAAGATTACTTTCTTGGTGACATGGTTATATAGTCGGTAACCCATAGTTTTGTCACCGTACCCAACAAGGATACACTTTTCTCCTTTATCTTCAAGCTTGGTTCTTCTCGCTTCTGGGACCTTGATGTAGGCAATGGAGCCAAAAACTCTGAGGTGACTCACACTTGGTTTGTGAGTGCTCCATGCTTCTTGCGGTGTCTTTGTATCTAGACTCTTTGTAGGACATCTGTTTAGTAGATATACCGCACACAAAACTGCTTCAGCCCAAAAGCTTTTGGGCATGTTTTTATCATTTAACATGCTTCTGACCATGTTAAGGATTGTTCGATTCTTCCTTTCAGCTACACCATTTAACTGAGGAGTATAAGCTGGTGTAAACTGATGTCTGATTCCTTGTTGCTAAAGGAATTCCTGGAAAGCACCTGCAGTGTATTCTCCATTTTGATCTGATCTCAGTGTTTTGATGTAATAACCACTTTGCTTCTCCACAAGAGTTTTGAACTCTTTGAAGTGACCAAATACTTCAGACTTCTTTCTTAGGAAATAGACACAAGTCTTCCTACTGTAGTCGTCAATGAAGGTAAGTAAGTATTGATTCTGTCTATTTGATACGGGCGTCAATGGACCACACACATCTGTGTGAACGAGATCAAGTGGCATGGTTGCTTTCCAATTTTCCTCCTTTCCGCTATTTCTGTGTTGTTTACTGAGAACACAGCTTTCACACATCTCATCTGGGTGATGTATATTTGGCAATCCTTTCACCATCTTCTTACTTCCTAGTTGCTTTAAACTTTCAAAGTTGAGATGTCCATACCTTAGATGCCACAACCAATCTTTGTCATTGATGATGACTGTCAAATACCTTGGCGTATCATGATGAATTGCGAGAGGAAACATCTTGTTCTTCATCATCTGGACTCGAGTAACCAGCTTTCCTCGAGCATCTGTAATGGTGAGTTGCATATTTTGAAGGCTAATATGATAACCTTTTTCCAGGAGTTGTCCGAGACTTAGGATGTTTGTCTTCATGTCTGGAACATAATAAACATTGGAGATGAAAACATAATCTCCATTCTTCTGCTTGATCATGACATCTCCTCTCCCTTGGACATGGATTTTTGAGAGGTTGTCAAATGAGATTTCTCCATGAACTTTCTCATCAAGTTCAGTGAATAAGTCTTTTCTGCCAGTCATATGGTTGCTGACTCCAGAATCAAGAAACCAAACATTTTGGTTTTGATATGTTGAGTTGTGTGCCATCAACATCAACGATTCTCCTTCAACTTGCTCTTTCTCTGTAAAGTTAGAATTTCATTTATCTCATTTGGATTACCTCTGCACTCGTTGCTATAGTGGCCATATTTGTGGCAGTTATAGCATTGCACATTTCTTTTGTCAACATTCGGACGGTTGTTGTAGCCGTCTCTTCTTCGACGTCCATTTCCTCGTGGGACATAGTTCTATTGTCCACGTCCTCCTCTATTTGTGTCTCTTTCTCCTCTGCCTCTACAGTTGGTTTTGGCATTTCCAGAACCTTTTCCACGAGATCCTCTACCTCATTCTCTTCCTTGTTCGTATCTTTTTTCATTGAGGAAGAACTTTGACTAGAGAGCTTGCTCCAATACTTTGTCGTCACTTTTTCTTGTGACTTTCTGCTCATGGGCTTGCAATGAACCCACTAGTTCTTCAACAGACATCATTTCCAGATCTTTTGTTTCTTCTAGTGTCACAACTATAAAATCAAACTTGGATCCAATGATCTCAAAATTTTCTCCGAACTTCTTATGGCGATGAGAGTTTCTCCATTTCTTCTTAGCTGATTCGCAACGACCATAACTCATGTATAGAATTCAGCAATAAATTCATTAGGTTTCATCCGTAGGGATTCGAACTCACCTTGTAGAGTTTGAAGACGGATTCTTTTCACTTTGTTAGCACCTTTGTAGGTCTTGTGAAGAGTGTCCCAGATTTCTTTCGACGACTTAGAGGATGCTATGATCTCAAACATGGCCTCGTCTAGTCCTTGATAGATTATGGACTTTGCTTTAAAATCTCTCTTTCGATCAGCTTTGAGAGTTGTTGTCTCAGTATCTGTCAATTCTCCTTCAGCTTCTTTGGAGGCGGGTTCTGTGTATCTATCCTCCACAATGTCTATGACATCTTGAGAACCTAGTAGAGCTCTCATTTGTATGCACCAATTGTCATAGTTGTCTTTGGTGAGTTTCGGGATGACAATATGCGCGTTTCCGTTGGCATTCGAGACTTGAAATGCTTATAACACTATTCTGGAGTTTGAATTTGCAGAAACCAAGTGCACAGTTGCATCCGAAATGGTCCAAAACATTGGAAACCAGTCTGATTTTGTCAAAAACTGAGTTCGGAAACGTCCTAAACGAGCGGTCAAACTTTTGACAAAAAGTCAACCAAAGATAACAGAATATTCTCTTTTGGACGGAATATTCCAGGAGGTATAACGCTGTTAGTGACTTCAGCACTGCGTCAGCAAGTCAGTGGGTCCGGGTCGGGTCATGGGTCGGAGCTGGTGAATCGGGTCGGATGTCAGGTCGGTTGTCGAGTCGGATCACAGGTTGGATCCTGCAAAGTCTGGCGAGGAAGACGACCGGCACGTGGATGTCACGTGCTGATGTTGTGGCTGCGCGTAGACGGCGCGTGGACTCAAGCTCCAACTGCAGGGGGCGCGTGCGGCGTCGTCTAAGCTCCGATTTGGGTGAATTTTTCACCGTTACACTCCTATCAATGAGTAGAACACTCTGGTGCAATCAAAAATCAATTTTTAGCACTTTGATTTCTGGGCCAATTCGGTTTTGACCTCTGTTTTTCGAATTTCTGGCTCTCCTGGGCTTTGATACCACTGTTGGTGGGATGGTATGGTTGAGGTCACTTGTGGTGCACCTCTGAGAGAGATTTCGAGCACTCAACAGAAGGAGAAACTTCAAACTCTCTTTATTTCTCTCTATATTTTCTTACACCACTCCACAATTTTACAATACAATCTTCATCCATTTATATAGGGAAATGAGATGAAAAAAACACAAACAAAATAAATTCAAACAATGAAACAAAGTCAAAGATAAGCTTCAATTATTTGGTGGTGGTAGTTGGGGGATGGTAAGAGATGGCGGCTGGACGGTGGCAGCTGGAGGTCAGTATTTATTGGCTTCTAGAATGGAGGTGGTCAAGTTTAATTTTTCAACAGCTCTTGCTTAGTTTGCCTGTTTTGGCTTTGTGTTTGTTGTTTTTTTTCTTCTTCTTTATGTGAATAAGGATGGCTGTTTCAAAAAAAAAAAAAAAAACAGTTCCAAGAGAGAATTAAAATAAGATAATGTGTGTTGAGAGCAATAATAATGAGTGGTTATTAGAGATAGGAAGATAGAAGATCAGAGGAGACATTGTTGATTCTTTAGCATGTGGAACTGCATATGCTTTTGCTCTTTTAATTTACATCATCAAATTTCCAGTATTTGTTGATTGTTGATTGTTGTTTCTCACTCTTTGCTTTTTGCCTCAGCCTCCTCTAAATTCCATAGTTGGTTCACTCTCCCCTTCTTCAACCTTCATGCTTGCTTTGCATGCATGGGACCAGTTAACACAGAATTTATTTTTTTTCTTAAAAAGATAGTCTTGCTTTGGGATCATTTTCTTTTTCTTTACTTTTTTTGTGTGAATTATTAATGGGAATAACTTTTCCTTTTGTGTGTGTGTGTGTTTTTATGTCAAGTAAAATTGTAAGGTTTTTTTGTTCTTTAAATGTAATTAACAGTAAGGTGATTGAATTCATGATCCAATAAATTTAAATTAGTTTAGATATCAATTTCTAGTCATACATAATTAGATAAATATAACTAGGGTTTTATATATGCGTGTCCTTAGATAGATATACGGTGATATATATATATATATATAAATTTTCAATTAAGTACGCACTGAATATATATATATATATATATATATTCATTTTCTCCTCGGTGCGCACTGACATAACTTATATCAGTGCGTTGTATGTGGACCACTGATTACGGAGAAGTTTTGACAAGTGCATACACTTTGAGTCAAATTATGTAAATCTAATGGTCCACATCCAATGCACTGATGAAGTTATATCAGTGCGTACTGACTTGAAAATTTATGTATATATATATATATATATAAGCTTTTCAAAACACTAGACATATAAAGAGAGAGCTGGTACATTAATTTTTTATATATATATATATATATATACAAAAATTTTCAAGTCAGTACGTACTGATATAACTTCATCAGTGCGTTGGATGTGGACTATTAGATTTACATACTTTGACTCAAAGTGTATGCACTTGTCAAAACTTTTCCATAATCAGTGGTCCACATTCATCCCACTGATATAAATTATATCAATGCGCACTGAAGAGAAAATTACTGTTTATATATATATATATATATATATATATATATATATTTGAATCTCCCACACTGCTGCAGAAATAAATAAATAATTTTTTACAAAAATAACAACAAAAAAGAAATCTGCAATGAGCCCATGTTCAATTTAAATTTAAATTTTATATATAGTTTTCTATGTTCCAACTTGCAAGTTGTAACATGCATGGGGCAAAAAAAATAAAGGGCAATTACTAATTAGGTCCTAGAATTTTTTTTTAAAATTCCAAGTTGTTTGCGACTTTTATAAAAGTGACCAAATTGGTCTTTATATTTTTCTTAAATGTCAAATTAGTCCCTCTAACTAAGTTCCGTCAGTCAACTTTAACTGTGTAGGGGTAAAATTGTATTTTATTCCTAAACAATATAATAATGACACATACACAATTTTTTTTTAACAAATGTATATTTTTGTTTATTTTATTTGTGGGTTTTGATTTTTAAATAATTTTGAGAACAATGCTTGTATAATATTAATAAATAAAAAAATGGTAAAAGACTAAACTGGGAATAAATGGTAACTTGATTTATAAAATAAGGGTATAATTGACATTGTCTTATTAAAATATTTTTAGATTTTTTTAGATAATTTTAATTAAAAAAAGGTACAAATGGTGTTTCATTAATAATATTTTTTGATTTTTTTTGTAATTATAGTGGTGAATTTAATGAATAAAAACAAAATAACTTTGCTCTAATATGACAAATAAAATGTATTTACGTACTTTAACTAAAATTGTTAAAGTCAATTGTTATATTTAACACCGTTAAATCGTTAGAGAGACTAATTTGATCACTTCTAAAAAGAGATGGACTAATTTGGTACTTGAGAAAAATATGAGAACCAATTTGGTCTCGTTTGTAAAAGTCACAGTTAACTTGGAATTAAAAAAAAATCTATAACCTAATTGGGAATTGCCCAAAAATAAAAGTTAGGACACTCAATATTGTTTATGTATAAACTATTTGCTAGGACGCTAAGGAATTTAGAGCTAGCTAGCAAGACTTCTGCTTATTGTATTGGATTCCAAAGAATCCTGCTGAGAATTTGGGGCTGTCTATCCTCATACATGTATATTGTAGTATATATATAATAAATATGTATGACAACCAACTCCTATTAGCAGTTAAATTGATTATATATAATTATATCTAGGTTTTAATTAATTAATTAGCTGTTAATTGGAAAATATGTTCTCCTTACTTTTTGACCTCCAATATTTGTTCTAGCCTTCTAGGCTTCATTTTCTTGAAAATAACGACTACAAAAGTTGTTAGACCCAAAATGGAGTTAGGGGAATGGGAAAACAGGGAAAAACGGAGAAAATAGGAAATTAGGGTTAGGGATGTAGATATCTTCTCCCAAAATTTCTTATCCTTATTTTTCCAAAATAGGGATATGGATAAGTATGGGGTAAGGGTCTAAAAAGTAGGGGATAGGAATGGGATGCCAATGTGCATCTCTAGTTGTAGTGATAAAAGGATCGATGCCTTTTTTCTTTCAACAAAAAAACTTAGATGCCTCTTATCAAAAATGTAAATGCTTAGATGCTTAATGGGCCCTTTTAAGACCCCAAAAACTCTAAGGTGCCGTTTGGTATAGGGTAATCAAAATAATCTGATTCCTGGGTAAGTTAAACATGGTAATGTGATTGCTGGGAAACCTGTATATGTGTTTGGTTATGTTTGGGAATATAACGTCAGATTCCTGGGAATGTTAGCTAATTGTGTTTGGTTGTATATAGAAATCTTATATATATATATATATATATATATATATATATATATATATTATATGCTATTATATATATATATATATTAATATAATATATATTTTAAAATATATTTAATATTATATTATATTATATTATATTATATTAATATATAATATATAATATAATATATATCTTAATATATAATATATATATATCTTATTATTATATATAATAATAATTATAATATATATTATTATATTATATATTATTATTTTATATATTACTTATATTTTTATATATTATTATTTTATATATTATTTATATTTATATATATTATTATTTTACATATTATAAAATCAAAATCCCAAAACCACCAGGATAGCCTCTTGTTTTCTTTGTATACATCAATACCACATAAGAAAAACAAGTACAAATATCAAAGCACTTTTTAGACCCTTAACTTCTTTGGTTTATATTATGACCTCAGGTCAATTGTCAGTACTGAATGCTTCGTATAACAGAGTGACCGCTAATGCTCTGGCCATCCTTAAAGGTTTGCATTTTGGCAGTACCTGTCGTGGGGAGTCTCCTGTCTGCGTTGAGTCTGACGTTACTGCTGTTGTGAAATGTGAAATGGATTAATGATGCTAGTCATTTGGCCTCTGACTGTGGAGTCATTCTCAGCGACATTTTCGTCTGGATGAATGATTTTCCTCCTTGTGTTTCTGGAGAGATTGAGGCGGAGAAGAATTGTTAGTTGGGTTTTGTTTTTGTTTTTGTTCTGCCTCCTTGCCCTCCCCTGTTTCTTCCTTGTTTGCTCTTCTTGAGCTATCAAAAAAAAAAAAATACAAAGGATTAATTTGCTTTAACATGACATGAATGATTTTCATTAGCTTCCAAAATCACAAGATTCTCTAGGTAACTAGACTGCAGTTAATGGCAAAAACCAACAAAAGAATCAAATGTTCTTTTCTTTTCCTTTTTCTTTTTTGCATTGTGTTGCTCATCAGCCGTCAAAGATATATAGGTGACCTTTGCCTTTGGTTGGTTGTCCCTTTCGTTTCCACAAATCAAAGATAGACACTTAACACAATAAGCATTGACGCATTCTATTACATAGATTAAAATATATTAAATTAATACAATACAATTCACATGTATACTACACTCGATCTAATACAATATACATGTCCCACTGTCTTGTATGAGAAATTGAGGATGTAATATTATTATACAATAATGTATTTAGTTATATGTAGTACTACATTGTATAAATTAGTTTTTTTTTTTCTATATTAATTTTGTTAAACAATAAAATTAAAAAAATTGAAAATAATATATATATTATCTTGAATAATTTTTTAATATATATTTATTCTTATAACAAGAAAAAAGTTAAGATGGCTTATATTTTTAATTTTTAACCTAATTTATTTGATTATAGTTAGTATATATATATAAAAAAAAAAAAACTGAAACGGTGTAGCTTTATTCTACCAAACCGCACACCAGTCATCAGCCAATATGCACTTACTCTAACCCAAGGAAGCAATGAAGCATGCATAATTTTGTTGTTTCTCTCACTGTACAAGCAAAACCAATATAATCCCAATATAATACCGAAACCAGTTACAATATAATCCCATTTTTATGAGATAATATATATGCCACCACAAACACCCAAGAAATGGTAATTAATTATATACTTTTCTTCACTGTCTTGTGCTTCTATCAAAACCAATAGAAACAGAATTATGCTTCATTGCTTGCTTGCTTTCTACTTTGTATGAATTGTAAGGATCAACAGTGACTCATGGCTTAATATATTACCTATGTTTTATTTTTTTCTCTGCAACTTTAACCGATATTGCTTTCTTTTAGACTTCTTCAAAATGTATCTGATCTTCTGAAATTAATTTAAATGAGGTTAAATAAATTCCTAACATATAAAAATAAACACGATATTCATATACATATATATACAAATTTTCTATTGTCAGTTATATCAGGATGAAAAATGTGGATCATTAGATTTACATACTTTGACTCAAAATGTATGCACTTGTCAAAACTTCTCTATAATCTGTGGTCCACATTCTTCTTCCTGATATAAAAATATATCAGGACGAATTGACAATAGAAATACTATATATATATATATATATATATATATATATATATATATTGCACCAAACATGAGACATAAAGAGGGAAACCAGTGTTTTTACAACTATGAAAAGTTTATTTTCTAACATATAATAATAATCTGTCTATATTACTAACTATTCTGTAAAAGCATATTTAGAGGTAACATTGATAGAAGTAGCAAGATTTGTGTCTTTATGTTACAATCTCATCCCACTGCAAATTAATGCACCAGAAATGTAATATCACACTTTCTGCTCCGAGAAAAAGTTGTTTGTTTGTGCCTTTTATTGAAGGAAAATTTTGTAATATAACTATAGAAGGTTTTGTTTTTGAATACATATTTTCTATTTTTCTTATTGAATCGCCTACCGTTACATTATTGTGCTCTCTTTGCCTTTTATTAGTTGGCTTCATGGTAAACCCTTACACCAACATCCAAGATATTGTGGGTTCAAGTCATGCTCTTTCTTCTAATCTGGAAATATTGTAACAGTTCCAAAAAAGAATGGAGTTTATATTGTTGATTTAATAGATATTGTTTTTGGTAGATTATTTTTTATTTTTTTTGACATATTTTGGTAGATTAGGTAAAAAAAGAAAAAGAAAAATAATTATTTATAGATTTATTAATTGTCAGGTCAGTTTATAAAAGACATTAAATTAATGTGATATTTGATATATATATATATCAACCGCAAGAATTGAAATAGATATAGAAGCATTAATCAATCCCACAGTCTATAAAAGTTATATGAATAATTGACTAGAGTTTTATAATTTCAAAGAATCTACTAGTAAACACGAGTTTTATTATAGTTTGGGTAAATGATCATCAGATCATCTCCAATGTTAGCGTGATTTGTATAAAAAAAAATGTCACGTCGTATAAATAAACATTTTGTTAATAATTGTGTCTCCAATACAACTGTTCATATTCAACCTCAAACTGACGTGGTAAAAAAAAATAGATATTATTAATATGACTGTCTATTTTTAGACGGCATGTTGCACAGTGCTTTTTTAGGTCGACTCAGTAAACATTTAAAATTGACATTAATTTTTTTTATCTATTTTTGGTAAGGAAATAAAATAAAAAAGAAAATAAGAAATAAAATTGGACACATCATTAAAACAAAATGTATTTTAAACGGAAGCATTGGAGACCAAATTTTTAATTGATTGTCTATTAAATCCATATTTATACCACATAGAAAGTAAATATCTTGATATTATTGTCATGTCAACAATTACTCATATACAAGTCATTTTTACGATGAAGATACTCATAGCATATATAATAATTCAATCGGTTAACATATATCTAACTTATTTTCCATTATTTCGTTCTTTGCTTTCTCTTGCATATCAAAGTTTTTAAACCAAAAAAAAAGTGAAAACAGAAACAAAGTTAAAAGCTATGTAGCCCTGGTCGCTAATAGTGGAGCACCCATTTTCCCCAAATTTGTAGAATATAACTTTTTGAAAACAAATTGTAGGTTCAAACATACAATAGAATAAAAAATAGTCATTGGAAACGTTAAACTTTCGTTAATAATCACTTTTGAAATTTTAATCGTTAATAACCATTTTTTTTTAAAAAAATTCAGTGTATGTCCATAAATTACAAGAGTACCCCTGAAATTAATTAATTTTTTTTTAAATCTGGAACCAAACTTGAAATCATGACTAAAATCTGGAACCAAACTTGAAATCACGACTAAATTGAAATGTTGAAACTTGAAATCTTGACTAAATTGAAATGTTGAAACTTGAAATCTGGACTAAATTGAAACTTGAAATCTCTTTCTCTCTCCTCCCCCTCTTTCTTTCTCTCTCCTCCCCCTCTCTTTCCCGATCCCTCTCTCTTTCTCCCCGATCTCCATCGCCGGCGTTGTCCCCTTCAAACCCCAACCTCGCCGGCGTCCTCTCTCTCTCCCCAAACCTCTCTTTCTCTCTCTCGCGACAGCGCCGACGAAGCCAAGCAGCGAGGATGCCGGCGCTGTTGCGAGAGAGAGAAAGAGAGGTTCGGGGAGAGAGAAAGGACACCGGCGAGGTTGGGTTTTGACGGGGACGACGCTGGTGACGATTTGCAATCCTCGATTCTGACGGCGACGTCACCGACGGTGGAGATCGGGGAGAGAGAGAGGGAGATCAGGGAGAAAGAAAAAGAGAAAAAGAGAGAGAGTGTTTTTGTGATGGTTTTTATATGAGGGTATTCAAGTAATTTCTTAAAAATATGGTTATTAACGATTAAATTTTCGTTTGTAGTTACAAACAAAAGTTCCATATTATATGTGGTTATTTCCGGTAATTTCTACCAAACATGTACAGAAAGAATCTTATAAGACATGAGTGTCTATCTTGACACTCTTGTTCATTGTTCGTATGTAATGTAGTAATAAAGAAGAAAACTCAAGGAAACTTGTCATAATCCAATATTTATTTTATCATTTCTTATTTCCTCCGGTCCAATATTCATATAATCATATGTTGTTTTTGGTGTGTGTTTGGTGCACATTCACTCATATAGTCATATATCTCAAATGTGATTGCATTAATACAGAAACACGAGAAAAGAGAGGAAAGCAATGTGTGTGAGAGAGAGATTCCATCTTGGCCCCACTCAAAACATCCATTAATGGAAGGAAAAACAATGACGACCCTCTCGAGTGTCGTCCCACTTAGGGGTGAAGTCAGGACTCATAATCTGAGTGGGTTAAATTAAGTATTTTTTTTTATATACTGCATGTGGTGTATTGACTTGAATCTGGGATATTGTTAAACTAAATTAACGTAATTTTCTATTCAGGTCACACTAAGCAGTAGTACAAAGGTTTTTTAAAGCAAACCTAAAGGAAAAAAAATCGCAAGCGAAATAAACTTAAATACTTATTCGGATAAGCAAACGAAGTAAGGAATTCAAAATTTGTTTCATATATCTATAAATTAAAGAACGGATAATGGAAAGGAAAATGAAACTTTAATGTATTTGAGTGTCAGTAAAATATTGAGTATATCATTTTAATAAGTCTATAATTGAGATTATCCCAGTTAAATTAAATTATAAACTAAACTATTTTTATGAATTATTAAACAATGTTAATATTGTAATTGTCTTGTATTTTTATCTATTATTTAAAATAAAATAAAAAAACCAAAATCATTAAAAAAAATTAGAAAAAGCTAAGCCCAGACTAGATTGCATCTACTTCCGCCCCTGCTCCCCAGTACAAGACCACCCAGTACCAAAAGGTTGCAGCACCAAACCTTACAACACAAATAATTGTTCTTTAATATTTTTCTACAAATGTTATTGGGCCTTTTGATGTTAGAAAATAGACCAGACCAGCAGGCAGCCCGTATCTAGCGAAACACAAAATATTAAACCAATCAATGCTCCTCTACATATCTTGCATGCAGTTCTCATTCTCTATAAATAGCACCTCAAATTTCACCAAGATCACACAGAACCAATCCAAGCAAATCTCTCCTCTTACTTCACATTAATTCTATTTACATTTCTCGGACCAAACCAATTTTTTTTGTCCTATATCAACCCATCATAACTCTGCTCTTTTCTATATATCTTGAGGAAACATTGCAAGCATCAACCTCCACCCAAGCAACACAAACTGGCTGCTTGCATGTTCCTCTTTTACCAAATAAATCACAACAATGCAATCTAATCTCTAAATATGAACGGCCCGTATGGAGAATTCTACCTCTCTCTCTCTCTCTCTCTCTCTCTCTCTCTCTCTCTCTCTCTCTCTCTATATATATATATATATACACACTTAAAATTGATAGCCTTGCTTTGCTTTTCTCTCACTAAACAAGCAAAAACATCTCTTGTTAGGAGCTGAGGGTATCTTCCACATGAACCCAAGTTTACCCTATAAATAAATTAATGGGTTACAACCATTCATGTGCACACAAACCCACTGTTAGGGATTTGAACCGATGATCGCGGAAGCGTCATGCCTAATATACGCCCATAACTCATAGCAATTAACGTTAATAGCAGAAAAAATAAGATGAGAGAAAATAAACCAATCACAACACAAGATATACGTGGAAAACCCAAATCGGGTAAAAAACCACGGGCCGTCAGGACGACAGAGAAAGTTCCACTATATGATAAATCGTTACAACCATATACTCCAGGATTCTCTCTCACACCTTAACCCCAAACCATTCTCACAACGCCCACAAGATCCTCACCAAGAACCCCCCAATATCCCCTAGGTCTCCCCTGAATATCACCCACGGATCTTCTAACTTGATCCACTGATATTCCCCTGGATCCCTCCCCGGATATTCCCTTGGGTCTCTCACCCGGATCTCACCACTCTCTGATGTTACATGGTGTTTCTTGACTCCACACCCAATAACCTAATTACAAGGTCTATTTATACTAGCTATAGGGAGTTTAAGATAAAAGGAAATCCTACTCCTAAACATACAAGAATTACTTGTTCCACATAAATACTATTTCCTATTTATGACAAGTCTTCTTGTAAGTAGAAATCTTTTCCTTCAAGCATAAGACTTTCCTATTCTTCATGAAGACAAACTCTTTTTCCTTTTCCAATAAGCACAAGAACTTTCCAGAAGAAAACCTTTCCTTTTTCGCGCAACATTCCTGATTTAGGCAAAATCCGCTATTACCGCGGTCTAGGTCGCGGTGTGCACCCCGCTCCCTACACCGCGGAAAAGCCACTGAAGTCCACCGCTCAGAATACTGGGTTGGTGCCTTTGCCTCCGCCGCGGTCTACACCGCGCTATACATACTGGAATTGATCGCTCCCTGTGCCGCGATCCATGCGCTTGTCCGCATCGCGGTCCACGCGGCGGTTTCTTCCAGAATCCGTTTCTTCAGTTCTTATTCGGTCTTCAAGCTCCCTCAAACACCAACTCTAACTTCCAAACGTATCCTACGTCTCCAGGAAGTTCCAACATCAGTTGAGTCTCGTTTGGTTCACATTGGGTTCACTTGAGAATACGAGCCAAAACCTAACACCCACTTCCCTATTAGCATAAATGGAAAAAGCATTGTAAAAAGCAAACATGAAGTTGGTATACCATATTTGTTATTAATAATAGTAAGAATGTAGAATCGGAGAGCTCAATTTTGTATTGTAATGAGGTATCCTGATTCACAAGTTACAATAAGTGCGGACATATCCCCTCCATCGAATCCGATTCCAGTTTGAAGTACTCTTTAATTTGCTCATATAACTCACTTGTTCCAAAAGTAGTGTGTGAGGCTTTTCATGATCTAGCTATCCCTACATGAAATATCTACTTTCATATTAAATGCTAACCATGTTCTATTGTAAACCGATTGATATTCGATTATTGTCTATTTTAAAGCATTCGTTATCTCATTTGTCATCTCATTCGTCATCAATTTAGATAATTATCAAGTTATATCATTTCAAAACAAGAATGTTTAGGTATTGGCCAAAAGACTATTTGTCAATTTGAACTCATATATACCATATAGCAATAATTTTAAAGCTATACATAGTACATTTTACCATCTAAAGGATTTATCGTTTTTTAATTTCATAATTATTCTTTGAAAGCTGCATATACATATGAATGCCATGAAACTAGGCAAATGTGAATTAATGTAAAGCATACAAAAAGTACAATAACAGCCTATCTTAATTACAGTACTATTGTCATGGCAGGCCAATTTCAAAGCAATCAAACATTAATGATTACTAATAACAACATTGTGTATATATATATATATATATATATATATATATATATATATATATGCAGAATATATCAAAATTCACTTGTAATCCCACAACACATCCTATTCAAACTCACATGCAAGATGCTCTTTATCTTGCATTCGGATCGCCATAAATAACACCTCAAACTTCACCAAGATCACACACAATCAATCCAAACAAATCTCGACATTAATTTTATTTTCATTTCTCTCCAAAACCAGTTTTTTTTCCTATATAAACTCATCGTAACTCTGCCTCAAATCCAAGCAAATCTCTCCATTATTATAAAATTTCTCTCCAAAAATTTTGGTAAAGAGAGTTGAGAAGTATAGTGGGTAATGAGTAATGCTATTTTGTCCAAATTTGGTACATAAATTTGGTGCCTACATCATTTGGACATCAGATTTGGTATTATTGTTTAACAATAAGGATGCCAATATTGACACCCATAAAACTTATTAGTAGACTCATATTTTATTAAAAAAATTAATTAAAAAAATATACCAATAGAAATTTACCAATAAGGACAAATTACTTTAATTAAAAATAAAACAAATACTATATAGATTAATTAATTACACTGATATCTTCAACTAAATTTCTTTATTAAAAACTACTTACCTTTTAAAAAAAAATTATGATAAACCCTAATTATAGAAACTGGCAAAGCACTCGGATTAGACTTTAATGGAAGAAAGGAGGAAGTGTCTGTTATTGTTACAAGACGAGAAGTTGAAGACGAGGAGAGGTGTAAAACTCAAGAGGTAGGTTAGCTTTTGATGTCTTGTGTGTGTTGAAGGTTTCTTCTTTCTCTATGTTAGCTTTGTCTTGGAACATTATAGGATTGGGTAGGGTTGAGAAGAGAAGGTTTGTGAGAAACTTGGTGACAAAACACAAACCAGTTATCATGTTCATTTAAGAGACCAAGTTGAGTTCGTACGATAATAAGGTTTACAATTCTATTGGTGGTCATTGGCTGAATAGAGGCCTAGGCGTGGAATCTGAAGGTGCAGTTGGAGGCCTCTTATCCTTGTGGAATGAAGATCTCTTCATTGCAAAAGCATGCATCAAGAATAGCCAATGCATCGTAATTGCCGGCGAACTAGTTAAGGGTGCAAGAGAAGTAGCATTTTGTAATGTCTACGCTTCTAATCTTGAGAATGAGAGAACGAAGCTGTGGGAATTTATTATTGGAGCGCAAGCCTCACTTCCAATGCCTTGGTGTATAGGCGGAGACTTCAATACAGACTTAAGCGAAGCGAAGAGGAAGGGAGGAGCTAGCAACACGATTTCAATGCAGAATTTTAACTCATTTTTGCTTCAAGCAAAAGTGGTTGATATTCCCATACATGAATGCACTTTCACGTGGTCTAACAACAGAGATTCGGCGACTTGGGCTCGTTTGGATAGATTTATAATTTCACATTCGATCCTCTCTTGGTTCCCTAATTTAATTCAAAAAGGTTTTCCAAGGATCATAATGCAATTTCTATTGGTGAACCAATAGAGGACTGGGGCCCGTGTCCCTTTCGCTTTTATGATAAGTAGTTGGAGGACAGTGAGTTGATGAAACTCGTTGGTGATGAGTTGAAAAGGCACAAGGCAGCTAGTTCGTATGGTTTTGTTTTATCCTTTAAGATCAAATTGTCAAAAAGCATCATTAAGAGAAGCTTTCTCTCTAAAAAAAAAAGAGTTCCATCGACTAAAGCTTGTGAAGACCGATTTGAGGAGTTGGAAAAAAGGCACTTTGTGATGGTTGGTCCGAAAGCATGAGAAAAGAGCGGGTCATCATTCTCTCGGATTTGTGGAAAGGAATTCGTAGGGAAGAACAAAGTTGGAGGCAAAAATCTAAGGTGAAATGACTTAAGAGAGGTGATAGGAATTCTAGATTTTTCCATTGTATGGCTAACGAAAGGATGAGGAATAATTATATTAGTGACATTCTTGTGGATGATGTATGATTTTCAGAGCCTAGTATGGTAAAGAACAAAGTGTGCGACTTTTTCAAAGATCATTTTAAGAAGGATCACTGGAATCGTTCAAGAATAAATGGTTTGAACCTTAAACATCTCACGGAGGAAGAAAATGCTTCGCTTGAGAAACCTTTTATAGAAAAGAGGTGTGGGAGGCGATTTGTAACTGTGATGGGAATAAGGCCCCAGGCCCGGATGTCTTGAATCTTAATTTTGTCAAAGCTCATTGAGCGGTGATTAAGGAGGACTTTATGAGATTTATCCATGGCTTTTACAATGATGGTTCGATAGTCAAAGATTTGAATAAAACCTTATTGCTCTAATTCATAAATGTGGAAAGCCAGAATCTTTGAAAGACTATAGGCCAATTAGTTTGGTTGGGTCCATGTACAAGGTGCTAGCTAAGGTTTTGGCTAATCATCTAAAGCAAGTCATGAATTTGATTATTGGTGAGTTTCAAATGGATTTTGTGAAGAATCGTCAAATTCTAGATAGTTTCGTTATTGCGGAAGAGATTATTCACATGTGGAAAAAGGATAACATTGGTGGTTTGCTTATTAAATTAGATTTCGAGAAAACTTACGATATTGTGAATCACGGATTCTTGGATTCCATGATGAGTGACATGGGTTTTGGTGTGAGATTGAGACAATGGATGTTAAGTTGCATTTCTACCCCGGAGCTTTCAGTTTTGGTCAATGGCAGTCAAACTGCCCAATTTGGTGTGGAAAGAGGTCTTCGTCAAGGTGATCCCCTTTCCCTTTTTCTTTTTAACATTGTAAAGGAAGGGTTGAGTTGTTTATTTCAAAAAGTCTTTCTTTTGGGTTTGGTTAAAGGTGCGACCTTTGGTGATGAGGTGCATATTTCTCACCTCCAATTGCGGATGATATGATCCTTTTTCTCAAGCCTAGAATGGAATATCTCTACAATGCTAGAAGAATTCTTAGATGTTTCGAAATGGCTGCAGGGTTGAGAATAAACTTCCACAAATCTTGCGTTGTTAAGGTGGGCAAAAGTAGCATTACGGAAGATGACTGGGCAAATGCTTTTAAATGCAAGAAAGCTTCCTTGCCAATCACCTACCTAGGCTTGCCCCTTGGAGCTAGACCGAGCTCAAAAGCCTTTTGGTTCCCTCTAATTAATCGCATTGAAAAAAGATTAGCTCATTGGAAAATGAAATTTCTGAATAAATAAGGTCGGCTTATTTGGATCGAGGCGGTTTTAGTGAGCATTCCTTCATATTTTATGTCCGTTTTCAAAATCCCATTGGGGTGGCAAATGACATTGAGAAACTTCAAAGATCCTTTTTTTGCGGTGATGGTGTTGTTAAGAGGAAAATTCATGATGTTCATTGGAATACTTTGAGCAATAGTAAGAAACATATGGGATTTGGTATTGGCAAAATGTTGGCAAAAAATAAGAGCTTGTTAGCTAAATGGGGTTGAAGATTTGGCACTGAAGACAAAGCCCTT
Organism: Dipteronia sinensis; assembly: GCA_033220585.1. Taxonomy (NCBI): domain Eukaryota; kingdom Viridiplantae; phylum Streptophyta; class Magnoliopsida; order Sapindales; family Sapindaceae; genus Dipteronia; species Dipteronia sinensis. The sequence continues at coordinate 3,356,472 of CM065638.1, read as the reverse complement.
TGGAGAAGAGTGATTAGTGCTAGGTATGGGATCCTTGGTACTTAATTATTGTGGGATTGGAAATGGAATAGTTTGGCTTCAACTTTTGTAAAGGATGTGGCTAGCCTTTTTAAGGAAGGTTCGACCTCCAAGAGAGTTCTAAAGGAGGATCTGAATGTGGTAATTGGTGATGGCAGTAAAGCCAATTTATGGGACATGTTAGGAGGAGATTCGACCAAGCTCAAAGTTGCTTGTCCTAGAATATTTGCTTTAGCTGTTAGGAAATATGGTGTGGCAAGATTTTAGGAATTGGCAAGGCAATAGGTGGGTTTGGAAGGTTGACCTGCGTCGTCCTCCTTTCGACTGGGAAAAGGATCATTAGGAGAATGATCCTAGATTCCCTGGCTTGGTTCTACCGCCCGGACTGCAAGTTCTCTGTGGGTTCCTTTATTTTTTTTCTTAGAAGATCAGAATATTGAAAACCATGTGGATCATAAGTTTATTTGGCAAGGGTGTTGTCCTCCAAAGATACAGATCTTCATGTGTTTAAAATGCCGTATAATGGTCTGTCAGGTGCTGTATAATTTTGGTATCGTCGTAGACTCCTCTCAGGTGTGCATGTCGTGTAATAGCGAGACAGAGACGATTGATCATCACTTCCTTCTTTGCTCGTGGTCTTGGAAGCTTTGGAATGTTTGTATGGATTGGTGGGGGGTTAGTAAGTTGTGTTAATAATTCCATGAAGGCTTGGCTCATTGGTTGGTCGGAACTCTGTTCTTCGTTCAAGTCCAGGCATGCATGGGATTCTCTATTTTTTGCCCTCTCCTAGACTATATGGGAGGCTAGGAACATGAAGATTTTCAAAGGTGCTGCCACTTCGATCATTCAAGCTTCTGACATGGTGAGCTTCAGGGTTGCATGGTGGTTCAAACACCATGGGCTTGGTTCAAAACTTTACATATCCACCATGCTCTTAAATATAAAGGACAGTTGCACTGACTCTAATCCTAGGAAAAGTTGAACGGAGGAAGCATGAACTCCTCCTTTAGGCTTTGGTTTGACGTTTAATTTAGACGGCTCGGGAGAGGAAATCCATGCGACACATGGATTGGAGGAGTGCTTAGAGACAATACTGGTAAGGTCTTGGGCTTAGGGACCCTTGACTCCATTCCTGCAGAAATGTTTGCTATACATAGGTTGGTTACATTATGTGCAGAGATGAGATGTTTAGTTAGCAAGGAGATTGATATTGTTAGTGATTCTAAAGTGGCGGTCAGGTGGGTTAATGTGAATGGTGTGGGCAACCTGAAACCTGTTAAGATCATCTATGATATTAGTAATCTTCTGTTTCATCTTCGCAATACTCGGGTTATTCACAATTCAAGAGCTAGCAATTCTTTCGCTGATAATTTAGCAAAAAAAGGGTCAGCTATGGAAGGAGATTGTCTGATCTGGGAGGTTCATTAATTTCATTTTTTTTTTCTGTTTTCTTTGCTTTCTTGGTTTGTTGCCCTATTTTGTATTCTGGTTTTTGGAATTCTGGTGGCCTGGTGTTGTGTTTGGTTGGAGGCAGCTGTGTCGCTTGGTCTGTAAGGCTTGGGCCGTGTTTTGCTTGGTGACAGCTGTGCGTTTGCTGCTTTTGGTTTGTTGTCTGTCTGTTGTTTGTTGTGTAGCTTTGTGCTCTGTCTTCCTCTGTCTTTGATCAGCTCTTGTACTTTGTTTCCCTTGCCTTTTTGGCTTTGATAATAACATTTGCAGTTCAAAAAAAATGATAAACCCTAATTAAACTCTAATTTTATTTCAAGTTTCAAACTTTCTCATTATCACAAGATTATCAAATTGTTTTATCTTTATTTTATATATTTTTTTAGATAGCTTTATTAATAAGAGAATTTCAAATTGAAAATCTCTTGACCCCATATACGATTTCACATATTCTTTTTTTATAAGACTCCTACATTCAAAATATTTCCAAAAGTAAATTGGACTATCATTAAAAGATGATTTGATTCCAAAAATAATATTATTTTTTTTACAAATTGAGTGTGATAATAATTTAAGAGTTTTTATAAATAATATGATTTTTTTTTTACAAATTGGATGTGATAATACTTTAAGAGTGTTTATAAATAATATATTTTTTTTTTTACAAATTGGGTGTGATAATAATTTAAGAGTGTTTATCAATAATATGTATTAAAATAAATATATTTATTTTAATGAGGGTACTATTAGCATTAGAATGAGTGCTTATAGTAATATTTATTTTTTAAATTTTAGACATATATGTACTTATAAAAATAAATGTACTAATAAGTTTTATGAGTGTCGATATCCGTACCATAACCATAAACATTGAAAATTTTCAGCTTTTATGTTTATTTTTATTTTCTTTCTTGTTTTTTATATTTTATGTAATTTTTTTTCTCGAGCCAATTAAAATCAATGATTCACATACATAATTGGTGTGCCCCACATTCATAAAAAATATTGAACATACTGCTATATTATCCATTCATAATAACACAATAAAATTTTAAAATTGTATTCAATTTTTTTTTTTTACTAGAGCTGATCCATTGAACAAGAGGGCATGAGGTGGTAATATATACTGTGGTGCATGGTTGTGGCCTGTAGGTTAGTTTCTAGCATTATTCCTACAGCAATTAAAGGCATTGTGGCATTGATGCTACATAGTCAGTGCCTAGTCGAGTAGTCGTCATCATCAGATTTAAATCTTTTATTACTTTTGGTTTTATAACATGGTAAAATAGACAATAGTTTCTAATCAGAATAGGAAGAGCCAAAAAAATTTTGAAAATAAGAAATTTCATGATTGATAAAATTAACAAGTGGTACAAAACCTGCAAGAACTTTAATCTAGTGTAAATGTATTTGACCATAATTAATTCTCTCTCTCAACCATAATAAAAAAATATCTGAAAAGGAGAAGGAATCTAATCTCTTTTTTTCTCTCAGATTTTTTTAGTTTGTAAATTCACACCAGAAAAATCAATTGCAAATGGTAACCATATCCTCACTACCTTTCTCGAACTTTATTTATCTTTTAGAGGTGGATTGTTAATGTTTATGTAATTATTATCATACAAAATAAAAGCTGATGATCATTGTTGATTACTGGGACACAAAATCAGCGACATCCAAACTGTCCTCTATGCGTGATTATGATCTTTATACAATGAAATTTTCACTCTCTATTCAAAACTATCATCTTTTGGTACTTTATTTTATGTGTTCTTACTTTATTTTGTATCACTTGCTTAGTATTGATCATAATCTCAGTTGTATTGTGAATATATAAAAAACCCCTTGCTGCATCTATAATTTGATAATTGATTAGATGTCAAATTAAAATCCAAAATTTACTTTGTTAACTAAATACAAACCACATGAACATGAACATGATCATATAAATAATAATAATAATAAATCTTCCTAAATTCATCCTTTTGTTAACTTCCAAAGAGAATGACTAGTACTCTTGGAGCATCTATAGACTATATGTGACATCATTTTACATGTGATGTGAAAGAGACAACACCATAATGAATAAGAACAAAGCTAAAAGGAAATTTAAGATAATGTCGGGCTCCATCTTCTTCATTTGATCGTCGTTCTAATTTCATTTCAAAATTAATGTTCTATTTGTTATTAATAATAGTAAAAATGAAAGAGCAATAATGTATTAGAATTGGAGAGCCCAATTTTATACGGTAATGGGGTATCCTGATTCACAAGGGTGTGTTTGGTACGCGGGACAGGACGGTACAACGTGGGACAACTTTTTGTTATCCCACGTTTGGCGCGCCATAAGCTTGGAACAGGACAAGGTGGGACAAAAACCATACAAAATTGTCCCACCCCAGACCCTTGGCCAGACTTGTCCCATGCATGGGATAAGTCTGGAAAAGACATTTTTACCCTTAGATCTTCCAAAAATTACAACTATATAAATTAAAACCCTTTTTTCTTTCCTCTCTCCTCTCTCTTCTTTCTTCTCTGAGTTCTCTCCAACCCGATAATCTTTCTTCTCTCCAAACTGCCACAACTCATCGCCGACTTGGTTTGCCGGCGCACGTGTACACCACCGAACCATGGCCACCATCTTCCCACTGGAGAAGTCCCACCATCAAAACAATACCCAAAACACCTCCACGAAATCAATGGTTGAATCTGGTGGTGGTCCGATGGATGTGGTGATGGATGGTTCTGGGTTTGATTGAAGCTGGGTTCGGTGTTGATGGTTGGGTTTGTTTAATCTAATGGTGGTTATGGTGGTTATGGTGGTGGATGGTACTATGTTTGGTTGGGAACGGTCGTTTGGTGTTGACGATGGTGGGGTTTTTTGATTTGGGTTTTTTGACGATGGTGGTGTACGTTGATGATGATGATGATTTGTTGTTCTTAGTTGATGATGACGATTTTGATTTGGTGTTTTGATTGAAGAAACTTTTGTTTTGGACATTTTTCCTCCTCTGGTGTTGAACGTTGATGATGATGATTTTGACTTGCTTTTTTGATTGAAGAAAATTTTTGTTCTTAGTTGAAAACCATATTTTTTTTCCAGATTGTTTTTCTTCCCTATTTTTTTCCAGATTTTTTTCTTTGTTTAATTGATTTAAGAACATATTAATTATTAGGATGAGTTTTGTAGAATTGATTTGTTGTTTTTGTCTATGGAATTTCATTGAAGAAAAAATTATGGTGTTTGTGAAGTAAGGAAATGATAGAAAATATTAATTTTGTTATGATTTTTAATTACTTTTAATTCAATAAATATTTGAAAATTTTCAAATTCAATGAAAGAATCCAGAATTTGATCCCAATCTAGGAGTTTTTTTTTTCAAACTCAATAAAATTATTATAAACATTCGAAAAGACAAGAGAGGCAGTTTGGTCATTTGAACATCTTGTCTCGTCCTATCCCAGCCATACCAAACACATAAACAGTACAATTAACAGTTCTGTCCCAGACATTCCAAACACAATATGGAACAACTGTCCTGTCTAGTCCCGTCCAGTCTTGACCTGTTCTGAACCTCTTGTCCCGTCCTATCCCAGCCATACCACTGTTGTAAATCTGTCACTTACCAAGACACACAGATTTACCACAATACCTGTTCTTATACCAATATGTCCTGCAAGAAACAATCTTACAACAAGAACAGATACAGATAATACTACAAAAAATTAAATCAGTACCAACAATCCTATACTGTAAACAATCTAAGGATAAAACAGCTCTTTATTTGACCAGAACCGAATTAGAACACCACATGTTCTAGTAAATGTAACTTCCACAAGATTCACAAGCAGACTCACGAAGAAGAAGTAAAATAGCAGAAATTAAGCTATTCACAAATCAACACCAATAATATTCTAATCTGTTACAAGATATCACCAATATATTCATATGACCAGAAATATATCTACTCAAAGAAACAGATCAGAAAATTACTAGAACCAAATATATGCAGTATAAATAAGTGAAAGGAAATCAGAAAACAACACCAGAAATATCGTGGTTCAGCCAAGAACGGCCTACATCCACATTGAGCCCTTCACCGGAGCTCTCTCCACTATATCAATATTCGTACAAACCAAATCAAAGACCCAAATACTCTCAACTACAACCCAGAATACAAGAATCTGTCACACAACAGATCTCACCTCAAGAATCACTCAAAAAACCTCACACGATCTGAAAACAGACCATACAAAGAAATCACTCAACCTCAACCAAGAAGTAAACACTCTTTTTCTTCCTTCTATAACACTAATCTTACAAAGATTACAAAGATTAGAACCCTTGGATTCACCAAGATCGAAGACCAAGCACTCAGAGATTTTTACCAGAGAGAGAGATAAAGTAAATTTCAAAACCCTAGACCAAAAATCAGAAATGAATTCGTTATCCTCATTCTCTCTCCTGAATGCTTATAAAGGCTTATCTTCTGAGTCTCACCGAAATCTTCACCAGCCACTGAGAGTTTGCCACGATGGATTGCACCACGTGACCATATCAGAGATGAAGTCCGATCTTATCCCAAAAGAAACGCACCGTTTTTGTCTAAGTGAGGAAGATATGTAGCTGGACTGAGTGGGCTACAGTTTGTTAGGCTCTGATTTGGGCTGCTTCAAGTTGGGCTAATATTTCTACAAATTCCACCTTAGCCCAACTTCTTTGATATAGTATAGAGAGCTCCTGTGAAGTACCTGCTCAAGACTCAACAAACATATCAGCCATAATCACCTATTTTCAGCAGGTTCAAGCAATGTTTGAGCTTGCTATAGGGAATCACTTTGGTTCCCATATCTGCTGGATTATCTTCAGTGGAGACTTTTTCCACCTCAACAGTACCTTCAGAGATTTTATCTCTAATAAAGTGGTACTTTACCTCTATGTGCTTAGTCCTCTCATGGAAGACTGGATTTTTACACAAGTGCAAAGCACTTTGACTATCAGTAAATATCACAGCCTTTCCTTTAAAAACACATATCTAACCAAGAAGGCCTTGAAGCCAAATGGCTTCTTTTATGGCCTCAGTGACATCAATATATTCTGCCTCAGTTGTTGACAGTGCAACAACTGATTGTAGTTGGCTTTTCCAACTAACACAACCGCCACCTATGGTGAAGAAATAGGAAGATGTAGACCTCCTTTTATCCATATCACCTGCATAGTCAGAATCCACATATCCAACTATATCTAACACATTATTAGAGCAATCATAATTCAGCCCTACAGAAGTGGTAGAGCTGATATACCTAAGAAGCCATTTCATGGCATTCCAATGGCCTTTCCCAGGATTGGCCATATATCTAGACAATACATTGATTGATTGTGCTAATTCAGGTCTAGTACTTATCATGAAATACATCACAGATCCTACAGCACTAGAATAAGGCACATTTTCCATATACCTACTTTCTTCTAATGACCTAGGTGACAAAGCAGCAGACAAAATAAAGTTTGCACATAGAGGGATATTGACAGGCCTGCAATTTCTCATTGCAAATCTATCAACCAGCTTTTTTAAATAGTTGGACTGTTTCAAACACAGTCTGTTTTCCTCCCTAAATCTGACAATTTCCATCCCTAGAATTAGTTTAGCATTACCTAAGTCTTTCATATCAAATTCAGACTTCAACTTCTTCTTTAACTCTATAATCCTAGACAATTATTTACTAGCAATTAACATATCATCAACATATAAAAGCAAATAGACAAATTTATTAACATTTTCATTGCTGAAATAAAAACATGCATCAAACTTGCTTTTAATGAAACCTATACTAGTAACAAAGCTGTCAAACTTTTTATTCCATTGTCTAGAGGCTTGTTTGAGCCCATATAGAGACTTTTTAAGAAGACACACATGAGAGGGCTTAGAATTGGATTCAAAACCCTCCGGTTGAGACATATAGATTGTCTCATCCAAATCACCATGCAAGAAAGCTATTTTAACATCTAATTGTTCTAATTCCATGTCAAAATAGCTAACTAATGCTAAAACTATCCTAATTGTCTTATACTTCACAACAGGAGAGAATATCTCATTATAATCTATTCCCCCTCTCAGTGTAAATCCCTTGGCTACTAATGTAGCCTTATATCTATGTGGGACAGACTTGTCTACACTATCTTTGATCTTATAGATCCATTTACAAGGCATAACCTTCTGTTTTTCAGGTTTTACAACAAGAGACCAGGTCTTGTTTTTCTCAAGAGACTCCATCTCTTCTCTCATAGCTTGCAGCCATTTTTGCTTGTCAAAACAGTTGACAGCTTCACTATAGGTTCTAGGTTTAGTATTTTCTATCTCATGGCCAGTGCACAATGCAAAAGAAATCACATCTGCATAGGCATACTTACTGTTAGGTTTGATAATTCTTCTAGTCCTATCCCTAACTAGCTCGTAATCAGCTAGAGACTCATTAATCTCTAGCTGATTCTGACTCTCCTCCACCTGGTGAGAACCATCAGAATGGGCAGCCCTATCCTCATCAATAGAATCAGATTGAACTGGGACAGGACCAAGTGGTGGTCTGCCAACTTCCACCTGAATCCTATTCCCATCATCCTTTAAAGGATCTGGTAAGGATTCAGAAGGCTGGTCTTTGTCCTTACAAGGCATCCTAGACTCATCAAATACTACATCTCTGCTTATTATTACTTTAAAACCCTTTTGGTCTCTCAACCAAACTCTATAACCTTTAACTCTTAAGGGATAACCTAGAAATACACCTCTCAAGGACCTCGGTTCTAATTTTCCCTCAGATTGGTGTGCGTAAGCTGCACAACCAAACACCCTTAAGTGTTTCAGACTAGGAGACCTCCCTGTCCAAATCTCTTCTGGGGTTTTAAGTTCTATGGCAGTGGATGGAGACCTATTGATCAGATGGGCTGCTGTAGCAGCAGCTTCCCCCCAAAAATTCTGGTTCAAACCAGACCCTATAAGCAGACATCTAACCTTCTCTAAAACTGTCTTATTCATTCTCTCAGCTACTTCATTCTGTTGTGGAGTATTTCTAACAGTCCTATGTCTTAAATTGCCTTGTTCTTTACAAAACTTGTTAAAGTTTTCATTACAAAATTCAATACCATTATCGGTTCTTAAAATTTTAATTTTCTTGGAGGTTTGGTTTTCAACCAACCTCTTCCAAGCTTTGAAGCTCTCAAAAGCTTGGTCTTTAGACTGTAAAAGGTAAAGCCAAAGTTTCCTAGAGTGATCATCAATGAGAGACAACAAATATCTATTTCCTCCATGAGATGGGACCTTTGAAGGTCCCCACAAATCAGAATGAACATATTCTAAATTCTGTTTTGAAGTATGTTGAGCATTGCTAAAGCTGATCCTATGTTGTTTACCTAGGACACAATTCTCATAAAATTCCAGCTTGCTCACTTGATCCCCATTTAGGAGATTTCTCTTGCTCAACTCTAGAATTCCTCTTTCACTCATGTGACCTAATCTCATGTGCCACAGAACACTATTGTCACTGTTTTTGGCAGCCACATTAGCAGCTTCACTAATGACAGTTTCACCTCTAAGCACATATAACCCATTCTTCTTGTCACCTTTAAGGACAACAGAGAACCCTTAGAGGCTTTTAGAAAACCTCTTTCAGCCTTATAGGTATATCCCTCTTCATCTAAGGTACCTAGAGAAATTAAATTTCTCTTAAGGTTTGGCACAAATCTAACATTTCTAAAGACCCTAATCATACCATCATACATCTTAATGGCCACAGAACCTATACCTTCCACATCACAGTGTTGATTGTTTCCCATCAACACACTGCCACTTTTGAGTTCTTGGAACTCAGTGAACCAATCATTTCTAGGACACATATGGAAGGAACAACCCGAGTCTAGAATCCATTCAGAATTCATGTTCTAAGTACTAACCACTAATACCTCACTAGGTTCATAGGATTTAGATGTAATAGCAGCATCACTATCAGATTGAGTTTTATCTTGTATCTTCTTTTTAAACTCATAACAGTACTTCTTAATATGACCCTCTTTGCCACAAAAGTAGTATTTTCTAAAGCCATTTCTATTCCTAGACTGAGACATATGGTTGGGGGTCTTACTCCTATGTTTTCCTTTATTAGAATTAGAATTATTGTTCCCATTCTTAACAAGCTGCCTACCTCTAACAAATAAATTATCACCACTATCTTTCTTTTCCATTTTCAACTCTAGGTCCTTAGACTTAAGAGCTGAACTACACTCTTCAAGAGACAGAGAAGTCCTACCATATTTAATGGCAGCCTTGACATCCTTGTAGGAGTCTGAGAGTGAATTTAGGAGAATGATAGCCTTATTCTCATCACTCAACTTCTCATCGATGCCAGCATTAGCCAATTCAATAGTCATTTTCTTAAAATCATCTAAGTTTTGACACAAGCCTTTACTAGCATTCATTTTAAAAGCAAACAGTCTTTCCTTAAGATAAATCTTATTAGTGAGAGATTTAGTTAGATACAAGCTTTCAAGCTTCTTCCAAACATCATAAGCAGTTTTTTCATCATTAACTTCCCTAAGAACATTATCAGACAGATTCAATATAATAGTGCCTAAGGCCATTTCAAGCATGTCATTTTTCTATTCTTCAGTTAATGATTCAGGTAATTTTTCAGGGCCCTCAATGGCTTTAAGGATTTTCTGCTGGGAGAGAAGGGCTTTCACCTTTCTTCTCCATATGCCAAAATCCCCAGAGCCATCGAAATTATCAATTTCCAATTTCAAATTTCATGGCAAAGCAATCAAAATTAAAATTACCAAAGTTACTAAAATTAGAATGTTTTACCTCGGATTCGCTACTGGCAGCTTCACTGCCTGTCTCTTCTTCTCCAGCTGAGTCTTCAGAGTTTGAAGGCTCTGCCACTGGAGGGTTCTGGTACAAATTGTCCGCCGTTGGTCCCGATTAGAGGCTCTGATACCACTGTTGTAAATCTGTCACTTACCAAGACACACATATTTACCACAATACATGTTCTTATACCAATATGTCCTGCAAGAAACAATCTTACAACAAGAACAGATACTGATAATACTACAAAAAATTAAATCAGTACCAACAATCCTATACTGTAAACAATCTAAGGATAAAACAACTCTTTATTTGACCAGAACCGAATTAGAACACCACATGTTCTAGTAATGTAACTTCCACAAGATTCACAAGCAGACTCACGAAGAAGAAGTAAACTAGCATAAATTAAGCTATTCACAAATCAACACCAATAATATTCTAATCTGTTACAAGAGATCACCAATATATTCATATGACCAGAAATTTATCTACTCAAAGAAACAGATCAGAAAATTACTAGAACCAAATATATGCAGTATAAAGAAGTGAAAGGAAATCAGAAAACAACACCAGAAATATCGTGGTTCAGTCAAGAACGGCCTAAATCCACGTTGAGCCCTTCACTGGAGCTCTCTCCACTATATCAATATTCGTACAAACCAAATCAAAGACCCAAATACTCTCAACTACAACCCAGAATACAAGAATCTGTCACACAACAGATCTCACCTCAAGAATCACTCAAAAAACCTCACACGATCTGAAAACAGACCATACAAAGAAATCACTCAGCCTCAACCAAGAAGTAAACACTCTTTTTCTTCCTTCTATAACACTAATCTTACAAAGATTACAAAGATTAGAACCCTTGGATTCACCAAGATCGAAGACCAAGCACTCAGAGATTTTCACCAGAGAGAGAGAGAAAGTAAATTTCAAAACCCTAGACCAAAAATCGGAAATGAATTCGTTATCCTCATTCTCTCTCTCTTGAATGCTTATAAAGGCTTATCTTCTGAGTCTCACCGAAATCTTCACCAGCCACTGAGAGTTTGCCACAATGGATTGCACCACGTGACCATATCAGAGATGAAGTCTTATCTTATCCCAAAAGAAACGCACCGTTTTTGTCTAAGTGAGGAAGATATGTAGCTGGACTGAGTCGGTTGCAGTTTGTTAGGCTCTAATTTGGGCTTCTGATTTGGGCTGCTTCAAGTTGGGCTAATATTTCTACATATATATTCATTTTGGTGTCATAACTGAGCAAAGAATGATTTCTTCATTTGATATATAATAATGTGAAATCAAAATTTAACATGTTAAACCAGCATGATTAGTAGATACAAACAATTGTCATTCGAAATTGAAAGCTATGGCAATATTTTCAAGGATGCTTACAGGACCTGATTTTAAGAGAAGATTGATTGGGTGGCCCGTAAGTCATAATTAACCTCTCTTCTTTAATTAGCTTTTTAGCTCTAATTAGCTTTTAGTCATTAACATGGAGTCTTATTAGGTTCGGTCCAGTGCAATATTTTCCTTAAAAACATATATTCATTTTGGTGTCATAACTGAGCAAAAAATGATTTCTTCATTTGATATATAATAATGTGAAAACAAATTTTAACATAATAATTGACTGGAAACACCAAAATATGGCTGCCTATTAATTTACAAAGTGAGGGAATGGTTCCAAATAGCACCATTTGGGAGTTGAGTTGTGCAACTAGCACTACTATAATAAGTCTTGTTTTATTAGCACCTAAAAGGGTGTGCTGACAAAAATGCCCCTCCTTTTACTTATCATTTTCAAATCTTCTCTATTTTTTCTCTTCTTTCAGACGTTCTTCTACTTAACTTTTTCTCTCCATTAATTTGTTCTTACTGTTCAAGAGTAGATCCAGTCACTTTTCCATAATTTTTCATTTATTCAAAAGGTAATCTTTCAAAATCGATGAATGCCCAGGTTTGAAGAGTAGATCCAATAACTTTATGCCAAGGTTTGAAGATTGGAAGAGTTGGTAAGGTAAATTTCCTCCATTTTAGTTGTGGTATGAAAACTTTCACTTTTAATTTGTTAGATGTATATGTTGAACTGAAGCTAATTCTCCATTTCGATCTGGTTTTGTGGAAAACTCTGTCTTTTCTGAAAAACCAGTTTTCTAGAAAATAAGTCTTGATTTCGACATATAAGTGTATTTGTTTCGAGACATAATTGTATTATTTTCGAGACTTATTTATATAAATATCTAGACTTATATTATCGTGTAGACTTATTTATTTCATAATTTAGACTTATATACGTTTCTAGATTTATTTATATATGTTTCGAGACTTAATTATTTTATTGTCGAAACTTACGTATATCACATTCGGGACATATCTTTTGAGACTTTTTTAAATCACTTTCGAGACTTAATTATCATTATCGAGACTTATTTATATTAAATTTGAGACTTAAATCCATTAATTCGAGACTTACTTGGATGAATCCGAATTACTGTTATTATTGTTTGACTAGTTTTCATATGGTGAATAATTAATTATTTAATTGTCAGGACTTATTTATATCATTATCGAGACTTATTTATATCGCATTCGGGACTTATTTATATCGTTATCAAGACTTATTTATATCACATTCGAGACTTATTTATATCATTATCAAAACTTATATATATATATATATATTAAATTCGCGACTTAATTCCATTAATTCAAGACTTACTAGGATGAATCTGAATTACTTTTATTGTTTGACTAGTTTTCATATAATGAATAATTAATTATTTAATTGTCGAGACTTATTTATATCGGTTTCAAGACTTATTATATTATTGTCGAGACTTATTTATATAACATTCGGAACTTATTTATATCCTTATCGAGATTTATATATATCACATTCGGAACTTATTTATATCACAGTCGAGACTTATTTATATCGTTATCGAGACTTATTTATAACATTATCGAGACTTGGGTAAATCACTTTCCCGAAGCCAGATATCAGAATACAATCTGGTCGGCCCCGAAGAAGTCGATTTTCCTCCATCTCTGAGAGGCCTAGCAAACAAAAATGTAAAAAATACGGAACACAGGGTCACAATTTCAGGCGGTGTCCGAATTCGGGCCCCAGCTCCAGTAGTACTATTCCAGATGCATACCGTCGGAAATGTAGTGTATGCCATGAAATCGGGCACGACAAACAAACTTGCCCAAAAAGGGATGAGATCGTTGGAGACAACAACTTGTAATGCTTTCATTTTGCAAGTGGATGGTTAGTAGGTGTTATGTTTAATTTTGTAAAAACTACACATTTCTTGGTTTGTAATTTTCAAATGGATGGTTAGCGGGTGTTATGTTGCATTTAATTGAAATTGAATGTCGAAACTTTCGAGACTTATATCATTATCGAGACTTATGTGTATTAAAATCGAGACTTATGTATATTAAATGCAAGACTTAATTCCATTAATTCGAGACTTACTGGGATTATTTACATCATTTTCAGGACTTATTTACATTAATTCGAGACTTATTTGGATGAATCCGAATTAATGTTATTGTTTAACTAGTTTCATATGGTGAATAATTAATTATTTAATTGTCGAGACTTATTTACATCATATTCGGGACTTATTTACATCATTTTCATGACTTATTTATATCAATATCGAGACTTATGTATATCACATTCATGACTTATTTATATCACTTTCGAGACTTATTTATATCATTATCGTGACTTATGTATATTAAATTCGAGACTTAATTCCATTAATTCGAGACTTACTGGAATGAATCTGAATTACTGTTATTGTTTGACTAGTTATCATATGATCAATAATTTTATAGTGTTATTTGTTTGTAGGACAATGGATCGAGTTAGAATACTGATATCAATATAAACATTCAAAAATCCATCCATAATTCCGTTCAATAACATTCATAATCAAAAAAAAAATCCATCCATAATAACATTTGCAATAACATTCAAAAGTCCATCCATAATTCAGTTCAATAACATTCATAATCAACAAAAAAATCCATCCATAATAACATTTGCAATAACCATTCAAAAGTCCATCCATAATTCAGTTCAATAACATTCATAATCAACAAAAAAATCCATCCATAATAACATTTGCAATAACCATTCAAAAAAATCCATCCATAATAACATTTGCAATAACCATTCAAAAGTACATCCATACATAACATACTTCCCTGGTCTTCAACAATGGAGGAGTTTGAAAATACTTCCACAACCATTTTCTGTCGCATGTGTGGCATTTGGTCATCAGTCCAATTGAAATTCTTTCTCTTCGCCACAGTATGCTCAATAAAAGCTAAAGTGAGTGCTCCACAATTGCCACTATAAAGACGTTAAGAAACTGTTAATTACGTTATAAATAAAATAAGGATTTCAATACCGTATATAATCATTAAAGTTGTGCTATTTATCCAGTTTTCTGTTGAGGAATGTTATGTTTGCTTACTACAACCATATGAAACGGTTTCGGAGACATCGTTGCGTTCTTCCCCCACCTTTTTTTTGTAAAAACCAATTTGATTCAGCATCAAAGGCAGAGAACACCTAAAATATGTCCCCTACCCTTTTTTTTTGTTTACTTGAAGCTAAAAAAAATCAAAAATCAAAAATCAAACATATTATGAGAATTTGGTCTATTTGCTAGTTTTTTGTCCGAGCTTTCTTCTCAGTTTTCTAGTTTGAATAGAGCAGAAGCTAACTATTTGGACAAGTTTGGTTAAAACTATAGGAGTTTGGTTAAAACTATAGGAGTGGGGGAAGCCAGTTATAACAACAAAGAAAAGCCCCACAAAATGAAGCCAGTTACACACCAAACGCCAAAAAACATCAGCAATGACGATACCAAACATTAAAGAAATTATACTTTAACTAACTACAGCGATTTAGCTGTTAATTAATTATAGTAGTGAATCATTAGCTTGGAAAACATAGAAAAGCTAGAGTGAAAAGTCCAGCAATGCAACTACTTTATTACAGAAACTAGTGTATGGTCTTTGTTATTATTAGCTTGGAACTACTTTATTAAAGAAACACATATGCTTGTAAAAATAGTTAGCTTTATTTGTAATGATTCCACAAATGAAAAATAAGATTTCTAGAAAACTCCATTGCTGGACTTTTAACTATAGCTTTTCTATGTTTTCTCTCTTGAGCATTTACACAAGTAAACACGGCAAAACACAAACAACAGGAAAGAAACGCCTAACAAGCAGGGGAGACAAAACAGAGCAACCCCACCCCAAAAGCACCACACGAGCCTGCACATTCCATAAATTCACCACACAAGCCTGCAAATTCATCATCTTCTCCTAATCGAAACAGCAAAACCGAAATCAACCTAAAACAGAAATCAACAAAACCCAAAACCGAAATCAACACCAAACCCAAAACCCACCAACACCACATCAAACAACAAAATCGAAATCAATCAAACTCAAAACCAAAATCAATACCAAAACCGAATTCAACAAAACCCAAACTACCTAAATCTACCCGAACAGTAGAATAAATTCAAAACAAAACAACAAAATCGAAATCAATAACAACACAACTCATATTCAAACAACAAGACACGACCACTGAAATCAAATTCACAAAAAACAAAATCGAAATCAACAAAAACAAAATAAAAATCAACTATATCAAATTTGAAAACAAAACCCAAACAAAAATACCTCAAATCAAAGCTGGTTTCTATCGACGAGATCTCGAAGCGACGTGTCGCCGGAGTCTAATGGCTGTCGTCGATTACTTCACGGTTGTCTGCCGGTGCTGGACTGTTCGTCGCCGTCAATGGGTTTCTCGTCGCTGTTGGTTCGTCGCCGTCAACCTCGTTGAAGTGTTTTTCTTTCTTTATTCAACGATGTAAAAAAATTGGAACCAGGTAAAGTTAAAAGTAAATTATAAAAGGGATAATACCAAAAACGTCCCTCTAGTTTGAGGTAATTCGTCGTTTAGTCCACTAGTTTCCTATATTATTGTTTTAGTCCATACCGTTACTGTTACTTAGATTTTAAGTCCCTACCGTCCAATTATGTTAGAGTTCCGTTAGATAATTAAGGGTATAATGGTAATTGCAGGGTTAAAGTTAATAAAAAAAATTAAAATAAAATATAAACATTTACAGAAATTAAAAAATAATAAAAAATTAATAAAATTATTTGAAATTAAAAATATATATATATATTCTCTTCTCTCTCTTCCAAACGCTAATCTCTTCTCTTCTCTCTCCCTAATCTCTTCTTTCTCAAACACACTGCCTCCCATCTTCCCCAAACCTGATTCTTCTTTCTCCCTCACCATCTCATCACCACAACCACAGATCGCCGACCAACCCAGAAACCTCCGTGATCGATTTTTTTTTCTGTTTTGTGTGGGGAATCTGATTTCGATTTACGTTTGGGTTTGGGTGATTATCGATCGGCGGCAAGGGTGGCCTGGTTTGGTGGCCGGGTTCTGGTTTGAAGGGCTGAGTTTGTGGGGTGGCTAAGTTCTCGGTGTGGTTGGGTGGCTTTGTTCAAAGGGGTTTATGGATTCGTGGGACGGTTCTTGAGGGGTTTTGGGTTCGTGGCTAGGTGGCTGGGTTCGACGGCGGCGAGGGTTGCTGGGGCTCGGGAGGAGATGAGATCCAAGATGGATCTGGCCACCAGTTTTTTTTTTTTTTTTGAAGCTGGCCTCCTGTCATATATATATATATATATATATATATATATATATATATTTGTGGGGTGATATATATATTTGGGGGGTGATGTTCAATCTGGGTTGGGGTTGATGTTGATTCTGGTTATTGAATATGGGTCAGAATCTGGGTTTGTTCCAAAATTTATTTTTATTTTATTTTTGTTGGATTTGTGGAGATTCTGGGTGATGTACAATCTGGTTTGGGGGTGATGTTCAATTTTTGTTCCAAGATAGAGATGGACGGTGGTGATTCAATCTGGATCTCCACCAAATCAATTTTTAAATTAAATTTTTTTTATTTGTTTATTTGGTTATTGTTTTTAAATAAATATTTAGTGAAGGGCCATCATAGTCATTTTATCCTTTTTTAACGGAAAAGTTGACAGAAGGACTATTTTTAACAATATAGAAAAACAGTGGACTAAACGACGAATTACCTTAAAGTAGAGGGACGTTTTTGGTATTATCCTATTATAAAATTCAGATGTCTTGCGTCTAATATGACGGTATTTTTGTCCGAATCTAATCTTTAATGTTATTAAAATAATACTTATTAATGTGGTATTATTTGTAGAAACCCATAAAAAAGTGTTATTTAAGTTTTTGATCCATTTAAACCTGCTAAGAAAAAAAAAAGATTTAACATGCAATGGTCAATGATTAGGGACAGAGCCTTTGTTACCATTACACAGAAACAAAGCTTTTGAGAAGGGAGAAAGTGAATAAATTACAAAATTTAAGAAAACGTGCATAATTTTTCAAAGTTTTTTTTTTTTCAAAAAAAAGTTTGCACACGACCGGCCTCTCATCTCCGCCTCTCTCCATGGCTGCTGCTCTCTCCTTAAACCAGCCCACTTCCATTTCAACCAAACTCTCTTTCTTCTCCCAAAACCCATCTCCAATTCTGTACCGTTACAACCCCAACAAACCCTTTTTCAAAACCTCCATTTCATGCTCTCTCCACCAACGCAGCCCACCAGAGTACGTCCCCAGCCACATTTCCGACCCCAACTAGGTCCGCATCTTGGAAACCACCCTCCGCGACGGAGAGCAGTCCCCTGGCGCCACCCTCACCCCCAAGGAGAAGCTCAACATCGCCCGCCAGCTTGCCAAGCTCAGAGTTGACATAATTGAAGCCGGTTTCCCAGCCGCTTCCAAGGACGACTTTGAGGCCGTGAAGGCGATCGCCAAAGAGGTGGGAAATTTCGTCGACGAAGACGGCTATGTGCCTGTGATCTGTGGGGTAGCTCGATGCATTGAGAAGGATATTAAAACTGTTTGGGAGGCTGTCAAGTATGCCAAAAGACCCCGTATTTGTACTTTTATCTCCACCAGTGATATTCATTTGAAGTATAAGTTGAGGAAAACCAAGCTGGAAGTCATTGAAATTGCTCGGAGTATGGTCGAGTTTGCCCGGAGCTTTTGCCATGATGTCGAGTTCGTTCCCGAGGATGCTGCCAGATCCAACAGGGAGTTTCTATACGAGATCTTGGGTGAAGTCATCAAGGCTGGGGCATCGACCCTCAACATAACTGATACTGTTGGTATAACCATGCCTAGTGAATTTGGAAAATTGATTGCAGACATAAAAGCCAATACTCCTGGAATAGAAAATGTTATTATTTCTACACACTGTCATAATGATCTTGGACATTCTACCGCCAACACTATAGCTGGGGCAGTTGCAGGTGCTAGACAGTTGGATGTAACAATCAATGGCATTGGCGAGAGAGCTGGAAATGCTTCATTAGAGGAGGTTGTAATGGCCGTCAAATGTCGTGGGGATCATGCATTAGGAGGTCTCTATACCGGAATTAATACTAGACACATTGTTATGACTAGTAAGATGGTAGAAGAGTATACTGGGTTGTATGTGCAGCCACACAAGGCTATTGTTGGAGCGAATGTTTGTCCTCATGAAAGTGGTACATATGAAATTATTTCTCCTAAAGACATAGGGCTTGAACAATCTAATGAAGCTGGTATTGTCCTTGGAAAACTTAGTGGACGCCATGTTTTGAAGGATCGACTGAAAAAGCTTAGTTATGGCTTGATGATGAGCAGCTTGGGATTATATTTTGGCGTTTCAAAGCAGTGTCAAAAACAAAAAAGAGAATTACTGATGCTGACCTCATAGCACTGGTATCAGATGAAGTGCTTGTTTGGAAGCTTCTTGATATGCAGGTTACTTGTGGAACTGTTGGTCTTTCTACAGCAACTGTTAAACTCATTGGTGCTGATGGGGAGGAGCATGTTGCTTGTGCTGTTGGAACTGGACCTGTTGATTCAGCTTACAAGGCTGTTGATCTCATTGTGAAGGAACCTGTGACTCTCCTTGAGTACTCCATGAATCCGGTTACAGAAGGCATTTATGCAACAGCCACAACCAGTGTTCTGATTCGTGGGGATAATAATCCCACGTCAACTCATGCTGTAACCGGTGAGACGGTTCAACGAACATTTAGTGGAGTCGGAGCAGGAATGGATATCGTGGTTTCTAGTGTCAAGGCATACATTGGAGCTCTAAACAAAATGTTAGGATTCAAAGACCAGTTGAAGACAGACTTCCAAGGAAAGAACCATAATATTGGCCTGAAGAGTTGTCAAATAAATCATGGCCATTTGGAACGCCTGTGACATCTCGTCGGATCCCTTTTTCTTTGGCCGAACCATTACCATCGTTAGTGATTCGAAGGTAGTTGTTGCGTGGGTTAATAATGACGCTTTTGCTAGCATTAAGCATGTTAAATGGATTTATGATATTCATTGTAAACTCAAAATTCTTGGGAACACGTCTATAATCTATAATTCGAGAACGTCCGATTCTTTTGCGGATATGCTCGCCAGAAGAGGCTCTAGTTTGAAGGAGGACATATTGTTTGGGGCAACAACTGATTCCAGTCCCATGTTTCGGTTTTTGCTCTGCCCTGTTTTTTCTCTCTTGTTTATGCGTTTTCTGTCTGCTGTCTTGTAGGCTTTTCTTTGCTCCTTTGTTGGCTTGTTGCCTCCTCAGGCTTGTGCGTTCTTGGGGTTCTTCTTTCCCCTGTTCTGTACCTCTTGTTGCGTTTCTGACCTTGCAGCAGTTGGCTGTTCAAAAAAAAAAAATAGGATGGTTTCATTGTGTTGCATATGATTGTGCAGAAGTGAAACTATTCATACTTAGTGCTATCAGAACCAATCGTATTATTGTATAGGTTGAATTTTATTGTATATTACATGGAGACAAAATCCTAAACTATATTGTCTGTTTAGTTGGTAATTAAGTCATGTGATTTTAGGTATTATGATCTCATGTTATACTGTATTTGAATGATCTCAGACTCTCGGTTGCCATGAACTAACATACACACAACTGCATCTATCTGATTGTATGGATTGTTTGATATTAGGGCAAATTGCAATAAAATAACCATGATATTTGATGTATATATAATCATATCGTTGAGAATTACTTATATGGAGAATTCTTAAAATTGTTAAGTAAAAAATTCATTAATATATATTATAAATTTTTATATGATATTTCTTCTATGTAATTAATCAAATTAATTTATATATTCGTGGGGGATCAAGATCCTTTACCCATCTCATTTGTACTCATCTGTTAAACATCTACCAACACATGACACTCAAACAAATTGATGGTATAATTAATTTGTTTTATTTTTTTCACTGTCCCAACTTACAAACGACGCTGTTTAGGTTATTTGTTTTATTTTGTTTTTTCTATTTGTTTCTCTCTCCCATTCTACATTGCAGAATCCCTAACTACTCAAACAAACCACACACTTTAGATCTTGATTTTTGGTTCTGTTATTTGTCGAAGAGATTACTCGTTTTTCAGTCGTTTCCAAATGGGATTTTCGTTTTTATTTATCATCGAAATCTTCTTCAATTTGCTTGGTTTCCAGATAATGTTGAACCTGGATTTGGGTTTGGCTTAGATTTGATTTTCGCTTGATGATGATGAATCGCAGAGATCCTAGTTTGAGCTTCTTTTTTTTTACTGTTTGTGAACAACAATCAATTTGTAGAATGCACTACTTTGTATTAAATTGAGTTAATTAAAAACAAACTAGATCAATCCTTATATATGTTGGAATCCTGACAACTATTAAGTGTGAACATTACCTAAAGATTTGTATGCTGTCTAACTAAACAGCCTAACATTATCAGCACACTTTGTTGATTACACACAAGCACACAATGGCTAACTAGCAGACAATGCTGACTCTACTAACTTAACAACTTGGTTTAGATTAAATCCTACATATCTCCCTTTAAACCAAGTTTTCCATAACTTATCATGCCTAAAGTTTTCTTCAGTTTTAGGAATGAATCGACTTTGAGCGGCTTCGTGAATATGTCTGCAATCTGCTCCTCAGAAAGGCAGTATTCTATCACGATTTCATTATCCTTTACCAAGTCTCGAATGAAATGAAACTTGATGTCAATGTGCTTACTCCTACCATGAAAAATCGGATTCTTTGTCAGTGAAATGGTGGACTTGTTATTGCAGTAGATCACTATAGAAGCATTCTATTGATGCTTCAAGTCACTAAGCATACGACGCAGCCATACAGCCTGTGTAGCGCCACTAGCAACTGCAATATACTCAGCTTCCGTAGTCGATAAAGCAACCACCAGCTGCTTTTTCGATGACCAAGAAAATACCCCGGAACCCAGATGGAATGCATATCCGGAAGTACTTTTCCTCTCTTCCATATCACCTGCCCAGTCACTATCTGTGTATCCCATAAGCTCAATCTTATCAGCAGAAAAGGAAAGGATACCTTCATCTAATGTACCTTTCACATATCGTAAAATACGCTTGCCTGCTTGTAAGTGAGATTGCCTCGGAGAATCCATAAACCTGCTGATAAGCCCAACTCCATATGCAATGTCAGGTCTAGTAGAAGTTAAGTATCTTAAACTCCCTACTAGTCTCCGAAAGATGGTAGCATCAATCAGCTCATCAGACCCATCTTTCACTAACTTCAATCTCTCTTCAACAGGAGTAAGAATCGGCTTACATCCCTCCATCTTGAACTTCTTTAACATATCACCGGCATACTTCTTCTGACATAAGAATATGCCATCATCCGTCTGACTCACCTTAATGCGGAGGAAGTAAGACATCAACCCTAAATCTGTCATCTCAAAATGACCAATCATTGCTTTCTTGAACTCTGCAATCATATCATGGTTATTGCCGGTAATAATCAAATCATCAACATACAAACACACAATGAGAATATCTCCATGTGGATTTGTCTTGATGTACAGAGTGTGCTCGTAGGGACATCTCTGAAACTCATGTTGAATAAAGTATGTGTCAATGCGTGTATACCACGCCCTGGGTGCCTGCTTCAACCCATATAAGGCCTCCTTCAACTTGTAGACCTTCTTTTCTTGCCCCATTTTCACAAAACCTATCGGCTGGTGAATGTAGACTTCTTCCTCTATCTCACCATTTAAGAATGCCGATTTTACATCCATCTGGAAGATTCTCCAGCGATTCTATACGGCAAGAGACACAATCAAGCGAACGGTGTCAAGTCTAGCAACTGGTGCAAAAACCTCAAAAATAATCAATCCCTGGTTTCTGCTTGTAGCCTTTTTCAACCAAACGTGCTTTATAACGCTCCATCTCACCGTTTGGCTTGTATTTTGTCATATACACTCATTTAACACCAATGGGTTGTTTACCACGAGGCAAATCAGTAAGCTTCCTTGTGTTATTCTTCTCAATTGCACTTATCTCCTCATCCATTGCTTTTATCCAGCAATAATCTCGAGCAGCATCTTCATATGTGATAGGATCACAATCTGTAAACATTGTAAAATTCACCAACTCTTCATCAGTTGGATAGTCATCATTACTGAGAACATAATCCTGCAAACGAGCTGGTAAAACCAGTTGGCGTTGTGGACGACTGGAAGATTCTACTGGATGTGGAGTCACACCAGGTGATGGTGTCATAGGGGTAGGTTCTTCCTGAACAATCTCTTCCATATCAACATTAACATCTGAAGAGCTCTCATTACCACGGGACCAATCCCAGCAACCTTGCTTATCAAAGGTAACGTCTCGACTGACAATTACCTTCCCGGATACTGGATTATACAGCTTATATCCTTTTGTCATCTGACTGTAGCCGAGGAAAATGCACTTCTCTGCCTTATCATCAAGCTTCTTCCTCAAAACATCAGGTATATGAGCATAGCAAATACAACCGAACACTCGTAGATGTCCAATACTGGGTTTGCGCCAAGTCCAAGCTTCATGTGGAGTCTTTCCGAGAACACTTCTAGTATGACACATGTTCAACAAATAGAACGCACAAGCAACTGCATCATCCCAAAAACCTTTGGGTAAATTCTTCAAGTGCAACATACACCTGACCATATCCATGACTGTTCTATTCTTCCTCTCAGCTACTCCATTTTGCTGAGGAGTGTATCTGGCTGTCATCTGATGATTAATGCCATGCTTTTGCAAGAAACCATTGCAGACAATATATTCTATGCCTCTGTCCATTCTCAAAGTCTTGATAGATCTTCCACACTGTTTCTCAACATTCGCCTTAAATCTTTTCAAGGCATCACAAGCATCTGACTTCTGCTACAAGAAATACACCCAAGCTTTCCTGCTAAAGTCATCAATAAAGGTAATAAAATACCTGGAATTTCCATTTGATGAAACCTCTACTGAGCATAAATCTGAATGCACCAACTCCATGGGCTTACTGGCTCTCCATGCCTTTCCTATGGGAAATGGGTCTCTGTGCTTCTTTTCTAAGACACAGGTCTCGCAAACTTTATCAGGGAAATTTATGGAAGGTAATCTTGAAACCATCTTTCTAGATGCTAACTATTTCAGACTTCCAAAATTCACATGGCCAAACTGCATGTGCCACAACCAATTCTCATTACAAATCACTAAATTAAAGCAAGGTAAACTATCACTATTAATAAGCAGCGGAAACAAACGGTTTTGTGACATTTTTACCTTTGCTATTAGCCCCTTATGTGCACTATTGATGGTGCAAATTCCTTCGTGGATCCGTATGTCATATTCTTTCTCCGAAAGTTGTCCCAAACTCAATAAGTTCTTCTGCAGGTTTGGAACAAACAATACATCTGAGATGGCATTCTGGGACCCATCCTTCAAAGTGATAGAGATTCTGCCCTTCCCCATCGATGGCACCGTTGTGTCATTCCCAAACTTCACCGATGAAGTAAAGGATTCATCTAACTGAGTGAACATTTTCTTTTCACCACACATACGGCTGATACATCCCGAATCCAGAAACCATTTGTTCTTGGCTCCATCGTCTGCCATGTTGCATGCTAGCAACAATGTTTCTGAACGATCATCATCTTCTGCAACATTTGCTTGGAAATCTTGATTTCTAGATCTGCACTCAGTCTTGTAATGGCCAAATTTTTTACAATTAAAACACTGAACCTGAGATTTATTCCTCTGATTAGTATTGTTGTTGTTATTGTTGCTCCCTCTGCCTGTTCCCTGGCTAGAACTGGAAGCACCTCATCTTCTGTTTTACAAGTTCTGACCCCACTGTCTAGACTTAGAATTCCTCTGAGTCTCATCTTTGTCTCTCTTAAGACTTAACTGGCTTTGTAAAGCCTCCTCCACCTCAATTTTTGACTTCTCATCCAGACGTTGTTCATGGGCTTGGAGTGAGCCCATCAACTCATCCAACGTCATCATCTCGAGATCTTTAGACTCCTCAATGGCAGTCACCTTGTACTCAAACTTTGAATTTAGTGTTCAGAGAATCTTCTCCATTAATCTGAACATCTGAAATCGTCTCACCATTAGACTTCATTTGATTAACAAGTACCAATATCCGTGAGAAATAATCTGCCACCTTTCTCTGTTTTCGTCATTTGAAGAAGCTCCAACTGCCTCTGCATAGTCCGCAGGCGAACTTTCTTCACCTTTTCAGCTCCTCTGTACGTGTTCATCAAAATATCTCATGCTCCTTTTACTGAAGTGGCATGTGCGATTTTCTCAAAAATCATTGGATCTAGCGACTGGTTGATGAAAACCTCGCCTTCAGTTCCTTTCGAGTTGTTGCAGCATCTGTTGGACTAACAATACCCTCGGAAACAACAGTCCATAACTCTTGGTATTCGAACAAAAGTTACATATGGACCCTCCAATACTCAAAATTTGTCTTTCCATCAAATTTAGGTATTTATGGCTGAATTGTATTATTTCCAAAATTAGAGGTAGCCATTTATAATTTACCAAATAGGGGTACTATTTGTAAATTTCCAAAGAGGTGTACAATCCGTAATTTTCCATACTAAGATGTTATCAGCACAAAACACAATGATTAAAAAAAAACTTTGTTTTTCACTTTTTTTACTTTTACTTTTACTTTCTTTTCTTTTTTTTAATCACGCCACTTTGCCTTTTTTTTAAATGCTTTCTCCTTTTTGATCAGTAGATCAGATCAAAATAAAACACACCACTTTGTATCTCTTCTCTTCCAACACAACTCGTTTCTCCTTCTTTCAACCCAAATAAAAAAAAACTTATCTTAGGATGCCGATTTGACCTCCAAAACGTCCTTCGTTGACGATGGTTCTTTGGAATAAATGAAAGGTGATCACTTGCTGCACCATTCTGATGTTGGTGGTGTCAACCCACTTTCCCGACGGTCGGCAGCTGGTGGTGGTGGAGATGACTGACTTCGGTAACTTTTGAGTTTTTTTTTTCGTCTGAACCTCCTTTTTCTGGTTCCGAAAAAAATGCTTCTGAACCTCTCTTGGTTCAAATCCGACACCGGTGAGTTTTTTCGGCTATCCGATTCCTAACTGGAATCTAGCTCAGATCACTCCCTCACAGTGTATCTCACACACTCACAGTCTCTGCCACACTCACCTCCGAGCTCTCAGGCTTTGATACCAAATGTGAACAACAATCAATTTGTAGAATGCACTACTTTGTATTGAATTGAGTTAATTAAAAACAAACTGGATCAACCCTTATATAGGTTGGAATCCTGACAATTATTAAGTGTGAACATTACCTAAAGATTTGTATGCTGCCTAACTAAACAGCCTAAAATTATCAGCACACTTTGTTGATTACACATAAGTACACAATGGCTGACTAGCAGACAATACTGACTCTACTAACTTAACAACTTGGTTTAGATTAAATCCTACTCTGTTTGAAGTCTGATTTCCATTATTATATATATATATATATATATAAACCAAAGAAGTAGAGGTGAACAATGAAGAATTGATCAATTGATTGTTTGAATTTAGTTTCGTTATGTAATGCATCAGAAGAAATAGATGGAAAATGGTCAATCATCAAACACCCTACAAAAACAAAACAGTAACCTGAGTATTTTTTGAACTTCATTTGACAAATCTCATTCACCAAATCCCTAGATCATCAAACATCCCAATATGTGATGACATGGGTAAAACTGTCCAAATAAAACTTGGTATTGGAGGTACATGACGCCTGAGATTCTGCAATTCTGGCGACTGTTAGATCGGTGGTAAGAATCGGCCGATTTGGTAGAGGAAGCGATGAAGAACGGAAACGACGACAGTCACCGGATGTTGGGCAAGTTGACACTGAGATGTGAGAACACGAAGAGAGAGAGGGGAAATTGGGTTTTAGTTGAAAATCAAGATGGAGAGAAAATCAAAAAAATAAAAATAAAAACTTTAAGAGTTACACAATGTCGTTTGTCATGCAGTAGAGAGAAAAAAATAAAACAAAACTTTAACGGTCAATGAACAAGAGCAGAGCTATAAATATTTGTTGTCATTACACATAAACAAAACTTTTGAGAGGGATCAAAGTGAATAAATTACAAAGTTTAAGAAAAAGTACATATTACTTTTTAAAAAAAAAAAAAGTTTGCACACCGCCGGCCTTCTTGTGATAATGGTATAAGCGCGCGGGTCCATCTTTTGTGTTTCGCTTGATACGGGCACTGATCTATCTTCTAACATCAAAGAGCCCAATTAAGCCCAATAAGATTTGCACCCAAAATTTGTCAGAATCGATCTAATTTAAGAAGGGGTAGTGTTAACATGTGCCCTTAGGGCACATGTTAACAACCAATTTATTACTGTAAATAGAAAATAATTAATGCATTTATTGTAATGAAATAATAAATACACTCGTTGAAATGTGTGTTTATTTCTATTTATGGAAAGAAATTGATTGTTAACCTATACCCTTAGGGCACATGTTAACACTACCCTTTAAGAAGAAGTCTCTTTCTCTATTTCTCTCTCTGGAAAAACTATTAAAATACTAACATAAAAATATAAGTAATTTTAAAATATTAATAAAAGTTTTAAAAAATTGTGGGCTTGGTGGCCATGGCCCCCACCTCAACATGGTGGCTTCGCCACCAGCCCCTTCCCTAGAAAGAACTGTAAAATTCATATCAAAAATTATAATTTGGCCCCCTAAACTCGAGTTTCTGGCTCTGCCCTGTTCACCATTGATGACCAATATTGACCATGATTGGCCAAGTAACTGGTTCTGGAAGCATAAGAGAAATGAAAGGCAGCTGATATAAGCTTTGAGATTAGGTGAATGAGGAGTTGTTAAATAAACAAATAACCAAAATAAAATAAATCCGAATCAAACATTGTAAAGAATTAGAAATAAATGCATAGAAAAGGATGGTTGATCTCACCTGCTTGTGAAAGCCTCAGAGATGCAGGCTGATTGACGATGTTCAGATATTATAATTTATTATTAACGTAAAAGACAACTGATACTGTGCTGCAAATTTTGAAAAGAGAAAAATGAAATGCAATGCAGCAGCCAGCAGGTGATAGGAAAAGAAAAGAACAGAAAAGAAGAAAGACAGTTAGCAGCTGAATCTCTCTCCTTTCTCTTCTCTCTCTCTCTGTATGTCTGAATTTCCTCAACAGTTTTTTTCTGTCCTTTGTTTTTTTGTTTTTCTTCTAAATCAAGTATTTATAAAATATTTATACTCTTAAAATATTTATAAAATAATAAAATAAATAAATCAAAAAAAAATATTTGATTGATCATCACAACCTAAACATCCAATTCACCAACATTATCCGTACTTAGGGATATAACCTGGTTTTAATGTTACGGGTAGAATAAATTTTCTAAAGTAATATATCAAAATGCATATTTTAAATGAATATATCAACTAAAAAAACAATCATCTTATTTTATTGAAGTAATGGAATATATTTCTTATTTTAAATATGAGATATATAAATAATAACTAAAAAATTAAGTCATAAAAGGTACTAAATGATGTTAAAAATTAAGCAACACAATAAGTATGATTTACACACCACAAGAATCTTAAAACTACGGACAAAAGATCCATTCTCAATCAATATAAGCACATCTAAGAGCTCAATTTTTACTCTAAGCCAATTTGATGACCAAAGAATGAAAGAGATAAAATTAGGCAAGCTTCATTTTTCATAATT
Organism: Dipteronia sinensis; assembly: GCA_033220585.1. Taxonomy (NCBI): domain Eukaryota; kingdom Viridiplantae; phylum Streptophyta; class Magnoliopsida; order Sapindales; family Sapindaceae; genus Dipteronia; species Dipteronia sinensis. Next base: position 3,327,912 of record CM065638.1, on the reverse strand, counting down.
GATCATATTTTACAACTGCAAGAAATAAAAAATTAAGTTATAAAATACACCAAAATATGATAAATTAAGCAACACAATGCACAGCTCAGACTATGATCAAGACAAAGTAAAAAAGTAGGAAAATTAAGTGAAAGATAAGATTTGATTCGTTTATGTACTATGTAATATTTGAACAGAAGGTTACAAATATTTAGCATCTATTTTTGCATATTTATTTTTTGGAGTTACGATATTTGCACTCCTAAAAAACCGTATATACACCTCTTTCTGTATGTAAACCCCATTAAATTTTTTAAAATATTATATTTTGTAAGTACACCCCACATATTACCAAAAATATCCTTTCTTTTATTGTTTTTTTTTAGAAAAAATTTCTTTTAGTTTGTGATCAACTATGGTAATCTAATAAATTACAAAATAAATAAAATAAAAATGAAAAAGCATGGGAGGAGGCTCCCATCATGCCTCATCGTTTTTTTTTAATTTAATTTTTATTCTAACTTTTTTTAATGAAGGAAAATTTCATTAACTCAAAAAACTGGAAATACAAAACTGAGTGTCACCTAGAATCAGTTTCAAGTTTCAACAACCAATCTAAAAAAGAGCTGCTCCAAAACAGATCAAAACTGAAACTATGAATATAAGAGAAATAATTAATTACATAGTTGTAAGCATATGTTATTCAGTTCTTGTTTTAGAAGTTTTTTTTTTTTTTTTTTGCCTGGACCGTAGAGCTTTCAAAGCATTTAGTATTCTAATTTTCTGATTCAATCTTAGAGGGAAGAAGTTTTTCATATAAGCGAATTTAATTCCTTCCAAGATCGCTTTTGATTGTCTCCACTGGACCACTTCCATTCTTCCCAAACAAATCAAAGCAACAACACACAGAGCTCTTTTTTTAAACTAAATAGTTTTATGTCTTTAAGGGCAATGTTGGAATTATGAGAAAATTGTAAATTTGAGTGTAGATACAGTTTTTGAGGAATGTAAATATCGATACTCATTTTGTTGGTATATATTTAAGTTTGAGACCCATTATACACCCAAATAGGGTCAATAGTCCAAACACATGCTGTAGGTCAAGAGCCCAAGCCCATACACTATTATAAGTCTATGAGTGGCCCCACAAACCTATACATTTATCATATAATAACTGCATGAGCAGTTATCATGAGAAAAACTACTCAAGCAGTTTAAATACACATAGATACTTGTATTTGTTGTTAGTTGAAACTCTGGGCAAGTTGTGTGCAATACTTGAACATGTCTGGAAGAGTACATGTCTTTGTGTGCAAGTGTAAGGGCAGTGTGGGTAAGGATGGGCGTGGGGTCCAATGGGGCGGGGGAGGGTCCCCCTACCCCCACCACCTCCCCCAAAACCCATTTGGGGGACTGGGGTGGGGGTGTTTGAGGGGCAGGTTCTCCCTCCCTCGCCCCCAAACCCCATTTCTCTTATTTCTTTTCATTTTCAATTTTAAATTTTCAATTCCTAATTCGAAAATTGTAATTTAGAATTTGGAATCCGGTTATTTCAATTTCTAGGTTGACCTTGTTAAAATATTCAATCCAAACAGTAATCAAAATATTCATTCTAAAATATATAATTAGTTTAAAGAACCCATGTAAATTAATCTCCTAGAACCCCTATAAATTAATATACTCTCTAAATTAATAAAAAAATTATGGTCCCAACTCGAGCTAGTGTAAAAAATTAATAAACTACTCTATCGTAATAATTAATACTTTCTTTTTAAAACCTAATGTAAAATTTTGGTCTCAACTGTCGTATAAATTAATAATTTCATAAAAGTACAAAATATATTACATGTTTTCAAGAAATAGAAAAGTACTTCAAGATGCTAGTTTGCACTAGGCCACCATGTTTGATATTTTTTACTTCATCCTTCATCTTTTGAATTATCCTTAAGAAGTTATTGTAATCACCTTTTTGTTGTAGCAAAAAGATTTCAATTAAATTTTTCATTTCAATAGTTTTACTTATAGAGATTTTAGTTATTTCATGACTATCGTCGTCGTTATCATCTATCTTAACCATTACAATCATTATTCTACCTTGTGATATCATTGATAATATCCTCTTCAGTTGAACTGTAACACATTTCTTCTTCAAATTTGGTGGCAGATAGTACACTGTGGTGTTCCTGAGTTGGATGTGAATTAGGTAGCTCTGTAAGTGGTACATGGGCAGTGCAATTGTCAAGGAGAAGCAAAACCTTTCGATTTGTCATGAACAGTGCAATTGTGATTAAGAATCCTGAAAAAAAAATTCCCCGAAGAAGAAAACCGACTAAACAAAGAATCCCGAAAAAGAATATTCCCTAAACAAAAAAACCGATTTTCACACGTTCAAATTAATAACTTCTCTAAATTAATAGTCAATGGTAGGTCCCGAGAATATTAATTTAAAGGGGTTCTAAAGTATTACACAATAAAAATCAAAACAAATCAAATACATTAATATATTAGTTTTTTTTTAATTGTTAATGAAAAAACAGCTCAAGCGTGTGTCTACAACCTAGAGGGGGGGTGAATGGGTTGTTAATTGATTATTACCAACGTTTTCGATTAGTCAATATTAAACATATAACCCAATTAAATCAAACATACAAAATCAAGTAAAAGTGCGGAAATATAAAGAACACTTGATTTTTACGTGGAAACCCTCCAAACGGGAAAAACCACGGGACTAGCCATGCTAGCCACTTGAGCCACAGAAATCCACTATATGAAAAGAAAGTTACACCCTCAAGTGATACTCAGACTCTCACTCTCGATAACCCCAGGCTATGGACACTACCACTCGCCACTCTTGGTTCAATCCCTAGTGATATCCCCCGATAAACTACTCTTGGCATGAGCACCTCCTAATTACCCCACGGGCCTTTTACAGTGACTCTTGGCAACCAATGCTTGCCAACCAACCTTTGGTTGCAAGACTTCAATGCTTGTGCAACTTCACCCCGAAGCCACAAGACTTTGACTCAAGAAGAGTATAGGGTCTAAGTGAACAATCAATGAATGCTTAACACAATATATGTTAGACCAAACATACAATGCTTAACTAGATGTAGATAATGCAATACAACATCCTAGTTATCAAATAATGCCTACATGTACACACATGAGGTCTCAATTAGTTGTAGAGAAATTCTAACAACCGAATGTCAATTTAATTCACATAAACATTCATAAACTTGACTAGATGCACAAAGTCAACCTAATCATCAATTAAGCATACATGAATATTTAAGGATTAGCTATTTAGGCATATATGACCTAATAATGCAAGCTATCACAAACAAACACAATCAAATATTCATGAACATTAACTAGTTGGTTAAAATACAATTTCTCAACCTAGTTATCAATTAATCACACATGAATATTTATGACCTAGCTTTTAGGTAAAAATAACCTAATCAATTAAACTATCACAAACAAACTCAATCATGTTATAAAGACTCATAAATATGCAATAAGGTAGAGTCTAGGTATTTAATCATGCAATAAATACCTAATCTAGAGTAAGTAGAACAATAAATGATATTCAAAGAAGTTCTTGCTTACCTAGTCATGAAACAATGAAGACCCATGCTCATATGATGTTGAATGATGCAGGATGGAGATGGGTTTTGGGTTTGGAGAGTCAAAGATGCTTTCTTGAAGCTTTCTCTCTCTAGGAGCTCTAACCTCTCTCTAAAAATGATTTTCTGAGCTCTTGGTCGGCCAAGAAGAGAAGAGGGAGAATATATATGAAGCCCTAGATAAAACTACATCGTTTTGAACTTGGGAAACAGAATCCCGTCAAAACCGCTTGCTAGACCGCGACACAAGTAAGTGTCCAGACCGCGGTACATACAACAGTGCACTGTCTGGACAACACCGCGGTTGGGACCGCTGTGCGTGCAAGTGCACAGGTCGTGGTCCACGTCACGCATGACGCACTGGAGAATACCGCTCCGTGAGTCGCGGTGCAAACAGAGCCTGCCGAGCTGTCTAGGCCGCGCTAAAGGGAAAAATCCCTTTTTAACACTCAAGAAAAAAGTCTATCTTACATGAATGTTGTGCAAGTGTGAAGTGAGTGAGATGCACAAAATGAAGCATAATTAACATGTCAAACATGTTATCAAATGAGATACAATGTAAGATATGATATCTAATGTAAGCTAGTGAGTGTTTTCGAAAAGGATGCACACTTATATAAACAATAAAGAACACAAATGCAAGATAAACAAAACATGCATGAAGTGTGTGTGTGTGTGCACCTAAACTCTTCAAGAGACAAAGTCAAGTGAGTATACCTTTCGCTCTTGAAGTCATAGAGATGCTTGGAAGCTTGCCAATACGGACCTAAGCTACACATTACACAATCATCCTCAATGTGGTGTGGTTTGTCATGAAATAAGCCAATCATAAAATCGAGGTCCTTACAGTTAAACCTTTAGTTATAAATAAAAATAAAAATTATATATATATATAAATATATTGGAGGGAAATGAGGGAATGAGTTTGGGGGGAAAATGGGAACCAAGTTTGTCCCCACTTCCATCCCCAGCCTCAAAACCTATTTTAGGGCAAAAATTGCCCACAAAACCCCATAAGGCCCCGTGGGGGATGGGGTCTCATGGGTAAACGCTCATCCCTAAGTATGGGTGTGTGTAGAACACATCAATTTTTTCGGAGAGTAAAAGAAAAACACATTATTTGAGTATCACATAAAGTATAGATGCTTATATTGTGAATTAAGAGAACTTTTCGATTCCTTCTGGAATGTGTGATTGTTCTCCGACCAGTGATACAACCCGTAGACGATCCAGCTTCGGTTATGTATTTCGGATTTTCGACGGTAAACGGTATGAATCCGAAATTTACTATAATTTGTTTATTGATTTATGTTTAATCGATAATCATCATATTTACATAAATACAAAGTTTCAAATTTTCAGTTCAATATACACATTTTGTTGTTTTTTGAATTTAACAATTTCAAATTTCAATGTTTAGAATTTAAGTTGGAATCAAACGAGACATTAACAAGCCAACAAAGGCAACAAGAGATACCAAAACTTTTTTATAAGTTCCGATTAAACTTGTATAAACCAAGAAGGTAAAATTCAATTAAATTTCTTCTTTATATGTAAATGCTCAGATCAATCGAAAACGACACCAATGAGATTTTCAACAAACAAGATATTATATATAATTGAATTTTCATTTCCTTAAAGTTGCATCAATTTTGGTATTTTTTCAAGTCTAATTTTTGAAATAAAATTAACCCTAAATTTTCAAAATAAAATATTCAAATCTATATAATTTGCAACAACAAAAAAAGACCTAGTTTGAAGACCCAATTTTTTATGTTGAAAAAAAAAATGATCCAAATTTAATGTTTATATTAGTATTTTACGGAGCAAGATCCCCGCTGTATAACTCGATTTGCGATTCAAAGATAATATGATATTTTTTCTTTTTGTTTTTGAAAAGATATAATATGATTTTTGAATTTGAGTGATGTGTGTTTTCAACGCTAGCATCACGCAGCTGAGAATTGATTGTATTCGTAGCCTTTTATTTGAATGTGTGTGTGTTTAATTTGGTAAAACATTACAAAAAATTAAATTTTAGTTTTTGGATAGAATTCATAAACTTCCGCCAAACGCATCTATATAAATAAACATTTTTAATTCCTTAGTTTTCTAAAACTAATAATAATTTCTAAATTTCATATCAATCAACCATGAAATTATTTCTTTTTCTGAATTTGGATTTAATTCATCCAAAAACCAAAAAATAAAAAAAGGCATTTAATTAATAAATTTTGTACAATTTAGTTGAAAGCAGCACACACTCGCCTTATCTCTCCTTGTAAACCTGTTTTGACACCTATCTGACCCATCTTAACGATTGATTCAACAAAATCTGCTTCAAAAGATGGTCCTAAAATTGGATTGAGAAAGCCTACGTAGGATTCAATTACACTCTTAGTTACTATGTCATCGTTTAGCTTGGAATCAGATTCTAGCACAGCCAAAGCCATCCTTAATGTTTTGCAAAATCTGTTTGTCAAATGTCCTTTCACTTCCACGATCAATCGATAATCGTACATTAACATCTCCGTTTTCAGGGCATATTGATTTCAGCTCCGGAAGTAAGCTGGGGTTGATCGCTGGATCAGATCCACCACCTCCGCCGGGAAAAAAATTGTATAGCCGCTTCGTCACGAAGAAACATGCTGTGGTTCCAATACTATGTGCAGCTGAAATGTTTTATTAAACAAACCACATTATTACTGTAATTAAGCCATCAACATAATAAACTACTTAACTTGCCACCAGTGCGGAGCCGGAAATTTCCAGTTTGGGGTAATATACACAAACAAAAAAAAAATTAAGGTGACCAAAGTTTAAAAAGTAAAAGTTTGTAACAATTTTGTAATTTTTTAATATGAATTTTAGAGTTTTTTTTAGAAGGGGCCATGGCCCAACCACCTCTGGTCTGCCAATTGGTTTGGTGGCAGAGTATGCTCATTTAGTCTAAGTAATATTCCATATTTGAATGGTGGAAATGATGAGAAATAACATTCTTTTTATGTTGAACTTTGATAGTATCACTAGTTTAATAAGTTAAATTTAAATGATATCAATCGACTAAAATACTCTCAAAAAAAATTCTTTAATCATGTTTGTGTCATATTTAGGGTTTTTTATTTTTTATTTTTCAAAAACCTCCATTGATGAAGGACCAATGAAGGTTATCCATCAATGGAGATGAAAGACCTCCAATGGAAGTCGAAATCGGCCTCCAATTCAAGATCGATGAAGAAGATGACCAAAAAATAAAAAATTGGCAATTTTCATTTCGAAAATTGCAAATATACCTAATAAGATGATCTTCTATATAGTCTGACAGAAAGTTAATATAAACCACTGTAACAGTGGCCTATTAATTGATTTATTTCATATACGTGCATCACACCATGTTATCTTCTCGATGCGCATTTTTATCTCAATTGTTAATTTTTTTTTTTTAATATTACATAAATTCAGAGTTTTTCTGGAGATGGAGAGAACTCGAACCCACAACCTTGTGGTGTATACATTATGGGTTTACCACCGGATCAGATTACTTTCATCTCGTCATTTTTAATTTATCTCGTCATTCATGTATATTTTTCTTTTAATTTTTTTTCATTTTCTCACAAAAGAAATAAAAATTAAGAAGAAGAAGATTAATTTTCTGCATAATTAGGTCATGCTATTTGAGTAGATATATATAGCATATACTCATGTCAATGAGTTCTCACACCAACCATATCGTCACCACACATGCATGAGCTAGAGAGGGGGAGTGAGAGATATATACCAGAGAGAAGCACAAGGTCTTTGTCTGAAAGTCCTTTGAGGAAAAACTTAGTCCTGAGTTGCTGAATTGAATCACTAACATCAGGCATGTCATCTGCCAATGAAACATTGGAAACCTCACCATCTCTGCGTCCCGTAGGAACATCATACGCTGGTCCATTTGACTGCACCATGTATAATAATTAATCATAAAGAAGGAGATCATATTACAAATGTATGAAAAACAGAACTCTTGGTCTTTGATTATATAATTGATATATACATGTAATGAACAAATTATTAAGTACCAAAGCTATGGCATCTCTTGCAGCCATGGCCACAATGTCTGCACAAGACACCACTCCTCCGCATTCATCTTCGAGTCGGACCTTGGCTCTCTCTATTACTTCAAACCCTCCAACACCTTGGTGACCAAATGCATGCTTTTCAGCATTTGGACCATTTTCAATCAGAATTGAACCATCACACCCCTATATATAGAGATTCCATTCACAGCCAACTTAATTAATTATTAGAAATTAAAATAATAATAATAATAATAAAAAAGAGATAGAGAGAGACCTCGACAAAGCAATCATGAAAATGGAGCCTAAGTAAGACAGCAGCCATGTTGGGGTTAGAGAGAACAGCACCCTGAACAAAGCCCCTGACAATAGACTCAGCTTCAGGACATGTTTCTGAATAGAAACCGATTTTGAGTTGGCCTTGACAAAAACCCATCATCAAAAATAATAATAATAAACACAGCAAGGCCATTGAATGACTATTATAGGAGACTGCCATGAAGAAAAACAAGAAGATGATGAGAGAGTGTGAGTGAGTGCTAAATGTAAATATAGCTGTGATATAATAAATTGAGTTAATAGCTGAGGCACCTCAGCAGTTGACAGCTCTGAGGATTGCAACGCAATGTGTCAATTGAATTGCATGTACTTTGTGTCACCTTCTCAACGGTTTTTACAAATTAGGTCATGCTATTTGAGTAGATATATACATATATATATAGAGAGAGAGAGCATATACTCATGTCAATGAGTTCTCAGTTCTCACACCAACCATATGGTCACCACATATGCATGAGCTAGAGAGAGGGAGTGAGAAATATATACCAAGAGAAGCACAAGGTCTTTGTCTGAAAGTCCTTTGACGAAAAACTTAAGGGGGTGTATTGGTTCAAGATTTTATTAGACAATTTGGGGAAGTAAAAGTCGGGTGGTATTGGATTGAGACTTTTTAACAAGTTAGATAACTCCAGTGATATTCGATCAAGACTTTTAAGATTTTTTTTAAAAGTTCATATTGTCTTGTGGTATTGGATTTAGATTTTTAAGATTTTTTTTAAAAGTCTATATTGTCTTGTGGTATTGGATCTAGACTTTTAAATTTTTTTTAAAAAGTCTGTATTGTCTTGTGGTATTTGATCTAGACTTTCAAGTGGCAGCAAATTGTCTGGTGGTATTGGATTGAGATCAAGATTTTTAGGATTTCATGACAAAATGGATTTTCCAAACTTTTTAGTGATTTGTATAAATAGTTTGAACCCAAAATTGTCTTGCCCTCTCCCTCAATACTTTCTAGACTTTTCTCTCTCACTCAAAATTAGGGGTGGGCATGAGTTGGTTTGGGTTGGGTTTGACGATACCCAAACCAAATCATTATTTAATCAGTTTATTTTTTTTTTACAACCAAAACCAAACCAATTATAAGGTAAAACCAAACCAATAAAAATCGGTTTGGTTCGGTTTGGTTTATCGGTTTAAGAAAATAATTACATTTTTTTTATTTGAACAAATATAATAATATCAATATAAGTAGATATAAGATAAACAATAATACTAAATTTAACCCAAGTACATAATAATAATAGTTAAAAAAAACTCAAGTGTAGAACGCATAAAACTTATATAAAAAAAGTAAATCGTATTGCTTAATGCGTTTTTGTACGAAACAATAATAATAATAATAACAAAATAGATACTTATCCTCAATAAATTTGTTTAGTGCCAACAACTTCGGATGAGATCAAATAGCTTTAAGAATAAATAGAGGGAGTTAGAACTTAGAACTGGGGAAGCGGTAACCTTGAACATAAATATAATATAAAATTAGGTTAAATTTGATTTTTTTTTTATATGATAATATATATATATATATATATAAGTATGTAATGATTTGGGTTGGGTTATATGGGTTGATAAAAGACAACTCACAAACCAACCCAAACCAATCGGGTTACTAAAAAATAATCCATTCGGTTTTTTTTTCTTTAACAAAACAAAACCAAACCAACCCGCTTAAATTGGTTTGGGTTCGGTGGGTTGATCGGTTTGGCTGTTTGGGTGCTCACCCCTACTCAAAATCATCTTTAGCTTCTCTCTTGCTTCGCTCTTTTCTGGTTTCTAGGTTGTTATCAAAATTTTATATTTTTGTGTTTTGGTTTTGAGAGAATCATTATAATTATAATCAGATAGTAATACGCAACAAAAACTGTTTTTTTTTCTATCATGGTTGTTAGTGAATCCCCAATTTGAATTCACTTTCTGGGTCTTTGAGTTGTCTTGTTTTGTGCTTTGCTACTTCACTGTAAAGGAATTCTTAAACATCTCTTTGCTTTGTTGATTAGTGATTGCCCTTAACAAGATTATAGAGCACTACCATCGATTCTTGAAAGTCGTATTTTTAAAAGTCCAAAAAATCTTAAAATAAAGTCTAGATAATCCTAATAGTCTATAAATAAAATCCAAAGACTCTTTCATAATCCTAAAAGTCTAGTCCATATAATCTTTAATAATCCTAAAAGTATAATCCTAACAATCTTAATAATCCTAAAAGTATAATCCTAACAATCTTAATAATCCGAATAGTCTTGCAAATCCATAAAATCCTTGCATCTCAAAATTGTCTATTAAAATCCCAATCCAATACACCCCATAGTCCTGAGTTGCTGAATTGAATCACTAACATCAGGCCAATGAAACATTGGAAACTTCACCATCTCTGTGTATTTGACTGCACCATGTATACTAATTAATCATATTACAAATGTATGAAGAACATAACTCATCATCATCGTCACAGTGAACAACATACAACCCAGATATGCAAACCTGAAACTTCATCACCATCATCAACAAAATCAAACCCAGAAAATCCTAAATAAAAATACTGATTTAAAAAACTAAACCCAGTAGTCTTTTCTTCAACACTCAAAAACACTGCCAAATTTTTCATTTAAATCTATCCTTCCCACCAGAGGGTTGTCATCCACAAAGATTGATGAATCAATCCTCGTCTTCAATCCTCTTCCCCAAATCAAAACAAACCACCACCACAAACCCAGCCACAAGCCCGAACCCCACCAACCCACCTTGAATCCTCGCCGAGACCACCATTATTTTATCACCATCAATCTCAGAAACTTAACCCCCAAATCCAACCACCAACAAATCCCTAACCCTCAAATCCAATCACCACCAAATCCCTAACCCCTAAATCCAACCACCAGCAACCACCCCCACTAATAACGACCACCACCGACATCAATCTTTTCTCAACAGAGGAAATCGACGCTCGAGTACTCGCCGACGACAACCACGTTGGCTCGAATCGGGAAAGAAAGAATAGAGAGAGAAGCTGGAAAAGAAGAGAAAGGAAACGGGAAACGGGAAACGAAGAGAGCCGATCTCCTCTCAACGGAAGAGATCACCGCTTCTCGCCGGTAACAGAATGAAGAAGATAGAGAGAAGTTCGAGAGATCGGAGAGAGATAGTGAGAATTTTAAATTTTAATTTTTATAATTTTTTTTATTAATGTTTATTTAATTTAATGTTTTTTTAATATTTTGTTTATTTAATTTTAGAGTTGCTATTGGCAGACCTCATACTGATCTATTCATGCTCCATTTTTTAATTATATAATATTCATTTTTTTTTCTTTATCAAAATTACTTAAAGAGACATACAATTCTATTACAATTTCATATTCCTTTTTTCCAAAAAAAAAACTCAGTAATCCGTTTCTTAAAAAAAAAAAAAATTTAACTCTTAAACCCTAAAATATGCTTCTTACATACATCTAAAATATTATGAAAGAGTTTGAGAACGATATCAAGAAAATTGAAGAATTGTCTAAGAACGATATCAAACATCTTGAAGAATTATCTGAGAATGACATAAAGCAAGAAGTGTCTGACAATGTTAGTAAGCATCTGGAAACAATTCATTCTTTGGAAATAAGTTTGAAGTTTATTTTTTCTTTAGAATGATATCAAGTTGTCGTTGTGTTGAAGTACCCTGCTATTTTTTATTTTTTCGTTTCCGAAACAAGAAAAAAAAAACTAAAAATAAAGAAATAAGAAGAAAAAAAAAATCAATCAATGGAGGTGAGAGAGATGTATACATATACAGAAATAAGAGATATATAGATCATATATGGTATGTATTAAGTTTGAAAAATAAGTAAAATTGGTAGTTTTGGAAATAAAAAATAAATAAAAAACATTAAATTTTATTTAATTAAATCAAGATTTTAAAAAGTGGGGCATTAATAGATCAGTAAGGGGTGTGCCAATAACACCACTCTTAATTTTAATCTTAATGTTCATACTGATTTTACTGTTTTGCCCTCCCATATTAATTCTCATTCATTTTATATGTTAAAGTTACCATGTTGCCCTATGAGTCAACTCTAACATAACAGTCAACTGAACATTATAACGGAAAAGGCAACGGCAAGGGGGAATTTGGCAAATACTTTTGCTTTGAGGGAGGAAAATGGCTATTAAACAAAATACATGAGGAAAATTTACCAATAGGGCATAATATAGAAGGGAAAACGATTCTTTCCCTTGATTATATAATTGATATATACATGTAATGAACAAATTATTAAGTACCAAAGCTATGACATCTCTTACAGCCATGGCAACAATGTCTGCACAAGACACCACTCCTCTGCATTCATCTTCGAGTTGGACCTTAGCTCTCTCTATTACTTCAAACCCACCCTCCAACACCTTGGTGACCAAATGCATGCTTTTCAGCACCCTGAACAAAGCCCCTGACAATAGACTCAGCTTCAGGACATGTTTCTGAATAAAAACCGATTTTGAGTTGGCCTTGACAAAAGACCATCGTCAAAAATAATAGTAATAAACACAGCAAGGTCGTTGAATGACTATTATAGGAGACCACCATAAAGAAAAACAAGAAGATGATGGGAGAGTGTGAGTGAGTACTGAAGGTAAATATAGCGACGATAAAATAAATTGAGTTAATAGCTGATGCACCTCAGCCGTTGACAGTTCTGAGGATTGCAATGCAATGTGTCAATTGAATTGCATGCACTTTGTGTCACCGTCTCAACGATTTTTACAAATTTATAATTATATTTTTATTATCTGAGCTGGATGTGTTGTTACGCAGACAATAGTGTTTTTTTCGAGATCGGTCCAGAGTTAGGTGGCTCCGTGATGGGGATCAGAACACATATTTCTTTGATACCTCTATCAGACGTAGGCAATATCGTAACATTATATTAGCCCTCTCGATTAATGGGATTCTCTCGGAGGATCGGCCTACCATTAGGGATCATATCATCATTTATTATTCTGACCTCTTTTCCTCGGAATTTTCTCGAGTTTCAGAGAGATTTATCTATTGTAAATGATGTGATTCCTTCCTTCCTTGGTGACTGCCGCAGAGAACGCTTTCTTGACTAGCGTTCCATTTGCAGATGATATTCATGTTACGATCTTTGCTATGGATGGTGCTTCTGTCTATGGGCTAGATGGGTTTTCTGGTAGATTTTATCAGAGATGTTGGGATGTTGTAGGTAGTGACGTGGTCTTCACTGTTCAGGATTTTTTCATCACTGGAGTTATTTTCTCGGGTCTCAATTCCAACTTTATTGTTCTTTTTCCGAAGCTGAAGGACTCAATTTCAATTGATCAGTTTTGGCCGATTGTGCTTAGTGACTTTCTGTTCAAAATCTCTTCGAAGATTTTGGCTGATCGTTTAGCTCGAGTTACGGAAATGATTATTTCTCCTTAGCAGTTCCGATTTGTTCGAGACCAGTATATCGATGATTGTATTGCTTTGGCTTCTGATTGTGTGAATATGTTGCCGAGGAATTGTTATGGGGGTAACTTGGCCATAACGATTGATATTTGCAAGGTTTTTGACACCCTGAATTGGTCTTTTCTTTGCTGAGTGCTTCATGCTTTTGGGTTTTCTTCTATTTTGTGGATTGGATAGACGGCATTCTCCATTTGTCTACACTTTTGGTTCATTTAAATGGGGTCCCATAAGGTTATTTTCGTTGCTCTTGAGGGGTTCTTTAGATAGATCCACTCTCTCCGATTTTGTTTGGCATTGCTGAGGACTTCTTTAGTAGATTATTGACGAGGATGGTGGGCTCTTCTCAGATTTTGTCGATTTCTTCCCCAATGGGTTTTTTTGGCTCCAATTCATTTGCTCAATGCATATGATGTTCTAATCTTTTGCAGAGGCACTCAAAAGAATATGAAGAATATTATGGGTGCTTTTAGGGATTACGGTGATATTTCAGGGCAGTTGGTTAATTGGGGTTAGTCCTCCATTTATTTCGGATATTCAGTCTACCCTTCTCGGATTGGTAGTTTGTAGTCTCTAGTTGGTATGCAGATTGGGCAACTTCCGTTCTCTTATTTGGGAGTTCCTTTGTTTCGGGGTAAGCCTCGAAAGGTGGTGTTACTGCCTATTGCGGATAATATATTGTGTAAATATGCTAAATGGAAGGGCAAGCCCCTCTCTTTAGCCATTTGTGCTACTTTGTTCAGGATCGGTCATCACCGGTTCATTTGTGCACTCGTTCATAGGTGGCATTATTCTTTACTCTCGCTGATTATCTGCAAGTTGAGGAACTTTTTGTGGATTGGTTCTTCTCTTCTCATTCTCCAATGTGTTGAATCCGTGCTCATTGAATGTGGGTTTTTGTGTTGGTTGAAAATGATGTGAAATGAATGGTATATAAGTGATTTTGGTGAGGAAATTGGGTAGGAAAAAGGTGGAGGATGGGTTTGGATGTGTGGAAGAGAATTCCTAGATCTAGATGATGTAAGGGCCTGAAAAGAAGACTGTGTTGGCATGTGTGTGAAATCAAAAAAGTATATATATATATATAGTGTTTAAAAAAATAGATCTGAAAAGTGCGGAGTCATCAGAATCTACGCAACTTTGCTACCTGAACATTTTCGGGTAAATACCCATGAAGTGACCAGCGTAGTTTGATTTGGAGTTTATGTCTTCTCAGTTCGAGGGTAGGGACTCGCGAACTGCCCGCAATCTAGGCACTTTGAGCTGAAATCTAGTTATCTGTTCGTGGAGGGCTTCGCATGTGTGGACCAGCGAACTCGGTCTTTTGAGGTGACTTCGCGGGTAACATTGCATAGATAGGGACCTGTGCAATACCCGCGAACTGGGCACTGACTTTCTTCTGGAGGAATTCGACTTTCAGCCTGCGAGTGACTTTGCTGGTGTGGACTAGCGAATTTCCTTCATGAAATTTCAGAATTGCATGGGTAGGGACCCGCGAAGTCTCACCCGCGAAGTCTCACCCGCGAATTGTGCTTCTTCCTTGAAATTCTGCCCTTATTCTGCACCCGAAAACTCCAGCTTGAACCTCCTTAGCTGAAATATATTGTTTGCCTGCATTAACTGAAATAGAGTCATTAGACATAAAAGCTACTCAGAAACAAGCCAAATGATGTGGAATTGAATGCCAAAATGTAAGTCAATTTTGGCACAACCAATCAATCCCCTATATTGAATCTCCACCAACATCCATGAAGATCTCCATGGAAGGAGATCTTCCCCCTCCACGAAGGGAGGAGATGCAATGGGGAGGCTCTGACCTTCCTCAGCCTCAAACGGATGGGCAAGAAGGGGAGGGTGTTGTTCGCGAAATTGTGCGATCATGGATTCGCGAACATGGGAGACACCTCCCCCATTCGCGGCTGAGGGAGGCCGGAGTCTCCCCGTCGTGAACTGAGAGAGGCAATACATGCCCCTCTATGTCTCCTCCTTCCGTAGCAGAGGATGTCCTTCTATGAAGATCTCTATTTATGTAGGTGGGTATCCAATCTCCAAATTTAATTTCCACCGTCCATCAATCTTTTTTGTTTTGTTTTTATCTCCACCAAAGATGGGTGGTGAAGATCTATTATTTTTTTTAAAAAGTTTTTTTTTTAAATAAAATTTTCATTTATATTTTATTTATTTTTAATTTGATCTCAACTTGTCATCTTGGTCAAAGATGGATAATGGAGATCTTATTTTTTTATTTTAATTTTATTAAACTATGGATAAATGATGATATTACCCTGAAATGTATTATACATAATGGTCAAGCATGATCAAATCCTAATAGCAGAGGATGTGAATATCAATTAATGATAAAGTTGTTTTCAAGTATAAAAGTGCAAAATCTCACAAGAGTTTGGTGCAATTAGCTCAGTCTTGAGTATTAGCGGCGGCTCAACAGATTTTGAGGCCCTAAGGGAGGAAAAAAAACCCCAATTATATATATAAAATAAAAAATAAAAATTAACTTTTCGTGTTTTTTATTAACAAACCGATCCATTGCTCCCTTTTGAGATTCAATCAATTCATCTGTTTTTCTTTTGACGTTTCTGAAAACTAGACTCAGATTTTATTGCAGACATATTTATATAAAATATAATTAAAGCTAATATATATTTAAAGATAAAACAATTTATAACTAAAAAAATAAAAATAAAAAACGATTAAACTTGATTACTCCAACTAAATTGTAATTATAATTTGTAATAAATAAACAATACAATTAGTAAGTAGTAACCAAATGAAAATTAACCACTTGATTTATCGGACAATTAGAAAAATTAAAATAAAAACTAAATTTTTAAATTTGAATTTTACCTTTTGTAATCTCTTCGGCTTTTCTTAAAGATAAAGATAAATAGATAATAAAAATAATATATTTAAAGAATGATTGCAGAGATTTAATTTGTAAGCTGTAAGAACAAAAGCTTTTGACAAAAAAAAGTTATAGTTCTGGTGATGTATTTGATTGTCGTAGATAAATGGATATTTTTTTAACATATATAGATAATTTTTAAACGATAAAAAAATGGGATGAAGTTTAAGGTTTTTTTGAATAATAAAAATGCTTTTTTAAAGGAATAATAAAAACGCTTAAAAATAGAATATTGAGTGATAATAATGATTTTCAACGATTATTTATTTAATAAATAATTTATAATATTAAATAATTTATAATATTATTTATATTATCCTATTTTTTAGGTTTAAAAAATTTCATATTTTCTAAACAGTAATACTAATAGAAGAAAAAGAGATCCCTCAATATATCTAACTTATTTTTTTTAATAATATTATCAAGATTTATCATGAATGTCCTATCTAAATTTTTACCTTTTTTAAGACTCTAAACTCATATTTTGATTGCTTTATCCGATAGCCGGCACCGTATAAATATTCTATAAATCTAAACCGTACCTATTTTTTAAAAATTTACCCCATAATAATATGACGCGGCTCATTGCTCCGAGTGGCTATTCAAGTTGTATCACATTTGCATCATAAAAAAAAAGAAAAAAATCCCCATCGTAAACGATTAAAAATATTGGACCACACTTAAAAATATTGGACCACAAACAACGCAGGCAGCCAATATAAAATATAATTGAATAAAGATAAAAGGAAAATCAAAAAAGTCAAATAATGGCAGCTCCAAAAGCTCACGCATTTCTAAATTGACCGAGAAACTTCACCTTCATCACCGCCTCCGTCGTCCACGAAGGAATGCCTCCACCTCCGCATCTCATAACAAAATCCTTGCCGCTGAGGATTTCGCCGGAATTGCCCTCCTCACTTTAATCGGCGTAATTTGTTTGTTTGTTTGTTTTTTAATTCTATTTTTCTTCGATTTGCTCTCTCCTCAATCTTATTTTGGGTTAATTTTTCTACTTAATAAAGGCGGAGGCGGAGATGAAGTTTAAGGATAAGTGGCTTGTTTGCGTTTCGTTCTGGCATTTCTGAACAGTTGAGCTTCTCTATTTTTTCTCCGTTTTCTTTCTATTTTGATTCACTGTATCATATTTTTTCAACTTTATTTATTTTATTGGTGTTGCAGGACGGACAAACCGATCTGGAACTCTGTGAGTACCTTTTAACGACGTCGTTTTTTGTACTTTGTCCCTACATATCTTTTCACTTTTATGTAGTATATTCTCTTTTTTGATAAATTGCTCTAGTTTGATTCCGCATGAATTTAAATTAATTCAACTTTAAAATATTACAAAAAAATAAAATAAATTTAATGTACTGTAGCAATTTGTTAATTTAAAAAAATAATAATTTATATGCTTATTTTAGGACCTCAGGCAATATCTTTGTTTATTGTGGCATTGAATTTTTATACTAGTGTGTATTTTGATGTATTTATAAACTATTAGTGAAGGACTTTGTAAAACAATGAAATACTATTAGGTACTATTTTTCTTCTTCTTTTCATACAAAACTCGAATTTTATGGACCAAAGGGCTGCTAGGCTTACTCATGTGTTTGTTAAACTTCTTTCTTGGCACAAACTATATTGAAATAGTGTTTCAGTATCTCTTTTTTAGTACTGTAACATTCCTTATCATTTGTTTCTAAATTTCTCATATCATTGTTTTGATACTTTGCTTATCAGATTTTGTATGATAAACTTTGGAAGTCTTTATGGTAAATTGAATTTTAATTGCATTTAGACAGAGCCATAGTGCCGAATTACTAGGTTATGCATTTCTTACTAATTGAATATGTGAAACATTAAGCCAACCTTAGTTTTGTTCCTTTTTCTTTTTTCAACAGGAAAAGAAACTTCTCTTGGAAAGAAATGGACCTCATGTTGCTAGGATATCAGTATTTGAGGTGCGCAGTAAGTTTAAATTTTTTGTTACAAATTTATTTCATTCTTCATCTCAATGCACTTTCGTAAATTAATTAACAAGCCACTGTTTTGGCCTTTGGGCCAATGAGATGATTCAACCCCAATTTCAGAAGTTTGTTTTAATACTGAGGTTTTATTGATTTTATAATTATCTTTTGCCTTTGAATCATCAATGAAGACTAAAACAGTCGTAGAGAGGAATAATCACCCAATAAATAATAAGATTTTTAAGAATATTTGTTTGAAATTGCAACTTTACATGTCTTCATATTACAATTGTTTCGAAGAAACGCTATCACGTTCTTCATATTTCAATTGTCTAAAGAAACACTATCAGTTGTAATTAACTAATCAACAAATTTAAAGCTTCTTTGTCATTCATATTTCTAAGGAAATTAAGAGTCCATTCTTCTTGAGAAGATGGAACCATCATGCTAGCTACAGAGACACTATAGAAAGAAGTTAAGTTTATAAGGACGTGGAAATTAAAGGAAAATGGATTGTCCCTATCCTTGCTTCCTTCTAAATCCTTATTTTCTCGACATAACCTTAAAAAAACTCACAATAAAAAGGAAATAAGCTACCGCTGTAAGAAATAAAAGGTCAATTTCACATCCCACATCACTTGCAAGTGAGACCTCGGATTAGCATATAAGTTGTGGATTCTCTTAACTAAGTAGACACATTTTAGACTTATGGATAAAGGGCATTTGTGAAGCCTAAAGCGAATGATATGCATTTGTTAGACTTGTGTTGTGATACATTGCATTAGAGTCAAGTTCGATATGGGTGTGGATTTTGATTGTTATTGACCCTCTTGAAGATGCCGGGTCCTAAAGTGTGACATCGTGTCACACTATCACATCACAACAAGTTTGAACCTAAACTATTATATAAGCCTTGAATTTCCTTAATTAAGTAGATACATTTTGAGCTCATGGATGAGTGGTGCTTGAGTGAAGCCCGCTTGGAGCAAATCTGTGAGGTGAAGGGTACTTACATGAAGTCCAAAATGGATAGTGACGAGAGCCTCTAACACCAATCTCTTAAAGCGAATGAGCAACCTACTCCAAAGGAAATCTCCAGAACACTTGCTTGGATCTTGCTTCATATGGTTGAATAAATTAAGCCTTTTGTGATCTTGCTTCTCTTGGATGACAATCTGGCCAATATGTGCAACTACAGGCATCTTCAACATTTTCTAAGCAATTGCAAGTGGATTCAGCCTTGTCTTTATCTCCTTCATATCTTTTACACTTCTGAATTGAGCTCCCTTCAATTTGTCATCTTTCTCATATGAAGACCTCTTGAATTTATAATAAAACTTTAGTTTATAAGAGAGATTTAACCATGATTATATTAAGCGATGCAACATAGGTTATAAAGAGATTTCAACATACAAAATCCAATCATTCTAGGTAATGGATTTTGATTAGTGTTGTGAGCAATTACTAGATTAGCTACAGTAGGATCTTTTATTGTTGTACAAGAGGTCTAAGGTTCAAACTTGGGTGGGAGGGATTTGGGTTATTTATTGTGATAAAAAGAAATTAAATAAAAAAAATTTGATCAGTATTGCTTCACCTTTGATTTTCTCTCTGCAACAAAGCCCTATGGCCTATACTAGGTTTAAGAAGGGAACAGTACATTGAAAACATACAGCTGCTGTAATGCTAACACAACACCTCATTTATTAGTCACTCACTGAAATATGTTCACATCTGAGAGAGAATTTTTGTGTTTGTATCAAAAGTTATGATTATTGTAGAATAATTTCTATTTAGTTTTGAATGCTTCATCAAATGTTTTATATATTGCAGACTAATAGACTGTTGAAGAATAATCTTCTAGGATATTGTGAGATTGATATGGTCGAATGTCTAGCAAAGGTTAGTGACTCAATCATTGATTTTACTAAATAAATCTTATGTAATATATAAGTGCATACAATTTGGGATTCTTGAAATGGTGGAAACATCAAAAGTCCTACCTTTGTCTATGTATGTGTGTACATGCGCACAAATCACAAGGAGACAGGGCATAGAATGTCTCATCTTTTTGTTGGTGTCTTTAATGTCAGTGATAGAAGCTTTTATAGTTTTAAATGGGAATTTTTGGTGGAATCAATAGTCAATGTATGAAATGTGGCTTTGTGCTATTTAAGGGAGTGTTTAATCATAGATTGGTTGATATTCGCATGTAAAAATTAAGATTTTTTTTATGAATTCATGTTCTTTGTAATAAAAATCACTTTTTTTTGGCACATACTGGCTCTTTCATAGGATTTTTGAACTGGATTGGTAAAGGTTTGATATTTTTTTCATTTTATTTAATTATCTCTTTGTATACACCCCTTGTATACAATGTTGTACCCCCCTGTCTTTTCTTTAAGTTTCCACATTAATGCATTATTAGAAAAAATTGTAACAAATATTTTTGTTTCTTTTGGAAACATTACCATCAATAAAATACTTGCTGGTTATTTAAACATGAATCAAGCATGGTTAACTATTTATAGTTTGTGTTCAGATTTGACTTCTCATTTTATTCTTGGTAAATATTTGCTTGTTGATGTCTATATTTCCCTTTAGCAGGATTCGGATTCAGAATTTGAGGTAGTTGATTTGTTAGATCCGGCATCATGTGACACAGTTGTTGGCACCATTTCTCTTTCATGTTCTGTTGAGGTAAGAAAGATATATTCTATTGGTTGATGTGGACTATATTTCATTTTTAACAAAAAATTGAATTTATTGGCAGGATCCAATTGAAATAGAGAAAAGTTTTGCAAAACGCATTTTATCTATTGTGGTAGGTTTTAAATATTCTTCCATTTTCTTCCAACAGATTATCATGCCAACTCATTATCAATCTCTTTCCCTCTTTTGGGATACAACGAATACACTTTAGTTGGAACATTGATTAGAGAATGAATTAGAAACTTATTTTAGATTTCAGTTCAATCATGAACTTCATAGCTGTGAGATTAAGTTGGATATTTTTAATAAAGTATTGCTTTGTATGTTTTTTGCTAGATCAGAACTTATAGGCATTTAAGTACTGTTTTAAGGTTGAGGGGTGTTCCAAAATTTTGATTTTAGGAAAAAAATTTTCCAAGGTTCATGTTTGATCATTTTTTCTGTTTTTAGTTTTTTTTTGTAGAGTATAATTGATAATTTGTACCCCGGAGGGACTGCTCATCCATCATTTTGTAATAGTCTCCTTTTCTTAATAGAGTCTTCAGTTACTTATAAAAAACTGAACAAAATGTTAGTGTCCGAGAATTTTCATGGGTAGACACGACCATTAGGGCGTAGGAGATTTAAGTTCCTTACCCATGATTGTTGTCCATCTTCTGAAGATTTAAATAGTTTTCTTTTGGTTCAATAGATTTGTATATATTTTATTGTTCCAAATGTGTTAATAATTTAGGGCTGGCCAAATCCCGGTCTAGACCCGGACCTGGTTTAGAGCTCAACTCGGATCAGACCCTCTTCAATAAAAGGGTCTAGATCCGCACCGGACCCTTTCTATGAACAGTGGGTCAGGGTTTACCCAACTAAGAATTTACCTGACCTGAATTTCGCCTGGACTCAAATCAGACCCAGGTCTAGATTCGCACTAGATCCTTTCTATAAACAGATGGTTTGGGTTTTTCCCAACCCATAATTGATCCAACTTTTTTTTTATACCCAAATGAATTAAACATATTTCCTCTTAAATATCCAAACCAATTAAACTATTGGTAGGTTTTACAACCCAAAGCAATTAAAATTCAACATTTTACAACCCAAAATACCACAAAGTCAAAATTAAAGCAACAGAGACAACAAAAAAATCATGCTGGTGCTAACGACTCTTTCTCATCTAGCATATACTTTTTCCACCGGAATGAGAACTAATAAAAAAATCAAGTAAAAAAAATAAAATAAAATTAGTGGTAACCAATATTATATATAAGTATAATTAATTTTGAAACTAATTCCAGAGGCCACATCAAGGGCTCTAGTGTTGTCCGGTGATATGTATTTAGCAGGTTGCCTGGTGTGCATGGGAGCATGGGAAGCACGAGCTGCATACCAAGGGCGATGGTTATCTAGTTAATTGCTTTAAGTCGTTAGTTTGTTATTGAATTGGTCAAATAAATTAGTAGTGGCAAGAGTGGTTGCTTGAAATTTTCCACAACTTCAGAATCCCACTTCTAAGTTAATCCCGATTTTCTAGAGTTATTTGTTTTGGTTAATTGTTATTTGTAAGGCCTATAAAAGGCCAGTTAGATTGCAATAAAAGGATATCGAAGATATATATCAGTATTTCCAACTCTTCTTCTCTTAACTACTTCTCTACTCTTCTTCTTCTCAAATTTCTATAAGTTCTAATTGTGTACCAATTAGTTCTTAACAAATAACAATTAACCAAAACAAATAACTCTAGAAAATAGGGATTAACTTAGAAGTTGTGGAGAATTTCAAGCAACCACTCTTGCCACTACTAATTTATTTGACCAATTCAATAACAAACTAACGACTTAAAGCAATTAACTAGATAACCATCACCCTTGGTATTCAGCTCGTGCTTCCCATGCTCCCATGCACACCAGATTTGTTAAGAACTAATTGGTACACAATTAGAACTAATAGAAATTTGAGAAGAAGAAGAGCAGAGAAGTAGTTAAGAGAAGAAGAGTTGGAAATACTGATATAAATCTTCGATATCCTTTTATTGCAATCCAACTGACCTTTTATAGGTCTTACAAATAACAATTAACCAAAACAAATAACTCTAGAAAATAGGGATTAACTTAGAAGTGGGATTCTG
Source organism: Dipteronia sinensis (assembly GCA_033220585.1). Taxonomy (NCBI): domain Eukaryota; kingdom Viridiplantae; phylum Streptophyta; class Magnoliopsida; order Sapindales; family Sapindaceae; genus Dipteronia; species Dipteronia sinensis. The sequence goes on along the minus strand of CM065638.1, from coordinate 3,304,738 downwards.
AAGTTGTGGAGAATTTCAAGCACCACTCTTGCCACTACTAATTTATTTGACCAATTCAATAACAAACTAACGACTTAAAGCAACTAACTAGATAACCATCACCCTTGGTATGTAGCTCGTGCTTCCCATGCTCCCATGCACACCGGGCAACCTGCTAAATACATATCATCCGGATGCAATCTCCTACAATGTGTCGATATGTACTAAAAAATCTACCCTAGCACTAAATGTGGACTCAAAAGCCATCGTAGACATGGGATGGGCCAAGATCTCTTTGCCAATTCAATAAAAAGCCAAACTTAATGCATAACCACTTTACAAATTTGATTAAAGCTTCATTAACTTAACCAAATACAAGCCAAAGCTTTTTAAATTTTCATTCTGAATAACCATATTACAAATTCAAAGGTATATAAATGAGAGCGGAGGTGAATGAGAGCGGGGGAATTGCGTTTTAGATTTGTAAAACCCTAATTTTTTTTGTGCGGGTTATTTTCGAGTCTAAAGTTTACCCGGATTTGGACCCATAATCGACCCGTGATTAATATTGGTTTGAAAATGTAAATTATATCTGGGTTTTTGGATGATGCAGTCCGGGTATATTACCTGGACTGCTGGACCGCATTGTGCGGGTACGATCTGGTTCTACTGGACCCGGTCCATTTTGCCAATCGTATAGGCGTTTATACTGTTTCCTAGAAAATCATACAGTTTTCCATCAATCTATAAGACTATAACAAAGATTTCCTTTGGGATCTGATTGGGTGATGTTACATTGCCTAAAGTAATGAGATGTGGAATAAACATTGTACTGGATACAAATTTACAAAAGATAAGGGTTTTCATTTTTATTTTATTTTTTTATTACAAGAAGGGATTTTTTTTCCTTTCTTTCTTGTGTTGGAATTGATTTCTACTATTGGAATATGTGAAGAAAAATTGATGTCATATGCTCATATCTAAATATACATTTAGTCCTCTAGGAGACTTTGCTTTTATTTTTAATATATGGATTTTCTCCATGTTTAACTATTTACGGCACCATCCAACCTTCAAGTTATCTATGACATTTTGACAATTGTACTTTTCATAGGATTATGATGACGATGGTTTGCTTTCATTTTCCGAGTTTTCTGACTTAATGCATTTGGCAATCAAGTGGCAGTGAACAAGGTATGGACTTTTGTTTACTTTTTGCACTCTAATGCTTTGAATATAGTCTTGCAATGTTTATATTATGGTGAAGTACTGGCTAATCGTATGATCTGATTTACAATAAGACCTCTTTGGGTTGTGGGATGTGATTTCAAATGTGTTTGTTTTATGCTTCAAAAAAAATGTTCGTTTTATAAATTTCTAAAATAACTCGATAATGTGTTATGTAAATTCAGTGATTTTTGGATTTGAAATCTATGGGTTGGATTTTGTGTTTTTCCTAGATACATACTTGAAATAAGTTTTTTATACAGTGAATTTGGTTTTGTGATTAAGCTGTAGTATCCAATCTATATGCTCCTTGTAGAAATCTGTTTTGTAAGCTTTTATAATTTTAAGTGTTATAATTCCTTGTTAATTCAGAAAAAGAAACTTTTTGAAACTGCTGACAAGAACAGCGACGGTGTTGTGAGCATGGATGAGTTGGCTTCCCTTCTTGCTCTTCAACAAGAGAAGTAATGATCATGTAAAATTGTAATCATTTAGGGGCCGTTTGGTATGGGGTAATGTTTAAATGGGAATAGGAATCTGACAACATTCTCATGTTTGTTACAAAGTTTGTATTTTTTGATTCTCAGGAAAGTGAATCCCATGGGAATCACATTACCATCCAAGGGGGTAATGTGAAACCCATCCCAACAGGTGGGTTTCATATTACCCTCCATCTGATTCCCACCATGAGACCCACCCTCATTAAAAAAAATAAAATTATTATTATTCTTTCTTTAATTATTTTCTTCTTCTTCGTTTTACTTTCTTCAACAAAAAAACTGGAAACAAAAACAATCTCAATCCAAATTCATCAATAATCAAAAACCCAAATTCATAATCATAATCATAATCCCAACAAACCCAGAATCCATCACCGCTACCGCTCGATAATTTCTCATTTCTGACCATCATCATCATCATATCATAATCATCCATTTTTGTTTTTTGGAATCAAAATAGAGAAAAAGTCGTTTGATTTTGAAGATTGATTGCATTTCACGATCTGGGTCGATGCTGGAATCTGAAAAGAACAACACCACCACCACCATTTCAACCACCAAACCCACCACCGTTGTTGCGCTGCCAAGTCGGCTTCAGCTTGCAATCGCTCGTTTACGATGCAAGGAGCAGCCGAAAATCAACTACGATTCGCTCAATCGCACCATGACCATCAACAAGTTCTACAATAGGATGGATTTTGTCATATCTGCCGGCATGTCCACCAAAGATAAGGTCAAGAAGTTCTGCAACTTCTTCAAAACATGTGAGGTCCGTCGCTGGGTTACAATGAGTACTGAGAACAACTTTTTTATTTTTAAATTAGTTTGATTTTTTTTTAGAATAAAGTAATTTGTAACTTGTTTTTTAAATTTCAAAATTATTTATTATATGATAAGTTTCATTTTTTTTTAAAAATATTATTATTTTTATGTAATTATGGAAAAAAATGATAAAAAAAACATTCAAAATTCATTCAAAAGATTAAAATTTTTTTTTTCCATGTACAACCAAACACTGTTACTTGATATTTCCAAGAATCCGACATAATATTCCCAAACACAACCAAACACATGTATATAGGTTTCCTAGGAATCATATTACAATGTTTAACTTTTCCAGATATCACATTATTTTGATTACCTCATACCAAATGGCCCCTTATTTTAAGTATGATTGTCATATTATTAGTTTTTGCTTATTAAAATCATTTAAGGTTCCAGCACCAAATTGTGGGGTGAGTGGCAAGACTTATGATTAAGGGTTCAAACCTTTTTGGGGCCATTTGGGATATATATCCTAGAAGTTCTTTGCCCTGTAAGTTGTAGGGTTTGACTTTTTTAGTCTCCAGCTTAGAGCCTAGTTAACAAAGAAAGGTTTGAGGATTTTTGGGCATGAAAAATGAAAAATGAAAAATAATAATAATGATGATGCAAACCTTAGAAGATGTCAGTGTAGAATATGATGCTTGCTTGCATTCTGCGTGTAAGCTGTGAGGTTAGAGCAAAGTTTCCCTTTTTTATCATAAAATTGTGTTTTTATTACCCTTTCGGTTAACAGATTACGTACTCTTAGTGTACGTTTCAGTGTTTTCAATAATATTTGCTCTTTATTTATATATTGCTGGGAACCACTTATTAATTGCTGCCCTGTTTGCGGTGAGATTCTTGAAGCTGCTGATAAGCTGAATACAATGATTCATTTGACTCTCTGTTTCAATGAAGGAACTGGTAACCAGGTTATGACCGGAGGGTTCTTAACTTATAACAAGCTTCATATGGGTGAGAACTTCTTAAACTTTTGCCTTCGAAATGCATCCCTTCTCATATATATATATATATATATATATATATATATTTTCCATTATGGTCATATTTCAATGTCATGTTTAAAATGCCAAGTTTGAATTTAATTTTGCTAGGTGGATGTTTAAGCAAAGTGAATGGGGCCATTTTTCATCGTATGATGTTGGTTTGAACTCTGGGTCTAGTGCTTCTCATATTCTGGTTTGTTCTCTTTCCTTCTTTTGTTGTTTCTTTATCTTCCATCTCGTTGCTCCTAGGGCTTAGTTCTTCAGTGCTTTTTTTTTTTCACATAGAGGGAATTTAATGTGTTTTTATATAATGATGGTGATTAACTGATTTGGTTATTAGTTTGGCTATTAATTGATTTATATTTTTCTTATTAACTATCAGATCTTTAATTTCATTTTTAATTGATCCGTGGCAATTTGTTATTAGGAATTTCAGTCATATTTTAGAATGATTGGAGTTGAAGTTAATTACCTGGGTATGAATGTTTTGTGGCTATCAATTATTAAGAAGGATGCTGAATTCTTTGGCAAATTCTATTGGATGGGAAGTTGGGCATTGGTTTTTGAAATTATGGGTCTTCTAAGAAATCTCTAGGGTACTTGAATATCAAATCCTTTGGGAGACAGGGAGAGGACTGAGAAAAGATTGGAAAGTTGGGAATAAGGTTTTTAAGTGGAAGAGGTAGAGTTATGCCATCTCGTTTTCCATTTAATTGTGTAGGGAGGAGAGTTTAGAAGATTGAGTGGTTTCTTTTGGGGAGACATTGGAGGTACAAGTGATTTTCCTCATCTAAGCTTTATCTCATCTTTATTTATTTATTATAGCTTTTAATTGATTGTTAATTAAACAATGATTTGAAAAGAAAGAAACCCTAATCACCCATTATTAATAATGTTGATGTGTCATAAGATCCTTAAAAACTTAGTAATGATTAGATGAGATTATGAGAAGAGGATTCAAATTTTATTTTGTTGAAGGTAAGAATGATCACTTGGTTACATAGGAGGTGGTTTCAACTTTCAACATCACAGGATATAGGAACCCCAGGGGATGGTCTTGGGGTAGAGGGGCGAGCTTTCAATCAAGAGGTCAAGGGCTAACCTCTTAGAGCCACCTACCTAGTTGTTGAAATTAATGGAAAAAATTGAAAATTTGCAAAGAAAAGATTAAAAAAAAAAAACAAAGAAAACACCAGTGGAGATCTTTACCACATTCAAGTGGAGCTGGAGGAGATCACCACCGCTGACAGAGGCGATCGTTGGATCTCCTCCAGAAAACCAGTGGAGGATGGGGCTATGAGGTTTCCTTGGCCATAACAGGCATGCTTTACTGCTTTAGTGGGTGATCAGGGAGCTAATTCTAAAGAAACAAAAGCCTTTGTTTTTTTTATTTTTATTTTTTATTTTGAAATAAAATATCTGTTTTTATGCATGAAAGAAAACTTGCAAAGAGAGAAACTATTGATTAGGTGGTTTCTTTGATAGACCAATCCTGACCACATGGTGGACCAAGCCTTAGTTCAAGCTTCTTTTCTTCTGGAGAACCCTTGTTTCTTTCCCCATCTTTCAGCACAAGCCATTCTCTTTGCTTAGGAATCAAATCCACTTATTGAGGACCAGCTTTCCATTCTTTGAAAAACCCTCCATGGGATAAGTTTTAGAAGCAAAGATTCAAATCAGTCCTCTCTTCTACTTCTAGAGCAAACATTATCAAGAACCTGGGCGAAATGAAATCCTTTTTTATTTATTTGTTTTGATGTTATTTTATTAGTAATCTTCTTCTACAGTTCTACCATTACTCTGATAGGTGGTGTAAATTAACTAGTAAATTACTAATTACCAGGAAAACACATGTAATTCAAATCAACTTGACGAAACTGTACTTTGATAGATGGTGTAAATTCACAACATCTTCGAGAGAAAAAAGAGAAATCAGAATATTTTTTGATAAATTGTTGAAGGAGAAAATGAAAATTGCAACGGAAATTTCTCAAGTTTAGCACATTTAGCAACTTAGCTTTGTGGTTATTAATTTTGTAAAAAAAAGCATATCATATGAAATCTCAAAAGTCTACTCAACAATAGCAAAATGCCATGCTTTTTGTTCTTGCACAATGGATAGCAAATATACATTGTGGAATTGTGCGATATCTGTTCTTCATTTTCACTTTAATAGAAAATATTTTTTTCTATCATTACTTTGATAAATGGTGTAAAATTACAGAGTTGGTATCGGTTTTCACATGCTCTACCCTAGTACTCAAGAATTAAAAAATAAGTTACATTATTCTTCTTTTGTAGACTTTCTAGAGAACATCTCACATTCGCAAACCATATATTGCAATGCTCTTGAAGCTAAGAAAATGACAGAATAATTCTTTGAGTTGAGATGAACCGAGAAAGCCGTTTATTCTTTGAAGGATTAAAATAAAGAATATAGGCATATATACTTGTGGAGTATTCAAAGTACAAAACCGTAACTTTCTTTTTCTTCATCTTTCTTGTCTTTTTGTTTATTTACTGCTCTTTCTCAAGCTTCAAATAGCAAAACCTTGACATAAAACCTATTGTTAACAACCGTAAACGGTCGAGAAATCAAAGAAGCACTTTTCCCGGTGTAGTGCAGTAGAACCAGGACCGGTCCCAGAAATTCTCAGTCCGTCAAGAATCGTTCCGGTCTTGACACAATCAGGACTAGCGCAAGCCCACCTTTTCCACCAATATCGGTCCCCAGTCAGTATTGGGATTCTCAGTATCACCGGGGTTGATCACCGCGCTATGATGGTCTGGTCTCCTCGGTCATGTCCCTCGAAGTGGTCTACCTGGGCAGAAGGGGATCCCTAGGAAGGAAGAACTGCATAAGGAACCTAAACTACTCCAAGGGAACCAATATGCCCTAACATTGAAGAACATTCTAGAATTACCACCAAGAGCACCAGAGGACCAGTCAAGGGCTGATGCAAGCCTTAGGAGGTGAACTAGCTCGACCAAAGAAGAAACCCTAGCAGAAGGCAGTTGGTGGTTGGCATTAAATTTGCTCAGTTATCAAATGAGGTGAATGGTAAGGGTCAACGGCTCTGATCGCACTTCATCGCCTAGCACCGACGGCCAATGACGGTCCATCTTAGCCCTACCCAATGTCAACTCCTGCCATCACTAAAGAGGAACCTGAGTTCCAGCAGACAGAACGGATGCAAAGAGCTCCTAGGCAGAGAACGGAATTGGTGGAAGAAAGTGCCTATGCGGCGTGACAGACGCTGGCACTGCCCCCAGTGCTCCATATTTGTGAAAGCAACATCTTCAGCCAGCTCAAACGCCTTTCTGCTCATGGGCTTGCAATGAACCCACTAGTTCTTCAACAGACATCGTCTTCAGATCTTTTATTTCTTCTAGTGCCACAACTATAAAAGTAAACTTTGGATCCAATGATCTCAAAATTTTCTCTAAAATTCTCATGTTGATGAGAGTTTCTCCATTTCTTCTTAGCTGATTCGCAACGATTATAACTCGTGTATAGAACTCAGCAATGGATTCATTAGATTTCATCCGTAGGGATTCGAACTCACCTCGTAGAGTTTGAAGACAGATTCTTTTCACTTTGTCAGCACCTTTGTAGGTCTTGTGAAGAGTATCCCAGATTTCTTTCGACGACTTAGAGGATGCTATGATCTCGAATGTGACATCGTCTAGTGCTTGATAGATTATGGACTTTGCTTTACAATCTCTCTTTCGATCGGCTTTGAGAGTTGTTGTCTCAGCATCTGTCAATTCTCCTTCAGCTTCTTTGGAGGCAGGTTATGTGTATCCATCCTCCACAATGTCCATGACATCTTGGGAACATAGTAGAGCTCTCATTTGTATGCACCAATTGTCGTAGTTGTCTTTGGTGAGTTTCGGGATGACAATATGCACGTTTCCGTCAGCTATCGAGACTTGAAATGCTTAGAACACTAATCTAGAGTCTGAATTTGCAAAACCTGTGTGCACGGTTGCGTCCGGAATGGTCCAAAACCTTGGAAACCAGTCCGGGTTTGTCAAAAACCAATTTCAGAAGCGTACAAAACGAACGGTCAAACTTTTGGTAAAAAGTCAACGAAGATAACGGAATATTCCTTTGTGGACAGAATATTCCAGGCGTTAGAACGCCGTTAGTGACGTCAGCAGTGCGTCAGCACACGGGTCGGGAACTTGGTTGGACTTTGGGTAGGACCAAGTAGGCCTGATGGATCGGACTTCGGGTCGGATCCTGCAGAACGGTCGAGGAAGATGATTGGCGCGTGTTGGTGACGCGCGAGAGCTTTGGCTGCGCGTTGACGGCGCGTGCGTTCACCCGTAAAATTCAGTCGGCGCGTGTAGCTTCCCTGTAACTCCGATTTGGGTGCCGTTTTCACTGTTTCACTCCTTTCGGTGAGTAGAAGACACTGGTATGCTCAAAAAACAATTTTGAGCACTTTTATTTTTGGGCCAATTCTGTTTGGCCTCTGTTTTTTCGAATTTCTGGCTCTCCTGGGTTCTGATACCACTATTGGTGGGATGGTATGGCTGAGGTCATTTGTGGTGCACCTGTGAGAGAGATTTCGAGCACTCAACAGAAGGAGAGACTTCAAACTCTTTTATTTCTCTCTATATTTTCTTACACCACTCCACACTTTTACAATACAATCTTCATCCCTTTATATACGGAAATGAGATGAGAAAAATACAAACAAAAAAATTTCAAACAATGAAATAAAGTCAAAGATGAGCTTTAATTGTTTGGTGGTGGTAGTTGGGAGGTTGGCAGGAGGTGGCAGCTGGACGGTGGCAGCTAGAAGTCAAGTTTAGTGGCTGCTGGACGGTGGATGTCTGGAAGTCAAGTTTAATTTTCAACAGGTTTACAGTCACTTGATTGTTTGTTTGTTGCCGATGAAGATTCAAGTCATCAACATATATGCATGCATATAACAAGCTTCCGTCAGTCTCCTTCTTTATGTATAGTGCATACTCATACAGACATTTCTCAAATCCGCTCTCTTGGACGTAATCATCAATCCTCATGTTCAATGCACGAGGTGCTTGCTTCGAACCATATAGAGTTTTCTTTAGTCTGCACATTTTATCTACTCTGCCTTTCTTCACATATCCAAGTGGTTGTTCCACATAGATTTCTTCTTCACGAAAGCTATTCAGGAATGCTGACTTTACGTCAAGTTGGTAAATTTTTCTGGCTGCCAATGATATCAGCAATCTGATGGTTTCCTAGTCTAGCAACTAGGGCAAAAACTTCTCTGTAATCAACTTCTTCCTTTTGTTTATAGCCTTTTGCTATAAGTCTTGCCTTGTATCTCTAGAGTTCTTCTTTCGCATCTCTTTTGGTCTTATAAACCCATTCCAGACATCCATCGTCCAGTAACCAGTAAGCTTGACTTTCAGCTGCCACCAATCAGTTGCCACCTCCTGTCAAGCTCCCAACTACCACCACCACCACCACCAAACAATTGAAGCTTATCTTTGACTTTGTTTCATTGTTTGAATTTATTTTGTTTGTGTTTTTCTCATCTCATTACCCTATATAACGGGTTGAAGATTGTGTTGTAAAATGTGTGGAGTGATGTAAGAAAATATTGAGAGAAAGAGAGTTTAGAGTTTCTCCTTCTTTCAGTGTTGGAAATCTCTCTCAGAGGTGTACCACAAGTGACCTCAAGCTTACCTTCCCACCAACAGTGGTATCAGAGCCCCAGGAGAGCAAGAAATTCGAAAAAACAGAGGCCAAAACAGAATTGGCCCAGAAATAAAAGTGTTCAAAATTATTTTTTGAGCATACCAGTGTCTTCTACTCACTGAAAGGAGTGCAACGGTGAAAACGGCACACAAATCGGAGTTACAGGGAAGCTACAAGCGCTGACTGAATTTCACGGGTGAACGCACGAGCCGTCAACGTGCAACCAGATCTCCCGCGCGTCACCAACACGCGACGATCATCTTCCTCGCCTGCTTTGCAGGATCCGACCCGAAGTCCGATCCATCAGGCATACCTGGTCCGACCCGAAGTCCGACCCGCATCTAACCCAATTCCCGACCCGTGTGCTGACACGCTGCTGACGTCACTAACGGCGTTATAACGCCTGGAATATTCCGTCCACAGAGGAATATTCCGTTACATTGGTTGACTTTTTGCCAAAAGTTTGACCGTTTGTTTCGGACGCTTCCGAACTCCGTTTTTTGACAAGCCCGAACTGGTTACCAAGGTTTTGGACCGTTCCAGATGCAAGCGTGCACTCAGGTTTTGCAAATTCAGACTCCAGATTAGTGTTCTAAGTATTTCAAGTCTTGATGGCCAACAAAAACGCGCATATTGTCATCCCGAAACTCACCAAAGACAACTACTACAATTGGTGCATACAAATGAGAGCTTTACTAGGTTCTCAAGATGTCATGGACATTGTGGAGGATGGATACACATAACCTGCCTCCAAAGAAGCTGAAGGAGAATTGACAGATGCTAAGACAACAACTCTCAAAGCCGATCGAAAGAGAGATTGTAAAGCAAAGTCCATAATCTATCAGGGTGCGTTTGGTACGGGGACGGCACTGGACAAGACAGGACAGGACATGACATGACAGTTGTTCCATGAGGTGTTTGGAATGTATGGGACATGACTGTGGATTGTACTGTTATACGTTCGGTATGGCTGAGACATGACAAGACAAGAGATTCAAATGACCAGAGTGCCCTCTTTATTTTGTCTAATATTAAACAATATATATTAAACAATTTTTATATATCGTATTTAACAATATTAAATAAATATTGTAATTGAAATATATTATAATATTTAACAAAAACAAAAGGGTTCAAATGACCTCTTGTTTTCAATTACAATATTATTATATTTTACACAAATAGTAATATTGTAATTGAAATATATTATAATTATTTAATAATATTATATAATAATATGATATATTATCTCATTATATATAATAATATATAAGATATATATATATAATATTAAATATTTGTACATATAAAAAATACAATATTATATATATTATAATATATGTATATATATTAATAATAAATATTGTATATTATATATATGTATCCTATATATATAATAATATAATATATATGATATATATTATTAAAATATATATAATATATATTAATATATATATATATATAATATTAATATGTTATATATAATTTATATAATTATAATATGATATAGTATATATTATTAAATATGATATAGTATATATTATTAAATATTATTATATATATATATTATATTTTTTATATATAATAATATTTAATAATATATACTATATCATATTTAATAATATATACTATATTATATTATATATGTAATTATAATATTTATATATTATTAAATATTAATATATATATATATTAATATATATAATATATTATATAAATATATATTATATATTATTATATATAATTTTATAATATTAATATTATTAAATATTAATATATATAATTTTATAATATATTATATATTATTATATATAATTTTATAATATATATATATATTATATGTAATTATAATATATTTAATAATATATATATTATTATATATTAATATATATAATTTTATAATATATATATATTATATGTAATTATAATATATATATATATATAATATAATATATTGGATATGTTTGTAATTATTTAAACATTTAAAGGGTAAATTGGTCTTTTTGACACTTGTCCCATGCTATGGGATAAGTTGTCCTAGGCTCTTGGGTGGGACAATTTTTTGTGATTTTTGTCCCCCCTTGTCCCGTCCTGTCCCATGCTAAGGTCGCGCCAAATGTGGGACAAGTTGTCCTAGGGTCTTGGGTGGGACAATTTTTTGTGATTTTTGTCCCCCCTTGTCCCGTCCTGTCCCATGCTAAGGTCGCGCCAAATGTGGGACAAGAACAAGTTGTCCCACCTTATCCCATCCCGTCCTGCATACCAAACGCACCCTCAAGGACTAGACGATGCCACATTCGAGATCATAGCATCCTCTAAGTCGTTGAAAGAAATCTGGGATACTCTTCACAAGACCTACAAAGGTGCTGACAAAGTGAAAATAATCTGTCTTCAAACTCTACGAGGTGAGTTCGAATCCCTACGGATGAAATCTAATGAATCCATTGCTGAGTTCTATACACGAGTTATGGTCGTTGCGAATCAGCTAAGAAGAAATGGAGAAACTCTCATCAACATGAGAATTTCAGAGAAATTTTGAGATCATTGGATCCAAAGTTTGCTTTTATAGTTGTGGCACTAGAAGAAATAAAAGATCTGGAGACGATGTCTGTCGAAGAATTAGTGGGTTCATTGCAAGCCCATGAGCAGAAAGTGACAAGAAGAAGTGACGACAAAGTATTGGAGCAAGATCTTCAGTTAAAGTTCTTCCTAAATGAAAAAAGATACGAGCAAGGGGGAACCTCACAACAAGGAAGAGAACGAGGTAGAGGATCTCGTGTAAGAGGTTCTGGAAATGCCGAAACCAACGGCAGAGGCAGAGGAGGAAGAGACATAAATAGAGGAGGACGGACAACAGAACTATGTCCCACGAGGAAGAGGATGTGGAAGAAGAGGCGGCTACAAAAACCGTCCGAATGTTAACAAAAGAAATGTTCAATGCTATAACTACCACAAATATGACCACTATAGCAACGAGTGCAGAGGTAACCCTATTGAGGTAAACGAAATTTCCAACTTTGCAGAAAAAGAGCAAGTTGAAGGAGAATCGTTAATGTTGATGGCACATAACTCAACATATCAAAACCAAAATGTTTGGTTTCTTGATTCTAGAGCCAGCAACCATATAACTGGCAGAAAAGACTTATTCACTGAACTTGAAGAGAAAGTTCATGGAGAAATCTCATCGGCGATTTCTCAAAAATCCCTGTCCAAAGAAGTGGAGATGTTATGATCAAGCAGAAGAATAGAGATCATGCATTCATCTCCAATGTCTATTATGTTCTAGACACGAGGACAAATATCCTAAGTCTCGGACAACTCATAGAGAAAGGTTATCATATTAGCCTTCAAAATATACAACTCACCATTGCAGATGTTCGAGGAAAGCTGGTTACTCGAGTCCAGATGACGAAGAACATGATGTTTCCTCTCACAATTCATCATGATACGCCAAGGTGTTTGATAGCCATCATCAATGACAAAGATTGGTTGTGGCATCTAAGGTATGGACATCTCAACTTTGAAAGTTTAAAGCAACTAGGAAGTAGGAAGATGGTGAAAGGATTGCCAAATATCCATCACCCAAATGAGATGTGTGAAAGCTGTGTTCTCAGTAAACAACACAGAAATAGCTTCGGAAATGAGGCAAATTGGAAAGCAACTATGCCACTTGAGCTCGTTCACACAGATGTGTTTGGTCCATTGACGCCAATATCAAATGGACAGAATCAATACTTCCTTACCTTCATTGACGACTACAGTAGGAAGACTTGGGTCTATTTCCTAAGAAAGAAGTCTGAAATGTCTGGTCACCACACAGAGTTCAAAACTCTTGTGGAGAAGCAAAGTGACTATTACATCAAAACACTGAGATCAGATCAAGGTGGAGAATACACTGCAGGTGCTTTCCAGGAATTCCTTAAGCAATAAGGAATCAGACATCAGTTTACACCAGCTTATACTATTTAGTTAAATGGTGTAGCTGAAAGGAAGAATCGAACAATCCTTAACATGATCAGAAGCATGTTAAAGGATAAAAACATGCCCCAAAGCTTTTGGGCTGAAGCAGTTTTGTGTGCGGTATATCTACTAAAGAGATGTCCTACAAAGAGTCTTGATACAAAGACATAGCAAGAAGCATGGAGTACTCACAAACCAAATGTGAGTCACCTCAGAGTTTTTGGCTCCATTGCCTACATCAAGGTCCTAGAAGCGAGAAGAACCAAGCGGAAGAACCAAGCGAGAAGATAAAGGTGAAAGATGTATCCTTGTTGGGTACGGTGACAGAACTATGGGTTACCAGCTATACAACCCTGTCACCAAGAAAGTGATCTTCAGCAGGGATGTCATTTTTGAAGAAAATGAATCCTGGAATTGGGATTAGACCAAAGCTTCTAGAAGTGCAGAGTTGATACCTGCAGAAAAGACAAGAGGAGTGGCTGCAGAGCCACAAATAACCAGTGATCAGCAGACACCTGAACGTGGTTCCCATTCACCACAAATGTATGATACTCCATTACCAATTGATCGTGACTTTTCACATATGAGGCCTAGTGCAACACTTAGCCTAGAAGATCTGTATGAAAATACATAACAGGTGGAAGAAGATATTACTATGTATTGTTTGTTGATGACAAGTGATATAGTTAGCTTTGAAGAGGCTAACCAAAAGGAAAATTGGAGAAGTGCAATGGATGAGGAGATTCGATCCATTGAAAAGAACAAGACATGGGAGTTGACTACTCTCCCAAAAGGCCGGAAAACTATCGGCGTGAAATTGATCTACAAGATCAAAAGAGATGCGAAAGGAAAAGTTCAGAGATACAAGGCAAGACTTGTAGCAAAAGGCTATAACCAAAAGGAAGGAGTTGATTACGGAGAAGCCTTTGCCCTAGTTGCCAGACTAGAAACCATCAGATTGCTGATATCATTGGCAGTGCAGAAAAGTTGGAAAATTTACCAACTTGACGTAAAGTCAGCATTCCTGAATGGCTTTCTTGAAGAAGAAATCTATGTGGAACAACCACCTGGATATGTGAAGAAAGGCAGAGAAGATAAAGTGTGCAGACTGAAGAAAGCCCTATATGGTTTGAAGCAAGCACCTCGTGCATGGAACATGAGGATTGATGATTACTTCCAAGATAGCGGATTTGAGAAATGTCCGTATGAGCGTGCACTATACATGAAGAAGGAGACTGACGGAAGCTTGTTATATGCATGCCTATATGTTGATGACTTGATCTTCACCGGCAACAATCCAGCCATATTTGAAGATTTCAAGCGGAGAATGGTGAAAGAATTTGAGATGACTGACATTGGTCTAATGGCTCCCTTTCTCGGCATTGAAGTTGTGCAAAGCGAAAAAGGTATGTTAATCTCTCAAAGTATCTTTGCAAAAGAAATTCTGAAAAGATTTGGTATGGAAAAATGTAATCCTGTCACAACTCCAGTAGAAACAGGAATAGAGTTAAGAAAGAATGAAAGAGGAGATGTTGATCCAACCTACTTCAAGAGCTTGGTTGGAAGCCTGAGATACTTGACGTGTACCAGACTAGATATATTCTATGGAGTTGGACTAGTCAGCAGATACATGGAGATTCCTGACCAGTCTCATCTGAATACAGCAAAGAGGATACTCCGGTACATAAAAGGTACTGTTGATGATGGTATATTGTATACCAAAAGTGAATATTACAGGTTGATTGACTATTCAGATAGTGATTGGGGAAGAGATCTGGATGAACGTAAAAGCACGACAGGTTTAACGTTTTTTATGGGAGATGCAGCGTTCATATGGTCATGCAAAAAGCAAGCCATTGTGACACTGTCATCATGTGAAGCTGAGGACGTTGCTGCTTGGTCAGCTGTTTGTCATGGTATCTGGATCAGGAATGTGTTGCAGTACTTGAGATTTCCACAAGTAAATCCCACAGAAGTCTACATCGACAATCGGTCAGCGATTGCGCTAGCAACGAATACAGTATTCCATGAAGGAAGCAAACATATTGATACGAGGTATCAATTCATCAGAGAGCATGTGAAGGATAAAGAGGTGGAACTAGTCTCTTGCGGGACATTTGATCAAGCTGCTGATATTTTCACCAAGCCTCTTAAACATGATGTGTTTTCAAGGCTAAAGACAATGCTCGGTATGGCAAAGCATGGAGAGTCAAGTTTAAGGGGGGATGTTGAAAATTAAACTCGACTTCCAGACATCCACCGTCCAGCAGCCACTAAGCTTGACTTCCAGCTACCACCATCCAGCTGCCACCTCATGCCAACCTCCCAACTACCACCACCAAACAATTGAAGTTTATCTTTGACTTTGTTTTATTGTTTGAATTTATTTTGTTTGTGTTTTTCTCATCTCATTTCCCTATATAAAGGGATGAAGGTTGTGTTGTAAAATGTGTGGAGTGGTGTAAGAAAATATAGAGAGAAATAAAGAGAGTTTAGAGTTTCTCCTTTTTTCAGTGTTCGAAATCTCTCTCAGAGGTGCACCACAAATGATCTTAAGCTTACCCTCCCACCAATTGAGAAACTCTAAACTCTTTTTTTTCTCTCTATAATTTCTTACACCACTCCACACATTTTACAACACAATCTTCATCCCTTTATATATGAAAATGAGATGAGAAAAACACAAACAAAATAATTTCAAACAATAAAACAAAGTCAAAGATAAACTTCAATTGTTTGGTGGTGGTAGTTGGGAGGTTGGCATGAGGTGGTAGTTGGGAGGTTGGCATGAGGTGGCAGCTGGATGGTGGTAGCTGGAAGTCAAGCTTAGTGGCTGCTGGACGGTGGATGTCTGGAAGTCGAATTTAATTTTCAACATCCCCCCTTAAACTTGACTCTCCATGCTTTGCCATACCGAGCATTGTCTTTAGCCTTGAAAACACATCATGTTTAAGAGGCTTGGTGAAAATATCAGCAGCTCGATCATATGTCCCGCAAGAGACTAGTTCCACCTCTTTATCCTTCACATGCTCTCTGATGAATTGATACCTCGTATCAATATGTTTGCTTCCTTCATGGAATACTGGATTCTTTGCTAGCGCAATCGCTGATCTATTGTCGATGTAGACCTCTGTGGGATTTACTTGTGAAAATCCCAAGTACTGCAACACATTCTTGATCCAGATACCATGACAAACAGCTGACCAAGCAGCAACGTACTCAGCTTCACATGATGACAGTGTCACAATGGCTTGCTTTTTGCATGACCATGTGAACGCTGCATCTCCCATAAAAAAACGTAAAACCTGTCGTGCTTTTACGTTCATCCAGATCTCTTACCCAATCAACCTGCAATATTCACTTTTGGTATACAATATACCATCATCAACAGTACCTTTTATGTACCGGAGTATCCTCTTTGCTGTATTCAGATGAGACTGGTCAGGAATCTCCATGTATCTGCTGACTAGTCCAACTCCATAGAGTATATCTGATCTGGTACACGTCAAGTATCTCAGGCTTCCAACCAAGCTCTTGAAGTAGGTTGGATCAACATCTCCTCTTTCATTCTTTCTTAACTCTATTCCTGTTTCTACTGGAGTTGTGACAGGATTACATTTTTCCATACCAAATCTTTTCAGAATTTCTTTTGCAAAAATACTCTGAGAGATTAAGATACCTTTTTCGCTTTGCACAACTTCAATGTCGAGAAAGGGAGCCATTAGACCAATGTCAGTCATCTCAAATTCTTTCACCATTCTCCACTTGAAGTCTTCAAACATGGCTGGATTGTTGCCGGTGAAGATCAAGTCATCAACATATAGGCATGCATATAACAAGCTTCCGTCAGTCTCCTTCTTCATGTATAGTGCATGCTCATACGGACATTTCTCAAATCCGCTCTCTTGGAAGTAATCATCAATCCTCATGTTCCATGCACGAGGTGCTTGCTTCAAACCATATAGGGCTTTCTTCAGTCTGCACACTTTATCTTCTCTGCCTTTCTTCACATATCCAGGTGGTTGTTCCCTATAGATTTCTTCTTCAAGAAAGCCATTCAGGAATGCTGACTTTACGTCAAGTTGGTAAATTTTCCAACTTTTCTGAGCTGCCAATGATATTAGCAATTTAATGGTTTCTAGTCTACCAACTAGGGTAAAGACTTCTCCGTAATCAACTCCTTCCTTTTGCTTATAGCTTTTTGCTACAAGTCTTGCCTTGTATCTCTGGACTTCTCCTTTCGCATCTCTTTTGGTTACCCATTTCACGCCGATAGTTTTCCGGCCTTTTGGGAGTGTAGTCAACTCCCATGTCTTGTTCTTTTCAATGGATCGAATCTCTTCATCCATTGCACTTTTCCAATTTTCCTTTTGGTTAGCCTCTTCAAAGCTAACTAGATCACTTGTCATCAACAGACAATACATAGTAATATCTTCTTCCACCTGTTCTATATTTTCATACAGATCTTCTAGGCTACGTGTTGCTCTAGGCCTCATATTTGAGAAGTTACGATCAATTGGTAATGGAGTATCATACCTTGGTGGTGAATGGGAACCATGTTGAGGAGTTTGCTGATCGTGGTTCGGATCCTGCAAGTCTGGCGAGGAAGACTATCGGCGCGTGGCTTTCACGCGCTGAAGTTGTGGCTGCGCGTGGGAGTACTTGCACGCTTCAGGCGGCGCGTGCGGCTTCCCTGTTACTCCGATTTAGGTGATATTTTCACCGTTGCACTCTTTACGATGCGTAGAACACTCTGGTCGACTCCAAAAACAGTTTTGAGCACTTTGATTTCTGGGCCAATTCGGTTTTGGCCTTTGAATTTCGAAATTCTAGCTCTCCTGGGCTCTGATAACACTGTTGGTGGGATGGTATGGTTGAGGTCACTTGTGGTGTACCTCTGAGAGAGATTTCGAGCACTCAACAGAAGGAGAAACTTCAAACTCTTTTATTTCTCTCTATATTTTCTTACTCCACTCCACACATTTTACAACACAATCTTCATCCCTTTATATAGGGAAATGAGATGAGAAAAACACAAACAAAATAAATTCAAACAGTGAAACAAAGTCAAAGATAAGCTTCAATTGTTTGGTGGTGGTAGTTGAGAGATTGACAGGAGGTGGCAGCTGGATGGTGGTAGCTGGAAGTCAAGCTTAGTGGCTGCTGGACGGTGGATGTCTGGAAGTCAAGTTTAATTTTCAACAATTCACACCGTTCAATATTAGGAGTACAGATTGTTAAGGAAAGAATGTATGTCTATAGTTGTTCTATCTCATTTATGTTAGAGGTGAATTATAAATAACATTTATAACTATTGGCTCTGCTGTGCTGACTTTCCTGCTTTTTGGCTAGGTTAGAAACATCTTTATCTATACATTTTGACATTAGTGCCCTCAAGCCCTTCGTTACTTATCCAGTTAAATGACGGTTTACATGCAGTTTGACAAGAAATGTTTCTGGTTTTCTTCCACAATATTTCCCCTCTTCTTAAGACTTAACTTTCTGTAATTGTTTGTGAATGTTGACTGAATTGCACATCACTATTTATTCAAGCCATGCTTGATAAGTTAAGTGCTTGACTCTAATCAGCTTGTTTGCAGCCCAACTTAATTACCAACCTTGAAGATTAAACAATGGATTCAATACTTGCAATCAGTTATATTTTTGTATATTGCTTCTCTTGTAGATCTCATATTGCCTGTTTTTAATTCAAAGCTCATTCTCTTAAACTCTTACCTTAAGTTAATTAAAATCATATGCTAAATTCCTTTCCATTAGCAGCCAGTTTTCCATTTGTTCTTCTTAATTATAGTGGTTTGATTGGTACTGACTTTATTTATTTATTTTCACATTGCTAGAAGGGCTCTTGCTAGGGAACGGGTCATAACAGTGTGAATTTTAAATTTTCTGTGTACAGACATTTTATGAATTTTTTATAAGAGAGTTAAAGCCAGGTGCAAGACCAATTGCCTCTCCAGAACATGATGAATTGATGATATCGCTGTATGTGCCGCGGATAGTCGTTTGATGGCCTTTAATTCAGCAGAAGGTAGTCTTCGATTTTGGATCAAGGTAATTTTTACCACTTGCCTTGGGAATTTCAGTAAAAAGACATGCATGGTTGATATTTTTATTACGATTCTTTTTTCTCGAAAACAGTCTCATTTTCTTATCAGATTTTCATGTTTTACATTAATCATTAATAATATGCTGAAAATGTTTCAAGCACCATGTGTCTGACCTTGAGAGTTGGGGCATTGCTTTCTTAAATTGAGAAGTACTTGTTTCTGTGTTTTCCTTTGCACTCGATCTTTAAATTTCTGATGTTGGAGTCATATTATATTTTTTGAGATCACTGTTTGTTTCTTTTAGGGTCGAAAATTTTCCATTCAAGGCCTCTTGGGGAGAGATATGTTCTGATGCTTTTGTCAATGGAACTTCGGTTACATTTCTGCTGGCACCACAGGTATTTGGTTCAAGTCTGTTAAGTACTTTGTTCTTACTGAATATTGTTTAAGAAAATTGTCTTAGACTGACTTTAATGATTTGTCTTTTCCCAGGATTATCATCGTTTCCATTTGCCAGTTTCTGGAACCATTGAGAACTTTGTCGATATACCTGGAAGCCTGTACACAGTACATGAATAATTATAACTTATGAAATCCGTCCTTGATTAATTACTTGTGATCTTCTCTTTTGCCTATTTTAAACTTTTCTTTATTTCTACTTCATCTTGTATTTCCTAGGTTAATCCTGTTGCTGTAAATAGCAAGTATTGTAATGTTTTCACAGAGAACAAGCGAGTCATATCAATTATTTCTACTGCGCATTTTGGAAAGGTTTGTATCTATACTCTTTCGATATTTTGTATATATACTCTTTTCTTGTTCTGTTTTTATATAATGGAAATTGTAGTCCTTTCTTAAAATAATGGTGGTGACATTATAGGCTCAATTCTCATTCAATGTGAAGAAACGGGCACACCAGTTTTTTAATTGAAAATGCCTTTTACCTTGTTTCATATATTCATGGTGCAAAAGTTGCATGGGAAATTATTCTTATAATCATATTTGTTATTGGTTTATTATAGTTGTGTTTTTTGGATCGTCCTAGGGTTTTATGGCACGTTTACTGATCATGAATACTAATGAGGAAAAATGAACTTAATTCTTGATTTATGATTATAGTGTTTAATAAATCAATTGAGTCATTAATATGCTGCAACAACAGCCAACAGCTTTTACTTTTTTCATAATAGACAAGATCAACCATTTATTTCTCCAACATTCTCACTTTCACATCATTGTTTCAGGTAGCTTTTGTAGCCATTGGAGCAACCATGGTTGGCAGTATCACTTTTTCGAAAAAGGAGGGGGACGTTGTCAAGAAAGGAGATGAGGTTAGAATTTCATAATCAGATGCTGATGACATTATTAAAATGAAAATCATTCTTTCTCGAATTCTAATTGGCATTGGATTCATTCAATTTACAGTTTGGATATTTCTCATTTGGTGGGAGCACTGTAATTTGCATCTTTGAAAAGGTTGGTTGGTATTAAACATACAACTGGTAGTTTTAGCAGAAGTATGACGATATGGTTCTTTTTCCACATTTTTGAAGATTCATCTACAAATCGGGGAAAAAAAGACATTAATTTTGGTGTATATTAATCTTTGTGTGTTTTGCAGGATGCAATACATATAGACGAGGATCTCCTAGTCAATAGTGCCAGATCTCTAGAGACATTAGTTTCTGTTGGAATGAGGTTAGGCGTCTCTACAAGGAAATAGCTGAAAGTGCCTTACCAAACTCGGTAAATTGCGTTTTAGGAGTTTCATTTAGGTTGTTTCTGTATATCGTTTAGGGTTTGGGATCAACAATCCTCTCTTTTATGCAAATTAATGCTCTTGAAATAGTGCTCATATTACATTTTAAATGTGGTTGAAAGTATATCCAAGTAAGCCTTTTGTGTATAAAATCTTAATAAAAGAGGGTCCGACGAAAATTTGTATGGTTGCAGAAAAAGCATCGTGCCACCTATGGTTTTGTATATATTAGTATTCATGCAACTTTGTTGAATTTAGTGTAATTATTAGAATCGGAAAATTCAAAAAATTCCTTTGGGGTAAGGTTTAATACATAAAAATACCGGGCATTTCAAGAAATACACAAAACACTACCACGCCATTAGTTTGTCTTATGTGGTGTGATTTCTCTAGGTTTTTTTATATATTTTTTTTTCAAAAACCTCTATTGATGGAGGACCTCCATCAATAGAGATGAAAGACCTCCAATATTGGAGGTCGAAATCGGCCTCCAATGCAGGGCCGGAACTTGGGCTGGGCTAGGGTGGGTTCAAGCCCACCTTAGCTTTTTCTTAAAAAATTGAAAAGTTGAAAAAAAAATTTCTTCGTATTGGTGGGGAAAACTGTGTAGAACTAGGAAGTATGTTTGTTGCTCAACAGTCAACACTATATATACATGTAAGAAGACTTTTAACTTTATCACTAATTTACTTCACAAATCATGAGACATTGAGACAAGCAACAACAATCACCACTCGTCCACTCAACAGGTAATTATATAACCAATTTTTGTTTCTTTTTCTTTAATAATTACTATCTCTCTCATCTTTCTCCAAATTTTAATCCAATCTCTTTATTAACATCAATGATTCATCTTCCAATTAGGTATATTTTTATGAATATTATGAATTTAAATACTTTATTTCGTAATTAAATTTTAGGATTTATTTAATTATTAGTTATTCTAATTTTAATTTACAAATTAACAATATTGTTTAATAAATTTCTTTTTGTTTTTGTTGAAATTTAGATACATGTTTGCTATTTTTTTTAGATTTGTTAGTAAATAGTAATATAAGTGTATATTTATTTTTCTATGTGACGTGAATACTCCATCATAACTAAACTAAACTAATAATTAAATAAATTATATTCTTTAGAAAGTACTGAATTAGAATTAATTTAATGACTTATTTTTGTACCTTTTTTATTTATATAGATCGTAATGCAAAAGAGAAACATATTACATTATTTCGATAAAAGAGATGACAGTGAGTCATCAAGTAGGCCAAATGCCTCATGTGATGTTCACACTTCAAATTCAAAATCTCCTCCCAAGACTAAAGATCCAAAACTCAAAATGATGATACTCATACTCAAACTTTATCTCACATCAATACTTCTCATTATGAACGTGATTTCGGAAAACGTATTCCAATATGGCAATATCCAGTTGACAAGCAAGATGAGATTAGAAGAGCCTATGTCGACATGAGACCATTTCAACCTACTTATGACTATCCACTCAATCCATGTGGGAGTCAAAGTCGTCGGTTTCAACAATCTTGGTTCATAAAATTTACATGGATTAAGTACTCGGTGGAAAATAATAGTGTATTCTGTTTTCCATGCTATCTTTTTGATAGTCCTACATCAAGGTATCACACATTTACTGTTGAAGGCTTTCAAAATTGGAAAAGAGTTGATGGGGACCAATGCCCCCTTGCTAAACATGCAAAAGAAGATCACAATTCACTACACCACATTGCTATGCAAAAGTGGGATCACTTGAAGAATCCATCTCCATATATTGACAAAATGATCAATAAACAATCTTCACAAGTAATTATGCGGAACCGATTGTTACTCAAGACATCAATAGAATCTGTGAAGTGGCTAATAATGCAAGAGTGTGCTTTTAGAGATAATGATGAATCTATCAATTCTGCAAACCGTGGAAACTTTATTGAAATGGTAATGTTGCAGGCAAGAGTAAACAAAGATATTGCTGAAGTTGTCCTACATAATGCTGCTCAAAATGCCAAATATACATCACCAAAGATCCAACAAGAGCTGTTAAAAATTCTAGCCAATAATGTGCGTGATAAAATCTGTGTAGAAATTGGAGATGCCAAATTTTGTATTCTTGTTGATGAAGCGGTTGATGAATCTAACAAGGAACAAATGACTATCATTTTAAGATATGTCGATGACGCTGGGTTTATTCGAGAACGGTTTTTTGAAGTTGTGTGTGTTGATGACACGAGCGCCTTAACCTTGAAAAGATAGATATGTATTGTTCTTAGTCAATACAACCTCTTGATTGAAAATTTACGAGGTCAAGGTTATGATGCGACAAGTAACATGTGAGGCGAATGGAATGGATTACAAGCTTTATTCCTTAAAGATTGTCCATATGCGTACTACGTTCATTGTTTTGCTCACCGACTTCAACTTGCTTTAGTTGTAGCATCTAAAGAGGTACATGATATATGGTTATTTTTTTCTAAATTGAGTTCTATTGTCAACTTTGTTGGTGCTTCTGCTAAGCGTTGTGAATTAAAATCAATTCGAGACGATGAAATTGTAGATATGATATCTTCAGGAGAACTTGAGACTAGTAAAGGAGCAAATCAAATTCATACTTTGCAATGACTTGGACCTACTCGTTGGAGTTCACATTTTACTTCTGTTAGTAGGTTGATTGACATGTTTGGTTCAATTTGTACCCTTCTTGAAAAACTTATCGATAATGGGTTGAATAGTAATATACGTGGGGAGGCTAAAGGTGCATATAAAGAGATAAAAACCTTTGAATTTGTTTTTATTCTATTGTTATTGTACAAAGTGCTGGGAGTCTCTGATATGTTATGTCAAGCATTGCAAATGAAATCTCAAGACATCTTAAATGCTCTAAATTTAGTTTCAAGTACAAAACTACTGCTTCAAGAGTTGCGAGATGGATGGAATGACTTTTTTGGAAGTGTGGCATCTTTTTGTAGGAAGCATGACATTCATATGCCTAATATGAGTGACCACTACATGGAAGGTACAAGGCGTTCTTGTCAACAAAAGAATAATATTACGATTGAGCATTATTATCACTTCAACATATTTAATGCTGTAATCGACTTTCAATTGGTGGAGTTGGATAGTAGGTTTAAAGAGGAAACAATGGAACTCCTTGTTCTTAGCGAGGCTTTGAATCCTATGAACGGGTTCAAATCATTCAAAATAGATTCTATTTGTACTCTCGCTAAGAAATATTATTCTAAAGGCTTTGTTGAAGATGAGTTGAACGCACTAAAGAGGCAATTGGAACATTACAAGTTTGATGTACTTCGTCAGCCACAATTTCAGAATATTTCTTCTCTCCCTGAATTATGTCAATTATTAGTTAAAACAAAAAAATCACAGCACGTTTTTTTGATTGACAGGTAATATTACTTATATATATATATATATATATATATATTATGGCAATTGTCAATTGAAACAAAAAAGTCACAACTTTTTTTTTATTGACAAGTTGATTCGTCTAGTTTTGACCCTCCTTGTTTCCACAACAACAACAGAACGTGCTTTTTCAGCAATGAAGCTTATCAAAACATCACTTCGCAATAAGATGGAAAATGAATTTTTAACAAACTCCATGGTTGTCTACATTGAAAGAGAAATTGCTGGTGCTATTGATCCTGATTTCATAATTGATAAGTTTGATCTTTTGAAAAACCGTAGGATACAGCTTAATTAGTATTTGATTGTATTTGCATTTCATGTTTAGACTTTATTTTTTTATAAATTTTTTAATGTATTTATTTAGAATATACATTTTTTAATGCATTTATTTAGAGTATACGTTTACTACGCAATCCTCAATATGTCTTCTTAACTAGGTGTATCTTTATTTTAATTAATACAATTTTCTTATAATGTTAATGATCGGAAATTTTTTTTTATTCTACCCCACCCTAGTGTTTAATCCTGGTTACGTCCCTGCTCCAATGGAGGTGTTTCAAGGAAGAAGATGATAAAAAAATGGTAAATTTTATATTTGGCTAGAAAGTCTTGGAAATTGCAAAGTCTCATAAAAGTTTCAGAAACTACAAAAAAGTCTTGAAAACTACCAAAAAGTCTCAAAAACTACTAAAAAGTTTCGGAAACTACCTAAAAAATCTTAGAAAATACCTGAAAAGTCTCAAAAATTATCTGAAAAGTCTTGGAAACACAAAAAAGTGCGAGATTTATTTTATGAGTGTGTTTTAAGGGTAAATGAATGAATGTTTACCCTATTATGTCTTTAAATTGATCAACTGTCCATTTTACACTTAATAATATGATAGAATTTGAGGTAAAAGAAATCAATGATGGGTATAAGAACTAAGAAGAAAAAGATGAGGTACAAACAGTGTTTTAAAAAGAGTATTGAGACGCGTTTTGAGGTGCACCTTAATACTTGTTCTTGAAAAATTGTTGTAAGGCACTACCTGTTATTGAGGCTTCTACCTCATTATTGTGAGATGTACGTCTCACATAGTGGATGATAAATAGTGAGTTTTAAACTGTTTTGGAGATCCATTTTGACCAAATGTTCCCGACCCTTATTATTTGACCTAATTTGGGTTTATATTTGATTCGAGTATGTCAGCGTAACGCAACTAAACTAATCTAATTTTTAAGACCCAATGTTATCCGACCCTTATAATTTGATCTAAGGTTATCCAACCCTTATAATTTGACCTAATTTGGGTTTTAATTTGATCCGAGTGTGTCAGCGTAGTGCAACTACACTAATCCAATCTTTTCAATCCAACATGAAGATATATTGATAATATTTGAACAAATTATACCAAACTCCCCTGAGGTTTACTTTTTTACATGCGGAAACAACTTTACTGTTAATTGACACCCACCTCCTCTGTCGTTAGGGTTTGACCGTTAAGTGTGAGAGTTGACCGTTAAAAAATAATAAAAGACAGAAATACTATTGATTCACCAAAAATCTAAAAGAACTAAGTACACCAAACTTCCCTGAGGTTTGCTCTTTTACACATAGAAACAACTTTATTGATAATTAACAACACTCTCTTCCCCTACCGTTAGTCAAAGTTGGTCAAATTAAATAATTGACCAATTTTGACTATCAAACTAAGGATAGTTTAATCATTTGAAGCATTTTAAATATATATATATATATTAAAAAAATTGAACAAATATTTTAAAATGAAGATTTTTTTCAGGTATTTTAAAATGAAGATTAAGTGAAAAAAAAACTGTTTTAAAATTAAGATTTTTTTTTTGGAAAGGAAAAAAAGATTAATTGAAAATTAAGAATTAACAAATGGAATTTTTCATTAAAAAAACGGACAGTCCAATCTAATTTAAAAGAAATTCAAATTAAAAAAAATCTTAATGTCTTTAACTGTTCGTCAGTTCCACCGGCAACACAAATCACAATTCCTTCCTAATTTGTTCGATCTTCTCTATGAGAAATTGAGCCAGATTGATCTGATTCTCCAGTTCCACCAACAACACAAATCACAATTCCTTCCTAATTTATTTTTAATTTTTTAAAATTGTTTTTCTATTTATTAAAAAAATTAAAATTTTAATTCTATTTGTATTGAAAAAAAATATATTTTTTCTTATTTATAAATAGATATTGAGCTTTTAAATATTTTTTGAACAAATTAAACCAAATTAGGATGAGATTGTGATTTGTGTTGTTGGTGGAACTGACCAACTGTTAAAGACATTAAGATTTTTTTTTAATTCTTTTTTTAATTTGAATATCTTTTAAATTAGATTGGACTGTCCATTTTTCTAATAAAAAAATAAGTTATTTTTTTTAATTCTTAGGGGTCGTTTGTTTTTTTGTCTGAATACTGAACAGTCCTGAATTTTTCTGAAGACTGAATAGGGACTGAAATCTGAACCTGAATGACATGTTTGTTTTTTTTTCCTCACATCTGAATATACTGTCAACATGTTTGTTTTTTAAAAATAAAATTATCTGAAAATACATAATTTCACATTTATACATATACTAATTAAAAGAAGTAATTCATTCTTTATAACATTTTGTATGTTTTTTTTTGCAAACAAAGTTCAATTTCACAAAATAAAAAATTAATCAAAGATTATAATTTTGCATGTTCTGCAAACAAAGTTTAAGTTAAATTTAGAGAAAATAGCACTAGACACCATTAATTGGTAGGTCAAGTCCCAAAAAGGCCATTCACTCTTTAAATTGTTCCAAAATCACCATTTTGATAAAACATTGTTTCAAAATCACCATTTTGACAAAACATTGTTCACTTGGCAGCCATTCTGTTAAAATCTAACAGAAAACTACCGTTATATATGATAAAACACCCATAAAGAATTTTATGGACAATATTTTATGTATTTTGATTATTTAATTATATATAAAAATTAATGATTTGATTAATATATTATTGTTATGGATAATACTTCCTGTTTATAGGTGACATAAAACTTATTATTATTCCTGATTAATTTAGGGTGACATCAAACTTATTTCATGATTAATTTATTATTTAATTATATAGAAAAAGTAATGATTTGCTTATAAGAATTTATTGGCAATATGATATAAGCAAATGGACTTCAAACAAGTAATGGCCAAAATGGCAACAATTGATACTTTTTTTCTATAAAATGGCTAATTTGAACCATTTTGAAAAATTAATGGTGATTTTGGGACTGCCTTACCAAATCAGTGGCTTTAGATATCACTGGCCCTTAAATTTATTGTAAAAACAAAGTTACAGTTCAAGTTCAATTTTGTATGTTGTCCACGCTTTCGGTGAATATAATTTATGAAACCATTTTTGTTTTTTTGTTTCCTAGATCAGATGCACCGGAAACCAAATAAAAAAAAGTTCTTGAATTTTTCATATACAATAATTCTATAACATCTTCAAGCCACGAAATCTACTCAATATGATAGACAAATTTATTGAGCACTATACAAATAGTTAGATAAAAAATAAATAAAGAGTTCTTACCGGGATTTGACAGGAGAGAAATTCAATTGTTCAATCTCTGAAAAAATTCATTATGTGAAGTAATTAGAGTTTTTTTTTCTTTTCTAAAACCTGTGTAAATAAGAAATATGCTAAAAGAAATTTTTTTTATACCATATCAAATTAAGATAAATTTGGAAATATATCTTTTTTTGGAGGATAGACTTGGAAGAGAATATTTTAATTGCAATCCAGTGATTTGGAATTAAGTTAAAAGTCAGGATTTCTTACTTTTTATTTTAAGTTGTTTGACCACTTAAAAAAACAAACAAACAAAACAACTTAATGAGTTCAATTCAGACCCATTAAGTCTTAAGTGAAAAAACAAACGACCCCTTAATTTTCAATTAATCCTATTTTTCTTTCCAAAAAAAAATCTAAATTTTAAAAACATTTTTTTTCACTTAATCTTTATTTTAAAATACCTTTAAAAAATCTTCATTTTAAAATATTTATTCAATTATTTAAATAAATATATATATATATATATATATTTATATATACAGTACTGATTAGGTCAGTCTGCACTAAAGAATGAATTATTACGCGTCAATTTTTTTTTTTACACCAAGAGTCACCTCAACACACACACACACATACTCTCTCTCTCTCTCTCTCTCTCTCTCTCTCTCTCTCCGTGTGTCTTCTCCAACAACCCATCTCCTTGGCTTCTCCCACCATTTTTTTTCTTTCTCTGTGAACAAAAAAAGCTCCGGACTTCAATTCTTCACAATTTTCTTTCTTTCTTTGTGAACAAAAAAGCTTGGAGTCGATCGATTGTTTGTTTTCCGACTGAAATTGAAACCTCTGAGGTAAACGCTCTGTATATTTTGTCTTGCATTCAATTTTTTTTCTCTAAAATTTATATATATTTTGATTTTTTTTCTTGATTTTTTTTCTTTTTTCCAGAAATAATATATCTGTATATTTTATTATCCTTAGATAATGACGAAAAAACAAATTTATCAGGACATTTATTTTTAAAATAGAAGACACATCAAAAGAAACTTTAATGAAAAATGTATTTTTTTTAAGTTGTAGAAACCTTCCAGAACACCAATGTCTACTTTGCCTAATGTTCTCTAGTAAAGTTGGAAGTAGATGATGATATTAGGACATTCATTTTTGTTTTAAAATGGATTAATTACTAATTAAGTAAAGGCACATTGAAAGAAACTTAAACTAAAATTAATTGAATTTTTTTAAGTTGTAGAAGCTATCTTGAACACCAATGTCTACTTGCAAGAATCTAGGCCTAATGTTATCTGCATTCATTTTATTAATGAAATAAATCATGATACAAAACATACCCATAATATGATAAATACACAGAACAAGTTTCTGAGATAGTAATGTGAGAATGCAATAAAGTAGAATGTGATGATTATTTTAAGCAATTTTGTTTTTCAGATTTAATGAAATTGGTGATATGCACAATGAAAATGGTGTTCAGTCTGTAGGACTTCATGAACTATAATGGGGAGCTAATATTAATGTATACATACCTCAACTTAAACCAGAATGCAAGCCGAAGTTAGACTAAGAATTTGCATTAATAGATGATGTGCACGAGTTTTACAATGAGTTTTACAATAAATATGCAAAGGAGGCAGGTTTTAGTGTCAGAACTAATTCTAGTAGAAAGAATAGAGATACCGATGAAATTGTGAGGAAAGAATATGTGTGTTCCAAAGAAGGAATGTTGTCTCAAGGAGTTGCAAGTGAAAAGAAAAGGCGTAAAGGGATAACTCGTGAGAATTGCAATGCAAAACTTTCCGTTGTAAGGACAAAAATTGGCACATACAAAGTCAGTGTATTTGTAGAGGATCATAGTCATCCATTGACTGTTGGATATGGCTTGAATTTCCAATGGTTATCAAACGAGATTCACCAATGCGAAGACTTCCTGGAGACGTGGGACACATTTGGAAGTATGAGATCGAGATTGAGGGAGGCTTGAAGACCGAAGAAGAACTGAAGAAACGAATTCTGAAGAGAACCGCTACATGGACCGCGCTGCGGACACATGCATAGGGAGCGGTGCAGACAACGGTACATTCCAGTGAGTAGAGCGCGGTGCAGACCGCGGCGGAGGCAAAGACACAAACCGTGGTATTCTGAGCGGTGGACATCAGTAGCTTTCCGCGGTCCAGGTCGCGGGTGGCCAACCGCGACCCAGACCGCGGTAATGACGAATTTTGTCCAGATCAGGAATGTTGGCGATAAAAGGAAAGGTTTTCTTCTGGAAGTTCTTATGTTTATTGGAATAGGAAAGTCTTATGCTTATAGAATAAGGATTTCTCCTTTACAAGATAACTTGTCATAAATAGGAAATATTATTTATGTGAAACAAGGAAATCTTGTATGTATAGGAAAAGGATTTCCTTATTGATTTAAACTCCCTGTAATTCATATAAATATACCATAATAGCTAAGCTATTGTAGGTGGAGCAAATTAGCAATTCTTTAGAGAGATCTCAAAGAGAGCATTGGGTGTAATTGAGTTTGGGGTTAGAGAGAGAAAAAATCCTGAGAGTGAAGTTGTAACAATTTTCTTCATAGTGGATTGATTTCTTGTCGTCCTGACGGCCGTGGTTTTTTCCTGATTTGGGTTTCCACGTAAAAACTCTTGTGTTGTGTGTTTGGATTTATTTTCTTCTTCATCTTAATTCTTTTGCTATCGTTTGTTTGTGTTCTATCTTGCAACGCTTCCGCGTAGTGACGTTTGTGCGCTAACATTGACATCTTCTACAAAACTACATTTATTAAGGTCTCATCGGAATATGTCTTTATCACAAAAGTCATTGTCCCAACAATTAGCAGATGTGAATATACCTACAAGGCAACATGTTAGTTTCCTTGAATTGCAAGTAGAGGGTATAGAAAATATGGGATGTATAGAGAGAGATTTTTATAATCACCAGAGAAATATGAGTAAGGAGTTGGAGGGACATGATACTGATTTGTTGTATGAGCATTTTGTATCAAAGCAAGAGAAAAATCCTGCATTTTCTTTTGCAATAAAGAAATGTCAAGAAGATCGTCTTACTCACTGCTTTTGGGCTGATGTAAAATCTAAAAGAGCTTACAAGTATTTTGGTGATGTTGTAGTATTCGATAATACTTACAATTACAAATCGATATGGTATGATATTTGCTCCTTTCATAGGTGTCAATAATCATGGGCAAACAAAATTCTTGCATGTTTATTACTTAGCGATGAAACTAGCGACTCTTTTGTGTGGCTATTGGAACAATTCAAGAAAAATATGGCTGGCGGACCACCCAAAATGATCATTACTAACCAGGATCTAGCTATGACCAAAGTTATTTCCTAAGCTCTTCCAGATACATTTCACGGGTATTGTATCTGGCATATCTTAAACAAATTTTCAGAAAAGTTGGATGCTGTGGTTTATAAGTATTACTATAAATATTTTCAAAAATGCATATGGGAATCTTGCACTAAGGAGGAGTTTGACTCAACATGGATGAAAATCATCGGTAAAAGTGAGTTGGTTGATAATGGGTGGCTTCAATCCATATACGAAATCCGTTCAAATTGGGTTCCGGTATATGTGAACCACGTTTTCTTTGCGAGTATGTCAAGTAGTCAACGAGTTGAAAGCTCTTATGCGTTCTTTAAGCGATTTGTTTCCAAAAGAAATTCATTAGTGGACTTTATAACACGGTTTAACAGGGAAATTGTACGACACATCGTGAGGAGTTGATTGCTGATCATGTTGACATCAATGAGAAACCAGTGTTGAAAATGCCGAATATGATTAAGAAGCAAATGGCTGAAACTTATACATGTAAGATTTTTTTTATATTTCAAGAAGAATTATGGAACAGTTTCTTTTATGATATTGAACTTGTAAGGGAGAACGGTGATCATTTTGTGTATACAGTTAAAAGGCAAGATGAAATTAGTTGTCCAATAAGAGAAATTGTGTTTAAAAAAGAGTTAGATTCCACATCATGTAGTTGTAAAAATTTTGAGAGTGAAGGAATTTTGTGTCGACACATTTTGGCATATTTGAATCAAATGCAAGTAAGATCTTTGCCAAATCAATATATTTTGAAGAGATGGACTCAAACTGCAAAATGCAATAAAGTCATAGATGAAGATGGCTTGGAAATTAATGATTTTTCCGATAAACCATTTATGGTGAGGCGTATGAGATTGTTCTTATTGATAAGGCTGCATGTAGTGAAGATGTCAGCAAGAGCTTGGAGGATATTTTGAACAGTGCAACACTGGATATTAAATCAACATCGAGTTCTGGAGGTTCTGGAGGAGTTTCTGAAAGAGATAATGTAGTGCAACATGTTTACAATGAACCTCTTGCTGTAAGGATTAAAGGGTGCGGTAAAAGATTAAAAAGAGGAAAAGAGAAGGCAAAAAATAAGACGAATGATAGAGGTAGGCGTTGCAATGGATGTGGAAAAGTGGGACAAGCACATGATAAAAGAAATTGTCCGATACTCAATAATAGGTATGAATGTGACACCCTCAACAACTTTTTGTATATTTTGATATTTGTACATATTAAACTTTTTTTTATTCGATTGCTATTTTATGTATTATTTTTCTGAAATGTAATGATTCAGTATGCAACAATGACACCACAAATTTGACAGCGGAAGATGAAGATAGTATTTCCTCTACTGCAAGTAATTCTTTTACTTATGTATCACTTGTTTGTTAATTGTTTCATTGAATATGTTGATTTAGTGATTTTTTTTCCTGTTCTTTTGCAAACTAGCATATTTTTCTAATCATGTAGAGGCTATTTTTTCACTGGGAAGCAAGCTAATTATGATGGCCTGCACTGTCGGAATTGAACTTCCATTGCTTTTTATCTTCGAATATTTGATGGCTTGTAAAAGTTGAATTCGTTTGCAATTATATTTGCTATCTTTCAATTTTTATGACCCGTAAGGAGTTGAACTCGTTTATATCATTTTCTTTTAATCTTTCAATTCTTGATGGGCTGTAGTCGAACTCGTTTTCTTTTATCTTTCAGTATTGATAATTTGTTCTCATCTTTCAATATTGATAATTTGTTCTCAGGGTTGATTCGTTAGTGAATTCCTAAACTGACTATTTTTCAAATTCGTGTGTATACAGGACATTTCAGCAGCTGTATATTTCAAAATTTCAACGGTTGAAATGTACAAGCCAAGAAGCAAAATTCATAATGCTAAAATTTTCTAAATGATTTCGCTTGCAAACCTTAGGCTGTAAAAATGATTACGATTGCAAACCTTAAATCTCCTAACTATGCCTTCTCAACAAAATTTTAACTTCGATTAAGTTGCTGTGATTATTAAAATTTTTGTAAACAATAAACTTTAAAAGACACTGTTCCAAATTCAGGAATACATTTTCTTTTGAACTATATGGGTAGGCAATCGATGCTCCCATCAATAAAATAAGAATGTTTCTCAAAAAGCTACTCCCTTGCAAAGACCCTTGGTATGAATGGTTATTTCATGTCTGACAACTTCCAGAAATTACAATATCCCCAAACACATCCTGGAAGGCTGGAAAGAAGAAAAATAATTCAAAAAAACAAAAAAACAAAATATACCTGACATTTACTTTAAATATTAAGAATTTCAACTTGAAAACAAACAATCGATCGATCTGAAGCTTCATCGTATTTAATTTCAGCTCAAAACCACCACCAATCAAATCTAGATTTAATAGAGAGAAGTCTAGATGTTTTTTTGAAGAAAAATCTACAAGTATTTTCGCAGAGAAAAAAATGGTTAAAAATAGAAGCTTTTAATAGGGAGAAGTCTAAAGTTTTATAGCAGACAAAAAAAATGGCGACAAATTTCTTGTATGGAAAAACGAAGCTTTCACAAAAGAAATTTCATCTCTGGAAAAAAGGAAAAACAATCGAAACAAAATATACAAAAATTTTAAAGAAAAAAAAATTGACATAAAACAATCGATCGACTCCAACCTTTCACAGAGAACAAAAATGGCGAAGAATAGAAGTTTTGAGCTTTTTTTGTTCACAGAGAGAGAAAGAAAATGGTAGGAGAAGCCAATGAACGTAATTTGTTTTTCCACCATTTCCAAGATCCTACTCTAAACATTAGATTAAATTTATGGTCAGATTTCGATGTCTTTAAAATTCATTCTTCAGTGCACACCGACCTGATCAGCACTATATATATATATATATATATATATTTAAAATGCTTCAAATGACTAAACTATCTTTAGTTTTGATAGTCAAAATTGGTCTACGGTTTAATTTGACCAACTTTGACTAACAGCAAAGGGAGATGAATGTCATTTATTAATAAAGTTGTTTCTATGTGTAAAAGAAGAAACTTTAGGGGAGTTTGATGTAATGATTTCTTTTAGATTTTTGGTGAATCAATGGCTTTTCTGTCTTTTATCATTTTTTAACGGTCAACTCACACACTTAACGGTCAAATCTTAACGGCAGGGGAGGTATGTGTCAATTAACGGTAAAGTTGTTTCCACGTGTAAAAGAGCAAGCCTTTAGGGAGTTTGGTGTAATTTGTTCATAATATTATGAAGTTGGTTTTGTTTGAGTTAAGAATAGCTATAGCCAAAAAACTAATTTGAACATCTATGTTGTTAGTATGATGATTGCATGTTGATTATTTTGTGAATTATGCTTTATTATTGATTGTTTGTAAAGTTCTAAACCCTACATTTAGTTTTGAAACTTGATATTTAGGGGCCGTTTAGTATGGGGTAATCTTTGCATGAGAATGAGAATCTGATAGTATTCCCATGTTTGGTAGCAGGTTTGCATTTTTCGATTCCTGTGAAAGTGATTACCATGGGAATCACATTACCCCCTGGAGGGTAATGTGAAACCCACCCCAACAGGTGGGTTTCATATTACCCTCCATATGATTCACATCGTGGGATCCATCTTAATTTTTTTTAATAATTAATATAAATTAAATGGAATATATATATATATATATATATATTATAATAATATTATATATATATATTAATATATAAATAATATATATTATTATATTATATATATAGTATATAAATTATATAATAATAATATATATTGTAATGTATATATATTATTTATAATAATATATTAATATATATGATATAAAATAATAATATATTATAATATATTATTATATTATTATAAATAATATATATAATATATATTACTATATAATTTTATAATAATATATTATATTATATTATTATATATTATATAATATATAATTTATATAACAATATATATATAATATATAATAATAGATATATATTATATAATAATATATCTATATATTATATAATTATTATATATAATAATACATATTAATATGTATTATCTAAATTATTTAAATATATATAATATATAATATAAGATTTATATGTACAACCAAACATAATTATCTAACATTCCCAAGAATCTGATTTGTTTAACTTTCTTAGGAATCATATTATTTTGATTACCTCATACCAAACGGCCCTTATAGAATAAAATAGGTTGTTAATAATTATTAATGCATCAGAAGAAATAGATGGAAAATGGTCAATCATCAAACATCCTACAAAAACAAAACTGTAACTTGAGTATTTTTTGAACTTCATTTGACAAATCCCATTCACCAAATCCCTAGATCATCAAACATCCCAATATCTAATGACAAGGGTAAAATTGTCCAAATAAAACTTGGTACTGGAGGTACATGACGCGTGAGATTCTGCCATTCTGGCGACTGTTAGATTGGCGGTAAGAACCAGCCGATTTGGTAGAGGAAGTGATGAACAGAAACGACGACGGTCACCGGATGTTGGGCAAGCTGACGCCTAGATGTGAGAACACGAAGAGAGAGAGGGGAAATTGAGTTTCAGTTGAAAATCAAGATGGAGAGAAAATGAAAAAATAAAAATAAAAACTTTAAGAGTGACACGACGTCGTTTGTCATGCAGTAGAGAGAAAAAAAAACAAATTAATCCTACCCATCCATTTATTTGGGTGCCATGTGTTGGTAGATGTGTAAAAGATGAGTACAAATGAGATGGATAGGGAATCTTGATCCATTCGTGGGACTTAAAGACTAAATAATTTTTTTTCTACTCCTATTTAGTTTGCATTCATTTCATGGTCACTATCCTTAATTTTCTTTTAATCATTAACATGGCGCGCGGGTCCATCTTTTGTGTTTCGCTTGATACGGGCTCTGATCTATTTTCTAACATCAAAAGGCCCAATTAAGCCCAATAAGATTTGTCAGAATCGATCTAATTTAAGAACACGCACACACACACACACACACTCTCTCTCTCTCTCTCTCTCTCTCTCTCTCTCTCTCTCTCTCTCTCTCTCTATATATATATATATATAAGGTAATTTTCTAATGCGAGACCGTGTACGAATTTTTCATGCGGTTTCATTGATTCCAACCGGCTGGAATCAATGTAATTTTTTTTTCATTTATTTCAACCGGTTAGAATCAGTGAAATCGTACAAATTTTTTTATATGGGATCATATACTTGATAATTTCTAAAATATATAGTGGTTATCTAGTAAGGACGTCATAAAATTATAAGTTAAGGACGTTCAACCACAGCTACACATTCACATTGGGTGTGAGTATTTGTTAATGTGGGGTTGTTGACCCAATGTAAATGTTTGGCTGTGGTTGGACGTCTTGAAATTATAAAGTTATGACGTTCTGACTAGAGAACCACCGTAAATATATATATATATATATATATATATATATATATATTGGTGCTATTGGCACACCCCTTACTGATCTATTCATGCCCCACTTCTTAAAATTTTGATTTAATTAAATAAAATTAAATGTTTTTATTAAATTTTTTGGCTTATTTCCAAAACTACCCATTTTACTTATTTTTCAAACTTAATACATACCATATATAATCTATCTATCTCTGTATCTGTAAACATCTCTCTCACCTTCATTGATTGATTTATTTTTTTCTTCTTATTTCTTTTTTTTTATTTTTTTTTTCTTCTTATTTCATGATGGAAACGAAAAAATAAAAAATAACAGGGTACTTCAACACAACGAAGGCTTGATATTATTCTAAAGAAAAAATAAATTTCAAACTTATTTCCAGAGAATGAATTGTTTCCAGATGCTTACTATCATTGTCAGACAATTCTTGTTTTATGTCATTCTCAAACAATTTATCAAGATGTTTGATATCGTTCTTAAACAATTCTTCCATATTTTTGATATCGTTCTCAAACTCTTTCATAATATTTTAGATGTATGTAAGAAGCAGATTTTAGGGTTTAAGAATTAAATTTTTTTTTTGAAGAAAAAGAAACAGATTACGGGTTTAAGAATTAATTTTTTTTTGAAGAAGAAACATATTATTCGGTTTTTTTTTTTGGAAAAAGAATATGAAATTTTAATAGATTTACTTTGTAGAAGATTTCTTTCCTAAACTGTATGTCTCTTTAAGTAATTTTGATAAAAGAAAAAAAAGAATATTCTATAATTTAAAAAGTGGGGTATGAATAGATCAGTAGGGGGTGTGTCAATAGCACCACTCATATATATATATATTAATTTTCAATTTTATTAATTTTAATCTTCAATATTTATTAATTTTAATTTTATCTATAGTTCTCTTTGTTTCAACTTGCAAGTTTTAATATGGGGCTTATTAAAACAATAAATTTTAGGACACAATATTGATTTTGTATGTATAAACTATTTGCTCAGAGGTCAAGGAATCTAGAGCTAGCTAGCTGGACTGTTGTTGTTGTATTGTATTGCATTATATTATATTGTATTGTATTGGAGTCAAAAGGATCCTATGCCGAGAATTTGTGTGCCTATGCATACATAGTAAAGTATATCATGACAACCAACTTAGTTTATCGGTAATATATATAGGCTTTGGCTGTTAATTTGTCTTTTTCTTTTTCTTTTGAACTTTTCATTAAGACATTAAGTATTAATTGCTAGTACTACAGCGGTTTGGCCTCACCTACAATCTTATTTTATTTGTTTATTAATTGTGGAAAGAGTGAGGAACAAGATGTTTGATAAGAAAACGAAACTGTTTGAAGAAATGCCTAAACGAAAATTCAAGCTTTTCAGAGAAGCTTTAATGGAGAATTCTGGAAAACTGAATTCAGCTCTAGATGCCTTCGTGATATTTCAAAACAAAAACAACTTCAAGTACTTGTAACTTGGTATATATATGATTTTTAAAGGGCTGCTAATGAGATTAAAAATAATGAAAAACAAATGAATATATATAGTTGAATGTTGAAATAAAAAATCTGAATCACAAGTTTTAAGTTGATATAGCCCCACCACTCTTAATTTAAAATACACATAGAAACAGTAAAAAAACTATCTTAAACTTCTTGCTTTGGAAAAGATATGCTAATTTTGGTCATTTCAAAAAGCAACTGTGAAACAGTTCTTAGTACTTCTTAAGAGTATAATATATCTCTTAATTGGTCATGATAAGTTAATTTATAGAATTATGTCAATTATACAAGATCGGACCAAAAAAGTGATATATATATTAAGAAAAGAAATAAAGGAACTAGTGGTTGAGGTGGGCTTTCGTGGATATTCTCTGTTGCTTTTTGGCATGTTCGATCCTTAATTTTCAGTTACATCGATCCCTCTATATCTTAAACAAACTGTGCTTCACTGACTTGTGTTGAGAGCTTTTCTTATGTGTTTAATGAAGATACTTTGATGCTTCACGATTAAACTTTTGCCCCATATAGTAAGCTTTAGCATACTCTTTAATCGTTTTTCTAATTTATGATCAAATGCGAATATGAAAAATTTTTTATCAAATGCGGGATTCTGTATTTTTTAATGATCACATAAGCATATTGAACTTGAAAATGTACACATATACATTAGTTATGTTTTTCTATACACATCTTCCCTTTTGAATTCCCAATATATATAGGTCTTTAGTACTTATTTATATTTTAGAGAAACTTGTAGAATAATAAGAAAACTTTTATTTCACATAATAGAAGGCGGCTGCTGATGAGTCCACATGGACTATCTAACTTATACATTCAACTAATACAAGGAAAACCAGCCTTTACATAGATATGATAAGTAATGTACATAATGCATAACATTAAATCAAAGTTCATACGTACTAGGAATGTAATGATACTGAACCGTTGGATCGATTCAAAGGCCTAAAGGAATGGTACATGACATGTATATGTATGTACATGCATGCATGCGTGGATATGCATGCCTATGCATTTGGTTCAGCATTTTTGTTTTGAAAAGCATGTCCAACACCAGGAGCTCTAGGTCGGAAATCATTCTTATCTCCTGTTATAAAATGTCCAGCTTTCTGGCTATTATCAGCTACTACTAATTTGGATTCAGCATTTTGTTGGTCTTGAGTAAAAGAATGGCCGACAGAAGGGCTGTTTCCTGGAGTCGTAGGCCGAAAAGCGTCTTTATAACTTGCTTCCGAATCTTCAAAACTCATGGTTGGTGGTGGGAATATTTCATTCTTTGAGTTGATGCTGTTGCTGCTTCCCTGCTTATTCTCTGTAATTTCTTTCTTGTTGATGGACTTTATTTGCCTTCCT
Source organism: Dipteronia sinensis (assembly GCA_033220585.1). NCBI lineage: Eukaryota > Viridiplantae > Streptophyta > Magnoliopsida > Sapindales > Sapindaceae > Dipteronia > Dipteronia sinensis. The sequence goes on along the minus strand of CM065638.1, from coordinate 3,265,089 downwards.
TCAGCAGAAAGAAATGCATGGCAGGCAACTAGTACTACAACAAGAATTAAACGTTTGTACATTGATCGGATTTCTGCCATTGTAAAAGAAATTAGGGAAGAATTACTTCAAAAAATTTCTTAATTACAAGATAGAAAGAAGAGGCTTGCTTGATTTTTGGCTTGGAATGCAAGAGACTTGAGGAAGGAGGAGAGCTGGTTAATTAAAGAGATAATTGAAATTAGAAAGCAGTGCACTGATATGATAGTAAGTTGTGGTGTGCTTAGATATTTATAGACTTAAAAAGTAGGGCCTGTGAGGATTCACAACCGCTAATTATTTCATAAACTAAATATGTGGACAGTCATTAACATCAAATTGGACGGTTTATATGCTACTTAATTATTTAATTATAACATTTAAAAGAACCCTTCTTTCAAAAAAGAAAAAAACATATAAAAGAACCCTCTCAATATCTTTGCATATATTAATTATATGAGATCTTTTGAAGATCTCTTCCATTTTTGCAAACCCATATTATATTGTGTATGTACTTTTATTAATAATGATACAGTAATAAATTTCATGACATCTCTTGGGTTGTAAACTTGTAATGCTATATTATTTCGTCAATATTGGTCCCTTTGTAGAAATAAATCGGAAATCTCGAGAGAGGTTTTTAACAAATTTTGATATATTCGACCCAATTTGTATATAACTATTTTAAGCAGAAGAGTCATGAGGTCATCTTGAATTAAAAATTATTTTAAAGGTGTGATTACTAATCATGAATGAAAATAAAAAGGAATCCAGTTCTATTAAAAAGAGAATCAAAAAAATGAACTTCCTCGAGTGGGAGGAGGGAAATAAATTATTTTTCTAAATATAAACTTAATTCCTAATTTATACAAAGGGTCCATGTTATTTGATTATCATCAATATTCAGTGAACACTTCACAGATAAAGAATTAAGTTTTATACTCATTGTTAGGATTCCCGATTACTAACCAGTAACTTAACTAAATAATAATGTCAGACTGAAAAAGTGAAAATGACTAACATAAAGCTTTTGTTTTTAATGAGAAGACATATGCACCTACCAAAACCGAAGCTTGATCGATCCCTGACAGCATGGCCTTTCAATTGATGAAATGTTGCTTTACTTATTTGCTAGCTAGATTATTGTTTTTATTTATTTTGACAACTAGATTATTAGTTTCAAGGTCCGCAATCGTCCTAATCAAATTTTTTTTTTGTTGCACATAGCGGTTAAGAGAGAGCTAAGAGGAGTGAGTACTTAGCTTAGAATAACGAAAAATTAATTTGGCCTCCCCCACCACCGAAATCAAATTAATGCACCAAAGAAACATCTATGTACTATCATCAACTTGCAAAGGTATAGTATTATATCTGGATGGTTCATAAGCAAGTTCACAACTTTTCTATATCGACAAACTCAAGTGAAACACAACTGTCCTTAGGATCTGTCCTATGAACTTATTTTTTTATTTTATTTTTAATGGTCTTCTAAAATTTTCAAATGGGTTGAATGATTACTTGATTACTCTAATTAATAGAGATTCCTTAAAGTGGTAAATCAAATACTGTTTTTTTTTTCTTTTTAAGCAAGTTTTAATGGCCTATTTTCTTTTTCTTTTTTCAAAAAATAATAATAATTTCCCATAGTAATTGAGATAGCAATTTAATTATTAGCAACCCACCACCTTGTGTTGGCCAAACCAAGTAGGCAAGTATTCATCACCGTCTAGAGACTAATTGTGACCGACGACTCATGCACTAAGGTGGTTCATGGCTACAGCTGGTAGCTTAGTGCACCACGAAATTTTTCTCTAATAATTATATTATTTAATGTCAACCTTCTAACTAAGTGAAGTCAAGTGCATTAGACTTTATATATATACATTTTCCAAGAGCAATTAAAACATCGTACCTTTGTGAAGTTTGATCGAAGAACATTGAAAAATAAATTAGTACTCGATCCTCGACTGAAGTCGAATTCAAATTAACTCTTGCTTGGGCAACTGTCAAAAAGGAAACGGAAAATATAAACCTCTAATTGATAATTAGAAAAAGGAAGTACACAGAAAAAATATTGGACATACAATGTTAATACAATGATATTCAAAATTAAGCTCTGTGATCAGTACTAATCACACCACATAAAGTGCTTTTTCTTAATTTAATCACGTGGACCAGTTCCGTTTCAGTGGGATTTTAATTTTTAATATCAGATTTTCCAATGATGGCATTGTGACCATTGTCAAATTATCGTGATTTCTGACGAGATGATGGTTAGTTCGATAATAAATGCTGCACACTTTTTTTTTTGAAAAGCAGAGTTTATTAATCACCAAGTGAGTACATAACAACAGCTAGGCAAGCCACCCAAAGCAAGCAAGGACCGTCAGAGCCCTGACAATACACACCACAAACAACAAGGCTAAAAGAAGGCCAGCCAAAAGAAAAGGAAAAGAATACAAAACACCAACAGGGAACAAAACGGAGCCCAGCACACCAGCAACAATCAATCAGACTGAGACCCTGAAGAACACTGTCAAACCATCAACCTAGCAACATCAGGACAAATTCCATCTCAGAACATCCCCTCCATGCACCCTGAGCACCTTTTTTCGCCAGATGATCTGCAGAGAAGTTGGTGCCTCTCGTATTGAATTCAACACCAGCCTGACCCAATTTACACGGAAGGCAAACACTTCATACTATTACTATAAAATTGTGGATTCGAGTTTTCCATCTTCTAAAAAAGATCCCAATTTATGTAATACTTTAAAAAAGAAAATCATCATGATTGTTAATTTCTACGGTTGAAAATTAGGTTATTAATTTGTATGTTTGTTCCACTCAGAGAGTCAAAGTGATATGCTTTAATTTCAATTTTGATATGACATTTGTAAACCAAGACTCGTTCAACAGCGTGCATGCCTAATGATGATGCAGTGAACAAAAAAAATTAAGAATACAAATCATTTATTTAAAAATTATATCTTAATTTATGTTAAACCAGTCAAATTAGACTATGTGTATATGTTTTAAAAAAAATAATTAAATATAAATGATAATGGTTGATATGGTCCAATTTAATTAATTAAACACAAATTTAGATACTATTTTATTGACAAACTCAAATGAAGCACAATTGTCCTTTTGGACCTGTCTTGTGAACTTATTTTTTATTTTATTTTTAATAGTCTTCTAAAACTTTCAAATGGGTTGAATGACTACTTGATTACTCTAAGTAATAAAGATTCCTTAAAGTGGTAATAATAATCGAGAACTGTTTTTTTCTTTTCTGTTTAAGCAAGTTTTAATGGCCTAAACTCTTTTTCACTAAAAAAAAATAATAATAATAATTTCCCATACTAATTGAGATAGCAATTTAATTATTAGCAACCCAGCACCTTGTGTTGGCCAAACCAAGTATTCATCAACATCTAGAGACTAGTTGTGAACGACGACTCATGCACTAAGGTGGTTCATGGCTACTGGTAGCTCAGTGCACCACGAATATTTTCTCTAATTATTATATTAAGACTTTTTTTAATGTCAACCTTCTGACTTAGTGAAGTCAATTCTGTGTCCTTGTATATACATTTTCCAAGTGCATTAGCCTTTGTATATACATTTTCCAAGGGCAACTGAAACACCGTACCTTTGTGAAATTTGATCGAAGAACATTGAAAAATGAATTAGTACTCGAGCCTCGATTGAAGTCGAATTCAAATTACCTCTTTTGGGCAACTGTCAACAAGGAAACGGCAAATATAAACCTCTAATTGATAATTAGAAAAAGGATGTACTTTGAAAAAATATTGGACATACAATGACAATACAATGATATTCAAAATTAAGCTCTGTGATCACAGTTCAGGCCACATTAAGTGCTTTTTCTTAATTTAATCGCGTTGACCAGTTCCGTTTCGGTGGGATTTTAATTTTTAGTAACAGATTTTCCAATGATGGCATTGTGACCATTGTCAAATCATTGTGATTGTGATGAGATGATGGCTGATCCGGTGGTAAATCACTCACACCTATATTTCGAAGCTGTAGGATTCACGTCTTTCACCTGAAAAAAAACCCAATCTATGTAATACTTAAAAAAAAATCATAATGATTGTTAATTTCTATAGTTGAAAATTAGGTTATTAATTTGTATGTTTGTTCCACTCAGAGAGTCAAAGTGATATGCTTTTCAATTTTGATATGACATTTGTACACCAAGATTCGTTCAACAGCGTGCATGCCTTCTAATCATGATGCAGTGAACAAAAATTAAGAGAAAATCTTCGGTTGGACGGTCTCATTGACAGGAGGTGAAACCGTCCAATAGAAATGTAGCATTTTGATAAAAACATCAAAATATATTTTAAAACTTAAAAAAAAACTACAATTCTATTGGACGGACTCATTGTCATGTCAATGAAACCATCCCATTGAAGATTTTCTCAAAAATTAAGGATTCAAATCACTTGTCAAAAAATGGTAGTTCAATTTGTATCCAACTAACCAAATTAGGCTATGTATATATATATTTTTTGAAAAAAAATAATTAAATGTAAATAATAGTAGTTGAGATTGTCAATTTGATTTGTTAGACACAAATTGGGATACTGTTTTTTTGACGGATTCAAATCACTTGTCAAACAATGGTGTCTCAATTTATGTCTAACAAACCAAATTGGGTCATGTGTACACAATCATTTACATTTAATTATTTTTCTAAAAGTATGTACACATAGCCCAAAATCTGGTTAGTTAGATACAAATTGAGACACTATTTTTTAACAAATTATTTGAATCATTTTTAGACAGATGATTTGAATCCAAAAATTAATGTATTCATAATAACACTGTAAAGAGCAAGTATTATGTTTGTGCACCAGCAGTCCTGTAATTCCAAACCTCATGAGCTTACCTGCTCGAGAAGGTGTTCTAGCAATGTCAGTAAATTCAGTAAATTACTTGTGATTAAACTTTTGAATTGTGATTAAACTTTTGAATCCTTATATATAAAAGGCACTTGAGTACATATCTTCTGATTCAGTTAATAAAAGCAGCTCCAATAGTACTGCAAACACTAATGGAGTTTCTCTCCTCTACGGCTCTACAGCTTAGCTGTTAATTTAATCAAACACTTAGGTGTTTATATCAAACACATGGCTCATTAATATTAAAAAATAAGAACTATACCGCAACACAGGAGTCAAAAAGGTCGCATTCCAAAATAAAAAAGTCGTGGTCAAGTCACACCACCATAGATATATTATATGTATAGCCCACCAACCCCATAACTCTACAGTCTACTCTACACCACTCTTTTCCATTGTCACTAGCAAATTTTGTTTGGATCGAACAAGTCAAAACCAAACAAATGATGAGCCACAAAGTGCCATCTTTAAATAAATTTAAAAAAAAATTAAAATGGAATTCGATCGATCAATCTCAAGATTCTAATTTGCTAAAAGGTTGGAGTGTGGTTGGCTCCATGAGTCGGGGAACACCCTCAGTTTCCTTCCACTAATTCTTTTTAACATTAAACAATTAGTATTTAATTGAGTAATTAATCAAGAAAAGAGAGTTTGATTCTTTTTGTTGTGCGAGGCTGTAGTGCTGCTAGTGCACGAGCGAGCGATGGTGACTGCTGGAAATACGAAAAGGATCTAGTTTTGTTGCTTTCGAATCCCAACGGTTCTTATTATTATAATATTTCCCTGTCTTTGTCTACATTCATTCTAGTTATTAAAGAGTTGCATTAAAATAGATTAATTACTGCTGTTACAAGAAAAATACTTGGAAATATATAATCACTGTATAATTGGGCAACAGAACACAAAGTAATTTACATGATTTATTCTATTAGATAATCATATATGTATATATATATATATATATATATATATATGATCATGAATCATGACATTGATATAACAGACTACTCTTTTGTTACAGGATCAAAGAAGTAAAAAGATGATATATTCTTGTTCTAGTACTTGAATCACGCTATTCCACTTGTTCATATTGATGATATGACAATGGCAGTATGGCTTTACGATATATCTTTTGTTGAAATGACAAAAACCTCAGGTTTTGACACACTATATATCTAACAATGTCGATACTAACTTTAATTGGGTAGGAGTCCACAATGATGGGATAAGATCAATCGCTATAAGTACAACCCATTGTTCCATACCTATGCAAATTTGACCGCATAACCCAACATTAACACTAGCAAAAAAATGAAATCATCAGTTAATTCCTGCCTTTTTAAACCCTACGGACTTTTAATTAAATTCCAGTACATTTTTTTTTTTTGAAACTGCAAATTTTATTAAAGGCCAAGGGCCAAGGGACAACAAGCAAGCAGACCAGAACGTCCGCAAAAGAAGACAAGGAAGAAAAAAGCAACACCCACAAAACAGAACACCTCAAACAAGAGAACCCGACCATCGAGAACGGCCACCAACACAGAACAGACCACCAAAACCAAGCAAGACAGCAACAGCCAAATCTCTAGGCTAACCGCACAAGACTAAACAAGGAGCAAGAAGAACAAGACCTCACCAAATAAACCAAGAAACGACCAAAGCAGAGCCTAACAAAAACATAGCTGAGAACAGCACCACAGCACCACAGCAAAATCACACATCGCCCCATTCCACGAAATCTCCCATCATGCTTGACCCCATCTTTGCCAAGCTGTCAGCAAAGGAATTATAAATTCTAGAAGCAAAGACAACCTGCAAGTCCCCCGCATTCAACAACATACCCCGAATGTCATAGATGGTCTTCAGTTGACTCACATTCCCAAACTCACCATTGTTCACCCAAGCAACTGCCACTTTAGAGTCACTTACCACTGAGATAACGCGGCCTCTAAGAATAGGCTTGGAGATGCAGAGCTCGACTGCCTTTTTAATAGCCCACAGCTCAGTAACATTCGAATCTAAAATCCCAGTATAAGCTGAGAAAAGACACAGCACTTTTCCGTTCGAATCCCTCAACACTCCTCCAATTCCTGACTGCCCTAGCTTTCCTTTCGAAGAGCCATCAACATTAAATTTGAGATTGTTCATGGAAGGGGGAATCCAGTCCATGAGATTCGACCTCTTCACCTTCTTGGTGTCCACGCACAAGTCCTGAATATTTCGTAATAAAGCGTCCACAGGTTCCTTCGACCCTTTGCCAAGATTTTTAAACCACCAGACCATCCTGTACTTCACCATTCCAGCAGCCTGAGACAAATCCTGCTCCACCCCTTCAAACACCATCTTATTTTCGGCTTCCCAAATGGTCCAAACAATAGCAAAGAACATAGAACACCACACTCTCTCGTTTTTGAGAGCCGGACAGATTCCACTCCAACCTTCTAACCAATCCCTCACATTAAGGTTCATACAATAGCTAACCTCCCACCAGGACATACAAACATCCCAAAGCGACTTTGACCACGCACACTTCAGAAAAAGGTGATCAGTTGTCTCCTTGTCCAGACCGCAAAAGGGGCACTCCAAATTTGTGATCTGGACCATACCACTTCTGACCAAGACATCTTTGACTAACACCTTTCCTTTCCACAATTGCCACACAAAAATCTGAATTTTAGGAGGACAGCTTCCTTTCCAGATGAAATTAGGAGCATTAACTGAAGAGTTTGAAGTTTCTTCCATTTCTCTTCTAAACGAACCCACTGAAAAAATCCCATTCAAATTCGAGGACCAAAGCAAAACATCTGGAAAATTTTTGCGTATGGAAATACACTCCAGAGCAGCCAAAAAACATCTCCACTGGTCTTGTTCCCAGTCAAATAACGGTCTTCTCGTATTAATTTTCCACTCCCATCTCGCTTCAACCCAACGGCCAAAATCCTGCACCACACCCGTTTTCTTTACCGCAAGAGCGAAACACCTTGGGAAGGACTCTTTCAAAGGTCTACTGTCAATGGAAATATCTGTCCAAAAATCTGCCCTGTCACCGCATCCCACAACAATTTGAAAGCCCTTTTTGATAACCCACGCCGTCTGAGAATCCTCCCTCAACAAACCCTCTATCGAATTAATGTAAAAGGAATTGAACTTAGTCCCTTTCCATTTCCAATGCATAGCCTTTTCTGGAATCCTGTATTTTGAGCATATTACTCTCCTCCAAAGAGATTTCTCTTCCCTGCCAAACCTCCACAACCACTTAGCCAGCATTGCTTTGTTCTTGTCAAGAAATCTCCCAATTCCGAGCCCCCCATTAGCCTTGCTCTTACAAACCTCTTCCCATCTAACGGCGTGAATCTTTTTTTTTCAGGACCCCATCACCCCATAGGAAACTTCTTTGAATCCTCTCAATAGAATGGGCCACTCCAGTCGGCATTTTAAAAACAGCTAGGAAGTGATTTGGAATACTAGAAATCACCGAATTAATTAGAACCAATCTACCACCTTTAGACATGAACTTCCGTTTCCATGGCGCCAACCTCTTCTCAATTTTAGTGACAAGCGGGTTCCAAAAATTCTTCAACCGTGGTTTGCTACCTAACGGAAAACCTAGGTATGAAATGGGTAGGGAGGCTTGCTGGCACTTAAAAGCCAACGCCCAGTTGGGAGTTTCCCTTGCCCTGTCAACGCCCACTGGCACAATACAAGATTTATGATAGTTAATTTTTAGCCCCAAAGCTAACATCGAAACAACGGAGCACCCTTTTCGCATTGAGGATATACTCCAACCTTGCCTTAATGAATAGCATTGTATCATCAGCGAATTGAAGATGAGTGATATGAACATTCGAATCTCCAAAGTTTTCGCCTTCAATCAACCCCAAATTCAACGCTTTTTGAAGTAAAACATTCAACCCTTCTACAACTATATTAAAAAGCAAGGGGGATATGGGATCTCCTTGCCTCAAGCCCCTCTCCATTCCAAATTGAGAAGTTGGTCTCCCATTCACAAGAATCGACAAGAGCGGGGAAGATATGCATTCTTTTATCCACCCCCTCCATCTAGCGCCGAAACCCATCCCCTCCAACATGTAATCAAGGAAACCGTGGTCAACACTGTCATAAGCTTTTTCGAAGTCAAGTTTCACAATCAGACCCCCCCTCCGTGTCCCCTTTCCATTTATTAATATTCTCTTCAGCAATCACAAATGAGTCCGAAATTTGACGGTTAGAGACAAAGGCCATTTGAGTATCACCTATAATCGAATCCATACACTTCTTTAGTCTATTAGCCAACACTTTTGCTAGTAATTTATAACACGATCCAACAAGGCATATGGGTCGATAATCCTTAATTGATTCCGGATTTCCCACTTTAGGAATGAGAGCTATGAAAGCTCTATTTATGTCTGTTAACACCGCCCCACCCTTGTGAAAATCATTGATGAAATTCAAGAAGTCCCCTTTAATCTCTACCCAATGAGCCTTGATGAAATTTAAATTAAAACCATCCGGTCCCGGCGCCTTGTTACCATCACAACTCGATAAAGCCAATAAAATTTCCTCCTCACTAAAATTAGCTTCCAAAGCTAAGCTCTCTTCTTCGGATAATCTCTTTAATCCCTCCCACGACATTGTAGGTCTTTGCCACTGCTCCCTTTTAAAATGTTCCTGAAAGAACCCAGCAATCTCACTTCTAATAAGACTAGGATCTGTAACAGTATTCCCATCAATTTTCAATTCAGTAATCAAATTCCTTCTTCTTCTACCATTGGCAACACTATGGAAAAACAATGTGTTTTTATCCCCCTCCATCATAAATTCCAGTACATTAACAATGCGTGTTAACAATATTCCTAAACAGTAAACCCTAACAAGAAACTCACTCTAAAAAAAGTACACCAATCTTTACTTCTTTAGCACTCTCTCCTTTAGTAATACAATCGAGATGTTTCGTCTTATATCCATGAATTCCTCTTATATATATTACGTGTGATAAAATTTGTATGTGGTATAACGTTTAGCAATTTCATTCTTTAGCAATTTCATTAACTATGGTTTCTCTAAACATTAGCAGATTGGATTATGGAGCTCAAACTAGATTTAGTTGCTATACAAGTTATATATAGTTACGGGGTTAGTTTTTAGTCATTCGATTTTAGTACAAGGGTCTACAAAAATTAAAATTTTGAAAATTAAAAAAATTAAAAATTAAAAACTAAAAGTAAATAACCCGTCTCGTAATTACCTCTAAATTATCGATGCAGGATTTAGCATATATATCATATATAAAAGATTTGCTGAGAGATGAAAATTAGCTGTAAAATATATATTGTCTGAGACTGACAAAACAAAGTTTGCCAATAGTGGAGAAGGTAAACTAAATAAGGAACGGCAATCATAAACTATTGAATGAAGAAGAAATACATAGTTTGTACAAAATCTAATTAACATCCTAAACAGAATTACAATTTTCATTACAAGAATTGAAAATAGTTTAATGCGAATAGAGTTCCTACTCTAATTTTTCAACACAACCAAACAAGATTTTAAATTATTTTTTCAACTCTAGACAATAATGTAATTTAGGTCACCTAGCTAATTAAGAGTAGCCTAGTTTTGAAGGGAATGGCCAACACCAGGGCTGTGACCTGGAGCTGTGGGCCTGAAGTCATCTGCGTGTCTTGACGGTGGCGGAGGTGGCAAAGACTGATCACCCACTGCCACACTTAGTGCTGCCGGTGGAGACATCAAATTAGCATTTGCTGTCACTCTCACTGTGGGAACCTGCTCACCATGCAAATTATTATTCTGCTTAGTATTATTGATATTTTTTGTTTCCTTTTCAAGGATTATTTTGTTGTGAGATTGAAGCTTTGGGAAATCATTATTTTTACAAAACTTCAAATGCCTTCCCTGGATGGATTGGATTTCTTGGCCAAAAATCAGCACAAGGAGAAGACAAGAAAATAGTAACTTGTTGTTTTTGGCCATGGCTAGCTAGAGAGACACAGAAATCTAATTAAAGATTCAAAAACTGAGAAGAAAAGGACCCTATGAGAGAAACCGAGGAAGCAACTTGCTTATTGAAGAAGAAGTTGTGTGCTTCAACTCCTCCCTCTCCTGGGTATTTATAGAGCTTATGGAACCATGTAAAGTTCTTAGGTGCTCATATAATTAATAAATAAGAGTGACTTTAATTATTTATGCTGTGAATTAATGAATAAACAAGGTGGGCGACAACCACCGCTCAATCTGATTTGATGGTAAATGATTCTTATTTAACTGATAATATCGTAGATTCGAATAGTTGCACCGCCGGTTAAATGAAATTAGAGGTTATATATATTTATATACGTAATTAAATTGATGGTATATCATATATATGTCATGCTTACATGCATATTGTGTTCACTACTTACATATAATTTCTGAACACTTCATTTTAAAAATACTCTCCAAAACTAATTTTCAAAATATTGATTATTTTTTCTCTCTCTCAAATATTCAGTTTTCACTCTGGCCTCCATTCACATGTAATTTCCTTAGCAAATAGCTTAGATAGGGTTGTATGATGGTTAGTGAGATCATCAACATTTTGCATGTCCCATGCAGCCACTTGTATCCTGTGATGTCTTTTACTCTGTACTAATTTCTACCTAAAAACTGATCAAGATCCAGTGAAGATCTTGTAAGGAAACATATAAATCTGATGGAGTGAACTAATTTTTGGAACCGTCCATTTAGTTCAAAGCTGTGATAATTAAAGCAACCTAGACTCTAGCTAGTCCCCACAATGCACACATACATATTTTTAAAGCATGCGTTGATTGTCTTAAATCTTTTGTTGTTCTTGATATCTCTACTTTATTTCTTCACTCACCGACTCACGCACAATACGTTAAGCTATATATATCATGCCAGACAAAACAAAGTGATTCGATCAGCTTTCCACCTTGAAACCTTGATAATTGTGAATGTAATCAATAACTTTTGTTTTATGTTTGCAACAGCCTTACGAATTGTTAACTTCCAGAGATCTCAGCGGCCACTTGAGAGTACTTGTCCTTTCGAAAAGTTATATATTTTGGCTGCAAGCATCAACTTGAGAAGGCCAATTTCAAGTAAAACTATTGTCTCATTTTTTTTATTAAGTGTTGGGAATGAGATTGCATAACTTTTTTTTTTAATCTAAATTGTTTAGAGCATCTCCGATACAAGAGTGTCTTGTGAAAAAAAAATCACGTAGGATTAATATACATAATGTTAGTAAATCTTTCTCCAATGCAACCGTGTATATTCAACCTCAAGCTGATGTGGTAAAAAAATATATATTGTCAATATGACCGTTTACTTTCAGACGGTCTGTTGTACAATTATTTTTTCGGTTGACTCAATAAATATTTAAAACTATATTAATTTTTCATCCATTTTTAGTAAGGAAATAATATAAAAAAATAAAATAGGAAAAAAAAATGGACAGGTCATTAAAAAAAATTGTGTTTTAGACGGAAGCATTGGAGACCAAATTTTGAATTGATTGTCTATCAAGTCTATTTTGATAGTCACATAGGAAGCAAGTCTCTTGACAGTGTTCAACGAGTATTGGTATACAAGCCGCTTTTACATTGGAGATGATCTTATGTATAAACTATTCGCAAAGGGGTATCTAGACGTACTTTAGAGATAGCTTGTATTGTATTGTGTTATATTGGATTTCTAGGTCTATAGCTTGTATTGTATTGCATTATATTGTATTGGATTCCATGGGATCCCCAAACATTTTGTAGCTGCCTATCTCATACATATTAGAGTATAAATGCCATTCCTCAAAAAAGTTTTAACTTTACATTTTAATTTTTTTTTCCATTTTGGCCCACCCTAAAATTTTTTGTTTTTGTATTTCTGTTTTGGCCATGACAGCCAATTACTTCAGTAAGCAGCTAAGGTAATAAAATATATAGGCTTTATATATATTAGCTGTTAATTTTAATTTTAATTTATTTTTCCTTTTCCTTTTAAACAACTCTTAAGTTTCATTAAATTAAGTGTTAATTACTAGTATTATAATGTTAAGAGTTTTAGTGAAGGATGTTCTGGTCAGAAGTGGTATGGACCAGCTCACGGATGTGGAGTGTCCTTTACGCTGTTCGGAAAGGGAGACAATCGATCATCTCTTTCTGCATTGTTGTTGGTCAAAATCACTATGGGAAATCTATATGTCTTGGTGGGATGTCAGCTTTTGTATGAATCTTACAGTGAGGGACTGGTTGGAAGGTTGGAGAGGATTATGTTCTGTCAGCATTCAAGAGAGAGTGTGGTGCTCTATGTTCTTTGCGATAGTGTGGACCATTTGGGAGTCGAGAAATAAGCTGGCTTTTGAAGGGGTGGAGCATGACTTGTCTCAGTCTGCTGATATGGTTAAATATAGGATTGTTTGGTGGTTTAAACACCTTGGAAAGGGGTCGAAGGAATCTGTAGATGTCCTGCTTCGCAATATGAAGGACTTGTGTGTGGACAACTTTAAGGCCAAGAGATCGAAGATTATGGACTGGATTCCCCCCTCTGTTAAGAATCTGAAATTTAATGTGGATGGCTCTTCGAAAGGAAAGCCAGGGCCGACGGGTATTGGCAGAGTGTTGAGGGATTAGAACGAAAAGGTTTTGTGTCTTTTTTCTGCTTATACTGGGGTTTTGGATTCGAATGTGGTAGAGTTGTGGGCTATTAAAAGGGCTGTTGAGCTGTGCATTTCCAATCCCATGCTGATAGGTCGCGAAATCACTGTGGTAAGCGTCTCGAAAGTGGCCGTTACTTGGGTGAATAAAGGTGAGTTTGGGAACGTGAATCATGTAAAGACCATATATGACATTAGGGGTATGTTGTGTTCTACGGGTGATATGCAGATAGTTTTTGATTCTAGAATTTATAATTCTTTTACGGATAGCTTGGCAAAAATGGGATCAGCCAGGATGGGTAATTTTGTGGAATGGGGGGATGTCTGAGATGCTTTGTTTTTGTGCTCTGTTTGGTCCTGTGCTGTTTCTTTGGCTGCGTCTTGTAGTGTTTGCCTAGTCGTATGGGTTGTGAGAGCACTTTTGGCCCTTGCTTGTTGTTTCTGTTCTCTGTTCTCTGGCCTGATGGCCTGATTGAATAAAATTGCCTTTCTCAAAAAAAAATTACTAGTATTATAATGGTTTGATTTTATTGTTGGCCCTTGAAAAGAAAGCTAAGTGTTTGATAGAACCACCAAATTAACTATTTGACAAAATATGAAGCTGAGTCCGGGAGCTTTCAAGCTTCGTTAATGGCAATGAAAATTGACTGTACAATCTGTTTATATACACAATAAACTATATATGAATCTTAGCCTTCCATCAATAACTAACTTTCTTGATAATCATAAACAGTGAGTCTGAAATATCCAGAAATAGTAACTGTCTTGATAACTAACTTTCACTGACACCTACTACCTAGAGATTTGTTTTTTTTATATATGTACATAAATTTTTTCATAAACATGATTATATTTTTTTCAAGTAAACTCAAAATGATCTTTTCAGGAAAACTTTAATTTAAGTTTGAGATTCTTCCAAAATATACTCATAATTATAAATTTATCAATTGATTTAAACATCAGAACTTAAAGTTTTTGACTGTAATACTCAATCATCAATTTCTCTTCATTCTAGGTTGCAGGTTGATGAGTTGGTATTCATTCTCTACAACCTGAATAAAATAAGATAAATTGTCAAATAATGTCGAACAAAAAATTAAAACCACAAGTTTACGTTGATATGCACCACCCTTATTTAAGATACACTTTTAGTCTACAACCAAACAATTTTGAAAGGAAAAAAAACCCTAACTTGAACTCTTATTACTTTAAAAAATATATTATTTTGTTTACAGAAGGAAGAAGAAGGGGCTGGCATAGGCAGTTTTCAGGCGTTTTGGGCTGTTTGTTTTGTGTTTGAAGGCTGTATTTTTGCCTTTCTTGAGTTTGTTCACAGTTCTTTTCGCGGTCCGAATTCATATGTTTGTTTTTGGGATCTTGCTTGTATGATGGGTTGTTACTGACTCTTAGTTGGTTTCTAAATGGGGTCGATTGTTCTGCTTTGGGGGCTTGAATGTTGCTCTGTTTTGCTTTCTGTTTCTTTCCGTAGCTGTTCTGTTTCTTCAGTGCTGTGTTGTTGGGTTAGCATGTGTATCCCCTGTTAGGAGATTTATGGGTTGTCCTAGTCGTTGTTTGTTCTTTGTGCCTCCCCCGGTCCCTCAATAAAATTCATGCCGTTCAAAAAAAAAACTATATAAACGGAAGTCTTTGCTCTGGTCCAAGTCAATTTAGAGAGGGGGTGTTCTCTTTCTTTAGGGATCATTTCAGGAAGGAGAATTGGAAAAGACCGATCATCAGAAATCTTCCTCTCAGATAGATTTCAGAAATAGAAAAAGTGGACTTGGAATCAGACTTTAGTGTTGAGGAGGTCTGGATGACCTTAAGTCAATGCGATGGGAATAAAGCCCCAGAACCGGACGATCTTAACTAGGGATGGCCATTTCCCCCATGGGGCCCCATCCCCATTTGCCCCCACCCCCATTTGGGGGCAAATTTTGCCCCTATATGGGGTTTGGGGGCGGGGGTGGGGGCAAATTTTGCCCCCAAAACCTAAATGGGGATGGGGGTGGGGTGACCTACCCCCACCCCCATTTCCCCATTTCTTTAAATGGGGGTGAGGCCCCATTTCCCCATTTCCCCATATGTATAATATATATATATATATTTAAATATTTTTAATATTTAAAAAAAAAAGTAACTTTAACTTTATGATTTTCTATTCCACCACTAATTGACTATCTGACAGTTGAATATACTTAGTTTTTTTGTGAATTTGTTTTGGCTTTTATGTGTAATACTAAATTACTATAGTTATTTCTATTAATTTTGGACAATTATATGGATTGGATATCGAAACATGGTGATTTGTAGGATTGAAATCATCGAATTTCGAATTTAGAATTATAAATTTCAGATTTTGAATTTCGGATTGTAAAATATTAGGATTAAAAATGGGGGAAATGGGGGACGGGGATGGGGGCAGGGGAACCTCCCCCCAAACACCCCCATCCCCACTTCCCCCAAATGGGGTTTGGGGGCGGAAATGGGGGGAGGTTTCATAAATGGGGATGGGGGTGGGGGTACCCTCCCCCGCCCCAATGGGGCCCCACGCCCATCCCTAATCTTAACTTAAACTTCGTGAAGTCTAACTGGGAAACGATTAAGGAGGACTACATGAACTTCATACACGAGTTTCATAGGGACGGTTCTGCAGTTAAGAGCTTGAACTCCACTTTTATTATGTAGATTTCGAAAATTGCCAGGCCTGAATCTTTGAAGGATTACAAACCTATCAGTTTGATAGAGGCCATGTACAAAGTGTAAGCTAAAGTCTTGGCTAACAGGTTGAAGAAAGTGAAGAATTGGGTAATTGGACCTACTCAGATGGCATTTGTGAAAGACCATAAAATAGTCGACAGCTTTGTGATTGCTAAGGAAGTGATCCATACTTGGAAAAAGGGACAGGAATGGTGGGTTGGTTTTGAAACTTGACTTTGAGAAAGTATATGACAGTGTGGACCACGCTTTCTTTGATTCTACAATGGTGAATATGGGGTTTGGTTGTAAATTGCGCCAGTGGATGTATTGCTGCGTAGCCTATCCCACTCTTTCGGTACTTGTTAATGGCAGCCCGATGAAGGAATTTGGGCTGGAGAGAGTTCTTCGGCAAGGAGATCCTCTATCGCCCTTCTTTTTCAATTTGGTAGTTGAATGCCTGATCGGACGATTTATGTACCTAACTGAGGTCCCTATTTTCTAGCTTTTGTTCTCATTTTCGAGCGTATTTTTGTATATAATATGTTTGTTGAGCCTTGCGTAGGTACATATTCTATATTTTATGGTTTTGAGCTTAAAGTCAAGTTTGGGAAGCCAAAATGAGCAAAATGAAGTCAAGATTGGAAGTATTCAGAGTTGTCGTGGTCTCACCGTCAACCCAAGCCGCGGCGTGATTCATGGTCAACCACGGCAAGCAAACCATTGTTCCATGGTGGATCCACCATTAAGCTAGAATAAAACATATAGACCGTGGCACTGGTCAACTCTGTTTTCCAAACGTTAGTGGGACTGAAATTGTGAAGTGCCCATGCAGAACACTCAACTTTCTAGGGCCATATCTTCCTCCTCAGATCGAACCACGATGAGTTCCTTATATATTTGGAAAGCTCCAGAAGTCTAATTTTCAACGGTTTTTACGAATCGCAATTCTGAGTTTTCTAGAGGGAGATATGCTCGTTTTCGTAAAGGTGTGCGTTGCTGGAAACACTGTCGCGGCCGCGACGCCGTCTTGCTAGACACCAGACACTTAAGCCACGAAAATTGCTGTCGCGTGGTGTGCCGTCTTGCATGACTGCGACACACCTGATTCTGGACCGTGGCAAGTCAGTTTTAGGCCATTTTTAAGGGGCAAATGTGTCCTTTCGCACCCCATCCGTCCCCAAACTTTCCCTAACTATAAATATATATTTTTCCTCTCTTCTCAATAGAGAAGACAAGAATAGAGCAGCCCTTCAATATCTTCATCTTCTTCAAAAATCAAGAGAGAGAGAGAGAGAGAGAGAGGAGCTTTCAAAGCTCCCATGGAGGTTCTCCTCCATGGGAGGCTCACCACCACCATTTTTACTCATCATCCACCACATTTGAGAGTAGATTGTAAGGAGATAAGAGTGGTCTATGACCAATTTCGAGCTAGGGATTCATGGAGCACTTGGAGGGATTTCTTCAAGGGTTGTCTCCTTTAAACTCATTGTCTTTGTATTTCTTATTTTCTTAATTGTGTAACCCTCACTTGGGAATATTTGTAAACCTATTTTGTGCTCAATATATGTGATGTATGTTTTTATATTCATTTGGGTTTTGATTTGTTCTTGCTATTATTGATTAATCTCTTATCTTGATATGCTTGTGTGTGGAGATTGGAAATTAATATGTGTTCACAGATGAGATTAAGAGTAGATTAACTTAATTGTAGGAGTAGTTGTAATCAAATACCTCATTTGTGTATGTATGTCTTTGGAAGGTCGAAATTAACTTGTATGGATATGTTTGAGTGTTTGTAGGTTTCGGTTGTGCCTATGGAGGATCAATCCGGGTATAACCTTAATCTCTTATCTTGCTATGCTTATGTGTGGAGATTGGAAATTGATATGTGTTCACAGATGAGATTAAGAGTAGATTAACTTAATTGTAGGAGTAGTTGTAATCAAATACCTCATTTGTGTGTGTATGTCTTTGGAAGGTCGAAATTAACTTGTATGGATAGGTTTGAGTGTTTGTAGGTTTCGGTTGTGCCTATGGAGGACCAATCTGGGTATAACCTTAATCACTTAGCTCTGAAGAATGGATGAAACTTGTTTTATGCATGATCATGCTAAAACAGGTTTTGGCTATATGTTCATATGCTTAATGGTAGGGACTAGAGGGACAATTGCTCCATCCATGAATCTTTGGGGAGTGATTTGTGTCTCCAATCCCTTAGTTGAGACACCAAGCACAATTGCTCTATCCATGACCTTTAGGGAGTGATTTGTATTTGTGAGTCTCTTAATAGAGAGAACAAGCCCATAACTTGAATTAGAAGTGCTTAATGCTTAGGTTGGCTCTACGTTTATGAGCTTAATAGGTCTTTGACCTTAAGACACATTCACTCTATCCATGACATTTGGGGAGTGATGATTGGATTTCGGTATTCATTAATCAACGAATGATTCGTAATAATAGATGATTTGGTTTCGGAATCCCTTAATCGTGAGAATGAGCCCCTAACTAATTAGATGTCATCCATTGCCTAACAACCACTATTGTGCATTTATGTATGGTGAATTTGTTGCTCCTTGTGTGATCATTTTCATGCATCTCTCCAATCCACCATTTTATTATTTATCTCTTTAAACACCATTCTCACCCTTCCATATTCCCTTTATTTTATTTGCATTCTTCTCATTTCTCTTGCACACACAACACCGCAATATGCATACATTTCACACACACCATTCTCACCACATCCGCATTCTATTTACATATTTTCAACAAACACTAGAACTTGAGACGGTTGACGGATACCAATTCCCTGTGGATGATCCCCTTACTTGCTGCTATACTAGTTATTAGTCACTAGCACCCATGAGGTTGAACATATAAATATCTTTTGGCGAGAGTACAACGACGCTCTCATCAATGCCTGAGCTACCTTCTTAACAGGGCCAGCGAGTTAGAGTTGATTAAAGGAGCGGTGTTTGGGAATGATGGCACTCACATTTCCCACTTACAATTTGCGGACGACACTATTTTGTTCATTCAACCTAAGTTGGACTATCTCTTCAACGCTAAGAAACTGTTGAGATGCTTCGAATTAGTGTCGGGCCTAAAGATTAATTTTCATAAATCTTGCTTAGTGAAAGTCGGAAAGAAAGATCGTATGGATGATAGATGGGCAGCTGTTTACCGATGCACTAAGACTACCTTTCCGATCACTTACCTTGGTCTCCCTTTAGGCGGCAATAGTGGTAGGGTAGCTATGTGGAATTTGGTTATTCTCAAGGTTTAAAAAAAGTTATCTCCGTGGAAGAGAAGATTGATGTCTAAAGGAGGGATGCTTGTGCTGATTAAAACAGTGCTTCCTCGCTTACCTACCTATTTTATGTCCATCTTTCATATTCCGGTCGAAGTAGCTAAGAAAATAGAAAAACTCCAAAGAAACTTCTTTTTGGGGGGGGGGGGGGAATGTTTTGAAAAGGAAAATACATTCGGTGGATTGGGAGTCGATTTGCAAAAGCAAAAGTAATGGTGGCCTTGGTGTTGGTAGAATTTCTGACAAAGGAAAGAGCTTTTTGGCTAAGTGGGTGTGGAGGTTCGGTAGAGAAGATGATTCTTTGTGGAAGAGAGTTGTTTGTGCAAAATATGATGTGAACCAAAATGCGTTGTCTTGGAAGTGGCAACATACAAAACCTACATTCTCTTTTGTTCAAGCCGTAGGTAAGCTGTTTGTAGAAGGAGCTTGATCGAGTAAGATTATTGAAGAAGGGTTTCTAATGGTGTGTGGAAATGGTGAGAGGGTGAAGCTTTGGAAAGATAATAAATGAGATTCCATTTCTTTAAAAAGTGCTTTCCTACATAATTTTGCTCTGGCATCCAATAAGGAGAGTGTGATCAACCAGTATGGTTGCTGGATTGATTCTAGCTGGGTATGGGATGTCAAAGCTAGAAGATCTCTGTTCAATTAAGTGTTGGATCAGTGGAAGGGTTTCTTACTGTCTATGTACTGCATCATGGTTAGGAGAGCTTTTCCAGATGCTTTGGCCTGGACTTTAGCTCGAATGGCCTTTTTTTTCAGTTGGCTCTTTTAGATAGTGCCTTGGAGAAGAATCAGCCATCATTGATCCTAGTTCTAAGTCCTTATGGCAAGGGTTATGTCTGCCGAATGTTGAGATCTTTGCTTGGCTTCTCCACAAAGGAATGATCCTTGTTGAAGATGTTCTTTATCTTTTCGGCTGCTCTCAGATTCCTAGTTTGGTGTGTCCTGTTATGCAAGTCGGACTCTGAAACAGTAGATCACCTCTTCCTCTTATATCCTTGGTATTGGAAGCTTTGGTTGGGTTGCATGAGTTAGTGGGGTGTTAGTTCGTATGCCAACCTGACCGTGAATGAGTGGATTGAGGGCCTGGATGGCATCTTTCCCATCCTTGTACAGCAAACGTGTGTGGAATGCTCTCTTCTTTGCTTTGGTCTGGTCGATTTGGGAAACAAGAAACAAAGTGGTGTTTGAAGGAAAGGAAACTGATCTCATTTTGACGATGGATTTGGTTCATTTCAGAACGGCATGGTGGTTCAAACATCACGGTGGTGGTTCAAAGGAGGATTTAATCACCTTAGTGTTAGTAATTAAAAGGAGATGTGTTGACAGGGTTAAGCCCAAAATCAGTAGCTCTAGTGTTTGGATCTCTCATTCTTTTCAGGAGTTATTGTTCAATGTTGACGGCTCTGCTAGAGGCAGTCCTGGGGATGCTGGCATCAAGGGTGTTCTTAGAGATTCAGGGGGACAAATTCTTTGCTTATTTTCTTCTTTCATTGGTTTCTCAGACTCTAATTCTGTGGAGCTGTTTGCCATTCACAGGGCTTGTATGTTGCTGGCGTCGAATGATGTTTTAGACAATAGAAGGGTGACCATTATCAGTGATTCTAAAAGTGTAGTCTCGTGGATCAAAGGTGTGAATTTCGGAAATATTAAGTTCGTTTATATGGTTTATGATATATGTAGTTTCCTTCAGGAATACATTAGTGTGTCCTTGAAGTTTATGCATATAGGGGCAAACTCTTTTGTTGATGGTTTGGCTAAGTTGGGTTCAAACAGAGGTGGGGAAAGGCTGGAATGGGGTTTTTTCACCGGTTGATTTCGGGTCTGGTCTTTGGCCTCCTGTAGTGCTGCTTCTTTTTGATGCTTGGCGTGCGTCTCCTTTGACTGCTTTTCTGTTTGATTTCGGGTGTTGTTGTTTTCTTTTCTTTGGGTGGGCTTGGGTTGTGGGTGCTTTGTTTTACCCTCTCTTTTATTGTCTTTCTTTGCCTCGTTTCGGTTTGTTGTGTCTTGTTGTGGTTGGTTTGGTGCTCTGGTTGGCTGTTGCTTGTATGCTCATGGTTAGGTTCCCTCATCCTCCAATTTTTTTTAATAATATTGTCGTTTAAAAAAACAACTATATAATTAATAACTATTATCCTTTTATTTCCAATCTTTTATGACAACTTTATTTTGTTTAATTTTTCAAGATAAATTAGATTATAGAATTGTATAAAATCGGACCAGAAAAGTGAATTCTATATTAATTAAGAAGAGTGGTGCTGTTGGCATACCCCCGATCTATTTATACCCTTTTTTTTTAATTATGATTTAATTAAATAAAATTAAATATATTTATTATTTTTTTGATTTATTTCCAAAACTGTCATTTTTACTTGTTTTTCAAAATTAATACACTCCATCTCCGATCTCTGTATACGTCTCTCTCTCGCATTCATTGAATTATTTATTTTTTCTTCTTATTTATTTATTTTTTGAGTTATTTTTTTCTTCTTCTTATTTCATGGTGGAAAAGAGAAAAATAACAGATTACTTCACCACAACGACATCTTGATATTACTTCAAATTGTTTCCAGATGTTTGAGTTCAGTCGACTGCGTGTTTGATCTGTTTTCATGTTTGTGTCTTTGCTCTGTCTTTGGTGCTGGGTTGCAGAGCTTTCTGCTTTGGCCTTTGGGTCTGCTCGATTTTAGTTTTTCTGCTTTCTTTGGGGTTTTTGTCAGCTGCTTTTTCTGGTCTTGCCTGGACGTTTGTGGCTTATTGTGGGGGCTCTTGTTTCTGTTTTGTTTTTGTTTCTCTTTGGGATGGTGTTTTTTAGCTGTTTTGGCTAATGTTTCTGTTTTTGTGATCTGTTCTCCCTCCCGGCCTCCGGTCGATGAATAAACTTTAGT
Organism: Dipteronia sinensis; assembly: GCA_033220585.1. Lineage (NCBI taxonomy): Eukaryota > Viridiplantae > Streptophyta > Magnoliopsida > Sapindales > Sapindaceae > Dipteronia > Dipteronia sinensis. The sequence continues at coordinate 3,242,571 of CM065638.1, read as the reverse complement.
TGTTCAAAAAAAAAATTATTCTCAGACAATTCGTGTAGATACTTGATATCATTGTCAAACAATTCTTGCAGATGCATTACTGTTCGTTTTTAGAAAAAGAATTGGTGGGGGGGGGGGGGGGGGGGGTAAGATTTTTTTTTTCTTAAATTTTACATTTCTTTAAGTAATTTCGATAAAGGAAAAAAAATTGCATAATTAAAAAAAGAGTGGTGCTATTGGCACACCCCCTACTGGTCTATTAATGCCCCACTTTTTTAATTATTTAGTATTATTTTTTTTCCTTTATCAAAATTACTAAAAAAGACATACAATTTAAGAAAAAAATATTCAATAAATTAAATCTAATAAAACCCCACATCCCCTTTAAAAAAAAACCCAACATTCTTTTAATTCGTTCTTTAAAGAAAAAAAAACTTAACTCTTAAACCCTAAAATTAGAACATCAATACTTTTTAAGCATAATCAAACATTACTGCACGTCTGCTCAATTTGTAATATAGATATTTGTTCAGCAATAAACAAAATACAAATAAATAAACCCAAAAACATTGGTGCTGTAACATTCAATGTTGGTGTTCTGTCTCTTAAGGCACAAAGAGAGGGAGATAGCAGCAGAGAGATTGATTTTGGATTCAAATGTTTGTAAACTCTCACTGATCTTGGTAGAATTTATATAAGAATGCAAACTAATTTGGTTCAAAAAAAAACATTCAAATTTCGTTCCCATCTACAGTATACAAACAAAACTATCAAATTAACAAACTCAAATAAATTATTTTTTAACTCCTGAAAAAAAAATATAAATCGGATAACAATATAATGTTCAGATGTTGAACAAGCATAACCTTTATGATGGAAAAAACTACAATCCAAAAACTTGGAGGTCTCCACTCATCTAAAAAAAAACTGTACATATTATAAAAGCCAAGAGGCAAGACACAAGACATGCAGCAGAGCACAAGGTAAAGAACAACACAAAGAAAAAACAGAGCACGACCACAACATGTCTGATTGACCACAACATGTCAAATAAATTCATTATTGTTTACAAATTCATAGGAGAATTTCATGTCGACAGAGGAGAAGAAGACGCTTGACTGAGCCAACGAAACTCTAGCTAGTGGTTCCATATCTGCTGCAACAAAACCCTGTCTGTTGTGCCTTTCTTCTTTTGGTGCTGCTCTGTTTTTCCTTCACATGCGTTGTCATTTTGGCTTCTATTGGCCTGTTTGTTTTATACAACTGCTATTCACAAATAAATATCTGCTGCGACGATTTCATAAGATTGAGAAATCGATTTCGTGAGAGAAAGACGAGACAAGAGATAAAGAGATCAGAGATAGATAGAGAAATCAGAGATGGGGTTTATTAAGTTTGAAAAATAAAAAAAGGGCAGTTTTGGAAATAAATAAAATAAATTAATAAAATGATTTAATTTTATTTAATTAAATCAAAATTTAAAAAATGGAGCATAAATAGATCAGTAGGGGTATGCCAATAGCACCACTCTTAAAAAAATGGAATAAAAAAGTGTAGCATGAATAGATTGGAAGGAGTGGGCCAGGGGGTTTAATAGATTACTTTGTAGAAGATTTTTTTCATAAATTGTACGTCTCTTTACGTAATTTCGATAAAGGAAAAAAAATATTACATAATTAAAAAATGGAATAAAAAAATGTGGCATGAATAGATTGGAAGGAGTGTGCTAATAGAACCACTCGTTAAGAAAAGAAAATAAAGGAACTGGTGATTGAAGTTGGCTTTCAGGGGCATTAATATCTCTATTGCGTACGTTTTGGCATGTTCGATCCCAAATAATTTAATTACATCTCCATCTTAATTATTAAATAAATTATTTTTATTTTTTAAGTGCTTAATTGACCTTTCCGGCTGGGACCTGGGAGAGCAGTGTTCATAGTTTTGTACTTTGAAGATACTTTGATGCATTATGATTACATATAATAAAACACTTTTGCCCCATATAGTAAGCTTTTGAATAAACTCTTAAATATTTAATCTAGTTAATTAACCTCAAACCTGCCATCACTACAATGGTTCTTAATTAAATGGACCACTTCTGTCATCTATATATATTCATATACATATCATGTACATATATACTTTTATTTACTCCAAGCATATATGCATATTATGTCATATATTATTAGATCAAGTGCTTACCAATATACAAAAGCTTAAGGTATAGTTGTAAGGGCTATATATATATATATATATATATATATATATATATTCATTTTTATATATTCATTGCAGCGCAGAGTGATGTCAAGCATTGATGTCAAACCTATACATGTTTACTACCAATTTTTAAGATAAAATGTTTAATTACCATTATATCAAAAGTTAAGGTAGCTCAACTTGCAGATAGACGAGTTTAGGATTTGGACAAATGGCTCCCAGATCAAAGGTTCGAATCCTACCAATGGCAAAAACTTTCAAAAAAATACCTAATCTCAGATTAATAGTTATTGTCAAAAAAAAAAAATTAAACTAATAGCAAGCTAGGGTGATACTTTATTTACTTATACTCCACGGTAGCGCAAAGCCTTCGCATCTATACTTGTTGCAGCCTACGGCTGATACATGGCAGTGAATCCATAGGGTGATCGATGATGTACCCCATAACGCCAATAGATAATCATACATGATAATTAATCAGGTGCGGGGTTCTCCGACCTCCAATGAATCATATATTATATATTTAATTAATAGAATGAAAGTTCATATATATAGAACTCGACCTGGAAACTACTAAGTCAAATACGTCATATGATACCATGTCAATAACGTTAGATTCAACAAAAGTTAATTTTAAGCCGTGAGGTAAAAACTAATAAGAAGAGTTTTATTAATTTATTATAATAGAAGGTGGCGGCTGATGAGTCCACATGGAGCGAGTCATGGACTATCAAACCCACGTACAAGTAAATACAAGGAACAAGCCTTTACATGGATATGATATACATCATACATTTCTAGATATTTACAGGGATCAATTAAACACTACGTACTTATCAAGCAGTTTTTTTTTTTTTTTTTGAATATCAAGCAGTTGATATATCGATTCAGACTTCAGAAGCCTAAATGAATAATGGTGCGTATGATATGGATATGCATGCATGCCTATGCATTTGGTTCTGCATTTTTGTTTCGAAAAGCATGTCCAACACCAGGACTATGTCCAGGAGTAGTAGGACGGAAATCATCCTTATCTCCTGTCATGAAATGTCCAGCCTTCTTATTGCTATTAACAGCTACTAATTTGGATTCCACATTTTGTTGATCTTGAGCAAAAGAATGGCCAACACCAGGGCTGATTCCTGGAGTTGTAGGCCGAAAATCGTCTTTAGAATTTGCTTCCGAATCTCCAAAACTCACCGTGGGTGGTGGGAATATTTCTTTCTTTGAGTTGATGCTGTTGCTGCTTCCCTGCTTATTTGCTGTTTCTTTCTTGTTGATGGACTTTATTTGCCTTCCTTCAGCAGAAAGAATTGCATGGCAGGCAACTAGTACGGCAACAAGAATTAAACGTTTGTACATTGATCGGATTTCTGCCATTGTAAAAGAAATTAGGGAAGAATTACTTCAAAAAATTTCTTAATTACAAGATAGAATGAAGAGCCTAGCTTGATTTTTGGCTTGAAATGCAAGAGACTTGAGGAAGGAGGAGAGCTAGTTAATTAAGGAGATAATTGAAATTAGAAAGCAGTGCACTGATATGATAGTAAGTTGTGGTGTGCTTAGATATTTATAGACTTAAAAAGTAGGCACTGTGAGGAGTCACAAGACTCACAACCGCTAATTATTTCATAAACTAAATATATATGTGGACCGGAATTAATATCAAATTGGACGGTTTGTATATATGCTAGTACTAATTAACATATATATAAATTAAAGAAACCCTAGCTAGCTCTCAATATCTTTGCATATATTGTATGAGATCTTCAAAAGATCTCTACCAATATATATATATATATATATATATATATATATATATATATATAATAATAATAATAATGTGTATCATGTCAGACTGAAAAAGTGAAAACGACTAAACTTAAAGCTTTTGTTTTTCAAAAGACATGCATCTCTGATCCTTGAAAGTTGAAACCTTGACCTTTCAATGTGCTGAAATGTGTACTTGCTAGCTAGATCTGATGCTTCAAGTTCGGCAATCGATTTGATCTAATAGTTTAATTTGCATACAGCGGTGAAGAGAGCAGCTAGCTAATTAAGAGGAGTGCTTAGGTTAATTAGAAAAACGAAAAACTCATTAGCTAATCAATTTGGATTACCCCACCTTACCGAAATCAATCAAATGCACCAAAAAGAAAATGATTCTATGTACTATGTCCACTTGCAAATGTATAGTATTATATTTCGATGGTTCGTGTGAGATTTCACAGCTTTTTTTTCATAGACAAAACTCAAGTGAAACACATCTGCCCTTAGGATCTGTCCTACGAACTTTTGTTTTTAATGGTCTTTGAAAACTTTCAATTAATGGGTTGCATGATTACTTGTTTACTCAATAGAGATTCCTTAAGTGGTAATAATAATCAACTATTTTTTTTCTTTTGTAGCAAGTTTTTAATGGGCTCATTTTTTTTTAATGTTCCGTACAAAGAGATAGCAAGTAATTAGCAACCCACCACCTTGTGTTGGCCAAATATGGCCACAGTACTGGTAGCTTAGTGCATCACAGTCCCACGAAAATATTATCAACCTGATGAATTTTTTGATGTCAACCTTACGACTTAATGAAGTGATCAATTTCCCTGTCAAAGTTTTCAAAATCCTCTCCATGTGCATTGGCCATTAATTATGTTCGTAACTTAATTAGATTCTTGCTACTGTTTCAATTTTCTTGGAACAACAGAAACCACATTACGTATTTGTTTAGTTTGATCGAAGAAAGTTGAATAAGTTAGTTGACGGAAGTAGTCGAGCCTCGATCGGAGTCGAATTCAAACTCATAGTTGAGAAGGAGAAGATACAAAAACTCAAACCCGAAATATTGTTAAATTGAATGAATATATTTTTACTACCATATCACATTAAGAAGTGGCACGTTGAAAATTAAGTAATTTGTGTGTTTATTCGAATCAGAGTGATGTTTTTCAATTTTTATATAGAGATTTGTAAGCTAATTAATTAAGACTGTCTTTTAATATGAATAATATTCTTAGTGAAGACTTACAATTAGGGCCACTAATTGTAAAACCTTTTCTTAATTAGTAACGGATGGTTTACATAACAGCCGGAATTTGACTGAATATATATCATTAGTCATGAATAATGATTTATTATATATTTATTTATTTTGTGCTTTCTTTTTAGTATATCAACATTTTTTGACCCCCATATATCTTTTTCCCCGAAATTTGCATATTATTTTATTATATTTGTTTAATTAACTAAAATTGGGTCTCTTCACTATTCTTTTTCTCTTTTTTTTTTTTACTTCACTATACAGGTCATTTCTACCACCAATCGCAGCAATTCTAGAAAGCCATATAATGAAATGAGATCTTTCGATTAATTCTAAAAGCTAATTTTTTTTTTCTGCTACTTTAAATAAGTTTTTATATTTAATTTATAAGTAATTACTTCAGTGGAGCAAATCTTTCTAGAGCGTGCATGACTTAATATTTAAAAAACTAAGAACAAAACAGCAGCAAAGGAGTCAAAAAGGTCTGGTTAAGTCAAACCACCATATATATATATATATATATATATATATATATCCCACCAACCCCATGAACTCTCTACAGTCTACTCTACACCACTCTTTTCCTTTGTCACTAGCAAATTTGTTTGAATCGAACAAGTTAAAGCAAATGATGAGTTACAAAGTGCCATCTTTAAATTAAAATGGAATTCAATCTCAATAATCTTTGCAAAAAGGCTGGAGAGTATGGTTGGCTCCATGAGTCGGGGAGCACCCTCAGTTTCCTCCCACTAGTTCTTTTAATAGCATTAAATATATAATTGGTGTTTGATTCAGTAATTAAGCAAGAAAAGAGAGTTTGATTCTCTTTGTTGTGCTAGGCTGTAGTGCACGAGTGATGTGATTAATCAATTTTTAATCACTAGAAGCAAGAGAGCGAACGTGGTTAAGAAATTTGAGTGATGGAACACAAAAGGATCTCCCTGTTGCTTTCGAATCCCAACTGTCCTTATTATTATAATCTTTCCGTCTTTGTCTACATTCATTCTAGTTAGTACCAGTAAAATTTAATTAGACTTCCATTATTTTTTTTTCTTGAAAAAAAATTAACTTTTTTTTTTGAAACAGCAAATGTATTAGAAGAAAAAAATTAACTTGATTAATTGTTGCAAGGCAATTACTTCGAAATATAATCACTGTGATTGGACGAAAAAAAAACACACAGATTACAGAAAAGTTACAAATGTATTATAAGAAACAAGGTATTTACATAATTTATTCCATTAGATTATCATATCATATCCTGACAGTGATATCAGATTCCTTGGCCACATGATCAAAGGAGTAAAAAAAGATGACGATGTTCATGTTCTTGTATCAAACTATATCCCACTCATAAAAATCTCTCATCATCGTTTCATTGAATGATATATTCGATAAGTAATGGAAATAATTGTTGACAGTTTATAAATTACTTAGTGTGATGTTACTTCATTAGCAATTAATATCCTACTCGGTATTATAATTTTTGAAAACATATATGGTACTTTCTCTTTTATTGCATGACAAAAATTTCTGGTCTTTTTTTTAAGTATTATATTATTATATAAATTTAGGGTTTTTCAAAGAGATGAGACTCGAACCCGCTACCTCGTGACGCAAGTATGAAGAAGTTTACAGTGGACCAACCTCATCTCGTTACAAAAATTTTAGGTCTGAAGTACTAATCGTGTTAATACAATGTCAATACTAACTTTGTTAACACAATATCAAAGTCATTTTAAGGATCTTAAGTTCGAGACCCACCACCTCCAATCTTTCAAAATTCCATGCTCTCTAACCATGCCAAGAAACGGTACTCAAGAAAAACAAAATCCATCCTTAGGGTTTTTTTTTTCCACTTTTGGCCGTTATTAGTTTTCAGCATTAGTTAATGGATTTTGATATACTATATGCATGATTTGTGTAGCTGCTGGATTGTTAATCAATTACTCCAAAAATTCCAAATGCTTTCAAATGTTGTACTTTTAAGAGTTTTGTTTTCTTAATAGTTAGATTAGAATTCAACAGGTTTTAGCTATCAATAACTATACGAATTTAATCAGATAGCCCCGACATTAATACTAGTAAAAACAAATTGCAAAAATGATATGGCGGAAATTAATTTCCCCTTTTTTTTAAACGACTGGACATTTAATTAAATAACTTCCAGCTACTGCTATATATTTTTTTTTTGAAATATTATATAAATTCGGGGTTTTTTTTATGGAAGGATTCGAACCCACAACCTTAGATGTAGGTGTGAGAGATTTACCGCCGGACTAATCTCATATCGTCACTACTGCTACATAATAGTTAAAGAAGTATGCAAAATGTAATTGGGGTAATGGAAAAATCAAATGCATGTTAACAACAATATTCCTGGTTTGTGCCTGTGTGGGTTGCCTGTGTCTGTGCTCCCTGACCAGGTTCTTTGTTGAGGGCGTTTGTGCCTCCTGCCTGGCTTTCTGATTTCTGCTGGGTTTTTTTTATTGTGTTTTTACCCTCCCTTGATAACACTTTGCAGTTAAAAAAAAAAAAACAATATTCCTGGTTTGGCTTCGTGCCTCCCTTGTTTGGCTGCTGTTTTCAGCTAGCCTTTTTGGCTGTTGTTTGCGCCTTTGTTGTTGCTGATGTTTGTTAATAAAGCTTGCCGGTTCAAAAAAAAAATAAACGATATTCCTAAACCCTAACAAGAAACTCACTTAAATAATTTTTTTTTTTGAACTGCAATTCTTTATAAAGAGAGGCCAGAAAAGGCACAAATCAAAAACAAAACAACCACCAAGGTTAAAACAACAAGACATACACCACTCACACACACATAACAAGCCGTGACAGGCTCAAAGAGCGAAAACACCCAAACAAACCAAGCAGAGAACAACCCACAACCAAGACAGCAAACTCTCACTTAAATAATTACATTTCTTTTGCACTCTCTTCATCAGCATACAATCGAGAGCTGGTATCCATCTCCATTATCAGTATCTGACATCCAGGAATTCCTCTTATATTACGTGTGATATAAATATTTGCATGTGGTCAAATAAAAGAATTGCAGAGCTGAAAATAAAGATTGCCAATAGTAGAGAAGGCAAACTAACTTATTATATTGAATTAATGCATGCAGAAATATATTACAAATAGTTTGTACAAATATTATAGCATCCTAATTAACAGAATTACAATATTCATTACTTGAACTGCAAATAGTTAAAATGCAAATAGCCAAATAGAATAGAAGCCTAATCTCTCTTTTTTTTTTCTTTTAAATGCGAAATAGGATTTTATTTGTTTTTTCGAACTCTACTAGCTAGCAGCCCTAGTTTTGAAGGGAATGACCAACACCAGGGCTGTGACCTGGAGCTGTGGGCCTGAAGTCATCTGCGTGTTTTGGCGGCGGAGGTGGCAAGGACTCACCCACTACCACACTTGGTGCTGCCGGTGGAGACATCAAATTAGCATTTGCTGTCACTCTCACTGTGGGAAACTCCTCACCATGCAAGTTATTGTTCTGCTTAGCATTATAGATCTTTCTTGTTTCCTTTTCTAGGATGATTTTGTTGTGAGATTGAAACTTTGGGAATTCATTATTTTTCCCTAGCTTCAAATGCCTTCCCTGGATAGATTCAATTTCTTGGCCAAAAATCAGCACAAGTAGAAGACAAGAAAAGATCAACTTGTTGTTTTGGGCCATGGGTATAGATGACACAGAGATCTAAAGGTTCAAAATTAACTGAGAAGAATAGGACTCAATAAGAGAAACTGAGGAAGCAACACTTGCTAATTATTGAAGAAAAAGAATACAAAACCAGACAGGTTAATTATACACTAATTAAGCAAGTTTGTGTGCTTCAAACCCCTCCCTCACCTAGGTATTTATAGAGCTTATGGAATCATATGAAGTTCTTAGGTGCTAATAATTAATTATTAGTATAAAAAGTGGCTTTAATTAATTGATTAATTTATGTTGCAAATTAATGAACAAATAGTGACTTAATGAATGGTATATGCCATGCTTACATTACATATATGCATCATTGATTCTTGAGGTCACGCACATGCACTTTGTGTATGAACTATATTACAGTGATTAACCTACCTGAATTCTAGGCTAAAATTTTATAATATCATTTATTATAATAAATAAATTGTAGAATGAACCTAGACTAAATCTTGATTGAATGACATTCCATTTTGAAGAATACGTATTGCACTCGATAAGAAATTTGACCTACTGAACTACTTAAAGAGTTTGCGGCATATTTCAAAGTCCGTAAAAGTTAATTTTTTCTTGTAGTAATAGTTGATCCATATTGTTAATGAGTAATGCAAAGTTGTATAAAATATTAGTCCAGGATGATGTGGTAATATAGAGTTGTCAAGATTTGTAAATCATGAAATTATATTAGTTATGTGTGATGTGATTTTGACTGCTCACATATCACATTATTTGGATATAATTTTAAACAAGGGATATTATTGATTTAGTCCCTATATTTTTTTGAAATGTTTATTTTTTACTCACTTATCCATTTTGCACTAGATTGTGCCATATGTTTTCAAAAACCACTCAATTTGGTCACTCTGACCAGAATTTTGACGGTCAACGGCCACAGAAAAAACAAAATGACATCTTTACCCCCTTGACCATTTAATTTCTTTTAAAAAAATAAATTTAAAGAAAAATGAAAACAAATTAAAATAATTAAAAATAATTAAATCTTTCAAAAAAAAAAAAAACCACCACCACTCAATCAGTCATCTGTCATCATCATCACCTTCCACCATCAACTCAAACACAAACCCTATCCACCACCACCACCACCATCTTCATCGATATACCTGTGCAAATTCTTCTATTCAAACCCTAACTCAAACCCAAACCTAAATTCAAACCCAATCACCACCCAAATTCGAAATCAACCACCATACCAATCTCAAACCTAAATTCGAAAGCAGTCACAGCCATAGCCATCACCATACAACAACCTGACACCTAAAAAGAAACCCAGAGATTGAAGCAACCTAGAAATTTGTCAAAAAAAACCCTTCAAACCAAACCACCATCACTAACCCATGAAATCAAACCTAGTTTTTTTTTTAAAGGCTAATCAGAGATATTATTAAAGGCCATGGAGCCCGAAAAAGAAAGAGCCAGAACAGGGGTGTTAATCACTGCAACAAGACAACACAAATGAAACAAACCCCAGACATTAACAACAAACAGAAACAGAACAGCCATAAACCAAAGACCAACCCAGCAACCCAAAACACCACCCAAGCAGGACAAGACACACAAAGGCCGACGCAAAACCACCCAAGCTCAAAGATCACTCCAGGTCAGAATATTTCTGTCAAGCCTAGCCCCTTGTTTTGCCAACTGATATGCGAAAGAGTTTGTGCCCCTCGGATTGAAGACCACGGATATCTGGCCACCAGTGCTCAACATATTTCGAATACCATAGATGGTTTGAGCGTGCTCGATATTACCAACTCCCGCATTGTTGATCCACATAACAGCTATCTGAGAGTCGCTCACAATTATCTCCTCTTTACCTACTAGCTCTGTTTTGGAGACACAAAGCTCACAAGCTCTCGCGATTGCACGAACTTCTGCATCAATGACATCACAGATGCCTATATTTTCAGAAAAAATGCAGCAGACTTTCCCCAGGTGATTTCTCAGCACACCTCCAATACCAACAGATCCCGAAGCTCCCCATGCCGACCCGTCGACATTAAATTTCAGAGCATCTGCTGAAGGAGGGATCCATTCCCCAGAAGACAGAAGCTTTTTTTTCACCTCTGTACAGCACATAGCAATATTGAGCAACATGAATGTTATGGGCTCCTCTGTATCACCACCTAAGTATTTGAACCACCAAGCCACTCTTAATCTTACCATGTCCTCCACCTGAACAATGTTGATCTCACCATCCTTAAACACTTTGTGGTTCCTCGCCTCCCAAATTGACTAAGTTACAGCAAAAAAGAGCGACCTCCAAGCTCTCTCAGAATTCTTTTGATAACATAACTCCATCCAACTCTCCCACCACTCCTTTAAAGACCTAGGCAAGCAGAGAGAAACGTCACACCATTTCATACACCGATGCCACAAGGAATTAGCCCATTTGCAAGAGAGGAAGAGATGATCAATGCTCTCTTCACTCTTCTGGCAGATTGGACATCTCACATTACTATCGACCTGACTGCCAAGCCTTTGCAGCACATCTTTGACAAGGGTTCTCCCATGTAACAACTGCCACACAAAGACCTCTATCTTGGGAGGGCACACTCCTTGCCATACTCCAGTGAAATTCGACTGACCCCTGGCATTTCCCCCCTCATAGCATCTCCAAAAAGATTTGACAGTGAAGCTTCCTATAGGGTCATGGCTCTAACCTATTGTATCTTGGACATTGTCTACGATAGACAAGTTTTCTAAGCAGACCTTAAAGCACCTCCATTGCTCTACTTCCCAATCGAAAAGTGTTCTTCGAAGAGGGATCTCCCATTTGCTAGTCTCCCCCTCCTTGGACCAAAACTCTCTGATGCAACCAATTTTGTTGACAGCTAAAGTGAAAATCCTAGGAAAAGCTACCTTCAACTTGTTTCCTTCCACCAGAACATCCTCCCACAGCCTTGCTTTGTCCCTCCTGCCAACTACCATTTTAATGCCTTCCTCCAGAATTTTCGCTGAATCAGATCCCTGAGCAAACAAAGCTCCGACAGCCTTTGTGAAAGAAGAGCAGTTTGATCCACACATCCACTCCCATCTAAGAAAATCTTTCGAAACCCCGTACTTGGCACAAATAGCTCGTTTCCACAAAGGCGCATCTTCCGTACCGAATCTCCACACCCATTTGGCGAGAAGACTGTTGTTCTTGTGGAGGATTGCACCGACGCCCAGACCACCGTTCCTCTTGTTTTTACACAACACCTCCCACCTTATCGGGTGGATTTTCTTATTTTGAATTCCATCCCCCCAAAAGAAGCTCCATTGTAGTCTTTCGAGCTTGTGGGCTACACTCACCGGAATTTTGAAAATCGACATGTAGTAAATGGGAATGCTTGCCATTACAGTTTTAATTAGAACAAGTCTTCCTCCTTTGTTAAGAAAGGATTTCTTCCAAGGGGCGAGACGTCTCTCTACCCTGCAAACCAACTCATTCCAGAAAGACCTCGAAGAAGGCCGTCCTCCCAACGGCAAACCTAAATAAGTTAGGGGCAGCGACCCTTAAGCACACCTAAAAATGGTTCCCCACTCCACCTCACTGCCTCTGACTTTCCCAATCCTCACAACACAAGATTTTTGAAGGTTCAACCTCAATCCCGACGCCATCTCAAAACAAATCATGATTCGTCTAGCATTTGCTAGATAATTCTCTCTAGGTTGAAGGAAAAGCACCGTGTCATCCACAAATTGCAGATGTAAAATGTGGAGCTCATCATTTCCAAGAACGACCCCTTTCACCAGTCCCATGTCCTACGCTTTTCTGAACAACGCACTTAGACCTTCCACCGCAATATTGAACAGAAAGGGAGATAGGGGATCTCCCTGATGAAGGCCCTTTTCAATCCCAAATTGTCTCGTGGGACACCTATTGACGAGTACCGATAACACTGGTGACGACACACAACAACTCATCCAATGCCTCCATTTTCGGCCGAATCCCATATCCTTCAAAACCTTGTCTAAGAATGAGTGATCCAAGCTGTCGTAAGCCTTTTCAAAGTCCAACTTGACCACCAACCCGCCTCCTTTCGACTTTTTCCAGTGGTGTATAATTTCTTCCGCTACCACGAAACTATCTAGAATCTGGCGGTCTTTAACGAAAGCCGATTGAGTTTCACCAATTACCGCCCATATTACCTTCTTTAACCTGTTTGCCAAAGTTTTAGCCAAAATTTTGTAAAAAGAGCCGACCAAACTTATCGGCCTAAAATCTGACATATTTTCTGGTCTTGCGCATTTAGGAATCAAAGCTATAAAAGTCCTATTCAGCTCTTTCACAACCACACCATCATCATGAAAGTCGACCATAAACTTCAAAAAGTCATCCTCTACTACTTCCCAATTTGCCTTAATGAAATTTAAATTAAAACCATCCGGTCCCGGAGCTTTGTTGCCGTCACAACTAGAGAGAGCTTCCCTTACCTCCTCCTTTGTGAAATTTCCTTCCAGAGCCTCCCTATCAGCAGCCAAAATTTTCTTTAGCGGCAAGTCTCTGATACTAGGTCTCTTCCACGGCACATTTCTGTAGAGCATTTCGAAATAATTCGCTACCTCCTCATTAACATCACTTGGATCCGATTTTGACACACCTCCAAAAGATATATCCGCAATGCTATTTGTCCGACGTCTCCCCGTAGCTATACAATGGAAAAACCTGGAGTTTCGGTCCCCTTCAACCAGCCATTTTATCCTTGACTTCTGCCTCCACTCTTGCTCCTTCATACGAAGCACTTTCCAAAACTCAGCCATGGCTTTAATTCTTTCCCGCCTCAGATCCGCCGTCCAGCCCTGTGAGACTGCTTATTCCTCCTAACTTCCCAAGTTGGATCTCCCACACTTTAGATGAAAACCTCGTTTTACTTTTATCCCTTGACCACCTTTTAATTAAACCTTTAGCAGCATTCAACTTGGTGTGCAAAGAGTAGCTGCTGGAACCTTTCGGCTTACACCCATTCCACACTTTCTTCACTTCAGACATAAGCTTTTTATCCTCCAAAAACCCATTAAAAAATTTAAATGGACTTTGGCCCCAGTTCTTCACTGAATTACCTATAATGATGGTGCAATGATCAGAGATGGTCCTAGGTAAACCCTTTTGCACCATGGTCTGGAAACCAGGAAACAATTTCTGGAGATAACAGAAAACGGTCCAGCCTCGCCCATATCCCTGATTTCCGGTTATTCGACCATGTAAACTGAACTCCCCTCATGGGTGTATCAATCACTTTGGCCCGTAACATGAAACTCTCCAAAGCTCTTGCTGACCCCTTATTAAAACCTCCTCCTCTTCTTTCCAATGCATGGAGAACGGTGTTGAAATCCCCTCATATGCACCAGGGAATCGAAAACGAAAGCTGGAGGTCCAGAATGTAGCCCCATAAATCTTTCCTCTCAGACTCCACATTCGGCGCATAAACATTACAGAACACCATCTGTTTGTCCTGTTAAATCAAAGTCCCAACCAGTACAATGCACCACTGATTTGGGATGCAATGGGTCATTGTGAAGAAATCCTCATTCCATAATGTTATCAACCCGCCAGCCGAACCCCTCGCTTCGACCCCTACACCTGGAGACAGAAGCCCACCTCCAATACTGTTAACAATCTTCCTATCAAAAATGGCTAGCTTAGACTCTTGAATGAACAGAATCTCATGCTTTTGCTCAAACACCACGCTTCTTACTTTTCTTCTCTTGACCTCTTTACCCAACCCTCTTACATTCCAGGACATCACTAACATGAAAACTCTAGATCCCACAGAACTCGAGCTACCTAACTGATTATTTTTGTGCTCTCTCCCTGTCCACTCTTTCCTTTGCTGCCACAACTTCTGCAATCTCTAACTCCTCACCGTTAAAATCTAACCCCAACGCAGCCCCGACTTCTATGACCTTTGCTACCTCCACTTCTACATTCCACTCTTCCTCTGTTTCTGGACTTGTCTCTTTAATAACTCATCATTCCTTACCTAACCCAACTCCTTCGAATTCTCTACTATTATTCTGTGATTCAATCCCGATTGCCACTCCTTTCTCAATCACCTTCAAAATTTCTTCTTCTAGGTTCCATAACATGTTCTTGCACTGGCCCTTGCCTGTTGGCTGCTTAATGGTCCTCTGTACAAACTGAGATGTTGCTTTAGAGTTCCTTGTTTTCATAGAATGCATTTTGGAGAACAAACTTAGTCCATTATTCCTTGTTTTCTTCTTGACCATATTTGTGACTCCTCTGATGTCAACCTCCGTCTGTTGATGATGTTGAGATGCTACCTCAACCTGCTCGTCTGCCCCCCACAAAGACCTAACAACCTCAATCTCTTGACCCTCTTCTGTGGATACTTGTCCCTCTGGAACCACTGCCTGTTCTCTCAAGTCTACACAAAGTTCAATCCCTTTGTCCTCCATTTCCCCCTTCCGCGTCAAGTCTTCACTTTTCTGATACACCAATTTGGTTCTGATTTCTTCCTTTGAGCCTTTCCCCCAGCTTAACTCCTTCTCAGAGCCATAACTAACCTCCCGCCTCTCCTCTTGACCCCTTCTAAGATAGTCCACCTCTAACATCTTGTTAAATTCTGAAGCTACATTCCACTTATTTGTGCGCTTATGGCCAAGTTCGCTTGGGCCCGGCCTGGCCTTCGAGCACTCCCCCTCTAAGGCCTTAGAACCCACCCAAACTCTGTTATCAGGCCCTAAATCAGAAGAACTGGATCCTTCCCCACTACTTACCTTTTGGTTACTCTGACTAACTTCTTCAATCCTCAAACATCCATTAGTATTATGATACCTAGTCTTGGATTTCGATTTCTGAGTCCACATTTCCTTCCCTTTGTCCAAAAAAACATCTTTTCCCACCAACCTCCTTCGAATTGGAAAAGCTGGCGATAACGTTTAGTCTATCCTTCGTTCTGAGCCTGCCCGGCCTCGAAACCCTCTCCGTCAGGCTGTCACCTATGAAGTGACTCCCTCTAGCCTGACATCCCTTACCTCCTCCACCCTCCTGATTTTGAAGATCTTCACCTAGTTTTGTTCTTGGTCTTAAGCCCAGAAAGCCATCTACCCAGATTTTCGACACTGTGTCTGAGCTTTCTACCAGTCTCACCAACGATGATTGTTTCTCGGCCTGAACCTTTACAACTGACGACGCCTTCCTGTCTTGCACCCTCAAGATCAAGATCCTACCTCTATCGAGTCTAGTTCTAGAATCAGTGTCTGACTCAATCCAAACCATTTCGCCCACCTGGTCTCCGATTTTCTTGAAAAAAGAGTTGCACCAGCAATTTAATGGAACTCCGTAGATGTCTATGCACTTTAAAGGATTCTGACTAAACATTTCTTCTTTCCATGAAGACATTGATATAAAGCAATCCCTCTAAAAGAAATCATTCTTTACGAATCCATCTCTCTCACATACTGATTCGAAAGTCCACACAATACCCTTCCCACCAAAGAAAGATGACGAGAACACAAAACCTCTGGTGTCCAACTTCCTGTTGACGGGCTCAACACTTGAAAAATCTTTTAACCATCCTACCGCACTTCTAGCAAGCCACTCCATGTCATCTGTGTAATTTGTCCAGGAGATTGTTATGAGTTTCTCCTGCTATTTTCTCTTCTCAGTTTCCTAACTGGTGTCAGTCCTTACTACCCCTAAATAGGTTCGACTTCCAGGCGTTGTGGGACCTCTAAATGATTCACGAAAGTCCCTATTCCATGCTTTTCTCTCGGAACTCAGTCTAGAGGAACTCTCCTTGCCCTTACCATAGGGTATATCTTCTTCCATCTGCCGTCTGTTCCAACTGATATCCGCCAGTTTTGCCCGAATCGGCCACCCATAAACATGCATGCCATCTACCCTCTGTGCCACCTTGTTAGCCTCCTCCTTGGTCTGGAATCGTATGAAAGCATAGCAGCCGTGTCGAAAATCTTTCTTCGAAGAGAGAAACACATCCCTCACCATCCCGAACGGCTTAAAGATTCCCCATAACCCAGCAGTGTCTACAACAGGATTAATGTTTCCTATAAAAATCGACACCAAGTTCTCTCGAAAGTCCTTCCACGTACCCTTGTTGCCTCGACTGCTATTCCTTCTTGCTACCTCGTCAAAGCGAGAACTTCTCTCTCTCATCATGAAGTCTCACGCAGTGAATGTTTGTTCAATGGACAGAGTCTTCGAAGGGATCTTGATGAAATTGCAAAAATTAGTGATACATCCAACCCTTCTAGTTGGAATTTGATATGAAAGGTTAGTCATCTATACTGGCAAGTTAAGAAATAATAAGAACATTAAAAATCAAACCTAGTTGCGACTCGGAACAAACAGCTTGAAGGATTTGTTGTGGATCAAAAAGACCGGAGCTTGACGACTATTGTCCCATCAACGAACTTGGCATCGCCGAGCACGACGATTTCTGGGTCGAAGTTAGGGGTTGTCGGTTAGGGTTTGGACAGCGAGAGAAGAAAATGGAAATGCAATTAGGGTTAGAAATTGAACAACTGTGGGGTGAAATCAAAATGCAGCCATGGTTTTGCAAGAAAATTTTGATTTCTTTATTGTTTGTTTTCTGGTTCTACATCAAAAATTCTCGAGTTTCAATGTTGAAATTGTTTCAAATTGAAGGCGAAAGTGAGACCACCACGGAGGTTTAGAGACCGTGAATCGTCGGAGACTGAAGACGAAGAAGAGGAATCGAAGCAAGGAGTGAAGAATCTGGTATCACATGGACCGCCACCGCCGCCGCCGGGTCTCAAGCTTATCACGACCAGAGAGATTGATGAGGAGAGAGAGATAGATGGTGTGTTCTAGGTGTTGGAGAAGATGGTGATTTGAAAATGGTTGATTTTGGGTGGTTTTTGTGTTTGGGTTTGGTTGTGTTTGACAGTGGGCGATGGTGGGTTGTATTTGAGGGTGCAGATGGTGATGATTTCTGGAAAATTGATGATGATGGTATGTTTTGGTGGGTGTTTTTAGTGTTCTAGAAAACTGATGAAGAAGATGAAGTTGAAGTTTGGGTTTCTGGGTTTCATTTGTGTTCGTGTACAAGTTGAAGAAGATAATGGTGAAGAAGATGATGGTGTGTTTTGGTGGATTAAGATTAATTAATTTTTTTTATTAAATTTTTTTTCTTAAATTTTATTTATTATTTATTATTTTATAAAATGTTTCGTATGTTGACACGTGGCATATTATTGTGTAAAGACAAAAATACTCTTAGAGCCGTTTAGTTTGACTAGCGGTTGACTTACGGAAGGACGAAATTGAATGGTTTTTTAAAACATAGGGATTAATCCAGTGAAAAATGGATAAGTGAGTAAAAAATAAACATTTCAAAAATCCATAGGGACTAAATCAATAATATCCCTTTAAACAAATATTTTGGAAAACCTAACTATCATTATTCATTGTTAATATATACTTCTTGGTATAGTCATTAGAATATTAATTCATCACATTAATTAATTAATTATAGTCTAAATATTTACAAATATTAATTGGCCTGGTATTAAAGACACTATATATTTTAGAGAATAATTCACATGTAATTTATAGCTTAGCTAATAACTAGGGTGGTAGGATGGTCGTCACTCGTCAGTGTTTATCAACAGTTTGCATGTCCTATGGAACCATTTCTATCTGTCTTTTCCTATATTTTAATTTCTACCTAAAAACTGAAGATCCAGCAGTGGATATCTTGTAGGGAGAGGAAACCTATAATTATAAATCTGATGGAGTAATTAATTAATTTTTAGAACCGTCCATTTAGTTCAAAATTGTGATTATTAAAGCAATTAACAGCTGGGAGATAGAATATTCTGTGCATATTTTTAACATAATGTTGTAGGTGCGATTTCTCTCAGAGAGTTTATAATAAAATGTTGGAACTTGAACTCAGTTAACAATACTCTACCTAGTCCCCACCATGCACACATATTTTGATAGCATATTGTTAATTGTCTTAAATATTTTGTTCTTCTTGATGATCACTACTTTTTTAATTTCTTCACACACACACAATACGTTATATTATATGTATATATATCAGAAAAGAGAATGTGCTCGATCAGCTTTCCAACCAGAAACCCTACGAATGTTGTAGCTTGTAGCTATACTTTGTGATTAAACTATATAAATAGGTTCTCTCCGAATTGATCTTTTATTTTAATTTCGGTAAAAACTTTAATGAAATTATATCTATTTTTAGAAATTTTGATTTGAATTTTTTTGTATATAGTATGTTCAATAAAATCTAAAGAAGGACACATATATATGTATACGAAAATTTTCACATAAGTGCGCACTTATGGAATTATATAAGGACATTGAATGTGAGTCACTAGTTTTACATATTTTGACTTGGTGACTTGGTATGTATACTTTTGTCAAAGCTCTTTTATAAATGAATGGCTCACATTCAATATCCTTGTATAATTCCATCAGTGCACACCGATAGGAAAATGACTTATATATATATATATATATATTTGTTAACTTCCTGAGTCTTTAGCAGCCAGACCACTTGTGTTGTGAAGACTTTGTCCTTTCGAAAAGTACAGAAGATATGGAACTTAAAGAAGGCCAACTTCAAGTACATTTGTCCCAATTTTTCTAAAATCTGCACTGCATATGCACGAGAAAATGGTATAGTTATTCACAATATCGAAAGTCTTTAGTATTCTATCGCATGTGTGATTTCGTGTCATGTATATATATATAAGTACTTCATGCAACTTGCAAGTACGTGACCATATTTCTATTTGAATGGAAAACTAACTTGGGTTCAAAACAAGAAATAGAAAGCTAGAACCCTATATATGTTGGTTTTCTTAGAAATTTTTTAGTTCAACAAACTACCGATCATATCATACCCTATTCGATCATGGACATAATCCGATGTTAACCACACTTTTCAAACAAAGTTCACATGCATACAGTAGAGGGCATCGTCCCTATTCCCATGACTAGAAATCAGCTCTTACAAGTTGCTACCAAATTCCTAGCCCAAATCAGTGGCCAGCACATTGTCAACAGCCTGCAAAGAATAGGCCATCAATACTTGGGCCAAAGTTCAGTAACATTTTGTTCCTAATAATTAGCCTCATGATCGCAATTTGGGCCTTTAATATCATTTATTTTTTATTTTTCTTCCGAATAGAACTCTAATCAAACCTTGCTCCATTAATATTCAGTTTCTACTTTTGACAAAACATAGTAACTTTTGGAGAAAATATGTATTTGGAGAAAATTGAGTGCCATATAGGATAGATAGTTAAAAAGTTAGAGAAACTTTCTCCAATGCAAGTATCTAACTTCAATACGGAGATGATGTTGCAAGAAAAAAGTTAAAGAATATGGAGTTGAATTTCTAATTCTAGAAACTCTCTTAGAAATGCTGACTAAGATTTCTAACTCTTTCCACCAATAATATTAAAGTTCATTTAATTGTAAAATAAAATATGAGAGAGAATGAAATAATTGTTTTATTATGATTGGTCATAAAATAGGTGCATATTTGACTTTAGATAATTACATTGGAGATGTGAATATGTATTTTTCTAAAAAAAATTCAAAAGTGGGTCCATAATGAATAAAAATGCTGATGTGGCACTATTTAGAAACTCAAAAATGAATATTTGTATTGGAGATGATCTTAGTCTTGAATTTTGAATTTTGATAATATGAAAGAGTTTAAACAATAAAAAAAATATTTATTAATAAAAAAAAGGAATAAACATATATAATTTATAAATTTACTCTAAAAATTAAAAAAAAAAGTAACTAATAAATAAAACTTTTGGTAGTGTATAAGATTCAAAACTAAACCTGCGGTGGTGGAATCCGATGTGTGGAGGCTTTGTTGTGTTAGAGTGACTGCAAATGTTGTTCAATATAATCACACCAAAGATACAAGTACTGTGTTAGCTATTCAGTCAAGATACAATCCTCTGCCTCACAAGCCTCTATTTTACACAGGTCTTGCAGAGTGCATGAAGAGTGAACTTGTGCCTAATCAAAAGAAAACTAAGTGCCAACTCAGCAGAGAATTAATAGACTTTGGAGGCTAAAGCTGATGTGGAATCGGTTACGAAAAGTTTGTTAGTAATGCTGATGTGTCAGCTCATGATTTATTGAGAGTCCTAATTTAGTTAGAAGAGTTAGTTACATACATTTTCAGATTCTGATAAAATGAAGTTTGGGTGTGATTAGTTTCCAGAATTGTCAATCATTGTAAAAACAAAATATCTTCAATAAAAAGCTTGAAGCCCTTTCTTGAGCTCATCAATGGTGCTTTATCGATAAACTCTGTTTCTTGAAGTTTTTCTCAGAAATTCTGGTTCTATTTCCTTTTTCATGTTGTAGTCTTCTTCGAGTTCTGTATCATCTGATTATCAAAAAATAAATGCTATATTGTAATCTATGAGAAGTCATTCTCAAAGGAATGCTATTTTGTAATATATGAAAAGTAATAATATTAGTTGTAATATTGATAAATAGGTCAAGTGGCATCATAGTCAAAAAAACTATAGTGGAAGGAAACCGACGTGTTCTCACCGACTTTTTGTAAAGAATATTCACGTTGAAGAAGGCAATTCATCAATTTGATGACTTTTTTGTTCGATTCAAACAAAAAAATGTGTAAAAAAAAGTTTTCAAGTGGCAACGAATAAGATCTTGGGTTGATGGATATGGTACGTGGTTTGAAGGTTTATTTTTTTATTTTTTTCAACATCAGCATTAGATACGTTATCGTCAACTGTTTGATCAAACATAATTAAAAAACTACGATCGTGATCAAATGAAGTGAGTTAGTGCTAATTGAACTAACATAGAACTGACATGTGCAAATGTCGTTAGTGACTAAAACAGTAAAAAGTAAAAGCAATTTTCTTCAATCTCCATTTATATGGAGTCCAATTCTCTCTGTTTTTTTAGAGCATCTCCAATGTTAACGTAGGTTGTAAAAAAATTAGATGACATATAGGATGAACATCCACTTTATTAAAAAATTCATCTGCAATGTAACCTCTCTAGTACAACTACAAGCTTTGGTGGCAACTTTTTTTTAGAGGCTGTCAACATGACTCTGATTTCAGACGGTCTGTTGAACAACCATCTTATTGGCTAAGTTAGCAACAACTCTTGTCTTCTATTTTATTTTATTCAACAATTCTAAAGTACAATTAAGGAGACCAATAATAAATTGACATGTCATTAAAAACATTTATTTTACAAATGAAGCATTGGAGACCGCTTTTTCATTTGGATGTCTATCAAGTAATTTAGTTATATGATACATAGGAAGCAATTGACTTGACAATATTGATATATCACCATTTTTTTCAAATACAAGCTACATTACCATTGGAGATGCTCTTAGCTAATTAGTTTGTTTGAATGTCATTTCAT
Source organism: Dipteronia sinensis (assembly GCA_033220585.1). Classification (NCBI taxonomy): domain Eukaryota; kingdom Viridiplantae; phylum Streptophyta; class Magnoliopsida; order Sapindales; family Sapindaceae; genus Dipteronia; species Dipteronia sinensis. Next base: position 3,220,197 of record CM065638.1, on the reverse strand, counting down.
CAAAAGTACTTGCATTATTTTACAGATACTTTATTATGACAAATTACCTGAAGTTGGCCCTTCTCAAATCTCAAGTTCCATGTACAGCAATGCTTGTACCTAAAAAAACTTTTCGGAAGGACAAAGTCATCACAAGTGGGTTTGGCACTCTGGCTGCTAAAACCTCAGGAGGTTAACAATCGTGAATCTGATCTGCTACAAACCAAACGAAATTTAATCACATTCACAAATCACTACTTAGGGTTTCTGGTTGGAATCTGATCGAGCACTACCTTATTATCTTATCTGACATAATATATATTGTCTGTGACTGAAGAAATAAGTAGCTAGAGATCATCAAGAACAACAAAAGATTTATATAAGAGTATAAGACAAACAATATGCTTTCAAAATATGTATGTGCATGGTGTTGTTTTTATGTTAAACCTAAATTTGATTAGAACTTACAAATTGTATAAGAATTTCAGATTTCATTAAAAAAAAAAAATGTCATACAGAGGAGTGGTGGGATATTAGTCGAAACTGAATGAACGCATTTAGCATCAACCCATATTGGACTGAGATTATCAATCATATATTGCCAGCCCCCACCTTGTTTATTCATTAGTTTACCATATAAATAATTAAAATCACTCTTGTTTAGTAATTATTAATTAGCATCTAAGAACTTCATCTGGTTCCATAAGCTCTATAAAAAAATGAAGAAAAGTCGAATGAAGCCCACAAATTTTAATAGCTTATCCAAAATCAACGAGAAGCTCAAACTGAATATAGAGAGGTGTAATGAATGTCTTTTAGCATCAAGCTAGATTAGACGGTGGATATCGCCACCCTATTTATTCATTGATTCGTAACATAAATAAATAAAGTCACTTTAATTTATTAATTATTAATTAGCACCTAAGAACTTCATATGGTTCCATAAGCACTATAAATACCAAGATGAGGGAGGAGTTTGAAGCACACAAACTTGCTTAATTAGTGCAATTAACCTCTCCTGTTTTGCAGTTTTCTTCTTCTATAAGCAAGTTGCTTCTCTTACAGAGTCCTTTAATTTTCTTCTCAGTTTTTGAATCTTTAGATCTCTGTGTCTCTAATCTAGCTAGCCATGGCCAAAAACAACAAGTTAATATTTTCTTTTCTTCTCCTAGTGCTGTTTTTTGGCCAAGAAATTCAATCTATCCAGGAAGGCATTTGAAGCTAGTGAAAAAGGAGGAATTCCCAAAGATTCAATCTCCACCTGCAGCACCAAGTGTGGCAGTGGGGGGTGAGTTTGTGCCACCTCCGCCGCCAAGACAAGAAGTGAACTTCAGTCCCACAGCTTCAGGTCAAAGCCCCGGTATTGGCCATCATTCCGATCCCTTCAACACTACGGATACTAGGTTGAGTTGAAAAGGAAAAAAAAACAGTATAGTATTACTCAAAAGAAAGAAAGAAAAAAAACAACTAAAATGAGAGTACGCAGTTAATGAGTGTAAACATCTATTTGCTTTTTAACTAGTTTCAGTTCATGTAATCAAATAATCAATGATGTTATATGTGAAAATGGGTGTAATTTGTAACTGATTTAGTTTAATTAGCACTCACTTTATAACACATTCAAGAAGTTTTCGTCTACAAACCATTTGTATATCGAACCATGTAATTAGGATCTTAAAAGGTCCCCCTCTATAAAGACTTACTTGAAACACCATACAAATTCATTGTACCACAGCATCAAATGATACGAAGGTTAAACGAAAATTCCAACTCCTACCGGCAGTGAAAATTAAAACAAAGAGAATTTCATAAACATAAAGTAAGTCATATCTTCATGATCAAATCATTAACACTATTGGCGTGTTTACTAATCAAGATTCAAGAATCCTATTTGGGAAAGAGAATTAAGTTCCTAATTTTCAAATTCTTGTGTTTACTAAATTTGTGGAGAATTAAGTTTCATGGACCCCACACACATATCATGAATTAAGTTCCTGAGTCAAAGGGAACTCGATTCCCCTCACCCATCTTGGGAACAAGTTCGCTTTCCTGATTGAAAAGGGGAATTCATATCTTTTTACTAAAATATCCGCACTTAATTTTTTTTTAAAAAAAAAACTATATACATAATTTTATTTATATTAATTTATTTATGTATTACCTTTACTCATACATCTCTCATATGTATATGTATATATACATCTATTTTGTGTACATAAGGTTATTTTTGTAATGAAATTTGTATAAATTTGATTCCAATTCTAATTCTAAAAAAGTTTGTAAACATTGTAATGGAATTTGTAACTTAATTGTGATTCCTTTCTATTCCATTTCCGATAGAACTTGATTCTGATTCCACTCATTCACGATTAGTAAACGCGTCCTATGTTTGGTTTGATGGAATTTGAGAAAAAGTAAAGGAAATGATTTGGATGAATTTCTAATATCTTGTTTGGATTGTTAAATAAGAGGGAAGATAAAGGAAAATGAGGGAAAAGAAAGGAAAGGGATTTAATAATTTCTTCTTAGTTTCACTCAATTGGGTTTTCCACCAAATTTGAGAGGAAATGGATTTTTCAATATCCCAAAAGTAACTTTATATAACAATACATATCTATCATTCATATCGTTGAAATAAAGATATTTTCGTAAATAAAATAAGATTATTAATTTATTTAGTTTTATTTGTCTCCTTTTATTTCCTTTCATATCTATCCAAATAACAATTATTAAAAACATTATCATTTCCTTTCCTCAATAATTTATCATTTCCTTTCTTTCTTTTCCATCAAAACAAACATAGTGTAAAAGATCACGTAGACATTTGACCAAGAGAATAATTAACAGAACCCTCCTCCAAGAACTGCAGCATCCGACTCCCCGACAGACAGCGCGCCACTGTTAACCTAAATATCATAAATTTCCATGTTAACCAGAATTGGAACATACTCTATTTTGGGTTGTGCAGAAATGGGCATGCACAGTCCCCATTCCCGTGACTAGAAAAATCAGCTCTTACAACCGAATTCGTCGCCAAAATCTGTGGCCAGCACATTGAGAACAGCCTGCAAAGAATAGGCCATCAATACTTAGACCAAAGTTTGGTACCATTTTGCTCCTGATAATTAGCCTCATGATCGCAATCTGGGCTCAGTTACAGTGTAGGCATTACTCTCTACACTTTTATTACATTGTATAATTGCATATAAAACAGAGAAAACTGAACCATTGATAAGAAAGAGAACAGAGAAACAAGAGCGGAAATGAAATAAATATCACTATTTGCAATTGAAAATTCTTTGATTAGCAGTTATTTACATATTGTATCTATGATCAATAACAAGATTAAGACAAATGGGGGCTCAACAAGATGTTGAGAAAGAAAAGAAAAACTAGCATTGAAGCATCCGTCATCCTTCTCATCCATCATCCATCCCTCTGCGGCAGCCAAAATTTTAACGGGGAAAACAAGTATTTTGTCTCTAACTAAAACTAATCAGGAGTTGCTATTCACACCGCACACAATTTAGCAGAGTCATCTTTTATAGTCATGGAGAAAACTTTCATACATTGTTCCGTTGAGTGTCCTGTTGATATCATCCCAGTTCTTTATGAGTGCGTTTGGTACGGGGATGGGACATGGACAACGTGGGACTGGACATGACAGTTGTTCCGTATTGTGTTTAGAATGCATGGGACACAACTGTGGACTGTACTGTTATACGTTTGGTATGATTGGGACAGGACCGGATAAGAGATTCAAATTACCAGAGTACCCTCCTTATATATAATAATATATATTATAATATTATATAATAATATATAATATATATATATAATAATATGATATATTATATTATTATATATAATAATATATATCTATAAGATATATATATATATTTATATATACAGATATATATAATATTAAATATTACTACATATAAAAAATATAATATATATTATATAATGTATATAATATATATATTACAATAATATATATATATATATATATATATATATATGTTATATGTTTGTTTCCCGTAACGATAAAGGCCCTGCCTCATCCTCATCTCAATACAAACTCGCCTTATATTCATCTCGTCGTGCTACCCCTTCTTCCACGACAGATTCAGATTCCACCTCTATATCATCTTCTATGTCTCACTCTTCAACTGGGTCTTCTTTCCACCTATCTTCCACTCCTGAAGCTCCAGATCCCACACAAGCCTTCATGGCTTCTAGAGCAGAACCTTCCACAAGGACTTATGAGTCTCCTGACGAAGGCTCTACAGGCCCCACTCCTATTGTTGAAGAACCTTTAGACGCATTTCCTGCACAAACCACTCAGGTTCCAAAATCCAGACCTACTAATGGTCCGTGGTTTCAGCTTGATGATTCTTCTCCTGATTCTTGGAGAAAGAAAATTTCTTAAATGAGTGTTTGGCTCGATTTACAGATGGCAAAGTCGGAACAAACCTTTGAAGCCATCCTGCAAGAATTTGTTTCTAGCTAGGTTCACTGGTTCTCTTCACGATTGGTATCAAGCTTTAGGAGAATACAGACAACTTCAGTTTGTTAGGTCCCAATCCACTTCCCATGCCATGGGAATCCTCTTCCGTGAATTCCTTGGTGATCCAGACCGGCACTATAAGCAGGCTAGACATGAGTGTTTTGACATGCGTTGTTGTTCCTTAAAGAAAAAGGATGTCGACTTCCACTACAAACGTATGTCTGATATATAACACATCCTTAGAGGTATCAATGACCAAAGCCTTAAGCATGTGTATGTGAACTCTCTCCCTCTAGAACTCCAAGAAGAACTCCATCATAGGATCGACACTTCTAGCAAATCTTTCACGATATCACCCTAGGAGAAATCCATATGTTCACCCTATATGCTCTTGATAAGTTGTGGGTTACACAGAAGATCTTCTCTAAAATGATTAGAGAAGGAAAATGATATGGATCCCAGTGCAAGCAGCCCTCTCTTCATATCAAATGTAAAGACAAAGATCATTGCCTTTGCAAATCTAAAAAGAAGTATCATTTCAGTCCTTTCCAGAAACATTCTGGCAGACATTCCAAACCCAAGAAATTCAAATACTTCAGGAAGAAGTCCACCAGAGCCCAACATAAGGCTCAGAAAATGTTTTATTTGTGGCCAGCCGGACTATTATGCTAAACAATGCCCCAACAAGAAGACCAAATCTGCCAAACTTGTCCAGCAGCTAAAGCAGATTGCTGATGAAGTCCCTTCGAACGCTGATATAGAATCTATCTTCTCTGAACAGGACACAGTCGATAAAAATACTACCTTTGTCCTACAGTATTCTGACAGTTTAGATAGTTCAGATGATGGCTCTGCTGGTTCTAGCGCTAGCTCTGTCTACAGGTCATACCAAGCTGTCTCTATAGAATCTCCACCAGGACCACAAGTCTCCATCCAACTCTTGTTGGAAAAGTTTTCTAAACCTATTGATGCCATTGCCTATTTTGATACGGGTTCTCACAACACCATGATGAATCCTAACATCCTTCCTCCTAAGACTTGGAAATCTCATACCCGTTATTTCAAAGCAGCAGATGGAAAGATATTTACCACCAATCTCATATCTAAATATAAAGTTGGTATAAAGATTTTCCCGTCTTATACCTTCTAGACACAGGTCCTTGGTACATCCTTGCCGGACAAATATGTCCTCATTGGATGAGATGTTTATTGCCAATGCAAATCCCTTCAAATTCTTCCCTCTGGCATCAGATACAAAAGAGAATTCAAACCCTTTTCTTATATCCCAAAAATCTTCCCCGTGTCTGAAATTCAGCCCCCTTTCCAACACATACAACAGAAACCCTTCCAATTCTGCACTAATAGTCATGCTGAGTTTAAACATCCTTCCCTTTTATGGAAGAATCTGGAATTCTTTGTTCATTTTCCCTTTAAGCTCAATGAAGATGTTAATCCCACGAAAGCCACCCATTCTGGTATGTCTCCTTCAGATCTCCAATTGGCCACAGCTGATTGTGATGACTTGCTTCGCCAAGGCTAAAATGAGTCCACTTCCTCCCAATGGGAATGTCAGGTCTTTACAGGAAACCGATGCCTTAGAGGAACGAGGTTTGGACTTGGAAGTTGTATCCAAAAGAGGATACTTCCGAAAAAGTTCTCCTGTTGACTTGAAGTAGTGTGAATAATCTGGAGATTGTGGAGGAGAGGGAGGAGGAGTGGATGGAAATCCCATGGAGTGGGATTGAGATACTCTGGGCTTATAGGGTGGAAGCCGAGAATAAGCCTGGTCCTTTTACAGTTGTTCTTATTGGGCTTTGAGCTGTCGTATTTCTCATTCTTTCTTACCGAACTTGGAGCCATGATAGCCAAGATTGATATAGTAGTAGAGATCAGCATCAAGTTTAGCAATTCGAGACTGGAGATCAGAGAACAACTGTCTGAAGGTTGAGTCCATAATGTGTAGTCTATTTTCATGTTTAGAAACATGATGAGACACTAGGTCAATCTTCTGATCAATAGAGTTTAATACTTGATACCCGATATTCTGTCGTTAGGGAATTGTGGAATCAAAAAGATATTTCTAAAAAGTACTACGCAATGTGCTCTATAGTTATGAAAACTAGTAAAGCGGCAAGCGAGGGTATGGTTCCACAGGGAGGTAGGATTCATCGACCGTCTCTAGTTCTAGCTATATAACACGCTGAGCGGACTCGTGTGTTTCGTATGCAAAAAGAATATGCAGAAAGTAAATGCTAAACTAACTAACAAACTACATAAATAAATATGTACAGTGATATGATGGAATGGAGAGATGCATGAAATGTGGATACGCTAGGGAAATGACTCAACCGTAAAATCCTCATAATTAAGCACTAGACTCACCTAGTCCCTCAAATGTGCAAGTATATGTTATAAGCTCGTGTCCCCTTAATTGATCTCTAATCTCTCTTGATGTCTTAGAGATCATATCCATACAAAGCATGGATTCATTAAGTGTCGTGGCACACACAAAAGAGTCATGTACGCCAGCCTAGTGATACTCTCACTTTCTGATGTAATACACAGGTTATTTCATTGGGCATGCAATGCGCAACCGCGTAGGCCATACTAAAGGCAATAATTCATCCTGTGAGGCTAACCAAATACGGGATGGCAACCAAGTGAAAGCATTAAGAATACGAGATACACATACAACACGTATGTTATATGCTCATGTCCCCTTAATTAATCTCTACCATCTCTCAAGTGAATAGAGATTGCATCCATGCAGAAGCATGAATCCATTATAGATGGTAGGACACACACACGAGCTCTACACCCCAGCCTAGTGATTTCTCAACTTACTGGTCAGATGTAGAGGATACCACGATGAACATGTTAATGCGAACCACGCGATATATAACACACAACCTAAACATCATTCACAAGGCGGCTAGCCGAGTGAAAGCATTAAGCAATGAAATACTCATATAACTACACGAGCACAAGAGGGATTCGGTTTGTCTTTACTCTAGATACGGATTCGGTTTAGTCAACTCCCTAGGATGGCTAGACATGAAAATCAAGTTCACCAAACAACAATGTGCAATAAGTTGGTTGATTAACATTAAAACCATTCAAATTAAGTTAGGGGTTTATCCTCTTGACTTAGGAATTATCCCAAATCAATTCATCACCCAATCCGGCCAATGATGGATAATTGTGTCTCAATAAGACCCATTAAGCACAAGGATTGAACCAAGGCAAATTTAGCAACTAAATGTCTGAACTGAAACCTTTCCCACTCTTTGGGGCTAAAATCCCTAATACTCAAATTACTCAATACATCATAGTTTGACCATTCATTAACATACAAATACTCATGGGAAGCTAAATTACACTACTCCTACATTAAATTACTCTACTCATAATCTCAATCATGCATACACATCAATTTTGACCTTTCACACATATGGATTTCACTATAAGAGTATAAATCATAAAATTAACAAAGAGTAAAACAAAACCCAAACCGAATTTAAGAACAAACATACATATATTGCACATGTGAAGGCTTACAATATTCCCAAATCGGGGTTATACATCAAAGAAATAAGAAATACAAAAAGAAATGAGTTTAAAGGAGAGAACCCTTGAAGAAAACTTCTCCAAGCCCTCCTTGATTTCTTAACTCGTTTTTGGTCCAAAGACCACTCCATTCTTCTTGTAATCTACTCTAAGATGGATGGATGTAGTGTAAAAAGGATGGTGGAGGTGTATGGTGAGCTCCCATGGAGGTAAATCCTCCATGGGAGCTAGTCTCTCTCTTATTTTTGTGAAGAAGATGGAGAGGAAAGAGATGGAGAGAAGGGTGAGATGGGGTGTGAAAGAGAGAGAGAGAAGAAGTCTAAAATAATGTATTGTGAATGAAAAATGTGTGTGAGTGGCGTAAGAAGAGAAAACAAAGAAATGAAGTAATGTGTGGTGTAGGAAAAGTCAAAAGGGAAATGTGATTGGTTGGAAAGTGGAGAGTGGGTTGGTTAGAGTCATGAAAGATGGGAGAAAACGGGGTATTTATAGAGTATGGAAGTTAGGGTATGAAATGGGGTGTGAAAGGACAAGTTTGCCCCTCAAAAACGGGCTGGAAGTGGACATTCTGTCAACTTCTGTGGTACGCTTCGATGGGCTTACCGTGGAGCACTTTTTAGCACTTTTTGCTGATTTTCGCGGTTCACCAATTGGTCTTACGCGGTACACTTTGACCTACGTACCGCAGATCTCTGTGCACCGTTACGGAAACGACCATAACTTCCTCCAGAAACTTCTGAATCACCATCTGTGAAAAGTGTTGGAAAGAAGACATCTGGGGCTTTTCAAAAACGGGTAATGGGAAACATAGTTCGATCGGAGGAGGGAGATATGACCTTCCGGAGTTGGGTGTTTTGCACTAGCTATTTTCCATTTCAACCCAAAAAAACCTTCAAACACTTCAATTAAGCTCTAACACCTTATTTTAAGAGGTATAACCTACACAAGGCTCACAAACACACAGTATATTCAAAAATACGCTCAAAAATGAAAGCAAACAATAGGAAATGGGGACCTCAAAATGTGTATTTATCGGTGTTATCAATACTCTATTCTGGACTCTGGCATTATGGGATTGCCAATTAAGAACATGTTCAGCATGAGAAGGGTACTTCAAGGAGCCATCAGGTAAAACTTCTGTGGATTGGAGATAAGGCCGGGAGAACCTGGTTTTCTCAAGGTTAGAAGTGGGTTCTATGGGAGGAAAATCGTGATCATAACTAGAGGCCATGAAACAAGGAATTGGTGGTGAAGGGTTCTGGGGTAGAAGTCATTCAGTTCTGAGGATCTGTACGGCTCGGTCATAAATAGGAAGAGGTTGCTTCCAGATAGATAACAAACCTATCCATGGACTGTCTGGGTCATCTGGAGAATGAGAACGACGATCTAGTTTGCAAGAGGTATGGTGCTTCCGAGAAGAACGTCTGCAGCCGCAGTCAGCATCACACATAGAAGGATCAACATCCTAAATAAAGTGACCATTGATCTTATTTGTGTAAATTGCCGAACCATCAGCTTCAAAGCTGTGAATGAGGATATCTTCTTCAGAGATAATGGGTCTGATCATTAAGGATTGGAAAATCGGAGGATCAGGAGGAGCGCTGGGTGTGACATCAGCGTGAGAAGCAGGAACATATGTGAGAGGCTTATAAATAGTCTTTATAGAGCCATCTGGTTGTCTTGTGTATGATGTGTCTGAAGCAATAACTGGAATGGCATTTTGGAATGTCTTTTCGTAGTTAGTGATCCAAGCCAGAGGCATGAGCTCGAGGAGCTGATCTCTGGGCAATGGTTTGGGAATTTGCATAATGGTAGGAACTTCGTCCTCTCTTTCTGCTTTAATGAAAATGGTATCGCCTGAATGACCTGGGATTGGAAGATCAAGAGCATGATCTTGAAAACGAAAAGCTATCTGATGATAGAGAGTAGCCATTTATGAGTCTGAGAGCATAGTAATACCCATAAGCTGGAGCTGGATTTTGAGGCAGTTGTACAGGTTGTTATCCCGTAAGGGGATATTGAAATTCGGGTAGTATTTCGGAGAGATACTACCGGCATGGAAAGTTGATAGGCAAGAACCGATGACTGCTTGCTTATAGTCCTTGAAGACAGTATTAAGCAGAGCGGTCCTGGCTGTAACTGGTAACCCTTTTCTGCCATGTAGGGTTAGAATAATTCGGACTGCACCGATGTGTAGGTGAGAGTAGCCTTCTCTGATCTATTGATCAATCAAAGGTTGACCAATTTCTAGATCAATATATTGTTCAGCCGAGGTGGCTGGTATCATGCAATTGTCAAGAGCAGTAGACTGTACATACTCTTTAATTGGTGGACGTCTTTGTTGGACTAGGTGAGTTATTCTTCGGGCAACTGACTTGTTTCTTTTGAAAATGTTGTAAGGATTGAGAAGAGGTAAGGCAGTTTATAGATTTGAGCGGAATCTGAGATGTGTGTATATTCAACAAGGTTTTGTATTTTATTGGACTGAGTTCTTCTGACAGATGGAGGAAGAGAAACGGAAGAAGAAAGTCTAATAGGGGCTAAATCAGATGAAGATATAGAACTCATTTTAGAATGGGATCATTTCTTCTATATTGACTCTACCTGACTTCACACAGCCTAACTTTATTTCACTTATGGACTCCACAAGAATAGAGGCTTTGATACCATGGATAGGGGTAGGGAGCCTTACACTATCTCACTACAATGGACAGGGGCAGTGAGCCTTACACTCTCTCACTACAGTCTCCCCAAGCATTTTTTTTCTCCAACAAGCGGCACTCATAGCCTAAACAGGATACTTCTAGCTTTAAGACTGTCAAGAAATAGATAAGGACCTTAAGCCATGATCAACATCACGTTTCTGATACGCAGGATCCTTAACTAGAGGCAAGCATAGAGCATACTTAGATATTACCAGTGTTCGAAAAATCGAAAAAGTCGGCCGCCTAGGCGCCGCCTATACGCTAGGCGAACGCCGGCCGTCCCGTTTCAGTCAAATCGGCCATATTAGGCGGTCGGAAAAAAATCAGAGGATATGGCCGGAAAAATCGACCGATCTAGCAGAAAAATCGGGCTACGCGGAGTCAAAATCGTTGACTCCGCCTAGTCGCTCCAAACGTCACCATCACCATTGTTCGCCACCGCCAGCGAGTGGGTTGTCACCACACCGAGCGGAGGCTTTAGGAGGCGACGGAGATCAAAACCCATGTGTCTGATGTCTGTAAACAAGATTGGAGAACATAGAAAGAAGAAGAAATTAAGTGTGAGAGACTGAGAGAGAGAGAGAGAGAGAGAGAGGTTCAGATCAGTGAGATAGAAGAAGAAATTAAGTCTGGAAAAAGTTGAAGAATGGGGAAAGAAAAGAGAGAAAGGAAAGTGAGAGAGAGGGTCGGATTACTAGAGAGAGAGAGAGAGGAGAGAATTTATTAAATAATTAATATATATCTTGTAAGTTATAAATAAAAAAGAGTAAAATATAAAATAATAATATGGATTTTGGATTGTGGAGTCCAGCTGGGGACAGGTAAGAAGCATTAAAAAAAATAAAAAATAATGGGAAAGTGATCCCATACTGATGACACACATTAAGTAATATGGAGTTCCAACTAGTGATGGTGGGTTGATGGTACATGATGTAAAATTGTAAAATGAAAAAGAAATTAAAAAAAACTCACCGCCTAGGCGCTAGGCGCTGGGCTACCGTCCGACTAGCGCCTAGCGTTTAATAGAACACTGGATATTACAGGCTGTAAGTCATCTGGTAGAACAATATAGAAAGAAAGAAAGGAAGTTTTAGTTTGCCATAGAAAAGGAAGAAATCTTTAATTTTTTTCTTGGATTTTTACTAGGAGTGAAGCCTTCCTTTATATGAGGAGGAGGCAAAACTAGACAAACATACTCGGTAGATAGACTAGGATAAGATAGGCCTAACAAGTGGCTGACAGTCTTAAAGCCAATAGTACCATACAATGATAAGATAGGATAGGGCTGAACAGGTGGCCGAACAGGTTTAAAGCAAACAGTACAAATAATACAACCTAATAATTACAACAGTGATCATGATAAGATCACGGACTGCTTAGATTACAACAAGCGTGATCTTCATCGTCACAATCTTGGGCTCCACAAATAAAGTAAGGCCAAAGTGTCAACAGTCATAGGGTTTTATGAGTCTGGCTGAGCAGAGTCTTGAAAAGGATGCCAACTCTGGGAGGAGTCTCTGGGTATCTCTGGAAGGATGAAGGTCTCATTAACGATGGCGCCATTAACATCACATAAGAAATTGAGGAGAGAAACTTGCAAATTTTGAGGATAGGATACCTGGTAGTCTTATGTGGTGTGCCACTCATAGGTGACATTGGAGGTCCAAAGAAGTCTTTTATGATGGTTGTATCGGTATGGTTTGTGAAGGATCCAGATGCAGGAGACTGAGGCAGCAGAATCAGGGTCAAGCTTCCAAATGTTGTATTGACCTATAAGCTTGGTGAGCTGCGATTTCCAGGTAGATAACAGGTTAAACCATTGAAGAAACATCATGAAAAGAGAGTTGTTGGGTGAGGAATCATGAATGATAGCATACATTGTCTAGAGAGGAAACACGATGGCATGATGGTAGAGGATAGATAAACACCATAAGAACCATAAAACCTGAGGTGAGAAATAATAGATGCGTGGCATCAGGAAAGGATCAAGGAATGGTTTAGAGGGATTGGAAAGGGTGTGTCTACATCCTTACTGTTTGACCTGAGATAGATAGATGGGCAGATAGGAACGGGTAAAATCTTGTAACTGCTGGAGTGAAGGTTGGTGATCAGGAGGAATTTGGGCAAGAAATTTCAGAGGATAAGACATGTCCGAAGAGGAAGAAGAAGATGAAGAGGAAGATGATGAGGTGGCCATAAGGATAAGGGGAATCATGTAGATGGAGCTAATGAGATGAACTGGTGGGGGTCTTGATAGCATATCAACAATTATATTGTGATCCCTTTTCACGTGTGTAACAGTGAAGTCACATCGGGCAAACCGGTCTTTGAGTCTTAATAATTTAGGGTTTAGAGGAATTTTATTACGAAACTCAAGAACTTTCGGAAAAAATGAGTTGTCCATCTCAACAAGAAAGTGTTTTGTCCTGAGGTAGAAGTCAAATTTCTGGATTGAATATTTGACTGCTAGGATTTCCTTGTAAACAGTATGATAATGTTGTTGAGCATATTTGAATTGTCCACTAGCATGACTGCAATAATGACTGTGGATGTGCTTATCTTCAATCAAGACAGCCCCTCAATAATGATCATTGGCATCTATCTGGAGGATGAGTTGTCCAGTGAAAGGAATAGTAAAAGCAGGAGGAGATTGGGCGATCTGTTTGAGATGAGTCACGGCCGACGTGTGGGTGTGGTCTCACAAAGGAGGGTTCTTTTTCAGAAGAGCAGAGAGCCATGAAGTGTAATGGCTGACCTTGGGGATGAAATTTCTGATAAAATTAATTATACCGAGAAATCGTTGAACATGTTTCTGGGACAAGTGTGAATCTGGGAAATCAAGGAGTTGTTGAGCCAGGTGAGGGTCAGGGTGGTATTGGCCGTTGGAAATATGCATTCCAAGGAAGTCTATTTCTTTCTGACCAATCATACTATTTTTATCAGAAAGCATGATTCCATACTTGTGAATAATATCATGAAAACTCTGGAGAATGTGAGCATAAGAGTGTTCATCAGGGGAGAACAGTAGGATATCGTCAATGTATAATAAGGCAGAATGAAGTATTGGATGGAAAATTCTAGGTTACTGCCTTTTGAAAGAGGGAATGGGCAGTCTTTAACCCAAATGGGAGAACTGTCCATTGGTAATGAGCATTGGGAAGACAGAATGCAGTTTTGTGCCTATCATCTGGATGGATACCAATCTGCCAAAAGGCACCTTTAAGATCAAATTTGGAAAAGATGGTAGCACCAGGGAGTTGAAAAAACAGAGTGGTGGTTCTAGGGACCGGAAATTTGTCATCTCTAAGAAAAAGATTTAGAGGCTTGTAGTAAATGACTAGCCTTTTCTTTCCCCGAGTAAGTTCTGATCTTTTTTCAACATAAAAGGCCTGACAGTCCCATGATGAGAAAGTGTGCTCAATTAAACCTTGACGGAGCAAGTCATCACACTCAGTTGTGGCCAATTGGAGATCTGAAGGAGACATACCGGAATGGGTGGCTTTGGTGGGATTAACATCTTCATTGAGCTTAAAGGGAAAATGAACAAAGAATTTCGGATTCTTCCATAAAGGGGAAGGATGCTTAAACTCAGCATGACTATTAGTGCAGAATTGGAGGGGTTTCTGTTGTATGTGCTGGAAAGAGGGCTGAATTTCAGACAAGGGGAAGATTTTTGGGATATGAGAAAAGGGTTTGAATTCTCTTTTGTATCTGATGCCAGATGGAAGAATTCGAAGAGATTTGCATTGGCAATAAACATCTCATCCAATGAGGATATCTTTGTTCGGCAATGATGTACCAAGGACCTGTGTCTAGAAGGTATAAGACGGGAAAATCTTTATACCAACTTTATATTTAGATATGAGATTGGTGGTAAATATCTTTCCATCTGCTGCTTTTAAATAGCAAGTATGAGATTTCCAAGTCTCAGGAGGAAGGATGTTATGATTCATTATGGTGTTGTGAGAACCCGTATCAAAATAAGCAATGGCATCAATATGTTTAGAAAACTTTCCAACAAGAGTTGGATGGAGACTTGTGGTCCTGGTGGAGAATCTGTAGAGGCAGCTTGGTATGAGCTGTAGACATAGCTGGCACTAGAACCAGCAGAGTCATCATCTAAACTATCTGAACTGTCAGAATACTGTAGGACAAATGTAGTATTTTTGTCGACTATGTCCTGTTCAGAGAAGATAGATTCTATATCAGCGTCCGAAGGGACTTCATAAGCAATCTGTTTTAGCTGCTGGACAAGTTTGGCAGATTTGGCCTTCTTGTTGGGGCATTGTTTAGCATAATGGTCATGCTGGCCACAAACAAAACATTTCTGAGCCTTATGTTAGGCTCTGGTGGACTTCTTCTTGAAGTACTTGAATTTCTTGGGTTTAGAATGTCTGCCAGAACGTTTCTGGAAAGGACGGAAATGATGCTTTTTTTTAGATTTGCAAAGACAGTAGTTTTTGTCTTTGCATTTGATATGAAGAGATGGCTGCTTGCACTGGGATTAAATATTATTATATAATATATATATATATATAATATATAATATATAATAATATATATATCATATTATTATTATTATTATATATAAGATATATATATAATATTACATATTATTAGATATACAATAATATAATATATATATATATTATTGTATATATATATTATTGTATAGGTAATAATAATATTATATAGGTAGTAATATTTATTATTTTATATATTATTATATATAATAATAAAATATTATATATTATATATTATAGTATATAATATATATATATATATTTATTATTAATATAATATATATATATCATATATATTATGTCTTAATATATATAAATATATATATATATGATATATTAAATAATATTATAAATATATTAAAGATTATAATATATATATATATATATTATTGAAATATATATATATATAATACATTGGACATGATTGTAATTTTTTTGAACATATGAAGGTTAAATTGGTCTTTTTGATATTTGTTTTCATGAGACAAGTAGTCTCATGGTCGGAGGTGGGACAGTTTTTCCTAATTTTTATGTCACCTTGTCCCATATTGTGACTATACTAATGTCGTGTCAAACGTGAGACAAAAGAAAGCTGTTCTACGTTGTCATGTCCTGTATCACGTACCAAACGCACCATATATGTTTCGACGATGAACCCGTGTGTATTTTAACTTGACGGCTTCTTAGTTCCATTTGTGGGAGTCTCAGAAAGTCGAGAACATCGTTAAGTTTCTGCAACAAGCATTGGAAATCATGACCATTTTCGGATGTATATGAATACAGGCAATCAACTTCAGAATACTTGTAGCATCAGCATATTATCAAAATTGGTTCACAGAGAAGAAAAGCACTTCAAAACAGTAAGAAAATTGCATGGTTTCTGATAATGAAACCTTTCTTTTAGCCCCAAAAACCAAATTTCTAGCTTCGCCCCGACCACCACGTGTGGAGGCTTTGTTGCTGGCTGATTTGCCAGTTTTGTAGTCTTCTTCGAGTTTTTTTATCACCTGATTATCACCAAAAAAAAAAAGGCTATATATTGCGATCTATGAAAAATCATTTTCAAAGGAATGCTATATTGTAATAATAATATATGAAAAGTCATATCACTTTAAGATTTTAGAACGTCTGCTAATCTGATCTATGATTGATTTGACATTTTGACTTGTTATGTTCAAACAAAAATGTGTGGTCACAAATCACAATAGATATAAGATCGTGAGTTGACTTCCTTTATCTTTTCAACATCATTATCAACAGCTCATCAGCTTGATCAAATCAGAAACTACGATTGTTATCAGTGAAGTGAGTTAGTGCTACTAATTAATTAAACCAGCTAGAGCTGACATATGCAAGGTCGATCATGTCATTTAGTTTTTTTGAATGTCATTTCATCAAGCACTTGCATTATTTTACAGACTTGATTATAACAAATACACTTGAAGTTGGCCTTCTCAAATCCTACGTTCTATTTATGTAAAGCAATGCTTGCACCCAAAATAAGTACTTTTCCACGGGACAAATTCATTAGGAGTCGTTTGTTTTTTTGTCTAAAGATTGAACAGTACTGAATTTTTATAAGGACTGAATAGGGATTGAAATCTGAACTTGAATGATATGTTTTTTTTCTCACATCTAAATGTATTGTCAACATGTTTGTTTTTTAAAAGTAAAATTGTCTGAAACTAAATAATTTTACATTTATACCCACGTTAAACAATTATACATATAATATGGAATAAAAACAATCTAAAAATAATAATTATATATGAACACATATGATCATGATCTTCTTCTTCGATTACAAATAAACTTCATTTTATTGAGAAAAGAAATATATTTTTTTTCAAAAAATAAAAGGGGCAGTAGGAAAACTCACACGAAACACTTTAGAAAAATAATATATAAATACATCACTTTAATATCATAATAAAATATTTATATTAAACACCAGTATGAGAAGTGATTAGAGTTCTTTTTTATTTTTAAAGCTATTTAAAATAAACAATATATTAAAATAAAGATTTTTGTACCATATATAATTATGACGAAATTGGAAATATTTTATATATAGGGGATAATATCTGAAGAAAAGATTTTGGATTGCATTTAATGCAATTAAGTGATTTGCAATTAAGTGAATAGTCAGGATTTTTTACTTTTTATTTTAAGTTATTTTTTGATATTTTTAAGTTGTTTGACCACTTATAAAATAAACAAAACAACTTAATAATTATGATTCAAACTCATTAAATTTTAAATAAATAAAAAAAACAAACGACTCATTAGTCATCACAAGTTAGTGGATCTGGCTGCTGCTAAAGACTCATGAGATGGTTAACAATCGTGAATCTTATTTGCTACAATCGTAACAAAATTTAATCACTACCAGGTTTTCTGGTTGGAAATCTGATCGAGCACTACCTTACCTATCCGACAATAATATATATTGTGTGTGAATGAAGAAATAAAGTTGCTAGAGATTATCAAGAACAACAAAATATTTATATGTTTCAAAAATAAAAAATTACATAAGAGTATAAGACAAACAATATGCTTTCAAAATATGTACGTGCATGGTGTTGTTTTTATGTTAAATCTAACTTACGCAAATTGGACACTAATTTCAGATTTCTTTCAATAAAAAAAAGGTACTCATATAGAAGTGGTAGAGATATTGTCAGACTGAATGAATGTATTTAGTATCAATCCAGATTGGACTGTAATTATCTATCACTTATTTATTGTCCACCTTGTTTATTCATTAATTTGCGACATAAATAATTAAAGTCACTCTTATTTATTAAATAGTTAAATACCGAGGGTGAGGGAGGGGTTTGAAGCACACAAACTTGCCTAATTAGTTCAATTAACCTGTCTTGTTTTGCAGTCTTCTTCCTCAATCAGCAAGTTGCTTCCTCAGTTTCTCTCATAGGCCATAGGGTCCTTTTCTTCTCAGTTTTTGAATCTTTAGATCTCTGTGTCTCTAATCTAGCTAGCCATGGCCAAAAGCAACAAGTTAATCTTTTCTTTTCTTCTCCTTGTGCTGATTTTTGGCCAAGAAATCCAATCTATCCAGGGAAGGCATTTGAAGCTAGTGAAAAAGGATGAATTTCCACCGGCACCAAGTGTGGCAGTGGAGGGTGAGTCGGTGCCACCTCCGCCAAGACACGTAGATCACCTCAGTCCTACGGCTTCAGGACAAAGCCCCGGTATTGGCCATTCCGATCCCTTTAAAACTACGGCTACTAGGTTGAGTTGAAAAAAAATATATTAATGCTAAACAACCTAGTTTTTGGCTTGTATAAGATTACTCAAAATAAAATAAATAAATAAAAACAAATAAAATGGAGTACGCAGTTAATGAGAGTAAACATCTATTAGTTTTTTTAACTATTTTCAATTCAGTGTAATCAAATAATCGTATGATGTTATTTGAGAAAATGGATGTAATTTGTAACTTATTTTGTGAGTTATCGCTTGCACTCTTTTTCAATTTTAATCTGCATGTACTTGTAAATTGTAATTTGATTGAACTCTTTTTCCTTTATCAAATTTTTATCTTATTGGATTTTTTCTTGATAAAGTTTTTAACAAGTCAATCATGAAATTTGAATAAGTAAATAAAATTCATTTTTTTACGTAATTTTTTTTATCTGACTTACACACTTTTTATTAAATAATTCATATATTTCTTACATCTTTATTTATTCTTGAATTATTTTTTTTTTAAATAAATTGATCTATTTCTTACATTTATTTTATTAGATTAAAATAACAAATAAGATAATCTAATACAATAGTTAAAGAGATAATTACCCCCGTGGCATCAATTTGGGTCAACACTATCAAAATGACCATTAGATAGAGAATTGGTTTCAAAATGACCATTTTTAGGGATCACCGTTACACTAATAGTCATTTCGTTATAACATCGTTCAGTTTTTCTAGAACTACTCTAGTAGCCATCAATTTATTCACTTGGTATCAAAATGAACATTATAATCCTTTTTTTCAGAATTAAACTTTTAAAAATAAACTTTTAAAAGCGTCAATGAATATGCCAGGATGAAATAAACGCATACTAGTATAGTAACATGTGGACATCAAGAGTCAAGACATGCATGCTATATATAAACATCCCTTCGATTTATATATGTTTTAGATTCCTACTAGTTTTAGGAGTTTTTACTTTTAATGCAAAAAAAATTTAATTAAGAGCATAAGAAAATATACTTTTATCTCTTGTACAATACAATTAATTAATGACCAACTTTATTATAACGATCCATTAAATTCAATGATCAATATATACATTTTTATTTTAGTTTGTCTTGTATATATCAGATATTCAATATTCATCAAGCCTTTATGAGACCTCTCTTTGCTCTTTGGATTGAAATATAGATATATTCGAACGATTTCAAAATTCATCGAAAACTCTTTAGTTCAGTGATGTTTGTCAGACTCTTTATGCATCAAATGATAATTAAAAAAAGGTTTGATTGAACGGGTACGTGTCACGTCATCTATATATGCATTTATGAATATATGCATCATCGTTCTTCGACTACCTATTATAAATATCGATGATTATTGGAAAATACAGCATATAATACATATATGATAAGATATGTACTCGATGAGATTCTATATCTTGATCGAACGGATATAAAGATGATACAGTTTTAAGATGTCTGTCTTATTGTAAGCCAATTAAAATTGAATATTATACATTTATTCTAAATATGTGCAAATATTGTGATAAGAATATATGTATAGATATATTATTTTTTAGTGTGGACGTTCTAGAAAATTTGTTTATCTAATCTCAGATTTCAAGCTCTAAGAACACTTGAAGTTTACAACTAAAAATCTATAAGATAGAAAATATAATCCTCATCTCTATTTCGGATATAATATAATTTTTTTTCCATCTAATCTACATTTCTATAAGTACAACCTTCACACTTGTTCTATTCTATAAGTTTGTATACTTGTATAGGGGATCTGATACACTTGTGCAGTTTGACAAGTAGTATTTGAAGTGTATGAAACTGAAATTATATTGAATCAAATCAAATGAAGAATTCATTCTCAATTGTTTATGAATTGTTGCATTTTCACTATTGAATGAAATTTTATTTATATATATATATTTTTTTTTTGAAAATGATTAATTTTAAGGATATTAAGATTTTAGTCCCTCTAGTTTGCGTTTATCTGAGTTTGGTCTACTAGTTTTTGGAATTACTAACTTTAGTACACTAGTTCTTTGACAATACCTAATCCAGTCCCTACCGTCCAATTCTGTTAGATTTTCGTTGACTTCCGTTAGGTCAACAAGGGCATAATGGGAAATTTGACGAAAGCTTCTAGAAACTAGTACGGAAGAAGGGTAAATCTGGAATTTAATAATGTAAAAATTAAATAAATAGTAATTTACAAATTAATTTAAAAAAAACAAATAAATATTATTAAATTAAATAAGAAAATTAAAATAACAATAATAAACTAATAAAATAAAATAAAATAAAACAATTATACACTCATTCATCATCATCAACAAAAATTTAATAATGTGAAAAACAAAAAAACAAAAAAATTAAAATCTCATTTCTCTCTCCCACCACCGATCTCACTTCTCAATCTCTCCCTCTCTACACTCACTCATCGTCAACAAACCCTAGCCACCATTCACCTCCCACTCATTAACCAGATTTTTAAACTCAGATCTCCACCCTTTTTAAAAATATATATATATATCTCTCTGAATCTCAGATCTCTGCGATGACGATGGCTGTCAACGGTGGCAGATGAGGCTGAACATAACTTGTCGCCGCCGGAAAGAAAAGAAGAAAGGCCACTGGCAGCTGGAAACCAACCTACGTCCGGTCGACGGTGCCAGCGAGGTAGCTGGGACACGCGACGGCTAAGGCTGGTGTTTGAAAGGGCCGGCGGCGGCTAGATCAGGTCAGATCTGGCTGGATAGAGTTGGATCGGCTCAGATCGAAGGGTTGCAGGAGTCTACCGGAAAAATGACCTAACGGCTTTTGGAGGTTGTTTGTGTGTTCTGTGTTTGGCGGTGGTGGTTAGGGATGTTTTTATGGTGGCTGTTGGTGGTGAGGGATATTTTTGGGGATTGTTTTTAGCATTTGGGTTGTTGGAAAGGTGAAAGTGGCGGCCATGGAGAGGGTGGTGGCCGATGGTGATGACAACGATGTTGGTAGTGATGACAGCGTTGGTGATTGTGGTCTGTTGTTGTGATGATGGTGGAGATCTGATGATGGTGGTGTGCTAGTGATTTCTGGAAATTTTGATGAAGTTTGTGTTGGGTGTTGAGTCAGGAAAGTTTTAATTTGGTGAATCCATTTTAATTGTTTTCAATTTTTGTTGATGATGATGAAAAAAAAAATTTCAATTTTTTTGATGATGATGAAAAAAATTGAAAGTTTTGGGTTATGGTTGATGATGAATGGTTGAATTTTTGTTGATGATGATGATTCGGTGGTGATGCGGCACTGTTGATGATGATGAATGGAAGTTCTGGGTTCAGTTTTTGGGTTCAATTTTTGTTGATGATGATGAATGGTTGAATGGTGTGGTGGTGGCGGTGGTGTAGATGATGTAGGATGGTGGTGAATCTGGTGATTGAGAGAGAGAGAGAGAGAGAGAGAGAGAGACATGGTATGAAAGAGAGAGATTTTTATTTTTTTTATTAAATCAATTTTTTAATTATTTTTTATTTTTCAATTATTAATTTTTTATTTAATTAAATATAAAATTACCAAACTGTCCTTCATCAAAAACCTTTAAAGGGTATTTCGGTCATTATAACATCTGACAATGTCATTTTGTGTATTTTCACGGAATTTCTAACGAAAGGAACTAAAGTTAGTAATTTCAAAAACTAGTTGACCAAACTCAGATAAACGCAAACTAAAGGGACTAAAATCTTAATATCCTTTAATTTTATAACAGCCACAAAGGCAATACTGGGAAGGCCTAGGAACCAGAAGACCACAACAAGGAAACCAAACAAGGAAAAAACGAAAAACAAAGCCAACAAACCAATTGGAAACAGAACCACTCATCACTAAAACAGAGCACAAACAGATATACCCACTCAGCCCCTCCAAAGAGACGAAACCTGAAGCCACAAACCATAAACACCGAACTAATCAGAGAAAAAAAACCTGATGTCATAAATCTCCCCATTCCACAAAATCTCCAACCATGCTAGACCTCATTTTTGCTAGACTATCCGTAAAAGAATTATAGGCTCTCGAATCATAAACAACTTCCAGGCTTCTCATTGAACTCATGCAACTGTGAATTTCATAAATAGAATTAACATGAGTTAAATTCCCAAAATCTTCCTTGTTCATCCATGCTACAGCCACCTTCGAGTCATTAACCACTGCAATATCTTTGCTTCTCAATTCCGGATTAGCCAAGCACAACTGGACAGCTTTCTTGATAGCCCATAGCTCTGCAGTATTAGAGTCTGTGATACCCACCGTATTGGAGAATAAGCACATCACCTTACCATTTGAGTCTCTCATTACTCCTCATATGCCCGCTGGTCCTGGTTTGCCCCTCACTGATCCATCAACATTAAATTTGAGCTTGTCCGTTGTAGGAGGAATCCAGTCTTCGATCCTTTTGAGTTTAAACTTCTTGGATTCAACACAAAAGTCCTTAACATTGAGTAACAGAGATTGGACAGTATCCTGAGATCCATTCCCAATATGTTTGAACCACCACCCAATTCTAAATCTAACCAAGTCTGTAGCATGTTCAACATTCGGAACCTTTCCTTCGAAAACCAGTTGATTCCTCGTTTCCCAAATTGTCCACACAATCGAGAAAACAAAGAGCTCCACACTCTCTCATTCTGGGTTTCTAGGCACAGTCCCATCCAACCTAAAAGCCAGTCTTTTACACTGTTGTTAGGGCAAACAACTACGCCCTACCAAGCCAAGCAATCTAGCCATAAAGTTTTCAACCATGGACAATGAAGAAATAAATGGTCTATGGTTTCAATTTCCACACTACAAAAAGGACAATACATACATGATATATAGTTCATTCCACACATGTACAACACATCTCTTACCAGTACTCTACCTCTTCATAGCTGCCACAAGAAAATCTTCATCTTGGGTGAGCAAGTGCCCTTCCAAGAAACGTGGTGGCTGTCACAGTAGCTTTCCCTGCTTTTTCTAAAGCTCGACGAAAAGAAAGAAAATATCTTTCGTGTTCGCAGACCAAGCTATTGTGTCCTGAAATTGACTTCAAACCTGGATGCAAGCCAAGTAGGTAGTAAAGGGCTGCCATTGATCTCTCTCCCAATCAAAGGACAATCTTCTTGTAGGAATTTTCCACTCCCAATTCTGACCAGTCTAGTAGCCGAAATTCCCAACCACTCCATCCTTCATCTCTGCCAACGCAAAACACCTGGAAAACGCATCAAAGGCTTACCCTTTACTTTAATATCGGCCCAAAATTTGGCTCTATCCCCTCTCCCCACAATTGTCAAGAAACCATCTTTGATCACATTTGATGTCCTAGAGCCTGCCTTAAAAAGGCTGTCAATAGATTTAATGAAGAAAGATGTCTTTTTATTACTCTGTCATTTCCAAAAGAGTGAGACTTCATGCACCTTATATTTGAAACAAATAACTCTCCTCCACAACGAGTTTTCTTCCCTCCCAAATCTCCAAATCCACTTAGTAAACATAGTTTTACTTTTATATAGAATTCTCCCTATTCCAAGACCTCCGTTTTCTTTACTTCTACACACCTCCAACCAATTCACCGCATGGAACTTTCTTTTAAGAACCCCATTTCCCCACAAAAAACTCCTTTGAAGCTTCTCAATTCTTTGAGTCTTTCTCACCGGAATTTTAAAGACGGAAAGAAAGTAGGTTGGTATACTTGAGATTACCGCTTTAATCAAAACTAGTCTTCCCCCTTTTAACAAGAATTTTCTCTTCCAAGGTGCCAAACGCTTCTTTATTTTGTCAATTAACGGATTCCCAAAAACTTTTTGAACCCGGTTTGCCTCTTAATGGAAACCCGAGATAAGTGATAGGTAGAGACACTTTCTTGCATTTGAACAACTCAGCCCAGTATGCAGATTCCACTGCCTTTCCAATTCCCACTCTCACCACTCCCGGCTTGTGAAAATTAATCCTTAATCCCGACACCAACTCAAAACAACAAAGAACCCTCTTAGCATTTAGAAGATAATCCTCTCTAGGTTTAATGAAAAGAATTGTATCGTCTACAAAATTAAGATGGGAAATATGCACTTTATCATCCTCAAATCGTTCACCCTTAATTAACTCCAAATTGACGGCTTTTTGGAGTATACAATTCAAATTCTCAACAACAATGTTGAAAAGAAAAGAGGATAAAGGGTCACCTTGCCTCAAGCCCTTCTCAATTCCAAATTGGCGAGTCGGTCTACCTTTGATTAATACGGACACTAATAGGGAGGCAATACACTCTTTCATCCACCCCCTCCATTTGTTACCAAAACCCACTTCTTCCATCATAAAATCTAGAAAACCATGATCCACATTGTCATATGCTTTTTCGAAGTCTAACTTCACTAACAATCCCCCCTCCTTGTCGTTCTTCCATTTATGGATAATCTCTTCCGCTATTACAAAGCTATCGGAAATTTGACGATTTTGACAAATGTCATCTGAGTTTCTCCAATGATTGCATTCATGACCTTTCGTAGCATATTTGCCAACGCCTTAGCACGGATCTTGTACATAGAGCTAACAAGACTTATATGCCTAAAATCCTTCATGGTCTCCGGTTTGCCAACTTAGGAATTAGAGCTATGAAAGTTCTATTTAAGTCTTTCACCACCGACCCATCGTTATGAAACTCCTTCATAAAATTCATAAAATCCTCTTGAATACTTAGGGGTTGTTTGTTTTTTTCACTATAAGACTTATTGTCTCTTATATCTTAAATTAAGATAAATCAGTTTGTTTGTTTTTCTAAATAAGATATGTCTTTTAGAAAAAATAAAAATTTTAACTTTTATCTTATTAAAAAAGAGCTACAGTAGAGTTTTTTTAGTAAATTTTCACAAATGTCCTATAACAATTCATACATTTAAAATTTTATCCGACATAATAAAACCCTGAAAATCAATTTTTCAAAAATTCTCAATTTTGAAGAAACCCTAACACAACCTAATCAATTGTACATTTGTAATAAGTCATCCAAAATGAAAAAACAAACATATAATAGTATCTTAATTTGTAAGACTTATTCATATGCCTAACAAATTAAGGTCTTATAAGACTTTATATGATAAAAAATAAATAAAAAACAAACAGCCTCTTACTCTATTTTCCAATAGAATATAGATGTACATATAATGGTCATGTTGATACCAATTAAGCAAATGGAGGGCCAATAGAGTAATTCTAGAAAAAATGGACAATTATAATAGTCATTTTGATACCAATTGACCAAATGGATAGCCAATAGAGTAATTCTGAAGAAGAAAAAAAATGATTATATATAACGGTCATTTTGATACCAAGTGAACATATTGATGGCCATTAGAGTAGTTCTAGAAAAACTTAACGGTGTTATAATGGAATGGTCATTAGTGTAACAATGTTCACCAAAAATGGTTATTTTGAAACTAATTCCCCATCTAATGGTCATTTTGATAGTAGTGACCCAAATTGATTGTCACCAGGATAATTATCCCTAAATTAAAATAATAAATAAATTTTTAAGTTAATAAAATTATTTTTTAAATAAATTTTTTTAAAAAAATAAATAGATTGGTATGTAGGACCGGCCCGTCAACACTGCACAGTACAGTCTGCCGGTACAACCCAGCCGTGCCGGTGGGCCATACCATGTCTAGCAATATAGTTAACGTGCCAACCGTACCATTTTGGCACGACACATTTAATGGCGCGGCACGTACCGTGCCTGGCCAACACGCTATTACTCCATTACACTCACTTTATAACACATTCAAGAAGTTTTCGTCTACAAACTATTTGTATATCGCACCATGTAATTAGGATGTTAAAAGATCCCCTCTTTAAAGACTAGCCTAAACACCATACAAATTCATCTTACCACACCATCAAATGAAATGAAGGTTCGAAAAAATTCCAACTCTTATCGGCATTGGAAAAAAAAACAATGAAAATTTCATAAACATAAAGTAATTAATCATACGTTAATCATGAAATCATCAAGAGGCCACGCAGACATTTGACCAATAGAAGAATTAAAGGAACCCCCTCCATGAACTGCAGCATCCGACTCCTAAAAGGATTAACACGTCACAGACAGTGCCACTGTTAATATGTAAATCATAAATTTCCATGTTAACCAGAATTGGAACTAGAGATGCACATTTGGGGAATGGGGATGGATATAGGTCCCCCCATCCCCATCCTCACTTCCTAGATTCTTCCCCCATCCCCCTCCATTTCTCAATTTGGGGAAAATGGGGATTGGGAATTTTGAGGGGAGGTATACCCATCTCCAACCTCAGTTTTCCGTTTTTCCCGTTTTTTTTTTTCCATTTTTCCCCGTTTCCCCATTCCCCCTTTTGATTAAAAATTACAAATTAAAAAATAATAATTCCATTACAAATACAAATTAAAATCCATTAGTGCATTACAAATACATAATAAAATCATTAAGTGTGCATTACAATACATAATAAAATCATAAAGTGTTATATAATATATTTATTTATTTATTTATATATGTTTTGGGGGAAATGAGGAAATGGGGATGGGGTGACCTCCCCCATCCCCATCCCCATTTCTATATATTTATGGAGGAAATGGGGAAATGGGGATCGGGGACCTCCCCCCATCCTCATCCCCATCCCCATTTCAATTTGGGGATGAAAATCATCCCCTATCTCCACCCTATTCCCCATTTTCCCCTAAAAAAATTTCCCCAAATGGGGATGGGGACGTAAGGATTTAGGAATCCGAGGGAAAATGTGCATCTCTAATTGGAACATACTCTATTTTTGGTTGTGCAGAATGGGCATGCACAGTCCCCATTCCCGTGACTAGAAAAATCAGCTCTTACAACCAAATTCGTTGCCAAAATCTGTGGCCAGCACATTGAGAACAGCCTGCAAAGAATAGACCATCAATACTTGGACCAAAGTTTGGTACCATTTTACTGCTGATAATTAGCCTCATTACTCTCTACACGTTTACTACACTTGTATAACTGGATATAAAACAGAGAAAACTGAACCATTGATAAGAAAGAGAACAGAGAAACAAGAGTGGAAATGAAACAAATCACTATTTGCAATTGAAAATTCTTAGATTAGCGGACATTTACATAGTGTATCTATGATCAATAACAAGATTAAGACAAATGAGGGCTCAACAAGATGTTGAGAAAGAAAAGAAAAACAAGCATTGAAGCATCCGTCATCCGTCTCATCCGTCATCAATCATCCATCCCTCTGCGGCAGCCAAAAATTTTACGGGGCAAACAAGTATTTTGTCTCTAACTAAAACTAATTAGGAGTTGCTATTCACACCGCACACAAGTTAGCAGTCATCTTTTTTAGTCACGGAGAAAACTTTCATACACTGTTCTGTTGAGTGTCCTGTTGATATCATCCCAGTTCTTTATATGTTCCGACAATGAACCCGTGTGTATTTTAACTTGACGGCTTCTTAGTTCCATTTGTGGGAGCCTCAGAAAGTCGAGAACATCGTTAAGTTTCTGCAACAAGCATTGGAAATCATAACCATTTTGCGGATGTATATGAATACAGGCAATCAACTTTAGAATACTTGTAGCATCAGCATATTATCAAAATTGGTTCACAGAGAAGAAAAGCACTTCAAAACAGTAACTATAAGAGGTATGAAAAATACCAGTATAAATTAGTAAACTACAATGAAACACATGAAAACTTTGTTATGATTTAACATATTTTGGCTTTAAAAAACAGGTTACAGGGGATAACTAAAGTTGAGAAATGAAGAAACATGTTGGCAAAATATACAACCTACTCATGAGTTCTGAAAAAACTGAGGATGGCTTTATTAACCATACTTTAATTTAATCATTTAAGGCATATCTGAGATTTCATAAAAACTTGTAATAATCCTCACCGTACGGTTCATAACAAGATCCTCATAGTACAGAATGATGTGGCGGGTACTATTGAAGTATTTTAAAGCTTTGTTAGCTGTCACCTCCACTTCCTTCAAATCAGATATCAACGATGTTGAGTTGATCACAGGCTTGTAACTTGAAAGTGTTTCAGCCTACAAGAAGTTACCAGCACAGGGTTTAAGATCATGTGTGCGTGGATGCATGAGTGCGTGTGCGCGTGTGAAGAGAGAGAAAGAAAGAGAGACCACCTCTGTGTGTGAATGCACATGAGCCTTGTGGGTTCCATTCAATAGCTTAGCATAGCGATCATAGGAATTTGCAAGCACAGAAACCAACCGACGCAATAGATTTCGACGAAAGAGAAAAATAGCAGAAACACCCCGACGATTGAAGTATTCTACGATTTCTTCATGGTATTCCATCAGCCCCTGCACAAAGCATAGTGACATGTAATTCAGCTGATTCTCTCACGAAACAAATAAGGATGAAGTAAAAAATATACTGTATTTACATAAATATTGATTGCCCGTAAAAATGACAGAGATGGGCATTTGGATATGAGAATATTGTTAACTGATTGCCTTAGAACTGAGAAAAGAATAATCTATACATATAAAAACATTTTACAATTTTATAATTTTTCTCAAAGCTCATGTGTGCAATTATTTCAAGGCAAGGTAGACAACCAAAATGTCCTAGCAAACTACAAACTTAAGTTACCTTATTATGAAGGATGACAGAATAACCTATCAAGTAGTTCTTAAGAGTAAATATAATTCTTCTTTTTTTTTTCTTTTTCACAATTTGTCACTCAAGTCTCGATATGGTATGGATAATACATACTGAAGCTATATTAGAATAAATTATCAACAACATCTAGCATTGGTCTATCAAATATCTTGCATACATCCAAAATACACCGTGAGGTGATTCGCATCTCACGCTGAAAATTCTTAAGACTTCTATAAAGACAAAACATTCATAAGCCGAATTGCACATCATTACGCATAACATATTCAATGGATCCCAGAAAAGAGAATATAGAATTCTTCTTTTGAATTGTTCTATTACGAGCTACCATCACTCTGATAGCCCATTTAAGTTGCTCCACTATCTCTCGGGCGCTATGCATGCGGCCATGTTAAAAGTTCTAGTAGATAGAAAAACCATATTCAAGTAAGTATATATACCATGATTTCTCTACACATCTGCATTTTCATGACCTGAACAAGTACATATAAGGGATCTAGACACCTGTTATCTAAATGAGAGATCTTTTACAGCACAACCAAATCTTCATTCTTTGTATAGATCAAAAGAAAAAATGATCCTCTACAAAAGATTCATAAGCCCAGGCCAAATGACTAAACAAGTATCAAAGTACTAACAATAAGTTGGATTAAAAAAATCTACTTTAATATAGGAGCATAATTGCTTCAACCTTTAAGTAAACTTGTAATATATTGTCAAACAACAACAAAAGACACGGCGGTAATAGCAACTTTTCAACAGCAAAGGTAACCATGGATTTCTCTGTATTCCCACGAAGGTGATAACTGATACGCACAATACTAATTTGACTTGGAGTTGAGTTATAGTTGACCAACTTGAGAGACATCCAACGATTAAATGGTTGAGAAGTACATTTTAAGTTAATTCTGAGTGTCAAAACAAGAAATGACTTTCATATTGAAAGTCTTGGAAAGTAGCAGACAATCTTCAATTCTTCATGTTATCTTACATACAAGTTTATAACTATATATTAAAATTAGAGGACACATCATTCACCAAACAATCACTGGTAATATGTCAAGTATCAATAAGACAAGGGACAATTGGAGATGTTTTGTTGTTTGGACCAATGATGAAAAACAATTCTCCCTAAAACTGCTAGGTAAATAGTTAGGTGGATGGATGGTTGTCACAGTTTCACATTTGATAACGATGTAGGATAACAATAGGTCTTTTAACAGCCACCAACAAGAGAAGTTATCTAACGAAATTATCATTCGAAACACAAGTTTGAAGAAATTATCATACCTGATTAAGCATCCACTTTAAGCCAACAGCAGCAGAGCACTCATTCTTGGAAGCACTGGTGAACCAATCCAAGTTATAAACTTTATCTAGAGTGTTTATAATTGAAGAAATATTTTTTCTACGGTCAAAGACTGAAAAAATCTCCCCATTTGAGCTCACATTACTATGACTATTTAACAAGGTCTCAAACCATCCGCTCCCTGATCTTTGCATCGATATTATGGCAAAGAACTGTACAGGATTGTGTGCACATTCAGCCCTGTCCATACACAAAAAAAAAATATCGATATCATGCTTATCAACCCAAATTCGAAAAAAAATAGAAATTCTTAGTTAGTTACCTGCTAAAAGTTTGGGGTTTCGGGTAATTCACAGGGGGGATTTCTGATTGTTTGGTGCCATTATCGTGAGGAATTTCTATCTGTTTGATGCCGTAATCAATATCAGGTATCTGAATGACTCGGATATTTCGAAAATTAATTTTGGAGGAAGTACTTAATTGCTTTAAGCGGATTGAGCAAATTAAAACTCCACAGACCATAGCAAACAGTAAAGCTATCATCCTTAAAAACATTGGAGATTTCTTTGGAGGTTTTACAATTAGAGTATCCTGTTACACAAAACAATAAAATATATCAAACAGATTACAATAAATGGTAACATAACCAAGCAAATTAACTTCTTCCTGAGCTCAAAAAGTTACAGATTTTCACACAATATAATCTCCTCTGAGCAGGCCAGTAACCAATTAAACAGCAAATATGAAGAACAAGATAAAATTATATGAAAAAAAAGTACAAAAACATCATTATCTCAACAATGACCAAGTACTAAATTATTAAACTCGTAAACAGCCCAAAAAAATGCAATGTGGGTTTTACAGAGACAGGTAAAAAAAAACCCCAGAAAACTCAGATTACATACAAATATCAAACAAAGCAACAATCTCCACATCCAAAACCCAGATCGAAACATGCACAAACAAGCAGAAATTGCATACCCATCAATCATTCACAGCACTAGAAAAGCACAACAAAGGTAAAAACTTTAACTTTTTCAAAGAAAAAAAACATAAACAGATAATAAAACTTTCAAAGAAAAAAGTACCTTGTTGACGATATAGATGTATTCAGCCATTGATGTTTCCAGAAACTGATAGGAACCCAGTAAAGTTAAACGAAGAGACTAAAACCCCAAAAGAGCATAACAAGAGCAGGCTCAAATAAAAAAGCCCTCTTCTCCTTCTACACTCAGCAGCTCTGCAAAAGCAAAACAAAACAAAACAAGTAGAAGAAAGAAGAAGAAACCAAAAAGAAACGGGTATTTGAGATTGACTCAGGTCTGGGGCTATATTTGCCTCGTGAAAAACAACGCCATTTAACAAGAAACAGTGGCTCTCTCTCTGTCTCTCTCTCTCACTCACTCTCTTTGTTTATTTTATGTCGGAGGCTCTCTTTCTCTGTGCCTATAATACTGTAAAAAAATACCACTTAAATTCAAATTTTGTTTGCCTTAGAAGACGCCATTAACAACATAATCTAAGCACAGGCGTCCTCGGAGGTCGGATTCACAAAATATTTATGTCTTTAGACGAGTAAATTTAGATAGGGCCCTGCCTGACTCCTGAGTCCTGAGTCCTGAGTTTGACTTTTTGCTGGATTGTGATATTTTTTTTTTCTTTTCTTTGAATAAGTAAATGTCAAATGTGGATCACTCATTTATTTTAAATTTTTTTTTGAATTAGTAGAGGAATACACTAATACTATTTCTTGCTTTATATTCTAAATAGAATTTCGCTTTCATTTTTTTTAATGTATTATATGTCTATTTTTATTAATGAGTAACATACTATACACGAGACTCGAAGCCGGATTCTGCATATTTTTTCTTAACAATTATCAGACGGTAAAACCTCACACATCTGCACTACCAGCTGAGTTAATTACTTTCATAATATTTTAATTAAACTATTACATACGTAAAGAGTCAACTAAATTTATCCTTTAGTTCAAACTCTTTTAAGTAAAGTTTATTGAATATAAATAATGGGAGAGATTATGGGACATAATATTTAACACGATTTTATAACTATTAGATCTATTGGATTTGAATGGCTAGAATTTTATAAATTTATTTCTTTTTTTCTTTCTCACATTCATTCATCGTTAATTTATTTTATTTCATTTCTTCTCCCTCGTAGATTTTCTTTCCTAATCTAAATCTAAAATCAATTATCTCTCTTACATTTTTCATTTTTTGTTTCTTTACATGATATTGGGGTCATCCAAGTGACCAAATAATATTATGGCATATTATTCAGCAAATATAAAACATAAGAAGTGCATTTCATATTGTTAAATATAATATTAGAATAAAAGAAACATATGAGAATTTTTGTTGGACAAACCATGTGACTCTAATTGTAGATTGATGAACTGTTACGAACATAAATTCTATTGGATTTTAATATGTGAGGGTTTTTTTTTTTTTTTGAAAAGTACTATGTGAGTATTTTATAATGGTGGAAATAAAATAATTAATTTAGAAATGAATAACATGTAGCCTAGTTAGATTTAAATTTAGGAAACAAAATATAGGAGAGAGAATAAATGAAATAAAATAAACTAATGATTGACGGAGGTGAGAGAATTGTTTGGAACATGAAACTTTGGAAAGAATTGTTTCAAATTTTGTGTTAAAATTTGTATCTTCCACTCAATCAACTCACCAACACTTCCCTTCTACCATGTTAAATTAATCGGCTGAAAAAATAGCATCATAACCTAGCATTAATAAATAATTATTTAGAGATATATTTAATTGTATGCTTTGTTTGTTTGTCTTGTTCATGAAAAGTGCCATTGAATAAAACTCGCGAGCCATAATCACACATATTTGCATAGTTTTTATATATATATTTATATAGCGATTATCAAATGGGAGCGGTGGCGATCATTATACGAAAAAAAAAGCGAGAAAAAAGTGAGTTGTATAACCTAGTCACAATTGAACGCTACATAGCTCTTTTACTAGTTCAACACACAACTGGAAATTTTCTTTTCTTCAAATTACTACTAACTAGGATGCAAGATTGTGACCTCCTAACTTTCAAATAATAATAATAATAATAATAATTAAAAACCTATATAGACATATATTAAATTATCTAAACATTTTTTTGTACTTTAACATTACATTTATTCATAATTAAACTTCTTTAGTTTCACCTGCCTTTAATAGTGTTTTATTTATTATATATATATATGGGTAATGTTAACTTGTGCCCTGAGGGTTAAGGCACAGGTTAACAACATAAAAGGAAAGTATTTATTGTTGTTTTTGATGAAATCCATGTAATAAATGTATTTATATAATAAATAGTTTCTCTTTACAGTAATTATATCTTAGGGCACAGATTAACACTAATGCATTCATTCAAATTTGTTCGAGTCTATTTTTTTAAAAAAATTACAAAATATGAAGAGATCATATTTAAAATTGTTTTTTCCAATTTTGCTTACAACAGTTGATTTCTTCAAATTCAGGCAAACCCTACTTTACATGTTGTTGAACTTAGAAAAAAGAAAAAAAAAACCAACAAACAAACTTGTTATTGAAATTTCTTCAAATAATAAGATTGACTTTTTCTTTAAAATAAAAATTAGGTTAATTTAGCTAATAACTTTTATTTATATTTATAAAAACAAAAATGCGAGGACCGCTTGAATTAGTTTGCTTACATATTTGGCAATGTTTAATTTGATAGTAATATTAATTAAAACAAAATACAACACCCAAGAAGTTTCCAACTTCCACATCAGCAAGACTCCGTTTTGGTTTGATTTAGTCAATCGGTTCGTTGAGAAATTACTAGAGAGTCTCTGTCCGTAACTCCGTATCATTCATTTTTCTAATATTCTATTGGTTAATTGGCACTATGCCCCTAAACTATTCAGAAATTTGTATTATTCCCTCGAACTTTTTTTTCCGACACTAAACCCTCTGAACTCTCGTTTTATTGGCAAACACTTGGGTTTATTGCCCCCTATGAGAGGGCATCTACAGTCAGCTTTTGCCAACAAAATGAGAGTTCATAGGGTTTAATGCCGAAAAAAAGTACAGGGGGTATAGTACAAATTTTTAAAGAGTTTAGGTGGCATCAGTGCTAAATCCAATCAGCCTATTTTATTTACTATTTGGTGAATAGTGAGTGAACAGATCTAAGTAATTGAAAAGAAAAGAACAATTATAATTATAAATTTAAATTAATGTAATTCTTAAATATATGCATATCTATCTTTACTAGGATTTGGAACGAGAACATGTTGGTTCGGTGGTAAACTCTTAAACCTGTACCATGAGGTTGTGGGTTCGAGTCCTCTCCCTTCTAAAAAAAACTCCGAATTTATATAATAATGTAATACTTAAAAAAAATTGCTAGGATTTGATTTAAGTAAATACCTTGAAGTAAATTATTTTAACATAAATACTTAAAAAATTGTAAATATATTATTTAAAAAAAAATTAAAGTGTGATGATCGATTTGCAATAGTTCAAAAACAATATATATACTTAAAACGTGTTTCAAATTCAATAAAAGAGTATTTATTTGTTTCGATCAACCAATATAAGATAAACACAAAAAATATATCTATAATGATGAGATAAACAGTCTTATACCCAGTAATTACAAGATAATCTTAACAATTTAACATATTTATAGCTAATTTAAAACAATTAGTCAATTGTAATTAGATGTGACTTGAAATTAAAATAAGAGGTAATTACCTTGGTGGCCATCGACTTTTGCCACCACTCTCAAAATGGCCACCAGTTGGGGATTTGGTTTAGAAATGACCATTTTTGGCAAACAAAGTTACACTATTGGCCATTCCGTTATAACACCGTTAACTTTTTCAAAGAATGTTACACCAATGGCCATTAATTTGTTTACTTGGTATCAAAATGGCCATTATAATAATTTTTCTCCAAAATTACTCTAGTGGCCATCCATTTGGTCAATTGGTATCAAAATGACCATTATAATTGTCCCATTTTTTCTAAAACATGTGTATTGACCATCCATTTGGTTAATTGGTATCAAAATAATCATTATATGTACAACTATATTCTATTAGAAAAATAAAGTAAGCAATCATTAAAAATAAAATTTCATTTCAATAGAGAAAATAAATAATTCATTTGATTCAATATAATTTTAGCTAGTCATACACATCAAATACTACTTGTCAAACTGCACAAGTATACCAAAATCACCTACACAAGTATACCAAAAAACTGTTCAAAAACCATACCCGATTGCACCATATTCAAAACCACACAAAAGTTTGCTACTTGTCAAACCATACATTATTGCACCATACCCGATTGCACCAATTTCGTTGTCAAACTGCACAAGTATACCAAAATCACCTACACAAGTATACCAAAAAACTGTTCAAAAACCATACCCGATTGCACCATATTCAAAACCACACAAAAGTTTGCTACTTGTCAAACCATACACTATTGCACCATACCCGATTGCACCAATTTCGTTGTCAAACTGCACAAGTATACCAAAATCCCCTACACAAGTATACCAAAAAACTGTTCAAAAACCATACCCGATTGCACCATATTCAAAACCACACAAAAGTTTGCTACTTGTCAAACCATACACTATTGCACCATACCCGATTGCACCAATTTGGTTGGCATCGATATAGTTGTACATATAATGATTATTTTGATACCAATTAACCAAATGGATGGTCAATACACATGTTTTAGAAAAAATGGGACAATTATAATGGTCATTTTGATACCAATTGACCAAATGGATGGCCACTAAAGTAATTTTGGAGAAAAATTATTATAATGGCCATTTTGATACCAAGTGAACAAATGAATGGCCATTAGTGTAACATTCTTTGAAAAAGTTAACGGTGTTATAACGGAATGGCCACCGGTGTAACTTTGTTTGTCAAAAATAGCCATTTCTAAACCAAATTCCCAACTGGTGGCCATTTTGAGAGTGGTGGCAAAAGTCGATGGCCACCAGAGTAATTAATCCATAAAATAATGATTTTATCATACAAGGCATGTATTCCGCTAAACTTGAAGATTAATTAGTCAGATTTCTAATTATATTACTTTTTTTAAGGTATTAAATGTTGAAAAGTAGTCTCCACACAAAAATCTTGAATAAACCATAATGTTTCCCTTTTTGGTGAAAGTCCATTTCACATATTTTACAAAGTGCTCGTTTGATTGAGCTTTCTGTTGCCTCAAAATATCTACAAATGTCTATTTTAGTTTTTTAAAGTCGTTTGGTTGGGCTTTTGAGATTGTCTATTTTAAATTGAGTAGAGGTTAGTAGAGTTTAAACCTCTACTAGGTAAAAGCTCATGGGGAGGTGCTTTTTCAAATAAACATTTTTTTTAAAGTCTATCAACCAAACAACTATAATTTTTTTTTCAAAAACTCAATTTCTAATAGATTTACTACAATTAGATATTTTACCGATAGAGATTTTTCAAAAGCACAACCAAACAAGCTAAAAGGGTAATATTAATATATGACATATCGGTCTACATTCTATAAAATCATAAAGTGAAGAAAGACACATTGTCTATTGTAGAGTTGTTTTCTTGATCATTATTGTAGCAGTTGATCTTGCTATATCGTAGACTCGTAGAATCATGAATCATGACCCAACCAGAGTCTTATTGAAGAAAAACATGAGGTCCGAAGCTTTAAAAGAAAATAAAAGAAAACAACAAGTTGCTTGACTTGGATATAAATTAGAATTATAGCAAGTAATAAAGACAAATTTGGATTATCTATTGAGCTGATATTTATTCAGTCCTACATAGATATATTGACATTTGTAATTAATTGCTGTAATTTATTTCTTTTATTTATTTCACTTTCATTACTTTTAAATACAGTTTTATTCTCAAATACTTTAGATCAAGAAAATGATCAACATATCCGACTTTGGTTTTATGGTCTTGGACTTTAGAAACAACTCAAATTGGGGTTATTTGGTTTGCTTTAAAAGTTTATATAATAATAAAAGAGAACTTAAACTTTTTTTAAAATACAACTAATAAGTAATAACAGATCTTATAATTTAGAATAATATTGCTTAAAAACATTTATTAAAATTTTTGTAGTAAATTATTTATAGATATTAGGCATCATGCACTATTTCTTGATATACCGCAAGCAGTGATGCAAGAGCAATGTCAGCGAAATAAATAACATGTCCACCAAACCACATTAGACCACGCAAAAAGAACAAAGTCAAATATTACATACGAAATTTTCTACTTTATCTACGCGAGCAAAGAAATAGTAAAGAAGAGAAAAAGAAAATGGATATTCTTGTATTATATATTGCGCATGACTGGCTCATCATTTGACAGAGTTTTACTTTCATTTCAAGGGAAATTGATTAATGACTACAAATACTACTATACTTTATACATACATATATATATATATATATATATATATATATATTACTATAACATCACCTCTCAGTAGAAACGGTCATGAGTTCAAGTCCCACTATATATATTTAACAAGTATGTGTGAAGAGTTTTCTATCAGTTATCCATGGCGTATAGAAAGTAGTCATATTTAAACTTATCATCCACCAAAAAATTCAGATTAAAATTCATAAAAATCGATATGATTTCATCAGGGTCTTTACCGAAATTAAATTAAGGTATACCTCACTTCGTAATTACTGTATATCGGTGGTGTTACCATAACTGTGCACTTATGTAAATACATTAGTGTATTGATTATGAATCGTTGGATTCAACTACTTTGACTTAGTCTAAATCAAAGTAGTTGAATCCAGCTACTCATATTTAATGGACCCATATAAAACCCATGAGTGAATACTTATGTAAACACCACTATATATATACTGAAAACTTTTCTTCTCAGTGCGTATTGATAAATATTTTTCAGTGATGTATGTGGACTATTAGATTCAATTGGTTTGACCCACCTTATCCATAGTCTATATAGTCCACATATAATGCACTCATGTTTTTATATCAGTATTCAACGAGGAGAAAATTACCATATATATATATATATATATATATGCTGTACTTGTTGGGTTTCATAATTATTGGTACTTGTCATTAATTATTTCTCCATTTTTCTTTGGTCACTCATAGACATGGACCAGAGCTACTGCTTGATCTGAAACATCTGCAACCTCTGTAGTAAAACAAAACAATTTAATGCTATTGTCAATAAGTTTTCTATTACTTTTTACAGAGATTTTCATATTAAAATCACAAAATTTAGAAACGTATAGAAATTATAAAAATTAATTTGGGTGGTTTACTGGTTTAGTATCATAATGTAGTTAAAACACACAACGGATCACAATCAAGCAATGAATTTCATTTGTCGAGTCACTTCTATGAAATTAGATTATTTTTATATTGTTTTCATGTCTATCTTTTCAAAATTTAAAATTAAGGTCATCATTCTAAAGCAAAAAGTTGTGTTTGGTAGCATGTGATATTGTGATTTGAAGTTCTTTTAAAAAAAGTTTGTAGAGACTAGAGATTCCTTCTTTGTCATGCTTCAAAATTTTATTTTCTACGTGTTGATCACCTCAACATTTGCATATTATTTATAAATAAATAATAGAAAAAAAAGACACACTAAAAGGGTTTTTTTTCATAAATAAATTCGATAAATTAAATTATTATTATCCAAAATTCCGAATTAAAGTTGATTAAATATCCTAAATTTTTCAAAAATAACATATAATTATTAACGACAAGATTAATGCCTATTTGATATGTTTGGAGGATCACTAAAAGTAAAATGGTTGAACACGTTCCATTTATTTATATAAAAGGGGTTTGAATTCAACATTTATCCGTAAAAGGATTTAGAGTCTAATATTGTCAATTAAATATTAAAAGTGCAGGGAGAAATCTTTTTGTAGGATGAATTATATTCCAAATCGTGTTTATAGCATACGGATGAGTTATATTTCAAACCGTATCAATCGTTGTTAATCTTTGAATCTGACCGATCGATATCCGATTTTTTTTTATATAAAAAATGAAACATATGTTTGACTTGTGCAACTCCAAAAACGCAATCGATTTTTTCGATGAACTAGTTTCTTTGATTAGTACGTTTCAACGTTTTCTTCAAGTTGAAGTTTGTGTTTAAAAATGAAAACAAAATTTGAAATCATGAAATGTGGACAGCCGACAAGTTTTTTCTCCAGCAACGTGAACCCCACGCTCATTAGTCTGTGCCAAGTATGTTCATCATATCATATTAACATTGTTTTTATATTAATGTCATCATGCGATTCTTTGTTTAAATTTTAATAAATTATAATTTTATCCAATAAAGTTGAGGATTAGAGCAAACAAGATTCAAGAGCAATAGATAAATAAATAAATAATAAATATATATATATATATATATATATAAACGGATTCCAAAGAGAAATTAAAACCTACAAATTCAAAGGAAGGCCACTGATTTTTTTGGGTTTAGGTTGTTTGTGTATTTCATTGTTTCATGTTATGTTTCATTTTGGGCTTCATCTTGTGGACCAGTATTGGGTCTCAAATGCCTAACGATTATATATATACATTTTGTCTATTATCAGTTCGTTCTGATAAAAAATATATCAAGATGTAGAATGTGATCATTAGATTTACATACTTTGACTCAAAGTGTATACATTTGTCAAAACTTTTCCATAATCTGTGGTCCACATTCTTCGTCCTGATATATTTTATATCAGGACGAACAGACTATATATATATATATAAATATAAAATCTTTCTCATGTTAGTTTGATCTGATATAAAATATATCAGTGTCTCGAGTGTGAACCATTAGATTCAAATGTTTTGATTCAGTTTGCATACATTTATCAGTGCTTATCCATAATTTATGATCCAAATGGTGGCAGAACTCGCAATTATGGCATTGCCAGCCTAAACCGCTAAATCTAAGGATTTAAATTTTTAGAAATTTTGATAGAAATATAGTAAATGTCTTCGAAATATAGGCGATATTTAAGAATATTATATATACACTCTCAAAATGGAAAATAATATTATTGATATTTATTTCCATAATTGCCATATACAAATTTCTTCTTCCTTCTAAATTAAATTTTCCAAAAACAGTTTGAAGTGAAAAAGGGATGGATGCAATTGGATTATGCAGTACTAAATTAAAATCAGTTTCATGAATTTTAAAAGACTAATTAAAAAAAAAGAATTTTAAAAGATGAGGAAACTAATTATTAAAAACGGAATTAATTCTATTAAAAAAAAAAGAAGCACGCACATAGGCCCGATTTCCCAATTTAAGCCCAATTGTTTTCGATGTTTTAGTAGTTGGATCGGATATCGGAGTCCAAATAAAGTTGGGCCCATCATGAACTACAGTTTTTCAAGAATATATAATTTGTCAATGAAGTTTCTCCAGAATCCTCTATTTCTCTCGTTTTCTAGCTTCATTTTCGCGGGAAAATATCAGATCAAACACTCACAGTGCTCTCTCTCTCACGAATCATGGAACCGCCATTACCATACTTGAAGTTTATTATAGTTCATGGTCCACGCTCCGGTGAAACCCTGGAATTCAAACCTGGATCTCCCATCCGAATAGGTCGAATCAAACGTGGAAACACGTTTTCCATCTGTGAGGACGCAATCTCAACGAAGCATCTGGTAATCGACTCCAAATCAGGCAAATGGACGATTGAAGACCTGGATTCCTCCAACGGCACCATCCTCAACACCACCTATCTCTCTCCAAACTCTCCCGTCGACCTCCACGACAACGACAACTTCAAAATTGGCGAGGAAACAGTGATCACGGTCAAATTTATGGTGGCAGTCAAGGAGGAGTCGTTGCTGAGGAGGAATCCGAGATGTCAAGTGAACGCGAGAGTGACCAGGTCCCAGACGAAGAAAGAGGAATTGGTGGAGAATTTGGAAGTTAAATGTGAAGTGGTGAAGATTGAGGGAATTGTGACACGAAAAGGTCGGGGACGAGGGAAGAATTTACAGGAAATGCCACCAGAGAGTGGTCTATTGCAAGTTGAGAGCAATGAAAAATTGAAATTAGAACAAGTGGCATCTGGTGGAGATGTTGAAGGAAAAAATTCTGCGATGAAATGTGTAGAAGTAATGGAGAAATCGAGTAAAATGACCGGAAGGGGTAGGGGTAGGGGTAGGGGTAGGAGACGGATGAGGAATTCACAGGAAATTCCACCGGAGAGCAGTGAAGTTGAGGTTGAAAATAATAATAAGTTGAGATTAGAAGAATTGGTAGGTCGTAGAGATGTTGAGGACACATTAGAAATTGAAGTTAACAGAGATGTTGCAGAGAGTAGTAACAAGGCTGACAATAATGTTGTTATAGAGGTGTTAAAGAGAGTGGTGATCAAGTCGAGGAGAGAGTAGAAAGTGATGTTAACAAAGATGGTAATACTGCTGGAGTTAAAGTAGGAAGTGGTGTTGAAGATAATAGACCGAATTTGGAGAAGATGACACTTGGGGAGTGGTTCGATTACATGGAGGTTTATTTGCCGAAGCA
Source organism: Dipteronia sinensis (assembly GCA_033220585.1). NCBI lineage: Eukaryota > Viridiplantae > Streptophyta > Magnoliopsida > Sapindales > Sapindaceae > Dipteronia > Dipteronia sinensis. The sequence goes on along the minus strand of CM065638.1, from coordinate 3,178,081 downwards.
GATAGCTGAGGCGACTGAAGAGATGATAGAGGGGATGAGAAGGAAGGCGGAGAGACTTCACGACTACATGAGGCAGCAGAAGAGGCAGCGGAAGATGGAGAAGGGTAAACAATGATTGATGGGCTAAAGGTACATTTGGTTGATGATTAGTTGCGTGATTGGTATTATTGTTTCCTTTTAGAATCTTGTTGTTAGGTACTGTTGAGATGGGTCAATATATTTATGCTTTCACATGACTTCAAGTTTGCTTATATCTCTGCATTGTTGTTATTGTATGTGTGTATATTATGCTGTAACGCTGTTCTATTTCAAAAGCTATTACATAATTAGTGACCAAAGTTTTCATCGAGCATGATTTTCGACTCTCACTTGTCAAAGGAACTAGTGAGGATGAGATAACTAGGGTTTTGTTATTTTCTCCGTGATCATGAAAGTCTATATGAGCTAAGAAAAACCCTTTTAGCTAATAACAGGATGTCTCCAAAATGGGCTCGAAAATGCTCTTCTATATAGGACCTGAAAGGCTCATGAGCATTGTATCTTTATAGAATTCTGAATATGAAAAACCCTTGGGTAATATTGTGGGTTAATTCATGTGTGCATATTATGTGAATGTAGCTACTAGCTTGGTTTGCATAAAATAGCATAGAACAACATATGGGATTGTTCTTCATAAATCATAATTATTGCTAGAATTTGATTTCCTGCTTGTTAAAATATTTTTGGATTCTAAACAACTGGTGGTGGATGATAAATGGTTGGATGCTTGGCCTTTTAATTTTTTGTTTTCATGATTCTGGACATGTTACCTGCTGATGCCAATAGGTCACATACACTCAGCATGGTGTTTTGCTTGCTAAATCAGTCTTCAGAGTTCATACTAGTATTATTGTTTGGTTGATGATTAGTTGCTTGATTTGTATTATTGTTTCCTTTTAGATTCTTGTTGTTAGGTACTGTTGAGATGGGTCAATATATTTATGTTTTCCCATGACTTCAAGTTTGCATATATCTGCATTGTTGTTATTTTATGTGTATATTATGCGTTCTATTTCAAAAGTTATTACATATTTAGTCCAAAAATTTCTTTGGGGAAAAGTTAGTTTTAAGATTTTTAAAGTTAATTGGTGGAGAGTGGGTAATGGTGAGAGCATTCGGGCTTTTTGTGATCCTTGGCTCCCTAGGCTGGTGTCTTTTAAGCGAATATCGGCTCCCCCAGTAGAACATGGTGGTGCAATTTGCTACCTTGTCTAAAACCAAATTCTTTTAGCTGTCTAAAATTTTGCATAGGGATTGTGGTTTCTCTCAGAAATTTTTTAAGATTTCTATTGATTGCATTAGACATAAATATATAGTTACTTAACTGCTATGACATTTTTCAAAACTATAGGCTGATTGCCTCTTACCAGCTTTGTTCTATTTTCTGTTTAGAACGCATATGGATGAGAACTCTGTTATACTGCGTCAAGAAAATTGAAGATTTTAGAGCATTTGAGTCAACACTGAGACTGGTGAAGACTGAAGTAAATTAATCACATGGTTTCCCTGCAAGTTTATTGGAGATAGCTGCTTCTGCAACCATAAGGTGGAGATGCTATTCCATGTTCTGTAAGTATTAGCTGTTCATCTGAAATAAATCATTTGATTCTGTTTCTAACATAGTTTTCTGGTGTTAAACTGACTAGAAGATATGGTAGATAGCCTCTTTAATTCCTGAAGTTTGGTCATGTACCTGTCTTTGGCTAAGTGCTTAAAAGTTACATACAATAGTACTCATAGAACAGTTTCTTTACAGATTGTGAAGTTTGTTTATCTATTTTGTATCATTTTTAGCTTTAGACCTTCTTTTGTTATTGATATTATACAAGTAAACATAGATCTTGTTTTGTTGCTTTGGTCCTGGAAACCTTCTTGCTTTGGTAAACAATGCTGATATTGCATTATTATGTCCTTAAACCATGTGTTGAATGTCTTTCCTTCAGTTCAGTTATTTTCTTTACATATTCAAATGAAGTAATTTTCGTTTTCTTAATCTAGTTTTATTAGTCCAGTGTTTTGATGCTTTGGTATTGATTAGGAGATATAAGAACAATGGCAAAATCATAATCCAATGTTTTGTTATACCTGCTGGGGGGCCTCGCAGGGTGGGGTTGGGGGTATTAAAACCTAACCTTTAGACTGGTTGATAATCTTTTGATGATCTACATAACACATCCTCCTTTGCCCTTTAGATATGTAAAGTTGTATTTTTCTTGCAAAATCTTCAGTGACATCATAGTTAGTCTGGCATTGGGACTTGGATAAATGATAGTTTTTCATATTTGTCCCCCCACTCCTGTCTACCTGACTTGGCTTTCTCTCCTTATTTAAGACTACACATAATTTATTGAATGGGAAATTTATTGTTTTTTTTTAATTGGGAAATTTATTGCTATCTACCATGAATCAAAGTTAAATATGCAAGCTGTGATTTGTTAATGAGGTGCTTAGACATTGAAGAAAAAATCATATAAAATTTGGACAGTTGGAGTGGTGTTTCTGCAAGAATTTTAATGTCAAGTTATATGAAGAATCATAAATTAAATCAGAACTGACCTTCCAATTCTAAGAAAGATGAATCCGAAGAAATTTGTCAATAAACGACTTATCTAGGTCTTGCGCTGGGAAATAATTATTCTGTTTGAACTGATGCGCTGGGAAATAATTATTATGTCTGAACTGACTGATTGAATTGTTGAGTGATTTATAATTTGCTTGTGATTCTCACACCTATGACCCCTTCTGGATTAAGAGAAAACAATTTCCTGAAATAATTAGATCTAATATACAATGTCATCTTGCTGTCATGTGGTTTGCTGAGATCCGGTAAAGCATTTGATGTTACATGCTCCTGATGTTTATCAACTTTTAATTTGACAGTTTATTAAGCAGGTGGTGGTGGAATCTAACTTGTTTGCTTTGGTGGGCAACTGCTATCATTCGTTCTTCTCTTCGTATAATACTTTGAGCATGCTAAATATTCAAGCTTCATTTTAGCATGGACTTGCATTGGGACTTCCAGCTTTTGAATGTTGTTGAAGGCCCCTGATTAGAGAGAGGGGTTGACACATCTTTGCTGCTTCTATGTGTGGTTCCTTCACTTGAATTACTGGTATGAATGGTCCACTTTGTGTTCGTTTTTGTTGTATAGTTTTTTCTTTTTGGTACCTCTGTACTGCCTAAGAAGTTTTCTCTCTATAATCACTTAGAAATAATGCCAGAAACAATGGATGCTCTAGTTCCTTGTTGGTGTTCAGACAAAGATAGATATTCTAGTTTTTTGCAATGGTTTAGAGTTTAGACATTGGCAGTTCTAGGCTGTATGTTCACGGGGTTGAAGTAATTTGCATTGATTGCTTAGAGTTTCAATGCTGCACTTAAATACAATCAATAAATCCTTGCTTTCTAGGGCTTTGGCTTGTAATATAACAGCATCCGGTAAGTTGAACAAATGTAGGAGAAATAAGTTATGATCTAGTTATCTGAAATTTATCAACTCTTTTAGTGGTCGACGGACGTTGTCAATTTCGTAAAAGATGAGCTTGAACTCATACCAATCCAATAGACATTTTTTTGGCACACTTAATGAGCTTTTGCCGAGTTGTGCCAACAATCAGTCCCTGGGTACAACTGTCTGTGTTGAGGTCAGCTAAGCTCAAGCTCAATAAACAACCTACTTAGTGGCTAAGCAGAATGTTAAATCTGATCATCATCTTAACTGTATATGAAAGAGTGATAATTCAATTGCTTTAAAGTTTGAATTCCCAGGATGCTTGGCCTGTCATGGTTTACAACAAAGTCTACTTGAGGCTCGTATACCCTCTGTTCCACCATATTGTAGTGCTTCTTCTGTATATTGGATTTGTAGAAGATCAAAATACTAGTAATACAGGATAAGGTGTATATATTTTTCTTGTCTGTTATTATGGCTAGAAACATTCAAATATACTAACTAGTGTCTATTCAATGAAAATTATTCTTGGGATGAAGATTTTAATATGTTGGCACTGTTATTTGTACCTTGCCCGCTCCCATTAATAGTATTTGAATATCAAGGACATCATTTGTGCAGCCAAACATATTGCAACGAAACTATGCTTTTATTGTCATAACTTGCAACCCTGGGCTATTGGTAATGTAATAAAAAATGGCCCCGCTCTGTACAGATCTTTTTCAATGTTTAAAATCCTTCTTTGTTGCTTTTCTCAATACCGAATCTCTTTGTTTTTGTTTTTCTTTTTAGCAAATACAAATGAACCATTTCTTTATTATCCTAAGATTCATACAATCATACATCAGAATATGAAAGTCTACTTTCCACTCTAGAATTGTAAATTGTTTAGCTCTGGAATGCAAATGAATTTCTTGGGTTTAATGTTGTTGAATGCATATATCTGGATTATATACTTGGTAACGTCTTTAGCTATTAATTTCTGCACGATAATCTGTCTCATCATAGATCTCCTCATACATAAACAAAATGAACAAGCATAAATTCTTTGAAGAGTATAATAGAATAAAGTTTCATTGAATAAATTATTGCACAGACTTGTAAAAGCTCTTCAATTACATCTTCAAGTGTTATAATACTGACAGCTTCCTCTTCTCCAGTTGTTATAGGGTCATCAGTGATATGAAGAACATCTGAGTGGAAGTCCCTGACCCATTTTTTGCTCCTGGAGGCTCCTCTATGCAGATTTGCATCATGGGCGAAACTATTCAACTTCTTGAATGATCTTTTGGTCTTCAGACATTTCTCTTTGAGATGCGTTTCACCATCAATGTCCACCCTCACCTCCCTCTCTGAATTCATTTTCTTTTTTAACGACCGGGAACCAGATTTATGGAAAAGAAATATTGACCACAGACTTTACTTAAGGCATGCCAGGGCATAGAGTCAATGCCTTACCATGAGTTGAATAATGTTCACTGGTTGGCTGCTTGGGGTTTAGGGGTTACTTTGGTTCTTTATTACAACTGCCATATGGCTATGGCCTTTCTGGAACTCATTTAGAATGTCATATAAGGGCATCGTTTCTGAAACCCAGGCGCACAAGGCATGTGCATACATCAGCCTTTCTCACACAACAATGTGTACTGGTATTTGTCTGGGTTTATCACAATGGCTCTATCCTTGCATGGTATTTAGTTTAGGCTAGTAACATACGTTGCTAATTCTCTCCACATTTGAATTTATTATCTCTTCACAGTCAGTATTGGCTCATAATATCCGAAAAATTTGAAATCAACCTTAAACATTAAGTAGATATGGATAGTTTGATGATTTTAAGGCTTAATAAAAGTCTGTTAGTTTCTTATTTGGTAAATAAGAGTTGAATAGTGTAAATATCTAAATTACATCAATGTTCTTAGGGAACTGGATTTTCGGGTTGTTAAGTAGTTGCTGTTATATCGATTAAATATTCTTGATTGGATGCTAGAATATGCATTTATTTTAATGGGGATTGATTATGAAGCATTGTTTGATTTTGGACACCGATTGACGATCCAGTCTTTTCATTGTTTTATCAATTTTTGGAGATTTCTTGTGCTTTTGAGTGTCTGCCATAACATACTTTCAAGATTTTGATATCTTCTTACTCTAGTTTTAGTTAGATAAAGGCATTGCGGTAGTCAGTAGGGCTGTGTTACTTTTGTGGGGGGTAGTTGCTGTTATCCGTGATAGTGCAGGGGAGGTGATTGCTGCTATTTGGAAGATTATTGTGGGTGTTTTTTCGGCTGAAGTGGGTGAATTTTTAGCTTTGAGAGAAGGTCTTTTTCTTGCGGAACAGCTGCATCTCTGTGTGAGTTGGGTGGAGTCTGATGCCACAAATGTGGTGGCTGGGGTTAATTCTAATGTGATTTCTTTAGGTGTTGAAGGCCCCTTGATTCTGGATATTCAACTATTCAAGCCTTATGTAAAGTTGTGAGCATATGTGGCTTTTTGAAAAGCATCCTTGTATTGTTGATCTTCTTTAATTGAAGTTTTTCAGTTTACTTTCGATATATATATGTATATATATATATATATATATATATAAAAATTTAAAGTTAAGGTACCATAATACACCAGTAATCCAGTAATGTCTTAGGAGAGTTGAACAATATGGGTATTGAATATTGATATTGGGGTCTGGACTTACATGTATTAAATATGTTTGAAAAGCATCTCTCTTTCTCCATTTAAAATGGTGTAGATGTTCTGTTTCTTCAAAGTGCTACTTGTTCTGCTGGCATATGAGGTTGTAGAGAGATACATATATATATATATATATATATATATATGGTTGCTCTTGATCTTGTTGCAGTCAGAACAAAGGTCTGGATCATCTTCAGATGATGTGGATGTGCTAAATTTCCGTGTGAGGGATATATTCAAATCAACGTGGTCAATTGTAGTTTACTTGGAAAATAATCTGCATATTTGTTTCCAGGACAGACCTTGCTTATTGGTCCAGCATTTCCCGGACACTGTTACTCGTGCATATATGGATATGGATATTGATATAGTCATAGATTGTATTTCATAAATTTGGATGTTTAATTACATGTTGATATTGAGTAAGAATATTTTCCTTATTGAAATTCATTTTCATTTCTGCCTTTTTTGTGATATTTCTGGATCCAGTTAAGATATCCAATGCCAGAATCCAGAAGGTGGATACTCAGTTTTCATTTTATTACCCATTATATGGCTGACTGGCAGAGCTTATCACTGGAATCCGGTTCCTCGAACTGCATTCCCTGAAAGATTGCCTGCAATGTGTTCATATGCACAGCAGATTCCGAGAAGGAGCCTACTTTTGAGGTGACAAACACATATATTGTGATTGAGGTTTTCTGTTATTGATTGGATTTGAGAGCATATATATTGTGGTGACTCACATTGCAACTTTAATAGGTAGTAATCAGCTCTGGCCTCCAACAATGAGAAAGCATTTTGCTCTGTTAACACTTAAGGAAGTTTTTCCATATTGAGATTTGAGCACCCGAAAGGCGGAATAATACCAGGAAGTGACCAAGGAGTGTTAAACAGCAGAACAAACACCAAACAATAAAAGAAATAGAAAAGTACTGCATGTATGTTGGAAATCTGTGGGAAGGAAAGCCCTCAATTTGATTGGCAAGTCTACATATAATTAAACTTAAAAGGATCTTAAACTGACTTGTCTCTTCAAAATCAAAGGATCATGCTTGTGCCAAATTATCATACTACTTTCACAAGTAACAACGTTTAGTCAGCAATGCCAATAACTTTTCAATCATCATCAAGAAGTTTCATACGTTTTTTCACTGCATAGCTCTAGGCTCTAAGCTTTCTTGGTCTACTACAGGAGAAAATCCTACATGCACCCGATGCAATACATCCTAGTCAATGGGTGCATGTCACATGGCTTGGAAAACTCATTTGATTAGTTTTTCCTTACCACATGGCATGTGCCCATTGGACGGATGCATTGCATCGGGGTGCATGCAAGTTTTCCTCCTACTACAAAGCATCTTTTCTCTTCTAAGAAACCAGACCTGCACCAATTATTCCATGTCCTTATATTATATATTATTGTGTATGACGGGTTCATCATTTTATATAATTTTTTTTAAAAAATATTATACTATTATATAAATTCGAGGGTTTATGGGGAGATGGAAGACTCGAACCCGTAAGCTCATGATGTAAGAGTGAGAGGTTTACCGGATCAACCTCATCCCGTTATCATTTAATATAGTTTTACTTTCATTTCAAGGGAAATTGATGAATGAGTCGAATGACTACAAATACTATACCTTTTTTTTTTTTTGATATAACATAAACATACTGTACTTGTACATATTGAAGTTCATAATTATTCGTACTTGTCATTATATATATATATATAAAATGAAATCATGAAATGTGAACAGCCGAAAAATCTTTTCCCTGCAACAACACCATGAAATGAATTTTAAAAGACGAGGAAACTAATTATTAAAATTTGTTCCATGAGAGTTTCAAAAAAAAAAAAAGTTGTTTCTTGAGAGGAAACTCAAATCTTTATTTTATAATTTGAATCTGATAAGTGATAACCACAATAGGTCGAGTTGGATGTTTGTTTCAAGTTTGATCTATTGTGGTCTAAATTGTTTTATTTATATATACAAAGTCATTTCTTTTTTTTTTTGAGGAATACAAAGTCATTCTTAAATTGTGTTTGGTCAATTATAATCGATTTTAAAATAATCAACTTGTATTAATTTAGTCGTATGAGTAGGTAGCTTTGATAGATTACTATAGGATGACTACACTTAGAGCAAATTAATTACAATTGAATGACCTAAAGCTTCATTTCTTAATGTGAAGTACACAACAAATTCCCTTATGTTTTTTTCCCATTTTGGAAGCTTATGAGTTTTCTATTGCCATATTCTAAGCCTATTCTAGTTTTAGGTGTTGTTGTGATCATTCTTAATTTATATAGGTCAAATATATCGATCAATTTTGTATTAAATTAATCATTTGTTTGGTGGCTAATGCTAGTTTAATTTTGTGAAAATTTGGGCATTAAAAAATTAACCCTAGTAGTTAAGAAAATAAAATAAAATAAATCCTATTGTTTGGTTGTTAGTGTGGTCGTGTGGTCATAAATATGGTTTTGATCTAATGAGGATGCATGTAAAGAATATTTCATGCTCTTGTTTTAGAGAATTCCACATTTAGTGCAATGAGAAAATTCAAGTAGTAAACAGACCTCTAAACTGAGTTGAAATCTTAAGTTAAAATTCGGGTTCCTTGAAAGTAAAAGAAAGTATAAAAAAACTATATTTAACAGTAACTATGTGCTATTTAACTCCCAAGATAATCCAAATAGCTTGGTAAAAAATCTTCCTCTTCTGGCATTTAAAATTCTCAAGGTTTTCAAACGATTGATGATAGATGTTTCAAATTTGAACTATTTTGATATAAACTTATCTTCTTTAAACTAATTAGTTCATTCCTAATTATATTTGCCAATTGTAATCAAATTTTATAAATCAACTTGTTTTAATTAATTAATCAATCTTTATGATTAGACTGATATGAGAAAGACTTGGACACTGAATCTTGGCTCTAGCTAATTCTTCTCCTTTTGCCATCAAAATCTTCCCTATTTTTTTTTTGAAAAGAATCAAAATCTTCCCTATTAATAATAATTGCATTTACTTGCAAGATATACACCGACACTACCTTCAAGTTTGGGTGTTTAATTACTTGATACAATTATTAAAGAATGCCATATATATATATATATATACAATAATTTCCATATAAGTACGCACCGATAGAATTATATAATGACATTGAATGTAAGCCACTCATTTTACATATTTTGACTTGGCATGAATGCACTTGTCAAAACTCTTTTATAAATGAGTGGCTCACATTTAATGTCCTTATATAATTCTATCAGTGCGTACTGACAGGAAAATGACTCTATATATATATATATCTATCTTCGGCTAAGAAAGATGTAAAATTATATTTAGTAAGCGATGGTTGAGATTTTATTATTATTCTTATTTTATTTTAATCTACTATACATTTAAAGATGTTGAAAGTGAAAAAAAATAGAAAATAATAAATTTTAACTGTCGATTATAGTTATTATCAGATCAATTGAAGTTAAAATAAAGGTCAGTTCAGAGGAGAATCTCTCAATCCTATAGCTGAACTTTAAAAACCGACGAGGTCAGTTTGATTTATTTATTTGCCATATTTAAGTCCTTACTGGCAAAGCACTTGGCCTATTAGTTGACGAATGTGTACAATCAACAGTCAACGATCAACAGAAAATTTTTTGAACCTAAAATCATTATTAATTAATACCCATTAAAACACAGAGAAATTTCTTCCAACCACTTACACTGCATACCTCTCTCTCTATATATATACTAGTTATTGGTGGGTTGATCGACAAATTGGTCAAAATGGAGAGAAGAACATCATCATCATCATCCTCCAAAATCCAACCTCCAAAGTACGGAAAACTTATTACAGTTCTGAGTGTGGATGGAGGAGGTATTCGAGGAATCATTTCTGGTGTCATTCTTGCTCACCTTGAATCTCAACTTCAGGTAATTAACAATAATATTACTTAATTATATATATATATATATATGAAAAATTTTCTTTTCGGTGCACACTGATAAATAAATATTAGTGCATTATATACGAACCTTTAGATTCAATTGCTTTGACCTTCATTGCGCACCGAAGAGAAAATGATTGATATATATATATATATACATGTATAATGTTCATAATTAGTTTCAATTTACATGATCGATATAGGAACTGGAGAGTGATAAGGATGTGAGGCTTGCAGATTACTTTGACGTGATTGCAGGAACCAGCACAGGAGGCCTTATAACAGCCATGTTAACTGCACCGGTTAAAAACGGTCGTCCTTACCCTGCGGAGGATATTGTACGTTTTTACAAAGATAATGGTCCTAAAATCTTCCCACAGACAAGGTACATATATAAAAGGATAGGACACGGGTTACAACTGTATAATTACTATAAAAAGAAACTATTTATTACACTAATACATTTATTGCATTGAATGAATAAAAAAAACAATAAATACTTTCCTTTTAAAAGGTTGTTAACCTATACCCTTAAGGCACATGTTAACACTACCCTAAATAAAAAATACTTTGAAGTTATATATTCATTATGATCTAGCTCTCTTATTTAGGTGCATTAATACAAAAAAAAAAAGAGACAATTGTTTGGTTAATTATGAAATTAATAAAATACGCATGCATGCAGCGGGTGTTTATCTTGGATAGTGGATATATGGAAAGCTCTGATGGGAAGCAAATATGATGGGAAGAATCTTCACAAAGCTATAGAGGATACGTTAAAGGAGACAAGACTGCATCAAACCGTGACAAACGTTGTTATACCAACTTTTGACATCAAGAAACTGCAGCCCGCTATCTTTTCCTCGTTTCAGGTTACTTTTCTTTTTTGTTAGCTTACACATGTCAGAAAATGTCATATATTTACGTCTGTACGCACATTCACTGATCAGAAATAAAAATGAATGAGAATCAGGTTTTATGGGAATGAGGATTAGGAAAGGAAACTTTAAACTCATTAATCATAAATCAGGAATTAAGTTTCATTTTCCTCATTAAAATTCCTGATTAAGTTAATTTTAATTTCACATGCAGATAGAATGCAATCCAGTCTTGGACGCTAAATTATCAGACATATGCATAGGGACCTCTGCGGCACCAACTTATTTTCCTGCCTATCATTTTAAGAAAGACAAGCATGGAAATACCCGAGAATCCAATGAGAAGCAAGATGAGCCTGGTTCAGAATTCAATACGAACCAAGAAAAGCCTAGCTCAGATTATTTCCATCTCATGGCAGTATTGCAGCAAATAATCCGGTAACATTCTTTCCTTATATATATGTATTATGGGTATGTAATTTATGTATTTAGTAATTTTTTGGTGCAGGATTTTCCGTACAGAATTTCAAATAACTGCATGTATCTATTAAATTAGGGACTAGCTATGGTACTCACCAAAAAAAAAAAAATTGGTATGATACCAACATTTTTTTGGAAATAACTTTTATCATTAAGTTCAATGTTAGAGTAGTTCTTAAATATTAAAATTGTTTTTTCAAAATTAACCATCAATTGTTCCCAAAATTGGTAGCTATCATACCTATCAGGGTATTATAGACAAGTCCATTGAATTAACACATAACACAGGTAGCTATTCGAAATTCTGTACAGAAAATCTCATGCCTGAACATTTTGATATATACATATTGGTCATGAAATGGTGATAATTTTTTCAGACTCTGGTTGCGATTAGCGAGGTGATGAATCATATAACAAAGAAGAATAATACGGACTTTCCATCGTCGATGGATCAGCACTTGAATTACGGTAGGTTTCTGGTGATATCGATCGGGACAGGGTCGAAAAAGAGGGAAGAGAAACATGAATTATACGATGCAGAGATGGCTTCCAAGTGGGGTATTATATCTTGGCTGTATCCATTAATAGATTGTTATCAAGAGAGCAGCTCTGATATGGTTGATTATCACATCTCTTCCATTTTCAAAGCTTTCAACTGTCAGGATAAGTATCTCAGGATCCAAGTAAGCTCTTTTCCATGCATTCACTTATAAATTCCCACAAAGTTTACTAGTAAATATGTGTATTTAATATTGCATTTATAAAGTTGAACGTTGGATCTGTGTAGTTTAAAAGATTATATATGAAACTGAAATTAAATAACTCTGGCTATATATATATATAGCTTAAAAGATTGTGTAGTTAATATTTGCCAATTTTGAAGGTATGTCTTCCATGAATAAAGTATAGTTTTCTGTTTTAAATGCAAAAATCAGGATGACACTATAACATCAGACTTAAACTCTGGGTCTTGGACTCTTGGTCCACTATAATTTCATCAGGTCCATAATCTTCACCCATTGTCTCACTAGAATCATCAACCTTTAGACAATCTGATGAATTTTTCGAAGCCCATCATGAGGTGTCCCTCAAGTCAATTGAAAAATTAGAGATAGGTATGGTGTTAGGCCTCACTGGCATGTCCAAAAGCCCATCATTATACCCACTTTGGCCTACTTCCCCAACGTAAGTTAAATGTTTAGAACACTCCCTTCTGTGAAGGTAGTGGTTTGACTTCAACCCCTCTCCATCCTCAGAGTCAGAGGTTGACGAGGTATAACTGTCCCTTGTAACCCTCTGATTGCTTTTTCCTATCACTAGCTTTCCATTCTTTAATAGAGAAGGCCTAGGTTTCCTTTTTAATTTATGAATAACCCTATCCTTACCTCTCTCTTTATTGCCCTTTAACCCATCACACTCAACAAAGCCAGATTTACTAGTCTCTAGAGAGTCAAAGTTGACTAGTTTTCTATATTTGTCAGCCCCTCGTTTACCATATTTGTGAAAGATCTGTGCATCCTCCCCTTAGAAATCCCTAAAGTCTTTTCTCTTGCTATATCTTTTAGGGATTTCACCAACCACCATCCAGTCTTGTCTGGTCCTAGTAGGAACCTGTCCTGAGCTACTATCCTCTCTTGAGTTGGCATTAAACCTTTCCAAATCTGACAACAAATTCAAATTCGACATGGACTTGCTTTCTATCAAACCTAACAGTTTGGTTAACAATGAGTGAGAGACCGGTTCTGATTCTTCCACCACTGCTGCCGGAAACACTTTTTTCCGATAGACACGTTAACGATACTTGCGACTGTGCTGAGAGTAGGAACCAGAGCTACAAATCGACCTCTGTCGATCCTTGTCCTCAACAAAGTTTCTTCTTCTATACATAGAGGCTCCCCAAACAGTCCCCCTGACTTCATGAAAAAGGAGCGAAGAGCGACACCAGCAGCTGGCCAGGATGCCATTCATATTAATCTAGACTATCATAGATTTAGGGACAAAGGCATTGGACCATTTGGAGACCGACAAACACATATCATCCAAAAATATATATATTCATAATGAAGCCTTCCATCTCATAGACCGATTCGAAATACCATAAGATTAATTTATCGCCCAAGTAAGATGAAGAGAACGAAAAACCCCTCGAGCTTAGTCTAGAGTTAACGCTTGAGACATTTGAAAAATCTTTCAAAGTTCCCACAACACATCTCAACAACTATTCTTCCTTAGACTTCTGCCATTTCCATACGAAAGAGAGCACTATTTCCTTCACGACCTTCACCGACTCCTGACATGGCACCGGCTTCACCTTCGTGGCCTCTGCATACTAACGATAACTAGGAAGCCTAGCATGACTGAACTTAGCACTCCATCCCTTGTCTTTACCAGCCACACATTCGTTCTTCACATCTTGCTTCACATCTTGCTCTATTCCTATACTTCTCCTGCTCCAACCAAAAGATGCTAGCTTTGAGGCTATAGGTTAGCTGTATACATGCATCCCATCCACCATGTCAGCCACCTTGTTCGCCTCCTCAACTGTGTCGAAACGAACGAAAGTAAAATAGCTCCTTCTCCGACTGTTTCTGGACGACAGAAAAATATCCCTTACGAGGCCGAAAGGCTTGAAAATTCCCCACAAACCTTCCACGTCCACCTTGGGGTTTAGGTTATCCACGAAAATTGACGATAGTCCTTCCCTGAAATCCCTCTTGCCTCCATTGCTCCTAAACTCAAAGCTTCTCTCTCTAGCTTTATCTCTCATTGTTTTTATATTTATTAAAACTGAGAATTGGATTTGTTCTTTATCTCTGTTTACAAAATTGCTTTTTTATTATTCAATTAATTAATGAATAATGTTATACAATATTATTCAATTATAGAATATGTTATACAATTCGTAGGATTGATCATATTTAATTAATTTGCTTAAATAAAATACGGGCGAGTGTTGAAAAGAATATAAATATAATTCTTGACATTATATTTACTTATTTATATTAAAATTTATCACTATTTTGCTTTGATTGAGGGACAATAGGTTGGTTATTTACTTATTTAGATATTTTGTTTCCTAAAAATGTATTTAAATATATATATATATATATATATATATATATATATATATCATGGTTCTAGTAATTGGCCGCCTAGGCTTTAGGAGGACCTGGCCACCGGGAGGAAGGCATAATCGGTCTTCCTAGGAGGCCAGGCTCCTAGGCGAGATACGCACTCGAGAATTTTTTTTTCTAATTTTTATTTTTCCAAAATGGTGCCATTTTAACCCCCAAACAGCATCGTTTTGGCTTATGTGACTTAACTGCTTATGCGATCTAGGCGCTAGGCGCCAGTCTGCCATACAACTGACGTCTAGTGCCTATTAGAACACTTATATATATATATATATATATATATATATATATATATATTACGCACATAATGGTTATACCTTATTTTTAGGAGAGATTTTTTGTTTTTTGTTTTCAAATCAAATTTGACTATAATTTCGTTACAATTTCTGTTTTTATTTCTTTAGAGGCAAACAATATGTTAGGGATTTGAACCGATGATCACAGGAAAGCGTCATGCATAATATACGCCCATAACTCATAGCAATTAATAACGTCAATAGCAGAAAAATAGATGAGAGAAAATAAACCAATCACAACACAAGATATACGTGGAAAACCCAAATCGGGTAAAAAACCACGGGCCGTCAGGACGACAGAGAAAGTTCCACTATATGATAAATTGTTACAACCATATACTTCAGGATTCTCTCTCACACCTCAACCCCAAACCACGCTCATAACGCTCACAAGATCCTCATCAAGAACCCCCCAATATCCCCTAGGTCTCCCCTGAATATCACCCACGGATCTCTAACTTGATCCACTGATATTCCCCTGGATCCCTCCCCGGATATTCCCTTGGGTCTCTCACCCGGATCTCACCACTCTCTGATGTTACATGGTGTTTCTTGACTCCATACAAAATAACCTAATTACAAGGTCTATTTATACTAGCTATAGGGAGTTTAAGATAAAAGGAAATCCTACTCCTAAACATACAAGAATTACTTGTTCCACATAAATACTATCTCCTATTTATGACAAGTCTTCTTGTAAAGAGTATTCCTTTTCCTTCAAGCACAAGAACTTCCCAAAAGAATTACTTTCCTTTTCCGCTGAAGATTTCCTTTTCCATGCATGCTTATGATTGACTACGATTCGGGTCACGGTTGCGCACCCGCTTCCTAAACCGTTCCAAGTCACCTGGAATGTACCGCGTTTCCTTCCGGAATCCGATTCTTCAGTTCTTCTTCGGTCTTCAAATCTCCCTCAAACACCATCTCTAACTTCCAAACGTTATCCCACGTCTCCAGGAAGTTTCACATCAGTTGAGTCTCGTTTGGTTAATATCGGGTTCACTTGAGAATATGAGCCAAAACCTAACACAATATTGCATTTGATTGATGCCTTATTTAGAATGGTTTGGAGTTTTGTGAAGGTTAAAAGTGCGAAGTCAAGCTGAACTTATTTATTAATTATTGGCCTATATATTGACACTATATATTGACAAAAGCCATATGATTGTATCTATTTTGGAATATGAACTTATCTATTTGTAATTTTTCATAAATTTTATAATAATTCTCAGATTTATAATTTGTTGATTAATTAATTGATTGATGAGGTAAAATGCACTTGATTTGATATGAAAATGACTAGATTAAAATAATTAATAATTTAAAATACATTTTAAACGTTCTGTGTGTAAAAATGATACAGTAAATACTTTGAAAAACCATTAAATGATGTTAATAATTAATTATTAACGACAAGATCAGTACTATTTGATATGTTTGATGTGCACAACCATAGAAATCAAAATGGTGAGACACTTTCACTTTTATGATTTCTGAAAGAGATTAAACTTTCGAAATAATATTTGTCCATAAAAGAGGTATGAATCCAATATTTACCTGTTAAATTTTAAAATGTAGGAAACTAGGAATACCATTCATTTGAAATGAGAGTTACATTCGAACAGTGTTTACATGGATGATCTTCGGCTCTTACCCGATTCGTGTTTTTTTTTTATAAAAAAAAAATTGTTTGACTTTTGTGGCTCCAAAAACGCAATCGATTTTTCAGACAACTATTTTGTTTGATTTGCACGTTTCAACGTTTTCTTCGAGTTGAAGTTTGTTTTGAAAAAATTAAACTAAAAATGAAATCATGAAATATCCGACAAGTCTTTTCCCCAGCAACGTGAACTCCACGCACATTAGTCTGTGCCAACTATGTTCAAATCATATTAAAATTATTTTATATTAATGCCATCATGAAATCCTTGTTTAAATCAAATAAATGTTAAATTTATCCAATTAAAGAATCAAGAGCAATGGATTAAAAAAAGAGTAATGCTAGACGTTCCAAATTTCTTTTTCAAATTCTATCACAAATGATGTGGCATGTGAGGTGTCAACATCACATCAGTTACCGTATAATATCATGATTTATAAGATGCTGACACCTCACATGCCACATCATTTAGGATAGAATTTATGAAAGAAATTTAGGACGTCTAGTATTACTCTTAAAAAAATGGATTATCTTTCAAAAAAAATGGATTCCAAAGAAAAATTCATCAAACCTAAAAATTCAAACAAATGCCACTGATTTTTGGGTTTAGTTTGTTTGTGTATTTCCTACTTCAGGATATTTGACATCGCGGGCTTCATCTCGTGGACTTGTATTGCTTCTCAAAAGGCCTAGGTGGTTCTATATATATATTACGCGGTGACAATGACTCAAACTTGTGATATTATCAGATTGAATCTTTTAAATTTAAAGTTTTACGATATTTTTATCGTCAATCCCTTACTACGTTGACTCGTGACATGTCCGGGCACATCACGAGTTGACTCAAGACATGATTTTATACTTCTTGAGTTGATTCATGATGTAGAGGGCACGGCACAAGTCGATTCGGTTCAGTTCGAGACACGGATACAAATAACAGATAGAGGTGAAACGAAGACATTCAAGTATATTTAATTTTGAAAATAGGGACAACGCAGCAGAGCTGCCAAACAACACCATGTCTCATGCTTTGTCCAAAAATGTTGAACAAAATGCAGATTATTTCACCCTCAAAATTTACGTTTCTCGTCGACAACCAAAACCTGGTGCACTTCTGCAGTTTCACGTTCCATGTTGTCTATACAGGTTAAAAAACTAGACACTTTGATGACTCTTTGATGACTATTTGATGGCTCTTGAAAATAGTAATATATGTTATACTAACTAGACTCTATGGGATTCAGATTCTCTTCCGTGTATTAATATTTATCATCAATAACTGTGATTTTTTTTAGGGGGACAGGCTGACAGCTAAACATTAAAAACAGAAGTCAGCTTGATTTATTTAAGTAATTAATTAGGTTTCATTCCGAGTCCTAACTGGCCAAACAGTTGTCCTATTAGTTGAGGGATGTGACTATGTGTATCTACGGTCAAAATCGTCTGCTGACCTAATCTTTTTTCTAATTTAAAACACTTTAAAATAATAAAAGCATTTAAAGATAATGAAAATTGAAACAAATAAAAATAATAATTTCAGTCATTGATTACACATGTCACCAGATCTATTTAGATCAAGACAAATATCAATTCAATTCAATAAAGGATCTAAATTCAAATTTTAAACCTAAATTCATTATTAATACTCACTAAAACAAACTGAAATTTCTTCCAACTACTTGCACTGCATATATACTAGTTATTGGTGAGTTGATCGACAAATTGGTCAAATGGAGGGGAAAACATCATCAATATCCTCGAAAATCCAACCTCCGAAGTACGGAGAACTTGTTACAATTCTGAGTGTGGATGGAGGAGGGATTCGAGGAATCATTTCTGGTGTCATTCTTGCTCAACTTGAATCTCAACTTCGGGTAACAATATTAATTACTTGATTATTTATGTATCTATAATTATAACTCTAGATAGTACGTTTCAATTTAAATGATCTTGTAGGACTTAGACAAGGATGAGAATGGGAATAAGAAGGAGGATGCGAGGCTTGCAGACTACTTTGATGTGATTGCAGGAACCAGCACAGGAGGTCTTATAACAGCCATGTTAACTGCACCGGTTGGGGAGAACGGTCGTCCTTACCCTGCCGACGATATTGTACGTTTTTACAAAGAGAATGGTCCTCAAATCTTCCCACGAACAAGGTATATAAATATATATATATATATAAAGTACTCTGAAGTTATATATTCATTATGATCTAGCTCTCTTATTTAGGTGTATATATTAGTGTATATGTTATACAAAAAAAATGATAATTGTTTGGTTAATTATGAAATTAATAAAATACTTACACATGCATGCAGCGGGTGTTTATCTTGGATAGTGGATATATGGAAAGCTCTGACGGGAAGCAAATATGATGGGAAGAATCTTCACAAGGCTATAGAGGACAAATTAAAGGAGACAAAACTGCAAGATACCGTGACAAAGGTTGTTATACCAACTTTTGACATCAAGAAACTTCAGCCCACAATCTTTTCCTCGTACCAGGTTACCTTTTTTTTTCACCTTACTCATGTCAGAAAATATCATAAATGTACATTTGCATACATACGTTTATTAATCAGAAATAAAAATGAAAGAGAATCATGTTTAATGGGAATGAGAATAAGGAAAGAAAACTTTAAACATATTAATCACAAATCATGAATTAAATTTCTAACAGCCCTGATGATGAAATGGCGTATAATTTTAATTTCACATGCAGATAGAAAGCAATCCAGTCTTGGATGCTAAATTATCAGACATATGCATAGGGACCTCTGCTGCGCCAACTTATTTTCCGGCCTATTATTTTAGTAAGGAAGATGAGCATGGAAATACCCGAGATTTCAATCTCATCGATGGTGGTATTGCAGCAAATAATCCGGTAACACTCTTTATTTTTTCCTCTTTTTTCGGTTGAGATATATATAGGACCAAATTATAAATTCACTCATTAGTTTAGTCTTTATCAATTAATTATACTTTTCTGATATATGCCATATATATCTCAAGAGATTCGGTCTAACTATGTTCCAGGTTTGAATCGTCACACCTAAAATTTATATATATATATATATATGTATATACATTGGTGAAATGATAAATTTTTTTCAGACTCTGATTGCGATTAGCGAGGTGATGAAACAAATAACAAAAAAGAATTCGGACTTTCTCTCGACCGATGATCTGCAGTTCAATTACAATAGGTTTCTGGTGATATCGGTAGGGACAGGATCAAAAAAGAGAGAAGAGAAATACGATGCTAAGATGGCTTCCAAGTGGGGGGTTATATCTTGGTTGTATTGGAAGAAGTCTACTCCATTAATAGATTGTTATCAAGAGAGCAATTCTGATATGATTGATTATCATATCTCTGTGATTTTCAATGCTAGCAGCTGTGAGGATAAGTATCTCAGGATCCATGTAAGCTCTTCTCCATTCACTTAATTCCCATAGTATTTACACTGATGTAGATGAAATATGTGCAATATATTAAGTTGAACATTAGATCCGTATAGTTTAAAAGAAAATAAAATTCTTTTTGAACGGTAATTATATTAAAAGCTGGGTCAAAAAGCACAGCAGAAGAACACGCAATCTATAAGACCCAAAAACAACCCCAATAGGGCAATAACAAAGCCAAAGGCCCAAAGCCAGCAGAAACAAAACAACATAAAACAAAAAGAACACAGCCCTCAGAAGATCTAGGAGACAACTACCAACAGAAAGAGCAAAAACCAGCAAAACTAGCCTTTGTCAACATATTTCCTTGTAGCGATACAGTCCGCCAATTCATCATCAACGCCACTAAAAATGCAGCTACAATTCCCACTCCGAGTCTTTATTCTATGGATTCTTAAAAGAAAAAAATCCTTTTTTCCCGTTTTCTATCGAAAGAACACGGAGAAGCATCAATAGCCCCCACCTTCGTATCCCTAAAAAAAAGGTCGAAATCCCCAAGATCAACAAAAAGATCAATACCCTGACCACCCAAATCACCCCCCGCTGAACTCAAACTGGATCCTAACAAACCCCCATCCTTCTCAAAATTAATAAAAACCACTTGATCACCCGAAACTGACACTCCCCCACTCGAACCGTCTTTAGAACCAAAAATCTTAATACCGTTACTACTCCCCAAACTTCAACTACTATGAAGATCTGTCTCGTTTACCCAATGGTTCCCACCTTTAACAATACACTTCTCACCACCTTTTCTAACACCAACTTTTCCAACACAAGGACACACCAAACCCCCACTTACACCACTTGGACTCAACTCCTCTATTCCGATCAAACACTCCCCATTTTCCATGACAGCTGGCCCACCACATTTACTAGCTCCAACTTTTTCAACACACGAACCCACCAAACCCCCACTTGCACCACTTTGCCTCAAACCCTCCATTCCTAACAACAACTCACCATTTTCCAATTCGGCTCACCCACCACAATCCTTGGTACCAACTCCCCTGCTGTCTTTTCCAACATTTAAGTTCTCTCCCATGCAGTTGTCTTCTTTCTCTGACACTGCCCATTCTTTTCTTTTTAAAAACCTCACCCACCTCATGCTTTCCAGTCTCTTCAACACGGTTTCCAGACCCATCCATGGTACCCCTATCAGACTTAACACCACAAGATCCCACAACCCTCCCATTCGAGCCACTAGCCTCCAATATAGCCTTCTCATTCGAACCAGTTGCTTCGATAACAACCTTCACAGTTGAACTATTTTCCTCAAAAACAGCCTTCCCAAACAACTCACAATCCACCCCCTTTGTGACAGCAAACCCATTAATACCTTGCCCTACATACACCTCTTTTTGCAAACCTAAAATCTTTCCAACCATAAAAAATCCACACACTCATCGACTTCCTTGAATTTCACCACAAAGGACCCCGCCTCCCAAACCACTTCCATGTCACAAGAACAAAAGTGATTAAAAGGTAATAAAACTAAAATCCTCTCTCTATCAAAACGGTTTCTAGAACAAGTCTCCTCATCCACCAAAAGGGGTTCACCGATCATCCACCCCAGCTTTATAAATAGCTTTTGATCCCAAAAGTACACGGGGACCCCTTTAATATCGATCCAAGCAACTCTGGTCTGAGGGATAATCGAATCAGACCAGTTAACAACAGAAGAAAAATGGTCGTCCCAAAAGAATCGGCTTCTCTTGAATCCCTCTTTTTCACTTTCAGAATCAAAATACTATAATATGCTTTCGTTCCCAATATAGGCAAATGTAAACTTAAAACCTCTGCACCTTAATCTTTTGTTGACACTGGACACGTCTGAAAAATGTTTGAGGATCCCTACCGCACATCTCTTGATCCAAACTTTATCAATCTCCTGAGAACTCCAATTCATTGTCTGTATCTTTACTTCTCTCCTCTCAACCCTTCTCTGGAACCCTGCTCCCTCACTTCGAGACCCATTCTGACATCCTTTTAACATATCTGCAAATGAGCAGTTACCAGCCAAAAAATTATGTTGAGGATGACCCCTTTGAATCGCCTCTCTGCCCAACGATTCCTTGGTAGCCAAGCTTTTCCTACAATTACTCAGAGAAGACCTTGTCTTTTTCCAACTGAAAGATGCCACCTTGGCTCTCAATAGCCGGCCACGAACAAACAACCCATTTACCTTCTTAGCAACCAAGGTTGCTTCCTCCACCGTCTCAAAGCGAACAAACACAAATAGACTCCCACTAAAACTCTTTTTTGATGAAAGATAAACATCTCTAACCCTTCCAAAAGGTTTGAAAAATCTCCACAACACCTCGAATCAACGCTAGGACTAAGATTATCTATAAAGATTGAAAATAATCCATCCCGGAAATCCTTTCCCAAAGAACGACCGCTTAAAATTTCCTGACTCCCTTCATGGCCAAGGGAGTCAGACCCTCTCTCTCTAGATTTCAGTCTCTCTCTAGACATCAGATCATATCAAAGTGCTAAAAAGAAAATAAAATTGAAAATAACTCTAGCTTTATATAGTTGAAGAGAATATGAGTTAGGACCGATTCTGACTTTTCAGAGGGCTGAGATAAAAATCTAAAATGGACTTATTTGTTTATATTTATAGTTTTATTTATTATTTTTAAAAATTGGTCATTCGATCTCTCGCAACCAATATTAATATAATATTTTAAAAAGTTTGAATTTGATAATTTTAAAGGTTGTTCTATTGCAACCCACAAAATATCTGATTACATCCATGTTTTAATGAATTTTTTTTATTTTTAAAATACCCTTACATTCAACTGTTAAAAAAAATTAGTTAAAAGTGCATGATTTATAATTGAAAATTTAAATTTACTTCCTACACCTCATAAGTTGAACACCCAATATATCATAAACCATAATAATATATACTTAATCAAAACTGATATATCTTTTTTTTTTGTAAGGCAAGTAATATTGAGATAAAAAAGCTAAGCTCAAGAGCTGAGCAAACAGGGAATCAAAACTAATATATAATAAACCCTAATAATAATCCTAATAATAATAATAATAATAATTGGTTCTAATGTGGTTACAAAGGAGACAATAATTATTGACCGTGATTCCTCCTCCGTTTTTAATTTTTAATTGTCTATGTACTACTTTAGTTTTTTTTAAAAAAATTGATTTATTTTTAGTCTTAAACTATTAGACATTTCCTTTTGACTCTCAAGTTATTAACTGTGCTTCTTTTTTTTCGTAAATTGGCTGTGTATTTCGATTGATGAAGGTTATTAGATAGACTTAGGAAACTAGATAGTGTTGTTATGCCAATAATTTTCTGAGGCACTGTATCGGTGAACTTCATCATCAGTTTTTTTTTCGATTGAATCGGTGAGTGATGCACATAAAATTGTACTTAACGATAAAGGTGTAATGAGAAAAAATATATTCTTGAATTTATAATATTTTTAACATTAAAATAAATAGATGTAGTAAGATATTTTATAGGTAGAAATATAGCCCCCTAATTTTAAAGGCTCAAATATATATTTCGAAGTTAGTTTTTTTTTAATTAAAGTCTAATCTTATGGTACAATATAACATTTAGTTTTTCATAAGAAAAGATTCGGGCCTAACAGGGGCCGGGATAGTGGAACTCGGTGCACTTACGTAAGGTTTCAAACTGGAACTTGAGTATGTGGTATTTAGTATATATAGTATTTTTTGTATTTTTTTTTTTAAATATGAGATGCCGTATATATAGTCTTCTCTTGTATTTTATTTATTTTTTCAGTATGAGATTATCTTATTTTTATATTTTTTCTATTTTAGCAATTTGCCAATTTTTAAGGAATGTCTTCAATGAATAAAGTATAGTTTTCTGTTTTAAATGCAAAAATCAGGATGACACACTACCAAAAGAAATGTCTTCAATTGATGTAGCAACAGTGGAGAACATGCAAAAGCTCGAAACAGTTGGCAAGGACTTGTTGGACAAACCCGTTTCGTGTATAAATCTGGATACGGGTCGTTATGAGCCAGCAGTTGGTGGCCACTATAAGGAAAAACTTGAGGAGTAAATTTACTTAAATGCCACTGACTTTTTTATGGTGTCGTAATTTCCATGTTAGATCACTAAATATGCACCTACCCTTCCATCTATGTGAAAGGGGATTGAGTCTCAAATTTGCATATTAAATCACAGATCTAGATTCATTGAAGATAATAGAAGAAAAATAAATAAATAAATAAATTACAGTGTGGATTTGTGGGGAAATACTCCCCGGTAGTGGGAAAATTATATTCTGAACCGTATTTGTAGTGACTATATGAGATTGATTCAGTGGTAAGCACCTCACTCCCTCATCCATGAGATCGTGGGTTCGAATTGTGCCCCTTCGTCTAATCCCAAAATATCATAATAATTATAAAAAAAAAATAAAAAAAACAAGTTCACTTATTGTCTGTCTTGATTTTTGCAGGTTCGCGAAATTGCTAATTAAAGAAAGGAAACTTCGTGAATCGAATGCAAAAGGAAAAAAAGCACAGACAAGCCAAGAAATAAAAATTAGTTCCGGAGAGGTCAAAATTATGAATTCTTACTAAAAATTATGGCTGCAATTCTTCACATTATTTGAGTATTTTGGTTTCAAGATTTTAATAAAAGCTAGTGATGTACGAGGACATGACTTTGGAGCCTCTTTGGAGGGAAAAATAATGTTTTTGTTGGACCTATGATATTTTATTGGAATTGTCTCAACGAGCCGTATAGAAGAAACCAAGGGTTTACCCCGTTAATGTACAGCAGTTCCAAAAAAATATATATGGCCGATTAGCTTTTTGTTTTTCAGCTTTTGCCTTTGATTAATGTTATTTTGTCCAAATTTATGGTTCAAATGATGTAGCATCCATAAAATTCATTCATTTCAATCATATAATTATAATACAATGAAATCAAAGATGTCACATTATTTGAGACCAAATTTGAATATTAAATTTTGATAAAATAGCATTATTGTTTATCTTTGTAGACTGTTTTCAGATCTTAATATCTTTTTATAGGCATTCCATTTTTCAGCAAGGTTTGTTTCTTCTAGTTTGTTTATGATTTCTTTTTCAAATTTTGGCAATAACTTTAATTTGCCTTTATGAGTAAATTTCGAGATTTTCTTATTTTAGTCAAAATAGAAATCTCGAGTCCTAGTTAATTGTTGTTTTTTCTATTTAAATTAGGATCCAAATCGCAATTGTAACTTTTAATTAATATTAATAAAAATCGTTCTCTTGGTGTAAAATTCTTCTAGTAGATTTGACTTTTGAGAATCTATTGTTTTCGCTTCGGTCAGCTACACAATTGTAATTGTGTATGTGATGATCCAGGTGCTACAATCTTGTTCCTCTTGGTTCTTGGACCAATACCAATATACCATCTTAATTCAATACAAGCGTTTTTAATCAAACATATTTCTTGATAAATCACTAAATAATTATTTTTGACATATGGAAAGAACTTGGGAGCATCAAATGCATGGCGTACCGTGTTAAAGATCTTGCCATCTCAACATGAAAGCTCACTTGCAAATGGACTCACCAAAAACCCTTATATAATTATATCCAATGTAATGAGAATTAAACCTATATATATATATATATATACACACTTTAATACTTTTTATTCTTAGTCATGGTTGATTTTTATTAATCTTATGATTAGGTACTTGGCAATCTTATTGGTTCTTGTTTCTTGATTAATCATATATAATTGCTAACAAAATTGGGCAAACTATTGAATAAACAACCGAAAAGGACTTAAATTGAAAAGTTAGAACTCAAAATTAATCTATTCTTTGAGAGGAAACTCAAATATCAAATCTTTACGGTTTTGACGGAATGAGGTTGGTCCGGTAGTAAACCCCTCACACTTGCATCACGAGGTTGTGGGTTCGAGTCCTCTCCTCTTTAAAAAAAAACAAAAATCTTTATGGTTTTATTTTATAATTTGAAACTCATCATAATAGGTCAAGTTGGATTGTTTCAAATTTGATCTATTGTGATCTATAGAAATTGTTTTATTTATATAGAAAGTCATTCTTAATTATATTTTGTCAATTATCTAATCGATTTAAAAAAAAAATCTGTTTCTATTAATTTGGTCAAATTGATTAGGTTGCTTTGATAGAGTACTGGGATGGATGACAACAGTTAGAGGAAATTACAATTGAATGCGAATTGTACTACATATTCTCTAATTAATGCCTCCTTTTTTTTCCTCTCTCTTTAATTAGAAGCTTCTATTGTAATATTTTATATTCCGATATTTTCTAATTACGTGTTGTGGCTCATTAATTTCTTAATTAATTATAGACATTTCGTGAGGTTAACTGGTGAAGTCCATTTAATTGTTATCAATCAATTTCGTGTTAAATTAACTATGTTAGGTGTGGCTATCTAATGGCTGGCAATTATTTAATTTTGAGAAAGAGTTGGGTGTTGTTAGATTTCCATACTTGACGTTTTTTTTTTTTTTTTTCTGAGACGCGATGTATATGATTTGGTAGTTTTACAATTTAAATAACTATTTTATTATATCCATTGATATATATATGTGTGTGAAATTCATTCTTATCTTCTCTAATATCACACGTGAATTCTTAAAATTAATCCTGTTGTTTACAAGTTGTAGCCATAAATATGCTTTTGATGTAATAGGAATTTATAATGTTGTCTTGCTCTTGTTTTAGCAATTCTACATTTAGGAGAAAATCCGATAAGCAGTACTTTTTTTTAAATAAAAAAATCTGACTTCGAAAAAGTTAAGGATTTAATGAGAACTATTGAAATCGAACACTATATACCCGATCCGAATATCTATTCACACAATATCAGAGAAAAAAATACCCTTATAAAATGTACACAGTGAGACTCAAACCCCACTACTAGAGAAAGTTCTAAGAAAATGCTGATAAATTAGATCATTTTTAATTATATTTGAAGTCCTTATATAATTATATTAATATATATATATATATATATATATATATTACGCAGTGACAATAACTCAAACTTGTGATTTTGTCAGATTGAATCTCATAAATTTAAATTTTTACGATATTTCTATCGTCAATCCCTTGCTATGTTGACTTGTAATATGTCCGGACACATCATGAGTTGACTCAAGACATGACGTGATTTTATACTTCCTGAGTTGATTCATGATGTAGAGGGCACAGTACGAGTCGATTCAGTTGGATTGGAGACACGGGTTAAAAAAAAAGATAGAGGTGAAACGAAGACATTCAAGTATATTTAATTATGAAGATGGGGACAACGCAGCAGAGCTGCCAAACAACACCATGTCTCATGCTTTGTCCAAAAATGTTGAACAAAATGCAGATTATTTCACCCTCAAAATTTACGTTTCTCGTCGACAACCAAAACCTGGTGCACTTCTGCAGTTTCACGTTCCATGTTGTCTATACAGGTTTAAAAACTAGACACCTTGATGACTCTTTGATGGCTCTTGAAAATAGTAATATATGTTATACTAACTAGACTCTATGGGATTGAGATTCTCTTCTGTGTCTTAATATTTATAATCAATAACTGTGATTTTTTTTAGGGGGACAGGCTGACAGCTAAACTTTTAAAAACAGAGAAGTTCAGCTTGATTTATTTATTTGCCGTGCTCTATATATATATATATATATATATAGTAACATTAAAAACAGAAGTCAGCTTGATTTATTTAAGTAATTAATTAGGTTTCATTCTGAGTCCTAACTGGCCAAACAGTTGTCCTATTAGATGAGGGATGTGACTACGTGTATCTACGGTCAATCATCTGTCAAGTTAGTCTTTTTTCTAATCTAAAACACTTAAAAATAATACTAGCATTTAAAGATAATGAAAATTGAAATAGATAAAAAAAATAATCTCAGTCATTGATTACACATGTCACCAGATCTATTTAGATATTAAAGCAAATATCAATTCAGTAGAGGAACTAAATTCAAGTTTTGAACATAAATTCATTATTAATACTCACTAAAACAAACTGAAAGGGTAAATCGTATTTTAGTCCCCGTAGTTTGTCTTAATCTACGTTTAGTCCACGGTTTTTTAAAATTAAAATTTTTAGTCCTTCTGTAACAGAATCCGTCAAAATGACGGATTCTGTCATGTCAGAGGTGTTAAATGGCCTTAATACCCCTATGTGTGCTGTTCACATTGAAAAGACCATTTTACCTTTCCTTTTGTCTTTTATATGAATAGGTAATTTTACCTCAAATTACCATGTTATCCTTACTGTATATTAAAAAAAACACATAAAAAATTTAAGAACAAAAAAAAAAGAATTGTTTTCCACCATCTATCTTTGAGATGGACGGGGGAAATATCTTTTTTTTTTAAATTTAAATTTTAAAACAGAAATTAAAAATAACAAAAATTTTTTTTAAAATGATCATCACCCTCTCTTTTGTGATCGTGATCATCATCTTCTCCGCCACTATCTCATTTAAAGAACACACACCCTTAATTTCCATTAACACAATCATCCACCACTATCATCACCAAACCCAGAATCATCAACCCCAAACCAAAACCGGAATCATAAAAAAAAACTCACAAATCTCAGAAAATTAAGCAATAAACATAGGAAGGGGTACCCAAAATCTAGTGTTATCATGACTCGATCAACACCTTCTAACCCGTCTAATCGGACTCCTAGACGAGCGCCTAGACTGTTTAAGAGCCTAGCCACCTAAAATGACCGATTAGGCATTCCTCGAAGCGTTGGGTCCACCTAAGGCATAGGCGGCCACCCGCCTAGACCAATTACTATAACCATAATATTTACTATGGAACATGCAAGACATTGCAATTCTTACACTGTTACATATAATCAGTTTTTTTTTTTTTGCTACATTGATATATCTACTGTATCTCACACCTGGATCACTAAGTTGCAGGTTCGAATCATCCCCTCTAAAAAAAATCATAAATTTATATAATATTGTAATACTTTAAAAATAAATA
This sequence comes from Dipteronia sinensis, assembly GCA_033220585.1. Classification (NCBI taxonomy): domain Eukaryota; kingdom Viridiplantae; phylum Streptophyta; class Magnoliopsida; order Sapindales; family Sapindaceae; genus Dipteronia; species Dipteronia sinensis. The sequence continues at coordinate 3,149,002 of CM065638.1, read as the reverse complement.
AATAAATATGTTCTCACTGTTTTTGGTTCTTTTCTTCTTCTTTTTTTCGTATAACAAAAACCCATCTTAAATTAACACTAGCTTCATTTTTCTTGTTCCCCTTTCTTCCTCCTCTCCTGTTGTCTTTTTGGCTTGGTCTTGGGGCCGATTGGCTTTCCTTTCTTGTGGTTGTTAATCCTCCTGCTTTCCCCTTTCCGGCCTTTTAGCCGATGAATAAACTTTTAATGTTCAAAAAAAAAAAATTAACACTAGCTTCAAGTCTTAAGAGTTGAGACTTGAGCAGATCATAAAGATTAACAGTCTAACACTAGCTTCAAGTTTGGGTGTTTACTATTTTTTTGAAAAGGCACATTTTATTAAAGGATCCAAAGGCAAACGACATACAAGTAAGAACAAACAGAAAAAGACACCGACCAGCCAGCCAGACTCAGCACCCCCAAACCTCCTGGACCAATCCACTTAAGGCGCCTAACTTGGCTAGGAGATCAGCAGAAACATTTCCATATCTTGAAACAAACTGGACCTTAATTCTTGAAGCATTCCTGGCTAGGATCTCTCTAATATCCAAGATAATATCCATAAGCCTTACATTTCCTACACCATTAGCCCCATTAACCCCATTCACCCAGGAGACAGCCGATTTGGAATCAATTTCAAGCATGTAATTATTAATTAAAGAGGACCATTTCTCCAGGATGTGAATTATTTTCACCAATAACTTGGGATGATTTTGTTCTACAAGACTAGCGAGTACAAGGGAGATAGTGTGACAATTGGACAACTATCTAATTTCGAATATATTCATCTAAAAATTTCTTTGCGGTTTAAAAAAAAACCTTATAATGTAATTAAAATTTATTGTTTTTGAAAAACAGTCAAACCTCGTGTAGGTTTTTGTTTTGAGTGGCCAAACAGCTGGCCTAGTTGAGTGATGTTGTATCATTAAGTACCAACAACACGAAAACTTCTGAAGATTAACTTTGCATAATGTGTCACCTAATTTCATTATTAAAACTAGTACTAAAAGACTGAAATTTAGTCCCACCACTTTGCACTATATATATATATATATATATACACACTTGTTATTGGGTTGATCAACATCTATAATTAATATTAGCTGATCACTACTTCTTGATCAAGCTCTGTACACAAATTTATAAAAATTAGGTCAAAATATATGGAGAGAAGAATATCATCTTTGAAAATCCAACCTCCAAGGTATGGAAAACTTATGACAGTTCTGAGTGTGGATGGAGGAGGTATTCGAGGAATCATTTCTGGTGTCATTCTTGCTCATCTTGAATCTCAACTTCAGGTAATTAACAATAATATTACTTAACAATAAATATATATATATATAAAACATATATATATATATATGCATATATAATGTTCATAATTAGTTTCAATTTACATGATCGATATAGGAATTGGACGGTGATAAGGATGCGAGGCTTGCAGATTACTTTGATGTGATTGCAGGAACCAGCACAGGAGGTCTTATAACAGCATTGTTAACTGCACCAGATGAAAATGGTCGTCCCATTTCAGCCGCCGAGGATATTGTACCTTTCTACTTCAATCATGGTCCTGATATCTTCCCACAAACTAGCAGCTGGTAACACTTATATATATATATATATATATATATATATATATATATAAAAGTCTTAATTAACTTCATTATCATCTCTCCTCTATCTATCTAGCTAGATGTAATATTTTCAGTTTTTTGTTTTTTTAGTAAAGTTTGTCATATTGTCTAAATTTTCTTCAAAACAAATCTAAAGATAAAATGTGGTCATTTATAATATCACACACACACATACATATAGGTGGTACTTCTTTGATCAGATCGGTCTAGAATTTTTTTTCCAAGATCAAATTAAATTACATAATATTATGGAACCAATTCCACGATATTACGAAACTAGATGTGTAGTTACGTAACGTTGTGAATCTTCGATCTTAATAAAATTCAGGACAGACTTGACAAGGGCAGAGAATTATTATTATTATTACTATTATTGTATATGTTATTTTGATGTTTCTTGTTAAGGAAACAAAAAAATTGACTGTTTGGTTATGAAATTAATAATATGCAGCGGGTGTTTATCTTGGATTGTGGATCTATGGAAAGCTCTAACAGGAAGCAAATATGATGGCAAGTCTCTTCACAAGGTTATAGAGAATAAATTAAATAACACAAGACTGCATCAAACTGTGACAAACGTTGTCATACCAACTTTTGACATCAAGAAACTCCAGCCAACTATCTTTTCCTCCTACAAGGTTTGCTTTTCTGTAGCTTACACAATGTCATGCACATGCACCCACATGGCCACATACAGACAGATCGGATAATTAATCTACATAAAAGTTGCTTGTTGAACTTGCACATTTATTGTGCGTTTACGTGCTAATCGGGAGTAAAAATACTTACGGGGCAATCAAATTCCATCGAAAACAGAATCTTGAAAGTGAACTTGATTCCTTAAGTGATCGAGAGGAGAAATTAAGGGGTCGTTTATTTTTTCCACTTAAAATTTAATGGGTCTGAATCATAATTATTAAGTTGTTTTGTTTGTTTTTATAAGTGGTCAAACAACTTAAAAATGTCAAAAAACAACTTAAAATAAAAAGTAAAAAAACTTGACTTTTCACTTAATTGCAAATCACTGAATTGCATTAAATGCAATCCAAAATCTTTTCTTCCGATACTATCCCCTATATATAACATATTTCTGATTTCGTCATAATTATATATGGTATAAAAATCTTTATTTTAATATATTGCTTATTTTAAATAACTTTAAAAATAAAAAAGAACTATAATCACTTCTTATATTGGTGTTTAATATCAATACTTTATTATGATATTAGGGTGATGTATTTATATATTATTTTTTTTAGAGTGTTTTGTGTGAGTTTTCCTATTGCCCATTTTATTTTTTGAAAAAAAAACATATATTTTCTTAATAAAAATGAAGTTTATTTGTAATTTAAGAAGAAAATCATAATCATATGTGTTTATATATAATTATTATTTTTGAATTGTTTTTATTCCATATTACATGTATAATTGTTTAATATGGGCATAAATGTAAAATTACTTAGTTTCAGACAATTTTACTTTTAAAAAACAAACATGTTGACAATACATTCAGATGTGACGAAAAAAAAACAAACATGTCATTTAAGTTTAGATTTCAGTCCCTATTCAATCTTAAGAAAAATTTAGGACTATTCAGTTTTCAGACAAAAAAACAAACGATCCCTAAGTTATCTTCTGACTTATATAGGGACCCATATAATTTGAATTTCAATTGATTTTTTTATTAAAAAAAAAAAGATTACCATAATTTAATGTCTGGCCAACCTCATCTTGTCTGATCTGAAATCTCAATTGAAATCGCATATAATTTCAAATGCAGTTAAGAAGTACTCCGGTCTTGGATGCCAAACTATCAGACATATGCATAGGCACCTCTGCTGCGCCAACTTATTTTCCTGCCTATTATTTCACCAACCAAGGTAGAGACTTCGATCTCATCGACGGTGGTGTCGTAGCAAATAATCCGGTAACATTTTCATGTCACTGCTGTAAAATGTATATTTCACTGTTGTAAGAAGAAAATATTAATTTCACTTCCTATACATGGTGAAAATGATAAAATTTTCAGACTCTGGTTGCAATTAGCGAGGTGATGAAACAGATAACAAAGGAGAATCCGGATTTTACGTCGATCGAGCCGTTGAATTACAGAAGGCTTCTGGTGATATCGATAGGGACAGGATCGAAAAAGATAGGAGAGAAATACAATGTAGAGATGGCTTCCAAGTGGGGGGTTATATCTTGGTTGTATTGGAATAATACTACTCCACTAATAGATTGTTATCAAGAAAGCATTAGTGATATGGTTAATTATCACATCTCTGTGGTTTTCCAAGCTCTTCACTCAGAGAAGAATTATCTCAGGATAGATGTAAGTTTCTCTTTAATTTCACTCCAACTTAGTCTGGAGATTTTTTATTTCTTGGTGATTCTTCATGAGTACTGGAAATGAAAGAAAAAGAAATCAGTTTTGTTAAAACATATATAGACAAAATTAATCGAAATAAATAATTATATATATATATATATATATATCTCTCATCATATAATCAGTTATAAATTACATTTGGGAGTACAAAATAAGGAGAAAAAAAGGTGAGGAGAGGATCCGTGTCCAATAATTATTACCTTGAAATGTAAAATCATACTATAAACAATTGAATGGATGAACGATTATATTATTTTTTATGTTTTTATATATAACATATGGGTAACAATAACTTGAACTTGAAATAATGTAAGTTGGCATCATCAAACCACATTTGGGCCATTTGGCAGGGTAATAAATAATTAAATTATCAAGATGTTTTTATTTGATAAAATCTTTTTATGGAAAGATATTGGATAATATCTTAGTAAAGGACCCATAGTAACATTATTCAAAGGCGCTATAAGAAGAATAGAGTAGGATTTTGTTGAGTTAATGTGAAATAATAATAATAATTGTGTAAAGTTGTGCCCAAAGCCGTCATAAAAGATGATAATTAATATGTAAAATGTACAGAGAAAAAAGTTTAATATTGAAATTAATAGCATTGAATACTGTCAATCAAAAAAAATTAATATTTGATTTTGAAATTAAAAGGAGACCCAGAGAGGCTGCCCCTACAATATAGATTAAAGTTTAGCTACTGTACTGACTACTGACTACTGACACAATGTTGGTTTGTTGTTGCATTTTGCTAATAAAATAAGTATAGTTTAATATGTTAAATTAAATATGTTATATGTATAGTTTAATGTTAAATTTACTGAAACGATATGTTTAAAATTACGTGATAGTAACAATAACCTTTAAATTGATGCCGTATTCTGGGTGTTTTTTTTTTTGTTGACAATTTGAGAATATTTAATGGTAATTCTTCAATGAATAAACTATAGTTTTCTGTTTTTAAAAAAAAATTTAAAAAAAAAAAAAAAAAAAAAAAAACACAGGATGACACGCTACAAGGAGAAGTGTCTTCGATGGACACAGCAACAAAGGAGAACATGGAGAGCCTCAAAAGAGTTGGTCAAAACTTGTTAGAAAAAAGTGTTTCACGCATAAATTTGGATACGGGTATCTGTGAACCAGTTGAAAATGGTGGCACCAATCGGGAAGCACTAAAGAGGTAAATGTCACTCACTAGTTACTCCTCCTTGTGGTGTTATTGTGATTTGTAAGTCTAAGATAGTAAGATTACTGATTTTCAGTCTTAATTTTTTGCAGGTTCGCGGAATTGCTCTCTGATGAAAGGAAATTCCGTGATTTGAACTCCCCAAGTCCCACCAGGCATTAGAAATTATTATTACTGGAATTTGTACTTTGTATGCTAAGACATTATTTGTCTGTTTATATTAGTTTCAAGATATCAATAAAAGCTGTCAGTAATATGTATCAATAAAAGCTACACAATTGTATTTGTATTTGTATTTGATCCTCCACCGTTACATTGGTACAATCTTCTTTATTTTGGTCCAATACCATCTACAAAATAGAGCTGTTGGTGCTTCTTTAGTTTTGTTTTATTAAGCTTTTGATGCTCGTTTGAGTGGAATGTTGGTGTTTGCTTTATAGGCAGTTGCCGTTGTTTTGGTTTGAATAATTTAGCCGTTTAAAATAAAAAAAACATTTTTATTTAAGGGTAGAGCTAAATTAATTCAATTTTCTAATTCAATTTTATGACTTCAATATCTCAACCTCCCATTTACTCCAATTTACTTTCTTCCAGAACTGAAAACTACATAGCATTAAACACCTTCAAACTATCCAATTATTTGTTTATTGATGAAAGCTTCTTTTTTTCCCTTCTCTGATTATGATAACACAATATGCAATTTTAATTTACAACGAACAGTAGCAGATAAAGTTACAGGACGCACCAGGGATTCCTGGTGCAAGTACAAAGAAACTCTATGGCACAAATTGAATAAAATAATATCCTACAATAAATGAACAAATCAAAATCACTTACATTGCAGTATTACCATTCAATCTATGCAAATATTTGTTGGATGACTGTCTCGGCGTTCCCGTTGTATTGTGCCAAAAGGTGGATAGCATCGGCCCTCGGCAAAGCAAGAAATTCCTGAACCATTCCAAAATATCAGTGATAGCAGTTGAGAATTGAGATCACAATCACAAATGTCAAGACTTCAAAACTTCAAACTAAAGCTAATAAAGACTCGATCCCCGCTTGCAAGAGCTCACAAAGATGCTCTCTGGCCAAAGCGTTAATAAATATATCACACAGTACAATACCACATCAATTTGCAGCAAGACACGGATTGTTCTTAGAACTCGGGAATTTCATGTAAGAAAGATCCAACCACAGGGATGATAATATAATTGCATATAACATGAAAACACATGTTATAACAGGAGTAAATTTATTTCTATGTAAATAGTAACACAAATGCTCAGCACAACTCACCATTACTTTAAGTATTGCACTTTCATCACAGACAACATCTCCAGACGACACTTGAGTTGGGCTGCTACCATCCTCTGACAACCTGGTATTTGAAGATATTGTCACTTGTGAAGATCCTTGAGTACAACTATCTGCATGTGACTTTGACATGGCAGCAGTAGCAAGCAAAGGAGTATTAACTTCCTTCAATGAATCAATCCTCATAAGACTTTCAAAGCGATCTTTACACATTTGAAGTTTAAACCACTCATTATGTGTGTGAAGGGCTGCTCTCATGATCTTCATTAGTTGAGGTTCTTCGATACCAAGCCTCCTACCAATCGCAACCTATCGGAGATAAAAGTTAAGTGCTTATCTTTCATCACCACCAATTCAGATAAAAGACTAGCTCTCTGTGTGACTTACACACCAGACACCCATTTATTCATTTCAAACTCCACCCCATCAGAGAGTATCTTTGCTTAAATGAGTAAATATTATGTGTTGTCTTCCTGGTAAATTACTAAATAGTTCACAGATATGAATTTCTGAATGAGCTAAAAGCTACTGCAGACAGATTTACTACACATGATATTGGTCTTTGATACACTGGAACATGTGATACTCTGAATCTTATACCTCAGAATCTAATCTTCCTACAGACCTAACGAGGAACATAAACAACTGAGAAAGAGAATGAACAATGAACTGCCCATGCAACTTTGAGCAAGTGATACCATACCTGGAGTGAAGTTGCAACCGCATGTAAGGGGAATCCTTTTCCAAGTGCATCCTCATTAGGACGGAGCAGTGCCAACAAAGTCTCCTTCAAGGGCTTCAGCAAAGTAGGATGACTAGCTGCTAAAGGACCTAAATGGGAGCATGCAACCCGTAAAGCAGCAGAGTGATCACCGGAGCTGACAAGCTTAAGAAATTCAACCTAACACCAACAGAAAAAGGTGAGACAGTGACAACCATTATTTTTTTCAGATGCCAATTCTCGATGTTCCTAAGAAAGCCACTGACAATGGAGGAACCACTCACCTGCTTAAGTTGGAATAGTAAAATTGGATTTTGCAGGAAAAAGTCAGGATCCAAAGCATTAACCTCTTCAACAGCCTCTGCCGCCATCCCTTTGCTAGCTAGCTCCTTCATCCCCAATACAATCTCATATTTATCCTCCTTATTGTTAACATCAAACACGGAAAGTTTTTCTGAGTTCTGCAGAACAATGTTTTAGTCAACAATCAATTGATGAAACTCAATAGCATAACTTTACAACTAAATACCTGTTGCTCCTTTGAAACTTTTGTGCTGGTAACAGATGTAGAAGAGCTAAGCTCTGGCTTATTGCATCCACTGAGAGAAATATCAGGATTATAATCTATGTCATCATGCCTTCCCTTCCACCTTTTGCGCTTATTCCTTTCACCAGTTCCATGGCTCCTGTTTCTCAGAAGAACTCTTGAACTTTCAGTCTGATGTGATCCACTGGTGCTACAATCTTCGTGATTGCCTGTTGGCTCACTAGCATAACGTAATTCAACATCACTTCCTTGCATGCTAGTCGCATCAGTATTATTTTCGGGAGAAGTGGCCATATTAGTATTACTAATAGAGGTTTCACCATCTGAATGTTTACTGGTACTAAATTCCATTTCAAGGGAGCAGTTTCCTGATGAAAAATTCCCAGACTCCGTTTGACTGACTTTTGAAGGTTTGGAAACTGCTTGCAGTCCTGATGCTATATGAAATAAATTATCAGAATTCGAACAAAACGATACCGTAAACATTATATTAAAATGCCAAAAGTTATGGCATTCACCAGAAGGGGATGCATGAGCAGAATCGACAATTCCCCGATAAACACAATACTCGCGAACAAGCTCATCAAGCGTAGAAACATCCAACCTCATCCGACATAATTCATTCTGCAATCAGTATGTATATGTCAATAACACCTAGACACTCGGTGAAACCAAACAATAATAAAACCAAGGCAAAGTATTAAAATTAGATCCTGAAGGAAGCCTATCTCTTAACTATTAATTATCTATATATGGATGAGGACACAGTACGTCGCTCACAACATATATAATGTTCAAAATTATAACTAAACACTCAACAACTTAATGAAGACTGCCAAATCTGTTCAGATTTTAAAGATGAAGCCATTACTCATTCTCATACAGAAAGACAATGCCTGGTAAAAACCCAATAACTGAAAATAGTTTAGCAACATTTTATGCAAAAGAAATTCAGAAAAAGGCCTAACTCACGTTTATGCACCTTAAAGGCCTCTCCTAAAGGGAGCCTCAAAATAAACAAAATTACAGGGATAGAGTATTCATAACCTCCCTGCAGCCAGTGTACTAATAGAGTGTTTGGATGGAAGAGACAAAATCAAATTGCTCTTCCACCACTATTCTTTCACAAGTAATAATATTTGCAGGGGACCGACAACTTCAAGAAACAAGCTACTTCCCTTTCCTTTTACTCTTTCTTTATTTTACAACTGTTCAGGTTCACATTTAAATTGTACTAACCCCAAAAGTAAAAGAAAACAGCAGAAGATTGATCAAAAAATGAGCTTATTAGAAGATTAAATATGGTTTAAAATGATTGTACACACTACACATCACAACTTAACAATTCTCATAGCCAATATTATATGATATACTAATAACATATAGAAGTTAAAGAAATAATTCAAATAAATTATTTAAGAATCTTCATTTATGAACAACCTGAAATGCCTGAAATAGATCACCACGAGCAAATCTCAAGCTATCAACTGCTCCTTGTCTTGTAATTTTAACAGCATGTGCAAGGGCTTGTATGTCCACCTATTATTAAAGTAAACAATTAAATGGAAATATATATATATATATATATATACACCTTTCAGTGCTGTAAACAGTTGAACTGTAAATACCAGATGCCTGAAACTTTATAAAATGAAGGCATGTATGTACAAGCATCAGAAAGTTCTGCTAATATAGCTTGAAGCAATACCTTAAAGAAACATCTAAGCAATTGAACAAAAACTTTAAAAGAAGCTTACCTCATCAAAAGGAGGTACCTCATACAAACTCTCCTGGGGCGTCGCAGGAGGATCGCGTTCCTCAAGTAGCAGCCTCTCAGTAAGATCTGAAATAGGTGATAAAACTCCCTGATGAAAGCAAAATCCTTTGTGTATGCTGCAAAACATAGGGAGAAATTTAAAGAATAATCATACAAATATAACATTTGGATATGCACAAGAGCACAGCATAATCATTCAATAAGAGTCTAACAGCCAAAGCTGGAGGATTACCTTATCAAATATCTCAATGTCATCGACACAACTGGATCATATGCATGTAAATGAGCTCTTAATACAGAGGACATTAATCCAGCAATTTCAAATCTCCTCTTTTCAGCCCACTGAAAAATATACAGCATGTAAAACCATACATCTTAAGTTAGGAATGGCTGGATGTCTTATATCTAGGTATCATCTGAATTAACAGCTAAAAACAAAGAACTCCTTCCCTCTTGAAGATACTCCCCAACAAGAAAAAGATAAAACTATTAACAGAAAAAGAAGATAAGAAGATATTAACGAGATACATGGAGCATGGATTAAATGCTCATAAATGGTAAATGAGTGAGTAAAATGTCAGGGAAGAGAAATATGAATTGCATCCACTCAACTACGGACAATGAAATGTGCTGCACTGTAAATCACAGAATTAATTAACTGAACCAAGCCTCATGCTTGGTTCTAGGAGAGAATAACTCACACAACACAAGTTAGAAACTAATAATTGCAAGAAATTTTTCTCCCATACTAATCAAAAATTTGTTTATCCATTGATATAAATACATTTAACAGGCATAGTTTCATTACAAGGTGACTGATTTTCTTAATCACCATGCTGGATAAAGTAAAAAATTATGGCACCTATTACTCTTTAAAAACACTTGATATTTGAAGTTTCAAGAAATCTAAAAAATAACAATAAAATAAAAGGTCCTAATATTATTGAATTCACACTCTTTCATAAGGCATTATCAAGCTATTGCACTCGACTTATTGGGATACAGTGATACACCATATCTACTCAAAGGCTCATTAAGTTAGGGCAGCAAATGTATTATATAAGCCTATCATCAGCAATGTAATATTTGCTTCTCAGCCTCAAAAACTGAATACTCAAATCTTTAAACCTATTTTCCCTAACAGTATGACTTTTAGTTGTGTAAGTCACATTGCACAATATAGTTTCTCCCATTCATCCTCGCATGAAACATGAGAGAATCAGAAAGATTATCCACTTACAACATTTTGATGTTATAATTAAAGATAAGCTAATACTTCAATAACAAGTAAAAAAGAATTAACAATTTTGATATATTGTACAAAAATACCAATTCATAAATATAAGAAATTTTTCTTAAACCACCTAATCTCGGCTTAAGTTCAATATAAGCAAACTATCCGTTTTTAGATTCTTTGAAATAACTCAAATAGATAGAACAAGATCCTTTGTTTCAATTCATAATCAACTCTTTCTAAGTTCCCATTTTTCACTTTGTAACTTGATAAGTGAATGTATAAGAATTTCTGTTCTATCACCACTTGCAATGCAGTACTTGTATGAAAGAGTTGCAAAATAAATCTAGAATAACATTTTCCATTTTCTGGCATAAAAGTATTGTCCAATTCAAAGATTGACAGATTTAAAAACCTTAATTTTTCTTTGACAAGTAAGAATGAAAAGAAGAAAAGAAAAATCATTAAGTTATTGCTATCTACGAAGACTTTAATTACATCCCACCTCGTTTGCCACCGGAGAAGTCTGATCATCTTTGTCATATATAAAGGCAAGAAGAACATGCTTGAATTCCTCATATGCTTCCTTATACACACATACAGATACCAGTCAGAACGTAAATTTTTAAAAAGAGAAAGGCTCAAAAAATATTTTCAAAACCCAAAGAGCAGGAACAGTAAAAGGATATAGGAAAAAGAAGCAAGCTCAGGAACCAATTAAAATTAATTTCAGACTTTAATTAGACAATCAGCAGTAAAATGGCTTAGTTATAATGGCAACACAAGATATATAAACTTATTTTGATGCTGAAATCAAACTTATGAATATTAATCTGCACTATGAAGAGACATCTTTAAATATTCATTTCATGGGTTTACAACATGTTCAATTAGATAATAGGATGGATGTAGTAGCTGTCTTAAATAGAAAGTAATGGATGGTCATATTTTAATTTGATTGGGATTGGATATCAACAGAATTTGAGATTTGCATATTGATTAAGAAAACCACCATTGCACATAAAATTTGAACAGAGTAAGAAAAAGAAAGAAGGCGGTTGCTAAGAGAAAAATATATTTATAAGACACAAAAGGTAACTCTTAACATACAATAGGTATTTTACTTTATTCTATTAAACTACAATTCTTGAAATCAAGAGAATTAAGAATCTTAACTGAAAAAACAGTAGACTAACTAAAACGAGATTAACTATCTACTAATCCAACTTAACAAAATTACTAAATGGCCCTAGTGCACAGCATGCCAAAGCATCCCCAACTTCTAAACTGAAGTTCTAAAGGGAAATCAGATTTAAACCTAGAAGGCTAGAACAATAGTGATCCAGTTTTCAAAGACATCTTACAATTCACATCCTACTATGCCGTATGACAGCCTCACAGAATAAAAACCCTAAATTATCAGAACTTAATTACATAGAAACGTATAACAATCCTTTTTATATTACTGCATGATAATGCAACTACGCATACTAATTCCAGATTTATCCTCTATAATCATATTATCATAACTACAACGAACCGTGCTCCTATTGGAACAATATCTATGTTCTAATGGAAAAAAAAAAAAAAAAAAAAATTCCAAGTACCGGATAAGCATCAAGAGCACAAGGCGCAAGGGCTGTCCTCAAGCAATTAATCGCCGATTCTCGATCCTCAGAAGTTCCTTTTCTCAAAAGCTCAATAAATTTCTTCAAGAATAACAACCAAACAGAAAAATAATTAGAAAGAAAAAAAACTCGAATCATAGATAACAATCAACGACAAAACACAAGCATATATCATATTTCCACGCCACACTATTTTCATGCTCTAATTCATTTCGTTGAACTGCATTTACGACACTCACCTGCTTCTGTAACCGGAAGAGAAACCTGTGATCATCGAGAATGAAAGGTGCGTTTGTCCGTAGAAGATCAATCGCGGTGTCCACGTCACCGACCTCTAACGCCCGTCTGATCTGACGAATGATCAATCTCGAGTGATAAGACGAAGAGGAGAGAAATACGGAAGTGGACGAAGAAGACGACGACGGGGAAGAAGATAATGGAGACGATACGAACGAGTCTTCTAATAAGTTCTCTGACTTGACGAAATCGATGATTAGCGCGTCGAGTGCCTCCCAGTTCACGGGGGTCGACTCCATTTTCTTTCTCTTTGTATTTGTTTGTTTCTCGGGAAAAGTTTTGAAGAGAGAAAAGTCAGGTAAGATTTTTCCTTTTTTATTTATTTTTTATTTTTAAAAGAGTTTGGTCTCGAGAATTTCCATTTTGCAAAGCAAGTTCCAGTGGAAGCATGAAAGGCGGCGAAGTGAGATGAAAATTTGGATTGGAGGTTATATATGTGCCACGTGTCCGGTAATTATATGACTTTTAATGAGTGATTTTGTTAGTGTTACTTGGTCATTGAGATAAGTATCTCACTGACGTTGACGTGGAAGAATGATAGCTGCCAAACATAGTCAACTATGTCGTACAAGTCAATTCTTCTCATTCTTTGTACACAATTAAATTCACCGAGACACTTGTAATTTCAAGAGTACAAAAAAAGAACATTCCCAACATGAATCTTCTCTTTTTCTTTTAATACTATATAAATTCAGTATTTTTGAACGGTTTATTCGAACCCACAACCTTACAATATAAACAAAAAGGTTTACGAATCAACCTTGTTTCGTCCCCAATATGAATCTCCTCTAAAAGAGGTGCGTTTAAATAATTCTACACTGTCCAAATTCTATTGTAAATTTTGTAAGATTAGCTTCCTGCAATGCGGCTACTCGAACAAAAAAATTGTAAGACTAAATTGAGTTCTTTTTAGAAGATCATTGGTATTCAATGGGTTCTTTTTTCATGTTCAGTTTCCATTTTCAATCCAGCTTTGACCAGAAGGCTTCACCAATCCTTTACTTTCCATTTGCTTTCGGACATTTACAGCATCGTCCCATCTTCCAGCTCCGGCATATATATTTGAAAGTGTCACATAATGTCCAGCATTTTCCGGCTCCAAGGTGATCAGTTGTTCAGAAGCCAGTTGTCCAAGATCAACATTTTGGTGGGCTAGGGATGCAGTTAGTAGAGCCCCCCATATATGCTTATCGGGTTCTCCTGGCATTCCGCGAATAAACTCTACAGCTTCTTAAGCCGACCAGCTCGTGCCAGCATATCAACCACGCAAGAAAAATGCTCCATTTTTATTGCAAAACCAGAGTCTCTAGTCATGCTATTGAACAGTTCAAGCCCCTCATCGATAAGACCTGAATGGCTACACGCTGCTAATGCAGAAGTAAAAGTCACAGAATCGGGGCTAATGCCTGAACGATTCATCTCTTGGAGAAGCTTAAGAGCATCGTGTCCAAGCCCGTGCATTGCAAACCCTCCAATCATAGTGTTCCATGATACTATATCTTTGGTAAACATGTTAGAGAACACATAGGATGCTGATGAAATGCACCCACATTTTGAGTACATGTGAATCAATGCATTGCAAACGGGAACAACCAAACTGAAACTGCTTTTGGTGACAAAGCTATGAATTTCTTTCCCAGATTTCAAATCACATGCTGGCAAAACTGCAGATAACGTTGTTTGATCAACTTTAATCCCCATTCTTTGCATATTACGAAAATATTCAAGTGCTAAATGCCTCAACCTCAGATCAATCAAACCGACAAACATGGCATTCCACGAAACAACATCAGATTTGTCCATCAATTCAAACACATTTCGTGCATCTTGAATTCTACCATGTTTTGCATAAATTGTCAACAAAGCTGGACCAGCTGAACTGTAAAACCCAATTCCAGTCTCTGTTTTCACCCCATAACTATGTATCTCTTTTCCACACTTCAAAGCACCCAAATGCCGGCAACAGACAAGCACACTAGAAAGAGAATCCGAATCAGCCGAAGCCCCACAATTCATCATATCCCTAAAAATCCTTAGTGACACTTCATGCTTCCCAATTCTCGAATAACCCGATATCAATATAGTCCATGAGATTATAGAGGGCGCTTTAATATGTTCAAAAATTTTCCAAGCCTCATCACAGAGCCCCATTCTACAATAAGCATCCATAACAGTGTTCCAAGTGACAACATCAGGCTCAAAGCCATCCAATCTCATAGAATTCAACATTTCCACTGCAAAATCAAGCAACCCATTAGATACATACCCTGATATCATTGAATTCCATGTCCACAAATCTCTCTCAACCATCTCATCAAAAACCCGCCTCGCACTCTTCACATCCATGCATTTCGCATACATATCAACCAACGAATTACAAACCTGTAAATTACATTCGTACCCACAAACGATAACATCTTTGTGAACCAAAATCCCAGCTTTGAAGTTCAACAACTGGGCACACGCCTTTAATACCTTAGGAAACACGTAATTATCAGGCAAAACACCCGTACGTTTCATTTCGTTGTAAGTTGTAACACTTTGGTTGTGCATTCCGTGCCTTGCATAGAACTTAAAAAACGATGTCCATGCAAACACGTTTGGTTGGGGCATTCTGTCGAACAGATTGGAGGCAGAGACTAAATCGTCGCAATCGGTATACATTTGAACCAATTTGGTGATCATGAATGGATTGTAGTTGTACCCATAAACGATTATCTGTTGGTGAACTATTTTGCCTTGGTTTAAGCATTTTGAGTTGCTGCAAAGTTGAAGATGGTGGTTTAATTTTGAAGGAGATAGGAGGTTTAATTCGGTTTTGTGCAGAATTGCTGCCATAGGTCGCCATTTCATATCACAAAATAATTAACTAACAAGTTTTTTCACACATCTCCTTGTAATACGGAATTCTACACGTTTTTCGTATAAGATTCCGAAAAATACAAGTGTTAATCGAACGTGCAGAATTCCTGTACCCAATAAATTTTGTATAACGGATTTAATAAAGTCAGTGAAAAGTTTGTAATCACTGAATGTCTGAATAACATAAATGAATATTGACCGAATTAAAAATGTATATATCTTGATAAGAGTAATTTTAACAGTTTCAAATCTTCAATAATCATTATTAAAACTTCAGATTATTTCTGCAAGTCTCTCTACACGAATCACAGCAAATACAGAAAAGGTCGTTGCAGAAATTTCATTTAAGATGATTTTTTTCATCCCAAATCCTTCCATACGAAAATACAAAATCTACCGATCATTTGTTAGTGTGAGTGGTTCAGCACTCTCATCCCTTAAACAAGGTCGTGGGTTCAACCCCCCTTGTGAACGGAACTGCACATATTGGGAGAACTTTACCTCTTAGTAGGGCCGACCCGGTGCGAATCCGGATTAGTCGGGATGTGGACAGAACCGATTGCACCGTATGGTGGATCCGCCCCACACGGAAACCGGATGGTGTAAACCAAAAAAAAAATACAAAATCTTGTAGCAGCAACAAAAGTACTAAACATGCACATTTTCACTTGAGAATTATTGAACCTGAATACAACTACAAGCAATATTACTTGGTTCCACATTATTTTACAATTCATTGTTTATATTGCCACCAATCAAAACTAATGATATACATTTCTGGGTAAAAGTGGTGGATCCAGCAATTTGTGTTCTGTCAAAAACATCGAATCAAATATTTTCTGCAGATCCAGGACGATTAAAAAATGGGCACAGGGAGTACAAGGTACACCGCGAGTCGAGATGGTTTCATGCATGTCAGCAAAAAGATTGAAGGAATAATGATGAATATAAGAATACAATGCCCTACTCCAACTTCTTTGAAGATGCAAATCCAATCACATCTCATTGCTAGAAATTCTGGAAATGTGTAGATCAGCAAGAATTCGCTGCATGATTCTGGACTTAACACTGCGTAAGTATCTCAGCGCCATCCTGGGTAATTAGGATGGTGTGCTCGAACTGTGCTGACAAGCTCCCGTCTTGCGTGACAACTGTCCAGTCATCATTCCACATTACAGGATTAATGCTACCTATTGTCAGCATTGGTTCTGCACAAATTCACCAAAATAGATCAGATATGATTTAGTCATTAGATTTATAAGAAAAAATGATACCAATACATAAAAGCCATCAAATGCTTGCTTGGTTCTTATACATGCAATACAGTCAATGTGAAAGATGGCAATAATCACATTAACTTTCTGTCGAGTGGATTGGATTCATGAGAATGCAAACCCTTGAAGCTGTTAATTTATGATGATTTTTAACAATCAGAAGTTGAACTAAATCTTTGATTCTTAGTAACGCAATGAACGTGTAAAAGCAATATGTCTATAAAACCACCTCAGAAGTCCTTATTCCAACTCTTCCTTCATGATATCACAACTAATCCAAGCAGCAATTCAATTAACAAAATTTCCAATTCCGGAAAACTAGATTCATCCCTCCAATTCTCCTATCATCAGCCCCACACCCCAACACCAAAACAACTCCCCCACACTGATTAATTATACATTGTCATTCATTTTAAATAATAAATAATGGGGGCAATCTTTGCATACAAGATATGCATATCACACGTATGAGGAACTGATGAGTAGCAACCTAGGTTTTAACATCAAGAACAAATTGAATTACCAATGGTGAAAGTTTGATTTAACATCATGCGTCCACCATCCTTGTTCCCTGCAAAGTAAAAAGACGTTACTATAAACAGCATTTGTTGAACTTTAAACACTATGTTTGCCAATAGGCAGAAAGATAGAGAGACAGAGACAGAGAAAGACAGGTCATTGTGAGGAGGAGAACAGATGGAAGAAGCAGATATTTCTGATATGGAACCAGTTTTGGTAATAATACAATCATTTGAAAGATATTGCAATCGTAAGTGTATGCTACAAGGATATCCACAAAACAACTATATGACGATAAACAAAAAAATAATTATCACGATATACTGGCATTATAACAGGATATGATTAGTGAGCCCAACTCCAATGGCTGATCGCCACAGTGACCCATGGCCAACAAAAGGCAAGTGCAACCCACATTCCCTACCCAACCAGTAACAGGTAAAAAACCACAAGCAGATGTTTTTGGAAGATAACCTAGGCCAGAAGCAAACATAATGATTGAATAGATAGGGTTCAGGATAATTACTGTAATGTAGAACAACTGGATCAGCGTGGAAAACTCGTCCAACCCCATGGCCTACAAACTGTTGGACAACACCATATCTGTATTTATCTGCATGGTCACTTGAGAAAACATTATTATGAGTAACTAAAAGTGAGATATGGCATTTGGCATCCATACAAGGAGCTAAAATGCAATTACGTCTTAAATAATTGACAGGCAATAAGATAAGAATGTAAACATGGTTTAGTTAATACATAATAAATATTGTATACATATTGTATACATAATAAATATTGTATACATACATACAACGAACCAAGTTTTATACCAGAGCATGAAGAATTAAGCGATTATATTTTTAAAGTCAATAGTCATTAGTACATGGATTACCCATTCAAATTTATGGAAGACCATCCCAAGGTTATAAGTTACAACATCCTGTTCAATAGTTTCTAACATTGTCACTTCGTTTCACAATAAATTTTGTTAAGAGAATGAGCAAGTTAGCCATTTCCACACTCCAACTGAAACATATACACAACGTAACTGAGTGACCGATTCCATGTAATACTGTTTCTTTAAGATACAGAACCAAGTTCATGTAACATAATAAGTGATCTAGTACCAAACATACAATATCTATCTGGACTTCAATATCGATACTTCAGTTCCTGAAAAGTGAGTTAGATATTTATGATAGAAAATGTATAGGTTTCTCTTTAAATAACTCGTCTCACATATCTTCATTACAGTTTGACTTAAGACAAAAAAACAAAAATTAGTTACTCAAAGGAGGCAACTGCAGAAACGAAAAATGTAATTAATGATTATATATGAGGCAGAAATTGAAACTAGTTATAAGAGGCAACAATTTTTTTATGTTAAAACAAGAGAAATACATTAGTGTTAAAAAAACTAGAGACAAAAAACAGAAAAACAATCAAAATCAGTTGCCAAACCAATGGGTATCAATAGCAAAAATAAAAACATGAAAAATGTAAAAATTCAAATTAATTAGGGTGCGTTCGGTAAAGTTTTTCAAACTTGTTTTTCTGTTTTCATGCTTCCCAAAACATTGAAAAGCTGTCCGTTAATGTTTTCATTTTTTAATTTAAAAAACAAAAAAAAACTGATTTCAACTTTTATGCCTTGCCGAACGAAAACAATATTTTGGTGTTCTCTGTGTTTTTGTTCCAAGTGTTTTTGGTCCAAATGAAAAAAAATGAATTTGCATTTATTTTTTTTACAAACTTCTCTCCCTTTTTTTGTCATCAACGAGATTTGTTTTTCATTCTCAACCATCATCATCAACAACAACAAAATCTCCATCAGAGATCTCCCACCAAACAAAAAAAAAATCACAAAAAAACTCATATGTAGGAGATATCCTCCCACCAAACCAACAAAAAAATATCACAAACAAAAACTCAGTCCACAAACCCATCACCATCACCGCCTCCTCCTCCACTTGCTTTCGGATCTGTGTCTGGAAAATTTTATGGGTTGTTTCGTACTGATGCTTTGGTTGATTAATTTGATTATATGATTGCTAGGTTTCGAAAATTTGTGTTTTTGGAAATTTGGCTCGGTGATTTTAGGTCAGTTTGAACTGAGTCTATTGAATTTCATGAGATTTGACGGTTTTAGGATTATTGAATGATGCTTTTGGTTTGATTATCTTTGTCGTTGGAAACTGGTGGATTTTGGGATTGGACTAGAGGTGTGTTGAATTGGATTTATACAGAATTTTTTTTATCACGTATTCACGATTCTAGTTGCTTCTTCAAGATTGTAACTGGGTAGTGGGAGAATATGTTGAAAAAAGGCTTTGATATGATAAATCTATTTGAATTGATATTTGAATGTGAATTTTCGAAGTGTGTGGATTGGGGATTGGAATTAATCCAATCTGGTCCCCTTTTTTTCTTTTTTGTTTGTTTATTTTTAATATCCATTTTCTTTTAATTTGATTAAATAGAGAAACTCTTCTTTTTAATTTTTAATATCAACCCACAAAATTTTCCCGACACAGATCCGAAAGTTTAAAAAATCACAAACATAAACTACTCCATTAGAATGTTTGATTATACATTAATACTTAGTTGAAAATAGTTTAGAAAATTAATTCTACCAGACGCTTTTTTTATGTTTTTATTCTCTGAATATCGTTCTCAGTAATTTCTACCAGACGTGTTTTCGAATCCACAAAATACAAAGATCAATTTTTCAAAATCAAATGAAAACAAGAAAACAAAAAACGAAAAATGAAAACGTTATCGAACAGCCCCTTAAAATTTTCAAAAATCAATTTTGTTGTTTCCAATGAGTTTTGAGATTAAAAAATAAAGGCTGAAGCTGATGCCTTACTGAATGGTTTTGCCAATTTTCCTGTACTCTACTCCCGGTGCACACACTGATATTGCTTTATCCAGGCACTCTTTAGTCACCTAAAGCATGCAATAAGTTCATTGCTGTAAGAACAAATATGGTGAAGAAGCATACCCCAAAAAAATGGGGAAAAAATATTAAACATTTATTCCCTAATACCAAAGTCAAATGAGACCATTTCCCAATAACTATAACCATGGATAAAATAAGCACTTGAAAAAGTATAGATATATGACATGCTTTAGAGGAACAAATAGCGACCAATCACAACATCTGAACTATTATGATTTACAAATAAACAAATAGACAGTTATGTCCAATCATGAGTAGTAGAAGTGGGCGTCTCAGGTATGACAATATCTAGGCTCCGCTGAGACATATTAGTACATAAGTGGTAGCATGACGACCATAATTTAGGGTTTGTTTGAAGTCTGATTGTCTATGCTATCTAACGATGTCGTCGATGTAACAAGAATATGAAAACAGCCCACAATGACAAACATTGTAAAGGTAACTATACAAAGAACAAGATAACTTGTATTATGGGTGGAAGAAGAGAAGTAAAACATCACAAAGACGGCAAAAGTTGAACACCCTTGTCAAGTAGTCCTTTTACTTTTCATATTACTTATTAAAGAAAATAAAATAGAGAGTTCAAGAAATCTTTTAACATAATTGGATGACTGAACCTGAGTTGAGTTAAGCCTTTCTAAAGTCGTGTGCATATGTTAATAGATCTTGAATCTCAGCTCAAATTTGACATACACTCTCTACATCTCAAAGATGATAAAGAAAAATACAATGCGTCAAGCAAGCTGAACTGGCATTAAAGCCAGTACTTAAGGAAACCATTTTTGTGGAACCGAAAATGAAATGAGGCAACATCGTCCTAATGGTATAATAAATCTCGAGTGGTTTAACCAAAAATTATTCTCATCAGTTAAGAACTATATAGTTAATGAATCAGATATATATATGAGGAGAAAACATAAAACTCTATAGGGATTGAAATTCCAGAATGCTACCTTCACCAGGTTCCTGGCTTCATCGTCAACATCTCCACAAAAGAAAGTTGTTGATGTATCACCATGATATCCCTGCAATCGAAATATGGTCAAGAAAATAAATATATACATTACAATCAGTCAAACGTTAACCAATTATGGAAGGGAAGTTATAGAACAATTACCATAGTAAGTCAAGAATTAACAGGCATGTCACCTGGTTAAACATATGAAGAATTTCTAGGGGGCAGGGGTGAGTTAACTACTGGCTATGTGTGTGTTTTTCCAAGTCCAAAGGCTCCCTGATTCTTAATTCAACTAAATTTCCAATGTATACATAACAAGAAAAATTATAACCATAACAGACAAGTGATGAGCATACATCGGAATAACTTATAAAATAGCAATGTAATGTAGTCTCAAAAGGCTATCCTAAGATGTACATTACAAAACTCCATATCTACAGAACAGCTTGAAATATCATTCAAATACCTCAACTTCATGACAAGATCCATGGTTTTATTCATATAATTCAAATTATGAATGGTCAAAAGCTGCAAGCAGAAAAATGCTTACATTTAGATAAACAGTAACATCAATATTGATGATATCCCCATCCTGAAAATCAAAACATGTATTAGTGATTTTGATAGCTAAAGAATAGCATAGCACCATAGAGTTAAGCAGGTTGAAGAACTTAAACAGAAAATACCTCAAGTGGACGGGAATCCGGTATTCCATGGCAAATACATTCATTTACTGATGTGCAAACACTCTTTGGAAATCCACCATAGCCAAGGGGTGAGGGATACGCTCCATTATCAATAATCATTTGGTGAACTGCTTGGTCAATCTCATCTGTTGTCACACCTGGCTGCCAAGACAAGCAACAATCAGAAGATAAGGCGGAAAGGATAATGTAATGCATGAATCTACAGTTTTATGACTTTATCCATAATTTAATCTAGTCATTAGTTACCAAAATTCTTAAAAGAAAAATGCTAGATTGCAAACTCTTAGTTGTTATGATTTCTAACTTAAATTTTGACTTAAATTTTATACATTTAACATCTATCCATCCATTTGATCTCAATCCATTAGGGGGAAAAAGTAAATAAATTCAGAGTAAATGGCAACCCTAGCATTAAGAAGTCGCAAATTTAATTCATAATTTTAAGCAGATATAGAGTAAACCATAAGAAAAAGTTTACAAACAGCAATAACTTTGTCAGAGCAAGAAGAGAAAAACAGAAAATATCAAATTGAAACCAAAATCTAACTCCTGTGAACTCAGTTTGTAATTCATTGATCTTATATGAATCAATTTGAACATTGTGGTATAAATATAAATTAAACATTTTTTTTTTGGAGGACACAAAAGCCAAAAGAACCTTTTTGTTACCTTGACTAAAGTCCCAGCATATTCAAGAACCTGTGCTGCAAGTCTACCAGAAGCTCTCATGCATTCTATTCCCTTCTCATCATGCACTTCAGGTCCACTTGCAATTCCAGGCGGTTGCCTAGAATTCACGTATGGAGGCCATAGTATATGATCTGGAACAGGTCGATAAGGAGAAACTTTTCCAGGTCTTAGTCTCTTACGCTTTTTTTCATCTAGATTTCTGCAAATTTCAACAGAGTGTCTATCAATGAATATTTCAGTGTCCATGCAAAATGAGGGAAAAGGTAAAATACTCTGGGTGTGTGTGTGTGTGTGTGTGTGTGTGTGTGTGCAAAATGGGGGAAAAGGTAAAATACTGTGTGTGTGTGTGTGTGTGTGTGTGTGTCATTGCATCAAATACCACATGTCCACAAACAAAAAGGGTTGGGTACCGTACTCCATACCTTCTATTGAATAAGAAGTTAGTTAAGCCCGAAAGAGTTCTAGATGTTTGCATTGACACTCGTTGCCTTCCTGTAAGTATCACAAATAACGATAGACAAAACATATATCAAAGTCTTGACCCGAAAGAGAAAATAGTAATAATAATTTGTGTAGATTTTTCATTATGCATGAGAGTAAGAGTAGTTTATAAACCATGTATTAGTCTTAAACTTTACCTAATCAGTTCAACCTTCGAAATATAACAACTTTAGATAGAGAAAAATACGATCGAACTTGTTTAGTTAAGACATTGCCTTTAAGAACATTTTCAATTATCTATTCATAGTCTCATATCAAATCATAATCCATTGCTCGAACATTTTCAATTATCTAGAAATTGATACAACTTATATTTCCACATAAAATTGAGCTGGAAATCAGTCCCAGACTCAAGCAATTATAAAATAAAGGTAACTTGACATAACAAAAGTAACCAGCATTGCTACACTAATTAACCAGTTCTAAAATATCTACTTCAACACATAATTTACAAATCAGAAACAATTTTCACCGACAGAAACTCTCCAATCTACATTATTTCCTAGAATTACTATACCACTTGTACACACACACATATTTATATTCACCAACTCCTAATTCAAAAAATTAAACTTCTCCACTATGCTTCAATATCAATATCCAGATTTCAGACAACCAAAAAAAAGTTGCAGAACATGAATGAAAAAAACTAAAAAAAAAAAAATACAAGTAAATGGGTTGCTTACCTAAGTTATAGCTAAATAATTGATGAAGAGGCTGAGTTGTTGAATAAAGAAACCGATCACCCATGAAAGTAGAAATGATTCTGGGTTGCATAGACAAAGCGGCTGCCATTTTTACTCTGGTTTTTCTCTTCAACTGTTTATCTCCCTCTTCTTTTCGTTATCCGTTCAAAGCACTGCACTTGTGAGTTGTGACTTGTGACTTGTGCCTTGTGAGAGTCACCGGCTCTATCTGTCTTCTCTTTCGGGTCCGAGTTCGGGTTCGGATTCGGGTTTGTGGGTGTGCTTTTATTGGGCCATTTGATTTAGCAATCATGGTCCTTGGTTTATGTATAATCTTAGCAGACCTGTGATGTTGGACTGGGCTGTATAAAAACTGGGCTTGAGTTTTTTTGTAGGACATTGATAAGATTGGGCTTTTATTATGGCTTTTATTATAGTTTTAAAAGCGATTTTATTAATTACAAACTCTAACAATAAAAATGAGAATTTAATTTCTCCGTTTGCTAATTGAAAATCAGAAAAACAAAAAAAAACAAAAAATTAATTCGTGATTATAGTGTTTACTAATGGTTCGTTTATTTTTTAAACTTAAAACTTAATGGGTCTGAATTAAATTATTAAGGGGTCCGAATTAAATTATTAAGTTGTTTTATTTGTTTTTTTAAGTGATCAAACAATTTAAAAATATTTTTAAAAAACTTAAAATAAAAAGTAAAAAATTCTTACTTTTAACTTAATTTCAAATTACTGGATTGCATTTAATATATTTTTTTCCAAGATTAACCTACCAAAGATAACATATTTCAAATTTTATCATAATTTTATATTATACAAATTTATTTATTTTAACATATTACTTATGATAATCATCTCAAAAAAAAAACATTAATCACACTGTAACTTTCAACATCATCCTTGAACCGTCAATTCTATTTTTTTTTAAATCAAAATCATTTCTAAATCAGTATTTATCCCTTTTTTTTAAACAATTATTTATTGTATCTTAATCATGAATAATATATTGCAATTATTACATAAAAATTGTTTAAGATTTGGTAAATTATTTTTATTTAGTTGTTTGTATTATATAAAATGAAAACACATAACAATTAATAATAACAAGGATATAAATGGCAAATTACTTGTTTTTGAACTATTTTATATTTAAAAAAAAACAAGCAAGTTGACATTCTATTCAGATGTGATAAAAATAAATAAATAAAAATGTAATTCAGATTTAGGTTTCAGTCATTATTCACTTTTAAGGAAAATTCAGGACTGTTCAATCTTCAGAAAAAAAAAAAAAACGACCCCTAAAAGTTATTGAGTATCAAATTAAGTGGATTCTGTACACAAAATGTGTATCAAATAAAATTTTGAATCGTAGTGTAATTTCTTAAAATTACAGTGGTAAGTTCAAATGAATGAGTTTTAATTTTAGTTTTTATATAATTTTAATAAAATAATTCGATTAAAGATAATTAGTGTTTGACTATCAAATCTAAAGACCTTAGGGTACAAAATGACAAATATTACGTGGCATAAATTTATCACCTTTGTAATTTAGAGTTTCTTACGGAAAAAAAAAATATATACGTAATCTTGCAACTGAAACCTATTCTACTAGAGGTATATGCTTACGGAAACAAATGTGTGTAATTATATTGGAAATATTAGTATCTCTTTGTCGAACTCAATCCCACCATATCCCGATGTAACTAATATTATTCCTTTTAATTAAATTTCTAAATTCTTGATTAGTAAACACTTTTTTATAAAATAAAATACAAATTGTCGTATTCATAAATCATAATCCTTTTGGAGAAGTAACTAACTCATAATCTAAAATTGCTCGAAAAAAGTAGTAAAAAAAAAAAATTTTGAGCTACTTTATCACCACCTTTTGATGTTAAAACTATGTAAAAATAATAATAATAATTATGTTGTCCAAAAGGAACCCCAACCCCAAAGCTGGAATCCTGTCTCTTAAACAACCTCAAAGTTTTCATTTCCTGCAATTTTATTATTCTTTTCTTCACCAACTATAATGAGCCCAGATGTATAGGTCATATCTGAAAAAATGTACAACCATTTACCAAGAGTGTTTATGCACTTTATTCATGACTTAAATTGTTATAAATCGACAATTCCTACATTAATATTTGGCACAAGGACGTCCTATATCAAAATTCCATTAATTACCAAATTAGCTAAAAGTCACTGACATTCCTTCCACCATCATAATAAATTTAGGAATATTCATTGTCGAAGACATTCATTTATAGTTCAAATGGTTGTACATTTTATATTTATATCCGTGATATAGATTCAAATTTCTTATAGTAAAAGTTGTTTTTCAAACCGTATTTATAGTATTTAATCTCGTTAGTTTTCATTAAATCCCTAACCGTAAGAATCTTAAAACAAAAAACAAAAAATCCTAGGAAGAGTGATTTATTATTATTATTATTTTTTTGTCATGTAAGGAGGCCACAGACATCCCTAAAAACCGCAAGCCAATATCGATACATAACTCAGAGTTTGCATGCATGTTGATGAGCTTTTGAGTTTTGAGTCAAAAAAGAAACTCTAAAAATTAAATTTCAAAAAACCAAGTTGTTGGAGGTCAGGCCAGGCCTGCCCCTCCCACAAATATTGCGATAGTGTTAGGTTAGTGAGTTTCTATTCCCACGACGACTTGTCGTTTTCTTCTCTCTCTCCGTCAGGACAAATTTTGGAATCCAATGCAGTGTATGTGTACTGTGTTGATACTTTGGGTCACTCCTGCTTCCTTGCCCTATCTAGTGGGGCCCATTTATACTCTCTTGTCTTTTTCTGGATTTTGTTTTTATAAATAAAATAAAATTTATATTGTTCATTTTTCATGATAGTCACAGTGAGTTTGAAAGGTAGTTGGCTAAGGTTCCACACCATTAAATTACAAATGTATGAGATTTTTTTTTCTTGATTTTTTTTTTATAAATATATATACCTTTATAAGTATTCGGGTATTTTTACCTTTTCGAATTTCATATATGTCCATATAATTGCAAAATGTCGCGAGACTCCTCTCTAGAGATGACGATGGTTCGGTTCAAACCAGTAGTTCAAATCGGAACTGTGGGCTGAAGAACTGAATTGGGACCTATAAGGTTCTAGTTCCACTTCTAAATATTTTGGAACCGACAAGTTTTAGACCAATTTTTTTTTAGTTTTTCATATATTTATTTTATTTTAATTTCTGGTTACCCAATAAACCGATTTAATATGACTTTTAATTTTTCTAACAATTTTTTTAAACATTTATATATATTTTTTTAAGTTCAGAACTTGGTGAACCGGAACTGGAATCGATTCCTCTGTGATTCAGTTCCGGTTTTGGATCCATAAAGAACCAGAGCTTTCGGTTCAAAACCGGAACCGAACCGTGATCACCTCTACTCCTCTTCTATAATGGGAGTTGGATTTTTGAGACGTGTTTGTAAGTGTTGATCTTGTCGGTTCCGAAATTGGTGTTATATTTCAAAATAAAAAATAACAGTTTATAAATTGAAAGTTAACATAAATAGAACTATAGAAGTAGTTAGAATCGGTGGAAGCGTGAGATAATATTAGAGGATGGTGATGAGGCCCAAGGCACGTGTTGGAAGGTGAGAAAGTAGGAGAATAGGAGATTCCTTTCCATTTTCAACAAATTTGCTTTTGTTCTAAACAGAAGTACAGAACAGCGAAAAAAACAAGGAAGGGAAAGGCACGTTGAAATATCAACATGCATATATGATGCCATTTATGATTGATTGATTCCCCACATCGCCGGTGGTAGAACGACAACGGCATTAGCATTACCTAGTTTCTACTTCTGCCACACACATCACATGATCCCAATTTTATAGAGCGTACAAAATCAAGCTTCAAGTGGCGTACATCTTCTCATCTCATTCATATTAATAGTGAGATTTCAAGTCTTATAATATGTATTTACCGGAATGGAAAAGAAACTATATTGATCTCGACATGTCTCAATAGACATGTGACGCATTTGGTGTTAGATTTCAAAAATATAATTGTTTTTAATAAACCGATGAATTAAAAGGCATAAGTACCCCTCATTTAATATAGTAACAGTAAATGATGATTTCAATTAGTACCTGAGAGTGAATCATAATTTCATGCAGTATAATTAAGTACACGATTTCATTATAGGTAACAACTAACAAGTACGTACTTGTAAGGTGAAACTTTATGGGAAATGAGTGATAAATTAGTGAGAGAGAAGAGGGATAAAAGAGAGGTCGCAGGAAGAAAATGGTATCATATGTTGGAGGTCTATCTGGTAATTACAGTATATTTCTATAGGTGAAAGGAAATTTTCATGATTTGTTACTTGTTAGTAACAATCAATCTAATGATATGGTTTTAAACCGTAGAATTTAAATTTATGACTTAAAATTTTGACTTCAACATCTCAACAGTTCATGTACTCTTCATCTAGTTCATGTACTCTTCATCTAATTGTTGAGATTTAAATGTATTTATAACTCTTGGATTAAAAACGTACAAGTGAATGAGATGTTGAAGTTAAAATTTTAAATCACAAAAGAACCTTAAAAGAATTTTTTTCGGGTAATGTTACTTTGTCTAAATTTAATATACAAATTTGGTGCTCAAATGATGTGTCATCAG
Organism: Dipteronia sinensis; assembly: GCA_033220585.1. Taxonomy (NCBI): domain Eukaryota; kingdom Viridiplantae; phylum Streptophyta; class Magnoliopsida; order Sapindales; family Sapindaceae; genus Dipteronia; species Dipteronia sinensis. The sequence goes on along the minus strand of CM065638.1, from coordinate 3,120,404 downwards.
TGTAATTCATTCATTTAAATCATACAAATATAATATAATTTAAATGAATGGATTATAGTTTTGCCACATCATTTGGACACCAAATTTAAATAAAGTAGCATTATTGAATACTAAAATCCATAATTATAAAGGCTTAAGAAAGAGAGAGAAAATAGGAAAGTAATTTATTTTAATTTTTTGTGTCCATCACCTCTTAATAGAGTTGGCAGTGCACCCCCCCTTTCACATAAGTGGTGATGAATTCAAATCTCATCATATACATTTTACAAGGATGTGTTGGGAGTTTTCTTCCCGGGTTGTGGGAAGTAGTTATCTACCATTATGGGAATAGATATCTGGACCGCTCGACAGGTCCCGACAGTTCTATTGTAATAATTTTTGTAATATTTATAAAAAAAAGAGTAATTTTTTTTTTTGTGAAAGGCAATGACATTTATTGATGTGTCATGATCGGATGCATCCGGTGACCCAAAGGCGAAGATTTTTCATAAATCATATGATTGCGATGGCGATTGCTATTGCGAGTTGTATGCGTTGTATATATAATATAGCAGGGCCAGAGTATAAACGAGTAGTTGAGTAGTACGTAAATAAATGAAAGTGACCATTTCATTTCATGACAAAGAGAATCGCTGATGAGAGAAGTTGAAGCTAGAGAGGGCATTCAATGATAATACTGCAACACTGCAACTCCATTCATACCAATACGATAAAAATATAAACCAACCCCCCGAAACACACATTGCTTGCAGGGATGATCATAGTGTTATGGATTTGAACAGATGATCGTGGAAACGACATACCTAATATACGCTCATACTCATAGCAATTAATAACGTCTATATCAGAAAAATAGCTGAGAGAAAATAAACCAATCACAACACAAGATATACGTGGAAAACCCAAATCGGGTAAAAAAACCACGGGCAGTCAGGACGAAAAAGAAAGTTCCACTATATGATAAATTATTACAACCATATATTTCAAGATTTTCTCATACACCTCAACCCCAAACCATAGAGCCTTACCAAAACGTTCACAAGATCCTCACTAAGAACCCCTCAATATCCCCTAGGTCTCCCATGAATATCACCCACGAATCTCATACTTGATCCACTAATATTCCCCGGATCCTCCTCGGATATTCCCTTGGGTCTCTCACCCGGATCTCATCACTCTCTGATGTTACATGGCGTTTCTTGACTCCACACAAAATAACCTAATTACAAGGTCTATTTATACTAGCTATATGGAGTTTAAGATAAAAGGAAATCCTACTCCTAAACATACAAGAATTACTTGTTCCACATAAATACTATTTCCTATTTATGACAAGTCTTCTTGTTAAAGAGAAATTTTTTTCCTTCAAATACATGAATTTCCTATTCTTCAAGAAGACAAACTCTTTTTCCTTTTCCAATAAGCACAAGAACTTCTAGAAGAATAACTTTCATTTTCCGCTAAATATTTCTCGTTTCACGCATGCTTATGATTAACTATGGTTCTGGTCACGGTTGGCCACCCGCTCCCTACACCGTTACACGTCACCTGGAATGCATCACGTTTCCTTCTGGAATCCGATTCTTCTTCAGTCATCAAATCTCCCTCAAACACCATCTCCAACTTCTAAACGTTATCTCAAGTCTCCAGGAAGTTTCACATCAGTTGAGTCTCGTTATGTTAATATCGGGTTCACATGAGAATACGAGCCAAAACCTAACACATAATCGTCTAGTACTAGTAGTATAGTGTTTCTCGAGTTTTGTGTTTTATCGTCTACCTACTAAAATCATGTATCATGTACGTCTTTGTACATACCTTGATTAGAGGTTGTATGTATATGCTCGATGTATATATATTGCATGGTAGACTCTCTTCACAAACCCGTAAATCATACTACGCTAATTACATCGACTATCAACGATGAAACTAGGTTATTTACTATTGACTATCTCGGAGAATACTAAACCAATTAAATTAAGAGTTCGCATGCCGATTTTTCAAAACTTAGTATTAATTATTACATTTGTCTAAGTCCATCATTGGATATAATTGTTTATAATGTACTTCATGTCAAGCATATTTAAGCTTGATTCAGAGAAGAAGAAAAAAAAAACATTGGGCCTTAATTAGGTCCACTAAAGTTGATAATCAGCTTAGTGATTGAGCTCTTTTTCCAACAACAATGAGGCAATTGTTCACAAAAACTTGACCTGACATGAATACATGTATCTGTTCATGAGTTTCTTTTTTTGCTTTTCTTTTTCTATTCTTTTTTGCTTTTCTTTTTCTATTCTTTTTTGCCTTCAGGACCCAATTTAATTAAGAGCAAAGTTTCAAACAGAAAGTGAAAACAATGTGTTTTTATGTATGTTCCATTCCATCTAACTTGTCAGGATTTTTAAAAAACTTTTCTAAGGCCCCTGAATCATTGATTGATTGAGGTGTTTTAATTTGACTCATACTCTTATTCACTAGTCCCTCTAAGCTCCTTTGGCGAAGATTTTTAAAATTAGTTTAACACGATCCAGAAAGTAACTTCCACTTCAGAAAGCAATATTTTTACGATCAATCACTTTCCACTGTTAATGGTAGTAAATTGTAACATGGTTTTGGGGTCAGTTAGGACTCATGACTTAAAAAGCAGGTAGGTGTTAAGGTTGATTGAGCCAAGGATAAAGTCATAGAAACAGAGACATATCCCCACACACACACACACTACAGAAAATGGACCACAAAAACAAACTAAAATAGGCTCAATAACACAAGGCCTTATTTTGCTTGTATACATACAAAGCCACCCACTTGGTCCTCTCAAGTCTCAACTCTCCTAATGCCTTCACATTATCACCTTTTTAGCTATCTTTTGTCGGCATCTGCTTCTTCTTTATTGCTATTAAGTCTTACTATTATTATTATGATTTTGAATATATTTGATTTTTCATGGACCACCTGTGGAAGAAACCCAGTTGGCCCATTCCATGTGCTTTTTTACATGAATTTGTGTCCAAAAGTATCAGCTGTTGCTTCCTTTAGCTTCTTTAAGAGTTGCTGATGAGGATGGTGAGAGGTCTATTTGGCACAGCTGGTTTGACATATGTATTATCTTGCAAAATAAATAATTTCTTATACTGATTTGGATATGTTTTTTTTGAATTTCAGAGAAAAGAAACGAAGAAAAAAGTGCTTTTCGGCACCATATTCAAGATCCTACTTTTGGTGGGCAATCAAATTATTTCTCATTTTCACAAATAGAGAATCATCAACTATTAAACTTCCCTTTTTTCTTTTCTTTGTTTATCTTGATGAAAAGAAATTCATTTGTAAATTACATGCATGCACGTTTTCATTTCTATAATGTATTGTAATTTCTTAAAATTATAATACCATTTGTAACGCAGATATTCGAATCTGAATATTATCACACCGAATAAGCGCTTTTACCGGGGCGGTTCCCTATTATATATAAATATATATATATATATATATATATTATTATTATATATAATGCATCATTATTGGACATATCAGCTTCTTTTTGTCGAAATTGATCCCGCCAAAACCATATGATCTTCTACATTTAAGGACGTGATTCTCCAATCACCAACCGAATGTCGAAAATCCCAATAAACCATCCACTACATTTACGACACGTGGCAACATTTAGAAAACCATACTTTGATCAAGTGAAGCTTTGGAAAAACATATATATATATGACTTGAAAAAGAAGCAAAGTTAAATTAATGAAACATACAAACAATTAAGCAGCAAGCAGTTGCTGCAAAAAGTCGCTCTTTAAAAAGCAGAAGCAGAAGGAGAGGGCTGGGATGGGGTATACATGCATGGTGGGGGGGTCCTAAAAACGTCTGTTTTAAAGGTGATCAAAGGCCCGACTTTGGAAAGAAAAAGGAAGTGCTTTTGGAATTGATAGGACCATTTATATAAGCACTTTGGTGGACATGATCATGATCATCGCACTAGAAAGCGTTTGCATGTATAATGACCTCCCGATTATTATTATTTTTGAAGTATTACAATCAATTCTGCTATAGAACATCTGTCGAGAGTTACATGCTGCTCAAATCTTACATTATGGTGTAAGGGGGTCATGACCACTCAAACCCATAATATATATATATTTTTAAATAAGTTTATTTAAATTTTCAAATTTTACCTAATTTTTTTATTATTTACATTTCTCTATTAAAATTTTATCAAAATTTCAAAATGGCTACTTGAGACCTTCCAAATTTGATGAAATGCTTCTCACTTGGACAGGAGCGGACCACAATGGAGCCCGGGGGGCCATGGCCCACTGGAAAAAAAAATTATAGTTAACAAATTTTAATTCTTTTTTTAAAAAAATAAGAATTTTACATTTTAATACTATAATTTTTAAAATTTTATCATTTGCCCTTCCCAATTCTACTATTCTGGTTCTGCCCCTGCCCCTGGACCCCTACATAGTACTACGTACTTGTAAAATACGCCAACCCCGTACCAATAATACAGAATGAGAGATACATTATCACCTCAAGATTATTTAATTTGGGTGATCATTTCAATTTCTGAAACTATATATATATATATATATATATATTTAATTTGATTACATTTTACTCATCTACCTTGAGATTCTTCATTCTGCTTTTCCACTTTCCTTTTTGAATTTTCTCTACTTTTCTTTCTCTCGCTTTTCCATTTCTTTTAGCAAGACTTGTGATTAAAAAAAAAGAAGCTTTCTACTGTTTGGCAATTGGCACCAAAAAGAGAGAGCAAATCATGGTGTGTAATGTAATGTACGCATGTCTCTTTTTATTACCTTTGGATCCACCACTTATTTTTATAGTAATTAATTTTGACTTGAATTATGATCATCAACTCATCATCATCATCATCTCATCTATATATAATTATATATATATAGGGAAATGGATCCATATCATCATTTGTTTCAATCCTTTATGGATCTTTAATCATCATGATAATACTTAATATCCATATCATAATCATACTCGCAACAAATATGCCCTTAAATTGGATTCTAATTAGGTCAAATTTTTTTTTTAAAAAAAAAACAAGAATGTTAGTTGGGAAAATTTTGGTGTGGTCACCCCATTAATCATTGATTCAATCACCCTTAACAATTATATGTGTAGAGGTTCAAATATAGTGAGAGGCCAATTGGCCAAAGCAATTTGAGATTAAAGTTGAATCTAAGAAGCCATAGGAGAGTCCGAGTCACTTTTTATATATACATTCTGTTTTTTACCGTAAATTTATATGAATTTAAAGAATTTAATTTTGTGTTAAAAATCAGTTTTATAATATTTATAAGAAAACATTTTATACTATAACTGTTATAAAATTGATTCTGTAGCATTACATAACTAACAATCATTTTCTTATATGATAACTATTATAAAATTGATTCTGTAACGTTAATAATCGACAGTTTTAAAATATCGATATATCAGTTTTACGAATGATTTTAATAATTTTGATATAAATAAAATAGTAGTATGATCTAGTTTTCCGTGCCCACTCTCACATAAGGTCCATGTGCCCTTGTCTCTTTCCAACCGGAATCTTTTCTTTTTATGTTTTTCAATTTTTTTTAATTTAATTAGGTAAACCTTCAATTTGAAACCCACATGAAGATGGTGATCAAGCAATTCCTTTATTGATTTTTTTTTTTATGTTTGTTGAGATTTGATTATTTGTAATCACTTTTTTTTTTTGGCAGTGATTGAATTGAATCCCATTTGTATCTTCTTTACAGTTGGATTTGGGATGTCTCTGTCACATGTGAAAGTTTTTAATTTGATTAATTTCTTTGGATAATCTTTTATATATATATATATAATTTTATTAATCAATCTTCTTTCCATAATTGCACTGCAAGTTTCTACATCCACTCTTGATTCTTGCCACAGTGACAGTTCTACCAGATCACCTGTCTTACGTACTCTCGTATGAGAAATTCTTGGATGCACCAGGTCAACATCCTATGTGGTGCACCTCAATTTTACTTTATTTTATTATTATAATTTAGTTAATATTAATTAAAATTTACAATTATTATTTTAAAATTTAGAATAAATTGAAGTCGGTATAACTACATTGAGCCAAAGTTGGATTAGTTCGAAGAAGAAATAGAGGAAAATAACACTATTTTTTTATTGACTGTTACGAGTAAGTTGAGTTAATGAGTTATTGTCTAAAAAAAAAAAGTTAATGAGTTATGAGTAAGGGTAAAATATGGGAAAGTAACACTATTTTTTATTGACCGTCATGAGTAAGTTAAGTTTAAATAACATTAATAGATAAAAATACTTTCATATTTTTTTTCTTTTTATTACGTTTTTACAATTTTTAGGTATTTTTTTTCTTTCAAAAACCCCCCATTGACAAGTCTTCCACCAATAGAGATGGAACATACCTCTAATAGAGGTCAAATGTTCGACCTCCGTTTTAGGTTGATTAAGAAGATGAACAAAAAAAATATTGAAAATTTTTATTTTGCCTGATAAGTCATGAAAATTGTAAAATTGCATAATAAGTTTTGAAAACTTAAAATAAGTCTCAAAAATTCAAAATAAATCTTAAAAATTATAAAATAAACTCTGAAAATACTAAAATAAATCTCGGAAGCACCAATCTAAATATCTAAAACACTAAAATAAGTCTCAGAAACACGAAAATAAGTTTTAGAAGAAAAAAAACGTGAGACTTGTTTTTGTGAGTGTGTTTTAAGGGTATTTTTATCATAACAATATTCTAAGTGCTATTAAAACTTAAATTATTAAATTGATGTTTGTTTTAAAAGTAATGGAGTAAAGAGTGTTATAAAATTTGTGAACCCTTAGTTTAAATACACCAAATAATAAGTACAATTTTATTTGATTATGGAACGATAAAGAATAATTCGTAACACGAAGTAAACAGTAATGAAAAAGTAATTGCGGGTTCTTTTTCTCTTTTGTGTTAAATCACTGACCAAGACCACCATTAAAGATCCAAATTCACTCTTCGATGAAAAATGTAATTTTAGAGCTAAATCACGGGTCTTTACATGAAGTATAAAATTAGACTGTAATTTCTAATAATTGAGCGAATACTTTATCTTTTACTTTCACTAATGAAAATGGCAGCATCATTCACTTGAATGAATGGCTAACAAAATGTTCATTCATTTTTATTTTTTTGAAACAACAAAATGGTCATTCATGTGACCTCTTTGCATATAAACTAAATCAAAAAATATTATAAACTTTTCTAAGTGTTTGGAAAATCGTAAATATATATCTAATCTTAACATTTATAAAGGATTCTTCTTTAAAATGTATCCACTATGAGGCTAAATTATTTTTTTTCTTTTGAATATCTTTTTCTTTCAAAATATCCGCGTTGTGGACCACTGATTATGGAAAAGTTTTGACCAGTCCATACACTTTGAGTCAAAGTACGTAAATCTAATAGTCAACATTCAACGCACTGATGAAGTTATATTAGTGCGTACTGACTTGAAAATTTATATATATATAATCTTAACATTTATAAAGGATTCTTCTTTAAATTGTATCCTATGTAAGGCTAAATTATTTTTTGTTCTTTTGAATATCTTTTTCTTTCCATATATAATTTACTACATATTTTTAAGTATAATTTTTCATATACCACATGATACGGGATACAGATAAATTAAATAAGCAGCATTTACCACCGAACCATATTAGAATGCAGTATTTATTTGTAAGTCTATTTTAGCCATAATGATAGTTTGAGATCTCTTTTGTCCTGCTTGCAGTGAAAATTGAAGTTGTTGTATCACAAGGAAACAGTAAGTAAGTTTGGGTAATAATGCCAAATAGAAATTTATTAGTGGGGTATTTCTTTTAAAAATAAAAATAAAAATTATAACCAAACATGTCGTCGAGATCGGAGAACTGTCTAGACAGCCGGATATTGACTATCGGAAACGGAATCTGAAATTGTAGTTTAAAGGAACAATACACTAATATACAATATTTAAGGGGCTGGAAGAAAATTTTTTAAAACTTAAAAATTAAAAAATATATATATATTTTTTAAAAGATATATACCCACAAATCCATAACATTGACGAGAAAACTCTTCACAGAACATGAGGTGCACATCATCTATGGGGTACTTGCTAATTGAATTCTTCATTGTCTTGTAACTATATATAATAGATTTAGTTGGACCATCAAATCAAATTAGTTAGGATTTTACTATATCAAGTTTATAAAAACTGTTTCACTTGAATGAATTTCCTGAAATCAACTTATAATTAACTCACAGATAATTAACAAACACCAATGTGACTATTTCTTTTCTAAAACATCCAAAAGTGTCATTGTCTCATTAGATTCTTTAAAATAATTTAAGATCTGTGTAAGAGTTGAAAGTTTATAAATAGATAAAATTAACTAAAAGAAAATTTACATAGATGCCAAAGGTAATTAATTAACCAATGACACTATTTCTTTTTCTAAACCTCGTCGTTAATTACTAAGAATTTTATTAAAATTATTGAAGATATGATTGAGAGTTTTTTCATTAACGTCCCACTTATAAAAAATATTTCTAAAAAAACGCGATATGACTTTTGTCAAAAGTTTTTAAATGCTTTACTAATTAGAGTTGTTCTTATCGAAAGAGCTTCTACGAGTAGAATTTTTAATAGTAAATATTTTAGATTTAAAACTTTTTATTTTATAGAGCTTTTTGAGAAAAAAAAGAAGAAGTTATTAACCATTACGTTATGAATTAATAAAAAGTTATTAACCATTACATTTTGGACATTTCAGCATTCATTCGTATATTACCTAACACTAATTTACTAAATTTAAATTACCCAACATTCAAAATATTTAAAAAAAAGAAAGTAATTTACTGAATTTAAAAGTAATATTTATAATCTATAGGACATAAATTGCAGTAAAAGTACCTGTCACGCCAAGGATGTCACAATTCTCTTCCACTAACAGGGCATGTTTTGCCAAAAGTTTGCATGTTCTACCCAAAATAGTCGAAAAGCTGGTCCAAACAAAGACTGAAAAAAAATAACATTCTAGTTAAAAAAAAAAAAAAATCATTCTTGTTCGAAAAAAATAAGACGTTAGACATCTCATATACCTCAAACAATAACGTGACAATCGGTAGTTTGATATATGTGAGAAATGAATTAAACCATCATTAATGTGTAGTATATCCACTCAACAACTATCGTACATTGTTGAGATACAAGTGAAATACAATTTTTTTCGAGATTCATCAACAACCTGCAGTAATCAAATAGATTATATACATGTATTTGATATCATTGCACCTGGTAACTGTTAAGCTAGCTAGCTATAAGGATCATGAAAATTAATCAAAAATATTCTCCAATTATCCAAACATGGTTCATCTGCATATGTATATATAATACATATGGACGTGAAAGGTTATGATTCTTTCATTGTCCACTCTCATATTTATGAGTAAATCAGGAAAAAAAAATATGTTATTGCTGTCAAAGCTTTTATAATCAGCAGCACAAAGCAATAACCGATGTTCATGAATCATGATGAATATTTTCTTTTCTTGTTCTTTGGGATCGGTTTCTTTTTTGATGATTGAGATCTTTTTTTTTTCTTCCAGGCCAGACAAACCCTAGAAAGAAAAAATGGCATTGCATAATACTATATATGCATCTGATTTGTAACTATATAGGGGAATTTGTAAAGATTCTTTACAAGATTTTAGGAATAATATAAGGTAAATTCAACCAATAGCATCTCATGACCTCCCCCCATGCACAAAGCACTTCGGATTTAAGTTTTACTATGTCCAATTACAATATGTATGTGAAGTTTTCTCTCTATATTATGTGAATAAATGTCTTCCGATTATAATAATAGATATTCTAGTCATGTATTGATTTCGACAATTTTCAACAAAGTACTCTTGACCCGTTTGGAATCGGATTTTTCATTTTTGTTTTTTTGAGAGAGAACTATTATTTAGACAAATTTTAAATCCATCCACTCGGGCCACTCATATTTACCTTAGTGACAAAATTCATCAAATTAAATCCCCATTAATTAACCCTTTAAAACCCCTCATAAAATTTGTCAAAAACCTCACTTAAGATATTTTTTTTATAGCGAATTTAATAAATACTTATATCTTCCTATATACACACACAAATTTAAATTAGATAAAAAAAAATTCATAGTACAGAAGGTGCAAGAATAACAACAGAGGGTTCGATAGTGGTCCTTGTTTGGTTACCGAGTTACTGTTATGGCTAGAAATTAAATAGTGACCCAGTAGTCAGTAGAGAAGGTACACATGTGTCATATTCATATACACACTACATGTTCAAGCATGTAAGTCATGCACATTTCAGCATTCATTCTTATATTACCTAACACTAATGCCAATATGGCCATAAATTTAATGGTCATGTGTACCCCTTTCTACTGTCCCCAGTCACACTAACTTCTTTTTTATTTTTACAACTTGGTATAGAATTCGTGTAAATGTGTATGTTTAGGCCCATATGGTTTTTCTTATTGGCATTTGAAGTAGAGTTTGGATTCGTTCCAAATCAAATTTCTTTATCTATTGATACCTAAATATAAATCATTTTATATGGTTTATCTTTAAAAAATAGATAAATATTTCGATTCAAACTTAATAACTTTAAAAAAAATAGATAAATAAATAAATAGACAAATGTTTCTTTCAAACTCAGTTACCTTAATCCTTGTAGACATGCTGTTTAAAACAATTCTAATTAAAAACATCCATTCAAGATTTATAATTTAGGTTGGTTTTGGAGCTAGCTAAATTCTTTGAGTGGTATAGCATCACTGTAATTAATTGAACTAAACAATAATTGATAAATGTTTCAATTCAAACATAGTTACCTCAAAAAAATATATAAATAGATAAGTGTTTCATTTAAACTGAATTACCTTAAACAAAACCAGATCATGAGAGGATTCAAACTATTGTATACAAATATCTTTTACTTAATCCAGCACCGTGGTTATATTTTATTATACATCTAATGCGGTGAATGATATGACGAATACAAATAGTTTATAATTTAGGTAGCTAAATTTTTTGAGTGGAATAGCATCACTGTAATTAATTTAACTAAACAGTAATTGATAATCAATTAATTTCTTTAAAAAGTAAAGTACCCCCAAATGTCATTTTTGTCTTTCACCGAAATAGAAAGGACAATTATGTAATTGTACTTGAAATACAAACTTTCAATTATGTCTAAGCTTTAGCTTCCCCACCAAATGACCAAACGGGAACCTGTAACTTACAGTACACAATACCATTAACCTAAGAGATTTGGATTCCGAATTTAGATCATTTACTAATCTGATCATTTTTATGATCTTTTTAATATATGTGATTAGTGGATGATAAGGTGGTCGTGAAAACCAATAACATCTTAACTATCTATGATTCTCGATATTACTTCCCACTAGCTGTTTTTACCATTTTACCCTCGTGAGTAACATTCTTTCCTCTGTGCAGTTGTGTACAGTTGACAAGCTCAGATCCACGTGGAAATCCTTGATAAGCCTGAAGTTCGGCGGCCCCGATCTGAATAACGGCGCCGTCAAAATCCCCGTTACAGATTCCCCGTCACTGTTAACGGAGTCTGGACCAGGACCACATCGCTTCCAGTATTAGCTACTCAACAATATAGACTTGGTTGAAATGCCAAAATCAATTGCGTATTCTCTCTTTCTTTCTATTTTTTTCTCTCTCTTTCATTCTATTGAAAACTAACAAACCAGAAAATAAATTAATTAAAAACAGAAAGAAGAGAGAGAGAGAGAGTGAGAGAGAGATCAATTATGGTGAGGAAATATAGTAGAGCAGGAAGACTTGCAGAGATTGCAGTGATGGAAGTAGCTGAAGTAGTAGGCGTCAGAACACGAGCACGAGATGGAGATGACGACGGCGACGACGACGACGTCGTAGCTCCAGTAGCCATGGCAAAGAGAAGAAAACTTGACAGTGATCGACGACACGTCAAGCTGAGGAACAGAGAAATCACTCTAGAAAATTATGGCCGCTTGGATCATCATGATTGTGCTTCAACTTCCTGTTGTAGTGGATCCAGTGAGAGAATTCAGTTTGTAGATCTGGAGGAGGTGAAACTGAAATTCAATTCAATTCTCTAATGAATTTATTTACGTTTTTTTGAAACTGTTATCTTTTTTTCGGGCTTTAAATTGTATATAATTTAATTCCAAAGTTTAATTATGAATTTGAATTGAATTCAAAATCCTTGTGCAGGATACAAGTGTTGAAGTTGAAACATCGACGTATTACAGCTGCAGCAGCAGAGAAAGGTTGATATATTTACTTCGAATTAGAATATTCAGCTTACAGTAATTCTTTTGTCTCACAGTCTCTTGAAATTCGAAATTCAAAACGGAGTCAGTGATCCATTTTAAATCAAATTCTCTTCTTTAAAAATACAAATAAATACACACAGCTCTCTCAATTTTTTCTTGTTACTTCAGGAGAGAAGCGACTTCTTCGTCAAGCGAGGTTGGAGCAGAATCAGAATCAGAAGAGCTGGATTCGACGGCGAAGAAATCAGAGGCGAATTCTCTCCCTAGATCAACGGTGGAGAAAATGCCAACAGATGTTGAGATCGAACAGTTCTTCTCTAAAGCTGAGAACCAACTGCAAAAAGAATTTACTGAGAAGTAAGTACATACACACAGAATTTTTTTCTCTTCTTTTTTAGGCACATTGTCATCTACTGCAACAAACTAAATAAATTCAAATTCAGTTGTCCGTTTGGATACCGAGAAACAGTGAGAAAACATTTTTAGTTTTCTTTCTTCTTATCTTTTCCCACAATTTCAACCTTTAAAAAAAAAAGCATTTATAATCTTTTTCCTTTCCGTTTCTTTTCCTTTTCCTAGAATTCCGGCGGTCCATTGTGATGAAGATTTAAACTGTGAAATTTGTGAGTGTAGGTATAACTTCGACACAGTGAAGGACGAGCCAATGGAAGGACGCTACGAGTGGATAAGACTAAAGCCATGAAGATTGAAGAAAAGCAGCAACAATGGCTGTTTGCAGACATATATTGTTTTAGGTACTGCTAATTTATTTTTATTTTTATTTTTTTAGTGTACAGTTATGATTCGGAGAAAGCTTCTGCAAAAAAAAAAAAAAAAAAAAGGAAAAATCGTCTATCTTGAATAACGTAGTTATTTTTAGCCCCTAAAATCCGTGTCTGTTTCTCTGTTCAGGTCTCTTTTTCACTGTCTGTAATCTTACTCTTCAAGTTTTTCTTTTCTTTCTCCAATAAAATTAATTGATAAAATTAAAAGGGAAAATGAAAAGGACTTGTTGGAATTCTTTTTCGATTGAGCTGTTATTTAATTTGTTCTTTTGATATTTTTGAAATATATATATTATAAATATAAATATACGCACATACGTATGGATGGAAAATGAGGAGGGATCAGATGAGATGAGAATAATGAGATGAGAGGAGTGGACTAGTGTTGGGGGTAGGAGGGGCAGGTACACGCACCATGCCTTGTAAGTTACGGACACGTGTTTGTGGCTTGCTTAAACTTCATCTTATCACTGTTTTTGAAAGGGGAGGACTCGAATCCATAAACTTGTAGGGGTAAGTATGAGAGGTTTACGGCTGAACCAACATTATCTCATCATTTTTACATCTATTTCACCACCATTTGTTATCTTCCTTTTCTACTTTGTACCTGTTACGGGGTGAGTTCAAGTAAGCAAAATAAACGTTTATGCGTCTGATTTGATGCAAACACTACACAATAACTCTTATTGACACCCCTTTCATATTGGTAGTGAGGGGTTCGAGTCCCACCATATACATTTTATAAGTATTTGTTAGTAGTTTTTTCTCGGTTTATGGGAATAAAAATCCGTATCGCACATGTATTGTCTGATCTTGACAGGTCTCACCAGCCTACTATCATACAATTTATAATACTTTGAAAAAAAAAACCTCTTATTGACACCCCTTGATGCAAGTCAGCAAGTGAGATACAAATTATGTGATTTCTAACTTATGTTACTTATGATTTGAACCACAAAATTTAGGCTACTTAATGATCATTAATTTCGCAAATAAATATTGTAAACATTTAGAGATTTTCTTTGTACAATAAAGGATAGGATAACGTCTGTTGTCACATTATTATTATTATTATAATTATTATGGTATGAAGTTTGAGAGAGAAAGAAACATTATTGATATGAGTTTAAAATATTAAATTTTTTTCATGACCAAATTAATGAACATCTTTGATATAAAAAAAAATATTACAATGAATTCTATTGTAAGAAAAAAGCATTGTTTGTACAAAATCATATTTATTTATCATAAATATTTCAAGATTGTTCAAGGATTCCTCTGTTTGTAAGGAGTATTTTCATCTACTTTAATTAGTCGAGTAAATCACTTTGAATAAGCCATTTAATTTTCGTCTTTGTTTTGATGAAAAGGGTTTTGAATTTGAACTTTGCTAAAATTTGGTAAGTAAAATAAGAATAATGTTCTATAAAAAAAATGGAGGCCAATTTTGGTATTATAGGCATAGATATTACTTGTGATTGGTAGTTAACAAACAATACGTCTTGATCGATATTTTGATTGGTAATTAAGCAACAACAAATCTTATTTGATACGCTAATAGTATGTGTTACATCATTATCGTAACTAAAAACCTAAGTTGAGCTCATATTATTATAAATTCTTTATGGATATCCTAACAATTAAGTAACATTCAACTTTTCGTATTTAAAAAAACTTCATTTTTTTGGAGTAAAAAAATTTCGTGTTAGAAGGGAAAAAATTAATGAAGAATTTATTATTATTATTATTATTTGCCTAGAAAAATCAAACAAACGCAATAAGAAGCATCTGTTCTCCAAGGTGATAAACATCAATTAAAATTTCAGGTGCAAATAACCCATTAAAAATGAGATTCATCACTTGCCAAAAAATAAATTATACAAAAATTAATGAAGAATGGTTAGCTACTCACTTGTTTGACAGTATAGATGCACAAAAAAAAAATAGAATTTTTTTCTAAGGACGAAATATATAAATGATTCAGTTCACAATTGGGTTCTTTCTGTGTTGGTCAATGCATAAGAAAATTCTTATTTTCAAAAGTTAGAATCCTGACTATTTAAATTATTACAATGGAAAGAAGATAAATTTATTGCAAAAATCCTTGATTAGTTATAAGAAAATTAGAGAGTAAAAATTATGACAAATGACATTCTCACACAACTCAAGCAATTGTACATTTTTCTCCTCACGTCGGTAATAGGGTTAGAGTTTCACATTTGTCCGTAAAATTACAAAAATAAGTGAAGATTTCTCTCTATGGGAGTTGCATTGGCAGTGTTAAGATTTTGAAAATAAAATAAAAATAACTAAAAAATGTAACAATCATTGGAGTTCCTAGTCCTTGATATATGATATATCCTTGTAATATAAAGCTTTCTATAACTAATAAATATCAAAAATCTTGGAGTAATTACACAAACATCCCCAGATATCACGTATAACTGCATGCACATGGATTTTTTTGTTTAAAATTACATAAACTTCCCCTACCGTTAGTGTGCAACGGACCACGGTTAAAAGTTAACTGGTGGGGGGCAAAAGGTCTTTTTGTTAGTTAATAAAGAAAAAAAAAATCGTTAATTATATATATAATACATAATATAAAGCTTTCTTTAACTAATAAATATTAAAAATCTTTGTTTCAAAAAGAAAAATCTCAAAAATATTGGGCGGGAAGCTCTTTATTGAGAGTTTTGAATTGTATATTGACAACTCAACTAGCCCTTGTGACATGGCATTAATGTGGAGCCTTGAATTATGCTTATGTGGTGTCACATACTAGGTGTTAGCCAACACGTGGAACCTGTGCTTTGTTTCATAGAATCCTCTCATGATTAATAGAAGAGATATATGATATATCATGATGACTAAATAAGTATTCATTTTTCTCATGCACTCCTCTAATAACCAAGTGGAAATGAACTAGAAGAATAAAAGATATTTACATATGAAATAAACATGAGGTTCGGATATTTACTTTTATAATGAAAGATCAAGAAGAAAACTAGTCAAATGTCTTTGTATAATACATATGATGAGACTCAAACCCCCACTACTAACGTGGAAAAGAAGATGTATTACCACATATACTTAAAGGTGATGTACTTTTCGTATCTGCAAAATCAACTACCAACACTTTTTTTTTTCCACTGCTGTCGATGCCAAAACAAAAGGGAAAGGAGAACAATTTCATCATGATCAGCAATCTGATGTTAGAATATACAAGTTCTATCCGATAAATTTAGTATATAAGTAGTGACAAATTTTGCTTTTTGTTGAATGGAATTTCTACAATTCAAGGATAAACATCTTACTAGCAGAGGCTGGGGAATTGGACCAACCTTCAACTGCAGAAAGATACAATCAACAAACATTTACAAATGTAAAAAGAAGGCATCAAACAATTACAACTTTTTCTTAGACATTTTCAATAGAGGATACTGATTTTGTGGAATCCGCCTTCCCTTCAGAATAGGAGATCAAAGACTTAACAACTTGGCGAAATCTCCGTCTATAAGTGGGGAACTTTGAAACACTACGGATCATTCCAATCATCCTGTCGAAGGAAGTCGTAGTTGTTAGATTACATAGATGAATGAATGTAAACTATCTTTTCTCATGATTTTTAGAGAAGGAAACGGTGCATACATAACAGGAAATCAGTCGGATTGAAACGATAAATGAGTCACCCATTGGGTTCAAAGTTGCATTTGTCATAATATTCGAAACCTGCCAAGTGATCAATCGGGCCTAAACTAGTACCTAAAAGTGTTAAGTGATGGAAACAGTGATAAATTCAGTTGCTGAGAGAATTTGACAACATAAAATTTCCATATATTTTCAAGGATTTCTCGAGAAGCAAATGGACTTTCATTTTAAGTAAGTGTATGCAACAGGTAAATAATGAATACGAAGTTTCGTTTTGTTTAAAATTTGGATTGGGATGTAGATGGAGTTCATACCTTCTGCTGATGCCTTCGATTTGAGCAGCTCTGAGAGCATCTTCAGGCACAAAACTGCTGTTCTCCCAAGCCTTCCTTCGCTCAGCATTGCTTCCGAAAAGAACCACTTTCTTCAAATACCTTACTTCACCCTCTTCCAATTTTATGACCCTAATTTGTTCCTTTAGGACCATTAGAGGATTAAAGAACCAGTCTACCAATTTGTCCTTTGGTCTATTCAGATAGTTTACTTCAACATTATCGAGCAGCAGCAAGCCACTTGACTCAGCTTCGATGGAGTGCATTATAGTGTGCAAGAGTGAATAACAAGGCAACCCAACACTTATGATTGCTGCTTCATTGACATTCTTTGCCTTCAACCATTCATAAAGGTCAGATGATGTTATTAGATCGGCATCTAATAACTCTCTCCCCCTCGTTTCACACGACTTCATCGTATTTACCCATATCTGTTTGCATACATTTTCACTGGTTCAATCGCAATTTTGTTTAAGAAATATTGCTAATCTATGAATACAGCATGTAAAAATTCTGATAACCATTTGGACTGCCACAAGTAATCTTTGTTGACCCAATACTAGTAAGAATTCGAGGCTGATAGAATGGTGAAAGCCAACTATAATATTAAAAACAAGGTATCTTGCAGCCTCTACTGATCTACGTATCATTTCATTATGCCCCTATTACAGATAGATATGCACGTTTGAGTCACGGGACATGAACATACCTGTACCATTTTCACTTCTTGTATTGCCTCCCTGACTGATCTTGACTGAGCTAAGCTTGGCATTAGCATTGCAGGTGCTTCTGTAGAAACAGAATTGAATTTGCCTCCAACCACACGATTTTCTCCAACAGACAATTCAGAAGACTGAGATGCCTTTTTCTTTCTATAACGGGGCCTGGCTGTGGGAAATGTACTTCAAACAATTATAAACTGAAAATTACGATGAAAAAAAAAAGTCTTGCAATATCAGATAAAGGGTTAAAAATCCATATGCTTTCGAATAATTAGGCAAAATAATTACTTTGGAAGGATAGTCCCATCCCTGAGATAGAGCCAATCATTTGTATACTCATCAAACTCTGCAACCATTGCAATTACATAAGCCATGCCTCTTCGAAAAGATCTTTCCTGCATCATAAAAATACGATAGTGTGAGCTTAGTTATAGTAACTATAGGACTATAGTGTGTACTTTAAGTATGAGCAAAACCTGATATACTATAACCGATCCATACAGTCCAATAAAGACACTCGAGACAATAGCCACTATGACGCTCCCAATAACAATAATTGGCCAAAAAAGGATTGCCAAACCAGCAATAGGAATGCAAGCTGTTTCTAGAAATGGCCCCTCGCGGCTGATGAGATCGTGCAGTAGTCGAAACCAACCTTTGAACAACATATACGGACTCTTGGCTATAGCTATAATAGTGTACAGAGGAATATCCACGACTAGCCCCATGACCCCAACAATGATACATCCAGGAACATGAACAAACCTACATGAGACAAAGGGACGATTTTTCACAGACTGACCAAGAAGTTTGATAAATGAACAGCATTCAGCGTTGCATTGTGCAACATAATTTCAGCTTTGCCCTCTATTCGATTGCCTAGAGAAATCAAAGTAGCGTAAAAGATTTCTAACCTCATCTTCTATGTTGTTGTGTTTTTGCAGAAAAGGTAAAGCTAAGCTCAACATATTTATGCAACCCAATGGAATATCATGTAACATATATAATGTCATTCTTTACCAGAAATTACCAATTGCGCAATAATTATAATTGATCAACACTGATAATGATACCAGTACCTAAGAGTTTGAAGCTCCTTCGAATATGGGGATTCGCGCAACTCCTTCAAGTAGATTGGAAATGAATGAAGACACATATCTGCAAAATCTGTGACCATTGTACAGCTGCCTTTAATAGTTCCCCAAGTTCCATCCTAATTGTTCAATGCAAGTTAACATATATAATAAATCAAGACCAAGAACAACAATCGGCGACTTGGGGTTATAGTTAAAGTAAACAAAACAGAGAATTCATAACAAGTGAAAGCAAAATTACCACTATACAGTGGTAGAATTTCTTGGATTCATCGTCATGTCTAAAGGCCTCAAAAGCTGAAACCCAGGGAGCGAAGAAGCCGTAGCCTACCCCCACAAGAACACTCCCAGCTATGCTTAGACCCAACCATATACCAAATAAAGCAGGCAAAGCAAACAAAATTGCAACTTTAAGTGGGGTATCAAATCTATTAGTCCTGCAATTATAAAAATAAATAAATAAATAAATAAAACCCAGATGAAATCTAATTTCATTTAATCAAATTCACAACAAATAAGTGATATGAAGAGTAAACAAAGAGATGTTTTTGTACTTGACAAGGGTGTAGACTGTCCAGTAAACATGAGAAGGAAACATCCCAAGAATCACCCCAGAATTCCCTATAATCAGTATTAGACCAGCTATAGGACCCACAAGTATACCTGCAATAACATTCAATGTAAAAAATCTCAAAAATCCCATCTTGGGAATTTTTTTCCATGTAATTTACTAAACCTCAAGAAATATACTTTTACAAGAATCAATAAAACAGAAACAAAATAGATAATATATAACATGGAAACAGAAGAAGAAAAAGAAAGAACCTTTGAGAGCACCAAGTAAGAAAGCTGAACAGAAGGCAAAAACCACATAAATGGCTTTCAACCAACCTTGCAGATTCATATTGTTTGACATGTTGTCTTCAACACCAGAATATCATAAAGAAGAAGAAAACAAATTGCAACTGAAAATTTAATTCTTTTTACAACTTCTTCAAACGACTTTAAGCATGACAAGAAACAGAAACCAAACCCCACAAGAAAAATAATAATATAAATATATTATAAAAATGAAGTCACGATAATACGACACACAGGAAGGGGAGAGGGGGAGAGAGAGAGAGAGAGAAGAGGAGAGAGAAACGTGTAGTGCAAGAAGATGACAGAAAAGAAGAACAGAGACTCGAAACCCAATAAAAAAATTGAAAATGGAATCGAAAGCAATCACCAACAGGGTACAGGATCCAGGAACCCTTTTCAAAAAAGAACAGAAGAAAAAAAAAAAAAGGGTCCAGGATCCAGGATGCTAGGAGCAAGGAAGCCTATAACAAGAAATATTCAAAGAAATTACTCCAGAGTGTTCCATCACTTATAATTGACGTAGACACACCCATTTTGGCCCCCCAATGATCATCTTGATTCAACTGACTGTCGTTCAAACCTGTGTGGAATTTAGTATGCACCCAGTTGCAGAGAATTACTTTTTGTGGTATGAGGATATGTGTATTGATGTTGCATTAGTCTATTCTATGGTATTAAACACAAAGAATCCAAATTATATAAACAAAATTAAATTTTAATAGTATCTTTATGAATTTGAATCGAATACATCTATATTTTTATAGAATCAATATAAATTTGAATTGATTATACTCGGACTTTTAAAATCTTTAAAATTTTAATTAATTCTAGATTAAATGCACACTCTCTAATTTAAACAGTGTGCATTTATATACGAGATAAAGTAAATATTCGAATTTCGTATATAATGCTTATTCTGATTGGTTCTAACATACCTCTAAATCTAATCTATTAAGTGTCTTATTTCAAAAAAAAAAATTGTTCATTCATTTCTTTAATGTTTTTCTTAAAATATTATAATAATTTAAAATTTTATAAAAAAAATGAGACATACTCGAACCTATAACTATAACCAGATATGAGAGATTTTACATCCGAATTAACCTCGTCCTGTCAATTCATTAATGTTTTACTTTTCAGTTTTGATGCAAACCGGTGGCTTTTTTTGTTTGGATTTTTGGGATTTGATACTTGGTAGACCAGGTCAAACGTTTGTGTCATCCATAAGTTCATTCAAACATCCCAACTGTTTTATATGTTTTTTCAATGAAATTTATTGATTAACCTCTAAAATTCTCAATTATATGGTGTTGCTTAATTTGATTATGTTTTTTTTATAATCTTTTTATAGTAAATAAAGAGATGGGACTTTTTTGTAAGTTGGAAATGTTTTTAAGAAATAAAGGTTTGACTGACCTGCTAATGGATACTTATTAATAAATATAAAAGTGATGTCTTTGTTTTACTGTCCTCGAATAATTCTTATCTTTTCGTATGATTTAATTAAATTTTAAAGTACATAAGCACTGGCACATGCGAGGGCCATGGGCCATAATGGCTCATCAAAACTTTTGAAATATAGTAATATATATTATTTTTATTCCTTTTTAAAGTTTAAATTTAAGGTAATACTTAGACATGACGTCGGTTCCGGTTCCGGTTTCGAACCGGAACCGGCCCTTTTTTTTTTAATCATATTTCATAAAAAAATTAATCATGTATAAATGTAATTGGTAAATATATTTTATTGGGTCACCCGTAAAATAAAATTAAATAAATAAATAACAAATTAAAAAATAAAATAAAATAAAAATTGGAAACTTGGAGACTTGGAGACTTGGAGAATTGAAAGTTTAGAGAGAATTGAGAATTGAGAATTAGAGAGAATTGAGGAAATTGGGATGAGGAAAAATGAATGGAGGGGTAGGTATTATAGAAAGAAAAAAAAAGTAAAGAAGTGAACCGTTGGAGGCCCAACGGTCTGTTGACGTCAGCAGACCGTTGGGCCCAATTGTCGCCTGACGTCAGCCGACAGTTGGGCATCCAACGGTTCGGTTTAAAAAAAATTAAAATAAAAAGGAGGAACCGGCAGGTTCGAACCGAAACCGAAACCGAACCGTCGATTCTGGTCCGGTTCGAACCGGCCGATTCTTCGCTAAAACGAACCGGAACCGGGACCGGCCAGATCGGTTCCAGGTCCGGTTCTGGAACCAGAACCGGTTTTTCCAGTTTCGGATCCGGTTTTCTGACGCCGATTCGGGTTCGGTTCGGTTAGTCGGTTCGAACCGAACCGAACCTGGCGTCATGTCTAGTAATACTACACATCTTATTTAAAATCCCATATTTTTCATCTCGACACATAAAAATATCATTAATGTGTATCCACTCACGGTTTGACACTGTACATACCATAAGTGTTGAGATGAAAAATATAGGATTTCAGATGTGATGTTTATCATTATTCTTAAATTTATCTTAATTGATGTCTTCAAAACAATTTTCTTTACTATTGTGTATAATCACCAAGATATTAAATTATTAATAAAATGAGTAAGTTTGGATGTAATCTTGTTTAATATAAGTCTGCATTTGTGGTGGAGATTTGAGATCGGTTGGATTAGAGTTCTTGATTCAACATATAATATTTGATATCGGCATGGTCTAAGTGTCATGTTTAATAATAAATAAATGTAATAAGTTGGTTATTCTTGAAAAAGATGGATGATGATTTGGGACTTTTGAGAATTGTGACAAATCAAAATCAGGAGGTGATCACTGAAGGGTCACCAGGTTTTAGGTTCTTATAGTGGTCATGAGTCCTGACTGACAATAAATTAGCGTTTTGTTTGGGCTCAAGAACAAACCATATCTAGAGGGAATATGAATTATGAAACTCCAATTTTAAAAGAATGAGAAATAAGAGCAACCCAATTTGTGGAGGCAGCTGCTGAGTTGTCAAATGGGGACATTTTGATTGGAATTTGTTTCAATGAGGGACAAAATCTTCATTGCAGTGCACCTTGACATCGAAAATAAGACATGGCACATGTGATAGACAAATCTTATGTGGTAGCTAAGAGAAAAACTTAGATGCACCTGGTGCATCAATCAATCAATCATAGCTACTGATTGGTAGGGGTGGGCGTTTAATGGATCGGTTCACTTTTGAAGTGAACCGATAAAAAACCGATAATGATCGGTTTTTAAAAAAGTGAACCGATCCGATCAACTTAACAATTATGAACCGATCAAAAACCGATTAAATTTGACCGGTTCGGTTTTTTCGGTTTCGGACCAATTGGATCATATTTTTGGGTTTTAATTATTACACATATTTTCATATTTTAATATTTTTGGGCCTTGGACCAAATTAAATTATGGGTTTGAACAAATTGAAAATACTAGTTTAAAATAATATTCATAAAAAAAAAACTAAGAAAAAAATATGATGTGACACACTTTCATAGTTTTATAGTTTCATGGACTATTAAACATTAAAACTAAGGTTTTTTTTTATATATTGGATCTCGGTTCGGTTTTCCGGTTTGGGATAACGAACCTGGAAAAAAAACTGATCCAATCGGTTTTCAAAAAAATGAACCGAACCGAACCGGTCAACATAAGAAAACCGAAAAAAAACCTATTGGATCGGTTCGGTTCATCGGTTCGGTTCGATTTATTGGTTTTTTGTCCACCCCTACTGATTGGTGCACCGGACCACTCATAACGAGGTATGTAACAATTATTATTTTTTAAAAATATTTAAAAAATATTGAAAGGAGAGAGAAAGCTGTTTAAATATTATATTTAGTTTAAAAGTTTATACATATCAACTTTTTAGTCAGCCCTGTGCAACACTCAACTGCTACACCGGGTGCACCCAAAATTTTCTCGTAACCAAATATCTTATTTTCCGTGGTCAAGTATACCATTCACGGGTGCACCCTTTTTTTTCTTGATTAGGATGGGTTAAATACTCGCACTCCAAAATTTTGGAATTCCATCATCAAATAACTTTACTATTTTAGCTCATTTACACTTTTGCCTTTTTTTGTTCATACTCTTTATATGTCCCACTTACAAATAAATATGAATAATGTTAGGTTTTCTAAAATATTTATCCAAAATCATGCCTAAATGATGTGACACGTGAATACATGAATTGTCAAGATCTTATAAATCATAAACTCATGTTGGGAGTTATGTAATCTTGACAACTCATATATCATATCATTTGAATATGATTTTAGACAGCCTAACAAGTATTACTCATTGCATATCCAGGAAACACAAGAACATCTACGGGTAGTTGAAAAGAATGAGAATGATTAATTTTGATTCTAAAAAAAAGGAAAGAGAATAATTAATTCAAGGGTAATAATCATATTATCCCCTAGTAGTTTACTCTATTCTTCACTTTTCCCCATTTAGTTTTAGCATTCTCCATTTTCTTTCCTCCCATGCAAAAAAAGCAACCCAATCTCACCATATAAATACTAGGTTGGGGTAGACATGGCGCTGGTTCGGTTCGAATCGAAGAACCGATCCTGTAAAACCGGGACCGGAACTGAATCGGGAACCGGCCACATGGCGGTTTAGGTTCGGTTATAACAAGTAGTTCCATCATATGTATAGATATATATATATATATATATATATATATACAATTTTTCTATTGTCAGTTCGAACTGACAAAAGATTTATCAGTTCCTTGCATGTAAGCCACTCATTTTACATACTTTGACTTGGTGTGTATGAACTTGTCAAAACTCTTTCATAAATGAGTGACTCACATTCAATGTCCTGATAAATTTTATGTCAGGTGGAACTGACAGTAGAAAGACTATATATATATTTAAATGGAAATTGGAAAAGAAAAAAAAACAGAACGAGAACCGACTTCATGTCCGGGGGGGAGGGGGGGTAAACTAAATGGGAGAAAATGATTATTTTCCCATGATTCAATGAACAATGTGATGGGCTTTTATTAGATTTGGGCCGATTATTGATACTTCTCATTGGGCCCAAGGTGAGGGATAAAAGCGTAAATAATGTATAATGGACAAAGACTTTGGGCGTTTTTATTAATGTGGGCCGATTATCACGAACTCTCATTGGGACCAAATTCGATGGGCGCTCTTCTGTTCAAGTAAATAAATGTATATTGTCTTGAAGTTCAACTAAGACTTTGCTTCGTAGTTCGTACGATTCTAACGAGAGCTTAATTATAGATTTTTTAACCCAATAATAAGTGGACAAACTTGACTTGTTCAATGGACAAAGACACAGACATACATTGAAATGTTTGTCTTTAACTGGTAAAAAAAAAAAAAAACTACGATTTAGATCATCTTTATATGATTATTCTCATATAGAACTGGGTAACATTCCAAGTGTCGTTGAAGAATGTTATCGGTGACTTGAAAATTGAAATCCAACCCTCGGAGAACGGTCTCCGTAACTGTGGATTAAAATAGACGGTTAAGATGATCAACCGTGCGTGTGTATTCTTTAATGTCTAAGCCAGTATCAATACATATATAAGTAATGAAGTATGGTAATTATAAAATGGCTTTTTACCGAAAGAGAAACGTTACCTGATTTACCTTGCTTAGATTTTGAGTCATCCATCCACAATTACAGGGGTCGGATTCCCCCTTTCCCCAAGTTTACTTAGGCTCCCTTTGACTCCTGCCTTATCGAAATCGTAAGGGATGTCACGCTAGACATGACGCCGGTTCCGTTTCCGGTCCGGTTCCGGTTTCTCCGGTTCCGATCCGGTTCCACCGGTTCCAAACCGGGCCCCCCCCTTTTTTTTTTTATTTTTTTTCTTTTCTAATCATATTTCATAAAAAAAATTAGTCATGTAAAAATGTAATTGGTAAATGTATTTTATTAGGTCACCCGTAAAATAAAGTTAAATAAATAAATGACAAATTAAAAAACAAAAAAACAAAAAAAACAAAAATTGGCCTTGCACTTAATTTTTATCACAATTAAGTTGCATACGTATCTTCTTAAGGGTTTAGAAGAATCAAAGGCCACATAGTTCTCTTACCTTTTATTGTAGATTTGGACTTTGGAGTTTGGAGATGTGGATTTGGCGTGGAGTCGTGGACTAATCGTTGCCATGATCATCCGTTCGACTTTCAGCCGGTTGATCATCTTTAAAGAAATCGTATGGTTCCTCTTGATCGATTTCTTGTTGTCTATATTGAACCTTTGTCCAATCTTCAACACAAGCTTGTATCTGAAGTGATTTCGGACTCATAAGGGAACGTTTTGGGTCTAAAATATTCCCACCGGCACTGAACTGTTGTTTTACCGCCACCGTAGAAACTGGTGTTGAAAGGATTTGTTTGGCTATCATAGCCAAGATTGGAAAGTACCTTTCATGCTCTTTCCACCAGTATAGGATATCAAATTTTTTATCTTCGGTGTCTTCTATGAACCCAAAAGAGGTACTCAGATAAGATTCAAGCTCGGAATATGTGGTGGAGCTTTATAGAAAAGAAAATTTTAATTTTTTTTTAAAGAAGAACCGGGCGGTTCGAATCGGAACCGAACCGTCGGTTCTGGTCCGGTTCGAACCGCCCGGTTCTTCGCTGAGGCGAACCGGAACCGGAACCGGACCGGACCGGTTTCGGTTCCGATTTTCTGACTCCGGTTCCGGTTCGGTTCTCTGGTTCGAACCGAACCGGCGTTATGTCTATGTCACGCGTCGCATTTTGATTGAATTCTTAAAGTGATTTTAATCGTTCACAAAAGATAGATATATATATATATATATATATATATGCGGTCATAATATCTACTTCTATATTAGACGTCCAGGGATTTTTTTAAGAATAAAAAACTATTTTAGTTGCGGATAAAATTATGTTCATTCAACCTTGTAATATTCCGGATTCGAATTCTAGTAAGAAAAAAATCATAAGAAAATTAATACTAAAATGAAAGTGGAATCCTGTGTCTATTGTTAATTGCTATCTCTCATTTAGGATTTTTTTGGGTTGACAATCTCTGTTAATTTGGGACCGAGTATTTTTTCTAAAAAAGTATTTGTGATCGGTAGGATTCGAACAGTTAACCTGTGAGTCATTTACCGAGCCCTAAGCTCGACCATACGGCGACTGAGCTGCGCCCTGCTGGCCTCATTTAGGATTCAATTTTCTGTCTCGTGTAGACAGAAAACACGACTCACAGAGTCACAGCTTTTAATTTCATGATAGTTTCCATTACATTGTTCGGTTTATGGTAAAAAACCTGAAAGAACCCAATTTTTTTTTTATAAAAAAAATGGATCTGGAAGTCAAGCAGGAAGTCGCAGAAGAACAGCCCAACACGGCGTCGTATCCTGAACAACAGGTCTCCGAACCTGGAAGAGACCGAGAAGTGACTCTGGCGGAGCTGTCCACTTTTCCGGCATCCAAGCCCAAACGCAGACGCAGGCGAAACTACTCCAAGGTCTGTTTTTTTTTTATGCGAAATGAAAACTAATATCTTATTTTCATGTTTTGTTTTTTTTCCTATTTGTAGGGTTCGCAGACATTTTTATGTGTTTTTAATAATAGCAGAATTGTAGTTTTTTTTTGGTCAATTGTGTAATGTTTTACTTGAATGGTGAAAATATTATGAAAACTCAATCGTTAATCAAATCCGAGACGTTGAAACAGATCCTTAATGACTCGCGTACCTATTCTCTCTCCGGGAATGAGCAGGAACATCAAAATGTTCAGGACGAACAAGTGAATGCTACGAATAATAGAGAAAAGATAATTTTGAAGATCAGGAAGAGTCAATCTGAGAGCACACCAAAGCTTGTAAGAGTTGCCCTGTTGCTTGTTTCTCGATTTAAATTGATTCCATATTTGTTCGTAAATGCTTAAAATTCACGGTGTTGGATTTTTCGTGGAATAGTTTTGTTACAATTGTATAATGTAATTGCATTGTTCGTATATTATTATTCTTTCTGCTGCATTGATGAGAAATTTTATGAATTTGAACAGGCCTTATCTACTTCTGGAGAAAAGAGCAAAAGGTAAGATGTTTAATGTATTATTTCTGTCGTCACTTTTGGATACGTCTAGATTCAATTTTGTGATGATAATGACTTTGTTTTGCTTGAAGCTGTAAGAAAAATAAGCCTGCAATTGACGGGAAATGTTCTCCTGAGGAAGTCGATTCACCTGCTATGATTAGAGCAAAAGAGGTTCAGTCAAATCTAGATCCCATGTTACCTAATTTTGCCAAACCTATGGTCAGATCACATGTTGCTAGCTGTTTTTGGATGGTAAGATCTATTGCCTCTATTAGATGTAAAAATTGAATTAGGGTAACGGCATTGTTAGAGGAACCAGAGCTTTATGTAAGTTATGAATTTTTCGTTTTGATAGGGGCTTCCTGGACAATTTTGTAAGTCACACTTACCAAATAAGGATGCCACTGTTACTTTGGAAGATGAATGTGGGGAGCAATATGAGGCAAAATACTTTGCTGAAAAGACTGGATTGAGTGCTGGTTGGAGACAGTTTTCCACTGCGCACAATTTGCTTGAGGGAGATGTTTTGGTCTTCCAGTTAGTTGGACCTCTAAAATTCAAGGTGCTTGCTTAAATTATCTATCTTATGTTTATGCTGGTCTTTCTTCAAGCTCTTTGGATGTTTACACAAACACACACATTTGTTTATTATAAAATTATAAAATTTGTTATTATCCATATATGCCTTTTACATTTAGATGTAGGAATTATAAAAGTAGATTACATCCCATATTGATGTAGGACGAACAATAGAAATAGGGAGTAGGGACTAGATAGAGAGTTTAGAGGAAATAGAGAGAATTAGGTTTGGAAACAGAGAATGAACAGAAAGGGGTGGAAAACACAGTATTTATTCAATTCATTCTAGGTGTATTCAAGTCTGATTTCAAAAGGCTCTGAAGGAGCCTTTTATAGTTGAGAACATGAAAGAGATAAACTTTTAAACTCCTGGTAATGATAAAACACAATAACTCCCAAACCTAAACTAATCTCTTAAGGAGATAATTATTGATAACTGATAATATCAAGATAAACAACTAATAGCACTTTGTTTGTTCCCCATCACGCTGGTTCTGAAAAAGAGAGATGTTATTTCATTCCATATGTAATTTAAATATTTTACTTCGTTGGAAATAATACATACTTTCTTTTAGAGTGTGGGTGTATTGCATATTTACCAGCACTATGTACACAGCTGATATCCTCATGGACACATGTATTTGTCTCTCACCGTACAAGATCCTAAAAGAGCAGTGGACGCATTAAAAGCCATTGATGGTCATATGAGCCTTTTGTGATTGTTATAGCTAGCTGGAGATGGGTTAAAAGTTTGATAAGTGAGGACGTAAACCATTGAGCATATTGCTTTATAGATTATAGGCATGCTTTTGAGAAATTTTGAACTGTAAAATTTCCCACTGTCTGGGATAAACTAATGTGAGGAGATAAATATTTTGATATGATCTGAAGCCAGATTCACTTATTTTGGGTTAGCGATGCCTGATTACTTAATGTTTGGTAGATCAAGCAGGACTATTCTTTTATTTTATGTAATTGAACTCTAGTTTAGAAACAATATTGTGAGTTTTGGGGGTGTGCTAGTGGAGGCAATGTTTAAGAAGATTAATTTATTTAAATTTTATTAAAATTTAAAGATATATTGAAATATTTTATTTTCATATATAATAATATAAATTATGCTTAAGAGGACTTCAATTTAGTTGAAGCTGAGGGGTGAGTTCATCCATTTAAATCAAAATAGGTCCTTCACTAGAGTAGGGGGCTTTGGACCCACCTTGTTAAGGTTAATCTTTTGCTTACTAATCATAATCCTACTCCAACAACCTTTATGTTCCTTCTTAAGCCTAGAAATAAAATATTGACATAAAGATTAAAGCCAAGTTTTCTTTTGTCTGAAGGCATACAAATGTGCTGCATTACCTATTCTTAAGTCCATCTTCTAATTTCTCTGTAGTTATTTGAAACATAAGAGTCTCACATGCTTCATGTCTTAGAGGGAATAAATTCTAGACTACTGGAAACTCCTTGGCATACCACTTTTGATGGTTTCACATAGTTGTTTTCACTATCTGTCACTAATCCTCTGTGCATGTTAGAGCCTGAAGTTGACCTTCCACATTGAACTTTTCATGGAAAATTTCTGCAACAAAGCAAAAATAAATGTGCACCAAGAAAACATAGCTGCTCAGTTTTATTTATATGTTTGCCGAAGAAAACAATAACACTGAATGTGTACAGCAGAATTCTGTGCTGACCATGCACACCAGTTTTGGTGGAGAAACACATTTACAAGGCTATCAAAGACCAGTAATCCATTATAGCCCTCATTATTTTTCAAGTGCTTATCCCATTTAGGTAACCAATATGCTCGCTTTCTGATCAAGAGAAAACATCAAGATAGATTCAATAGCCATGGTATCTATGAGTGTTGTATTCACAATGAGAACTTCACAAGCACATTGATGGTTTTGGGTCATCCATACATGAGATGTAGACAATTTTCTGCTAAAGCATCCATCATGGTCCATCGATTGGTGTAGGAAAGCAGAAAGGGAGGGCTTGTCGTGCTCTAATTTGATGAAATGTTTTTATTATTTTATATGATAATCAACATTTGTGATTTATATTAATTTTTGCTTCCTATAATGCTTATGTACATTGCTCTTGTAGGTGTACATAATAAAGGCAAATGATCTTACTGAACTGGATGGTGCTCTTGGCCTCCTGAATTTGGATTCTCATACAAAACAAAATGGCGCAGGCAAGTTGATCAATAGTTTTCTATGGAATCTTTTATTTGTGCTTCATTGCCTGAAGGTCTATTGTTAGCATACTAACGTTTCTGTTGTTGCTTTTGGATGTTTATGCCAGTAGCTTCAGAAGAGAATAATGAAGAAATGGGTATACCTACTCAAAATACAAAGAGGAAACGCCATAAATCTCTCCCATTAGCAGTTGTCCAAAAGAGGAATAAAAGGTCTGGTCAGCCAAGATCAGCTTCTAACCTTGGACAACCAGCAGAGCAATCTGAAAATGATAGCGAAGAGGTTGGTTCAGAAGTTTTAGAAGGTTACAAGTTATCTGCACCTGTTGTTCAATTTAAGGATGTCACAAGTTTAGACAACTTCAACATTCTGGTAGATGGAATGGTGATAGATTCTGAGCTCCCAGAAAATATGCGGATAAAATACTACAACCTTTGCTGTAGTCAGAATGCATTCCTTCATGAAAATATTATCCAGGGCATCAATTTTAAGTTGATTGTCGGAACTATTTCTGAAACTGTTAACATCGCCGATGCCTTGAGAAATTGCAATCTCAGTACCTCTCGTGATGAATTTTCTACATGGGACAAGAGTTTGAAAGCCTTTGAGCTTCTGGGCATGAATGTCGGATTCTTACGTGCCCGGCTATACCGGCTTTTGAAGCTCGCATTTGAATCGGAAGGTGCTACAGAGATAAGGAGGTACATAGAAGCTAAAGCTCAAAAGGCTCAAGCAGAAGAAGAGATAAGAAGCATCCAAACAAGGCTTATGGAATTGAAAGGGGACTGTGTAAGGTTCAGTGCTGAAGTCGAGAGTCTGAAGTCAAAAACCGAGGGCTACAACCGCAAGTTCAAGGAAGAGGTTAATACTCCATGGTGACTTACTCTTGTTATGTGCCAGTAGTTGATTTCTTTTTATACTCACCTATCGCTTTTTGCTTTTTGCTCTTTGCTTTTTGCTTGATGTGTCCATGGTTTCCTGTAACTTCAAACCAGGATTTGTAGGTAGTTGTAGCATTGTAGTATTTTGCAAATCATAGCCATGTCGAAAAGCATTCAAGGATTTGTAATATATACTTTTGTATTCCGTTATTTCCGTCTATTTTTCAAGTCCCTTTTTTTTTTTTTTTTTCCTCATTGATCTTGAACTGGGGGGATTCAAGAACAGACCTTGTTGTCCAAGGAAGAGAATGCTCTCTCCTCCCAAGGTTCCATATTTCAAGATGGCCTGAGATGAAATTTTTTGCAGCAATACAGACTTCTTTTGGTGAGTTACAATACATAAATATATATATATATATATATATATATATATATATATAATCAATGGCACATAATTTTAAACTGGATGGAATCTCAATGAGTTTGGAAGTTTGAAAATTAGCTAAAAATCAGAGTGTGTGGCTAGTTTAGTAATTTCATCTCCATCATCAATGAACATGATATATATATATATATATATATATATATATATATATATATGTAGGGTGCTGTCTGCTGGTAGATTCATGATTGTAAACTACAATGACTTGGGTCTAAATTCTTGTTACACTACTGAATTTTCCTGTAGTATATTGACCATCAACACATCACCAAGTAAATTTAATATGAAGAAAACAAGAGTAGAAACAAAAAATGACTTAAAAATTGATTCTGATAATTGTAACTTGGCTTGAAAATTTAGGAATTGAAAATGAGAAGTTGGTGTTGGAAGTATTAGTGTAATTAACAAATATCAATGAGGGATCAATTAGTTTTATTAGTCCACTAGTGGACTTGTGCTTCTCTCTGTCTCTTTCCAATAGATAAAATACTCCATAGATAGATCCAAGTCAAAGAGAAAATTACAAGAGTAGAGTCAAGTGAGATCAAACAGGAATACAGATTAAATCAATCGGTGCCCAGCATGATACAGAGAAGTTCTTCAACTGAAAACATTTTGTACAAACACAGCCAAAAGCACCAACTTCTAAAGAGATCAAGAGAAGTACCAATAGTGAAAAGTCTAGAACAGAAAAGAGAAAAGAAAAAAAAAGTGAATCCAAGTTAAATCCAACCACCACCCACTAACAGAAACTAATTAAAACTTCTAAATTTATCTAAACCCTCCACTAACAGTAGAAGAAAATCACCCTCATCTTCCTGAAAAAAAAAATTAAAAAAATTTGCCCCCACATCTCTACAACCTTCTGCAACAAATGTACTATGTCTCAATCTTCAACTTGACCCTCCTCCTTCACTCAAAAACTCCTGCTGCAACACCACACACAAGAGCCAATAAATCAGTGAAAATAACTTAGACATTATAACAAAATCTTTTCTTTCTTTATTTATGTTCTCACTTCTCACACTTCACTCACTCACTGACTCACCTGTGAAGTTTTGCTATGATGGTCCTGTTCTTGTTGAGCAAAAATAGACCTTGTAGTCTTATCACCAACTCTGTCCACCACAGACCCAATATCAGTAGTAGTAGTAGTCTTATCAGCTTTCTTGGACCCAATGTGGGTTCTTTTGCGACCACCCAAAAGACCTCTCCACCTTGTAGTAGTAGTAGAAGAAGAACCCTTTGGAGGCCTCATGGAATTAGAGACTTGATCATGATCATCATCAACAAGAAGCTCTTCTCTAAGAGTCCTCTGCATTTGACTGTTACAGCTTTCTTTAAATGGCAAAAGCTTACCTTTAAAGAAGAGCTCATCAGCACTCATCATTGAGTAGTTAGTCACTGAAAATTCAAAGTCAGAGGACACAGGAGGAGCCTCTCTTGAGGTGATGATCCTTTCTTGCTTGATCATCTGTTGGGTCTCAGCAAAATCATTTGAGAAGGAGATTCTTGGGCTCATTGGAGTGCAATGAGTACCTTTGTTGTGCTCATTGGAGTTGTACATGTCTAAACATGCCATGAAGAGATTTCAAAACAACATATGGAAACTAAAAGAGAAAGAAAGAAAGAAAGAAATGAAAACCCTAATAAATTCTACTAGGGGACCCTCCTTCACTATTTCAACTTACCAAGTAGCTAGATATTTGTACTTATATCTCTATCTAAGAGAGATATTGATGTATGTGTAATATGTAATGTGTCCTTTGGATTCATGCATGTATGTATGACCATGATGGGATGTTTTGTCATGACATGGTAATGAATGGCATTTAATGATGACCAACTTTGAACAAACAGTAATCAAGGTTAATAGAAAGAAACGAGGTTGGTCGGTAATAAAACTCTCACACCTATACGACAATAGGTTAGAGTCTTTAATTATATTGTTAGTTTGAGACTTTAACCGTGTGAGTAAATCCCTCTCTTGAATAAGAGTTATATTTTAAATCATACTTATATAAAGTCTAATTTAATAAGTCCCGATAACCCTTTTAAAACATTTTGAATGGACAATAACTCAATTTTTTTTACTAGTGATTTTTTACTAGTGCTTTCCTTGGACTCAAGTGAAGTTACCAAGAAACTCTCTTCTTTTTCTTTTCAACTTTACATTGATATAATAATAAACAAGTTTACTCTTTTCTCTAGAAACAAACAATCCCATTTATGCTTTCATGTTTCTCAAATGGTTGGAAAACTTCTACGAACTACGAAGATTCCAAGAAGTTATCATTCGTCAATGCCTTTTATTTTCTGGACAAAAAAAATTAAATTTTTAATTAATCATGTCAGTGTGAATTTATTGGTCTCCCACTCTGGTAAGATTTTTTTTTTTAAAATAAAATAAAATATTAATAAATATATAATTTTCAGACAATATGGCTAGAGTAGAATCCAGAAACAAGATTCCATGCAGACATGATGATAAACATGCAACAATACATCCAACGGCTAAATAATCACATAGTACCATCAAACTACAGCACATTTTTCACCATTTTGGTGCAACACTGAATCACTCTTTTACAATAATAGAAATCAGCAGTGGTGATTTTTCAAATGCATGTATGTCTATGTTCATTATATATATATATATATATATATAAAAAATTATCATCTTTCATCTGTATCAAAGATTTGAAACAAAAAATGGTGAAAAACTTCTTAAATGTGGGGCCAAGTTAAATTAACATGATGATGATGATCCTCATAAATGATGAACAGCTGTGATTGAAATTTGAAAAATTGGAAAAGATCAATAAGAGATATGCATGGGGTTGATGAATTTCCTAAAATATTATATCACTTCAGTGATCGGATTTTAGTAAGCAGATGTATACCGGAAGATCTGAAAGAAGCTGGCAAAGAAAGCTAATAAAGGGAGTGAATCCGTGAGTGATATAATCAGAGGATGGATCGGTATTGTATTAATGGGGTTATAAAGAAACAAAGAAAATTAAATGGTATTAATGGGGATTGAACAAAAATTAAAGTTTTTTTTTTTTTTAAAATAAAAAATGAAAGGACAGAGTGGCAGAGTCCAGAGAGATGGAGGGTGGCATGCATTGCATTTTGTGTTGACTGACCTTTGACTTGCAAGTAATTTTACCAGTGAATGAGCTGGCGATACCGACGGATCAAATGGACCACGTGACCCAGGGTTGCTTTTTTTTTTTTTTTTTATATATATATTATTAAAATAAATAAATAATTTTTTTTGATATATATATTGCAAAAAATTTCTGATTTTTTCTGTAATATTCATGACCTAAATATATACAAATCTAAATCTAACCTATTTTTAAATTTACTGTATATTGATTCTCAACTATTACCAATTTTTGTTAAAAATAATTTTAAAATTTATTAAAATTACCCACTTTTGAAATTTAATAAATATATTGGTCTGACATGTGATTTGTTCGTACATAATCAAATATCATAGTTTCATCTTTTTTTAAAATTGTAAGGGACGATAGGACTTGAGTTTAGAATTTAAATTCATAAAGTAGGTTTTTTGAATTATCGAAAAATAATAGTAATATGCTATTGTTAACCGATCTTATATTTTGACCATGATTTTTCTTTGAAAGTATTTTGACCATAAATTAGGTCATAGAGTTGCGTATATTTAAAGAATGTTTAAGAAAAAATAAAAAGGAACCTCATAGAATTTGGTAAATTTATCGTCTCATGAAAATCCCTTTTGGAATTTGTCAATCAAAACCCTTTTTTTAGAACAGAACTTTATAATAGATTTTGCTGTACTTATCATATTTTGATTGGCAGAAAACTTTTTCAAATAAAAAAAAAATCAGGAATGAGGATGGGGCCATTGACTGGGAGGAGGGCTTTAATTAAAGAAGGATTAGATAGTGATAGTATGTCCTAAACTAAGGACACAAACAAGTAAGAAGTGGGTCAAAATAGTAATTGAGAAAAGAGGCAGAGAAAAAAGGTGTTCTATTTGCCATTGTTAATATGCAATTGCTTGCTTTGCGCTCGAATTATTGATAATTTTAAAACTACTTACTCTCAAAATTTTTACTTTTATTGTCAACATTTGCTACTATGTTCACAAAAATGACCCTACATTATAAATGTAATGACCGAGTTACCCATACGGTAATTTTTAACTGCCTACCATGCTAAAAGCCTAAAACTTGAGTATCCATCTCCCTCCTCTCTTTTGTATCTCTCACCCGTTCGTATTTCTCTAGCTACAACTTTCTTCTACAACTTTCTTTCAACTTTCTTTCAACCTTCTTCTACACAACTTTCTTTCATCAACCCGTTGGGTTTTTGTTATTCTCCCGTCCCTTTCATTCGTTTGTGTTTATCTTTCTACAACTTTCTTTCCTTCTTTCCATTGGGTTTCTCTTTCTTCTATTTACAATTCCGCTTTCCTTGTCAAAACAAATCCAACAACGTATAGGTACAAATCCGATATCGTGTTGTCTTCTCAAAAGTTATTCGAAATGGTTCTACATTACATTAAGAACAAAAATTAATGTTCACACGACAGAAAAAATGTTCACACACCAAGACCAAAATTGTTCAAGTGTAATTAACTTAATGTTAATTGTTTATTTCAATTTTCAAAACTTAAGATTTGAAATCTAAATTTTTTTCCAAAAGGTCGTGATTTTAAGTGAAAAAGTCACGATTTTTTATCTTCTCACTCGCGAAAAGCTTGCTTCTCTCCGAATATCCAGTGGCTTCCTCTCTCTAATTTCAATGGGCCTTTTCCTTTATTTTCAACGGTGATTTTTCTCTCTAATGTTATCTGTGATTTTCTCTCTAAATTCAAAATGTTTTCCCCTATTTTTTTTTTTAACTTTTAAAGCGTGTTTGAAAGAACGAGAGTTACTCAAGGATATATTTTAGTCTTAAAATGTTTATTTGTACCCAAAAAAAAAAGAAAAAAATTCCAATGGGCAATTTTTGAAATCCCATGAAATTTGAGAGCTAGTTATAAATTTTGCCCTTTGTCAACATGGAGAGGGAGTGTCCAAACAAAATATCATAATGGGGCTTTTATATCAACTTTCAAACTAGTGCCTCACGTTCTCTTTTAGTAGCTGCAAAAAATCACGTGCTCACGTGAACAACTCTTCTTCTTGTTCTCACTTTTGCATAATTGCATTTGCCACAATTCTAATCATAAGTTTATGAAAATGAAGAAATCAATCAGAATTTTATTTTCCTCTTTTTCACATGTGTATGCAAATTTAAATTTCTCTTCTATAACTTGAAAAAAAAAACACTTGCAACTCAAAAAATAAAATATTCATATATAAATTAATTTCCTAAATGACTTGACAATACACCAAACAACTAAATTAATAATATGTTAAGACTTACCAAGAACATATACAACTCCATAGAATACTTTCTATAATACTTATAAAATATGTACGGCAGTTATTATATTCTAGAAATTTTCTGTAGTTTTATTTTTATAATATAATAGGACTTTTCACATGAAGTGAATGGAACAGTAGTTAGCTAGGTGGAATAAAGGATACCATATTTAATATTGGCCTTTATATTGATTTAAGATCTTTGGTTGTTGATTAATTAATCTAAAAATTATAATAGGAAAGACCTAGATATGGTGTATCTATCTAT
This sequence comes from Dipteronia sinensis, assembly GCA_033220585.1. Lineage (NCBI taxonomy): Eukaryota > Viridiplantae > Streptophyta > Magnoliopsida > Sapindales > Sapindaceae > Dipteronia > Dipteronia sinensis. The sequence goes on along the minus strand of CM065638.1, from coordinate 3,082,710 downwards.
TTAAATATAGAGTATTTTGTTGGCAAGCTCTATGTAGACTGCTAATCATGAACAAGTTTATAAACACAGTAAACACTAAACAAACTTGGAGATTTTGACTGTATTTATTAATCCCAATTGGCAATTACACTCTTTTGCAAAAAGCAAAAGACACACATTCAGAGACTGAGAGAGACAAAGTTAATTAAATAATAAAGATTTTAAAAATAATTTTAACTTACATTCAAAGGACATTGGCTGTCACTCACATGGTATTTAAGCTTTTTGCAAGAGTTGAGTCAAATGGGGTTATGCCACGTGTCGAATACCCACAAATCAGTGCCTGCAAATAAGGGACCAGTCAAAGCTCTCTTCTGATGATTTTTGAATCAATTAAGCAATTAACAATCATGTGGAAATTTATTTATTTGGCTTCTTTGATGGTGGTCTTTTAGTTCTTGACTGTTTCTTTAACCTGGTCCCCTATCTTCCTGTCAAGTATTTGGATTTTTTTTTTCGTATCATCAATCAAACCGTTAAAATTCAAAGATATCTTTAAAAGAATTTCATCTAAATGATAAAGTACTCGATTCTTTTGGTTGTATACGGCATAATTATTATTCATCGTGATATTCTATCGTTCATGTGATACTTACAAATTAGCTGTTATATTGGATCTTTTCGTGATTTGATTTGATACCAATCTTTTATAAGAATACATAGAGTTTAAGAAATACTTACCTGTACGAAATAAAAAAAAGTAACGGATTTTTCACTATATAACATATATCTTACATGGGTTGTAATCATTGTATTAATTATGAAATAATGTGGTGAATGATGTGTTAGTTAATACAACTTATTTTGGTAGTCAAGCATTACTTATTTTATATTTAGACATCACTAGATTAAAAAACCGTAATAAGATACTAAACTAGAAAAATATCCGAACTATTTGAAAAGATAAGATAATTAACTAATTTTCTTCTAGTTCAATAATAAAAATGGATACATTCATTTGCTCATTTTCCAATGTTGGGTCAAGAATTCAAGATGGAAGAGCAAAGTTTTCAAGTAGTACTGTAGTAAGTAATACGGAGGCGTACCTGTGAACTCTGCTTTGGTTATTTATTTTTATATTCTCTTCGTTATTGGAAACTGCAGATGATTAATGATAATGTATAATTTGGTTTTGAGTTTTGTTTAACAAACAAACAAGTTTGAGATTTAACTATTTACACACAAGTTTATGATCACAACTAAAGATTATTATTATAAACAGATTAGACTAAAACAACTTAAAATTTAACTTTACCTTTTATACATCCATTTACCGTTAATCCAATGACGGAAAAGATTAGTAAATGACGATCCTTAGATTAAAGTAAAAGGATAGATTTTGAAATCATGATTTAAGTCTATATATATCTTAAACCATTATAAATTAAGTTTGTTGTAGGCTTGTAGTCAAGTCAAGGCAACTATAAGATTTGGACTTTCAATCATACTTGGTTTAGACAAATTGTAGTGGGCCACAATTGGACTTTTAGACCCCAAGTAATCAACTCAGTTTCGGTTTTAATATTTTTGTTCGTATTTTGCCTTGGAATCTTTTTAACAAAAAAATTGGTTTAAATAGGTTGAGTTGGGAACGAGATGATGAGATTGGTTCAGGTAAATCACTCACACTTGCACTACGAGGTTACGGATTTGAGTCCTCCACCTTCCTAAAAAAACCTGAATTTATATAATAGTATAATAGTTTAAAAAATAAAAGGTTAACTCGGGCACATCACGAGTCGACTTAGGGATACTTTAAAACGCTTTGAGTTGACACATCACGAGTCAACTTGTGTTGTGCCAGGGTTTACTCGGGACGGGCCAAATCTGACTTGGACTGATCCAACTCCTGAATAGTTTAAAAAAACATGTTATTGGACTGGGCCAACAATCATGAATCAGGCTAATGGGACGGCCCAAACCCGAAGCCTGTCCAAAAAATAATAATTACTTTTTTTCATTTTTACAATAATCAAACTAATATTGTATTAACACATCTAAATAAAATCAGTCAATGTTTAAAAGAACTATTATAATATGTACTGTAATTTATTATTATTATTATTTTTAAATACCATGATTTTTACTGGGTCTGTTATTTCTAAATTATTAATACATAACTACATAAGTGTAAACTTGATCAATATGCGAAATAATTATATAATCCAATGTAGCATTAAACCTTCAAAGAACGAAATAATTATATAATCCAATGTAGCATTAAACCTTCAAAAAAGAACACTATTTTTAGTTTTGTTTATTCCCTGCAAGAGAACTCTAAGCTTTCCATTTACCTTTTTTCTTTTCTCTCTTTAATTTGTCATCACAATAATATGTTCTAGTTTGTTGTTTTTGTTGTTGTTGTTTGTTGATCATAATATAAATCTCCTCATACTAGCATATAGGATTTAAGGTGTGTTGAGTATATATGGACTCTGATAATCCGAAAAAAATTACTTGGGATGGTATGTATACCCAACTGACTAATAAGTGACGCGTGATATATATACATATCACATATGATTTGGATACGTAACCCGAATAAATATATATTCCTACAACATTGGAAAGAAAACTCTCCACACAAATTTATAAAATGTGCATAACGTACATCGGAACCCCATCACAAATTTCAATTTGAAGATCAAAGCAGACCATCTTATAAAGATTTTGGGGATACATTCAAGATCATATTGTTCACACAACGAATCACATATTCTCTAATTATAATTAGATAAGATATATATGCTCATCAAAACAGAAATGATATTGTACATGTAACAAACGAAACGAAACGACACACACTGACACACATACAAAGAGATGGATTGATAACTCAAATGAAATAAGCAAAAATAATATTGGTAATTACTTGATTGGATTATTGGATTGATCAAACTTCAAGCAAGCATATGAATCATGATCATGATCATCACCAATCATGGATCTTCAAGTGCAAACGTTGTTGAGCAAAGTGAATCAGCTTCTCCATCTCCTTGGGGGAGTTAATAAGTCCATCGTGATTGGAATCGACTTCTTTCATAACTTGGCGAGCCTTCCACCAAGGGAACCAGCTGCGTAGCCCATGTAGTGCCTCCTTTAATTCATCCTGGCTGATTTGTCCGTCGCGGTTCGAGTCGTACCGGCGAAGCCAAGCTTTGAACTCATCTACTGTCATTTCCTCGTTGGGGTGAACCTCAACACAACGCATGATCGCCATCTAATTAGCTTAATTTCTCTAGCTCTCTCTGTGTATGTATGTGTGTGTGTGCGCGCACAATTTTCCTGTTTAGCTAGGTTATGTTGCTTTTAAAGATCCTTCTCGATCAGTGCGGGTGGTGTTGTAGTGGGAATCGAATCATTTGTCAATTGTCATGGTCTTTGATCTAATTCACAACTTTTTTTATTTTTGCATTTTATGGCATGCGGTATCTTTGTTTTTATTATTTTTTATTTTTATTCAGACAACTTTATTCTCACAATCAAAATCAGAATATGATCAACCTTTTAATAAGTTTGGGGTTCCTCTCTGAGTCTCTGATTGTATTTCTAAATTGATCACATGTAATTAACGGTTCTGGTTGTTGTATGATATATAAATAATTACTTTGAATACATTTATTAATTCTGATAATTAATTAATATAAAATAGATCGTAGAAAGAAAATAAAATTTTAGTTCTTTTGACACCAAAATTTATCCCCATAGAGAGCCTATTAGGTGAGAATATCATTTTGGTCCTTACATAATTTTTATTTTTATTTTTTTATCGATATTTGTTTGTTTGTTTGGAGTGTGTGATCCCTCAATTTTCTAAATACTTCATTCTGGTTTCTTTATTAGCTTACTCTTATTCAAGCTTAATGACTAGAAGGTTATTTTAGTCATTGAAATCTATGACCATCGATCTAAATGGATCTCTATAGAGATTCGTATTTGAACATCCCCTATGAGGCTCGAGCCCTCTATTAATTGGAGATCAATGAGGCTCGAGCCCTCCATTAGAGATCAATAAGGCGTTGAGGCTTGAGCCCACCATCACCTTTTTTGTCAGTGAGTATATATATATATATATATATATATATATATATATTTAAATCTTTTAATCAATCTCCACCATCCATCACCCTTTTTTGTATGTGAATATATGTTTTCTTTTTTAATCTTTTAATAAATCTTCACCCTCCATTTTTTAGATGGATAGTGGAAATCCAATTTTTATCAATTTTTTTTTAATGAATTAACCTTCATCATCCATCTTAACTTTTAAGATGGATGATGAAGATACGAAGATTTTTTTTTTTTCATGTATTATTTTTTAATTAAGGTCATGTCCATCTTAGTTTTTATTGCTTTTAGACTGTCAACAATCTCATTTAATGTTCAATTTTAACGGGAGAGGAGGCTTTTGCGAGCTTTTAAGTAAGTTGTTTCCGAATGTAAAACCTCAAACCTCAAGTAAGTTAAGTGTAATTTGTTATTGTCAGCATAAAAAAAAAATAACTACCTTGTGTTCTCCATATTGGCATTTGTATTTGAGAAATTCAATGATATATATAAATAATTTTCATATAAGTGTCCACCGATAGAATTATATAAGGATATTGAATGTTAGTCATTCATTTTACATATTTTGATTTGGTGTGTATGCACTTATCAAAACTCTTTTATAAATTAATAGCTTACATTCAATGTCCTTATATAATTCTATTAGTGCGTACGGACAGGAAAAGTAATATATATATATATATATATATTTATATATATATCTATATTTCTCACGATTCCCAACTTGCATAATTGTATCTCACTCACATGCATGGACACCGACTACATCTCCACCATCGGACCATCTGCTTGATCAAACTTCCTGCCCAGCTCAAACCCACCTGCCCTACAAGTACAAGACTTCATTGAAAATTGTAGAAATCATCTTATAAAATATATTTAGACATTAAAAAAAGACCAAATGTCAGTCTTGGTCTTGGTCTTGTATCCAAAATACTTAAATAATTAATTAAAATGGTTTAATTTTGCTTGCACCAAGTTGGGTCAAGCATTAATGCCAGCTCTCTATATATCTTATCGACATTATAAGCAATAACTAGGAGATTGTTTAGGTCTTTTTTTTTTCTAGTACAAGTTCCCATCACATTCACATAACTTCAACTTGATTACAAAGAAATCAAAATTATATTATGTATCCTTCGTCTCATAATGGTGGTGCCATGAACATCCAACCTACACAACCTTACCCTTCTAATTCGTATACATCTGCCGCAACGCGACGGTGGTCCACCGGGCTTGGTCATTGCTGCGATGACCCAGCTAATTGCTTGATAACTTGCTTTTGTCCTTGTATTACTTTTGGACAGATTGCTGAGATTGTCAACCAGGGTTCTGTATGTAAGCTTTTTAATTTATACAAACACATTGCAAACTTCAATTTGTTTTTTATTTTTTATTTTATTTTTAAGTACATATTGTGTGTATGTGTGTGTTTGTGTTTTTTGGTTGAGTACTTGAGTTTTGATTTTGGTTTTGGGTTTTGTTGTTGCAGCTTGTGCAGCTAGTGGTGTGATTTATGGGCTACTGGGACTTACTGGTTTGTCATGTTTGTACTCATGTTCGTATCGGTCGAGATTGAGAGGGCAATATGACTTGGAGGAAGCACCTTGTGAGGATTGCTTGGTTCACTTCTGTTGCGAAACATGTGCACTTTGTCAAGAGTATAGACAACTCAGGAACCAAGGGTTTGATATGGGAATTGGTATGTCATATGTGCCTTTGATTTGCTGTCTCTTTATGTATATATAGTTATGTCTGATCATTAGTTGCTTTAAGGTTTATGGAATCTCGATCTTGGATAATTTGTTACATATAGATCATTGATTAGATGTGGGGTTCCGTCCGTTTTTTTCGGTACGAAATTCGACTTTATAACGTTATAGATACAACTATAAATAAAACCAAGTTCTTGACTTTGCACCCTGTAACGTTTTAAAGTCGGAATCCTGTACAAAATACGTATTGAAGGAAATTATAATTATCATTCAATAAGATCTTATCAAACACTAATCGTATCAAAAGAGACGAAATATTTTATTAATTTGTTCAATCGTTCCAATTTTAGAAATTAAAATATATACAGTATTTACATCTCAATAGTTATTGATCTTAATCATGATATTGGTTAAAATGATTGGTTCTAATGTATTTCAATTTGCATATTTTTCCATCTATTTGACCAGGTTATATATTATTGATCTAGCTCATTTAATCCATACTCATGTATTGATTATTTAATCAAAATGTGACATGAAGGTTGGCATGCTAACATGGACAGACAAGGCCGAGGAATTATGGCTGCTCCTGTTGTAGGAAGAATGACTAGATAATACATGTCATGTATGAAGTTCCAGTCACACCATGACGGTGTCTCCGCATCTATATATAATTGCCAACTTCTTCGTTTTTCGTTAATGTTACGGACGTGTTTACTAATCTGAAATTCTAATGAAGTGAAGATAACTTGTTTAGATTGTATTGAACTCATGTATTAATTTTGGCACTTTGTAATCGGATAATGGAAGGCAAAAATTTTACTCTCCATCTTGCATGCATAGACAGAGAGAGTATAAGTTTTTACATGGTCCAATTTTCTAGAGGTGTCAAATTGGCCGGGTTATATTGTAATCAATTGCTGAGATTTGTTTTTTTTTTCTTTCACTTTTATTATTTTTAGAAGACTTTACATATCTAGCCTTTTTCATTGTTTAGTTTCTAGGAAATAGTCCATCGGTGAAAAATTATAAATATGGCCTTTCCTAATGTTTAATATCTAGGAAATAGCCTTTGTAAGATAAAAATACCCTTGCCAATAATACCCTGTAAAATGTAGAAATTAACCTCTTACAAAGTGAAACGACGAAACTACCCTTGTCTACTTCTCCTTCAATTGACTGAAGAAAATTAAAATGACTGACTTAATCTTCTCCATCCATCGTTCTCCAACCTGAATTGGTGACTCATCCTTCCCATTTCAAATCCCATCATCCTCACTGTCCACCGGAATCCACTGCTCTTCAAACCTATCGTCCTCTCAACTGGAATCTTGGTCCCAACCTAAATCTTGCCGGCAATCGAAATATTGACAAGACAGTGCCGCCATCTCCTTCAATCGAGCTTAACAGTACAACCACCTTCTTCAATCGAGCTTACACTGTCAAGTTTGAAATCGACCATAGTTAATGTAAGTTTGAGTTTAAGTTTGACACAGTCAATCGACCATACACTGTCAAGCCACCTCCTCTGGGTCTGTTATTGTTGTTTAAGTTTGAAATGTTTTTGATAGAATGAGGGATTGAGGATTTTGGTTTTGTTGACCATGAATTGGGGTTTGTGTATATAGTATTGTTGGGTGTAGTTAAGGTGTTTGATGAAATGCATGTTAGACATCAAGCTAGTAAGAGGCAACAGTAGATTGACACAGTCAATGAAATGCGTGTTAAGGTGTTTGATGTAGTTAAGAGACAGCAGTAGATTGAAATGACAAATGTGCATAGGAAACACATTGTTAGTGACCATAGAACTTAAATAATTCGCTAGTGCTTAAACTAGGAAATATGTTACTGACGAAACAGAATACCCCAATGCAATCACCTAAACTTTAATAATTTGCTAGTGACCATAAGAAACACATTGTTGAAAAAAGAAGATAGGCAAAAGTAAGTGATCATGAATATAACAACTATTAGTCCGTGAGAAAGGCATCACTTACACATCACTTACACATCTTCCCAGACATTGACACCATGAGGAGAATGATCGCTGATCTTCTTGCCCTTTTTGTTTTGCGATCCTTTTTCTATGGAGGAGAATGAGGAGAACCAGTTTCTTTCTGCTAACGTCTTTCCTCCTCAGCCTTCTCAAATTTTACTATCTTTCTCATGGCTTCCTATGTATCCATTTCAATTGCCCACTTAATGTTTAGGTTAGTCTGCATATACAACCATTAATTTCCAGCTGATAATTCCATTAACAAGCTTATATAAATCAAAAGCATACATGCATTAATTTTCAGCTGATAATTCCTAGGTTCATGGCATCCATTCCTAGGCTCATATCAATCAATCATATGCTCAAAACCATACATGCATTATAACACATTTTGAGAAACATGCATAAACACATTTTCATATACCATATCATATAACTAGGGAGATACTTACGAAGAAAGATGTGTTAACCAATCTATTATTTTACAAGTATTTAAGCTCACTGCTCGATCGCCTCCTCCATACACCTGTCAGGTCCGATCCGATCGTTTAGCGGCTCTTTCTAAGAGACGTATTGCAAGTGATTTGCTAACGTTGGATGGTCAATAATGTATTGGAGACTTTTGATCTAGTTGGGTTTTTTTTTTTGAAAAAAAAAGAACTTTTTGTTTTTGTTTAGTTTTTTTTTCCTTTGATCTAGTTGGGTTGAATCAAAACAGTAGTGCCCTTATAACAAAATATGTTATCACAAACTTATATAAAATCGTACTCTTACAGTAATATTCACTAAAAACACAAAATTACAGACTCTTATGATAGAATTCATAAACAGATAAAAAATTGTATGATTTTGACAGGATAATTGTAATAATAATATGACAAGATAAGATTGGTTATGCGTTAAAACCTCTTATATTTTCGTCTTCTGTGTCCTCACCTTGTCCCGATTTAAATCAATGATATGGAATTAATTCTATTTTGTTGTAGTGTAAATACGTAAAAATTAATAGAAATAATCTACATCATTGATTTACTACATTAGATATGTGTCAATAGATTATAAAAGTGATGACACAAAAGGTGAGGAAGGGATTCAGATCCTACACATGCACTACAAGATTATAAGTTCGAGTCTTTTCCCCTCTCTAAAAAATCTTAAATTTATGTAATAGTACGATACCTAATTTTTTTTATAATAATACATAGAGATAAAAAGCGGTCTAAGAAACTTTCATGGTGCGTGTCATCATGTTCATAAACTCATCCATGTCGATCAAGCCATCGCCATCAGCATCGACCGCCCGGATCATTTTCCGGCAAGAATCGAGGTTGCACTTCTCCCCAATATTCTTCAAAACCTGCATCAACTCTTGAGCACTTATTTTTCCATCTCCATTGGTGTCAAACAATTTAAAAGCACTTTGAATATCAGTCTTTTTCTCCCCACCATCACCTCCCATGTTATTATATTATTATTATTATTCTGCATCATCTCCATGAACTCTTTGAAATCAATGAAGCCATCTCCATCGGTGTCGACAAATTGGAAGGACTTAGCCACCTCAGCCTCTGCAATGGATCCCTGCTTGTTACCAAGCAACTTCAAAGCTGCTTTGTACTCCTCCTTGGAGATCTTGCCGTCTTTGTTCGTGTCGAATTTGTCGAACACCCATCTCATTTCCTCCACGTTTGGTTGCACAAGTACTCTTGACACATTGTTATTGTTGCTGCTCTTCTGTCTTTCCTTAGTGAAAGAGAAGCTCAACTGGGGTGATTTCAGTGAGGAACATTTTCTTGAAAGACTATTACGAAAATTGAGAAAACTCACTTTCGACATTTTCGAATAATTGTTTGTCTATGTGTGTGACAAGCCTCTCTATATATATATATATATATATACACACTACACGTATAAACCAGAAATTCTCTTCCTGATTCTAAGCTAAGGAGTGGAGGATTTGGTTATGGTATTCTGATTCTGCACTGATCAGCGTAGTGCAACTTGTGAAGGATAATCAATAATATATTCCATCAAATATGAAACCACCACATAATATGAGCCCATAATAAATTATGCATATTCAGTTTGACAATACGCCGTACCTTAAGGCTGAGGCAAAGAACTAGATAAATTTTGTAAAATTTTACTTTGACAATCCAAAATATTGTATTATACAAACAAAATTTGAACATAAAGAAGATCAGATGCGTGCTAATTGGAGCAATAAGTGAAATTAATTAATGTATGTGCCTCTATTTGATTCTCCAATCGATAATTCGATATTCATCCTCCTTTCGGCAAGATCAATGGTCCACAATTTATAATTAAAGTGAAGAGATATATGCTCTTCTTTTCTCTTTAGTCAGAGATAAGAAAGAATATGAATACTATTGAATATACGTGGAAAATTTGGGAGCCTCTAAATACATTTCTAGAGAATAACGCAATGGGAAACTATCAATAAAATAAAATAAAATGTCAAACTGTGGATCAATAACATACGTATATAATTTGGTTCTCATCACCGGTACAATGTTTTGCCTCCAAGTTTCAGTTTCTAGAACTGTACATGCATACTAGATATATCGATGAAGGAACAAATACTAGAATTAATAAAATAGTTAAAGTTTTAATATAATATATCACTAAAATTTCCACCGATTACTATATGTACCGGTTATGTCAATAATAACCTTGTTATAATATTCTTTTATGAATTGCATCAATCAAGAAGTGAAAAGCATAAGAGAAGACTTAAAGCATTCCAATTAGATTGGCATCTCAAAAGCCTCTCATCTTACGCCCCTCATGATGACACCTTATTATAATGTATTTACTTTAGTTTTATATATTTTATTTATCAACAACCTTAAAATACAATGGGTGTAAAAAGATGGGTATAGATAGTATTTTAATTTGCTTTTCATTTTAACTTGTTCTTTTAGATCATTTTATTTCAAGGATACTTTTGTAATAACTTTAAAAAAAAAACGTACGTAGTCATATAATTGGAAAGAATTAATTAAAACCAATAATCAATTGAAGAAAGTTTTTTGGTTTTCTATACAAATTATATATTTGGTTGTTGTACAAGTATGAACATGTTAATTTATACTTCATTGACAGCTGCGCAGGAATGAAAGTAGGACTGATTATGCTATAAAAATCAACTAGAGGAGAGTTTTTATTTATTTTGTTTAGAAAATAATTTTTTAATTTTGTTTTAAACACTTCTTAATTACATGGAGTTCCAAAAAAAAAGATTTGTTTGTATGGTGATGTGTTTGCCACATTTAAATTGATGTGTTCTTCCTGGTTCAACAAGGGGTAAGCATGTAAATTACTAAGAATGCTTAGGTGGCATAGGTGGTCGTCCACAATACGACCAGACATCAAGTCTGTTCAATCCAATTGGTTCTCAGCACGACCACCATCATCACAATAGCGCACACAGTGTGGGCAGCTAACAAGCCAAACCAAAACCCAAACAAGCCCATTTTCAGCACAAAGCCCATTATGAGAGCTACCGGCAGCCCAACACCGTAAAAAGAACCAAAATTAATATTAACGCTCAAAGTTGGCCGATTGCTGACTCTCAACACCCCGCATCCAGTGGTCTGCAGCCAGTTCCCGATCTCACACAAGCCAACCACCGGCATGGACATGGCAGTGAGTGACAAAATGGTGGCGTCGTTAGTGAATATACAACCCCAAGTGTTTCTCATTGCGGTCATGAAAAAGGTGGCGACAATGCTCATGAAGACAGCACATGCTAATGCAATCCAAGTTGAGATTTTCGCATTGTGAGGACAATTAGCACCCAACTCATTTCCAACTCTTGTCGAGACTGCTTGTCTGAACGATGAAAGGAAGATGTAGACAAGTGATGCTGCTTGGATGACGATTCCCATAGTGGCCACAGCTTCAGTGGAGTTGAATAAAAGCCCTGAAAGAATTATCATGATCTCGTACCACCACCACTCTAAGGAAACAGAGATACAACCGGAGACGGCTTGTCTAAGAATCGGCGTCAATTCTCGATAGCATTCATCCGACCAGCCTTGCAACGTGTTGTCACAAACGCTGGTATGGTGGAGGTATAACACAAGGAATGCTAGTATAATGAAATCTGTAATGGCACCAGCCATAGCTATGCCTCGAATGTCATTGAGACTCAGTTGACACACTAAGATGTAGTTGATGGGTGCATGTAGAATAAGAGCGATAATTGCACTCAGCATTAGAGGAAGGGTTATGTTTTGAGTTCTCAGGAATATTCTCAGAGGATTAATTATGGATTGGAACACAAGATCCGGAAGAGAGAATAGTAGATACGAATAAGCGATAGATGAGATTACCGGTTCTTGGCCACAAAATACAAGTATGGGTTCAGAGTATATCCACAAGAGAGAAATTGGTAGGCAAGCTGTAAGGAGAATAACAATTGTGCGTTGTAGGGTTTGACCCATGAGAACCCACATGTTGGCTCCATAAGCTTGAGAGGATATAGCATCCATACCTGTAGAAAGGCCGGAAATGATAGAATAGCCAGTAATGTTGGCGATTCCGATTGACAAACACCCTCCTGCCAGTTCATTTTTACCTAATTTTCCCATGAAATACATGGAAATTAGGGATTTTCCTTAGCTTAAAAGGCCGATGAAGATCACTGGGAGAGCTATAGCGTATAGCTTCTTGATCTCTTCGGCCACCTAAAAAAAAGGCAATCATTAAAGGATTCAAATCACGTGTCCCAATTTATGTCTAACCAAACAAATTGGATTATGTGTACGTATTTTTTTAATAATTAAATATTTAAATGTAAATGATTGTATATACATAGTTTAAATTGATTAGTTAGACACCATTTTTTGACAGGTGATTTGAATCCATTATTAAACTATAAGATTTACCATCGAAGTAAGTGCAAAAATACATAGCAAAAAATCGATTTTTTTTTTCAAAACACAAAATTACCTGAGAAATTGATTGTCGCCACCCTTGATATTCGCAGGATTGAGAATCAGCAGATTCTTGCGATGATGTTGAATTATAGTTCGACAAAAGAGGAGCCAATGACTGAATCGCCATCGTAGCGAATTGGGATTTCCCTCTCGAGTAATCTTAATGTGCCTAGAGAGAGAGAGAGACAGTAACTATAGACGATCAATGAAACCAAGGCAAAAAAGAGTGTTTGTGTAGAATGATTTTAAGACTGGAGAGAGCTGGTTATAAGAGAGATGAGAGTGTTTGTCTTTTAATTTTTTTTTCCTACACAATGAATTGAACCACCCCACAAGCAATGGTGTGTATATATAGGTTTGGTGGTGAGGAATGAAAGAATTATATGTGGGGAAAGAGATTTGGAAATTAAAAGGGTTGGTGTAATTTATCGTTTTTTAAGAAAAATTGACAGAGATAAAAGTATCTCGAATGCTATAACAGATCGTAAAAAATTAGATACCAAATAAGGTAGTAAAATGTATTAAAACTTATAATGCAATAATGACTGTTTAATGTGCAGCAATTTTCTTTAGACATTGTGAAAATAAATGTAAACTTTTATGACACGTAAAAAATAAATCCATCTATTGATATTGGAGATGCTTTAAAAAAAGTTTCTTTTACCGTCATTGACAACCCCTCCAATTATACCATAGATAATTGTGTGATTGAAACTTAAATCTTTGATACCATTTGTCTATATATCAAATTAAAACAAATATTAAAACACAATGGAAGAATAATCTTTTTGGTCAAAATGGTCTTTCAACCTTATATATATTTTGATTGTTGTCGGTCTTTTAATTTAGTCGTTTGTGAATGTATATTTTTTGGTTGAAATTCAACTTACAAACCTATGTATAGGGACTAATCACATATTACGAATCTCATTAGGATTTAGATAATCTATTTTAACTCCATTACAAGAGAAGCAAAAAATTCCTATTATGACCGTTACAAAGTGAATTTTTTTTTTTGAAAATAAACTATATAATATATCGATATCAAGGTGTTTATATGCATAAGCATTTCGGGACACACAGATGAAGAAAAACTTTCATATTACCATATAAACAACCTTGCATAATAAGAAGAACTTTAATTAATTTTTCATTTAACAAAATTCATCTCACTTATACAACTAGAATATTTAGTTATTTACCAACATAATTTACTCATAAAAAGAAAAATCAAAATTAAATTGCTTCCAAGTCACGGTTTTTCCAACTATAGTATTACATTAGTGGAAATCAAATATCAATTATGTACAATAGAATTTTCCCATAAATATAACAAATGAAGATAAACTATTTGCATCTCTCTGTCATTTTGATAAGTATGTAGAGAAACCGCACTACTCGAAGCAACTGCACCACAAAAAGTTTAGTAATTAACGTCTTTATTTTCTTTTGCTTTTTTTCTTTTCCTTTTTATTATTATATCAACTATACATTAATTAGCTTAACAAATGGTATTGGGAAAAAAAATAATTTATAACCGTGAAATAAAAAGCCAAATTAATTGATCTGGCAACCAGCAAAAATGATAAATAACCACAAATCAAACATGTGTTTCCTGTGAAGTGAAGAGAAAATAATTGTTGGATATGGCTCGAATTTCTAATGGTTACCAAACGGAATTCACCAATGCGAAGACTTCCTGGAGACGTGAGACATGTTTGGAAGTATGAGATCAAGTTTGAGGGAGGCTTGAAGATCTGAAGAATCGGAGAAACTGAAAACAGCTCAAACCGCTGTGCCTTGCGCTGTGAATTTCCACAACGGTAGGGACATCGGTCCCATTCCAGTAGGCAACCGATGTGCCTTGCGCTGTGGGAATCGACATCGGTAAGGACAGCGGTCCTGTTCCAAGGAGGAACCGCTGTGAGTTGCGATGTGGATGGCACAGCGGTAGTGACAGCGGTCGTGACCTGGTGCCGCGTGGATCGCGGTTTTCTGAGCGATGTAATTCAAGACGGTTTAGGAAGCAGGTGGCCAACTGCAACTTGAATCGTAGTCAATCTTAAACACGAGTTGAATCCGGAAATATTAAATGGAAAGGGAAATAGTTTTGTTTCTAGAAGTTCTTATAGAAAAAGGATTTCTCCTTTACAAGATAACTTGTTATAAATAGGAAATATTATTTATGTGAAACAAAGAAATCTTGTACGTATAGGAGAAGGATTTCCTTGTTGATTTAAACTCTCTGTAATTCATATAAATAGACCATAATAGCTAGGCTATTATGTGTGGAGCAAATTAGCAATTAATTAGAGAGATCTCAAAAGAGAGCATTTGGTGTAATTGAGTTTGGGGTTAGAGAGAGAAAAATCATGAAAGTGAAGTTGTAACAATTTTCTTCATAGTGGATTACTTTCTTGTCGTCCTGACTGCTGTGATTTTTTTTTTTTCCGATTTGGGTTTCCACGTAAAAACTCTTGTGTTGTGTTGTGTGATTGGATTATTTTTCCTTCTTCCATCTTAATTCTTTTGCTATTGTTTGTTTGTGTTCTATCCGGCAACGCTTTCGCGTAGTGACGTTTGTGCACTAACATTTGGTATCAGAGCTCCGGTTGCTTGATAGTGTTCTTAACAAACTAGATATGACAAAGTTGATGAGATTCGAGGTTGAGAAGTTCGATGGAAAAATTAACTTTGGTTTGTGGCAAGTTCAAGTCAAAGATTTGTTAATCCAATACGGTTTACACAAGGCGTTGAAGGGCAAGCCAACCCCTGCGAAAGCTGAAAGCTCTGGAGATCTTAGTAAAGAAACGGCTGGTACTAGTTCTGGAAAACCTGTGATGAGCGATGATGATTGAGAAGATTTGGACGAGAGGCCTGCAAGTGCGATACGATTGAACCTAGCCAAGAATGTTCTTGCAAATATTTATGGAACATATTCAGTGAAAGAACTTTGGGAGAGGCTTGAAGAATTATATCAATCAAAGACCGTCTGCAACAGATTCTACCTGAAGGAGCAGTTTCACATGCTGCAGATGTTTGAAGGTACGAAAGTTTCGGATCATCTAGGAGTGCTCAATGGGATAGTTTCCGAATTAGAGTCGATTGGAGTGAAGATTGATGAAGAAGACAAAAGACTAAGACTCATCTGGTCCATTCCACCATCATATGCGCACATGAAGCCAATCTTGATGCATGTGAGTTCAATCATATGTTTTGGAGATGTGGCGAACAAACTAATCTCTGAGGAACGAAGGCTAAAGAGTGAAGGTAAAACTTCTGATAACTCTGCTCTTTTGGTTGACAGGAAGAAGGGAGACTCCAAAAGAAAAGTTACTTGTTGGGGATGTGGACAGTCTGGACATATAAGGAAGAATTGTAAAAATAAGAAGACAAGTGCGGCTAAGGGCTCCAAGAGGGGGATCCGGCAATCACCTCTCTTGAGTATGACGACTACAACGATGCCCTCTAAAGGGGCATAAACATCCTCATAGCATGACCACTAGTTGCCATAAAAACAGGATGCATTGCTGATAGCGGGTCCACAATTGCACACGGGCATTGGTTAGGAGGTGATGCAAGGTGTGTGGTGGACAAGATGTCAATGGCTGAACGAACTCCCTAGGAACCTAACGTGAGGAGTTGCACCACAATTTTCAGCAAGATAAATTTCGACATGTGCCAGTGAAATCTTGGGATGGGTGTTCCTAAGTGGTTATACCTCGTGGTGGGTATGTTGATTCTCGGTGATGAGAGTCGTAGCCGTGGACGAAGTTTTGGGAATTCTCGCCATAAGGGAGGATTGTTGGATATGACTCGAATTTTCAATGGTTACCAAACGGAATTCACCAATGCGGAGACTTCCTGGAGACATGAGACACGTTTGAAAGTATGAGATCAAGTTTGAGGGAGGCTTGAAGATCTGAAGAATCAGAGAAATTGAAAACAGCTCAAACCGATATGCCTTGCGCTGTTAATTTCCACAGCGGCAGGGACAGCGGTCTCATTCCAGTAGGCAACCGCTGTGGGAATCGACAGCGGTAAGGACATCGGTCCTATTCCAAGGAGGAACCGCAGTGAGTTGCGCTGTGGATGGCACAACGGTAGTGACAACGATCGTGACCTGGTGGCGCGTGGATCGCGGTTTTCTGAGCGATGTAATTCAAGACGGTTTAGGAAGCGGGTGGCCAACTGCAACTTGAATCGTAGTCAATCTTAAACACGAGTTGAATCCGGAAATATTAAATGGAAAGGGAAATAGTTTTGTTTCTAGAAGTTTTTATAGAAAAAGGATTTCTCCTTTACAAGATAACTTGTCATAAATAAGAAATATTATTTATGTGAAACAAGGAAATCTTGTACGTATAGGAGAAGGATTTCCTTGTTGATTTAAACTCCCTGTAATTCATATAAATAGACCATAATAGCTAGACTATTATGTGTGGAGCAAATTAGCAATTAATTAGAGAGATCTCAAAAGAGAGCATTGGGTGTAATTGAGTTTGGGGTTAGAGAGAGAAAAATCCTAAGAGTGAAGTTGTAACAATTTTCTTCATAGTGGATTACTTTTTTGTCGTCTTGACGGCCGTGGTTTTTTTTTTCCCGATTTGGGTTTCCACGTAAAAACTCTTGTGTTGTGTGATTGGATTATTTTTTCTACTTCCATCTTAATTCTTTTGCTATTGTTTGTTTGTATTCTATTCGGCAACGCTTCCGCATAGTGACGTTTGTGCGCTAACAATAATAACATAAGTGATAAGACAAAAAAACTTTATATAACAATGAAAAGTAGCATCAAAATAAGCAGATGATTTTTTATTTAATCTTGTATGAATAAACTGTGAGGCATTTTTACGATTGAGGAATCATTGAATTAAATAAACATGATGTAATTATTAATAAGAAACGAACGTTAGTTATATATGACTATATCAAAATAAGATCAAATTTCAATGGTGCATTGATGCATTAATACATTGAAGGTGTGTAAAATCTAATAGCTAATAAGATACGACTTTTATAAATTTTGAAAAAAATTCAATTTTATTAGATGATAATATTTATAATTTATTTCATTTTAAAAAATCGTAATTATTAATTTATATGTTCCATAGATTCTGTAATTTGTTTATTATTAATCTCTTGGGATTGATGTATTAAAATATCAATGGTGGATCCGATATTTATTACAAAATTTTCCCTACTACTACTAGTAATATGATGAATGTGAGCTTCGGGGCTGGTATGCTCTTCTATTCAAAAGTCATTTCATTATTGTAGATAGCATGATGAAGGCATTACTTAATGCAAACATAAGAGATTTTAAACCAAATTCTGATTCATTTTGTAATAATCTCTCTATGGTATATCATGTATTCATGTCATAGCATGATAGCACTATTTTCCTATTTTGTTAACGGTTAATTAAGTTGTGTATTTGCATCATTTAAACATGAATTTAAGATATTTTTATATAGTTGGAAACATTTCTTCTGATACATGTATAAGGTAAGAAAATGGAGGGGGCTTTGCCTCCTTTGAGGTGGCCGACTATGTATCCAGTAGACGTCACCTAGTATTGAGATCCAACTTCTTTTGATTATGGAAATAAACACTCGAACTGCGCTGTAGTGTTGCTTGATCTCGACATGTCCTGATAGACGTATTTAAAAATAAAATAAAAACAATGAGACCCGCTTAATCTAGAAAACTATGCGTCTTTGGAGTAGCAAAGTTTTGCAACTTGTTCTATTTCACAGTGAGCTCAATGGGAGCTTCATTGTGCAGTCCATGGTTATGTACACAGCACATAAAAACTTTTATGACAAGCGCTTATGGTGATGTTCAACACCCACCAGACTAAAACCAGGCACTTTTTTCAATCCTCTTCTTTTCATATCAGACCTCACTCTATTGGCATCTTCCCACCTTCCTGCCGAAGCATAAATATTATGGAGCATCACATATGATCCTGGATTTTCTGGGTCCATTTCCAACACCAACTCATATATTTTCTCCCCAAGTTCAACGTTGCCGTGGATTCTACAAGCACCCAACAACGATTCAAGCAGGCTTCTGGAGGGTTTAGAGGGGAGTCGCTTAACATAGTTAAAAGCCTCGTCCAAGAGACCAGCTCGCCCAAGAAGGTCCACCATGCAAGCGTAATGCTCCATTCTTGGTGATATTCCGTCTTCTACCATAGACTTGAAAACTCTCCGGCTTTGCTCAACTAAACCCGCGTGGCTGCAAGCTGATAGAACACTTAAATAGGTAATATCATCAGGTCTCACCCCTGAAAGTTGCATCTGTACAAAAAGATCAAGAGCAGCTTCACCATCTCCGTGCAATCCGAACCCATTAATCATCACACCCCAAGAGACAACATCCTTCACAAGCAAGCTCTCGAATAGCTTTTTCGCGATTGAAATGCTTCCACATCTTGCATATAAATCAATGAGGGCATTGCTGACAGCCACATCCTTGTCAAATCCCATCTGTATCACCCAAGCCATCACAGAGTTAGAGAGGTTCAAGTTAATAACTTGAACACATGCCGAAATTAGACTTAGAACCGTTATGTGATCAGGTTCCAACCCCACACGAAGCAATTCACAAAAGGAGGTAAGTGCCTGTTCGGCATTCTTTGTTTGGACAAGCACGGATATAATAGCGTTCCACAGAGAAATATCCCTCCTTTTCTTCTCCATTTGAAACATTAAGATACAGATATTTACACTCCCAAATCTAGCATACATGAACATAAGAGAAGTAACAAGAGAAGTTTCATGAACAATTCCTGTTCTAACAGCACAGGCGTGAATAGATTTACCCTGTACCGGTGTATAGCATACAGGCAACAAATTTAGCAAAGTTACATGGTTTGGCTTCTGACCTTGTTTTCTCATATGACTAAACAATACCAAAACCTCATTCTGTAAGTCGTGATATCGATAGCCAGTTATCAGAGCATTCCATGATACCAGACTCCTTTCATTCATGACTTCAAAAAGTAATCTCCCATCTTCAAGATTACCACATTTACAGTACATAGTAATAAGTGAATTCACTAAAGAAACATCGGAACCATACCCGCTTTTAATAGCATAACTATGAATAACCTGTC
Source organism: Dipteronia sinensis (assembly GCA_033220585.1). NCBI lineage: Eukaryota > Viridiplantae > Streptophyta > Magnoliopsida > Sapindales > Sapindaceae > Dipteronia > Dipteronia sinensis. The sequence continues at coordinate 3,062,805 of CM065638.1, read as the reverse complement.
CTCGCTGTAAATCTTCATTTTGGTTGTAACCGGGGATAACACTTATCAGGGTGACCATGTCCGGCAGTTCTGCTCCCTCTTTCCGCATCTGGTGAAAGAGGACAACCGCCTTTTCTACTTCTCCGTTTTGTACACATCCAGATATCAAAGTGTTCCATGATACAGTATTTCTGGCAGCTATTCTGTGAAATAGCTTGAAACTATCGGAGAGTTGACCACGATCGGAATAAAACATCAATAGTGCATTTGAAACATCAAGGTTTGAGTCTATACCCTTTCTAACACTAAATGCATGTGCAGATTTACCAAACAAAATGAATTCCAATTTGGAGCAAGCTGAAAGGATACTAATAATGGAGATTGCATCTGGGTTGAACCCAGCTAACTGCATTTTGTAAAACAAAGCTAAACTTGCATTCCATAGCCCGTTGTGCACATACCCGGAGACCATTGCATTCCATGCTAAGAGATTTCTATTGGGGATCTGATCAAATAAGAACTTGGCTGAATCAACATCTCCAAGCTTGGCATACATTGATAAGAGAGCCGTCAAAATGGAAAGCTGAGTTCCTAACCCATGCTTCGTTACACAAGCATGAAGGGATTCACCATACGGAATGCTACTATAATCCTCACTCGAGGGAATAATAGACACAAACGTGACCACATCAGGTTTCGTTTCAGCTCGTAGCATTCGTCTTAACAACTCAAAAGCTTCGAAAGACATCTTCCTATGTGTATATGCAGATATCATAGCATTCCAAACAGTAGCATTTTTTTCCAGCACAGAATCGAACAATTTTCTACAAGCAGATAAATCAGAGTCACCAGCATACATTGAAATCAAAGCTGGCACCAAAAACGCATTAGATAAATATCCAGATTTGACAATAAAACCATGAAGAGAATAACCAAACCGAAAACGTCCCAAACGGGTGCAAACAGGAATGACACTTGCGAAAGTGCTCACACTAGGCTTCAAACCTTTCGATAGAAGCTGCTCGAAAGCCTCGAAAGCTTCCTGATCAAGCCTGTTCAAAGAATAACCAGCAATCAAAGCATTCCATGAAACCAAGTCTGGTTGAGGAATTCTATCAATCAGTTTACGTGCAGACCCCATTTCACCATTTTTCGCATAGAAACCAACTAAAGCAGTCAGTATAACAACATTTTCTTCATAACCAGTCCTAAAAACAACACAATGAATCTCTCTTCCAATTCGAAAATCTCCTAACAACGAACACGCTTTAATCACAGAAGGGAATGTGAAACCATCAGATGGACAACCTGAAACTCGACATTTCAAATAGACACATAACAGATCTTCATACAATCCAGAATCACAAAGATTCCTGATCATGAAATTCTGCAAGAACACGCATGGTTTTTTGAATGATTTAAATAAAAAGAGAGCTATATCTGGACAACCCAGATGAAAACAAGACTTGAAAAACTGTCCAATCAAAAATTTGTGCTCTGTGAGACCGTGGACGATGAGAAGAGATTTCAACCGCTTCAAATCTTCTTTGCTTTGACATCTTTTGAACAGAGAAAGAAAATTGAAGCCTTTGAATTTGATCGAAAAGTTATTCATAGCGTTGGTTGTTAGTCGTCTACGTTTGAGATACGAAGAGGGAAAGTGTAAAAATGGCCGCAAAACGCCATGAATAGCTCTAACGTTGTGAATTCTGGTGCTTCCCGCCATTACAATTTCATGGTTCCACTGGCTATTTGTTTTATATAAATTACACATATTTTTCTGGTCCAATCAAAAGGTGACATATGTACATAAGGGTAATGATTCTCTGAGGCTGATTCAAATTACTTTGTTGATCGACTGGACTAAAGATGATCAACCTGATTTCACAGATCATGAAAATCATGTTACAGAATTCATTCCAATCATATGTTTTTGTATGGTAGAGTTAATATACATAGAAAAAATGGTGAAGATCATGCGAAAACCATAAACATTATGTAAGTGAATACAGAAGCATATTATGGCAAAGCAAAGTAAGTAAATCTTCAACGAAATGTAATTGACCAAATTACAACAAATATAAAAGGGTGGTCCCAAACAACGATATCAGATATCCCACGTAATTTAATCTAAATCCAGTATTTTTTTTAGTTCTATTTGTACAACTACTACAGCTCAGACATGAACAATATCCGTCAACATTTTTGCAGCACTTCTAGTTCCCATATGTGGTCCTCTTCATCATCCTCATGAACTCATCCATACTCACTTCTCCATCATCTACAGATTTCAATACCAACCCATATTTGGTAAGCAATGTATTACTTTGGAAAAAGCAGACAAGATAAATATTATAAATTCAAAAAATTAACAATGAAAGGAGGGGAAAAAATGCAGCAGTCGTAAAATCGCTATCTTGTCTGCACACAAATTTTCTTTTTGACAAGAAAATGAGACAATCATTTTGTATAATCATAGCTAACTCTCTCTCTCTCTCTCTCTCTCTCTCTCTCTCTCTCTCTCTCTCTGGCAACTGGCAAGCTGAGAAGAGTTATAGAAGTAAGAACTTCTAGTGATTCTAAGAATATCATCTTATATAATCAGTTTTGAATTTTGCATCAAGCAATAGTCATAATACAAAGTGACAAACAATGCCACCGAGCCCAGGGTAAACATTTATGTCTTTCCAGTTACAGATGGTTAATGAGGTTTAGACCAAATAATTTTCCATGCTATTACCTTCAATAACATAGTTCAACAAGCCAACATTATTCCAATATTACACTATAAAAACTAAACGTATGGAAGTATAACAATAACAGCCTGTGGCTTTAACTGGACAACACATTAGGAATCTGTAACTAGTGACACTCTTAAAATCAAGCTTTGAACCATTGGAAGTTAAATCAAACTAAAATGTTACAAGTATCATGAGCTAATTATCAAAGTGGCCTAGGGCAGTAGAAAGACATATAAACAACCATATGAATCTCAAAAGTAAATGAGAACAATCTCATCCAGTCATCCGTGAGAACCAGAATAGATTCAAGAGTCTTCATAACAGGTTCATCTAAAAGAATCCCCAGAACCTAAAAAGTTCGATTTTGAAAGACTACAACAGTTCACCAAAAAATTAAAACTCGGAGCATAGATAAATTGTCAGTCACATTTCCAAATAAAAAGGAAAAATAAAAGAAAAAGAAAATCACATATACTCCCTTTGATCTGACCAAGTGGCAAGCGACCAACTAAGTGAGCATGAAACAGGGGTATATTTGTAAGCAGAACATAAAAATGAGGATAACTTACGATCTCTGTCTGCTTCATCAACCATATCATGAATTTCATGGTCAGTGAAGTGCTCACCCAGCTCCTTTGCAATACGTTTTATGTCTTGAACTGATATCGTCCCCTGCATGCAACAGAAGAGTTTTCAGCCATAATACAAATGAAGCAACCCCAAGATCTAAATAAACAGAACCTCACATTGTTATCATGGTCAATGACGTGGAATGCTTTTGATAGCTCCTCCCTTGTATCCCTTTCTCCAATCTTAGCCGTCATCATATGAGCAAATTCATCAAAATCAATTGCACCACTTCCATCCTTGTCCACATCTGCAATCATTTGATTGATTTGCTGTAATGACATAAAAGAACATCATATTAGTCATGCAAGAAGCGATTGTGAAGACAAAGCACATCTCCACTCTTAACGCCATGCTAGGAAAACCACAGTTTTAAAGCATAATTGCACATATGATAATTTGAACAAGGAGTTGTTGTCTGATATTGAAGTTACCTCATCTGTCATCTCGAAACCAAGGGCCCTGTCATGAGAAAAGTTTAGTTCCAATTGACTTATCAGCTTAAATCAGCATACATGATAGGATTCATACCTCATGGCGACATTCAACTCTTTAGCATCAATAGTACCTGGAAAAAAAAAACAGTTGAAATAACAGCTTCATAAGATATTCGACATGTATATTTCAAAAGACCCGGAATAAAAAATACTATTACTACCTGAGCCATCAGTGTCAAATAGTTCAAAGGCTTCCTTAATCTCTTGCCTCTTCTGTTGAGTTAACCCATGATGACGTCCTCTAGGTTTTTCTTTCCTAGAAGCCCCTCTATAAAGACTTGTCTGAAACACCATACAAATTCATCATACCACATTATCAAATCATACGAAGGTTGAACAAAAATTCCAACTCCTATCGGCATTAACAAACAGAGAGCATTTCATAAACATAAAGTAGGCCATCGATTAGACGAATAAATGTAGTCTTAAAAATAGCACACACGTAGAAACAGTTCACTTCACTCATACAGTCCTCCATGACTAACATATCGAACTCAAATCTTAGAACACGATGGGCAAAAGCATGGACCATAGAGTATACTTGCAAAAATATTTACATATGATGTTTCTGATATTAAAATTTTCGAATTATAAAAATGTTGAGGATCCATAAAGCTCAATTCAAATCTCTATTATCAATATTCCTGATTTATTGAACCTGACATAGAAACAGCTACAAAAACCTAATTCCTTTTCATAACAGATAATCAGTATAGACGAAAACGAAAACAAGATTGATCACTTCCAGGAAAATCAAAACATGATTCGAAATCCATGCGATCTCTTCATTAGCCAAAACCTCCAATTACAGGTTCAATTTCATTGCTCCATGTTATAATTTGAACATTAATTCACGAAATTTCCCAATCGAAATCGACAAGATTTAAGGAAATAAAAATATCACTCAATTGCAATCCGACATATAATAATAGTAATGTAATAATCAACAATGGAGATTATTTTTTCGTTCGAAAAAAAAAAAAAAACGCACCATTGGTTCAGACGGTGAGATCGCAACGTGTTCGAGAGAAGTCCTTAATGAAGAAGAAACGAAGGAGAGTCAAATTTTACCAACTTCACCTTCACTGGCTTATAATTATCAAAATCATTGTTTTGTAGTCATGAGTCTCGATGGATCATTTGGGTTACGAGATAGGCCTTTCTGGGCTTCTTCTCAATCTGGACTCATGTTCCAAACCAATACTAAATACACCCCGATTTCATGATTTATTACTATTTTTTTTCCGGGGTTTGGTATCAATTTTTCTCTCATAAGCACACAATATAAACATATTTATAGCATACTAATACATATCATCACACTTTTACCATGTAAGCAACACATGGCAAAAATGTAATGATGTATATTAAGTTATGTTTGAGATTGTTTTACTTCTGAAATAATCTGTTTTTAGCTTAACTTCAGAAATAATCAACTTACAACATAAGTCGATAAGTATTTGGTAAATTGACTCTATGAATAATCAAATTAAGAAAAAAAAAACAATGAAAAAGTGTTTGGTAAACTTTAATTGATTATGGAAAATGACTAAAATGGACATTATTGTTAAAATGTAATATATTATTCAAATAGTTTTTTACTACTTATTTTTTTTTGTTTAAATTGAAAATACAAATATAAAGCATAGAAATCTAATATATTATACAAATAGTTTTTTACAATTTTTTTTAAATTGAATATATATATATATAATTAAAAAATATATATTCTATTGAATCTATTTGTTTATCTAATAGTACGTTACTGAATCAACTCACTCTTCTCAACTATAAGTTGCTGAGTCAACTCAATAACTCAAGCTTCATTAATGAATCTCTGCATCTGAAGCTCCAAATCTGCCACTATCTCCCGCTCGCCGTTGACATCGAGAGATCATCAGCCTTCATCTCTCATCACCGAGAGCGTTGTCGTCCTTTATCCCTCGCTTTCGACATCGAATCGTTTCCATCGCTGAACTAAATTATCGAGATATTTCATCCAGGATTCATCGAGAAAATAGAGGAGGCTTCCTCATTCTCCATCACCGAACCGATATCTCTGGTGCGACGGAATCGCTCTGGAATTGCGACGGATTTGGGATGGAATCGTGACGGAAACGCGACAAAACCGGAATTCCCGACAAGATTCGCGATTTCAATCGTGAAACAGTTTGCCTCCTCAACTGTTGGAGGAGGACCAACTTCCTTCGAAGACTTCAATGTCGTCGGATGTCCTCCGTCCTTCGACGTTGGTGGTGGCCACCACCAGCGAACAGTGGCCACTGATTTTTAACAAAAAAAATTATTTTTTAATTTGTTAATTTTTTAGTTTTTTAAAATATTAGGTATTATTGTCTTTATATTAAAATAGTAGGGATATTATAGAAGCCAACTACCCCAATAATCAACTTCGAAAAGCAACCCTCAGGCAACTTCTCAAAGCTGCTTATCAGAGAAGTAAATTGTAAAATAAGTTGTTTTTGGGAAGTTTACCAATCACTTATTTGCTAAAAACTTAAGAAATAAGTGATTATTTCTCAAGTAGAAACAATCTCAAACATAGCTTTAGTATACTATAAATATGCTTATATTATGTGTTTACTAGAGAAAAATTAGGTTTGGCATTGGGTCCGGATTCAGCCGAAACTTATCTAAATCAAACATTACAAACGTGGTCGAAATAATTACTTCCACAACCTACTACATTTGTATTTTATTTGTACCTTGTCCCTAATCAAACTTTACATATCACGAGAAAAACCACAAAATAATGACCCATAATAACACTTATCGATATTAGAATGTATAGGGAAGAGATCTCTATATACTTTGAAATGTGAGACTTGCACTGCGGAAGTAAATGCATGTATAACCATTTAACTAAAAGTGAATATGCAGAATGCTTAGTATTATATATGGCTCGTATATTACTAATTAATTTACTATACATATTTTATTTGGTGTACGTGGTAATGTGGTTGGATTGTTCCTGGCCTGTTAAAGCCCAATCAACATACTTTATGTAGATCGGTGATTTTTCTAAGTTTTTTTCTTTTTGTTTTTTTTAGGTAAAATTTTGAGATTTGAAGTGGCTAACAATTTGAACCAATAAACTCAAATGCATGGATATGAGGAGTTTACTACTAAACACCTCAATTTTTGTCGTGATTTTTCTCTGTTACGTGCATGCATAACATAATTAAAAGGAGATCGATTCACAGCATGGCACAACATTATCTAACAGATCAAGCGAATCTAACAAATGAAATGAAGGAAGACACGAAGCTAATTAACTAATTAAAAGGACTAGACGGTTTACAAGTTCAAGCCTAGCAATTACTTGATGAAAACACCCAAATGGACGTACAGAAGCTAGCTCCTACTCATTTTACATTTCCAAATCGTCAAATAATAATTAGATTGCAATAAATAATTAAAGATCAGCAACAGCAGCCAAAACATTATCCATTGAAGATGAAGATCATCAACCAATTAAGGGTAGGCTAATTTTATGGTGCTTTCCAAAACTTAGCCGGCAGTCCACGCCATGCACGGTATCGGGTATGGATTGCACTGAATTGAACCCCATTCCTGAACTCTACTACTTCCAACCTGCAACACAACACATAACATCATCAATTTACATAGTACAAGAATCTAAGTACTGTTTGATTTTATTTTTTGTTTCACTTCTTAGTTTTCAGACCATGATTGAGGTTGTCAATCATAAATTAGCTAGAATTATGTTAGGTACATAAAAAATGCATATATTTGGCCAGTTTTAATTTAATGAATAAATGTACATACATGCATATATCGCTCACTAATATATATACCTGTATTTGTTAACTAGATATATGGTGGATCAGAATAATTATAAGGATTTCTAGCTTGGAAACTTCATTTAATTTCAAGGACATTCGTGAACACCATTGCCAAAAGGCATGCATGTATTAGGTTTCTGTCCAACCTTCTACAATAAAACAGATTTTAAACATTAAATAATTTACAAATTGTAAACGTGACAGATTTCATGACCCATAATATTGATAGAAGTGTGTAGTTTGGACAAAACAAAATTAATTTTCTTTCTTGTGATTTTAACGTCCCTTATACTGCATTTTTTTGCTGCTTCAAAATATATCTTGTGCGGCAATTTTTGCGATATTCTTCGTAATGACATTTTGCTAAATGCCGTAAAAATGTTTTTACTGTATTTTTAAAGGTTTATAAATATCACTTTTTTTTTTTGGATTTGTGTATTTCTCTGGAAAACACTATTGGATTTGTTGGTTTTTAATTAAGACAAGAAATAGACATTTGAATTTTAAAAAACTATTTTTAGCACTATTGGATTTTTTATTTTATTTTTATAGTTGTTGTGTTTTTATTTATTTTTAAATGATTTTACACATGTTAGTGGATAGACTTGTATACAATTTTAAAAAATAGATTACCTTGTCTAAACTCTAAACCATTGTATTTCAAATTAATGAAGTTCATCAGAGGCTATGTAATATACTGAACTGACCCAGTATAATATATAGCACGATCATTTACTAAATGTATCATCAGCCATCAGGTTTGTTATTATAAATTGAAAAACAAATGAAATAGTTAATATATGAAAATGTCAAATATTTTAGATGCATTGAAAAAATTAATATATGAAAAGATCAAATACTTTAGATGCATTGAGAGATGGTCGCATTACCACTTGTATAATGAAGTTAGTTGAAAATCCGGAAGTAAAAGCAAGGTAAGTGACTTCATATAACTTCCCACTCCAACGCATGTCTTAAATATCTCTCCTTACCATCCATACCATCGTTAGAATTACTAACACATCAAATAAAAAAGAATGATGATGTGGAGAGTGAGTCTAACATGAAAATGTTTTCATCTTTGCTATAAATGGACTAAACCCATTAATAGTATTATGTCAATTATAGATTAGATTACATATTTAGGCCATAAACACCTTCAGCATGTGAAGTATCAAAATGCATGTGCAGTAAAGAGATTCAGTTTTCAACTCAACAACCTAGGAAACAAGTAGCATATGACATAAAGAGATTCAGCTTGCAACTCAACAACCTAAGAAACTATTTTCATTCATTCAGTTTTTCTCTGTCCATTAACTTAGAGCTCAGCTTGTAACTCGACTCAACAAAATATAAATAAACTCTTGTCATTCTTCTTCTTCTTTTTTAATTTTGTTTGGCTTGTCATTCTTTGGTCATCAATGGATAGAAAAAACTTCTCATTTCTGCTCTTATTCACTATCCTAGCTCGCAGCATTCCTATGGTGAGTCATAAAATTCTTTTTCAATAGGAAACTAGCAGAACAATAATGCTAAGCAGAATAATCCATCGGAATCACCAAGTGTGGCAGTGGTGGCAAGAGTGGTTGGTGCCTTAGATAAGTTAGGCGGTTGCCTAAGGCTTAGCTAAAATTAAGGTTCAAAAACAATTTTACAAATAAAAAATATTAAATACTAATTAAACTCGTAGCACAATAGGCTAAATGAAGTGTGTCGTGTCGTGACGTGACGTGCTGTACCGTGTCATGTTTATCCGAAATCGTGTTTTATCGAACTGTGTCTAAGCCGGCTTGACCTAATTTATATGTTTAATTACTATTTGACATGTCTGACAGAAAATATGAATCAGAATGCCAAAAACTCAAAAAAAAAAAAATACAAAACTCAATCAATATTTTTACATTTTACAAATAAGAATAGATTTTAAATAAATTATTTTAACAATTAATTTAATATTTTTTACCTTTTTAAATTTCTGCATAAGACCCCATATACTCTTGAGCTGCCCCTGAGTGGTGGGTGAGGCTTTTCCACCTCTACCACCAAGACTACAAATTATGAAGCATACCACTCTGTATGCATCAGCTATGAAACAAAGTGATCAAGCTGCTCATAAGAGTACAACTCTTAGATCACAACCACACTTTCGCTGGTCTTCTAGAAGCATGAATCACACCCACATAATCTCACCAACGTCTGATTCCAGCTCACACAAGAAACAAACCTCTCAACTGAATTCTAAGCAAAACAGAATTTGGCGCCAAAAATAACAAACTAGCGTTGGCATCCAAATTCTATTGCTGAGCTGGAGAATTGATTGGATCACAGTGATTCAAGAAAGAATTAGTTATGCAAAGCTTCTAGAGAACTCTGATTAATATAAATATGTGTCTCAGACAAATGTAATTATTAGTGAGAAAAATCAATTTTCAATATAGGAGCAAGACTCCATTTTTCGTCTGCAAAAGCTTCATTGAAGCATATCACAAACACTTCATTTTTACTATAATCTTTACATGGTATCAAAGCCTTTGAGCTCTTGAGTACTCAATGGAACAACCTTTATCTTCAGTTCCTTTATCTCCTGCAACCTCTATTCCTTCTAGCCAAAACACATCACAAATATTGCCGACGTTCGAATCTCCAGTCATAGCAAGATCGCTGAACTACAATTTGCCAATCAAACTCAATCGTGACAATTATGTTTACTGGAAAGCTCTGGTGCTACCAGCTATACGTGCACTAGAACTTGAAGACTTCATCAATGGAGTTCGTCTATGTCCAGAAAAATACTCTTCAGATCTGGTGGTTGGAAGAGAAGGAGAAGAGTGTGTGATCAATAAGGATTTTTCTGCCTGGAGGAGACTTGATCAATTTCTCTTAAGCTGGCTTCTGTCCACCGTGAGTGAGCAATTGATAGGTCAAGTAACAGAGTGCTCCTCATCTCTTGAAACTTGGAGAACACTTGAGCGTTTGTTCTCTCAACAATCCTTAACAAAGGTCATGCAACTATGGTAACAGTTAGGGAATATCAAGAAAGGCTCAACCTTAATCTCTGAGTTTGTTCTTAAAGTTAAGAATATTGGAGACAATCTCAAAGCCGCCGGTGACACCGTTTCAGAATGTGATTTGCTGCTCAGTGTGGCGAACGAAGTCGGACACGAATTTGATGCCGTCGTTGTGTTGATCACATCTTAGCAAAACTTCATTTCGTTGCATGAAGCTCAGTATATGCTCATGCTCCATGAGCAGAGAATTGAGCACCTGAATACAACTGTTCAAGTGGATATTAATCCTTCAGCTAATCTTGCAGCAACCAATAATAATTGAGGCTTTAAACAAAGCAATAATAGCAACTATAGAGGAGGAGGAGTCAACAATAACAACAACAACTTCAGAGGAAGAGGTAATGGAAATCGAGGACGAAGAGGCAGATGAAACTACAACAACAATAACAGGACATCTTGTCAAATTTGTGGTCGAATTGGACATATGGCATCTAAGTGCTACAATCGGTTTGACAGAAACTTTCAAGGACAAGCACCAAATGATAGCAATTCAGCAAATCAATGAGGTAACAATCGTGGTAACAACACTCATAATCAAGGACAACATACTCATCAAGGTCATTTTGCTGGTCAAGATCATTTTGTTCCACAGACTGCAAATCCACATGCCAATTACAATCAAACACAGGCGTACATTGCTTCTCTTGAGACACTGATTGACCCTTCCTGGTATGCAGACAGTGGCGCCTCCAGCCATATTACATCAGATCTTGGTAAGTTCATCTCTCACTACTCATATATTGGTAATGAAAGGCTCGATGTTGGCAGTGGAGAACAACTCAGTATTTTTAATATTGGTGATATACATGTTTACTCTCATACAAATCCTAAAACTACTTTACATCTTAAGAGTGTGCTGCATATGCCAAAATAGCCAAAAATCTTCTTAGCATTTCCAAGTTTACACTTAATAATAATGCTGTAGCTGAGTTTTTTGGTGATTATTGTCTTGTTAAGGACAAGGTTTCCAGGACTGTCATACTCAGAGGTACACTTGAAGGAGGTCTTTACAAGCTTGATCTAAAAATGAATATGGATAGTGCTTGTAGTTCAAATAAAGCTTTGTTGTCAAGTTTTAAGTTTCAAAGTTGTAATAAGATGCCTCTAGATAATTCATCTTTGTCTATAAATAAGTCATGTGTAAATATGGTAAGTGCTAGTGTAGCACAATCAGTCAATGTGCGAAATAAAAATAGTGCATCCCTATGGCACTCAAAGCTTGGACACCCTTGTGAGAAGGTATTGAAAGCAGTGATGATGAAAATGAATGTTCCTGCTGGACACTCTCCACTTGAATGGTGTGACTCCTGTATGCTTGGCAAGATGCACCAGCTGCCATTTCAGCGCACAGAGATAAGGTCAAAGTCTCCATTTGAGCTGGTGTTCTCAGACATATGAGGTCCTTCTCCAGTAGTCTCTACATTTGGTCATCGCTACTACATATCATTTGTTGATGATTTTACTATATTTACATGGTTATTTCCCATTGTATTGAAATCTGAGGCATCATCTGTGTTTCTAAAATTCAAAAGTCAAATAGAATTGCAACTTGGTTTCAAAATCAGAATGTTACAAACTGACATGGGAAAAGAATTTCAATGTTTCTCTTCAATGCTTCAAAAGTTTGGGATGAACACATAGGTACTCATGTGCTTACACACATCAACAGAATGGTGTGCCTGAGCGCAAACATAGACATATTACAGAAATTGGTCTCACATTGCAAGCTCATGCCAAGTTACCCTTGAAATTCTGGTCAGAGGCCTTCACTTTTGTAGTACTTCTCATCAACAATCTTCCAACACCTGTGTTGAATGGAAAATCTCCATTTGAATTGCTTTATCACAGACAACCAAACTATTCGTTTTTCAAAGTTTTTGGTTGTGCATGTTTCCCTTATCTGCGGCCATACAACAAGCAAAAGTTTGACTTCCATTCCTCAAAATTTGTTTTCATTGGCTATAGCACACAACACAAAGGATACAAATGCTTGAGTGTGTCAGGAAGAGTTTTCATCTCTCACAATGTTCTATTCCATGAATTCGATTCTCCTTACTTGGAGCTTTTCTCACCTGAGAAGGCTGATACACGGTCATTTACTGGTCCTCCAATGGCAGTAACTTGCCAACATTCAGCAGCTCAGTTTTTGTCAAATAATCAATCCTCCCCTACACAGTCTACATCTGAAACAAGGCCTACTCATCAGCATTTCTCTCACATATTGTCAAATGCTGGAGCTGAATTAAATATGATGGTCAATGTGCACCTTCTACAGTAGTTTCACCATTCGCGTAACCACCTCCAGTTCTCTCCACTCATACTATGGTAACTCATTCTCAAACTGGTTCTCTCAGACCTAGAGTATACTCTGCCATATGTAAAGTCCTAACTTTAGAGATTACTTCAGTACCGACGAGTGTGAAAGTTGCTCTTGCTGATCCTAAATGGAAGCAAGCTATGATTGATGAGTATATGGCCTTAATGAGAAATAAGACATGGTCCATTGTTCCTCCTGCTGCCGGGGTTAACATTGTTGGGCACAAATGGGTTTTTAGAGTCAAATATAACCCAGATGGATCAGTTCTCAAGTATAAAAGCGAGGTTAGTAGCGAAAGACTTTCATCAAACACCAGGAGTTGACTTCACTGATACGTTCAGCCCAGTAATTAAACCCTCCACAATTCGTGTCATTTTCACACTAGCAGTGAGTTTTGGTTGGCCAATTCGACAGGTTGATGTAAATAATGCTTTTCTTAATGGAGAGTTGCAGGAAGTTGTCTACATGGAGCAGCCAATTGGGTTCATTGATAATTTCAAACCTTAGCATATCTGTCGTCTCCACAAGGCCTTATATGGCCTCAAACAAGCACCCCGTGCTTGGTTCCAGAAACTAAAGGGATCTCTCAATGATTGGGGTTTCAAATCGTCATCCTCCGATGTGTCATTGTTCATCAAAAAATCTAGATCCGATACAATTTTTCTTCTCATCTATGTGGATGACATTCTAATAACTGGAAACAACGGCAGCATGATCAGTTCCATCATTGCCTCACTACACTATCAGTTTGCTCTCAAAGACTTGGGGGAGGTGAATTACTTTCTTGGGTTTGAAGCAAAAAGGGACTCCACAGGTCTGTTTCTAACACAAACTAAATATATTCATGATCTTCTTTCCAAAACTTCCATGCTCAACTCAAACCAAGTCCTACACCACTTTGTTCAAGTGTAGAAGCTTTCTCTTACTTCTGGCCAACAGTTCTCTGATCCTACACTTTATAGAAGCACTATTGGAGCCCTTCAATACGTCACTTACCCACGGCTAGACATTGCATTTGCAGTAAATAAATTGAGCCAATTCCTTGTTGCTCCTACATGTCAACATTGGCAGGCTTGTAAAAAGAAGTTGTGGTATCTTAAAGGTACCTCCACCCTTGGTTTACACTTTCAACCAGTGAATGACCTTTACATTGAGGCGTTTACAGATGTGGTTGGGCATCGTGCGTTGATGATCGTCGCTCTACCAGTGGGTGTTGTGTGTACATCGGTTCTAACCTGATAACCTGGTACTCAAGAAATCAAAAGGTAATAGCCAAATCTAGCACCGAAGCCGAATACAGAGCCTTGTGGTTAAGGTCCTTTATTTACTAAACTTGGCTTTCCAATAGCAGGGGTTCCTGTTGTCTGGTGCGACAACATAAGTGCAGCCTCATTGGCTCAAAATCCTGTTTTTCACTCACGAACCAAACACATTGAAATAGATGTGCATTTTGTTCGTGAAAAGATTTCTTCGAAACAATTATCAGTGCAATATGTTCCCACCGATCAGCAAAAGGCTGATATTTTAACTAAAGTCCTTCCAGTTGCTCGTTTTGAATCTCTCTGTGGTAAATTGAGCTTATCTGTTCCTCCTACTCTCACTTTGAAGGGGGATGTGAAGCATACCACTCTTTATGCATCAACTATGAAACAAAGTGATCAAGCGGCTCACAAGAGTACAACTCTTAGATCACAGCCACACTTTCGCTGGTCTTCTAGAAGCATGAATCACACCTATATAATCTCACCAACGTCTGATTCCAACTCACACAAGAAACAAACCTCTCAACTGAGCAAAACAAAATTTGGCGCCAAAAATAACAAACTAGCGTTGGCATCCAAATTTTGTTGCTGAGCTGGAGAATTGATTGGATCACGGTGATTCAAGAAAGAATTAGTTATGCAAAGCTTCTAGAGAACTCTGATTAATATAAATATGTGTCTCAGACAAATGTAATTATTAGTGAGAAAAATCAGTTTTCAATATAGGAGCAAGACTCCATTTTTCGTCTGCAAAAGCTTCATTGAAGCATATCACAAACACTTCATTTTTACTATAATCTTTACACAAACAAATTACGAAACAGGTAGTGGTCCGAGCCCCGGTGATGGTCATAATTAGAGGGGTCATCCCTTCAATATGCATATTTGGTATGGTTATGTAAAGACCACTGCTAGTCCCAGTACACTGTTCCACTGAAGTCCTTAATGAAGTAGAAACGAAGGAGACATCGAATTTTACCAACTTTACCTTTCACTGGCTTATATTATCAATACATGAGTCTCGATGGATCATTTGTTATGGCCAAATCGTTGGTTTACGAGATGGGCCTTTCTAGGCTTCTACTCAATCTCGACTCATTTTCCAAACGAATACTAAATACACCCTGACTTAATGATTTTTAATTAATTTTTTTCGAGGTTTTGGCATTGGGTCCGGATTCGGCCGAAACTTGTCTAAATCTACTACAAGAAAATTGATATTTGGTTACTAACTTCTTATGACAATATAATAAATGGTCATTGAATGTCACTTTCGGCAACCATAATAAGATATTAGTCACAAACATGCACTTTATGGATTTAATTTCTTCTGCATCTGCTACCAGATTTTTAAGATTTATGATTATGGATTTAATCACTGAATAACTCATTTATCGACTATGTCTAATTTATTTGCAAATATATATATATATATATATATATATATTTAGTAACTGACTTTCGATGACTATATCATAAATGGTTGCAGAATATTATGATATTGAAAAGAAAGATAAATCATAGATCCAATTCATTTATCAACTAATTTTTTTTTATTTGTGATTAAAGATATAATCAAGGAAAATTGTGTTTGGTGACTATGTCCAATATAGTCATGAATTGGTGATTAATTTTTTGGCGCCTACATTTCCCTCCAAATGCATATTTTTGAGGCTAGTGTTTTTTTTCTGTAACTGTAATTTTAGTTGAGCAATAATTCTTTCCGTGACTATTATTTTTAGTTGACAAAAACAAAAAAAAAAATTCTGATGATATTCTTTTCCTCCAAAGTATACCTTGTGATAACAACTATAAAGAATTAATAACTATATGTTTAGTCATACAATGAGTTGCACTATATAAAAAAATGTCTATTATCGACAAACTATTTTCGACAATGACAATTGATGTCAATAATTCATCATTTTTCGTTGATTATAAACAATAAGCTTTTCAAAAAAAAATTAAAAATAACAATCAATATATTAACATGCAGATTTTTTATTGAAGATGAAGTTGGAAGCAAAATGGTAAAAAAAAGTAAAAAAACAAAGTGTTGTTTTCTTATAAGATAGAAGTATATATATAATGCGAATTTTTTAAATACAATATTAATTTCAAAAACAATATCTCAATCGTATGCAAAACATATATTCAATTAAAATAGTACATATTAGCATTAGTTTATAAATAGTGTTAACATATACCCATAACAACGACATTATTTCCATTAATTGAAATAAAAACACACATTAATTAATGTATTTATTGTCTTATTACAATAAATACAGTATTTTTATTTCCTTTAATGGAAATAAAGTGGTTGTTAACCTATACCCTAAGGGCACATGTTAACACTACCCTTAGTTTATATATAAAGAATATACAAAATATATCAATATATCAAATATAAAGTATTAGTCTAATGGTAAAAATAACATTATCTATATTCAAGGTCCACGCTTCAACACTTGTAAAAAGCAAAAGTTTAATTTATATTTAATTAAGTAATGGATATGCCCAGGTGATGTGTGGAAGTATCGAATCGATGTGTGGTTCCCTAAGAAGGGCATGTGAGGAGGTGGTTGTTTGGTGGAGCGAGCGTAATTTTTTATCCTTACAATTTTTTCTACTAGCAAATATATTAAATTATTAATCTTATTTAGTAGCAAAAGGTAAATTCTTATGTAACTACATGATTGATGGTTGCAAAAGCTTTTTGCAATTTGCCTAGCGCTACTAACTTTGCGTGACTAAAACATTAGTTACACAATACATTTTTTTCTTGCAATGACCAAACATTACAAACGCGGTAGTTATTACGTGGTCGAAATAACTACTTCCACAACCTACTACATTTGTATTTTATGTGTACCCCTAATCAAACATTAGATATCATGAGAAAAACCACAAAATAACGGCCCACAATAACTTTGAAATGTGAGACTTGCACCGCGGAGGAAATGCATAATAACCATTTAACTAAAAGTGAATATGCGGAATGCTTAAAGCATTTCAAATGTAAAAGTGAATTGCATATCAATAATCGTTGGTATGACAACAATGTCAAGAGATTTGCTTCCTATGTAGCATAAAAATAGATTTGATAGACAATCAACTCAAAATTTGGTCTCCAATGCTTCCGTCTAAAACACATTTTTTTAATGACATGTCCATTTTTTTCCGTATTATTTTTTCTTTTATTTCCTTACTAAAAATAGATGAAAAATTAATTTTAGTTTTAAATACTTGCTGAGTCAACCGAAAAAATAGTTGTGCAACAGACCGTCTGAAAGTAGACGATCATGTTGACAATGTCTAATATTTTTTTTTTGCCACGTCAGCTTGATTGAATTTGCACAGCTGCATTAGAGAAATATTTATTAACAGAACGTCTATTAATCCTATGTGACATCTCTATGTGACATCTCTTTTATTCACAAACCATTATTGTATTGGAGATGCTCTTCGTATTATTGATAATTTATTAGTTTTGTCCGTCATATATGATATATATGGCTCATATATTACTAATTAATTTACTATACATATTTTTTTTGGTGTGGTAATCTGGTTGGATTGCGTTTAGCCAATTAAAGCTTAATCAACATAATTTATGTAGATAGGTGATTTTTGCTAAGTTTTTTTTTTTAAGTAAAAATTTGAGATTTGAAGAGGGTAAAGATTTGAACCCATGAACTCAACGTGTGAGTGTGAGGAACTTACTACTGAACCACCTCAATTTTTGTCGTGATTTTTCTATGTTACATGCATGCATAACATAATTAAAAGGAGATCGATTCACACATGGCACAACTTTATCTAACAGATCAAGCGAATCTAACTAGAAAGTTTACAAGTTCAAGCCTAGCAAATACTTGATGAAAACACCCAAATGGACGTACAGAAGCTACCTCCTACTAATTTTACATTTCCAAATCATCAAATAATAATTAGATTGCAATAAATAATTAAAAATCAGCAACAGCAGCCATAACATGATCTATTGAAGATGAAGATCATCAACCAAGGGTAGGTTAATTATTATATGGTGCTTTCCAAAACTTAGCCGGCAGTCCACGCCACGGTATCGGGTATGGATTGCACTGAACCCCATTCCTGGACTCTACCACTTCCCACCTGCAACACAACACAACAAAATACAGAACATCATCAATTTACCTAGTACAAGCAATCTAAGTACTATTTGATTTTATTTTCTATTTCACTTCCTTAGTTTTCACACCATGATTGAGGACCTTGAGGTTATCAATCATTAATGCAATATCTAATAAATTAGCTAGAATCATGTTAGGTACATAAAAATGCATATATTTGACCAGTTTTAATTTATTGAATAAATGTACATACATGTATCTCTCACTAATATATATATATATATATATATATATATACACATACCTGTACTTGTTAACTAGATGGTGGATCAGAATAAGGATTTCTAGCTTGGCAACTTCATTTCCAGGACATGCGTGAACACCATTGCCAAAAGGCATGAATGTGTTAGGTTTCTGTCCAACCTTCATGCGATGAAATAGATTTTAAACATAAAGTAATTTACAAATTATAAACGCAACATATTTCATACCCCATACAATATAATATTGATAGGAGTGTGTAGTATGGACAAAACAAATTTTCTTTATCTTTCTTGTGATTTTAACGTTTTATAATAATAATTTTTATTTTATCCAAACTACCAATATAAGGGGACACTTCTAGGGACCATGTTTTGATGGTAACCCAACCTTGCTTTAATTTAAATCTTCCCTACCTCAAATCTTGAAGGATCAAATACAAGTGGGTCAGTGAAGAAATCCGGATTGTGGTGAAGGTTTCGAAACAAAGGAAGAACCTTCCATCCTTTCGGAATCAAGAATCCTGCCAAATAACTTCAACCCTATTAGTAATCAATAGACCTACTAAAAGCTGATAGCAAATAACAAATTCAAATATAATCATGTGAAGAGACTCGAACTTATGATATTTGGGATAATCAAGCTCTAAGATAGTGTTAGTAGCTAATATTAGACTCAAAAGAAGAGTCTAATAATAATATTTAAACATTCTAATAAATAGAACCCGTATTATATTAATGTACGCAACATTGAAGTGGACTTGTATAATATTTTCAAGCTCAGAACATGCAGAAGAACAAGCCAGGAACAGCCACCAATAGTAATATCACTATAAGTACTATGAACCCTTTTGAAATTAATGGGGCCATTCAATGCACGATGGAGGGTGGGTTTTTTTTTCTGGCTTAGAAATGTTCCTCGTTGCTGTGGCTTTCATCGATAGACTTTGGTCCTCTAGCTTTTATGGCGGTGGGGTTCATGAAAATAGATGTAATAAAAAGTTTAACCGTGTATTCACCGAGTATGATACATCAATTTTTATTTTTCGATCTACATGCAGTCATGCACACTGCATTGGAACAAATAATGATTCCATGTCCTTGCACAGAGTGAATATGCGTCATTGCATACAAGACCGGGAGCTAGGTACTTCTTGACTTTTGATAAGATAATCATTTTAATTAAATAAAAATTCATTATAAAAAAATACAAAATAAGAAAAATTAATAGATTTTTTTAATTATTATTTATTTAAGGTTTTTTAAATTATTTATTTAAGATTTTATTATTGAGAAATTTATTGTTTTTCGTTTTAATTTAAAGCTAATATAATCATTTTAGTTAAATTAAATAGTAATAAGGGATAAAAATATACTTTCACAGGTTTTAAAATAATCGACTTTCAAATACTTGGTTAAATAGACTAAAGTGATAAGTTTTGGAAAAAATATAAAGATTAAAATAATGGGTTTTAAAAAAACATTTATAAAGGTGATAAATCGTAAAAAGATTGGACTCTTATAAAATTCTATAATTTTTTAGTTGTTAATTTATGCTATAATGACACAAATTAACACTGCCCTTTCTTTATTACTCTTCTTTACTGCTGCCATAACTGTATTAAGATAAGGGATCTCTCTATGTTTCTCAATCCCTATTATTAGAACCGATTATTGAGAGACACTACTATATATTTTAAATGATAAAATGCATGATTGACTGTAATATTGAGTGGTCACTGATAACTGACCATTGTATTCAACATCATCAACAGCTTCTCTGAAGGTGAAAGATATAACGCTAGCCATCCTCAAGCTCTCCATTATCACCTGAAATCAAAAATAGTTTCGTTACTTCTTTTACGTAAGCACTGATATAAACTCAGTACAATGCGTGTGAGTGAGTGTCATTGATCAGGTATAAGTGAATAATGATTGAGTCAAAGTAAATATATATATATAGTCTTTTTACTGTCAGTTTGTCCTGATATAAAATATATCAGGACGAAGAATGTGGACCACATATTATGAATAAGTTTTGACAAGTGCATACACTTTGAGTCAAAGTATGTAAATCTAATGGTCAACATTATTCGTTATGATATAAAATAGATCAGGACAATCTAACAATAGAAAAATTTATATATATATATATATATATATATTTATGGGGTGGCCGGTGCCTTAGACAACTTGGATGATTGCCTAAAGCCCCAATCAAAATTAAGATCTCAAAACAATTTAATAAATAAAAAAATTAAATACTAATTAAACATTCAGCCTAATACTTTAATTTATAGCTAATTGTTGACATGACCCAATAATTATTATTGGGTCGTTCCGTGCCGTGTTTGGAGATACACGTTCAAAGTCTTATTTTAAATTTTCGTCTAAGGCACCAAATACCCTTAAACCGCTCTTAATATATATAGTGTAATGTGCGGGATCTGCTTGTTTTTTTTCATCGACACACCCTCTATATGAAAATATAAATATATTAATGTACCCTGTCTGTTAGGGGCATGTTTCTAGTTTGAGCTCTTGTCAGGCCTCGTTCTCCTTCATCATTTGCTTCAAAAATTGTCTTCTGTTCCTCCTGCAATAGTCAACTTGCATTAATTATTAAAATAATAAAACCGAATCAAAAATTTTATTATATACTCGAATAAAAACTCAGATTAATTAATTAGTGAAAGCTGATAATATAGTAAAATGTAAACTAATCAACCTTAACAGCTTGGAGAAGCTTTGAGTCATCATGAATGTACTTAAGAATCCATGTTAAGAGACTTGCTGTGGTGTCTTGAGCAGCAAACAATACACCAATGACATTATCAGCAATCTGATCATCTGTTAAGAGCTGACCATTTTCATGATCTTTGAAGTTCATTAGTCTGCCTAGAAGATCTTTCTCATCTACTCTCTTCTCCCTCCTCTCTTCAATTATCTCACAAAGAATTTTGCCTAGCCTTCTCCTTGCCTTTTAAAGCTCACAATAAAAATAAAAATAAAAACCCAACGTTAATGGCATTGTAAATCAAAAGAATATATAATAATTCTGCAGATGATCATTTTTCATGCATATATGCTTACCATGACTGATTTGGTGTATGAAAATCCCGGCAACCTTATAGAGAAAGAATTGTAACCTTTGTCAAGAACATTGTAGTTCTTCTTGAGTATTTCCTTGTATGAAGTATCCAAGTGACCAAAGATAGACAAAACAGCAACTTCGAATGTGAACTGCCATGATAAAAAAAGAGTACACGTCACGACCATTAATTATATGTAGTACTTACCACTGTCCAATGTGATTGATGGTGAAAAACGTTAATTCAGTCCGACTATATCTTATAGAAGAAAATCAATATATAACAAAGTACCTTCTTCATTTCATAGAAGGTGTTGACAACTTTCCCACCAGAAATCGAATCTAGTGCAGAAGTGGCAATAGCTTCAATTTGAGGGATCAAGTTTCGAATAACATTCTGAGAAAATGAAGGTTGAAATAATTTCCTCATCTTTGCATGGTAATCTCCATGGTGGAAAAACAGTGCTGATGGACCAATCAATTTCTCTTTGCTTTTAGGGTATGTTGGCTTGAATAAGTGAGCTTGTGTCACCAGCACATATCTGATAGCCTCAGGACTGCCCAACATAACACAAGGACACCCAAGTATGTGTGTCTTAAATATCTCTCCATGCCTTGTAATAATTATAAACCAACCATGATCAGAATACTAACACATCACATCAAAAAACAAGGAGATTAATATCTTTAATGCTAGTAATGGTGATTATAAAAGAAATAATAATAGGGCACTGTGTTGATTTATTAGTAAATATTAATTCGAATCGTCATACGTATATGGTAAAAAAAAAAAAAAAAAAAAGTGAATAATAAATATAAACCTTTTTTGTCTAGTGGCAAAGAAAGTAACTGGATTTTGAGAGTATAAGAGCAGAGTCTCTCCTACATATGGCAAGCCCATTGAGCCTGGAGGTAGGTTAGGTTTTTGTAGTGAGTCTCTCCTTATTTTTTTCAGTAAAATCACTAAGAGTAGGGTGCAGAAGGCAGAATATAGAAGAAGAAGAAGAATGCTCTCCATCTCTCTCTATCTCACCAAAGGAATATTTCTGTGATTGTAAGTGTTATAGTGACTGGCAAAGAATGAGCTGGATGCATGTGTTTATATATAGAGAAAAAAGATTGTTGGCGATTGGTGAATGTGATTTTATATAGGGAAAATTGCACTAACATACCCTCACTCAAGGACGGCCGGTGCCTTATGCAACTTAGACGGTAACTTAGATGGTAATTTAGACGGTTGCCTAAGGGCCCAACTAAAATTTAGGTCTAAAAATACTTTTACAAATAAAAAATATTAAATATTAATTAAATACTCAGTCCAATATGTTAAATGAAGTGTGTCGTGACCTGTCATGCCGTGCCGTAACATGGTTGTACGGAATCGTACTTTATTAGACTGTGCCCAAGGTCAGTTCGACCAAATTTTCATGTTTAATTAATATTAGACATGTCTATCAGAAAATATGAATCAGAATACCAAAAACTCAATATATATATATATATGAAATTTTTTACCTCGGTACGTATTAATAAATATTTAAATGCACTAATGTATTTTATATCAGTGCGTACTGAACAGAGTTGATCCATAATCTATGGTCCACATACAATGCACTAATATATTTTATATCAGTGCGTACCGAGTATAAAAAGACTATATATATATATATATATATATATAAGCTCAATCAATAAATAAATTTTAAATAAATTATTTTAACTATCAATTTAATATTTTTTACATAGTACATTCAAAACTTAATTTTAAATTTTCGTTTAAGATCATGTATACTTTTGAGCCGCAAGTGCCCTTACTTTAAGTGAAAATACACACGGTTGTAAACAAATGTGTTAAATACACGAATCACCTCTCATTTATGTTTACTGTTGGGTGAGTGGTGACCCACTATATTAGTCATTAACGGAGAGGGAGAAAGTTGAACTTACCTTAATAGAAATGAACCGCAAATTGTTGTTTGGTTTGGTTCAGTTAATAAACACAAAAGAATTGCCCTACTTAGTGCTAACGACGGTCAACGGCTAGTCAAAGAAAACGAGAGATGGTTCGTATAATTAATGAATATACTTCGAACGTCTGTATTTTCACCTAAAGTGAGGAATAAGTTAGTACAATTTATTATTATTTTTTGGGTTAAAATTGAAACTAACCATATAATTAATAGAGTTTTTATTTTTATCCAGTATTAATGTTTTGATTGTTTGTACCAAACTTTTCACTGATGAGACAAAAATACCCTTCAATTAAAAACACCAGTAGTCTTCTTCAATTAAATACACCAGCAATCTTTTTCAATTAAACACACCACCGTTCTTCTTCAATTAAACTTCAACACCCAGTTTTTTTTTTTAAATGTGTGGCAAGTGGTATGGGTAAATTTATCTCTTTAGTGGAAAGTTCGATAAAAACAATAAAAACACTAATTCCGGATAAAAATAGAAATCCCCTTAAATTTTTGATTAAAAAGTGTTATTTCCTCTAATTTTTTTATATCATGTGATTCATGCGGTCACACTCACATCACATGAGACACATTTTAGGTGGGAAATTTTGAAAAACCCTGTTTAAGTTTCTTTTAAAAAATAATTCTCTTAGTTTCAAATTTTAAACAGGGGATTTTTGGTACAGAATTGAAGGGTTTTTATTTTTATTTTTTTTATTTTTTATTTTTTTTTAAAGTAGAATTGAAGGGTTTTTAATTAAATTGTGGTACTACCAAATGCTTTCGATGCAGGGTTTTATTTTAATTGTGACTCGGGTTATTTTTATAAAAATGCCAAACTTTAGGGGTTGCTTACAATTTTTTCCATTTGAGGTTGTAAAATAAACCTCAAAACAAAATTGTCAAGACTATAAGAAATATAGACTATCTATATTGGATAGGGTGTGACAAAGATATTAGAGCCGGACCCACCTTACAATGATGGACTAAATAGTTTAGATTACACCAGTTTCACATGCTCTTCATTTGTGAGGACCCGATGAAGAAGAAGATACTAGAATTCTAAGAAACATAACTGACAAAAGTAATAAACCAAAATAGATAAGACTAGCAAATCCTTTCTTTAACTCAATTATGTTTTTTCACTTCTACGTTTATAGTTGGTGGTTAATTTAACTCTTACCATACTCATTAATCAGTAAAAATATGCGTGAGGATTGTTATTCCACCCGGTTTTGTGAAAATAAATATCATTCGATTGTGGGAGTAAATATCTGAATACAATTCGAATCCATAATCTCATGATATAAGTATGAACCTTATACTACTGAACTAACATTTTCTCGTCATAACGTCAGATTTTCAAAAGAATTTATAAGATGAATGTATAGTATTAATATTAGTGGCCTTGGCAACGTATAGATATGCCGTAGGTCATTCGAAGTGTTCAAGTTCATTTGTTTTCAATACTTTTCATAAAACAAAACAAAAGAAGGAAAATTAAAGTTCATTTGTTTTGCGGAGACAATGTGTGTGCCCACTGCCTCCCAGTTCCTTGGGTGTTATATAACATGTGAGGGTAAAATTATTCTGTATTCAACAAAGTTGCTTTCAAAATACGTACCGATAACTTAGTTAGGCCATACACATATTCAATTGAAATTTAAAATCTACTATGCTTACAGATAATAGAAATTCATAAAATGGGAAAGACTAAACATATATATTTTTTTGCGATCTCTTAAAGGAAATATTCCACATAGACATATGTGATATGCTATGACGTAACATGAAAATGGTTATTTTAAGTGGGTATAAAATAATTGTGAATTGTGTTAATGAGTGTTTTAACAACACATTACACACATTAAAAAATTGAAAAATTCGACCAAAAAAAATCAATTTATTTGTGTATATTTTAGCATCTTAATAGAATTTATAAATACAACATTTTTATTTATAGTTTTGAACCTTATAACACACATTAAAGGAACTCAATAATAATTACAGAGTTCTTGATATATTTGGAAGATTATGCTATTAATGTTAAAACTTAAAAGTAATACATTTAATTTTGCAATAATTTAGAACATTTGAAGAATATTTTTCCTTTTTAACACATTAGAACTTGTATATTTTAACATCTTTAATAAAAAAACAAATATAACATTTTCATTTACGGTTTTAAACCTTATAAGTTAACACATTAGAAGAACTCATTAATTACAAAGTTGTTGATATATTTTGAAGAGTATGCTAGCTATTAATGTTAAATGTAATACATTAAGTTTCACAATAATGTAGCGCATTTTAAGAATGCATCATGTATGTTGATAATAAATTATTTGATTTGTCTCGTATTAATTTAATTTTTTTAAAATATATGTTGCGAATCAATAATCTCTATATGGATGTGAAAAATAAGTCACGGAAACACTTCAATTTTTTTGTTGTTGAAATATTACAATAATTTTGGGATAGATGTGAAATGTAAACCAATGAACCAACCTCATCTGGTTAGAAACACATTATTTTTTATCGAATTGAGTTGTTAATTTCCACGTGTAATTTTAAGTTCCACTATTAACCTTTAAAATTGGTATAAATAAAACAAAGCACAATGGGATCATATTCATGAATCATGAGTCATGACTGATCTAATTATGAAGAGGGAAAAATACACTCGGTGAGACGTCCAATAAGATTGTATTAAATTAAAATTTTATATTACATTTTTATATTTCCACACATACAGTGCAATTTCATTGGACCGGCTTACAAATTATTGATGAGACCGTCTCATGCAAAATTATCTTTTGGACGGGACCCAGTTGTGACATGGTAGAGGTGGATGATTGAAAAAATATGGGATCCAGAAAGTCATGACGGTACTTGATTCTATTCACGTGTCAGCTGGCATTGGAGTTTGGAGTTTGGCCAGAGACAAAGATTGAAAAGACTGGATTGAAAATATGATAGTCAGGTGAGGGTCACCAATCACCGTCCAGTTTAACTGGACTCAGTTACGTGTCGACTTGGAACTGGTCTGGTCGTGTTGTACCTAGTACAATTGCGGGAACACAAGCCTCCTATTTTCGACAACTAACCTATGCTACTAACACTAGCTTTTGTGCCTACCCGATAAATTAAAGCTCCGTATCTCTCCTGTATATATATATATATATATATATATATATATATATTATTCTCGTCTCTCCATGATTTATTTCCTGGAAGTGTTGAAATTGTACGTTTACGTACTCTTGTGATACACTGTTACCTATTTGCATTTGCATATTTAGTGAGTTTATACAGATTTTTAATTTTTCTGTGGCGAGGGTGATTTATGTGTTTAGGGATCGAGATGAGGTTCTTCATTGATATGTCATGTGTATTTAGGTGATCATTAGGTCATTGAGAGGTTGAGAGTCCGAGCAAACCCGACCCTATAAGGAGTCCAGTGAAACAACCGTGTAGAGCCTTAGATCGTAAAGATCCTTTAAATTGTAGTTAAAAAAAATTGAAATATAGTCTATAGTTATTGAGTAAATATATTTACACCCAAAAAAAGTTGGATGTACATCTAAATTTAGTATATTTTTGAAAATTCAATATTACCCTTGGGTAAAATTACTTAAAGGACTAAATAGTTTGTAAGTACACACCAATAATTATTAATTGAATTTATATCAATCCTTTGTAAAAAAGAAAAAGGAATTTTCCTATTAATTGTTTGATATGATAATAAAAACTTTTCTATTTTATCAAACCCTAATTTCTATTTTAAATACTAATTTCAATTTCTTTTAAGGAATACAAACTGATTGAATTAACCAACAATTTATTGCTATAATTGAGTGAAACAAAAATCAATACCAACAATAAACTTTCTTAGAAACAGAAGAATTGAGGTACATTGTTGTGTGCTGAGAGCCCTATTTTACATATGGTCTTTCTTCTTAGTTGGTGTAATTGTTGTTTTCTATTAATAGATTTTAAATTTTAAAAAAAATTAACAAAACTAAAAGAGCTAAAGCAACGCATGCACCGGTTACGGTTACAACTAGTAGATTTTCAATTCGATGGAATTGGAGAATTTTGCCCTTAAAAAAATTTAAAAATTTAAAAAAAATGATTTTGCGGGAGTTAGGAAAACTTTTTAATGAGAAATTATTTATTTGAATAAAAGATATAAAATAATAAAATTTTAAATAAATCTGATTAGATAACAAAATAGTGGGGTGTGTTAACAAAAATATAATACGATAAAATTAAAGAAAAGGTATTTTTGGCATTAAGTGGGGTTTAGAGATTTTTAAAATATTTTAGGAGTATACATAAAGGCTCATCGATGGAAACCCAACCCATAAATAACTTTAAAAATGGCTCACCATACATATATAATTTTTATTTAAATGCCCGTCAATGGAAACTCATTTATCATTCTTACAACAACAACATTTGATCAAGGGTGACAGTGGGTTGAATCCTAGCAACACTAGTGTTTGTCACAAATAATTATATTTTATATCTCTAAAAAAACTCAATACTCTCTTGATACTACTATTTAGAAGTCTTTGTTTCGAAGGTAATTAAACCAATACACTTTTTTTTTATGTAAACTTAATCAGTATTCTTACTTAATTAGTACTTTTACTGCTAAAAATGTGAGATGAGTAAGGTTAGGTTTATATGATATATTTTTTGATGCAATTATAAAAAAAAAGTTTTAAAATAATTATTTGGGTAACATTTTTTATTACTATTCTGTTTGTTATAGTCTTGAGTTGAAGTTATTATATTGATTTTTATAAGTATTTACTTGAGAAAAAAATCAAGTAAACTTATATAGAGTATCGATAACCTCATTTTCTATAGTTCGTCTCGGGCTCCAAAAATCTAAGGGTCAGCCCTGAGTCTGAGTTTATGTCCATCTTTCTAAACTTTGAATTCATCGTAATAGTTATAAAAAAAGAAGATAATTATCTATTGCTATAGTAATTTAGGGTTAATTTATAAGTTTTGTCTAAAGTTAGATGATAAAAATTAATTATTGTTCAAGGTTAGATATTTGTTAAAAAATAAAAACACAAAATAAGGGTAAATGGTATGACTCTCGCACTTATCAATATTATGAACAACTTTTTTTTCGATACGTGGGAGATATTGATACTTTCGGTGACATCTAATGCTTTATTTCTCAGTAGACCAGTGACCATTTTATTGTCAGATTTTTTAAGAATAAATAAAAAATAAGAAAAAATGAAAGACTATTAGATATAGGTTTTTCATTTTTACTTTTTTTTTTTTGAAAAGAAGTTAACACTATTAGACCAGTGACCATTGTAATGCTGTTTTCAAGAGTTAAAATAAACAAATGTGGGGAAAAAGTTCATGTCTAAATATTGTAAACTTTATTTATTACTATGTGGAGATAATTCGTGACCTATCACATTAGACGTGACGAAAACGATTGAAGTACTTATTCAATTATACTGATTTCTGACACCTGTACTACTACTATATCAAGCATCCTATGTTATTCATTTTGAAATCTTAAAGATAGACATGACCGCGGTTCGGTTTCGGTTTTGAACCGAGGTTCGGTTCCGGTTCTAAGAGAACTTAGAATCGGAATCGGAATCGGAATCGGAATCGGAATCGGAATCGGAATCGGAACCGGAACTGTCTGGAACCGATTCCGATTCCGATTCCGGTTCCGGTTCCGGTTCACCCAGTTCCGGTCCGATTTTCCGGTTCTTTTTTTATTTTTTATTTTTTTATTTTTTTATTTAACCTTATATGATTATATCAGATGGCATGTTATCATATTAAGTGTTAATCCAAATATTCAAATCTCCCCAACCCAAATCATATTATATATATATCAACCCAAAATCTCCTTAATCCAGATTTTCTCAAATCATTTCATCTCTTTCTCTCTCTCATTGATGACTCGCTTTTTGTGTTGTTACCAAATTGTGATTATCAAAAGATATATATACTAAGAGTTCATACGCAATGTGTTCTAGACTAGCAAAAGACTAGTAAAGCGGTAAGCAAGGGTATCGTTCCGCAGGGAGATGGTATCTGTCAACCGTCTCAAGTTCTAGTGATTATTGAAAGCATGAAAATAGAATGCGGAAGTGGTGAGAATGGTGTGTGTGAAGTGTAAGGCATAATGCGGTGTGGTGCGTGCAAAGGAAATGTAAATAAAGTAACTAAAGTAAAGAGAATATGGAGAGGTGAGAATGGTGATTAAAGTGATAAATAAAAGGGTGGATAAGAGAGATGAATGATAATGATCACGTAAAAGGCCTAAGCTCACCATACATAAGTGCACATACGTTGTTGTTAGGCAATGAATAACATCCTATTAGTTAGGGGCTCGTTCTCACGATTAAGGGATTCTGGAACTAAATCATATATTATTATGAATCATGCGTTGATTAAGGAATACCGAAATCAATTCATCGCTCCCCAAAGGTCATGGATAGAGCGATGGTGTCTTAAGATCAAAGACACATTAAGCACCAGAACACAGAGTCAACCTAAGCATTAAGCACTTCTAATTCATGTTAAGGGCTTGTTCTCTCTATTGAGATATTCGAGATATAAATCACTCCCCAGAGTAGAGGTGCCCACGATTTGGTTAAACCGTGTGTATAAAACCGAAACCGACCATCCAAAACCGAAATCGAAACCGTAACCGAAACCGCCGGTTACGAAACCGGTTGGAAACCGGTTTCGAGCCGGTTCGGTTACGGTTAGGGATGTCCCAAAACCGCCCAAAATCGGCGGTTTGGGGCGGTTTTGGACGGTTTTTATAAAAAAAAAAAAAAATCAACCAATAGAAACGTGCCACGTGGACAAAAAGACAAAAAAAAATAACAAAAACCGAAACCGAAACTGCCCAAAACCGAAACACAAACCGCCCAAAACCGGCGGTTTGGGACGGTTTTAGGCGGTTTATATATTAAAAAAAAATCTAACCAATAGAAAAGTGACACGTGGCCATAAAAATTGAAAAAAAAATATAAACCGAAACCGAAACCGAAACCGAAATCCAAACCGGTTTTCTAGGTTCGGTTACGGTTTGGGTGGCCACGGAACCGAAACCGGCGGTTTCGAAACCGAAACCGCCCCGAAACCGAACCGTGGCCACCATTACCCCAGAGGTCATGTCTAGAGCAATTGCACATCTTTTCTCTATTAAGGTATTCTAGACACTTCTTACTCCCCAAAGGTCATGGCTAGAGCAAGTGTGTTTTTCCTCCCCACCATTAAGCATGTGAACATATAGCCAAAACTTATTCTAGCACGATCATGCATAAAACAAGTTTCATCTATTCTTAGGAGCTAAGTGATTACGGTCATACCCGGATTGATCATCCTTCGAGGTACAACTGAAATTCACAAACGCTCAAATCGATCCTAACATGACATTTCGACCTTCCAAGGACATACACACATATAAATGAGATATTTAATTATAACTACTCCTACACTTAAGTTAATCTACTCCTAATCCCATCCATAACACATATCAATTTCCAATCGTCCATACACATGTCATTCACAACAAGAGATTATCAATGATTATCAAGAACAAATCAAAACTCAAATGAATATAACAACAAAATCACATATATTGAGCACAAATTCGGTTTACAATATTCTCAGGTGGGGATTACACATAAAAGACAACAAGATATACAAAGAGAGTGAGTAAATGAGATACAACCCTTGAAGAATTCCCTCCAAGAGCTCCATTTTTTACTTGCCCGAAATTGGTCCAAGACCTCTCATTTCTCCATGCAATCTACTCTCAAATGTGATGTAGGATATGTAGAAATGGTTGGTGGTGTGTTTCCCATGGAGGAGGACCTCCATGGGAGCTTTGGAAGCTTCTCTCTCTCTTTTTGGATGAAGAAAATGAAGAAGAAGTTGCTACTGCTCGTTTTTGTGCTAAGAAAAGAGAAAAAAATAGTGTATTTATAGTTAGGGAAAGTTTGGGGATGAATTGGGGTGCGAAAGGACTATTTTGGCCCTTCCAGCCTCCGAGGCAAGCTCCGGGGCGAGTGGAATGGTCGTCTCGCAAGTCGCCTCTCTTACTGTGAATTTTGGGCAGAAGATGAGGCGAGTAGTGAGGCGAGTAGTGATGCGAGTGAGTTTGGTCGCCTCACAGGTCGCTTCACACACTGGTAAGAAATTTCAGCTTCGCGCACCATTACGGAAACATGCATATCTCTCTCTAGAAAGCCCAGAATTGTAATCCGTAAAAATCTATGGCAAGTAGACTTCTGGGGATTTCCA
Source organism: Dipteronia sinensis (assembly GCA_033220585.1). Classification (NCBI taxonomy): domain Eukaryota; kingdom Viridiplantae; phylum Streptophyta; class Magnoliopsida; order Sapindales; family Sapindaceae; genus Dipteronia; species Dipteronia sinensis. Next base: position 3,030,744 of record CM065638.1, on the reverse strand, counting down.
AATATATGTGGAACTCATTGTGGTTCGATCTGAGGAGAGAGATATGCCCCCCAAAAGTTGGGTGTTCTGCGCAAAACCTCTGCCACGGTCTGGTTTCCAGCCTCACGCACCATTACGAAAACAATCATAACTCCCTTTAGAAAACCTGGAATTGTGATCCGTAAAAACCGTTGGAAAGTAGACTTCTGGGGCTTTCTAAAAATAGGTGGTAGGAAACCCAGTGCAATTTGAGGGGGGGAGTTATGGACCCCGAAATTTGTATGTTCTGCATGGGTATTTTCTAATTCCAGCCCACTAACCTGTGGAAAATAGAGTTGACCTGTGACACGGTCCCTATGTCGCGTCCTAGCTCAATAATGGATTCACCACAGAACTTTCCGCCGTTGACCACGAATCACGTCGCTGTTTGGGTCGACGGCGAGGCCACGACAACTCTGAATACTTACAATATATTCTCTTTTTGCCTTATTTTGCTTCCTAACTAATCTGTTAAGCTCAAAACCTTGAAATAAGGAATATGTACCTACACAAGGCTCAACAAACACATATATACAAACTTATGCCCGAAAACGATAACAAACGCTAGGAAATGAGGACCTCAAATAGGTACATTTATCGTCCGATCACACACACACACACACACACACACACACACACACACACACACACACACACACACACACACACACACACACAACCCTAATCACAAATCACCCACCACCGATGATCGGTCCACCATCACCATCTTCTTCTTTCGATCGTCATCTTTTTCTTTCTTCTTTTTATTTCTTCTTTCTTCGTCGTCTTAACTTCTTCGTTTCTGGATCAATCATCGATGGAATTGATGTAGATATGTGGAAGAGAGAGAGAGAGAGAGATCGATGGGTGTGGATTCTCGATGTGGATCAGTTGATGGAATCAATCGATGGATTTGTTCTGATTTTTGGAAATTTGTAGAGAAGAGAGAAAGAAAGAAACAGAGAAGAGAGAAAGAGAGAAGTTAGAGAAGAGAGAAATAGAGAGAACATGAAGGCAGAAGCCAGAGGAGAGAGAAAGAGAGAGGTCAGAGAAGAGAGAAAGAAATAGAAAAAAAAGGTAAATTTTTTTTAAAAAAAATCTGTTGGGAACCAGAACCGAACCACCGGTTCCAGGCCGTTTTTTTAAAAAAGAACCGGAACCGGAACCTTGAAGTTCACGGTTCCTGTTCGGTTCCAGAATCGGTCCCACAATTTCGGTTCCGGTTTTTTTCCACGGTTACGGTTCGGTTCCACGGTTTGAACCGAACCGCGGTCATGTATACTTAAAGAGATAAAAATGACAACTAAATTCCAACAAGGAGAAAAACTCTTTGTGCCCCTGTGAGTATATAGTGCCCTGTCATTGAAAGCAATAAATTCTCGAATCCATGAGAAGAATTTGTTTCAAAGGAACAATTTTATTAAGGATAATCAAATGTTACAAAATTTATTCGGATCCTTGCTCAAATTGAAAAAAATAAAATCCATTTGGACTTAGTTGGGATTCCTAAATCGACTAAAACAGGAAATCAATTATTTATGATATAAACTTTATGTTATCATTTTCATAACAATCTTAAAGATATATTATGCTATGAGCTTAAAACAGACGTCGTTGGCCCCTCCAAATGGGATTCCAAAAGTGTCCTACTTCAATTACAAATTCATGCGACATAACGTGACTATGATTAGAGAAGATGTAGCATTTCATATAATTGAAACCAGATGATGGAGGAAGATGTCCTCTTGCTCTTTGTTATTTGTAGTGGTTGTTTCGCTTGCAAATAATTGTAGTGTCCAGTGGGCTAGAGCCTAGAGAAGCCCAACAAAAGATGCTAATCAGAAATTTGCATATATTATACAATATGTAAGGTTTCTATTAGAAATCCACAGGTGGTCTGCAGAGGTAAGGACGAATTCATAAAGTGTATTATATATTTTTTTTTTCATTTTTAATACTACTAGTGGAGAGGCACCGTGCAATGCACATGCCAAATTTACAGTATCAAACCTTAAAATCTTAAATATAATATATATATATATATATATATATTTATATGTGAATGAAACTTATTTACAATATATTTACGATAAAATATTGTTGAGAAATTTATATTGTAATGTCAAGGTATAGATACAATAGCAACTACATCTTATAATTTACTACATAATAATAATAACAATAACGTTACAAATTATCAATGGTAGATGATTCATGATCGTCATTAGATTTTCGTTTTAAAATAGTTTTGTATTTTTTAATTTTAGGCTTTCAAAGCTTTATTCTCTTCAACAGTCTCATTATATCATCTATTGATTCTGTAATAACATCATTTATAGTATTGGTAGCTTGAGAAGTTGACATCACAAACTTCAAATTTATAATGCTTTTGTAGATAATCAATTGTTTTCTTTAACTGCAGCTTGCTCATACTCATTTTTGTTGTTTGAAAGTTTACCCCAAAACACTTCGGTATTGAGTTCGGAGTCAATATTAAGATCGATCCCAACTTTATATCCATAGCTGTATTTGTCTATCTTTAGTTTTTCGATGACATTTTGAAGCAGGGTTTTATAACATATATCAACACTTAATCTGCACATGTACAGAGAAAATAAAATCATACTACAATTTATTTAATTAATTAAAAACTTGACAAATAAGTAAATAACACCATAAATTATCAAATTGAACGGCAAATTACTAAGATGGTAATTTGACAAACTTATGTAGGCGGACAAATATCTGCGCCTATTTCCGTTTGAACCAAAAATCTTAGTTGGGTCAATATTTCATTTAAACCAAATTTGGGCCAATACCCTCCTTTGAAACCCAAACTCTCTTGACTTTTTTAATGAATAATCAGAATACTTCTTTTTTACTCATTCTCGTTATCTAATAACCTTCATTTATAAATGCTTTCTTTTTTTAACTTTTGGGGGGTTTTGGTACACACAAATATCCAGATACTCAGATAGGCACCGACCATTAAATTGTGTGGACCCCATCCATATATTTTTTTTTCTTTACTTTTATCAAAAATCTTATCACTTCATAAATTACTTCAAATTTCAACTCTCTCTCGTCACTGTTGATACTTTTCATTTATCTATTTTTTCTCTGAAACTCGCAGAGATTCTGATCTCTCTCTAATTTCTGACCAAAACGGCACCTAAATCCATGGCGAAATCCCTCCAAAATCGTAACCTAATAAAGTCTTCACTAAACAAATATCCAAACACTCCCTCCTATACCAATTCCTTCTTCTCTTTTTCAGACTTCATCTCTGGTTTGGATTTTTAGATTTCTCCTTTACAAATTTATATTTCAATTTTCTTCTCTTGTTCAGTTTTTTATTATAATTTTTTTTTTGGATTCGAGGTTTTTGATTTCCAAAATCGGGTATGTTTTATTTCTAGGTTTTGAGGTTATTATGTGGTGGTTGCATGAGGGTTTTTGATTAAGCCAAACTCCCTCATCTCTTCTGATCTCGTTTTTAGATTTCTTTCTTTCATTTTATTTCATCCACATCTGTTAACTGTTTATTTTTTCTCTTTTTCTGATTTCTGTCTTAGGAGTCGTTTGTTTTTTTCACTTAAAACTTAATGGGTCTGAATTGAATTCATTAAGTTGTTTTGTTTGTTTTTGTAAGTGGTCAAACTAACTTAAAAATATCAAAAAACAACTTAAAATAAAAAGTAAGAAATCCTGACTTTTAAGTTAATTCCAAATCACTGGATTACAATTAAAATATTCTCTTCCAAGTCTATCCTTTAAAAAAATATATATTTCCAAATTTATCTTAATTTGATATGGTATAAAAAAAATTCGTTTAACATATTTCTTATTTAAACAGGTTTTAGAAAAGAAAAGAAAAACCCTAATTACTTCTCATAATGAAAATTTTAAAGATTGAACACTTGAATTTCTCTCTTGCCAATTCCCGGTAAGAGCTCTTTATTTTTTTTATCTAACTATTCGTATAGTGCTCAATAAATTTGTCTATCATATTGAGTAGATTTCGTGGCTTGAAGATGATATAGAATTACTGTATATGAAAAATTCAAGAACCTTTTTTTATTTGGTTTCCGATGCATATGATCTGGGAAGCCAAAAAAACAAAAATAGTTTCATGAATTATATTTACCGGAAACGTGGACAATATAAAAATTGAACGTGAACTTAAACTTGAACTTTTTTTGACAATAAATTTAACTTAAACTTTGTTTGTAAAATATGCAAAATTATATTCTTTGATTAATTTTTTTATTTTGTTAAATTGAACTTTGTTTGAAAAAAAAAACATACAAAATGTTATAAAGAATTGTGCATGTTAAATTACTTCTTTTAATTAGTATAAGTATAAATGTAAAATTACGTATTTTCAGACAATTTTATTTTTAAAAAACAAACATGTTGACAGTACATTTAGATGTGAGAAAAAAAAAACAAACATGTCATTCAGGTTCAGATTTCAGTCTCTATTCAGTCTTCATAAAAATTCATGACTGTTCAGTCTTCAGACAAAAAAACAAACGACCCCTTAGTTTTCTTCTCTATTTCAGAATTAGAATTTTGATTTCAAGATTTTTTTTAATTATATATGGATTTCAATTTTTTTTAATTTTCAATTTAGCACCAATATATTAGTTTATTTACCTTTTTTTCAGATCTCAGTTTTTATGTTATATCTTTCGGCTTTAGATTTGAAGATTTTGTTTTGTTTGTCCTTCAATCTGATAACGACCTGTTGTTCAAATTTCTATTTTATTTTTCTTTTCAAGTTTAGTTTTTTGTTTTGAAGAAATTTTTTGTCCTTTTAATTATTTCTTATCAACCGAATTGACTTATATTTTAATATAATTTGGCTTGTTTTGTTATAAATCGGTTATTTTGGAACTGCATTTTTATATGATTGTATTTACTATTTAGGTTCTGTATTGATGTGCTCTATATTTCTATCTCAACAGGAGATTTTGATTACAATTTAAGATTTTGATTACAATTTAATTTGGATCGCAAATGTTGAATTTGAAGTTTGAGCTTTAGGATCATTGGGATTGTTGCATAGTTTAGGAATAGTTTGACCACCATGAATATAAGGCAGTAAAAAGAAAATGGGAAATATAAGACAAAAAAAAAAAAATACAAAAAATGATATAGAGGGAAATTGGGCAATTCATCCCACCATGAATTGCCCTTTTCAAAACTTAAGACGTTTTTATATATATATATATATATATATAGAGGATAAGGAGTAAGGACTATATATTTCATCCCAATAAAATAGAAAACTTATTGGGACGAATTTTATGTTGTCCCAATAGTCCCTCTATGGGGATAAATTAGTTTTGGTCTCAAGAAGTTTTCTTTTTATTTTCCTTGTTATATTTAAAATTTAATGTAAATATAATAATAAAATCTAAAATATGTTGTAATAATAAAATTATAAATGTTCCACGACCTCTAGGCAAAGTATATTGATATTTTCTCTTCCTTTTTGTAATAAAGATTCAAATCCAACTTTATTCATTAAATTGCATATACGAGGTGAAATCTCTTTTGAAGTGAGAGTTGTATTCTCGATTTTTTCTTTTAACTATTGATCTCATCGATTACAGTAGACTCTTGACTCGATTGATATATGATTTAAAAAAATAATAGTTTAGTAAAATATTATCTAATAAACGTATTTTTAATATCCGTTTGTGCATTATATAAAATAACTATAAAGATTATTGGGATAAATTTAAATTATCTAATAATAATTTTTTATAATTTGTTCATTGAAATTTTAATTTTAATAAAAATAATAAATTCAGTAACATATTTACGTTATATAAAAATAATTTTACATAAAACATCACAGTTAAAGTTAGTGTTGAAGGTTTGATCGCCACACCATGGGTCATGGGATGTCACTGTTCAATTCCACATAGATTAACTGTGGAATGAGGGTGGGCTGCACTTGTGTAGTTGTGTTAGACAAGGCGACCAGCTCATGTGGTGGGGTACTGACTGGGGTGGGGTTGAGTGGGGCCAGTGGTGTTGGTTGAGTGTGTCTGTCTTGGACAAAGAGCACATGTGGTGAGCCGTGAGGTGCGGTTGAGTGGTGTTTAAGGTTTTTTATTTTTTTATTTTTATTTTTTTATCTTCTACTTCTGGTAGGACGAAGAGTATTTCTCCCCTTACAAAATTATAGGGACGAAATATTATATCTATTGGAACGAATTCTAGATTTCGTCTTGAATGACAAAATGTTTATATTATTTTATGCTTTGTCGCAATAGGTACTTTTTAAAGATGGATTTGAATTTTCGTTACAAGAAGGTTATAACGACCCTCCTAATGTGATCGAAATTGGGACGATTTTTTGTCATCTTAATAGGTGTCTATAGATGAATTTTGGGCTATTGGAACGAAAACAAACCGTCTCAATCACCATTTTTTCTTATAGTATATATTAGGGCCGGGTAAAAAAGCCTATAAACCGCGAACCGAACCAAATCAAACCAAAACGCTTACTTTGATATAATTCTAATATTTGTTTCTACTTTAAAATCATCATGTATAAAATAATTGATCTTCATTGTAAATGTGTTTACTAGCTATTTTATTTTATTTTCATTTTTCTTGCTATTTTAATTTGAAATGTAATTATCTATATAAAAAAATTGAAATGTATTTTTTTAAAACAAAATGTATATAACTTCTCATTACATTTTAATTTTTTTTATATGATAAGTTAAAATCGCTAGACCGAACCAGATCGAACAGAACTGATACAATTTGGTTTGGTTTGGTCTGGTCTGAAAAAAATGATTGGTTCAAACTGGTCCAGTTTTTCAAAAGACCTAATTTTTTGGTTTGGTCCAGTCCTAGTAGAAACCGGATCAAACCGAACCGTACCCAACCTTAACGTATATAAGATTTGAGTTGGTGCATAAAAGTAAATTAAAAAAATGGGATTTAATTGAGGGCGTTTTCAGTATACACCTATGTCCATAATGATGCATTCTCAAGATATACATTCATTAGAAAATTCATCTTAATAAATTGGTAGCTCCTACCAACATTCTTCTACAATTCAGGAACCCTAATCATGCTCAAGTAATGCAAGTAGGTTTCGATATAACTCATTTGTTCTAATATGTATACTTAATTTAAACCTTTAAATGTTGCGGTTTTATCCACAATTAATAAAAATCCTAGCTTATGCATAATCTGGTTTCTTCTTGTTTCCAACATAATGATAGGCAACAATGAAACCGACTAATTTTTGTCAAAAGAAAAAAGAAATTGACTAAATTATATATATGTTTAGAGATTAAAAGTTTGAAATTCATACAGCAGACCAGTACACCCATCTGATTAATTTTCCTGCTATATATAATCATCATCAAAAACTATATGTCTATATATCATAGAAAAAAAAAAACTATGTTAGTGGTGTGATATGATTACAAAATAGATATTTTAGGACTCAATATATAAAATCAACGACTCTAATTTTAGTTAGAAACAAGTTTTTTTTTTTGTGACTAATACGTTTTAATAGCTAAATAAGAACAAAATATTTATCATCATTCTTTCCCACAAAAAAAGATAGTTTTACGAACCATATTTTACGATCAGTCATCATACATAAGTTTAAGATTTTCTTCTCCCAACTCTTTCGAAATTTCAAGGCTCCGTCACTTGGACAACTGTTTGCCGAAAAATACAGGTATCCGTGTAGTCGTAACACTGTGTATGGGGGAACGGTGGTGCCGTGGTGGAATACAAAGGGCCACCAGCATGCACAGTGGCCGGAGAGAAGAGAGCGACTGGAAGTTTACATCAGAGTTATCACAAAGAAAGCTCGTTTAATGTACACCATCGTTAGCTGGCTAGTGGCCGGCCACTGCTTACACACGGTTCTTACACACGGTTCAACCACTTAGCCAGATTGGAAGAGTCAAGAGACAAATTTTTGTTGTTGTTACTTTTAAAACCAGCTGAGACTGAGTTTCCGGCCGTATAACGACACTTGGCAAATGTAAGAAATTTATTTAATGCGTTTAGGCGTTTAGCTATAACAGTTGACCATAATGTTTACATTATTTTACGATAATGCCATTCATATTAACAGGTGTGAACCAAATTATTAGTCAAAAGTCAGCACTCGAGTACTGCTCCAATTAGTTTTGTGGTGAATCGGAGATCTCCTGAACTTATCCAGCTCACACTTTTGGTCCCCAGAATTTGACCCAATCTTTTTTAGATAATGTCACGTGTCACAAGCACACAATTACCTCCAAATTTCCTCCTATAAAACCAACAAACTTCAAACCTTCCTGCGTTCGAAATCTCCAACTTACCGTACAAAAAAAAAGATGGAGAATTCTTCTTCTGTAAACAGAATCCAAACTAATCAAAGAAGACATACGCCGGAGAATGAAGAGAGAATCATTGTCCAGGCTCTGACGGCCGTCGTGAATGGGACGATCCTGGCTACTAATGACAATCAAGAGTACACGACGATCATAGCCCTGCCAGATGTTTCCGAGCTCTGTCAAGACTGCAACAGCAGAAACTGCAATGGCTGCCATCTTTTCCCGAAAAGCGACAATGACGACGGCGGAGAAATGGCGGGGAAGAAATACATAGGAGTTAGGCAGAGGAGGAATGGCAAGTGGGCTGCTGAGATTCGGGACACAAAGAATAAGCGTCGAAAGTGGCTCGGCACGTTCGCTACGGCTGAAGATGCTGCCGGGGCTTACGATAAATCCGCCATTAGGTTTCGTGGAGTCAAGACCAAGCTTAATTTTCCAGTCTCCAACTACAATGTTGAGGAAATTTTAAGACTCCAACAGATGGACAACGAGACTGACGTGGCAGACAACCCAACAGGAAGCAGTAATGATCAAGAGAACGACAAATTTAAAGATGGTCGGAGAGGAGAGTGACTCTATCGGGTTGAATGAGGAACTTGAACACTAAGGTGGCGTTTGTTTTTGTCCGAAAACTTAACGAATCTGGATTTAGTCTAAAATTTGAATTGTGTTTGAAATCTGAATTCTGAGCAATAGGTAATTGTTTGTTTTTAAAACAATAATACTATTTTGTCCATTTCGGTATCATATTTGATGTCCAAATATTATGGCAACACACTAGTCCATTTATTTAAATAGTATTAGATATGCATGATTTAAATAAATGGATTAGAGTGTTGTCATATTATTTTGACATCATATTTGGATACCAAGTTTGGAAAAAAAAAAGTAAAAATATCATAAAAACTGAAAGTTGACATTAGCACCCTTTTACCATTCTTTATATATATATATTTTGACATTAACACCCTTTTACCATTCTTTATATATATATATATTAATTTGTACTTATCTTTTAAATCCGAAAACTATATATAACTGTTTTAATGAAAATTCCTCAACCACTCATAAATTCATAGTGATCATCTTGTCTTCTCTTTCTCTTCAAGCCAACTTATATGTTTTTCTTTTCTCTTTTTCTCTCCTTTTGTTTATATGCTGCAACAGTAAACTTTGTATTTGTGTGTGTGAGCTTATTGGAGGAAGGTTAATTAAGCCTTGGTGGTAGTGGGCGGCGATGATGATGATATGATCGTGCAACTCTTATACAAGCCATGCAGATAGGTAGGCCAAGTTTGGTCAAAATAAGTTAGTTGTTGTTAGCTGTTGAACCATGATAGCCATGATGCTACATGGGTTCCTGTATTTTTAGGGCATTATCAATCATTCATTGTTTTTAAATTAGTGGGTGTTTAGTTATTTGGTTTCCTTGATTTCGTATGTAGTTGGTACTGTAAGTAATGTAAGCCTGTTTAAGGCTAGCTTTGAATTCAATAAAGTTTCTTCTCCCTACTTTCTATTTCTTCTTTCAAATTGTTAATAACAGATGACGATATCGTTCTCAGACTTTCCCATAATATTTGGTATGTGTGTAAGAAATAAATTGTAGGGTTTAAGAGTTTATGAATTTTTTTTTTTCAAGAAACAAATTACATGAATGTGTTTTTTTAAAAGGATTGTAAGGTTTTATTAGATTTAATTTGTAGAAGATTTTGTTTCCTTGAATTGTATGTCCCTTTAAATAATTTTGATAAAGGAAAAAAAATAACACTACATAATTAAAAAGTTTGGCATAAATAGAGCAGTAGGGGTGTGACAATAGCACTAATCTTGTTTTAAACATCAATGGAAGATTAAACATAAAAAATAAAAAGCAATCTTACCAAATCTCTTATGAGATTGATCAGAAATTGTTGTATTCCCACGATGAAAAGATAAATAAGTTATGGTGTTTATGAACAAAGCATTTGAGAATCGAGAAGAGCCTGAGAACTGAGAAGAGAAGAAAATGGTTTACAGGTTTGGTTAAGTTTATTTGAAGGGATATATTTAGCAAAAGGCTGATTTGCAAAGGGCAAATTTGGACATAAAAATCCACAGAAAAATGCCATGATATTCAGTTCAGTGAAAAGTCAGAAATTCCAACTTTTTTTTCTCAGATGTTTTTAATGCTTTTTCTGTTTTTCATATTTAAGGTAACTTAAAAAACAAACAAAAAGGTCTTATTAAGACATTTAAGGGACTTCTTCATATGAGAAAAACAAGCCCTAAGTCACGTTTTCGGCGGTAATACTTCAAATACATTGCAAGTGTGTTTTATCTTCAATTTATAGTGTGGGTCAGTGGGTGTGGTAATTAGTGTGTCGTAGGATTTTTGTTGTAAGTTATATTGAATCCAATCACTGAGTGCCATGTCAACTGACATGACATGTGTCAGAATGAGAGATAGAGTCGGTAAGACTCAATTAAAAAAATTAGTTATAATAAATTATTGTTTATTTGTATTGAATTTGGATCCTCTGCTGATCTGATCTTTTTTCTGATCATATTTAATCTTATGATACATAAGCATTGTAATGAATGGGTAGATAAAATGCGATTAGTTTTTACGACCACTTTATCAACAACCAATCACATGTTTTAAAAATGTTAAGAACAATATTAGATCAATATAGACCCAAATCCTTTTCTATATTGTTCAATGAGAGAAATATTAATAATATTTCAGAGATTCTCTCTGAAGTGTCTTTGAAAGTTTTCCTTCCATTTTCATTTACCAGCAATGCCACTGACCAACTGACAACCTGTCCCACTCTCTCCCCTTATTTGGCCGCCTCCAGTCCATCTAATCTTTGAAAACTCTATTGTAGTAAAAAAAAAAGTTAGTGGTGCATGATATTTACTCTTATAATTAACCATTACAAAATTAAAATGATATGATGTGAGACAATTCAAATTGAGACCAGTCATACATTTCAATCGCATTTTTATAATTGTTTTTTACAATCAGTTTTACTCAATGTCGTGTGATAATAAAAGAAGAGAACAATCTATTTGGTAGTGAAATGAAAGTGCTAGTTGAAAAGCTTAAAAGAGATTTTTACAAGCTTTTCAACAGAACTTTAATGGAGCTTCAATGGAGACTTCTAGAGAGAGAAACATTTTTTCTCTCATTAACTTGACTAAATTACATTTAACTGAACAAACGTTTATATACACACACAACTAATTCCCAAAAACATCTCTAATACAGCAATGAATTGTGAAAAAATTATATATCAAATAGGACAAATAGATATTGTGTTTAAATATATCAATAAAGTTGTTTGATTAAAATAAAAAATAAATAAAATAATAAGATATGTCCCTAATAAATTAATATTTAAACAGAAGCGCTAGAGATATTTTTTATTTAACTATTTATCAATTAGACTTCTATACCACGTAGAAAGAAGTCTCTTAATATATTGTTAACATGTCAACAATTATTGAAATGCAATTCATTTTTACATTAGAAATGTTCTAACTAATTCTCCTAAATTAGCGGAAGCTACACTGATGGACAACCAAAATCATGGTGCCACATCATTTCGACTATGTTATTTATTGATCTTTGCTAACACATTTTGAGCTTGAAAGTTTGATGTGTGGCTGCAGGTCTTTTGTTAAGGTGGCTAGTAGAATTCTTGGTTGTAGCCGATTACTCTGAGCTTGATCACCTTTACTACTCTAGATTTTAGAGTTGAGTCTAGGGATGGTAAAGATCCCCGACCCGCCCCAAACCCACCTCTATCAGGAATTGAACCTTCGACCTTGTGCTTAAGAACCACGTACTCTAACCAACTGAGATACTCCAGCTTGCTATTGAAGGATTGTTGATTTAAATATGTGTGTGTGTTTATATATATAATACTGTATGTTTAAAATAATTTAAATATGTTTATATAATTTTTATTGATTATTTTGATTATATTCTAGGTTTTTTTATCAAACTGAAATAATATATTTTTTGAAAAGGAAAAATATTCAAAAAAAAAAAATTATGAGCTTTGATTTTTTGGATTTTTTGGGTTTTCTTTTGTTTTCTTATTTTGTTTTTATTTTTCATAAATATGTTTTTATATATTTTTATTAAATATGAGTTTATTTTAAATTATATAAACATATTATATATACACACACCCATACACACACATTTAAATCAACAGTCCTTTGAAAATGAGTTGGGAGTAGCTTAGTTGGTTAGAGCGTGTGGCTCTTAAGCATAAGGTCGAAGGTTCAATCTCTGATGGAGGCATTTTTATTTTTTTAATTTGACAGAATGGGCAAAAGTACTAATATTTAGAGTTTTAGGGGGTTGATCGACTATTATTGAAACTAGAGGGACCAGTTAATATAATATGACAAACCTTAGGGGGGAAATGCTAATTTCCCTTAATGTATTCATTAAAGTTACCATAATACCCTTCAAGATAACAGTCAATTTGTCATTTTAAAGGAAAAATTAACTGTATGGGGTATTTGGTGAATACTTTTGCTTTGAGGGGGAAAATGATCATTAAGCAAAATACATAGGGCAAAATTACCAATATGGCATAACATAGGGGGTGGGGGAATGATTCATTCACTTTAATAAATCTGTGTGGTTTTATTATAACAAAACCGTAAGATCTGGTCCAGTCTATTGTCTAAGCTTATTAAACTCGGACCGGACCGTAAACCGAATATTTTTAACACACACTTTTATTCCAGTATAGATTACACCAAAAACTGTTCAATAAAACTTAAAAAAAAAACATTAAAGTCAAACACCGTGATCTATTATTTCATCTGTTTTATTAATCCACCAACTTTAGTGTGAGGTCTAAAGAACTTTATGATGAAATTGAAATTTTTTTCCATTTGCTTTATGAAGTTATCATTTGTTTTGCATTGAATATTGGTAAAAAAAATTATATATAAAATTAAACTAAGGTAGTGTCACAAATACAAAACAAGTGATTTTATATAATTCTTATTTTTGTTTCTACTTTCTAATCATCAGATATAAAACAACTGATCTTCATTGTAAATGTGTTTACTAGCTATTTTATTTTATTTTTATTTTTCTTACAACTGATCTTCATTATAAATGTATTTTACGAACCAATTTACGATCAGTTATCATACATAAGTTTAAGATTTTCTTCTCCCAACTCCTTCGAATTTTCACGGCCTCATCACTTGGACAACTGTTTGTCTAAAACCACAGGTCTCCCTATAATCGTAACACCATATATATATATATATATATATATATATATATATATATGTGTGTGTGTGTGTGTGGTGGACGATGGTGGAATACAAGGGACCACCAGCATGCACAGTGGCCGGAGAGAAGAGAGCGAATAGAAGTTTACATCAGAGTTATCACAAACAAAGCTCATTTACTGTAGACAATCGTTAGATGGCTAGTGGACGGCCATTGCCTACACACGTCAACAGACATCACTTAGCCGGATTGGAAGAGTCAAGAGACAGATTTTTGTTGTTGATGTTGTTGTGATTATTATGTCAAACAGTTCGAAACTGCTTATCACAGCTGAGACTGGTAGTTTCCGGCCGGTCTAAAGACACTTTGGCAATATTTATTTAATGTGTTTAGGCGTTTAGCTATAATATTTTACCATAATTTATTTATTTTACGATAATGCCATTAACAATAACAGGTGTCAGCAAATAATAGGGAGAGTCATAATGTGGAGTCAGTCAAGAGTCAAGAGTTAAGAGTAGAGGTGCCCACGGTTCGGTTAAACCGTGGGCACCAAACCGAAACCGGGTGGGAAAAACCGAAACCGAAACCTCAACCGAAACCGCCGGTTACGGAACCGGTTGGAAACCGGTTCCGAATCGGTTCGGTTACGGTTACGGGAAGTTGAAAACCGGCCAAAACCGACGGTTTAACCGTCGGTTTTGGGTGAAAACCGGTTTAACCGTCGGTTTAACCGGCGGTTTAACCGTCGGTTTGGTCGGTTTTCACCCAAAACCGACGGTTAAACCGACGGTTTAACCGGCGGTTTCGACCGTTTGTAATAAAAAAAAAAAAAAAAAAAATTCTAACGAATCACAAATCGCCACGTGGACCACATAATTCAAAAAAAAAAAAAAATTTGAACTGATGACCGTTGGGTGACCAACGGTCATCTTGCCTATGGCCAACGGCCATATATATATATTATTTTTTCCCCTTAATTTCTTAAAATTGCAAATTCGCCCCTCCACTATAATCCTATAAATACCCCCCTCATTTCAATATTCTTCACACCACTCTCAACTTCTCTCAATCTCTCTCAATCTCAAATTCTCAATTCTCTCTACATTATACAATTTTCTTTATTTTTCATTTTTCATAAAAATTAATATCTATTTTTTTCTTCAATTTTTTACAATCATCTATTTACAATTTTCTTTAATTCTTATTTATTATAGAAATTAATATCTATTTACATATTCTATTTTTTACAATCATCTATTATTTATTTACAATTATCTATTTTTCTTAGTGTTACCACTATTATTCCAACAATATTTTGAGTGCCTCACATATCTATATATATTTTTTACTATTATTATTTATAATTAATTATTCAATGGCAAGTGGGGGAGAAGGTTCAAGAAATTTGAACAAGGGAAAGGGTCCATTGCAAGATTTGTTGGAACACCAAGGTGATGATGTCAGTTATAACGACCGACTTTACCACGAGTTCCTTCAATCTCAATTTGGATCCGATCTCCCTCGTAGTCCTAATCCCCCTCTAATAATTTCCGACGAACCCGACCCCAATCTCTATGACCTTGATAGTAATGAAAATCTATCTACCCCCCAACCCCCTTCAAATGAATTTGTTGCAGGTGAAGAAGAAAAGCCGATGAAGTCCGATCTCTTCAAATTGCATATGAAGAAAATTCAGTTAGATGACGGGATGATCCAAATCAAGTGCAACTACTGCTCCAAAATATACAGGACCAACAAATCATTCGGATATGGCACGTACTGGAACCATATTAGGAAAAATCACCCTTCTGAATTGGTAAAGACTAGTAACCAATCCCAAATCTCCAGGTACGGAACCCCTACTAATCAACTATTTCATTATACGTCTGAAAAAAACAAGGAAGAATTAGCAGTAATGGTTGCAGTTGAACATTTACCTTTTAGTTTTGGTGAGAAAGTAGGTTTTGTTAATTATTGTCAAAATGCATTAAATCCTGCAATGCAACGTGTTCCTAGATCCACTCTCACACGTACAATGTTTTCCATTTACAAAAAACAAAAAAACAAATTGAAATCATTTTTTTATCAATTTGAAGGTCGCGTTTCCGTATGTGCCGACATATGGACCGATAATTTTGGTAGTCACCATTATATGGGTGTGACATGTCATTATATGGATAATGACTGGGTCATGCAAAAAAGAATTATTGCATTTCGTGTTTTCGATGACTCACACACGGCTCAAAATATTTTTCGACTCCTTAAAATTATTTTTGAAGAGTTTCATATCCAAAACAAAATTTTTGCGATCGGTTTTGATAATGCTGCAAGCAATACCGCATCTATTCCTATGTTGCAGGATTTGTGCAATCCCTATTTTGGGGGTAAATTATTTCATCAAAGATGTGCATGCCATATTTTAAATTTGTGTGTTCAAGCTGGATTACAAATTCTTTCTGTTTATATTAAACCAATTAGAGATAGTATTAACTATATCTGGAGGCAAAACAAACTCCAAAAACTATGGTTAAAATATTGCTCTCAAAATGGTATGCGTCCCATTAAATTTTCTCGGGACATTAGTACTCGTTGGAATTCTACTTATAAGTTGCTTAATGAAAGTGTTGTATATAAGGAATTATTAGTTTCTTTTATTACTTATAACGTTCCTTCAATTTCTCTTCAATTGAAGCATTGGGATATATGTATAAAAATTCTTGAATTGTTACGTGTTTTTAATGATGCTACTAATGCTTTATCTGGTATTTACTATCCCACTACTCATTTATTTCTTATTCAAAGTGTTAATATTGCTGGTGCATTCAGTGAGTGTGAACTCGATGTTCAATTGAGTGAATGTGTTGCTGCCATGAAAAAAAAATGGTTACAGTATTATAAGGAGATTCCAAATATTTATTTGCTTGCATCATGTTTTGATCCACGTTTTAAATTAGAATGTTTGCAAGATTATTTAACTCATTATTACAAAAGTTTAGATTTAGAAGTTGATGTTCTTAGTTATTGTAATTCCATTAAGGCTTTGCTTTATGAATTATATGATGAATATCTTAAAATATATGGTCCGTCTTTGAACATGCCGGTTTCACAACATCAACCGACATCTGATAGTACTGGTACTTCCTCTACTTTTAAATTAAAGGGTTTAGGGGATCGATTGTTTTCCCAAAGAGCCAAAAAATTAAGAACATCTTCTTCATCCTCATCCGGCTCGATTTCTGAGCTTGACCGGTATTTAGAAACATCTCATGAATTTTTAGAAGATAGTGAATTTAGTATCCAGGTTTGGTGGAAGGATCATGAACAGATTTTCCCAATTTTGGCTATTATTGCCAAACAAATTTTGGGAACACCGGTTTCTACCGTAGCTGTGGAACAAGAATTTAGTGCAGGTGGAAATATTTTGGAACCAAGACGGTCGGTTATGTGTCCGCAGACACTTGAAGCTCAGGCGTGTCTTGATGATTGGACAAAGGCAAAATACAGACAACAAGAAATCGAGGCGGAGATAGTGAATGATTTTTTCGAAGATGACCAAACCACGGGAACAGAAGGCAGCGATTAGATTCCATTCCAACTTCCAACCTTCAACACCGAACATCTAATTAAAGGTAAAAGAACTACGTGGCCTTTGATTCCTCTACTGCTCTACATTTATGGAGGATACGTAGGCAACTTAATTGAGGTCAAATTAAGTGCAAGGCCGATTTTTTAATTTTTTATTTTTAATTCAACTTTGTTACATTGTATATTTGAATTCAATATCCATTTAATTATTTTTTAATACATCTGCAATTGTAATTTTGTATCAATTTATCAATGTCAATTTCTTTTATTTTCAACATTATTAAATACCTAAATGCTTCAATTGTATATTATATATTTATATAATTGTATTGAATATTTTATATTAATTTCATTTTATTACAAATGTTTCATTTTATTACAATGTTTCAATTTCATTTTATTACAAATGTTTCAATTTCATATTATATTTTAAATTTTATTCATTTGTCAAAAAACAATTCTGGAACATTATTTTTCCCATTATTTTAATTACGTTTAGTAATTATTGTAATTAGGTTTTGTTTGGAAAAAATAAATAAAACCGAAACCGAAACCGAAATAAACCGAAACCGAAACCGAAATAAATCGAAACCGAAACCGGCGGAACCGAAACCGAAAACCAAACCGGTTTTCTCGGTTACGGTTACGGTTTGGGTGGCCACGGAACCGAAACCGGCGGTTTCGAAACCGAAACCGCCCCGAAACCGAACCGTGGCCACCTCTAGTTAAGAGTCAAGACAGGACTCTGGAGAACCGGAGGTCCAACTGCGGGATCCGCGGGATTTCAATTATTTTTCAGTTTATAATTACACAGTACACTGCCAACGCTGGTAGTCTGATACGAGGTATGAAAGCTCAACATTTTTTTATTTTTTAAATGAGGCGTGCCACCAAAGGTCAATGCCACCTTGCATACACACATAGATGAGGGGCATGACGACGCCATGACATGTGTCTTTTGATTGGCTTTCGAAGTTTCTAGAATTTCATTTTGTATTACGCACATGGGGTAAAATTCAGTATAAATACAATTAAAGATAAGGTATGCATTTATCTACTTAGATTTTCTTCTATTTGGATAGTATGTCATTAATACAGTTGTTTGATTAAAATGAAAAATATGTAAAATAATAAGAGATAGCATTAATAAATTATTATTTAAACAAAGTATTGAAGTCAAATTTGTTATTTAGTTGTCTATCTGGTAGACTTTTATACCACATAGAAAGCTTGATATTATTGATATGTCAACAATTATTGAAATACAAATCATTGTTTCATTGGAGATGCTCTAACTAATTCTCCTAATACAAATCATTGTTTCATTGGAGATGCTCTAAATAATTCTCCTAATTTAACGGAAGCTACACTGAAGAACAACCAAAAGCACAGTGCCATGTCATTTCGACCATGTTATTTACCACTCTTGACTAACACATATTGAGCTTGAAGTTTTATGTGTGGCTGTGATTCTTTTGTTAAGGTGGCTTGTAGAATTCTTGGCTATATCTGATTACTCTGAGCTTGATCACATTTACTACTCTGGACTTGAGAGTTTAGTCTAGGGATAGCAAAGATCCCTGACCCACCCCAAACCGACGGAGCTACATTACGCTCGGAACGGTTTTGGAGCACTTAAAACGGGACTTGGGTCGTGTTTGGGTCAAACTTTTTGATCCTGTTTTTTATCGGGTCGGGTATGGGTCAACCCCTTATGCCCTAACCCGTCCTTTTTGACCTAATATTTATATGATTATTTTTTAAAATATAAAACTATAAAGAATAAACAAATCTCTAATATCTCTATCTCATTATCTAGTTGCATTTTATATTTGAATTTAAAGTTTATTAAATTTAGATGTTATGTTCAATTAAATTTAAGTTTATGTATGAATTTTAAGTGTATGTTAAAGTGTTTTTCTATAGTGTATGTTTGTATTTGTGTTTATATTTAAATTTCCAATCAAAAAAGAAAAAAATTGTATATATTTTTAATTTAAATGTATTTAATAATTGAATGTTAAAATTTAAGTCAATGTTCTAAAATTCAGTTATATGGTAAAATAATTTATATATTTAGTGGTTTGAGAAATTTTAATTTTAAGAAAAAAAACAAAACGGGTCATTTCGGGTCGGGATGGAGCACCCCTTGTCATTTCGGATCAGGTTTGGGGAAGAAAACGAAAACCCATTTAGAGCACGGGTCTGGTTTGGGGCAACTCATGTAAATCGAGTTTCGGGTATAAGACACCTCTGATCCCATCCAATTCGATCTGTTATCATTCCTAGATTTGATTTCCTTTGACCAAGACTTGATTAGATTGACTAATGTTGACTGAGCTGGTTACATTATACACATCGTGGTCGCATATGTAAACTTATGGTAACCATATCTCTTAAAATTGGTTGAAGTCACAAGTTTCAATCATGTTTCCCCGAGTAATTTTTAGCAACCATCATAAGAAATTATTTGTAAAAATACAAGTCATAAATCTAGCCAATTCATTCTACTACCAATTTTCTAGGATTTGTGACTAAGAATTTTTTTTTCTTTTTAAACGAAAAAACTTATTTGCCATTCCAATTTAGCTGTAGATTATCTATCAATTTATTGGCACCTTACTTTCCCTTCACAAACACACATTTTGGAACAAAAATGTGTCATTAACAAGTATAATATTAGTCTCTCCTCCAAAGTCAGATGTTTTTAGATTCAACATATATAAAATCGGCCACTGTTTATACACGGGTCAGCCATTTAGCCAGGTTGGAAGAGACAGATTTTTGTTGTTGTTGCTGTTGTCATTTTTTTTTAAGTCAAACAGTTCGAAACTGCTGATCACAGCTGAGACTGATAGTTTCCAGCCGTGATAATGACACTTTGGCAATATTTATTTAATGTGTTTAGGCGTTTAGCTATAATATTTTGCTATAATTTTACTTTATTTTACGATAATGCCATTGATATTAACAGGTGTCAGTAAAATTAGTAGATTCAGTCTAAGAGTCAAGAGTCAAGACTAGACTCT
Organism: Dipteronia sinensis; assembly: GCA_033220585.1. NCBI lineage: Eukaryota > Viridiplantae > Streptophyta > Magnoliopsida > Sapindales > Sapindaceae > Dipteronia > Dipteronia sinensis. The sequence goes on along the minus strand of CM065638.1, from coordinate 3,010,480 downwards.
AGTGGACTGTTTCAGTTATTTTCTAAATTTAAATTATTGATCAATAAATTATATTTTAGTTTGTATCTATCTAATCAAATTGAATCATATATATATATATATATTTTTTAATAATTAAATATAAATAATTGTATATATATTATCTAATATGATTGGTTATATATAGATTATAATTTTTTTTTTTCATTCGAATAATTTCAGTTCTTACCTTTGTGGGGAACCAGAGGTACAACTGTGTGATACGTGGGATTCCAATCAATTGACTTTTCAGTTAAAACTTACGAGGTCGTGATACAATGGTACGAGGTATGAAAGCTCAACATTTTTTATTTTTTGCTTAATTGCTTGCCAGTTGCCACCATGCATACACATAGATGAGGGGCATGACATGTGTCTTTTCATTGACTTTCGAAGTTTTTTGAATGTCAGCGAAAAGTCAGAAATTCTAACTTTTTTTTTTCTCAAATATTTTAAATGCTTTTTCAGATTTAAGTTATACTTAAAAAAAAACAAATAAAAATGACTTACTAAGACATTTAAGGGACTATAAGTCTTCGGATGAGAAAAACAACCGCCCTATGTCACGTTTTGGGTGGTAATATTCAAATACTTTGTAAGTGTGTTTTTATCTTCAATTTGTAGTGTGGGTCAGTGAGTGTGGTAATTAATTTGGAAGTTATATTGAATCCGTGTCAACTGAGATGAGATGTGTCAGAATGAGAGATTTAGTCATTAAGACTCAATTAGAAAGTTTAGTTATAAGAATTCAATGTTTATTTGTATTATATTTTTCTTTGAGAGAAATATTAATAAACTTCCAGAGATTCTCTCTGAAGTGTCTTTGAAAATTTTCCTCCCATTTTCATTTACCAGCAGTGCCATTGACCAACTGTCCCACTCTCTCCCCTTCTTTTGCCGCCAACTGTCAATATTAATGTCATTAACGTAATAAACTATCCAGTTATAGCAATTTAGAGCCAAATTACAAGGGTAATAATGGAATAAAAATCATTTTTCTGCCACATGTTGTAATAATGCACGACGTAGGATTTAACTTGATATATATGTATATATATATATATTTTATTTTTGTGATTTGTAGCTTATTAGTTTTGCTGGTTCCAATCTTTTCACTTTTTGATATTATTAAAGTCGAGGAAAGTGTGATATGGGACATAACTCGTAAGCACATTACTCATAATTACACATTATAAGCAAATGATTTGGACTTAACAACCTCTGGTTTAATGTAATTATATATCTATTTATCTAGGTAAATTGCAATAAAGTACTCTCACATTTACCAATATTACTACCATATTGAACTTTTGTCTCAATTATAAAATGATACCCTTGACCGATTGACTTCTGTTAAAGAAAACAGTTGACCTTTATTAAATTCACAAATGTCCAAATTGCCCTTCCTTTAATAATTTATCAATTATTTTAATATTATTCCTTAAATAAATTTTAAAACTAGTAACAAATTAAAAATTAAATAAATAAATAACACAAAAATTAACAATAGAAAATTTATTCTTTCAAACAGAAAATTAAAAAAAAAATCAGAAACAATTGTATTGGAATTTGAAATTTTCATAGATAATAATAATAATTAAAAAAACAATTTAAATATAATTATATATAAATAGAGGCAGATCACCTTTTAACATAAACGATAGTGCACCTTCCTTTCACACATTGTGGTCAAAGGTTCGAGTAGTTATTTGGATATATATATATATATATATATATATATATATATATATATATAAAAGACATCTGAGTTTCAAGACATGTAAGAGTTTATGAATTCTCTCAATATTTCTCATGTAAAGTTTCTAAATACTTTTGTATTATTTATAGCTATTTGTATATCGAATTGATCAATTGTATAATCTTTTGTTGCATATATTTAAATAATTACCAAATATCTATACGGGATATTCATATTCCCTTAAATTTATGTTCATGATTTTCCACATTTATCTATTCCAAAAATAAAATTATTCATTTATTTTTATTCATTTAGAATTGTCTCGTTTAATCCTTCTATTAAAATTTCCGTTGAAAAAGTAGAATCTGACATGATCGGAAGGTCAAATGACCATACTACCCTTAATCACTGTTGAAATTAATTGAAGGACAAAACTACCCTTCTTCAACATAAACTATCACCATCACAATCATCGTTTTTTTTAATTAAAAAAAAACAAATCAACAGAAACCCACCAAATCATGTCTGACCTTGCCAAACCCAGAACCAAATCCAGAAACCCACCAAATCCTCCACCTTCTAACACCGAAATCAAACCCAGATAACCCAACACAAGCACCCATGCCTGCCCTCGCCAAATCAAACCGCACCACCATTGTCAAACACAACAACCAAGATCAAACAAAAACCAAAATCAAATCACCAAACCTCTTCATCAGATTTTAAACCCCCTCATCAGATTTCCAGAAACCCAATAATCATCAAAAACCCAGAAATAACCAAACCCCACCATCTCTCTCATCTGCAACCAATCTCTCTTGCCTCTATAATCTCTTTCTTTCTCTCCGGTGGTCTCTCTCCAAACAAATCCACCACTAGCAAGGAACAAACCCACCAAATCCAATAAATAAACCCACCACCGGCCACCAAATCCCGATCTACAGAGAAGGACGATGAATCTTCATGCGAGATTGAGAAAGAGAGAGAAAAAGATACCAAAACCCACCAGATGCGAGATCGAGCCGAGTTGAAGATGAGATGCGATGAAGAGACAAATGCAAATGAGATGAGAAGTGAGGGGTTTGGATTTGGGGGGGTGGCATTGGTTGATTTCGATTTTGGGTTCTCGGTTGGGGGTTTTCGATTCGGCTTTACTGGTTAATGATGGTAATGGTTTGGTGTTGGAGACTGAATTGGGTGTTTGTGATTGGAATTTGACAATGGTGGTTTAGTGAGGGTAATGGTGGTTTGGTTTGATGGTGCTGGTGAGTGGTGACTGAAGACTTGTTTTTTAAATTTTTTTTAGTTTTTTTTTTAAATTAACAAGTATATTTATTATATATATATATATATAGTTCTTAATTTCTTAATATTATTTGTAAAAACAATTAATATTAATAGGTTAAATAATTTTGGTTTTCTTTGTTTGCTATGTAAAAAAAATTATTCTTTTTAATATTCTTTTTTTATATTTTTTATGTTTTTTTATTTTTCATTTATGTAAATATTTTATTTTAATATTTTAATATTTTTCATTTAAATTAATTTATAAAATTCAGAAAAGATTGTAGAACCTCTGATGTTGTTTTACCTTTTAACCCTTGTTGACCTACCAGAATTATAAGAAACCGTAACGGAATTGGATAGTAGGGACCAAAATACAGATTTTTAAAAACTATAGGGACATGTCAACATAATACTGAAAACCGGAGGACCAATTTGACTATTCTATCAAACTAGAGGGATTAAAATGAATTTCACCCCTTAAAATATCTCTGGTCATTCCTCGTAAGTCTTATCCCTCAATAATGGTTGCTAGTTGTTCGCCCAATTTATAGTCACAGCATGAGCCGCAAACTAAAAACTAAAAATATAAACCGACCACAATTTGACCCAGTATTTTTTTTTGGGTAGTGTCACGTGTCAGAAGCCCACAATTACGGGAAGCCAAGTGGAATCTCCTCCCTTCAAATCTCCTCCTATAAAAGGAACAAACTTCAAGCCGTCCTGCATTCGAATCCAACTTACTGTACAAAAAAAAGATGGATAATTCTTCTTCTTCTGTAAGCAGACTCCAAACTAATCAAAGAAGACATACGCCGGAGAATGAAGAGAGAATCATTGTGCAAGCTCTGACGGCCATCGTGAATGGGACGATCCCGGCTACTAATGACGATCAACAGTACACGGCGATCATAGCCGTGCCAGATGCTGCCGAGATCTGTCAAGTGTGCAACAGCAGCAACTGCAATGGCTGCCATCTTTTCCAGGAAAGCGACAATGACGACGGCGGAGAAAGGGAGGAGAAGAAGTACAGAGGAGTTAGGCAGAGGAGTAATGGCAAGTGGGCTGCTGAGATTCGGGACACGATTAAAAAGCGGCGAAAGTGGCTTGGCACGTTCGCTACGGCTGAAGATGCTGCCGGGGCTTACGATGAAGCCGCCATTAGGTTTCGTGGAGTCAAGACCAAGCTTAATTTTCCAGTCTCCAACTACAATGTCGAGGAAATTTTAAGGCTCCAACAGATGGACAATGAGACTGACGTGGCAGAGAACCAGACAAGAAGCAGTATTAATGATCAATAACGGACGTTAACACCCAAGTCAAGTTTTGGGTGGTAATACTTCAAATACGTTGCAAGTGTGTTTTTATTTTCATGTACACTGGGTGCGGTAATTAGTGTATCATAGGATATTTGTTGTAAGCTATATTGAATCCAATCATTGACTGCCATGACATGTCAAAATGAGAGATTTAGTCAGTAAGACTCAATTAGAAAGTTTTTAGTTATAAGAATTCAATGTTTTTTTTTTATTGTTTGAAAAATCATTGTATTCATTAATTTGTATTAGAATTGTTTTTTACCCTCTGTTTTACTCATGCCGTGTGATAAAATTAAGAGAACAATAAAGTTGGTTGTGAAATGAAATTTTTACAAGCTTTTCACCGAGGCTCCTAAGTACGTGCTCATAGTTTTTGCTCTATAGTTTTTATCTAGTGTTTTTCTGAGTTTGACAGCATTTACTTTCGTTTCTGCCAATCTCGTTGAGAATGTATGAGCTATAATTTTAGACCATCAGCATGTTTTTCTTGATTTAATGGGAATTCCAGACTTTTTGATAAAAAATAAAAAATAAAAAAAGAAAACATGTTCTGAGATTCAACATATATAAAATCTGCCACTGCATATACACGGGTCACTGGTCAGCCACGTAGCCAGATTGGAAGAGACAGATTTTTTGTTGCTGTTGTTGTGATTTTTACGTCAAACATTTCGAAACTGCTGATCACAGCTGAGACCGATAGTTTCCGGCCGTTATAACGACATTAGGCAATATTTATTTAATGTGTTAAGGCTTTTAGCTATAATATTTTTCTATTATTTTACTTTATTTTAGGATAATGCCAATGATATTAACAGGTGTCAGCAAATAATAGGGAGAGTCATACAGTGGATTCAGTCTAGAGCAGGGGCGAATCTAAGATTTTCTATTCTACAGAGCTGAACTAAATACTAGTTATAAATTTTTTTAAACGACTTTAGTAGGAAGATGAATTTCAATAATAAAAGTAAATACGCAACGAGTTGTGAGACATAATAAATATAACCACTCAAAAGTATATTCCAATAAAATAAATAAAGTCAAGAAAGAAATATACATATTTTGCAAATAAGGTTTCAAAATCGTTAAAAAAATTGTGATCAAGAGAGATTAAAGAACAAAGAAAATATGGAGAGGAAAAAAGAAATGAAGTTTGATATTGATGGAGTGGTGGGATCTGGCAACAAAGGGGTAGTGGGGCATATAATTCAAGATTTAAGAGGTGGGTCATAGGTGGGTTTGTATTAACCGATGAAATGGGTGGACCATACAATATTTATTCACCAATGGAATGAATATTGAGTTTGGATATTTGATAATAAAATGATAGCCCATAGCCTAATTAATTTTTTTTTAAACAGGGCAGACAAGGCTGCCCTCATGACCATTCGCCCCTGGTCTAGAGTCAAGAGTCAAGACTGGTCTGAGGTCTCCGATGGACTACTCCAATTTTGAAATTCAAATCATTGGTCAAAAAATAATATCTCAATTTATGTCTAACTAACCAAATTGGATTATATGTAAATTTATTTTTTCAATAATTAAACGTAAATAACTGTGTTCCATTGTCCAATTTAAATGATTATATACGGATTAAGATATTTTATTTGTTGAAAGGGTTGGCTATGGTACGTCTCACATAAATGGGTTGGTATCATACAATCCAACAAAAAGCAATAAAAAAAAAAAATTGAAGGTCGGTGACAGCTATTAGAATAACCGGTTTCAACCGGTTGCTTCAATAAAAAAATATATATTTATTATGTATATTATATATATATATATATATTAATATAATTAAATTATATTACTTATTAATTATTTTTTTTTAATTTTTATAAAAAATTAATGAAAAAACATATGAAAATTAGATATTATATTATATTAAATAAATAAAATAAAATTAAAATTTTAAAATTTTGAATTTTGAAGAACAAGTTCAAGATAAGCTGAACAAGTCAACGTATATCTTCATAAACAAGTCAACGTTTATCTTCATAAACAAGCTCAACGTAGGTTGAATGAGTTTAACGTTCATCTAAACGTTGAACGTTAAACTCGTTCCGTGAACAAGTCAACATAAATCTTCATGATCAAGTTCAACGTAAGTTCAACAAATTTAACGTTTATCTGAATGTTAAACTTGTTCGGTGAACAAGTTTATATAAACCTTTCTGAACAAATTCAACGTAAGTTGAACGAGTTTAATGTTCATCTCAACGTTAAACTTGTTCAGTGAATAAGTTAACGTAAACCTTATGATCAAGTTCAAATTAGATAGAAGGAGTTTAACATTTATCTCAACGTTAAACTTGTTCGGTGAACAAGTTAACGTAAACCTTCATGAACAAATTCAACTTAGGTTGAACGAGTTTAACGTTCATCTTAACGTTAAACTTGTTCGGTGAACAAATTAATGTAAACCTTCATGAACAAGTTCAGAGTAGGTTGAACAACGGTGAACAAGTTAACGTAAACCTTCATGAACAAGTTCAACGTAGGTTGAACGAGTTTAATGTTCATCTAAACGTAAAACTTGGTTGGTGAACAAGTTAACGTAAACCGTCATGAACAAATTCAACATAGTTTGAACGAGTTTAACGTTCCTATAAACGTTAAACTTGTTGATGAACAAGTCAACGTAAACTTTCATTAATAAGTTGAACGTAAGTTGAACGAGTTTTACGTTTCTCCTAACGTAAAATTTGTTCAATGAACAAATCAATTTAAACCTTAATGAGCAAGTTGAATGTGGTTGAAAAAGTTTAACATTCCTCTTAACGGTGAGTGAACAAGTCATCATATACGTTCATGAATAAGTTCAACGTACATTAAACTTGTTTAGTGAACTAGTCAATGTATACCATTATGAACAACTTTAACATTCCTCACAATATTTTTTTTTTGCCACTTATACAATTGTTAGCATTAATTAGTTTTTTTTTAAAGCTGACACCATTATGGGTCACACTAAGCATAACCCAGAATGCAACTACCCTCCCACTCTAATGGATGTATCTCCCTGCAAATTTAATGAATTATATTTGTGAAGTTCATTTTGAAGTCTTCAGCCACTAATGTAAGAAAATGGACTCTTTATAATATAAATGGATAATTACCCCCGTGACCATCAATTTAATGACACACAATCAAAATAGGCATTAGATTGAGATTTCGTTTCAAAATAGTTATTTTTGACGAAAAGTGTGACACTAATGTTTAACCGTTATATTTTTTATATTCAAATAATATATTTGATTAATAAATATATATTCAATAATGTAAATTTCACTAGTGAATTTGTAAATCTATATCAGGGATTAATAATTTATTCAAATCATCTTAAATGCGCGTTGAGGAATCAAGAATCCTAATGAGAGAAAGATAACATGATTACTGATTCGTAAATTCAGAAGACTTGTAAACTTATTCTAAATAATATGTTTAATGAATTAATAGTAAATTTAGTAAATATTTAATAGTATACTTCAATACTATAATTAATCTATAAACATAAATACATATTAGTAGTTTATGGGTCTACCGCCACCTATTGGAATCAACCACCACAAGCAAGTTCGATAAAAACACATAGGAGATGAGTATTTCTATACTTTTTGATTTAAAAATCGATGTTTGACTCTAAAGTGCACAACGACTTGAATTATGAGTAAATGTGCAATCAATTGCCGATTGTAATTATGTTTCTTCTGCTTTTGTGAATTCTTTTTTGTAAAAAAAATTGATTTTAATTCATTGTTTCTAATACTCATGTTGTTAATCAAGAGAACAATATAATTTAGGAAAATTATCATTTTCCCCCCTGAGGCTTACCATATTAGATAAATAGGTCCCTCTAGTTTCAATAATGATCAGTCTTCCCCCTGAAACCTAAAATAATAGTACATTTGCCTCTTCTGTTACCTTTTCTGTTTGAAATAACGTTGACCGTTAAAAATCAAGGGCACCATGGTAATTTTGGTATTCAATTAAATAAAAAATGAAAAAACAAATAAAACTAATTAAATTAAAAATTAAAAAAAATATATATAACTAATTAAATAATAATAAATATCAAAACTAATCCTATTCTCTCCCTCTCTCTCCATTCATCGATCTCTCTCCCCCCCTCTCTCTCTCTCATTTTTTCTTTGGTTCATTTTTTCTTTGGAAATCAATCTCTCCCTCTCGATTTCTCTCAAACATTCAATCATCTTCCCCACCATCATCTCCGATCATTCAATCTTTGTCGCAAATAACAGCAGCCCGAAAAAATATCTCTTTTTCTCCCTCTCTTCTCGTTCTCTCTCACCAACGGTGTGGGTATGCTGGTGTGTTGGTTCTAGTATAATGTGGGTGTAGGCGTCAGTGTGGGGCGCTGATGGTGGTGATTTCAGGTGGGCGTGGACTGGGTGGTGGTCGTTTGGGTGTGGGGTTGGGTCGGCGTGTTGGATCGATTCCAGAATTGGGTTCGATTCCAGATCTGGGTTGGGTCGAATCGATTCCAGAACTGGGTTTGATTCCAGATTTTAGGGTTTATGTTTGTATTTGATTTTAGGATTTGAGCAGGTGGTTTGGTTTTTTTTTTAATTTCTATAATTGTATTTTTCTGGGTTCGATTTGTTTTTCTGGGTTTAATTTGTATTTTCAATTTTTTTCAGCAATAACATGTTTCTGGGTTTGAATTTTTTTTTCTGGGATTGATTTGTATTTTAGAATTTTCTGGGTTTGATTTGTATTTTTGAATTTTCTGGGTTTCAGTAATAGTGGGTCGATTTGGTTTCTGGTGGTGGTAGTGCGGTTCAAGGTCTGGTGGTGTAGTGTTCTGGTTCAGGTTTTTGGGAGGTGGTGTTGGTGATCTGGGTTTGTTGTTGTTGTGATGATGATGAACTGGTGGTGGTGGACCGGTGGTTGTGGTGTTGATGTTGGTGGCTGATTCTGGAATTCATTAATTGTAATTTGTTTTATTTTATTAATTCAATAATTTCTGTTTTAATAAATCATTAATGTTTACTTTAATTCCATTCATATTCTTTTAATGCACAATTACAATATTACCCTTGCTATTTCACAACCAAATAGGAAATAAAATTATGTGATGGAAGGGTAAAGTTGGCTTTTCATTTTCAATTTTAACTGTCAACGATATTTCAAACGGAAAAGGTAACAGAAGGGGCAAATGTACTACTATTTTAGGTTTCAGGAGGGAGACTGACCATTATTGAAACTAGAGGGACCTATTTATCTAATATGGTAAACTTCAGGGGGGAAAATGATAATTTCCCTATAATTTATCGGTAGATATTGACAAAGAACTATTGGTACGTCATGGACTTTGGTATGTATTGCAGGTTGAAGAACAAGCAAAATGTAGCTGGGCAGATCAACTACCATCATCAACTACGTACGAACAATGGAATTTAACACATCCATGCACCAATTAACAAATTTAGGCTAATTTTCTAAACAACTTTTTTTACCTATAATTTTCACTTTCAATACCGATTGCAAGCCTCAAAAATTAATCATTACAAACACAAATGAGAAGTAAATTAACACAAACGAAACAAGAAAAAGGAAAACGCTACATTTTGTATCAAAGTTGCACACATTACACATACATATATCATATATGATTGATGCACAAAAAGTAACTAGACATCTCGAAGCTGTATGAGGTTCACCGGCGATATGTATTTCCTTTCTCCGTCAAGCAGTTGTTTGGAGATTATAAGGTTCGAGGCCTCACTAGGATGACAAGGATCCCAAAATACGTGCTTGTCGCGGTCTTGACACATACTAGATGTAGGTCCACATGGAACTATCCCTGCGAATTGCCCTCCGTTTCCACAACAAGCTCTACTTGACTTTGTAAATCCTGCTTGAATGAACCACAATTATAATGTCAATTACATATTGAGGCTATATTTGAGATTGCTGTTACTTAAGAAATAACCGTTTATATTTTAACTTTAGAAATAACTCGTTAATCAAATTACAGAATTGTATGGAGATCCATGGACGTACCATATTTTTCATAATTTATGATGAACTCCCTGACGAGGTCATAGACATTGGCATGCACAAAAGTTGATACAGGGAGGTTTGAGCGGAGTTGAGTGAGCAAATCTTTTAACCTGCCATTGTATTTGAAGAGTTAGCTTGTTAGACTATTCCACATACTCGTTTTCGTTCAATTGATTTATGGTCTTCTGATACGGTATACAGTCGAGTGGACCGATGTTTCCCACCACGAACTTCCGAGTATCTAATCGGTAAAGCCTCTGTACCATATGATAATCAATCATATAAAATCTTTTATGTACGGTATTACAGTAAAAAGCAATAATTGGAAGAATAAAGTATTCAACAGATGTTATATGGTCGTATATAATTTTACATTACCATAAGTTGGTCTCTTAAATGATTGATCATGTCATCAACAAAGGCATCGGGGCCCTGTGTAATTCTGGCTCCAATTGAGAGAACTGGGAGGAGATAATTGTTGAGAAAATCATTTGCTCCAATTGTGATTGAGAAGAAAGATTTCTTCATTATATAGTCTCTTGCTTTGGATGCACCCAACCATTTATGAAATTGTTTTCTGGTGATGTAGAAGTAAGTCAACTTGAAGACAACACTTTTAAGGAGGGAAAGGAAAGTGCACCGCTCGATATAAAAAAAGGGACAAGTGGTTTGAATTTGATTAATAAAGGTAATGATGGTGGGGTTAACGTGAGAAATGAAAGCTTTGTTGGTGAGAAGACTATGGAAAGTGACATGTTAAGAAGAGATGGTATGGGAGAGAGGAAAAATCAGCACATGGGAGAGAATAGTAAAAAGGACAATTTAAAGTTTAAAAATGCTAGTAAGGACAATACAAAGCTAAGAATAGCTAGTTGTGGGGAGATCGAAAAGAGGGTGGTGGTAAGAAAAGCTAGTGTTGGTCTTTTTAAAAATGGAATGAATAGCATGGTGGGGGACCACACAATTTTTAGTCTTAAAAAAGGAAAAGAAGCAAATAAGGCTATTGATATTAGAGATGTTGACAAGAGGATTCGTGATGATAGGGTGATGGGAGGGAATACTATTTCTTTGAATGTTAATGGGGATTGCTTGGGATTTACTCATGATTCAGAACCTAGAAAGGGGTCGGTTTCGAATTTACAACCTTTGAGGGGAGAAAGTCTAAATTCGGTTTTCGTTGATGGAGCCGGATTGAGAGACGGGCTTGTGAATTTAAAGGAAACTTTGACTGATGATGGTTTGAAGAGAGGCACATCAGATGGGGCTGTAGAGGGAGAGCTCAAAGGCCAATTTGAACCTTCTCTGTTTGGAAATAAGGCTGTGATCATAGATATCATTAAAAGGAAATATTACAGTGGGGAGCTGGATAGAAATTCAACGATGGTGAGGAGTACTAGCGGTCATGACAAAATCCAACATCAAATTCAAGAGGTTAAGAACAAAGTGGGTGGAGTCTTGAGGAAGAAATTGTGAAGATTTTGGAGAAAGGTATGGCCCTAGGCTTTGATTTCAATGGGAAGAAAAAGGAGCTGCTTGAGATAATCAAATGTAGGAAGAATGAGAATGATAATAGGTTTCATGATTTGGTGAGAAATTTGGTCCAAAAACACAAGCTTTCTGGGTCCTAATTTTCAGAGGTTTTGTTTTACTAATGTTGTGGGTTTTTTGGTGATTTGATCTCGTCGCAGCTGCAGTATTTTTCTTTGTTTTTGGCTTGTACTGCTTTTTGTATTTCTTGATAGTACATTAGTGGGTGGGTGTGGTATTGTGTTGGCTTCTTATTGCTTTTCTGGGTTTTGTGGCTTGTTTTGGTTTTCTTGGTCTCTCAGCCTGTGTGCTTGTTGTTCTTCTCTGCCTTCTTGGCCATTTTATGAATAAACTTTTGCCGTTCAAAAAAAAAAGCGTTGAGGCGCTATTGCACCTAAACAGACCCAATCCATGGCCAAATAAGCTACATAAACACACCTATTTCATCAGACCCAAACCTTGGCCAAATGAACCACCACCAATACACACTGAACATAAACTGAGAACAAGCTTATTAGAGGAGTCTAGAAAACTTATAATTACTGTGAAGGTGAAAGAGAAAGAGAAACATCAAGTGTTGGTGAGGTGTCTCCTGGTTAAAATCGACAGCAGAAGAAATCAGACTTTTGGATTGAGAAATAATTTGATATCACCGATGATAACCGGTCAATTGTACTATTACCGGTTGAAAATTAAAAAACAATAGTGGTCGTATAGTACGACCCACTTTCTTTGTCATACCGTAGCATGACCATTTTTCGAATAATTTCAATTCTTACTTTTGTGGGAACTGGAGGTTCAACTCACAACTGTGTGGTCCGCGGGATTCCAATCAATTGACTTTTTAGTGTGGACTTACAAGGTCATGAAACACTGGTACGAGACTACGAGGTATGAAAGCTCAACATTTTTTATTTTTTAAATGGGGCTTTCCTCACTTTTGCCTGCCACCAAAGGTTTTGCTTAATTGCTTGCCAGTTGCCACCATGCATACACATAGATGAGGGGCATGACATGTGTCTTTTCATTGACTTTATTTCAGTCAAATGGCAGGAATTCCAACTTTTTTTTTTCACAAATGTTTTTAGAGGTATTATCCGGTGAAACGTGTTTGGTTTTTTTTTAAGACCTTTGTTTCTTTATTTTTGTTATAATTTTTTTATAAATATATCAATTTGGTTTATCCGTTAGTTAATGGTCAGTCAAATTTAACACTTGTAGGAATATTTATATGAATATTTTTATCTTTAAATCAAACCATGCCATGTCATGCCTCATAAAAATAAAAATAAAAACAAATCCTGATTTCTAATACCAAAAAATATGCAAAATAAATATTTATATAATACAAAATAGAATTAATATATAAATGCAAATTAAAAAAATTATAACCAAAACACATATTATCCGGAGACCAAAACATAAAAAATAAAAAAATAAAAAATCGTCATCATCGTCATCTCTTCTGCAAATCGTGTTGGCACCATCATCACAACTTTATTATCATCATTTTTCATGTGCCAACACAATTTATATCATCATCCTCATCTCCTCTGCAAATCATCATCAGACTTCAATGTGCCAAATGCCAGACACAACTTATAACACAAACAAGGCAACCCATCTCTGTTTTTTGTTTTTGTTTCTAAGTTTGGTGTTAAAAAGTTATAATGGAGTTAGACTCTACTTCAACCAAAATTTTTTTTAAGGAGGTAGGGGTTGTTTGTTTGTTTTTTTTTTTCACAATAAGATTTATTGTCTATTATATCTTAAATTAAGATAAATCAGTTTGTTTGTTTTTTCGATTGATATCTTATTTTAAGATATATATATATATATATATATATATTAGAAAAAAGTAAAAAAATTTGACTTTTATCTTATTAAAAAAGTGTTATAGTAGAGTTTTTTTAGTAAATGAAAAAAACAAACAGCCCATTAGAATCTCCAGCTCTAATGGATTTGATCTCAATGATTTTCTAGAACTCTTCAGAAGCTTTTTTTTAAAAAAATTTATTCCAGATCTCTTTGAATTTTCCAGATCTCTTCATTTACATTTCACAAATAGAGAGAGTGAGTGAGTGTTTTACTGTTCTTGGTTCTCTCCACGGCGGAAAGAGAAAGAGAAAGAGAAAGAGAAAAAGAGAATCAGCGGTGGGCCTCTACTGGTTCGGTCGACGACGTTCGTGCAGTTCCTAATCACACCGCCTGATTCTGAATGTCGCTGTGAGGCTCTGGCTGAGAACTCCTGACTCCGCCACGCACAAGCATCACTGCCGCCTGAATTTGGGACTTGGGAGATCGATTTTTTAAAAGAGAAATGAAAAAAATAAACTTTTTTCGTTTTCAATATATCTCCAAATTTTTTTAATTATCTCTTTTAAAGTCCAACTTGGGTTTGTGGAATTGATTTAGTGGAATTGATTTTTTGTTTTTGTTCAGGAATTTGGTTGAAGAAATTTGGACTTTTTTGGGTGGTGAGAAAATGTAAGAAAGAAAAATATTAAAAAAAATACATAAAAGGTTTTTAGAGAGTGCTTTGGGATGGAGGTGGATTCTCTCATGGAGTTGAAACTTGAAATTTGGGTCAGGTTTTTTAGAAAAGATTGAAGAAGAAGAAATAAGGAGAGATGAAATCTGGGTTGGGTTGGATGGTTCTAATTAATTAATTTATATCTAATTACAATTTATATCTAATTAATATGATTTATTTTAAAGTTTTTTGGTATATTTTTTATTTTCTCTTTATTTTTTTTTTCATTTTCTTTATAATGAAATTCAGATTTTCATTTTTATTTAACCAATTTTAAATTTAAACTTTAAAATTTTGGCGACATGTGTCATATTCTAATTGGATTACAAATCAGATTAAATTGTAAAAACTTTAAATTTAAAGGGTAAATTCGTACTTTAAAATCATTTAATTTAAGTTAAGAGTAAAAACGTCAATTTGCATATTCGGTCACCTTTGACCGTTAAATTCTAGACAAATAAACTAATTTGATGTATTTTAAAAAAGTAAGGAACCGAGAGTCTTAAAAAAAAAGACATTTAAAAAGTTGATCTTTCACCAAAAATTAGGTACTAAATTGATAATACCCCATGTTTTTAATGCTTTTTCAGATTTAAGTTTGGGTCAATGAGTGTGCTAATTAGTGTCATAGGATTATTGTTGTAAGTTATATTGAATCCCATCATGGAGTGCCATGTCAACTGACATGAGATGTGTGAGAATGAGAGATTTAGTCATTAAGACTCAATTAGAAAGTTTAGTTATAAGAATTCAATGTTTATTTGTATTATATTTTTCATTGAGATAAATAATAATAAAATTCCTGAGATTCTCTCTGAAGTGTCTTTGAAAATTTTCCTTCCATTTTCATTTACCAGCAATGCCACTGACTAACTGTCCACTCTCTCCCCTTCTTATGCCGCCAACTGTCCATATTAATGTCATTAACGTAATAAACTATCCAATTATGGCAATTTAGAGCCAAATTACAAGGGTAATAATGGAATAAAAATCAATTTTCTGCCATATGTTGTAAGCACAGTCAACATTTTCATCAGGGTTTCGAGCGGCAACGACCGGAATCCAATCAAGGGTTTCCGTTTGACATGGTTGCTAGTTGTTCGCCAATCATCTTTGTCCAATCAATAGTGTATGTATGAGCCGCAAACTAAAATTTACAAGTATAAACCGACCTCAATATGACCCAGTACTTTATAGGTACATTTAATCCAAAATTTATATTAACATTTTGTCACCCGTACAACAATAGATATTTTTTTTGGAATTTGTCACCTGTCACAAGGCCCACAATTACGGGAAGCCAAGTGGAATCTCCCTCCCTTCAAATCTCCTCCTATAAAAGGAACAAACTTCAAGCCGTCCTGCCTTCGAATCCAACTTACTGTACAAAAAAAAGATGGATAATTCTTCTTCTTCTGTAAGCAGACACCAAACTAATCAAAGAAGACATACGCCGGAGAATGAAGAGAGAATCATTGTCCAGGCTCTGACGGCAGTCGTGAATGAGACGATCCAGGCTACTAATGACGATCAAGAGTACACAACGATCATAGCCCTGACAGATGCCGCCGAGCTCTGTCAAGTGTGTAACAGCAGCACCTGCAATGGCTGCCATCTTTTCCCGGAAAGCGAAAATGACGACGGCGGAGAAATGGTGGGGAAGAAATACAGAGGAGTTAGGCAGAGGAGTAATGGCAAGTGGGCTGCTGAGATTCGGGACACAAAGAAAAAGCGTCGAAAGTGGCTCGGCACTTCGCTACGGCTGAAGATGCTGCCGGGGCTTACGATGAAGCCGCCATTGGGTTTCGTGGAGTCAAGACCAAGCTTAATTTTCCGGTCTCCAACTACAATGTGGAGGAAATTTTAAGACTCCAACAGATGGACAATGAGACTGACGTTGCAGAGAACCAGACAAGAAGCAGTATTAATGATCAAATACGTTGCAAGTGTGTTTTTGTTTTCAATATATATATATACACTGTGGGTGTGGTAATTAGTGTATCATAGGATATTTGTTGTAAGCTATATTGAATCCAATCATTGACTGCCATGTCAACGGGCATGACATGTCAGAATGAGAGATTTAGTCGGTAAGACTCAATTAGAAAGTTTAGTTATAAGAATTCAATGCTTATTTTTTTATTATTGTTTGAAGAATCATTGTGTTCATTAATTTGTATTATAATTGTTTTTTACGCTCTGTTTTACTCATGTCGTGTGATAAAAAGAAGATGAAAATATATTTGTTAGCATTGTTTGAGAAATCGGCCTAGACGGCCGATTAATCGGTTCAATTTAGCTAGTAAATTGATCATCGAAACGAAATGGCTAAAATCGGTATAATTACTCGGTGGCCGACTAGTTGGAAAAATCACCGACTAATCGGCCAAATCGGCTAGGCGGATTGCCTTTTTTAAAAATAAAAAAAATAAAAAACGATATCAGTTTTCTTCCGAAATCAGACTTCACTCTTCAGTTTCTTTGCTTCTTCTTCGACCCAATAGGCAAACAAACCTAAACATTCATAGTTTGGAGCCGATGTCACCGATGTCCAATGTTGAAAGCCGGTCCTGGAGCTTCGAGATGAGAAGAAGGAAGTAGATCTTGTCTTACTGGAACTCATCTTCAAAAGGCATAGAAAAATAAACGAAGAAGATGAAGAGAGATGGAGAGAGAGAGAGAGAGAGTTTTTGTGTGTTGAAGAAGATGAGGAGAGAGAAACAATTAAAAGATGAAGATGAAGATGAAGATGAAGATGAGGATAGATGGCGTTGGAATGTGTAATTGTTTGATAAAGATGAGAGAGTGTTTGTGGTTTGTGCATTGAAAAGTGTAATTATTGATGGTAAAGAAATGAATGATGAAGGATGTTGCTCTGATTTGTGAAGTGAAATTCAGATGATGGGTCCAACAATAATGGTTGTGTCCCGTCACACTCCCACCAAGTAATAATAAGTTTTCCGATTAATCGGTTTAGGCGCTAGGCTTCCGGTCACCGTCTGACTAGTGCTTACTATAACAGTGTTTTTCAGTGAAATGAAAGTGTTAGTTGAAAAGCTTAAAAGAGATTTTTACAAGCTTTTCAATAGAACTTTAATGGAGCTTCAATGGAGACTTCTAGAGACAGAAACATTTTTTTCTCTCTCACTAACTTGACTAAATTACATTTAACAGAACAAACGTTTATATACACACACAAAACTAATTCCTAACTAATTCTCCTAAATTAATGGAAGCTACGTCTCGTCATTTCGGCTCTGTTATTTCCCGCACTTGGCTAACACAGATTGAGCTTGAAGTTTGATGTGTGGCTGTGATTCTTTTGTTATAAAAGAAGATAAAAGATTTTCACACACAAGAAAGCTACAGAACAAGTGAAAACTAGAGAAAGTACTTGTCTATTTTATTCATCAAACAAACAGCCTTTATATAGGCTAATACACAACTGATAAAAACAAAGAAATAGCAACCACTTAACCACTAGCTAAAACATGTACTACAAACTAGCCACGTACAACAAACTAGTAAAGCAGTAAAACAGATTGCTAGAGACTAGGATAACACAACACCAACTAGGACACGACTTGACTACTTTTATTCAACAATCCCTCCTTTAAACTGATGTTTCAGCCATAACATCCAGTTTAACAACTAACAAAAGCTAAACTTTAAAGCATTATCCCTCAAATTGAATCATCTGAAGTACAAACACCAAGCATCTTCCTGAACCTCTGAAATGCAGGAAATTTAAGAGGCTTGGTTAGAATATCTGCAATCTGGTCTTCAGTCCTGCAGTAAATTAGATTAATAACTCCATCATTCGTGAGATCCCTCAAGAAATGATACTTCACATCTATATGCTTGCTTCGACCGTGTAGAACAGGATTTTTGGAGAGCTTTATTGCTGAACTGTTGTCACAATAAATTGCAGTGGCTTCCTCTTGCTTGAAATGCAACTCTTCAAGAATTTTCCTAAGCCAAATAGCTTGACAAGCACAGGCTGTTGCAGCAACGAATTCAGCTTCAGTGGTTGATAAAGTGATGATTGATTGCTTCTTTGATGACCATGAAACAGCACCTGCACCCAGCATGAAAACATACCCTGAAGTGCTTCTTCTATCATCAAGATCTCCAGCATAATCACTATCAACAAAGGCGATCAAATCTGATTCTTTTCCTTTCTTGTAGAACAGCCCAAACTCCTTAGTACCTTGCAAGTACCTAAAAATCCTCTTGGCAGCCAAAAGATGCATCTCTGTTGGATGTTCCATGTATCTACTAATGACACTTACGGCATGAGTTATATCAGGCCTTGTTGCAGTCAAATACATTAAGCTCCCCACAATCTGCTTGTAAAGAGTGTTGTCAATCTTCTTTCCTTCATTATCTTTGTTTAGCTTCAAGCCAAACTCAGATGGTGTACTCACAGGATTACAATCCTTCATCTGAAATCTGTTCAAAATTTCTCGCACATACTTCTTTTGAGAAATCAAAATTCCAGTAGCAGACTGCACCACTTCAATACCAAGAAAGTAGTGCATCATACCAAGATCCGACATTTCAAATTCAACCATCATGGATTTCTTAAACTTTTCAAACATGACACTATCACTTCCAGTGAATATAAGATCATCTACATATAAGCATACAATGAGCATTTTCCCTCTATCTCCAATTTTAACAAAAAGTGTGTGCTCATATGGACATTTTAGAAAACCTTCTTTCAAAAAATAAGCCTCAATGCGACTATACCAAGCACGTGGGGCTTGTTTTAATCCATAACGAGCTTTCTTTAATTTATACACTTTATGCTCATTTCCAAGCTTAATATAACCAGGAGGTTGATCGATAAATACCTGTTCTTGCAAATCACCGTGCAAGAATGCTGATTTCACATCTAACTGGAAGATAGGCCATGAGTTTTGAGCTGCCAATGCAATCACCAATCTGATTGTGTCATGCCTTGCAACCGGAGCAAAAACTTCTTTGTAATCAACACCGAACTCTTGCTTATAGCCCTTAGCCACCAAGTGCGCCTTGTACTTGTCAACTTCACCGTTCTCCTTCTGCTTTGTCTTATAAACCCACTTGACACCAATCGTTTTGTGTCCTCTTGGAAGACTAGCTAACTCCCAAGTGTTGTTTCTTTCAATGGCTACAATTTCATCATCCATCGCCTTCCGCCATTTTGATTCTTTAACGGCTGTTTCGAAAGTAGTAGGATCACAATCTGAAAACAGAGCAAAATGTGTGAGTGGGTCTTCAGCTTGGTCAATTCCGGTAACCTCATAATTTGACATCCAAGCTGGCCTCTTTCGAACATGATGAGAACGTGAACCAGCTGTTGTTTCAACTTGTTCACCAAATTCTTGTATTGCTGGTGTGTTTTCAGAGGCTGTGAAAGGTTCATTTTGAGGATTCTCTATAGTAACGTCTGCTGGAACATGTTGTTGCTGGGACTGTTTTGCTTCCTCATCACTTTCTCCATCAAAACTTGCTGGAATATGTTCTCCATCAGCATTTTTGTTCCACAACCAGGTTTGCTCTTCATCAAAAATAACGTCTCGACTGATAAGAACTTTCTTAGTGCTAGGATTGTAAAGCTTATAAGCTTTTTGATTGATCACTAACACCAAGAAAAATACATTTTTCTCCCTTGTCATCTAGCTTTTTCCTCTTCTGGTCTGGTATATGGGCATAAGCAACACACCCAAAAATTCTGAAATGATCTACTGCCGGTCTTCGTCCACTCCATGCTTCCTCCGGT
Organism: Dipteronia sinensis; assembly: GCA_033220585.1. Lineage (NCBI taxonomy): Eukaryota > Viridiplantae > Streptophyta > Magnoliopsida > Sapindales > Sapindaceae > Dipteronia > Dipteronia sinensis. The sequence goes on along the minus strand of CM065638.1, from coordinate 2,990,306 downwards.
GTCATGTTTTGAACAGAAAGTGTGGGACTTCTATTCAAAATATGAATGGTCCAATTGACTGCTTCAGGCCAGAAATTCTTCGGAATACCACTCATTGTCAAAAGACTTCGCACCATATTTAGAATAGTGCGATTCTTCCTTTCGCAAACGCCATTTTGTTGAGGCGTATAAGCTGCTGTAAGTTGCCTCTTGATTCCATGAGTTTCACAAAAATTTGCAAATTCTTGTGAGATGTATTCTCCACCTCGATCAGTGCGAAGTATTTTTATTTGGTTGCCAACTTCTTTCTCAACAAACACTTTATAATTTTTAAATGCTGCAAATGCTTCAGATTTTTCCTGCAAGAAATAGACCCAATTTTTTCGACTATAATCATCAATGAAGGTGATTATGTATCTTTTACCTCCATGAGAAGATGGAGTTATTGGCCCGCAAATGTCGGAATGAACAATCTCCAATGTCTTCTTAGCTCTCCATGATTTTCCTTGTGGAAATTGATTGCGGTGTTGTTTGCTAACAACACATTCTTCACAAACTTGAGAAGGAGCTGTAATTTGAGGAAGACCTATTACCATATTTTTTTGCTGCAACGTCTTGAGTCCACCAAAGTTTAGATGCCCATAACGAAAATGCCAAAGCCATGCTACATCATTCAACTTGGCAGAGAAGCACATATTAGTGGTATTGTATAGATGCAAAGGAAACATACGATTTGTAGTCATGTTGACTTGAGCAATTAATCCCTTTTTTGAATCTTGAATTCGGCAAACTCCTTCTTTAATAACGATCTCATATCCCTTCTCTTGAAGTTGCCCAATGCTAAGCAAATTTGTTTTCAAATCTGGAACAAAGAAAACATTAGAAATAATCTGAACAGAATTTTCTTTGGTTTGGATTGGTACATTTCCTTTGCCCATAACAGAAACTGTTGAATTATCTCCAAACTTTACAGTATTCCGAAATGTTTCATCCAATTCAGAAAACGCAGACTTGTCTCCACACATATGATTGCTACACCCCGTATCCAAATACCACATATTTTGATGAGCTTCCTCTTTAACATGACATGCCATTAGAAGAGAGATGACTTCTTCTTGCTTCTCTACAAAGTTAGACTTTTCGCCATGTTCTCTATTTAAGTTTGTTCGACATTCAGATTGATAATGACCATACCTATGACATCTATAGCATTCAACATTGGATTTGTCTGCTGACATTGGTCTGTAATTGGTTGAATGGTTACTGCCTCGTCCTTGGTGGTTGCCTCGTCCTTGGTGGTTACCACAGTCCTCTTCCTCTCCATTGAGAACCATGAAATTGATTATCTTCAAACTTTTGGTGTTGGGATTGTTGTTGTTGGTTTCTTTGATCCTTATTTCCTCTGCCTCCTCCTCTTCCTCGGCCTGCTGAGTTTGAGATCGAAAATTTGTTACTAGTTGTGACCTGTAACGCTTGCTCATCCTTGTCTTGCCGATTCATTTTTTGCTCATGAACCAGTAAGGAACTTTGCAATTCATCAATGGAAAGTTCATCGGTATTTTTAGATTCCTCAATCGAACAAACAACATAGTTGAATTTTGCCGTCATTGAACGAAGAATCTTCTCAATAATAGTGACGTCCTCCAATTTTTCGCCATGAATCCGCATCTTATTTGCGATTGCCATCGCCCTTGCAAAATAATCTGAGACTGATTCTCCTGTCTTCATGTGTAAAGTCTCGAAATCGGCACGAAGTGCTTGAAGTTGTGCCCTCTTTGCCTTTGCTGTCCCTTGATACTTCTTTTTCATAGAGTCCCAAATTTGCTTGGAAGTGTCTTTGCAAAGAATGGTTTCCAAGATTGAACGATCAATAGCTTGGAAGAGATAATTCTTTGCTTTGAGATCTTTCAACTTCAGCCCTTCAAGTTCTGTCTTTTGTGCATCTGTCAACACAACTCCTTCGGCTGGTTCTGCTACTCCAGAATCAACAACCGGCCAGTATTCTTTAGACCTCAAGAAGTTCTCCATGAGCATGCTCCAATGGTCATAGTGACCATCAAAGCGTGGAATGGCTGGCTGCACAAAAGTTTCGGAAGCCTTTTCGGAAGTCATCTGTTGACAGCTACTGCTCCTGCAAAACAAAACAAATGTGAAATAGAAAGTAAAGCTGCTGCTATTTTGGATGGACTCTCTACCTCACTTTTTATCTTCTTTTATTTTGCTCTGATACCACTGTTATAAAAGAAGATAAAAGATTTTCACACACAAGAAAGCTACAGAACAAGTGAAAACTGGAGAAAGTACTTGTCTATTTTATTCATCAAACAAACAGCCTTTATATAGGCTAATACACAACTGATAAAAACAAAGAAATAGCAACCACTTAACCACTAGCTAAAACATGTACTACAAACTAGCCACGTACAACAAACTAGTAAAGCAGTAAAACAGATTGCTAGAGACTAGGACAACACAACACCAACTAGGACACGACTTGACTACTTTTATTCAACATCTTTTGTTAAGGTGGCTAGTAGAATTGTAGGCTATAACTGATTACTTTGAGCTTGATCACCTTTTCTACTATGGACTTGGGAGTTGAGTCTAGGGATGGCAAAAATCCCCGATTCACCCCAAACCGGCGGGGTTCAGATTCGTTCGGTGACGGTTTTGGAACACTTAAAACGGGACTCAAATCGGGTTTGAGTCAAACATTTTGACCATATTTTTTATCGGATCAAGTATGGGTCAGCCCTTTATACCCAACATGTCCCGTTTGACCCAGTATTTATATAAATATTTTTTTTCAATTAAAAAATATAAAGGAAAAACAAATCTCTAATATTTTTGTCTCACTACCTAATTGCATTTTATATTTGAATTTAAAGTTTATTAAACTTAGATATTGTGTTCAATTAAATTTAAATTTATATATAAATTTTAAGTATATGTTTGTATTTGAATATATATTTAAATTTCCAATAAAAAAATTGTATATATTTGTTTAATTTAAACGTATTTAATTGAATGTTAAAATTTAAGTCAATATTCTAAAAATCAATTATAAGGTAAAATAATTTGTATATTTAGTGGTTTTAGAAAAAAAAATTGTAGAAAAAAACAATAAAACAAGTCATTTCAAGTCGGATATGGATCGAGCACCCCTTGTCATTTCGGGTTAGGTTTGTGGCAGAAAACAAAAACCCATTTGGGGCACGGGTCGGGTTTAGAGTAAATCATGCAAATCGAGTTTCGGATATGAGACACTCTTGATCCGATCCTATTCGATCACTTGTCATTCCTATACTTGTCTGCCTAAGACCAAGACTTGATTAGATTGACTAATGTTAACTGAGCAGGTTACATTATACACATCGTGGTCGCATACATATGTATACTTATGGTAACCATATTTCTTAAAATTGGTTGAAGTCACAAGTTTCAATCCTGCTTTCCAAGTAACTTTTAGCAACCATTATAAGATGTTATTTGTAAAAATGTAAGTCATAAATCCAGCCAATTCATTCTACTACCAATTTTCTAGTCTTTGTGACTAAGAATTTTTTTTTTCTCTTTAAGCGAACAAACTTATTTGCCATTCCAATTTATTGTAGATTAGCTAGCAATTTCTTGGCACCCTACTTTCCTTTCGCAGACACACACATTTTGGAACGAATATGTATCATTAATTAACAACTATAATATTAGTCTTTCCTTCAACTTGAGCTGTACAGCAGTTCCAGTTCTCGTCTCTCTATCTCTCCGATCAGATCCGATGGCCCCAAAGAAGGAAAAGGCTCCTCCACCGTCCTCCAAGCCCGCGAAATCCGGCGGCGGCAAGCAGAAGAAGAAGAAGTGGAGCAAATGAAAGCAAAAGGAGAAAGTGAACAGCATGGTGTTGTTTGATCAAGGAACATACGACAAGCTCTTCACCGAGGCTCCTAAGTACAAGCTCATCACACCTTCAATCCTCTCCCATCGTTTGAGGATCAGCGATTCACTTGCAAGGAAAGCAATAAGAGAGCTGATGGCTAGAGGCTTGATCAGGATGGTGTCTGCCCATTCAAGCCAGCAGATTTGCACTAGGGCATATATTTTCTGCAAAATTGGCTATCTTTTTTCCGATGAAAGTCGATTACCTTTTAGTTTCGTTCCTGAGTAGTTCAAATCTAAATACAAGACTAATGTAATCAAATATATATAATACCAAATTATAATAATCTCATATACTCCAATCGCAGTCTTCATCTCCTTCTTTTTATGGTATAATGCTATATGTAACAATAATGTAGTGAAAACTATACATTAGATTTTAATTGAATGATCCATGAAAATCGAAGGTTTAAGAAAAAATATTAATAAAAACACAAAAGAAAATATCTCTTTACAATAATATCTATTAAAATACATTAATCATACCAATGGTTCATTGTCCGGTGGTTGGAGATTTAAAAAATAAAGCTCCATGCCAATAAGGTTCATACATGATGTTATAATTATAAACCCATATTTACTTATTAAATCGTAAAATGTGAAAAGATATCTTTTTTTAAATAAAATCGAGTTATATTCCAAATCGTACCTGATAGAATCTATTCTTATTAGTTCTCTGCATACCCTTAACCCTAGGTTCAACTTTCAAAAAAATATGATAGAGAGAGTCAAAGAAAAAAAGAACGGTATATTTCGTATTGAAAGGAAAAAAAAGTATCCATGTTTTCCATGTTTTGATGTTAAGGTTTGACTAATCTACATATGACGTCTGTTTTTCAAATAAAAAACCAAAACATCTCTTTTGAAAGCGATATATATCACTATATCAGACAGAAAAGTCCAAGCAATTAAATTGTGAACATAAATTAATTATTGGCACAAAACAGTGGTCACGACCATTCAAATCTTCAATTGATCCAAGATTATCATATATACGCACACACTGACGTAGAGATTTTAAAAATGCAGAGACAAACATCATGTTCCAGTGCATGCTGCAACTTAGAAAATGTCAAATTTAATTCAATAATAGCTGTACAGAGACAAAATGACGTTGAGCTAGATAGCTATATATAACAAAAATTGAGAAAATATTAAATATCTCATTTTAAATGCCTAGTATAAAAAAATGGAAAATGTTACAAAATTTATATTAAATGCATTTAGTATAAATTCAAGATACATTAGAGTCCAGACAATATTTCAGCTCGTGATCAATTCATAGATACCAATAGAAAATAAATAAGTACTTAAAATAAGTATATACTCGAGCATATTGACCAGCTCCGTACAAATTTCGATTCATTTCAATATGAACATACATATGTGGTTTATATTTCGCCTAATGATATCATAAGGTTGAGATTTGATTAGTTGTGCCTGTTTCGAAGGCTCGAAGCAACCTTGTGGTCCAGAATCTAGATATAGCCGGCAATTTTAACAAAAAAACGTTTTTGATTTGTTTATGATCAATAAAAAAACAATATTACCAAATTAATATGGTTTACTTTTTTTCCCTGTAATCATGTAAAATGTATGGAATATATAAATAGATCACGGAACATCTAAAATGAATGCATGAATGGACTACTAAACCTGTATAATAATCACTAATATAACGGATCATATGTCTTTTTTTTTTCTTTCTAGAAATATAAGGGGCCGTTTGGTATACCGTCATCTTTACATGAGAATGAGAATCTCTTAGCATTCCCATATTTGGTAGAAAGTTTGGGTTTTTTGATTCCCAGGAAAGTGAATCCCATGGGAATCACATTACCCCCATCTCTAATAGGTGGGTTTCAGATTACCCTCCATCTGATTCCCATTACGGGACCCACAATCAATTAAAAAAAATAAAAACAAAAGCAATTAATCACTACCCATCATCATCGTTCAGACTCTAACCCAAATAAATCTTAAGCCAAACCATCATCTCATCCAGATTAATAATCATCAAACAATGTTTCAAAAAATTAAAAATAAATAATCATCAAATCTAAATCCAGATTCATCATCTTCAAACCCAAATCCGGATTCAACATTATCCAGAAAACAAGCCAACCCCACCGCCAAACCCAAACCAAAAACAACCCCCATGATCAAACCCGCACCAGAAACCACCCTCACCATCCACAACGGCGCGGATCTCTTGAACCACGGCGCGGTCTGATGCAGACGACCCGTTTTCGTGCATGGGTCTGAATAGATCGACCCATCCCAGATGTCGATCTCCTGAGAGACAAGAACTGGTGAGAGATCCCCACACCAGAAGAGAGAGAGAGAGAGAGAGAGAGAGAGAGAGAGAGAGAAGGGTTTTTTTTTTTGTAAGGTAATGGTTTTTTTTTTTTGTAGAGAGGTGTTCAGTCATCACTCATCAATGAAGAAGAAGAACTCAAGAATATCACGTGATCTGCCATTTTAATTTTGATTTAATCTTGTTTTTTTTTAAATTAAATATTATAATCCTAATGTAAATAGATTGTAAATATTTTGATTTAATTTTTTTAAAGACTTTAAATAGTATACATATAAAAAATGATTATTAAAAATTAAAAATTAAAAATTCATTCAAAAGAAAAAATAAAAGATTCCCATGTATAAACAAACACAGTTATCTGACATTCCCAGGATAATAACGACCACTGCTTATACACGCCGTTATAACGACACTTTGGTAATATTTATTTAATGTGTTAAGGCGTTTAGTTATAATATTTTACGATAATGCCATTGATAATAACGGATGCCAGCAAATAATAGGTCGAGTCATAAAGTGGACTCAGTCAAGAGTCAAGAGTCAAGAAGGACTCTGGACTTCTTGAGGACTGGAGGTACAAATGTGGGATCCGCGGGATTCCGTATGACTTTTCAGTTTACACTGTACACTTTAAAGGTTGTGGTACTGGTACGAGATATGAAAGCTCAACATTTTTTATTTTTAAATGGGGCTTTCCACACTTGCTGGTGACGAGGGGCATGACATTTACCTTTTGATTGGCTTTCAAAGTCTTTAGAATTTCTATTTCTATTACCAACTAGGGGTAAAGTTTAGTATAAATACAATTAGAGATAAATATATATATATATATATTTACATCTTCTCTGTTTTTAAAATTGTATTAATAAAAAGATTAAATTACCTTTAATTATTAAGATTTGGACACGATTAAAAAGCGGCGATAGTGGCTCGGCACATTCGCTAAGGCTGAAGATGCTGCCGGGGCTTACGATAAAGCCACCATTAGGTTTCGTGGAGTCAAGACCAAACTTAATTTTCCAGTCTCCAACTACAATGTGGAGGAAATTTTAAGACTCCAACAGATGGACAATGAGACTAACGTGGCAGAGAACCAGACAGGAATCAATATTGAAGGGACTATGGCAATGCAAATAGGAGAAAGCAGTAATGATCAAGAGAACTACAAATATGATAATGAACAGAGATGAGATGAGAGTGAGTACACGGATCAAGATTCATTTGTGCCCATCTGTACCCATCTCATCAGTACTCATCTTTGGTCATAAGTTAATGTTTATTATAAGTTTTTTTATTTTTGTTAAAAAATATATATTCTAAGATATGAGTGTAATTAATGAGTGTACATAGTATTTGATTTATTTTTAATTAAATTAATTTATCTTTATTATTAAATTTCTATTGAAATATTTTTATAACTAAAATTTTTAATAAAATATGGACGTATGCCACTGACCAACTGTGTCCCACTCTCTCCCTGTATTTTTCCTGTCATTAATGTAATAAACTATCAAATTAAACTGCCGATTGGAATCCAGTCTAGGGTTTCCGTTTGAGATGGTTGACATCGATGTTCGATGGAGGCTTTAACTTTATATATATATATATATATATATATATATATATATATATATATATATATTTATTTATTTATTGTGATTTGTAGCTTACTAGAACATTTTCAATGCAACAACAGATTGTGAAAAAATTATATGTCAAATAGGACAAATAGACATTGTATTTAAATATGTCTCTCCTATACAGTTGTTGTTACTCAATATCAAATTGATGTGGCAAAAAAACGAATAGACACTGTCAAGTTGAATGTCCACTTCAAGAGACTCTATTAGATTGCTATAATGTAGGTCAACTCAGCATTTGGAGATAAATTTTAAAAAATGTTATGAAAGTTGTTTAATTAAAATTAAAAATTTAAAAAATAATTAGATATGTCATTAATAAATTAATATTTAAACATGAGCATTGGAGAAAGGTTTTTTATTTGAATGTCTATCAAGTAGACTTATATGCCACATAAAAAGTAAATCTCTTGATATTGTTGACATGTCAATAATTATTGAAATGCAAGTCACGTTTACTTTATCTCTATCTCTAACATAAAGTTCCAAAAAGGGATTATTTTTTCTAGATTCAATCTCTAAAAATTTTTACTCCCACTATAGTTTCTATCATTATCTCTATCGATATCCCTATTTCTATTTATATCTTTAAACAACTTATATTTTCATTATTATTTTTTAGTTTATTTAATAAATTATTGTTCAACTAAATTTGAATAAATATTAGTTATAATAACATCTGTATTTTTTATACTTTTTTTTAAAATATAATATTTTATTAGTGCATGAATTTATAATAACTAATTTTTAGATTCCAAAACCTTTTTCAACTAATTTTCTCAACCTACTTATTTCTTTTCTAACATTTATCAACTAATTTAGTATTTATTATTTTAATACTATGTTTTGGTTTTTATTTTATTCATAACTTATAATTATCAATAAGTAATAACATAATTTTTTTGATAACATAAATAATATTTTTTAGAGAAAATTATAACAAAATAATAAAATGAAGAAAAAATGATAAAGTATGGTAAATAAAAAATTATTAATTAATATTCAATATTTGACTCATTTTAAAGATCTAGATAAGACATTTCTAATGGTATAATTTTTATGTTAATAAAATGTATAAATAAAAATTTATTATATATTAATTGAATTTAATGAAAATGGTAAAATGATACAAATGGAATAAAAAATGGTGAAAAATGAATGTAGAGATGAGATATGGTTCTCTAAATTTAGAGTATCGAGTGTAAAATCCCTAAAAAAAATTTTATAAACAATATTTTAGAGTATAGTGATAGCAACACATACTCTAAAATTGTTTGGAGACATGATTTTAGAGTATAGGCGGGAAATGCTCTCAGTTTTAATGGATTCAACCATGAGATTAGTTCCAATCTTTTCACTTTTTGATATTATTAAAGTCGAGGAAAGTGTGATTTGGACTTATCAACCTCTGTCCACAAATGGAAAGTCTATATTATTATCCAAAATAGTTAAAATATCTCTGGTTATTATATCCCTCAATAATGGTTGCTAGTTATTCGCCTGTCATCTTCATCCAATCGATAGTCAATGTATGAGGAATTGAGTCCATTTTTGCTCACCCCCATCAAGGGGGTGACACGTGTCCAGAGAGAGGGTATTTTTGAGAATGTGTTTGGACAAAAATACCCTTTCTCTAGATACGTGTCATGTATTGGGGAGGGAGATCATGCTCACCCCCCTTGATGAGGCGTAAGTAAAAGTCTTCTCTGAGAAATTTCTTTGTATTTGTTCATTTTCTTTTTCTCTCTCAGACTTCTCATTTTCAAATAGATCGAAGCCGGAACAAAAGTGGTATATCAAAATCCCAAATAAGTTTAAAATTTAGTAGTAAGAAGGCACAAATAAGTGATTCACATATCTAAGGTTATCTCCAACCCATGTAGCAATCTCTAAAGTAGAGCAACTTTTGCTCACCAACCCAGCTGCATTTTCTTGCGATATTTTGCCTCAATCATAAGTGTTGCGCTAGATGCGACGCAACAATATGGATATAATGTAGCTCTTTCTTTTTATTTTTTTTATTTTTTTTATTGGTTGAAAGAGGATATTTAAAGAAATATTCTTTTTAGAATAAAATTTGATAAAATGGGTTGGAGATGAAAAAAAAATTTAGTGTGTAAGATGCTGCAATTTGTTGCAAAGTTGTAACAAATTAGTTTAATGTGTTGGAGATGATCTAAGCTATTGCAACTCTTATTAGTATACTCATATTTTATTAAAGTGTGCTGCTATTGACAATCTATTAAATATCTTTCTACAATACATTTTAAATTTTTTCTATTATAAAACAATTTTATCCTAATTAAAATTACTAAAAAAGATAAAGAAATTATAAATACATTACAAAAGAATTAAACCGGACTCCAGTATTACTTCTTCTTAGTGCTGTAAAAGGGGGCCGGCCCGGCCCACATCGGCACGGCCCCCAGGCCCGTTTAGGAAAACGGGCCGTGCCAGGCACGGCCCGTTTTCCTAAATGGGGGCCCGGCACGGCCCTTCCGTGCCGTGCTGTGCCGGCCCGTGGGCCAATTTGGCGGGCCAAATGGGCCGGCCCATATTTTTTTTTTAAAATTTTTTTTTATATATATTATTATTTTTGTATAATAAAAAAAATGTTTATAATAAATTAATAATAGATTATAGATACATTTTTTATTTTATTTAATGAATTAATTCAAAAAATAAATAAAGATAAAACATGAAAGAAAAAAAAAGTAGATAAAAATATGAAATGAAGAATTCTTTATTTATTTCGGACTTTCAGTATTACATATTTACATGATTGCCTCATTAAAAACCTTACCAAGAAAACCCAGTGGGATAAAAACTTGGTAAGGGAAAAAGAGTGCAATCGTATTACAAGTAAATGTACATGTACAACCTAGTTCTGGACCTGGTTACTGGCGGAACCCTCATCGACATATAAATTGGAGAAATTTTGAATAAATTGTTCATCTACCGTTTCATTTTGCATCCTCTTTCGAGCATGCTCCCAATCCCGAATGCATATTAATACTTCCACCATCTCTGGAGTCAAACAATTTCTTCTTGGTTCAATAATTCGTCCACTCGTGCTGAATGCCTGTTCTGAAGACACAGTGGACACGGGGATAACCAGTATGTCACGTGCTAAGTGTGACAAGACCGAATACATGTAGCTATAGGTCTTCCACCATAACAACAGATCAAAATTCTCCGTGTTTTCGTCGGCATCAAACTGTGCTTCAAGGAACCTATTCAGTTCGGCACCAGAAGATGCAGCAGATCGTGTAGTTGAAGAAGAAGAACTTGCTGATTTGTCTTTTTTCCGGCGTTTGAGAATGCTCCAACTTGTCGGCAACGGTTGTCTGTCCGGTTCTGGTGATGGTTCCGTGTGAATGCCGCCAAACCTGCGCTCATAAATACTAAAAACTTCGAACAACTTGTTTCGAATGTCAGTAATCTGTTCGGAATAATCTATTGACAATTTATTACCAGTAAACTCAAGCAAATATTCTAAACCAGCTAATTTAATTCTAGGATCTACTATAACACCTAAGGCATAAAGGAAAGGCATTTCAGACCAGTATTTTTTAAACTTGGTCTCCATGGCAACAACTGCATCGCCAAGCAAGTCATCTTCTCTATAAGTGTTTAACATGTCAGACATTTCCACAATCTGATGGATTGCATGGGAAGATGTGGGGTAGTAGACCCCAGAAAGGGTTACAGTAGCATTGTAAAAAACCTGTAAAAATTCAACAAAAATCTTTGCCACATACCAATCGTCTGGTGTCAGTGATTGAGCAGGTGGACAGCCACTTTCGGCCAATTTCATGTTATAAAAACCCGAAATAGTTGTATCATATTCCAAACAATTTTTCAGCATTAAGTAAGTAGAGTTCCACCTTACCGGCATATCAGTTTGGAATCGTCGGGGTCGTAGACCGTTTAATGTACAGTGTCTGCCAAATTCTTGAAATCTTGGATTAGAGCTACCGATCCAAGAAATGGCATCTCTGATGCGTTCTATACGATTGCTTACTTTCTTCAAACCAGACTGTACAACTAAATTTATGATATGACATGCACAACGCTGGTGGAAGAAATAACCCCCAGCTTGCGGGATGTTTCTTTCAGTAAACAATGCAATAGACTTAGTATTTGCCGATGCATTATCTAATGTGATAGAGAGGATGCGATGAGTTATGTCATAAGTTTCTAAAACAGAAAGAATGACAGCAAAAATATTGTCTGCGGTATGTGCAAAATCCATAGGACGAAAACCAAGAATTTTTTTTTGTATCCTACATTCAGAGTCTAAATAGTGTCCTGTGACACATAAATAGTCCTGTTTGGAACATGCGTTCCAAATATCGGAAGTTAATGCAATTGAGACAGTTAGATGCTGTAATTCAGCCGTCAAGTCATCTCGTTGGGTTTTAAACATTTTTATCAAATCGTTCCTAGTGGTGGTTCTAGAAACAATTTGCATTTGGGGGCAAAATGCAGATGTTATAAATTCTTGAAAAAAAACACAGTCACCGAAATTAATAGGTTGATCAGTTTGTGCAATGTACCGTGCCAAACATTCTTTAGCATGTGCGGCGTCGTAATGCCACGTCGTAACCGACCCGTCTGGGTGCCGTTGCAGTTGTGTCTGGGTTGTATTGGGTACCTGTACGTGTTTGGGCATGCATTTTTGCATATGTCTTCTCAAATGACCGGTTCCACCCTTAGTAGTGGTATAGTTCTTAGGACAAAACTTACATTTGGCTCTGGGGCCGACCGTACCGTCTGGAAGTGTCATTTCTACTACGTCAAAACACTGCCATACGTCTGATGTTAACCTCTTAGATTTGGTACGTGATGTCGGTGTGGCGCCGGAACCAGAAGGTCCCGCTCCGGTTTCTGCCGGTCCGGAGAGATCAAAATCATCGTTCAGCATGTTTAGACCGTCTGCAAAATAAGGATGGGTGGGATCCATTTCCTAAAAAAAAAAAAGTTTCGGTCATTAAAATTAACTCCTACACATACAATGATTATTTTACTAAAAATATATATTAAAATTAACTCCTACACATAAAATGATTAATTTACTAAAACAATATATTAAAATTAACTCCTACACATAAAAATGATTTTTTTTTACTAAAACAATATATTAAAATTAACTCCTACACATAAAATGATTATTTTACTAAAACAATATATTAAAATTAACTCCTATACATAACATGATTAATTTACTAAAAAAATATATTAAAATTAACTCCTACACATAAAAATGATTTTTTTTACTAAAACAATATATTAAAATTAACTCCTACACATAAAATGATTATTTTACTAAAACAATATATTAAAATTAACTCCTATACATAACATGATTAATTTACTAAAAAAATATATTAAAATTAACTCCTACACATAAAAATGATTTTTTTTACTAAAACAATATATTAAAATTAACTCCTACACATAAAATGATTATTTTACTAAAACAATATATTAAAATTAACTCCTATACATAACATGATTAATTTACTAAAACAATATATTAAAATTAACTCCTACACATAAAAATGATTTTTTTTTTACTAAAACAATATATTAAAATTAACTCCTACACATAAAATGATTATTTTACTAAAACAATATATTAAAATTAACTCCTATACATAACATGATTAATTTACTAAAACAATATATTAAAATTAACTCCTACACATAAAAATGATTTTTTTTACTAAAACAATATATTAAAATTAACTCCTATACATAAAATGATTATTTTACTAAAACAATATATTAAAATTAACTCCTACACATAAAAATTATTAATTTACTAAAACAATATATTAAAATTAACTCCTACACATAAAATGATTATTTTACTAAAACAATATATTAAAATTAACTCCTACACATAAAAATTATTAATTTACTAAAACAATATATTAAAATTAACTCCTACACATAAAATGATTATTTTACTAAAACAATATATTAAAATTAACTCCTACACATAAAAATTATTAATTTACTAAAAAAAATATATTAAAATTAACTCCTACACATAAAATGAATTTTTTTAACTAAAACAATATATTAAAATGAACTCCTACACATAAAATGATTATGTTACAAACAAAATATATTAAAATTAACTACTACAAATAAAATGATTTTTTTACTAAAAAATATATTAAAATTAACCCCTACACATAAAAATAATTTTTTTTTTTACTAAAACAATATATTAAAATTAACTCCTACACATAAAATGATTAATTTACTACAAATAAAAATAAAAATTAACCCCTACACATAAAAATGATAAATTTACTAAATAAATAAAATTAATAACTGATATAAACATAAAATGATAAATTTACTAACTAAACAAACATATTAAATTTAAAATATAACACTTAAATAAAAATGTACCTTTGAAGTTTGAACTTTGGTGTCTTGGTGGAGAGATTAGAGAATAATAGTAAATTACTAATAAAATATTATAATAGTATATTAGTAGTGTAGAATAGTAGAGAGAGAGTAAGAATGAAATTAAGAATAATTGAAATTGTATAGAGAGTTTGAGAATGGAGAGATTGAGAGAATTAGAGAAAGTGAATGAAAAGTGGAATGTGTGGGAGTATTTATAGAAAAATTAGAAAAGTGGGTAAAAATATAAAACACAAGAGTTGAGGGGGCAAATTGTAATTTTTATTGTTTTTTTAAAAACATAACCGTTGGTTGACGACATCTATGACGTCAGCCAACGGTTATTTTTTTTAAAAAAACAATAAAAATATACTTAAATTTAAAAAAAAAAAAAAAAAATTCCGCGGGCCCAACGGTCGGCACGCCGTGCCGGCACGCGTGCCAGCCCGGCGTGCCGACCGTTGGGCTTGGCACGCCGTGCTGGCGTGCCGTGCCGGGCCGGCACGCCGTGCCTGGAATCTTGACCCGGCACGGGCCAAGAATGGGGGCCGTGCCTGGCACGGCCCGCTACAGTAGCGGGCCGTGCCAGGCACGGCCCGCCATCCTTGGCAGGCCGGCCGGACCGGGCTCTCCAGGCTCGGCCCATATTTACAGCACTACTTCTTCTTCTTCTTTTATATAAACCCTAAACACTTCTTTCAATGTCATTAAGTTTTATTTGATTTTAAAGTGATGAGAATGCTTTAAAATGAGAAACTAACAATTTTTTTTTTGAAGTGTTAATATCATGAATATGTTATGTTATACTGTAAATTTGGAAATAGATAAAAATAGAAATTAAACAATAATGGAGTGACACTTTTGAGCAGATGATGTGCGTCTGATGTTGAAATGAAAATTGAAATTGATGACATGATACTATGTGTGCCCATAATGAATAAGTCTGCATCTGCAACAGCAGCATATATTGTTTTGTTTTGTGTAGATCCCCAAAGTTTCTTCTAATTCAGAAAATATTTTTATTCATACCACAATCTTTATTCTAATTTCTAAACCAGAAGAAAACTTTCCCGGCCCGCCTATAATTGCATAACAAAATATGTCACTGTCAGGGAACAACCTCGTTTGTGATAGAAAATAATAAGATATATTTTTGCAGGTTTTTTTTACATAAACAAACAATAAAAAATTAAAAAAAAAGTACAGATTTTTTTAATTAATCTCTTAATTTTTTTTTTTGTTGATCGTAACAACCTTAGGAAGCATTAAATTCATTAAAAATAAAGAGCGATGATATTTGTACCATTTAAAAATTGTATGTACACTCCAAATTTATATGTTTTTGAAAATCCAATAATACCCTTAAGTAAAATTATCAAAAAGACTAAATAGTTTATAAATACCCCACAAATAATTATAAATTAGTTTTCTATTTTAATTTTTTTATAGAAAAAAAAAGTTTTCCATTAAAGGTTAGATATTGTTAACACCAAAATTTGGTCATTTATCCGATAGAGAATTCTCAAGGCATCTATCTAGGAGAACCTCCATTTAGGGCCTCTCTCACATGATATATATATATATATATATATATATATATATATATATATATATATATATGTTGTTTGCAATGAGAAAAGATGGGTCTACGTGATAAGGATCTATCCTACTTATATAGGAGACAACATATGAGTTTGTTACCAAGTTGGGAGGGACAAGGGGGGTCCATTGATGGTGACCTTATAACAGTTTTCCAACTACATTAATTAATATTTGGCAGTCCCCATGTGATTGGGATCAAGTCAAAGCGCCACCTAACACTACAAGAAATCGGGCTTTCTATCACAAGACATTCATCGCGGGTACAAAAGGTTTTTGTTTGAAAAATAATAGCAACTACGGGCTTTTAAATACCTAAGTCAGATAATCGCTTAAAAGATTTTCCACCACGGGCTCTTATATGCCCGTGTTTGATACGTTTTATTAACCACGCGCAGTTATAGGCCCGTGGTGAATATGCTTATAATAGACACGTGCAGATAAAGACCCGTTGTTACTGAGACCATATATTCTAGGTGCCCTCAGTGTAAAACAAAAATCCCCAAATTGCTAAACCCTAACATCACTTTCACGATTCTGAGGAACTCCATCTCTTCTCTCTCAATCGACCCAATCCAACAATATCAGCGGCAGCTCACGCATCGACCTCCAACTCTTCTCACGCATTAGCTGTCACCCACGACTAAGGCGAGAAGTTATGCCGCTCACGCATAACGCATCAACAACTGGTAACTCAGTGATAACTCTTATTTTGTTTTTTTGAATGTTCTTTTGATTTCTAAGCATCCAAGAATAGGAAATAATTTTTACTATCTTACATGAGAGCAGTGGCGGCCCTGTTGTATTGCTAGAGGGGCGGTACAGCAGGGCCGGCCGCCCCGAGCCCCTTTTTTTAAAGGACCAGATTTCAAGATTACTATGTTTTTTAAAGGGCTGCTTTCTCTTGATGGACCCATTTTAAGTTTCCATATTAGTTTAGAGGCCCATTTTCATTTTTACATGTTTAAAGTACTAATTTAAGGGTCTATTTTTGTTTTATTTCAGATTATAAAGACTCATATATTTGTTTTGAGTATTGATCCAAATATTTGGGATCATAGAGGCCTATAAAAAGTTTAAAAGTTAAACAAACAAAAATTAAATTGGGACATGACAAACAAAGTCCAAAAAGAAATGTTTGCTTTTGGTATATAGTCCATAAAGAAATGTTTGCTTTTGGTATATGATCCAATAGGGTTTCTTGTTCCCAAAATTATCATTTCTTTCAACCTCTCAGCTCTCAACACCTCAATTCAACACCCCATTTTCTAGTCATAACTCATCTCTCTTCTTCAATCTTCATTTGTTCTTGTCTAGTGTTTCTCATTCGAGTCATTTCACTTCAATCTTTGACTTTCCGTTACAGATTCTTTCAGGTAATTTCTTTTTGATTTATATTGATGTACATATAAATTATATATATTCCTATTATACTATTTTTTTTTTCTGATTTTGTTCTTTTATTTTTTCGATTTAGATTTTTTCTCATTTGACATGTGATGGACCCATTTTCCCATTTCCAAAATTTTTATCCCGGGCCGTAAAAAGGTCATTTTAATTAATTGTATTATGGTCCACTGTTAATTTCCTGATAGCAAAGTTATCTTGAGACACGATGTTCTATCAAGCATCTGATATTTTAGTCTAATTATTCTTTGGATTATATTGACATTTGTGAATATTTACCTAATATCGAAATTCTTTTAATTGCTTGATTTTCAATGTTTATGGCCATCTATGAACATTAGTTTCTTTGAATGCAGAGTATTTGTATGTTTCAATTAATAGCTCTGAAGGATGTCTATAGGCTGCAAAGATTCAATTAGCCCCTCGCCAAACTGACAAGACTCTATCGCAAATACTTCTCCAAGTCATTGGTATGCTTTTCTAATAATTTCCTCTCGTGCAACTCTTATATATCCTTCAAAATCATTAAATCCGAATCTATTCTGATGAAGTTTGAAAATAATATATTTCTATTAACTATATAAAAATAGTGAGTTGGTCGGTTGAATTATAGCCCCCTTTTCTTTTAATTTCTTTGACTCTATTTTTTTTATAAATCTTTGAAAGTAAAATTATAAATACAGACCTTCAAGTTTATATAATTACTTATTATATAGGTTTTAGTAAGATTTTAATCATAGCATCCATTATATTTTCTTTGAAAGTCAATTGACAAATGCAAACCCTCGAGTTTGTAGAATTACTTAATAGACATGTCTTAATAATAGTAACGCAATATGGATTGTATAGTAATTTCTAAAATTTATTTTAATTTAATATTCTAAATAGGTTAATCATTGTTAAATAGTTTACCCCAATTATTATGAATTTAGATGGAATTTATTTGCTATAAGGCTAGAGGTAATGATATGGATTTGACCCAAATCAATAGGTATTCGGATTGATAATTATTTGATATTGTAAAATGAGATAGGGGATGAAAATATTATTTTCTATACATTTAATGACTTGAAAAGGAATAAAAAATAATATAGGGGCATAAATTTAATTTGTCATGCAACTTGATGACTTAAATATACATGGGATGTTTGTAAAGTGAAGGGAAGGAAAAAAATGATTTGAGTGCAAGCGGTGGATTCATCTGATAAGGAAGAAGAAAATAAATGATTACAGTCCAAGCGGTGGCCTAATCGGATCAGAAAGACGGTGGATTCATCTGATAAGGAAGAAGAATAAAAAATATATAGAAAAATGGAGGAGATACAATCGTGCAGTAAAGAGAGAAAAAGAGACACCAGAAGCTTACCGAACAAAATCCTATTTCGCTCCAGCTTTTACAAGTGAGTTTGAGCTGAATATGTTTCTATTAATTGTTTGTATATACACTTTAGATATATATATTAATATTTGTTAAATTTTAGCTCACGTGAGAGTGAAATAAGTTTGCTTTCTGAATTTTTAGGTACTTAATTGCTGCGATTGTGTGATTGACAACTGTGTTGAGTAAATTTGAGGTTGTAGTGTAATTTGTTGTTGATTTTGAGCTTAATTTGAGTTTTATTTGATTCGTTTACAAGATTTTAACTGCTTTGATTGTGTTATTTTTTGTCAAAATTTCTAGTTTTTAGCCAAAACAAGAGGATCGTTTGCTCAGGGTCTCTCACTACAGGTAATTCGTGTTTTTTCATCTACAATTTTTATTCTAATTTCTAAATTTCTCAACTGAGATTCAATCCCATATCAGTTAAGGTTTGTTGCTTTTCATGAATCCTCCTTCTTGCTCCTTTCAAAAACCTTTCTGCTCCGAACTTTTGAAATTTCTATCTCTTTTTGTTTATTACAAATTTTACCTGTATTTAAGCTCAATTTCATTACTTCTTCAGGTTTTTACTTTGTCTTTGTTTATTTTGATTCAATTGTTTTTTTGTTTCAGCAATTACAAAGGAAATCAAATTTTCCATTGGAATAAAGAGATGCATCAAGGAAGAGGAACACATGCAACTTTTTAGTAGAAAAAAAAACTTAGATTTAGTGAATTTATGTTGTTTCAATGTACTGATTATATTAATTTGGGACTTGATTTTGATCAAGTTGTTTGCGAGTTAGATATATGACTTAACTGAGATTTTTTTTTAATTTGGTGGTAGAATGGGACAGCTGAGAAAATGAAGAAGATCGTCACGTTGAATGAAGTTGAAGTCCCTTCAAAGGATGTTGTGGGTATGTCTTTGTTAGCTGTTTATTTGGGTATCTTTACATTTAAATCAGCTTAATTTAGTGAAAAATTGTCATTGAATTGCACCGAAAAAGCTATGATTTGTTCGAAAGAAGACGTTTTTACTTTCTGAAATATGTCAATCTTGAGGAGTTAAAAGAGAACAAGAACATTATTTGTTACCAAACCCACTATGATGGTGCTTGATACCTGTGTACACAATTCCTAAGGATATTAAGAGTGTTGAGTAAACTCTGAGTTGTGAATTAGTTTCGGATGGCTAACTGTAGGGGATCCGTTTTGCACGACTTTCCCTAAATAGCACGGGAGAGGTCCTGCAGAACCTCAAACTTAAATGGCTGGAACAGATAGGGAAGCACGATGCGGGACCCGTATATTCACGGGCCCATGACTTACAATGTGAGGCCCGGGTATTAATCATTTGAGCCTGATTCTTAATATTTTGAGCTCGGTTATCAGTATTTTGAGCTCGGTGTTTAATTTTTTGAGCCCGATTCTTAATATTTTGAACCTTTATTTTAATTTTTTAAGCACAGTACTTGTGTTTCGATTAAATTTTACTTTAAAGACGTTTTTAATTATTTTTCCAGCATCGCGGGAGAGTTCCCACATGAGGTGATTATCATTTGGTTTTAGAACCCGCATCCAAAAGCGAGTCCGAGAGACCAAGTGCATAACTCCTAAGGACATTAAGTGTATGGAGTAAACTCTGAGTTGTGAATTAGCTTCGAATTTCTAATTGGAAGGGATCCGTATAGCGCGACTCTCCTTAAACACCACAGGAGGGGTCATGCCGAACCCTAAACTTAAATGGATGGAACAGATCGGGAAGTATGATGCGGTGCCCGTGTATTCACGGGCTCAGAACGTACAATTTGATGCCCGGGTATTAATCTTTTGAGCCCGGTTCTTAATATTCCGAGTCCGGTTATCAGTATTTTGAGCCCGGTATTTAATTTTTTAAGCCCGATTCTTAATATTTTGAGCCCGGTTCTTAATATTTTGAAACTGGATTTTAATCTTTTGAGCCCGGTTCTTAATACCAAGTTTTCACATACAACACAACACCACAAAGATTCGCAACTACCTGTTTGCAAATATATTCCACAAAACATAAATACCAAGTTTTCACATACAACACAACAACGCAAAGATTCGTAACCACCTGTTTGCAAATATATTCCAGAAAACATAAATACCAAGTTTTCATATACAACACAACACCGTAAAGATTCGCAACCACCTGTTCCTAAATATATTCCGGAAAACAAAAATACCAAGTTTTTCACATACAACACAACACTGCAAATATTCGTAACTACCTACTTGCAAATATATTCCAGAAAACATAAATACTAAGTTTTCACATACAACACAACACCAAAAGAACATAACCGATTATAATGTATACATCAAATAAACTTAAACTTAATATATCCAACAATTCACTGTATATTTCTTACACCTTCTTGGTTAGACGACATGCAAAAGAAATTGGACCAATGAACTGGTTACCCTTCCAATATCCACCGCAGTGCACTATAAAGTCAGCCATCGTATCTGTAGGCCCTGAAAAACAGTATTAAACTCATTTAGATAATGAAATAACTACATCTTTAGGATTCAACACTATATCTTTAGGATTCGACACTAATATATTGACCGGTTAAATAGATACCTGCTGAGTATTAAAAAATTGAAATAACTACACCATGAATAAAAAAAGATAAAAGTGACTTAAAATTTTAAATAGATTGATTCCGGGCTCAAAAGATTATTTATCAAGCCTAAAATATTGATTTTCGGGCTCATAAAAATTACAAACCGGGCCTAAGCGATTGATTCCCAAACCCAAAACTAGCTCAAAATTCCATCACTTATATAACAGTTCATCACTTAAATAATAATTTTGCTAATTGAATAGATGAACAAACATTCTACCACTCTACTTAACATTTTAGGTAAAACGATTCCAAAGTCAAGTTAATTACAACTACACATCGATGCAATGCAACTAATACATGTGTAGAATAATCACTTCTTACGGAAAACATGTTAAAGCTCTAGATCTGCTTTAAAACTCTCAGAAAATTGCTATTTCAGTCACCATTTTGACAGGTTTTTGTCTTTTTATTATTGAAATTACAAGAAAATTATATATTGTAACCCAATATCTTTTGGAATTTAATTTGTCTCATCTAATTAATAAAAAAAAACGTTGAAAAGATGTGACAACACAAACACCCCTTCCCATACTTTGTTAAAAGCAAACTAAAGACTTGTTTTCTTCACAAAAAGAAAAACTCCGAGAATAAGTGGACTAGATTCCTCAACAGAAAAGCAAACTAATCTTTCAAGATTTTTTTCCAAATTCGTTTGACTAGCTACAACATTTTTTCCCCTATAGTGGCCAATTTTTTCTTTGTCAAAGCTAAAACATGAATCAATCTAGAGTCTAGACCATGTCACAGAAAAGCATGTTTTCAACACAAATGCTAGGATCCGGGTATATATCTCAGTATTGGTATGTAGTGAGATATCCTGATGTCAGAATGATATTTGTATGCAAATATAATCTTACTCTTTTATGCAAATCAATATGCAGAACCCCATATAATAACCATGCACTAACATAATATCAGTATACAAGCTTGCAAAATATTGATGAGTAAAAACATAAAACTCGTTTGACCCACTGAATAATGAAACTGCAGTAAATTTTTCATATTATTTTTAGTAGTGTCACAGCCTCACAGGACAGAATAATCTGATAGTGGCTAACACACAAAGGACAAACTTCACAGTAGGAACCATCTTTGGAGTGTGGCCTGGAACAAACTTTTAAGTTTCCTATATAGAAAGTTTTCATGATAGTGCATGAAATGTTTTTTTTGTTAATATAAGACTTAGAATTTCTAGATTGAATTTGTTTTATAAGATCAATCAATAGCCAAGCTCAAATATTGACTGAAATTGAATCACTTGACAAGTTTCTTCTTGTAACAGTCCACACTCTATGTGAAGTCGTTTTTCCACTGCCCTTGATTAAAGGATATGTTTTGGCCAAAATTCTAAAAATAAGCTTTTAAATCTTATTATTGCAAATTCCAGAAGAGGTTGGCCTAGGAGTCATCTTCTTGTAAGCTCCTCCAATGTGAACAAGCCAAACTTGTTCACATTGTTACCTAAGATTCCTTCACAAAAAACTATGGTGATATCTTCCTATATATAAGCAACTCAGTTTAACAAAATCACTCTTGTTCAAAACAAAATCAGTCTTTGCAAGGTACTACTGAAGGGCATTTTCGAGTCGTAGAATTGCACATCAGCAAACAACTTCCAAGACAGAAATGGTATGCATATATATTTACATATTCTGCATTGCCAATTCTTTCTCCAAATGGGGTTTTCATGGAATCTGTTTGGTTGTGAATATGATGATATGATGGTCAGAATAAGAAAGGGATAAAAACATACAAAGGACATACAGAGAAGCCTAGCAAATTTAATTGAAATTGGGAACAAAATGAGCCCCCACTTGATTCAAAAACATAGATGGTACAAAACTATATCATCATCAAACTTGACAGTTGACACTAGATGCACTACAAGAAAAACAGGCTTTTATCACGCAATTTTACCACGGTTTTTTTTAGCCGTGATCCAGTGATACTAGTCTTTTTAATTTGTTGTGTGTTTATGACGTAATTTAAAACTGACATCAAAGTATCACGGTCCTTTAAAATGAGCAATAGTTGGATAATATTTTTTATTAACCGTGATTAAGTTATCACATGTTTATCAAACTGTGATCAAGTTATTATAAATTTTATTAATCGTGACAAAGTTATCACGTGTTTTATTTTTATATGTAATCTAATTATCATACTATTCTGTTAGTGTGATAAAGAAATATATTTTTTTTAATTTTAGAATTACACTAACTATAATTTTTAATTTTTAATCTCTCAAATTTATTAGTCACAACACTTTACAAAACAAAATACACACAATCGTTTTTGTAGTGAAATATTAAAATATAAAAAGTTAAGAAAAGTTAAAACATAAATTTAGGTTAATTTTATTTTATATTTAAACATATCATTAGAATAATTGATAGCTAACTTTTTCCACTTTCTAACCCTAGCCACCTGCCACTCTCACATCTCTTACTTCTTTTTTTTCAATATTCTCTCACTCACAATCTTCACTCTTCACAAATAAAAGAACTCTATTCATGGTGAGTTTTAACTTCAAATGAACTCAACACATAATTTGGATTATAAATCTCTTTTTTTATGTATTTATTTATTTTTATTGGTTAATTTATTTATGTATTGGTTAGGAACTTGTAGCGATCTCTAGTAGTGAGTAACTTACATTTGTACTATTTTGAATATGAACATTTATACAAAACAGAAGATCATGATCTCACATCTATCTACGCAATCGGGCACCGTTTCGTCAAAGTTGTCCAAAAGAAAGTTTATGTCAACGTTAAAAAGAGGTTAGTTAGTTTTCGTTTTGATCTCCTTTAGTTTTCTCTTTCTTTTATTGATAAAATAAGTTTTTATTATGATTTGTTGTTATAGTATAGTTTTAGTTTTAGTAATTTTTTTTATATATCAATTTTATTATTCGTCAAACTTATTCCTATCGTTTCTCATACTATGCGGCCGTATATTCGAAAGGAAGCCTCAAGGAAGATGAACAAAGATTTTTTTTTTCATGTATATGAACAAAGAAAATTTAAACATAGCTTTTATTATTAATAGTTTGTATTTTAGAATTGATTTTGCTAATAAATATTTGTTTATTTTGGTGTTGTTTGTAACTTTTTATTTTAATATCTTCAATACATTTTGATCTTGAATAGATATTATTTTTTGAAAGTTTGAATATAGATCTTTAATATTTATTATATATATATATTTGGTAAATATTATAATATTAAAAATAAATTAACAAACAAATAAAACAGTATATCTTAACAATATCATCATCAAGAGATTTTGTGTATATATATATGGAAAACAATATAATATTAAAAAAAATTAACAATATGCAGCCACGTATGTTATTTGAATAAAAAGTATACTTACCAGAACTGACAGTAATGCTGAAGTACCTTGTATTCTCAGTAATATGCTTTGACAGTGCCAATGATCCTGTCAGGAAGCTGAGCACAGATCCTGCCCCTTTTGATTGCAAAAGCAAACACAAGACATTAATAATATGAGTTGTTTATAAATTTGTAGTCATAACCATAAATGTCAACCTATTTAACAGCACCTGAGAAAGTGTAGCTGACGTCCAAGATAACCGAGGAGACTGGCGTAGTTAACTTTCTTCACTTGTGGATGAGAAGTAGAGACTATAACTTTAGTCAATTCACTAAGAGATCAGAATGTATATCTCATTATACCAAAAACTCTCTCAGGTAAAATTCAGAATCTAAATGAGCCCTTTAATTTGAATACACAAAATAGTTACAATATATCTTCCTTGAAGATCTATCAAATAGGAACACAAGAGACAGAATGATCAACCTGCAAAAAATACAACAAAAAATCTATCATTGTATTGTGGGATTCATGTCACTGTAATAAGCAGAAGTAAGCTAAAAAAATGATACAGGATGCTTAGATCAAAAACTCTACATAGATGAAGCTATGATTATTTTACCAATTTAACAACATGTAAAGTATCAAATTATAGTTGTTAAAATTCTCAATTTAACTAAGTCTACACCAGAGAAGTCAATAAGCAATGATCGTCTAATCAATCCATAGAAGCATCAGATGCAGATGAAACAACAAGCATGATTAAATGAATTAAAGTGTAAATTGATGAGATAATCAATCCACTACAAGCTTGTTTCACAAGTTTTGAATCAATGTTACTAGACAAAATCATAGACAATAAAAAGCAATAAAGTTGAATCATGTTACTTGCAATTGACCAGCTAAGCAACAACTGTAGCAATGAAAGTGATTGATCCAAGTAACTGATTAACTTAAATCTCACAAATCTAATACCAAAATCCAATTAGAAAAACTCCTACCCTCACTAAAAATGAATCAAAAACACATCAAGTTCACACATTTAAAATTACAAATAAAAAGAGCAAAGATTCAAACAGTTGAACTCAATGAATACAATTACACTTGACCTGACGAAATAAAATTTGACTCATCAACACTAAACACCACAAATCCCTAGCAAAGTATCAGACAACAAAACAAGAACCCAGAAACTGTTGGTGGGATGGTGTGGTTGAGGTCACTTGTGGTGCACCTCTGAGAGAGATTTCGACACTCAACAGAAGGAGAAAACTCTAAACTCTTTATATATCTCTCAATATTTTCTTACACCACTCCACACTTTTACAATACAATCTTCATTCCTTTATATAGGGAAATGAGATGAGAAAAACATAAACAAAATAAATTCAAACAATGAAACAAAGTCAAAGATAAGCTTCAATTGTTTGGTGGTGGTAGTTGGGGGTTGGCAGAAGGTGGCAGCTGGATGGTGGCAGCTGGAAGTCAAGCTTAGTGGCTTCTAGAATGGAGGTGGATGTCTGGAAGTTAAGTTTAATTTTCAACATCCCCCTTAAACTTGACTCTCCATGCTTTGTCATACCAAGCATTGTCTTTAGTCTTGAAAACACATCGTGTTTAAGAGGCTTGGTGAAAATATCAGCAGCTTGATCATATGTCCTGCAAGAGACTAGTTCCACCTCTTTATTCTTCACATGCTCTCTGATGAAATGATACATCGTATCAATATATTTGCTTCTCTCATGGAATACTGGATTCTTTGCTAGCGCAATCGCTGACCGATTATCGATATAGACCTCTGTGGGATTTACTTGTGGAAATCCCAAGTACTGTAACACATTCCTGATCCAGATACCATGACAAACAGCTGAGCAGGCAGCAATGTACTCAGCTTCACATGATGACAGTGTCACAATGGCTTGCTTTTTGGATGACCATGTGAACGCTCCATCTCCCATAAAAAACGTAAAACCTGTCGTGCTTTTACGTTCATCCAGATCTCTTCCCCAATCACTATCTGAATAGCCAATCAACCTGCAGTCTTCACTTTTGGTATACAATATACCATTATCAATAGTACCTTTTATGTACTGGAGTATCCTCTTTGCTGCATTCAGGTGAGACTGGTCAGGAGTCTCCATGTATCTGCTGACTAGTCCAACTCCATAGAGTATATCTGGCCTGGTACACGTCAAGTATCTCAGGCTTCCAACCAAGCTCTTGAAATAGGTTGGATCAATATCTCCTCTTTCATTCTTTCTTAACTCTATTCCTGTTTCTACTGGAGTTGTGACAGGATTGCATTTTTCCATACCAAATTTTTTCAGAATTTCTTTTGCATAGATACTCTGAGAGATGAAGATACATTTTTCGCTTTGCGTAACTTCAATGCCGAGAAAATGAGCCATTAGACCAATGTCAGTCATCTCAAATTCTTTCACCATTCTCCAGTTTGAAATCTTCAAACATGGCTGAATTATTGCCGGTGAAGATCAAGTCATCAACATATAGACATGCATATAACAAGCTTCCGTCAGTCTCCTTTTTCATGTATAGTGCATGCTCATACAGACATTTCTCAAATCCGTTCTCTTGGAAGTAATCATCAATCCTCATGTTCCATGCGCGAGGTGCTTGTTTCAAACCATATAGAGCTTTCTTCAGTTTGCACACTTTATCTTCTCTGCCTTTCTTCACATATCCAGGTGGTTGTTCCACATAGATTTCTTCTTCAAGAAAGCCATTCAGGAATGCTGACTTTATATCAAGTTGGTAAATTTTCTAACTTTTCTGAGCTGTCAATGATATCAGCAATCTGATGGTTTCTAGTCTGGCAACCGGGGTAAAGACTTCTCCGTAATCAACTCCTTCCTTTTGTTTATAGCCTTTTGCTACAAGTTTTGCCTTGTATCTCTGGACTTCTCCTTTTCCATCTTTTTTGGTCTTGTAGACCCATTTCACGCCAATAGTTTTCCGGTCTTTTGGGAGAGTAGTCAACTCCCATGTCTTGTTCTTTTCAATGGATCGAATCTCCTCATCCATTGCACTTCTCCAATTTTCCTTTTGATTAGCCTCTTCAAAGCTAACTGGATCACTTGTCATTAGTAGACAATACAGAGTAATATCTTCTTCCACCTATTCTGTATTTTCATACAGATCTTCTAGGCTACGTGTTGCTCTAGGCCTCATATCTGAAAAGTCACGATCAATTGGTAATTGAGCATCATACCTTTGTGGTGAATAGGAACCACGTTGAGGAGTCTGCTGATCTCTGGGTATTTGTAGCTCTCTAGTCACTTCTCTTGTCTCTTCTACAGGTATCAACTCTGCACTTCTGGAAGTTTTGGTCTGATCCCAATTCCAGGATTCATTTTCTTCAAAAATGACATCTCTGCTGAAGATCACTTTCTTGGTGATAGGGTTGTATAGCCGGTAACCCATTGTTCTGTCACGTATCCAACAAGGATACATTTTTCACCTTTATCTTCAAGCTTGGTTCTTCTCGCTTCTAGAACCTTGATGTAGGCAATGGAGCCAAAAACTTTGAGGTGACTCACACTTGGTTTGTGAGTGCTCCATGCTTCTTGCGGTGTCTTTGTATCTAGACTCTTTGTAGGACATCTATTTAGTAGATATACCGCACACAAAACTGTTTCAGCTCAAAAGCTTTTGGGCATGTTTTTATCCTTTAACATGCTTCTGACCATGTTAAGGATTGTTCGATTCTTCCTTTCAGCTACACCATTTAACTGGGGAGTATAGGCTGGTGTAAACTGATGTCTGATTCCTTGTTGCTTAAGGAATTCCTGAAAAGCACCTGCAGTGTATTCTCCACCTTGATCTGATCTCAATGTTTTGATGTAATATCCACTTTGCTTCTCCACAAGAGTTTTGAACTCCTTGAAGTGATCAAAACTTCAGACTTCCTTCTTAGGAAATAGACCCAAGTCTTCCTGCTGTAGTCGTCAATGAAGGTAAGGAAGTATTGATTATGTCCATTTGATACTGGCGTCAATGGACCACACACATCTGTGTGAATGAGCTCTAGTGGCATGGTTGCTTTCCAATTTGCCTCATTTTCGAAGCTATTTCTGTGTTGTTTACTGAGAACACAGTTTTCACACATCTCATTTGGGTGATGGATATTTGGCAATCCTTTCACCATCTTCTTACTTCCCAATTGCTTTAAACTTTCAAAGTTGAGATGTCCATACCTTAGATGCCACAACCAATCTTTGTCATTGATGATGGGTGTCAAACACCTTGGTGTATCATGATGAATTGCAAGAGGAAACATTCTGTTCTTCGTCATCTGGACTCGAGTCACTAGCTTTCCTCGAGCATCTGTGATGGTGAGATGCATATTTTGGAGGCTAATATGATAACCTTTCTCCAGGAGTTGTCCGAGACTTAGGATGTTTGTCCTCATGTCTGGAACATAGTAAACATTGGAGATGAATGCATGATATCCATTCTTTTGCTTGATCATGACATCTCCTCTTCCTTGGACAGGGATTTTTGAGAGGTCGCCAAATGAGATTTCTCCACAAACTTTCTCATCAAGTTCTGTGAATAAGTCTTTTCTGCCAGTCATATGATTGCTGGCTCCAGAATCAAGAAACCAAACATTTTGGTTTTGATATGTTGAGTTGTGTGCCATCAACATCAACGATTCTCCTTCAACTTGCTCTTTCTCTGCAAAGTTAGAATTTTCATTTACCTCATTTGGATTACCTCTGCACTCGTTGCTATAGTGGCCATATTTGTGGCAGTTATAGCATTGAATATTTCTTTTGTCAATGTTTGGACGGTTGTTGTAGCCGTCTCTTCTTCCACGTCCTCTTCCTCGTGGGACATAGTTCTGTTGTCCACGTCCTCCTTTATTTGTGTCTCTTCCTCCTCTGCCTCTATCGTTGGTTTCGGCATTTCCAGAACCTCTTCCACGAGATCCTCTACCTCGTTCTCTTCGTTGTTGTGAGGTTCCCCCTTGCTCGTATCTTTTTTCATTTAGGGAGAACTTTGATTGGAAAGCTTGCTCCAATACTTTGTCGTCACTTCTTCTTGTGACTTTCTGCTCATGGGCTTGCAATGAACCCACTAGTTCTTCAACAGACATCGTCTCCAGATCTTTTGTTTCTTCTAGTGCCACAACTATAAAATCAAACTTTGGATCCAATGATCTCAAAATTTTCTCTGAAATTCTCATGTCGATGAGAGTTTCTTCATTTCTTCATTTCTTCTTAGCTGATTCGCAACGACCATAACTCGTGTATAGAACTCAGCTAATGGATTCATTAGATTTCATCCGTAGGGATTCGAACTCACCTCGTAGAGTTTGAAGACAGATTCTTTTCACTTTGTCAGCACCTTTGTAGGTCTTGTGAAGAGTGTCCCAGATTTCTTTCGACGACTCAGAGGATGCTATGATCTCGAATGTGGCCTCGTCTATTCCTTGATAGATTATGGACTTTGCTTTACAATCTCTCTTTCGATCGGCTTTGAGAGTTGTTGTCTGAGCATCTGTCAAGTCTCCTTCAGCTTCTTTGGAGGCGGGTTCTGTGTATCCATCCTCCACAATGTCCATGACATCTTGAGAACCTAGTAGAGCTCTCATTTGTATGCACCAATTGTCATAGTTTTCTTTGGTGAGTTTCGGGATGACAATATGCGAGTTTCCATTGGCCATCAAGACTTCAAATGTTTAGAACACTATTCTGGAGTTTGTGTTTGTAGAAACTGAGTGCACGGTTGCGTCCAGAATGGTCCAAAATGTTGGAAACCAGTCTGAGTTTGTCGGAAACCGAGTTCGGTAGCGTCCGAAACGAGCGGTCAAACTTTTGGCAAAAAGTCAACCGAGATAACGGAATATTCCTTTTTGGCGGATGGAATATTCTGGGCAATTAACGCCGTCAGTGACGGTGCGGATCCGGGTCGGGTCATGGGTCGGATCTTGGTTCGGATCTCAGGTCGAGCCTATAGGTCGGGCGAAGAAGATGATCGGCGCGTGGCGGTGACTCGCCGGAGGATCGGCTGCGCGTGGTGGCGCGTGGATTCACGCTCCAACTTCAGAGAGAGCGTGCGGCTTCGTCTGACTCTAATTTGGGTGACATTTTCACTGTTACACTCCTAGAGATGAGTAGAACACTCTGGTGTGATCAAAAATCAATTTTGAGCACTTTGATTTCTGGGCAAATTCGGATTTGGCCTCTGTTTTCTGAATTTCTCGCTCTCCTGGGCTCTAATACCACTGTTGGTGGGATGGTGTGGTTGAGGTCACTTGTGGTGCACCTCTGAGAGAGATTTCGACACTCAACAGAAGGAGAAAACTCTAAACTCTTTATATATCTCTCAATATTTTCTTACACAACTCCACACTTTTACAAAACAATCTTCATTCCTTTATATAGGGAAATGAGATGAGAAAAACATAAACAAAATAAATTCAAACAATGAAACAAAGTCAAAGATAAGCTTCAATTGTTTGGTGGTGGTAGTTGGGGGTTGGCAGAAAGCGGCAGCTGGATGGTGGCAGCTGGAAGTCAAGCTTAGTGGCTTCTAGAATGGAGGTGGATGTCTGGAAGTTAAGTTTAATTTTCAACAGAAACTTCACAAGTCAAAAAAGAACCACAGGAGTAGAAGCTTACGAAATTGAATGAGGATTACGAAAACCCAATCTTCTGAAGTTTTGTAATAATATGAACCGGAGCCGACGACGAAGTTGAAGATGAAGGTGGTGGGTGGTTGTGGAAGTTGAAGATTGGGGGAAGGTCGATGAAGAGGATGAAGATGTTAGGTTTTATTTGTTCTTATAGCATTCCAGGCTTCATTTTCTTGAAGGATTGAGGGAATTTTGAGTGAGTTGGATTTGGAAGCCCCAGATTATATGCTTCTAGATTTTTATTTGAGTGAGTTGCTTAAAATGATCAACTATAATTTGTATTCTGTGAATATTGGCTTAATGGTTTTAATCAATTGTAAGCTTACCATGGGCTTGCATCTATATTTACAGTGTTACTGAATTGACTGGCTGCTAATCTTGTTGAAGTAATGATTGTATGTTCTGTTGTTTAGAAGAGTTAGAGAAAAAAATGTATTTTAGGTTTATAGTTGTTGATTTAAGGAATTTGTTTGTTGATAGGTGATGCTAGTGTCTTTGATTCTGCAGATTTGATGAGTGTGGGATATCTTCATCGACAATAAAAGTATTAACAGCTGCTGGCTACATTCAAATGACAAGGGTAAAGTGATATGTGCATGATCCAAGCTATGTTGAACCATGCAAGAAGAGAGGACTTGATCGGTTGACTTGGTCAAGAGTTGGTTAATTGCTTTATTTGTTATTAGTGTATTAGTATGCAAATAATGGGGAACCCACGAGTGCATTGTGGCCTCATATGGAGGAGTGGTGTCACCCACCTTCA
The DNA here is from genome assembly GCA_033220585.1 of Dipteronia sinensis. Classification (NCBI taxonomy): domain Eukaryota; kingdom Viridiplantae; phylum Streptophyta; class Magnoliopsida; order Sapindales; family Sapindaceae; genus Dipteronia; species Dipteronia sinensis. The sequence goes on along the minus strand of CM065638.1, from coordinate 2,958,222 downwards.
AATGATGTGAGATCATGTCCGTATCCTTTTGGTAGATGTGTATTGCTTTGTTTAACTGTTGTAATTTACTCATTTGTATTGTAACCTATAAATTGGACAGACAATGTATTGGATGAGATTAAGAAGAAAATATGAGACAAATTGTCTCCTTCCCTTGTTATCTACTCTATTTCTCTCCTATACTTCTTCTTATGTATTTCGAATCTGAAATACTTCTTTAAATTCACTCTATGTATTTTCTATGTATTTTCTAGGATCGAAAAAGTACATATCAAATGATATGTGCATGATCCAAGCTATGTTGAACCATGCAAGAAGGGAGGACTTGATCGGTTGACTTGGTCAAGAGTTGGAAGGAAGCTACACTTCTAATTGTCTTGAGGGTATGATATTTACTGCTTTTGACTTGCAAAGGGTTGAATGATTTGTTTCCATTGCTGTTTTCTTGTTGCAAGTTACTTTATTGACAAGTCCAAGTTAAGTTTATAGGAGTTGTTTTCAATGTTAAAATTACCTGACATTTGGGTCAAATTAAGCCATCTAGCTTTTATTCATGGAAGTACTATTACATTTCATTAATGCATATCTAGTGCTGGAAAAAATTTTAACTTTTGTTAGCAAGGCAGATAACAATGGGAAAAAATGAAATTAAGGATATGAATATTTTTTTTATATGCATAGGAAAGTTGCTTTTCATAGGAAAGTTACATGACATTTGGATCAAATTGAGCCATCTCTCTTGAAGGATTCTGCTAATTTTCCATTTAAAAACTAAGTCTGGGTTATATTTAGGACAAGTGTATGCATGGGATGTTATGAGCTGCAAAATGCTTGAATATACTTGTTTACGTAATGGGAAACAGGGAGATGTCCCCTGATATTGGTTGTTGGTGTCAAACGAAATTACTCCATGTTGTACTCAATGATGCAATTTGATTGCTTGTAGGTATTTGTTTATTTTTATATAATATTTGTTTTTCATTGACAAATTGCCAGCTCTTGGATTGCTTCTAATGAAATTCTTATGCTTTGTTTTTTCCCTTGTTATGAAAGAGATATAGAGGCCCTTGTCGTCTATGAAGTCCGTAAAATTATGGAGATTTTTGAAAGGAATTCTTTCTCTTATAGGGTATGGTCTAGGGCCTTTCACTGTTTTGCTAGTTTAAGTTTTGGATCCCTTTTATTTGACTGTGAGGATGTTCAAGTCAAAAATGATTTACGGATTTTGTTTGTATGTATCAAGTCATATTTTGTTTATAGGCTTCGTATACAATTTCATGGATTTATGTATAATAGAATGCAAAAGTGATTTATGGATTTCGTTTTATCAATGAATTTTATTTTATTTTGAAAATACCGCAGGACAACAAGATTATATAATATTGGAAAATATGTTGGGTAATGAAATTCAAAAATAAATTATTTTTTATATATAAGAATGGTAAAGTTTATGACGGTTCCAAACAATAACGTTTTATGACCATTATATGTTATAGACGATTTAAAACCATCATAAGTTTAAGACGGTTTTCAAAACCGTCATCCCCATATAATGCTACGAAATACAACGGTTTAAAACTGTCATGAAAGCAACTTTATAATGGTTTTTAACTATCATAAATGCGTGTTTTTCTTATAATTATTTTTTTTTTAAGGGAAAAAACTTATTTACCCGGTCCATTTTAGTTGTAGATTTTGTTATCAATTTCTTGGCACCCTACTTTCCCTTCACAAACACACACATTTAGGAACGAATATGTATCATTAGCAATTATCATATTAGTCTTTCCTCCAAAGTTAAGTCATCAAATATCAGATCACTCATTAGCTCTGTTCTACGACACCCAACGTCGATCTCCTCTCGTTACTCGACTCAACAAGTCGAAATCCAGTTTGATAATCCTAACCTCTCTTTTAGCTCGACTTTATCTATTACAATATATCGTCGGAGAGTCACCCCATGGAGACCACCCTTCTGTGACTTGACGATCGCTATTTTTTCTGTTCATTTATAGGTTGATATTGCCCAACTCAACAATAATTGTAATTATAGATCCGATCAACTACACTCATGAGGTCTGATTATTTTTCTAAAATAAACCTCTTATTCTAATTTTTCGATCAGTCATCATATATAAGCTTAAGATCTTCTAACGGTGGATTTATCAGTCGGAAAACAATCACAAAATGGAGAGTTCAATCAGTTCAGCTCCCTGCAACTCTCATTTTCCTAGAAACATATGCAGGACTCTCCTCGAAGTCGCAACACCGTGAATGGGGGACTGGACGGTTGTGGAATACAAGGGACGAACACCATGCACAGTGGGCCGAGAGAAGAGAGCGACTGGAAGTTTACAGCAGAGTTATCACAAACAAAGCTCGTTTACCGTACACAATCGTTAGCTGGCTAGTGACCGCCCACTGCTTATACACGGATTTTTTGTTGTTGTCATGGATATAGGAGTTCAGCTGTAATATTTGACCATAATTTTACATTATTTTACGATAATACCATTGATAATAACAGGTGTCAGCAAATAATAGGGACAGTCGTACAGAGACTCAGTCAGGACTCGATTACTTAGTTTTGTAGGGAACTGGAAGTACAACTTGTTAAATTGGGCTGTTTCAGTTTACATTTAAACAGTGGTTGTGGGACTTGCTTAATTGCTTTCCACATTTTTTATTTTTGTAAATGGGACATAAATTTGTTAAAGGATACAATTATTCGTTAAAGATTATCTCCACATCTAGATGAGTGGCATGACATGTGTCTTTTGATTGGCTTTCATAGTCTCTTGATTTTTTTTTTTCAAAAACTAAGGTAAAATTGATCAAATATGCTGTCCTTAAAATTATATTGTTAAAAGATTAAATTATCCTTAATTTTAATAGCTTTTAAAATTATTTTCATTTTTAATAACTAACCTTTACAAATTGTAAAAGAATAATTAAATTTAAAAATAAATGTAATTTTAAATTTTAAAAATAGATTTTATTTTTTCATTTTAATTTTTTTTAATTATATTCATTCCATTGAAAGGATTATGTTTAATTAATTTAATCTAATTGTTTTTTTTTATAAAATGATTATCATTATTTTTAAATTTTAATAACTTAAGGCAATTTAATCTTTTATTATTTCAATTTTAAGAGCACAAGAGATATGAGCAGAAAAATGCATAAGTGGAAATGGTGAGAAATGTCACATTTTTGGAAGTGCGTTGCACCGACGTCACTCATTTAATAAGTTATGTTTAAAATGCACCTATTATAGTGAACTACCAAAATTGCCCTTAAATAATCATTTTTTATTGTCTTTGTACTTCCATCTCCACACTTAGAACAGTGAACTCAGTAACTCCTCACTTTCTCTCTCTACAATAAACTTATCTGAAAATAAACTTCTCAACGTTCTTCAACACAACAAGGTAATATATTTATGAAATATTTCTGAAATACTTCTTTTTTATCCTGCATTACTGAGTCTGAGTCTTGTAACACTTTAACCGTTCCTTTTGTAAACATGAAGCTGGTTTTGTGAATTTTGAATCTCCGAGACTTTAAATATAGTCTCCGAGCATTTTAAAATATACTAAAGGCTCCGAGCCTTTTCCATAGCCTTTATGTTTATCATAAATTTCTGAGACTTTTACATAAGTCTCCAAGACATTTAGATAAATATCCGAGACTTTTAATTGGTTAAGTGTTCGAGCTTTTTGGTGAAGTGTCCAAGACTTTTAGAATAGTCTCCAAGCCTTTTTATCAGCCGTCCGAGACTTTGTAAATAGTATCCGAGCCTTTTTATGGAACGTCCGAGACTTTTTAAATAGTCTCCGAGACTTTTAAATACCTGTCCTGAGAGTTTTGTATAAACGTTTTCCTGAGCCTATTGTTAACACCTTATTCAGACATCTTTGAAAATATTAAAATAATTTTTTTTTTGTAATAATGGTTTGTGATGATGAATTATATAGGAGAATGAATCAGATGAGAATAATAATATCTTATACCGGTCGATGGGAGCAGTTACCCGACGGAAGTTAGAGGTTTGTTGGATCCGATAACCAATGAATGTATGTGTAAAAGAATATGACTTACGAAGAATTGTTGTCGATCATGCATACCATTGTGAAGTATGATGTTAACAAATACAGTGTTGATCTATTATCAATATCAATCGTTCCTGACGCTACATGTCGTACATTTTTTAGAAATGACGATGATGTTCAGTTTATGCTAGGGGAAGATCGGGTGATCCCTCAAGTATGTGTTAGTCTAACTGAGAGGGCAGCTGAAGATGTGATAGGGAATGGTATTCCTCCTCTTAAAAATACCCAACAATTTGGATCCACAAGCAGTAGCAACCAAGTGTTCACACAAAAGAGTGCCGCCGAAGGTGGGGAAACATATGTGCTGTTCCACCGGTATTGGTCGACCATGTTGTCCCATCAGTAGTGGTCGACCATGCAGACGTAGTTGAACCTCAATTCAGAGATGTGTTTGGTTGTCGAATTGAGATGAATGATGGGATGTACAATGAGCAGGTACAATGAGCAGAACACTGAATCCGAACCTTGGGCCGAACTAGGAGGTGGATAATAAGGTCAATATTGATCCGGTAGATCATGTAGAGAACAGTGATGCAGAGTCTGTCCAAATTCAAAGACGTGGAAGACGTGTACAAGGAGTTAGTTGCACTGGAGCAGATATACCTGGTACTTCCGAGGTCCGACATAATGTATCTGTAGATGATTCTAATAATACCACAACGTGGGTTCTTCCCGGAGCAGATTCATACTTGTTTGGGATTGGTAGAAGCAGAACCTTGGTAGCAGAAGAACCTACAATCATGATTTATAAATGTCAATTCTTTCCGACTAAAAAGGATTTGAAGAGACTAGTTGACCTTTTTGCAATGCAGCAGAACTTCGAATGGAAGGTGAAAAAGTCCAATAAGACAACGTTACATCTGGTTTGTTTGATTGACAACTGTACGTGGAAATTAAGAGCGGTGAAGAGAGCTGAAAAGACGTACTTCCAAGTAAGAAGTTTTATCAACGAACACAGTTGTCTCTTGAAGGAGATTCACCTGTCACCACTGACAAGCTAGTGCAATCATAATTGGAGAAGTGGTTGCACATAAACTTCAACAACAAGATAGTCGTCTCACTGCGGCCCAAGAATATTATGGCTGATATGAAAACAATGTATGACATCAAGATCATGTACAGTAAGGCACATCAAGCCATGCATTATGCATTGTCACTGACCTATGGGATGCATGAAGAAACCTTCCAACTACTGATGTCTTTTGGTTACGTGCTGGAACAACAAAATCCTAGCACAATCACTGACTTACAATGCGTTGACGACGGTAAAGTTCTTTACTTTTTCATGTCGTTAGGGGCCTCACTTAGAGGTTTCCGGAGGTGCATGCGTCCTGTTATTGCAAATGATGGTACCCATTTGAAGAGAAGATTCGATGGTACAATGTTTGTTGCAACTGCGCAAGATGGAAACGAACATGTGTATCCAATTGCTTTTGGGTACGGCGACTCCGAAAACAACCTTATATTGGAATGGTTTTTGGATTGCTTGAAGGGTGCCCTTGGTCATATAGATGATCTGGTTTTCATTTTCGATCGACATGCAAACATTGTAGCAAGGATTTCTAAAGTGTTCCCTTATGCAACACATACCATATGTTGCTGGCACTTTACTGAAAATATTAAGAAGCTATTTCACAGAAAGGATATTGCCGCCATAATGGACAAAGCAGCTAGAGCGTACATTGAATTAAAATATAACCGGTACATGAGAGAGTTACGTAACCTGCATAAAAATGCATTCGATTATGTTAAAGCTGCTGATCCACATAAATGGTCCCGTGTACACTGTCCCCAACGAAGGTACATGGTGATGACAACAAATATTGCAGAGTGCATAAACGCATGCCTAAAATTCACACGGCAACTCCCTATGTTGACATTGGTAGAGTTCATTAGGAATATGTTACAGCTCTGGTTTATGGTAGACCGTAAATGTTGTACGTATCCACCGTGTGAACGTCGACGCCTTTTTCCTTCTGTCGTCTCTCAAACCGCTCACGTCGACCGTCCAAGGCATGCTTGAAACCGTAAATAGACTGTCTATTCACGTGGGTACCCCACGGGAACGCATCAAAAAGCGTCAAAAGTCCTAGACTAGCCGAATCTGCCATAATTGAATTTTCTCTCTCTCTTGTCCAACCCCATCAATATCCAGTTTAGCATATAAATGAGGCACAGCTTCACAATATCGTACTGCTGCTCAAATATACCGATCTCTAAAACAGCTCTCAGCTGTTCATAATCCACCTCATCTACACCACCGAAATATCGTTGGTGTATCCCGTTCCGGACCATCTCATACCTCGTCGTGTAGGGAATCACTCTGAACTTCAATCCGGTGATGAGACAGAATTCAACCTTGGAGAACCGGACCAAATGACGACCTAACATAAATCACATCTCATCCTCTGGCCCATCGTGATGTAGCTCGTGCAAAAGCAGCCAATGGACTATGCTAGCCGAAAACTTCATCCCCCGATCCATCGGAAGGAAATGACCAAAACAAGACTCCGTATACCGACATTGGTCATTGACCGCGAATTGTTCCGATACCCTGTCTAGTGCTACGTCGATATCTCGAAGGTTACCGAAATGGTCATGCGGAGTGATTTTTCCATCATACCATTCCCTCTCTGGAGTTTTAAGCAAATCCTTTAGCTGATTCACCATCGGCATTTTCACAGAAATAATGCGTCAGTAAACTGTAAAAGGCTCGGACACAGTTTCAAAAGGCTCGAGCCTTGCAAGAAAAGTCACGGGCTCAGCTTTTTGAGCGTTTTATGCTCGGGCTTTGTAAGAAAAAACTCGGAAAACATTTTCAAATGGCTCGGACAGTTTAAAAAATGTTCTGACACAGTTTAAAAAAACTCTGACACGGTTTAAAAAGCTCGGAAACAGTTTTAAAAAGCTTGAAAACATTTTAAAAATGCTCAACAACAGTTTAAAAAAACTCGGACACAGTTTGAAAAAGCTCGAAAACAGTTTGAAAAAGCTCGAAAACAGTTTGAAAAAGCTCGGGAACACTTTGAAAAAGCTCAAAAAGCCATAAAACGCTCAGAAACAGTTTGAAAAAGCTCGAAAACAGTTTCAAAAAGCTCGGACGGTTTGAAAAAGTTCAGAAACAATTTGAAATAGTTCGAAAACCCAGAAAAAGCTTGGAAACAGTTTTAAAAAGCTTGGAAACAGTTTGAAAAAACTCAAAAACCCAGATCTTCAACAGATTTACAAACCCTAACCAAACCCACAACCATACTCAGATCGACAAATCAAACCTAATATACAAGTTTAATCAACACTCAACATCAAACATGCACATCAACTTATAAAAAATTAAAACAAATACAAAATCTAACTCAACTTACTTTAAAAAATCGATTGAAGATGTTCGTCTGAACACTCGAAAAACCACTGTTGTCAGACCGTTGTCTTTTTTCCCCGTCTTTTTTCCCACCGCCGGTTACTCTTCGTCGTCTTTTTCAGCCGATGTTTTCTCTCTCTTGTTATTCTCTCTAGGTTTGAAAACCACAAAAAGTACTTGCAAGGGGTTTTTTTTATCTGGACACCTATATTGGTGCCTTTTAAACATGAATTAGTAATATGGTGATATTTGCACGACACCCACCCCAGTAGGGTTGCACATTTTACCTCGGAGCCTCAATTCCCCACGACCCCATCCCCATTTGGTGGAAAATTTTTGGGGGAAAATAGGGAAACGGGTGGGGATATGGATGATTTTCATCCCTAAATTGAAATGGGGATGTGGTTGGGGAGACCCTCCCCCAACCCCATTTCCCCATTTCCCCCACAAATTTCCCCAAAATAGGGATGGGGATGGGATTTCCCCATTTCCCCAAAAATATTATAAATATAATTATATATATATATTTAATTTTTTTTATTATTTCAAAATCTAACTATAAAAACCTCATTTACTCTTTCAAAATCTAAATTCTTATTAAAATACTTTATTTTGTAATGGATTTTCTTTGTATTTGTAACGCACTGATAGATTTTTGATATTATATTTGTAATGTAATTTTTTTTATTTGTAATTATTAGTAAAATGGGGAAATGTGAAAACAGGGGAAACGTGGAAAAATGGGGGAAACAGGGAAAATGTGGAATTGGGGTTGGGGATGGGGGTACCTCCCCCTAAAATCCCCCAACCCCATTTTCCCCCAAATGGGGAAATGGGGGGGATGGTGGAGGGTCTAGGAAGTGGGGATGGGGATGAGGGGACCTATATCCACCCCCATTCCCCAAATGTGCATCCCTACACCCCAAGTAATGCTATTTATTTTTTGAACCAATGTATAATTGTTCTATAGTTGTATTTATACCAAACTTCAGAAGATGTGAGTGTATTTACCCCTACAAAAAATGCCACTAAACCACTAAAAGCCACTATCTCCTAGACATGACGTCGGTTCAGTTCGAACCGGTGAACTGAACCGGAACCGCCATCGAAAAATCGGAACCGGAACCGAAACCGGTACCGGGACGGTTTCGGTTCTGGTTCCAAATTTTGAGGAACCGGGCGGTTTGAACCGGACTGAAACCGGCGGTTCCAACATATATATATATATATATATATATTATTTTAGTTTTTTTAACCCTAACTTACTGATATAAAAACTACTTCTTCTTTCACCTTCCCTTCAACGCAGCCCATACACATTCTCTTTACCAAACACCTTCTCTCTCTACAACCCTTCTCTAACTTCTCTTTACAGCCATACTCTGACTTCTCTCTACAAGACCATAACATACAACCCACAACCCATCTCTGTTTCTATTCGAGAGAGAGAGAGAGAGAGAGAGAGTGAGAGACGAGATCGAGATCGATCGAGATGAGATCGAGATCGATCGAGATGAGATCGAGACGATCGAGAGATGAGATCTAGAGAGACGAGATCGAGAGAGAGAGAGAGAGAGTTTGGTTCAGATGAAGGGTGAGGGGACACCAGTGATTCCGTGATGAACTGACGTCTGATGATGGCCGATTTGGGGTTGGGTGATTTGATTTTAGGGTTGATTTGTGTGTGAGAACTGAGAAGTATCTGGTTGATTTGTGTTTGTGATCTGGGTTCGTTCACTTCGTTGGGTGACTGATGAATGAGTCATTTTTGTGTGTTTGTGATATGGGCTTATTGGGTATGAGTGAGTGAGTGGATGAGATGATGAGTTTTGATTGGTGGTGTATGGTGTGTGTGTCATACTGTGATTATTATGATGAAAACTAATTAAAGCTGGTGATTGGGTTGTTTTTTTTATAAAAAAAAATTAAAAAAAAACCGGTTCCGAACTGCCGGAACCGGTAGAACCGGACCGGAACCTCCCTTAGAGAGGTTTCGGTTCCGGTTCCGGTTCTAGTTTCCCCAAAACCGAAACTGCCAGGTTCCGAACCATAACCGAAACCGGCGTCATGTCTACTCTCTCCCTTTATTTTGCTGCCACTTGTCTATATTTATGGGATTAATGTATTAAACCGTTAAATGATGGCCAAATTGCGAGGGTAATAATGGAATAAAAATCATTTTTTTTTTGCCGTGTGGGGTAAGCACAGTCAGAGAAGAAAACCTTCAATGTACCAGTGCAATATTGAGTAGTGCATCCGGATATTATATGGAAATATTTATTATATCAAAATAAAAAATAAAAAGGGTACATTAATACATTGCAAATAAAGATATGATTTTAATTAAGTATTAAGCTTCTAAATATGTGCCTTCATATTAAGATTTTCCATTAAATATTAATAATTTAAATATTTTACTAAATTTCATTTTAATTAAATTTTGAAATCAAAATAATATTTTAATATAATGTGTACCTATCGATATGTGTAGGAAGATTCTACATGGTACTGATGGTAGTATGTGAGTAAATAAATATATGAACTCCCGTAGGTTTAACACATTTACTAATTGAGAATGAAATAAAAGATAATAAATCTCGTAGGTTTAACACATTTACTAATTGAGAATGAAATAAAAAATAATAAATCCCATAAGGAAGAGACTTGATTCCTTACATTAGAAGATAATAAGATCCGTATAATTTGATTTAAAAATATAATAAAAAATTAGGGTTGTCATATATATATATATATAAAGGTGCATTTAGTCTAAAATTTATATTAACATTTTGTGGAGAACTGTCGCAGCATCTGTATTAAAACATAACAGCTCCACTGTCCCAAGAATAAAAAGCATATTAGACTTTTGGGCCCCACGGTTTGACGCAGTTATTTTTAGATAATGTGACAGAAACACACAATTAGGGGGGGGGGGGGGAATATTATAGGTGCATCTAATCACGTGCATCTAATCACGTGTCACAAGCCCACAATTACAGGAAGCCAAGTGGAATCTCCCTCCCTTCCAATCTCCTCCTATAAAAGGAACAAACTTCAAGCCGTCCTGCATTCAAAATCTCCAACTTAATGTACAAAAAAAGATGGATAATTCTTCTTCTGTAAGCGGACTCCAAACTAATCAAAGAAGACATACGCCGGAGAATGAAGAGAGAATCATTGTCCAGGCTCTGACGGCCGTCGTGAATGGGACGATCCCGGCTACTAATGACGATCAAGAGTACACGACGATCATAGCCCTGCCAGCTGTTGCCGAACTCTGTCAAGTGTGCAACAGCAGCAACTGCATTGGCTGCCAATTTTTCGAGGAAAGAGAAAACGATGACGGCAGCGGCGGCGGAGAGAGGGCGGAGAAGAAATACATAGGAGTTAGGCAGAGGAGGAAGGGCAAGTGGGTTTCTGAGATTCATGAAACAAAGAATAAGCGCCGGAAGTGGCTCGGCACGTTCAATACAGCTGAAGATGCTGCCGCGGCTTACGATAAAGCCGCCATCAGGTCTCGGGGAGTCGAGACTAAGCTTAATTTTCCGGTCTCGAACTACAATGTGGAGGAAATTTTAGGAACAACAAGCAATGCGGAAGGGAGGACAATGGAGATCATAGGACAAAGCAGTAACGATCAAGAGAAGGATAAATTTCATTGATATACCAAGTCAGAGTAGTTAGTTATTTATTTAGATTATGTGAACAAGAGGCGGCTTAGTGCTCTGTTTCTAGTTGTTATGCAGAAAGTATATGGGACCATGCACCTGTATTTCTGTCCATTATTTCCTACTTTGTTATTGTCACTTTTGTTAGTTTGTTTGTTCATTCGTAGGTTTGGCTTATAAATAGTCAACCAAGATTGTAATGGGCTTCTTCATATCGAATATTATTGGTATTAATTCCCAACCTCTCATCTTTCTTCTTATCTTACTAATTCTTGCTAAATGTTAAAACATACACAACATTTTGGTATCAGATACACCGTTCCGTGGATACGTATGGGAAATCAACACTGAATTCCGAAATGATATCAATAAGATTTTGACTCGTCATGAATCGGGAATCGACCTCGTCAACAACAATCGCCAAAAACTATTTGTAAGGGTAATGATGCAATAAAATTCACTTGTTTTTGAGTGGTGCCATTGACAATCTACTAAATATCTTTTTATATTCATTTTGAATTTTTTAATTCAATAATACTACTATGTTCAAATTTAATAGTCCAAATCTGATGCTCAAATGATGTTGTCATATTATAATATATTCATTAGATTGCATTAGATTTGTATAAATATTTTTCTATACACCATTTTAATTTTTTTAATCTTATGATGGTTTTATCCTAATTAAATTACTAACCGATACTTTCTTCAAAAGAAAAAATTTACTAATAGGTACAATGCAATTCGAAATACACTACATATATATTTTACTAGTTTATTTTTATTAATCTTTTTTTATGTTTGACAAAACCTTAAACATTTTTTTCAACATCTATTTTTGCAGATTTCTTAGCATATGCCCCCAAACCCACAGAGCACTCACTGCAGGTACAAAGTTGTTCACATTGGCTTACCTTGAAAGTTGAGAGAGCTTCCAATTTTATCTCTTTTTCATCCCTTGCTCATTCTGTTTTCATTAGGACACCATCCTCATCTCTGTATCTACTGTGGCCACCCTCATGGAGAAGATTGCTGGGCTGCTTTCTAATGATTTTTTATTAAGGCTGGCTTCAATTGATGTAAGGATTAATCCGATTGTCCAATTCAACTACTTCAGCAACAACCTAATTGTTCTGTATTAAGTAATTTTTAAATTTGTTTGTCTAGTTTTTTTGGCAATATGCTGGGTTTTAAATGACTAGAAAGGGCGAGAGATACAATATGTACTGACTTGAACGTTCGGAGAGTCACCGTATAGGGACCACCCTCTATGGCTCGTCGTTGGCTATTTTTCTGTTCGTTTTGCAGGTTGCTAGGTGCCCAGCTCATCGATAATTATAATTATAGATCCAATCGACTACAATCATGAGGTCTGACTATTTTTCTAAAATACACCTCTTATTCTGATTTTTTGATCAGTCATAATATATAAGTTTAAGATCTTCTAACGGTGGATTTATCGGTCGGAAAACAATCACAAAATGGAGAGTTCTATCTGTTCAGCTCCCTGCAACTTTCATTTCCCCTGAAACACGTGCAGGACTCTCCGCGAAGTTGTAACACCGTGTATGGGGGACTGGGGACGGTTGTGGAATACAAGGGACCAACACCATGCACAGTGGCCGGAGAGAAGAGAGCAACTGGAAGTTTACATCAGAGTTATCACAAACAAAGCTCGTTTGCTGTACACAATCGTTAGCTGGCTAGTGACCGGCCACTGCTAATACACGGATTTTTTATTTTATTTTTGTCGTTATGTTGTGATTTTTATGTCAAACAGTTCGAAACAGCTGATCACAGATGAGGCTGACAGTTACGGCCGTTATAACGACACTTGGCAAATGTAAGATATTTATTACATGGATTTAGGCTTTTAGCTATAACATTTGACCATAATTTTACATTACTTTACGATAATACCATTGATGATAACAGGTGTCAGCATATAATAGGGAGAGTCATACAGAGACTCAGTCAAGACTCGATTACTGCTCCAATTAGTTTTGTCGGGAACTGGGACTCTGGGAGTATAACTTGTGGGGTCTACGGGAATCCAATTATTTGACTTCTCAGTTTACACTTAAAAACGGGGTTCTGTGCTTCAACATTTTTTATTTTTTTAAAGTATTATAATTATTTTTTTATTTTAGTTTTCTCTTAACTTTCATAATTTGATAAGATTTAAGTGAAATAAAAAATATATAATCAAAATTTAATCACTTTTTTTAATATAATTTAATATTTTAATTAAATTTTAAAAAAATATACAAGTAAAAACAATGGCACAGAGGATCATGATTTTTTTTTTAATGGGACATTCCACATTTGCTACAGGATTTGCTTAATTGCCTAGTTTTGTGAGGAACTGGAAGTACAATCATTTGACTTTTTGAGTCTACACTTAAAAAGTTGTTGTCGACTTGAACATTTTTTATTTTTTTAAATGGGGCTTTCCACAATCCACATTCCACACTTGCTACCAGGATTTGCTTAATTGCTTGCCACCATGTATAGTTGTATACACACAGAGGAGAACAATTATTGCTTTCCACATTTTTTAAATGGGGCCTTAATTGCTTGCTACCAGGTAGGGGTGGACACGGTTCAATTCAGTTCGGTTTTAGGTAAAACTGAACTGAATCGAAAATATTTCAGTTTACTTAAAATTGAACCGGTTTAAACCGAATAAGAAATAGTAACCGAACTGAATCGAACTGATTTTAATCGGTTCGGTTCATTTTGGTTTTGAGCCCAATGGGCATTATGGGCTTGATGAGTTTAATGAGTCTTTTTAATATGTTTTTAAATTTGATAGGTTGTTGGATTCTAATTTTGGACAAAAGTTTCATAAATTTTAACAGTCTAAGTCCAAAAAAAACCTAAACCAAACATAACTAATAAATAATAATATTTAATGAAAGAAAAGAAGTAGGTTAGGGGTTTTTTTTTACTTATATGAACCGAAAATTTTTTGGTTTTTAATTTTTAAACCGGTTTAAACCGAATTCATTTTATGAACCGAACCGAACACCCTTTTTTTGGTTCGATTCGATTCGGTTCGGTTCAGTTCCGAACTTAGGATTTTAACACCGGGTCACGTTTTGGGTGGTAATTAATACTTCAAATACGTTGCAAGTGTGTTTTTATCTTCAATATATAGTGTGGGTGTGGTCATTAGTGTGTCATAGGATTTTTTTTGCAAGCTCATGTTGTCATACTCAATTAGAAAGTTTAGTTATAAGAATTCAATGTTTATTTGTATTATATTTTTCATTGAGAGAAATATTAATAAACTTCCAGAGATTATTTCTAACGTAGCAATGTCGCTGACCAACTGTCCCACTCTCTCTCCTTGTTTTTCCGCAACCTTTCCATATTACTGTCATTAATATAATAAACTATCAAATTATGGTAATTTAGGACCAAATTGCAAGGGTAATAATGGAATAAAAATTACTTTTCTGCCACATGTCATAAGCACAGTCAGCGACCGAGACCCCTCGCAGTTGTGCCAGTTCCGTGAAGTCAAGGAAATTTGTGAGAGACATATTAACGAATTCAACGGACCAGTGTAAGCCAGAGAGAAGCCACTGCAACTACAAGTTTGCATCAGGGTTCGAGCGACGACGACCGGAGTCCTGTCCAGAGATTCCGTTAGACATGATCGACCGCGTCTTCAACTTGATATAATTTTTTTGTTGTTATTTGTATGCCTTTTTGTTTTGCTGGGTCCAACCATGAGAATATGAGATTAGTTCCAATCTTTTTCACTTTTTGATATTGTTAAAGTCGAAGAAAGTGTGATATGGGACGTAATTACACATTTTAAGCAAGTGATTTGCACATATCAACGTCGGAGAGAAAATCTTATATGCACTCGTCAAATGGGTGAATACCATGTGACAAAGAAAATTAATCAAATGAGTTCTTCATGCCACATGGTATGTATTCATTGGTTAAGGTGCATTGCACCGGGTGCATATAATACTTTCTTTGATATCTATTTCGATGTAATTATATACTTCTAATTATTAATAAATAGAAAATAGTATTATTCAAAATAGTTAAAAAGTAAATAAAATATATTTATTTATTGTGCTGTGTTATGATTTAAGGGTGCGTTTGGTGCGCGAGATATGATTGAACTATTATTAAGAGATGTGATTGGATTGGATAAGATTGGATTAATTATTGTATTTTCTGTGTTTGGTGTAATATGAGATTTGACTAAAAATAATACTATCTTATGTTTGGTATGTAATGGGATTGAAAAAAAATAATAAAATCATAAATCATAAAAATTAAAAATTGTTTAAAAAAATGAGAATCCTTCTCATTCTCTCTTCTTTTCCAGGTACACGTTCAACCACACAAAAAAATTAGATATTTCCCCTCTCTCATCCCATTCTCTCTCCTCTCATCTCATTCTCTCCTTTCTCTGTTACAACGATGGTGGAAACAAAATTTAATCTTCCCATTTTCTCTTCTCTCATCTCTCTTCCATCTCTCTCTATTTTCTTTGTTTCAACAATGGTGGAAAAAAAAATTCCAGATTTGCTATGGTGAGAGAAGATCGAACCATTATGTGTCAGAGGTGGTAGTCGCGACGACGGTCGGAGAAACTGTAGTGAGAGGCGTGCGGCGGCCGGCGGTGGTCTGTGTTCATCTGGGTTTTTCTCATATCAGATTACTTATTTCTTTTTATATATTTATTGTAATATTTTTTTGTTATGGTGGAAAACAAATGTTAATATGACCAATGTAAAAAATCGATTGTTTTTTTAGAAATAGATTGAAGATCGGTGGATGTGTGTTTGTTTGAAATTGTTTTTTCTGGGTTTGTTTTTATTGATCGAAGAAGAAGAACGGTGTAACAGGGAAGGATCCCATAGATATGGAGGGGATTATTATATCCCCTTCTGATGATGGGATAAAAAAAAATATGGACTAAAAATAATACTGTTTACTAAGTCCCATGAAACATGGGATTGGATTAAAAATAGTCTAATCTCAATCCAATCATGACCAACAAACACACCCTAAGAGGATTGAGTGACTTCCCATCGCCGGAATGACATCTGCCTTTTTCACTGAATTGCCCTTAATGATTTGTGATGTAAAGTTACAAAATTACCCCTTTCCTATAAATGGGTATCTTGCCTTCTTTTTCATCTGTTAGTTAAAATATCTAGTCATTCCTCTTATCCCACATCTCACTGATCGCATTGTTATCAATAATGGTTGCTAGTTTTTCTCCGGTCATCTTCTTCCAATCGATAGTCATTGTATGAAGAATTTGTTTGTATTTGTTCATTTTCTCTTTCTCTCTCGACTTCTCATTTTCAAATGAATTGATGCCAGAGATGAAAACGGTAGATCAAAATCCCAAATAAGTTTAAAATTTGGTAGTAAGAAGGCACAAATAAGTGATTCACAAACCTAAGCTGCAACTCTTAGTTATTTATTTTATATATAAACGGATGTTTATTTGTTTATTGAAAAAATAAATATTATTTAGTTATTTAATTTTAAGTTGTATTATTTTTTAACTATTATATTAATTCGGGAGTTTTTAGGAAAAAGAATGACTCAAACCTGTAATTTCGTACACGTGTGAGGGGTTTACCACCGGACCAACCTTATTTTTGATTTTAAGTTGTTATGTTCACGTGACCCATATATTTAAGAAATTATCAGAATTTATAAAATGAGCCAATTTTGGCTTTTATTATTTCATTTACTATCAACCTAATCTCTTATTTCAATTTCTATCAAATTAGTCCATCTTGATTCTTGAATGGTCTATTAACTTCTGTTGGACAAAATATTATTCCCTCTTACATAATAATTAAAAAGTGAATTGACTGTAACACCCTTAGAAAGCATTAAACCCACTACAACAAATCCAATACCCGATGGATCTAAACTTAAGACCGAAATGAAGTAATGACTTGGATTAGACATAAATCAATATGTATTTGGGCTGATTTTCTTTGTAAAAAAGACAAAACCCAAATCAGTTTAAAGTGCGACCCAAGCCCACAACAAATAAAAAATAATTCAAACGATAAGACAAAGCAGATCAGTGAGAGGAGAGAGAGAAGGAGAGAAGAAGAAGGAAGAAAGAAAGAGAAAAAGAGGAGAGGATAGAACTCATTTCTAAGTTTCAAGGTCATTGTTCATGAGTCATGATCCTTTATGATTTCATGCATGTGGTTAATTTTGAGTGAGCAATTTTGAATGAATTTATGTCTATTGGATCATGAGAAGTGAAGTTTGTGATTGAAATATATAGATTTTTCAATAAAATAATATATTTTTCCGTTTGCCTAAGCTAGTTCTTGCAATATTTGGTTCTCTATGCACAGATGGCGGCTATGGTTTTAATGTTTGTGATTTCTTACATGGCTAGAATTTTTTTTATTTAAAAACAAATCAAACCTAGTCCCAAATTAATAAAAACAACACATTTCACCCATTTTATTAAATTAAATTAAGACTTCGAGAGAATTTGCAAAAATATTCATGGCTGAATTTGTAAAAAAAAAAAAAACAACCAACCATATGTATCTACAATTATTGTTTTTTTTCCTTCAGTATAGCTATATATACTGAATCTGTATAGTTACGTGGGTAGTGAGAATTTTTTTTAAGCTTATTTTTTTTTAATTTTCAAATATTCGATTTTTGTAGGTCTTTATATTGAAATCCAATTACTATAAACTAATCGAGCAACCATACGTGCAGCACCATATGTAGAAGGTTGTTCCACAATTAGTGGATTGGGTCGAGTTCGAATTAGGTCCAAGCAGGCTGGCTGGACTAGTCAAATTGAGTAGGTCGTCTTCTTCAAAAAAACCTGCAAAAAAGATGAAAATAACAGAAAAAGACGGTGGTGGTAATTTTGGCTGGTGCACTTGGGCTGAGGTTAATAGTAAAAAGTGACTGAAATTGGAGTTGTAACTGGATTTCGATGACCGGAGTAACAATTTTGGCAGAGTTTCTACTAGCAATAACGTTACTAAAAAGAGAAAAATCAGAATCCTCTCTCAATGGATGAGAGGTTCTATTTATAGGTGTGAAGGAGGTTTGAATGTAGGTCTGTTGGAGTGGATCCCTGAAATCTCGATCAGATTTCATAGGATAATCTTTGACCAGTTCAAATTATCGGTTGAATGGTTAAGTAGAGATAATAAAGTGACTGAGTCAAACAGTGACTCTGGTATGGCTCTCTGGGTCGACCGAATTCTTTGGGCCTGGATCAAATCTGGCTTGAAATTATCGATGTGTTTAAACATTGGGCCTACGGGCCATTTTTGGCTACCACAGTTTGTCCCACACTCTCTAAAGAAAAAGCTTCTGATTTAGAGAGTGTAATTTCACTCTAGTCGATCATAGATTCGACAATGCGTAGAATAAAACGATCGATAAAAACATTTACTGCGACGAGGTGTCGACTGCCTCGATGACCTTGAGAAGCTCAATCATTGGGACATAGGCTACTCAATTTCTAGGGTTGACGTGACACTATGCTTTAGCGCGATTTCATGTTTTAGGCGCACTTATTGAAAAGATCAAATTTCAAATTAACTCTTGATCAGTTACCCTGGTTAGTCGGTAACCATAACGGTTGCGACACATGGCGACCTCAGTTAAAGTGTAAGTTTATATAACAAGAAACTCCTCCACTAAGCCTTTTCCTTCATCACTTTGTATTCTCACAAAAAAACGCTTGAAATCTTCTGAATAATTGCAAACTTGACAGAGGCGTTTTCTTGGCGTAATCTTCGAATTTACACTTTAAAGTAAACAAAATTTCCTCTTTCCTTTTTGTGTCGATTTCTATTGTTTAACTTAATCTTTCTGTACATAGGAAACTATCAAAGTAAAATCTAGGAATTATCCCAGAAATACCATTGTTTGCTTTTGCGTTATTCTTCGCTGTTTTTAATGCTGGGTTCTGAAAAAGTGATTTAGTTATGGATTAAATCCATTTTGACCGTATTTTGTAAGATTTATCTTGTTTATAAATCGTTACGTCGTCGTTGTTTACTTTTAGTTTAGACCCGTAGTCAATCGACCTATTTTGGTTAAGATTATGATAGATCCATGGAAACCATAAGTCCATAGCGTGTATAAAAACCCTATGTTTTGATCTTTAGATCTTAGGTTGCGATTCTAGATTTTGGTTTGCGCTTGACTCTTGCATTTTCTGCATATGTAAGCTCTTGGAGACATGTAGAACGAGTCGACGACCTCAGAACCTAACATTTCCTGGACAACTAGTGGTTCATGAGGCGAAGTCGAGAGAGGTATCGAGGCTGAATCCATAGGCGTCGAACGAAGGATAACAGTAGTGAACCCAACATAAGTAGTTATAGACAAGTCCAGGGTGCTAGAGACAGGAGCCGTACATGTTGTCGTGAAGAGAGTCGAACACTCAGAATATATAGAGGTCAAGGAACCATCTTGTTCCGGTAGACCGTTAGGTATTCTGACCGGTGACAACTCAGGAAGCTTGTTTTCTGGTGACGACATGGATAGTATAAGGACGATATATGGGATCCCGGACCACGTCATTCTACATGCTACTAAATAGCACAAGCGAGCCGACTGGGAGATCCCCGGATGGATTTGCTTATATGAGTACAACTTCCGCCAGAGGTTCAGATTTCCTGTCCCCTCTCTGGCTTGGCGACTTTTGGTTTATTACGACATTGCATCTAGCCAATTGATTCCAAACAGTTGAAGAATACTTATAAGCCTAACCGTCCTGCGTGAGAAATACGAGTTGAAATTTGGGTTGGGCTCGCTCCTGCACAACTACTACCTGAAGCAGCATGTGCATGAGAAATGTGGATTCTTGTTGATATTGAGGTCTATTGCGACACATATTTTAACGGACCTCACAACGAACGACCGAAGATGAAAAGACACGTTCTTTTTTGCAATTGACCCACTGATTGATTGCCCCTTCGGGAACGAGAAGTACGTCTATCCAAGGGTCTGTAATCGATATGGTGAGTGTCTATCTTTTAGTGTCATTTAGAATGGTTTTAATTTTCCTAAGTTTTGACAAGTCGTTTAGTGTCCTTGTAGTGGGTCTCACCCATAAATTTTTCCTCTCGTTTTTCCCTTCCTTCCATTTATCTCTTTATACCAAACACATACTTCCCATTTTTTCTTCTCCATTTTCCCTTCACCCTTTTCTTTACTCGCCCTTTTCATCCCTACCAAACACACTCTTAAAGTCTCTAAGAGGGAAAAAGACCCTTTATTTTTTTTAATATAAATATTATCAAATACTTGAAGGGGCATTTAATCATGATGGTTTTTAAAAAAATGTCAAAAATCTTGAAGGTTGTATGACACAAAATAATGATGGTTTTTAAAAAAGCGTCAAAAATCTTGATGGTTTTTAAAACCTTCAAAAAGTTATGATAGTTTTTAAAAATCATTATAAAGTCATGACGGTTTTTAAAAACCGTCGTAAAAGCATGACGGTTTGTAACTGTCATTATCCCTTCAAATAAAATAATTATATTTGACAAACCCTAATTACCAAACACTATTTTTATCTCTTACACTCTATCATGGCTGCCTCCAACCCCCTCTCATTCTCTCACATTCATAACTTTCTCTTGTTTCATAATGTTCTTCTTATCCTTCACCACATCTTAAGGTATCAACACCATATCTTACTTATTTTCTCCTTATTTATATGATTCTTTTACTATATATATATATATATATAGATTTCCTACATATTTTGGGTTCTATTTGTATGATTAAGCATTTTTTTGTTCTTTTTAAATGGTTGTTTTTATTTGATTCGTATATATATTCTTGTTTTTTTTTCTTCTCCTTATTTACATGATTCTTTTACTAATTATATTTTTATTCTTGTTTTATTTTATTTTTCTTACATATTTTGGGTTCTATTTATTTGATTAAGCATTTTTTTAATCTTTTTTCATGGTTGTTTTTACATGATTGTCATATAAATTCTTGTTTTTTTTTTCCCTATTTACATGATTCTTTAACCATAAATTTCTTTGTTCTTGTTTTTTTTCCAACATATTTTGGATTATATTTGTTTGTTTAAGCATTGTTTTTTTTGTTCTTTTTACATAGTTTTTGGTACTTGATTCTTATATATATTCTTGTTTTTTTTTTCTCCTTATTTACATGATTCTTTTAATATATATATTTTATTCATGTTTTATTTTATTTTTCATACATATTACATGGTTGTTTTTACTAGATTCTTATATATATTCTTTTTTTTTCTTTCTAAATTCTTGTACAGTTTTTATTTTGTATTTCTATTTTTTATTCATGTCATTGCAATTATTTTATTACACCACTTGTGTTTAGTTTTTATTGATACATACTTTTTTTTTGTGTTTCAATCATCTAGGTTATCAACATGAAGATTATAGCATCGTGTAGAAGTATTTGTTGAAGTCGAAGTATGCTTAGATGAATTTTGCAACTTGAATTTATTAGTTACAAATTTTTATTTCTTATATTTGGTATTAATCTTTTTTTTTCATAGTTGTTCATTGTAATAAGATAAACTTTGTTGAATAAATTTTTTGTATTACTTTTATGTAATATTACTTTTTTGTTTCTTGAAGTTCTTTTGTGTAATTTGTTACAGAATATTTTTTTGTATTATATTTTTTTTATAATTTATTGAATTTGATAAAGTTAATTGAATTATATATTCATATAAGCAATTATAAAAATTAATTTTTTTTAATAAACTTTTCAAGTTAATGACGGTTTTTAACCGTCATAATTTTATGATGGATAAAAACCGTCAAGATTTAATGACTAAAACAACCATCATAAATTAAAACCATCATAAAACCTCTCTTGACGCTGGATTACTTGATGATTTTAAACCGTCAAGAATTAACGTTTATGACGGTTTTTACCAATCATAAAACATCATTTTTCTAGTAGTGTCTATTTTCTTTACTCGCCATTTTCATCATTACCAAACACACTCTTAAAGTCTCTAAGAGGGAAAAAGACCCTTTATTTTTTTTAATATAAATATTATCACATACTTGAAGGGGCATTTAATCATGATGGTTTTTAAATAAGCGTCAAAAATCTTGATGGTTTTATGTCACAAAATAATGATGGTTTTTAAAAAAGCGTCAAAAATCTTGATTGTTTTTTTTGACGCTTTTTTAAAAACCGTCAAAAAGTTATGATGGTTTTTAAAAATCTTCATAAAGTTGTGATGGTTTTTAAAAACCGTCATAAGATCGTGACGGTTTTTAAAAACCGTCGTAAAAGCATGACAGTTTGTAACTGTCATTATCTCTTCAAATAAAATAAATATATTTGACAAACCCTAATTACTCTATACTCTTTTTATCTCTTACACTCTATCATGGCTGCCTCCAACCCCCTCTCATTCTCTCACATTCATAAGTTTCTCTTGTTTCATAATGTTCTTCTTATCATTCACCACATCTTAAGGTATCAACACAACATCTTACTTATTTTTTCCTTATTTATATGATTCTTTTACTATATATATATATATATATATATATATATATATATATATATATATATTCCTACATATTTTGGGTTCTATTTGTATAATTAAGCATTTTTTTGTTCTTTTTAAATGGTTGTTTTTATTTGATTCGTATATATATTCTTTTTTTTTCTTCTCCTTATATACATGATTCTTTTACTAATTATATTTTTATTCTTGTTTTATTTTATTTTTCTTACATATTTTGGGTTCTATTTATTTGATTAAGCATTTTCTTAATCTTTTTACATGGTTGTTTTTACATGATTGTCATATAGATTCTTGTTTTTTTTTCTCCTTATTTACATGATTCTTTAACCATATATTTCTTTATTCTTATTTTTTTTCCAACATATTTTGGATTATATTTGTTTGTTTAAGCATTGTTTTTTTTTTTGTACTTTTTACCTAGTTTCTTGTACTTGATTCTTATATATATTCTTGTTTTTTTTTCTCCTTATTTACATGATTCTTTTAATATATATATTTTATTCGTGTTTTATTTTATTTGTCATACATATTACATGGTTGTTTTTACTTGAATCTTATATATATTCTTCTTCTTTTTCTTTCTAAATTCTTGTACAATTTTTTTTTGTATTTCTATTTTTTATTCATGTCATTGCAATTATTTTACACCACTTGTGTTTAGTTTTTATTGATACATACTTTTTTTTTGGTGTTTCAATCATCCAGGTTATCAACATGAAGATTATAGCATCGTGTAGAAGCATTTGTTGAAGTCAAAGTATGCTTAGATGAATTTTGCAACTTGAATTTTTTAGTTAAAATTTTTTATATCTTGTATTTGTTATTAATCTTTTTTTTTTCTCATAGTTGTTCATTGTAATAAGATAAACTTTGTTGAATAAATTTTTTGTACTACTTTTATGTAATATTACTTTTTTGTTTTTTGAAGTTCTTTTGTGTAATTTGTTACAGAATAATTTTTTGTATTATATTTTTTTTATAATTTATTGAATTTGATAAAATTAATTGAATTATATATTCATATAAGCAATTATAAAAATTAATTTTTTTTAATAAACTTTTCAAGTTAATGACGGTTTTTAACCGTCATAATTTTATGATGGATAAAAACCGTTAAGATTTAATGACTAAAAAAACGGTCATAAATTAAAACCATAATGAAACCTCTCTTGACGCTGGATTCATTGATGGTTTTAAATCGTCAAGAATTAAAGTTTATGACGGTTTTTACCCATCATAAAACATCGTTTTTCTAGTAGTGACCCTTTTTCTTTACTCGCCCTTTTCATCCCTACCAAACACACTCTTAAAGTCTCTAAGAGGGAAAAAGACCATTTTTTTTAATATAAATATTATTACATACTTGAAGGTAGGGGTGGGCATTAAGTTCGGAACCGAACCGAACCGAACCGAACCGAAAAATAGGGGTTCGGTTAGATTCGTAGAGTCAAATCGGTTTAAACCTGTTTAAAACTTTAAAAACCGAAAATATTTCGGTTCAAACCGGTTTGTCACAAACCGGTTTGAACCGAATAAACCGGCTATAAAAGTTTAAAAAAAAAACTCTAGCTATCTTCAGTTCTTCACATTTCAGCTTTCTTCTCTTCTCTCTGAGTTCGCCGACCTGCTATCAACTCCACATTTCAGCTTTCTTCTCTTCTCTTCTCTTCTCTCTCAACTCCAGCTATCATCTTCTTCTCAAATCTCAACGCAAGGTGTCAGCTATCTTCTTCTTTCAGCTATCATCTACGCCATATTCTTCTTGTTTCAACTTTCATCTACGCCGATCTGCTCAAATCTCAATAGCCGTTAGCCGATCTGCTCTTCTCACTTTCGTTCCACAACATCTTAGCTAGTCCAATTTCGTTCCACAACATCTGATTTCATATTTGTTCATCTAAGGTTTGTCAATTTCTCTTATTTTGTTTTTAAATTTCTTCTTTTTTTCTAATTTTCTTCTTCTTTTTTTGTTTCACTCACATCTGACATCCCAAATGCTCGTGCTCGTCCAATTACAACGTCTTCAATCTTCATCTCCAGCTTGAGTGCTTGACTGCTTCAACGAGAACAACTTCAAAGGTTAGTTCTTGTCTCTTTGTAGTGTACTCTGTTTTCTGTTGTAGTGTATTCTGTTTTCTGTTGTAGTTCTTCAGCTTGAGTTGTATTGTACTCTGTTTTCTGTTGTATTTTTGGTGTTGTGCCCCGTTGTGTGTTCTATTTTGCTTTGCAGGGCAATGATTGGTTTGGTGTTGTGCCCCGTTGGGTATTTTTGGTTTTTTGGGTGCCTCTTTTGTTTCCTTTTCCTGTCTTCGTGCAGGTTGTTTTTCTTCTGGTGACCTGTTGGTCTAATATAATTTGCCTTTTCAAAAACAAATTGGTAAATGGTAATGATAGGCGTACTGTGTACATATTTGATGTTGTTTGTTTCCATGTGTATGGCCTCATGGTTGTTGTATTGCCTCTTGGTTGTATAGTTGTGTATGGCCTGGTGCCCTGGTCGGTAGTCTATTTTTTAAACAATATTGTCAGTTATTACATATTATTAATTTATGCATTTTCATGTATTTCATATTTCATATTTCATATTTCATGCATATTTCATGTATGTATGATTTCATGTATGCATATTTCATGTCGGTAGTCTATAGTTGTGTATGGCCTGGTGCCCTGGTTGGCAGTCTTTTCTGAAATCAACATGTGATCAAAAACTAGAAAAACAAAGGCAAGGCCCCTGTTTTTTTCTGGGCTGGCAGCCTGGCATTATATGCCTCTCTTTAATTATTTTAAATCATATGAAGTTTTGATTCAATTTTAAAGTTGATGTGATACATAATTAATATAAATTATTAATCAGTAATAGTTGTTTGTTAATAAGTAATAGCCAATCATGCACCTCAGTACAGCAGTACTTGTTCTTTTAAAAAAAATTATGTTTGTTCTTTTAGATCAAATTTCTAGGTCTTGATTTAATAATTACCTGTAACTGTGAATAAATGTGCAATCTCTTGTGTCTGGTTCAGGAATATAAATATATAATCAATGGCCGAATGCTTAGGTTGCTAGAATTGGAAATGAAGCTTAATAAGTTAATATTATCATATAAAATAGACTAATTATTAAAAATTCTGTTGGTTCTAATTCTGTGATTGTGATTGTGTTTGTGTCTAATTACTTATTTTTATTATTTATTTGTATGTGAAATTGCGAGTAGATGGAGATTGATCCTAATATGGATTCAATGGAGGGGAGTAGTGACTCGGGTCCGGAGACTTTAGAGAATTCTAGCTCCATTGGAAAGCGGAAGATTTCAAAGAAGGGTTTACGGGTAGGTGGTAGGAAAGGAAAAAAAAATCAAAATGTTGGATACATTTCGATGAATATGTCTCCAAAGAGGGGAAGAAAAGAGCTAGATGCAAGTATTGTGGTGATATTTATGCATTTGACTCGGGTTGTAGCACCACAAACATGAACACACATATTGATAAACGATGCAAAAAGTATCGGCATGTAGATCCAACACAAAAAGTGTTGGTGAAACAACCATCTGTATCAGGTTTTGGGAGTAGTTTAGGGGTGTCAAAATTTGATCAACTTAGATGTAGGAGGGCCTTAGTGGAGATGTTGATACTCGATGAATTACCATTTAGATTTGTTGAGAATCGGGGATTCCGTAGGTTTTGCTTTGAACTTTGCCCTTTATTTGATCTCCTATCTAGGAGAACCATTGTTAGAGAGTTATATCAATTGTTCATTGATGAGAAGATGAAGTTGAAGAAGTATTTTAGTCGGAGTAAGGTGAGGGTTTGTCTAACCACAGACACGTGGACATCAATACAAAATATAAACTCTATGGTTGTCACTGCTCATTTTATTGATTATGATTGGCAGTTGCAGAAGAGGATTCTGAGCTTTAGTCAAATAGTTGATCATAAAGGAGATTCAATTGGAAAGTCTATTGAGAATGTCTTGATTGAGTAGGGTATTGATAAGGTTTTCACAATAACCGTGGATAATGCAACTGCAAACACCACTGCCATTGGTTATGTGATTAAGAAATTAAATGGTTGGCAAGATGATGGAGCAGTTTTGGGGGGCAAGTACTTGCATGTACGGTGTTGTGCACATATCCTAAATCTAATAGTCAGTGATGGGTTGAAAGATTTGCATGACTCAATTGTAGCGATTCGCAATGCAGTGAAATTTGTGAAATCTTCTCCAGTAGACTAGATAGATTTAAAAATGCAGTTGCACATGAGAAGATTGGGACTAAGGGGTTGGTAGTGCTAGATGTTCCTACAAGGTGGAATTCAACTTACTTGATGTTGGAAAGTGCAGTGAAGCTTAGAAAAGCATTTGAGCTATTAGGAGAGGAAGATATTCATTATGTGAACTATTTCAGAGATGATGAAAATGAGCAGAAGCGGATAGGACCCCCTAATTGTGATGATTGGGATAATGCCAAGGTGTTTATCAATTTCTTAGCAACCTTTTATGATATTACCTTGGATTTTAGTGCATCATTACGTGTGACTTCCAATATTTATTTTAAGAGTTGGTGTACCATCCGTAATCAACTAAATTCATTGACTACCGAAAGAGATCCACCTGTGAGTATGCAGCAAAAATTCTACAAGTATTGGGGGGGTTTAGAAAAAACCAATAACTTGTTGATCTTGGCAGTTGTTCTTGACCCAAGGTACAAATTGGGTTATGTGAAGTTTCGGTTTGATTCCATTTATGGTCTGGAAGAATCTCAATCAATGATTTCTAAGTTGAAAGGTGTGTTGTTAGACTTGTATGAATGGTATACCTGATTTTATGGTAGTTCGGGTGGGGGTGCAAAGGAAACCGATGATGTGTTCTCATTTGGAGTTGGTGGTGGACCTAGTGATGACTTAGAATTTGGCAGGTTAAAGGCAACTGATGAAGAGGATAGTTTATGGGGAATGAAGCAACAAGAAAAAGATATTAATAAAGGGAAAAGTGAGGTGGATTTGTATTTGTTGGAGCGTGCTGAGAAATTGAATGAGAGATTTGATGTTTTGGCTTGGTGGAAGAATTCTTTAGTGAAGTTTCCTATATTATCAATGGTTGCAAGAGATATCTTTGCAATGCCGGTTTCAACAGTTGCTTCTGAGTCCGCATTTAGCACTGGTGGTCGCATTCTTGATCCATTTAGGAGTTCTTTGACTCCTAAAATTGTTGAGGGGTTAATTTTGACCGGAAATTGGTTGCAAGCAACTTGCCCTATTGCTGAACCGCGTGTTGTTCAAGAACATGCTCAAAATGAAGATGAATCGGTTCATTTGTTAGAACATTATATCAATGTTGAAATCGGTAAGTATTTAATAATTAGGTGGACTTCTCAAATTTGTTGTTTTTTTATTAATGTTATTTATTATTATGTAATTTAATTGTTTTTTTTGTCTTGATCTTAATGTAGAGTATGAGAGTGGAGTGACAAATGTTTCTATAGAGGATAAAAATTAAGGAGGAATGATTAATGAAATGAAGCCATGAAGGTAAGCCTTTAATCGTTTGTATATGCATATATATATATATTTTTTTGTTTCATGATGATGGCCTTGCATCCTTCTAACATGGATGCAAGTCATTTATTTTACTATCATTACTCATCATTACTCATTATTAATTACCGTTTCATTTATGAATGCAGGAAGTTGGAATTATTTTACTGTCATTATTTCATTTCCTATTTGGTCTTATTTTATTGTTATTACTAATTAAGTGATTTGTAGTTTTTATTTTAGTTGTAATTTTGAATTGGAGTTTGAATTTGGATTGTAATTTGGATTTGGAGTTTGTTTTAGTTTGTTTTGATTGTAATTTTGATTTGGAGTTTGGATTTGGATTGTAATTTTTATTTGGAGTTTGGATTTGTGATTTAGAGTTTTTATCTTTGAAAATTGAAATGTATGTCTCATGGATGTATAAATGTATGAAACATTGAAACTTGTGAGTTGTGATTATTGAAATGCATGTCTCATGGCCGTAGAGTTTTTTTTTTTTTAATGAAATATAAATTAAATATTATTGGGTTTGATTTGGGTTTTTTTGGGCTTGGGCAATTAAAACTTATGTAATTTTGGCCCAAAATTGGAATTCAACAAGGCAACAACCTATCAAATTTAAAACATATTAAAAAAAAAACTCATTAAACCCATGAAGCCCATAAGGCCCATTAGGCCCAAAACCGAAATGAACCGAACCGAACCGAACCGAACCGATTCAAATCAGTTCAGTTCAGTTAAGTTACCATTTTCTATTCGGTTTAATCCGATTTGATTTTGGGTGAACCGAAATATTTTCGGTTTAGTTCGGTTTTACCCAAAACCCAAAACCGAACTGAACCGAACCGAACCGTGTCCACCCCTACTTGAAGGGGCATTTAATCCAAAACTTATATAAGTATTATAGAAAAAACAATATTTGGGTACTGATCCAAAATACTGACCTTATCAATGAGAGTACAACTCGCGGTTTTTTTTTTTTACTTTTATATTTATCTTACAAATTGGGCTAGAGCTGTACTCCTATTGATGGAGTTAAGTATTTTTGATATTGACTTGTGGTATCAAGGACTCTTTTTCTGAAAAAAAAAAAAAAAAGTCGCCGCATTTTTTAATTTTTTTTCAAAAAAAAACATATGAACCGCCGACCACGTACGGAATATTCGATAAATTCATCAACAGATCTCTTGAGAACTAAATCAGATCGGGCCCCACAATTTTAACCCAAACAATTTCATAATCTCCTATAAAACGAACAAACTTCAAGCTGTCCTACATTAGACTTCTCAAACTTACGTACATGCAATAAAAAAAAAGAGAAGATGTATAATTCTTCTTCCGTAAACAGACTCCAAACTAATCAAAGAAGACATTCGTCGGAGGATGAAGATAGAATCATTGTGCAGGCTCTAACGGCCGTCGTGAATGGTACGATTCCGGCTACTAATGACGATCAAGAGTACACGACGATCATAGCCCTGCCAGCTGTTGCCGAACTCTGTCAAGTGTGCAACAACAGCAACTGCAATGGCTGCCAACTTTTCCAGGAAAGCAAAAACGATGACGGCGGCGGCAGCGGAGAAAGGGCGGGGAAGAAATACATAGGAGTTAGGGAGAGGAGGAAGGGAAAGTGGGTTGTTGAGATTCATGAAACGAAGAAGAAGCGCCGGAAGTGGCTCGGCACGTTCAATACGGCTGAAGATGCTGCCGCGGCTTACGATCAAGCTGCCATCAAGTTTCGTGGTGTCAAGACTAAGCTTAATTTTCCGGTCTCAAACTACAATGTGGAGGAGATTTTGGGAACAACAAGCAATGCGGAAGGGAGGACAATGGAGATCATAGAAGAAAGCAGTAAAGATCAAGAGAACAATAAATTTTATTGATATACCTAGTGATGGTAATTCAAACATAAAATATTATCAGATTTTTTTGAGCATTTTTACCGCCTAAGTTGGGTGGTAATGTATAAATATAAATGAGTTTTTTGATGTGTGCACCATGCACCATGCAGGTCATGACGATTCAAGTCAGCGGGTCATGTGGTTGACCATGTCAGAATAGTTAGTTGTTTGTTTAGATTATGCAAATAAGAGGAGGCTTTAGTGCTCTGTTTCTAATTGTTATGCAGAAAGTGTGCACCTGTATTTCTGCCCATTATTTCCTACTTTGTTGTTGTCACTTTTGTTAGTTTGTTTGCTCAGTCATAGGTTTGGCTTATAAATAGTCGACCAAGATTGTAATAGGTTTCTTTGTATCGAATATTATTGGTATTAATTCCCAACCTCTCGTCTTTTCTTTTCTTCTACTACTAATTATTGTTAAGTGTTAAAACATACACAACATTTTGGTATTATAGCTCCGGTCAATGGATACGCGTGGGAAATCCAATGCTAAATTCCAAAATGAGGTCAATAAGATTTTACCTCGTCATGAGTCGGGAATTGACCTCGTCAACAACAATTACCAAAAACTATTTGTAAGGGTAATAATGGAATAAAAATTACATTTTTTTAGAGTGGTGCCGTTGACAATCTACTAAATATCTTTCTATACTCCAATTTGAATTTTTTAATTTAATAATGTTATTTTATCCAAATTTGATGTCCAAATCTAGTGCTCAAATAATGTGGCTATATTAATTATAATGTTGTCACATCATTTGGATATCGAATTTGGACACATAATTTAGGGAAAAGTAACATTGCTCTTTTTAATTATATGACAGTTTTATAATAATTAAATTAGTATCGGATACTTTCTATAAAAAAAAATACTAACAGGTACAATGCAATTCTAAATACACTACATATATATTTTACTAGTTTATTATTATTAATACTTTTTTTATGTTTCACAAAACCTTAAACATTTTTTTCAACATCTATTTTTGCAAATTTCTTTGCATATATGCCCCCAAACCCACAGAGCACTCACTGCAGGTACAAAGTTGTTGACATTGGCTTACCTTGAAAGTTGAGAGAGCTTCCAATTTTATCTCTTTTGCATCCCTTTCTCATTCTGTTTTCATTAGGACACCATCCTCATCTCCGTATCTTACTGTGGCCACCCTCATGGAGAATATTGCTGGGTTGCTTTCTAATGATTTTTTATTAAGGCTGGCTTCAATTGATGTAAGGATTAACCGATTGACCAATTCAACTACTTCAGCAACAACCTAATTGTTCTGTATTAAGTAATATTTAAATTTGTTTGTCTAGTTTATTTGGCAATATGTTGGGTTTAAAATGATTAGAGAGGGCAAGAGATATACAATTTTTTTTTTGGAAGTGTTAACTCTGATTGTTTTTAAGAAAAAAAGTGAAATAAAGAATTTTTTTTTATAAAAAAACTCTAATTTCAGTTCAATTAAAAAAATATAATTCTGAAATTTAGGTTTTTATGATGAAATATTAAAAAGAAAAAGGAGTGTAAAAGGAAAAAAAAGGATAATTTTAGAAAAATAAAGTATTTTTATAAATTTTATAAATTTTAAGTTTTTAGAAAAAAAGTATATGAAAAATTGAGTATGAAAAGAAAAAAAAAAAATTAGATTGTCGAAAAAAAATCTCTTTTAGAAAAACATATTATAAACACAGTGGTCGGCGGTCATGTCTATGCTTGACATGGGCTCCATTTGCACCTATGCAGCATCAGCTAACACCTCTCTCTTTTGATTCTTATATTACACAAGTTTAGTGCTTTGAAAACCATTTGCTTTGTCTTAGAAAGCAAGTATTTTTTTAAATTTTAAGTTTTTTAAAAAAAGTATTTAAAAAAAGAGTAATGTTAGGACTTAGGCGTCCCAAATTTCAAATTCTGTCTCAAATGATGTGACATGTGAGGTGTCAACATCACATCAATTACAGTACACGTACTACATCATTTGGGACAACATTTAGAAAAGAATTTAAGACATCTAGTATTTCTCGTAAAAGAATAAGTATGAAAAGAAAAAAAATTGGATTACTGACAGAAAATCTCTTTTAGTATAACATGTTGTAAACACATTGGTCGGCGGTCATGTCGATGCTTGACATGGGCTCCATTTGCATCTATGCAGCACCAGCTAACAGCTCTCTCTTTCGTACTTATATTACACACGTACAGTGCTTTGAAAACCAATAGCTTTGTTTCATATTATCAAAAATGTAATTTGAACCTACCAACATCTGATTTAATTTGATTACATATCTAGTCATCTACAAATAGATAGTCTAATATTATAAAAAAGAGTTAAAAGTTTTGTAAAAAAAAAAAGAGTTAAAAGTAAATAAATTTTTTTTTATTAAGCTTTGCTAAGAGCAGGTGGAATGACGGTTTGACATCTGTCATTTTTCACTTATCAAAATTATCTGTTTCTTCTATTAACTTAATTTACTAAATTTCCCTGACGTGTTGTAATGTTATAAAATTACTACTTACTTCTTTTTTTTTTCTTTTGTTTACACTATTTAGACCAAGTAATTTTTTGAAACTTTTTACCATCGATAGAATTAAAGTCGCTGACTTGGGAATCATTTGCCCAAGCCTCAAACGTGTCTATCTACCACTGAGCTACGCCACTAAGGGCAGATTACTACTTTCTTCTTAAGTGGGTGTTTTGTTTCGTTTTCACATATTAATACAGTGAATGTCGTATTAGCTAAATATAGAGTAGAGATGTATTAGTATACACAGCATAATATAGTTAATACAATATATCATTAAACACATGTTTGTATAACAATAATACAGTTCAATCAAATACAATCTAATACAATATAATTAAATACAATCTAATACAATACAATTCAATACGGTCAAATACAATCAAGTACAATACAACGTGCCAAACGGGTCTTGAAAACTAGACATAGTATTTTATTACCCGAATAAAGAGATGACTTGGATTAGACCCACCTCGATATGAATTTGGGCTGATTAGGGTCTGTCCTGTAAGCGTTTTTCAGTGACTGTTTTTCGAAAATAAAAATGAAAATGAAAACAGTGTTTTTTTTTTTGTTTTTCGAATTTTGAAAACGCGTCTGGTAGCATATATGGGAAACTGTATCCTAAAATTGAAAACAGTAAAAACGGGTCTGGTAGCTTCACTGAAAACTGAATTCTGAAAATGAAAACAGTAAAAATACTTCTGGTAGAATAACTGAAAAATATCAAAAATTATAATTTTTCTTATATTTTTTCTATTGCAATTTTTAATTTGAATAAAAGGGAGTCAATAATTCATCCCAAAAAATTATCAAATAACTCATAATTTAAAAATTGTAGTAAAAATAAAGAGAAAAATATAATAATGAATCAGAGAAGAAAATTGATTCACCGAATACATACATATATACATATATATATATATATATGTATATATATATAATTTGAATAAAAGTGAGTCACCAGAACATTACACATGAAATTCAGTAAACTGGAGTTAGTTACCAAAATCTAAAGTTAAACGTGCTACCAGTAAACTCATATCTCCACATTTAGCAAACATACCAACAAGACTAGTTCCTACAAACTGGTTAACACTAACTTCACTCTTAATAATCAATGCATGGTATCTTCTTCCCAGTTCAAGACATCTTTCATTGCTACAAAATTTTAAAACACTAATCACAAAACGCCTATCTAGTAAACTCCCTGAAGAAGAATATGTAGTGGTATCATTAGTACACACATCGTCACTGCAATCATTATGAGAAGTACCATTACCTGTAAAATAACCATTTTTAACCACACCCTTTTCAACATCAATAACATATCTAGCGTAGTTAATTGGAATCAATTGTTGAAACACCAATTCGTTTAGGACTTCTATCGAACAGTGTATATACAACTTTTGAAGGAATAGGTTCACTAGCCATAGATGTTATTGGGAGGCTGAAATTTTTAAGTTTGAATGGGTCTTTTACACTGGAAGTGGAAGGAAAGGAAATTGAAAAGCTGGTATTCAAACAAAGTTCAGTAAAATTTCAAGGAAATGAAATTTTTAACTTCGCTGGATGACTAATAAGTGAACTCGGCAAAGAAGAAGGAGAAGGAGAAGAAGAAGAAGAAGCCGATCGGAGGTGAAGAAGAAGAAGAAGAAGCCGATCGACGGCGGAGAAGAAGAAGAAGAAGCCGATTGGGGGCGAAGAGACGAAGAAGAAGAAAAAGAAGAAGAAGAAAAGGAGTCTGAAAGAAGATGAAGAAGAATAGTGACGGGAAGATGGAGAAAAGTAAGAAACAAATGATTTTTTTTTTATAAAAAAAAAATAAGTGAAAAAAAAAAAAAAAAACAAAAACGAAAAACGAAAAACAACTTTCAGATGTTTTTCAAATTTTTCATTTTTAACATTAATTGTGTTTTTCAAAAAAATTTTTTGTTTTTCGAAAATAAAATAAAAAACGGTTAAACGAACGCGAATTCGAAATCGTTTTTGGAAAACAAAAAAAAACAGCTGCAGAACGGGGCCTTATCTTTTTCAAAAATAAAGCCGAGACTAGTATTAAGTGTGAGTGTGTGACCCAAGCCTAAATAATAATAAAATAATTCAAACGACAAAACAAAACTCCACCGAATGCAATTTGGTGGACTCATAAAGAAGAAAAAACAGATCAGTGAGAGGAGTGTAGAAGAAAAAAGTAAGAGAGAGAGAAGAGTATAGAAGTCATATAACACATTTCGAAGTTTCAAGGTTAGTGTTCATGATCCTTTATGATTTCATTAATTTGCAGAATTTTTTCATGTTAATTTTGAGAAATCTCTCTATAGGAACTCTCAAGTCTCCTTGCATGCATGTGGTTGAATTGATTTCATGTGTTAAGGGTTAGAGCTTGAGTGAGCAATTTTTAATGACTTTATGTCTGTTAAAAGTTAAATTGGATGATCTTGAGAAGTGAAATTTGTGATTGAAATATATTGACTGTTCACTAAAATAATATACAGTGGAAATAGAAGGAAATGTCTCTTATTATGTTTATATATAGGGTAAAATTTATAAATAACCAAAAAAATGGAGGTTTATTGTTTTTACGAGATTAGTATTTTTATAGTTTCTACCCAAAAAAATCCACTTTTTAGATAAAATTGCCCTTCTTTTTTAATTGATTTTTATTTTTAAAAATCAATTTTCTTTATAAAAAAGGTTTTTTTTTTCTCTATTTTTTTCTTCTTCTTCTTCCCGGTCCTCCATCTTCTTCTTCTACAATTTTTTTGCTCTTGTGTGTTTAATTGTGTTAGACTTGGTATGTATAATTTGGTCTTGCCTTGGTGTGTTTAATTGATTTACACCTAGTATTGTCATGGTGTGTTTATCTGAGTTGCCCTGATGTGTTTCATTGAGTTTAATTGGTCTGCCTTTGTGTGTTTAATTGGTGGCCTGGTGTGTTTAATTGGTCTGCTCTGGTGTGTTTAATTGGTCTGTCATGATATGTTTATTTGATTTACATCTTGTGTGCTTAATTGGTCTATCATATGTGTTTAATTGAGTTGTTGTGGTGTGTTTAATTGGTCTACCCTGATATGTTTAATTGGGTTGCCGTGGTGTGTTTAATTGGTTGTCTGGGGTGTTTAAAGAAATCTAGAAAAATTTCCAGATTTGAATAGATTTGGAAATTTTCTAGATTTCCTCATACCAAAAAAGATTTAAAAATCTTTGAAGAGATCTGGATGGATTTTCGGATCTCTTCAAATAAAAAAGTAAGTAAAAAAAACAAAAACCAAAAAATCTTTGAACAGATTTGGCGAAAAAAAATTTATTTTTAATCATCATCACCATCAAAAATTCCCCAGTTCATCATTAATCTCAAACATCTTCATCATCAATCTCAAACAACAATAGTACAACACCAATCTTCATCAATCTACATCAAAAAAAAACTTTTTTTTAAATGATAGAAAGAAGAACAGATCTGGAAAAAAACAAATAATAATAAGAAGAAGAACAGATCTGGAGAAACACCACTGAATCTGTAACAAACACCGCCGAATCTGTGACAAGTAAAAAAAACTTCCATTAAAACGTTAAACCAGCGTCGGCGCCATTATGATCTTGTCGGAGCTCATCGGAGAAAATAAAAGAAATGAAAGAGATGGAGAGAGAGAGTGTGTGTGTGTGAAAAAAACAAATAATAATAAGAAGAAGAACAGATCTGGAGAAACACAGCTGAATCTGTGACAAACACTGCCGAATCGGTGACAAGTAAAAAAAAACTTCCGTTAAAACATTAAACCGGCACCGGCACTGTTATGATCTTGTCGGAGCTCATCGGAGAAAATAAAAGAAATGAAAGAGTGTGTGTGTGTGTGTGTGTGTGTGTGTGTGTGTGTGTGTGTGTGTGTGTGTGTGTGTGTGTGTGTGTGTGTGTGTGTGTGTGTGAAGAGTTGTAGGGAAAATAAACCAAATGGAAAAGATGGAGTGAGAGAGTGTGTGTGTGTGTGTGAAGAGTTGTAGGGCAAATAAACCAAATGGAAAAGATGGAGTGAGAGAGAGTGAAGAATCGCAGAAAAAATGGAAAAAGAAGATAGAGTGAAGAGTTTGGTGACTCACCAAAAATGAAAGAGATGGAGATATAGAGTATGAAGCGTTGTAGGGAAAATAAAATAAACAGGAAAGATGGAGTGAAAAGTCGCCGGAAAAAATGGAAGAGATAAGATTAAATGAAGAGTCTGGTGACTGGTGAGGGAGATGGAGAGAGATAGAGTTCAAATGACAGAGTATTAATTGAGAAGATAAAAGTATGTGGCAAAATGAAAAGTTGGTTTAGAAAATCGAGATAGTGGGTGAGTTAATTGAGGAGCATTTCAGTCTCTACAGTCAAATATTGGGTAGAAACAATACAAATACTAATATTGGGTAAAAACAATAAACCTTCTAATTTTTTGACTAAAAAGAGGTATTTCCTCTTTATATATATATAGGGTAAACTTTAAAAGTAACCATAAAATTAGTGGATTTATTGTTTTTACCAAATATTAGTATTTTTATTGTTTTTACCAACATTTCCACTATTGGGACAAAATTGCCCTTCGGTCAAAATGAAATACAAAAAAAAAACAAAAGACAATGAAAATGTTTTAATAAACAAAAGGAAAGTTAAAAAAGCAAAGTAAAAACTAAAAAGCAAAACCTTCAGTGTTTGAAACAAACAATAAAGAGAGAC
The DNA here is from genome assembly GCA_033220585.1 of Dipteronia sinensis. Taxonomy (NCBI): domain Eukaryota; kingdom Viridiplantae; phylum Streptophyta; class Magnoliopsida; order Sapindales; family Sapindaceae; genus Dipteronia; species Dipteronia sinensis. Next base: position 2,920,858 of record CM065638.1, on the reverse strand, counting down.
CAGACTACTAGAGTCGCTAAGATCCGACGACGAGCAACAAAGGACGAGGAAGAAGACGACCAAGACCCAACGACGACGACGAGACGATCAAGACCCGACCGGACCCAACCCCGATCCCGATATAGAGATGACGGAGCGAGCGAGAGACGCCGACGAGCAAGACCCGACCCGACCCGACCCTACCCCGGCTTTGATTCGATTCACTAGCTTGTTCCACAGTGGCGTGGAAGAAACGATAAGGTTTGCACTTCCTCTTTACATTTGATTTTAGGTTTTCCTTTTATTTGTATTTTTGGTTGCATTTGTGCATTTGAGATGGAGTTGATTTTGATTTCGAATTCGATTTTGAATTTGATTTTGATTTGGATTTGGATTTTGATTTGAGTTGATTTTGATTTATATACCCCGACCCCTATCAATATTTCAATAATTTGATTTTGATTTTGATTTGAGTATATTTGGTTTCTGTTTTATTTTCTTTGTGATAAATGATAACTGTGGATTTGTCTTTATTTTGTTATTTCAATATGCATTGTTATTGGGAAGTTTGGGCCAAACGTCGGCGGAATATTGTTTGGAGTCTGGACTAATTATCCCCTTCTCTGTTTTCTATGTGTCGTGGTTGTATATGGCTGGTGTGGTGTGCTTGTCTTTTCCTTTTTGTGTTGTTTCGATTTTGTGGTGGTTGGGTGTTGTTTTTGTCTCTATGGTTTTGCTACGGGGAATAGAAGTCTGATGTTTCTCTGTTTCTTGGTAAATATAGTTGCTTTTCAAAAAGCAAATATTTGGTGTGTTTAATTGGGCATGATTGGTTTGTTTAATTGATGTAACATAGTGTTGTGTTCAATTGGTTACGTCTGGTGTGTTTAATTGAGTTGAAAATAGATATGTGTTTAATTGGGTCTGTCTGGTGTGTTTAATTGATGAAACATAGTGTTGTATGTGTTTAATTGGGTACACCTAGTGTGTTTAATTGGGTTGGAGGATCCGAAGAAATGGTTATCCACTGATGTAAGTATACATTTTACTCATTCTTTGTTTATCTTTGTGTTTGTTATGTTGATTGTGTTTTCACATATAGCACATTGATGCATACATGAGCTTGTTGGCAAAAAGAAGTGAATCAGACCTTGATAACCACAGACATAGCATAATTCTTAAGTCTTCTGAATTTTTTGTAAGTTGGATAATTTGTAAAAATACACAAAGTGTGTCTAATACAACCTAGGGGGGGGGGGGGGGGGGGGGGTGGGGTGAATAGGTTTTAGTTGATTTATTACCAACTTTTCGACTTAATCAATTTTTAATAATCCTACTCCATATTAACAATCAATCAATCCAACATAAATATGCGGAAAACAATAAATACACAAGGATTGATTTACGTGAGAAACCCTCCAACTGGGCAAAACTCACGGGCTATCTTTCTAGCCACATACGGTCCTCAAATCCACTATTTGAATGAAAGTTTACAACCTAGGTTGACCTCAAGTCACACCTACTTGGTCACTAACCCTTTCAATCTACCCAACGGGCCTTTAATAGTGATTCTTGACCACAAGCTTGTGCACTAACTCACTTAGTCACAAAGCTTAACAATCAATGAAGAGGTTAAACAACCTATGTGAATATGTAAAAGATATTCAAACATGCAATTAATGCTAGGCAATAATAAATGCTTATCTAAGTGAAAATACACAAAGTGTGTCTAATACAACCTAGAGGGGGGGTGAATAGGTTTTAGTTGATTTATTACCAAATTTTCGACTTAATCAATTTTTAATAATCCTACTCCATATTAACAATCAATCAATCCAACATAAATATGCGGAAAACAATAAATACACAAGGATTGATTTACGTGAGAAACCCTCCAACTGGGCAAAACTCACGGGCTATCCTTCTAGCCACATACGGTCCTCATATCCACTATTTGAATGAAAGTTTACAACCTAGGTTGACCTCAAGTCACACCTACTTGGTAATTAACCCTTTCAATCTACCCAACGGGCCTTTAATAGTGATTCTTGACCACAAGCTTGTGCACTAACTCACTTAGTCACAAAGCTTAACAATCAATGAAGAGGTTAAACAACCTATGTGAATATGTAAAAGATATTCAAACATGCAATTAATGCTAGGCAACAATAAATGCTTATCTAAGGATTTAAAAATATCAATAAATGCAAATCCTAGATATCAATATCTAAATGCAAATGCATGAAGATTTAGCTAAAAGGGTAAAATCGTCATAAATGCTAGCTATTAATGAACAAGGCTCTCAACCAACAACCAACAACTCAATCATGTTATAAATGCCAATAAACATAAAGATATGCAATAAAATCACATAAAAGAGCTAACCCTAGGCAAACAAGAACATAAATAAATACAAAGAGATTTAGGGCATGTTCAAGTTACATAGTCAATGAAAACAAGAAGAATCCATGATGAGATGATGCTTGAAGATGTTAGATGCACATGGATTTGTGTTTGGTTGAGTAAAGATGAGTTCTTGGGAGTTTCTCTCTCTAATGGAAGCTTAGCCTATCAAAAATGGCTTCTTGAACTCATAAAAACGAGCAAGGAAGAAGATAGAGCATATATATAGAAACCCTAGACAAAACTGCTTCGTTTTGGGTTTGAGAAACAAAATCGCGTCAATACCGCTTGCTGGACCGCGTCGCAGGCAAGTGTCCAGACCGCGGTACACACAGCAGTGCACCATCTGGACAACAGCGCGGTGCAGGGCGCTGTGCATGCAGGTGCACAGGCCGCGGTATGGGCAACAGAGGCTTACTGGACAACACCGCGACTTGGGTCGCTTTGCGTGCAAGTGTACAGGAAGCGGTACATGAAGCATGACTCTGCTGAGATATACCGCTCTGTATGCCGCGATGCAAGCATGTCTTGCCAAGCGGTCTAGGCCGCGCTAAGAGAAGAAATTCTCTTTTCGGGGCAAACTTAACACACTAAGAGATGTGCAAAATGTGCAAGTGTGGAGTGTGAAAAGAGGCAAACAATACATCATTCAATTACATGAAGATAGGAACAAATGCATGCAAGTGAGTGTGTGCAACTAGATCCCTTCAAAGAAAGTTGAACTAGTGAGATACCTTTGAAGTGCTCTTTGAGATAGATGATGTCCTTGAAGCTTGGCCTAAATTACCCTTACAAAGAATAATCCCCAATGTGGTTTGTCAACGAAATAAGCCAATCAAAATATGAGGAACTTACACTAAGGATTTAAAGATATCAATAAATGCAAATCCTAGATATCAATATCTAAATGCAAATGCATGAAGATTTAGCTAGAAGGGTAAAATCGTCCTAAATGCTAGCTATTAATGAACAAGGCTCTCAACCAACAACCAACAACTCAATCATGTTATAAATGCCAATAAACATAAAGATATGCAATAAAATCACATAAAAGAGCTAACTCTAGGCAAACAAGAACATAAATAAATACAAAGAGATTTAGGGCATGTTCAAGTTACCTAGTCAATGAAAACAAGAAGAATCCATGATGAGATGATGCTTGAAGATGTTAGATGCACATGGATTTGTGTTTGGTTGAGTAAAGATGAGTTCTTGGGAGTTTCTCTCTCTAATGGAAGCTTAGCCTATCAAAAATGGCTTCTTGAACTCATAAAAACGAGCAAGAAAGAAGATAGAGCATATATATAGAAACCCTAGACAAAACTGCGTCGTTTTGGGTTTGAGAAACAAAATCGCGTCAATACCGCTTGCTGGACCGCGTCGCAGGCAAGTGTCCAGACCGCGGTACACACAGCAGTGCACCGTCTGGACAACAACGCGGTGCAGGGCGCTGTGCATGCAGGTGCACAGGCCGCGGTATGGGCAACAGAGGTTTACTGGACAACACCGCGACTTGGGTCGCTTTGCGTGCAAGTGTACAGGAAGTGGTACATGAAGCATGACTCTGCTGAGATATACCGCTCTGTATGCCGCGGTGCAAGCATGTCTTGCCAAGCGGTCTAGGCCGCGCTAAGAGAAGAATTTATCTTTTCTAGGCAAACTCAACACACTAAGAGATGTGCAAAAAGTGCAAGTGTGGAGTGTGAAAAGAGGCATACAATACATCATTCAATTACATGAAGATAGGAACATAATGCATGCAAGTGAGTGTGTGCAACTAGATCTCTTCAAAGAAAGTTAAACTAGTGAGATACCTTTGAAATGCTCTTTGAGAGAGATGATGTCCTTGAAGCTTGGCCTAAATTACCCTTACAAAGAATAATCCCCAATGTGGTTTGTCAACGAAATAAGCCAATCAAAATATGAGGAACTTACAATCTCCCCCTTTGGCTATTTCGTGACAAAACCACCACTCACAAATCATCCTCACAAGAAAGTAAAAACTAAAGGTCAACAAAAAGATATTCTACATTACAAAAAGGTACCTAGATACTAGGTCTTCAAAACTTCAAGCTCTTGTAGAATAGCCACCTTCCCTACAAAACAATGAGACTACACTTTCCAAGACAAGTGTATGTGAGGTGATCAAGAGAGATAAATAAATAAGAGCAATTTGCATAATAAAAGAAAACTACAACATGCAACATGCAAATGCTCCCCCTATATAGGTTACTCCCCCTCAACGGGACAATCTTCCCTTAAATACAATCACCCTTTAAATAAACCATTACTCCTCCTTTTTGTCATGAGATAGACAAAGGAGTATTCCCCAACCGGGTCACTTTAGCAAAGAGAGCTATGTGCAAGAAAAGTGCATAATCATATACAACAACTTTATGCAACTCAATTAATTGAGAGAGAATCATTGAAGGTTTATTGTTTAGAAGAAAATGTATGACTTAATTGCTTTGGATGTAAGACATGTAACATCATGGTTCAAGCAAATGGTATTTGGCAAGGAGAACCTCAAAAAGGGTTCCAAAAGAATTCAAACCAATTTGCACCCTTTTGTCATAAGCAAACAAGATATAGTGTTTCAAAGATGAATTTCAATTTAAAGAGCAACTATACCAAACTTTATAAGCGAAACAAGACATGAGCGACTTTTGCACCCTTTTTGATTTTTCCGGGTAAGATACCCGTATGATAGTAGCCTTGTTCAACTAATAAAGAGAGAGAGAAGACTAAATTTGGATGAGACATCCTTATTTATTGCATGGATACTAGATCCTTATTGGGTTTAGTCTTCTCATTTGCTTTCACACAAATTTTGCACTAAGGCAATAAAAAAAATTTCATGCATATCATTTTGAGCATGTCATAAACAAGTTCACACGTCAAGGAGATAAATTATAGGTCATTCAAATGTACTTCCCAAGCAATTCTCCTAATCCAAAAATGCATGTTTGAACATAGAGGTGACATAGATTACAAGCCAAGCAAGGCACACTTATGGAATAAAAAAAAAGACATATAAGATTATATAGAAGCACAACCAAGAATACTCAAGCAAATAATAAGAAGCATAAAGTTGATCAAATTTTTGCTTATTCCAACATGCAAAGTTGCTCTCTTTGCTTGAGTTCCCCATAAGGGGTCAATCATCAAAACACATCAAGACATATGACAAATCCCAATAGACCTACTAAGTGACTTGAACCTAGTTGAGTCTAAGGGCTTTGTAAATAAATCCGCTAGTTGATCATTTGTGCCCACATGCTCAAGTGCAATGCATTTGTTTTCAACTAGTTCTCTAATGAAATGATGCCTAATGTCTATTGCTTTGTCCTAGAGTGCTGAACCGGATTCTTTGAAATATTAATAGCACTCATGTTATCACAATAAAGGGTAAGAATACCTTGATCAAAGCCATAATCCACAAGCATTTGTTTCATCCAAAGGAGTTGTGTGCAAGCAATCCCGGCGGCTATGTATTCCGCTTCAGCTGTGGATAGAGAGATGGAATTTTGTTTCTTGCAAAACCATGAGACCAAGTTGTTGCCTAGGAAGAAGCAACCGCCCGATGTACTCTTCCTATCCTCACAATTTTCTGCCCAACCTGCATCACTAAAGCCAACTAAGCTAGCATTAGAGTCAAAAGAGTACCATATCCCATAGTCGGAAGTCCCATTCACATAACGAATGATTCTCTTCACGGAGGAGAGATGGGATTCCTTGGGATCCGCTTGGTACCTAGCACACACACCCACACTAAAGGCTATATCGGGCCTACTTGCGGTCAAGTAAAGCAAGCTACCAATCATGCCACGATAAAGACTTTGTTCCACACTCTTGCCACTAGCATCCTTGCTTAGTTTCAAGGTGGTACTCATGGGTGTGTCACAATGTTTGGCATTCTCAAGGCCAAACTTCTTCACTAGGTTCTTAGCATACTTAGCTTGGGATATTAAAATCCCATCATGCAATTGCTTGATTTGCAAACCTAGGAAGTAATTGAGCTCCCCAACAAGACTCATCTCAAACTCATGAGACATGACATCAACAAATTGTTGGACTTTGGATTTGTTGGTGGAGCCAAAAACGATATCATCAACATAGATTTGAGCTATGAAAAGCTCATCTTTGTTTCTCTTGATGAATAAAGTTTTGTCAACACTACCCCTAGTGTAGTCATTGTCAACAAGAAATTGAGTGAGGCGCTCATACCAAGCCCTAGGTGCTTGTTTCAACCCATATAAAGCCTTCTTGAGGCTATAGACATGATTTGGGTGGTGTGGATCCACAAACCCCTTGGGTTGCTCAACAAACACTTCCTCATGCAGGAAACCATTGAGGAAGGCACTCTTAACATCCATTTGATGCAATTTGAACTTGTGCACACATGATATGGACAAAAGAAGCCTTATGGACTCAAGACGGGCAACCGGAGCAAAAGTCTCCTCAAAGTCAATACCCTCAATTTGAGAGTATCCTTATGCTACAAGTCTAGCCTTGTTGCGCACAATGTTGCCATTTTCAACCGAATTGTTCCTATATACCCATTTTGTGCCTATGACATTTGTATCCTTGGGTCTAGGAACGAGAGTCCAAACCTCATTTCTTTCAAATTGGTTTAGCTCTTCTTGCATGGCAAGAACCCAAAACTCATCATTCAAGGCTTCATCAACCTTTTTGGGTTCAATTTGAGAGGTGTAGCAAGTATAGCTAATTTGATTAGCTAATTGACGCCTAGTCCTAACACCCTCATTCATATCTCCAAGAATGTCATTTTTATTGTGGAGATGTCTAACCCATAGAGCGGGTTCTTTAGAGTCCAAAGATGGATCTCTATCAAGAGGTTGGATGACCTCTTCATCAAGACTTGATTTCACATCAATAGAAGTCTCACCATTCTTCTCCAAGACGGGATCATCAAGCATAATGACCTCCTCATCATGGTCTCTAGTCTTAGGCCTACAATCATCTATGACGACATTAGATGATTCCATGACACTTCGAGTTTTTAAATTGAAAACTCTATAGGCCTTACTATTAAGGGCATAGCCAATAAAAATCTCCTCATCACTCTTGGCATCAAACTTGCCAAGTTGATCTCGGTCATTTAGAATATAGCATTTGCTCCCAAATGAGTGGAAGTAGCTAATATTTGGCTTCCTACCCTTCCATAATTCATAGGAGGTTTGCCTAGTACCGGGCCTTAGGAAGACTCTATTTCCTATGTAGCAAGCCGTATCGACGGCCTCGGCCCAAAGGTTCCTAGGGACATTGTTGCTAAGCAACATCACACGGCTCATCTCTTGAAGGACCCTATTCTTCCTCTCAACAACCCCATTTTGTTGAGGAGTTCTAGGAGCCGAAAACTCATGGGAAATGCCTAAACTATTGCAATAGCTTTCAAAACAAGCATTTTCAAATTCCCTCTCATGGTCACTCCTAATTCTTTTAATGCTTTTAATGTGTGAGTTCTTTTCATTTTGAATTTTAGTGCAAAGCATTTTAAATTTTTCAAAAGTTTCAGATTTTTCTCTAAGAAAATATGTCCATGTAAATCTAGAAAAATCATCAACACAAACAAAAATGTATCTCTTGCCACCGAGACTCTCGGTTTGCATGGGACCCATAAGGTCCATATGTAGAAGCTCTAATGGCTCCTTGGTGGCGAGATACTTGTCTTTCTTGTGCATACTTTTGGTTTGTTTCCCTTGTTGAAAAGGTCCACGAACGCCATCGACTTTCTTCCCAAGCTTAGGGAGGCCACGCACAACCTTGAACTTATCTAAGATCCTCAAATCTCGATAGTTCATGTGGCCAAGTCTTTGATGCCATAACTCAATTTCCTCACATTTGGACATATTGCAAGAGATAGCACTAGCTTCAAGACAATAGCAATTGTCACTAGATCTCTTTCCTTTTAGCAAGGTTTGTCCATTTGGCATTAAAATAGAGCAATCATTTTTGTTAAACAAGACAGAGAGTCCGTCATCATTAAGATGAGAAATGCTTATAGATTGGCTTGTAAGCCATCAACAAGTAAAGCATTTGACAAGGAGGGTAAATCGGGAATAGAGATGGTTCCTTTCCCTATTACTTTCTTTCTAGATCCATCACCAAAGGTGACAAATCCTCCATCCTCCAAGACAAGGGATTTAAAGAAGCTCTTGTTCCCCGTCATATGCCTAGAACACCCACTATCCAAATACCAAGTGTTAGAGGCATTTGCCTTCAAGGCAATTTGAGCCACATAGCAAGAATAGTTATCCCTTCTAATCCACCTAGGTGTAATGTTCTCATTCCTAGTGGTATTAGTCACATTGGCTCTAGATTTTCTAGGATCATGCAAATTTGCTATGGGTTTCCTAGGAACATGCATTCTAGCTCTAGCTCTATTTCTTTCAATCATGCTCTTGATTCTACACATTTCAATGTATTTAAAGCAATTTGGTCTAATGTGACCATCAACACCACAAAAGTGACAAGTGGGAATGAAATAAGAAGACATACCATGCCCTTGTGAGTACAGAGGGGCTTTCCCACGCATTTGAGCTTGTCTTTTGTGTTGGATTGGTTCTCTTTTTCTTTGTTGTTGAGTTGGAACGAATTGCTTCCTTGGTTGCCCTTGCATGAATTGTTTTTTGGCTTGATGGTATTTCGGTTGAGGGAAACTTGCTTGATGCACCCTTATTGATTGAGCTTGAGCTTGTTTCCCTTGTGCTACCTTGACTTGAGGATCTTTAGAGCACTCTCCTAGTTCGATCTTCTTCCTAGGATATTGTAGGGGTGGAGGCTCTTTGTTATCCAAACCCTTAACAAACACAATTTTGCTTGAAGATGAGGTCTCCTTGTCATTTTCATAGCCAAGACCTTTCTTATCACTTGGCCTCTTGCCAACTCCCAACATGTGGTCAAGTTTATTCGTGCTTGAAGTCATCTTAGCAATGATCTCTCTAGCTTCTTCAAGCTCCTTTTCCATCAATTCCTCATTCCTTTTGGCTATTTTCACTTCTTTATTTAAGTGAGTAGCTTCGGTGGATAGCTTGAGATTCTCTCCTTTTAGCCTTTGAATCTCCTTCTTCATCTTCAATCTTGAGCTTTGAAAATGCTCAATGAAGCCTTCAAGATCCATTCCTCCTACATCCATATTTGTTGAATGGGATGAAGAGTCACCATAGCTAGAGTCATCTTCACTTTGTTTCTCTACCTCTTCATCATCTATTGTTTCCTTACTCTTAAGAGAAGATGCGAAGGCAATAAAGTTTGCCACATGATCCTCATCATCTGAGGATTCTCCTTCTTCTTCCAAGTCATCACTATCGCTCCACGTGGCGGCCATGGCCTTTCCTTTCTTCTTATTTTTCAAATTTCCACAATCCGTGGAGATGTGTCCGAAACCTCCACATTCGAAGCATTGAATCCCTTTTCTTGTGGGCTTGTCTTCACTTGACTCAAACTTCTTGAAAGGATTCTTCTTCTTTATTTCCTTTCCTTTGGATCCAAATCCCCTCTTCTCAAAATTGATGAACTTCTTGAATCTTTTCACCATGAGGGCCATTTCTTCATCTGAGTCTTCTTCCTCCTTCTCAACCTTAGAAGTCTTCAGAGCAATGCTCTTTTGCTTCTTTTGAGGTGTAGGTGTGGGAGTCCATCTAGACTCATATGCTAGAAGCCTTCCAATAACTTCACTTGGCTTCATATTCTTGTAGTCACTATTCTCCTCAAGAGCCGTCACTTTTGACTCAAATCTTGCTGGAAGCGACCTCATAATTTTTTTCTTGATCCTCCTATCCGAATAGGGATCACCAAGTTGATGGCTTTGATTGAATATGTCCATCATCTTCACTTGAAAGTCGTTGAAGCACTCATCCTCCTCCATCCTAATTTGCTCGAATTATGTTTGGAGGACTTGAAGCTTAGAGTCCTTGACCACCTTGGTTCCCTCATGGGCCGTCTCTAGAATCTCCCATGCCTCTTTTGCAATTCTTGTTGTTTGGATCAATTTGTACCGATTGTCATCCATTGCACAAAGAATTGCATGCATAGCCTTGTTGTTCCACTTGGATGCTTCAAACTCTTGAGTTGACCATTCCGACTTTGGCTTGAGAACTACACTTTCGTCTTCAAGAGTCTTTACCGGAAGAGTGTAGCCGTCTTCAATTGCCATCCATGCTCGGTCATTTATTTGGCAAATGTAAGACTCCATCTTGCCTTTCCAAGAGGCATAGTTTATACCGGTGAGCAAAGGGGGTCTTGTGCTAGAGGCTCCCTCATTACCACTTCCATTCCCACTCATAGTGTTTGGGTATGAATGAGATGAATGTTTATGATGCAACAAACACAAACAATAGGCAAGACACACAACGAGCAAGGATCACCTAAGTGTATCTAGGAACCCGCTCTGATACCAATTGAAAATACACAAACTGTGTCTAATACAACCTAGAGGGGGGGTGAATAGGTTTTAGTTGATTTATTACCAACTTTTCGAATTAATCAATTTTTAATAATCCTACTCCATATTAACAATCAATAAATCCAACATAAATATGCGGAAAACAATAAATACACAAGGATTGATTTACGTGAGAAACCCTCCAACTGGGCAAAACTCACGGGCTATCTTTCTAGCCACATACGGTCCTCAAATCCACTATTTGAATGAAAGTTTACAACCTAGGTTGACCTCAAGTCACACCTACTTGGTCACTAACCCTTTCAATCTACCCAACGGGCCTTTAATAGTGATTCTTGACCACAAGCTTGTGCACTAACTCACTTAGTCACAAAGCTTAACAATCAATGAAGAGGTTAAACAACCTATGTGAATATGTAAAAGATATTCAAACATGCAATTAATGCTAGGCAACAATAAATGCTTATCTAAGGATTTAAAAATATCAATAAATGCAAATCCTAGATATCAATATCTAAATGCAAATGCATGAAGATTTAGTTAGAAGGGTAAAATCGTCCTAAATGCTAGCTATTAATGAACAAGGCTCTCAACCAACAACCAACAACTCAATCATGTTATAAATGCCAATAAACATAAAGATATGCAATAAAATCACATAAAAGAGCTAACCCTAGGCAAACAAGAACATAAATAAATACAAAGAGATTTAGGGCATGTTCAAGTTACATAGTCAATGAAAACAAGAAGAATCCATGATGAGATGATGCTTGAAGATGTTAGATGCACATGGATTTGTGTTTGGTTGAGTAAAGATGAGTTCTTGGGAGTTTCTCTCTCTAATGGAAGCTTAGCCTATCAAAAATGGCTTCTTGAACTCATAAAAACGAGCAAGAAAGAAGATAGAGCATATATATAGAAACCCTAGACAAAACTGCGTCGTTTTGGGTTTGAGAAACAAAATCGCGTCAATACCGCTTGCTGGACCGCGTCGCAGGCAAGTGTCCAGACCGCGGTACACACAGCAGTGCACCGTCTGGACAACAACGCGGTGCAGGGCGCTGTGCATGCAGGTGCACAGGCCGCGGTATGGGCAACAGAGGCTTACTGGACAACACCGCGACTTGGGTCACTTTGCGTGCAAGTGTACAGGAAGCGGTACATGAAGCATGACTCTGCTGAGATATACCGCTCTGTATGCCGCGGTGCAAGCATGTCTTGCCAAGCGGTCTAGGCCGCGCTAAGAGAAGAATTTCTCTTTTCTGGGCAAACTCAACACACTAAGAGATGTGCAAAAAGTGCAAGTGTGGAGTGTGAAAAGAGGCATACAATACATCATTCAATTACATGAAGATAGGAACATAATGCATGCAAGTGAGTGTGTGCAACTAGATCTCTTCAAAGAAAGTTAAACTAGTGAGATACCTTTGAAGTGCTCTTTGAGGGAGATGATGTCCTTGAAGCTTGGCCTAAATTACCCTTACAAAGAATAATCCCCAATGTGGTTTGTCAACGAAATAAGTCAATCAAAATATGAGGAACTTACAATTTGTTTAATGGCTAGGAATTTGTTTTTGTCTAGTTTTGGAATGTATGAATGCAATTGTCATTGACTAATATTTCATGTTTGTGGCAGACAAAACTGGATGTGGAATGGAAAAGGATAATTGAGGCGGACAACGAAGCCGAATCTTCTTTTGATGCACTTGCTTAAGAATGTCTGCCGGATTGGATTGATTACGATTGTGGTAACAGACCGGGATGGGGACAACCATAGTGGTTGTATACACAAGTGAGTTAAATACAAGTTTTAATTTTTATATTGGTTGGGCATGTTATTCTGTTGGTTACGGTTCTGTTGTTCTGTTTATAGAGATTATTATATGTACTGATTGTGTACATAACCATGGTGGCTGTTTTTAAATGCAGTTGCGTGTTTCGTGTTGTGTTGGGGAACCCGACGGCCATTGGATTTTATGCAAGATCGATCTACTTGACCGTCACATTTCCATATTTGATCCGATTTGAGCAAAGAAAAAGAACATTCAAGTTGAGCGTTTCAGTCAAATAATTCCCCTAAGGCGACTGCTACCAAGTATTATGAACAGATGTTGTTTCTTTTCAAATATGAGTGAAATACCATGAGGAAGTATATTCACTGTTGGTGTATCGAGCAATCAAAATATTTCGCAACAGGTCGACAAATGCAGTTTTGGAGTATTTATTTGCAAGTATGCAGAGATGGCAATTGTGAAGAAGGTTGACTGGAACTGGGGACAGAAGGAAATATCCGACTTCCGAAAAGAAATTGCATTCGAGATATATAATAATAGTGTGACATACAAGTCTCCCATAGATTTGTAGACGAATTTCCTGGTTAGAATTTCACTCTAGCTTTTTCGGTTATATATTCTTTCTTTTTACAAGTAATTATGTGAGGGTATGAGTTGTGAAAACGAATATAATTCCATTTTTTCATTGGGTTTTTTTTTGTATAGAGGTGGGTACTTATACCATGGATGCGTTGAAACCGTTCCTGCTGCAGCCTGCAAAAACTGCCTTGTAGTGGTGTCTTTATAATGGTTGTTTTGTTGTGGCTGTTTTGTTCAGTTATATAACAAATCTTTAAAATACTGGTGTTATAAGTAGAATACATCAAAATTAGACATGTCCATTGTTGGGATGATGGCAAAATGTTGAAGTTTATCTTTGTAGATTGGTTTTGAATTATGATGTGTTATATGTTTATGAATATCAATTTCAGTGGGCAAGTGGGATAGGATAAATGACTGTCTGTTATTAATTTGTTGTTGATGAGTACAGATTTTGTTGTGGGTTTGGTGTGTTTAATCGAATAACATTGGTGTGTTTAATTGTTGCGCACTGATGTGTTTAATTGTACAGCTATTATTTTGTCAGCTATTATCTTTTGATTCATTATTTATCAATTAATAATATTAAGAATTATTAGAGATCAGCAAAATATGCAAATTACAAGTACACAAGACAGAACCAAAGCTAACACTTATATTAATTGAAGTATGATACATCAAACAGTTATAAACTGAAAAAAAAAATATATAATCATGTCAGCAACGTTCTCTGCTTTCACCCTCTCTTTAGCCAACTAATTCTTCCGTAACTTTTGGGGTCCATGCAATGCCTTTGATTTATTTTCACACTTCAACATTGTTTTAAACAGAGAACTAGTTTATTCCGATGGATATTTGAAATAACAGAAAATTAAACAAACTCAATCCTCAACCGAACCTAGCACAACCAATGGGAACACTTGTAGTGACTTTCTCATATTTCACAAACGAACGTACTTTTTCAGATAGGTTTACATTTTTTGTTTTCCAATCTTTCCTAAATTCATCATAGCTACAAAGACCTATTTCCAAAAATATGCATAAAAATCTCTAAAGTTACTAAAAAAAGCCGAACAGTTGTTCAACAATACATAAAAAAGCTGATTATTTATAGCTTTATATCCCAACTCTGTAGTATATACTATCTTTATAATTATTTAATTTAAAATTCTTTTCAAATATGGAATTAATATGGGAGCATACCTCATTCAACATCATTGTCTGGATCCGTATGGTTATCATATGGTCGTGTTGGACACGTCCTTATGTTATGTCCCTCTTGTCCACATGACTTGCACTTACAACATCGGAGCGGTGGTGGATCTGTCTCTGGGTCCGGAACATTGCTTTGGTGATCAGCCGAGGGGTTTGAACAATTTTCTCTGTTGTGGCCAAATTTCTTGCATATAGTACAATATCTAGTCCTACGACAATGCTCGCTTGTAGATGGAACCCTATTCTTTCTAGGCCTACCGGCTTGAGGTCGCCACTCGGGTGGAAGAACAACTTCAGAATGTACTTCATCAGGAGTTTCCATTCGCTTAGGTGTCCAACGGGAAATATGACACAGGAATAGCTTTTCAACCAGGTGCTTGTTTTGTAGAAATCAAAACAGAAGTCCCCCAATTTTTTCTTACAAAACCTACAAAGACAGTCAAACAAATATCATTATGTTTAATCATTATAATCAAATGTATAGAAATATTAGGAGAATTTATACCTTATAATAGCCTATGCATGACAACAAGGCAGTATGGTTTACTAAGCCATCTTTCTCACCATCCTTCACATTGAAATTTACATGATCTATTGAGCGTATCGTGTACTTATGTGAATTTTCATTCTTTTTGGTTAATTTATCGGTAGCCCACTGGGACAGTTATGTTATATTTTTAAATGCGGCATCACGACGTTCATGAAACCATTTTTGCATCATATCTCTAATGTACTCAACCAACGTTGTTATTGGCAATTGACGAGTGTACCGCAAACAATTGTTCATGCACTCCATGATGTTGGAAGTCATCTCCCGATAATGCTGAATTGGACAGTACGCACGAGACCATCTATGAGGCCCAACTCTCATTAGATATTTAAAAGCTCGCATGTTTACGCGGCTCAACTCCTGCATCTTCTCCAAAGACTCTGATTCTCGATGTGCCCTTGAAGCTTCACGGAACAAATTGCATACAAAGTGGCTTTTGAATCTGTTCTTAAGGTTCATGTTCATATGAAAACCTCAAAGGTCATGTGTTATTTCAGGGTACTCTTTAGCCATTGCTACCTTGTTTGTTGGACTGCGATAAGAAATGATGATACAATTCGCAGGACATCCTATTGCCTTTTTAAAATCCTTTAAAAATCAAGTTCATGAATCCTCGTATTCAACATCACCCCAACCATAAGCTAGAGGAAACACCTAATTGTTTGCATCTTGGCACGCTGCAATAAACATGACACCACCAAACTTACCCTTCAAATGAGTTGCATCAATGCAAATTGCAGGTCGTATGGCGGTCTGAAACCAAACAAGTGAAGCACTGAGAGCAATAAACAAATATTCAATTTTTGTGTAGCGTCTGTCTTAATTGCTGTTATAGTACCAAGATTCACGCGCTTCAATTGGTGGCAGTATGCAGGCAACAACTGATATGAAAGATCACGAGGACCAAAAACGTCTTGTTCATCAAGTTCTTTTGCCCTCAATGCCTTTGAATAGATCAAACCAAGTCCATGTTCCACTTGCATATTAGTCACGATTTCTTTTGGTTTCAGAGATCGACCATTAACTGCAAGTTTCGGTGAAAGTATTTCACCAATAAGCCATGTACTCGCTTGACGTTAACGGTTGTGCAAATCATCAATTGTACAACTATGATCTTCCTCAAATTTCTGAACTATCCAATAATTTCCACCTTCCATCTTAACCGCAAGGAATTGAAATTTGCACTTGGGATCCTTGCAGCCAACTTCATATGCGGCCGTGCATGACCTTGTAACACGAATTTCAAAATTCTCCTTCAGCGTGTAACTTAGCAACGCTCTCTTCAAACATTTTTTTTTCTTTCGAACATCCCACATTTGGATAATTGGTTACATGAACTAGATTCCTCTGTTTTAACTAGTTCGAAAGAGTAGTTTGAAGCTCCAGGAATAATCCAAGGTTGGGAGACTGCAGTTCTGGACCTATCGCCAACATTAATGGCATCATCTTCAAATGTATCTCGACTTGGACCAGCAAAAACCGATGGAACAGTCCCTCTACGACCACCATCTATTGGATCTGAATCCATTCCATGATAATGTGCGGGCTTATCATTCACACCCTCACGAATTTCACCGTGACCAATGCAATCTTCATCGAAATCATTTAATCTATACTCACTATAGGGATTGTACTCTGGGATCGATCTCCCATCCTCGTTGTAAGGTTCTGCCAACATTTCGTTAATGGTTGGGTCCTCAGAAATTACAGGGTTCACACTCGAGATCTCAAAAGCATGGTCAATTGTTAGTATAGAAGCCAAAACGTTGTTGCTTCCACTGCCGGATTGAAATTATGCCGCCAATTGCTATAAAAAGCTTTGATAAACAGGCTGAATGGTAGGAACGCCCACATGACCAGGTTCTACACTAATTTTCTCAACAACACTAACATACACCTCTGAAACATGTCCTCCATCGAACATCAACATTTCCACATCGCTATCATCTTTAATCTTCGGGTGGACAGGCCTAAGCCTAACACCGGTATCAACCAAAGTTCTTAACTCAATGGCAAACCTTGTTAAGTCAACATTCGCAACGCCTTGTACCACCCTACACAACTCAGCATACGTCAAATTCCTATGAACCTTGACAAGCTTTGTTTCACCACCCTCATAAAAATTCCCCACCCATTTGCCACATTAAGAGATTACAAATAATCTCATATTTAGATTTCAATTTAATAAACCAGTCACACATTATACAAGGTGCAACGAATTAAACACACAATACCAACCCAAACACACAAGGGCAAACCAATTTATCACACTGTGACAATTCAATTAAACAAACCAGGGCAACCCAATTAAACACACCAGGACATCTCAATTAAACACACCAGGGGCAAACCAAATTAAACACACCATGTGCAACCAAATTAAACACACCAGTGCAAACCAAATTAAACACACCACGGGAAAACAAATTAAACACACTAGGGCAAACCAAATTAGACACACCAGGGCAAACCAAATAAAACACACCGGGGGTAAACAAAAATTAAACACACCAGAGGAAACCAAATTAAACACACCGGGGGCAAACCAATTTAAACACACCAGGGGTAAACAAAATTAAACACACCAGGGGTAAACCAAATTAAACACACCAGGAGCAAACCATATTAAACACACCAGGGCAAACCATATTCAACACACCAGGGCAAACCAAATTAAACATACAAGGGAAAACCATATTAAACACACCACGACACACACTATATTAAACACACCAAGGTAACCAAATTAAACATACAAGGGCAAACCAACTTAAACACACCACGATACACACTAAATTAAACACACCACGGTAACCAATTTAAACACACCAAGGGCAAACCAAATTAAACACACCACGACACACATGAAATTAAACACACAACGATAACCAAATTAAACACATCAAGGCGAATCATTTGGCACACACCAGGACAAAACAAATTAAACAATAGACACAGCAGGGATAATCAATTAAACACACCACATGTTATCAATTAAACACACAATGGCTTATCAATTAAACACACCATGGTAAATCAATTAAATACACCAAAATAAACCATCTTCAACCTCAATCATCATTACATCTGCAAATGAAACAAATTAAAATAGGGTTTCAAATACATACCTCTAGAAGAAGGACTTGAAGCATTTTGAATCCTCATAAAAAACGAACCCAAATCCGTTAAATACGAATCCTAATCTGTCAAATTCAAAGCCAAATCAGAATATCCTATATTTGTTTTTTATGCATTACAGAGACAAAAAAATTAGGTTTCAAGTTTCAACAATGGTAGCAAGAGAGATGGAAGAGAGATGAAGAGCATGAATTTGAAAAAAACTGGGTTTCGAATTTCAGATCTGGGCAGTGTAGTTTCAACAATGGTGGAGATGGAAGAGAGATGGAGAGCACGAATTTGAAAAAAATGGAGACAGAGAAAGAACAAAGAAAGGAAGCTTTTCAGACAGAGAGAGAAAGCATGAGAGGGAAAAAGAAGTGGAAATCGTGAAAAAAGAAGAGAAAAGGGAAACTTTTTAGACAAAAATCAAAAAATAAAACAAATAAAAAATGAATAAATGAAGGGCATATCAGTCTTCACAGTCAAAATTTAGGTAAAAACAATAAAAATACTAATTTTGACTAAAAACAATAAAACATCTAATTTTTTTTTGACCAAAAATGCCCATTTGCTCTCATATATATATATATATATATATATATATATATATATATATATATTTCATTTGTCTGAGCCAGTTCTCACCATATTTGGTTCTCTATATATGCTCAGATGGTGGCTAAGGTTATGGAGTTGAGAGAATTAAATCTGAATAAACAACATATTTCACCTATTTTATTATATTAAATTAAGACTTGAGAGGATTTGCAAAATATTCACGGTTGAATACTTGAATTCGCAAAAATAACCAACCAAACATGTATCTCCGGTTATTGTTTTTTATATTTTCTTGTATATATTGTGGGAACCTCGCTCACAAGTAACACAACGGAAATATGTTTTAAAATTTTTATATATATCATAAACGATCTGGAACCAGTAAATTTAGGATCGCAATTATTATTTTTTTCGGAACTACTACGTAAACATAGGAAATTGTAATCAATATATTAAAAGAAAATTTAGAACCTTACCAACGTTTGGAGGCTCCTTCACTTTACGATATGCTCCTAGTTTGTACCACTGATCTTTCTAGCTATTCCCGGAACTGGTAACTGCGTGTGGACGCGTCACGTACTCAGAATTCTGAATGGAGGATTCAGAGAGATTGAAGAAGAAGAAATAATTTCCTTTTGTTCAATGTGCAACCCTTGCACCGCACACACTTGTAATATATTTAGATTTGCGTTGATCAATCTTTTTATTTTTACGCACATCTCAATTATCAAAACCACTTTTTTGTCTCTTATGTGCGTTCAAATATATCTCTATATTTTACTACTGCACTGATTTGTGGATTTGTATAAATTCACACACCACACCTAATCTTTTTTTCTTATGCACTGATTTGTGGATTTTTCCTATATATCAGGTAATATTTAAAAAATAAAACTCTTTTATTATTGATTCAACGCACATCTTCACTTGTTTGTATCATATACAAACACTTATGTATTTGCCTTGTGTTCTATCTTTTTGTTATTAAAAAATATATCAAATATATATTATTATAACTAAAACTCTTAATTGATATCTTTCAATTTTAAAACTAAATCTTTTAAAATGATATCTCATATCTTTTATTTTAAAAGATAATTAAATATTTATTTTGAATTTAAACATTTTAAATTCAATTTCAAATATTTAATTTAATAAAATAATCATATTATCTTATTCTATTTAAAATCAAATATCAACTAATACCCTCTATTTAGTGATTAATAACATAAATAAATAATCTTATTATTTAATTTATTTAATCACAATTATTCATTAATTAAATAATCTCATTAATTAAATAATCTCATTATTCAATTAATTCCTGAATAAATACGTGTCACTTTCGTAACACAATTAATTGGACAATCCAATTAATTAACCGTGACCCTTGTTACCTAAATCGATCGGGCTAGCAAGGGGACCTAATAGACCCACAGTATTTTGAGCTCCAATAATCCTCAGAATTATTAATTAAACTCTTTAATTAATATTCCTTGATTATTAACTCCGGTGTTATTCCACTAAAAACTCGAAGCTGCACTCTCTCAACTGTAGACGTCTTTACACAGACCGATACAACTCGGTGTCCATCGATATAGCTATTACACATGGTGTGATCCTCCACTGTAGTTCATAATTAGAGCTGGGTCATAATGTCCGTTATACCCCTCTAATTACATATATCCTTTAAGTACCGTTGATTCTCTAATGAACAATAAATCCTATTTCCTCACGGAATTAGGAGAGCGCTCATATTGTCCAAGCCCCGAATCAACCCTTAAGGGAACTACCATCTACTTCTCACAAGAAGGAGTGGATTCAACTATCGTGTACATACATTCTCAGCCACAAGCCAAACCGCAATCCCAACATACGGAGTATATTGATCAGGAACTGCGTCTGACCTCACCTATGGTATATTAAAGACCACGATCTAACCTGAAGGAGTCGATAAGACACTCAGGATTAAGATCACCCACATATAGCCATCATTAGTTGATATATATGAATCTCATAAGTAAACTGATCTTGGTGAGAGATTCATATAGATCATGGCCCAGTCCTATATGATCACATCATACAAGGTGCCTCCATTCCCATATCTCATATGAATGATTCAGGATAGAATCACTGTATATTGCGGAATGGACCGCAGCTATAAATTAACCACAAATAAAGTACTCAGCTTTATTTGTTATCTATGGACTCTTTAGATTACACGTCTCTTACTGTATCCATCCGTATATGACACTTATATACACAGTTCGAGATTACATCCGGCAATCTAGGATGTTAATAAATGCACAAGTTATAAAATAAACAACACAACAAGAATGAATTGAACTTTTCTTTTTATTTATTTCATAAATCTATTTACAAATTACATCTTTAGGGTATAAATCCAAACATATATACCCTACAATCTAAAATGAATATATAGAATTTGCAAGGAGGAAATGGAGAAATAGAATCATGGTGGGGACTCCAAATCCGACAGACGTGGTCACTGGAGGTGCCGGAGATCATGTGCAAGCTGCCGCGTCATTGTCGCTTGCTTCGAGCAGTGGGAACAAGGACGAAGAAAGGGCGAGGTCGAGGTACAGAGGAGTTAAGGAGAGGAAGTTTGGCATGTAGGTTGTTGAGATTCGGATTCAGCGCAAAAGGACTCGGAAGTGGCTTGACACGTTCGATAAGGCTGAAGATGCTTGACACGTTCGATAAGGCTGAAGATGCTGCCAGGTCTTATGATGAAGGCGCCATCGGGTTATATGGATATAATGCGAAGCTTAATTTTCCAGTTTCTAACTATGATGTGGAACATATTTTACGACGTCAACAAATGAATACAGAGACTATTGCTACTACTGTATTATCATCGGTTGCTCTCTGCAGTGGGAACAAGGAAGAAACGACAAGGAAGAGGTACATAAGAGTTAGGGAGAGGAAGTGGGGCAAGTGGGTCGCTGAGATTCGACTACAGCACAAAAGGACTCGGAAGTGGCTTGGCACGTTCAATAATCCTGAAGATGCTGCCCGTTCTTATGACGAATCTGCCATTGTGAGGTATGGAGATAAAGCCAAGCTTAATTTTCCAGCATCCAGCTACAATGTGGAGCAAATTTTACAACAACATCAACAAATGTCTAATGCGGCAGCTGCAGAGAACTGAACAAAGGAGCAATATATGGATCAAGAGAAAGCGGTAACGATAAGAGAAGGGAAATATGAATAGGAGAAAAGCAGATGATGGACAGAGAAGAGAGTGGCAATTCTCTCAAACTCTAATAAAATGTGTAATAAATCAAACATGATTTGAAAATTCGTTGTAGAATCAACATAGTTGTTTAGGAGTTTTGACTGCTGGTTAATGTAATAAGTGGTTTCTTAATTGTTTTTTTTTTCAGTATTATGTATTTATTGAAACATCTTGATGGGTATATTTTATATTGTATTTATAACCCTTAATTTGGATTTGTTAGATATTTGATTTACTTATTTTCGTTTAATTAAAGTTGTTTTTATAATTTAAATGAAATAATATGGAACTTGGAAAATAATCAATTACATGTGGACTTATTTCAATTGTTTGAATATTTGAAACCACAAGCCCATAAGTTACGCCCAAGTGAAGTTCTAGTCAAATCAAAATAAATAAGCAATAAAAGAACAGACAAGATCGCGTGACCCAATCTTGAGCAAAGTCAGGTGGGCCTAAAAAGAGTGCATGAATTTTAAAGGGCCAAGAAAAGAGTGATGATCCAATCTCTTGAACATGAAGTGAGAGTATGAAAACAATAAAGCAAAAAGTTATTATTTTAACACTATGTTTGGTTTGATGGAAAAGAAAGGAAAGGAAATGATAAGTTAATGAGGAAAGGAAAGGAAAGGAAAGGAAAAGATAATGTTTTTAATGATTGTTGTTTGGATAAATATGAAAGGAAAAGAGAAAAATAAAAATAAATAAATGAATAAATCTTAGTCTATTTATGAAAATACCATTCTTTCAACAATATGAACAATAAATATGTATTGTTATATAAGGTTACTTTTGGGATATTGAAAAATAATTCTCATTTCTTTTCCTTTCATTTCCTTTCATTTCCTTCCAAAAGAAAAGGAAAGGAAAAGATAATGTTTTTAATGATTGTTGTTTGGATAGATATGAAAGGAAAGGAAAGGAAAACAGAAAAATAAAAATAAATAAATGAATAAATCTTAGTCTATTTATGAAAATACCATTCTTTCAACTATATGAACAATAAATATGTGTTGTTATATAAGGTTACTTTTGGGATATTGAAAAATATTTCTCATTTCCTTTCCTTTCTTTCCATTTCCTCCCAAATTTGGTGAGAAACCCAATTGAGAGAAACAAGAAGAAATTATTAAATTCCTTTCCTTTCTTTTCCCTCATTTTCCTTTCCTTTCCCTCTCATTTAACAATCCAAACAAGATATTAGAAATTCACCCAAATCATTTCATTTCCTTTCTCTCCAATTCCATCAAACCAACATAGTGTAAAAGTTTAGAACATCTGCACACGTGAGGGAATCTCACTAAAGGAAGTTCACGTGAACCAATTGGATTCAAAGGGAATTTGACTTTCCTAATTGCTTAGGGAGTCCGACTTTGAAGAATGTATAACCACTTCTTATGCGCTGAATTGAGCTGAACTTCGTGGGAGAGGTGTGACTGGGAGCTGTGACTTTGGTGCGACTGGGGTGGCAACGGGGCGGGTCAGAGCCGTCCCGAACCCTAAACCCGATTTTTAAAGATTGCCCCAAACCCGACCTGTGACCCAGCCGGGTTAAACATCTCCGCCCCAAACCCAATCCGAATGGGGTAATGGTGCCCCAAACCCGCCCCGTTTAAAGTAGAAAATACAAATCCCAAAATGAACAAAAATACAAAATACATACAACATATTCGTTAACAATAAATCCATTCCATATCTTCATAATCATGATATTTTCAATCACAATTACACAAATCTGTAGCAAAAAATATATATAGAAAAATTAATTAATTGACATTATTAATATACAATATTAATTATACCAATTATATACTTATCTCTTCACATTCACCATCAGTTTTCTCTTCACCTTCACACAAATCTGAAGGACAGCGACGATCGGGACGGGCGACGACCGACGACAATCGATGACGGGAGGCGACAACGATCGGCTGGTAACGACGTGCGATGATCTGCTGGCTGATGGTGAAATCGTGTTATAAAATACTCACTCGCAAGTGCACGAATCGTGAAGATAAGCACAACGGCAAGTAAGGTTCTTTCCCACGAGGAAAAGATATTTATTAATTAAAACTAATTCTAATTAAAGTTAAATTAAAGTAACAAAAGATTTGTTTGAGATTTGAACTAAACTAAACTAAATTAAGAAAGCAATTTAAAAGAATGTATTTGTGATCAATGGATAGAAAACACTAGGTTATCAATGATCCTCAATTTTGAACACTCGATATATGAAATTAATTACTAAACAAGATTCAATCAATTCTAGGGTTCATTCTTTGTCTTTAATGTGACTATTACCGTATGGTCATGGGATGAGTCACGTGCTCCCAACCACTATTCACCCTTGGTCTATGGTGTGAACAGTGATCGAAAACCCTTTAAGCGTAAGAATCAAGAACCAAATTCTATACTTTGCTTGGCCTATGCTAAAGATAAAATTCATTCATTCAAAAGAGCATTAATCAAGATTATGTTTGGTCTATACTCTAACCCTAATTCTCAGATAGTCTTAACCCTAAAATCATGTCAAATAGTTATTCACCATTGGTCTATGGTGTGAATAAATATTAAAACTAATGATGATCAAGCAATTAAGAACAATGAATAAATCAAGAATTTTAATTGATGAAATAATAATTAATCAATATATGAGCATTCACAAAAGGTTCACATTGATTCCCTAGTTATGGGATTAGTTACACATAGCAAAAATAAAAAGAGAAGAGAAAGAAAAGATAAAACCCATTGAGGCCTCCAATGAGTTCTTCAAGTCTTCACTTGTAATCTTCTTCATCTTCAAATCTTCAATATGTAAAGATGGATGAAAGAATAGAGTTGTGGATCTAGAAAAGTATGTAGAAAAGTGGTGATGTATGGTGGTGGAGTGATAGGGACGGCCCCTTTGGTGGCTTGGGACCTCCCTTCGCTTCTCTCCCGAAATTAGGGTTCACAAGGGTTTAAATAGGCTTTAGATGATAAGCCAAGTCCTTAAACAACAAGGAAATTGGTTCCCTTTTGGAACTCTACCTTTTTAGGATTTAATTCTTTCCTAATCCACTCAAATTGATTACTTATTGAAGGATGCTAAGGATTAGGTGTCAACTTGCTTTCCAAGACTCACACTCATGTCCAAGAAGGTAATATTTCCCGTTCCGACAACTTGCAAAATAAATCCCGTCACTATTTATGGAATTATGACTGATCTGACCATCGGATACTAAAACGGGCATAACCTCTTCTAAGAATATCGGAATTGCGATCCGAAAAGTGTGCCGGAAACTAGACTTCCGGGGCTTTCTATTCATAGGTAGTAGGACACATAATTCAATTGGAGCTGAGAGATATGGGCCCCGCAATATGGCTGTTCTGCACTGGCAGAATCAGCCTTTCCCGGAATGATGTGCAGCATAGACCGCGGTTGAGGTTGATGCCTGGGAAGCGGTATGGACCGCGGAAAAGAACAGAAAGCCTACTAAAATGTACCACTGGACGTGCCGCGGTGGAGGTCGTGCATGAAGAGTGACCTACATAGCGGTGGATGACAGCTTTGCTCTTTTTCTTAACATTTAAGCTCTTTTCCTTGAAAATACCTTCAAACACTTCATCTAAGGAATGTGACCTATACATGCTCAACAAACACATAAAATACCTAATTTCACCCAAAAACAAAGCACAAATAATAGGAAATGGGGACCTAAACTATGTATAGAAATAGACCGATCACCGCGGTTGAGGCTGATTCCTGGGAAGCCGTATGGACCGCTGAAAAAAACAGAAAGCCTACTGAAATGTACCACTGGACGTGCCGCGGTGGAGGTCGTGCATGAAGAGTGACCTACATAGCGGTGGATGACAGTTTTGCTCTTTTTCTTCACATTTAAGCTCTTTTCCTTGAAAATACCTTCAAACACTTCATCTAAGGAATGTGACCTATACATGCTCAACAAACACATAAAATACCTAATTTCACCCAAAAACAAAGCACAAATAATAGGAAATGGGGACCTAAACTATGTATAGAAATAGACCGATCAAATACCCCTAAACCTATCTTTTGCTAGTCCTCGAGCAAAACTAGAATAAAAACAAAAACTAAAAACAAACAAAAATCTAAAAATAGAACAAAAATAATCTAAGCCACTTTCGTAGGGAACACGATAGCATTGAGCGTATGCTACAAGCCTTTAAACCTCTAGGTGTCCCTAGTAGGAGGAGTTTTGTCTCCTGAGAGTTTACAGATATGATACCCACAAACATAAATTTCTACGAAAAATCAAATAATTAAGATGCAAACTCACATGTGCAATTCAAAGCCAATGCATGCTAGAGCCACTAAGTAAAGACTAAAATTATGCCACAAATTTGAAAGCATGCTTGGTTTTAATGAAAAGCCCACACTCACGAC
This sequence comes from Dipteronia sinensis, assembly GCA_033220585.1. NCBI lineage: Eukaryota > Viridiplantae > Streptophyta > Magnoliopsida > Sapindales > Sapindaceae > Dipteronia > Dipteronia sinensis. The sequence goes on along the minus strand of CM065638.1, from coordinate 2,894,566 downwards.
ACTCTAGTTTCAAAAACACATTCGTCAAATGCCATAGATATAAATCGCCTTGACTCTAATTCTCACAAGATGTCACTCTTTAATTCAGACAGAACCTAGGCAAATACACTCATCAAGCATATGCGAATGAAGTTATGCACAAGAAATTTCAAGTTATAATCGCATATGAATATATAATTGAAAGAACGTTTGATTTTTATGCAAAGGATCTCATGAACGGAATCAGACATTAAGAACAAGATAGAGCACATGTTTAACTTTACTCTCGAGCTAGCATTCCCAAAAGATCAATTAGGTCTTTTCTTTGGTTGTAACGGGGCCATTGGGTGTAGGTTAAGAAAGAACGGGAAAAGGATAACAAACAAACCTAGGATCATATCGAGAAATTCTTCGGCAATCTTCATACTTGGCCGAATTTCTTCGAATTCTTCATTCCACTTGCATCTAGGCTTCTTGAACAATTTTCGTTCATCTTCCTCCTTGAGTTGACTTTGATTTTCACATCACTTCATTGTAAAGCTCTATTCCTTTTCACTTTCATTTGATTCATCATCTCATTCATTTATCTTTCTCTTTTTTAAACCCTTTTTTTCAACTTCTTTTTTTAACCCCTTTTTTTCAACCTTTTTTTTTGAGATGAGAATTTTACATCAATTACATAATTCTTCAAAAACCTTTGATCTTCTTGCTTTTTCCTTAGTACATGCACTTCACGAGTCACCCATTTCGAACTCTCTTCAAAAATCTTCATCACCTCAATATGATCCCAAGCTATAAGGTATGGCTAAATTATGGCTCATTGGGGTTAAGTTAATGTGGGTGATGAAAGAAAAAGGCTTATAGTGTTTGGCTTCAAAATTGGCTATGGAGCACACACATATAAAGGTAGGATATATTTAAGGCATTTTAAGTAGTTCAAGCACACATTGCCTATATCACTTCTAATGGTTCAACCAAAACAAGAGTAAAGTCCACATGTGATATCTTTTATGATGAATATTCTTTAATATCCAATGTATAACCTATCGAGATCAATTTCTAATGCTAAGAACCTAATGAGTGTTTAGGAATAGAAACAAAAGAACCCTCATATAATTATATTTATTTACCCTTTTTGGCTTAGTGAACTCACAAGGGTAGTCTCCACTATTAATCATGGCAATTCAACTAAGCATCCTATCCACTATTACATCAAAAGCATGTCATAAATTTTGAAAAATGCAATGCAATACTCTAAGTGGCAAGACGTTAGTCTAAACTCAGTGAATAAAGCATATATTACGGCTCTTAAAGCACACAAAAGAATCATCTCAACATGGAGGACAAAAATTCAAAAACTGGTGACTTTTGAAATTGACGTACGCCTGGTATTTAATGCATATCTCTCCAAATACTTAAAAAAAAGCTAACCAAATTTTAACACAAGAAAATAGACATGAAAACTCACACTTTTCATATAGAAAACATTTCAAAATTCGAATTGGAAAAGTGAGAAAACAGATGACAAAAAACATTCACGTGCAGAATTTTAAAAACAGGGCATCGCCCATGACCTTTGGTCGAAGAAACAATCATAACTTTTAAACCACCGCCCAGAATTTTACATTCTTTATACCGTTGGATTCGTATCGAAAAAACGATGAACTCAACGTGGACAGAAAAATTTATTTCCTCACCAATGAATACAGTTTTAACAAACCTTTTGCCTCAAAACTTTTCAAAACAGGTCACTTTTTCGCAGATTTCAACAAATGGCTCAAAAAATAAAATAAACACGAATTCACACCCCCAAACCTAATCTAAACATTGTCCTCAATGTTTATATGATATTAAAAACATGGACAAAGAATAAAGAAAAAGCATGGTATGTACGAACTTAACACACAAAAACTAAAGAACGAAAACTAAAAACTAAAAACAATTGAAACTAAATTACCTAGGTGGGTTGCCTCCCACCAAGCGCCTTATTTAACGTCTTAGCAAGACGGGTGCAAGGACCACTCAACCAAATTCCAATGTCTCAAATTTCCGTTTTCGCGTGATCAAGTCATGGAAAAAAATTTCACGCGCTGGCATGTTCCTACACACAATAAGCAAAAGCAAGTAAATGTTCAATATAAAGTGTGATGAAATAAGTTCAGAAAACCACTTATTCCATTTGCTTTTGTGTAGGCAGCTCGGACAGGTAATGGGAGGGACATAAGGCTTGAGTTCCTTGTATAGGAGCGGTGCCTCGAAAGGTAAATCTTCCGCTTCCTTCACTTTTTCTTCTATCTCCTCCTTTTCTACTTCTTCATCTACAACACTAGAAAAATCATTAGAAAATTCATGGCTCACTATGGTATCGACAATCTCACCATTAGAAGGGATGATAGCAACATCTTCTTGCTTTGGTTGGTTTGGGAATTTTTCGGGCTCTTTCTTTTGAAAAGATTCATCCAATTGCCCAATTTTCACCTGTATCTTCCTTATCGAAGCTTCAATGTTTTGAAACCTCACATTAGTGTCTTGTTCACTTTGATTCAATCTCTGATCCATATTCTGTATGAATTGCTTCATTGTCTGTTCAAGTGACGGTGAGATCGGTTGCTCATAGGTATGGACTTCATTGTAGCTCCTTGAGAAGTTTTGATGATTCCTCCAATCCGGGTTGTAAGTATTGTCATATGGTTCATAACTCGACCACTGACAGTGGGAATTTCCATATGGTTCATTGATAGGATACGGATTGTAGGAATTCATTGCTCGGGCTTGTGCTCTTTCTGAAACTATCAATCTCTCCATTTGTGGCACTAAAGCCGCCAGTTGCATAGCAAATCCCTGAAGTGCTTCACTTTCCTCATCATAAGTGTTTTGCCGGTAGAAATCCATTATACCTGAAAGAAAGAAAAGAAAAAGGAAATAAAAAGAAAACAAAATCTAAATAAAAATAAAAATAAACTATTAACTTAAAAAAAAATTAAACTAAAACTATTAACTAAAACTAAAACTAAAACTAGAATTAATCAATAAATTCAGCTAATCCCCGGCAGCGGCGCCAAAAACTTGATGGTGAAATCGTGTTATAAAATACTCACTCGCAAGTGCACGAATCGTGAAGATAAGCACAACGGCAAGTAAGATTCGTTCCCATGAGGAAAAGATATTTATTAATTAAAACTAATTCTAATTAAAGTTAAATTAAAGTAACAAAAGATTTGTTTGAGATTTGAACTAAACTAAACTAAATTAAGAAAGCAATTTAAAAGAATGTATTTGTGATCAATGGATAGAAAACACTAGGTTATCAATGATCCTCAATTTTGAACACTCGATATATGAAATTAATTTGTAAACAAGATTCAATCAATTCTAGGGTTCATTCTTTGTCTTTAATGTGACTATTACCGTATGGTCATGGGATGAGTCACGTGCTCCCAACCACTATTCACCCTTGGTCTATGGTGTGAACAGTGATCGAAAACCCTTTAAGCGCAAGAATTAAGAACCAAATTCTATACTTTGCTTGGCCTATGCTAAAGATAAAATTCATTCATTCAAAAGAGCATTAATCAAGATTAGGTTTGGTCTATACTCTAACCCTAATTCTCAGATAGTCTTAACCCTAAAATCATGCCAAATAGTTATTCACCCTTGGTCTATGGTGTGAATAAATATTAAAACTAATGAGGATCAAGCAATTAAGAACAATGAATAAATCAAGAATTTTAATTGATGAAATAATAATTAATCAATATATGAGCATTCACAAAAGGTTCACATTGATTCCCTAGTTATGGGATTAGTTACACATAGCAAAAATAAAAAGAGAAGAGAAAGAAAAGATAAAACCCATTGAGGCCTCCAATGAGTTCTTCAAGTCTTCACTTGTAATCTTCTTCATCTTCAAATCTTCAATATGTAAAGATAGATGAAAGAATAGAGTTGTGGATCTAGAAAAGTATGTAGAAAAGTGGTGATGTATGGTGGTGGAGTGATGGGGACGGCCCCCTTGGTGGCTTGGGACCTTCCTTCGCTTCTCTCCCGAAATTAGGGTTCACAAGGGTTTAAATAGGCTTTAGATGATAAGCCAAGTCCTTAAACAACAAGGAAATTGGTTCCCTTTTGGAACTCTACCTTTTTGGGATTTAATTCTTTCCTAATCCACTCAAATTGATTACTTATTGAAGGATGCTAAGGATTAGGTGTCAACTTGCTTTCCAAGACTCACACTCATGTCCAAGAAGGTAATATTTCCCGTTCCGACAACTTGCAAAATTAATCCCGTCACTATTTATGGAATTATGACTGATCTGACCATCGGATACTAAAACGGGCATAACCTCTTCTAAGAATATCGGCATTGCGATCCGAAAAGTGCGCTAGAAACTAGACTTCTGGGGCTTTCTATTCATAGGTAGTAGGACACATAATTCAATTGGAGCTGAGAGATATGGGCCACGCAATATGGTTGTTCTGCACTGGCAGAATCAGCCTTTCCCGGAATGATGTGCAGCATAGACCGCGGTTGAGGTTGATGCCTGGGAAGCGGTATGGACCGCGGAAAAGAACAGAAAGCCTACTGAAATGTACCACTGGATGTGCCGCGGTGGAGGTCGTGCATGAAGAGTGACCTACATAGCGGTGGATGACAGCTTTGCTCTTTTTCTTCACATTTAAGCTCTTTTCCTTGAAAATACCTTCAAACACTTCATCTAAGGAATGTGACCTATACATGCTCAACAAACACATAAAATACCTAATTTCACCCAAAAACAAAGCACAAATAATAGGAAATGAGGACCTAAACTATGTATATAAATAGACTGATCACTGGCGACGACGACAAGTTGGGGACGACGTGCGACGATTGGCGTCTGGCGATGATGGGCTACGATCGGTCAGATAGAGAAAGAGAGAGAGAGAGAGAGAGAGAGAGAGAGAGAGATTGTTGATCGGTGAGAGAAGAAGATAGAGAGAGAGAGAGAATCTAAAGATCAGGGTTTTCTTTCCTATTTATATTTAAAATATATATTTGTTTATATATATATTACGAGTCAAACGAGGCAGGTCGGGGCAAAAGGAACCGCCACATACTCGACCCGGTAACCCGGCAGGGTCAAGAACTTTGATCCAAACCTGCCCCGCTACCCGTTTTTATTGCCCCAAACCCTCCCCACACTGATCGAGGCCCCGCGGGTTCGGGGCGGGACGGGGAATTTTGCCACCCCTAGGTGCGTGCAAAAAGCTTGGTTCGTGTGTGACAGATGCGGAGCTTCATTGCATCTTCCGGGTTATATTGGTATTTTAATTTTAATGTTTTTCTAATTTTCTTGATTTTATGGTAGACGATGAAACCCTGTGTTATGGAATAATTTTCATATATTTTTATTAATTCTCAAATATTGTTCTTCAATGTTTATGGTTTTATCTTCTATTGATTTTTAAATATAAAAATCTTTCATCATTGATATCATGTATCATTGATAGTTAGGTATATATTTAATTAATCAATGCTTGATTTCATAACGTTAATTATAATTTCTTTGATTCTTTGTTTTTCATTAAATTTGATACATAGAATGCTTAGAGATTGTATTTTGAAGCGAAGGAAAACCAACTTAAGATTTTTATTAAATACGTTTATTGTGAAATTCATAGGTAGACAATAAATTGATTTTTAATTGTCACCCTGAATTTGGGAAATTAATAAATTATCATAAAGTTATAAAATTTCATAGTGGTGGATTCTGATACCTTAGTATTCTTCAATTGATTGTCCTTCGACATTATTTTCTTTTAGATTAGTTTAATTTTAATTTTAATTCTAATTCATCACATTCGGTTAACTAGGTTAGGATTAGATTCAATTTAGATTCAACTAGTATTTTACAATCCTCGTGGGATCGACCCTCGTACTCACATTAGCTATTCTACGGTAGACTCGTGCGTTTGAGAGTAAATTTATAAACTTTTAGCACAACAATCTTCAATGTATTATATAGCGCAATGGATCATATAGAGAACACATCTTATTAGTCATTATGATGTAACAAGGTGCATTGTAATGTTTGCAATGGTGTATAGAAGCTTGTAATATTCATTGTTAGACATTTTGGCTCGCATTTCCTAATAAGAATCAATTAATCAAAGTCCCAATTCCTATATACTTTTGTAGTGTGAGTGTGAGTTGTTTTTCGAGTCGTTCTTGTAACGGTTGATCTTGTCAAAACCTCTGACTGTCAAAAAAGTCATTGTTAGAATCAAGTGTATGGAGCAGACGAAAAGGTAGGGCAAGTTATGCATCTTCCATGTTCTTATTTAAAACACACAATATTCATTTCTCCATCTTTTTTTCCATCATCAATATATTGTTGGAGTTATGTGATGGTTGATCTCAAAGTCAACAAAAGTGGCCAAATAAATAATTTAAAAAGCAAAGCCAAGTTTTTTGTCTTTTGTGAAAGTAAAAGCAAGTTTAAATTGCTTTATTGAAATATGCAGGCCAAGTCAACGAAGGATGCAAAAAAGGAGAATTGATTCACGCTGTCTAATACAAAGCGATGTGAAGCAGCGCAAGGGAGAGCGATGTACAATAAAACACAACAGTCTTTGACAGCGGTGGCACAGTGGTTAGGCCAAATTGAAGAGCGTTGTGAATTATGACAGCAGTGGGACAGCGGCTCAAGTCCTGTAGGTACACAGCTGTGAGGTGCAGCTGTACGAGCGTTGTGGCACATACATCGATCAAACACAAATCCACGTGAAATAAGAAATCTTGCGCAGAGAAGAAATTAAAAAAGGAAATAGACTCCAATTAGGACTTAGCCAACCTTAGTGTTCCCATATAAATACCATCATTATGTGTACTCAAATATATGTGGTAATGTGTGAGAAAAATTGCTAAAGAGAGAGAGAGGGAGCAATTGTAGAGAGACTGAAAGAAAGACAGAGAGATTGTAATCAACTCTAAAAATAGTGGATTGAGTACGGTGCGCTCCCGTGGATGTAGGCAAATTGCTGAACCATGTGAAATATTTGGTTTCGTCTTTGTCTTCTTATTGCTCTCATATTATTTATTTATGATTAGATTTGTGTGTGTGCGATTTATTCTCAATAACAATTGGTATCAAAGCATTGGTTGGGACAGATTATTATTATTTTTTTCACACAAATCTAGGTTTTCTCGAGGTCAACGATTTCGTTGTAGAGATGGAATCAGAAAAGGATACGCACAAGATTGAGAAATTCAATGGGATGAATTTCAGCTTCTGGAAGATGCAAATGGAGGATTATCTGTACCAGAAGGATCTGCACTGGCCGATAAAAGAGAGAGCGAAGGATATGACCGACGAAGATTGGTCAAAGAAGCGGAAACCGAAGAATATGGATGATGATGATTTTGAACTCCTGGACGGAAAAGCATTAGGAGCAATTCGTCTCAGTTTGACGAAGCAAGTCGCTTTCAACGTAAAGGATCAACAGACTACCAAAGATCTAATGGATACTCTATCAAACCTACATGAACAGCCTTCTACGGTAAGGAAAGTCCATCTTGTCAAGATGCTATCAACTTTGAAGATGGCGGAAGGTCAGAACTTTAAAGAGTTTCTGAATCAATTCAACGAAGTGAATGATGGGTTATGTTCCTTGTCTATGGGTATCGATAAGGAGTTTATGGTAGTATTTATGCTCACCCAATTGCCAGAAAGTTGGAAGATGACAAGTCAGTCAATTGCCAACTCGTTCGAGAAAGAAAAATTGAACTTCCAACAGTCAACAATATGACATTGACTGAGAGAGCGAGAAGCATGAGGTTACATTCAGGGTTGCCAAAACAGTTCTAGGCAGAAGCAGTCAATACATCAACGTATTTGATCAATAGAGGACCATCAAAGCCCTTGGACCTCGCTATACCAGAGGAGATCTAAACTAGGAAAGAGGTAAAACTTTCTCATCTTAAAGTGTTTGGGTGTGTTTCCTATGTACATGTAGGTGATCATGCGAGAAGTAAGTTAGACGCCAAGTCAGTGAAGTGCACTTTGGTAGGCTATGGTGAAGATGAATTTGGTTATAAGCTGTGGGATGACCAAAACCGCAAGATAATCAGAAGTAGAGATGTTGTCTTCATCGAAAGGGTCATGTACAAAGATAAGAACACACATGTGTCTGAGCCGGAAGAGCCAGAGTATTTTGGGCCTGATGATGTACCGGATAGCGGGATCATGGAACATATTAAACATAATGACGAAGAGCAAGGAATGCAGCCCCAGGTTCAAGAACCTATCCCACATAGAGATGTTCCAGTGACACGGACTCAAAGTACATTAAGAAGATCAACTCGAACTCCTATACCAAATAGGAAGTACTTGCAATACATGCTACTGACAGATGTAGGAAAACCCGTGTGCTATGATGAGGCATGTCAGAGAGAAGATGTGAGCAAGTGGGAGCTTGCAATGAAGGATGAGATGAAGTCATCGGTATTTAACCGAACTTGGGAGTTAGCCAAGCCGTCTGAAGGAAAGAAAGCCCTACAGAATAAGTGGGTGTTTCAGATCAAAGAGGAACATGATGGTTCCAAGAGATACAAGACACGACTAGTAGTCAAAGGTTTCTAACAAATTGAATGTATTGACTACTCTGAGATTTTCTCTCCTGTTGTTAAACTAACTACGATTCGGTTAGTGTTGAGTATTGTCGCAGTAAAAGGGTTATATCTGGAGCAGTTAGATATGAAGACTACCTTTCTTCATAGTGATTTGGAGGAGGAGATATATATGAAGCAACCAGAGGGGTTTGCGGAAGATGGCAAGGAAGAGTTGGTGTGTAGATTGACGAAGAGCCTGTATGGTCTAAAAAAAGCTCCCCGACAGTGGTACAAGAAGTTTGATGGGTTTATGCAAGGCAATGGCTATTTAAGATGCAATGCTGACCACTGCTGCTACTTCAAAAAGGTTAAGTCAAGTGTTATTATTTTGCTACTTTATGTTGATGACATGTTAGTAGTTAATGTAGATTTAGAGGAGATTAACAATTTGAAGAAGCAACTATCGAGTGAGTTCGAGATGAAGGATTTAGGTGCAGCAAAACAGATTCTTAGAATGAGGATTAGCAGAGATGAACATGAAGGTACATTGAAGCTTTCACAAGCAGAGTACGTTCGGAAGGTGTTACAGAGATTCAGCATGAGTGATGCAAAATTGGTGAGAACACATTTGGCTAGTCATTTCAGGTTGTCCAAGGACCAGAGTCCGAAGACAGAAGAAGAGAAGGACTTCATGGCTAAAGTGCCTTATGCTTCAGCCATTGGAAGTTTAATGTATGCCATGACCTGCACAAGACCTGATATTTCCTAAGTAGTGGGAGTTGTGAGCCGATACATGTCAAATCTGGGCAAGTCTCAGTGGGAGGCGGTAAAATGGATCCTAAGATACCTGCGGGGTACGACAGAGAGATGTCTAACCTTTCAGAAGAGATGAACTCAAGCTATAAGGTTATGTGGATTCAGATTTTGCTAGAGAGGTGGATCATAGGAGAAGTACCACCAGATATGTGTTCACAATGGCAAGTACCGCGATTAGTGAGGTGTCCCAGTTGCAGAAGATAGTAACAATCTCTACAACTGAAGCAGAGTATATGGCTGTGACGGACGGAAGCAAGCAAGCAGCTTATATGGTTACAAGGATTGTTAGCTGAATTGGGATTCGATCAAGTGATGAATGTGTTGCATAGTGATAGTCAGAGTGCAATACACTTGGCCGAGACTTCGGCATTCCATTCGAGGACCAAGCATATAGACCTGCGCTACCACTTTATTCGGTCGTTAATCGAAGAATGAGTGTTGAAATTAGTGAAGATTGCAGGAAACTAAGAATCTGGCTGACATGTTAACCAAGCCAGTTACTACTGAGAAACTGGAGTTGTGCGCAGCTTCAGTGGGTCTTCAAGAGTGAAGACGTGGGGGATGAGTGTACCGTTATTTATCCACTAAGTCATCGAGGAAGGATGGAGAACGTCTATTGAGATTCAGTCTTCAAGTGGGAGATTGTTGGAGTTATGTAAAGGTTGATCTCAAAGTCAACAAAAGTGGCCAAATAAATAATTTAAAAATCAAAGACAAGTTTTTTGTCTTCTGTGAAATTAAAAGCAAGTTTAAATTGCTTTACTGAAATATGCAGGCCAAGTCAACGAACGAAGCAAAAAAGGAGAATTGATTCACGATGTGTAATACACAGCGATGTGAAGCAGTGCAAGGGAGAGCGAATGTACAATACACATCATCTTTGACAGCGGTGGCACAGTGGTTAGGCCAAATTGAAGAGCGTTGTGATAAGCGTTGTGCATTATGACAGCGGTGGGACAGCGTCTCAAGTCCAGTAGGTACACGCTATGAGGTGCGCTGTGGCACATACAGCGGTCAAACACAAATCCGCGTGAAATAAGAAATCTTGAGCAGAGAAGAAATTGAAAAAGGAAATAGACTCCAATTAGGATTTAGCCAACCCTAGTTTCTCCCATATAAATACCACCATTATGTGTATTCAAAATATGTGCGTAATGTGTGAGAAAAATTGATAGAGAGAGAGAGCAATTGTAGAGAGACTGAAAGAGAGACAGAGAGATTGTAATCAACTCTAAAAATAGCGGATTGAGTGCGGTGCGCTCCGTGGACGTAGGCAAATTGCCGAACCACGTAAAATCTTTGGTGTCGTCTTTTTCTTCTTATTGCTTTCATATTATTTATTTGTGATTAGATTTGTGTGTGTGTGATTTATTCTCAACAACATCTTTGGTATTTTGTTTCTTTCAGTTTGTTACACATACTTTGAAACATCCCATTTTCATAGGGTGGGATTTCAGTTTAATCTTATACATTGTTTGATTAAGAAGAACCCACATGTAAAAGAGGGAGACTAAACATTTACAGCTAACTGAACATCGTCTCCAAGTAGATAGCAACTCATCTGGTAAGAATCACTGCTAAGAACCTTCCGTATCTTTGATACTACTCGACTTGCTAGTGCCGGTCCAAACAGCCTCGGGAAGCCTGATTCCAGATCAATCTCAATCCTCTTGATCCTAACCAAACTATCCCTCTTTTTCAAATACACTTTTTCTGTTTCCCCGACCTCTCTTCCTCCGCAAGTACGCTGATTCAACCACATTCTGAGCACATCCTTGAAAACAGGAATCAGATGACTTCTTACAATCTCCTTCATACGTGCTGAGTCACCCGTCTCAGTTTCCACACTGAACATAATCACTGTGGGAGAGAAAACATAATCAATGCTCTAATTTCGTTTTTGTTTGTTATTTCTATTTTAGTATTCTATTGTTCTATAATTTCTATTTATAATTTAATGCTTATTTTAATGTTCTATTCTAATAATCTAAATGTGTTTGGTTTGTAAATTTAAATGATTTGTTTAATTTACAATATTTCCGGTGACAGATTCAATTTTTATTTAATTGTTAGTTAACTTTTGTTTTATATTATATTTTCCATAAGAAAAAAAAATCAATCTTACCGGATAGCCGGATAAGCATAGCAGGGACTGCCGAACTGGTGGACTTACTGAATCCAGTTGCTTCAATGCTTGACAGCGGGACTGCCCCCTTCAAATGTTGCTATAGAACATTTGAAGGGAGCAACATTTGAAGGGGGACTATTTTTTACATTTTCGCCATTTTCACCCCGGACCTCAGTAATGTCAGGCTCTGAACATAATCATTGTGAGAGAGAAAACAGAACGTACGTATAGGGAAGGAGATAAGTAGGGCTTAACCTCTAGGAGTTTCTCAAGTTTTTACCTGTATGTGTCCAACTGTGTGCTTTCGTAAAAAGTATGAAGGTAGTCTAGATAGAGGACAGGGTCTTTTCGATGAGGCAAATCAAGGATGATGATTACATATGTAGGACTAGGCTTAGACATGGCGTCGGTTCGGTTTGAACCGGTGAACCGAACCGGAACCGTCGGAGGAAAATCAGAACCGGACCGGAACCGGTACCGGGACCGGTTCCAGTTCCAGTTCTGGTTCTCTTTTTTGAGGAATCTTCCGGTTCGAACCGGCGGTTCGATTCCGGTTCGAACCTGGGCAGTTCCAACATTATTATTTTTTTTAAGTTGATTGAACGAATAAAATGTATTTATTTATTTTATTTTATTTTGTAGGTGACCCAATAAAACGTATTTACAAATTACAATTTTATATGGCTAATTTTTTTTATGAAATAAGATTAATTATTTTTTTTTTAAAGAACCGGAATCGTTGAACCAGAACCGGCGCTATGTCTAACTATGCTGTATAAGCTCAGTTGCAGAGTTTGGTGCATCTGTAGAAGAGTTCATACAGGTAAAAGGCTTGTTATGTTCAAATCTCCTCATGTTGGTAGCTTAGATTGTATCCAACTTTCCAATATGAAATCTATCTGCATGAGCAAATTATTTTAGAAATCCATACCATAAAGAAAGAAAGAAAGACTTAAGTAAATATAATGGTTGCTAGTTTTTCTCCGGTCATCTTCGTCCGATCGATTGTCATTGTATGAAGAATTTGTTTGTATTTGTTCATTTTCTCGTTCTCTCTCGAGTCTCGACTTCTCATTTTCAAATAAATTGAAGCCAGAGACGAAAACGGTAGATCAAAATCCTAAATAAGTTTAAAATTTAGTAGTAAGAAGGCAAAGATAAGTGATTCACAAACCTAAGCTAGTGCAACTCTTAATTTTTTTTTTTGATATATAAAAGGATGTTTATTGATTTGTTGAGAAATAAAATATTAATGATTTATTTAAGGGAAATTATCATTTCCCCCATAAGATTTGCCATATTATATAAACTAGTGCATCTAGTTTCAATAATAGACCCAATGAGCTGCAGTTGCACAGCTGGTTAGAGCTTAAGGCTTTTAACCACAAGGTCGAAGGTTCAATCGATGATGAAGGCGTTTTTCATTTTTTATTAACGGTCAAAGGGATTTTGGAAGGAAAACTTGACAGAAGTGGTAAAATGACCAATATTTTAGGTTTTAGTGGGTTGACTGGCTATTATTGAAACAGAGGGACTGGTTTATCTAATATGGCAAACCTCAAAGGAGAAAATGATAACTTCCCTTTATTTAATTTTAAGATGTTTTGTTTATGTATTATATTAATTCGGGGGGTTTTGAGGAATGGAATGACTTGAACCTGCATCCTTATGGTGCACGTGTGATGGATTTACCATCGGATCAACCTAATCTTTGATTTCAAGTTGTTATGTTCATGTGACCCATATATTTAAGAAAGTATGAGAATTTATAAAATGAGCCAATTTTGGCTTTATTATTTCATTTACTATCAAAATAATCTCTTATTTCAATTTGAATCAAACTAGTCCATCTTGAACGGTCTATTAACTTTTGTTGGACAAAATATTATACCCTCTTGTATAATAATTAAAAGGGTTAATTACCCCGGTGGCTATCGAATTGATGACACGCTATCAAAATGGCCACTAGATTAGAAAGTTGTTCCAAAATAGCTATTTTTGGCGAAAAGTGTGACACTAATGGCCATTCCTTCCAATTCCATCTAATTCCATCCAATTCCATTCAATGAGTGGCATATTGGTAAATAAGGTGATGATATTAATTTATTTAAGATGTTTTTTTGGAAATCAATTTTTTATTTTATTTTTTTGAAACGAATAATTATATTTAGTGTGTTTATATATGCATAGCATATCTAAAAAATATATATATATATAACGTGTGTGTGTATATATATATATATATATATTTCTTTTTTGAGAAGATTAAAACTATACAACCTAAAAAATCTAAAAAAAACAAAAAGAGATACGTGTATTGATCTAAACCATTTCTTTTGTATTTTAAAATAAATAATTAAATTTACTGTGTGTATATACATATAGCATATCACACACACACACACACACACACATATATATTTTTACACACACTAAATATAATTATTCATTTCAAAAAACAAAAGAAAAAATTGATTTCTAAAAAACATTTAAAATAAATTAAATTCATCCCCGTATTTACCAAAATGCCACTCATTGAAAAAATTGATTTCCAAAAAAAAATTAAAATAAATTAATATCATCACCTTATTTACCAAAATGCCACTCATTGGATGGAATTAGATGGAATTAGATAGAATTGGATGGAATGGTCATTGGTGTCACACTTTTTTTGTCAAAAATGGTCATTTTGAAACAATTTTCTATTATAGTGGCTATTTTGATAGTGTGTCATCAATTCGATGGCCACCGAGATAATTATCCCTAATTAAAAAGTGAATTGACTGTAACACCCTTAGAAAGCATTAAACCCATTACAACAAATCCAATACCCAGTGGGCCTAAACTTAATACCCAAATGAAGTAATGACTTGGATTAGACATAAATCAATATGTATTGAGCTGATTTTCTTTGTAAAAAAAAATGAGCTGAGATATTGGCACCCCTTAAAAACCGTATGTACACTCCTTTCGTAAGTACACTCCCTAAAAATTATTTTAAATTTTCTAGTTCGTAAATAAACCCCACTTAATGACAAAAATACCCTTTCTTTAATTTTATTGTATTATATTTGTGTAAGCACACTCCACTATTTGTTATGTAATCATATTTATTTAAAATTTATTATTTTATATCTTTTTATTCAAATAAATAATTTCTCTTTAAAAATAATAATTTCTAACTTCCTGAAAAAATATTGAATGTTACTAAAAAATTGTCTGAAAAAAATTTCTTTTCATTGCATTAAAACTTTTTTTAAGTTTTTTTAATATTTTTTAAGTTCAAAATTCTCAAATTCCACCGAATTGAAAAACTACTTGCTGTAACCGTAACATGTGCATGTGTTGCTTTAACTCTTTTAGTTTTTAATTTTTAATTTTTTTTTTTGAAACTTAAAATCTATTAATAGAAAACATCAATTACATCAACTAAGAAGAAATGCCATATGTAAAAAGAGACTATCAGCAATCAACAGTGTATCTCAATTCTTATGTTCCTAAGAATTTTTTTTTTAAAAAAAAAACAATTTTTCATAAGAAAGTTTTTTTAAAAAAAAAACAATTGTTCATAAGAAAGTTTTTTTAAAAAAAAACAATTATTCATAAGAAAGTTTATTGTTGATATTGATTTTTGTTTCACTCAATTATAGCAGTAAATTGTTTGTCAACTCAATCAATTTGTATCCCTTAATATAAATTGGAATTAGTATTTAAAATAGAAATTACGGTTTGACAAAATAGGAAGGTTTTTATTATCATATCAAATAATTAATAAGAAACTTTCTTTTTCTTTTTTATAAAGGATTAATATAAAACCAATTAATATTTATTGGTGTGTAATTACAAACTATTTAGTCCTTTAAGTAATTTTATTCAATGGTAATATTGGATTTTAAAAAAAATACTAAATTGGAATGTACATACAACTTTTAAGGGGTACAAATATCGCCTGCTCACAAAAAAAAATAAAACCCAAATCAGTTTAAAGTGCGACCCAAGCCCAAAACAAATAAAAAATAATTCAAACGATAAGACAAAACAGATCAGTGAGAGGAGAGAGAGAAGGAGAGAAGAAGAAGGAAGAAAGAAAGAGAAAGAGAAAAAGAGGAGAGGATCGAACTCATTTCTAAGTTTCAAGGTCAGTGTTCATGAATCATGATCCTTTATGATTTCATTTGCAGAATTGTTTTCTCCTTAATTGCATGCATGTGGTTAATTTTGAGTGAGCAATTTTGAAAGAATTTATGTCTAGTGGATCATGAGAAGTGAAGTTTGTGATTGAAATATATAGATTTTTCAATAAAATAATATATTTTTCCATTTATCTAAGCTAGTTCTCGCAATATTTGGTTCTCTATGCACATATGGCGGCTATGGTTTTAGTGTATGTGATTTCATACATGGCTAGATTTTTTTTTATTTAAAAACAAAATAAAAACAAATCAAGCCTGGTCCCGAATTAATAAAAACAACACATTTCACCCATTTTATTAAATTAAATTAAGACTTCAAGAGAATTTGCAAAAATATTCATGGTTGAATTTGCAAAATAAAATATATATATATATATATCCAACCAACCATATGTATCTACAATTATTGTTTTTTTTTTCTTCTGTATAGTTATGTGGGTAGTGAGAAAGTTTTTTTTTTTTAGTTTAATTTATTTTAATTTTCAAATATTTGATTTTTATAAACCTTTATATTGAAATCCAATTACAATAAATTAATCGAGCAACCATACGTGCAGCACCATATATAGCAGTTGAACCCTTGTTTTTTTTGTTTTTTTCTTGTAATATAATAGACCCTACAAGCTGAAAATAAATGAATAATATATAGAATTTGCAAGGTGGAAGTGGAAAGAAGCAATCATGGTGAAACTCTGACGGACGCGGTCACCGGAGGTGCCGGAGATGTGCAAGCTGTCGCGTCATTATTTGCGTCGAGCGGTGGGATAAGGACGGAGAAAGGGTGAGGTCGAAGACTCGAAGTACAGAGGAATTAGGTGGAGGAAGCCTGAAGATGATGCCCGGTCTTATTACGAATTCACCATTGCGAGGTGTAGAGAAAATGCCGAGCTTAATTTTCCAGCATCAGACTACAATTTGGAGCAAATTTTTACGACAACAAATGACTAATGTGGTAGCAGATGCAGAGAATCAAACAAAGGAGCAATTCGAATCAAGAGAGAGTCGCAAACTCGCAATTCTCTTAAACTCTAATAAAATGTGTAATAATTAATCTAACATAATAAGAAGTTAGTTATAGAGTTAACAGAACTGTTTAGGAGTTTTGACTGCCGATGCAATAAGTGGTTTCTTAAGTATTTTCAGTATTCTGTATATATTGAAACATCTTCATGAATGTATTATAGAGTGAAATATAATGCATCCTATATTATATGATATAGTATCATTGTTCAGGGTCCATTGCAAATTTGCAGTGGTGTATAGAAGCTTTTAATATTCATTGTTAGACATAAGCTTTTTTAAAATATATATATATATATATTATGTTAATTATTTCATTATATGGGAAAATTTACATTAATATATTAAAAATGAACACAAGATCGTAATTAAGTATTAAGCTTCTTAATATATATGTGCCTCTGTATTACCAATTTCTATTAAAATTTAAAATATTTGAGTAAATTACATTTTATTTAAAATTTCAAATCACAGTTACATTTTAAGGGAGAGTAACAGATATGATAGATTAAAAAGTAAGAGGCAGGAGATATGTGATTTATTTCCGTTAAAATTTCGATAAATGAATGTTCGACAAGTTAAAATTTTTATAAATAAATGTTCGACAAATTAATAACTTTATTTAAATAATAAAATCTTTTAGTCTCAACTTAGGGCTATGTACTAAATTAATAATCTCATTAAATTTATAAGATAATATTTTTTAAAAAAAATCCTTTAGGTCGCAATAAATATATAAATTAATAATTGATTAAATACATAAAAAATATAACATATAAAAATTCATAATACATATAGGCCTTGTTTGATACGCGGGATTGGATTGACTATTTCATGGGATTTGATTGGATTAATATGGGACTGGGATTAGATGAGATTGGACTGGATTGGATTGGATTAAATTAATACTATATTGTGTTTGGAGAAACATAGAACTGGATTGAATTAATTCCATATTTTGTTTGGTGAAACATAGGATTAGACTAAATATAATAAAAAAATTAATTTGATAATTTGAAATTGGATACTAACTTTTTTTTTACACATTAAATAGCTATAATTCAATTAAATAGTTAAAAAATAAAAACATTTAAAAACACAAATATCTGATCCAATCTCAATCCTCTCTCCACAGTTCTTTCTCCTTTCTCACCAACGCATCTCTCTTCCACATCCTTTCTCACTCATTCAACTCATCACCGC
This sequence comes from Dipteronia sinensis, assembly GCA_033220585.1. Classification (NCBI taxonomy): domain Eukaryota; kingdom Viridiplantae; phylum Streptophyta; class Magnoliopsida; order Sapindales; family Sapindaceae; genus Dipteronia; species Dipteronia sinensis. Next base: position 2,876,637 of record CM065638.1, on the reverse strand, counting down.
CTCTCTCTTCCATTTACAAAAATCAAAACTGATTAAAAATCAAAAACTGAAACCAAAATCAGTTTTGATTTTTCTCTCTTCCATATACATGGCCATTGATATGGTTCTTTTATTTAGGGTCATGGTTGGCTTTGATCTGGGCGGCGGATATGGGATTTCTGGGTTCGGGTTCGTTGGGCGGCAAAGATGGGGTTTTCAGGGTTCTCTTCGCGGCGGTGATGGTGATGGGTGGTCGTGGCAGCAGCGGCGATGGTCTTTCGATCTGTGCTTGGTTTCGATCTGAGTATGTTTGTTGAATGATGTTTGGAGATGATGATGGAAGAAAAAAAAATCTGGGTTTAGTGGTGGTGTATATGAGATTCAGATGATGATAATCATTAAAAAAAACTAAAAGAAAAAATTTAAAAAAAAATAGTCCTACATAACGCAGGACTAAATAAACCCACCAAATAGCAGGGTTTATTAATCCTGCGTTTTGTGGGACTAGTTCACAAAAAAATGGGCCCCATAGGATTGTTTTGTCCAGTCCAGTTAGCTTCCAAACATGGGATTGGATTGAAATTAATTCAATCTCAGTCCAATCCCATGCACCAAACAGACCCATAAACTTTTAACTTAATAACTTCCTTTAAAAAAAACATAATAACTTCTATTTCCTTAATTCAAATATTTCTTAAAATATACATTTAAAATCGTTTGCCTTTTCTTTGAACTGAAACTGAATCCAATCTAATTCTTAATTTTTTACAAATAATATATCATATTTGGTGTGTGTGTGTGTGTATATATATATATATATATATATATATATATATATCATTTTGTAGCAAGATAATTATTTAATGTTACTACTACTTAAAATGCCTTTTTCGGAGAAACACTTGGTAAAACACTAATGCTATCTAGATTATGATCATTGGTAGGCATATTCATTACCCTTTGAATAATTTTTTTATCAGTAGATGATTTCATCACTATATCATTTTCACTAGGATAATTCAAAAGATGATCAACGTCCATCATATTTCTATAATGTAAAGCATAAATGGTTTCACGTAATCCATTGATGCATTCATCTTCATCAACTTGTAGTTCAGAAGCTATATCTTGGTCTGAACAGATCTTGCAATGTCGAAAACAATATGTAATGGTTGTCGTCTTCACTTCAATGTTCCAAGCGCATTAATAAATTTCATAGCATTCAATATGTTAATTTTTTCCAGATTTGTTACTCCTACCTCGAAGCCCTCCAAGATGTTAGAGTAGAAACGACGTCGATAAGGAATTTTAGTGTTCGAATAATCTCAACATCACATGGTTGAATCTTTGGTGTTGTATTTAGGAGGCAAGAAAAATAGTTCAACATTTGTCAAACCTTCGATAACCTTTATTATATAAGTACTTATTAACTTCTATATAGATATGTATCTTGATCGAAAATATGTATAATACATATACAAGTAAATTATAAAACTTAACAAAAAAGCAATAAACACATAAAACTTTTTTTAAATAAATAAATATTCATTTATCGATAAATTAATAAATTATTAATTTATCGATAAATAAATAACCCCTCTAAAATAATAATTTTTCTTAGTCCTAACAATATTATTTTATAGGGTTTTACTCTATATATACATACACACAGTGGAATGCTTACTGTTGAGATTTGAAGAGGTTAGTATTGACCGTTGGATCAAAATCTCTATTTTCTTTTGTTTTTAATTTATGTGAATATTTATATATTAATTATTTATTTGGAGTATTAATGAGTAAGAGCATCCATATTTGTTGCAAAATGAGACCCACTTTGGTGGATCCATTTTCTTTTGGGTCTTATGGCCTCCCCAATGGTCTAAAAAGAGACCCAAAAAATAAGCTCCAAATGTGGGCCCCACCACACTAGACCCAAATTGGGTTCTAAATTTGGAACTCCATTTGGGTCTTGGCCAATGATTGGAGGTGGATTCACAATACCTTATAATCATTGGGTTGGGTTTTATATATATAATTTAAATTAAAATATATAATTATTAATTTCAATTAATAATTATATATATAATGAAAAAATATAAATAAATTTAATATATATTTCAATTATTTTAATTTAAATATATAATTATTAATTTCAATAATTATATATATAATGAAAAAATATAAATAAATTTAATATATATATTTAAATTCCAAAAAGAGAATCAGAACCGAAACAGTCCCGGTACCGGTTCCGGTCTGGTTCCAAAACCAAAACCGAAAAAACCAATTCCGGTTCCGATTTTTCTCCGACGGTTCCGGTTTGGTTCGAATAAATTGTTTTATTTTAAATTAATTATAATTTATTAAATAAGTATTGATAAAATATATTATATAATTTATTTATTAATATATATATATATATATAATCTTAAAGAAAAGTAATGATTGTTTGGAAAAAAGTAAAAAAAATGGATCTAATTTCTGTTTTTCAATGTAGACCCATTGTAGGGAAAAGAGACTCAAACAAATAAGACCCAAATTTTAAAAAGAAGATCTAAATTTGATGATGTGGTATAAATGGATTTTGTATTTAGGTCTCCTACCATTATGGATGCTCTAAGGACCTCTTATTCTGAGCAGCTATTAAATGCGTCTCTGAGTTACCTATTTATCCCAGTACTGTCAACATCTAATTCCCAAATTAGCCTTCCTTTATTGACATTACTGTCCTCAGCCCTCTATTTTATTGTTTATTGTTGATGTTCAATTTAAATTTAGTCAATGATGCTGATAATAAATTTTTGGTTACATGTACCGATGTACGAATCTTAAGTGAATAAGAGATTACTGATCTTCTTTGTTTTTTACATTGCATACAGTACCATAACTAATTTTCTTTTTAATTGGGATTTATTTTAAATTATTTGGGAAAATGATTTGTTTCTTTTTATATATATATAAAAAAAAGTTAAGCTAAAAAAACATAAATTTAAAACTTAAAATTTTGACTTCCACATCTCAATCACCTATATGTTTTTAATAAAAGTTATAAAAACATTCAAATCTTAATCATTGGATTAAGAGCACATGAGCGGTTGAGATGTTGAAGGTAAAATTAAGTTACAATTTTAAGTTGATTTAGCTTGATTCATATATTTTATTATACATGTGTACCTGCAGGAATAAAATATATGAACTCCGCAAATAGTGTTCGGAGCAAATTACACACAACCTACTTTAGGTTTGGGTTGGGATACATGTTATTACATGTGTTCTGTCTACTATATAAATATATATTGCATGTAATAAATTCATATACAGTACAACACAATAAAAGGAAATTTGAACACATAAAACTTACCATTTATAAAGATGTAAAGATTAAAATAATCTGAAAGTTGTGATACTCACCAATTCCTTAAGACAATTTTGCTCCCTACAAGAATGATGCTTAAGGTTATGAACAATTGTCTCCTATGATGGAACAGATTTCGTTTTTCAAGTAGCAGTTCTTCAAACTTAAAGAACTGTCGGACTTAAATCGGTGTTTTATACCCGAAACTTTTGGCGCTATTTATTTTTATACAGAGAGAACAAGAATGTAGAAAAAAATTGATTTTTAATAGTTAGAGGACATCCATATTTATAAATATATGCATACTCATTCAAAATGACACATATCCTTACGAATGGACATATCCTTAAAGAAAGACATATCTTTTAATAATTGATACAATTATTATTATAAAAAGTAACAAGAATACAACAATTTCCAATAATACAAATAATCAACTTTTGTAAAAATTGACATTGAATTCCGCCGGTTTTAACGTTTGGCCAAATTTGACTGATAAGAAGTCCATTTTACTCTTGTCGAAGTTAGCGAAAATACTAAAATACCATCAGTATAAATATTGAAAAATAATAATTTATTAAGGTTTTTTTTTCTACAAAAGAAGGAAATATGAACAGGGAGGAGAGGCGATGCTGACCCTCCGTAATTGCACTGAATGTGCTGGCCCTCTCCATTGATTTCAGAGGAGGACGCATCAGACTTCGCCTTCACAAAAGTCAACTGTGGATGGGAGCGGCGAACCCTCCTTCACATAAGTGAAAATAAATGGACATAAACAATTAATATTGATTTGGGTTTTGTGTGGAGACAAAAAATTAATTTTTAATGTTATTTTATTAGACGACGATATAACATTTCTAATACAGTAGAACCCCTCTAAATTAATATTTTTGAGAACTATCATTGAGTATTAGTTTAAAGAGGTTATTAATTTGAAGGTGTTTACATTGTAAAGTATTATTTTGTCTTAGAAAATATATGGAAGTCGGTTTTCTTGTTTAGAGAAAATTCATTTTCGAGATTCCTTATTTAGTCGGTTTTCTTCTTCAGAGAATTTTTTTTTTTCAGGATTCCTAACTCGCTCCAAATGGGCGCTCGCAAGTGTACGAGGCCGGAATGTAGTACAATAATAATTAAAGTTCATTCCCTCGAAGATTGAGGAGTTGATTACCGAAATTGATTGATTCAATTACTATTTGAACAATGATTAAAGAGAGATATTGTCTTGAAACTACAATTACTCTAAATTAAGCTATCAAGCAACTACAAAATAAAAGATGAACTTGAAAGTAATAATGAATGTAAATATATGATGAGAAATGCTAAGACAAAGAATACACCTCACCCTCTAACTAATTAAGTTCTAGACTCACTCAACTACTCAATTAGTGTACTTGTGTATTGTAGACCAGTGTACCCAACAATAACATCTATTCTCCCACGAGTAATAGAAATAACACTCGAGCACACCCAAAGCCTATCTCTCGATGACCCTAGAATACATGCATGAATTCATTAGGAGCTTTGGCACACATACAAGAATCCTATACTCTAGCCTCGTGTATCTCTACCTTACTAGACATATATAGTGGACATTTCATCAAACATGTAGTGTGCGTCACCCCTCGGTCCATAACACACCACCAAAAAATCATTCACAAGGTGATCAATCTAGTGAAAGTATGAAGTATTCAAAAACATCCATACATAACACAAGCATAAATGAATAAAGGAATAGTATTTATAGATAAAATCAAGGGTTTGGTCTCATCAAGTCTTAGCAAGAGAAGATTTAGTTCATATTACAAACTAGAGCCATCCACAACATATATGAAAATAAATACATGGCTCTACAACAAAAAGTAAAAGAAAAAGGGTTTAGAGAAAACTAGACTGGAAAGTCTCCTCCTTTTCTTGGTTCTTCTTCTCCTTCTTGTTGACTTCAACTCCCCTTTGCCCAAAAATATGAAGAAAAGATGGATTTTGTTTATGGATTTGGTGAAGGCTTTGGATTGTTGGGAAATGTGGTGTCTTGGTAGTTTTCTTGGGAGATGTGTGGGTTGTGTTTTAAGAAGATGAAAGGGTGAAGGTTGAGAGAATTTTTGGGTAGAGAGTTGCCTTAGGTCTGAAAATAGAAAGGGAATATATAGAAGAGTGAATTAGGGTAGGGGTAAAAAGGTCATTTTTCTAATTTTATACTTTTTCTAGGTAAAGGGGTGACCTTGGGGCAACCTGGGTGAGGTCACCCTGAGGTCGCTTTGCTCTCTATCTAAAAGGAGGAGTCTTTAGGGCAACTTTGGCTGAAATGACCTTGAGGTCGCTTTTTTAAGTTGAGAGGATAGCGACCTTGGGGTGACCTCCAGGTCACCTTAAGGTTGCTATTGCGTCTGGTGGGAAACTTCTTGAGCCGAGAGGATAGCGACCTTGGGGTGACCTCCAGGTCATCTTGAGGTCGCTATTGCGTCGGTTTTGGTTACTTGAGTTTTTTCTGCTCCACTTCAACTCCATTCAACACCATTAAGCTCAAAACCCAATTTTGACATGCACAACTTGATTTAAAGGTTAAAAACATGGTTTTACCCGAGAGACACCCACAATTTGATAAGAATTTGGGGCTACATTTACATGTAGAAATGGAGCAGTCAATTCCTTATTTAGGAAAGATTTATTAAAAAAAATTCTAATTCCTTTTGGGAATGTGATTACTTAGAGACCAATGATACTCACCATATAAATAGTGAAGCTTATTCTTTTGTTGTATATAACAAGAAAGATCTCAAGATATACCTAAAAATTGTATTTCTAACAGCTCTTAAAAATTCTCAATTTTCTATCTTCTTTGTTATAATAAGAGTACGATTCAAAAGATGAAAGATGAAGTCAAAAATATCAAACATGATGACTTTGTGTAAACTAGCATCTTGAAGTAATTTTCTAGTTCTTGATTATTATGTAATATATATTTATACTTTTATGGAATTATTAATTTATACGACTGTCAGAACCGAAATTTTACACTAGGTTTCAAAAAGAAATTACAGTATTAATTATCATTATAGAGGGGTTTATTAATTTTTTACACTGGCCTGAGTCGGAACCAATATTTTTTATTAATTTAGAGAGTATATTAATTTATATGAGATTAATTTATAGGGGTTCTACTGTAGTTAATAAGAAGGGAGGTCAATCTCAATTTCTATAAAATTTGTTTAGCTGTGTACAGCCCAAACCACAAGTAGACAAGTAGGTTGTGTGTAATTTGTTTTTATATTTAATATACAAGTTTGAACCTACTGAAACTTTAATTTAAAGTCTCTAAGAGGGAAAAAGACCCTTCATTTTTTTTAATATAAATATTATCACATATTTGTAGGGACATTTAATCCAAAACTTATATAAATATAAACAATAGAACAATACTTAGGTACTGATTAAAAGATTAATACTCAGGTAATAATCAGTCAGTACCTAAAATACTAACTCAACCAATGAGAGTGCAGCATGTGATTTTTTTTCCTTTACTTTTTACATTGATCTTATAAATTAGGTCTATAATTACACTCTCATTGATGAAGTCAGTATTTTATCGGTACCTAAATATTGTTCTTCTAGAAAACTGTCTCTGCAATCTTTTTTTTGGGATATTATTCATTTAGTCCCTATATTTTTTTGAAATATCTATTTTTTACTTCACTTATCCATTTTTTTACTGGATTGGACCCTATGTTTTTCAAAACCACTCAATTTGGTCCTTCTATTAGTCAACTGTTACTCAACTTTAACGGCTTTAAGGGTATTTTTGTCTTTAAACAAAGACATGCCACATCTCAACACAAAAATCAATGGAAAAAATTAAATATTTATGTAATACTAATAAAATTAATATTATAAACACAAATTAAAAAATTATATATATAACAAAAATTTAAAAAGAAAAACAGATCTCCACCATCCACCTCTGAGATGAATGGTGGAGATCAAAATTTTAAAACTATATAATTTTTTGAAATGCTTTAAAATTAATTAACATTTAATAAAAAAAAACATTCATTAAAAAAAACCACGAAAAAAAATAAAAAATCATCATCATCATCATCAACCTTCAACCTTCAACCTTCAACCTTCAATCATCATCAACCTTCAATAAAATAAAATTGATACTCTCCATTCCAATATTTTTTTCTTTCATTTTCTTAGATCCCAAACACATTTCGTAACAAACAAATCTTCCAAAGAACCAAATTGAAATCTTCATGGGAACCAAATCTTCCTTAACAAACAAAATCTTCCCACACAAACGATCATCAATTAAATCAAATTGATGGTTGGACTAATTTCTTCAATTAAATTCTAAAAAAAAAGGATCTAGATTTTTGTTTGAATCTGGAAATGAACACACCACCACACAAATCATCCAAACACCCTCTCCAAACCCATTCATCTCTTCACCAACATCATCATCAACACACATCCATGGAGATCAATAAACAAAAAATTAAAAATATATATATTATTGATCTGGTGAACCAAATCAAGCCCAGACAGAAACCCATAACCATCACCGACCAAAACCCATAACCATCGACCCAAAAACGAACCATCACCCCAAAACCACCATCGAATCGAATCGAATCAAATCCCAGAACCATCACGGACCAAAACCCAGAACCATCACCGATCACGATCGAACCCAGATCGAAAACCAAAAGAAAATCAATACAAACCATTGTAGCCCACAAACACGCCACCGCCACCATCAACCACCCCGAACCCGAGAAAGAAGAAGATGATGATGATGAGATAGAACGAAAAAGAAGAGATTGACACTCGATTTTGGGTGGTTTGGGTTTGGTTTTGGTTTGAACTGGTTCAGATTCAATCTGGGATTAATTTCGTAGAGGGGTTTGGGTGGTTTTAGTTTTTGGGTGTTTGGAGAGGGTGGCTTGATTGATGGGTTTGGATGTTTGGGTGATTTGTGTGGTGGTGTGCTGATGATAATAATGGTGAAGAGATGAATGGGTTTGGAGAGGGTGTTTGGTTGTTTGTCTGGTGGTGTGTTGGTGAAGAGATGAATTTAGGGTTTCATTTCCAAATTAAAAAAAATCCAAATCTTTTTTTTTAATTTTTGTGTTGTTTTGTTTTTATATTTATTTCTTTTTTTAACATGGGAAAATTTTAATTTATGTAAATATTTATTATTTAATATTTTAATATTTATCATTTTATTATAAGTTAGGTTAAATTGTAAAAGTTGACAATATTAGAGGGTGAAATGGTCATTTGATTAAATTTAAGAGTAAAATGGTCAATTTAGTTTTTCTGCTAGGGTTGACCGTTAAAAATATGGTCAAAGAGACCAAATTGAGTGGTTTTGGAAAACAAAAGGCTCAATCCAATAAAAAATGGATTAGTGAGTAAAAAATAGACATTTCAAAAAAAAAACATAGACACTAAATGAATAATATCCCCTTTTTTATTTTTTTTTGTCAACAAAAATAATATGGACCGCCGACCGCGTACAATTTGACACCAAGTATTTTTTAGCTATAAGCCTATAATGTCACATGTCAAAACCCAAACAATTACATAAAGCCACCTGGAATCTCCCTGCCTTCCTTAATCTCCTATAAAATGAACAAACTTCAAGCCGTCCTACATTCGACTTCTCAAACTTACGTACTGCATGCAATAAAAAAAAAATAAAAAATAAAAAAGAGAAGATGGAGAATTCTTATTCCGTAAACGGACTCCAAACTTATAAAAGAAGACATTCGTCGGAGGATGAAGATAGAATCATTGTGCAGGCTCTAACGGCCGTCGTGAATGGTACGATTCCGGCTACTAATGACTGATCAAGAGTACACGACGATCATAGCCCTGCCAAGCTGTTGCCGAACTCTGTCAAGTGTGCAACAGCAGCTACTGCAATGGCTGCCAACTTTTCGAGGAAAGAGAAAACGATGATGGCAGCGGCGGCGGAGAAAGGGCGGGGAAGAAATACATAGGAGTTAGGCAGAGGAGAAAGGGCAAGTGGGTTTCTGAGATTCATGAAACAAAGAATAAGCGCCGGAAGTGGCTCGGCACGTTCAATACGGCTGAAGATGCTGCTGCGGCTTACTATAAAGCCGCCATCAGGTTTCGGGGAGTCGAGACTAAGCTTAATTTTCCGGTCTCGAACTACAATGCGGAGGAAATATTAGGAACAACAAGCAATGGGGAAGGGAGAACAATGGAGATCATAGGAGAAAGCAGTAACGATCAAGAGAACGATACATTTTATTGATATATCGGGGGTGATGGTAATTCGAACATGAAATATTATCAGATTTTCAAACATAAAATATTATCGGATTCTTTTGAGCAGTTTTACCGCCTAAGGTGGGTGGTAATATATATATATATATATATGAGTTTTTTGATGTGTGCACCATGAACCATGCATGCCATGACGATTCAAGTCAGCGGGTCATGTGGCTGACCAAGAGTAGTTAGTTGTTTATTTAGATTATGCAAATAAGAAGAGGCTTAGTGCTCTGTTTCTAGTTATGCAGAAATTGCATGGATCATGCACCTGTATTTCTGCCCATTATTTCTTACTTCGTTGTTGTCTTTTTTTTGTTAGTTTGATTGCTCATTCATAGTTTTGGCTTATAAATAGTCAACCAAGAGGTCCAAGATTGTAATGGGTTTCTTCATAACGAATATTATTGGTATTAATTCCCAACCTCTCATCTTTTCTTCTCATTCTCCTACTAAGTCTTGCTAAGTGTTAAAACATACACAACATTTTGGTATTAGAGCACCGTTCCATGGATACGAGTGGGAAATCTAATGCTGAATTCTGAAATGAGGTCAATAAGATTTTAGTTCGTCATGAGTCAGGAATCGACCTCGTCAACAACAATTACCAACAACTATTTGTAAGGGTAATAATGGAATAAAAATAACTTTTTTAGAGTGGTGCCGTTGACAATCTACTAAATATCTTTCTATACTCCATTTTGAAATTTTTAATTCAATAATGCTACTTTATCCAAACTTATGTGGCTGTATTATAATCCATTCATTTAGATTGCATTAGATTTGAATAATTTAAATAAATAGATTATAGCGATGTCATATCATTTTGGCATCAAATTTGAACACCGAATTTAGGAAAAGTAGCATTATTCTTTTTAATTATATGACGGTTTTATCCTGATTAAATTACTAACCGATACTTTCTTTAAAAAAAATTACTAACAGGTACAATGCAATTCTAAATACACTACATATATATTTTACTAGTTTTTTTATTGATCTTTTTTTATGTTTCACAAAACCTTAAACAATTTTTTCAACATCTATTTTTACAAATTTCTTTGCATATGCCCCCAAACCCACAGAGCACTCACTGCAGGTACAAAGTAGTTGACACTGGCTTACCTTGAAAGTTGAGAGAGCTTCCAACTTTATCTCTTTTCATGATTTCATCCCTTTCTCATTCTGTTTTCAATAGGACACCATCCTCATCTCTGTATCTTACTGTGGCCACCCTCATGGAGAATATTGTTGGGTTGCTTTCTAATGATTTTTTATTAAGGACTGGCTTCAATTGATGTAAGGATTAATCCGGTTGTCCAATTCAACTACTTCAGCAACAACCTAATTGTTCTGTATTAAGTAATTTTTAAATTTGTTTGTCTAGTTTTTTTGGCAATATGTTGGGTTTAAAATGATTAGAGAAGGCAAGAGATATACAATTTTTTTTTTTGGAAGTGTTGACTCTGAAATATATATATTTTTAAAAAAGGTGAAATAAAGAAAAAAATTAAAAAAAACTCTAATTTCAGTTCAATTAAAAAATATAATTCTGAAATTTAGGTTTTTATGATGAAATATTAAAAAGAAAAAAGGAGTATAAAAGGTATAAAAAAAAAGATAATTTTAGAAAAAATTAATTAATTTTATAAATTTTATAAATTTTAAGTTTTTAGAAAAAAGGTATTTAAAAAATGAGTATGAAAAGAAAAAAATTGGATTGCTGAAAGAAAATTTCTTTTAGTAAAGGGATATTAAGATCTTAGTCCCTCTAGTTAGCGTTAATCTGGGTTTGGTCCACTAGTTTTTGGAATTACTAACTTTAGTCCACTAGTTCTCTGACAATACCTATTCCAGTCCCTACCGTCCAATTCCGTTAGATTTCGGTTGACTTCCGTTAGGTCAACAAGGGCAAAAATTAGATTTTCGTTAACTTTAGTCCACTAGTTTTTAGAATTTACTAACTTTAATTCACTAGTTTTGGGAATTTACTAACTTTAGTCCACTGGTTCTTTGACTTTCGTTGACTTAACGGAAACCGTTATAGAAGGACTAAAGTTAATAATTTTAAAAACTAGTGGATCAAACCCAGATTAACGATAACTAGAGAGACTAAAATCATAATAACCCTGTAGTAAAACATATCGTAAACACAGTGGTCGGCGGTCATGCCTATGCTTGACATGGGCTCCATTTACACCTATGTAGGCATCTCTCTCTTTGATTCTTATATTACACACGTATAGTGCTTTGAAAACAGGGGACGTACCTGTTTGGGTGCTAGGGTGGACTCAAACCTACCATAAACCCCTTAAAAAAAATTAAAATGGTATAAAAAATTTAATTAAATAATTTTTTGTAAAGAAAAATTAATTTAAGAATTAATGTTATTTTCTTTTTAAAGTAGAGTAAATAATTCTTCTTTTCTTGATCTTCTTTTTATAATAACAATCATTTCTCAGTCACTTTTCAAATTTACTCAAATTTGACTCAATCTTTTTATCAACATCCAACAATTATTCTTCAAATTATATATGCTTGGGTGAATATTATAGCTTTAAATATTTATTTTGTTTTAAAATTTTAGGGTTGATATAATTTTTAGTTAATGAGATTTTAGGAGTAATCCAATTTTATATTTACAAAGTAATTACATTGTTATATGAATTTTATTAAAAAAAATTATAACATTATATTAGTACATTTCGAATGAATCAAACAAATATAATAATATAAGAACTATTGTATATTTAAATTTATTTATTCTTTCAGCAATGAAAATTATCAGAACATCATTTCGCATTAGATGAAAAATGAATTTTTAACAAATTTCATGCATGTCTACATTGAAAGAGAGATTATCAGTTGTCATTAATAAAATAAATCGTAGGACACAATTTAATTAGTGTTTGTATTTATATTTTTTATTTCTCTTATAATTTGTTTTGGCTTTTTAAAAATAAAATAAAATTCGATAATGTATTTATTTAGAATAGTGTATTTTACGGAACACCTAATTATGTCCTTCTAACCAAGTGATGTTAATGTTCATTAAAAAAAATTCTAACCTACAGTGGTTTTCAATCCCGGTTACGTCTCTGTTTGAAAACCACTTGCTTTATTTCTATTATCAAAAATGTAATTTGGACCTACCAACGTCTAATTTAATTTGATTATATATCTAGTTATCTACAAGTAGATAGTCTAATATTATAAAAAATAGTTACAAAGTTTTGTCAAAAAAAAAAGTTAAAAAGTAAATAAAATATATTTTATTTGCTAAGAGCAGGTGGAACGATAGTTTGACATCTGTCATTTTTCGGTTTTCAAAATTATATGTTTCTTCTATTAACTTAATTTACTAAATTGCCCTGATGAGTTGTAAAGTTGTAAATTACTACTTTCTCCTTCTTCTTCTTTGTTTTTTTATTTTTTACTCTATCTAGATCAAGTATGTTTTTGAAGCTTTTTAACAGTGTTAGGATTCGAGCCGCTTACTTGGAAATTATTTACCTAAACCTTAAACTCGTTCATCTATCAGTTAAGCTACGTCCCTAAGGACAAATTACTACTTTCTTCTTAAGTGGGTGTCTTGTTTCGTTTTCTCATATTAATACAGTAGATGTCGTATTAGCTAATACATAATAAGGATGTTGTATTAGTATATACAGCCTAATATAGTTTAATACAACATATCACCAAACACATGCTTATATAAAAATAATACAGTTCAATACAATACAATCTAATTTAATACGATCAAACACAATCTAATACAATACAACCTACCAAATGGGCCTTGAAAACTGACATTAGTATTTTATTACCCGAATAAAGAGATGACTTGGATTAGACCCACATCGATATGAATTTGGGCTGCTTTTCTCTTTCAAAAATAAAGCCAAAACCAGTATTAAGTGTGACCCAAGCCTAAATAATAAAAAAATAATTCAAACAACAAAACAAAACTCCACCGAATGCAATTTGGTGGACTCATAAAGAAGAAAAAATAGATCAGTGAGAAGAGTGTAGAAGAAGAAAGCAAGAGAAAGAGAGAAGAGGATAGAACTCATTTCGAAGTTTCAAGGTTAGTGTTCATGATCCTTTATGATTTCATTAATTTGCAGAATTTTTTCATGTTAATTTTGAGAAATCTCTCTATAGGAACTCTCAAATCTCCTTGCATGCATGTGGTCGAATTGATCTCATGTGTTGAGGGTTAGAGTTTGAGTGAGCAATTTTTAATGACTTTATGTCTGTTAAAAGTTAAATTGGATGATCTTGAGAAGTGAAATTTGTGATTGAAATATATTGATTGTTCAATAAAATAATATATATCTGCATTCGTCTGAGCCAGTGCTTGCAATATTTGGTTCTCTATATATGCTTTGATGGCGGCTATGGTTTTGGTGTTGAGAGAATTAAATCTAAATAAACAACATATTTCACCTATTTTATTATATTAAATTAAGACTTGAGAGAATTTGCAAAAATATTCATGATTGAAAAATAACCAACCAACCGATTATTGTTTTTTATATTTTCTTGTATATATACCCTACAAAGCTGAAATGAATAATACATAGAATTTGCAAGGAGGAAGTGGAGAGAAAGAATCATGGTGGGGACTCCAACTCCGACTCCGACGGACGTGGTCGCCGGAGGTGCCGGAGATCATGTGCAAGCTGCCGCGTCATTGACGCTTGCTTCGAGCAGTGGGAACAAGGACGGAGAAAGGGCGAGGTCGAGGTACAGAGGAGTTAGGGAGAGGAAGTTTGGCATGTGGGATGCTGAGATTCGGATACAGCGCAAAAGGACTCGGAAGTGGCTTGGCACATTCAATAAGGCTGAAGATGCAGCCAGGTATTACGATGAAAGCGCCATCGGGTTATATGGATATAATGCCAAGCTTAATTTTCCAGTTTCTAACTATGATGTGGAGCATATTTTACGATGTCAACAAATGAATACAGTGACCACCGCTACTACTGCATTGTCATCGCTTGCTCCATGCAGTGGGAACAAGGAAGAAACGGCGAGGAAGAGGTACAGAGGAGTTAGGGAGAGGAAGTGGGGCAAGTGGGTTGCTGAGATTCGGCTACAGGACAAAAGGACACGGAAGTGGCTTGGCACGTTCAATAATCCTGAAGATGCTGCCCGTTGTTATGACGAATCGGCCATTGTGAGGTATGGAGATAATGCCAAGCTTAATTTTCCAGCATCCAACTACAATGTGGAGCAAATTTTACGACAACATCAGCAAATGAGTAATTGGCAGCTGCAGAGAACCGAACAAAGGAGAGCAATACGTATCAAGAGAAAGAGGTACCAATAAGAGAAGGAAAATGTGAATCGGAGAAAAGCAGATGATGGACAGAGACGAGAGTCGCAATTCTCTCAAACTCTGATAAAATGTGTAAAAAATCAAACATAATTAGAAAAAGTGCTGTAGAATTAACATAGCTGTTTAGGAGTTTTGACTGCTGGTTGGTGTAATAAGTGGTTTCTTAAGTGTTTTTTTTTTCCTCGGTATTATGTATTTATTGAAACATCTTCAATGTATTATATAGTGCAATGCATCATATAGAGAACACATCTTATTAGTCAATATGATATAACAAGGTGCATTGCAATGTTTGCAATGGTGTATAGAAGCTCTTAATATTCATTGTTAGACATTTTCACTTAATCAAAGTCCCAACTCCCACATACTTTTGTAGTGAGTGTGAGTTGTTTTTCGAGTCGTGTTTGTAACGGTTGATCTCATCAAAGGACCTCTGACCGTCAGACTAGAAAATAGAAATGAAAAAAATTCATTGTTGGAATCAAGTGTATGGAGCAGACAAAAAGGTACGGGCAAGATTATGCATCTTCCATGTTCTCATTTAAAACAACACTATATTCATTTCTCCATCTTTTGTTCCATCATCAATCTTTGGCATTTTGTTTCTTTCAGTTTATTACACATACTTTGAAACATCCCATTTTCATCGGGTGGGATTTCAGTTTTAATCTTATATATTGTTTGAGAAGAACTTACATGTGTAAATGAGGGAGACTAATCATTTACAGCTAACTGAACATCATCGTCTCCAAGTAGACAGAAACTCATCTGCTAAGAACCACTGCTAAGAACCTTCCGTATCTCTGATACTACTCGACTAGCTAGTTCCGGTCCAAACAGCCTCGGGAAGCTTGATTCAAGATCAATCTCAATGCTCTTGATCCTAACCAAACTATCCCTCTTTTTCAAATACGCCTTTTCTGTTTCCCCGACCTCTCTTCCTCCACAAGTACACTGATTCAACCAGATCCCCAGCACATCCTTGAAAACAGGAATCAGATGACTTCTTACAATCTCCTCCATACGTGCTGAGTCACCCGTCTCAGTTTCCACACTGAACATAATCACTGTGGGAGAGAAAACAGAACGTACGTATAGGGAAGGAGATAAGTAGGGCTTAACCTCCGGGAGTTTCTCAAGTTTTTGCCTGTATGTGTCCAACTGTGTGCTTTCGTAAAAAGTATGAAGGTAGTCTGGATAGAGGACAGGGTCTTTTCGAGGAGGCAAATCAAGGATGATGATTACAGATGTAGGACTAGGCTGTATAAGCTCAGTTAAGAAATTTGGTGCATCTGTAGAAGAGTTCATATTGACTAAAAGGCTTGTTATGTTCAAATCTCCTCCTGTTGGTAGCTTAGAGTGTATCCAACTTTCCAATATGTAATCTATCTGCATGAGCAAATTATTTTAGAAAAATAATAGCCTTCGTTGTAGAAACAATAACTCCAACTTCCAGGAGTTCAAGTTCTCTCTACATAATAATCAAACAATTTTTCCGAAGATGCTGTTTATTTGTAAAGAATACACTCTGATTCTAATCAAAACCGAAAGCAACATGAAAAGACACAACTGTAGAGTGTAGAGAGGAATAAATATTGCAGGCTTGCAGAATACATGAAATGGATTATAATTACTACAATTAACATAAGTCCAATGCATAGGCCGTAGCATTTTTTATGCACCATTTGACACGAGAGAAAGACAAATTATAACAGGGGAGACGGTAGGAATTTTTTGTACTCCACCACTTCAATTTCTACACACAATTAATGCAACTAGCATTATTGATACGAAAATGCTGGAGAATCATTGTAATTCACTATAGGCCCAACATCAAGTTACCATAGCTAGTGAAATCACAGCATTACAGTTGCAAAGTTATCAAAGGTTTAATGTTTTCCTCTAAATCCTGCAAGCTGAACTAAACCACAATACTCATCTTATCAGTTATAATGTTAAGCGATGGACCCTGTTCGATTAGCTCTGAAATCAAATCATCCTGGAAATCAAGTAGTCCACAACATATAAATAAATTTTTACCTACAGATTATGATAAAATTCACCTTAAATCAAGCGGGTATCGGTTCTTTTATATGGTAATAGACAATTCAAAGTAAAATTGTAAACTCATTCTCTCTATATTTGTCTTCCATAGCAGGCTCTACAAGTTATATAACAATCAATATTACAATATTCAACAATACTGATTCCTGAACAATCTAATTAGACGAGTAAAATGTAATTTGCTACTACGATACAATCGAATTCAACAATTCAATAACTTGAAATGTGACCCAAAACAATCAAACAATTTAAATATCAGAAATCATAATTAATTAAATAATTAAAACAAAGAGAGAATTACCGGAGAAGAGTCTTGGCCGCGTCTGATTTGAAGAGAGGCTTGAGAGTTGCCAGTGGTGTTCTCGTAATATTGGACATCAAGTGGAAGAGTGCAAGGGTGTAGCTGCGATTCAAGGCGATTATCCACCGTCGATATGAGATCCACCATCAGATCCCTCACTGGAGCCGGCACGTACGGGAATTCCATCAGCTTTCTTCGGCCTTCTTCCATGGAAGATGATGGTGGTGGTGGTGTGGCCGTGCAAGTGATCCGATTCCGAGATGGAGATGACAATCTACGAGTGGAAGCAAGCGACGGAGAAGAGAGAGTAGCGAATTGCGAGTGTAAGAAGCAGTGGCACGAGTTAACAGCCATACGTTCTAAACAGGATTTTGCTGTTCTTACAAGTGATTAATATAATAATTAATAAGGAGGCTTTGTTTTCTTTTGACGTAATTACATATAACTACCTTATGTATGCTTATTTACAATCAGAGGTAGATTTTCTGAAATCTGAAATTAACTTACCCAATTTTCTTTATAAATTGGGTGACTCATTGATTAGGTGTCACCAAACAATTAAAGACCTCACTCTACACATGAAATCCTATACATAGTCGCCTTTTTGTGTTGGCTCTCCCTAGATAATCATGAGATGTTACCGATGGCCTATTACCCGATGGTTGGAGTCTTCAAGTGAAAGTTTCCACCACTAAGGATTCAAGCTTTAGTAGTTGTAAATATTTATCCTACCTTTGACCATAAAATTCAAAGTGTGAGAAGTTCTCTCCTAAAAGTGGGAGTAGCCATCTCTCCAGATGTGAGAAGTCAAAGCCGGTCCTGACTTATTTGACACACAGGGCAAAAATGTAAAAAATAGGTCTCCATGTGCAGCTGATGGCAGTGCAATGTAGCCACTTGTTCCAGTAATCGGAAAAAATCGGCCAATTAATCGTCAGAAAAACAGTCGTTTTTGGTTGCCGTTAGCAGGTTAAGGCCGACATGTCCGACGTCGATAGCTGGTCCAGAAGATTGGATATGAGAAGAAGGAAGTGGATCTGGTCTTACTGGAACTCATCATCGAAACCCAGAGCAAAAATGAATGAAGAAGATGAGAGAAAGATGGAGAACATGTGTGTATTTGTGCGTTTCAAAACCAGATCCGATAAATAAGATGAAGAGAGAGAGAGAGAGAAACAAAATAAAGATAAACGAATAAGATGAAGAGAGATGGAAAGAGAGTGTGTTTCGGTATTTGTGAGATGAAAACTTGAAATGTGGAATTGTGGGACGTAGAAAAAGAGTAGTGGCGAAAATAATAAGATTAATGATAAAAATAAAAATAAAATGAAAAATGAAAATAAAATGTCATATGTGACCATGTAGGGTTCAAACTAATGATAGTGTAGAGATGTTTAGGTTTTTAAACCTAACAAATATTTGGGTCCTTTTCTCTAGACCCAATAATTTTATTCAACACTAAACACATAAAAAACCTAAAAAAATACACTTTTTTAAACAAATTTTTCTTGGGTTTTGAGCAGGCACCCCTGGCGACCTGCCTTAGGGACGGCTCTGGTGAGAGTTGTAATTCATATGTAACATCTCCCCGATAGTGGAAGGAGTATACCGGATGCTGTTTATAGGGTCTAATCTCATCAAATCCTGTAGTAGACTAGTAGTTGTAATTATAAAAAAAAATTGAGATGTTGAAAAGCAATTCAGGTCAATTGAAATCATCACCAGCAACATGTAAAAGTACTAAAATAAAGACAAGAAAGGTATGGAAAAAACTCATTCACGACTTATTTTTATATTGCTCAAAAGCTCCTATCATTATTTTAGAAATCAAGTATTCATACACAGTAAAAAGCCCAATTCTAAATTGAGCATTGGAGGAAGAGCCGAATTATTTTGGAAAATGCTTCGCTGTCAGAATCCAGAATGGAGCCCAAGCTCCTCAAGCAAGTTGATTTTTTTTGCATCAACTTCTTCTAAAAAAACAAATCAAATGATTAGATAGTAAATTTATCGGCGAGGGAACATGATTCGATTCCACAACTTCAATTATATGGTATAACTATGGTATAAATATGAGGGTATACTGATTCATAATCTAAAAAAATCATGCAAACCAAAATATATATAGATAAAAACATGTTTCCAAATCATATTTAAAATTTTATTCCGGCAAATCCAACACAAGTATGTGTTCTTTTCTTCATCATCCATACTAAGGAGGGCATGCCTGCGTTGCCTTAAATCTCTGCTTCACCTTCATTACCAAATTCTGAAATCTAAAATAAAAAAACCAAACAAACAAACAAACCTTACTGTGTGGCCTGTGCTGCATAGAGAAATTTATCTCCTTAGTCTACAAACTGTGTTCACTACTACACTTAAAATTTTCATCTAAAACGAAATTAATCAACCACTGTATTTGGTTGCTGATCATCATTGCTTGATGAGACGAGATCAATCAGTTGCAGACTTTGCTGCTCTTCATCAACGGCATACGAAACTCCACCGACTTGATCATCTCGTGGGTGCCTCCATACCCAACACCATCTTCACGGCCACGCTTCTTCATCTTCTTCTCCTGCATCTTCTCTTCATCTCTCAACCAAACTCCAAACAGCTTCAAGTTTCTACCTTCATTTTCTTTGTTAATGATCTCCTGATCATCATTATCATCATCATCATCATCATCAAGGGCGGACCCGCAGCTTCCTTGCCGCATGATGTGATCAATCTGGTCGGGACCTAGCTTCACGTACTCCGATAAGTACGCAACCAGTTCCTCGCATTGCTTCTTCGCTTGCGCAAGTTCAGTGCTCAGCATCTCGTTGTCCTTCTTCAGCTTCGCGTTCTCGTCTGTCAGATCAGCAACCTTCGTTGTCTCTTCCACCGATCCTGGGCTCTTCGAGTCCGGTGATGATGTGGACATGGACCCCATGTCCTCACCCGAATTCGATGTCGAGTTGGCAGCCTTGCCTCCGCCACCACCGGCTGCCGCCTTCGCCTGTGCACCTGAAGCCGACACCGTTTTCCGGCGGTGGATTTCTGTCAGTAGCTCCCTGTGTCCTTTACGGAAATTCTCGTTCAAAAATTCCCATTTGTCCGCCACAATTTTTCTAAATCCCTACAAAAATACACCATTTTAGCCATTAATTAATAATCAAAATATAAATTATTTATTCATTGTCGCCGTGGGTATATATATACTATATAAAAAAAAAAACCTGAGATCTTTGTTTCATATAAAGTTATACATATAAGATGTTACAAAATGATAATTCTATTTTTTTTTTCAGGACTATTTTAACTAGAGAATTATTATAATTGCAGGAATAATATATGCATAAATTGATAATTAAATATTACTCAATACAAAATAATTGTATAAAACAAAGTCAAAGTAACAATCAATAAATCAAATATGTCACGACAATCTCTTTTTCAATCAATGGGGTGTACCAATTACTTTTGAAAGCTTTGAACAAATCAATAATTGTTTTATTAGAAGTTTGAATTGAATTTTTCATAAGTTCACCATCATCATTCACTTTTAAACAATTCTCCAATATTCTTCTCATTATATTATTTTGTTATCACATGAAAATAAAAGAAATTACAACACAAGAAATTTATTCAATCAATCTAATATAATCAATTGTCATATATGTATAACATAAGAGCTAAAATTAAAAAGTCACAAAAAAGGAAAATCAAAATTAAATTATAAGATTAAATGTATTTCAGTGATGAAAAAAGTTACTGATTTTATTATTTTTATAATTATTATTATGATTTATAAATTGAAGTTGTTTGCTTGTGGATATCATTACAATTTTATAATAAATTATTTTGACTAGTCAAAGACCATTATGCCCCTCACCAACAATATGACAATCAAAATTAAACCAGTAAAAAAAACAAAAACATAAAAAGTTGGACAGAGTCACAGATTTACAGACTTATGTTGTAAAAGGGAACCAAATCAAACTGCATGACTCACGATGAAAAAGACATACAAACAATAAAACCAATCAAAATTACACAAATACCCTTCACTGATACTAGATTTCAACGTGGAGATTTTGATTTTGATTCCATGAATGTTTCTAGATTCAACTGATCAATAATTGAACAACAACAACAACAAAAAATTAACAAATAAAAAAAAAAAATCAGCGATCAAATCAAGAAAAAAAAAACTCACATAGGTGTTGAGTTGGCGAACGAAGCTTGAGAAATTGTTGTGTTTGAAATAATTCGGCAGCATATCCTTAGCAAAATCAGCAGTTTTCCACACAACAAAGGTGGTGCCACTCTCATTCCACGAAATCACATCGTCGGTGATCGGATCATCCACCAACTGGTACGTTTTCATCAGAAACGGTGCCGGAACCGACCTCTTGCGCCATTTCTTCCCGATTTACCCCTCACCAACCACCAAAAACCACTACCCTTTTAAGAAAAAAAATCTATTTAAAAAAAACAGAGGATTCTCTAATTACAGGAATTACTGGATTTAACTAATTAAAGCTCTAGCTAATTAAAAGATTAAAAAAAAATTAGATGGAAGAAGCGCTAAAGAGCAAGAGAGCAGTCAAGAATTCCCAGCCCCAACAATAGAATCCAGAGAGAAAAAATTTAGAGTGAACAAGACTACTGGAGCAACGTTTGCTCCTATCTGCTAATTCCATGAGCAATCACAGAGAAAAATTTTGTGGGTTTGATTGGTTTATACAATTTGGCAAAGACCATAACTTCCCTGAAAAAATATGCAGTGATTTTCTCTGATAATTCTTGTATGGGACTCTTATAGAGGAGAGACACGGAGAGAAGAGAGAAAAGACAGAGACAGCTATCTGGGTTCTAGAAATCTTTAGAAAATTATAAATAAAAATTAAATTAAATAAATAAATACAAATTGAAGAGATACGAATATTCAATATTATGTAAAAGCAACAGTACTCTCCACTTCAAATAGTCGTCTTCTTCTTCTTCATTCAAGTTTTTCAAAGCTGAAGAGATAAGAAAGAGAAAAAATAAATAAATAAACAAACAAAAAAACAGAGACAAAACGACACGCTTTTTTCTATGAAGAGGAAGAAAAATTGAGATGGGATTTTTCTTGGTGGGGTTCTTGTAGAGTTGTAGGAAGGTTCTAATACGTTTCTATATATATTTATAAAAGGTGTTTTTATATGTGTGTGAATGGATATGTGAGGTGTCACTGCTTTTTTTTTTTTTTTTTTGGAAGATAAAAAAGAGAAAGAGAAAGAGAAAGAAAGAGAAGAAGAAGAAGAAAAAGCTTGTTGGAAATGGAAGGAAGGAGACTAAATGATTTTGGCTAATCTCTCTTTTTCTCACCTAACATTTCCCTATTTTTTGATTGCTTATTTTCTTCGCTATTTATAATTGTTTATTCATTTTTAATATTAATTTATTCTGTTTTTGTTTGTTTTTGGATTTTTTTCCATGTTTGGATGGTTTCATAGGATTTGACAAATACATACTATTAAAGAGGATAAGAAAATTATTTGGTCAAATTTTATATATGGCCCTTTGGTTATTGTAAATTCTAAATTTAGTAAACATCGGTAAACTTTCGTTTTTTGGCTGAAAAAATGGACAAAAATGCTATCAAACAGATCGACCCGATTTAATGTTTAAGAGAGAAAATTAGAAAATTGAATAGAGAATTATGTGTTTTTTTTTCTGTGTTTGGATGGTCATATGAATGTGATATGACAAATGCATAACATTAGAAAGGATAAGTAATTATTGGTCAAATTTTATAAATGGCTCTTTGATTATTGTAAATTCCAAATTTAGTAAACCCTAGTAAGCTTTCGTTTTTTGGCCAAGAATATTATTTCTAGATAAAAAATTCTCTTAAACACTTTGACCCAGTTTAATGTTTGAGAGAGAAAGATAGATGTAATAAGTTATATAAATACAAAGAAAATTACGTGTTTTTTCTATGTTGAGATGATCCAAATGCATACAATTACAAAAGACAAGTAATTTATTGGTCAAATTTTATAAATAGCACTTTGATTATTGTAAATTCTAAATAGTAAATCCCAATAAACTTTCGTTTTTCGGCTAAGAAAATTATTTATGGACAAAAATGTCATCAATCACTTCAACTTGGTTTAATGTTTGAGAGAAAAAAGTTAGACAAATACAGAGAAAATTACGTGTTTTTTTCTATATTCAAATGGTCCAAATACATAATATTACAAAAGATAAGTAATTTTTTGGTCAAATTTTATAAATAGCACAAATTCTAAATTTAGTAAATCTCAATAAACTTTCGTTTTTTGGCCAAGAAAATTATTTATAGACAAAACTAACATCAATCACTTCAACTTGGTTTAATGTTTGAGAGAGAAATATATGTATATATAGAGAGAGAGAGAGAGTTAGAAATTAAAAATCTCCATATTTATTTGTTTTTTCTTCTTTTTTATTAAAATAATAATTAATAAGAAATTAATTCATATTTTTTCAATTTTTTTATTTGGTCAAAAAGACCATATTATCCCCAATTAGTAGGAGTTAATAGTGGAAACTCAACGGCAAGGGATGTTCATACAATAATTTTTAAACGGCGGGTAAGTTTTGTGTCTACTCATTACCCCAAAAGTGCCATTTTCACATAATTATGACTAACATTGGGGGATTTCTGCAATTTACTTTTAATGTAAGCCTCTTGGTGTTATTTTTTTAAAGGAAAAAAAAAGAATAATTATGGCACAACTACATTTATTTATTTAAAACTATTTATTTATTTGATTTTTTAATACTTTTTTATTTAATTTTTTAATTATTTATTTACTTAATTTTTTTAAAACTATTTATTTATTTAATTTTTTAAAACTATTTATTTATTTGATTTTTTAAAACTATTTATTTATTTAATGAATCATATTTTTATTTAGTTTTTTTATTTTTATTAAAGTTTATAAAGTTTTTGATTAAAAGGTAAAAAGAAATAAAGTATAAAATAATATAACTAGGGGCATTTTAGGTATTTTAAAAGTCAATTTAAAGTCTTGGGGGTGTTAGTGTATAATAAAGAAAGTTTTCCATCTAAGTGTAACTTGCTCAAACCTCAAGGGGTTCATTGCAATTTGCCCAAAAGAAAATGAAAAAGATAGAAACTGGTTTTATATACTATTTTTTACCGGCAGTTATAAAAAAAAATACTTGAATGTCTGGATTATTGAAGAAGGAACATATATATATATATATATATATATATATATATTTGTTTTTAGGAAAAAAAATATTTCCTCTGCATGCCGTTTAACAAGAAAATCCGAGACCTCTTTTAGTCTTTTATATTTAGAAAATTGTATAGAATTTTTGATGAATTTTAAAGAGATTTTTATTAAAATCACAATATATCCAAAAACAATTTGACCCCTACATTAAATTTTATAACTAAGAGCATTTATAGAGTGAACGCCCATATATATTAGCTCAAACTCACAATTTATTCAATCTCTTTCAATTACCTCTATGGAGGGACATGCTGTTTTTTTTCCAATGACCAATATTTGTGGTATATTTTTCTTCGAAAGCGGCTCTTTCTAGACATTCAAGTTCAAATTCGAAAAGATCACTCAATCTTTGTATTAGAAGAGAATAATTAAGTACTATATTTGTATTTATTTTCAAATTTATATTAACACAATCCTAAAATAAATAAAAATTTGGTCGTAGTTGTGGTTATTGGTTAACCACACATTGCTCTCAACAAAGTTGGGGTCTAATGAAGTATTAACTAATCGAAAATTAAACTTAAAGGGAATAAATTTTTATCGGAAATGTAATTTAATTAATTCCATAGGTGGGAAGGAAAATCAAGGTCTCTTTCCGATAAGAACTTAATTCATGATTTATGTGTTGAGGTCCCATGTAACTTGACGGGAATTAAGTTCTTTTCCCTTCCCTTAGGATTACTAATTATACCCCTCAAATAATAAAAATAATTATAATAAAACTCTTTTGAAAAGAGACTGTATTTATTATCTATTGTTTAGTTTTCCTGCTTTAGCTAATATTATGTAGATTTCGGCCACATTTTAGGTGTTGATTTGTTTAGTATTTAGTCTAAGGTGGTGGACACCCACCAAGCTATCTCATGTGAGACCAACATTTCACCACCCATCCTCTCATTGTACCAATTTTGTGCTTATTAATTGATGATCACTTTTGTTTTTCAAAAAAGTAACTTGCGTCCTATCAATTCTTCTAAGAATTAGCTTGTCAGGACTCGAGAAAAGAGAAAGACAAGAGAAGATTCTTCTGAAAAAAAAAACTACAAAAACATGCAACGCCCTTCAAATTAATGTGTTTACACATGTCTAGTAGCTTTTGAAATCATGAATGATCGTAACTCCAGACTCCAGCTTAGCATGTTCTTAGAATTTATATGCATTGCTGCCTTATTTTACAAAGGGTCATGCACCGAACGGTCAAGGATTTATCGGGATTTACCAAAATCTTGGATGGAGGGAAAAAAACACTAAAGTGCCTTTTAAAAAGTTATAAAGTTATTAATAAATTAAAAAAAATTCTTTGTCCTCCTAACAATTTTTATTTTGGTATAATGGTCTTCAAAATTTAAATTTCCGACTCTATCTTTAACTCAAATAAAGCACTATATGCATGACTTACCGTAGAAGGAAAGTTGTACTATACATGTGCTAAGAGAGAATGTCTGAACCGAGCACATCTTAAGTATCCCAAAACTTAAATAAGCAAATTAATGCCTTACCATGGTCCTTTATAAAGAGTATTTAATTTCTTTGTTGAAAATTGGAAACCTTGTGATATGATCGAATGATCGATGGATTCATGCGACAGCTGGATGCTCTGTTCATTATTTTTTTTTTTTTTGTGGCCTCGTCTCAGCTGGATTGTCACTGTATTCTTTGACCAGTTCACTGGTAAAAAAAATCTGTGGATTTTCTTGCATTTTTCTTTGAATCAAATAAAATTATTTTATTTGGTATCATGAAAGCACAAACGTTGGAATTTAATCACCCATATCATTGACTTTTTGATCCATTCATCCTTCTTTTTTCTTTCTCATCGACCAAACAATATGTTTTTATTTTTTTTCCTTTTGTCAAAGTCTGACCAATACACAGGAATGTTTTTATAAATTCTTGGACTTGGAATTTTATGAGCAAATTGTCAAAATTCCATTAAAAAAAAGTTAATGATAGAAAACCATGTCTCAACAATGCAGATTTCTGTCCCTAGCTGAGTAGATAACGTTGTTTTTGATTGAATATTCAAACTTCATCAGCTACTGATTTTTATATATATATATGTACTCTCTTTATCAAAGAAGACGGCCCCATATATATATATATATATATATATATATATATACCCAGAAGAAAAAAATTTGGAGATGATCATAAATAATTATGAGCAAATTCATTATGAAAAAAAAAAAAAAAAAAAAAACAGCCTTAACTAGCAAGCTATAATTTTAACCTATTAGGCTGCAGTCATTTGAATTCAGTGCTCGGGCGGCGGTGTAGCTTTATGGAATACATGTGAAACATGAGAGCTTCAAGCTTCTCGAAAATCATATAATCGGCGATCCAATCAAAGCCAGCTATAGGCATATATGCCAGAAATCTTTGTCGGAACTCTAGAGGGGACATTACAATAATTAACATAAAAGATTTATGGGGCTAAAATTCAAAAATGATGAAATTTAGCGGTGATTTTATAATTTTTTTTAAGTCCTGTTGGTTCTCCTCCCTCCACGGCTCCGCCTCTAGTTACAATCAATGTCTTGGAAGGCAACTCTCACTACAATAAAGAGGTCGAATCTCTTTCATATGATAAGTGAAGATAAAGTGTCTAACCACGAATAAATTCACAAATCGAGTAGATTACTTCTCATGTTCGTGTTTTTGGCCTTATTTTTTTACCAGTAAATTGATCATATTAGGGCTCTGTCATATATGAAAAAAAAAATGTTGCAATGGTGATGAAACAGCAATAGTTCAATCTATCATTTTCAGGATTTGTAGAATATATATATACACGTTATGCGTGGATCAATTGTTTACGCGTGCACGGCGCACTTTAATATTAACAGGGATGAAATGAAATGACTTTCATATTTTTTTTTCATGTCAATGGTAACAGTGTTGAGAAATTGTCAACCCAAATTAATACAAATCATTTTCTCCGTTTTTCTAGTACATATAAGGTGGACCAAAGTCTAATCTCCACCAACATGGATGAAAAATAAAAAATCTTTAATAAGCAATCGACCATTAAAATTGTAAAGTTTTTTTTCTAAATTCTGTCTCAAATGATATGGTATTTGAAGTGTCAACATCAGATCAGTCACCACATAATCTCATGATTTATAAAATATTGACACTTCATGTGCCACATCATTTAGGACAGAATTTGAATAAAAAATTTAGAACATCTAACATTACTCTTAAAATTATATCGTCTGACATGAAAAAAATCAAAAATATATATAATTATTGGTTATTCATATGGTATGTCATAATATATATAAATATTGCATCTGATGCATGAATTTTTTTCTCCAAATAAGCACTATGATATAGAGGATATTTAAATTTTATAATATGAATATTAATTGTCATGATAATCCAAATGGGTTGCCCGGGACTCGAACCTGGATAAAAAAAAAAACTTCAAACAAATTTTTTTTTTGGTCTTGAAAAAACCAAAAAAATGCAAAATTTGACAAGATGAGTTGTCTCATCGGTAAACTTCTCACACATACAGGTTACATCCATAAGGTTATAGTTCGAGTCATGTTCAGTATCCCCTTTTCAATCCCGAAATATTAGAATAGTTTAAAAAAATAGAAAATTTAATTCATGTTCCCTCAATTGAAATAGAGTAATGCTAAACAACCTAAAAATTTAATCCAAATTTCAATCCAAATGATGTGGTAAGTGAATTGTAATCACCACGCATAACATGGAAAGATGTGGTTAATGAAAAAACTACTTACAAGATCATTTGGATTGAAATTTGGACTAAATTTTTAAGTTATCTAACATTAGAGATTGAAATAATGTACACTTGCCAATCAGATGGTGTCATTTTCCAAGGAATTAGTTGCAGCTGTTTCATAGAAACTTATTAATTGAAAAGTCTCAAAAGGATTATTAGTTAGTTATTTATATATTTTTCTTGGGTATTAGATTTCAATGTTGAATGAATCGTTCCAAACTACTGTAGTTAGAACACGTCTTTCAGAGAGAAAACAAACTGAAAATAATCCTTCAAGAGAAATATATATATATATATATATATAGGGATATATATATATAGGGTTACATATATATATATATATATGTCTGTGTGTGAATTATTTAATCGGCATCTATTTTCTATACAAAAAGTCAAATACTATACATTAATTGAGTTTCGAGTTAGTACGTACTACTTCTAGTTCTTCTTCTTCTTCATGATTTTTCTTAATATTTTATTTCTTACAAATGGACTGCCGTCTTATTTGCTTTTGTGTTCACACTCTCTTCAATCTTCATAATAAATAAATACTTTTTTATGGATTGAAAATAGTTTATAAGTAAATTCCCATGTAAATCTCACAATCCGTTGACTTTTGATTTCAGGTCAGTATTCTAATAGCAATACATATACGTATTCTAGAATGTGAGGGAGCCACGAATGATTATGTATTTATCTTCAAAGTAAATGTCAATATCAAGAACTGCATTCAATTCTGAATATCGATAGAGAAATCACCTTATACTTACCTATAAATTCGTAAAGAGAGAGACTTCTCGTTACCATAAACATAGAAGAGCGGTGAAAATTAATTTGTAAGTTGATTTGTAACAACCATATTAATTTGAGATGATTTGGTTACAAATCAAAAAGCTTTAATGCTTTATGATGTATGCACTTTATCATTAAAATTATATCACATGATGTATACAAGATAAACAGTAAATACCAGTATACCACTTGACTACGTTGAAAATTTATCCGAATTTACCGTATTATTTGGATAATGAATCTGGATAAAGTTACGGATAATTAAACATTACTCGTCGAATTATTAGAAATTCATATGCCAAAGATGCAACGTCATGGTTTGACAAATGAGTTTTTCTTTTCTTTTCTTTTTGTGGCGTATTAAAAGTAGAATATTATATGATCTTCCACATACTTATTTTCATATATCTAGTACTGCTTGAAAATTTTGTGGTGTTCTGTTCCTAGAAAAATGACAGAAACCAACCGTCCACGGTCCACCTCATGCACGTGGTGGTGATTTTCTAAACAAAACTTCAACTGCCTCGGCCAAATTAACTTTGAATGAGTAATTGAACTTGACCTGTTTAGTGTTTTCCCACTAGAGATTTTATCATGCATGAAAACATAGATAGAATTTAAAACATTACGCAGAGTTGTTAGGGTTATCAATTAATACAAGTGATATGCACCTCCCTTTCAAGTTAGAGAGGTGAGGGATTCGAGTTTTATCATACGTATTTTATTAGTATGTATGAGAAATTTTCTTTCCAATATTATGGGTGTAGGTATTCAAGCCGTGCACGTATAGTGTTTGATTTCAGTAAGTCTTAGTATCGGGCGAAGTCATGATTTTAGCTATAGGGGGCCAATGAAAATAATTATTAAGTTTAATTTCTCATCAGTTGTTCGGTTGAGCTTAAGTTTCATTCACCCTTATATACCGATCTTTTTGATATTATAATATGAGTAATACTAGGCTTTCCAATTTTTTTCTCAAATTCCTCCCCAAATAGTGTTAGCACATGAGGTGTTAACATCACGTCACTCATCACATAATCTCGTGATTTACAAGATGTTGACACATCACGTGCTAATACTATTAGGGAAGAAATTTGGGAAAATTTTTTGGAAGTCTAACATTACTCTTATAATATATGTTGATGAAGCAATATCAAGAAGTTGAAATTACCAGCTATAGTGGTTATAATGTTTATTCATGACCAAGTTATAAATTTTATTAATCGATTTTATGTTTATACTTTTTGGGTGTTTACATTAGCCCTCTCTTGTATTTTTATTCCCGGTAAAAAAATGTTATTTTATTCTAGTTTCGTAACTAAGGTTTTCCAAAAAAAAGGTTATTTAGTTAACAAAAAAAATAGATATTAAATATTCAAAATTACTTTTCATTAAAAAAACAAATGTAATATATACCATTTAATCAAAATAATAAATGTAATGGTAAAAAAAAAAGCTTCAATTAACAATAATAAATAGAAACAAATATGATTAATAAAAATATTCAAAATGTCATTATATCATTGATCAAGTCAAATAACAATTATTTACATGTTTTTCATATAATTTAAATTTATTATCAAAATTATCAAGCAAAATTAACTTATAATAGCATCCAACAGATTTAAATTAATTAACTGAAATAAAAAATATATAATTTTATAGGGGATGGAAGAAATAAATAAAATTGGGTGGGGTATGGAAATAAATAAAATTAACTAAAACCTATTTTTAAGAAATCGATAAAATAATTATATATATATATATATATCAAAATAATGGGTGTAGATAGGTCCATCTACAATTAACGTGGGTCGGATCGAATTCGAGTTAAGCTCAAACAACTTGGTATAACTTGTTGAATCGGATGTGTCATATATTCTAAGTACATGTAAAAGAAATAAAAACAAACAGAAAAAAGAAGAACAGGAAACAAGTCAAAGAAATTGGGGTGGTGGTAGATTTCTAGCTTTAGGTGCGTTTAGACTGAGCGTTAAAGTAAAGAGTGGTTGTAGTTTAAGAAATGAGAGTATTCCGGTGGCCGGAGTTTAAAGCAAAGAGTGGTTGTAGTTTAAGAAATGAGAGTATTCCGGTGGCCGGAGTTTATTTGGCAGAGCTTGAGAGCAAGGAGAAGAATTCATAATCCCTTTTCAGTGGAGGAATGGTTCTATTTATAGATCCCTCTAGCAGAGTTGAACGTTGGAGATGGTTGGAAAAATATCCCTGAAATCCTGATCGGATTTCATGGGATCAAGTAATCATTGACCCATTCAAACTGTTAATCAGTTTCGGTAGGTTGAGTTAGAGTTAAAGAATGACTGAGTCAAACGACTGTTTTGCCAAGGCTTTCTGAGTCGACCCAAGCTAGCTGGGCCTGGACCAAACCTGATTCGAAATTGACTGTGGGCTTTAAGTGTTGGGCTTGGAAGCCCTTTTTGGCTACCACAATGGGAAAGGTAAATGGGTTTTAATTGTATGTGTAGTACATATTTTTATATTATATGCATTAAATATTAAGAGAAATTTCATTGGTTTGAGGGGCCATGGCCTCCGGCTGGTAAACCCCGTAACCCTTTTGGTGGAATCAACCATCAAAGTATCAAGTCAACCACACCACCAGTGAATTGAGAGGTTGAGATCTGAAATTGAAAATTGGGTTGAAAAGCCCAGCCAAAGTGGAATCAAGTCATAAGAGAATTGGCTAGGCTGGGCTGTAGGCTACAAGCTTTATAGCCCATGATGAAGAATTGAATAGATCGACTAGTAGACTGCCTTAGATAAAGCAGAAGATTGGGTCTTGGCCCAAAGTGGAGATAGTGGGCAGCACATAATTAGTTGCTGGGTCCATTTTTTTTAAGCACTTGTGTCTTGTTTGTCTTGTCATCTCATTAACCCAGTATTGATGCAGACATTGCCTAGTGGTGCTTGCTGGTTGCCGGTTGGAGTTGGAGCCAGTTGCCTTCCCATACAAAATGTGGCAAGCAAATCTCATCACACCCATCTAAAGAGACCACTCTCTCTATCACTTTCTTTTTCTTTTTCTTTTTCTTTTTCTTTTTTAAAATCTGACACCGAATAGTTCAAAAGTCACACGTACAGTCCTGATATCCTCAATCCACATGTGCTTATAAAATACACATGGTAGAATTTAAACCCTCCACTTTTAACGTGGAAGAGAATGTACACACCATCTGAATTAAGAAGAGATACACCACTCTCCGGATCATTAAACGAACTTAAAGATCGACCATGAGCAATGAAAAGCAAAGATATAAAGTCACTTCACAGAATCAATAAAGAGTGATTGATTATGGGTAAACTTCTTTAATCAATCCAAAACTTGTTACATATTCTTCAAAAATAATTTAGAAGTTTTTTGACAGATTATAAGTAATTCTTTGATAAAACCTAGACATATTTGAAGTGAATTTCAACAATTTATGATATAGATCAACTCCAAATCAAAATTACCTTAATTTTTTCTAAATTAATCAACTCATCCTGATTCTAGAACAAGTTGAAGAAGTTCCGATTCTGTCCTTGAATAGTGCAATGACAAATAGACAATACTGACTATTTTTCTCTATATGAATGGAACATGCATCATGTACATATAATAGCAAATACAGACACACATATATGCATTGGCCCGACACTTTTTTAAAGCTTAATTATACATGAAAATCATAGAGAATTTACTGTTTACAAATATGCCTTTCCTTTCCTCTCACGAAAGGAAATGAATCCTTCACATGGAAGAAAGCAAGCTGTTGTATTATTCAAGGCAACTGATTCTTTTCACAACCATAACCACTCTTAGCAAAGTCCGATTGGACACGATCAAGTCCTATATTTACCCATTAAATTGCAGAGTGCAGGAACCCTATGCTCCCGGTTCTCATGATTAAGAGAGTGACAAAAGCCAGCTTTATGTTTTGCTACCTTAATTTAGCATCATTTGTGAAGGAAACAACACACAAACACTTCCCTATTCAAGCAACACACAAAACATCTTTTGACTTTTTCACATCATTGTTCAGACTACAGAACCCTAGACCAAATTACACTTTTTTGCCTCTTTTGTTTTGAAAACGCCATGCAAAATATTGCAAATTGCAAAATAAAGTAAGAGGAAGAAAAGGAAAGGTCAATCAAGCACCCTGAGTGGTGGGGTTTTTTCATTTTTTTTTTTCAAAATCTCCAACCAAACAAAACTAATTAGATATTCGGTGTGGTGGTGGGTGGTGAGGGAAGAATCCTATCAAAACAAGTTGACATTAATGTTTGGTTACATTACCAACTCTGGTTTGGTTCACATTTAACCCTGATTTAGATCATATCAACATAATCAATCATGTATTGATTGATCATCTTCACGAAGATTGTTTCACCGAGCAAGCCACCACCTGCGCCCACTGCCTCAACCTCATCTTCACTGTCTTCGGATTGTCACCTTCACACACACAAAAATCAAAATCAAACAAAAACATTTCAAAATCAAGTAAACAAATTAAAAAAAATAATCCAAATCCATCTATTTATATGTATAAAAATGATAATAAAACGGTCAGATCACATGATTGGTGCAATCAAAAGTTCTTGAACAAGCGTTCATTCAGTGGCGGAGAAGAAATACAAAAACAAAAAATTTTGGGAGGGCCAAAATGAAAAACTTTTAAAATAAAGAAAATTTCATAATTTCATAAACTTTTGTTATATAATTTTATAGTTTTTTTTAGGGAAGAAGGCTATGCGTATTCTATCATTCAACCTAATAATATTTCGGTTACGAGTCTAAGTCTATAATAGTTTACAATAAGCAGCAAAAAATGAAAAGTAGAAGAAGAGAAAGAAATAAAATTTACCGAGATCAAGGATGGTGTGGGGGCTGCCTAGAGGAGACGGTGTTTCGCAGTCGGAGGCTGCTGATGAAGGCGGCGGCAGCACCGATGACTTTGAAACAACGGTATCATTGTATTGCTTGTTGACAGCGTAATAGAGTTCCAAAGCAGGCAAAGTATCAGACAAGCGTTGGTCGACCACCTCCGGAGAGTCAAACCCGAACCCTAATTCAATACATGCTTTGAGCTCGTCCAGGTCCTCGTCTGTCACGCTCTTGCTCCGTTTGTTTTTAATGTTTCCTTTACGTCTAAGCCAAGCCTCGTCCCGATATATGTCCGGTGACCAAGAGTGTTGTTTGTGCAACGGTGGTCCCACGTGGCGGAGGAGATTGCGTTGGTGGGACATGTGCGGAGGTCCTTGAAGGACCTCACGCGGAGGCGGCGAAGAAGAATTAGCTATGGCTGTTTTCTTCTTTGGGTTTTTTTTTTTTTTTTTTTTTTTTTCGGTTTGAAAGGGTTATTGAGGAGACGGTGGGTTTATAAAGTGGTGAGGTGGTGGTAGGGTAGGTTTTTGCTTTGCTGTGTATCGGTCCGAGTCATGATGATCTGTCTTTTCTATTTTTATAATTAGGTTTCATATTCATATCTTTATTGGGAAAAACTACTCTTACACTCCTCATGAATCGCTTAAACACACTTATATTCCAATAATCTCTAGTTATACTCTAATCGTCATGTAGAGGCCGGGTCATATCTCCTCTGATGGAGGCTAATTGCGAGAGCCTCCCCACCAACACAATGAAGGTTCGTGTGAGCCTCCAACACCACCACAATTATGGGGAGTTAAGAGCTTGTGTCTCACCATTAATTAAAAATATGAAAAGAGATTTCAAGATCGATATGGGATTCTCTTCCCATATTTGGAAGATTAAGAGATTTCTGGATTTCCTTACTTAATCGATTTTTTTTTTCTGGTTTTTAAAATATTTTGTTAGGAAATGATAACAATGCCCTTTGAACATTAACAATTAACTGAGTGTAACGAAAGATTGGGAGTGCTAATGTGTAATAAGGGATTAGTCACATATTTATGTCTTTATACAATTAGTCAGGGACTGTCCGGGTATTTTGCCATTTTTTTTATTCTTTATTTATGATAAATTAATTTGCGATTGTTTTCCACGAAAATTATCTTAAAAGTAATAGTCTCTTAAAATATAAAATTTAGATGACTTATCAATCATCTCCTCTATAGAATTGAGAAAACTTCAATTCTAATATAATTAATATATATATATGCATAAATTTTCAATTCAGTACGTACTGATATAACAGTGCGTTGGATGTGAACAATTAGATTTACATAATTTGACTCAAAATGTATGTATTTGTCAAAATTTCTCCATAATCAGTGATCAACATGCAACACACTGACATAAGTTAAATCAGTGCACACCTGAGGAGAAAAGGACCGTGTATATATATATATTTATTTATATATATAACAAAAAAAATATATAAGGTAATCAGAGGTTGAATTGATCTTTGGATTTATTGAAAGGACGTGAGAACTACGAAATAGATTAATCTTTTGGGTTTGTTATAAATATCTAGATTGTGATACATATGCTATTACACAATTAGAGACTTTTCAACAAAAATTTCTTAATTATTAAAAATACATATTTAGCAATTAAAAGAAGGATGAAAAGGCAAAATAATAATAATAATAATAAGTGAGAAATTCAAAGGTCTCGCTGCACTCAACCCAAATGACATCCATGATCATGATGGTTCGGTCAAGATGGCCTATGATGGTGCGGGAAATGTAGGTTCCACACGGTGTTTTTAAATGGGACCATCATCTTTGATCATTGCCTTGTATAAGGTTTATTGATTTTTTTTTAATTGGAGTTTTTTTTTTCATGCACAGAAACTTTTACGATACGTTTTTTTTTTGAACAATTTGAAATCTTGTAACATTAAATCTTTTTTTTTATTCTTGTAAAGTTATGTTCCAAAATCTATTAAGAATATTGGAATATTTATGAATAAAATAAATATATTATAAGCTTTGAGAGAGTTGCAATATTCAAATGAAAGGACAACCAAAGAAAAACAGACAACTAGCTAATATATGAATAAATAAATTTAAAAAATGAATAAAGTGAGATTGAGACATGTCAAACGTATATATGAAGCATGAATTAATTACAATAATGTTAAATATAATAAACAAGTTAAAAGTTTCTTAACTGGTTATCGATTATTAGATAGATTATAGATGATCGTGAAAGGTTGGCAAACAAAACTCATCATGTGCTTTGATTTGTTGTTTTAGAAATTAAAACCTTAGTTATAACCCTTAATGCACGCAATTAACCTACTTGATTATTGATTATTAAGATATATATTATTTAGTTTTCTAAAAAAAGATATATATTATTTAATTATTTTTAACCAATTGACTCTCTTAACAAAAATGGTTTGATCCTTTATTTTTGTGATATCGAATCACACATTTATCTATTAAATTATAAAGTACAGATAATCCCTTAATCTGAGTATAATTATATCTTTAGTCTCGTCGGGTCCTATCTTTTTCTATAATGACAATTGTATTTCAAACCATATTGTTAATCTCGTTAGGTCTAATATTGGCTGCTAGCAGTAATTATTTTCAGTTTTGTGATAAGGGTTCAAATTAATTAAGGCCAACACAATGGGAAGGATGAGACAACCTTGATTTTATTATATTCTTATATTGATAAGTACTCTTAAAATACAGTGGGTAATTTTAAATTAATTTTATTGGTCTACTCCAGATTCCAGAACATTCCGCTTTAATGGGATCGTTGATTATGTCAAAAAAAAAAAGTTTTGTTGATGTTGATTTTTTCATTTTTGAAAGTCAATGTTTATTTTTTTTTTTTAGTCAAAATTAATATCAATTTTAGGAGATTTCCTGGTAAATTATAGTTCATTATTACCCTATATGAAATAAATAAATTGTATTAAGATTCAATGTTGATCGATGTATTCTGACTAAAAGAAAAGTTGATCAATGTACGTTACCTTCTAACCATAGGCGGAGCCG
Source organism: Dipteronia sinensis (assembly GCA_033220585.1). Lineage (NCBI taxonomy): Eukaryota > Viridiplantae > Streptophyta > Magnoliopsida > Sapindales > Sapindaceae > Dipteronia > Dipteronia sinensis. The sequence goes on along the minus strand of CM065638.1, from coordinate 2,839,530 downwards.
CGGAGGGAGAGGGGGCTGGTGGGGGCCATGGCCCCTCTCTTTCATAAAAATCTCTAAAGCTTATATTAAAAAAAAGGATATTATCATTTGAGTCCCTATATGTTTTCGAATTATCTCTTTTTTACTCACTTATTCATTTTTCACTGGATTGATCCCTATATTTTCAAAAACCATTCAATTTCATCATTCTGTAAGTCAACCGTTAGTCAAATAAACGTTTCTAAGGATATTTTTGTCTTTGCAAAATGATATGCCACGTGTCAACACAAAATAAAAAATATATAATAAAAATTAAATTAATATATAAATATAAATTAAAAAGTATAAACAAAAGAACAATTACAAAATTAAAAAAAAAACACATCTCTTATCTGAAAACCCAAATCAGTTGTTCATTGATTCTCCAATAAAAATCATACCCAGCCACCAACAAAACCCTAAACCCAATCAACACCAGATTCAATCATCTCTCTTTCTCTCTCTCTCTCTCTCTCTCTCTCTCTCTCTCTCTCTCTCTCTCTCTCTCTTTCTCGATCTCTCTTTCTAAATCCAAAACCCATCTCACTCTTTCTCGATCTCTCTCCCTCTACCCACCTCTCTCTCTTCTTTCTCGGTCTCTTTCTAACCTCTCTGACTCGAATCCATCTCCCGCCGGCAGTCCCGAAACTAACCAAGATCTGGTTCGAACCAGAACTAGGTTCGAACCAAAAGGAACCCAGATTTGGTTCGAACTAGAACTGGGTTCTAACCGAAACGACCTGATTTTAGGAACTGTGGGTGTTGTGTTTGGGTTTGGCCACCGACGGTGGTTGGATTTAGGAATGGCGGTGATGATCGTGGCGGCGGCGGCGGCGGCCTGGTAGAGTGGTATGTGGGTTTTGCTTGAAGGTTTTGGGGGTTGTGTTTGGTTTTCTAGGTTTGGTTTTGGTGATGAGAGGTGGAGGGTTTGGTTTCCGTGATAGTGGTGGTGGTGGTGGTGGTGGTTTTCTGGGTTTTATGGGTTGGAAGGGTTTTGGGTTGATGATGGTGGTTTGGTGGTTGGATATTGGTTTTGGTGGTGGGGTTGGGCGACTGGCTGGGATGCTTTGATAAATTTCTGGTAAATTTCTAGGGTTGCTTTGATTTAGGGTTTCATTTATGGTAAATTTCTAGTAAATTTCTAGAGATTTTTTTTTGATAAATTTATGGGTTTCGTTTCTAGGTTGCTTCAATTTAGGTTTCAGGTTGTGTATGGTGGTGGCTATGGGTGGGATTGATTTTGAATATAGGTTTGGGTTTGGTATGGTGGTTGATTTCGAGTATGGGTTCGATGGCTGGATTCGAATTTAAGGTGGTGTCTGGGTTCGAGTATAAGGGTTGATTTCGAATTTGGGTGGTGGTTGGGTTCGAAGGTTTGAGTTAGGGTTTGAATATAAGAAAATAATTTTTATATTTCTTTTCCTTTTAAAAAAAATAAAATTAATATATAATTATAAATAAAATTAAGAAAATAGAAAGTTTTATTTTTATTTTAAATTCAAGGGTAAAACTGTCATTTAGCATTTTCTGTGACAGTTGACTGTTAAAATTGTGGTCAGAGGGACGAAATTGAATGGTTTTTGAAAACATAAGGACCAATTCAGTGAAAAATGAATAAGTGAGTAAAAATTAGATAATTCAAAAAAATATAGGGACTCAAATGATAATATCCCTTAACAAAATTATAAAATAGTTACAAAATTTTAATTTTTTTATTACTTTTGTCCCCCTAATTTTTTTGTTTCTTATACCGGTCTCTCAATCTTGAATTTCTGGCTTCGCCTATGCTTCTAACATACACTCCATTTCCACATCAGGTAAGAATTCGAATCTCGGTATTCATATTTTACAGGTATTCATGTTAGTAATTTTCTTCTCAATTTATCGAAATATATATCTAAACTAATTAGGTAAAGCTTGATCACGAAAAAAGAAGAAGCATACATATATATAAATTGAAAAGGGTGACATAATTGTTCTTCCTAAGTTGATTTTATGTAAAGTTGGTTACCGTACACAACAAGACACATTGTGGTATTGCTTGCAATAATACCAAGCATATACTAAAAGAATGCTAATAAATAAGATAAGCTCAATTATTATCATGAGTTTGCTTATCAACAAAAAAAAAAAAATCGAGGTGGCGGAGGCTTTCCGTCAAACAAATAGAATAAATGTGTAGTGACAACTGGCAATTAAATTTGTAATTAATATTTATATTGTCAAACAAAAACTCGATTTTTTTATTATTATTTTGGAAAGAATACAATCTTACATTTCTTATTGCGTGATTGCCGGCGGCAAGACTTTGTTTATTAATAAAACAAAACAAAACAAAAAATTAAAATTAAAATAAAAAGTTAATGTATTAGACTGCTAGTTGACTGACTTGGCCCAAACAAGACCAAGACCTCAATTGATATTGAATCCTTTTAAGAAATATTTAGGAGGCTGAATTGGTTCACAACATCAATCATCATTCATAGGAAGAAAAAAAAAACAGAATAGAAGTACTCATGTTGAATCGAATTTCATACTTCCTTGACGGGCAGGGGCAGTCAATATATTTTAATGCATCCAAGCGCGCCCCCACAAACACACGGCATGCATATATATAGTCTTTTTACTTTCGATTTGTCCAGACATAAAATTTATCAGGATATTGAATGTGAGCCACTCATTTATGAAAGAGCTTTGATAAGTGTATACATACATTTAAAATGAATGGCTCACACGTAAAGAACTAATAAATCTTTTGTCAGTTTCGAAAGGACAATAGAAATATTGTATATATATATAAATAAATAAAAAAGTAATGTTATTTTGTACAGATTTTGTGTCCAAATGATGTGACGTCACTCTAATTCATTCATTGATTTCCATTTATTTAAATCAATGAATGAATTATAGTGATGGTAAATCATTTTGATACCATATTTGAACACTAAATTTAGACAAACTAGCATAATTGATATATATATATATATTTATAATGATATTGTGATTTTTTTTTAGGGTTTGTCGGAATCTATTGAGATCAAACAAGTAGCGTCATCATGCTTTACAAGTTTAAACACGTACATAAATATGAGTGTGCCTTTACTCTCCTCCCATGCGGGACAAGCAATTCCCTTTACTTTTTCCAACTATTCGGGTTCATTTTGAGTATCAATTTCTCAGTCATCCTAACATCATTTTGAAAATATGAATATATCATTTTTTTTCTACTTGTTTTTTTTTAAAGACTTTTTATTTCCATGTTTTGTTTTGTTTATTTTTTTACAATAGCAACATTTCGAATATTGTGATTGGAAAAATTAATTTAGCCATGTTTAGAAAAAAAAAAAATAGCTACACCAGTACTGCAGTCTTGACTGAGTCGTAAAAGATCACAATGGTATAGTAGTATTGATAGAGTATAAAAGCACTAATGCCAGATAATTAATTAATATATGATCGGTGGAACCCAACTAGTGGAAGAAATAAAAAGAATTTTTTCTTATTTTATAATGTTTTTTGGTAACTCATGGATTATATACACAATCCTCCATGTCATTAGATTCGTTTTCAAATTTATGAAATATTATCAGAAAATTTAATTATAAATGATATATATATAACTAGTGGAAGAAATAAAAAGATTTTTTTCTGATTTTATAATGTTTTTGGTAACTCATGGATTACTTCTTTTTTATTATATACACTATCCTTTACGTCATTAGAGTCGTTTTCAAATTTATAAAATATTATTGCAAAATTTTATTATAAAGATGTTATATATTAATTTTCCAATGAGGACTTTTTACAATACATATTTTAAGCATCTTTGATGAAATTACATGGAATATATTGAATCTTGATTTGATTTTTGTATGGACGGTGAATATATTGAAATACCTTTATGGAAAAAAAATTAAAAAAAATTTTGGGTGCAAAAACTAATTTTTTTTAAGCTAAAACATTTAGAAATAGGGAAATATAAGAAAAAATAGTTTTCAAATCCAAAAAATTTCCAAATTTTTACCAAATGTGTATTTTAATTTTTTTAGGATGTATACAAAAAATCTCATCGGAAAACATTTGATTACATTCAATTTCACCGAAGGTGCTTAAAGTGTGCATTGTAAAAATTCTCATTGAAAAATTACTCTCTCTCTATATATATAGTGGAAGAAATAAAAAGATTTTTTTTTCTGATTTTATAATGTTTTTTTGGTAACTTATGGATTACTTCTTTTTTATTATATACACTATCCTTCACGTCATTAGAGTCATTTTCAAATTTATGAAATATTATCGCAAAATTTCATTATAAATGATGAAATGTGTGTGTATATTTATATAACTAGTGGAAGAAATTAAAAGATTTTTTTATGGTTTATAATGTTTTTTTGGTAATTCATGGATTACTTATTTTTTATTACATACACTATCCTTCATGTCATTATAGTCGTTTTCAAATCTATGAAATATTATCATAAAATTTCATTATAAAGATGATATATATATAAATAAAATATAGTCTTATTGTCACTTCGAACTGATATAAGATATATCAGTTCCTTACATGTGGCCTATTAGATTTAAAAGATACTTTGACAAATCTTTGACAAGTGCATGCAGCCAAGTCAAAGCATATAAATCCAATGGCCTATATGCAAGGAACTAATATATCTTATATCAGCTCGAACTGACAATAGAAAAATTATATATATATATATATAACTAATGGATGAAATAAAAAGAATTTTTCCTGATTTTATAATGTTTCTTTGGTAACATGGATTACTTCTTTTTTATTATGTACACTATCCTTCACGTTCGTTAAAGTCGTTTTCAAATTTATGAAATATTATCGCAAAATTTCATTATAAAGATGATATATATATATATATATATATTAATTTTTCGATGAGGACTTTTTACAATACATATTTTAAGCATCTTTGATGAAATTGCATAGAATATATTGAATCTTGATTTGATTTTTGTACGGGTGGTGAAAACATTGAAATACTTTTATGGAAAAAAAATTAAAAAAAAAAAATTGGGTGCAAAAACTAATTTTTTCTTAATTTTTTTTTTGAAGATAAAACATTTAGAAATAGGGAAATTTAAGAAAAAATAGTTTTCAAATCCAAAAAATTTCTAAGTTTTTACCAAAGGTGTATTTTAATTTCCTTATGATGCATACAAAAAATCTCATCGGAAAACAAATGACTACATTCAATTTCATCGAAGGTGCTTAAAGTGTGCTTTGTAAAAGTTTTCATTGAAAAATTACTATATATATATATATATATATATATATACCGGAGGAAATAAAAAGATTTTTTTTATGATTTTATAATGTTTTTTTGGTAACTTATGGATTACTTCTTTTTTTATTATATACACTATCCTTCACGTCATTAGTCATTTTCAAATTTATGAAATATTATCGCAAAATTTCATTATAAATGATGAGACGTGTATATATATATATATAGTGGAAGAAATAAAAAGATTTTTTTCTGATTTTATAATGTTTTTTGGTAATTCATGGATTACTTATTTTTTTATTATATACACTATCCTTCACGTCATTATAGTCGTTTTCAAATCTATGAAATATTATCGTGAAATTTCATTATAAAGATGATATATATATATATATATATAATATAGTCATTCTATTGTCAGTTCGAACTGATATAAGATATATGATATATCAGTTCCTTGCATGTGAGCTATTGGATTTAAAAGTTGCTTTGACAAGTGCATGCAGCCAAGTCAAAGCATATAAATCCAATGGTCCACATGCAAGGAACTACTATATCTTATATCAGCTCGAACTGACAATAGAATTTTTTATATATATATATAACTAGTGGAAGAAATAAAAAGAATTTTTCCTGATTTTATAATGTTTTTTTGGTAACTCATGGATTACTTCTTTTTTATTATATACACTATCCTTCTTGTCATTAGAGTCGTTTTCAAATTTATGAAATATTATCGCAAAATTTCATTATAAAGATGATATGTATATATTTTTTTAATTTTCCAATGATGACTTTTTACAATATATACTTTAAGCACATTTGATGAAATTGCATAGAATATATTGAATCTTGATTTGATTTTTGTATGGATGGTGAAAACATTGAAATACCTTTATGGAAAAAAATAAAATAAAAAATTGGGTGAAAAAACTAATTTTTTTCTTATTTTTTTTAAAGCTAAAACATTTAGAAATAGGGAAATATAAGAAAAAATAGTTTTCAAATCAAAAAAAATTCCAAATTTTTACCAAATGTGTATTTTAATTTTCTTAGGATGTATACAAAAAATTTCATAGGAAAACATTTGATTACATTCAATTTCACCAAATGTGCTTAAAGTGTGCATTGTAAAAGTTCTCATTGCAAAATTACTCGTTATATATATATATATATATATATATATATATATATATATAGTGGAGGAAATAAAAATATTTTTTTTCTGATTTTATAATGTTTTTTTGGTAACTTATGGATCACTTCTTTTTTATTATATATACTATCCTTCACATCATTAGAGTCATTTTCAAATTTATGAAATATTATCGCAAAATTCCATTATAAATGATGAGATGTGTGTGTATATATATATATATATATACGGTGGAAGAAATAAAAAGATTTTTTTTCTGATTTTATAATGTTTTTTGGTAATTCATGGATTACTTGTTTTTTATTATATACATTATCCTTCATCTCATTATAGTCGTTTTCAAATCTATGAAATATTATCGTGAAATTTCATTATAAAGATGACAATATATCAGTTCCTTGCATGTGGGCTATTGGATTTAAAAGATGTTTTAGCAAGTGTATGCAGCCAAGTCAAAGCATATAAATCCATTAATGGTCTACATGTAAGGAACTAATATATCTTATATCAGCTCGAACTGACAACAGAAAATTATATATATATATATATATAAATATAACCGGTGGAAGAAATAAAAAGAATTTTTTTTTCTGATTTTATAATGTTTTTTTGGTAACTCATGGATTACATGTTTTTTATTATATACACTATCCTTCATGTCATTAGAGTCGTTTTCAAATTTATGAAATATTATTGCCAAATTTCATTATAAATTATATATATACAGTCATTTTCTCCTCAGTGCGCATTGATATAACTTATATCAGTGCGTTGCATGTGAACCACTAGTTATGGAGAAGTTTTGACAACTACGTACACTTTGAGTCAATTTATATAAATCTAATGGTTCACATCCAACGCACTTATGAAGTTATATCAATGCGTACTGACTTGAAATTTTTTGAGATATATATATATTTATTTATATTCATTTTCTCATTAGTGCGCATCGATATAAATATCACAAGTGCATTGTGTAGGCCATAGATTATGGATAAACACTGAAAAATGCATACAAACTGGATTAAAGCAATTGAATATAATGGTCTACATGCAACACATTGATAAATATTTATCTATGCGCACTAAGGTAAAAATTTTCATATATATATATATATATATATATATATATCAGAAGCTTTTAAATGAGAGATCCCTTACTTTAATTTTGGTAAGAACCTTGATGCTATCGCATCGATTTGTGAATTTTGATCTTAATTTTGTCGTGGATGATAAGCTCATTGAAATCTACATATAAATGACATTTAATTAGTTTTTTAAAAGTAGTAGAACTATTTTTTTATTTGAATTTTCTTATATTTCTCATATTTTTTTCAATGCTTTTATATTTAATAAAATCAAGATAAAAGCTATAGTGTTTGAAAAATTCTTTAATTTTATTGATTTCATTAAACTTCTCATCCACAAACAAAATTTAGATCAAAATACATAAAAATCTATATAATTTTATCAAAATTCTTGCCAAAATTAAAGTAATTTTTCTCAATTTTACACGATGTTAACAACTTATCTTTTTGAAATTTTGTGTCAACTCATGTAGAACAATTATAGATTGATAGGGAGATTTCTCCAGAACCACAAGCACAGATAATACTAATAGCATGGTGTCTTGAACGATGTCTTAATGTAGAAATCATTAATTAATTAGATGCTCTATGCTATTTCTTACTGTACTTTTAGTGGCTGAATATTTAAGAATTTGATTATTATTGTCCTGTACTCCTGTAGTTAGTTTAATTTTAATTTAGTTCAGCATAAAATTTAGGGCAATTTACACTGAACCCCTTGAGGTTTGGACAAGTTACACTTAGATGGATAAGTTTCTTTATTATACACTAACACCCCAAAAATTTAAATTTGACTTTAAAATTACCTAAAATGCCCCTAGTTATATTATTTTACACTTTATTTTTTTTACCTTTTAATCAAACACTTTATAAACTTTAATAAAATAAAAAAATTAAATAAAAGATATGATTCATTAAGTAAATACATAGTTTTTAAAAAATTAAATAGTTTTAAAAATTAAATAAATAAATAGTTTGAAAAAATTAAATATATAAATATATTTTTTAAATTAAGTAAATAAATAATTTAAAACATTAAATAAAAACGTTTTAAAAAATCAAATAAATAAATAGTTTTAAATAAATAAATAGTTTTAAAAATGAGTGAAAAAAATAACAAAATTAATTTTTTAAGAATATCTATTAATAGGGACAATATAAGCTCTAAATATCTAATGAGTGTTGGGAACCTTGAAGATTCTCTCACCATCATCTTTATAGTAAAAGTTTAGATATTTAGAGTTTTTCTTGTCCCTATTAATAAATATCCTTAAAAAATTTAATGTTTTTAAGTTTTTCACTTATTTATTTATATTTTAAATTTATTTTATTTTTTAAAAACTAATTATTTATTTTATTTTTTAAAACTATTTATTTATTTATTTTTAAATTATTTATTTATTCAAAATATTTATTTATTTAATTAAAAAAACTATTTATTTATTTAAACTATAACTTAGGGCATTTTATGTATTTTTAAAGTCAAATTTAAATTTTGAGGGTGTTAGTGTATAATAAAGAAACTTATCCATCTAAGTGTAACTTGTCTAAACCTCAAGGGGTTCAGTGTAATTTGCCCTAAAGTTAATTAAGTCCTTAAAAGTGACTAATGGAGTGGCTGTTTATGCATGAGATCTACAACCCCAGTCATTAATGTTTTGATTCAATTTAATTGGAGGTGTTGAGTATTGTTGTGGGGTTCTTATTAAATAGATGATTTTGGTGTTACTAGCTTGGGTTCATTGACTATAATTAAGCCATGATTGCAGGTTTTTCAAACTTCAAAGTCCCGGAATCGAATTGCTACACTATATTAGAGATGACTGTGATTCGGTTCCGGTTCTAGAAAGACCTGGAACCTAAACCGAAACCGCCTAGGGGGTGGTTTCGGTTCCGGTTCCACGGTTCCGGTCCGGTTTTCCGGTTCCAGCTCCTTTTTTTTTATATGACATACTAACTAAATAGATTATTAGACATGTAATGATATGAAATTGTAAATGAAGTTGATTGGGTAAGCCGAAATTAAAATAAAATAAATATATAAAAAAATATATAATTTTTTATATTTAAATTTGAAAAAGAAAATTAAAAAAATTACAAATAAAAAATAAAAAATAAAAAAGTGGTTGGAACCGGAACCGAACCGTTGCCGGTTCCAGTCTGTTTTTTTTTTTCAAGAACTGGAACCGGAACCTTAAGGCTCACGATTCCGGTTCCAATTTTTTTTCTCACGGTTATAGTTTGATTCCACCGTTTGAACCGAACTGCGGTCATGTCTACACTATATGCCATAAAAAAAAAACATGTCTGGTATGTTTGATTGTTCTTTGTAATTTAGTGTTCGCATTTTTATAGCCTTTTTCATTTTATTATGCTGTTTAATCCATGTTTTGTCTTCTCTATTTTAAGAAGGTTAGATTTCCTCATTTCTTTTTACTTCCTACAAGCTCTTTGTGGATGTATCTATAAATACGTACAAGTTTCTTAAAGAAATTTCGTCTCCGGCAATCGATGAAGTTGAAGACGAGACGTGGGTCCATCACAAATCCAAAAAACTCATTGACACAAGAGTGAAAAGCTTGCGGGGCTCAATTCCATATGACTTTCCATATTTTACTAGGCCAGTTGGCCTTAATGCCATAAGAGGGACATGCACCGCTGGTCGGAGACATCTGTGGCAGAGCCGGTCATGACTTTTAGGAGGTCCCCTAGACAAAACCTAAAAAATAGACCCCTTTGTGAGTGACTGCATCACATGACTAAAAAGAAATTTCGAAATCGATTCAAAAAGAAAAAAAAATTAATTATCTGGGTATGGGATATTGAAGAGCATGAATATCTCCAGTTGAATTTTCGTAAATCGGTGGGCACTGACAATGGTAGAGCAAAAATTATTAGGTCGCACACTACGAGATCCTGTAAAAAAAATAAGAAAATAGAACAGAGCAAGAGGGGGGGTGTTGCGTTGGAGACTCTCCGATGCTCGAGTTAGACAATTTATCAATAAATAAAAATAATTTCAAATCAACAATTAAACTGAATAAAATATATAAATCAAACTGTAAATAAGGCTAATCGAGTCCTAGGTGGTGTCATTCAGATGGTCTTATGTTCGTTTGGGCTGAACGTAGAGTTTAACAATTTAAATTGCTTACAAAACTCATAATAACAATATAATATGTTGGCCCATGTGTGTGTAGAGATTGGATGATTTGATCACGTCTGAGTAAAAGAGATTGGATGATTTGATCACGTCTGAGTAAAAGCATGCAATCTGAATAGATGTTGAGTGGACTAATATATGGAGGAGGATGGTGTGCTTGACATCAAATGCATGTCGAACATCGAATGTTGAGGTCGAACAAATGGCCTCTGAGAAAGATTCTAACGTGATTTTTAAGAGCTTACGATGAAACATTTAGAATATAATCATTTTTCCTCTTTTCCCTTTGTGAGGAAATGGGGTCTTATTTATAGGCCTCGCAGAGGTTGTTTCTTTCTTTTAGGAGAATCAAATCCGAGATCATATCCTAATTTTATGGGATTTGAAAATTTGAAATTGAATGAAACTCAAGCTGGGAGGTTATCAGATGATAACAACCGGCTGACTTGGTCAATCCATAATTAAAAGAATGAATTTATTCGATTGGGCCTTGAGTTGACCCGTCTTGTTTGGGCCTGACCTCTTAAATTGGACTGTGCTATTTTTGGCTAACATAGATATTGATCCAAGATAATTGGACAATGTGTTATTAGTGGAGGCACCTAGGCACAAAAGCATGCAGTGGCAAAATTTGTTCGAGATTGGGAACCATTTGACTGGACAAAGCAACTAAGGCTTTCTTAACTTTTTCTTTATTATTTTTATATTTCACAAAATTCTTCACGTAAGGTTCGCTATACTTATTTTTATATTTCTTTCTATACCTTTTGTCTTTGTTTTTATAATATTTACTACTCCTTTTGTATTTATGTTTATAATTCTTTATTCTTCCATAACCTAAAGTGGGTACTTCATACAAATCTATGCATATTCTACTAAACTGTTGTTGTGCTTGTCTTCGAAGCTTTTCTTCATCGTAAAGGTCTCTAATTTTTTGTCTAACAAATTCTACTGCAGGGATTAAAGAAACTTGCCAAAATAAACCTTTGTCTTTTCTACTTTTGAACCGTTCACTTAAATCTTTATACAATCTTTCACCTATCTTTCCTGGTAATTTGGTTACAAACTTAGACGATAATTTAGATGATGAAGCCTATCATAATCTTAATACTTCAGTCAAAAGCAAGTGTCGGCAGAACAAGACAAAGTTAGTCAACAGTAAAGCGTCTGCAGCAGCAGACAAAAATAGTAAAAGCATAGCAATAATGAAGATCACGAATGACGAGAAGATAAGATCGAAGATCATCTTGGTTCTCTAAGTTTGATTGTAAAAACGAATTTTGGCAAATAAAGTTAGATGAAGAGTCAGTAGCTTGGACAACTTTTAGTTGCCCTGAAGGTCATCTTGAATGGTTAGTCATGCCATTTGGATCCTTTGGTTTGTATGCTCAATCGTATTTTAAGATTAGATAGGATTTACAAAATTCAAGAAACTATATTAGATAGGATTTACAGAATTCAAGATTTTGTTTTAAGTGCAGCCTGCCCATCATCTGTGATGCAGGAACAGTTAGATAGATATTGATAGTGAGATTTGTTCTTCACAAGCACATATAATTGTATAGGGTGCTTGGGATGTTTAGGTTATGTATCTTGTTCCCTATTGTCTTGAACGATCTCTTAATGTAGTAGCAATCACATATCTATTATATGCCAGTGTTAGTAATGTGACATATCTCGACAAACCATTTATTATCAAAAGTATCCTAAAATAATAATCATTAGAAAAGCTCGAATGAGCAATTTTATCATTTCTCAATTGGCCAGTCAAACATAAAGTTTAAAGAGTATTTATATAATTATGTTTAAAGTTGTGTTGTGTCTAATATTGTTTTGATTGGTAGTTTATGCAATTTTGACTAAAAAAATATAATTGGATCAAACTAATGAATTAAACATTTTCTCAAATTTATAATTGTTGTGTCTAATATTGTTTTGAATGGTAGTTTGTGCAATTTTGACTAAAAAATATAATTGGATCAAACTAATGAATTAAACATTTTAAATCAAATTTATAATTTCAATATTTATTGATTCATTTGCTCCTAATCTAATAGCGGATAAAAAGAGTAGACAATAACCTTTAAATTTAAATAAAATAAATGGAGGATAATTTCTACTCTTATTTCTATAAAAACCAAATGGGCCGGGCCGGGCCAGACCGGTCTTTTTTTTACATATATTTTGTTGGACTTAGTTTAATTATAATTTTCAACACCTGAAACGGCACCGTATGCATGCATGCATCCAGAGTACTGACGTGACATAACGGTTTGCCGATCTGCCAACTCAGCTTATATGGCCCTTTTCATTGGTTGCTTCATATCCACAGAAGATTTCCTTTTTTTTTTTTTTTTAATTTAATTTTCGTCTTTTATTGTCTAACTTCCCAAAATTTCAAAAGCCGATCAACCGAAAAGTTTCCAGTTCCAGACATCACAGAACACACATTTAAACAAAACAATCTTGACATCATTAACAAGTATACATATATGTTTTGATCCCAAAAACCAGTTAATTTAACATTAACATTTCAATGGCTTCGGTCTATAGACCACCACCACCTCAGCTTCAGTATCGCATGATCACTCAGTACCATGGAATGCCACGTGTACACGCCGTGAAAATTCCAGCCGTATGTGGCAGTGATCAAGTCGTGTACGGTCCTGATTTGCTTATAAGGAGGCCGGTTGTTTCTCTGGCGTCGGATCATAAAGATGGGTCCCTACCGATGGATTGGGAGGATCAGATATTGATGGAAACTGTGCCTCTTGTTGGCTTTGTTAGAATGATCCTTCATTCTGGAAAGTAATTATTTACTGATACATGCATTTCATGTATTTAATTTTTTTATTTATTATTATTATTATTATTATTATTATTATTATTATTAATTGTAGTAATTGATTCTAATTTGGTGATTAAATATTTGTTACTGATTATAGCTTTGTAATTTATTTATTTATTGTTTGTAGATATAAAAGTGGTGATAGATTGAGTCCTGATCATGAGAAGATAATTGTGGAGAGGTTGCTTCCATTTCATCCAAAATATGAAAAGAAGATTGGTTCTGGAATTGACCACATCCTGGTATGTTCTTCAAAACTTTTGAAATTTTAGTTTAATTTGTTTGGATTTGCAACCTCAGATTTGGATGCAGACTTCTGTTTTGAAAATAATATTAATCACAAAGGTATATATAGATTGCATACAAAATGGTCCAATGATGATATCTAGGTTGCATAAGATCGATAAGAGATTATATACTCTCGTTGTTAAAGAATGGAAATAATGGAGACATAAAACATATAAATCAAAGAGAAGAGAGTACATATACCATGAATGACACAATCCAATAGTAAGAAAATAGCACATCAATGGATACCACAACTTAATAGGATAATTTTTTTTTTTTTTTTTGTATTGTAATGTTATCCACTTATATATATATATATATATATATATATATTCCATTTCTTATTAACATAAAAAAAAACCTATCGAGTATGAAAATTCAACATTCGTATATCAATGTATACCACAGTTTAATAGGATAGTTTTTCGTAATGTTTTTCCGCATATATATATATATATATTTATGCGGATATACCATTTCTCATTAACCTAAAAGAAAAAAAAAACTATCAATTATGAAAATTCAACATTGGTGCTTGCTCATTGAAAAAAAAGAAAGAAAAGTGGATGGTAATGGTAACATATAATTTTATTTGGATATTGAAACCACTGTTGTTCATATATTTGTGCAATTATGAGTTCTAAGTAGATGCAATTGACTATTATTTTGGTAGTGTGATCGTTAAAATGGTGTGCTTAATATAAATATATATATTCTAACTATGGGAGCATGTATATTATAGGTTGGATATCATCCGGAATTTAAAGGAACTCGATGTTTGTTAATAGCACGAAAAGACGGAGAAATAATTGATTTCTCATATCGAAAATGTATAAAGGGGTTGATCAAGAACAAGTACCCACTCCATGCCGACGCTTTCATTTTCAGACATTTTCTAAGGCACCGGCACAAGTATTGAATCACCCAAGTATCATAACAATCTTCATCCACTTTCCTTTTCTTGCTTTCACTACATTGTGTATTTGAAATGACAATGAAAATAAATATAATTTGTATAACACTTTATTAAACCGTAACGATTATACATAAAATCATTCTAAATTAACGATAATGTTACGCAACCAAAAAGTTATCGAAAAAGAAATCAATACAAATATATTATTTGAGTTGATTTTAGGCTAATTTTTTGGGTTAGTATGCGGTATACCATTACTCTTGTTTAATAGTCCTTTTTTTTATGGTCAAATCCATTATATTTGTTCTTTTTTGTAAACAAAATTATTAATAACAAATACCAATGAGACAATTTATTTATAATGGAAATATAATAACCTTTTAGAAATTGTTTCATATGTTTAACACAGAATATTATATGTATATATTTATATCTAATTTTATTGGAAACAAAAAAGTGAAACCCTAAGATGATGTCGCTGGTCACTAAGGCGAGCTGTAAACTCGGACGTCCTGTGTTCAATCTCTGACAGCCACGTTTCTCTTGGAGCCACTGGAGATTTACCCGACTATTAACTTTAAGTCTTCGTGGAATTAGTCAACATGTACGTAAGTTGATCCGGACACTCAAAGATAAAAAGAAAGAAAGTGATTTTTAAGTTTGATGAAATAATCCACGAAGAATATATTTGGCGGTAAACTAGGATTGCCACATGTAAGATTCTCAATTGAGGTGGACCAGCACAGATGCTGACGTGGACGGTCCAGATCTAAAACCATCGTCTTCAAGTAAATTCACTCGTAGCTCCACAGAAAAACAACACACGTCGTCAATTGAAATCGCCGAGAGAGAGAGAGAAATTTAGGGTTAGGGTTTGAAAAAAGAAAAGAAAAGAGAAGCAATCGTTGCAAGATGTGGCACGAGGCGAGGAGATCGGAGAAGAAGGTACACGACATGATGGATGCGGCTCGGAAGCGAGCTCAGAGACGAGCCGTGTTCTTGGCTAAGCGGCGCGGCGATCCTCAGCAATCTATTCAGGTTATCGGCTCTCACTGCCGCATGTATCGCGACGAGGCTCTCTACCAGGCCACTCAGGACCAGCAAGGATTGTAAGAATCTCTTTTCCTTCATCAATTTTTTATTTTTTTAATTTCTATATGGATTTTCGCTATTATTGATGTTATTCAAAATTGAACAGATTGAAGATGAATTACTAATGTACCATATTTTAATTGCATTTCGTTGGAGTGCCATTTGCTGAATATCTGTATTTCGTTGTAGGATACCATGGAATGGGAAACAGGATGTTATGATTGATAGGTATAGCTCTCTCTCTTTTGTATGGTCAACATGTTCGTATTTACATTTTATTTACTTCAGATATATGATGTTAGACAAGGGGTTGAATTGATTATCTAGGGTTGACAGGGTTCAATTTTCTCTGTTTTTGTAGATTTGATGGTCGAGCACTTCTAGATTTCATTAGGGAACCTGGTTCAAGGCGTTTTCATGCCCAGGAAAAGTCTGAAGAAGAGGAAGAACTAGAAGAGTTTGTTAATTTTGAGCGTTATCGGGATTTAATTAAGCATCGACGTAGAGGATGTCGGTACTTTTTTTTTTGGATAAATGTGTTAATTTCGTGTGTTTTTTTTTTTAATAAAAAAAAAACATGTATGCCTTGTTTTCTGTTTATGAGAAATCCCCATAAGACAAAGGTTTTTTTTTTCCTTTACCTTTGAGGTCAATAATAAGGATTGGAATCAACTTGAGGTAAATTTTCTAATCTCTTATTTGTACACTAACAGTTGATGATGAGGAGGGTCTGCAACATGTAAATCAAGAGATGGAGGCAAAGGCTGCTGCTCCATTTGCGTTGGACAGGTTTGGCTGCTTTTTTAGTTCTTTAGTTTGTTCTATTTTACTTCTTTGTCAATTCTGCATTAACTTATCTAGTCGCCCAGTGATATGATATCATGAACTTTGGTAAGAATGTAAGATCCGTCACACTTGCTAGGAGTGTCGGAAAATCAGTTACTAAATCATTGGGTAAAATATATTCAGAATTTAGATGACTGCATGTGTAAATTGTATTTCTTGACATTCTTCGTGTTAGTCAAATGGTTAAAAACTTAGCTTCTATTTTGTAATTATGTTGTGTTCTACAAGCTTCCTTTGACGTGGAATTATGTGAGGAGTGACGGATTAGCATTCTCGTGGTCATTTGAATGAATTCTGGCAAATATTGAATTAGTGAATCTGCCTTGTGCATGTTTAATAAAGATTGACATTTTTCACATTCTTGCCTTACTACTCAGTATTCTTAAAGTGGAATATTTAGGTCAAGTATATAGGTCAATTCCTCCTAAAATTCCCAAAATGAAAGGTTTAATGGTTTTCTGGTCAAGGGAGGTGGCTTCCATGAAATATTTTATGGAAGCAGACCCTTATAATCAATTATCACTTTGGAAGTATGAGACTATCCGATTTACCTGAAAGAGTGATTGTAGCTGTTATTCAGTGCGATGCCTGACCATTGCTTGTTCAAGTTGATTCGGTATTTGAAGCAAGATGCTTAATATTGATTAGTATGGGAACTTTGTTATTCTTTATCAGGTTTTGATGGAGAGTAGTTACTTTGTCAAAATATGCTCACAATTAGTTTTGCTATTCTCTGTGATGTTAGCTTGCTCAGCCTGCTTTCTCATATCTATGAAAATTATGAATGTAACTTCTATCTTGTTATTTTCTGCATGTCTGGTAGATCTCAGCCACCACAACCTCCTGCAATCAAGGGTTCATATTCACAGGTTGGGTTCTCTTATGATGGAAATGGAAATGAGGAAGCCCGATTTTCAGATGATGACGATGATGAGGATGAAGATGAGGAAGATGAGGAGGATGATTTTAATAGTGATGATAGCAATGATGAAGGAATGGATGTAATAGCAAAAGAATTTGGAGTTAAAAGGTTTGGTTGGCTTGTTTATATGGATAAAAAAGCTAAAGAGGAAGAAAAACGGCAAAAGGAAGCGATCAAAGGTGATCCTGCAATCGTAAGTTCATCATAACAATGGATTGAATTCAAGTCTTGTTATTTGTTCACAAAAGTGCCCAAATCTCATCTTGCTGGATTGATTCTGAATTTGTAGAGGAAGTTAAGTCGCAAAGAAAGAAGAAAAGCTTCACAGATAGAAAGAGAGAGAGAAAGAGAAACATCACGAATAACTGGAACACGAGTTCTCCATAACGATCCTTACCGGTAAGAGTCTACAGGTTCCTTTCTTTACAAATTATAGAAACTGTATCTTTTGTAACAAAATGGTATAATCAAGTATGGTATCCACTATATCGTAATGTTGCTACATACTTTTATATGCAGAGAACCTAGACGAAGTCCAACTTATGAAGCTTATCCTCGTTCTAGAAGGTATGCCTGTTGTAGGTGTGTTTGTGGAAGATGTTTCTTCTGTGGATCTTTTTTTTTTTTCCATATGAAAGGAATTTTATTGGTGTTGCATTTATGCAGATCTAGATCACGGTCGTACTCTCCATCATACTCAAGGCGTCATGCTCGTGGAGGATATTCTGATGAAGTTCATCGGAGCAAACCAAGGACTCCCAAAATAGAGTATATTACTGAATTTGGGGGTTCAGGCGATAGGGATGCACCAAAGCTCGAAGGGTTTTCTCCACCAACATCTCCATCCCAGGCTGATCCGTTGAACCGGTCGGAGCACTGGACCTTTAATTCTTGCAAAGATAGATTGGACAGTCTTTACTCTGCTGCAGCTTATCCTCATTTTGTTGCCTGAGGCAAACTTTTATGATTTAGAATAGATCAGGCTTAGGGTTTATCAGCATAACTGGCAAGAAGGAGAGGAAAGGAGGCTTCCTTTCTGGAGCTTATCTTCCCTTGAAATGGACATTTAATTACACTTCTGAGTTGCATGGAATTATTGAAATTAGTGTCTAATGCTTATGCTTTCCTGCAGGCCATCATCTGGTCGTATACTTGAGGCATTGCATGTTGATCCTGCATCTGGTGTATCCCTTGACAAAGAAAAGAGCAATAAATCATTGAAACCATCAGTAAGGTATTCTTTAGAGCTTCTTGACTGAGACCTCTGTTGTTTTAATGCTTTAGTCTTGCCATAATATTTGTCGGGATTGTAGGGGTTCTTGATAGTGTATTCATTTGTATTCTATTTTGTTCCTTTAGCTTTGGCAAACCCATTGTTGTTACCTTTGAAATGTGTTCTGCTTCCTCCTTTACAGCACCTCTTCAGCCTTAGCAAAGTTAACCAAATCAAATACTTCTGGCACCCCCTTAAAACAGCCACAGGGGGAGAAGAAAGAAACTCCTCAGGAGCGGCTGAAAAGGATTATGAGCAAACAGTTGAACAAGCAAAGTATGGCCTAAAGATGTTAATTTTCATTGTGAATTAATTAATTTTACATGTTTACACATTCTGTTTGACAATGAGAGTAGTGGTTTCTTTTTCTTTTTAAAAGTTGAAGTGACAGGTTGGTGCGAGTCGCATCATTTTATGTTTGTGTTTGTATTTATGATTGGACAACCTTTTGCTTCTGCAGTTAAAAAAGATACTGCTGCTGAAATATCTAAGAAACGAGAGCAGGAGCGCCAGAGGCAGGAAAAACTTGCAGAAACAAGTCGATTAAGTCGTAGGCGTCGAAGTCGTAGCCGCAGCCTTAGCAGGAGCTGCAGTCGTTCTCCTACAAGGTAATTCGTAATGCTTTGCGTATCCGCATGCAAGTTTTGACATATGGATTGGCTGATGTCTCAATTTTTATGTACTTGTTCATCCGTGGCTGATGAAATAACAGATGTATAGTGATTAACATTTTGAGTGCTGTAAACAACAGACTTCACTCCTAATCGCTGACATAGCTTTGAAGTGATTTAATTCCGTAATATTCTAATTAATTTAAGGCCCTACTTATTACCAAAAAATTGAGGAAACAAAGAATCATGTTTGATGTTTAGGTCTGCAGTACAGGAGGTATGTTTTAGCAATAGACAGAGAGACAACCTTTTATAAATCCATAAGAAACCTCGGTCAAGGTGTAAACTTTGAGCTACATAGATATGTGTTTTGTCCTGAATTTTTTAATACTAGACACGGGTAGAATTATATGCCCATTATTATCAAACCTGCCATTTGTCTAAAATTATTGACAAGGAATATCAGCTTTTATACCTTGCATGTTCTACCAAGTCCTTCGTCATGCTTCGCTTAGAGGTTGCTTTTATATAATAACAAAACCCATGGTGGGTATATGTATAATTGATGAAGCTCCGAAAATGTCTTTAAAAAAAAGATGATTGATGGTGTCCCTCTCATGGTTCCATAATGTGTGTTCTTCACAGAAGATACAGACGTCATAGCAGAAGCCCAAGTAGGAGCAGGAGCTCTCGAAGACATTATTCTCATTCCCGTTCACGATCACCCACTCGCTCTGGCTCCCACTCTCGTTCCCGTGCTCGCTCGCGATCCCATTCTCGCTCACCCAGGTGATCTTAATGTATTTTAATTATTGTGATGTTGCTTGATACATGTTATTCTAAAATCTGAAGGCTGATTCAGAGATGAAAACATTACAGGGTAAGAAGTCGTTCGAGGTACTGATAGAGAGAGACTGATGCAGGTGCGTGAAATTTGAGAGGTTTTTGTTGTGGGCATAGAAAGTAGCAACTAAATTATTGTGTTGCATTGGCTGCTTTTACTTAGTTGTATGTAATTAATGTAATATATTAAGTTGCTTGATATACTTCTACTTGTAACTCTTCCGTCAAGTTCTAAGTTTCAGATTTCTCAATGGTTGTCGATTATTATACACACACTGAAATCGTAATAACCATTTCGCAAGGCATGAATAATAGGACGACCTATGAGCCCGGAAGGCTGTGCGTGAAGCCAATGCTGGGTCCTGGCTTCAAATAATCGGATCTTTACAAAATTAATTTTAAAACCTGTAATTAAAATTAGGGATTTTAGCAAAACTGCCCTTTTATAGAGATTAAATTGCAAATGTACCCTTAGATGAAACAAATTGGCAAAAGTGCCCCTAAATGACTTGCTTGGCATGTTGCACGCCTACACGGCTACACCGTTGCTCTGCTTTTTGAAGGAGCCCAGGAACTGTGAATTGAGGAGAAGAGGTATTTTGAAGTAGTACAGAAAAATCAAATGGTGAGACATTTGCATGTAAAAGTATTTCGAAGAAGTTGAGGACTCCTGTTGATTTTTTGGAGTTTTGTTTAGATTTGTTATTCATCTTTATAGCCTTTTGGATTTATGTTTAGATCTGCTATTTTAGGTTAGGTTAGACTAAAGGGCTGTTTGTTTTTTTATCTAAAGTCTTATAAGACCTTAATTTTTTAGATATATAGATAAGTTTTATAAATTAAGATACTATGATATGTTTGTTTTTTCATTTTGGATAACTTATTACAAATGTAAAATTGATAGATTGTGTTAGGGTTTCTTTAAAATTGGGAATTTTTGGAAAATTGATTTTTAGGGTTTTACTAAATGTATGAATTGTTATTGGACATTTACTAAAAAAAACTCAACTATAGAACTTTTGTAATAAGATAAAAGTAAAAAAATTTTACTTTTTCTAAAAGACATATATATATATTAAAATAAGATATAAGTTGGAAAAACAAACAAATTGATTTATCTTAATTTAAGATATAAGAGGCAATAAGTCTTATGATGGAAAAAACAAACAGCTCTTAACTTAAATTTATGACTCAATTTTGTGACTTCAATATCTCAACCATCCATGTGTTTTTAATACAAAAGTTGTAAATGCATTTAAATTTCAACCATTGGATTAAAGGCATATGGGTGATTGAGATTTTGAAGTCAACAAATTAAGTCATAAATTTAAGTTGATTTAGCTTGACCATTGTTTTTTTTTATTGTCTTTATTTGGACATGGTGGATGTAAGATTGAATTTGAATTAAAAGTTTTTACAAAAATTATCAAAGCAATTATAAATATGATAAAATGAGTGTATGAAATTCACAAGAATTATTAGAGCTTCAAATGCCACAACCCAAAGCTTTGGAAACCCGAAGCATATTTCCAAAGCTTCGGGATGCCAACAACCCAAATCTCTGAAAATGTGTTTCGGGTTAAGGGTGACCTAGCTGACCCAAAGCCCATTTTCAGAGCTTCGGGTAGGCGACATCTTGAAAAACCAAAAATGTTTCTCAGATCACCCTTGACCCAAAGTAAACTCGATTCCACTATTTTTTTTTTTTATTAAAATGTTATTTCTACCTATATAAGCATAATGGATTGTGTGGAAATAAAAAAGTATTTTTTTTCAAACTCATATTGTCACCACTTCATATAAATTTATACAACACTTTTATGAATCCAAAAGAAAAAAAAATTATGAATAAATATAATGATTATTACTTAAATGAGGGTATTTTGGAAAGTTTGGGGCATTGTTGTAACTTTTTGTGTGCATACGGTAACTGTGCAAATAGACCTCCAAATATTGTCATTTTTACTAAAATCGCTTAAAATTAATCAACAATTGCTAAAATCTGTGTGAAAAACGCTTCTATTTAGATTATAACTTATAACAATTTTATAAGTACATTTCCTACCATAATGTAACTTTTAGGTTTTTGAAATCGTCTAACACCTCTAATCCAATAACTTAAATTTGTAAGCTTTAGACTATTTGATTAGATTGAAACGAATTTCAAATTAGTTTTTCAGTTGTTTATAATGATCTTGAGTTCTGATATAATATTGAGTATATTTCAAATTCTGATATAATATTGATTAGTATTATATTCTATGCTTTTAAGCTTTATTTTATAACATGTTATCATATTTTTTTTTCTTTTATTATCTATTTGATCTCTTTCTTCTTCCTTTTTTTTTTATTGAGAGTAATGAAGGTGCATATACTTTGCAACAAAAAGATTGCTTTTCTTTAGATTCTAAAAAAATCCATTCCAACTTGAAGATTATTTGGTCCAGAAAGCCCGCATCTTATCGATGCTTTATTATATTTAGCACAATACATAATATATATCACCAAAGTTCATAAAGTCGGTATATAACATTGGTATGTGTCGACCTTGGCAATTTAATGGCTGATTCTAGTCATTTAAATTGATGAGAAGTGAAGTGACTATCTCCAGAACTTTTTCTTGGCAAGTAAATAATTCAAACGAAACAGACACCAAAATGATTTGATTTTCTTAGCAACTCCCAATTTTGAGTCTTATCAATTTAATGGATGCCTAGTTTATCAAGATGTCAATCCAACCGTCCAATTATTGTTGCATAGATAAGATAAGAGGTCAAAATCATAAATAGTTCTAAAAGTAAGGAAGTATTCAAAAAATCATCTTTCCATAACTTTTTTTTATCCAACATAAATAAATTTTAAACAACTTTTTCTTAATCATCTTCATCGTCTCCATTAATGGAGGTCTATTCGACCTCCATATGGAGGTCTATTCTATCAATCGAGATCTGGATTTTTTTATTCATCTTCATCGGATCTCTATTGATGGAGGTCTGTTCAATCTCTATCATTGGAGGTTTGAAAAATAAAAATTTATTTTTATTTTAGAAAATAGAAATAGAAAATTGAAAGAGAGATTGAAAAATAGAAAATTGGAAGTTTCCAGGAACATTACATGTAATCATTTTGTAATTTCAGCGTGTAAAAATACATTTCAATGTATAAAGATGTTGATATTTTAGTTTGTAAACTTGTAATTTTATCATGTAATCATATAAATATTTCAGCGTGTAAGATTTTCATTGTGTAATCATGTTAACATTTCAGCGTGTAAAGATTTTCATCGTGTAATCATGTTGATATTTCAATGTTTAAAGATTTCAACATGAAGACATGAAACTAAATACTTTCAAAGAACTTTTGAGGGGGGTAACGATATCCGATTTCGTCCGTAATATACTGTTGGAATCGTTTTGATGAGGAGAACAATATTTTAAAAAGAAAAGAGAGGAAAAAAAGTTTTAGAGAGAGAAACATGACAAGAAGAACTTAAGAAATAGAGGGAAAAAGTTATGTCAAAGAATAAAGTGAAAAAAGTAGATAATAACAATTTTGTCCAAAAATATTTCTCTTGGATAAAAAAGAAAACTTATTGGGATGTGATAGTTTTGTATATTCCATTAATTTTCAGATCAAATGGGGGAATTTTGCCATAAGAGATAAGATAATATTGGAAACTTTATATCAGTTTCCGGCATGAAATATATCAAAGACAAGATGATCATGATTATAATCATAAATCATAAAACATGATTCATGAATGTGAATGTGAACTCATTTTTTCTGACATAAAGTTGAAGTTTTCTTTTATTTTCCTAAATCATGCTATCATACAGAAATAGTAAATATCTTGATCTCACTTTACCTCACATATTTAATGATATTGTGATACATTATTATGGTTTGATACATTTTCATTATTACTTTTCGAACGGCCGATTATTAATTTTAGAAAAAGTAACGATCTTTATTCGATGAGAATATTCAAAACTCCACTAGTGGTGGGAGGAGAAGATCGTCATCTCCACAACTTGGAGCCATGGAGGGGATCGTGGCGATCTTCTCCATGGGCAAAAAAGATCTGTAATCCCCTCTAAAGTTTGGAGGAGATCTTCCCACTTAACTAGAGTGGAGGAGTTCCTTTTAAAAAAAAAAAATAATAATAATAAAATAATTAGTTAGAGGTGTATTTTGGTATTTTTTGGATTAGGGTCAATCAAACGTTAAATCTAACCATTATAGCAAAAGTTAATATTGTCTTTACTCTAAAAGTTTGTGCAATGTTCCCTGTTTTTTTTTTCTTTTTAGTGATGTTTTCTATTTTGCTCTTCTTTTTTAAACTTTATTATATTCCATGAAATTACTATTTCTTTCCCTGAACTTATTAGAATTCACTTTTGAGTAAATGACAAAAATACATGCCATGAATAAAAAATCAAATCTTTCTATATAGCAAATTAGCAAGTAGCAACCATTGAAGGCGTCTCGATCAAGCAACCCAACCGGACGTGTGAGAATCCAGTTGCTTTGGAGATGGTCAGCTTTCTCTTAGTATATTATATACGATAGATTTCTTGGTTTGGCTAATATACCGGAACATTAACCATACAGGTGATTTAATATCCTTTAGATTGCAATCAAATGGTTTAAATAAAAGAGAAATTAAAAAAATAAAATATAAAAACATATAAAAATAGACAATGTATCTATTATAACCTCCTCTTTTTTGTTAATGTTCATGTATTGTAAATAAACCCTAACTTTCAAGGTTTGAAAATCCAAGATTCGTTTTTCGATTTAGTTTAGATAGATGCGTAATCGAATTTGGCTTGTGACATTGCCGGACACGTCATGAGTAGACTGGGCCAACCAATCATTAATTTGGCTAATGGGGCGGCCCGAAGCGGAAGCCCACATCTTCATTGTATTTTATACAATAATTTCATATTTACAATAATATAAATAATATTAACACATCTAAATAAAATCAGTCCATGTGTTAATATTAATATGATTATCATATATATCATATATATACTTCTTTTTGGCGAGATCTTTTATATATATTTTTATTTTAACTTTAATCTGTTTCTTGATTAAATGACCTTTTTCTTTCTCTGATCTTATAAGAATTCACTTTTGATCAGTAAATGACAAAAATACATGCCATGAATAAATAAAAAATCACAACTTTCTATAGCAACCATTGAAGGCGTCTCAATCAAGCAAAACCAACCATGGAAGTGTGAGAATCCAGTTGCTTTGTAGATGGCTAGCTTTCTCTATATGTAACTCTCTTTTTTCTTTTCTTTTCTTTTCTTTTTTTTTTTTTAAAAGATTTATTCTTTGTGTTGTGTTTGATCGAAAAATAAAAAGAATTAAAGCACATGAAAACGTATACATCTAAGTCACTACTTTATTCCATCTCTATCACACGCACACTCATGAAAGACAGAAAGAGATGCTTCAACTCTACTTGTTCACACACAACACACACACTTGCACTTGTTTTCTGCCATTTCTTTTTCTTCCTTTGATTTTGAGAGAGTAAAGAAAAAGACTTGTCATCTCTATATTAATGTGACCACATCACAGAATGATAGGGGACATTTTTCTACTTTATATTAAGTGTTTTCGATACTGTTTTTTATTATTATTGCACCGATGGAACGGTCAAGTCATGGGCCTGTCGAGATCAATTATCATATGTGTGGACTGAATATCTTCTCGATCATAACGGGAGAAATCTACTCCTACTATACCAGGGTGAAAACTCTTCACACGTGTTTGTTAAATTCGTATGGTGAGACTTAAATCACTCAATTAACTTGGAAAAAGAAGTATCTCATTTAGTCATTTATAACCTTTTTCAATAACCAATAAAATGATTTTGTATCTATTTATTAGGGTGTTAGATTAAGATGGACAAGGGGTTTTTTTAATTTTCAAAGAAAAGACTTAAAAAGTAATAATTTCTGAAAAAGCAATATTTGATCATAGATGCTTTTATGAAAACGTTTTATATTCTAAAAAAAAAATCCCAATACAACATATATAAATTCCCAAAACCAAAAGCTAGCTGTTGTTAAGAATCATCTATTGCTTGCTTTAATATATTATTGTTATACTTTCTAACTATAGAATTATCTTATATGAAACTTTACATAAAAGAGCCATAATATATACCCAAATCCAATTGATTACATATCAAAGCCCCTTTAATCATCCAATTAATTAATTAATTAATATTAATTTGAATAAACTTTATTGATTAGTAAAAAATGAATTGAATTGAATTGAAGCAATGAATCCTTGTCCATTTCTTTGCAAAACCCACTTGGATTAGGCTTTACCGTACCCACCAATTATTCCTACAAAGACTTAGCTAAAAAGCACTTGTTTTCTTTCTTGATTAATTATAAAAAATATTGTTAGAAGGTTGATTATGCACATGGGATGGTGTATCTCTTGTATTAATTAAAGTTTAATTATTTAATTACCATATGCAATCTTTAATCCATAGAGAGTGTATAGAATAAGATTATTATTATTTTTAAATCATAAAATAAGATTATTAGTAGATTTGATCCTTGCCCTACAAAATGATTTTATTCTTCTAAGCATGCTTTTACTCTCCTATTTATTTATATAAACACCCAATAATATTATATTATCATCATAATCACCGCTTATCAATTCAAATTCTATTCCTCTTCATTGTCCCAATCTTAGAGTTGAGTAAAATATGATGATATTATATACATATACCAATAAATTATTATTATTATTATATATACATCTCTTTCTAACGTCAATGTGATGTCAAACCTAATAGTTTGTACATGTGCAATACTACCCCTAAAATAATTGAATCAAAATGAAATGTCAGTTGAAAACATGCATGTGATAGTGATCCCTAATATATTTTTTTCATCATATCCCTAATAACGTTACACACATTAATATGTTTCACTAATAATATAATTTTAGTAAGGTTTAGTACATTCAATGACATACTGTATGATGTTGTCATAATGACAACAAGTACGAGTATCCCAAAATTTTACAATTACGTACGAAAAAAAAATGGAATTAATGTCACCTTAACGATATATAATTAACAATGTCATGCTTTGAACGTCACCAAATATTGGTTTTAGTAAGACATTTGTTTTTGTGTAGCCTTTAATCGCATAGCTAAAGGGAAATTTTCTTACAGTCGATCTATAACGATAGATAGTCGATACCGTATAAAAAAACTTGCGAGAATCCTACGCCTGAAATCTCCAAAAAATATATATTAATCATGTAATCCAATCATAGAAAGTAAATATATATGACCAACCATTCTCATATTTATTACTACTTATTTGAGCTAATTAATTTGAATTGATAATTTGATACCACCGATTATATATATACATATCATAATATAAAGTTGAATACTTTAACAATCTTTAGAGGAAATCAGGAAAACCATGAAATATGGATTCTAGCTACTAGGGCGACAATGCATCAAAGCTACTCGATCAAGTTCCACCAAGAGAGCTATGAAGATTTAACAGTCATATAGCTAACTAGATATAGTAGCTAGGAAGATCAACTTTTATAGACCATATTATATGATCTCTTTTATTATATAGATGCATGTAGTGATCATGCTTTTGGCCTTTTTAGTATCTCAAATTAAAGGGACGATGAGAGAGCGTGCGTGTGTTTCTTTAATCATCAACTATATTATTAACTAACTGGTTTAATTATTAATTAAGACTAGGATATCATCACAAACACAATACAGATCAGCCATCAATTTCATAGGAATAGTTCCCTCTTTGAAACGTAATATGAAGCATAGAAAAACATGAAAACGATTGATGTCTTGACTAATCTGTGCTTATGGGGACAAAAGAGTTTAACGATTAGTGTTTTGAGGGAACATAGAGAAACATAAGAGAATAGACTGATTTAAATTTAATTAACGCTATTTGTATGTCTATCTAATAAAACATCGTTATGCGGCATACTAAATCAACTTATAAGAGTATCTAACGATAAGATATATATCTTATCGTAGAGTGACAGTTTTATCCTTAAGGATTTTAGTATTTAAGCTCTTGGATTATTTTTAGGGTTTCTGTGTGACAACGAAAATAATAATACATAGGGCTGAAACTAAAAATTGAGTGTTGTTGCATTCCGTGGATGTGATCATTGATCAAGTCGGTTGTGTCTCCCTTAATTATTTTTCTTGTCTTCATATGTGTTTGATATATTGCTTTGGATTTACACATTTCGTAGCATACGGTCCCTCATCCACCCACATGACAGTGAAATCCTTCAATAAATTACATGAGAGTGCGTGGCCAGATGGTTCCACAAAAACACAACCGTAGGTGACCTCTCTTAGAATTTTGTAGTTTGTAATGTGAGTTGTTGACCATTCAAGATGGTCCCTGCTCCACTCAGGAACCCTACATATCTAACCCGCCCTCCACACACCTGTTACTTGGTCCTTGCAAACTCCAGTACCAAATCTAATAAGCCAGCCATTAATTTGTATTATTTCTTCTTTGTTTTTGTTTTTATTTTTGTATTTGTTTTCCCTTTCAATTGAACCATTTTTGTGTGTTGCTCACTGAAGGTTCCTTTTTTATTATACCAACCTGCAGACATTGATTGTCTTTTTAGTAGCACTTTTGATGATTGGAAATGAAAATTTTCTGATCACAAGAAACAATATCTTCTTATTAGGCTCGGTAATTAATATTTGTTCATTTGTGTTTTTCTTGCATTGAAAGTACTGTTTATGTAGTAGTTAACTAGTTATAGACTTATAGTGTAAAGATCCTAAATTTTTACTTAGCTATATGTTTAAAATGACTAGCCATTCCTTTAATTCGTTTGATTTAACTTATGATAGTTGATTAGTGAGATTTTATTAACTCATATATAAATCATAAGTGCATACGTTAATAATAAAAAGGATTTTATTTTATTAATAAATGATGATGTACAACACTGCCCGTAGAAGAGGCAAGTCGTGATCTTGGATTTGGGCATATAATACATCATTGGAACCATATCAACGGGTTCTACAACCATCATCGGAATCATTTTTCCAAATTCAATCATTTCGACCTTCGTTTTTGTGTTTTCTTTCCCTATATAGATAACATTTTCGGATCTTAATAACTTTTAGTGGTAATTAATTCTGTTTTCAATAAGATGGTTTTTTAATTCATTAAGGAAAATTATTTTTAGAATTTGTCAATAACTAAAATTTGACGTATTAGGTAAATTTCGAGATTTGTCTTAATTTAGACGATAAATTGAAGTTTGTTTTATTTACCTATAATTAAGCATGTATTTGAAGACTTATTGCTATTTTTTATTATTAATAATAAAAATCAAATCAAATCTTTTTCTTCATCAATTACTTATCAATAAGGGTTTTATCCTAACTGATAAAGTTATATGGATACGAATATTGACACTCATAAAACTTAGTAGTACACCAATTTTTAAAAGTACACTCATGTCTAAAATTTAAAAAATAAATATTACTATAAGCACTCATCATAATGCCAATATTACCCTCATTAAAATAAATATATTCATTTTAATACATATTATTTATAAATATTAATCTTAAAGTATTATCACACCCAATTTATAAAAAGAAATCATATTATTTTTGGAATCAAATCGTCTTTTAATAATGGTGCAATTTACTTTTGAAAATATCTCAAATGTAGGAGCCTTATAAAAGGAAGTATGTGGAACAATATACGAGGTCAAGAGATTTTCAATATGAAATTATCTTATTTATATAGCTATCTTAAAAAAAACCTTATTGATATCTACGGCTATCTTTAAAAAAAAAATTGTTGATATCAATAGCTATCGTTAAAAATATATATATTTTGTTTATCGATAGAGTTCATAACTATACATAAAAGAAAGACAAAAACAATATGATAATCATGTGACGATGACAAAGTTTGATACTTGAAATAAAATTATAGTTTAATTAGGATTTATTATAAGTTTTTTTTTTAAAGGTAATTTTTTTTTAATAAAGAAATATAGTTGAAGATATAAGTATAATTAATGAATGTATATAGTATTTTATTTATTTTTAATTAAAGTTAATTTGTTCTTATTGGTAAATTTTTATTGGGATATTTTTATAATTAATTTTTTATTATAAAATATGAATGTACTAATTATATATCATCCATATTGATACTAATTATCTAAATCAAATTGTCAAAATGACTTTAATTAAGCTTACAAGCTCATCAATTTACTCCAAACAAGCTAATAACATTGCTTTTACATAAAAATACATGCACAATAAATATCTTTTAATATGTTTGACCTTGTAAGATTACTTATAAGGCATGATAACAGTAGTATTGAAGTTACTTACAAACCAAGATGTACCAAGTTGGTTTCATTATTATTTTTATAATTCTTTTTTAACTCATGAAGTTACAGTGTCATTATAATATATGGTAATGAAAATGTACCTTAAACCTAAAAAAAAAAAACAATCT
Source organism: Dipteronia sinensis (assembly GCA_033220585.1). Taxonomy (NCBI): domain Eukaryota; kingdom Viridiplantae; phylum Streptophyta; class Magnoliopsida; order Sapindales; family Sapindaceae; genus Dipteronia; species Dipteronia sinensis. The sequence continues at coordinate 2,808,646 of CM065638.1, read as the reverse complement.
ACTAAAACAACCAAAACCGTTGACAAATTACATCTTTGCCGACCAAATCACCAAATTATTAAGGACTTTATATGACCATCAAAAATAATAATAAACAAAAAAAAGCATATTTTTTTTGTTTTCTTGATCAAAGAGCGAGATTGAAGGCCACCTTCACATGCATGTGTGCTTGCAGCTTCTTTTCTCCATCACGTCAAAATCCCAGAAAAAAAAAATAATAATAATAGCGGTTTTGAAGAATATCAGTGCTTCAATCACGTGCATGTCCTGAGAAAAGTAGCCGTTAATTGTCAACTATACTGAATCACTGATCATGTATCTAAAATAATATATAGAGACAATAAAATGAAGACAAAAATTAACAACTGGGTTTGCCTGTTAGAATTAAATCTTCGTACTTCATGACTTTGAATTTTCCACATTTTCACATTGTTTGTTTGTATTGTAAATTGTGTGAGTGGTTTTTTCAACACTTGGTGTGTGTGATTCAAAATCGGAAACAAAAAGATTATTGTGTGGTGTGGTGTGGTGTGTTACATACTTAATTATATGCTGCATTGTACTTTAGTATTTGATCGAATATCACTACTTTTTGGTGATGTGATCAAATCATCGAATGGTGACAATCTAAACGAAGGTTGTGATCAAAATGGGGCCCTCTGATTTGATTTGAAGATACAATGGCTTGATATGATAAGACCTGTACCTAATTAAATTATGTTGTTTGTGAGATTTTATAGTCAATATATGGAAGAGCATAGATTAGGTATTTGAATATCTTACATTCATGAATATGTAGAAATAGAAATCAACCATATACACTTATCTTATGAGTCTATAAGACAATGACAATTAATCAAGGGAAACAAAACTATTGAAACATAAATCTTGAGAGAAAATGTGAACATTCAATCTTACGGAGTGAATAGTCAGAATTCAAAATATAGTTGTATTTGAAATGAAAATCAATTTAAGTTACATTAGACAAGACACATATCGGTCTAACTTAATTTATATTTTTATTTCAAATTACGTAATTATTGGTATGTATATATATATTTTGAGTTGTATCTTGTTTAAATATTATTCTATTAGATTTCGTGAAATGCAATTATCCTGCCAAAACTTTGTGGTTTTGCTTTGATTATAAAGATAGATACAGGAATTTACGAAATAACAATATTAATGTCATTATTTTTTGTTTTTCTTTCAAAAATTATTGCCGGCCATTGCCTGCCTTGCACAATAATATGAATAGTAATATTAGTGATGTAACAACTGAAACCAAATTGGATTTTCTTCAAAACATTATTTTTATCCATGTCGTAGACTTCTTGGACTGATCAAGAGTTAATGATGTGAGTATTTCAGGCCTACTTATAATCATTGATCTCAAACCCTAACCTAAAAAATTGATGATCTGGTTATTTATAAATTAATTAAGGTGCCGGTTTTAGTAATGTTTCTCTAGTAAGCACACAAATATATTGTATATTTATAGCATATTAATACATATTTCTATATTTTTATTAAGTAAACGATATAACTTCAATCAAAATAATATACATAGTAAAAGTTTGATAATATGTATTAGTATATTATAAATATGTCTATATCGTGTGGATTTCATTTTTGCTTACCCGCATTGACAGGAGATGAACATTACCTTTCTCCTCACATTTTGATATGTGTCCATTCATTAATTATGGGTCAACGAAATTAACTATCAAAATGAAAAACAGGTCAATTATGCGCCCACGGTAGAAAAATTACCATTTTTAGTTTGCATTAGAGAGTTGGAAGGTGAACCCCACGTGAGTTTGCCAAATATTTTGCCTCCAAATAATGTATGTTATTTACTGACTTCTTCAATAATTTATAATTTTTATGTGCTTTAATTCTCTATACTCTTTGATTTTTTCAATAATTTAATGGTTGGTGGGCTTTAACTTCTCAAGTCTCAACTGCATTCACTTTGCCTTATTGATTCAATAAACTCGGATAACTTGTGAGTTTATTTAATTAACATGTGAATTCTTTTTCTTTTTTAAAAATAATAATTTTATATCATTTAATTTGAATTTATGAACCAACCGTTCATTCATAAAATATACTGATTAATGAGAATATGAGATGAATTTTAGAGTTATATAGAAGATAAAATATTTTAACAGTAGAATTAACATGCACTAACTTTAGAGAAAAAAAAAGTAAAAAAAATTGTGAGTAAATATATATAGTCCGTAATTTTATTTAAATAAAAGTATAAATATAGGATGCTTTTGAGCACAAATACGTAATGTTTTGGCAAGATGATCCTGTAATAAAAAAAAAATACAAAATAGTTTGCACTATTTTTTTTTTGTTTGCCCAAAATCTCATTTTGTGAAAAAAAATATACAGTAATAGGGTATTTGTGAAATAATGTTATTATTGATTTTTGGGAGGGTTGCTAGACAACATCAAGACCATAATAATATCCCAAATGATCTCTTAAGTAAACTTTGTCTCATTTACTTTACTCTCTCAAAGAATTGTCTAGATCCCTCCTGAATTCTAAGGAAATATATATGCTAATTTGATAATTATATATGTTCCTCCCCATGCTAATCTATCATTACCAAAAAAAAAATACAAAAAACAAAAAAGTTAACACTAAAACAATTAGCATGGTACTTAGGATACTAATTAATGAAATAATTACATATGCCTTATCCTTCCCAAACATCTTTTATCTTGTTTATCATCAAAAAGCATAGAGACTATATATGTCTTTAATCTTCATTATTAATTATTTGTTTCACAAAAAACAAAAGTTGATTTAACCCCTAAACTTACCGTTAGCGTACACGTGTGAATGTGAATCCATTCTCAGTTTAAGTGGTGTATATCCCTATATTCATATTAATAGGGAGGTTTTATATATGGTGAAGTTTTTTTCGATGGAAGTATAATTTAGATATTCGAACCGAACATATCATTATCGATTTTCTTTCTAACCGATATTGACTAAGTCAGGAAAACTTAACGTTAGCATACAAGAATGTGGGAAATATGATTGTGTGCTTCGCTTTAAGTAAGCTGTCAAGCTAAATCATGATTACTAAAATGGGGCCCATATTGGAAGTACCAGAGACTAAAGAACAAGTGTTTTTGATAAATTGATTAGACTAAGGTATTTCATTAATCGACACCTTTTGTTCGTCGAAAAAAATCAAAAAAAAAAAATCTAAGTGAGTGCTGTCTAATCTAAACCTATAAATCACCGTAAATGAGCCGTTGCACTTGCTGCTTTTTCTTCTTTTACCAATTTTACACTATCTTTCTCATATACGTTGAAATAAAAACACCATTTTTATTATATTTATAATTTTATATATAACTTTATCATATTAACTTTGAATATTGTTTTGTCTTTCTATAATTGCTAGCTCAAATTCCTGATTTTATAAGGATTAAATACGATAAATATTTTTTTTTTATAAATTTTTACCATACTCTTTCTTGAATTTTTTTAAAAAAAAAATTATAATTCATTGAATATTTGATATAAAGTTCATAAAAAATATTCAAAGGTGTTAAATTTATATGAAAAAAATCCATGAAAATTGTATGTAATCAACTAAATAGTGTATAATTTTTAATCCTAATTATGCTCAGTTCAAATAAAAAAAATTAAAAAAATCTTAATTATGTTTTATTATTCTAAATTTCACGCGGTAACTAACATAACTTTTATAAATGAATAATAATAAAGAAGATTAAAAAAAAAACCCACCATAACAGAAATCTAAAGGGTGGGGTCCATACTGATACCCGCTATAAATAACAAACGCTTCTATACACAGCAAACTCCTCTCTCTCTCTCTCTCTCTCTCTCTCTAACACACAGAACACAAAAAGCACTCCACTCTTCTTCACTTTCCTCCACTTTCATTTACTTCACAAAACACACCTCAACCTTCTCTCTCTCTATTTTACTTTCAAGTTTCAACAAAAACAAAAAAAACAAAAAAAATAAAAAAAATAAAAACATTTTCATTTTTCAGGCGATAAGTCGATAACCCATCACAAGTGAATTTTTTTTCAAGGTTTTTAGCAACGAAAATGGTCGACGTTGACCGGAGAATGACCGGCCTAAATCCGGCTCACGTTGCCGGCTTACGCCGTTTATCAGCTCGTGCAGCCGCGCCGTCAGCCGCAGCCTCTCTTCCGGTCCGCAACGGCCTCGTTTCGTTCTCTTCATTAGCTGAGAAAGTTATAACCCATTTGAAAAGTTCGGGTATTCAGGTTCAACCGGGTCTATCCGACGCCGAATTCGCCAGAGCTGAGGCGGAGTTTGGATTCGCTTTCCCTCCCGATCTCCGCGCCGTACTCTCCGCCGGGTTACCTCTCGGACCCGGATTCCCCGACTGGCGCGCCACCGGGTCTGCTCGCTTACACCTCCGTGCCTCTCTTGATCTTCCAATTGCTGCTATTTCTTTTCAAATAGCCCGAAACTCTCTTTGGTCCAAATCGTGGGGCCCCAGACCATCTGACCCGGAAAAGGCCATACGGGTCGCGAGAAATGCTCTCAAAAGAGCCCCACTTTTGATACCGATTTTCAACCATTGCTACATTCCATGTAATCCCTCTTTGGCTGGTAATCCGATCTTTTTCGTCGATGAAAATCGGATTTTTTGTTGCGGTTTGGATCTATCCGATTTCTTCGACCGTGAGTCGTTATTCTTGAGGTCCGAATCCGACCCGCAGGTGCTCAAGAAGCAAAGATCGGTCAGTGAGAAAACAGCTGGATCATCATCAAATTTTTCACGGAGAAGTTTGGATACGGGTCTCGGGTCTAGAACCCCAAGATGGGTCGAATTCTGGAGCGATGCAGCTATCGATCGACGTCGGAGGAACTCATCGTCGTCTTCATCTTCTTCGCCAGAGCGTTTTTTCGACATGCCCAGATCCGAAATCCCTAAATGGGTGGAGGACTACATAACTCAAATCGGGTCGGTTTTGAGAGATGGCGGGTGGAGCGAATCCGATATCGTGGACATCGTCAACGTATCAGCTTCTGGTTTTTTTGAAGGAGAGATGGTTTTGTTGGACAATCAATCGGTCATGGATGCTTTGCTTTTGAAAGCGGATCGGTTTTCAGACTCGCTCCGGAAATCCGGGTGGAGCTCCGAGGAGGTGTCAGACGCTTTCGGATTTGATTTTCGACCGGAGAAGGAAAGGAAACCGGTAAAGAAACTATCGCCTGAGCTGGTCGAAAGAATCGGGAAACTAGCTGAATCGGTTTCCCGGTCATAGTACGGCATCGGGAATTTTTTTTTTTTGGTTTTATAATTTTAAGGTCTCGGGGTTTGTTTTTCTTTTTCGGGTAAAAAAATAGAAATTGAAAAATACATGGGGAAACGTGTTTGTACTATGAAACAAAGCGTATAAAAGAGTTCAAATTACATGATTACTCATAAATATATAAATAAATTATTATATGAAAAAATTGTTACATATTATTATATTAATGTATTATTTCTATTTCATTTCGTGTCCGAATTATATATATATATATATATTTATTTAATCCGATATCAATAGAATCAGAAATTTACTTAAACTTATGGGCCATTTTGATATTTATTAACTTTTTTTATAATCAGTGTTAGCTATACTTAAAAAATAATGTATGATAATTTTATTATAGAAGTAATGTGATTAGTTGTAATAATTAAAATAGATAAAATTTCAGAATCTTATTTTATTTTTTTATTAATTATATATATTGAATAAATATTTCAGTATAATATCTAAATTAGTAAAAACTTTCCATAAAAACAATAGAATTTTGTATATCAAATTAATATTTAAGTAAAATATTTATTTTTAAGATTAAATAAGGTGTATCAATTATTTTAACTTGATTTCAAAAGGATAATACTGATATTTTAAAATATTTATTAAATACTGAAATAGATTATTCCATAATCATTTTTAAAAATAACCTCCACATGCTTCTCAAAATCACTGTCAAAACTTATCAGATTATCTATTAATCACTTTTGAAAAGTTTTACCAAACATCATTTTTTAGTCAAAATTATAAAATATATTGTTTTTAAGTTTTCAAAAACAATACCAAACTGGCAATATATTATCAATCTTTACAAAGTATGGATCAAAATACAACTCGAATGTATAATCATATATATTTTTATTCAAATTACGTGAATATTCAAATATGAATAAAATATTATATGAAAATATTTTTTATCAAAATTATAAAATAAATTATTTTTAACTTTTTTAAAAAAAATACCATACTGCCCTTATATTATCAATCTCTACCAAATATAGTTTAAAATACAACTCAAATATATAATCATATATATTTTTATTCAAATTACGTGAATATTCAAATATTGCTATATATTATTTTTATTTCATTTCACGTCCGAATATATAATCAATATCAATTAGATCAATAATATATCAAAACTAACGATATCAATCGTTAGAAGTTCCGTTTCGAAATACACTTTGATATTTATTTACTGCTTATAATTATTTAAATTTAATAAATTTACTGTTGTTATTTAATAATAATAATAATAAATAAATAAAATTGGTGGAGCTGAACTGGCTCAGCTTTGTAAATCGGCACCGGCGCACGTGTGCGACTTTTTAAGTTTTTATCGAATAAAAAGACGTTAATGGGTCCCATCTCATTTTCGGAAGCTGGGCTCGAATCAAAACAATTACCATTGTGCGCTGGGTGTGGGACAGCTTTTGCTAAAACGGCATCATTTTCTGTCGTACTGAGTATTGTGCATTGTATATAAACCAACTTCTTTTTTTTCGCTTTTAGTTATATTTCTTATAAATAATAATCTCACTCTGGTGGTGCAATTTCTGAGAAAAACAAATCATTCTTGTGATTTTTGAAAACACTTTCTCGTTTTTACACCTATAGTGGTGCAAGTGAAGTGAAAAATGTCTGATAAAATAATCACTTCTTTCAAGAAAAACAGAGATAGCGATATACAGATATTTAGATAGAGAATAGATATGGGTATTTTTATTTTTATTTTCAAGAAAAAATAAATAATAATATTTTCTTGGAATTTGGAAAAGAAAAGATATTGTTTTTCCAGAGAAAATCCTGACACAGAGAAACCTTCTCAGCGTTTAGCTTTTAAGAGACACAACAACGAGGTGGAATTCACATCTGAAAATGGCAAGAGAAAAAGTTGACAAAAACAAAACCACCCAAACATGTAATTACCAGCATATCTTGAGGGTATTTTTGGGAAAAATAGTGATTTTTTTAAAATGGGACCATGTCATGTGGGATCTGTATATGAGATGAGATAGTAAATAAGAATGGAAACAAATGTACATTTTATTGAATCTCCACGGATAAAGTTTAAATCCTGATATCGTAAATATATGTTTCATTTTTGTTTTAAATCTTGATATTGTAAATATATATTTCATTTGTGCTTATTACATTGTAAAAGTATAGGAAGATCCCTACCCTTGAATGAGACTGAGAGAGTCCATTTTTGCCCACCCCTTTAAATGGTTGAGTATTATTACATTTTTCTAAAAACATGGCATCTTTTCATAAGAGGGTAAAATTGTTTTAAAAGATAATAGTGTTTGGATAAATTTAACCCTTTATGGACACATGTCATGTTTTTAGGAGGGGGTGTTGCTCACCCCTTGAGGGGGGGGGGTGTGAGTAAGAGTGAACTCCTTGAGTGGAAGTTACATTTCGAATTGATTTTATAGAATTTAAATCGGATTAGATATTGATAAACCCTAATCCATAATGGTGTCAAGTTGTCTAACTTTATTTTAAAAAATAGTCGGAATTATTTATTTTCTTTTTGGATTTGATTTTTATTTTGTTTAGATTTTTTGGAATGACGAAAGTACGATACACAATATATGCATGAGATTGTTTTTATGTGTTTGGATTCTTCTCAATTTTTTCGTGCTATTTTTTTTTTGTTACATTTTGAGGGAGCATGTCCACATGTGGAGGAGCGTGACCAAATGTACAGACATAGGACATTCAAATTTTTTATTTTTTGGATCATCGAATTATTATTTTTTTTTTAAAAGAAAAAATGTTGGGGGTGAGGTAATTAATGATGATTTCGATTTCCATCAAAGTTTTGCTTTTAGTTCAGTGAATTTGATCGGGATTTCTAAATTCTAGAAATTCATGGATGCCCTTTTTAACTTCTTTTCAGGGGAGCGTAGCACAACTTTGTTAAATTCGAAAGTTTAATTATTACTATTTACTAGTTCAATTGATACAAATATTAAACTATGTGAACTTTGACTAATAATATTTTGACTTTGGCTAATATATTTTATGTGTATATGGTAAGGTTAAACGATGACATTTTCCTAGTTTAATTGATGGTTTTCAAGATAATTTCATTATTCAAGAAATATTTAAGATGAATTTTATAACTAGTTGAATTTATCAACTCTTAATATGGTTTAATAGACAATCGTTCAATGAGGGTAAGTGGAAAATGCATTCATTCGGTTTGATAATATCTTTACTTCGAATCACATAAAAAAATATGTAGTTGAATAGTAAATGACGATCATTCAGTCTGATAATATCTTAGATTGGAATCGTTAGACGGTATTATAAATTTATTAATATCGGTGTATATCTTAGGCTAGGTTAGGATCCTATGGAAAGCGAAATTAGATATTTCTTGATCATATTTGTTGTGATAAGGACATAATTTTTATCAATTAATTTTCAAGTTACCCAAATCTGAAACATTTATATAATAATTCAAGAGAGATAATTAAGTTTGTTTAGATAAAGACAAAGCGTAGAACATATATATATATATATCTCTACGTGAAGAGTTGGTAGAAAATCCTTTTCTATCCAGCAAATGATGTGTACAAGATGATCAAACTCAACCTGCAAATCCCAATTAAGTGAATACAAACAAGGCTACCAATGTTGTGCAACAACCATTATTAAATTAAATTAAATTAATAAACCAGAATCAATAAATTGAATCAAGTGTAGTTAAAGAATGTACTATGTACTAATACAGATATAGGTACAAAGCATTTATATAAAGAGATGTGGAGTTAATTCATCGTAAAATTGTTTCAAAATTTCATGTTTCAATTGTGATTCTTCTTTCTTCTTTCGGTTACATATAGTTAGTCCACGTTTTAAAAAGTTATAAGTATCTAGGTTTAAGAAATATTACTTGCTGCTAGTCGAAAATACTTGATCTCTGTGTATGTTGTTGAAATTTGATGCTTGTAATAAGAGGCGATGAGACGAAATCAGTATCTTTAAATTTGCGGGGAGTAAGGGGGCTATGACAATGATTATTTTATAATAAAAGTAAATAACAAAAAATATAGGGTAAAAAAAAAACCTCTAATTTTGTTAAAAAGAAAATTGTTGCATGGGGTCATAGCCCCTTTAGGCCTCCAAGCGGCTTCGCCACCGTTTGTAATGTAACTATTAGTGTGAATTTTGATGTTATTTTGAACGGGGATTGGGTTCATAGTCGAAAATACAAATGCCATGTTAAAGAGGTAGGCATATCTTTCGAATTGCGAACGGTGTGGTTCATAATCTTGCCTCTTCGACTTTTTCCTTTGGTATGGAACAACTTTGGTTGAATGTTAAGTGTGAATTGTATTATTTTTTTTTAGTATTACATTAATTCGAGGTATATTTTGGTTTAGAGGGAGGATTCGAACTCGTAACCTCGAGGTGTAGGTGTGTTGGGTTTATCACTAGACCAATCTCATCTCGACATATTTTTCTTTTTTTTAATTGAGTTATATTCAAAAAATAAAAAATACTGTCAAAAAACTAAATAATTAAAAAATTATAATTGAGTAGAGAGTTGGATGAGACCTGCAGTTGTTGTTGTTGGTCACATGGGAATTGGCTTGTAAAGAATCTTTGGTTAGCAATAATTAGAGGGAGGTGACACCGTGACACAGAGCTCAATTATGAAAAATCAAGACCCGAAACCGGTTTTAAAAAACGGGTTCGGATTCGGATTCGGAGCATGAACATCCCAAAGCACACATTAAATGCTCCAACGGTCACTTCCTTGCAAAATGCAACCCACTTGCTCCACCACCTGAACCGACCGTTAACTCTGTCACGTGTCAGCCTCACCGCCAATTCACTATCTTCACGTGCCACCTCTTAATCAGAAATTGTATATATCTAAAAAAAAAAATTAAAAAAAATACAAGTATTCACATACACATATATATACATACAATAGAATACAAATGGACCCAAAATTTAATGCGTATGGGTTCATGCCCTTCACTAGTTGCTGTGTCTGCTGATTCCAAGACAATCCGATGACTAAAATTTCCATAGAGACCTCCTCACTCCCACCAATTCTATGATAATTAACTACTAATAGTTCAATTGCGAGATAACCCATTTAATTAAATTATGTTGAAGATCAGAATCGTATATTTTCCGATGTGACTTTTGATGTTAAAGAGTGTTCATTCAGTTTGACAATAAAAGTGGTCGAGGGAGAAGGGTACTCAATTTTTTTTATAAAAAAATTATAAACTTAACACTAAATTTAATCCTTTTTTGACTTTGACCCCCTAAAATTTTTATTTTATTGTATTGGTCCTTCCAAAATCCAAACAAAGAGTTTTGGCTTCCTCCCTACACTAAAGGTCCTTTTTTTTTTTGTCGGTTTGAGATGGATCGAAGAAGTGGTGGTGGTGGCCTCCATGTGTGGTGAGGGAAGGTTTGGTGGTGTTTTGAAGTAGAGAGGGACAATGGCACTTGGGGAGGTTTTTAATGAGATGGATACATGAAATGGGCACTAGTAATTGAAGATGTTTTTAAGGAGATTTTTATCGAACACTTGGATTGCGACCATTCATTGTTGACATTTAAGAGCAGAGAGGTTGATGAAGGGATGATTTCTTTTTGACTATTCTCCAACTGTTACGGTCCATTATTATTGCACACAACACCAACACCCCCAATCGGTATTGCTTTGTCAATGGCGTCATATGTTTACTGTGACAAACAATCACAATTCACACACTACATTCACGCTGTGCCATAAATTGAGTCACTCGTAAAAGCAAGACTCTATTTACGGGCCTAACAAAATCAAACATTACTGCTCGAATACTTCCAAATGTATACTTATAAAATCCGTAAGATAGAACAGTTTTATAAAACAATACAAAACTACCATTATCATTGATCTTGAAAATTCTAGATAAACTATTTTGTTGAATTATGTTTTGAAAAACAGTTTTACAAACAATGCCAAACGATCATTTTCTATGTGGAATCTGCCAAAATTTTATAGGTAGAAAAACACCAACTTTCACTATCGTAGCAATGTTTTTGATGGAAGTGTAACTGCTGCTCAATAAGGAAATTTGGGAGAATTCAATTACAAGTGAAGTGCGGAGGCCATACTGAGATATGGACATGTTTCTGTATGTATTCTGATAGTTCAATTACTTGCCAACCTACACAAATCACCTATAAATTTTATACCGAACAAGTTAACGGACTGTTATGACCTACCGAGATCAAGTACTATATGCGCAGTTTGGATATCTATTCCTACATCAATGAAGAGAATTTCTTCTACGCGTACTTGAAAAATATGCAAGTTAAACTCAAATCCCTACAACGCCACTGACATGAGAGGGATGTACACACCACCTCCTCTGCACATGTGGGTTTTCAGCAAGTGTAATTTAAAGAATTTTTAGGGTAAATGTATTCAGACAAGTTACATGTGCATGACATGAGCACTGTTGAATGAAATTGGACCCCATTTTGTCAGTAAAATTATTGATAATCTTATCAATTAGGCTATTACGCCAACTTATCCTAAACCAACCAATTTTTCTGACTTTTGAGCCTTTGTTTCTTTGCTTTTCTTATTGACTCTGAATTTTACTGGTTAAAGACAAGCACAAGTCCATGATCGACTCACAAGACAAGAGAAACAGAGGATAGATCACGATCAATGGACTCTGAGACACACATCCATGATAAAGAGATATGTGTTAGAATTTATTTCAAAACAATTGGGTATTATCACTTATTTTCTTCCATATAATTTGATTTTTTTTCACTTGGGGACAGTTTAGATCACTTGCTTAAAACATATTAAAAACTTCTTGTATACTTATAAGTTTGATTTTTGACCCCTATCAAATAATAAACTCTCATGTATTCTTTTATCTGAAAAGTTCTAAAACTCTTGATGTTTAATCAAAATTGAAAAATAATTTAAAACTAGAATCTGAAAAATTATCGGACTGAATGGACGATCTATTGACTAGGAAAAAAAAAAGACCATGACTAGTAAAAAACATATATAATTTTGCTATTTTACATTGATGTACTAAAAAGGAACTGATATTAAATGTTCCAACTTTGACAGAAAAAACAACTTTTCTTGTGCTATACTTTTCTACTACTCTGATCCTGTATTGTATAAAAAAGCAAGCAGCATATTTCCATTATTTCACTGCTCCAAATAAATGCTGTACAATTCTGTAATCCAAAAATGAAAACTTTGATATGTTTTACACTGCCTGAAAAATTTCATCTCCTTCTTCTTCTCTCTCTGCAATCTTCTGAGCTGATCTCAGCACTTTAACTCTATAAGCTACCTGCACATATTTACTAGAGAACCTCAAGACAAAGAAATTTATCTAAATTGAAAAGGAAACTGAAAGAAAGTAGAAATTGGTCATGTAGTTGGACTGAATGTTAGGGTCATTTATATCACCTTCTTATCAGAACCGAATTCGACGACATCCGACGGACGGAATCGAGTAGGATAGTTCGGAGATACTCGATACCTCCTCCCCTCGTTACTGCACATGTATAGAGCAACATCTTAGAGAAGAGCTTCACAATTTTATGAAGATATCAAGGCATAGTACTACTACTTTCAACTTACTCGGTGATATAGGTACCATGCTCGCTACGCAAATCAATTAGGAAAAAGGCACCATCTTTATAGCTGACTCGAGCATGCGTTTTGGAGACCTGAGATAGAAACATAAAAATGATAAGCGCGTGACTTACCGATATCATTAAAAGCAATAAAGGTGAATGGAACAGCTGCTAAGTGCTAAGCTACCTGCGGTGAAGGTATCACTATTGATGTTTCTGGGAAATCCTTGTGAGTTTCACTCCTGCAGTCACAGTACCACATCAACGATACATAATCATCTCAATCTAATTGTATCAATATGATAAGAGATCAAATGCGTACCCAATAACGAAGGTTACATTCTCGTCTCTCCTTAGACAAATAGGTTGCGAAACAACACTCTCATTTCCAGATGGCAATAGAAACCAACTACAAAATGAACAAAAATATTAAGAACCGGAAGATTGTAGGCTTGTAGAACGTTTATTATCAATAAGATAAGATTAATCATACGCACTCTCCATTTAGTGCACGGTCAAGTGCATCATCATCGCGAAACCACGTCTGTAATTGGTCGCTTGCCTAAAGTAATCATGAACCAGATATTAGTTTCCACAGTATCCCATTTTTGAAACTTCTATTGGAAATTTAAAGTCTCTATGAAGTCATAACCACAGAAATAACAAAGCAACATACCTTGTCTGAGAGTCTGCAACACTTGTGACCTACCTTCAAGTTTTGAGCTGCAAAGGAATACAATGATTTTTCAGTTCTACTCAAATAAATTGATATGAAAAAGGCAACTTCATTGAGAACAGAAGAGTCAAGACATGGACGATTTTAAAAAATGTATATATGAATAAATGGTAGTGCAAAATTTTTAGTTAGGCAAATGCTTTTTCGAAAACGAAAGCATCTCTATTGCACAAAAATCATAGAATTCAATTTCTCATATCACAAGGTTAGAAGAGAAATGAAGACAAATTGGAAAGCCAATTAAGGTTCGCTGGATCTAACCTGTTACCTCCTAACACCCAACTAAGCATCAAGGGCATAGCTATGTCAATAAAAACTCTCCCACCAACTCTTCCGGGATGTGGTATCCGAAACTTTGTCAAAAACTGCAAAGCAGGCAAGTATTACGCTTGATGAATTTATACTGCAGTATTAGCTTTATAACATTATTTGGTTAACACTGCATAAAGAACAAAACAACCTACCGACAGTGGCCCAAGTCCTACACCTAAATAAGCCTTGTAAGTTGAAGCCATAATTGCAGCCATTCTCGCCATTCCATGGATAATGGCAACTCGCAATCTCCTAGATTTCTCGTAGCTGCATAATTTAGAAGCATGAGTCATGAGATTTCTGTAATCCACTAAGTCAAAGTACTGTTTAAAAGTGACACATCGGTATGTTTGTTATATGACGCCATGTGCTTCGAAATAAAACTCCATAGCATATGTTTCACAATTCGCTATTAATGACTTAAACAAACACTTTCATGAACACTTGTTAAGTATAAGTTTACTCGTTCTTTTAGAAAAACAGAACCACAGATTCAGCTGTCATGCCTAGAAATCTATGCACAGACATTGCATGATCCTTTACTACATGTCTTACCTCTTTAAAGAAGAAACAACATCAATAGGAGTTCCAGATTCAGTGCTTTGTTTCCATGCTTTATCAAGCTCCATTGCAAGTTGATAACTGTCCTGTATAAAAAAGAAATAAATGGTTGCAAATTGCAATCAGAATTTAGCTCGTCAATTATGTGGTTTTTGATAAAACAAATGACCAATACAATAAAACTATGAAGAATAAGAATTAATCGCCAAGAATATCTACGGTTACAAGGATCCCAAACTCAAACTAGGAAATTGAACCAAAGAGTGGAGAGCTCCCAAAATCTAGTGACACGGATGAACTCACACAGCTCATGAGAAGCAAGATATATAGTTCACAACAAGAAAAATGTTATAATATATATAGGATTTATATGTAGGATTCACACTGCAGAAATGCAAGAAACAATAAAACGTATCATGAAGAATATATATAATACTATGATTCTCAATTTATAATTCCAATAGCTTCGAAAGGCTATGGAGAGGCATCAAACAAAGCAAAGCAAGGTATACCTCAATGGCCATGCATCCCCCTTGTCCCATATTTGGTTGCATAGCATGTATAGAGTCCCCAAGCAAAGTAACACGACCCTTTCCCCAAGTGAACGTGGGTGTCCGGTCATATATGTCACGTCGAAGAATTGCTTCTTCATCTGTAGCAATTAGCAAATCTACCACATTATCACACCAACCCTCAAATATTTTCAGCAATCTGTCCTTTTTACCTGTCAAAATATGGAAGAGAAAACTAGTCTTCAAAATTAAATCCTCTATCGATTTTCAAATAATGCAATCTCAGAGTTCATTTTAGCCCACATGAATACTAAAACAGTTAATAAATTACAGTGAAAGGTGGGAGAAAAGCTTGCTAAAACCGAATCCCATTTGAAGACAAATAATAGATTTTCTGTCGCTCTTTGTCAATAGGACCAGCAAATGCATGAACTCGGATCAAATTTATAAGCGCAACATCCTTTTTTAAAACCATTGGTTGGAGTCTTATCTCATCTCTGAGTTTAAGATTTCCTTTCCTCTCCGAGAAGATTATAAAATCAATTAGTACATTATACACAATGACACATGCTTATGGCCTGCATAACTTTGTTCACGGAATTCTCAACAGAGATCAGTTTTAGAATATATCTAGAGCATCAGACGAGAATCTACCTTGAGGAGCATCCACACCACCAGGAGCTTCCTTGTGAAATGCGTACCACTGCATTTTTCCAGCCCCCACATCAGAAGAAACAAAGTATTGTTTGTGCCCCAAAAATACTCGATACCTTCAGCAAAGAAGTTTTAGTATGTAAGTCTGCACATAACACATATAAGGTTGAAAAGAAGACATGAAGTATTATAACAGAAATGGGACAATACCCAACAGTCTCGATATCTGCAGGCACGTAATCTGCAATACCAGTATAACAAGTGTAATCCGAATAGGTGGCATCCTTTGGCCCGAATAAATTTTTCCTGACCTGCATACAACACGACATTTTCACGAATAAGGAAGATCAACAATGCACCTATGATTTGACAAGAAGAACATCTAGATATAATGCTACCTTCGACCATATTCCATCAGCTCCGACTAGAAGATCTCCTTCATATCTT
Organism: Dipteronia sinensis; assembly: GCA_033220585.1. Lineage (NCBI taxonomy): Eukaryota > Viridiplantae > Streptophyta > Magnoliopsida > Sapindales > Sapindaceae > Dipteronia > Dipteronia sinensis. Next base: position 2,792,440 of record CM065638.1, on the reverse strand, counting down.
TGTCCATCCTCCAGCACCGCGGTAACCTGGATTCGTAGTTGCATAAGTATATAAGATACAAAATTGCCAACGTCAAATAAATGGAAAAATCGAAACAATCAAATGCTTAGTCCAGTAAGCAATATTCTGTCAGTAAAATTGAGATTTAACGTAAGTGATCATCAACCAATCGGGCAGCTCGCATACCTTATCTCCATGATCCTCAAAATCAACAACATTACTTCCATTCAAAATGATATCATCCCCAACTGCACGAGCTAAGATTTGTTGCAAAGTCATTCGACTAATTACCCTCGTGACCGGAAGCCCCCTTTCGGCTGCAGGAGTGAAAGTATCAAACTTGACGTACCTGATAAACCATTTAGTAATCATTCAATCTGATTTCATGATAATAACCAATATTTTCCTACAAACCAATCAACATAACTTTTTTTTCTATCGAACCCTGGAAAACTCAGTCAATTACGTTTCTGGGATTTTTCATTTGGGGAACAAAAAATTGCTTAAAACTAATTAATCTATTGATTCAGATTTCAGACATATAAAAAGAAGATCAATACAATAAGGTCGGTCATTGTTAACTTACCAAGAACCAGAAACCCCATCAACCAATCCATTGATTCTATCACCAGTAATACAACCAACTTTCAAAACTTCCTCTGCAACATCCAAATCAATGGCCTCTAAAGCAGCCAATGCATTGCTTTGTATCTGAATTGGACCTCTGTATTGTCCCTCTCCTCTAATAGCACTTAAATCTTTTTCAAACACCACCACATCGAATCCCTTCCTCATAGCAGCCAAAGCAAAGACAAGCCCTCCAATCCCACCTCCAGCAACCAAAATCTTCAGCTTTTTCTTGGTCTCTAGCTTGTTAGAGTGACTCTGTTTCGTTGCAGACTCTGTAACTGTGGCTTTGACTTGTGTAAGTCTCCTGATCTGCCCACTCGTTTTGCTCCAGTGAACGTAACGTGAGAAATCCAATGATGAAGAGTCCTTGTAGATGGGAAATGGAAAGTGGGTTCTTGAGAAAAGTGTTGTTGAAGGATTGACAGAGTTGTAAAACACAGCTGAAGAAGAAGAAGCAGCCATTTTTTTGTCCCTGAGACACAGAGTACTCTGTTTTTGTTTTGTTTTTTTTCCTTGAAAAAGGAAAACAATCCAAGTTGGTTTTTCACTTGAAGAAAGTGAAATTCAAGTTTTTTTTTTTTAATAAAGAAAAACAATTGAAGAAATTGAGGTGGGGTTGGAGAGATTGTACAGTATAATGCAATCTAAAAATCTGAAGCAACAGAGTGGCTACACCAATCATGTAGATTCTTCAGCCACGTGTCACTTTCAGGAAACCCCACTACATATTCATTGGTTCAAAATTGCTAACGTCTTTTTGACAGAATTTATGTTGATATGTTCTGTGGTGCACTGGTGCTGGTTTTTCTTGCCAAAAAAAAAAAAAACTCATTTAAAATCTGAATTATGTGTGGTTTAATCACAGTATCAGAATTTTTTCCTTAAAAAAAATGAAACCTTTCACTTGAATAATAGCAAATATATGAAGTTATTGTCAAATTTATGCAAATGAAACAATTTCAATAGTGATTAGTGGACATGTTTTTATTGAATAAAGATAATTTTTTAATAAAAAATCTCCGACAAAGAAGATTGGGTTGGCAAAGAGACTTTTGTTGTGTGTCAAAAAGTATCCACTAAGATCATGAACTAATCTATGACAACAGTCAATCGATAAAATATTATGTGGTGGTGGAGTGATATTGTATTTTATTTATTGTTTTAAAATAGAATGCCAGAAAAAAATAAAAAATATTATTTGACGGCGGCGGTGCTGGCGGTGATGGTGACTAGTGACTACTGTGGTGTGGTGGTGTCACGACCGAGTGTGAAGTCGAGTCGGCGTTCAAAATATAAACAATGACATTGGTTGATGGTGGAGCCCACTTATCAACTTTCATTTTGGTACGTGGCATATTTTGGATCGTAGATAAATTTATAAATCTATGACAGTTTATTTTGGTAAAGTAAGATATCTGATATGCTATTATTATATAAATTTTCAAATCAAGAGCAGTAGGAGGGATGGATGTGGGGTCCAATGGGTTGGAAAAGGTCCCATTTGAGAGGATAGGGGGTGAGGGCATTTTTGGGGGAGGTGCCCTTCCCCCGTCTCTAAACCCCATTATTTATATTTCTTTTCATATTCAATTTAAAATTTTTAATTTTCAATCTAAAAATTAGAATTCAGAATTTAGAATCCAGCTATTTTAATCTCTAGGTTGACACCGTTAAAATATTCAATTCAAAAAGTAATTAAAATATTCATTCTAAAATATAAATTAATTTAAAGAAATCCAAAATAAATACAAATACTCATGTACTAAGTACTAACTAGTAACTACTGATTCTTATTAATATTATATTATATCATATTGTTTTTTTTAAATGTTAAAACTTCAGATATAAATTATAATAAAAATAATATATATATATATATATATATATATGTGTGTGTGTGTGTGTGTGTGTGTGTTGGGGGAAATGGAGGAATGAGTTTCAGGGATGTACACCCACCACCTCCCCAATTTAGAAAATAAGGGCCAAGTTTGCCCCCACCCCTACCCTCAAAACCCATTTGAGGGCAAAATTTACCCCAAAACCCCATGGGGGCCCATGGGGATTAGGGCTCTATAGGGAAAAAGCACATCCCTAGTCAGTACGTATTGATATAACTTCATCAGCGCGTTGGATGTAGACCATTAGATTTACATACAACTTGACTCAAAGTGTATGTAATTGTCAAAGTTTCTTCATAATCAGTGGTTCAGATGCAACGTACTGATATAAGTTATATCAATATACATTGAGGAGAAAAATACTATATATATATAATCCAAACGGTTTAATAAATTAAATTTATTGGACTGGATTGGAACCACAGTTTGTTGAAATTTTTTTCATTAAGATCTTCCGAAATAAAAAAACATAATTATGAATTCTTCAAAATAAAACATATTAACTGCATTATAATTATTATCTTTTATTAGTATTATAATTGTTTGTTAATTCATATTATTTATATGGTCATACGAGGATATTGTTGATTTTATTTTAGTAACAAATAATTTTTTTCTTCTTAAAGACTTACCATAGAAGGCACCAATTGGATTCAAACCTTTTACAATAAGTGTGGAGAGACTACCCTTCTTGTTAAAGCCAACTTCTTCCAATTATATGGAAATAACAGTGTTTGATCTCTCCATAGGTTTCATTGGACAAATGTTAATAAAAAAAAAAAAAACCTTAATTATGTACACGTGTCCAGTCCTAAATCCTGAAGAGAATGAGAAAACAAGTCCACAAATACGTGTCAGTTCGAACTAGTTCTGTCTTCTGAGGAAGCAATAAACACTTGCCACACAATTTTGTCATAATTTATATATATATATATATATATATATTTCTTTTCCTGTCGATACGTACCGATAGAATTATATAATCACATTGCATGTGAACCATTTATTTATACAAAAAAAATTGACAAGTGTAAACATATCAAGTCAAAATATATAAAACGAATGGTTCACATTCAATGTCCTTATATAATTCTATCAATATATATTTATATGAAAATTATTGTATATATATATTTGGTTTAACATTTTAAATATAATTAAACAGCGATGGTCCACGATTTCCTGTTAAAACGAAAATAGTTTTCATTATTATTATTATTATTATTATTATTATTATTCATAGTGTGACTTAATGACAATAATACAACTTTTTATGAAATAAAAAATCTAAGATTTCTCTAAATAGACAGTAGTTATAATTTATGGTCATGTCAATTCAACAAAAATCAAAATAAAAAATTTATGGTCATGCATGCGCTGATCATTTATGCATGGAAGATTCTATACAAATATTTAGACATCGCCATTTTTTATTATGACCTTCGTTGAGTCTTTTACATGATTATTTTTGAATGTATTATAGGTTTGTATTTGGATTTGAAGTTAAATCTACGAAGTTAACCTGTTAATTTTGTATTTAAATTTGTGTGTTTATAGTATTTAAATAATATTGTTTGGTCTTTTCTATTGTTTAAGTTTTTAGAATGGTTGATTACTAACTATACTTTTTTATTTATATATATTTTAACTTAGTAGAATATAATTCATATAATTTTGAATTTATCAATTAACTTACTAAAGCTTTTCAAAGTTTATTAAAAATTTCTTCCATACGTTGTTAAGAAATTTATCATGAAATCCTACAAATATCCTTTGATCAATGTTTATTTATAAATAAATAAATAAATTGCATATTTCTATATTTTAATCAAGGGTCTATCTATTATACAGTATTTTTATATTTTAATCGAAGGTTCACAAAATTTAAACGTTTGATAAATAAAAGTAAATAAAAACAATATTTCTTCCTGAAAACTATACATTAATAATATAATTACTATATTATAACTAAACTCTTTAATCAAATCTTAAGAAGAAGAAAAAGAAGAAATTTATTCATATTATCATTGTCATCATCGTCAACGTGCAGTGTAATAGTGTATACATTCATCTTCCTCTATAAATAATTTTAGAGTAAAATGGATCTTAATGATTTGAAACCCTTCAAAACTTTAAATCATAAATCTTCTATCAAATTTATTCAGTGTCCCACTTAAATAAAAAATATCTCTATGACGAGTGGCTCAGAAAATAAAATAAAATAAATATATATAATTTAATAAAAATAAGAATTAAATCAAATTATAAATGATATTTCATTGACCTTTTTATTTTCGTGTTTCAATTGTTGAAGGCGTGTCCTCATGAATGCCACCAAAAGTTTGAGATAGAGTTTCTTTAAGATGTTGATTTATTTATTTATATATAAAATTTGAAAATTCTATAAAGAAAATGTCAAAAAACCAAAATGGCCGACTAATTTATTTTATTTTTAACAAATATTTGTCAAAATCTACCGATATCAAATATTATAAACACGATTCAAATGTATATTTCTATAACCAAAAAGTTGATAATATATAAACTCACTTCTTTACATAAAAAAATTAAGAAATAACATGAACTCATTGATCTGGCTATATTAAGATCAAACCTTGAGCGATGGAATTTCCTTCACACAAAAAGAAAGATTTTTTTTTCTCTTATAACAAGTAGATATCTAATTAAACAACACTACAATATAAATACAATACAATGAAACGTTGTTGAATTTATGTCCTGCGATATTTCATTGGCTAAAGACATATAATTAAACACATTTTTCTTGAAGGTCCGAGGACTGGAGTTTTAGAAGGTGAAAATGCATCCTTAATATTGTTTAATAAAATTATTTTAAAAAATCGGTTCGTAAGATAAACATATTAAGTTATTAACTATGATGTTATTATATATATATATATATATATATATATATATATATTTGGTTTAACATTTTAAGCATAATTAAACAACGATGGTCCATGATAGCGATTTCCTGTTAAAACGAAAATCGTTTTCATTATTATTATTATTATTATTTTTTGAAAGCATTATTATTATTATTATTATTATTATTAATTATTATTATTATTATTATTATTATTCATAGTGTGACTTAATGACAATAATACAACTTTTTATGAAATAAAAAATCTAAGATTTCTCTAAATAGATAGTAGTTATAATTTATGGTCATGTCAATTCAACAAAAATCAAAATAAAAAATTTATGGTCATGCATGCGCTGATTATTTATGCATGGAAGATTCTATACGAATATTTAGACATCGACAGTTTTTATTATGACTGTCGTTGAGTCTTTTACATGATTATTTTTGAATGTATTATAGGTTTGTGTTTGGATTTGAAGCTAAATCTACGAAGTTAACCTGTTAATTTTTTTATTTAAGCTAAAAATTATAGTATTTATTCGTAAAAAAAAATTAAAATATAGTTTTATAATAAAAATTTTGTTTTGTATTTATAGTGAATTCACTTTAAATTTATACAAAAATAATTGATTAATAAATACTACTAGAAATTATTTTTGTATAAATTTAAAGTGAATTATTGATTCTAAATAAATTAGAATAATAAAATAAAGAAAAATATAAAGGATAAAATAAAATGAATCATAATAATAGATGAACTATTTTAATATAATAAATTTAAATTTGAGATTTTAGGGTTTATTGATTGGATGTGTTAAGTATGTCAAACTAAAAATATTTAAAATAAGAAAGTTTCAAAATAATAATAGATAAGATAATTTACTATATAATAAAATTGAATTAAGTAAACCACAAATTAAGGGTAGTTAAGAATTTAACAATGAGGGGAAAAAGAAAATGAATTATTTGTTGTAGAAGAAAATGGAAATTTGATAAAGGAATTGGAAACGAGTGTAAAATAAAAATAGATATTAAAAAGTATTTGTTTTGCTTACGCTGAGAATTGAACTAATGACTGAAACTAAAAAACTGAAGACAATAAACCAACAGTGCTATGTAACAACATATGTCATGATGTGTTATTTGTGATATATATATATATATATATATATATTATATATGTAAACATAAAATGATTTTTTTTTGAAAATTTGAGGTGGGACACAGGCCCCACCTGGTCTTTATGTGGGTCCGCCCCTGTCGTCAAGGTGTATACATTCATCTTCCTCTATATATAATTATAGTAAAATGGATCTTAAATATTCTTAATGATTTGAAACCTTTTAAAACTTTAAATCATAAATCTTCTATCAAATTTATTCAGTGTCCCACTTAAATAAAAATATCTCTATGATGGGTGGCTCAGAAAAAAAATAAAAATAAATATATATAATTTAATAAAAATAAGAATTAAATCAAATTATAAATGATATTTCATTGACCTTTTTATTTTCGTGTTTCAATTGTTGAAGGTGTGTCCTCATGAATGCCACCAAAAGTTTGAGATAGAGTTTCTTTAAGATGTTGATTTATTTATTTATATATAAAATTTGAAAATTCTATAAAGAAAATGTCAAAAAACCAAAATGGCGGACTAATTTATTTTATTTTTAACAAATATCTGTCAAAATCTACCGATATTAAATATTATATGCACGATTCAAATGTATATTTCTATAATCAAAAAAGTTGATAATATATAAACTCACTTCTTTACAAAAAAAATTAAGAAATAACATGAACTCATTGATCTGGCTATATTAAGATCAAACCTTGAGCGATGGAATTTCCTCACACAAAAAGAAAGGTTTTTTTTTTGTTTCTTTTTCTCTTATAACAAGTAGATGTCTAATTAAACAACATACAATATAAATACAATACAATGAAACGTTGTTGAATTTATGTCCTGCTATATTTCATTGGCTAAAGACATATATAATTAAACACATTTTTCTTGAAGGTCCGAGGACTGGAGGAGTTTTAGAAGGTGAAAATGCTTCCTTAATATTGTTTAATAAAATTATTTTTAAAAATGGGTTCGTAAGATAAACATATTAAGTTATTAACTATGATGTTTTTATAAATTAAAAATATCTAAACCATTTATTGGGATATAAATGCAGAAGTATAGGTTGCAGAATGCGGAGAAAAATCTACCAAAACGGCAAAAAGAAATCAAAGCATGATGATGTTGTGATGATAAATATAAGCAGTTGAAAATTTCTTCAAAACTTGTATTTTAATTGGCCCAATTTTATACCTTTAAGAAAAAATTGGCCCAAGTTTATTGTGGTCCACATCTATGAAGCCCAATCCATGAAGAAATCTAAATGCAAGAGTACAACATCAAGGTTAAAAACTACAGGGTAGTGTTAACCCGTACCCTTAGTTTTATAGAAAACTCAACAACTGTATTTATTGAAACAAGATAATAAATACAGTGGACGAGATAATATTGGTTCGGTGGTAAACCCTATATATCTGCACCATGAGGTTGTAGATTCGAATTCTTCCATTTCAAAGAAAAAACCCTTCTTAAAAAAAAAAACAATAAATACAATAGTTGACTTTCTTTTTATAGAAAGTTTTATTTTTTTATCTTGCCCTTAAAGTTGGGAGTTGGGAGAGTGAATAGTGATATGATTCAGTGGAGTGATGTGATTTTTGACTCCTTAAGTTCAATGATATTAGTATGATAATCTCATTGATATCAATGTGAGACACCTAACATTGACCTAGGTCAACTTTTATAGTTAAATTTGATATTTAAAATTGAACAATTATAAATATCGTAAAATCTATTTTGAAAAAATAATAATGTCAGAGATTGCGAAATAGTTGTATTATCCAAATTATTTACCGTACAAATGACACGTGACACATGAGTTATAACTAATATTATCATTCATCACAACATCTTATGGTAATTACAATTCATATGTCATATCGTTTGGATTTGAATATAAATAAATAATGTGGACAGCTCAATATTATTTTTAAGGCATTGATTTTTTTTCTTTCTTAAAACATTATTATTATTATTATTAAAATGGCAAAAACAAAATAAGAGTCCTGTCCCACACACCATAAGCAATTGAAGACTCAAATTTGAGAAAACAAGTTTTATTTGCATAGTGGTCTAACATTAGGACCTGAGCTGGTCCCATTATTATTATTTTCTTTTTACGGTATTTATCTATTTAAATCTATTTAAGATCATGTAATTTTTTTAAAACTTTTTGCTTTTAATGAGATTCGAGCCGTTGATTTATGAGTTATTTGTTCAAACCTCAAACTCGTAAACTCGTCGATTTACAGACTGAACTACGTCTTTAGGGAGACTTGTTCCATTCAAAGTCTTGACTATTGGGTTGAATTTGTTCCTCTACATTTAGGACTTGTCACTAGTTGGGCTCTTCTTTTCTTGTGCAACCTGTACATCAGTACATGAACATGATCTGCTTCTGATTAAAGTCATGTCTGCAATGAGAGAGCAAATTGTGGAAAAACCACAGACCAGACCCCAGTTGTTATATAAAAAAAAACAGTAAACAATACAAGGTGTTTTTTATATTATATTATATTCTCTGTTCACAATTCAACAAAGGAAGCTATCTATCTATTATCTCTCCTCTTTTTTACCTATCAATATCATTATTTAATGTCCTATTTGTCCACATCCCAAATTGTTTCTTTCCATGAATTGATTCATTTTTTGTCATTATTCAAATCCCATGAGCCCTGTCCAAAAAAAATTCAATCAAATATACCAACACAATGTTGTTCTTGTTGCTCATCTTCATCTTCATCTCCATTCTCCAGGTTCATTGAATTCAATCATCTTCTTCATTCTTGAATTCAATGCTGTTGTGTTGTGATTTGGAGAAATGAAGAAAAACTTACTGTCTTCACATAGTCTAGGTACTTTTCCAAGTCCAGGAGTTTCAAAAGGATGGAGCTCAGAGCGTGTACCACACCCAACAAACAGTAGCAGCAGGAGACATATGAATGCTGCTGCTACCACACCGTTTTGTAGTGGAAGAGCTTTGCCTTCTAAATGGGAAGATGCAGAGAGGTGGATTTGTAGTCCTGTTTCAGGTTACAATAGTAGTACTAGTGCCAACAACAACAACAACAACAACAATTGTTCATCAACATCGAATCTTCAGTTTCAGAGACGGCCCAAGTCCAAAAGTGGGCCTATTGTGCCTCCTCCAATGGGACATTATTCGCCTGCTAATGCAATGCAGGTTCTTGATGCTACTAGTGTCAGGAATTTCTTGGTGGGGTCTCCATTTTCAACTGGTGTGTTGGTGCCTGATGGGGTTTCTGTTAATTACAGTGTTGGTGCATGTGGCGGTGGCGGTGGCGGTGGTGGTGGCGGTGGTGGTGGGCAAGGTTATTTGATGCAGAGTGGGATTCATCATGTACGTGGATGGTCAGATTTGGTGAGTGAGGATTCATTGACAAGCTCTCAAGGTATCATTTTTTCTTGGTTTGTTGTGACTAGTTATAGATTGTTGCCTTGCCTGCCAATTTCTATATATATGCTATAATCTGATTATGAGAGAATTATCATGAATTGTTAATGAAGTAGATGATCAATTTGGAGTTCTAGCTTATAAAACCGTAAATCAGCAACCAATTAACTCGATAATGATGCTCACTAGTAACATATATATGTAGATGAGGTTCCCATCTACCCAATTCTACTTGACAAGATCACACTCTTTGGATTGTTTCACCTATCAAATTGTAATGACTTGGGACAGGAGTGAGTCCATTTTCGCTTTCTCTACATGGAGGAAGTACCAAAAATGACTTTGGAAACAACTTGATTGACATAAAAAGTTAGACACAATCATATATCTACAATGTGATATCAAATCTCTTGTCGATGCAGTTCAGTGTGAAGTGATTATTTTGATCATTTGACATGTTTAAGCAATCTAGTTTCTTCCGAGTTAGAATCATCAGTCATACGAGATGTTTAGTTATGCACCTGTGCAGTGGTACTCAACATTCCTGAAAGCTGGTTTCATGTTGTGCAACTCTTTTAGTTTCTTAAAGAGCTAAGAGATCCAATTAGTTGATGCTTACTGGACAGTGAAATTACATCAAAATGTTGCTCTCCAACTGGGAAATTGTTTAGAGAAATCAGTCCAGTTCTTTAATTTGTTTATGAGAAGATCAAATTTGGAGTTTAACGATGAAAATTCTTCTCTAGTTTTCTTATTTTTGTTTCCCGTGCTTCAATTTTCTTATGCTTAACTTACTTATCCATGTTAATCAAACATACAGATGAGAAGCTTGGCGAAAATACAGATGCAGAGAATGTAGTTTCTCGTGCAGTTTCACGAAGAGATATGGCGACACAAATGAGTCCTGAGGATAGTTCCCACCCATCTCCTCCTTCGATCCTTCCTGTGGTCGAGGATCATCCTGCTAAATTGGATGTTCGGGAAGTGCAGGTGGACAAAAGAGCTACCATAATTAGCAGGTCCAAAAGACATGGATCGAGAAGAATCAAGAAAGGTGTGCCAGATTTTGAGGACTTCTACCATAATGCTGCTAACACTTGCAAGTCATCTTGGGATCTTTCGGAGGAAGCAACTAGAATTTCAAAGTAAGCTCTATATGCCTTCTTTTTCCTCCTCTGCCGATTCAAGTTATTCCACTGCAGTAAGACTTCTAGGACTTGATGTGGAGGAGGGTTAGATTTTTTCCTCTGAAGATTGCAGTCTAAAACAGGAAAATTTCTATAAATGCAAATGGACTTTGCTAATCACTATTGATTTTCTTGTGCAGGTTGCAAAGAGAAGAAGCCAAGATCACTGCATGGGAGAACTTGCAGAAGGCCAAAGCCGAGGCAGCCATACGAAAACTTGAGGTTTATAATTTAAATCATTTCTACTACACAATGATATACATACACACACACACATATATATATATATATATATATATATATACATGGATGTCTTAACACGAACACATAAATGTATGTGTATAATACTAGAGCTAGACTAGAGAGTACACTGTTTCAAGAAACAATGGCAAAATGGAAAGGAAAATACTTAGGAAGCCAATTTCTGGCATACTCGTATTTGTTTTGTACATAATTATATGAGATTTTTAACAACTCTATATTATAAAAGATGATGCATATCACATCTACTTACTCAAAACTCGTTACCTGAGACAATAATCTGGAAATGATGTGAAAAATAAGCCTCATTTAAACACATGTATCAGTCAACTTTGTTGCCATTACTAACTGTGGAAGTATGCTTCAGATGAATTTGGAGAAGAAGAGATCACACTCTATGGATAAGATCTTGAACAAGCTAAAATCATCCCAGATGAAAGCACGAGAAATGAGAAGCTCAATCTCAGATAGACATGACGGAAAGATTCCCAAGGCCTCTCGCAAGATTAGATTCTTGAGGGGTTGTTTCACTTGCCATGCTACCTAGTTACCTTCATTGTTTCGTTTTACGGTTAACTCTTACTCTTGGAATTTGTCTTAATTCTTTTGGCTTCTTTAGTTGTAGCATGGTACATCTGAATTACCAACCGGAGGATTTTTTAGAAGGGTTGAATTGGGTTTTGTATGTGAAGGTTGATGTCAATTTTTCTCTGTTTTGTTAAAACAATGTTGAGATCAAGTCTATATTAAACGTATATATTCTGTAGAGCCAGAGGTATATTGTCTGCAACATTTGATCGTTCCATATAGCTCCCTCTTCACGGCACTGTTGGGACAGGAGAACAAAAGTGATATTTTGATGTTATCGAAATATTTCAACGATGTATCTTTTTAAGTTGTAGAAGTAGATCAGATTGTTGGGTATGCCTGCAGTGATTGTGTGTAGTCCTCCGGCGGAATTCCAGACTTGTAGTAAAGTCAACAATAGTCCACTCGCTGTTGAGGATTCTTCTTAACCTCATCGGTTAGCGAGGACCCTAAAAAGAATTTGAAGTTGGAAATTTAAAAGACCAGCCAACCCAAACCTTCAAATGGTTGTGGAAAAAATTCTTGTACGAATTTATCATTTCTCGTTTCGTTTACAATTGATTGAAGGAAAATGGACAACACTTCATGTCTGCAGGAGTGAGAGAGCAAGACTTCTCAGAATATAACAGGAAGAGAACTACAAATGCAGAGACAAAAAATGAATGGGGATTGAAACGAGAGAGAGCGATAACTTGACCATGATCTTTCGTATTCAGATTCAGTAAACAGCGAAGCACATTCCATTACATGACGATGTTCTCATGCATCATTGCAATCAACTGGTCCAGTATTTGTACCCACCACAAGCTAATATTACAGATTCCAACCTACAATGTTATCACAACTATACTTCCACCAAATCGTAACATATTGCTTACTAGTTTCAGTTGAAAGAAAAATAAATAATACACAAGTTGATGTTGGTAATTAAACATGATTCCATCCTTTTTATTCCAAAAAAATCAACAAAATTCTAACTCAAATTAAGCATCAGAAAGCCTAGATATTTTTGACATCCCAACAAGATTTCACAGACAACGGGGCTTCAAGTTGTTAGTATGGCCTGTACCTCCAGCCTGCGCCTGCTGCTCTCGATGGTCTCCCAGCTCCCATTCCATAACCCCACTGCAAAATAAGGAAGGCAATATATGACAAACAGATGCGAGATCATATTATAACAAACATGGTTCTTCAAAACATACTAAGAAATAGCTTGTTTTCTTTCGTTAAAATAGTAACACCCTTGTTGGATAAAACAAAACTAAAAAAGACCTATTTCTATCGACTTCAATGAAAAATGGAACTAGGTAGCAATCGGCATACTCACATCATCAAAATCCAGGCTTCCATACATCCTGCCATAGGTGCGCATAGGACCGCCATAACCCCCAAAAGGTTCAACAGTATTATTCATCATTAAGTTTTCACTTGGGCCAGCATCATCAAGAGGTGTGGCTGAATCTATTGCAACCTTCACAAGAAGTTATTAAAAAGATATCAAATATCGCTAAAACAGTCGCTACTTAATGATGTAAAACTGTAACAGAAATTTCCATTTGATACCTGCTGTCCACAAATTTCATGAGACCTTCGAGATACACGATCAGCAGCACCATCTTCCGCAAAAGTCACAAAACCAAAACCTCTGTGGCCAGTTCTCTTAGGGTCCTATATAAAATGAGCAATCATACGTCCATAAGTTACCTTCAATTCATATCCGATTCCACCACAAATATATATATTTTTTGTACCTTCGGAACATAAACATCTAATATACGACCAAATCTACCAAAATACTGGCGCAGGTCGTCAGCTGTGGCCTCCTGAGGCAGCCTGCCAACAAAAATCTTTTTACCCATTCCTCGAGTGGACTCCCCTCCTAGTCCAACAGAATTTTTTTAAAAGAAAAATTACTACGTGCATAAATCATATAAGAAACTACATGCATAACTAATACACTGTTAAATTCAGCATGTGTCTACTACCAAATGTACTTACTTCCATAAAATGTGCCTGGATGGTCATATAAGGTAGGAGCACCTAATGCTGCATATCTAGTTGCTGCAGAAATGTAAGCATTATATGCACCATATCCACCATGTCCACCTTGTACAACATGTCCACCTCCATGTCCACCTTGTCCACCATGTGCCATTCTGCCTATGGGCCTAAATTCATCTTCCTGACAACATAATATCATAATAGCTGAATTAACTCCACATAAATGATTTCATAAGAAAAACTTTTATAGAGATAAATTATCGAAAGTTATATGATATTTTTAAACTAAAGTAGAAATAAGGTCAATTGTAACCTAAACAGATCAAGAATGAGAAGTACAGTATAAACTATAAAGTAGAAAGACAAGCTGTGAATGCAACTTACCTTGGGTGTCGCTCGATCAACAGCTATTGTAGAGCCTCCCAATTCATGAGTATCACCCATTAAATTTTCTACAGAATCTGCAATGAGTATCACTCATTAGACAGCATAATGGGTAAGCAAGCTTCAAATAAAAAATTGTGTTCTACCACTCTCTTAACCAAAATTTCAAAATTTAAAACAGAAGGTATCAGGACATAAAATTCCAAATATAACGCCTTATCTTGTACAAGATTTGATTAAACACAAAAATCACATTACACTAGTAATAACAGTAAAATGAGGATGATCACATGAATGATGAATCCTTCATATATAGGCATATAGCAACTATAACAACAGCTTCTATATACATTTATCGAGATATATCTCTTGTTCTTCGGTCGCTAGGAGATTCAGGAACCCTCTAAATGCCATTGAGTTATACCTTGATGCAGATCTTCCTTGATTACTCAAAATTTATGAGAAAGTGATAGATGGCTATTTAAAACTTGACACTAAGAGATGGGGAGGAAGAGATGACCAACATATATTACCCAAATGATGCAAGAAGTTAAGAGATGACACCATGGTAAATATGTCTGACCTGCATTTGCAAAAGTGATAAAACCAATTCCACGATGTGCTTTTGAGCCTTGATCCTGCAAGATACATTACCAAGAAAGGCAGATCAATTGCAATCCAAAATGAGCAGAGAGATAGAGAGAGAGAGAGAGAAAGAGAGAGAGAGAGAGAGAGAGAGAGAGAGAGAGAGAGAGAGAGAGAGATGTGACCTTTGGCATATACAAATCAGTTATATCACCATACTTCTCAAAATGACTGCAGAAGAAAAGTCAAATATTTTCATCACTCATCATTGCTATAAAGACCAATATCTGAGTTACACTATCACAATTTCTGTACATTATATCCAAATATCCAATTTACCTTCGAAACATTGCTTCATTGACAGATGGTGGGATCCTTGCCACAAATATTCTGGTCACTTTCCTTGCAGGTGTCCTCATTTCCTCCTGTCAAATGAACCAGAATGTCAGCAAAACTGTACAAATACAGTGTACACATGACCTGTCAAAGGAAATGTAATGGAGGATACACTAAAAAGGCAGACTTGCAATCGTTGATAAAGTAAAAGAAAAAAAGTAACAGTGGTTCATGATTCATGAACATGTAATCCAACCTTTGGCGTAGCTATTTTCACGTCTAGCATTCTATTGCCAAGAAAGTGTTCACTTGACAATGCAGTCTGCAGCAAGTGACATGTCGAACATGAGATGTGTTAATTTTGGTAAGATCTAAAAATGTATTACTGTATTCTCCTATTACATAGCAAACTTATAATAAAAAAATATTATACAATGGATTAAAGTTTACGAGTTGCACTTACCTTAGCATCTTCAGCTGATGCAAATGTCACATAGCCAAAACCACGAGATCGCCCCGTTGACCGCTCCTAAAACATGGAAAGAAATAAGAAAAAAAAATCCTTAAAAAGAAATACATATGGCAAGCAAACTATACACACCACCGTAATTCTGCATTTCTACAACATACATTGCCATCCCCAATGACAGCAATTACTGATTAACACACACCCCCTAAAACATGGAAAGAAGTATGAAAAAAAAAATCCTCAAAAAGAAATACATATGGGAAGCAAGCTATACACACCACAGTAATTCTGCATTTCTACAACATACATTGCCATCCTCAATGACAGCAACACACACACGCATATACATTTCACTTAGTAAGATTTTAATCTAGGAACTATTCTAACCATCATACAGGTGACCTTTCACTAGCTAATAGCTAAAATCCAAGGGGATAAAGATCACTTACTGTCAATGCCTGCAATACTCACAAAAGCTTAACATTAATCAGGCTAGATATCCACTTAATGACATAATAAAGTGAATTTCAGGCTTCAAGTTTAAGTAGTAGAGAAAATTGTGCATATATTATCTGTCAGCATTATCAAATTCCCATTTAAGTACCGACTTAAACTGTCATACGTGTTTTGTATCATCAATTCATCATAGAGCGTATTAAATCGATTTTATCACTTCAAATTCAGAGAAAGGAAAGAATATATCATAAATTCTGATGCCAAAAGAATATCACAGCTAGCAAACTTTAATTCTGCAAAAAACATTCGAACCTAGAAGTTCTAATACGAGCTTCTAGCAACTTATTACATAATTAAAAATTACGAAAAAATGAAATTCTCCTATCGATTGCAGAGAGTTTAGCAATCAAATTTTAAAGTGTGTATATACAATTGCTTCATGACAATGCAATCCTATACACCACCGTAAACTATAGACACCGTGACACCACCATAATTCTGCATTTCTACAACATACATCGCCATCCCCAATGACAGCGATTACTGATTAACATATATATCCATAATATGCAAACACATTTCACTTAGTAAGATTTTAATCTAGGAACTATTCAAACCATCATACAGATCGCCTTTCACTAGCTAAGAGCTAAAATCCAATGGGATAAAGATCACTTATTTACTTTCAATGCCAGCAATACTCACAAAAGCTTTAACATTAATAAACTGAGACATCGGGACAGTTTGAGACCACTTTTCATGTGTTTTCTTCCATTATTTTATCCATTCTTGTAGACTCGTTTATGCATCTTGAGCATACATCTATTCCTAATTTCCTATCAAGATTTATTGCACATGCAAAAGTTACAAGCACCTTAGGAAGTAATCTTGCTGTTTGCAATGATATAATAAGGTGAAGTCCCATCTTCAAGTTTATATACTATAGAAATAAATTCTGATGCCAAAAGAATATCACAGCTAAGAAACTTTAATTCTGCAAAACATTCGGGTCTAGAAGTTATAATATGAGCTTGTAGCCACTTTTATTACATAATTAAAAGCTAAGAAAAAGTTAAATTCTCTTAATGATTTCAGGGAGTTTATCAATCAATTTTTTTTCATAAGAGTACAAGACAAACCTTCATAACAATGCAATCCTCCAATTCCCCAAATTTGCTCATGTACTCTTTTAAACCATCCGTTTCAACATCCCAGGGAATACCCAGAACCTAAAATAATAATAAATAAAAAAACAGATACATAAAAAACAAATCTTTTGCTCCATTAACGTAAACATATGCAAAAATTAGTTCATGCTCGGGAATATAAAGGCAAAAAAAACTAACCACGAGCTTTCGGTCCATGAGAGAATGGAAGCCTGGTACAAGAAAGAGAGATTTAACCTAACTCTAATAAATGTGAGCTCTCGAGGCCTCACGACTATCTCTCTACCTCTCTTCACACACTCGTCTCCTGCACATGTA
This sequence comes from Dipteronia sinensis, assembly GCA_033220585.1. NCBI lineage: Eukaryota > Viridiplantae > Streptophyta > Magnoliopsida > Sapindales > Sapindaceae > Dipteronia > Dipteronia sinensis. The sequence goes on along the minus strand of CM065638.1, from coordinate 2,774,730 downwards.
AAGCACACCTCTTTCTCACACACACAATTCATCAAATACGTCCAAATTATCAAACTCACCATTTTCAAAATCGACTCAAGAAAAAAAGAAAAACCGAAAGGCAAACAAAGATCGACCGTAATTAACAAGAACAAATTCAAATTAATGAAAACCTTTTTGCAAATTTCGCGCTCGCTGACCTGTGAAATTCAAAACCCTAACGCACCGGTCTCTCCCTCTCTCTTCTCTCGCTCTCGTCCCTACCTCTCCTCCCTCCAAAGCTTGCTCGTACAATTCTCGCTCGTAGTTGGGTCTTTAATCTTTAAAGAGAACACATGGATCGGATATCGGCTCGGATCGGGTATAGGATTCTAATCGGGCTAGATATCCATCTGCAACTTGGGCTGGGCCAAATTGTAAAATTTTAATTTACATTTTTCAATTAAGAGGATTTACAATTTAGTTCAAATATTTTAGGAAACGTCATTATTTTATACGTTTTATATGCATTAGCATTTTTTGTTCACATGTTTTAAGAAAAACATTAAATTTTTTTTTCTACATTTATCTATAAAATCACATGGTGCATGGAGACCGGGAGACCTCTCCTCTTATAATATGAGTTGTTTTCGGATTGTACTTATAGCGATTGATCCCGATAGATCCTTGATCCGATCGATGTTAGACTTCAAAACAAAATAAGAAGATATCTAAGATTTGAACTAACATATTAAGAAGTATCAAAATTAACATAAAGTATGAACAGACCTCTCCCATTAAAGAGATTTGTTTTTGGGTCTGTGCTTACAGTAAGTCACCTCTTGTAGTCTTGTCATGTCTGGTAGATTGACCCTTGGCTCAACCAATGTCGGACTTAAAATAAAAGTATTAAGATTGAAGTAGCATATTATAAGTATTGGATTAATATAATATCTTCTCTAATTTGTTGTGGACTTGGTAACTTTCTAGTGGATTCGAATGCTTAAACGCCACCTAGCTAGAACAAAAAAACCTAGTGTTTATCCATTGATCTAGCTAGTTTGGCTCTCCGTTGAGATCCTATTTCCATTATTATGTTCCTTCCAAATTGTTTAAAGATAAACCCAAAAAAAAAAAAATTTATTAGGACCTACATATGTATACATAGATATGTACAAAAAGTATATGCAATATGATCGTCCATTCAACATGGTTTATCATTAAAGAATGCTCATTTAGGTCCGACAATATCTTAAATTCGAGTATGATAAGTGGTATATATATATATATATATATATATATATATATAACAACCCTTGTGATATTTGCTACATATATTATATTATAACTGTCATTGAATAGATAATATCAGTCTTTATAATTAAAAGTGATTCCTCACGAAATTGCAACAATTAATACCAAGTAAATCGCTATCCATAAGATGAAATATAGATGAAAGAGTGTTTATTCATTCGATGGTACAAGTATAAATACATAATAATTATTAACATGCGGTATTTCGGTTTGCACATATGTGCAGAATGAAATTTATTTTGTACTAGCAAACCGGTATATATAACAAGATCAATCAAGGCAAATCAGTATATATGGTGGTTGAGCTTTGACATGATTCTCATCACAGTCAAATGTGCTCGAGACTTGATACTTTTCCATATATCTTTCTTGAAACTTGAATTATAATATCATCAGGAAAACCCAATCGAGTTAAATTAACATAATCTTGAGGATTATGAGCAGCTAAACCATGGAATACGAGTCCAAGAAATCTAGCAAATTTGAGAAAACCAGTTTCTTCGAAGTCAAGTCCCTCCATATATGGTATCATAAAGCTTCTTAATAGCTCCCAACATGCATTCAAGAACCTTTGTATCGTTTTCATTGGCCGCAGCAATACGTAATTCTTGTCTGGTTCTTCTTCAACTATCTGCATATATAACCAAGCCATGCAATTAATAAATGTATTTAGATGTTACTAGATTTGTTGAGTTCAGCAGGAAGATATATAAGTTCATCAACAGAGAACCCTAATCGAGTAATTTAGTAATTTACATACCTCCCCTCGATAACAGCTATTATAATAGAGGCATGTCCCAAAATGCTTGAATAAAAATGTAGGAGAATCATGAGGCAGCCTTGGAATCAAATCATTACAATAAACAAACCTCAAATATTTGAAATTTTGATAAAATTTATCCAACTGGTTTTCCATAAAATTCTTAAATTTTTCATCGCCAACCCTAGGCTGCCCAAAAGTGTACACTCCTTCAGGTCTCTCTAACAGCTGAATCTCTTCATGAAACGCCAGAACAGCAAGAACAACAGGGAAGAGAATTGCTAGTGTCCCACCTAAGCTGTGGCATGACAAGTGCATATACTTTGAGTCAAAATATATAAATCTAATGGTCCACATCCAACGCACTGATTGGCTCTTATATTTTTTTTTTCCTTTTTTCCTTCATCTCTCTAATCTGTTTCTCTTCATTTTTTTTAATTTTTTTTATTATCCAATAACTCAATATATATATATATATATATATATATATATATATATATTAACATAAAAATCTTGGAGTAGCAATTATTTTTAAATAATTCATCATAGAGATTTTATCCGGTTATTATGAGTTATTGAATAATTATTTGGGATGAATTATTGACCTATCTTTTATTCAAATTAAAAAATTATAATATAAAAAATAATAGAAAATTTATAAATTTTTTGATATTTTTCGGTTAACCTACCAGATGCTTTTTTTTCCGTTTTCATTTTCATAATACAACTTTCAGTATATGCTACCAGATGCGTTTTTGGATTTCGAATCTGAAACCAAAAACATTATTTTCATTTTCATTTTCTTTTTGAAAAACAACAAACAAAAAATGTTACAGGACGCGCCCTAAAAGTTTCTCCATTTTGGAGACTGAAATGGAATATTCCATCTCCATACATTTACTATCAACCATTTTTTATTTTACAATCTCCAAATAATAAAATATTATTATTTTACTTTGTAAATAATATTTCAAACTTTCTTTAATAAAATTGTTTTAATCTTAATTATAAATAATTATTTAATCATTTATAATGAATTCACACCTACAATTTTATATTTTTTTTATAATTAGTCACACCTAATTTTTTTTACATCTAATGATTTTGATATAATTTTTTCATTAATTTTCAATGTACTTTTTTTGTTATTTTTCCTGTTGTAATATTTTAATTTGATGATGTTAATGTTATTATTTTGTTTTACTATATTTAGAGTTAATTATTATATTAAATATTAATTACATATACAAATTGATGATTTGAAAATATTTATTTTAAATTAAAATACTTATTTGTCCATTGATTAATAAAATGTGTAATAAATAAATAAAATTAAAAAAATTAAAATATAGTCAATATTATACCCGGTTGAAAGATCTCAACAAAATATTTCTAATGATATAATTTCTATAGTAATTAGATTTATGAATAAAAAGTTATAATAAATTAATGTGTCGGGCTATATCAACTCAAATTTCGTACTCAATTTTTTGACTCCTCATGTGTTCTTTAATCCAATTGTTAAGATATTGAAATAAAAAAAAATCAAAAATTTGAGTTGGTATAATCTAACCCTAAATTAATTTGATTGTATAAAAATGAATAGTAAAATAGAGATCGAGAGTTTGATCTCGAAAATAGAGTTTCCATTTTGACAAAAAACGAGGCCGGTCAGAGATGGTCTAAAAGACATGCGCTCTACCACTGAGCTAAGACGGCTTTGTTGATTACTTTTCACAAACTATTATAATTCAATTCTCACTGTTCTTAAAACCCAAACTGCAGGAGCTACAGATGATAAGAAATGCAAAATACGAGCAAGCAGAGAAAAACATTTTTGGTGTTTTGCATGATCATTGGTTGACACCATTGTTGGAGTTACAATGTTTTGGGGTGGGATAGAACATCCGAGGAACCGAGACGAGTAGTAAGGGTCTGTCCTGTAAGCGTTTTTCAGTGACTGTTTTTCGAAAATAAAAATAAAATGAAAACTATGTTTTTTTTTTGTTTTTCTAATTCTGAAAACGCGTCTGGTAGCATATATGAGAAACTTGTATCCTGAAATTGAAAACAGTAAAAACGCGTCTGGTAGCTTCACTGAAAGCTGAATTCTGAAAATGAAAATAGTAAAAACACGTCTGGTAGAATAACTGAAAATTATCAAAAATTATAATTTTTCTTATATTTTTTTATTGCAATTTTTAATTTGAATAAAAGGGAGTCAATAATTCATCCAAAATAATTATCAAATAACTCATAATTTATAAATTGTTGTAAAAATAAAGAGAAAAATATAATAATGAATCAGAGAACAAAATTGATTCACTGAATACATACATATATACATATACGTATATATATATATATATATATAATTTGAATAAAAGTGAGTCACCAGAACATTACACATGAAATTCAGTAAATTAGAGTTAAGTTAATAAAATATGGAGTTAAACGTGCTACCAGTAAACTCATATCTCCACATTTCGCAAACATACCAACAAGACTAGTTCCTACAAACTGATTAACACTAACTTCACTCTTTATAATCAATGCATGGTATCTTCTTCCCAGTTCAAGACATCTTTCATTGCTACAAAATTTTAAAACACCAATCACAAAACGCCTATCTAGTAAACTCCCTGAAGAAGAACATGTAGGGGCATCATTAGTACACACATCGTCACTGCAATCATCATGAGAAGTACCATTACCTGTAAAATAACCATTTTTAACCACACCCTTTTCAACATCAATCACATATCCGGCGTAGTTAATTGGGATCAATTGTTGAAACACCAATTTATTTAGGACTTCTATCGAACAGTGTATATACAACTTTTGAAGGAATAGGTTCACTAGCCATAGATGTCATTGGGAGGCTGAAATTTTTAAGCTTGAATGAGTCTTTTACACTGGAAGTGGAAGGAAATGAAATTGAAAAGCTGGTATTCAAACAAAGTTCAGTAAAATTTCAAGGAAAGGAAATTTTTAACTTCGCTGGATGACTAATAAGTGGACTCGGCGAAGAAGAAGAAGAAGCAGAAGAAGAAGGAGAAGAAGGCGAAGAAGCAGGGGATAGGCGAAGAAGAAGAAGCAGCGGATTGGCGAAGAAGAAGAAGAAGAAGCCGATCGGCGGCGAAGAAGAAGAAGAAGAAAAGGAGTATGGAAGAAGATGAAGAAGAATAGTGACCAGAAGATGGAGAAAAGTAAGAAAAAAATGATTTTTTTTATAAAAAAAAAATTAATTGAAAAAAAAAAAACGAAAAACGAAAAACAACTTTCAAATGTTTTTCAAATTTTTCACTTTTAACATTAATTGTGTTTGTCAATTTTTTTTGTTTTTCGAAATTAAAATGAAAAACGGTTAAACGAACGCGAATTCGAAATCGTTTTTGGAAAACAAAAACGAAAACAAAAAAAAACAGCTGCAGGACGGGGCCTAATAGTTGATAAATACATAAAACAAATATATATTAACACATGGGATTTTGATTTGCACCTATGCATAATGAAATTCATTTTGAACTGGTTCAATCGGGATATAAAACAATTATTAACACATGGGATATCGATTTACACCGGTGCATAATGAAATTCGTTTTATACCGGTTCAACTCGGGATATATAACAAGATCAATTAATTAAGGCAAATCAGTCTTGGGGAAGTTGAGTTATGACATGATTCTCAAAACTTGATACCTTGCCATATACCTTTCTTGAAGCTTGAATTAAAAAACTTGATACCTTGCCATATACCTTTCTTGAAGCTTGAATTAAAATATCATCAGGAAAACCCAATCGAGTTAAATTAACATAATCATGGGGATTATGAGCTGCAAAACCAGGGAATACAAGTCCAACAAATCTAGAAAATTTGAGCAAACCAGTTTCTTTGAAGTCAGTTCCCACCACGTATGGCATCATGAAGCTTCTTAATAGCTCCAACCATGCATTCAAGAACCTGGGTATCATTGCCAGCAATATGTAATTCTTGTCCGGTTCTTCTTCAACTATCTGCATACATAATTACCAAGCCATGCATTTAATATATGTATTCAGATGTCACTAGATCTGTTGAGTTCAGCAGAAAGATATATAATTTCATGAACAGAGAACTCAAATCGAGTAATTTAGTAATTTACGTACCTTCCCTCGATAACAGCTATTATAATAGAGGCATGTCCCAAAATGCTTGAATAAAAATGTAGGAGAATCATAAGGCAGCCTTGGAACCAAATCATTACAATAAACAAACCTCAAATATTTGAAATTTTGATATTTATCCAACTGGTTTTCCATAAAACTCTTAAATTTTTCATCGCCAACCCTAGGCTGCCCAAAAGTGTACACTCCTTCAAGTCTCTCTAACAGCTGAGTCTCTTCATGCAAAGCCAGAACAGCAGGAAAGAGAATTGCTAGTGCCCCACCTTGGCTGTGGCCTGTCAATATAAACTTTGTTCTGCTGTTTTGCTTCAGGAATTTTTTCAATTCTTCTCTTAGTGTATAATAGGCTAATGGTTTTTTACTGTCTTGTTCGTATTCTTTTGGCCAACCTTGGTTGATCACTAAGCCTAAAGCTTTAATGAATCCTTCATGGATTTTGCCCATGTCAAACTCGTACCAGGAGAGATCGATGTCGGTGCACCATGCGTCTGCATCAAACGTTTCTGTGCCTCTGAAGGCGATAATGATAGTATCAGGATCTGAAATTTTGTCCAGGAACATGAAGCCTTGTGTTGTTGCTTTTCTTTGGTAATCTGTCCGGATATAAATTATTAGTTTGTATATATCATGTAAGGCTGTTACCTGACTTAGTAACACTGCATTTAACAATAATAAAAATAATAAAAATTAAATCATTTCATTTATTTAACTGATATCACAAAATCTGCTAACTAGGTCAGCACAAAGATCAGCATGACATGCAGAGAATATCAATTATAGAATTTGATTGTTTTCTTACCATTCCAGAAATCATAGTATCCAAGCAATTCCATCTGCACCAAACATTGTGGACAGAGCACATATCGTAAGGATACAAATGAAAACTATCATATAGTGATGGTCGGGTCAAGTACATGTTTTAAAATACGAACTAATCAGACTTGTTGAAACATAAAAATGTAAATCAAATTTATGTTAAATTTCCTAGCAGAAGTCGATCTTCTTGGATTAAAAACTATAAAAATACAAAAACATTAGATGGTAGAAATATATATATAAAAAAAATTAATTCAATATACCTTCCAGCAATCTTGGACTGTTTTCTCAACTACAGCTTTGTTCTCATAAGATAATTTAGAAGCCATTGCACAGAGCATCGGATAATATTTACAATCCCCATGTTTGATGTTCTTGTCCAGCTCCACTCGCCTGTCTAAATGTCCAATAACTGACAGAAACTCGTCTCCTGTTTTTTCAGGCACTACTACCTTGCCTGCACACACACACAACCATTATTCGATCAAATCCTTTATTAGTATAGTCACTTTCCATGCATGACATCCATGACACCCATCATAAATTCATAGTATATATATAATGGTTTCAGGTCCATCCGTTCTGGAAAAAAAATCCAGTTACATAATGTTATGGATTTTTTTTTCTAGGACCCACCTGATCAGTTATCAAGGCTGGCGAGTGGGGGGAAGCAAACCCAGCATTTTGCTGATGCCCCCAACTGGTCTGATCTCAATGCAATCATTTATAAAATACATACATATATATATATATATATATAATTTGTCACATTATATATGTTGCATAATGTACGTATTGGTTAATGTTTGTTTTAGAAACATATTAAGACCCAATTGACCAATTCTTTACTTAAAAGAAAACCCAAAACCCAAGACTCAATTCCTTACTTGAAAATAAAACCCAAATTTTATATATAGATTGTAATCCTATAAATATTATAACCCTATTTATGGGCTCTGATTTTTGTTAATATAATTATGTGATTTTTGTTAATATCATTATGTTAGATAAATGCATATATGACATGTCGTAAAAGAAAAAAAAATTATACCTTGCAAAACACGAAGCAAGAGCAGGATCAAGTTGTGGTTGGATAAGAGAATGTTGAGCCACTTCTCCAAGGCTGATCCCAGCTTTGACATTGGTACTGAGAAAAATTGCAAGAGCTTTTGCCCTAACAGACACATGAATATGATCCATCTATCTTTGATTTTCTCTTCCTTCCCAGTTGGGATCTTTACAAATGCTTTACAAGCAATGTCACTGCTCACTAAGATGCCAATCAGACCACACAAACTCACCTCTTCTGGTCTCAAGATCATATAATTATCAGAAATTTTGTCATGATCATGATCATCAGAACCCATATCGGTATGGGCCATGTATATAATATAAGATTGATAGTACTATATATATAAAATGTGTATATAGAGAAAGAGATAGAGATCAATTACTAGACGTGATTTCTTGTCTGTGTACATTGTCTGCTTTATAAAATATATTGAAATTCATGTACGTGTAATATGGAATTGCTTGGAAGATTAGCATTGTATAGATTCTAATAACATAAGGTGGTGGTCTTTTAGAGTCAATACTCAAAAGAAATATATATCCTTGGAGTCTGCAAAGAGAAAGAGTTGTTCTCTCTCAAGCGTACGTGTAAATAGTAATACTTTTCGTGGATCATGAAAAAGAAAAAAAATGGAGTAATGCATATTTAATTTGCATGCTTTTTGTGATACACGTTTTTGCTGGTATTATTATTGTGTGCAATTAATCTTCCAATCGATCGAGTCGAACAGCTTATTAATTTCCATCATCGAGACTACCAAGCAGCAGACCGACAACAGCTTTTGGCAAAAATGAAAAAAATAAATTACCGCCGTCTGTGGGGATCGAACCCACGACCACGTGGTTAAAAGCCACGCGCTCTACCACTGAGCTAAGACGGCTTTGATGGTTACTGCTCTTACAAAACAATATAATTCAATTCTTCAAACCTTATAAATTAACTTTCATTATTCATAAAACTTGAAATACAAGAATTACACACATGAATGCAAATTTCAAGCAAGCGGAGAAGAACATTTTTGGTGTTTTGTATGATCATTGGTTGACACCATTGTTGGGGTTACAATGTTTTGGTATGGGAGAGAACATCGGAGGAACCGAGACGAGTAGAGTTTACATAATCTTGTGTACAATGAGATGATATGCCAGGAACTACCAATCCAATTATCCTTAAAACTCTGAGTAACCCTCCTTCTCTATAGTCAGGTCCCTTCTTGTATGCCAAAGTGAAGCTTCTTATCAGCTCCTTCACTGAATTTATCCTCATCGGTATCCAATACAATGGTGAGAAATAGTTCTTGTTTGGTTCTTCTTTGACTACCTGCTAATTTCAAATTATAAGCACCATAAATAATAATTAAGAGTCTTGCATAAATTCAATACAGACATCGCGTTTTAATGATCGAAAATAAAAATAGAAAGGAATTAAGTTTCATGATTAGAAAGGAAATCAAGAAAGATAACTTAATTCTTGATTTGTATGTAAGGTCTACGTAACTTGATTCTCAATTAGTAACACTTTAATTACAAATCAGGAATTAAGTTTTCTTTCTTTCATCAAATTTTCAAGACAGAAGAAGAGAGATATTGAGAAGACACATTACCTTTCCTTGATAGAGGCTATTGAAGTAGAGGCACTTGCCAAAGTGCTTGAACATGAGCTCTGAGTTATCAAAAGGCAACCTTGGCACAATGTCATTACAATAAACAAACCTAAAGTACTTCACTTCATGTTCTTTGAATTTCTTCTCCATGACCTCCACAAACTTGTCATCTCCAACCCTAGGTTGTCCAAATGTATACACCCCCTCCAGTCTCTTCAACAACCACGTCTCCTTGTGCAACGCCAGGATCGCCGGAAAAAGAATAGCCAGTGCACCGCCTAAACTGTGGCCGGTCAGAATAAATTTTGCTCTCTCATTTTTGCTCAGTAGTTCTCTCAACATGTCTCTAATGGCATAGTAGGCTAAAGGCAGCTGATCGCAGCAGGATTCTTGCTCTGTTATCTTTGTAGGCCAACCTTTGTTCTTCTGTAACCCTAGAGCCTTCATGAAACCGCCATGAATCTTCCCCAAGTCTTTAATCTCGTACCACGAGAGATCGAAATCAGTGCACCATGCATCTGCATCAAAGGGTTCAGTGCCTCTAAACGACACAACAATGGTGTCCTGAACTTCGTTTTTATCATAACAAATAAAGGCTTGTGTTGTAGCCTTTTTTTGTTGATAGTCTGTGATAAAAATTCAATTGAAGGAGACAACATTAATCAATTATTTAATCGACTAATTATTCAAGAATTTGAAAAATCATGCATAGAAATTGCTAATTAACATTTTTTGTAGGTTGTTCTTACCATTCCGGTAGTCATAAGATCCCAAGAACTCCATCTGCACAACATAATAAACATGAATGATTGAATAGAAGAACTGAAGAAGACATAAACAATACAATATATTTGTAAATTAAATACTAGATTTTGTGGTTAATTGATTATATCGAAAAATTATAGGTGCTGGAATCCTACAAATTTTTCATACAAGATCTCAACCGGCACCCATATTTTACACCAATGTCAATTGGGATCCCGGCATCTTGCACTAAAAAATGTGTAGAATCCGACACTTGATCAGCTTTGTGACTATATATACCTTCCAGTGATTGGTGACTACAGTCTCAATGTAGGCCTTGTTCTCATAGGCTACTTTGGATGCCATCATAGACAGTGCCCCAAAGTACCTTTCATTGTCACCAGGTTTAATGCTGCTATCCAACTTAACTCGCTTGTCAACATTCCCTGTAACCGATAAAAACGATGCTGAATTTTTAACTGGCATTGTCACCTTTCCTGCAACACATTTGAGTACCCATTAATTTCTACTTCTAATAATTTTGATACACAAAAACATAAATTTAATCCACAAAAATTCAACCCTTTATTTTCCACAAAATTCTAGTTCAACCGTTGAAGTCCAGTATACCATCTTCATAATATTCATGAACTACATTAGTGGTTATGGTTCAAATCTCATGCATGCACATTTGTGCTTTGAGAAGAAAAAATATTTGGATCATACGTGTAGTAATTGGTCAAGATAGACTCTTAAACGCTGTTATCTACTTTGATTTCTTTTACTTTAATTATGATAATAATTATTTAAATGGAAAATTAGTTGCGATATTTTTTTTCCTTTTATCTTCTTTTCTTTTCACTTCTTATCGGTTATCAATATGTGCTCTTGATCATCTATATTGATTTGAGTAATGGGACTAGAAAACCCTAGAGTGTGCAACACTTTGGGACAATGCTCACGAAGCTTCGGGACGGTGGACGCAATGGAAATATAATGGGTTTTTCCTAGCTTATAATTATACTTTTTGATTAGTTGAAAAGACTTTGATTTGATTTAGTTTTGTAAAAAAAAAAAGACTTTGATTTAGACATTAAATAGTAAAATTGAATGTCTAATCTAACCTAATACGATTACCTACTGCAATTTATTTATATTTAATCCCTCTTTGAGATTGGTCAAAAACTCAAAATAAGTATAGACAGCAGTTTTAGAAAAAAAAAATCAAAAGTTGAATATGGAAACCAAATCCACCTCACCTTTATATATATATATATATATATATATATATATATATATATATATATATAACAAGTACATTGTTTAGACAAGAGTACTAGGTTAGATAGAATTAATCAATGGATAATCGTATGGTTACTAAGTAGTTAACAACGAGTTTGTTTAGACGAGCATCAAAGAAAGAGGGAGGCCAGGGCCTTTCTCTAAAAAAAAACTTCAAAATCCTTTTTTAAAAATCAATGTTAGACAATTCAAAAAATTAACCTAAAAATCAACATAAATGATGTGGCATGTGATTTATTAATTAACCATATATTCCATAATTTGTGTGGGTAATGATAACTCACTAGCTACATTATTTATATTGAATTTTGAGTTAATTATTTAGATCGTATAGTATTATTTTTTTTTGAAATTTAGAAACTCTTTCACTTGGGCCCTTCTAAATTTTTTTTGCTTTTGTATAATAACCCTAAAACTTCAATTTTTGGCTCTGCCGCTGTCCGCAACATGGATATATATGATCTGTAGCTCCATTTTATCTCAGACAAACACACAAATAAACACTGAATCGTCACTCGCAGATATCGGTTTTAATATTGCATGACTAATATTCTTGGTGCAAGTTACCATATGATCATCAAAAGAAAAAAAAAAATACATAAGTCCAAATTAATGCTTAAAAACAAATAATTAATTAAAAAAACAAACCTTGTACGAGATTAAGCAAGAGCGAAGCAAGGTTGCCATTAATGGAGAGAAGGTTGAGAAAGAATTCAATGGCTGAGCCAAAAATGGACATCGGCTTTGAGAAAAACAGCAAAAGTTTCTGCACAACGATGGAGATGAACAGGATCCACCTCCTCCAAAAATCTTGTTCCTCCACTTCTGAACTCTCCACGAATTTTCTCTTCTTTATGTTACTTGAAAACAAAATGTTAATGAGATCAAACAAGCCCACTTTGTCAGGATTCAACAACATGTGGTTGGTACAGAAACTTTTATCACAATCGCTACCCATGGCTTGAATATCAGTGATCCACTTGCTTAAGTATTGCAAATTAGAAAAAAAAAAAAAATTTGGTCAGTGACTCTTTGTTGTGTTGTATTTGATCAAATGATCCACCAAAGAGTAGTATTTATAGGAAAACAAAGGACAGACAGTAATGAATCATGATTTGTATACACCAATTAAGAAATAATAAATAAATAAATGTAAAGTTGAAGAAGTAAATTTTCACGTGTTTTCAGAGAAGTTGCATTACATAATTACATGCCATCTTTTTCTTTTTGTCTTTTTTTTTTCCTATTGACCATTACTTGAGAAGACTTTTGCATATGCGTATGTATGATGGGAGTGAGCAACCCCTCTTCAATAAATGACATGTTTAGAGAAGGATATTTTGGTCCAAAATCTCTTATATGTTTAGAAAAAACATCCTCTCCTAGACACATATCATGTGTTAAAAAGAGGGTAATACCCAACCTACGAGGGTGAGTAAAAAGGGATTCCCGTGACTTCGTCAAAAAGCAACAGTGCACAAACGATGACTCAATTTATTTTCCTCCAAAATAATGTCAGCAACTTGCGTTTAGTTCTCTTGGAGGTTGCGTTTAATTTTTCTTCGAAGACTTTGCGTTGTATTTATTTCCTGCCTAGTATAGACTTAGCTTATGGGCGGAGAATAGTCACATGGGTAGACAAGGTCGGGCTACAGAGCATCCTAATTTTGAAAAAAAAAAAACAATATATCGTTATTTAAAATAAATGATTTGTGGAAAAAATTGTAGAAGTATCTTTGCTTTATTACAAAATTATGTATTGTATAATTAAGACTTTAATTAATTATGTATTGTATAATTAAAACTTCTTAAATTTAAATGTAAAATTTTATAACACGTAAAATTTAGAGTGGTGCTATTGGCACACCCCCTACTGATCTATTCATACCCCATTTTTTAATTATATAATATTCTTTTTTTTTCCTTTATCAAAATTACTTAAAGAGACATACAATTTAGGAAAGAAATCTTCTACAAAGTAAATCTATTAAAATCTCATATTTCTTTTCCAAAAAAAAAACACAGTAATTTGTTTCTTTAAAAAAAAATTTAACTATTAAACCCTAAAATCTGCTTCTTACATACATATAAAATATTATGAAAGAGTTTGAGAACGATATCAAGAAAATTGAAGAATTGTCTAAGAACAATATCAAACATCTTGAAGAATTATTTGAGAATGACATAAAGTAAGAATTGTCTGACAATGATACTAAGCATCTGTAAACAATTCATTCTTTGGAAATAAGTTTGAAGTTTATTTATTTTTAGAATGATATCAAGTTGTCGTTGTGTTAAAGTACCCTGTTATTTTTTATTTTTTCGTTTCCGAAATAAGAAGAAAAAAAAACTAAAAATAAAGAAATAAGAAGAAAAAAAATAGATCAATAATGGAGGTGAGAGAGATGTATACAGATACAGAGATAAGAGATAGAGATCATATATGATATGTATTAAGTTTGAAAAATAAGTAAAATGGGTAGTTTTGGAAATAAACAAAAAAAATTTAATAAAAAAATTTAATTTTATTTAATTAAATCAAAATTTTAAAAAGTGGGGTATGAATAGATCAGTAGGGGGTGTGCCAATAGAACCGCTCAAAATTTATTATATAAAACTCAATTTTATTTAGGATAGTGAAATATAAATGATCTATTTTTTTTTCTTGTTGCTTATTTATGGAAAAGACTTTTATTTCCAAATCTTTATTTGACATTAATAACAAAAAAGAATTCGTAGCTATGGTGATGGAATAGCCTAATCAATCATATTTTGTGGATATCCAAATAATACACGTGTATATATATATATATATATTTATATATATATATATATTAATGTCAACTATTTTGGAGACTTTTGTGTAGGTAATCTTAAACCATTTTTACATGCCTCTAGAATTTTTATTTTTGTACAAGGCACCTCAAAACTTGAATTTATAGTTTCGTCTCTGACCGGTATATCAATGTTTTTTAGTATAAGGTCTTTATATATAATGGGGCTAGACCATTAATGACTTGTTTAAGATAATTTTTACTTTTAACTTTAGACAGTAGAAGAAGAGAAATAAAAACCTGAACTTTTCAATTACTGTTTGGATGATATATTTCAGAAGAGTTTTTGTACCCATAAAAGCTTTTGAGACCGTTTAGTTAGATCATTTAAAATCTCTTCTGATTATGTAATATGACATTTTTACCAATAAATAATATAGGTACATTTTTTTAAAATAAAAGTTTACTTCATACGGATAATAGAACATTCTTTCAATTATATTTTCTTAAAAAAATTATACTACAATAGAAAAAATAATAAAAATTTATTTTAAATTATAAATACAATCGTACATAATAATTTACTATAAATGAAGTACGATAATTGTTCTAAAATAAATCTTAATGATAAAAATAATAAAAAAATTATCAAAGCATTAGTTCTCTTAAAAAAACGTATATTTTAACAAGTAATGTATACAAAGTAATAAACTTGACAACTTGTATCTATTTACCGATATAAATGCAATATCATCACAGCTTATACAGATCTATGCATCCAATAATAGAAAATTCTATTCACATCATATGAATACATTACGTCACTCAATTTTCTTTAACGTGAACCTTCTCAAACAACATGGATAATACTTTCACAATCCACACTATGCAAAACGAATAATATTAAATCATATCCAAAAAGAGCTACGCTCATAAAAGCTCTGTTCAACCTGAGATGACCAACCTTTATATGTGGGCCTAAACAACCATGTGCTTCAATTGCTACAAATGCAGTATTTTCAATGTTCCAAAAGTTTGATCTTCTCAAAACAATTTTGTATGTGCTAACTAACATCAGCTGAGAGACGTGTACCGACCACAAGCTTGTAATGCTGAAACTTCAATGCAGCATTTTTAGAAGCCTTGATGCTTCCACTTAGGTCCAATAAGTTAAATGGCACCGGGCAGTTTCCAATGATAAGCATATGGATTATGTTGTTTGTATTGCTCAAAAACAATCTTAAGACAATTTTCCGTTTTTAAATTTCTTCTCACAATTTTAATTTCTTTTAAAACCTTCTGATTCGGTTTCTGTTTTCCTACGGATCGCGGACAGAATTGTTTTGTAAACTTCACTGGATTTGGGTTAGTATAATCTGTGGAAATTGGGTCTATTTCGAGACACTAATTTCAATTAATTATCAGATTTATATTTTGGTAAATCAGGTCTATTAAAAGACACTGGTTTAGAAATCAAGTGTGATTTCAACTGGGTAATCGGGTCTGTAATACCAGGCACTGATTGTGATTTCAATTGTAAAATCTGGAATCAATTATTGATTCACTAGTTTGATATCAGATAATTGATATCGGTGCTATTTTTCTAAAACAATTATGTTTTATTTCAGAGATTATAGCGAATTCTTGGTAAATATTCGATTTATATATATATAATTATAAACGTCTTTTGATCTTACACACACAAGTCGTTGTGCTTGCATTTGGGAAACAGATTAAATGGTTTATATATGTATCATGTATATGCGTTTTTAAAATATATATATATATATATATATATATATATATATATATATATATATAAAGCCACAATATATTGTGCCAAATAAAAGTTGTTGCTAAAGTGAACATCTATAAATTAGTACGATACATCAAAAATTGTTGCTGCCTAATTAGCTCAACACAATCTCTCGTTTATAATATTCATATATATTATTTACATGGTAAATAATCTGGTTAAAGATGATTATACAATTAAATATTGTTATGTATATCTGTTATGATAACAGAAAGCATGTTGTACCTATACCTCTGGTCAACAGATTTATATACTTGGTATATAATATATACATATATAGTATGCAATGAACATCACTATATATACATAATACACATTGGTTCATAGTCTCATATCAGCGTGTATAACATTTTATATCACTGTGGTTGATATATTACATTAGTGTAGATAACATGTTTTGGTATACATACATGACGTGTTACGCTGATGGAGAACTGTGGTCAATATTTGGTTTAGTCTAGTAAATAGATTATATGTTATATATATTGTTGTGTTATTGGTAAATATATCGATTGATATGTCGGTGTTTGATAAAAACTATCGACTACGCCTTTAATACATAGATATGTCATGATATCTATTATATTAATATATATATATATATATATATATATATATAAAATTTTCACCTCGGTGCGCACCGATAATATTTACTATTGCGTTGTATGTTGACCATTAGATTCAATTGCTTTGACTCGGTCTGTATGCATTTGCCGGTGCTTATCCATAATCTATTGCCCACATGCAATGCACTTATGATATTTATATCAGTGCGCACTGATGAGAAAATGATTGTATATATAGAGTCTTTCTTCTATCAGTTCGACTTGATATAAAATACATCAGTGTCTTGAATATGGGCCATTAGATTCATATGCTTTGACTCAGTGTGTTTATCCATAATCTATGACCCACATGTAATACAATAATGTATTATATATCAGGTCGAACTAATAGGAGAAGGTATATATATATATATATATATATATATATTACCTATATATTTCCATATTTTAAATAAAATCTATTTTTTAAATGTCGATATTGAATTATTGATATCTTAAAATTATGACAATTAGGAAGGCGCTATTTGATATTTCTCCTTTTCAAAATGCCAAGACACGTTTTGTTTATTATATTTTTTTAAAAAATACAACATTTACCAATAGTAAAAAGGATTAATTGCATAAATATACCCTGAGTTTAGGTGATATTATACATATATTCAACTTTTCCTTTAAGAGAGAAAACCAAAAGTAACCATTCAAAACATTTAACTTTCATTTTTAACCAGGTATGAAAGTTTAATCGTTAATAACCATATTTTTGAGAAATTACTTGAATGTCCTCATATAAAAACTATCCCCAAACACACACTCTCTCTTTCTCTCTTCTCTCTCTCTCGCTCATCTCTCTCTCTCTCTCTCTCTCTCCTCTCTCTCTCTTTCCCCGCTCATCATCGCCGAACGTTGTCGCTTGGGCATGCACCGCCCGACGAAGGTGCCGCCGAGCTGCCTAGGCTGCGCCGAACCAAGGGGTGCGTTGCTTGGCTTCGGTCTCTTCTCTCTCCCCGTTCCTATCTCTCTCTCTCCTCTCATCTCTCTCTCTCTCTCTCTCTCTCCGCACCTCTCTCTCTCTCTCTCTTCGCGAACCAAGAACAACGTTTTCAGAGCTTTCCCTTCGCCGGCGCTGTGATCTGCAAAAATAAAAGAGAAAGAAAAAACTTAATTTGAGGAAGAATGAATTTTAGTTAAGATTTTAAGTTTGCTTCGATTTCAAATTTTTTGTTAAGATTTCAAGTTTTTAGTCTAGATTTTCCGAAATACAAGATCATCCAAAAAAACAATTAGTCAAAAACTCAAACTCCAACACATCCGATATAGGCACCTCTTAGCAGAGTTGGTAGTGCACATATCTTCCGTATAAGTAGTGATGAGTTTTCTTCTCAGATTGTGGAAATAATTATCTTCCGTTATGAGAGTAAACATCTCTGCCGAATTGGATTTTTACAACTAGCATACAATTCCTTTAGGGTTATTTTTTTTAACAGAAAAAAATAACCCTAATGGAATTGTATGCTAGTTGTAAAAATCCAATTCCGCAGAGACGTTTACTCACAAAAAAATAACCCTAATGGAATTGTATGCTAGTTGTAAAAATCCAATTCCGCAGAGATGTTTACTCAACTTAATTATAATCCACTAAAAAATCTAAATGAACATAGTTGGTTCTTATCTTATATTATATTTCGTCATATATAATAAATATTTTACAAATTTATTTAGACAGCCTTTGGGGTTTCCAAAATACCAAAAGAGAAAATCTATTTTCAGGAAATATTTATTGATTCTCATTAATTGTAATTTTTTTCTTTGATATATAATTAGTTGTAATTGAAGTACACAGATTTATTATTTTTACAACTAATATTTAAGTTACAATTCGATTAGTGTTCATTTTTGCAGCTTAATTATAATCAATCATTAAATCAAAATGAATATGGTTTGTTCTCATCTTCCTCTCTGTGTTTTCTATTGCCATCCATCTTCTGCTTATTGCCAATTAAGATTCAGCATCAGCGACAACTGGTTATACTAACAAGGTAAACGATCTTATTACTAAATCTTGTAGTGGTACAAAAATTCCCAACATTTGTGTATCAATTCCAGAGGCAAATCCACAAAGCAAAGCTGCAACAAATCTAAAAAACTTAGGTAGGACTGCGATTGATATCTTACGTGAAAAAATCAATTCAACAATCTCACTCTTAGCGAAAGCCGATAAAAATGTGACCGATCCCATTTTGAAACAGAATATTGGATTTGTTTTAAAGTGTTCCATGAGGGTTATCATAGTATTGAGAGTTGAACTATTCCAGAATTTGAACATGGAGATTATATAGATGCAGAACTAGCAATTTATGGGGGTTGTATAGTTGCTACTTATTGTCAAGATTTGGGCACACAATTTTTTAGCAAAGTGGTTGAAACTTTGTATAATTTCAGTGCAGATTTGATGAAATTCATGGAAAAGCTTTCTTCTTGATCTAAGTATGTGATGCTTTCTTATTAATAAGTCATTGTTCTCTCTCTCTCTTTCAAAAAAAATTAAGTCATTGTTTTAATTCTCATGATTTTTTTTTCTTTTGTTTTATGGATCATAAAGTATATGTTATAACATGTACTCTTCTTTTCCATATACTTGTTTTATGTGTACTTTTAACGAGATCATGAAATCGCCAAAACTGAACATTCCTCCATCCCCCGGTTGTCTAAGAGAGCTTGTTTTAACACTTCAATTTTTTCTATTTACACCTTTTTTCTAAAGATATTTCGGGATCGTTTGTTTTTTCCACATAAAACTTAATGTGTTTGAATCATAATTATTAATTTGTTTTATTTGTTTTTCAAGTGGTCAAACTACTTAAAAATACTAAAAAAACAATTTAAATAAAAAGTAAAAAATCATGATTTTTCACTTAATTGCAAATAACTAATTGCATTAAATGCAATCCAAAATCTTTTCTTCTGATACTATCCCCCATATATAATATATTTCCAATTTCATCATAATTATACATGGTATAAAAATCTTTATTTTAATATATTGCTTATTTTAAATAGCTTTAAAAATAATAAAGAACCATAATCACTTATCATATTGGTGTTTAATATCTATACTTTATTATAATATTAGTGTTATATATTTATATATTATTGTTTTTAGTGTGTTTTCTGTGAGTTTTCATACTGCCCCTTTTATTTTTTAAAATGAAATTCGTTTGTAATCGAAGAGGAAGATCATGATCATATGTGTTCATATATAATCATTATTTTTGGATTGTTTTTATTCCATATTATATGTATAATTGTTTAACATGGCTATAAATGTAAAATTACATATTTTCAGATAATTTTACTTTCAAAAAACAAACGTCTTGACAATGTATTCAGATGTGGGGGAAAAAAAACAAACTTGTCATTCAAGTATATATTTCAATCCCTATTCGACCTTTAGAAAAATTCAAAACTGTTCAGTCTTCAGACAAAAAAACAAACGACCCCTTCATTTCAAAATTTTAAACTTAAAAAGAAATTCTAAATACTCCTCGTTTTGTTCCAAAATTATTCTTTTTATCTTTTGATAATTCTATTCACACTTCATTTTTTTAAATAAAATTTATAAAAACATTCCATTTTATTTTAATACTACCATTATTATTTTAAATTTTAATAGTGAGTTATAATTAAGGAAAAAAAACTCATTCCAAATTGGGGGAGATCTCCATTTTCTTCTTTTCAACTCTTCAAGCATAATCAACAACAACAATAAAGGAAAAAAAAAGAATAAAATAAACGTTTTTTTTTAAATGTAGGCCTAGATCTTCAATGGTCTTTTTCTTCTTCATATCATGAACAACAATTTTTGTGCTCACAAATCATCATCACCTATCATTAGTTAAAGAAATAAAATTAAAGATTTATTTATAATCTTTTTTTTTCTAAGAATCCAAATCTCCATTTGTTTTCTTCTTCAATCTTCTTCTTTTTTTATTCTTCTCAATCATCATCAGTATTAACACCACCTTCTTCATTCTAAAAAAAAAAAAAAAACAATAAAAAATTCAATAACATAAACTTAATTTTCCATTGTAGGAGATACTACCCCTCTTCAGTTCCAATTCATCAATTTCCACCACCACATGTTTGACTTTTTTTTTTAAAAAAAAATCTTTTGAAAATTAATCAATTTTTTTAATATTTTATTGATGTGGTGTTTTTTTATTGAACATTTTGATTCTCCATTTAGTTTGGAGTGTCTTAAATTTAATAATCGCACGTGATGACCGATGAGCAATCAATCAAACACATATAAACATTAGATTTCACATAAATAAATAATAAATCCCCAGACCCCATAAATGTGTTATAAATATCAATGTGTATGACCGCCGAGTGATGAATGAAACATATAAATATTAGATTTCACAGAAATATATAAAAAAGTCCTCAGAACCCATAAATATATTATAAAGATCAATATCTACCGGACCCGAATGGAACCCAAAAAATTACTTATATAAAAAATCACTAACCCACCCAAAATAAAGTATTATCGGTTGATGGATGAAACATAGAGATCTAATATTTTTTTTTTGAACTGCAAATATTATTAGGAGAAACCAAACAACAAACAGGCAGCTTAGAAACAAGCCAAAAGAAAAGAAGACAGAACCCACAAAACAGAGCAAAAGCGAAATATAAACTAAACAGATGATAACCACTCGAGTTTACAGAACAGAGGCTAGCTGGACAGAGCACGAAGGGGACACATCAGCTCAATGTATGTCCCAGATCAAGCCTTCCCCCTCCATAGCTGATCCCTTTTTAGCTAAGTTATCAGCGAAAGTGTTACTTGCTCTTGAGTTGAAAATGACCCGAGTATTACCTAGATAACTCAGGAGACTACGGATGTCATAGATTAAGTTCACATGATTCAAACTGTCAAATCCGTCTGAATTGACCCAAGAGACAGCCACTTTAGAATCACTAACGATATCAATTTCCTTGCCAATAAGACTTGTCGACTCAGCGCACAAGGACACGGCCCTATGAATCGCTAAAATTTCAGCAAAGTTGGAGTCCATTACCCCCACGTGATCTGAGAACAAACCCAACACCCTTCCGGTGTTGTCTCTAAGGACTCCTCCAATCCCCGCATTGCCTGGATTTCCCCTAGCTGAACTGTCGACATTAAACTTCAAAACGAAACCGAGAGGAGCGAGCCAAGCGATGACATTTCGCTTCTTTTTGGGAGGAGAATCGACACAACTTTCCTTTAAATTTAATAACATCGTTGAGATTGAAAGCTTAGAACCTAAGCCATGAAACTTGTACCACCAAGCGACTCTAAACTTGACCATATCAGCAGCTTGCAAGACTGACGTTTGGGCTCCTTTGAAAATCGTCTGGTTTCTGGTCTCCCAGATTGTCCAAGACAGCGCAAAAAACAATGTATCCCAAGCTCGCCTAAACTTCTTTGAAGAACAGAGGCTAGACCAGCCTTGTAGCCAAGCCTTCATGGAGTTGTTGACGCAGCAAACCACCCCCCACCAATCCATACAAGAAGTCCAAAGCTTCCAAGTCCATGGGCAAAGGAGGAAGAGATGATCAATTGTCTCCATCTCGGTTTCGCATAATGGGCAGACCAGAGTAGGGTCTGTACTGACTCCAAAATTCTGCAAAACCTTGCGAACCATAACACGACCTCTTAACACTTGCCACATGAAAATTTCAACCTTAGGAGGGCAGACTCCTTGCCATACAAAATTCGAATCCACCAAGTTATCAGTATTGTGATCCTCAAATTTCCAGCGGAAAGAACGAACCGAAAACTTACCATCAGAACTGTGAGACCAAGCTAATGAATCCTGGATCGTTCTCCTTAATTTAATGGCATCAAGAAAGCTAATAAACATATTCCATTGATCCTGCTCCCAATCAAAGAGAGGCCGACGCAAGTCCACTTTCCACACCCACTGAGAACCCTGCCAACTTCCGAAATCCTGCACAACTCCTAGTTTTCTGACAGCTAAAGCATATATTCTTGGACATGCCACTTTAATCTTGATCCTGTCACCGCCAGACAAGTCCCAAAAGTTTGCTTTGCTGCCATCACCCAGGACAATATTCAAACCATCCTTTAGAACTATTTTAGAAGTTGTTTCATTGCCAAACAAAGTAGCCACTGCCTTTACAAAGGTTGAAGCAGTATTGTTGCAATTCCAATCCCACAATAATTCTGTATCAAGAATTCCATATCTAGCACAAATCACTCTACGCCAAAGGGCATTGACTTCGGTTCCAAATCTCCAAACCCACTTAGCGAGCAAGCTCTTGTTCTTTACCAACATTTTTCCTATGCCCAAACCCCCATTCTTCTTACTTTTACACAAAGTGTTCCAATCCACAACATGGAGTTTCCTCTTCATAACACCATTTCCCCAAAAGAATGATCTTTGCATTTTCTCAATTTCGTTAGCCACCCCAACTGGGACTTTAAAAACGGACATGAAGTAAGAGGGAATACTCGCTAAAACAGACTTAATTAAAATTAACCTACCTCCCTTATTTAGAAATTTTCGTTTCCATGGTGCGAGTCTTTTTTCAATGCGATTTAGAATTGGGTTCCAGAAAGCCTTAGAGCTCGATTTCGCACCCAAAGGTAATCCAAGGTAGGTGATTGGAAGAGAAACTTTCTTGCAATTAAACGCGTTAGCCCAAACATCCTCCGTTGTGCTGTGTTTGCTTACCTTAACCACGCAAGATTTGTGAAAATTAATTCTCAATCCGGAAGCCAATTCGTAACAGCGAAGGATCCTCATAGCATTACAAAGATATTCCAATTTCGGTTGAAGGAAAAGAATCGTATCATCCGCAAACTGGAGATGCGAAATATGGACATACTCACCAAAATTTACGCCCCTCACCAGACCCAAGGCTAAGGCTTTTTGAAAAAGGCTGCTCAAACCTTCTGTAACTATGTTAAAGAGAAAGGGAGAGAGGGGATCACCTTGACGAAGGCCTCTCGTTGCACTAAATTCAGCGGTGGGGCTTCCATTTACAAGAACCGAAAATTTCGGAGTAGAGATGCAACTCATCATCCAATGCCTCCATCTATTTCCAAAACCCATACCATTCATCATAGAATCCAAAAAACCATGATCCACACTATTGTATGCTTTTTCAAAATCTAATTTGACAAGCAACCCACCGACGTTATCCTTTTTCCACATGTCAATTATCTCTTCCGCAACAACAAAGCTATCCAAAATTTGCCGGTTCTTCACAAAAGCCATTTGGAATTCTCCAATAATCGATTCCATAACTTGTTTTAGCCGGTTAGCTAACACCTTTGCTAACACCTTGTACATGGACCCAACTAAACTTATTGGTCTATAATTGTTCATGGTAGTTGGGTTGGCACATTTAGGGATGAGAGCGATAAATGTTTTATTCAAGTCCTTGACTATTGAACCTTCTTCGTAAAAACCGTGTATAAATCTCATGAAATCCTCCTTTATCACCGCCCAATTTGTTTTGACGAAGTTAAGATTCAAACCATCCGGACCCGGGGCTTTGTTTCCGTCACAATTGCAAACCGCCTCCCACACCTCCTCTTCCAAAAAAGGTCTCTCAAGAAATAATCTTTCCTCCTCCCCAAGATGTTTAAGATTCAAACCGTTAATTCTAGGACGCTCCCAATGAACATTCTTAAAATGATCGATGTAAAAATCCCGAATTCTTTCCTTCACTAAATTGGGCTCAGAAATTCTGACACCATTAACTAGAATGTCATTAATGTAATTGTTCCTCCTTCTCCCAGTTGCCATGCAATGAAAAAATCTTGTGTTTCTATAGCCTACCTTAAGCCATTTCACCCTAGATTTTTGCCTCCAAACTTGTTCTTCCTTACGGATGCCTTTCCACAAATCCGTTAACACATCAGTCCGCTCTTTCCTCGTATTTTCGGACCAGCCGTCAACAAGTGCTTTTTTTTCCAGCATCCCCAGTCGTTTTTCATTGGCATTGGTTGTCTGCAGATTTTCCTTTTTAGAGCAAACATTATTCTTCAACAAGTTCTTGGTATTTCTAAGCTTAGAGAAAAGAACAAAACCGGGTGAGCCCTCCACCTTGTTCTGTTTCCATCTATCACAAACTTGCTTCATCAAATCTCTATCATCCAACCAATTATCATAAAACCGAAATGGACATGGACCCCAATCTTCTTTTGGTTCGCCAATAGAAATAGCATTATGATCCGAAACACTCATAGGAAAACCTTTTTGAATTAATTTCGGAAGCCATGAAAGGATCCAAGGCGATATAAGGAATCTATCCAAACGCGCCCAAGAGGCCGAATCTCTATAATTAGACCACGTGAATGTACATCCATGAATGGGAATATCAACCACCTTAGCATGGATCATGACAGAGTTAAAATTCCTTATTGACGTCTTATTGCAAACGCTGCCTTTCCTATCCGCAACGCTTAAAACCGTATTGAAATCTCCTCTAATGCACCAAGGCATTGGTAGCGAATCTTGAGCCCCAAGAAGAAACTCCCACAGCTCCACTCTCTCGTTCTCGACATTTGGAGCATAGACATTGCAAAATGCGACCTCTTTGGCATTCTTCACAAGTTCGCCTGCGATGACAATGCAACGACTATTTTTGATACAGGATTTTGCAATGAACAGGTCATCATTCCATAAGGTTAAAAGACCACCAGCTGCGCCGTCGGCTTCCACACCCAACCCTCTATTAAGCCATCCTCGACCGATAGAACTGAAAACTTTGCTATCATAAGATCGCAGCTTGGTCTCTTGCAAAAACAACAAAATCGGTTTGTGTTTTGACACTAACTTCCTCACAAACCTTCTTTTCTCAATCCTTCCTAATCCTCTTATATTCCATGATATAGCTAACATAAAAATAAAAGAAACCCGAACACACAAGACTAGCGTGAGAGAGATACAACCAACCTCAAATTCTGCTCCTCTCCTCATCCTCCACTTCCCGCCCAGACACAAACACTGTCACTTCCTCCTCCCTGCCATTAAAATCAAAACCGAGAACTTTTCCCGTTTCAATGATCTTAGCTACTTCGTCATCGAGGTTCCATCGGTCATCGTTTTCCTCTGTACAAGTTGTCGCATTCTTGTTCGAGTTGGAAATTGTTCCAATGGCCACACCCTTCTCGATGACTTTGGCCATCTCTTCCGCCAGATTCCACCTTATTGTGATGTTTTCTCCCTCCCCTCTCACTTCTTTCTGGTCTGATCTCTCCTCCCCCTCCTTGGATTTCCTTGTTAACTTTCTACGGCTTTTCGTAGAATATTGTTTTTTCCTTCCTCTGTTCATCTTCGTTTTCTTTGTTGGAGTGGCCACACACGGATTCCTTTCTTCCAACGTCGCATCAGTTTCCATGTCTAAAGCAAGCTGCATGTGATTACCATTATGCGATCCTACTGGATTGGTGAGGTCCTCTTCAATAGTATTAATCATTTGAGAAATCAACTCTCCTGAATCCTGGCCTATAGAGAGGTCCACAACTATCCCCTTTATTTTTGTTGTGGCCACATACCCGCCTCCCTTCCTGATGTCTTCAGCTATGGGCCTAATGATTTCACCATCTTCCACGTCTGATGAGAAGTCCAGCCTTTTGAGAGCGGCCCAGTTAGTAATGGCCTTATTATTCAGAAATCCAATCTCTGTAGCCTTATTGGAGCACTCTCCTTTTGACTTTATAGAGTTGAAAAACCTGCCCCTACCAACACTACAATCCGAAACAGAAGAGCTGTCATCTTCTGTGGTTGACAGCTTGGAAATCTGCCCCATTTTTGTGCCTATGGATAGCTTGGCATTGTTGTTGACAGGCGGTAGGTTGTTTTTCTTCGATTTACGAACCCACGTCTTCTTACCTTTGTCAACGTCAACTTCCCTTCCTCTTACCCCCTTTTTGTAAGAAAAGAAATCTTCTGACACACTTTTTACAAACTTCTCACAACCTTTTTTGAAAAGGTCTGGACTGTAGGATAGCCTACCAATCACTCCAGTCACCCTACAC
The DNA here is from genome assembly GCA_033220585.1 of Dipteronia sinensis. NCBI lineage: Eukaryota > Viridiplantae > Streptophyta > Magnoliopsida > Sapindales > Sapindaceae > Dipteronia > Dipteronia sinensis. The sequence continues at coordinate 2,747,775 of CM065638.1, read as the reverse complement.
CTGTCCACTCCCATGTCCTCATTAAGAGGCACTGCGCTAGTATTTGGTTCAAAAATATTAAAAGGAAATTTTGGAACATAATGCACCGAAAATAAGCTCATAGATAAGGGAATTTATTAGATCAAAAATGCAATTTAGGAAATTGGCTGAAGACAATATAGAAGAAATTGGCTACATATCTATTGAATTTAATCACATTATTCTTGATTAATGCAAAAGAAACACTAGCCATTACAAGATCAATGAAACCCAACCATAAGTTGTAAAGTATGAACTTGTGTGGAAGGACATACAATAAACAAAATTTCAGGATTTTTTGATGTTAAATTGGCCTAATGAATCATGAAGTTCAGACATTTTGTTGGATTTGGAAATTTTCAACATTGTATCGTCAGATTCAAAAATCCTTCTAAAATTGAATCATTGGGTCTCTAGAAAAATAAGAATTTTACAAAATCTTTCACATGCAAGCTAACAAGCTTTATATTTAAAACATTTTTGTTTGGCTATAGAACGGGGTTTGAATATACATCTATTCTTTGAACTACATGCTATAATGAAATACTTTTTTTTGAAAAGGCAATATATTAAGGCCACCAATAGCAGCAGAAAGGCAAACAATACAAACGAGAAGAGGCAACTAGCACCAAATCAGAGAGCGTACAAAGAAAACAAACAGCTCAAAGGACCAAAAGGGGAAAAGAAGGCAAAACAGAGCCAACCAGAAGAACCAGGACAGAGTAGCCGAAACCCCAAGAAGCAAAACAGAAAACAAACACAGAAACAACAAAGCGAAGCTCAGACATCCCCCCAATCCACGAAATCACCATTATAATTAGACCCCATCTTCGCCAAACTGTCCGCGAATGAATTGAAAGCTCTTGATTCATAGATCACCTCAACATCACCAAGAGAACTCATATTGCTACGAATTTCAGAAATGAGGTTAAAATGATCTAGACTCCCAAAGTCGCCATTATTCGCCCATGACACAGCCACCTTCGAATCACTAACGATGGAAATAAATCGACTTTTGAGGTTAAAGATAAAGAGGCAAAGATCCAATGCTATTTTGATTGCCCAAATCTCAGCTGCGTTGGAGTCAAGGATACCCAAATGGTAAGAAAAAAGGCACAAAATTTTCCCATTGTTGTCCCTCAGAACCCCACCTGCACCAGCCGGCCCAGGTTTGCCTAAAGCCGAACCATCGACATTAAACTTAAGGTGATCAACTGTCGGTGGATTCCAGTCCAAGATTTTCTTCCTCTGAGTTTTCATGGAATCAACACAGCAGTCCTTTACGTTCAGAAGCATAGATTGAATAGCGTCCGTAGACCCTTTTCCAAGATGTTTGAACCACCAAACCACCCGAAATTTGACCACCTCAGCTGATTTCACTACATTCGACTCAATATCCTCAAAGACAAGCTGATTTCGGGCTTCCCAAATAGACCAGACAATGGCACTAAACGAGGAATTCCAAGCTCTTTCGTTTTTGTAAGCCGGACAAGGACCTCTCCAGGCCTCCAGCCACAGCTTAACTGATCTGTTAAAACAAAAACTAACCCCCCACCACTCCATACACATCGTCCACAATGAGGCAGACCAGGTGCAGTTTAGAAAGAGATGATCCAAAGATTCCATACTTGAACTGCACATAGGGCAATCTAGGCTGGACAGGTTCAACATACCAGACTTCAACAACACCTCTTTTACCAATATTTTGCCTCTCCACAGCTGCCATAAGAATAGATCAACTTTAGGAGGACAAAGACCCCTCCATAACATCTTAGGAATGCTATCCTCATCAACTGAAACATCCTCTAGAGCCCTTCTAAAAGAACCTGCTGTGAACAGCCCATTAAGTTCACCGACCAAGCAATGGTATCTCAGCAGTTTTTTTTTAACATGAATGCATCCCAGAAACGTTGAAAACAACCTCCATTGATCCTCTTCCCAACCGAATAAAGAGCGCCTGGTCGTAATATTCCAAACCCAATTCGATCCCAACCAGTTACCAAGGTCACTAATTGTTCCATCTTTCAGAACTGCCAGCGCGTGACACCTAGGAAACGCGTCCCTCAGCCTTCTACCATCCACTGTAACCTCAGTCCAGAGCTTCAACCTGTCTCCACGGCCCACCACAGACACAAAACCTCCCTTAATCACAGCAGCCGTCTGAGTGCCTTCCTTCAAAAGACTGTCGATCGATTTCACAAAAAATGAGGCTGTTTTCGAAACTTGGCATTTCCAAAACATGGAGGACTCCTCAATACCATATTTAGAACAAACAACTCTCCTCCAAAGAGTGTTATCTTCTCTTCCAAACCTCCAAATTCACTTAGCTAATAATGCTTTATTTTTATCAAGTATTCTCCCTATGCCTAAACCACGGTTTCCTTTCCTTTTGCAAACATCAGCCCAACTAACTGCATGGAGTTTACGTTTGACCTCGCTATCACCCCATAAAAAGTTTCTTTAGATTCTCTCAATACGATTAGCAACACCAACCGGAATTTTAAAAACTGAGAGAAAGTAAGTAGGAATGCTAGAGATAACTGCTTTAATCAGCACTAATCTGCCTCCTTTAGACAGAAATTTCCTTTTCCAAGGGGCTAGGCGCTATAATGAAATACTACGTAGTTCAATCCTAGTGTATTATCATAATGATAATAAATCCTTCCTTTAATCATGTCTATTAAGGGAAATATGACTCACTAACACTAGTACAACTCAACAAAGAATACTTTGACGGCAGCAATAGAAGTCAAAATGGACACATAAACATAAATTACAAAAAAAAAATAAAAAAACTTTCTATCCCGTACCCATAGCCATGAATGTCATCAAATTGCATTGTCTTTTTACTTGCAAGATACCAAATACACATAGAGAGAGAAATTTAGTTACAGACTAGAGAGGGTCTGAGAAAAAAAATAAGACAACGTAATGAATTGACAAATTCATAATAGTTTGGCCGGTAGTATTTGTTTAAATATATAGAATAAAAGATAAAAACTACACACACTTTTTGGTTTCAGTTGTCCATCACAGGAAGAAACATGTATGTTCTTACTACTTCCATAAGACCAAACACTAGTATTTCCCGACTATCTGCCACCTTCAGCCTCCAACACCACCTTCATTTGTGTCTTTCCTGCTTATGGATAAAAACAAAAACAAAAATTAATCAGCAACCTACTACTTAAGAAAATTGCAAAAAAATAAAAATATCTTGATCATGTAAGAGTTTTATTTTATTATTTAAATTTAACAAGCAACTTTCCGATGTTAAGCTTTAATCATTTCTACCGGAGAACAGTGATATCAAAGGACAAGTTCATTACTATAGAGCCAAAGTACTAATGAATCTTCCTAGCTATGTGCTATTGAAAGAGAACAATAATCCAAGAAAACCATAAATATAAAGATCTAATAATAGAAGAAAAGGGTATTTCCTTTAACACCACAACCCTTCTTACACTTTCCTTTTCTTCCCAATTACTTGAGACTCTTCAGGTTCAGCATCATCTTCTTCATTTGTGTTCTTGTCTTTTCTGTTTATAGATAAAAATAAAAATAAAAACTAATTAGCAACTAACTAACTTTAAATTTTTTTTTTTTAAAAAAGGCCAAAAATATATCTAAAGATAATGAGGGGGGGGGGGGTCTTTTTTAACAATTTATTTAACAAAAATTTTCAAGTGTAAAGCTTTAAGCATACAACAGGAGATGAAGAAATTGATATCAAAGGGAAAGCTATTTTTTTTTTAGAATCAATAAACTTTTATAACCAAAAGCCAAGAGTACAACAGAAGAACCACTAAGCGAACCGTGGCATAAGAGCCAAAAACACAGGAAACCAGAGAAGAAAAAACACAACAGCAGTCATAAGGAAACCGAGCCCACAAAAAGGCAGAAAAACTCGTTAGGATATGCTCCAAAGTAACATATCTCCCTCGTCTGCAGCTCCTTTTTTCGTCAAAAAATCAGCGAAAGAATTTGAAGCCCGAGAGTTGAACTCAACTGAAACCTGACCTAAACACAATAGATTGCTGCGAATTTCGTAAATTAGTTGCGTTACGTTTCTGTTGCCCAAATCGTTGCTGTTAATCCATGAGACAGCTACCAGTGAATCGCTGATGATAACAATCCTTCGACCATTCAATTCAGACTTTGAGGCACAAAGCTCACAAGCTTTGGCAATCGCTCTAAGCTCCGCTGTTATGGCATCTAGCCAGCCTATGTTGAATGAGAAGCTACATAGAACTTTTCGGTTATTATCACGAAGAACTCCTCCTATCCCCGCTTGACCGGGGGAGCCCCAAGTAGCACCGTCCACATTAAATTCTAGCAAATCTGGTGGCGGGGGGATCCAGTCTCCCAAACTCGGAATCTTAACTTTTCTAGGATCCCTGCAGCGACCATCTATGTCTAGCAAAATGATGGTTATGGCATCGCAAGAGACATTACCATAATTCTTAAACCACCAAGCGACTCTAACTTTCACCATATCCATAGCTTTAGAAAATGACGGTTCTTCATCCTTGAAAACCTTCCCGTTACTTGCTTCCCAAATAGTCCAAACCACCGCGAAAAAGAGGGATACCCAAGCCCTTTCCGACTTCTTTCTAGGACAGAGGCCAGCCCAACCTTTCCACCAATCCATCAAAGAAGCCGTTGAGCAACAACTAATTCCCCACCAATTCATGCATCGTATCCACAGATACCAAGACCATTTGCATTGGAGGAAAATATGGTCAGTAGATTCAACATAATCCACGCATATAGGGCACTCCATATTGGTCCCAATCTGCACCCCAAACTTCAGCATAACCTCCTTCACCAGAATTCTTCCTTACAACAATTGCCACATGAACATTTCAATCTTCGGGGGCCCGAAACCTTTCCAAACTTCCTTGAGAACCGAAGAATTACCAGAATTACCAGAAGACACATCTTCTAAACTATTCCAAAAAGATTTTACTGTGAACTCCCTATTTGAGCTAAGATTCCAGCCAATGGTATCCGAAATCGAGTCGGAGCTCTTAATCTTTTCAAGAGAGGTCCTGAAAGCAATCCACTGCTCTATTTTCCAACTCAAGAAAGGTCTTCTGAGTGAAATTTCCCACAGCCACTGATTCCCTGTCATCTTCCCGAAATCTCTGATACAACCATCTTTCTTCCTAGCCAGTGCAAAAATTCTGGGGTACACATCCTTCAGAGGCACTCCTTCAACCTTTACATCCGACCAAAAGATTGCTCTATCACCTTTTCCTACTATCACCCTCAACCCATCCTGCAGAACCTTTGCTGATTGTGAACCCTGAATATATAAACTCCCACTGCCTTTGTAAAAACAGAGCTAGAAAGACCAGCATTCCAATTCCATCTCAAAGATGTCGTTGAGACACCATACTTTGCACATAAAACTCTTTTCCACAATGGATCCTCTTCCCTACCAAACCTCCATATCCATTTAGCCAACATACCTTTGTTCTTGTCAATAACCGAACCTATTCCAAGACCACCGTTTTTTCTTGCTTTGCACATTGTGGCCCAATTAACCGTGTGTATCTTCCTCTTATCGCACCCATCCCCCCAGAAAAACTTCCTCTGAATGCCTTCAATCCTTTTGGCTATTCCAACAGGAATTTTAAACACTGACATATAGTACGTAGGCATACTTGACAAAACCGCTTTGATAAGGACTAACCTACCACCTTTGTTGAGAAAGGTCTTTTCGGGGGGCCAGACGGTTTTCAATCAAATGAATCAATCCTGACCAAAAGGACTTTGAGCCAGGCCGGCCTCCAAGAGGGAGCCCCGGAAAGCTATTTTCTTTAACACCACCCTTCTTAGCTTTTCCTTTCCTTCACAATTATTTGCAACCCTTCAGGTTCAGTACCACCTTCTACATTTGTGTTATCTTCTTTTATTCTTATAGATAAAAAATAAAAATAAAATCTAAAAGCAACCTAGTAATTAAAAAAAAGGTGCAAAAAAATATCTAAAGATAATCTCAGGGTTTTTTTTTTAACAATTTATTTAACAAAAAATTTAAGTGTAAAGCTTTAAGCATTCAGCAAAAATATTATAAAACCACGGATATTATAAAAAGATGTTATAAGAGTGCTTTCTAAATAAGACTCAACCTCACAAGGATGAGTAATGAATCCAATACAAGGGATTTCTTATTTGATAAACAAGTTCCATGCCATTCAAATAAGAATAGTGCTATTCTAGCAGAAAAACACACACACAAAAGACAGTGCACTTTTTAGTCACTAGCTAATGCAAAACAATACAAAAGGCAAAAGAAGGGACATCATCAAGAACTTGAGATGAACAAGATTGAAAAATAAAAGATAATTGACCTAGTACTTTCTTAGTTTTAGAATAATAATACCTCGGCCACGGCCAATACTTTGCACGCCTAAAGATATCCAGCTCACAATCTCCCGTTATAGGCATGTAGATCTTAGCTTCGTAGAAGTGATCATCTGAACATTTCAAGGTTAAAAAATGTATAGTGCCTGAAACCATCTGACTGTTGGAGGCCTTAATGTCGATAAGCTTTAATTTAGCACCCTGCATAAGACTAATTAGACACACATGACCCTTAAAGCTATGGGAAAAATAGAAGAAGCAATCTTAATAAAAACAAACCTTAAGCTCGTTCAACTTTTTAATTGCTGCGTCAGCTGCTTCAATGGTGCACTCTGAGTCTAGTCGGTCGGGGCGAATCCAATCGTACCAGTCATCATGTATATTAGGTCCATCAGGGAGTTGAACATGAAAACCCTAAAAAGAAATAGCAAAATTAATTGAGGAATGAGCGAGTGGTAGGTGTTTTAATTAAAAAAAGAAATAATATATACCTCGGTGTCTTTGAGTTGGTTTGCATATACAGCGAAAAGTTGGTCTTCAAGCGAATCAGATTCAGCTTTGATAGGGCTACCATCCCACGTTCCATCTTGCGGATCGATGAATTCGTACTCAGCTTTGTAGGGGCTACCATGGTCTTCTCCCATGTTTTGATGCACCTCTCCCAAAACAAGAACAATATTCCGAAAATGAGAAACACAAAAATATGATCAATAATTAATAAATTATATCAAAACACAAACAAACTGATCCCTGATATATGTTTAAGATTATTTCTTTCAATCATAGCAAATCAAACAACCCCAAAAAGAAGAAATCATATCAAATCAAAAGAGAAAGACTATATAATTTATCAGATTCAAAAAAACCCAAAGAACGTACCAAGATATGATGTTGTTAGGTTGCGATTTTGGTGGAGTTTTGGAAGGATTTCGAGAAGCTGCTAGGGAGTTCGTAGAACGACATCTGAAAATTTACAAGGATTTTATTTTTATATGCTCATGCTTTAACTCTAAACGGCATGCACTAGGTTCAATTTTGAGGTTTGCTGCCTGTCCTTTTTGCTGTTGGTCGCGGGCTGAAGCTGGAGTCGGTGAGGCTACTGGGAGGGTGTTCTTCGCTCTGAGTGGGCGTCTCTGTTTCATGTGCTTTTTGGGTGTGCTGTTTAGTTTGTTCTGTTCTTTTTGTCTCCAGAGTCAGGAGCTTTCTTTGGTGTAGTTGTGTTTCGTGTTCCCCTGTTTGCCTTTTGTCCTTGATGAAAGTTTAACCTTTTCAAAAAAAATGAAAAACGACACCGTTGTTGTAGGTTATCCTTTCCTCAGTAACTACTAGTGTCTAACTACACCGTTGTTGTAGATTATCTTTTCATGTGAGTCCATAGTAATTTTAAAAATAATTAATATAAATTTAATGGAATATATATATATATATATGTTATAATAATACTAAATATATATATAATAAACATATTATTATATTATATAATATATATATAGTATATAAATTAAATAATATATATAATAATAATAATAATATTGTAATGTATATATATTATATATAATAATATATAATAAAATATTATATAGTACATATAATATATATAATATATAAAATAATAATATATTATATTAGATAATATATATCAATATATAAGTTAATAAGATAATAATATATATATAATATAAAACAATAATATATAATATATTAGGGTTAATTTTAATCAGCATATAAGATACAATTCCAATAGGGTTAATTATAATCCACCAGTAAATCAAAATGAATATAGTTGGTTCATATCTTTTATTATATTTCGTCATATATAGTAAATATTTGACAAATTTATTTAGACAGCCTGTGTGGTTTCAAAAACACCAAAAGAGAGAAACTATTATTAGGAAATATTTAATGGTTCTCATTAATTGTAATTTTTTTCTTTGATATATAATTAATTGTAATTGAAGTACACATTGTTACATTTTTTTTTAACAGCGAAAATTTATTGAAAATTGGATTTTTCAACTAGTATATAAGATACAATTCCATTAGGGTTATTACAACTTAATTATAATCAATCTGTAAATCAAAATGAATATAGTTGGTTCTTCCTCTCTTTGTGTTTTCTATTGCCATCCTTCTTTTGCTTATTGTCAATAAGGATTCAGCATCGGCAACAGATTATATTAATGAGGTAAACGATCTTATTAATTACTAAATCTTGTAGTCGAACCAAAATTCCAAACATTTGTGTATCGATTCCAGAGGCAAATCCTCACAAAGCTGCAACAAATCTAAGAAACTTAAGTAGGACTGTGATTGATATTTTACGTGAAAAAATCGATGTAACAGTTTCACTCTTTACGAAAGCCGGTAAAAATGTGACTGATCTCATTTTAAAGAGGAATATTGGATCTTGTATTAAAGTGTTTCATGAAGGCTATCATAGCAGTGAAAGTTGGACTATTCCGGCATTTGAACGTGGAGATTATAAAGATGTAGAACTAGAAATTTATGCGGGTTGTATAGCTGCTACTAATTGTCAAGATTTAGGCACACAATTATTTAGAAAAGAGGTTGAAACTTCGTATAATTTTAGTGTTTGATTTGATGATTTTCATGGAAATGCTTTTTTCTGGATCAAGTATGTTATGTTTTATTGATTTCCGGTGGCTGCTACTGTGTAAGACTGTCATTCTGTGTTGTACACGAATATGTTTCATGTTGACGCAGCAGTGTATGGCGAAAACAAGAATGATCACTTCGTCGAACCCTGAGGCACACTCAGATGAACCTTAACGTAGCGACCGGTAGTTACCCAAGCATGGACCGCCATGCAGGGGCCATTATTCCCTAATCTTCGTTAGAAAATGGTGCTCTCGAATCCTCAAAGAGCATGTCGAATCCACGACAGATAAATGTTCCAAAGGAACGATTTTATTAAAATCAATCAAAAGGTTTAAAAAGTTACAATAATTGGAATTAATAATACTATTTATAATAAACTAATCCTAATACGACTTGAATACGATATTCCAAAAAAAAGACTAAAACATGAAAATATCAAAACTAATCAGAATCTGTTACAATTCATGACTCCTAACTTGACCAGGAAAACAAAGATCAAATCTTACCTAAAAGGTAAGTTTGATTTATTTCCAAAACCTAAATTTAATTCCTAATCAAACTAAAATAAATAAACTTGCTAAACAAGAAAAGACCCAAATTGAAAAATTAAGAAAATAAAGAAATTGCCCAAATCCAGTGTGACCCGCTGGTGTCAGATCGCGGTCTGGACCGCGGTTCCTTCTTCTTTGTCCTACATTACATGTCCATGTACTGTTCCCTGTTTGGTGCTTCTAGCTTTGTTTTTATGTCCTTTCTGCAGAATTTTGTTAGAGAGAGAGAGAGAGAGTCGCAGGCTCGTCTCAATTGCTTCACCTGATATTGGGTCTGGGCTAGTTATTGTGTTTATAAAGTACCCAGACTTGTTTGTTTTAACTTTGACTGAATTACTTGCTTTCTATATTTTTAAGGCCTATTACATTTGATCTAGAAGGAAGCACGTCTCCTCCCTGCAGTCTCCTCCTGAGGCTCCGTTTAGTATCGTATTAGATTAAACTGGATCGATTAATGATCACGTCTTTGTTAAAAAAGCTTTATAGTAGTGACTTGATATCGAATGAGACTTTATTTCATATGATATGTTGTGCACATATACTTAATTTGATAGTAAATTATGGTTTAGATATGATTGTTGAGGGTATTTAGAGGATTCATAACAGTAATTTGTATTGAATAGCAACATTAAAAAATAATAGAAATATTTGAAGACACATGCACACTGCTCGTCAATTAAAAATTCCTTATACGATAGTAAGAGATTAGTGTTCGATTTTCCAACTAGATAGAACTCCACATATTTTATGCTTGTTAATACGTTTGTTGAGTGTGCTGGAGAAACAATAAAAGATTGAAATGCTTGAAGAAGTTTGGAAGTAGATTTTCATTCTTCAAGACAATCTAAAATTATTTTATCAAACAATCGGAATGTTTTATGGACCCAATTACCCAACAATTAATTTATTTTTATACATGTTTATGATATTAGATTGTCTTTAGAATGTGATATCCATTATTCCAAATAACTCTTCCTATAAATTCATGGGTTTCTTAAAATATTAATTCTTATTACGTTATATGATTTTAAAATGTGTTAATGTGTTCAGTAACAGGTTCAATTGTATGGTCCAATTTTCCCTTAAAAAGTTGTGGAAATGAAATTGCCATTTAAAGATCTTGAAGCTAGAGTTGAAACTAGAATTTGCCTAAAAAGAAATTAGAAAATCTCCAATTGATCATTCCCTTAAGATGGGAAGCAAAATGTGAGTTGACAGCAGGACTCACAACACAGTATGCAAAACAGGTGAAACATCATCGAAGACCTGTATCAGATTTACAATGTTGTGTAGAGATAACCGCGGTTCGGTTCCGGTTATGAATCATTGATTCATGTTCCAAAGGAACCTAGAACCGGAATTGGAACTGTCTAGTAGGCGGTTCCGGTTCCAAGGTTCAGGTTCGGTTTTCCGGTTCCGACGGTTCCTATTCCATTTTTTTTTAATATTACATACTAACTAAAAAAATTATTAGACATATAATGATGTGAAATTGTAAATGAAGTTGATTGGGTTAGCCGAAATTAAAATAAAATAAATATAAAAAAATAAAAAAAATAAATTGAAATAAAACTAAAAAATTTAAATTATATATAACTTACATATAATATAGGGTTTCATTTTTCTTGTGTCTTAATGGGCTTTGGCCTCTTCTTTTTGTTTTATTATTATCATTAATTTATATTGAGCTTGAGTGAGAGTGAGGCTCAACAATTACCTTACTTAATTCAACCAATTTTTATTTTTTTATTTGTTAAAGGGTTAATATTACATTATTACTACACCTTTTTGTTCTTCTTTTTCAAAAAAAAAAAATACAATACCCTACCCTAAAAAATACAAAAAAATAAAATAAAATAAAGTGGGTGGAACCGCCGGTTCCAAAACCGAAACCGAACCCCGAACCGACTGTTCCAATCTGATTTTTTTTAATGGAGCAGGAACCGGAACCTTAAGGCTCACGGTTCCAATCCGGTTCCAAAACCGGAACCACGGTTCCGATTCCGATTTCTGTTTTTTTTTCAGGGTTACGGTTCGATTCCACGGTTTGAACCGAACCGAGGTCATGTCTACTGCTGTGATTGTTGCAGCCCTTTCTTCAACCTCAAATGCCTAAGGCCCTGTTTGATTTTTCAACTTAACACTAAATGGCACTTAATGTGTTCCATTCAGTTATTTTGTTTGATTTTTTAAGTGTTAAAATCACTTAATGAACCATTAAAACTACTTGTTTTGAAAAGTGAAAAATTTTCACTTTTCACTTAGCACTAATCCAATTTAATTTAATGCAAAATTTTACTTCCAAACGTATCCTTACTATTTTAATCTATTTCCAATTTCGTCTTCTGCTAAAGCCCTAATCGTTTTAATACTTTTTCTTTTCTTTTCATCGTAAAAAACTTTAGCGTCAGAAAACCTAGTTGCTTCCTAGCATCACAAACAACTGGAGACTGTTTTCCTAGCATATTCCGGTAAGGTCTATTTCCTTCTTTTTCCATAATTTGATAATTAGTTTTTATTAAATATTATGTTCATTTTCAATGTAATTCAACAAATGGAATAATATATGAAATATGATTAATAACTAAATAAATTTATTTTAGAATTAATTTACATTTTAGAGTTGTCCTTAATATATTAAAATGTAAATATATAACAAATAATAGTTATAAGGGCATAGTTGTAAAAGCATTTATTTTCAGATATTTATAACTTTAAAAAACAAACAGCTTATCACATATATTCAGTGTTTAGTGAAAAAAAAAACAAATATGTTTTTCAATTTTCAGTTTTCAGTCACTATTCAGTGTTCAGCAATATTCAACACTGTTCAGTCTTCAGACAAAAAATCAAACGAGGCCTAAGTCTGATTATCAGCAAGGAGGAGGAAACCAAATACATAAACCACTAAATTGGATTGGACCCACAACAGGCCATAATCATTCTCTTTTCGGGAAAGTATCATTTTCCCCCTTGACCTTTGCCCTATTGTTAAGACAAGGACAGAGTTTGGCCATATTGAACGGTCCCCCCCTCAAGTGGAAAGAATGTATTATATACCCTTCTGTTACATTTTCTACCCATTAAATGTATTATATGCCCCTTATGTTATGTTTGTTCCATATAATTACCATTTTACCCTCAAAATATTCATTAAATAAATAATATAAAAAAAAACAGAAAACAAAAATAAAATTTTAAAAATAATTAAAAAAAGATGGATCTCCACCGTTCATCTCAAAAATGGACGGTGGAGATGTTTTTTTTATTTTTATTTAAATTCAGTAATAAAAAAATCAAAAATTAAAGAATTTAAAAGCAAAAAAATTAAAAAAATTAAAAATAATAAGATCTAGATAGTGGATCTCCAGATCTTATTCATCTTCACCAAGTACACCAATATTCATCTTCAATCTTCATCACACCATCCATATTTCTCATCATCACATCAGTTCATTTCATCAACACCAAACTCATTCAAATTCATCTCCAACCCAGAAACTATGCACACACACCATCACCTTCATCAGTTCATCACCATCATCGGTTCACCACAATCACCACAATCACCACTACCACACCACCACCGCCAAACACCCTGAAACCACAGCTAAACACAACTCAAAACCCACCTACAAACACAACCTAGAAAACCACCGTTTTTTAAACCCAGATTTGGACCGAGAAACCCATACTTAAACCCAGAAAATCACCATCATTAGGAGTTGATTTTTGTTCAGATGGGATCGAAGTGAGAGATTGAGATAAGAGAGAAGATAGTTCGATGAGATCGGAACTCAAACCAGAAGCGACAGCGACGACGACGATGACCAGAAGCGATGACGAAGACCGAAAGCGCGAAGACGACCAGAAGCTCGATCGGCGCTTGAACTCACTGGCAAGGACAGTCGCGACGACGACAATGACCACCCACACCCTCTCTCTCTCTCTCTCTCTCTCTTCGTTTGACAGTGGGCGATTTGTTTGGTTTGGGGGTGGTGGTTGATTGTGTGTTTGAGGGTGGCTAGGGTTTGATTTGTGGTGGTTTATAGTGTGTTTGTGTGGTGGTTTCCAGACTTAGGTTGAAGAGATAAATCTTTTAGGTAATAAAAGAGATGATTATGAATGATTTGGTGTGATAAATCTTTTTTTGTGAGGTAATAAATATATATATAATATATATTGAATAAAGATTTTATTATTATTATTATTAAATAAAAAATAAAAAAGAGATATCTCCACCGTCCATCTTTGAGATAGACGGTGGAGATCCATCTTTTTTAATTGTTTTTTATTTTAATTGTAAATTATCTTCTTCAGAATTTCAGATGGTCAATGACGTTAATGCTCTTCCCATTTAACGGTCAACAACCCAAATGGATGGAAAAGGTAACAGAATTGGCGTTTTTAACGTTTATTTGATTTTAGGGGGAAAAGGGCCAATATGGCCAAACATTGTTCTCACCTTAACAATAGAGCAAAGATCAGGGGAGAAAAATGATACTTTCCCTTCTTTTTCCCCCAAATTCATCATCATCATCATCCATCTTTTTTTTTTCTTTTCCATCTCTCACATCATGCTTACTTATTTTACATTTTGTATAAAATATAAAATAAAATTATATGACAACAAAGAAAACAAAATTAGAGTTTCCTAATGGGGTATTATCATTAAAATCCCTACTTTTTCATGAATTGTCACTTTTTTAAAGGTTTTTGTCATATTAGTCACTTTGGTCCATTTGACCAAAAACTAACGGTCAACTATAACATAATGTGTAAAAATACAATTTTACCCTTACTGTTATTTTTTAAAAAATTTCTTTTAATCCCTCTAGTTTCAATAATAGCTGGTCAATCCCTGGAAAAAATTAAAAATGCATTTATCAGGATTCAAACCAAGATTGAAAGACACAAACTCAAACCAACTGAGCTACACTAGCTCATTGTTGAATATTTGTTAATTTAAATGTATATATATGGTTATATAATTTGTTTAAACTAATTTAAATCTATTTATATAATTTAAAATAAACTCATATAAATATAATTTAAAATAAACTCATATTTAATAATAATATATGAAAACATATTTATGAAAATGAAAAAGAAAATAACAAAACAAAAGGAAACCCAGAAAATCTCAAAAATCAAAGCCCATAATTTTTTTTCTTTCTTTTTTTGGATTTTTTTCCTTTTCAAAAAATATATTATTTCAATTTGATAAAAACAAAACCCAGAAAATCAAAGCCCATAAATTGAAAAGTGAAAATAATCAACAACAAAAAAGAAAAAGAAAACTAATAATAAACTCATATATAATAATAATATATAAAAACATTTATGAAAAAGAAAACGAAAACAACATAACAAAAGGAAATAAAGGAAAAAAAAAGTAAATTTTTTATTATTTTTGTTGTTAATTTTTTCCATTTTCAATTTATGAGCTTTGATTTTCTGGGTTTTTTTTATCAAATTAAAATAATATATTTTTTGAAAAGAAAAAATATCTAAAAAGGAAAGAATTTTTTTTTTACGTGCTTTGCTTTTTTGAATTGTCTGGGTTTCCTTTTGTTTTATTATTTTCTTTTTCACTTTCATAAATATGTTTTTATATATTATTATTATTAAATATGAATTTATTTTAAATTATATATATGAGTTTATTTTAAATTATATAAATATATTTGAATTAGTTTAAACAAATTATATAACTATATATATAAATTTAAATTAACAAATCTTTAACAATGAGCTGGTGTAGCTCAGCTGGTTTGAGCTTGGGTTTTTCAATCTTGGTTCGAACCCTGATAAAGGTATTTTAATTTTTTCCAGGGGTTGACCTGTTATTATTGAAACTATAGGAACTAAAAGAAAATTTTATAAAAATAACAATAAGGGTAAAATTGTAATTTTAAACATTCTGTTATAGTTGACCGTTAGTTTTTGGTCAAACAGCTATTATTGAAACTATAGGGACTAAAAGAAAATTTTTAAAAAATAACAATAAGGGTAACGATTGTAATTTTACACATTCTGTTATAGTTGACCATTAGTTTTTGGTACAAATGAACTAAAGTGATGTATTTTGAAAAAACAAGAGACTAAAGTAACTAATATGGTAAAGACATTTAAAAAGGTGACAATTCGTGAAAAAATAGGGACTTTAGTGATAATACCCCGTTTCCTAATTGATAGTAAATACATTGAGGATTAAATCAATATTTTGGATTATTTGTGTGTGAATCATGAGAGAGCAAAAGAGATGTGCTAAATTAGAAGGGTAGATCAATTGGTATTGGAAATAGTTAAATTTGAAATTTGAAATTATTTTATCAATCGATTAATGAGATTATAATTATTTAATTGGGTTACAATATGAAACTTAATCTAAAATGTTTTAAAGATATTTGAAAGAATTGAGTTGGATTAGATTAAATAACTTTATAAAACTTATAAATAATTGAACTGATTTTTTCTTTTATAATTACAATATTTCGAGATTAAGGAGAGGGCATGACTCGAATATTATATTTTAAAAAAAATACAACGTTTACCATTAAAAAAAAAGGAGTGATTGCATGCATATACCTTGAGTTTAGGTGATATTATACATATATTAAACTTTTCTTTTAAGAGATAAAACTAAAAGTAACCCTTCAAAACATTAAATTTTAGTTTTTAACCACGTACGAAAGTTTAATCTAACCATATTTTTGAGAAATTACTTCTCCAAACACACACTCTCTCTCTTTCTCTCTTCTATCTCCCCGCTCATCTCTCTCATTCTCTCTCCTCTCTCCTTCTCTCCTCTCTATTTCCTCGCTCATCATCGCCGGACGTTGTCGCTTGGCATGCACCGACCGACGAAGGTGTCGCCGAGCTGCCTGGGCTGCGCCGAACCAGGGGGTGTGCCACTTGGCTTCGCTATCTTCTCTCTCCCCGCTCCTCTCTCTCTCTCTCTCCTTTCTTCTCTCTCTCCACTCCTCTCTCTCTCTCTTCGCGAACCAAGAACAACGTTGTCGGAGCTTTCCCTTCGCCGGCACTGTGATCTGCAAAAAAAAAAAACTTAATTTGAGGAAGAAGGAATTTTAGTCAAGATTTCAAGTTTTCTTCGATTTCAAGTTTTTAGTTAAGATTTCCAGTTTTTAGTATATATTTCTGAAATACAAGATCATCCAAAAAAAATAGTCAAAAACTCAAACTCCAACACATCCGATATAGACACCTCTTAGCAGAGTTGGTAGTGCACATCTCTTCCGTATATGTAGTGAGGAGTTTTCTTCTCAGGTTATGAGAATACTTATATCCCGTTATGAGAGTAAATATCTGAACTATACATGTACTGTTTGATTTCGGTAGATCTCGACAGTTTTATTGTAATACTTCAAATATATATATATATATATATGAAACTTTTCTCCTCCATACGCACTGATAAATATATATCAGTGTCTTGCATGTGGACCATTAGATTCAATTGTTTTGATTCAGTCTGCATGCACTTGTCGGTATTTATCCAGAATCTATTGCCCACACGCAATGCACTGATATATTTTATACCAGTGTATAACGATGAGAAAAGAACTATATATATTATTATATATATAATTATAAATTAAAAACCACTTAAAAGAGCACTAAAAAAAATCAATAGAACAAATCGTTTCTTTATAAATCACATTATCTTATGATTTGTGTGGTGAATGCATATATCATTTGGGTTAATTGGTTGGATTGTATATTATTAGGCTCTCCGAAATGATGAATAATAACTGGTTAAAAAAAATTATCATATTTGAAAATATGGCTTTTTACCCTAATAACCCTACCAAGTACCAACATCCACTTATTTAGCTACCTTATTTACAGCAGGATATGGGTTTCCATGACACACCAATTACCAAACCAACCCAAAATCAGCGTAGTCAAAATTATACGTGCCATGAAATGACACACCATTTACAACCTATAACTCTTGCATGGTTATAGCAAACAAGAGTTGACAACAGACTGTGAGAAGAAAAAGAGATAGTAACTGATCTAGTATGTAAATTTGTAAGTCATGGTTTATTTCCCAGATTGACCCAAGAAAACCCTAATTTCAGTTACATATATGGAGTTGGCTAAAAGGAGAGAGAATAAAATATTGAAAGGGGAAATTGTCCTTTTATTACTGTACCTAGGCAGAGTAGTCACAGAGTGTGTATTTGTGCACTGTGCAGAGATTTTGGTGACCAACTTCGAAACTCAAACGCCTCCTTTATTCATGTAATTTCCATTCCCTCGTACAACCCTAGTATGCGAGTTCTTTCTTTTATCTTTGGTTTCTTTTGACTCCCTCACGAATCACATGCAAACACGTGTACTACATCTCAATTTTTCATTCTCGAATCTCTTTAAAAGTTTTTAAATTATCTACAAAGATTACACCAATTTTGAAGCACCTGATTATGTATTATATAGTCAATTAAAATTTTTATAATGATTTTAAGAAAATTTTGTCCAATTTATGTAAAATAAAAAAAATCATTTGTTATTATCATATAATATTATAGGAAGATTGATATTGTATTTATTTTGACACATCATTTACGTCTAGAATTTAAACATTTTTTTCCTTAAAAAATATTTACAATAAATTTAAGATTTAGGGTAGAGAGACGGAGATTGGAAATCATAAACTCATGGTATATATAGATAAGAGAACATTAAATTTTTAACAACATTATTTTTTTATAACTAAAAAAAAACCGAACATTTTAAAATATGCTTTCTCTACCATTTCAAAACCAAAACTGAATTTTTTTTTCTTTCTAAAAACTAGTACTAATTTATGTTTAGGAAAAGTCCACAAATTTTAACACCACATATTTAGATATTATGAGTTATAATTTCTTTGTTTAGCCTTAGAGTGTCAGTCTTGGTTTGGGGCTGCTGTGTTCCCCTTTCCTTTGCTTTTCCGGCTATCTTGGCCGAGGAATAAAATTGCTTTTCCAAAAAAAAAATAATAAGATGATGTTGATTTGGTGGTAAGGTCCCTTTATACCAAGGTTATGGGTTTGAGTTTTCTTAAAAAGAACATATTTAGTTACTGTGTGGTTTTTTCCACTACCTTGATCTTTAAATTTGCAACCGTCTTGACTGTAATTACCAAGAGAAAGAGAGAGAGAGAGAGAGTTGCATAATTACACGGTATTGTAAGCAAATTTGGATAATCTGCAACTCTGCAAGTACACAAATTAATAATTATTGAGGTTTTCTGTCATTTTAGTCTAAACATGTGGAACTGAATCAACTTTCTTGCTTTTCAAAATAAAAAATAAAGAACAAACTTTCTGGAATAATTGCACAAGAATAATCTAATTTATGACCCCAATTATTGTGGGATCTATTTACAAACTATGGCAATAAATTTTTAAGTAAAAATAAATGACTGTAACGGGGATTGAGGAGTACACAGAAATCATCAGCTGGAGTTCCTGTAACTGCTTGTAAGAGTTTTATATATATGTTTCTTTTGGTTAAGATATTCATTTAGATAAGTTAATAGTGAATAATTTAATATTGAACTGGCTACTGTTCAATGAAAAGAATGAATGACATAAAAAATAAATTAAAAGAATGCACGAAAATTAAATGAATATCAAGTTAATTAATAAATTAAATATAAATGAATAGTTAAATATGAAAATTAAAAATTACGATGTCGCTATGGTATGTGCAGTTCTCCACCTTGTTGGAGTAGTCGTCCGACATTGTAAGTTTCTTACGACATATCTTACGCCAGAGAAGATCCATCCTATGGAGTTCCTCCTGCGGTGGTCGTTTTCAAATAATTCCTCATTTCCTATTATTTTTTAATTAAATTTTTATTTTTATTTATTTATCTTTTAAATTAATATTAAATTTGATTTAAATACAAAATTGAAAAAAAGGAAAAATTATAAATGAAAAGCATGAAATTTATATATAAATATACATACAATTTTTCTATTGTCAGTTCGAACTAATATAAGATATGTCAGTTCATTGCATGTGAGCCATTGGATTTAAAAGATGCTTTGACAAGTGCATGCAGCTAAGTCAAAGCTTTTAAATCCAATGAGTCACATGCTTATATCAGTTCGAATTGACAATAGAAAGACTCTATATATATATATATAAACTTTAGATGAAAAGTATTTAAATAAATAAAAAAGAGTATATTATTATGAAAATAAAAAGAGAGAAAATATCGGATCAAAGTAAATCTGTCAAAACGTGCCGGCACAACCCTCTAAAGCCCTGTCGCCTTAGCATGCCATGCCATGCTGGCACGCGAAGGAGCGTGTCGTGCCAGGCATGGCCCGTTAAGGAAACGGGTGGCACGGCACGGCCCATTGAGGCCGTGCCGGCAAGGCCTGGCGGGCCTTAACAGACTGATCCACTTTATTTTTTTTATTTAAGAAAGTGTTAAATTTATTTGTTGTAATATTATTTTTACGATTTAACATATATATTTTTAATTGTAATTTGTTTACCTTATTTATTATTACGATTTTTTTTAAATAATAAAAATTAGACAAACTGTTAGATTTTAAAAAAAATAAGAAAATCTGGCATGCCGACCGTTGGGCCTGACACGGGGGCCTGGTGTATTGTGCCGTGCCGATACGGTGGACAGATACCCCCGACCGTGTACGGCATGTGCCATCGTACCGTACTAGCCTCGACACGCCTCCTTGACGTACAGGGTCAGACACAACCCACCTACTTGGCTGGCCTTAAAGGGCCGAGCACGCTAGGCTAGATCCGACCCCAATTGACACCTTCAAATCAAAGTTTCAAATCAAAGTTTTGCTTTATTGATTGCCTCATATCTTCATTACATTTACAATACAATTCACACTTATAAACAATACATGCAAGAAAGTAGAGGGGAATTATTGCAAATTTCACCCCTAATTGCCACCATCTAAGCCAAAGTTTAACACATGTCACACAGTGACCGTATCTTTTCTAATATATGGTGGAACCTGAAAGCCATCGTGTTTATAAAATATTATTACATTTTTCAATAATGTCAATTTTATTCATTTGTTGTAATCCAATAGTGGTTACCAGACATATAACATATTCCCTTGTTCCTTTTTTTTTAACGATAAAGTGATTACTCTTAAACTAATTTATCAAATAACTATTCACTTCTTTGCTAAGTTGGTTACTCTTAAAGCTAATTTACTAAACAACTATTCACTTTTTTCTTAAACTAAATAGTTATATCATAGTAAACTAAAAGTGATTATTTCTTAAGCTATTATTTATCTTCTCAATTAGTTGTTTTTATTTTCATTCATAGTTATAAATATAAAGGTTGTTATATATATTTCTTGTTCGACATTAATTGATTAAAAACAAAAAGATGGATGAACACAAAATTACAAATTAAGCCAAAATTTTAAGTTTATTTAAACCGATCCCATTTGTTAAAAGTTAAATCAGAAAAATATTTTCACCTTTGTATGTAAAAATGGTTTGACTAGGTAAATAAAATTAGGGTCATATTAATAGGAATCTATATTCACACTACATTATAACATTAATATGAATTTTTTTTGTCAATTTATTTTTTATAAATATACAATTTTTATTAATGTTTTAATTCGTAAGATAAGCCGAGCCACGTGTAAACAAATTGCATAAGCCCTGATTGAATCGCAATCATCATTGCATATTGGAGTTGGTGCTAGTTTAATGCTTTAGAGTATCTCCCACCCATCTCTATCTCCATCTCTAAAATAGCGTTTTAAAATGAAATATTCTTTCCAAATTCCATCTCAAAAAAAATTTCACTCCCACCACATTCTCCATTCTTATCTCTATCTCTATCCCTATTTCTATTTATATCCTCAAATAACTTAATTTTCATTATTATTTTTTAGTTTCTTTAATAAATTATTGTTCAACTAAATTTTAACAAATATTATTTATAATAACATTTGTATTTTTATTTTTTACTTTTTTAATATATAATATTTTATTAGTGTATGAATTTATAAATATCTTACTAATAAATAAATACACCACCCATCAATTTATTTGGAGCATTTGTTACTAATTTGTTGTTGTATCAAACTTTCTCAACCAATTAAATACACCACCCATCAATTTATTTTTTTATAAATAGCTACTCTGGTTACTTCACCATCCACTTCACCGTCTACTTCACCTTTTATAAATATTTAGTTGGAAAATGAGTTTTTTGTTTTTTTTATCCTTATTTTAATATTTTTATGTTATTGTAATTTTTAATATTAATATTTATTATTTCAAAACTATGTTTCGGTTTTTATTGTATTACTAACTTATAATTATCAATATGTAATAATAGATTTATTTTTATAACATAAAATAATTTTTTTAGAGAAAATTATAACAAAATAATAATATAAAGAACAAATGATAAAGTATGGTAAATAAAAAATTATTCATTAATATTCAATATTAGACTCATTTTAAAGATCTAGATGAGACTTTTCTAATAGTATAGTTTTTATGTTAATAAAATGATTAAATTAAAAGTTATTATACATTAATTGAATTTAATGGAAAATGTAAAAGGATATAAATGGAATAAAAAAAGTTAAAAAGTGAATTTAGAGATGGAATAGTGCTTCTCTAAATTTAGAGATGGAATATTAGAAACTCTAAAAAATTATGTTGGAGATAACAATTTAGAGGTGGGTGGGAGTAACTCCTACTCAAAATAGTCTTGGAAAGATGAATATAGAGATAGGTGGGAGATGCTCTTAAGCTGCAGTTAGTTTAAGGATTTAAAAAAAAAAACAGAGAAATGAGAAATGATTATATGTATAACAAAACATATAGAGATAGGTGGGAGATGCTCTTAAGCTGCTGTTAGTTTAAGGATTTAAAAAAAACAGAGAAATGAGAAATGATTATATGTATAACAAAACAAATCACCGTAAAATTAAACCCAAAGTGGATTATCTATTGAATGCAAGAAGGATTCTTCGTTGTTTTGAGTTGGCTTCAGGTTTGAAAGTTAATTTTCATAAATCGTGTGTGGTGAGAGTGAGGAGTAGGTTTTATGAACCGGAGGTTTGGGCCTCGATTTTCAAGAGCAAGGAAGCTTCCCTACCAATCCCTTTCCTAGGTTTTCTGTTAGGGGGTAGGCCTGGATCGAAGTCTTTTTGGGAAGGCATGGTGAGTAAAATTGAAAAGCGGTTAGCTCCTTGGAAAAGGAAATTTTTGTCTAAAGGAGGTAGATTGGTGTTGATAAAAACGGTACTTTCTAGTTTCCCTACGTACTTTCTCTCGGTATTCAAAATTCCGGTCGGGGTGGCTCAACGGATTGAAAGAATTCAAAGGAGTTTCCTATGGGGTGATGGTGATATCAAACGTAAGATCCATGCTGTTAGCTAGACGGATGTTTGCAAAAGGAAAGGAAAATGAGGCCTAGGCATTGGAAAAATCCTAGATAAAAATAAAGCTTTGTTAGCAAAATGGATTTGGAGGTTTGGTAGAGAAATTAATTCGTTGTGGAGGAGAGTTACTTGCTCGAAATATGGTGTTGATCAGAAATCCCTTTTCTGGAAGTGTCAGGACTCTAAAACAGCATCTTTTTTTGTGAAATCAATTGATAGTCTCATGAAGGAGGGTTCCAAGTCAGCTGCAGTTATAGAAGGTGGTTTCGTGTCAGTCATTGGGTGTGGAGATAGAGTGAAATTTTGGTCTGAGGTTAAAATGGATGGTAGATGGTTGAGGGATGTTTTTCCTAGGTGTTACGTGTTGGCAGTGCTGAAAGAATGAGTTATTAGTGACTTTGGATACTGGCTGGGTTCGAAATGGGTATGGAAGATTACGACTCGGCGTCCTTTATTTGGTTGGGAACAAGATCAATAGAGGATGTTTAGCACTTTTCTGGATTGCATTCCTATTAGGAATCATTGTTAGGGCGCCATCGCATGGTTGGCAAATTCTAATGGCCTTTTTACAGCTGGTTCCTTTCGAAGAGCTTTAGAAGATTATTCTGACATGGAGGAATCCATTCCTAAGTTGTTATGGAAAGGGATAAGCCCGCCTAAGGTAGA
Source organism: Dipteronia sinensis (assembly GCA_033220585.1). Taxonomy (NCBI): domain Eukaryota; kingdom Viridiplantae; phylum Streptophyta; class Magnoliopsida; order Sapindales; family Sapindaceae; genus Dipteronia; species Dipteronia sinensis. The sequence continues at coordinate 2,724,119 of CM065638.1, read as the reverse complement.
ACTCTTTATGTGGCAGCTGTGGAGAGGCAAGATTCTAGTTAGGGATGTTTTACATAGGTTTGGTATAGGGTCAAGTGGCGAATTTGGAGTGTCCTTTATGCAAAAACAGCACTGAATCTTTAGATCACCTCTTTCTCAAGTGTGCTTGGTCTATGTCGCTTTGGAGGTGTTGTATGGATTGGTGGGGGGTTCATTGTTGTACAAACAACACAGCGAGAGAGTGGATGGAAGGATGGACTGGTCTTTGTCCGGCTTACAAGCATGAGAGAGCTTGGAACGTTCTGTTTTGTGCCATTGTTTGGACTATTTGGGAGTCAAGAAATCAGCTGGTCTTTGAGAATGTAGAGCCGAGTGTGGTCAAGGCTGCAGAGGTTATCAAATTTCGTGTTGTCTGGTGGTTTAAACACCTAGGAAAAGGTTCTCAGGAAACCATTCAATCTTTGATGCTTAATGTGAAGGATCTCTGCATTGATTCTAAGAAGATGAAGAATAACAGAATTATGGACTGGAAACCTCTTGCGTTTGACAGTCTTAAATTTAATGTTGATGGGTCTGTTGTAGGCAAACCTGTGCCTGCAGGTGTGGGTGGGGTTTTAAGGGACTTCAATGGGAAGATTCTATGCTTGTTTTCTTATCATATGGGAATTCTGGACTCAAATGTTGTTGAGTTGTGGGCTATTAAAACAGCGATGGACCTTTGTCTTTCCAATCCGATGATTACAGGTCGAAGCATTTCCATTGTAAGTGATTCGAAGGTGGCAGTTTCTTGGGTGAATGAAGGAGATTTTGGAAGTCTAGATCAGTACAACATCATTAATGACATTCGGAACAACATGAGATCCTTTGGCGATGTTGAGGTGGTTCATGAATCGCGAGTATTCAACTCGTTTGCGGATAGTTTGGCTAAGATGGGATCTAGCCAATCGGGTGATTTTGTGGAATGGGGGGACCTGTAATCTGGTTTTCTGGTGGAGTGCTGTTTCGTTGGTGTAGTCTGTTGTCGGGTGTTGGGGAAGCTTGTTTTGGTTTGCTCCGTTTTTCTTTTGTTTAAGATGTTTGTGTGCTCTCTGTTTTTGTTGTGGCGCTTTTGGGGTGTTGTTCGCCTTTGTGTTCTGTGGTTGGTTCTTTGCTGCTCTGTGCAGCCATAATATATAGCCTTTTCAAAAAAACAAACACAAATCCCAGGAGCAGAGCAGAGTTTGCATGAGAGAAGGGTGTTGTTCAGTCATCAGTTGCCAAAGTTAGCTTTGGTTTGTCTTTAATGGTGGCAGCATTTAATGCGAAGATAATATCAATGACGAAGATTTTTTATCCAAATTTGTGTGTAATTTATTTTCAAAAATCAAAAGTCACCCATCTTTTGTTTTTCTCACTATACTTGTTACTACTTACTACGACTCTAAAACCTTCAAGTTCAACTGTTCAAGGTATAATTTATTTTTTTTTAGTATTTTTTTATAGTGTCACTGAGTAAAATAATAGAATCCTGCCTAGCATATGCTGGCGTGGCTTAAATGGCCCTATTCTCCTATTCTAGCTATGCGAGAAGCTATGCTTGGAGCTTGCATTCCTCTTCCTCCTTGAAACCCCAACCCGCACATTGCTCTATTCACTGCACCTGCCTTGGGTCTTAGTTCGACATTTCTTATATTTATTTTACTATTACTTAGACAACTAAATGAATTTAAAATTATAATCTTACAAAATTATTTTAATATTTTTTAATGGAAGATCCTAAAATAGAAAAGGATAATATTAACATGTGTCAGTGCACATTATTTCTATTAATAGAAATAAAAACACATATTAATTAATATATTCAATATCTTATTACAATAAATACAGTGTTTTTGTGTTAAGACACTGCCCAATAGTTAAATGTGATCAAAATTTATATAACAAAATATTATTTTTCCTCAATAAATTTTTTAACTGCTTTGAGACTATTCAAATATTTTATATTCTTATTTCAAAAACAAACATATAATTTATATTCTTTTATTTGTTTAATTATGTGTAAGGGTGTAAGAGCATCTCCCACCATATCTTTGTCTTCCTAGAGTTTCAAAATAGAATATTTCTTTCAGTCTCCTCTTTAATTATTTTTTCACTCTCAAGTTCCACCACACTCAGAGCATCTCCCACCCATCTCCTTATTCATCTCTCCAAGACTATTTAGAGTAGGAGTTACTCTCATCCATCTCTAAATTGTTGTCTCCAACATAATTTTTTAGAGTTTCTAATGTTTCATTTCTAAATTTAGAGAAGCACTATTCCATCTCTAAATTCACTTTTCAACTTTTTTATTTCATTTATATCATTTTACATTTTTCATTAAATTCAATTAATATATAATAACTTTTAATTTATACATATTATTAACATAAAAACTATACCATTAGAAAAGTGTCATCTAGATCTTTAAAATGAGTCCAATATTGAATATTAATGAATAAGTTTTTATTTACCATACTTTATCATTTGTTCTTCATATTATTATTTTTGTTATAATTTTCTCTAAAAAAATTATTTTATGTTATAAAAATAAATCTATTATTACATATTGATAATTATAAGTTAGTAATACAATAAAAACCGAAACATAGTATTGAAATAATAAATATTAATATTAAAAATTACAATAGCATAAAAATATTAAAATAAGGATAAAAAAATTTAAAAACTTAAATAATAACAACATAACATATGATAATGTCCAAAGACATTAATATTTTGGAAAGCCATCCAAATGACTTTCATATCCAGAGTAGCTATTTATAAAAAAATAAATTGATGAGTGGTATATTTAATTGGTTGAGAAAGTTTGATACAACAACAAATTAGTAACAAATGCTCCAAATAAATTGGTGGGTGGTGTATATATTTATTAGTAAGATATTTATAAATTCATACACTAATAAAACATTATATTTTAAAAAAAGTAAAAAAAAATACAAATGTTATTATAAATAATATTTGTTAAAATTTAGTTTAACAATAATTTATTACAGAAAGTAAAAAATAATAATGAAAATATAAGTTATTTGAGGATTATAAATATAAATAGGGATAGAGATAGAGATAAGAATAGAGAGTATGGTGGGAGTAAAATATTTTTAGAGAAAGAATCAGGGAGGAATCATTTTCAAACTCTATTTTAAAGATAGAGATAGAGATGGGTGGAAGATGCTCTCATTATCATTATCTCTATCTCTATTTTTATTTATAGTTTTAAATAATTTATATTTTTATAATTATTTTGAATTTCGCACTCTATTTTAGAGTATGGCAAATGATCTCTAATCAAGTCACATCAATAACTCATATCATTAATTAAAATGATCTCTAACTAGTCAATCCGAGAAAAGTCAGGTTGAGAGGTGCAGCTCCACTGTCAATCTGAGAAAGGTCAGGTTGTTGAAGAGAGGTCAGGTTGTTGAAGAGGTCAACTTAAGTGATACGTCCTCACTGCTGCGTTTACTTGCCTTTTCCATGTTAAAAACTGTTTCTTGTTCCTTCTCTCGGTTCTTTTTTTTTTTTCTTGGATTAAGAGGTGTTGTTAAAATAGGTTTCATTTTTAAGACTTTTTAATTATTATTATTATGATATGACACGCATGCATATATATGGTGCGTTTTCGCCTGTGTTTTCATTTATCTCCCTGGGGTACATTTTGGCATGTCTGGCTATCTGGGGTGAAGTGAAAACATAGGTTTTATGCTTGTAATTTATTATATTTATATATAATGTACTTTTTGTTGTATCTTTCTTTCTAAAGAGACGATATATTGCGGTACAGGTGTGTGCTAAGTTATTAGGGTTTAATTTTAATGGATGTGGATCAATGTGTGTATATTTCATTCCTTTTTTTGGCATCTCTTTGCATGTTTTACTATGGATCAATGTTCTGAGTCTTCTGACTTCTAGACTCATTTAATTGTAAATTGACTCTGGTTCTTATGTAAATTGGTTGGTATGAATTTGATGTTAGCCAAGCTGGCCGGCCTGGAGGTTCATTTAACTGTAAATTGGGTCTGGTCAATATGTAAGTTGATATGAATTTGATGTTAGCCAAGCTTGGAGGTTTTAGTATTAAGGGCCTAATCTGTGCTTCAGTCAATGGGAAACATATATAGATTGATGATGTGTTAATACTAATTGGGATTTTGAGGTAAAGGCTGATGTACAGGATATCGGACTGGATTTGATTGAAATATTTGTCAAAATTAGTTCAATTTAGTTTCTAATTAATTTTAATAGATTTGATTATATTGTATTTGGTTAGGAATGTATGAAACATTAGATTATGTTATTGTACTTAGCTCGTGTAAATTATTAAACTAATCCGGATTGAATCTTAATTTTTTATGTGTAATTACGTACAGTGTTTATAAAGTGAATCAAGTTCTATAAATCTCTTACACAAAAAATAAGTTCATGGAAAATTAGTTCATCTTGTAAAGGGAATTAAGTTCGCTACTGGGGAGAGATTGATTTCCGGCAACTTTGGAAGTTAAAAGTTAAAAGAGAAAGTTGAAGTTGAAATTGAAATTGAAGTCTTACACAGTAGTATGTGATAATAATCTATATAATAGAAATATAATTCACTATAAAGATTCAGGTAACTAAAAATAATACACGTTATTTCTAAAAACTAAAAAGAAAAAGAAAAAAAAATTGTAACCGAACCAAACAACGCATAGAGTTCTAAACCGATCTCAAAAAATTATATTAAGTAAAGGCATCTCCTTTACATTACAAAATCAGAATTAAAACTCAAATTCCGTAATATAAAAGGGTACGGATATTGACACTCATAAAATTTATTAGTACACCCATTTTTATAAGTACGCAAATATCTAAAATTTAACAAACAAATATTACTGTAAACACGCATCCTAATGCCAATAGTACCCTCATTGAAATAAATATATTCATTTTAATACATATTATTTATAAATACTGATCTTAAATTATTATCACACCCAATTTATAAAAAAAAAATCATATTATTTTTGGAATCAAATCCTCTTTTGATAATGGTCCAATTTACTTTTGGAAATATCTTAAATGTAGAAGCCATATAAAAGGGAATATGTGGAACAATATTTGGGGTCAAGAGATTTTCAATATGGAATTTTTTTTATTTATACAACTATCTTAAAAAAAAAACTTGTTGATATCTATAGTTATCGTTAAAAAAATATTTGTTTATTGATAGATTTCATAACTATATATAAAAGAAAGACAAAAATAATATGATAATCATATGATGATGATAAAGTTTGATACTTGAAATAAAATTAGAGTTTATTAGAGTTTATCAGAGTTTATCATAAAAATTATGGTTTATCATCTGTTAGGGTTATCATAAGTTTTTTTTTTAAGTAAGTTTTTTTTAATAAAGTAATATAGTTGAAGATACATGTGTAATTAATGAGTATATATAGTATTTAGTTTATTTTTAATTAAAGTTAATTTGGTAAATTTCTATTAGGATATTTTTGTAATTAATTTTTTATATTAAAAAATATGGATGTACTGATAAGTTTTATGAGTGTTAATATCGGCTCCCAACCTAAAATCCTCATTGTAAATTTAATAATCGAATGTGATGACCAATGAGTGATCAATCAAACACATATAAACATTAGATTTCACATAAATAAATAATAAATCCCCAAACCCCATAGATGTGTTATATAGATCAATATGACACGCACTAAAAAAAAGACACCCAATTAATAGAGATTGATACATATAATTACTTTAAACTATTTTACAACCCGTACTGATGTGCAGACATAGTAAAATATATTATATACTTTTTACTGGAATTATGTTTTAAAATTTATTTGTATTTTTATATTTTTGTTTTTAAATAAAAAAACTAACCTTAAAAGAAAATATGATTGATTAAATATAAATCAGTATCTTTTGAAATTACGAGGGAAATTTAATAATTAGTTAATATTATTAATCATGCTTAATTAATTAATAAAGATGACTTTTGAATTCATCAACATGTTTACCTTTTTTATTAATTAATTAGTTGATATGATAAATTAATTAATTAGTATTTTTTTAAAACTTTCCAATATGTTATTGTGATTGACTATAATTAATTAATTAATTAATAGATATCTTAATTTTGAACTCATTTTATCTTTTTTATTAATTAATTATTTAATATATTATTCATTTTTAATAATTATTTGATATGATTAGTTATTCTACATTAGTATTAATAATAATATGACACAATGACATCTTCTAAGGATGACAACAATCACAAAAGTAGTTTGTATTTAATTATAGTCAATTAATTGACTTATATTAGCATAACAGTTTTTTTGAAGGGAATATTAGCATAAATATGCTTCAAATTCAGAAGCAACAGATTGATGGTTGTAATAGCACATCTAGCTTGTTCATCCTGTCCTGATTCTTTGTTCATACTGATTCTTTGAAACATGGGTTGGTTTTACAGCGTATTTGATGATATATATTAAGCTAATAGCTAGATGAGCAATTTAGTGTTCGTTTGGTTGAACTTTCTACTGCCTCAAAATGTTTACAAACGTCTATTTTTGATTTTTTAGAGTTGTTTGATTTGGCTTTTGATATTGCCTAATTTAAATTGAGTAGAGACTAGTAGAGTCAGGCAAAAGCTTCATGGGGAGGTGTTTCTTCAAACAGACATTTTTTTACGGCTGAAGTTTGTACATACTTGAACCTCTAAAAAGATTTTATTTTCTATTGTGTTATTATAGGCTATTAACACATTTCTTACTATTGTGTTATTATCAACTATTAACACATTTCTTATTGCAAACTTTCATAAAAAATAAGCGGTGTTAGGAAATGAAAGTGCACCGATAACAGAAAAATTTAAGACATCAAAATTTGATTGATTATTAGATCTAATTATAACTTTGTATATACAATCTAATTTATTAAATAATTATTTATTATTATATTTTTTAAGAATCAAATCTAGATGAATCCAATACTAAGATTTGGATGTTATATATATATATATATGTATGTATAATATAGAACATAATAATTAAATTCATAGCATTGGATTATGTGAAGAGAGATAAAAACTTACATAGTGTATTCTTGTTAACAATCTTTGTTGTGAATCATGCTTCGACTGTGTTCTCCGGTCAACTAATTTCTTACAAATGTCAACACTGATTGTTAATACATTTATTTCACATATTCATGAATAAATCTATAAAAAGAAACTGCACTTTCTCAACAAAAATCAAAGAAAAAAAAAGTTTGATCAATGGGATTAAGAGAGAGAGATACAGTTTATAGGACTCAATGAGGGAGTGAATATTGGCTTTTGACCTCTTCAACTGATGCATTGTATTCAATAAATTTAACAATTCATTCTCTATAAACCGAAGTCTTGTATTCAATTAATTTGCATTATCTCTATTATATCTACATGAGATAAATATGAATTTATTACAAATAATATTATTAATATTAATAGTTAACAAAATTTAATGTAAAGATTTAAAGTCAAGCCTTTGTTTATGAATTATTAAGAATATCAAAATATTAAAGATAAATATAAATTATTAACTCTCTTTTTCTATGAATCAATATACTATTCATGAATATTAATATTACTAATTAACAAAATTTAAAATGAATCAATATATCCTTCATAAATATTATATGGATAATTAATAAAATTTGGAATATGCATGCATGGCATGACCGGTAATTTATAATAATTTTAATAAGCAATATATCCTTCATAAATATTATATAGATAATTAATAATTAATATGGCAAAAGCTCCTCCTATTGACATTTAATAATTAATAAAAATTTAATGATAAAGTCTCTACACGACGACACATGTCAATATGAGGTTCCATTTTACTATATTATATAGATATTACAATGATTAATCACCAAGACGAATGTCCTCTTTGAATGAAAAACATAAAGCAAGTGTTAAAAGGATATGAAACAATGAAGATTTTGTTAAAAGACAATATTTTCGAACATAATGCACTGAATATAAGCTCAAAGATAAAGGAATGTATTAGATCAAAGATACAATTTAACCTTCAACAATATGGGGACACCATCCCTTAATCTTCAAATTATCATTATCGTTAATTATCCGCCCATACCCACCCTCACCCCAACCCTCGCCCCATGTGTTTTTTACTATCCAATAATTAATTTTGTTCCCATCATTCATCGTCTCTGTACCTTCCCCGACTAGTACCATTGCATGCCCAAGCGTTATTAAATTTGGTAATAGTGGTTCAGGCATTCTAAAAATGCTCCAATCAGTCACACACCTAAATTCCCGACTATATTGGCCACTTATAATCAGTGGTCCGCCTTTCAATTCTTGACTGATTTTTTTCGGCTCTTTTAAAATATCATACCTTTCGATTTTGTATGGATCCATAATCTGCATAAGAAAAAAAAAATATAAATATAAGATAATAATATTAATTATTTTCTAAAAATAAAAAAATCTAATAATTAAACATATTACCTCTGTTATTTTATTTAATGAATTAATTCAAAGAATAAATAAAGATAAAACATGAAAGAAAATAAAAGTAGATAAAAATATGAAATGAATAATTCTTTATTTATTTCGGACTTTCAGTATTTCATATTTACACGATTGTCTCATTAAAAACGTTACCAAGAAAACCCAGTGGGATAAAAATTTGGTAATGAAAAAAGAGTACAATCGTATTACAAGTAAATGTACATATACAACCTTGTTCTGGACCTGGTTACTGCCGGAACCCTTATCGACATATAAATTGGAGAATTTTTGAATAAATTGTTCGTCTACCGTTTCATTTTGCATCCTCTTTCGAGCATGCTCCCAATCCCGAACGCATATTAATACTTCCACCATCTCTGGAGTCAAACAACTTCTTCTTGGTTCAATAATTCGTCCACTCATGCTGAATGTCTGTTCTAAAGACACAATGGACACATGGGGATAACCAGTATGTCACGTGCTAGTTGTGACAGGACCGGATACCTATAGCTATAGGTCTTCTACCATGACAACAGATCAAAATTCTGTGTTTTCGTTGGCATCTAACTGTCCTTCAAGGAATCTATTCAGTTCGGCACCAGAAAATGCAACAGATCGTGTAGTTGAAGAAGAAAAACTTGCTGATTTGTCTTTTTTCCGACGTTTGAGAATGCTCCAACTTGTCGGCAACGGCTGTGTGTCCGGTTCTGGTGATGGTTCTATGTCAACGCCGCCAAACATGTTTTCATAAATACTAAAAACTTCGAACAACTTGTTTCGAATGTCAATAATCAGGTCGGAATAATTTACTGACAATTTATTACCCATAAACTCAAGCAAATATTCTGAACCAGATAATTTAATTCTAGGATCTACTATAACACCTAAGGCATAAAGGAAAGACATTTTAGGCTAGTATTTTTTAAACTTAGTCTCCATGGCAACAATTGCAGGGCCAAGCATGTCATCTTCCCTATAAGTGTTTAATAGGTCAGACATTTCCACAATCTGATGGATTTCCTGGGAAGATGTGGAGTAATACACCCCAGAAAGAGTTACAGTGGCATTGTAAAAAATCTTTAAAAATTCAACAAAAATCCTTGTCACATACCAATCGTCTGGTGTTAGTGATTGAGCAGGTGGACGGCCACTTTCGCCCAATTTCATGTTATAAAAACCTGAAATAGTTGTATCATATTCCAAACAATTTTTCAGCATTAAGTAAGTAGAGTTCCACCTTACCGGTATATCAGTTTGGAATTGTCGGGGTCGTAGACCGTTTAATGTACATTGTCTGCCAAATTCTTGAAATCTTGGATTAGAGCTGCCAATCCAAGAAATGACATATCTGATACGTTCTATACGATCGCTTACTTCCTTCAAACCAGACTGTACAACTAAATTTATGATATGACATGCACAACGTTGATGGAAGAAATAACCCCCAACTTGCAGGATGTTTCTTTCAGTAAACAATGCAATAGACCTAGTATTTGCCGATGCATTATCTAATGTGATAGAGAGGATGCGATGAGTTATGTCATAAGTTTCTAAAACAGAAAGAATGATAGTAAAAATATTTTCTGCGGTATGTGCAAAACCCATAGGACGAAAACCAAGATTTTTTTTTGTATCTTGCATTCAGAGTCTAAATAGTGTCATCTGACACATAAATAGTCATGTCTGGAACATGTGTTCCAAATATCGAAAGTTAATACAATAGAGACAGTTAGGTGTTGTAATTCAGCCGTCAAGTCATCTCGTTGGGTTTTAAACATTCTTATCAAATCGTTCCTAGTGGTGGTTCTAGAAACAATTTGCATTTGGGGGTTGTATGCGGATGTGATAAATTCTTGAAAAAAAACACATTCACCGAAATTAATAGGTTGACCAGTTTCTGCAATGTACCGTGTCAAACATTCTCTAGCATGCGCGGCGTCGTAATGCCACATCGTAACAGACCCGTCTAGGTGCCGTTGTAGTTGTGTTTGGGTTGTAGTGTCTACATGTCCGTGTGCAGGCATACATTTTAGCATATGCCTTCTCAAATGACCGGTTCCACCCCTAGTAGTGGTATATTTCTTAGGACAAAACTTACATTGCTCTGGGGCCGACTGTACCGTATGTGAGTGTCATTTCTACTACGTCAAAACAGTGTCATACGTCTGATGTTAATCTCTTAGATTTGGTACGTGATGTCGGTGTGACGCCGGAACCAGAAGGTCCAGCTACGGTTTCCGCTGGTCTGGAGAGATCAAAATCATCGTTCAGCATGTTCAGACAGTCTGGAAAATAAGGAAGATTATTATCCATTTCCTAGAAAGAAAAAAATATCAAGTCATTAGTCATTAATAAATATTAAAATTAAAATGATAAATTAACTAATAAATAATATTAAAATTAACTCATACAAATAAAAAGCTTAATTTACTAACAAAAAAATATTAAAATTAACCCCTACAAATAAAATAATTATTTTACTAACATAAAATATTAAAATTAACTTCTACACATAAAAAGCTTAATTTACTAACAAAATATATTAAAATTAACTCACACACATAGAAATAATTATTTTACTAACAAAAAAAATATTAAAATTAACTTCTACACATAAAATAATTATTTTACTAACATAAAATATTAAAATTAACTCCTACACATAAAAAGCTTAATTTACTAACATAATATATTGAAATCAACTCACACAAACAAAAATTATTATTTTACTAACAAAAAATATTAAAATTAACTCCTACACATAAAATGATTATTTTACTAACAAAAAATATTAAAATTAACTCACACATATAAAAATGATTATTTTACTAAAAAAATATATTAAAATTAACTCCTACACATAAAATGATTATTTTACTAACAAAAAATATTAAAATTAACTCCTACACATAAAAAGCTTAATTTATTAAAAAATTATATTAAAATTAACTCACACATATAAAAATAATTATTTTACTAACAAAAAAATATTAAAATTAACTCCTACACATAAAATGATTATTTTACTAACAAAAAATATTAAAATTATCTCCTACACATAAAAAGCTTAATTTACTAACAAAAAAAAAATTAAAATTAACTCCTACACATAAAAATGCTTAATTTACTAAAAAACAAAATATTAAAATTAACTACTTAACATAAAATGCTTAATTTACTAAAAACAAAAATTAAAATTAACCCCTACACATAAAAATGATAAATTTACTAACTAAATAAAATTAATAACTAAAGTATAAACATAAAATGATAAATTTACTAACTAAACAAATATATTAAATTTAAAACATAAAATTAAATAATAACACTTAAAGAAAAATGTACCTTTGAATTTTGGTGTCTTGGTGGAGAGATTAGAGAACAATAGTTATATAATAGTAAATTACTAATAAAGTATTATAATAGTATATTAGTAGTGTAGAATAGTAGAATGAAATCATGAAAAATTGAAATTGTATAGAGAGTTTGAGAATGAAGAGATTGAGAGAATGAAAAGTGGAATGTGAGGGATTATTTATAGAAAAATTAGAAAAATGGGTAAAAATATAAAAGACAAGAGTTAAATGGGTAAAATATAATTTTGGCAGCTTTTTTAAAAAATCAACCGTTGGCTGACGTCATGGCTTACGTTAGCCAACGGTTGTTGTTTTTTTTTTAAAAAAAACCAACCGTTTGAATTTTTTTTTATTTTAAAAAAAACATTCGGCGAGCCCAACGGTCGACACGCTGTGCTGACCGTTGGGCCTGGCACGCCGTTCTACTGTGCCGAGCTTGGCGGGCACGCCGTGCCTGGAACCACGACCCGGCACGTGCTAAGCATGGGGGTCGTGCCTAGCACGGCCCGCCTCACTTGCGGGCCGTGCCGGGCTCTCCAGGCCTGACCCATATTTACACCATTAATTTTGTACATCTTTTGTTTTTGGTGTAAATCTCCACCACATATATGATGTCTTTGATCTCCCTTTTTCATTTCTAAGCTTCCATCTAGGGGTGGGCATGGGTTAGTTTGGGTTGGGTTTGGGTTGGGTTTGACAATATCTAAACCAAACCATTATTTAATCGGGCTATTTTTTTAACCCAAACCACACCAATTATAAGGTAAAACCAAACCAAATCAAACTAATAAAAATCGGTTTGATTTGGCGGTTTAAGAAAATAATTACAATATTTTTTTATTTGAACAAATATAATAATATCAATATATGTAAATAAACTCATTATCAATAAGATAAATAATAATACTAAATTTAATCCAAGTGTATAACAATAATAATAAAAAAAAAAACTAGTGTAGAACGCATAAAACTTATAAAAAAAAACTAAATTGTAATGCTTATTGCGTTTTTGTACGAAACAATAAAAAAAATAGTTACTTATCCTCAATAAATTTGTTTAGTGCCAACAATTTCGGAGGAGATGAAATATCTTTAACAATAAATAGAGGGGGTTAAAATTTAGAACTGGAAAACCAGTAACCTTGAAAATAAATCCAGTATAAAATTAGGTTAACTTTAATTTTTATTTATATGATAATTTAATATATATATATATATATATATATATATATATATAGAAGTATATAATAGTTTGGATTGGGTTATATGGGTTGAAAAAACACAACCCACAAACCAACCCACACCAATCAGGTTACTATAAAATAACCCAATCAATTTTTTTTCTTTAACAAAACCAAATCAACCCTTTTAAATTGGTTTGGTTTGTACGGATTGATCGGTTTGGCGGTTTGAGTGTCCACCCCTACTTCCTTCTCAGGTGCTTTCCGGTACATGGGATTTTTGAATTTTTTAAAGAACAAAGAGATTTCGTATTATGTATTTAATTCTTTATACAACTTTCTATGTGATGCGGCAACCGGTAGTAGCTAGAAAACAGATCAATTTCTTGGGTGTTCAAAGTTGTATGCTACTCACTAGAATGGCAACAAGAATCCCTCTCACAGTTTCTTTCTTCAATACATATGTATATATAAATATTCTCCAAAATAGCAGTTTTATTTCCTTCACTTCTCAAGTCTCGGTGTTTTCTTACTTCCTTTCTGCTTTTACTTTTCTTTTACTTGGCTTTCCAAGATGTGTGTGTGTGTTTATATATATATATATATATATTTAGTTTCTACTCAATTGTTTGTTAGGGTATTATCAATTTAGTCCCTAAGTTTTGGGGAAAGATCAACTTTTTAAGCGTGTTTGCTTTTTTAGAACTTGTGGTACCTGAATTTTCAAAAATGTATCAAATATGTCCATCCGTCAGTCAAATATAACAGATCAAGGGGTAGTTTTGTCTTTACGCAATGAATATGCCATGGTTCTGGAAAGGAGCCTTACACAGTTTCTCTTTATCACTCAGCGATTATATTTTCCCTAAAGCGGCAACCCTAGCCTGAACGGGACACAAAAGCTTCTGGACATACTAGAGACAGTTAAGGACCTTAAGCCAGTGAATCAATATCATCTTTCTGATATGCAGGATCCTCAACTAGAGGCAAGCACAGAGCATACTTAGATATTAGAGATTGAGAGATCTCTGATAGAACAATATAAAGAAGGAAGAAGAAGAAGACTTAGTTAGACATGATAAACAGAACAGAAAGTTTTTATTTATGTTTCGACGGATCTTTACAAGAGAGACCCGAGCTTCTTTTATAGAGGAAGGAGAGACAAGTCCGGATAAGGTAGAGCCGATAGTCGTCTAAAGCAAACAAAAGCAAACATGGCCTAAACAGGAGGCCGACGCAAACAAAAGCAAACAGGGCCTAAACAGGTGGCCGACATTAACAAAAGCAAACAGGGCCAGGTGTCTATAGCCAGAGGGTCTTGAGAATCAAGCAGGAAGGAATCCTGGAAAGGATGCCAACTCAAGGAGGGATCTCTGGGCACACCAGGAAGGATGAAGGGCTCAGGAATGGAGATTCTGTTGACATCGAGCAAGAAGTTCAGAAGAGCAGTTCGTAGAGTTTTGAGATAAGAGGTCGGGTAGTCAAATGTGGTCTGCCATTCATAGCTGACATTGGAGGACCACATTAGCTTCTGTTGAGGATTGAAGCGGTAAGGCCGGTGGAGAATTCATATATATGAAATAGAAGCGGCTGAATCAAGATCCAGCTTCCAAAGGTTGTACTGACCCATGAGCTTGGTGAGTTCGGATATCAGGACTGATAAAGGGCTAAACCACTGGAGGAAAGTGAGGAACATGGTACGGTGAGGAGAGGGATTCTGGATCAGGGCATATGTGGCCTGTAGAGGGAAGACAAAGGCATGGTGATGGAGGATGGATAAACACCATAAATACTAGAGAACTTGGGAAGAAAAGCAGTAGACCGGAGGCATGACAAAAGGATCCAGGAAAGACCTGAAAGGGTTAGAATGAACATGACAGATCCTTTACTGTTTGAGCTGGAGCAAGTAGATGGGAAGATAAGTTTGGGCAAAGGTCTGCATCTGGAGAAGAGAAGGTTGTTGACCTGGGAGAACTTGAGAAAGAAGTTCTGGAGGAAAATCCTTGACCGAAGGGAAGGAGAAGGGAGGAGCGGAAGAAGATGAAGCTGAGGAAGATGCTGAGCTGGCCATTAGGACAAGGGGAATTCTGTATGAGGGAGTGACAAGGTAAACTGATGGAGGACGTGAGAGCATATCCGCAATTATATTGTGTTCGCCTTTCACTTGCCGCACAGTAAAATCATAACGAGCAAACTAATCCTTGAGTCGTAATAATTGAGGATTGGGAGGAATCTTATTCCGAAACTCTAGAACTTTAGGAAAAGAGGAGTTGTCCATTTCGACTGTAAAGTTCTTTGTCCGGAGGTAGAAGTCAAACTTTTGGATGGCATACTTGACTGCCAAGATCTCTTTGTAGACAGTATGATAATGTTTCTGTGCCTCTTTGAATTGTCCACTTGCATGACCACAATAATGGCGTTGGCCGAGCTTATCTTCAATTAAGATAGCACCCTAATAATGATCGCTGGCATCTGTCTGGAGGATGAGCTGTCCTATGGATGGAATAGTAAGAGCAGGAGGAGACTGGGCCACTTTCTTGAGGTGGCTCACAGCAGAGGTATGGGTATGGTCCCACAAAGTAGGGTTTTTCTTCAGAAGAGCGGATAGCTTGGATGTGTAGTGGCTGACTTTAGGGATGAAATTTCTGATAAATTAATGATCCCGAGAAATTGTTAGACTTATTTGTGAGTGAGCTGAGAATCTGGGAAATCAAGGAGTTGTGAAGCCAGATGTGGACCAGGGTGATACTGTCCATTGGCAATGTGCATGC
The DNA here is from genome assembly GCA_033220585.1 of Dipteronia sinensis. NCBI lineage: Eukaryota > Viridiplantae > Streptophyta > Magnoliopsida > Sapindales > Sapindaceae > Dipteronia > Dipteronia sinensis. The sequence goes on along the minus strand of CM065638.1, from coordinate 2,708,266 downwards.
CAAGGAAGTCAATCTCAGACTGACCAACTGAACTCTTTTTATCAGAAAGCATTATACCATATTTGAGAACAATATCATGAAAGGTCTGGAGGAGATGAGAATGGGACTGTTTGTCAGGAGAAAACAGAAGGATATCATCAATGTATATGAGGGCTGAATGGAGCAAAGGATGAAAGATCCGGGTCACGGCTTTCTGAAAAAGGGAAGAAGCGGTCTTAAGCCCGAATGGAAGGACCTTCCATTGGTAATGAGCATTGGGGAGACAGAAGACGGTCTTATGACGATCATCAGGATGGATGCCAATTTGCCAGAAGGCACCCTTGAGATCAAACTTGGAGAAGATGGTAGCACCAGGAAGCTGAGAGAACAGAGTGGAGGTCTTGGGGACTGGAAATTTGTCATCTCTAAGGAAGAGATTCAGAGGCTTGTAGTCGATCACCAGTCGTTTCTTTCCACGTGTCAACTCTGATCTTTTTTCAACATAAAAGGCCTGGCAGGCCCATTGAGACGAAGTGGGCTCAATTAAGCCTTGGCTGAGCAGCTCATCGCATTCAGCAGAGGCTAGCTGGAGATCAGAAGGGGACATGCCCGTGTGGGTTGCCTTAGTAGGATTGACATCTTCATTGAGCTTGAATGGAAGGTGGACGAAGAAGTCAGAATTCTTCCATAGAGGAGAATGGTGGTGAAACTCAGCATGACTATTAGTGCAGAACTGGAGGAGCTTCTGTTGGATCTCTTGAAAAGAGGCTGGAGAGCAGACATAGGGAAGACTTTGTGAATGAGGGAGAAGGGTTTGAAATCTCGTTTGTAACGAACACCGGATGGGAGAATGCGGAAAGAGTTACATTGGCAGTAAACATCCCAGCCTATGAGGATGTCTTTATCAGGTAAGGGTGTACCGAGGACTTGGGCCCAGACGGTGTAGGACGGGAAGAACTTAATGCCAACCTTAGATTTAGAAATAAGATTGGTAGTAAAAATCTTGCCATCAGCAGCCTTGAAGTAGCGGGTATGCGGTTTCCAACTGTCAGGAGGAAGGATGGCAGGGTTCATCATCGTGGTGTGGGAACCAGTGTCAAAATAAGCGATGACATCAATGGGCTTAGCATATTTATCGGACAAAATCTGAATGGGAACCTGAGGGCCTAAGGAGTTGTCTGTGGAGGTCGCTTGGTAGGAACTGTATGTTGGACTGGACTCTGGATCAGAGGAGTCATAGTCGGAGCTGTCAGAGAGATGGAGGACAAAAATTGCACTCTGATCAGCAACATCTTGTTCAGAGAAGATAGACTCAACATCAGCATGGGAAGTAATATTATCAGCAATGGAGGTTAGTTGATGAACAAGCTTAGCGGACTTGGCTTTCTTCTTCGGGCATTGTCTGGCATAATGACCTGGCTGGCCGCAAACAAAACATTTTGAGGATTTGTTCTTGGCTCGGGAGGACTTCCGTTTAAAGTATTTGAACTTCTTTGTCTTTGATTTTGAATATTTGCCAGAGCGGGATTTGAAAGGACGGTAGTGATTCTTCTTTTTGGATTTGCAAAAACATTGATCTTTGTCTTTACATTTGATATGAAGAGAGGGTTTCTTGCACTGGCCTTCATATTTCTTTCCTTCTCTAAGCATTTTAGAGAAGACCTTCTGGGTGGCGCATAGTTTGTCGAGAACGCCAAACGTGAACATGTGTATTTCTCCTAAAGTGATATCATTAAAAGGTTGACCAGACGTATCAATTCGACGCTGGAGTTCGTCTTGGAGTTCTGTGGGGAGAGAGTTAACATACACAAGCTTGAGACTTTGGTCAATAATACCACCAAGGATGTGGTATCAGGCCAGATATACGTTTGTAGTGATATTCGACATCCTTTTTCTTTAACGAACAACAACACATATCAAAGAGCTCTTGGCAAGCCTGCTTGTAATATTAGTCGGGATCACCGAGAAACTCACAGAAGAGAATCCCCATGGCATGGGCAGTGGATTGGGCTCGAACAAACTGGAGTTGTCTGTATTCACCTAAGGCTTGGTACCAATCTCGGAGAGAACCAGTAAAACGGGAAACAAATTCTCGTAGGATAGCTTCGAGGGTTTGTTCGGACTTGGCTATCTGTAAATCGAGCCAAGCACTCATTTCAGAGATTTTCTTTCTCCACGTGTCAAGAGAAGAGTCATCAAGTTGGAACCAAGGGCCATTGGTGGGTCTGGACTTCGGGGCATGAGTAGGCGGAACTGGAGGGACATCAGGAGGTTCTTCAAAAATAGGAGTAGGACCTGTAGGACCAGTAGAACTGTCTCCAAGAGAATCGTAGGTACGGTCTGAGGGGTCAGCTCTGGTAGCCATAAAGACCTGGGTAGGATCTAGTATGTCTGGAGAAGAAGACAATTGGAACGGAGATCCTGTGGAGGAATGAGACCTAGAGGAGGAGACAGAAATAGAGTCTGAAGCAGCCGTGGTGTCTGAAGCAGCCGTGGTAGAAGGGGAAGACCTAGGAGATGCATAGAATGCTGGTTTGTAATGAGCGGGACCTTTGTCCTTGCGGGAATGGGAACTTGAAGTCGTAGAGGAATGAGGCTTAGGCTTTGAGGCGTCCTTTGGAAGAGGATATTTCCGAAACAGTTCGCCGGTAGACTTAAAGTAATATGAATAATCTGGGGATCTTGCAGGCGAATGAGGAGAAGAGGTCGAAAATCCCATGGAATGAGAATGAGACATTCTGGGCTGATATGGAGGCAGCTTAGAATATGCTTGATCTTTCTGCAATTGTTCTAATTGAGCTCTGAGCTGTCTGATTTCCTTTTCCTTCTTATCAAACTTGGAACCATGATAACCAAGATTGATATAGTAATGGAGATCCGCTTCCAGCTTAGCAATTCGGGATTGGAGATCAGAGAACATTCCCTTAAAGGTAGAGTCCATGCTGTGGAGTCGGTTTTCATGTTGGGAAACATGATGAGAGACTCGGTCAATCTTCTGATCAATAGAACTCAGGACTCGATTCTTGATTTTGGCATTATGGGATTGCCAGTTGAGGACCTGTTCAACATGAGAAGGGTGCTTAATGGAACCATCAGGCAAGACTTCGGTAGTCTGAACATAAGATCGGGAAAACCGCGTCTTTTCAGGATTAGACGTGGGTTCTAAAGGAGGAAAATCCTGGTCATAGCTGAAGGCCATGAAACACTGAATCGGTTGCGAAACAGGACTGGGTAAAAAACCTTCAGAGTAGAGGATCTGTAAAGCTCTGTCATAGATGGGAAGAGGTGGTGAAGAGATAGGTAGGAGACCTATCCAGGGACTGTCTGGGTTGTCTGGAGAGCGAGGATGACGACGGGCCTGAAGAGCATGAGGAATGGGGGGCCGTCGGGAAGAATGGTTGTATGTGCAATCTGGGTCACACAAGGAGGGATCAACATCCCAGATAAAGTGACCGTTGATCTTGTCAGTGTAGATTGCAGAACCATCAGCTTCAAAGCTGTGGATTGGAATGTCGTCTTCAAAGGTAAGAGGACGGATCATTAAGGACTGGAATATGGGAGCTTCCTGAGGAGCACTGGGAGGAGCAGGTACCGATAACAGCTTGCTCATAGTCTTGAAAGACTGTATTAAGTAAGGCAAGTCTGGCTGTAACTGGCAACCCTTTTCTACCATGAAGGGTTAGAATGATTCGAACAGCGCCGACATGAAGGTGAGAATAACCTTCTCGGATCCATTGATCGATCAGGGGCTGACCAATTTCTAGATCAACATATTGTTCAGCAGAAGATGCTGGAATTAAGCAATTATCAAGAGCAGAGGACTGCACGTATTCTTTAACAAGGGGTCTCCTTTGTTGCACAAGATGAGAAATTCGTCTAGGTAATGGGCTTATTTCTTTTGAAAATATTGTAAGATTGAGAAGAGGTAAAGCAGTTTCAGAGATTTGAGCGGAATCAGGGATGTGTGTATATTCAACAAGGTTTTGTATTTTGTTGGACTGGGTACGTCGAACAGAAGGAGGTAAGGAAACAGAAGAAGAGAGTCGATGAAGAGTTATTTCAGAGGATGAGGAATTCATATTGGAGAAGAATCTTCCTTTTATATTGACTCTATCGGACTTCTAACAGCCTAACTCTTATACACTCTCGACCTTCCAAGAGAAAAGAGGCTCTGATACCATGGCAGTGGCAGGGAGCCTTCCTTACACTAATTTAATAAACTTCAATATTTAGTTTTAAAAAACAATTTAGTTTCAAAATTAAAAATCAGAAAAAGAAAGAGAGAGCAGATCGGTTCAGCTTGACAGCTTCAAACCCACGCCCCCCACAACAATCGCGCCGTCGTGACCCACCTCTCATCTGGCCGCCGCGAACAAGATTAACCCTTCCCTCATCTCGCTGGCGATTAGACCCAGAAACACCCGTCCGTCTCGCCACCGAAGAGAACTCCACACCCACCTATCACTCGAACTAGATCGCTCATCGGCAATGAGACCCAACATCGGAGACGCAGACCCAGTTCGGTGTCCAATCTCCATCGCTGATGATCAAAGATGGAGATCCAAATCTAGTGATGGATCTAGTTCTCGTCGGTGGAGATCCGTAATAGTCTACATCGATCTGCTGCTTTCTAAGAAAAATCAGTTGGTGAATTTGTGATGGATTGATAGAAACATACTTGTGAATTTGTTTGTGTGAGTTTTTTTTTTGAAACAAGTTTGTCTGAGTGTTGATTTTTGTTTTTAAATGTGAATAAATTAGTTGTTGTGATGTTGCCTGATTCGGCAAATGGGTGATACAGATTATGTTTACGTTTGGTTTGGTTGCCAGATTCGATGATAGATGAAGAAACACTGATTTTTGTCAGGTCTAGAGGTTGAAGACAATCTGAAGATAAGATTTCCAAATTAGTTGTTGTGTTTGAATCATTGTATATGTTCGGACAACTAAGAATCTTATCAAATCTCTCTCAAGAATTCTCTCTCTCAAATCCTCCGCTATCTTGCTTTTCTGCTGCTTTTGCCCTGTTCTTCTTTACAAACTTTTCTCTCGTTTTAGTTGAGTATTACAAATTTACAATTATGTGAAGAACCCATATGAAATAGAGAAGAAGAAAGAAGGTGGCTCCACTTCAATTAAGAAACCTGATGAGATTACTAATTTTTTTCAATGACAAGTTTGATATAATCTTAATGGATTTGGTTAAGATCCAACTGATTTGATTTTTTTTTAGAAAAAAATGATCTCCACTTCCATCTCTTTCTTAAATTTTTTTTTTTGGACAGAATTCAATTTTTTACATATATAGAAAAAAATGGACATTAGTTTTTTTTTTTTAATAGCAATTTAAATTAATTTATTATATTTACTTTGTAAATTAGTGACATGTGTTAAATTGTTATTGGATTACAAGTCAAATGCAATTATAAAATTTAAAAGATCAGAGGGTAAAATAGTACTTTTACATCCTTTAATTAAAGTTAAGGGTAAAATAATCAATTTAATTAATTTGTAACCTTTGACTGTTAAGTTTTCGGTCAAAGGGACCTATTCGATACATTTTTGAAAAATCAGGGACTATGGGTCTAAAAAACAGTAAACACACTTAAAAAAATTGTTCTTTACACAAAACTTAGGGACTAAATTGATAATACCCCTTATTTGTTTCTTGTGCTCTATTCTATGCATTTATGTACATGTGTTCAGGGATATTATTGATTTAGTCCCTATATTTGTTTGAATTATCTATTTTTACTTACTTGTTCATTTTTCATTGGATTGGTCCTTATATTTTTAAAAACCACTTAATTTAGTCCTTTTGTAAGTCAACCATTAGTCAAATTAAACGGTTCTAAGTGTATTTTTATCTTTAAACAATAACATGCCATGTGTGAACACACAAAAAATAGAATATATATATATAATAAAAATTAAATGGGATATTATTGATTTAGTCTCTACGTTTTTTTGAATTTTCCATTTTTTACTTATTTATTCATTTTTTACTGGACGGGTCCCTATGTTTTCAAAAATCACTCAATTTGGTCCTTCTGTAAGTTAACCGTTAGTCAAATTAAACGGTCCTAAGGGTATTTTTATCTTTAAACAATGATATGCCATGTGTCAACACACAAAAATAGATATATATATATATATATAATAAAAATTAAATTAATATATAAATACAAATTAAAAAATTATAAATAAAGGAACAATTAAAAAATTAAAAATAAAATATCTCTCTTTCAAAAAACTAAAAGCTCTCTCTCTCTCTAGCAAAGCTGTTTGGTGGTAGTGGTCAAAATCTGGATTTAGTTGTGTTGGTGATATTGGAGTAGTGGTGGATGGATCAAACCCATCCATATATATATATATATATATATCTCTCTCTCTCTCTCTCTCTCTTTATCAAACCCATTTATCTCTCTCTCTTTCTTTCTCAAACCCAGCCATCTCTCTCTTTCTCGATCTATCTCTCCTTTCTCGACCTCTCTCTCTTTTCTTGGTCTCTCTCTAACCTCCATGAAAACTGAGAAGAAGTTACTCGAATCCATCTCCCGCCGGCTGCCGCAAAATAGATTTTTGTCAAATTTCAAAATTAATAAATAATTATAAATAAAATTAAGAAAATAAAAAGTCTTTTTATTTTATTTTAATTTTAAATTCAAGCGTAAAAATGTCATTTTATATTTTCCGTGACGGTTGACCGTCAAAATTTAGGTCAGAGGGATCCAATTGAGTGGTTTTTGAAAACATATGGACCAATCCAGTGATAAATGAATAAATGAGTAAAAAATAGATAATTCAAAAAAATATAAGGACTAAATCAATAATATTCCTTTTATTTTTATTTTAAATTCAAGGGTAAAAATGTCAATTTATATTTTTCGTGACGGTTGACCGATAAAATTCTGATTAGAGGGATCAAATTGAGTGGTTTTTGAAAATATAAGGACCAATCTAGTGAAAAATGAATAAGTGAGTAAAAAATAGATAATTTAAAAAAATATAGGGACTCAATCAATAATATCCCCATGTGTTTATATTTCGTTTTATTATTTTTTATATTTCGATCAGCTCATATCAGAAACAGCTTCTTTCCACTGTCTTAATATTTTGGAAAAAAAATCAGGACGACCATCATCATTTTATTTTATTTTATTTATACTTTAATTAAGTTGATATTGGTTGTGGAGGTTTCAACTTTGAATAATGAGAGCTAAAAGGTATACTTTTTGAGAGTGGAGCAGTGAAGGATATTTTTTATAAATAAAATAATAAAACTGAATCACTCTAACAGATTACTAACAAAATACTTTGTTTAAAGAGAAATAATTTACTTAAGGATAAAAGGTTACTAACAAAATACTTTATCTCTAAAAAAAAATAATTTATTTAAAGATAGAAGAATCATAATCAGTGATTTAACAATTTAGGAGTGGTGATTTAACAATTTGGGAGGTGGACCCAATGAAATATAATGGGTCTTCCCTAGCTTATAATTATACTTTTTGATTAGTTGAAAAGACTCTGATTTGATTTAGTTCTATCAAAAAAAAAATAGAGACTTTGATTTAGACATTAAATACTAAAATTGAATGTTTAATCCAACCTAATACAATTACCTACTACAATTTATTTATATTTAATCCCTCTTTGAGATTGGTCAAAAACTTAAAATAAATATAGACAAAGAGCAGTTTTAGAAAAAAAAAAATCAAAAATTGAATAAGGAAACCAAATCCACCCATCTTTTATATATATATATATATATATATATATATATATATATATACAATAATTTACATATAAGTACGCACTGATAGAATTATATAAGGACATTGAATGTAAGCCACTCATTTTATATATTTTGACTTGGTATGTATGCACTTGTCAAAACTCTTTTATATATGAGTGGCTCACATTCAATGTCATTGTATAATTCTATCAGGTGCGCACTGACAGGAAAATGACTATATATATATATATATAACAAGTACTTTGTTTAGACAAGCGTACTCGGTTAGATTAGAATTAATCAATGGCTAATCGTATGGTTACCAAGTAGTTAACAAAGAGTTTGTTTATATGAACATCAAAATTTCATGGCAAATATCGTGTGTCATGCTGTGAGTGAGGATCACAAAATATTTTCTCAAATTTCAAGGATTAATAGATGCCGGAGATCAGAGGAAGGAGGGAGGCTAGGGCCATTCCCTAAAAAAAAAAATTAAAATTCTTTTTAAAACACTAATGCTAGACAATTCAAAAAATTAACCTAAAAATCAACACAAAAGATGTGGCATGTGATTTATTAATAAACCATATCATTCCATGATTTGTGTGGGTAATGACAACTCATTTACCACATTATTTGTGTTAAATTTTGAATTAATTATTTGTGTCGTTTAGTATTATTCTTTTTTAAAATTTAGAAACTCTTTCACTTTGGTCCTTCTACAATCTTTTGTTTTTTTATAATAACCCTAAAACTTCTCCGCTGCCGCAACATGGATATCTATACACGCTCTATATAAAAAGAGTGAGTTGAACCTTATTTTTAACCTTCTTATTTTGTTGTGATGTTTTAACAATTATGAAAAGACCTATATATCCTTGCTCTTTTCAGTATTTCCAAATTAATAATGGACAGTTTATCTAGAAGCAGGGTGAAGAAGTAATTTACAAAATTAAAATTATTTTACTAATTTCGTAACAGTAAAAAGACAAAAAAGGCCTTCACATATTTAAAAATGATATGAAACTTATACATTATAAGTTATTATAAAGGATACTAATGTCATTTTACAATTACAGTTAGGGTTGTTTTTAAAATTGTACATGTATTTTTTGTGTAATTGTTTGGAGGATGAATAACGAATTATACGTGGGATCCACATCATTAAACAAAATTTTCAAAAATTAAATCATGACACTAGCAGCTTTGGTTGACAATTAGGGGTTTTGCAAATCGTTCTTATCTTCTTCCAGCTTCTTAAAAACTGAACTCTAAATGATAATTATGAAGAAAAAAAAGCAGTATATAAATTAATTAGGTTGGTTGACAGAAGAATTGGTTTGGCTGAAAGAAAAAGAAATAGGAAAATAAACGGAAGAAATATTGAGTTTCAGGTTTGAAGTCTGCTTGAAATCAAGGTATTTGTATTTTCTGATGTATTGCATTATTTTGTTAAAATATAGATATAATTCCCAAAAAAATACAGTCTTTATGAGACAAAACAACAGATAACAGGAAAAAAAAAATCTAAAAAATCTAGAGCCTAGAATTTGAATCTAGGATCACAAAAAAAGGGACAAATAATTGAACACATAATTGAATTTAGCGGAAGAAAAGAGATAAAAAATCAAGAGTAGAAAAACGCCACATCATGATAAGAAATGTTGAGAAAAAATGAGTAAAGCCTTGAAATAATAGAACAGTCAAATATGAATACACAATCAAACACTCTAATATCATATACCCAAAATAAAAAGTCCAACAATTTCGAAATAACAAAAATTACTGCTTAACAACACAAATATATTAATCATCTGTCTCTGAATTTACCAGAATCGAAGCAAAAGTTCCAATTCCAAACATATAAAATTACCAAAATCAAGGCAAAAGTTACAATTCAAAACATATTAACTAACAAAGAAAGTGAGTGATTAACCTAAAATCATCACCAATCAATAAACTATAAGCATGTGTAAAAAAAAAATTGGTTTAGGTTACATAAACCATTCCCTCACTGAATACAATCCATTAAAACCAACATGCAAGCACCACAAAATAACCTTAGAACAAGAAATAAACATACCCAATTTAGGGAATAAAAAACCTCAAATCGAATTAAAAAAGGGGATTGACAATCAAAAACCCACATGCAAGTACCACAAATTGAAATTAAAAAACATGTAAAGGAGAGATCTAATAATTGAAACCAGAGATGAAATCTTAAGAAGAGAAAAATGTATTGGTTTAGGAGGCACAATTTGGAGATTTGTTTGGTTAAGATTTTAATAGTTTACGATTTTAGAGAGATTTCATCATGGATTTGGGTGTTGTTTTGGTAAGAAAGTAGATATGTTTTGGTAAGAAAGTAGAGAAAGATCACAATATTTGAATTGGTCTTTGAAGAAACAGAAGAGATTTGGGAGAGTTTTTCAGAAGCTGCGTTAGTTGTTGTTATGTATTGTTATGTATATATACTGCTCAAATAGGTTTAAAGTGGGGAAAATGTAGTTCAGAACTTATATAATAATTACCTATTTACCCTAAAAACTATTAAACGATATATAGAGAAGAGTGAAGACACAAAAGTTACCCAGATGAGTACGTTGTATGTGAGCATCTCTCCCATACATATATATATATATATATAATTTTTTTTTATTATATTGTATATATTTAAATATTTTTTTTTAAAGTTTGTTAATAAAAAAAATATATTTTATTAACATCTTTTTGGGGAAATATGTTTTCTTAATTGTTTTTTTAGTTCAATCATAATTTATAAAATCAATTAAATACTTATTTTTCATTAGATTTAATTATCGATTAACATTAGAGCCTTAGAGGTTTGTTTTAGAGAGTCTGAGAGTGGAGCATGAATTTGACCACCCATTAGTCCATTACCATACTGTAGTTTGTTCTCTCCCGAAACACAAATACAATCTAGAAGAATCAATTTAACCTAGCCCATATACTTGATATATTTGACAAAGAATGTGAATTTATAAATATATATATATATATATATATTCACTGTAATTTGGTTTTAAATTATTACGTAGAATTGTATAGGTCTTAAAATATTAATTGCAAAAATTATAGCATATAAAATTGTAATTAATTGTGCTTTCATTAATTATTAAAATTGAATTTGATAAATGAAATAGATAAATAATTGTCAACAAAATGAAATTGGTTCAATGATTCAATGGTGCATTTTGCTCACACCTACATCAAAGAAGGTGCGATTTTGGGTCATACCCATTTTTCCAATTTCAAAATATTAACTATAATAGTTTAAAAAGAAATAAGCATGTTACGTACAAAATTTGTATTCCTAACTAAGTAATAGTTATTAATTATCAATCGATGATCAAAAGTTTGAAAATAGAAAAATTATAAATTATATATTTAATTTACAACTTTTATAAATAAAAAAATGTCAATACAGAAGTTTGTCTCTTTATTTAGATGTTATATTTGATAACGTCAATGATTTAATTTAATATAAGCTTTAAACTGTATGTTACAATGGTGAACGACTTTAGATTTAAGCTGTGAAAAAAATAAACTTAAAAATTTAAAATTAAGAACAAGCCATTAATATTATGGCATGTTTAGTAACCAGAAATATTTAATTTTCTGATACCAGTTATGTACATGGCTTGATTGGTGGTTTTATTTAGTGGGTTCAATTTAAAATCTAATTCTGATTTTAACACTGCAGTTTGCTAAAAAGGAGAATTTAGAAGCTTGAGGATCATCCAAGCTTTCGTTTACTAAGGTAAACAAAAATTAAAAGACCATCTACTATTTTAGATTTAGTTTTTATAAATTTTCATTTCTATCCTTTTATTTTTCTACATATTTTAATCACATTATTGTTTTCCCCTGTTCCTTTCTCTAAAATATTAAATTAGATTATTTTCAACTGTATTCAGCATTATCTACTATGCTTGAGTTTAAGTTGGTGGGACTAATATTAAATGTTTATGTTTGCTGAAGATCAATTTGTTATTTATTAAAAAAATGAAACTTCTATATCTTTATTGTTATTTACTATAGTAATATTTCATCACATTAATCTGAATGTATAGTTTCTTTTTTATTTATCAATTACGTTTTAATAATATGTTTATTTAAATCCATCGCTAAATTTACTCGTTTAATGTATAATGTTGTCTATGAATTATAACTGTTAATTTTTTTTTGTTAGCTGTTGATAATTGTTTTTATTTATTAATTACGTTTTGATAACATGTTTATTTAAATTTATCACTAAAGTTTCTTGTTTAATGTATACTGTTATCTATGAAATATAACTGTTAGTTTTTGGTTTTTTTGTTGGTTGCTGATAATTACATAAATTGATTAGATTCGTCGCGCTAATAGAGTTTATAATTATTGAAATTCGTGTATCATTTAACTATGTAGATAAAATTATGGAACACAAGGATCAAAAACAGAGTTGGTATTCTCTTTTATCTGAAGAGAAAAAAGAAGTTATACGTAAGAGGAGAATAGATGCATATGCTCAAAAGAAAGCTATTGAAGGACAAGTTGTTGATGAAGAGTACCAAAGAGGTACATTAGAAATGATTATAGGAATTGAGAATAATTACATTATCTAACAATACGAGATGTAAAATCTCATACACACACAAAAGAATTTACTGTAGAAATATTTATTGAAATTGATGTTTTACATTGAAATAATTCCAACTATTTATAGTAGCTGGGATGAGGTAACCTGATAACATCAAACCTCTAAATAACAAGGAAATAAAAAAACTTTGGTAATCATAACTAAAAGATAAATAGGAATTATCTAAAGGATAAATCCAACCTAATATCTAAACTGATAATTAAAGATAATTATTAATAATAACTTGGTTTAATTCTACATAGCTCCCCTTAAACCAAGTCCTTCATAGCTCATCATGCCCAAAGACTTCTTAAGCTTCTGAAAAATGTCAACTTTGAGCAGCTTCGTGAAGATGTCTGCAACCTGTTCCTCTGAACGGCAGTACTCGATCACGATCTCTTTGTTTTTCACCAAGTCCCGTATGAAGTGAAACTTGATGTCAATGTGCTTACTTCTACCATGGTAGACTGGATTCTTGGTCAGAGAAATGGTGGACATGTTGTCGCAGTAGATCACAGTGGGAGCATTCTGTTGATGCTTCAACTCAGAAAGCATGCGACGTAGCCACACAGCCTGTGTAGCACCACCAGCAGCTGCAATGTACTCAGCTTCAGTTGTCGATAAAGCAACCACCTGTTGCTTCTTCGATGACCAAGAAAATACTCCAGAACCAAGATGGAATGCAAATCCAGAGGTGCTTTTCCTCTTCTCCGTATCACCTGCCCAGTCACTATCTGTATATCCAACAAGCTCGACTTTGTTAGCAGAAGAGTAAAAGATACCATCACCCAGTGTACCTTTCACATATCGCAAGATACGCTTGCCAGCCTGTAAGTGAGATTGCCTCGGAGAATCCATGAACATGCTGATAAGCCCAACTCCATAAGAAATATCAAGCATAGTAGAAGTTAAGTATCTCAGACTTCCTACTAGCCTCCGAAAAATGGTAGCATCTACTCGCTCACCAGTCCCATCCTTCTCCAACTTCAACCTTTCTTCAACTGGAGTCAGCATCGGCTTACATCCATCCATCTTGAACTTTTTCAGCACATCACTAGCATACTTCTTCTGACACACAAAGATTCCATCATCTTTCTGAGTCACCTCAATGCCGAGGAAATAGGACATCAACCCCAAATCTGTCATCTCGAAATGACCAGTCATTGCACTCTTGAACTCTGCAATCATCTCAGGGTTATTTTCGAAAATGATCAGATCATCAACATATAGGCACACAATAAGAATATCTCCCTGGGAGTTGGATTTGATATACAAAGTGTGCTCATAAGGACATCTCTGGAACTCATGCTGGATAAAATATGTGTCAATGCGTGTATACCACTCTCTGAGTGCCTGTTTCAACCCATATAAGACCTTCTTTAGCTTGTAGACCTTATTTTCTTGCCCCTTCTTTACATACCCCGTAGGTTGCTGTATGTAGACTTCCTCCCCTATCTCCCCATTCAAAAATACGGATTTCACATCCATCTGGAAGATTCTCCAACGATTCTGTGCAGCAAGAGACACAATCAAAGCGAACGGTGTCAAGTCTGGCAACAGGAGCAAACACCTCGAAATAATCGATCCCTGGCTTTTGCTTATTATTTATAGTAGCTGGGATGAGGTAACCTGATAACATCAAACCTCTAAATAACAAGGAAATAAAAAAACTTTGGTAATCCTAACTAAAAGATAAATAGGAATTATCTAAAGGATAAATCCAACCTAATATCTAAACTGATAATTAAAGATAATTATTAATAATAACTTGGTTTAATTCTACATAGCTCCCCTTAAACCAAGTCCTTCATAGCTCTGATACCAAATGTAAAATCTCACACACACACAAAAGAATTTACTGAAGAAATATTTATTGAAATTGATGTTTTACATTGAAATAATTCCAACTATTTATAGTAGCTGGGATGAGGTAACCTGATAACATCAAACCTCTAAATAACAAGAAAATAAAAAAACTTTGGTAATCCTAACTAAAAGATAAATAGGAATTATCTAAAGGATAAATCCAACCTAATATCTAAACTGATAATTAAAGATAATTATTAATAATAACTTGGTTTAATTCTACAACGAGAGATATTTTACGTGTAGAAAAAATAAGAAGCGGGATTGATATAGAAAAACGATAAAACCTCTTATGGTGTTCAAAAACATGCTTATGAGCAAGGTATAAAATTTATTATAAAGATTGATATAATTGTTATCTTTACATATTAATAACTTATCTTCTACTATAACACATTATAATTAATATAGGTATAGAAGTTGCTAACATTGAAGCTGGTAAAGGTGAACTATCAGTATGAAAACTTGAGTAATGAACGAAGAGAAAAAAAAGAGAATATCAGAGAACTTATCAAAGAGAATTATACTGGAAAAAAAAAGATTGATGACAAGTAATGAAATAAAACTGGATGAATCAAACAAAAACAATGATTCTTTCTTTCGGTTACAAAAGAACAAAAAAAAAAAATTAGACTATCGAGACCCAAAAAACTATCAGCAATACTTTCGACATATCTTGCATAATATGCCTTTTGAATCAAATAATTTGCCGTTTGTTCCGATATGTGAACATTGTCATGCCAAAAGATTTCATGGTGAATCAAAAGGCTTTTGTTGTTCTGATGGAAAAATTTTACTAAAATATAACGACGTACCTGAACAACTCTACCAATTATTCACTTCAAACTCAGAAGAATCAATCGAATTTAAAAAATACATTCGTACATATAACAACACATTTGCTTTCACGTCTTTTGGAGTTAAATATGATAAAAACTTATGCTGAAGAAATGAAGGTATATATACATTTCGTATTCAAGGACAAGTCTATCATTATATTAATGAGTTATTACCTTCAAATGATCGTCCATCTTACCTACAATTGTATTTTTATGATACTGAACATGAAATCGAAAATAGGATGTATGGCTCAACAAAATTGAACCCATCTATCATAACCAAAATAATTGATATATTACAAATTAATCCTTATTGTTTTTCTTTCAAAATCTTAAAAACATATCTGACCTAAAAAATCATACAATTCATTTACGATCAAATGCAGGATTAGATCAGAGAGTTTATAATACTCCATTGGCTTCACAAGTGGCAGCTATATTGGTAGAAGATAAACCTGATGAAGAGTACAAAAATCGAGACATTGTTGTTTACAACCATTCAGGGTATAATTATAGAATACAATATTACTTTGGATGCTATGATCCTTTACAATATCCTCTACTGTTTCCTTTTGGTGATACTGGTTGGCATCAAGGAATACAAAAAAATAAATAAAAAATAGAAAAACAGAATCTTGTGGAGGACAATTTTTGGTATCTCCCAATCAAATAAATTCAACTACCGAATTACTTAAAAGAGAGATAGAAGGTACAATTATTTATGACAATAACATTATTTCACTTAAAAACTACAATTTCTAATAAATCCAATCATGATAATTTAATTTTTTTTTTAGTTTCACAACGAAGCAGGAAAAGAAACGCGGTCTCTTGTTGTGAATATTATAACTATAAGTTACAAATAAGATCAACAGAAAAATCCATATTATTACATGCAGGATGACTTTTACAATAATATGTAGTTAATATGTATGTTAAACTAGAAAGCTCTAGATTAGATTACTTTCGAAATAAACAAAATGAGATAAGAGCTGAATTATATTAAGGAATTATTGATAGCATTGAATTTGGTGAAACTAGAGGTTCTAAAGTTGGAAAAAGAATAATTTTGCCAGCTACTTTTATAGGTGGCCCTAGAGACATGCGAAAGAGATACATGGATGCAATGACATTGGTCAACCGATTTGGAAAACCTGACATATTTCTTACAATAACTGATCGGTCTATTTCTATACATATTTTAGATCCTCATTTCCTATTATTTGTGCTTTGTTTTTGGGTGAAATTAGGTATTTTATGTGTTTGTTGAGCATGTGTAGGTCATATTCCTTAGATGAAGTGTTTGAAGGTATTTTCAAGGAAAAAAGCTTAAATGTGAAGAAAAAGAGCAAAGCTGTCATCCACCGCTGTGTAGGTCGCTCTTCATGCACGATCTCCACCGCGGCACATCCAGCGGTACATTTCAGTAGGCTTTCTGTTCTTTTCTGCGGTCCATACCGCTTCCCAGGCATCAACCTCAACCGCGGTCTATGCCGCACATCATTCCGGGAAAGGCTGATTCAGCCAGTGCAGAACAGCCAGATTGCGGGGGCCATATCTCTCAGCTCCAATTGAATTGTGTGTCCTACCACCTATGGATGGAAATCCCCGGAAGTCTAGATTCTGGCGCACTTTACGGATCGTAATTCCGATATTCCTAGAAGATGTTATGCCCGTTTTAGTATCCGATGGTCAGATCAGTCATAATTCCGCAAATAGTGACGGGATTTATTTTGCAAGTTGTCGGAACGGGAAATATTACCTTTTTGGACATGAGTGTGAGTCTTGGAAAGCAAGTTGACACCTAATCCTTATCATCCTTCAATAAGTAATCAATTTGAGTGGATTAGGAAAGAATTAAATCCCAAAAAAGGTAGAGTTCCAAAAGGGAACCAATTTCCTTGTTGTTTAAGGCATTGGCTTATCATCTAAAGCCTATTTAAACCCCTTTGAAGCCTAATTTCGGGGGAGGGAAGCTAAGGGAGGTCCCAAGCCACCAAGGGGGCCATCCCCCATCACTCCGTCACCACACATCACCTCAAGACCCATCCATCTATTATAGAAGAAGACGAAGAAGAATTGATGATCATATCGGTTTTCTCTACTCAATCTCTTTTCTTTTCTTTTTGTATGATGTGTAACTAATTCTATAACTAGGGAATCAATGTGAACCTTTTGTGAATGCTCATATATAGATTAATTATTATTTCATCAATTAATATTCTTGATTTATTCATTGTTTTTAATTGCTTGATCCTCATTAGTTTTAATATTTATTCACACCATAGACTAAAGGTGAATAACTATTTGGCATGATTTTAGGGTTAAGACTATCTGAGAATTAGGGTTAGAGTATAGACCAAACCTAATCTTGATTAATGCTCTTTTGAATGAATGAATTTTATCTTTAGCATAGGCCAAGCAAAGTATAGAATTTGGTTCTTAATTCTTGCGCTTAAAGGGTTTCCGATCACTGTTCACACCATAGACCAAGGGTGAATAGTGGTTGGGAGAACGTGACTCATTCCATGACCATACGGTAATAGTCACATTAAAGACAAAGAATGAACCCTAGAATTGATTGAATCTTGTTTACAAATTAATTCCATATATCGAGTGTTCATAATTGGGGATCATTGATGACCTAGTGTTTTCTATCTCTTGATCACAAACACCATTCTTTTTAATTACTTTCTTAATTTAGTTTAGTTTAATTCAAATCTCAACAAATCTTTTGGTTGCTTTAATTTAACTTTAATTATAATTAGTTTTAATTAATAAATCTCTTTTCCTCGTGGGAACGATCCTTACTTGCCGTTGTGCTTATCTTCACGATTCGTGCACTTACGAGTATAGTTTTTAATAACACGATTTTCAACATCAATAACATGTAATCCTAATTGGCTTGAAATTAAACAAGAGTTGCAACCATCAGAAGAAGCTCAAAATAAACCTGATTTAATATCTCGAATATTTAAAGCAAAATTAGAACAATTAAAGAATGATTTATTCAAGGAAGAAATATTTGGACCTATAGCTGGATATGTATATGTAATTGAATTTCAAAAAAGAGGTCTTCCACATGCTCACTTTTTAATTATTTTAAAATCAAATTATAAAATTATTGCACCTGAAACATTTGATAGTATTGTATCAGCTGAAATTCCCAATAAAAACCAAAATGTCCACTTATATTTAACAGTTATTAAACATATGATGCATGGCCCTTGTGGTAATCTTAACCCTAATAATGTATGTATGAAAAATAATGGAAGATGTAGAAATCACTACCCTAAAATATTTTGTAATAAAACAACATAACAAAAAGATTTATATCCAAAATATAGAAGACGTGATAATGGTGAAACAATTAAAGTAAGAGGACATGATTTGGACAATCGTTGGGTTGTGCCTTATAATCCTTATCTACTGGCAAAATTTGACTGTCATATTAATGTTGAAATATGTTCAACGATTAAAGCAGTAAAATATTTATACAAATATATATACAAAGGCCATGATTGAATAGTTTTCCATATATTGTCTGAAAATAAGTTTGAAGATATAGATGAAATTGAAAGATTTCAATTAGCAAGATAGATTTCTCCACTAGAAGCTATATGGAGAATCTACGGTTTTATACTAAATGAAATATATCCATTGGTAATAACACTACAATTGCATCTTGAAGATAGACAAATTATTAGTTTTCAAAAATCGGACAATTTTACACATATAATGAATAACGATTTCAAATCAAAAACAATGCTAACTGAATTTTTCAATATAATTAAAAATAATGACAAAGCCAAAAAATTGTTATACAAAGAGTTTCCTGAACATTTTGTTTGGAATAAACGAGATAAAATTTGGGTTCCAAGAAAACAATGTCAGGTTATTGGCAGAATAGTTACAACAAATCCAATTGAAGGTGAAAGATATTATTTACGATTATTATTAAACCATATTAGAGGTCCAAAATCATTTGAAGATTTGAAAACTGTTGACGGTGTTAAAACATCATCATTCCGTGAATCTGCCCTGTATGGATTATTAGAATCTGATAACAGTTTAGAACAATGCTTATAAGAAGCGACATTATATCAGATGCCATATACTTTAAAGCGATTATTTGCTACCATATTAGTGTATTGCAAACCGAATAATTCCAAAATGTTGTGGAACAAATTTGAAAATTTTTTATCTGAGGATTACAATAAGATGAATACCGTTTTGTCTAATCTCACAATTAAAACCTTACAAAGTATTAATTCAACCCTTGAACTTATGGGAAAAAATATTAACGACTATCATTTAGTTGATTACAATATAGATTTAAATGAAGATGAGAAAGGATTGAGAGATATTAATGATGAATTACAAGTGATTGTTCCAGAACAAGATATTCTTGCCATATCATCGTTAAATTCAGAACAAAAAAGTGCATATAATGTAATATTAGAAAGAGTTTTTTCAGAAAAGCCAGGAGCATTTTTTATTGATGGTCCTGGTGGAACTGGAAAAACATTTCTATATCGAGCAATCCTTGCTATTATTAGATCAAAACATTTTGTAGCTATTGCAACTGCTTCATCTGGAGTTTCTGCATCGATATTACCTGGAGGTAGAACAACACATTCACGATTTAAGATTCCACTTAATATAGAAGATAATATCACATGTGGTATTAGCAAACAAAGTGGAATAGCTAAGCTTTTTCAAGTTGCAAAATTAATTATTTGGGATGAAGCACCTATGTGCAAAAGACAAACATAGAAACTTTAGATAAAATGTTGCAAGACATAAATGATAATGAATTACTATTTGGTGGTAAAGTAATTGTATTTGGTGGCGATTTTTGTCAAATATTACCAGTTGTTCTAAAAGCTACCAGAGAAGAAACAATTAATGCAAGCTTAGTAAATTCATATTTATAGTCAATGTTAGAAAAAATCAAGTTGACTGAAAATATGAGAGCTAAATTTGATCCTTTGTTCAACCAATTCTTATTACAAATTGGTAATGGAACCGAAGAAACAGATGTCGATGAAAAAATAAGACTTCCCGCTATGATGACTTTACCTTATGAGGACAATGAAACTTCTTTAAATACTTTACTAAATCTTATATTTCCTAATATACATAATTATTCCAGCAACGTAAATTTCATGATAAATCGAGCAATATTAACACCAACGAATGACTATGTTGATGAAATAAATAACTTGTTTATACATAAATTTCCTGGAAATGATGTGAAATATTACAGTTTTGATGAAACATTAGATAAAACCGAGTAAGGTTTTCAAGAAGATTTTTTAAACACCTTGACACCAAATGGACTGCCTCCACATGAATTAGTACTAAAACCAGGTTGTCCTATAATGTTACTTCGAAATATTAGTCCATCTGAAGGATTATGTAATGGCACTAGACTGATTTGTAATCGATTCGAATCAAATATTATTGATGCAGAAATAGCAACTGGTTATTACCGTGGAAAAAGAGTGTTCTTGCCAAGAATCCCATTTTTACCTATTGAAAATGACAAACATCCATTTCCATTCAAAAGAACTCAATTTCCAATTCGTTTAAGTTTTGCTATGACAATAAATAAATCTCAAGGTCAAACACTAGATTATGTTGGCATATATCTACCTCAACCAGTATTTTCACATGGACAATTATATGTAGCTCTTTCTAGAGCAAAAAATGCAAATTCTATTAAAGTTCTCATTAGACCTACTAATGTTGAAAATTGTAATGATAGATCGACTAAAAATATCGTCTATAAAGAACTACTAACATTGTCTACATCATCTTAAAATAATATAAAATAATTTATGTAAGTTACTTTCAAATATCATTATTTATATTATAAATAGCATGCTTAGCTTACAATTTTTTTCATATAGTTTTTAAACCAGTATCAATAAATCTAGAAGTCCCTGTTGGGGTTTAGTTATAGAATTTTATGGTTTTAATTTAGTTGCTTTCTTTATGTGTGTATTATGGATTTTTGTTTTACTTTTGCAATCTAAATATAAATTGTGACTTGATGTGTTATCTTTGTTTTCATAGTGACTAAATTGGGCTTTTAGAAGTCAGCTGACAATCAGAGATTGCAAATGAGAGGTTTGAAATGAAAAAATAGAAATTACAATTATACCCCTACAAAATTAAAACAAGACACAATTGCAGGGGCTTCTTATCTAGGTTTTAGGAGAGATAGACAGAAGATTGAGATGAGAAAGAGAGAGAAAACAAAGAAGCGTACTTATCTTCAATTTTAAAAAATGATTGTGGTCACTGAATATTTACATAGACTTACCTAGGTATCTTGTCTTATTGCCACACACTTACTCTACCTATTGTATAGGTGCATCAGTGGCATAAATTAAAAAGGATATCTATGAAAAAAAAGGAGGAAACACAGAGTGCTGTGGGAAGAAAGCATAAAGAAGAACTCAACTTCATCTTCAAAATCTGTGATCAAGGTATTTCGTTTATGAAATTTTTTAATTTTCTTAAGCTACGAAATTTGTTTGAACTTTTTATATAGGTTTTTGGGTTTGTCATTAGTCATTGTGAAATAAATCTAAGATTGGGTTATTTTCTATTTTTCTGGAGATGGTGTGGGTAGTGATTTATGGAGTTTTTTTGTTAAGTAATAACCAACAAAACTCAAACTGTTAATGCAAAAACCCACATTCAAGGAAAGATTTAAAAATTGAAACCAGAGATGAAGACAGAGTTTGAAGATTTATTTGGTTAAGACTTTGTTAGGTTACGATTTTAAAAGGATTTCATCAAGGATTTGGGTGTTGTTTTGGTAAGAAAATAAAGAGAAATCAAAGTATTTGTACTGATGTTTGAAGAAACATAAAAGATTTGGGTAAGATTGTAAGAAGCTACGGTAGGTTGTAGTTGTATATAGTTATATATATATATATATATATATATATATATATATACTACCAAGATTTGGGTGACATTGTGAGAAGCTGTGTTAGATTATAGTTATATATAGTTCTATATATATACTGCTCAAATAAGTTTAAATTAGGCACCTCTTTTTTTTAATAAATTTTGTTTAACATTGTACAAGTTATCTTGGGTTTTTTGTATGTAAACTGACAGTCCTTTTTCTGTCAGTGCGCACTGATAGAATTATATAAGGACATTGAATGTGAGCCACTCATTTATAAAAGAGTTTTGACAAGTGCATACATACCAGGTCAAAATATGTAAAATGAGTGGCTCACATTCAATGTCCTTATATAATTCTATCAGTGCGCACTTATTTGAAAATTATTGTGTAAACTGATATATATATATATATATAGTCATTTTCCTGTCAGTGCGCACTGATAGAATTATATAAGGACATTGAATGTGAGCCACTCATTTATAAAAGAGTTTTGACAAGTGCATACATACCAAGTCAAAATATATAAAATGAGTGGCTCACATTTAATGTCCTTATATAATTCTATCAGTGCGCACTTATGTAAAAATTATTGTATATATATATATATATATTCTGATTGATACACGTATGTAATGCATGAGATTTATTAAATAAGTGTTTTTATTTTTTGCAGTAAAAAAAAATGGCAAAACCACCTAAGCTAATAAAGGAAATTTGTCCCACGAGTAAGAATTGGTCAGTAAAGGTAATGGTTGTTGAAAAAACGATGCCGCGCTTATCACAACATAACCCTACCAAATATCAGAGATTGATTCTGAGGTATACAATCTATTTCATTGTTTTTTCATGTAAAATACAAGAACTAAAAAAAATTGAATTGTTTTTTGAATTACTTCTTCATTTCTAATTTAAAACACCACCTTTCGTATTACAAACTACATTGCTTTTAACTGATTACGCTTTATAATCTATAATATCAATTTATAGGGAACACGAATCCAGGGCAGCATATTTGGCAATGACATTGAACTTTTTAAAGACACTTTAATCATATATGGGAGTTATCGCATCTCCAATGCCTTTGTAAAAGCAATCAGACCAGATCATAGCAATTGTTGACAACGACTATCAATGGACCATAAATGGCAGAACTTTGGTTCAGGAAATTATAGAAGAAAAATTGGTAATCCCATCAACCTTCAGTTTTGTGTCATTTGCTGATCTAGAAAAATACAAGGACCTGTAATGCACAAGTTGGTAAGAATTTGACTTTTAAAATTTTGTTATTGAAACTGTCAATGATACAATTGCTATTGATAGCTTATTATTATTATTATTATTGTTTTCTATAGATATCATAGCTCTAGCAATTGACATGAAACCTGCTCGTGAAATAAGAACACGACAAGGGCTGTCAATAATTCAAGAAATCATAGTGATCAATCAAGAGTAAGATTTTTTTATTATTCTTCGTCTATTTTAAAGTACTTACATGACAGAAGAATTATATTTGGATTAATTCTGATATTGTTTGTAGGTTAAAGCCAATGCTTTTAACTTTTTGGGACCAATTTGTTGCCAATGAAGCTGCTAAAATTATTGAAGTTATCAAAATAAAGCCAATCATCATAGCAGCTCATTTAAAAGTTGTGTCGTATAACGGTATGTATTTTTTTTACAAATTAAACCTATTACAATATTTATTTTTAACACTCTTGACTAAAAAACGACGTCTATATACGAAGGAATATCATTGGCAACAAAAGCAGCCAGTTCTTACATTATCAACCCAGAAAGTTCTGAGGCAATAACACTACACTCCTGGTAATTAACTTTTAACCTATAAATATTTTTAATATATCATAATTATGTATCATTAAACTTACATATTGATATTATAACAAGTCTGTATCTAATGAAATTGTGCTTGAAGATGTAATCAGACAAAAGTCATACTTAAATTCTGCGTCTTCCTCCACAACCCCTTCCGAAGAAGATGTGATAGAGATCGCCAAAATAGAAAATTTACTTCCAGAGGTAAATTAGTTTAATCACTATTTCTTTCTCACCGATAATTATATTATTATTATAACAAGTTTAAATATATAATTCCAGCAAACGAAATTTTTGGGTGACCGCATCAATAACAATAAAAAACTTAAACCAAAAATTTTGGTACATGCCTTGTAATCAATGCAACAAAGTCACAGGGGCAGAATATGACGAATCGTTTGTATACATTTATTGCAAGCGCCAGAATGTCAAGGCTACACCAAAGTATTTTCTATTTCGTGTTATGTTTTTCTAATCACTTATTACTTGAATGTTTTTGAACTGGTTTCTTGTACAAAAATAATTGAATGCTATTAAACATTAATCTATGCTGAAACAGACTATTCAAGTTTTTATTAGCAATTCTGCTTACCTAAATCTTGGTTTTTTACTCTTCTGTTAAACTTCCTCTGATAATGATATTTAATAAAATGCACTTCTTATTTAGTTTTATAATTTTAGAGTAAAATTTAATCTGATTGTGGTTGTTGTTAAGTGCTGGTTTACTACTTGCAGTTGTAGTTGTGATGATATTGATAAACATGTCCAATTCTTGAGAAACAAATTACCGGGTTCTGGTTTTGTTACAAATTCCTTGAGTCTTTTTTTTTCTTTCTATATTACTCCTATTTTCATGTAACTTCCCATAAACTCTCATGTCTTCTCTTATATTTTTATAACCACTATGGCTCAGATGTTGTGTTGAAGTTGAATTAGAAGATACCTCTGGATCAATTTTAGCCACTTTATTTGGAAAAAATGCTGAAAAATGCTATCATGCTCAGCAAAACAGCTAATGGAACAAACAGATGAGGTACATTAATAACCTATTTTATTTTTACAGAATGAATTCACTGTTACCTCTATATATATATATATATATATATATATATACACACACACATTTCTACTTGTTCCTAAAATATTATTCTAAAATAATACATGAATTTAAATTTATATTTTTTATGTAACAAGATGGAATCACCGACATTGAAAGTGTTACCACACTTTCTAATCCAGATAATTTCCTCGTTCATATCAAAGCAACTACATATGAAAGGCAAGGACAAACTAAAAATAAGTTCAGTGTTGTTGCAGCTAACAAAATACCAAAATAATCGTTTTAACAACAAAAATAAAGAAGAACCAATATACTTTTTGTTTCCTCTCTTTTCGTAAACAAGGACACATTTTACTTTATATATATGCACATGTAATGTTATAAACTTATAATATATAGCAATATTAGGTGGTTGGCCAAAGTTCCAGATTCGTTTTTCTCTTTTTAATAATATACAAAGTATGTATATTTAGTGCTATTTGTAAGTTTATGTTAATTTGTAAGTATATTTTGAAAAAAACTATTAAAAGCTTTCGACAGCTTACAAGTTATATATATATCAAAAATGTATTAAAGTTTATTAATGATCATATGAAATTTTAAAAATAAAATAAAAATCTAACCAATTGTAATTCTTTTATAATAAATTTTGAGTTGGTATTTATATAACATATTGTTACAAAATATGAATTAGGAAGCATATGCCTTGCATGTGCCTCCAAAACTAGTATTATATAAAAGATATGTAGCTCCCTCTTTATCTCAGACAAAAACACAAATAAACACTGAATCGTCACTCGCATATATCGGTTTTAATATTGCATGACTAATATTCTTGGTGCAAGTTACCATATGATCATCAAAAGAAAAAAAAGAAGACGCAAGTCCAAATTAATGTTTAAAAACAAATAATTAATTAAAAAACTAACCTTGTACGAGATTAAGCAAGAGCTAGCGAAGCAAGGTTGCCATTAATGGAGAGAAGGTTGAGAAAGAATTCAATGGCAGAGCCAAAAATCGACATCGGCTTAGCGAAAAACAGCAAAAGTTTCTGCACAACGATGGAGATGAACATGATCCACCTCCTCCAAAGATCTTGTTCCTCCACTTCTGAGCTTTCCACGAATTTTCTCTTCTCTATGTTACTTGAAAACAACATGTTAATGAGATCAAACAAGCCCACTTCGTTAGGATTCAACCTGTAAGTATTTTGATTAACACATAATCAACATGTATAGGCACATAATTAATCCGAAAGTTTAACATAAACATGTTTCTATATCATACTTAATAAACATTAAATTCATGTTTCTAACCCATATCAATTCAAGAGAAAGAGGAGATAAGAATAAGCGGAAGCGTACCTGAATCCATTGCCGGAGGTTGGTGGACGGGTTGAGATTTTTCAAATTATCACGATCCTACTGGTGATGGGGATACAGACATGCCAAAAGGTAATCGTATAATTTGGGGACCATAACCCTAAATATAATAATCAGATTATTATATGTTTTGTTATTTCTAATTCGGCGTCTCATCAAATTAGAAATAACACTTTGGTATCTACACATTAACTCTATGACAATTACACCCTTAAACCTTAAACTTTATATCTCAATTAGATCACTTTAATTTAGGCTTAACTAAAGATAGCACAACACATTTAATATTTACATGTGTGACCCCACGTGATGGAATTTTCCAACATCAACACCATGTAGTTGCTAGAGAAATTTTTGTCACAATCGCAACCCATGGCTTGAATATTGCAAATTAGAAAAAAAAAAATTTGATCAGTGACTCTTTGTTGTTTTGTATTTATTTGGTCAACTGATCCACCAAAGAGTAGTATTTATAGGAAAACGAAGGAGCCGATTCATCTCTGGTGGCTTGATCAAATTATGGTCAATGGGCAGTCATGAATCATCATTTGTAGAAACCGATTAAGAAAATAAATAAATGTAAGGTTGAAGAGGTAAATTTTCACGTGTTTTCAGAGTAGTTGTATTTACATAATTACATGTCATCTTTTGCTTTTTTCTCTTTTTTTTTCCTGTTGACCATTACTGCGTCAAAAATCATCTTAATTAACTAGCTACCGAGCATCCTAATTTTGAAAAAAAAAGAAAGAAACAATATATCATTATTCAAAATAAATGTTTTGTGGTAAAAATTGTAGAAGTGTCTTTGTTTTATTAGAAAATTATGTATTGTATAATTAAGACTTTAATTAATTATGTATTGTATAGTTAAAACTTCTTAAATTTAAATGTAAAATCTTATAACACGTAAGATTAATTAAATAAAACTTAATTTTATTTAGGATCTAAATTATGTATGGTTATAATTTAGTGAAATATAAATGATCTATTTTTTTTTCTTGTTACTTATTTTGGAAAAGACTTTTATTTCCAAATCTTTATTTGACATTAATAACAAAAAAGAATTCGTAGCTATGGTAATGGAATAGCCTAATCAATTCTATTTTGTGGACATCCAAATAATACGTTTGTATATATATATATAGTCATTTTCTCCTCGGTGCGTATTGATATAACTTATATCAGTGTGTTGTATATGGACCACTGATTATGGAGAAATTTTGACAAGTACATACACTTTGAGTCAAAATATGTAAATTTAATGGTCCATATCCAACGCACTGATGAAGTTATATCAGTGCGTACTGACTTGAAAATTTCTGTATATATATATATATATATATATATTCAACTATTTTGGAGACTTTTGTGTAGGTAATTTTAAACCATTTTTACTTTGCCTCTAGAAATTTTTATTTTTGTGCAAGGCACCTCCAAACTTGAATTTATAGTTTCGTCTCTGAATGGTATATCAATGTTTGTTTAGTATAAGGTCTTTACGCTCATCTAAGTGTATATATACAATGGGACTAGCTCATTAAGGACTCATTTGAGATAACTTTTACTTTTAGCTTTTGACAAGAGAAGATTTTCAATTACTATTTGGATGTTATATTTCAGAAGAGCTTTGGTATCCATAAGAGTTTTTGAGACTGTTTAGTTAGAACATTTTAAAATCTCTTCTAATTATGTTATGACATTTTTACCCTTCAAAAGGAACTTTTAAGTCTGTTTGGTTGTAAAAATTTAAAATCTCTTCCAACTGTAATATGACATTTTTACCTTAATTGGAATAAATAATATATGTAATTTTTTTTTAATAAAAGTTTACTTCATATGGATAATAGAACATTCTTTCAATTATATTTTCTTAAAAAAAATTATACTACAATAGAAAAAATAATAAAAATTCATTTTAAATTATAAATACAATCGTACATAATAAATCTTAATGATGAAAATAATAAGAAAATTATCAAAACATTAGTTCTCTTACAAAAACATATATTTGAACAAGTAATATACACAAAGTAATAAACTTGACAACTTGTATCTATTTACCAATATAAATGCAATATCATCACAGCTTATACAGATCTATGCATCCAACAATGGAAAATTTCTATTCACATCATATGAATACATTACATCACTCAATTTTCTTTAACGTGAACCATCTCAAACAACATGGATAATACTTTCACAATCCACACAATGCAAAACGAATAATATTAAATCATATCCAAAAAGAGCTACGCTCATAAAAGCTCTGTTCAACCTGAGATGACCAACCTTTATATGTGGACCTAAACAACCATGTGCTTCAATTGCTATAAATGCAGTATTTTTAATGTTCCAAAAGTTTGATCTTCTCAAAACAATTTTACATGTGCTGACTAACATCAGCTGAGAGACATGTACCGACCACAAGCTTGTAATGCTGAAACTTCAATGCAGCATTTTTACAAGCCTTGATGCTTCCACTTAGGTCCAATAAGTTAAATGGCACTGGGCAGTTTCCAATGATAAGCATATGAATTATGCAACTCCCAGCTCATCAGCCAATACATATCCATTGAGTATATGCTAAGCATCTGGAATACAAAGAATACTGATAATGTGCAGCTGTCATTGCACCTTACCAGGATCGCCGGAAAAAGAATCGCCATTGCACCGCCTAAACTGTGGCCAGTCAGAATAAATTTTCCTCAGAAGTTCTCTCAACATGTCTCTAGTGGCATAGTAAGCTAAAGGCAGCGGAAGCCAGCTGAGTTCTTACTTTGTGATCTCTTTAGGCCAACCTTTGCTCTTCTGTAGCCCTAGAGCCTTGATGAAACCGCCATGAATCTTCCCCAAGCCGTCTATACTAGAGATCGAAATCGGAGCACCATGCATCTGCAACAAGGGGCTTATTGGCATGTAGATCTTAGCTTCATAGAAGCAACCATCTGAACATAGCAAAGTAAAAATAATATATAAAGCCTGAAACCAAGATAGAGTTGGAGTTCACAATCTTGATAAGCTTGAGTAAAGATGCAAAGAAAATTGATGAATTGTCCAAACACTAATTAGACACACACGACCCTACCCTTAAAGCTATGAGAAAAAAAGAAGCAATTTTAAGTAAAAATCATAAAAATAAACGTTAAGCCTGTTAAGCTTGTTAAACTCTGCAATTGCTCCATTAGCAGCTTCAATGGTTCACTTATCAACAGTTTCGGGTGCAATACAAGTGCAAGAAAATGGTTTAGGTCTAAAAAGAAATAGCAAAATTAATTGAGGAATGATTGAGTGGTAGGTGTTTTAATTAAAAAAAGAAATAATATATACCTCAGTGGCTATGAGTTGGTTTGCATATTCAGCGAAATATTTGAGGTCAGGCAAATCAGATTCAGGTTTGTAGGGCCACCAGCCACCATTCGATCATAATGGTCGACGAACTCATATTGTTGATGCACCTCGTCTGCCATCATGTTTAATTTCTTTTTGATCACTTAAAGATAAACACAAAAATATGATCAGTAAGACCCTTGAAACATAATATATAGTAAATTATAATCGAACAACATCAACAGATGAGTATTTTTTTACCAATAATATAAGAAATTTGATTGCAAATTGATGTATACACAAACAATCATATCAAAAGACAGACAAACTGATCCCTGATATAGCTAGTGATATATGTTTACTTATTCCTTAACATTATCTCTTTCAATCATAGCAAACCAAACAGAACAAATCAAAACCAAAACAACGTAAGCCCGGAGGACGGAAGGACAGATTCCTTTCTCATTCCTATACGAATTCCTCTCTTACAGGGATTCCTTTCTCATTCTCAAACCAAACCTGACCTAAAGTATGTAATTAAGGGTATTTATGTGATTCACTCCAATCCCTAGGCTCTAATACTAAAAGGGAAATTTTATAGAAGGAAATTAAATTGAGAGCTTTTATTGTAATTTTTTTTATAAAAAAAACTTATATATATTAAAATTTTAAGTAATGTTATTTTGTTTAAATTTAGTGTCAAAATTCGGTATCAGTGTAGTATCACTCTAATCTATTAATTTAAATTGTATTATATTTACATTATTTGAACGAATGGATTCAAAATAAATTAAAAAATATATATTTTAAACCAAATTATCGAACAAAGCCCAAGTCATAATATAGTATTACTCGGCCATGGAAACTGAGTTACCAAAACAAATATCTAGTATTACTCGACCCTGGAAACCAAGTTGCCAAAACTGTTACGGCTTAGAATAATAAGTTTTTGAGCATATAATTATATTTTTTTAAACACATACAATTGTAAATTAATGTAATGATTAGTAGAATGCGAATGATTTAAGTCAAGTCAATGGTAGATTGATTTAAGTCAGGTTAAGTATTAGATTAGTAGATGAACACAAAATATGCCAAAAAATAGGAATAAAAATTGTTATAGTAACTAATTTTTTTTAATTTTTTTTTACTTACAAACAGATTTCATTTAACTTATATATATAGTTTTTTGAATATTCCCCATATATATATATATATATATATATAGTGCCGGAGAACCATAAAATATAGTATCGGCTATAAGGTAAAGCAAGTAAAACATGTGTTTAGGGCTTAAAAATGGCAAAAAAAATAAGGGGCCTAATTTATTTATTAATTTTAAAGACATTGTTAAAAAAAATACCTATAAAAAATTAAAATACAATGAAGGGCCTCGCATACAATAAATATTTTACACATTTATTTGAAAACTATTATTATTATTTTGAAAATAAAAGAGAAAACTATTATCGGGAAAATATTTATTGATTCACATTAATTATATATTTTTTCTTTTATATAGTTAATTGTAACTTTTTTAAGTAAAAAAAAAAACCAATTGAAATATACGATATAAGAGCATATAAGATATAAGAGCATCTCCAATGCAAAAATAGCTTGCATATGAATAGTTGTTGACATGACAATAATGTCAAGAGACTTGCTTCCTATGTGGTATAAATATAAACTTGATAGACAACCAACTTAAAATTTGGTCTCCAATGCTTCCGTTTAAAACACATTTTGTTTGAATGACGTGTCCAATTTTATTTCTTATTTTATTTTTTATTTTATTTCCTTACCAAAAATAGATGAAAAATTAATGTCAATTTTAAATGTTTGCTGAGTCAACTTAAAAAAGAGCTGTGCAACAGACCGTCTGAAAGTGGACGTCATGTTGACAATGTCTATTATTTTTGTTGCCACGTCAGCTTGAGGTTGGATATGCATGGTTGCATTAGAGACACAATTATTTACAGAATGTCTATTTATCCTACGTGACATCTTTTTTTTTCACAAGTCACGCTTGCATTGAAGATGCTCTAAGGGTACGGATATTGGCACCCATAAAACTTATTAGTACACTCATTTTTATACAAGAACACATGTCTAAATTTTTTTAAAAATATATTACTATAAGCAATCATCCTAATTCCAATAGTACCCTTATTGAAATAAATATATTCATTTTAAAATATATTATTTATAACACTCTTAGTTATTATCACACCCAATTTATATATAAAAAATCATATTATTTTTGGAATTAAATCCTCTTTTAATGATGATCCAATTTACTTTTGAAAATATCTTGAATGTATGAGCCTTATAAAAGGGAATATGCGGAACCGTATATGGGGTCAAGGGATTTTCAATATGAAATTCTCTTATTTGTATAACTATTTAAAAAAAAATTAATGATATCTACGACTATCTTAAAAAAAACTTATTGATATCTACAGCTATCGTTAAAAAGAATATATTTTTTGTTTATTGATAGAGTTTATAACTATACATAAAAGAAAAACAAAAATAATATAATAATCATGTGATGATGAGAAAATTTGATAATTGAAATAAAATTAGAGTTTAATTAGAGGGTTTATCATTTTTTTTTAAATGTAAGTTTTTTTTAATAAAGAAATATAGTTGAAGATATAAGTATAATTAATGAGTGTATATAATATTTGGTTTATTTTTAATTAAAGTAATTTGTCCTTATTGGTAAATTTCTATTGAGATGTTTTTGTAATTAAATTTTTTAATAAAATATAGGGGTACTAATAAGTTTTATGGGTGTCAATATCAACACTCAAGATACAATTCCATTAGGGTTAATTATAATCCACCAGTAAATCAAAATGAATATAGTTGGTTCTTATCTTATATTATATTTCGTCATATATAGTAAATATTTTACAAATTTATTTAGACAGCCTGTGTGGTTTCAAAAACACCAAAAGAGAGAAACTATTATTAGGAAATATTTATTGGTTCTCATTAATTGTAATTGAAGTACACATTGTTAGATTTTTTTTAACAGCGAAAATTTATTAAAAATTGGATTTTTCAACTAGTATATAAGATACAATTCCATTAGGGTTATTACAACTTAATTATAATCAATCTGTAAATCAAAATGAATATAGTTGGTTCTTCCTCTCTTTGTGTTTTCTATTGCCATCCTTCTTCTGCTTATTGTCAATAAGGATTCAGCATCGGCAACAGATTATATTAATGAGGTAAACGATCTTATTAATTACTAAATCTTGTAGTCGAACCAAAATTCCAAACATTTGTGTATCGATTCCAGAGGCAAATCCTCACAAAGCTGCAACAAATCTAAGAAACTTAAGTAGGACTGTGATTGATATTTTACATGAAAAAGTCGATGTAACAGTTTCACTCCTTACGAAAGCCGGTAAAAATGTGACTGATCTCATTTTAAAGCGGAATATTGGATCTTGTATTAAAGTGTTTCATGAAGGCTATCATAGCAGTGAAAGTTGGACTATTCCGGCATTTGAACGTGGACATTATAAAGATGTAGAACTAGAAATTTATGCGGGTTGTATAGCTGCTACTAATTGTCAAGATTTAGGCACACAATTATTTAGCAAAGAGGTTGAAACTTCGTATAATTTTAGTGTTTGATTTGATGATTTTCATGGAAATGTTTTTTTCTTGATCAAGTATGTGATGTTTTATTGATTTCCGGTGGCTGCTACTGTGTAAGACTGTCATTCTGTGTTGTAAACGAATATGTTTCATGTCCATGTACTGTTCCTTGTTTGGTGCTTTTACCTTTGTTTTGATGTCCTTTCTGCAGCATTTTGTTATATATATATATATATAGAGAGAGAGAGAGAGAGAGAGGGAGAGAGAGAGAGAGAGTCGTAGGCTTGTCTCAATTCCTTCACATGATATTGGGTCTGGGCTAGTTATCGTGTTTGTAAGGTGCCCGGACTTGTTTGTTTTGACTTTTGAATGAATTACTAGCTTTCTATATTTTCTAAGGCCCATTACATTTGATCTAGAAGGAGACACATCTCCTCCTTGCAGTCTCTTCCTGAGGCTCCATTTAGTATCGTATTAGATTAAACTGGACTGATTAATGATCACGTCTTTGTTAGAAAAGCTTAATAGTAGTGACTTGATATCGAATGAGACTTTATTTCATATGATATGTTGTGCACATATACTTAATTTGATAGATATGATTGTTGAAGGTATTTAGAGGATCCATAACAATGTTTTGTATTGGATAACAACACCAAAAAAGAATAGAAATATTTGAAGACACATGCACACGCTCATCAATTAAATATTCCTTATACAGTAGTAAGAGATTATTGTTCGACTTTCCAACCAGATAGAACTCAACTCGATGGCAAGAAAAGGAATTGGGCAGACAAGTTGCATGAGGTGCTTTGGCCATATCGCACAATTCAAAGACCATCAACATGGGAAACGCCCTATTCCCTAGCCTTTGGAACTGAGGCTGTCATCCCGATTGAAGTAGCCTATATCTCTCCCAGAGTCCAGCTTTACCAACAAGATTCGAATGTGGGGATGCTATAACAGAGCCTAGATGAGTTGGAAGAAAAAAGAGACATGGTGAGGGTAAGAAACGCAGCTTACCAACAAAGGGTTGCTAGATATTACAACTCGCATGTTGGAGAAAGAAAATTCCAACTCGGAGATCTGGTTCTTAGAAGGGTATCACCAAACACAAGGGATAAGGCGGCTGGATCTTTAGCAGACAAATGGGAATGACCTTATCAGGTGGTCGGATTAGCTGGGCATGGGGCATATCTCCTTATCCGACCGGAAGGAGAAGAGTTACCCAGACCATGCAACGCTCAATATTTGAAGACATTTTACCCTTAAGGGGTTTCTCTTGTTTTGATTTCTTTCAGAATTTTTAGATATTTTATTATAGTTTAGCATAATTACAGATTTCAGTTATAGTTAACTGTTTGTTTATTCTTATAGTCTGCCGAAGATATTAATAAAACCCCTTCAAGGGAAAGCATTGTTCAAATAATAGTGTTCTGATTTTGCTTTCGTTTACAAAAGCAAATCTCGTTGAACCCTGAGCGGGTTATCGAGGGGCCCAGTGATGGGGCCGAAAACACATGTTGCAAAGACAGTGCACTTTCACCGAAACTAACTGGGTGTATTAAAAGCACTGTTAGAGAGTCTTCGGGTAATACACCTGATAGGATGCGCAGAAAGTTGGATGGGGTAATCTATAAATTCTCATACTTTAACACCAGCTAATCAGATGCTTGGTTAAGATAAGTTAATGAGATAAACAAAAACCCTCATCGCAACGAATCTTGAGTGACAGACTACTGGGAGACGTCCCGGTGACCTAGTCGCTAGATAAAAGACAAAATTCTATAAACTAGACACCATATATGTGTTGGGGTTTTTTGCCCTAAAGCTTGTAATATGTAAATGTAATTTGAACATAAATAAAAGAAGTAGTATATTCATTCATTTTGTGTCATACTTTATATAACATGTGCACTTAACATCCAAAATTGCCGGATGTAATTTCGAACTGAGTATATGAGTGTCATATATAGATGGATTCAGTTTGAAACGAGCAATTTAAAGAGTCCGTAGATAGCAAATAAAGCTGGGTACTTTATTTGTGGTTAATCTACAGCTGCGGTCCATTTCGTAGTGTACGGTGATCCTATCCTGGATCATTCATATGTAGATATGAGAATGGAGGCACCTTGTATGATGTGATCATATAGGACTGGGCCATGATCTATATGAATCTCTCACTAAGATCCGTTTAACGATGAGATTCATATATATCAACTTATGATGGCTATATGTGGGTGATCTTAATCCTGAGTGTCTTATCGACTCCTTCAGGTTAGATCGTGGTCTTTGATATACCATGGGTGAGGTCGGAGTTGCATTCCCGATCAATATACTCCGTATGTTGGGATCGCGGTTTGGCTTGTGGCTGGGAAGGTTTGTACACAATAGTGGAATCCACTCCTTCTTGTGAGAAGTAGATGGTAGTTCCCTTAAGGGTTGATTCGGGGCTTGAACAATATGAGCGCTCTCCTAATTCCGTAAGGAATGTAGGATTTATTGTTCATTAGAGAATCAATGGTACTTAATGGAAAGATATGATTAGAGGGGTATAACGGACATTATGACCCAGCTCTAATTATGAACTACTTGTGGAGGATTATACCATATGTAATAGCTATATCGATGGACACCGAGAGTTATTGGTTTGTGTAAAAACGTCTACAGTTGAGAGAGTGCAGCTTCGGGTTTTTAGTGGAATAACACTTAAATTAATAATCATGAAATATTAATTAAAGAGTTTAATTAATAATTTCAAAGGATTATTGGAGCTCAAAATACTGTGGGTCCATTAGGTCCCCTTGCTAGCCTGATCGATTTAGGTAACAAGGGTCACGGTTAATTAATTGGATTGTCCAATTAATTGTGTTACGAAAGTGACACATATTAATTCAGAAATTAATTGAATAATGGGATTATTTAATTAATGAATAATGGTGATTAAATAAATTAAATAATAAGATTATTTAATTATGTTGTTAATCACTAAATGGAGGGTGTTAGTTGATATTTGATTTTGAATAAAATAAGATAATATGATTATTTTATTTTATGAAATTAAATATTTGAAATTGAATTTAAAATGTTTGAATTCAAAAATAAATATTTAATTAATTTTAAAAAAGATATGAGATATCTTTATAAAATTTTAAAAATCAAATATAAGATTTTTGGTTTGTTTTTAATATATATGAGATATATATATATTTTTTTAAATTTAAACCAAATGTCGGTTTTGTTTTGATTTGAATATATATGAGATATATATTTTTAATTAAAATAAAGAGATGAACTGAATGTGAGAGAAAAAGTAATTTAGATTACTTAAAGAATAGAACACAGAACAGTGTTCGTGACACACAAAGAAAAAAAGAAGATATTAAAAGTTAATATCGTGACATAGAGAACAGAAGCAAACAAAAGAAGAAAAATATTATGGTGTGGTGAGACCACAAAAATACTGCACTTCTAGAGTTTGTTTTTGTGTGTATTCTTCTCTTCTTCCTCCATACAGGTCCTGAATATCGTGACGCGCCCACACGCTGTTACCAGTTCCGGGAGATAGCGAGGAAGATCACGTGGTTCAAATCAGGAGCAGTTCGTATTAAAGTGAAGGAGCCTCCTACGTAGGTATGAATCTTCACTTTATTATTTAATTTGATTATTACTGTACAAATGGGTTAGTTTAATGATTGGATAAAAAATTTTAAAACCTTCCGCTGCGCAATCTGTCATCCTAGGTTCCAACATCACTCACCCCGGAACCTTGCCTCAACACCTAGAAAGGCCAAAATGGTCCTTTCGCACCCCATTTCGTCCCCAAACCTTCCCTAACTATAAAAACACTCTTTTCTTCTCTCCTCACACATAAAAAGCATAACAGCTCTTCACTTCTTCTTCATCTTCTTCATTTCCAAAGAGAGAGAGAGAGAGAGAGGCTTTCAAAGCATCCATGGAGGTTTTCCTCCATGGGAAGCTCACCACCACCATTTCTACACATCCTCCACCACATTTGAGAGTTGATTGCAAAGAGAAGGAGTGGTCTTTGGACCAAATTCGAGCAAGGCTATCGATGAAGCTCTTGGAGGATTCTTCAAGGGTTTTATTTCCTTTTTCTCAATCTCTTGTATTTCATGTTTTCTTTTATGTGCAATCACCGCGTGGGAAATATTGTAAACTTATATTTGTGCTCAATATATATGTTGGTTGTTTTATATTCATTTGGGTTTTGATTTGTTCTTGATATTCATTGATAATCTCTTGTTGTGAATGACATGTGTATGGATGATTGGAAATTGATATGTGCTTATGGATGGGATTAGGAGTAGATTAACTTAATTGTAGAAGTAGTTATAATCAAATATCTCATTTGTGTGTGTATGTCTTTGGAAGGTCGAAATGTCATGTTAGGATCGATTTGAGTGTTTGTGGGTTTCTGTTATACCTCGAAGGATAACCAATTCGGGTATGACCGTAATCACTTAGCTCTTAAGAATAGATGAAACTTGTTTTATGCTTGATCGTGTTAGAATAGGTTTTGGCTATATGTTCATATGCTTAATGGTAGGGATTAGAGGCACATTGCTCTTCCATGACCTTTTTGGGGAGTGATTAGTGTTTCGAATTCCTTACTAGAGATTAGATGCACATTTCCCTTCCATGACCCTTTTGGGGAGTGATTAGTGTTTCGAATCTCTTAATTGAGAGAACAAGCCCCCAACTTGATTTGAATGCGCTTAATGCTAACAATCACTTATTTGTACACACATATATATAGTGAACTTGTAAACCATTGTGTAACCATTATCTTGCATCTCTCATATCCACCATTTTAGTATTTCACACTTAATCACCATTCTCACCCCTTCATATTCTTTTGTTTATTTTTACTTTCTTTACGTTTCCTTGCACACACCACACCGCACTATGCAAACACCCCACACACACCACTCTCACCACTTCCGCATTCTATTTACATGCTTTCAATAATCGCTAGAACTAGATCCGGTTGACGGATACCACCTCCTTGTGGACGCTACCTTCGCTTACCGCTTTACTAGTCTTTTGCTAGTTTATAACACATTGCGTAGGAACTTTTAGTATAGATATCTTTTGATAATTCGCAATTTGGAAACGACACAAAAAACGAGCTATCACCTGGAGAACTTTGTTTTTCGCCATAATTTGGATGACTTGGGAGATGAGGAATCAAGTTGTGTTTAAAGGCATTGCCACGTCAGTTGCTCAGGATGAGGACATAGTGAAATTTCGGATAGCGTGGTGGTTCAAACATCATGGTAATGGTTCGATGTTACCAATCTCTACTATGCTTCTTAATCTGCCTAAAAGTTTTCTTGAAACCAAAATTTTGAGGAAAGCTAAAGTTGATGTATGGATTCCTCCGTCCGGTGATGCTCTCAAGTTCAATGTTGATGGTTCTTCCTGGGGCAATCCTGGCAGCGCAGGGATTGGCGGAGTCCTCAGTGATTTCTTTGGTAAGATTCTTGGTTCTTTCTCAATCAACGTGGGACATCAAGATGCGATTTCGGCAGAAATTATGGCCATTCATAAGGCTGTTTATTTATGTTCTCAAACTGCGGTTCTGTTTGGCAAAGAGATTAAGGTCATAAGTGATCCGAAAGTTAGGTTTCGTGGGTGAATGAAGAAGGAATTGGAAATCAGGATCATATTGAGGTCATTCATGATATTCGATGTGGCCTGATTTCCTTGGGGAATACCTCTTTTATTTTCAACCCGAGGTCCAGCAATTCTTTCGTTGATTCTCTAGCGAAAAAGGCTTTTGTTCGAATCGAGACTCTTTGGTTTGAGGGTTTGGCTTGTAGGCTTACCTGGTCCGCGATGTTCGTTATGGGTGCTGCTAGTTTTTTCTCTGTTTTTCCTTGGGTTGTTAGTTCGGGTGTTCTTGATTCCCCTGTTCCCTCTTTGGTTGTATCTTGTTTCGCCTCTTGGCGCCCTTTGTGTTGTTTTCCTTGGACTTTTTGGCTCTTGAATATAATGCCGTTCAAAAAAAATTATAAATACCAAGTCCTAAAATTGTCTTGTCCTCTTCCATCAGACTCTTCACGCTCATCCAAGACTTTTTTAAAAAAATTATTTGAAGGAGACGAAGAGCATAAAGACTGTGAAAAAACCCTGATGAAAACTCATAATCTTCATGTTCGCTCCGTTGATAGTCTGATTTTGTTTATAGTTTGATTTTTATTAAAGCCGTTGATTAGTTTTAATTTGTCACGTTACGTCATAAAAAATTTAAAATATATATCTAGTGTAAAAATAGGGAATAATAATTATGAGCATGCATGTATGTCCATAACAGCTAGCTCTTTTATTTATGATATCGATCCCAAATTTTCGAAGAGTTTCTGTCTATCTTTTTGGGGTCGCGACAAACACAAATGAATTATACATGGAAGTAGCTAGCCATTAATTGATAGCTGCTGGTTTGTTTTCATGTATTTGAATGAAATATAGATGATCAGCTCAGTTTCAGTACGATAGTCAGATTTTCTAGTACTCTTTTGAGTTAAAATATGTTATTTGAATCCAATAAGGATTTAGATGTTTTCAGTATATGTTTTTAGTATATCTGTATATATTTGTTAAGTTGAATTTCAACAACAAAAAACAAGAATATAAAAAAAAGAACGGCCAAATTAAAGACCAATCATACAACAATTAAAATAAAATATTGAAAGACCATTTCTATCAAAAAGATTATTCTTCTAGCGAGTGTTTCAATATTTATTTTGATTTATTCATAGGGATACATTTTATATGATCATGAAAGGAATGAAACAAAATAAATGCGCATTAAGATAATTAATTTCTTTTTTATATATATAAAAAGGAAGATCAACCAAACTATTTTAAAAAATGCAATCAACCATTACAATCGACCCACACTCTATCGTCCAAAGACAAAAGCATATGTTTGGCAACAAAATGGGCTACCATATTCCCCACTCTAAGAAAAAAAGAGACATACATAGATACCACCTAAGAAAGAAGAGAAGCAA
The DNA here is from genome assembly GCA_033220585.1 of Dipteronia sinensis. NCBI lineage: Eukaryota > Viridiplantae > Streptophyta > Magnoliopsida > Sapindales > Sapindaceae > Dipteronia > Dipteronia sinensis. Next base: position 2,668,008 of record CM065638.1, on the reverse strand, counting down.
ATCAAAGTATTTTTTTTTATCGAGGATCCCGGACTTCGTCCGGATACAAATCTTTCTGTCCTCCTTCAACTGCATGACACATGTCTGGTCTGTATACCTTATCGGTCTGTACCGGTCTGTATATTGGATACAGAGTAGGACAGATAAGAAACCTCGACCCACACCACTAGCCTCACAACGATAGAAACGGATAAAACAGGACTCGCCCCCATCTAAGTAGGATTCGAACATCTAACATTAGTCTCATGTCCGTTATTCCACCGGTAGAACTAAATACTCTGAAAGCTGACCTCAAATTAATTGTCAAGAGTATAACCAATGACTTAGGTTTTATCCCAAGCCTTAAACCACCAAGGTATCCGCCTTTTGGTTAAAGCAATTCAATGACAGTGACCACATGACTGAACAACGTAAAGGGACAAGCTTGCTTCGGAATCTGAACTGCAGCAAAACAGTCGGATTCCACAGTCTGAATCTGAAAACATCTGTGACAAGTACTTCCATGTATAATTAATTTTTTTGAATTTCTCAAGCTAAAACATCTTAACAGCTATATATTTCAAATTGCAAAATTACTTGAAACCGTGAACTGATTAAGCTTTTACTCTATTTTTAATAGAGACATTTAATTTCTATTCTATGCTATTTTCTTTATTCTATGCTATTTTTTAAAAAATTAATTAATAAATAAATTAGGGGCATGAATATTTCAAGTAATACAGTAGAATCCTGTAAATTAATCTCCTATAAATTAATAATCTCTCTATAATAATAAAAATTATCGGTCCCGATTCGGGCCAGTGTAAAAAATTAATAAACCCATCTATCGTAATAATTAATAATTTCTTTTTGAAACCAAGTGTAAAATTTCAGTCCCGACTGTTGCATAAATTAATAATTCCATAAAAGTATAAAATATATTATATAATATTCAAGAACTAGAAAAATATTTCAAGATGCTAGTTTGCACAAGACCATCATGTTCGATATTTTTTATTTCATTCTTCATCTTTTGAATTGTCCTCAAGAAGTTATTATGATCACCTACTTGTTGTAGCAAAAATGTTTCAACTATGCATTTAGACAGGAAATTTCCATAACAAATTTTTCCTAAACAAGAAATCTTTAAAAAAAAATAGAATTTTCCCTAAAGAAGAAAACCGACTAAACAATTGAATCCAGGAAATGAACCTTCTATAAACAAGAAAACCAATTTCTATACGTTTTTTAGGACAAAACCTTTCAAATTAATAATTCCTCTAAATTAATAGTCAATGGTGGGTCCCAAAAATATTAATTTAGAGGGGTTCTACTGTAAAGTAAATCATTTCATCTAGGTACGTAAGAAAGATTTACATGAAACTTTCTGGCTTGAAAAGAAATCAACAACAAAAAAAACCATTCAACCAAAACCCATGCATGAAATTAATGTATTATATATGTTTTAAAGTAAGAAGATGATATCTGATGTTAGACGGTATTTTGGTAATTGTATGGATATGAAATGAAAATAATCTTCAAACTTGATTAGTACCAATCAAACTAAACTAATAAATGTGATTAAAAACAAATTTCTATAAACTAAGAAGAGTGTATTCAATTAGAATTTCAAATGACTTTTAGTAATTTTTTTAAGTGGATGACTTTTGCAGAATTCATGGACTTTTATGATTTTTTATAGACTTTACAGAATTATAAAAAACTTTCATAAACTTTCATTTTAAAAGACTTTTATAGACTTTCGTTTTAAAAGACTTTTATAGACTTTCGTTTTAAAAGACTTTTAGAGACTTTCGTTTTAAAAGACTTTCAGAGACTTTCGTTTTAAAAGATTTTCATAGACATTTATAAATATTTATTGATTTTTATGTATGATATATACTTTATTTTAGCAAAATTATATAGATTTCACATATCACTAAAAATATATTTTTTAAAAGAATAAAAAAAAATCATTGTTAATTAAACTTGACAAAACATTATTGTCTATATATGTAATTTTAAAATTTTTATTTGTAATTTTTTTAATACTCTTTAACCATCCTCAAACGTCCAACTCTCCAACAAAGCCTATAAAGAGGACCTCTGGTTCATAGAAAGAGGATTATGATTTCTCTCAATTATTCTAAAGCTATTGCGTGTCAAAACTCTGCCAAAACTTAGACTCTATTCGGTCATCGGAATCCTCTCACTTTTGAAACTACGATCATTCTTCGCTTACTCGCTCAGTCCAAGCGTACCTAACGCTAACATCAACCACCACCTCATTTTCTTCTTTTTTTCTCTTCGTTTTTTCTGTTTGTTTTCATCTTTTTTACAGGTTTTTAGAGTAGACAACACGTCCGATTCGATATGTTAGACCAAGTTGTTTGGACCTAACTCGAATCTAACCCGACCCGACCCACATCAATTATAGATCGACCATCTACAAGTACTAGTGTCTAATACATGGAATCATTTCCCTTATAGACCTAATTCTATGTTATGCTTTTTACTATGTAAGGAATGATAGGGGATACATTTTCGGCTAATTGACAGCAATGACCTCTGAAATTAAAGCGAATTTGCAAAGTGTCCCTTGAACTTTTTTTTTTTGACACTAAACCCCATAAACTCTTGAAAAATAGGCATCAGTGGTCCAAAATCAAACAACATCCATATTTATGTTATGCAAATTACACTATTCTACCATGATTATATGTGTAATTTCATTAAATCGAGAAAAATATCATAATAACACATATATACGCCTATGACCAGTTGACTTGGTTTCTAATCCAATTCAAACTCAAATCGTGTCATCAAATTTTGAAATGAAAAGTAAAATTAAAAAAATTAAGAAATTGAAATAATAATAAAATTCTAAATCGGATGGTGATGAACTGATGGTTCGGTGTGGTGATGAACTGAGTTTTTTTTTTCTTAATTTTTTTATTAGGTGGAGATCCTGTCTTTAAATTTAATGTTTTTAATTATTTTTTAATTATTTTTTTAATTCGGATTTGATCTCCATCTTCCATTTGGTAGAGATCCAATAACCACATTTAAATTAATTTATTTTTAAAAAATTATTCCAATTTTAATTTTGTAATTTGATGAAAAAATCTGGAAATTTCCACATTGCTTTAAATCTAAACTTATTTTTTTCAATTTTTTTTTAAAAAAAATTATTTTGTTGAAGATGAACGTTTTTTTTTTTGTCTTTTAAATTATATAAAAAAAAGTATTATAAGGGTGTAATTTTATTTTTGTAGGTATATTCTATAATTTTACTTGCAAGAAATGCACACCAAATATGTATAGAGAGAGAAATTTAGTGAGAGACTAGAGAGGGTCGGAGAAAAAGATAAAACAAATTTACAAATATACTGAATTGACAAATTTATAATAGGTTGGTTGGTAGTATTTGTTTAAATATATAGAATAAAAGCTAAAAACTACACTAAGACCGAGCACTAGTATTTCCCGACACCACCACCACCTTCATTTGTGTCTTTCCTGCTTATGGATAAAAACAAAAACAAAAACAAAAATTAATCATCAACCTCCTACTTATGAAAAAAAAAATAGCTTTATCATGAAAGAGTTTTATTTTATTATTTAAATTTAACAAGCAACTTTCCAATATTAAGCTTTAATCATTTTCTACCGGAGTAGAGTGATATCAAAGGACAAGTTCCATACTAAAGAGTCAAAGTACTAATGAATCTTCCTAGCAATATGCTATTGAAAGAGAACAATAATCCAAGAAAACCATAAATATAAAGATGTAATAATAGTTCACACCACCAAAGCTGGTTTGAAACTTTTGCTGTTTTATGTACTAGAAGAATCAAGTGTAAAGCTTTAAGCATTCAACAGGAGATGGAGAACATTGATATCAAAGGGAAATGTATTTTCTTTAACACCACCCTTCTTAGCTTTTCCCTTCCTTCCCAATTATTTGCAACCCTTCAGGTTCAATACCACCTTCTTCATTTGTGTTATCTTCTTTTATGCTTATAGATAAAAAAAAAATAAAAACTAATTAGCAACCTAGTAAAGCATTCAGCACTCAGCAGGAGATGAGAAGAATGATATCAAAGGAACATGCTCTATATTTTTTTGAAAGGCATATCAATATTATTAAAGGCCGAAACCAAAGAAAGAACAGTAGAGAGACACCCCAAACAGGGGCACCGAACACAACAGAAACACAAAGAAAAACAGAACCCCAGCCACCCAAAACAAGCAAAACATCAAAACAGGGTCCCAGAGAACAACCCACAACCAAAACACAACACCCAGACAGAACAGCCAAGGGCCAGCCAAGCTCATAAATCACTCCAAGTCAGAATCTCTCTGTCAAGCCTAGAGCCCTTTTTCGCCAACTGATCTGCAAACGAGTTGGAAACAAAGGAACAGGCTCTATATTAAAGAGTCCAAGTTTACCAACTAATCTTTGGGATGTTAATTGAGAACACTGATCCAAGAAAACCACAGATATTATAAAAAGATGTTATAAGAGTGCTTTCTAAATAAGACTCAACCTCACAAGGATGAGTAATGAATCCAATACAAGGGATTTCTTATTTGACAAACAAGTTCCATGCCATTCAAATAAGAATAGTGCTATTCTAGCAGAAAAACACACACACACAAAAGACAGTGCACTTTTAAGTCACTAGCCAATGCAAAACAATACAAAAGGCAAAAGAAGGGACATCATCAAGAACTTGAGATGAACAAGATTGAAAAATAAAAGATAATTGACCTTGTACTTTCTTAGTTTTAGAATAATAATACCTCGGCCACGGCCAATACTTTGCAGGCCTAAAGATATCCAACTCACAATCTCCCGTTATAGGCATGTAGATCTTAGCTTCGTAGAAGTGACCATCGTCGCATTTCAAGGTTAAATAACTTATGCCTGAAACCATCACACCGTTGGAGGCCATAATGTCGATAAGCTTCAAACTAGCACCCTGCATAAGACTAATTAGACACACATGACCCTTAAAGCTACGGGAAAAATTGAAGAAGCAATTTTAATAAAAACAAACCTGAAGCTAGTTAAACTTTTTAATTGCTGCGTTAGCTGCTTTAATGGTCCACTTTGAGTCAAGTTCGTCGGGTATAATCCAATCGCAACAGTCAAGATGTAAAATAGTTCCATCAGGGACTTGAGCATGAAAACCCTAAGAAGAAATAGCAAAATTAATTGAGGAATGAACAAGTGGTAGGTGTTTTAATTAAAAAAAGAAATAATATATACCTCGGTGTCTTTGGGTTGGTTTGCATATAAAGCGAAAAGTTGGTCTTCAGGCGAATCAGATTCAGCTTTGTAAGGGCTACCATCCCACGTTCCATCTTGCGGATCGATGAATTCGTATTCAGCTTTGTAAGGGCTACCATGGTCTTCTGCCATGTTTTGATGCACCTCTACCAAAACAAGAACAATATTCCCAAAATGAGAAACACAAAAATATGATCAATAAATAATAAATTATAATCACAACATGAACAGATGATAAGAAATTTGATTGCAGATTGATGTATATACAAACAATCTTATCAAAATACAAACAAACTGATCCCTGATATATGTTTAAGATTATCTCTTTCAATCATAGCAAACCAAACAACCCCAAACAGAAGAAATCATATCAAATCAAAAGAGAAAGACTATATAATATATCAAATTCAAAAAAGACCCAAAGAACGTACCAAGATATGATGTTGTTAGGTTGCGATTTTGGTGGAGTTTTGGAAGGATTTCGAGAAGCTGCTAGGGATTTCGTAGAACGGCATCTGAAAATTTACAAGGATTTTATATTTACAAGGATTTTAAAATCATATGGCGAATTACACTAACCTACCCTAATTGTATGTGTAATTTCGTTAAATTGAGACAAATATAATATTAACACATATATACCCCTCTGACCAGTTAACTTGGTTTTTAATCCAATTCAAATTCGACATGTGTCATCAAAATTTTTAAATAAAAATTCTTAATTTTTTTATTAGGTGGAGATGCAACCTTTAAATTTAATGTTTTTTATTTTTATTTTTAAAATTTTTTTTTTATTAGTATTTGGATCTCCATCATCCATCCAGTAGAGATGCAAATCCTACATTTTCAAAGAGAGCACTTTACAATTTCACTTAAAATTTAGGGGCTATTGTTGCCAATTACCCTACATTTTTAAAGAGAGCAAGTTGTACTCAACCTCCTTGTGATTACATTTTCATGAATGAGATTACATTATTATTATTATTATTATTACTTATTTATTATTTTTTGGAAGTTGTACACTAGAAACTTAGTGGGATGTAGTGTATTGAGATTCTAATAGACAATTTTGGGGTATTAAACTTTTATGGATTTATAGGATTTTAAAGACTATTAGGATTATATTGAATTTTAAAAAAGAGTTTTTAAAATTTATTTATAGATTATTAAGATTATCTAAACTTTATTTAAAGACTTTTAGGATTTTTTTTTTTTAAAATATGAGCCCAGTAAATTTGCTAACTAATACACTGGTCTGAATTGAGAAACTCAAACTAGCTAACTGGTCTGAGTTGAAAAAACTCAAACAAAATGTAATTTTATTAGAATGGGTATCAACACACAATGAAAATGCACATGAACAAATACTTGTTTAGATTCATACTTGTTTTTCATTCCTTTTTCCTAGATAAATTTTTGATTCTTTTTTTCTTTAAACATTTCTTATTCATATTCATCTTGGATTCAATGGATTTTGTTCTTTAAATTCAGTAAGTTGTGAATCTTTAATCAAATTTTTTGATTTGAGGTTCTTTCACCCTTGATTTCTTATTAATTGTTATTCGATTTTTCCTTTTTTTTTTATTAGAAATCAATATACAATTTACCAGGCACTCCTTTCGGCAAAGCATCAATTAAACGATTTTCTATTGAAGTTTAGTACTCTATTGTGATCTTCAAAATCGAAACAAAATGAAATGGGGAGTTTCAATATTGCTTCAAAAGTTAAACCTCTAACATCCCAACTGAGACCAATCAAGCATTGTTCTTTTTGTCTCTGTCACCTTATTGCGTGATGTCTATGGATATTGTATTTCTCGATTTTTTTTTCATGACGTGAATACTCTCTGCACGTTTTCTCTTTACATTTTATGAGAGACATGAACCTTATAAAAAAATCAAAATTTTTATTATTATTTCAATTTTTTATTTTTTAAATTTTTATTTTTATTTCATTTTTTTGATGACACGTGTCGAATTTGAATTGAATTAAAAACAAAGTCAACTGGTTAGAGGGGTATATGTGTGTTATTATTATTATTTTTCTCGATTTAATACAATTATACATATAACCAGGATATCTTAATGTAATTTTCCATAACAAAAATGTTGATAGCGTTTGATTTTGGTCTATTTTTCAAGAATTCAGAGAGTTTAGTACCGAAAAAAAGAGTTTAGAGAGCACTTTGCAAAATTCACTTAAAGTTCAGGGCCTATTGCTGCCAATTAACGTATATTTTCAAAGAGAACAAGTTGCAGTCAACCTCCCTACCTCCATGTGATTACATTTTCATGAGTGAGATTACACTATTAGTATTTTATTTATTTATTTTTTTGGAAATTGTGTACTAAAACCTTAGTATGGTGTATTGGATTGAGATTTTAATAGACAATTTTGATATGTTAATATTTTATGGATTTGTAGTATTTTAAAAACTATTAGGATTATATGGAATTTCCAAAAAGAGCTTTTAAACTTTATTTATAGACTATTATAATTATTTTCCTTACCTTATGCATTTTGCTATGTAAGGAACGATTGGGGATACATTTTCGGCAAATTAGCAGCAATGACCTCTCAACGTTAAGCGAATTTGCAGAGTGTTCCTGAACATTTATTTTTGGCACTAAACCCCATGAACTCTTGGAAAACAGGCATCATTGGTCCAAAATCAAACACCATCCACATTTCTGTTATGGTAAATTACACTAACCTACCCTAATTATATGTGTAGTTTCATTAAATCGAGACAAATATAATAATAACACATATATACCCCTCTGACCAGTTGACTTGGTTTTTAATCCAATTCAATTTCGACATGTGTCATCAAAATTTTAAAATAACAATTCTTAATTTTTTTTATTAGGTAGAGATCCTGATGCCTAAGCAGCAACAGAGTTCCTCTAGAACTGTGCTCTCCAAATGGGAAGCAAAGATAATATCAGCGTGACCGTGGTTGATCTGAAAAACGCAAGGAAGTTCAAAAGCAAGACGTGACAGTTTCTCATCCGTCATGGTCTCTCCATCTAGTTATTCAAACTAATGCATTATGAAATAAAGTTCATTATAAGTTGTTGCCCATCAGTTTTTCACCTGGGCATTTATTGACTTTATGAGAGTAGTAGCATTAGCATGTATGTCTACAGAACTTGAATCATTCTAGAACTCTTTTCTTTATATAAGAGATCCATGTAATGGCTATGTAAATCTTAGTTGTTTGTTTTAGGGTTAAGAGATCATGACGATTCCATGCTCAAAAATTTGATGACACGTGTCGAATTTGAATTGAATTAAAAACCTAAGTCAACTGGTCAGAGGGGTATATGTGTGTTATTATTATTATTCTCGATTTAATACAATTATAAGTATACTCATGATAGCTTAGTATAATTTGCCATAACAGAAATGTTGATGGCCTTTTATTTTGGTCTATTTTTCAAGAGTCCAGAGGGTTCAGTGCAGGAAAAAAAAGTTCATAGAGCACTTTACAAATCCACTTAAAGTTCATGGTCTATTGCTGCCAATTAGCCTACATTTCAAAGAGAACAAGTTGCACTCAACCTCCATGTGATTACATTGTCATGAATGAGATTACATTATTATTATTATTATTTATTATTTATTTTTGGAAGTTGTGCACTAAAAACTTAGTGGGATGGAGTGTATTGAGATTCTAATAGACAATTTTGAGGTGCTAAATTTTTATGGATTTGTAGTATTTTAAATACTATTAGGATTATATGTAATTTTTAAAAAAGAGTCTTTAAACTTTATTTATAGACTATTAGAATTATCTAAAGTTTATTTAAAGACTTTTGATTTTATTTTTTAAATATGGACCCAAAACATTTGCTAGCCAAACTAGCTAAATGGTTTTAGCCGGAAAAAACCCAAACAAAATGTACTTTGTTGTTAGAACGGGCATCAAAACACAATGAAAATTCGCATAAACAAATACATGTTTAGGTTCATACTTGTTTTTCATTCCCTTTTGCTAGATAAAAATTTGATTCTTTTTTTCTTTAAACGGTTTCAATTCATATTCATCATGGATTCAATGGATTTTTGTTCTTTAAATTTAGTAAGTTGCAAATCTTTAATCAAAATTTTCGATTTGAGGTTCTTTGACTCTTGATTTGTGGTTATTCGATTTTTTGTTTTTTTTTTTAGAAATCAATATACAATTTACCATGTATTCCTTTGACAAAGCATCGATTAAACGATTTTCTATTGAAGTTTAGTGCTCTATTGTGATCTTCAAAATTGAAACAAAAAGGAAAAAGAAGTTTCTATATTGCTTCAAAAATTAAGCCTCTAACATCCCAACTGAGACCAATCAAACATTGTTCTTTTTTTCTCTATTACCTTATTGCGTGATGTCTATGGGTATTGTATTTCTGGATTTTTTTTATGAGGTGAATACTCCCTGCATGTTTTCTCTTTACATTTTATGAGAAACATGAACCTTATAAAAAAAACTCAAAATCAAACTATAAACAAAATCAGACTATCAATTCAGCGAACATGAAGATCATGAGTTTTTATTAGGGTTTTTTCACAGCCGTTTAGCTATTCGTCTCCTTCAAATAAATAAATAAATAAAAGTCTTGAGCGAACATGAAAAGTCTGATGAGAGAGGGCAAGACAATTTTAGGATCTTGTTATTTATAATTATCATTAAAAGGTTTGAGATAATCTATTTTGTCATAAAATCTTTTAAATCTTGATCTCAATTAAATACTACTAGATATTTTGCTGCTTCTTAAAAGTCTGTATCTAATATCACAATATATTATTTACTTTTTAAGAAGATTTTAAAAGTCCTAAAATAAATAAAAAAAAACCCGCATACCCATAGATATGTTATTAAGATCAATATCTACCAATAAATTACTTGTATTAAAAATCATAAACCCATTTGAATATAACTCCCAATCAATGTTGGGATTTGGGAATGTCTATAAGGAAACTTAATACATATAATTACTTGATACTTTCTTAGAGCTTGACCAATTAACATGACTCACACTCAAAACAAGACACCCAATTAATAGAGATCGATACATTTAATTACTTTAAATATTATAATGATTAATCCCCAAGACGAATGTCCTCTGCCAACCATCCTCTTTCATCCTCTTTGAATGAAAATTTTGTTAAAAGACAAAATATTAAGAGGATATTTTTAAACATAGGTCACGTTCGGTAACCTAGTGGAATGGGAAGGGTAATGATAATGGGAATGGAATCATAGGAATGGAAAAAAAAGGATAACTGATTTTTTTTATTTGGTTGAGACTTTAGAATTAGTCTTTGAATCAGTATTATTTTGTTTGATTAACAACGGAATGAAATGAAATCATCTGTGTTTTGACCAAAATACCCTTAATTACAAAACATTTATAATAACATAATATATCATGGATAACAATAATAAAGTATTAAAAATATAAATAATATTATATATATCTATACACTATAAAAAGAGTGAGTTAAGCCATATTTTTAACCCTCCTATTTTGTTGTGATTTTTTTTCATGATAAAAAGACTGATATGCACTTATTCTTTTCAATATTTCCTAACTAATGACGAATACTTTATTTGATAGCAGGGTAAAGAAGTAATTGACAAATTTAAAATTATTTTATTAATTTTACAATAGTAAAAAGACAACAAAGACCTTCACATATTCAAAAATTATACAAAACTTATGAAGTCTAACTAAGTATGAAGGATAACATTGTCATTTTATGTTTACAGTTAGAGTTGTTTTTAAAATTGTAAACTTATCTTTCTGTAATTGTTTGGAGGACTAATAACAAATTATACATGGGATCCACAATCCACAATATTAAACAAATTAAAAAAAACATGACACCGGCAATGAGAGAGATGTTTGAGATGAAAAAGTCTAACGTTCTTAGCTCCTTCCAGCTTCTTACATTGCACTCCATGACTCCATTGCCACACGTTCCACATGCATAGTCTACCTATAGCCTATGTTTAGGTGCACTCATGAGTCATGACCAACTGAAAAGGATGATAATAAAAAAAAAAGCGGTATCGGCAAAAAGAAGTATTGCTTTGGTTGAAAGGAGAAGAAGTAGTAAAATAGAAGAAAGGAATATTGAGCTTCAGCTACGAAATATGTGCTTCTAAACAAGGTATTTGTGTTTTCTGATCTGGTGTATTATTTTGTTGATTTAATTTCAGCTTTATTTTATAACGTTCAATTCTTGCTTTGTTTGTTAATGGGTCTGTCTTTTTTTAGACATGAAAATAATAGGTTTTCATGATTTTTGTTTGTTTTTTCTTGTGGGGTTTTGTGTTTTTGGTTGTGTATACCGTATAGTTATATGATTTTGAGTTTTTTTTTCCAGTTCTACTTTCCATCAAACAATTTCTCTTCTTGCAATAACTAAATCCACCCAAACCACCGACTGCTCTACAGAGCCGCCATATGCATCACGCATCCGCGGTGACAAGGCCAAGCACAACTTCCCACAACCACAAACTCCTCCACCTTCGGCCAACCCACCAGCCAAACGACGCTGATTTTTTCCTGATGAGACCGCCGCCCTCGCTTCCTCCTCCTCCTCTGTCTCCACAATATGTGGGTTTTGGGTACGAGTACGAGAATAAAATAATAAATTTCCTCTAAGTTTAAAAACTATAAGCAGAAAGGATATTTTTTTTCTTCATCATAGATTTTGAATTAATTTTATTATTATTGAAAAAATTATTAATTACTTGTATACATCTGAGCATCATTTATTATATATATATATATAGCCTTCTCTATACATATAAAATAATATACATTTTCTTAAAGTTTTATGTATTGGGTGTCCACTGATTAGTGTGGTGGTGGTGGATTTTTTGTCCACCGATCTTTGTTTAGTATTTTGAACTTCTTGATTAGCACATCAATGTATAACATGTAATGGTGTCTTATTTATGAATTTTTTTTTTGGTGCTTGGCCTTTGGCCGGTGCGTTGGTTTTTTTTTTTTTTAATTGGCCATTTGGTCTTTGGTCGAGTGCACGTGTACTTGGCCATTTTGTACATCTTTTGTTTTTGTTGTAAATCTCCAACACATATGTGATGTCTTTGATCTCCCTTTTTCATTTCTAAGCTTCCATCTAGGGGTGGACATCGGTTGGTTTGGGTTGGGTTTGACAACATCCAAACAAAACCATTATTTCATCGGACTATTTTTTATAACCCAAACCACACCAATTATATAAGGTAAAACCAAATCAAATCAAACTAATAAAAATCGGTTTGGATTTAGTGGTTTAAGAAAATAATTACATTATTTTTTTTATTTGAACAAATATAATAATATCAATATATGTAAATAAACTCATTATCAATAAGATAAATAATAACACTTAATTTAATCCAAGTATATAACAATAATAATTAAAAAAAAACTAGTGTAGAACGCATAAAACTTATATATAAAAAAAAAACTAAATTGCAATGCTTATTGTGTTTTTGTACAAATTGAAAAAAAAAATAGTTACTTATCCTTAATAAATTTGTTTAGTGCCAACAACTTCGGATGAGATGAAATATCTTTAAGAATAAGTAGAGGAGGTTAGAGTTTAGAAATGGAAAACCAGTACCCTTGAAAATAAATCTAGTATAAAATTAGTTAACTTTAATTTTTACTTATATGATAATTTAATTAATATATATATAAGTATATAATAGTTTGGATCGGGTTACATGGGTTGAAAAAACACAACCCACAAACCTATCCAAACCAATCAGGTTACTATAAAATAACCCAATCAATTTTTTTTCTTTAACAAAACCAAATCAACCCGTTTAAATTGGTTTGGTTTGGACGGATTGATCAGTTTGATGGTTTGGGTGTCCACCCCTACTTCCTTCTCAGGTGCTTTCCAGCACATGGGATGTTTTGATTTTTTTAAAGAACAAAGAGATTTCATATTATGTATTTAATTCTTTATACAACTTTCTATGTGACGCGGCAACCGGAATTATCTAGAAAACAGATCAATTTCTTGGGTGTTCAAAGTTGTATGCTACTCACTAGAACGGCAACAAGAATCCCTCTCACAGTTTCTTTCTTCAATACATATGTATATATAAATATTCTCCAAAACAGCAGTTTTATTTCCTTCACTTCTCAAGTCTCGGTGTTTTCTTACTTCCTCTCTGCTTATACTTTTCTTAGACTTGGTTTTCCAAGGTATATATATATATATATAGAGTTTCTACTCAATTGTTTGTTTCTTGTGCTCTATTCTATGCACTTATGTACATGTGTTTAGGAATATTATTGATTTAGTCCCTATGTTTTTTTGAGTAATCTATTTTTTACTATTTTATTTATTTTTTTACTGGATTGGTCCCTATATTTTCAAAAACCACTCAATTTGGTCCTTCTGTAAGTCAACCGTTAGTCAAATTAAACGGTTCTAAGGGTATTTTTATCTTTAAACAATAACATGCCACGTGTCAACACACAAAAAATAGATATATATATATAATAAAAATTAAATGAGATATTATTGATTTAGTCTCTACGTTTTTTTGAATTATCTATTTTTTACTCACTTATTTATTTTTTATTGGATTGGTCCCTATGTTTTCAAAAACCACTCAATTTGGTCATTTTGTAAGTCAACCGTTAGTCAAATTAAACATTTCTAAGGGTATTTTTATCTTTAAACAATGATATGCCACGTGTCAACACACAAAAAATAGATATATATATATATATATAAAATAAAAATTAAATTAATATATAAATACAAATTAAAAAAATTATAAATAAAGGAATAATTAAAAATTTTAAAATTAAAAATAAAATATCTCTCTCTCAAAAAAGCAAAAGTTCTCTCTCTCTCTCTCAAAAAAAAGTAACAGCTCTCTCTAGCAAAGTTGTTTGGTGGTAGTGGTCATAATCTGGATTTGGTTGTATTGGTGATATTGGAGTGGTGATGGATGGATCAAACCCATCTCTCTCTCTCTCTCTCTCTCTCTCTCTCTCTCTCTCAAACCCAAGCCATCTCTCTCTTTCTCGATCTATCTCTCATTTCTCGATCTCTCTCTCTCTTTTCTCGGTCTCTCTCTAACCTCCATGAAAACCGGGAATAAGTTACTCGAATCCATCTACCGCCGGCTGCCGCAAAATAGATTTTCGTTAAATTTCAAAATTAATATATAAGAAAATAATTTTTATATTCTTTCCCTTTTTAATTTTTTTAAAATTAATATGTAATTATAAATAAAATTAAAAAAAGTCTTTTTATTTTATTTTAATTTTAAATTCAAAGGTAAAAATGTCATTTTATATTTTCATTGGTGGTTGACCGTCAAAATTTAGGTCAGAGGGATCCAATTGAGGGGTTTTTGAAAACATATGGATTAATCCAATGATAAATGAATAAATGAGTAAAAAATGGATATTTCAAAAAAAAAAACATAGGAACTAAATCAATAATAGAGAAAATCTGTTTTCAGGGAATATTTATTGATTCTCATTAATTGTAATTTTTTTCTTTGATACATAATTAGTTGTAATTGAAGTACACAGATTTATTAGATATTATTTTTCAAAATGGATTTTTACAACTAAATATAAGATACAATTCTATTAGTGTTCATTTTTGCAGCTTAATTATAATCAATCATTAAATCAAAATGAATATGGTTTGTTCTCATCTTCCTCTCTGTGTTTTCTATTGCCATCCATCTTCTGCTTATTGTCAATTAATGTCAATTAAGATTCAGCATCAGCAACAACAGGTTATATTAACAAGGTAAACGATCTTATTACTAAATCTTGTAGTGGTACAAAAATTCGAAACATTTGTGTATCAATTCCAGAGGCAGATCCACAAAGCAAAGCTGCAATAAATCTACAAAACTTAGGTAAGATTGCGATTATCTTACGTGAAAAAATCAATTAAACAATCTCACTCTTAGCGAAAGCCGATAAAAATGTGACCGATCCCTTTTCGAAGCGGAATATTGGATTTGTTTTAAAGTGTTCCACGAGGGTTATCATAGTATTGAGAGTTGAGCTATTCCAGAATTTGAACGTGGAGATTATAAAGATGCAGAACTAGCAATTTATCGGGGTTATATAGTTGCTACTTATTGTCAAGATTTGGGCACACAATTTTTTAGCAAAGTGGTTGAAACTGTGTATAATTTCAATGCAGATTTGATGAAATTCATGGAAAAGCTTTCTTAATAATAAGTCATTGTTTTGATTATCATGATTTTTTCCAGTGTACTTAATTTATGTGTACTTTTAACGAGATCGCCAAAACTAAACATTCCTCCATCCCCCAGTTGCATAAGAGAGCTTCTTTTAACACTTCAATTTTTTCTATTTACACTTTTTTCTAAAGATATTTCAGAATCGTTTGTTTTTTCCACTTAAAACTTAATGTATTTGAATCATAATTATTAAGTTTTTTGTTTGTTTTTTAAGTAGTCAAACTACTTAAAAAATTCCAAAAAACAACTTAAAATAAAAAGTAAAAAAATCCCAAATATTCACTTAAATGCAAATAATTAAATTGCATTAAATGCAATCCAAATTCTTTTCTTCCTATACTATCCCCCAAATATAACATATTTCCAATTTCATCATAATTATACATAATATAAAAATCCTTATTTTAATATATTGCTTATTTTAAATAGTTTTAAAAATAAAAAAGAATCATAATCTTCTCATATTGATGTTTAATATTAATACATTATTATGATATTATAGTGATATATTTATATATTATTGTTTTTAAAGTGTGTTGACTTTTGAGTGAGTTTTCCTGTTGCACCTTTTATTTTTTGAAAAAAAAAACATTTTCTTTTCCTAGTAAAATGAAGTTCGTTTGTAATCGAAGAAGAAGATTCATGATCATATGTTTTCATATATAATTATTATTTTTGAATTGTTTTTATTCTATGTTATATGTATAATTATTTAACATGGGTATAAATATAAAATTATATGATTTTCAGACAATTTTACTTTTAAAAAACAGACATGATATTCAAGTATATATTTCAATCCCTATTCGGTCTTTAAAAAATTTCAGGACTGTTCAGTCTTCAAACAAAAAAACTTCCCTTCATTTTAAAATTTTAAATTTAAAAAGAAAATTCTAAAAAACCTCATTTTGTTCCAAAATTATTCTTTTTATTTTTTGACTTCTATTCACATTCCATTTTTTAAAATAAAATTTATAAAGACACTCCATTTTATTTTAATATTACCATTATTAACTTGGATTTTAATGATTTATAATTAAGGAAAACAAAATCATTCCAAATTGGGGGAGATCTCCATTTTCTTCTTTTCAACTCTTCAACTCTTCAACTCTTCAAGCATAATCAACAACAGCAATAAAGGAAAAAAAAAGAATAAAATAAACGTAATTTTTTTTAAATGTAGGCCTAGATCTTCAATGATCTTTTTCTTCTTCATATCATGAACAACAATTTTTGTGCTCACAAATCATCATCACCTATCATTAGTTAAAGAAATAAAATTAAAGATTTATTATTATTTTTTTCTAAGAATCCAAATCTCCATTTGTTTTCTTCTTCAATATTCTTCTTTCTTTATTCTTCTCAATCATCATCAGTATTAACACCACCAGTATTAACAACACCTTCATTCAAAAACAAAACAATAAAAAAATCAATAACATAAAGTTAATTTTCCATTGTAGGAGAAACCCCCCCTCTTCAGTTCCAATTCATCAATTTCCACCACCACATGTTTGTCTTTAAAAAAAAAAAAAAAAAGCTTTTCAAAATTATTTGTTTTTTTTTTGTTTTTTTAATATTTTATTGATGTGGTGTTTTTTTATTGAACATTTTGATTCTCCATTTAGTTTGGAGTGTCTTGGGGTGAGCAATCAATCAAACACATATAAACATTAGATTTCACATAAATAAATAATAATTCCCAGACCCCATAAATGTGTTATAAAGATCAATATGACTGCCGAATGATCAATGAAACACATAAATATTAGATTTCACATAAATATATAAAAAAATTCTCAGAACCCATAAATATATTATAAAGATCAATATCTACCAAACCCGAATGGAACCCAATAAATTACTTATATAAAAAATCACAAACCCACCCAAAATAAAGTATTATCGGTTGATGGATGAAACATAGAGATCTAATATATTAAAAGGAAATTTTGGAACATACTGCACCGAAAATAAGCTCATAGATAGGGGAATTATTAGATCAAAAATACAATTTAGGAAATTGGCTGAAGACAATATAGAAGAAATTGGCTACATATTTATTGCATTCAATCATATTATTCTTGATTTATACAAAAGAAACACTAACAAGATCAATGAAACCCCACCATAAATTATAAAGTATGAACTAGAGTGAAAGGACATACTATAAACAAAATGTCAGGATTTTTCGATATTTAATTGGCCTAATGAATCATGAACTTCGGACATACTGTTGGATTTGGAAATTTTCAATATTTTATCGTCAGATTCAAAAATCCTTCCAAAATTGAATCATTGGGTCTCTAGAAAAACAAGAATTTTACTAAATCTTTCACATGCAAGCTAACAAGCTTCATATTTAAAACATTTTTGTTTGGCTATAGAACAGGGTTTGAATATACATCTATTCATTGAGCTACATGCTGTAATGAAATTACTACGTCGTTCAATCCTAGTGCATTATCATAATGATAATAAATCCATCGTTTACTCATGTCTATTAAAGGAAATATGATTCACTAACACTAGTACAACTCAACAAAGAATACTTTGACTGCAGCAATAGAAGTCAAAATGGACACCAAAACATAAATTACAAAAAAAAAAAAAAAAAAAAACTTTCTATCCCGCACCTATAGCTAGTGGGGGCAATTCGGGCCGGGCCCAAACGGGCCGTCCGGCCCGGCCCGGTTTTCTGGCAGGCTTTGCCCGGCCCGGCCTGTCAGCTAAACGGGCCAGGCCCAAGCCCGTTTAGCTGGCGGGCCAGGCCTGGCCCCCATTTCAGAAAACCGGGCCGGGCCCGTGTAGGCCCGCGAAGCCCACGGCCTAAAAAAAATTTGAATTTTTTATTTTATTTAAAAAAAAAATTGAATTGAATGGTGGCTTTTGTAATTAGCCAGGTTACCGGTGGTGACCGTTAGGGGGGGAAAAATATTCAAAACTTTTAAATATTACGTTTTTTTAAATCTTTTACAATTTTTTCCAATTATACCCTCTTCTTACTTTTTCCTATAAATACCTCATCACCCCCTCACCTTATTCTCTACATTTTCTCTACTTCCCTACTCTTTTATTCTCTCTATTCTCTACAATCTCCAACATCTCTCACTCATTCTTTCAACTATTTTGTAATTTATTTTATTTATTTAATATATTATTTATATACTATATACTCTTTCAACAATCGAAGCTCATGAAGATTTTTTTTTAGCAAGGCCACAACTTCTCGCTGCTTCAGGTCCAGGAAGTTCGAGTCAAAGTCAAAGTCAACGACAACACGTGGAGCTGAACAGATATCTGAGTACGGAGTACTCTATCACGGAGAGCGATGACTTCACAACCAACAATCTACTGAAATGGTGGTGCGGCAAGAGAAACAACTTCCTCATTCTATCGAGATTAGCATGTGACGTCCTTGCTATCCCGATTTCAACAGTTTCTTCAGAGCAGGTGTTCAGCACGGCCGGACGAATACTAGAAGAAAGAAGATGTTCATTGGCCCATGATGCGGTGGAAGCTTTGACATGCCTTAAAGATTGGCAAAATGCAACATTCAGACGACAACATCAACCGGATACCAAAGAACTCATGGATGACTTCTCCAACATGATCATCGAAGAGAGTTCTGGTAGCAACCAGCCGACGAGTTGATGTAATTGTAATTTATAAATACTTACTTTTTTTTTTCCCGATTGCACTCTTTTTCCCTTACCAAGGTTTTATCCCATTGGGTTTTTCTTGGTAAGGTTTTTAATGAAGCAATCATAATTTGTAATTTATACATTTCAGTATCTCACCACAAATTCAATATGAAATTACAAAAATATTATTCATCGAAAACTAATTAAGTGTTGTATGAAATGAATAATATTATATTTCACATTAATTACTCAAAATTATTACAATGTATAAAAAAAATATTGAATTAATAAAAAAAAATATAAAAAAAATTTGAAAGCCCGACGGGCCTGAAACGGGCCGGCCCGCTAAGGCCCGGCCCGGCCCGGCCTGCCCTCCCTCGGGCCTTGGACCCGGGCCGGGCACCTTTGACCGTCTGCCGGGCCGGGCCCGGGCCGGCCCGAATTGCCCCCATTACCCATAGCCATGAATGTCATCAAATTGCGTTGTATTTTTACTTACAAGAAAATGCACACCAAATACAAAGAGAAATTTAGTGAGAGGCTAGAGAGGGTCTGAGAAAAATATAAGACAATGTACTGAATTGACAAATTTATAATAGTTTGGTTGGTAGTTTTTATTTAAATATATAGAATAAAAGATAAAAACTACACTAACTTTTTGGTTTCAGTAGTCCATCACAAGAAGAAAAAGGTATGTTCTTACTACTTCCATAAGATCAAGCACTAGTATTTCCCGACTATCTGCCACCTTCAGCCTCCAACACCACCTTCATTTGTGTCTTTCCTGCTTATGGATAAAAACAAAAACAAAAATTAATCAGCAACCTACTACTTAAGAAAATTGCAAAAAAAATATATGATCATGTAAGAGTTTTATTTTATTATTTAAATTTAACAAGCAACTTTCGATGTTAAGCTTTAATCATTTTCTACCGGAGAACAGTGATATCAAAGGACAAGTTCCATACTAAAGAGCCAAAGTACTAATGAATCTTCCTAGCTATGTGCTATTGAAAGAGAACAATAATCCAAGAAAACCATAAATTAAAGATGTAATAATAGAAGAAAAATGTATTTCCTTTAACACCACAACGCTTCTTACACTTTCCTTTTCTTCCCAATTATTTGGGACCCTTCAGGTTCAGTATCATCTTCTTCATTTGTGTTTTTATCTTTTCTGTTTATAGATAAAAAATAAAAATGAAAACTAATTAGCAACTGACTTTAAAAAAAATTAAAAAAACACCAAAAAATATCTAAAGATAATGAAGGGGGGTCTTTTTTAACACTTTCTTTAACAAAAACTTTCAAGTGTAAAGCTTTAAGCCTTCAACAAGAGATGAAGAACATTGATATCAAAGGGAAAGGTATTTTCTTTAACACCACCCTTCTTAGCTTTTCCTTTCCTTCACAATTATTTGCAACCCTTCAGGTTCAGTACCACCTTCTTCATTTGTGTTATCTACTTTTATGCTTATAGATAAATAAATAAATAAAATCTAAAAGCAACCTAGTAATTAATAAAAAGGTGCAAAAAAATATCTAGAGATAATGTCAAGGGGTCTTTTTTAACAATTTATTTAACAAAAAATTCAAGTGTAAAGCTTTAAGCATTCAGCACAGATATTATAAAAAGATATTATAAGAATGCTTTCTAAATAAGACTCAACCTAACAAGGATGAGTAATGAATCCAATATAAGGGATTTCTTATTTAATAAACAAGTTCTGTGCCATTCAAATAAGAATAGTGCTATTCTAGAGAAAAACATACACACAAAAGACAGTGCACTTTTTAGTCACTAGCCAATGCAAAACAATACAAAAGGCAAAAGAAGGGACATCATCAAGAACTTGAGATGAACAAGATTGAAAAATAAATGATAATTGACCTTGTACTTTCTTAGTTTTAGAATAATAATACCTCAGCCACGGCCAATACTTTGCAGGCCTAAAGATTTTCAACTTACAATCTCCCGTTATAGGCATGTAGATCTTAGCTTCGTAGAGGGCTCCATCTGAACATTTCAAGGTTAAAAAATGTATAAAGCCTGAAACCATCAGTATGCTTGGATGCCTTAATGTCGATAAGCTTGAAACTAGCACCCTGCATAAGACTAATTAGACACACATGACCCTTAAAGCTATGGGAAAAATAGAAGAAGCAATTTTAATAAAAACAAACCTTAAGCTCGTTAAACTTTTTAATTGCTGCGTGAGCAGCTTCAATGGTCCACTTTGAGTCAAGTTCGTCGGGCATAATCCAATCGCGACAGTCATCAGGTATATCAGGTCCATCAGGGAGTTGAGCATGAAAACCCTAAGAAGAAATAGCAAAATTAATTGAGCAATGAATCAGTGGTAGGTGTTTTAATTAAAAAAAGAAATAATATATACCTCGGTGTCTTTGAGTTGGTTTGCATATACAGCGAAAATTTGGTCTTCAGGCGAATCAGATTCAGCTTTGTAAGGACTACCACCCCACCTTCCATCTTGCGGATCGATGAACTCGTATTTTGGATGCACCTCTTCTGCCATGTTTTGATGCACCTCTACCAAAACAAGCATTGTTCAAAACACTGAAATTATATGATGTATATAATTTGAAATTATAATCACAACATGAACAGATGATAAGAAATTTGATTGCAGATTGATGTATATACAAACAATCATATCAAAACACTAACAAACTGATCCCTGATATATGTTTAAGATTATCTCTTTCAATCATAGCAAACCAAACAACCCCCAAACAGAAGAAATCATATCAAATCAAAAGAGAAAGACTATATAATATATCAGATTCAAAAAAGACCGAAAGAACGCACCAAGATATGATGTTGTTAGGTTGCGATTTTGGTGGATTCGTGGAACGACAAGGACAAGTATCTGAAAATTTACAAGGATTTTATTTTTATATGCTCATGCTTTAACTCTAAACGGCATGCAGTTTTCTAGGTTCAATTAAAAACTGACAGTTGTTGTAGGTTATCTTTTCCTGTGAGTCCATAGTAAGTACTAATGTCTAATGACACAATTGTTAAACATTAAATTTTCGGCTAATTGACAGCAATGACCTCTTAATTTTAAGAGGATTTGCAAAGTGTCCCCTGAACTTTTTTTTACACTAAACCCCATGAACTCTTAAAAAATAGGCATCAGTGGTCCAAAATCAAACGCCATCCATATTTCTGTTATGGCAAATTACACTAACATATTCTAATTATATGTGTAATTTCATTAAATCGAGAAACATATAATAATAACACATATATACTTCTCTGATCAGTTGACTTGGTTTATAATCCAATTCAAATTCGACACGTGTCATCAAAATTTTAAAATTAAAATAAAATTAAAAAAACTAAAAATTGAAATAATAATAAAATTCTGAATCTTATAGTGATGAACTGATGGTTCGGTGTGGTGATGAACTGGGTTTTTATTTCTTGTTTTTTTATTAGGTGGAGATCCAGTCTTTAAATTTAATGTTTTTATTTTTTAAATTATTTTTTATTAGGTTTTGGATCTCCAATGTCCATCTGGTAAAGATCCAATCTCCACATTTAAATTTATTTATTTAAAAAAATTATTCCAATTTTAATTTTTTTTTAATTTGATGAAGAAATGTGGACATTTACACATTGCTTCAAATCTAGACATTTTTATTTTTCAATTTTTTTTATAAAAAAAATATTATTTTGTTGAAGATGAACTTTTTTTTTTGTCTTTTAAATTATCAAAAAAGTATTATAAGGGTATAATTTTATTTTTTTAGGGATATTTTTAATAATTCTTTATAAAAAAGATTCGGAATTTTATTATTATTTCAATTTTTAAATTTTTATTTTTATTTCAAAATTTTGATGACACATGTCGAATTTGAATTGAATTAAAAACCTAATATATGTGTTATTATTATATTTTTCTCGATTTAATTGAAATTATACATATAATCAGGACAGCTTAGTGTAATTCGCCATAACAGAAATGTAGATAGTGTTTGATTTTGGACCACCAGTTACTGGTGCCTGTTTTTCATGAGTTCAAGGAGTTTAGTGCCGGAAAAAAAAAGTTCAGAGAGCACTTTACCAATTCACTTAAAGTTCAGGGCTATTGCTGCCAATTAGCCTACATTTTCAAAGAGAGCTGGTTGCACTCAATCCCCCGGTGATTACATTTTCATGAATGAGATTACATTATTATTATTATTAAATTTTTAATTTTTTGGAAACTTGTGCACTAGAAATTTAGTGAGATGTATTGGATTGAGATTTTATTAGACAATTTTGGGGTGCTAAGATTTTATGGAATTGTAGGATTTTAAAGACTATTATGATTATATGGAATTTTCAGAAAGAGTTTTTAAACTGTATTTATAGACTATTAAGATTATCTAAACTCTATTTATAGACTTTTGGAATTTTTTTTTTTTAAATATGGACCCAATAAATTTGCTAGTGAAACTAGCTTATTGGTCTGAGCTGAAAAAACCCAACAAAATGTACTTTTATTAGAATGGACATCAACACACAATGAAAATACACATAAACAAATACTTGTTTAGATTTATACTTGTTTTCATTCCTTTTTCCTAGATAAAAAGTTGATTCTTTTTTTCTTTAAACATTTTTTTTATTCATATTCATCATGGATTCAACGGATTTTTGTTCTTTAAATTTAGTAAGTTGTGAATCATTAATAAAAAATTTTGATTTGAGGTTCTTTGACCCTTGATTTGAAGTTATACTACTTTTTCGTTTTCTTTTTATTAGAAATCAATATACAATTTACCATGCATTCCTTTTGCCAAAGTATCGATTAAACGATTTTATATTGAAGTTTAGTACTCTATTGTGATCTTCAAAATTGAAACAAAAAGGAAAAGGAAGTTTCTATATTGCTTCAAAAATTAAGCCTCTAACATCCCAACGGAGACCAATCAAGCATTGTTCTTTTGTCTCTATTACCTTATTGCGTGATGTCTATAGATATTGTATTTCTAGATTTTTTTTTCATGAGGTGAATACTTTATGCACGTTTTCTCTTTACATTTTATGAGAGACATGAACCTTATAAAAAAATAAAAATCAAACTATAAACAAAATCAGACTATCAACTGAGCGAACACAAAGATTATGAGTTTTTATTATGGTTTTTTCACAGCCTTTTTGCTCTTCGTCTCTTTCAAATAAAATTAAAAAAAAAAAATTCTTGGGCGAGCGTGAAGAGTCTGATGGAAGCGGGCAAGACAATTTTGGGTCTTGGTATTTATATATATATTTTTTTGAACGACATTATATTCAAGAGCCAAAAAGGCCAAGGAAAACAACACTAAGGGCGCCAAGAGGCGAAACAAGATACAACCAAAGAGGGAACAGGGGAACCAAGAACACCCGAACCAGCAAGCTAAGGAAAAAAAAAAGAAAAAACTAGCAGCACCCAAAACGAACAGCAAGGACCAGGCGAGCCTACAAGCAAAACCCCCAAACCAAAGAGTCTCGATTCGAACAAGAGCCTTTTTTGCTAGAGAATCAGCGAAAGAATTGTGGGACCTCAGGTTGAAAATAACGGAGGTATTCCCCAAGGAAATCAAGCCACATCGAATATCATGAATGACCTCAATATAATCATGATTTCCAATTCCTTCTTCATTCACCCACGAAACCACAACTTTCAAATCACTTATGACCTCAATCTCTTTGATAAACAAAATTGTAGTTTGAGAACATAAAGAAACAGCCTTATGAATGGCCATAATTTCTGCCGAAATCGCATCTTGATGTCCCACATTAATTGAGAAAAAAACAAGAATCTTACCAGGGAAATCACGGAGGACTCTGCCAATCCCTGCGCTGCCAGGATTGCCCTGGGAAGAACCATCCACATTGAACTTGAGAGCATCAGCGGACAGAGGAATCCATTTATCAACTTTAGCTTTCCTCAAAATTTTGGTTTCAAGACAACTTTCAGGCAGATTAAGAAACCTAGTAGAGATTGGTAACATCTAACCGTTACCATGATGTTTGAACCACCACGCTACCCGAAAATCCTGAGCAATTGATATGGCAATGCCTTTAAACACAACTTGATTCCTCATCTCCCAAGTGGTCCAAATCATGGTGAAAAACAAAGTTCTCCAGACTCTGTTATGCCTCACCGTTGGACACAAAGTTGGCCAACCATTGACCCAGTCCAGCAAACTGCTATTTGCACAGCTTTCCACACCTAACCACTCCATACATCTAGCCCAAAGCTCCCATGTCCAAAGGCAATGAAGAAAAAAGTGGTCCACTGATTCCACACTCGTATTGCACATTAGGCATTCCAAAGAAGACGAAAAAGCGAAGCCAAACCTTTGTATCACCTTCCTACCATAACCATGCCATGTAGAAGCTACCACATGAACAACTCTATCTTGATAGGGCAAAGGCCTTTCCAGCTGAACGTAAAATCCACTTCATTGTCCTTTCTGAAAACAGCCAATTTATGGCTAAAAGATCCTACCGAAAATCTTCCATTCACGCTGAACGTCCAGGAGAGAACATCAGGGGTAGAATGACGAATTATAATGTTCTTGAGGAAATCCATGAACACTTTCCATTGATCTTTTTCCCAATCGACCAACGGACTTCTCAAAGGGATATTCCAGGACCATCTAGAATCTACCTAGGTACCATAATCCTGAACAACACCAGTTTTATTAACTGCCAAGGCAAAAATCCTTAGGCAAGTCCACTTCAACTGAAAATCTTCCCCCCATCTGATACTCCAAAAATCGGCCCTCTTGTCATCCCCTATAATAACCTTCAAACCTTCCTTAATCACATTTTCCGTCTTTGAACCTCTGGCCATAAGACTGCCTATAGCTTTAACAAAAAAGGAAGGATTACTGCTAACATTCCAATCCCACGAAAGACTTTCTTTTCAAACCTCATATTTAGCACACAACACTCTTCTCCATAAAGAATCAACTTCACTACCAAACCTCCACATCCATTTGGCCAAGAAATTTTTGTTTTTTGTCCAACATCCTACCTATTCCCAAACCCCCCACTTTCTTACTTTTATACAAGGCTTCCCACTTGACCGCATGAACTCTCTTCTTCTCAGCACTGTCACCTCAAAAAAAACTCTCTCTGAAGTTTTTCTATCACCTCAGCCACACCCACCGGCATTTTGAAAACCGACATGTAGTACGAGGGAATGCTAGAAATGACCGCTTTAATGAGAGTTAGTCTACCCCCTTTATTGAGAACATTTCTATTCCACGGAGCCAATCGTTGCTTGATACGATTAATAACAGGAACCCAAAAAGCTTTTGCACTAGACCTAGCACCTAAAGGAAAACCTCGATATGTGATAGGAAGCGTGGCCTTTTGACAATTGAGAACGGTCTCCCAAGCTTCCTCTGAAGTCCTTCTTTTTCCAACCTTGACCACACAAGATTTGTGGAAATTTATCCGCAAGCCCGCTATCATTTCGAAGCACCTAGGGTGCGTTTGGTACGGGGACGGGACAGGACAACGTGGGACTAGACTAGACTGGACTGGACAGTTGTTCCGTATTTTGTTTGGAATACCTGGGACAGAACTGTGGACTGTACTGTTACGCGTTTGGTATGGCTGGGACAGGACTGGACAAGGGGTTCAAATGACCAGAGTGCCCTCCTTATATATAATAATATATATTACAATATTATATATTAATATATAATAATATTAAAATGTAACATATTATTATATTATATATATTATTATTATTTAATATACAATAATATTATATATATATATAATAACAAGATATATAGATATATAATATTAAATATTACTACATATAAAAAATATAATATATATATTATATATATATCCTATATATAATAATATAATATAATATATATGATATATTAAATATTATTATATATATACTATATATAAGATATATAATAATATAATATATATTATATATTAAATATTATTTTATATATAAGATAAATATATATATATATTATTAAATATTATTGTGTAGGTAATAATAATATTATATAGATAATAATATTTTATATTTTATATATTATTATATAATAATTATATATTATATATATACTATAATATATATATATATTATATTTATATTACATATATATTTTATATATATATAAGATATATATATATATTTATTTTTATGATATATATATTAATACATAATATATATATATATATATTATATTAATATATTATAATATATATATATGATATATTAAACATTAAATATTATTATATATAATAATATATTATTATACAATATATATAATATTATATTATATTATATTATATTATATATGTAATTATAATATATATAATATTATATTATATTATATTATATTATATATGTAATTATAATATATATATATATATTATTGAAATATATATGTATATATATAATACATTGGATATGATTGTAATTTTTTGAACATATGAAGGGTAAATTGGTCTTTCTGACACTTATCTCATGCCATGGGACAAGTAGTCCGATAGTCTGAGGTGGGACAGTTTTTCCTTATTTTTGTCTCACCTTGTCCCGTGCTGTCTCATATTATTGTCATGCCAAACGTGGGACAAGAGGAAACTGTCTCACGTTGTCATGTCTTGTACCATATACCAAACGCACCCCTAAGAATCCTCTTGGCATTCCGAAGATATTCCAAACTAGGCCTAAGAAATAGTATGGTATCGTCCGTGAACTGAAGATGCGATATATGCATAAAATTTTCCCCGAAAGACTCCCCATTAATCATACCCAACTCGGATGCCTTCCTCAAAATATTGCTCAAGCCTTCCGTTACGATATTGAAGAGGAACGGGGATAAGGGATCCCTTTGACGGAGCCCTCTCTCAACATTAAACTGAGACGTGGGGTTGCCATTAACTAAGATTGGGAGAATCGGGGTCGAGATACAACTACAAATCCACCTCCTCCATTTCTCACCAAAACCCATGTGCAGCATCATTGAGTCAAGAAAA
Source organism: Dipteronia sinensis (assembly GCA_033220585.1). NCBI lineage: Eukaryota > Viridiplantae > Streptophyta > Magnoliopsida > Sapindales > Sapindaceae > Dipteronia > Dipteronia sinensis. Next base: position 2,639,793 of record CM065638.1, on the reverse strand, counting down.
TCATGATCTACACTATTGTAAGCTTTTTCAAAATGGAGTTTCACCACAAGGCCCCCATCATTGTCCGATTTCCAAGAGTTGATAATTTATTCCGTTATAACAAAGATGTCCGTTATTTGGTGATTCTTGACGAAAGCCATTTAGGGTTTCACCGATTATGGAATCCATAACACCCTTCAAACGATTCGCAAGAACCTTCGCCAAAATCTTATACATAGAACCAACAAGACTGACAGGGCGGGAGTCTTTTACCATTTCCGGCTTGCCGCATTTAGGAATTAGAGCAATGAAAGTATGGTTCAAATCTTTGACTATATGTTGAAGATGTTGAATATGTTGAATATGTTGAATGATATATGTTGAATATATATTGAATTATTTCTGAGACTTTATATTGATTAATTTGGGTTTATTATGATTGATTTTGATAGCTAGCATTCTAAGTGTTTTACGACATTTAGCTAAGTTTATCTCATTGATTAATTGAGATTGTTTATGATAGACATTGTTCTAGGATTTGCATTTATTGGATGATTAAATGCATTGTCTCTACCACATGAATATATATTGAATATATTGTGAGTGATTATATTGATTGAATGTGGTAGTTAATGATAGCTAGAAATTACATGTCATTTATGCCATCTAGCTAAGTCTTTATGAGTATGCATTTAGACATTGATAATTAGGTTTTATTGACTTGTCATTAAATCTCTAATTAAGCATATAGTGTTGTCTAGCATTGTATTGCATTTTGAATATCATTGCATATTCACTTAGACTTGTTGATCTCTTCATTAAGTTAAGTCTTGTGACTACAAGATGTAGTGCACAAGCAAGTGAAGTCTTGCAACCAAAAGGTTGGTTGGCAAGCATTGGTCTAGGATCACTATTAAAGGCCAGCGGGGTAGAATAGATTGGGTTACGAACCTTGAAGTGTGACTAGGTGGTCAACTTAGGTTGTAAAAAATTATTCAAATAGTGGATTTGAGGACCGGAGTGGCTAAGTGGTTAGCCCATGAGTTTTGCCAATGGAGGGTTTCTCACGTAAATCAACCAAACGTGTTTTTATTGTTTTTCGCACATAATTATTGTTTGTTGTATGTTTAGTTGATTTGGTTGTGCTTTGGGATTAATATTGACTAATCAAAAAAGTTGGTAATAATCGATTAACAACCCATTCCCCACCCCACCCCCCCCCTCCCCTCCCCTCCCCTCCCCTCTAGGTTGTTAGACACACATTGTGTAATTTTCATTTTCCAACCATTCATTATAAAACCGAAATGGAATAGAGCCCCAATCCTCCTTAGGTTCCCCAATCATGATCAAACTGTGATCCGACACACTTCGGGGACAGCTTTTCTGCACAAGATTCAGATATAAGGCTAGGATCCAAAGGGAGACAAGAAATCTGTCGAGGTGAGCCCATGATGCCCTTTCTTTATTGTTAGACCAAATATAGGTAATTTCTTGTAAAGGTTAGTCTATCACCTTGGCTTGCAGGAGAAAAGAACTGAAATTGCTAATCGAATGCATATTACAAGAGTCTCCAATCCTTTCCGACGAATCCAAGACCATATTAAAACCTCTGCCAATGCACCACGACCCAGGGAGTGAAGTTTGGGCCTCAAAATGAACTCCCACAGCTTCACTCTCTCACTCTCCACATTTGGTGCGTAAACATTGCAAAAAACTACTTCTTTTGCTTCTTTCACCAATTCCCTAGCAATTATTATGCACTTATTACATGTAATGCAATCTTTAATGGAAAAAAGCTCTTCGTTCCAAGTCGTAATCAAACCTTCAGCTGAGCCTATAGCATTTACTATTAGGGTTTATGCCCTAAAGCTTGTAATTTATAAATGGAATGTTAACATAAATAAAAGAATAGTTTAATTCATTCTTCTTATGTCATATATTGTATATAACTTGTGCATTTAACATCCAAGATTGTCAGAGTAATCTCGAACTGTATATGAATGTCATATACAGATGGATACATTAAGAAATGTGCAATCTAAAGAGTCTGTAGATAGCAAATAAAGCTAGGTACTTTATTTATGGTTAATCTATAGCTGTAGTCCATTTCGTAGTGTACGGTGATCCTATTCTGGATCATTCATATGAAGATATGAGAATGAAAGCACCTTGTATGATGTGATCATATAGGACTGTGTCATGATCTATGTGAATCTCTCACTAAAATCCGTTTAACGATAAGATTCATATATATTAACTAATGATGGCTATATGTGGGTGATCTTAATCCTGAGTGTCTTATCAACTCCTTCAGGTTAGATCGTGGTCTTTGATATACTATGGGTGAGGTCAGAGTTGCATTCCCGATCAATATACTATGTATGTTGGGATCGGGGTTTGGCTTGTGGCTGGGAAGGTTTGTACACAATAGTGGAATCCACTTCTTCTTGCGAGAAGTAGATGGTAGTTCCCTTAAGGGTTGATTCGAGACTTGAACAATATGAGCGCTCTCCTACTACCGTGAGGAATGTAAGATTTATTGTTCATTAGAGAATCAATGGTACTTAATGGAAAGATATAATTAGAGGGGTATAACGGACATTATGACCCAGCTCTAATTATGAACTACTTGTAGAGGATTATACTATATGTAATAGTTATATCGATGGACACCGAAAGTTATTGGTTTGTGTACAAACATCTACAATTGAGAGAGTGCAACTTCAGGTTTTTAGTGGAATAACATCGGAGTTAATAATCATGAAATATTAATTAAAGAGTTTAATTAATTATTTCTAAGGATTATTAGAGCTCAAAATACTGTGGGTCAATTAAGTCTCCTTGCTAGCCCGATCGTTTTAGGTAACAAGGGTCACGGTTAATTAATTAGATTGTCCAATTAATTGTATTATGAAAGTGACACGTATTTACTCGGGAATTAATTGAATAATGAGATTATTTAATTACTGAATAATGTTGATTGAATAAATAAAATAATAAGATTATTTTATTATGTTATTAATCACTAAATTGAGGGTGTTAATTGATATTTGATTTTGAATAAAATAAGATAATATGATTATTTTATTTTATTAAATTAAATATTTAATTTTGAATTTAAAGAGTTTGAGTTCAAATCAAAAACATAATTAATATATTTAAAGATATCAGATATCTTAAAAGATTTAATTAATTAGTTTTAAAATATATATATATATATATATATATATATATATATGATATATGTTTTTGGAAACTATAACACAACACTTAAAATATACGATCAAAAGAGTTTTGAGCATTCAAAGAAAAGAAAAAAAAAACTAGAAGTGTTCTAGGGTTCGGCCAAAAAGAAAAAAAATTGTTTTTTTTTCTTCTTCTCTTTGTATTCTCCTGTTGTTCTTAAGTACCGTGACGCACCCACACACCGTTACCAATTCTGGGAGATAGCCAGGAAGATCAAATGGTTCAAACCATGAGCAGATTGTATTAAAGAGAAGAAGCCTCATACGTATGTATGAAAAAAATTGTTTCTTCTCCTCTCTTTTATGTTTTTATTTCGATTCCTTTTGTTTTTTTTTTCTGTTCCGAAAAATAGATCCTAAGGTTTACTGGTCGCAGTTTCAGTATTTCACTGAAATAATTTTTTTTTTAGTTCTTTCGCTGGGCGATCGGTAATCTGTGGTCCCTACATTTACACCAATGCCTCTAGTTAACCAACTGCCTCCGAGAGATCTAATGATCCCGCTATCAAAAGATCCCAGCTTCGTCTCTTGTATGAAGAACAAAACATGTTTATAAAGTTTAACCAAATTCTGGACAAACTTCTGTTTTCTTTCCTTCCCCAAACCTCTTATGTTCCAATAGAGAACTATCATTAAGGACGATAAGAACCTCTGAAAACACAAGCAAAGGATTATCTACTTTCTTTTTTCTGAAACCTCTTATCATCTTCCACCTCTCTTCACTTGATGATCTCTGTCATTTCACTCTCATTACCAATGTAGTCGAAACCAAGGGATACCCCTGTCTCTATGACCTTTGCAACCTCTACATCCAGGTTCCAAATCTGATCTTCCTCATCCATTCTTTGGTTGTCCTCCTGAGCATTGAGATTAATATCTAGAGAAATACCCTTCTCTATAACTTTAGCCATTTCTTCCTCCAAGTTCCACACAGTTTTCTTACCACCTTCTTCATTTTTAGCTTTTGAATTCCTAGTCCTCATGCTATGTCTCTACGCTGAGTAACATATTTTGCCTCTTCTTTTTTTCACCTGATCCCCAGGTGTTCCAATAGCCTCGCCTGCTTCTTCTAGAATTACCATTGGAATCGAATCAACTTCCTTCCTGGTACTTCCTGAAATCAGCACCTCTACGATACCCTGTTCCATGTCTTCCTTCATTACCGAAAATTGACCTTCTTCTTCCGTTTCTGAAGATACTCCATGCGACTCCTCCGAGATACATTGGTAGCTCCTCACTTGGGCCTTAGTATCTTATGTTTTCATGTTCATTGTTGTCTCACCAGTGAGCTTGCTTGAATTGATCCCTTTTGCAGAATCCAAATCAACTATCAGCCTAATTTCATTAAGCATGTCAGCTGTCAGGCCCAATGGGTCTGTACTAACTTAAGCTTCTTTGGATTGGGGTTTGGAATTGGACTGGGTCCCATTTGGGCATGAAGAGGAAAATAATCTTTTCTCGGGCCAGTCCGACTTCCTTGGCCCAACCTCTCTGATCATAGTTGTTGATTCCCCTTTCAACATTTGAAATTTAAGAAGAAACCTCATGTCACTCTCAGAGTCAGTCGAACTAGGGTCTTCCTCCCAATGCTTACTATCAACTTTTCATCTTGTCAATGATCAATTTTGCACTTTGGAAAAAGCATGGGATGACCCTAATCTTAGGTTTTCGAACCCAGCTACCCTTCCCTTTGTCATAGTGACCTTTTTCCCCACCTACCACCAAAGTTTTCTAACAACCTTGCTTAGAATATCCATATTTACCTTCCACCCCACGTTTGGCCTTATGACATTTAGGATCTTCTAGAGCGGTCTGGTCCTCAAATAAGCTTTTTGTCCTATTGCCTACTCTAGCTTCTATGTTTATGACTATTTTCTTTCTCCTTGTCCTGTCGCCTTGAGGTACAGCTTCATCTGACTCCGGCTGAAACATACCTTTTCTTTGAACTTCCAGTGACCCAAACATCTTTCTCTGAGAGGCCTTATCAAGTCCCAAAAACTGATCAATCCATGGATAATCCATTGGGTTCGAATCTTCTTCCAATTTAACCGTAAAAGAAGCCTCCACCATAGAGATCATTACCTTGTGTGATACCTCAGTGCCATTTGGAATTAGAGCTACAAATCTCCCCTTATCAAACCTTTTCCGGAGAGCCTTGTCCTCATCAATCCAAAGTGGTTCACCAATCTGCATCCCAGTTTTTTGAAAAAAGATTGGTCCCAACAAAACAACGGTTCTCCATAAACATTTATCCATACAAATCTGGATTGAGGGCGCCACGAGTCTGACCAACTTACTATTGATTCAAAACAATCATCCCAAAAGAACTGATTTTTGATTAATCCCTCCTTCTCCATTTCAGAGTCGAATCTCCAGAGGATATTTTTATCACCTATGAAAGTAGTGTGAAAAGAGAAGTCTCTATTGGTTAACCTGTTCATCACACTGAAGACCTCCATGAAACCTTTCAAGACGCCGATTGCACATTTGGACAACTAGTTGTCGATATTCTTCTGTCTCTTCCATGAAACTAAGATATTCATCATATCCTCATTCATTTCCGAGTTCCTTGGTTTAGATTCTTTCACCACCTTTACAAAGGAGCGAAAATATGACTTCATATCCTCTTCATCTGTTGGTCTTCTTGCATCTTTCCCCCGCCTTTCATTTCCAAAACGTGTATCCGACTATCTTGTTGCATAGGATCTTCGGTTTTTCCATTCTGAGGCTACAATCTTTGATACGATCGGCCATCCATAAACATGCATTTCATCCACCATATTTGCCACATTTGACGCTTCCTCTGGTGTGTCAAAGGGAATGAAAACATAGTTGCTCTTCCTTGAACTGATTTTTGAGGAAAGGAAAACATCTCTCTCTCTACCAAAAGGTTTGAAGATTCCCCAAAGGCAAACCAAATCCACTATTGGATTTAAGTTGTCCACAAAAATTGAGAATAAATTCTCCCTAAAGTCCCTTCTCCCCTTTTGGTAAGCAAACTCAGAGTTTCTCTCTCTACCTCTCTCTCTCTCTCTCATCATGGTGTGAAAGTAAATTCAGTCCAATTAAGAAAATTTGGCACCAACTTGGTATTTTTAATTATCACTAAAAAATCTAAGACAATCCATTTTATTATGAAATTCTATAAATTTTAATCCCAATCAAATACTACTAGACATTTTGTTGCCTCTTGAAAGTCTGGATCTAATATCACAAGATATTATATACTTTTAAAAAAAAATCTTAAAAATCCTAAAATAAATAAAAAAATCCCCAAACCACATAGATATGTTATAAAGATCAATATCTACCAATAAATTACTTGTATTAAAAATCATAAACCCATTTGAATATAACACCCGATCAATGTTAGGATCTGGGAATGCTTGTCCAATTAACATGACTCACATAGTCACACTCAAAACTAGATACTCAATTAATTGAGATTGATACATTTAATTACTTCAAATATTACATAGATTAATCACCTAGACGAATGTCCATTGCCAACCATCCTCTTTGAATGAAAAACTTGTTAAAAGACAAAATATTAAAATGATATTTCAGAACATAGGTCACGTTTTGTAATATAGTGGTTGACATGACGCTGGTTTCGGTTTCGGTTCAGAATCGATAGTTCCGGTTCCGGTTCTACGGTTCCAGTCCGGTTCCGCTGATTCGGAATCCTTTTTTTTTACCCAATCAGTCACACACCAATTACCTACCCATACATGAATACATGATACATACACTGATACACATTACCTAAGTACCCAGAATCTCAGATCCCAAATCACCACCTTCAATCCTTCATCTTCAATCTCTCATCATTATCTCTCTCTCTCTCTCTCTCTCTCTCTCTAATCACCCTGAAATCAACAACTCCAACTGCAGATTGTCTCTGAAAATCCCCAAATCGCTGAAATCCCTAACTTCTTCTTCTCAATAAATCCCTAAATCAGATCATTTGAAACCCTAATCAATTCCTTTCTTCTTCGAATCACCCCCCAATTCGTCCAATCTTGGCAGCCACCAGTCCAAGACGAAGAAGAAAAGACGAAGAAGAAGAGATGAAGAAGAAGAAAAGAAGAAGAATAAGAGATCAATGAGATGAAAAAGATGAAGAAGAGATCGACGATGATCTGAAAGAGAGATCAAAGAGAGAAAGAAAGAAAGAGAAATTTGAAATTATGAAGAGAGAAAGAGAGAGAAAGAGATGTAGTCAGTGGGTGTGAGTTTCAAAAGAAAAAAAAATTTAATAATAAATGTTGGAACCGCCAGTTCCAGTCCGGTTCAAACCGGGCGGTTCATCAAAATTTGGAGCCGAAACCGGAACCGTCCAGTCACCGGTTCTCGGTTCGGTTTGCCGTTTCGAACAGAACCAGCGGCATGTCTAGCCTAGTGGAATGGGAATGGGAATGTGAATAGTAATAGGAACGGGATCATAGGAATGGAAATGAAAGTAAAACTGATTTTTTTTTTATATTTGGTTGAGACTTTAGAATTAGCGTCTATATTAGTATTATTAATTAACAACGGAATAGAATGGTATAAACTGTATTTGATATATTATAGATAACAATAATAAAGTATTAAAAATATAATATATATATATATATATATAACTCGAACCCACAACCAGGTGGTAAAAAGCCACGCTCTCTACCACTGAGCTAAGACAGCTTTGATGGTTACTGCTCTCACAAAATAATATAATTCAATTCTGTAAACCTTATAAATTAACTTTTATTATTCATAAAACTTGAAATGCAAGAATTAAACACATGAATGCAAATTTCAAGCAAGCGGAGAAGAAAATTTTTGGTGTTTTGTATGATCATTGGTTGACACCATTGCTGGGTTACAATGTTTTGCGGTGGGAGAGAACATCGGAGAAACCGAGACGAGTAGAGTTTACGTAATCTTGTGTACTATGAGCTGATATGCCAGGAACTACCAATCCAATTATCCTGAAAACTCTGAGTAACCCTCCTTCTCTATAGTCAGGTCCCTTCTTGTATGCCAAAGTGAAGCTTCTTATCAGCTCCTTCACTGAATTTATCCTCATCGGTATCGAATACAATGGTGAGAAATAGTTCTTGTTTGGTTCTTCTTTAACTACCTGCTAATTTCAAATTATAAGCACCATAAATAATAATTAAGAGTCTTGCATAAATTCAATATAGACATGGCGTTTTACTGATTGAAAATAAAAATAAAAAGGAATTAAGTTTCATGATTAGAAAGGGAATCAAGAGAGATAACTTAATTCTTGATTTGTATGTGAGGTCTACGTAACTTGATTATCAATTAGTAACACTTTAATCACAAATCAGGAATTAAGTTTTCTTTCTCTCATCAAATTCTCAAGACGGAAGAAGAGAGATATGAGAAGACACATTACCTTTCCTTGATAGAGGTTATTGAAGTAGATGCACTTGCCAAAGTGCTTGAACATGAGCTCTGAGTTATCAAAAGGCAACCTTGGCACAATGTCATTACAATAAACAAACCTAAAGTACTTCACTTCATGTTCTTTGAATTTCTTCTCCATGACCTCCACAAACTTGTCATCTCCAACCCTAGGTTGTCCAAATGTATACACACCCTCCAGTCTCTTCAACAGCCACGTCTCCTCATGCAAGGCCAGGATCGCCGGAAAAAGAATCGCCATTGCACCGCCTAAACTGTGGCCGGTCAGAATAAATTTTGCTCTCTCATTTTTGCTCAGAAGTTCTCTCAACATGTCTCTAATGGCATAGTAAGCTAAAGGCAGGGGACGGCAGTTGTGTTCTTGCTTTGTGATTTCTTTAGGCCAACCTTTGCTCTTCTGTAACCCTAGAGCCTTCATGAAACCGCCGTGAATCTTCCCCAAGCCGTCTATCTCGTACCACGAGAGATCGAAATCGGAGCACCATGCATCTGCATCAAAGGGTTCAGTGCCTCTAAACGACACAACAATGGTGTCCTGAACTTCGTTTTTATCATAACAAATAAAGGCTTGTGTTGTGGCTTTTTCTTGATAAACTGTGATCAATTCAATTGAAGGAGACAACATTAATCAATTATTCAATAGATTAGTTATTCAAGGATCGTGCATAGAAATTACTAATTAAACTTTTTATATAGGTTGTTCTTACCATTCCAGTAGTCATAAGATCCCAAGAATTCCATCTGCACAACATAATAAACATGAATGATTGATTAGAAGAAGAACATATAAATTAATAATACAATATATTAGTAATTAACTAATGTTTAATTCAAATAAAATTTGTAAATTAAATATAAGGTGCGTGGGTTATTAGGTGCTAAAATTTTGTACGTTTTTTCATACAGAAACATGATATTTTACACCAATATCAATTGAGATCATCCAACACGAAAAACTCGTAATTAGGAATCTCACACTTGATTAGCTTTATGATTATCTATACTGTACCTTCCAGTGATTGGTGACTACAGTCTCAATGAAGGCCTTGTTCTCATAGGCAACTTTGGATGCCATCATAGACACTGCCCCAAAGTACCTTTCATTATCACCAGGTTTGATGCTGCTATCCAACTTAACTCTCTTGTCAACATTCCCTATAAACGATAAAAACGATGCTGAATTTTTATCTGGCATTGTCACCTTTCCTGCAACACATTTGAGTACCCATTAATTTCTACTTCTAACAATTTTGATTCACAAAAACATAAATTTAATCCACAAAAATTCAACCCTTTTGTTTTCACAAAATTCTAGTTAAACTGTTGAAGTCCAGTATACCATCTTCATAATATTCGTGAACTACATTAGTGGTAAGGGTTCAAGTGCCATGTATGCACATTTGTATTGTGTGAGGAGATATCTTGGTCACACACGTAGTGATTGGTCAAGATTCCAGACTCATCTCTCTTCTCAATAGATTCTTGAGCGTTCTTATCTACTTTGATTTCTTTTGCTTTAACTATGATAATAATTTAAGTGGAAAATTAGTAGTCGATATTTTTTTTTCCTCTTATCTTCTTTTCATTTCTTATCAATATGTGCTCTTGATCATCTAGAATGTTTTGAGTAATGGGACCAGGAAACCCTGAGTGTGCAACACGTTGGGACAATGTGAAAAACAGAGTATAACTTGATTAAAGTTCTAAAAGAAAAGAAAAGAAAGCTGAGCTTGAAGAAGCTCCATTAATGGATGAAGCTCCACTAACTATTCTAATTGGCTGACTAGTCTTGACTAATCATATTAACTAGCATTGTTGACCATAATCATGATCAATGGTTGACCATAACATGATCAATGGTTGACCATAACATGATCATCAGAGGGAAATCTGTAATGCTCTGTTTTTACACTGAGTATACTTATTGGAGACTTAGAGACATTTGTATTCTCTACCCAATGCTCATGAAGCGTCGGGACGGTGGACCCAATAGAAATATAATGGGTATTACCTAGCTTATAATTATAATTTTTGATTAGTTGAAAAGACTTTGATTTAGACGTTAAATAGTAAAATATATTGAATGTCTAATCTAACCTAATACGATTACCTACTACAATTTATTTATATAATTATATTTAATCCCTCTTTGAGATTGGTCAAAAACTCAAAATAAATATAGACAGAGCAGTTTTAGAAAAAATCAAAAGTTGAATATGGAAACCAAATCCACCCATCTTTATATATATATATAACAAGTACTTTCTTTAGACAAGTGTATCAGGTTAGATTAGAATTAATCAATAGATGCCAGAGATCGGAGGAAGGAGGGAGGTTGGGCCCTCACTAAACAATACTTTAAAATCTTTTTTTAAATATTAATGTTAGATCGTTTTAAAAAATATATATTAATGTTAGATAACCTAAAAATCGACATAAATGATATGATATATGATTTGTTCATTGACCATATAATCACATGATTTGTATGGATAATGACAATTCACTTATCATATCATTTCGGTTAATTATTTAGGTTGTATAATACAGTACTACTCTTTTCTAAAATTTATTAACTCTTTCATTTGGGTCCTTGTAAAAACTTTTGTTTTTGTATAATAACCCTGAAACTTCAATTTTTGACTCCGTTGCTGTCCGCAACATGGATATATATGATCTGTAGCTCCCTCTTAATTATCTCAGGCAAACACACAAATAAACACTGAATCGTCACTCGCAGATATCAGTTTTAATATTGCAGGACTAATATTCTTGGTGCAAGTTACCATATGATCATATATCAAAAAAAAGAACCGTAAGTACAAAATTAATGCTTAAAAAAACTAACCTTGTACGAGATTAAGCAAGAGCGAAGCAAGGTTGTTATTAATGGAGAGAAGGTTGAGAAAGAATTCAATGGCTGAGCCAAAAATGGACATCGGCTTTGCGAAAAACAGCAAAAGTTTCTGCACAACGATGGAGATGAACATGATCCACCTCCTCCAAAAATCTTGCTCCTCCAATTCTGAGCTATCCACAAATTTCCTCTTCTCTATGTTACTTGAAAACAACATGTTAATGAGATCAAACAAGCCCACTTCGTCAGGATTCAACACCATGTAGTTGCTAGAGAAACTTTTGTCACAATCGCAACCCATGGCTCTAATATCAGTGATCAACTTGCTTGAATATTGCAAATTAGAAAGAAAAAAAATGATCAGTGACTCTTTGTTGTGTTGTATTTGATCAACTGATCCAACAAAGAGTAATATTTATAGGAAAACAAAGGTGCCAATTCAGCTCTGGTGGCTTGATCAAATTATGGTCAATGGACAGTCATGAATCATGATTTGTAGACACCAATTAAGAAAATAAATAAATAAATGTAAAGTTGAAGTAAATTTTCACGTTTTTTTTCAACTTGTTAAAAAATGGATATATAAATATTCTGTTGCACCGGTGCACCACCGTTGACTCAATTTGTTTTCCTCCAAAATAATGTCAGCAACTTGCGTTTAGTACTCACTCGGAAATTGCCTATACATTCAAAAGAGAAACGCTTTTCAGCTAAATAGAATTTCTCTTTGTACTTTAATGATATGGATTATGGAAGTCTCTCTCTCTCGCACACGTTTATGTCATTATCAAAATCTTAATTAACTAGCTATATATATTAATTAATCATTTTAATCAACTGATATAAGTTTAAAATCAATATCAACATCAACATTGACATATGGTCTAACTAATTGGATGTTGTATATGAGTTTTTAAATTCTCTAATTCATATTTCATTGATGGGGGTTAATATTGTATATATATTTCTACGTGAACTTTGCGTTGTATTTATATCCTACCTATTATAGAGTAGCCTATGGGCAGAGACATAGGTAAACCAGGTTAGGCTATCCTAATTTTTTTTTAACAAAACAATATATCATTATTTATTTTTATTTTTTAAAAGTATTAAAAAAATCTATTACAATAGAACTACCGAGATCAGCAGAGATTAAACAATACATGTATGATTCGGATAACTACTCTCATAACGAGAGATAACTACTTCCACAATCCGGGAAAAAAACTCTTCACAGCATACTTGTAAAATACGTAAAGTGAGATTTGAATCTCTCACCACTTATGTGGAAGGGAGATGCACTGACAACTTAAAATAAATGTTTTGTGATAAAAAATTGTGGCAGCATTTTTATCCATTAATTTAAATCATACAAATATAATAATTTAAATAAATAGATTAGAACGATGCCACATCATTTAAGCGTCTGATTTGGACATCAAATTAGATAAAGTAACATTACTCTTATTTTATTACAAAATATTCACATAGACTTTTATTGATTTCATAACAGATTGTATCTCTCCCTATTCAAATTTTGTTTTATTTTTTCTTTTCCGAAGAAAAAAATTCCTTTAAACTGCTACTGAATCCTTTGAATTACTTAAAGAAATTTAATCATCTTAATATAATTAATAGTTTTCTAAGAAATATTAATTTATATACGTGGCAGATTTTTACACAATACACATTATTCTAGCCATACGTACAATGATGTGAAATGCCATCCTACTAAAGTCTTTATAATTATTTATCTCCAAACATTTACCAAATGAACCATATGAAATATAATATACTTATTTGATATAGCACGCCACCGACAAAAAATAAAAAATAAATTAAACAAAAGAAAGAATGATTGTACAAGCAATTCGAGAAACATTATCAATTGAGTTTTATTGTTTTTTATTATTATTTTCAGGTACATGAGAATAAGAGATGGTGATAGTTTCTTAGACCATCTTCAATCCGAATAGTGGTTTGGGTGCAACTTTTACAGTAAAATAGTGCAACTGTCACACTATTTCACTATTCAATCTCCAACCCACTGCACCAAATTTTACACTAAAAAAGAATATTCTTTTGAATATTCTCTTTTTTTCCCTTTTTTTAATATTTCTCCCCAATTAACATTTCACCCCATAATTAACATAATATTGCAATACGATAAGAAATTATAAAATTAATACATTAAAAAAAATTAAATTTAATTATGTAAAATATTGCATTTATTATTAAAATAACTTAAACATTATATTTCAGCAAATAAAAAAGAAAAAAAAATAAAAATAAAAGTACATATTGATCATCATCTAATTATCTGAATTAGTATATTCATCTCACAAATGATCTACTAAGGCATTTTGAAGTGCAATGTGAGCCTCTTTATCCCTAATTTGTCTATGTCTAGCAAGGAATTCTTGAAATCGGGTATTTTCATCTAACATCATCTCAACTTCTAGAGTTGGTGCTTCCATATGATCCTCAATTGATTCATCAACATCACCCGCATCCTCGATTATCATGTTATGCATAGTAATGCATGTAGTCATTATATCATGTAAAACATGTTTATGCCAAAAATGCGTTGATCCTGCCACAATTGCAAACCGTGATTGGAGAAGTCAAAATGCACGTTCTACGTCTTTTCTACATCCTTCTTGTTTCATTGCAAATAATTGTTTTTCCAACCACGTCGATCGTGAATAGTTTGTACAAACGTAGACCATTTTAGGTATATATCATCAGCTAAATAATAACCCATATTATTTTTTTTTTTCCTTGAATGACATAATGAGCTGGAGGAGCAATACCTTGAGTAAGGTTGGCAAAAAGATGGGATGCCTCCAACACATTAATATCATTATTCCTACCTGGCAAACCAAAATATGCATGTCATATCCACATATCATAATCAACTACAGCCTCTAGAATAATAGTTAGGGATCCACTACGACCTGTATATTGTCCTGCCCAAGCCGTTGGACAATTTTTTCACTTCCGGTGCATACAATCTAGACTACCCAGCATTCCTGGAAAACCACGATCTTTACCAATACGGAGTAGTCTTGCAAGGTCAGTAGCGTTAGGTGATCTTAGATACTCACCTGCAAATTCCTCCACAATAGCATGACAAAATTTCTTCAAACTTTCAATTGTTGTAGACTCTCCTATTTTAATATACTCATCAGTAGCATCCGCTGGCCAACCATATGCCAACATCTGTAATACTGCTGTTATTTTTTGAAGAGCGGACAAACCTAGTATACCCACACTATCCCTTCGTTGCACAAAGTAGTCGTCACAAGCTTCCACTTTTTCAACAATACGAAGGAATAAACTTCTACCCATTCGAAAGCTTCGACAGAACATTTGATCGTTATATTGTGGGTTCTCGGTAAAATAGTCGTAGAACAAACAACGATCACCACTTTCCCGGTCTCGATTGATCACTATATGACTAGGAATTGAGCCTCCACGGGTCACTGGGTTGTTTTGTTGATTGAGATACTGAGTGATGGCCCATTGGAAGATGAAGATGAGAAATTAGATAGACCTCCAATATTGAAATTCATTTTTGCTTGGAGTTGAATTGAATGAATTCTAGCAGACTTTGGTGTATGCTTTTTATAACCCTGAAATATACTATTCTAGATAAGAAATATGAGCTTGGCTAATTGTCAACCATTGGTTGGATTGCATCACCATGTGAACTGTATGATTAAATCCCGAAAATAATATCTTATCTTTGTCCATGTGGCCGGCAATAACTGCAAGCCCGCGTGGAAAAGGTAGATACGGACAAAAATAATATCTAGACTTCAAAAAATGTTTTCAGAGCACCTCTCTGCAATAATATCTCAATTTTTCCAGAAATATGATCTTCACTTTTCTCAAAATATGAAGATAAGAAATCTGAGCTATTAAATGTCAATCACTGGATGGATTGCATCACCATCTGAACCGTAGGATTAAATCTCGAAAATAAAATCTTATCTTTGTCCATGTGGCCGACAATAATTGAAGCAGAACGAAAGTATAAGGGTTTACCAACGTAAGCCCTAAGAACTCACAAACTGGAATCCATCAGAAAAATAATTCATTTTTTATTAAAACTTCGATAATAATCCCTAAAACAAATATCCAAGAGCATAAATAATCTCTAGAAACCCTAACTTAAGTAAAAAGACCAAATTAGACATTTACTAAACAAATAATAACTAAAAACGAAAAACCAATAAAACAATAAAACTTCAAACACCCAATAACCTTCCTAAAATAGCGAATTTGAGGATGAAAACGGCCTCAACCAGGGATCCCCGATTGGGATGGTATGGAGCACGAAAAACATTCTCTGAAAACATATTATAATAGGCAATAGTACAACCGAGCAAAAAGTTATGCATGTTTCTTTGGACCAGCTCTTTTACCCAATTTTCTATCTAACTCTTCTTCAAACTCCAAAGCCAATTGTCCTACATCAATAACTACAAGCCCACATGGAAAAAATAGATATGGACAAAAACACTTTAATTCAAAAAATGTTTTCAGAACATCTCTCTACAATAATATCTCAATTTTTCCAGAAATCTGATCTTCATTTTTCCCAAAATATAAAGATAAGATATATTAGCTATTAAATACCAACGATTGGATGGATTGCATCACCATTTGAACTGTAGGATTAAATCTCGAAATAATATCTTATCTTCTCCAGAATTCTTATCTTCAGCTTTTCCTAAAATCTAAGGATAAGAAATCTGATTTCAAATGCCAACCATTAGATGGATTTTCTCACCATCTGAACCGTAGGATGAAATCTGAATAGAGTACCTCCTAGTTTCTATGAATATCAACCCACACTAAATTAAACATATCCCTTCAAATCTCTTATACCTTCGAATCTCTTATCTCTTCAAGTCACTTTACCCTTCAAATCACGTTTTCCATAAAATGTCTACAAAAAGAACTTATTCATAAACACATGCAAAAGACACACATTTTCGTCACATATATCTTGATGTTTCACAAAACCCGATCATAGGTATTTACCAATCGAAGGATATGTTTTGAGCTCGAGTTGAGAGTGATTACAACAACAAACTAGATTTTATCACTGAACTTCGTAACGATATTTTGAGTATTTGTTAATATTAAAATTAGAGAAAAATTATAAATAATATTTAATTCTAACAATACATTTGTATAATTTTGCAGATGAAATAGGCAAAAATCTTATTAGCCCAAGATAACAAATATAAACATGGATTCAAGTTTGACCATGTGTGGCCCGTCCTAAAAGATATGCAAAAATTTATAGATAATGATACTGCAACATCAGCATTTCAAAGAGAAAGTGGTCATTTTGTGTCATCACAAGAAGACTCTCCAACTTCAGAGTCTCCCACGATGGCATCTCCTTGACTATCTTCATTTTCTCTGAATATAACTAGTGATGACGGTGGGGGTAGTTCATCTCAACGGCCCATTGGGGTGAAGAAAGCAAAGTTTAAAAGGAGGGCTGAGGAACAAAATTAACCATTTTGTGACACTTTGAAAGAAGGACAACAACAAATCATGGAAGTTTATAGGCATAACGCTAGGGAGAGGCAAAGAACTAACGATATTTTGGAGAGAAAATTGGAGTGTCAGGAAACCAAAATGTGATGATGGATTTGAATACCCTAACCGATCCAATGAAACGTGAGTTTGTGAAGCAACAACAATCAAAATTTATGGCCAAACAAGCTCGGCAACAAGACCAGGGATCCCAAAATACATCTAGGTCTTTTGGTGATTTGTTTAATAATATCGTATGACCTGGAAATGGTCTTCCAGACTACTAAATCGTTGTTATAATTTATGTTGTATTTTTCTTTCATTTTAGTGTATTCCAATTAGTGGTAATTTATTTTATCACAATGAACTTTGTATTTTGTTTTTAATATATTTATTAATTAATGTATTTTATTTTAATTTCTGTTGTTTTGAATGAAGTGATTTATTTAAAAAAATTGCATTTAAATTTTTTTAATTATACACTTCATTTTAGTTTATTATAAATGTTAATAACTAATAATTAAATCACATCAAAATCATTAAATAATAAAAAGGACCAAATTTGAGTAAATTTAATTGATTATGGTAAAATTGTGATTAAACAAAATCTTTAAATAAAGGATATAATCAAAATAGATTTTAATAAATAGGGTTAAACTGTGATTATATAAAAGTTAAGGGTTGAAAAAAAAGGTAATTTGTTTTGTGCCAACGAACAATGTCGCGCAATATCTGCGTGACATTGTTCATCAACAAACAGAAGGCGTGGAGAATGGCGCTGCGTTGGAGGCGATTTCTTCAGCAAATTGGAGATGGCATGGAGATTGGAGCAGGGTTGGAGTTGGTCTTATACAATTTAGACCACACGGATAAAGTCCTCTATTTTTTAAAAAATAAAAAATAAAAAATTGACACTATTAAATGTTAAAAGCTGATAAAATCAACTGTTATGGACATAATTTAGATAAAGTCCTTCTATCTTAATTATAATAAAAATAAGTTTAAAAATAGAAAATATATCACTGTGTATATCATCATTCCATAGAATATGACAAAAACTTTAGTTGAATGGACGCGTGGTAACGTCACACGTGATTCATGTTCGTGAATAAGGTAGCAAATAAGGTCCCGTCCTGCAGCTGTTTTTCAGCCCGTTTTTTTTTTCTAAAAATGATTTCTAATTTGCATTCCTTAACCGTTTTTCATTTTATTTTCAAAAAACAAAAAACAAAATAAAAAACAAAACCAGTGTTAACTGTGAAATATTTAAAAAACACAAAATACATGTTTTTATTTTTGTTTTCATTTTTAAAAAAAAATTAACAATAAAATTTTCTTTTTCTTTTTTTCTCTTCACCATGCATCTATTTTCTCTCTTCCCATCTTCATCTTCTTTCTTCCTCATCTTCTCTCTGCCCGATCTGGTCTTCTTCTTCAGCTCGCCCTCACCATTGATCAGCTCTAGCTCTCCGCCGCCGATCTGGTCTTTTTCTTCCTCATCAGCCGATCTGGCTATCTTTGTCTTTTCCTCTTCCATCATTGGTTGTCTTCCTCATCAAAGAAATAGCTTTGGCTTATCCACTGCACCAAAAATGAAAACACAATCAAAGATAAGAACACAAAAGGTAGAGTAGATGAAACACGTCATTCACAACTACACAACAAACTCATAGTTTCCATAAATTTTCAACTGAATCCACATCCACCATTTTCAACGATAATGTGTTCTATTTGTTTAGGTGGAAAATTATTCCTTCATGTTTGATTTTCTTTTCATAAACCTCTCTAATTCTGCATTGTAAATTTTTTTTTTCTTTGATTTGGTAGTAAAGTGTTTGGATCTCAAGAAAACAGTGGGAATGTATTGAAAGTAAAGAAATTTGGATGTTTTACACGATTTTATTTATGGGTTTTAAAGAAATCTAACTTTTATAATTGATAGATTAGGGATTTAGGTGTATATGTTCTGTTTGTTTAGGTGGAAAATTGTTTATGGGAAAATTTTCTAGGATGAATGTGAAATATTTCCATATAAATCACTAGTTCTAGTTTCTTGTTTGTTTTTATGAGAATTGTGTGTTTGGATGCCGAGAAAATGGGGTGAAATAGAATTGATGAAAATAAATTTGTTAGCTTTAAGCTTTTTTGTTCCTGGGTTTCTAAAGAAATCAACTTTTACAATTGATAGAACTGGATTTTGGGTAATCATGTTCTGTTTGTTTAGGTGGGAAATTGGTTTCTAGGAAAACTTAGTAGGATACACCGTATGGATATTGTAGAAATTGATTAGGTATCTAATAACCAAAAAGAGAAAAAATTTCTAGACACTTGAAATTCTTTTTGTTACAACATAAATTAAAATGAAAAAAAAATTATATTTCAATTTTTGATATTTTCGGTTAACGTACCAGAGGCGTTTTTTCCATTTTTATTTTTAGAATACAGATTCTGGTATATGCTACAAAACGCGTTTTTGGATTTCTAAACTGAAACTAAAAACACTGTTTTCATTTTCATTTTTATTTTCGAAAAACAGTCAACGAAAAACGCTTACAGGACGGACCCTGGGGTTCTAGAAATTTATACCACTCTGAACTCCTCTGTTTTTAGAACTAAAAGCATCTCCAATGGTATAAGTAAATTTGGATCATCAAAAGTTGTCACATCAACCTTTGATGATTGTTTTCAATGATTGCTAAATTACGTCACATGTGATTCATGTTCATGAATAAGGTAGCAAATAGGGTTCTAGAAATTTATACTACTCTTTACCCCTCTGCTTTTAGAACTAAAAGCATCTCCAATGGTATAAGTAAATTTGGATCATCAAAAGTTGTCATCTCAGCCTTTGATGATTGTTTTCAAGGATTGCTATATTTGATGATAGTGCAGTCCACAATTGTACATTTTATCTAAATCAAAAATCTAATCCTGCTACATTTTTCACTGTTCCTACTCATATTTATTTCAAGAGTAAAAAAAATAAAAAATAAAAATAAAAAAACTATAAAAGACAAGAGAATGTAAATGATATGGGTATTGATCCATTCGTAATGAAGAGACTAATTTTACCCGATTGAAATTTTTAGGATCGAAACAATGATGAGATACATAGGTGATCAAAGAAAAAAAAATTCAGATAAAAGAGAAAGGATAAAATTACAAGAGCATTTATTTTGGGTTAAGTTTGTATTTGATGATTGAAAATCAATCTTCAAATTTAATTATTGGAGAGGCAATTTGATTATTGATAACTGCTATTGCTAAATTTTGATAACTCTGTTGGACAATGTTTTTCTGGATAAATAATCTAATTTGGATTACTCTCCTACTTTTGAGAATACCATTGGAGATGTTTTAACACCTATTTAATAATTTGAGATTTAATATCACCTAAAATATATTTATGATAAAAATACTTTTAACACACAATCAAAAAATAAGTTTTGTTTATCCGAGATTTATTTTGAATGTAAAAAATAAAGTAAAATAAACCAAAAAAATTTGGGCAATAAGCCTTGGGATTTTTATATATTTTTTTGTTTATCTTCTCCATCGACCTCCAATGGAGTTCGTTGTTGGAAAATTAAACTTCATTTGATCCAAAAATTATTGGGCTTAAAATAAATGTCCAATTAATTAAGCCCAATAGGCCTAGTTTCTAGAAGTTTGTTCTAGATTATTATTTGGGAAAAATCTAGATAATTGTAAGAATATTCTAGAGTGTAAGAATATTCTAGAATCATATATATTTTAGAAGAAAATTCTAGACACTTAATTGTAACCACTAGTTTAAATGTGTGGTGGCATAATCCTAGCCATTGGTTAATGACTTAATGAGGTGCTACTAGTATAAATAGAGGTAAGGTTCCTCATTTTGTATCAAGCCAAAAAATTTTGAGAAATAATAACAAAGAGTTCTCTATCACTAAAATTCTCCTTGTTTTATCTCCTCCTCCTAAAAGTTCTTAAATCTTAAAACTCTTCGCTTCCAACAAAGTGGTATCAGAGCTACAAGATCCTTCATAGCTTTTAAGAGATATGTCTAGCAACGGCATGGCTTCCTTCCAAGTTCTTATGCTCAACAAGAGCAACTTCGATAATTGGAGTATTAAGATGAAGGCCCTTTTAGGTGCACATGATGTTTGGGAAATTGTAGAGAAAGGCTACCATGAGCCAAAAGATGAGGCTACTCTTTCCCAAACTGAAAAAGACGGTTTAAAAGATTCAAGAAAGAGAGACAAGAAAGCTCTCTTCCTCATCTATCAAGCCTTGGATGATGATGGCTTCGAGAAGATTTCAAGTGCAACGTCCACAAAGGAAGCATGGGGAAAGCTTCAAACCTCTTGCAAGGGATCAGAGCAAGTCAAAAAGGTACGTCTCCAAACATTAAGAGGTGAGTTTGAAGCTTTACATATGAAAGAGTCCGAGTTTATCTCCGATTATTTCTCAAGAGTCTTAGCCGTTTCTAATCAAATGAAAAAAAATGGTGAAAAGTTAGAAGATGTGAGGATAATGGAAAAGATACTACGCTCGTTGGATCCTAAATTCGAGCACATCGTTGTAACGATTGAAGAAACGAAAGACTTGGAGGAGATGACTATTGACCAACTATTGGGGTCATTGCAAGCATATGAAGAAAAGCATAAGAAGAAACACGATATTGTGGAGCAACTCCTCAAGATGAAAATCCATTTGAAGGAGAAGGAAGAAAACTTTGGCAATGAGCGAGGTCAACGTGGAAGAGCTCGTGGCCAAGGAAGAAGTCGAGGTAGTGGACGTAGATGAGGAGGTTGCAACAATAATGAAGATAAAAAAGAATACTCAGCATATGGTCGTGGGAATAGCAACTCAAGGTCAAGGTATGACAAGTCACAAATCAAGTGTTATAATTGTCAAAAATTTGGTCACTATACTTCAGAATGTAGAGCTCCCAAAACCAAAATTGAAGAGAATGCTAATTATATAGAAGACAAGAGCCAAGAAGAAGGTACTCTATTATTAGCATGCAACGGTAATGATGGAAGGCATGATAACACTTGGTACCTTGACACCAGAGCAAGCAACCATATGTGTGGAGGAAGAAGCATGTTCGTAGAGCTCGATGAATCGGTGAGCGGTAATGTTTTCTTTGGTGATAAGTCCAAGATTCCGGTGAAAGGCAAAGGTAAGATCCTAATCCGCTTAAAGAATGGAAGACATCAATTTATATCAAATGTTTACTACGTACCCAATATGGAAAATAATATCTTAAGTTTGGGACAACTCTTAGAAAAAGGCTATGATATTCACATGAAAGATCATAGTCTTTCTATTAGAGATAATAGAAGTAATTTGATCACCAAGGTGCCAATGTCAAGGAATAGAATGTTCTTGTTGAATATTCAAAGCGATGTAGCAATGTGTCTCAATGCTTGCTCCAAAGAAAAATCTTGGCTATGGCATCTTCGGTTTGGGCACTTAAATTTTGGCAAATTAGACATGTTATCCAAGAAAGAGATGGCGAGAGGACTGCCTCCTATCAATCACCCTGATCAACTTTGCAAGGGATTTGTACTTGGAAAACAATTCTGAAAGAGTTTTCCAAAAGAGTCAAACTCAAGAGCCCAAAAGCCGCTCGAGCTCATACATACCGATGTATATGGACCAATCAAGCCAAGTTCCCTCGGTAAAAGTAACTATTTTCTTCTATTCATTGATGATTTTTCAAGAAAAACTTGGATATATTTCTTGAAGAAAAAATCAGAAGTCTTTAGAGCATTCAAGAAGTTCAAAGCAATTGTGGAGAAAGAAAGTGGACGCGAGATCAAGTCCATGAGATCCGATCAAGGAGGTGAATTTACTTCCCATGAATTTCAAGAATTATGTGAAGCTCATGGCATTCGATGACCATTGACAGTTCCTAGATCCCCCCAACAAAACGGTGTGGCCGAAAGGAAGAACATAACTATTCTTGACATTGCATGAAGCATGCTCAAAAGCAAAGGAATGCCA
The DNA here is from genome assembly GCA_033220585.1 of Dipteronia sinensis. Taxonomy (NCBI): domain Eukaryota; kingdom Viridiplantae; phylum Streptophyta; class Magnoliopsida; order Sapindales; family Sapindaceae; genus Dipteronia; species Dipteronia sinensis. Next base: position 2,616,726 of record CM065638.1, on the reverse strand, counting down.
AAGGAGTTTTGGGCAGAAGCCGTGGCGTGTGCGGTCTACTTGTCCAATCGCTCACCAACAAGAAGTATGTGGGGAAAAATGCCACAATAGGCATGGAGTTGAAGAAAACCTGGGTTTCTCATTTAAAAGTATTTGGGAGTATAGCTTATGTGCATGTGCCTGGCGAGACAAGAACTAAGCTCGATGACAAAAGTGAGAAGTTCATTTTCATCGGGTATGACTCAAGCTCTAAAGGCTATAAGCTATACAACCCCAATACTAAGAAAATTGTAATAAGTCGAGACGTGGAGTTCGATGAAGAAGGCTATTGGGATTTTGGGAAACCTGATGAAACTTATATCTTCAATCCATATATTGCAGAAGACATGCAACAAAGCTTGGAGCAAGCAAGTGAAGATCAACCAGAATCCGCAACTCCACATACTTCACAAATAACAGTTGTTGGTGATTCGCCACCATATATGAATGAAATGAGCAAGCCGCGTGCAAGGAACCTACAAGAAATTTATGAGAACACCGAGAGGATAGAAGATCTCACACTCTTCTGTCTTTTTACCGATTGCGAACCAGTAAATTTTCAAGAAGCTGTGTTAAATGAGAAATGGAGAGAAGCAATGGATGAGGAGATCAAAGCAATTATGAAGAATAATACTTGGAAGCTTGCAGCACTTCCAAAAGGACAGAAGGCAATTGGCGTAAAATGGGTGTACAAGGCAAAGAAAAATGCTAATGGAGAGATTGAACGATACAAAGCAAGACTCGTGGCAAAGGGCTATAGTCAAAGGGCTGGAATCGATTACGATGAGGAATTTGCTCATGTTGCCCACTTGGAAACCATAAGATTAATTATTTCTCTAACCGCTCAAAACAAGTGGAAAATCTACCAAATGGATGTCAAGTCTTCTTTCTTGAATGGAGTCCTTGAAGAACAGGTCTACATTGAGCAACCATTGGGCTACAAGGTGAAAGGTCAAGAAGATAAAGTTCTTAAGTTGAAAAATGCACTTTATGGATTAAAGCAAGCACCAAAAGCAGGGAATAGCCGGATTGATAAATACTTCCAAGAACACAACTTCACAAAATGCCCACATAAGCATGCACTTTATGTGAAGATTAAAGATGGAGACGTCTTGATAACGTGCTTAATCTTCATAGGAAATAATCCAAGCATGTTCGAAGAGTTCAAGAAAGCAATGACTAGAGAGTTCGAGATGACAGATATTGGGCTAATGTTATACTATATTGGCATAGAAGTAAAGCAAAAGGAAGATGGTGTGTTCATTTCCTAAGAAGGCTATGTAAGGGAGTTGCTCAGTAAGTTTAAGATGAATGATTGCAAGCCTGTAAGCACACTGATAGAATGTGGAGTTAAGTTATCCAAGTATGATGAAAGAGAACTTGTTGATGCAACAAGCTTCAAGAGCTTGGTTGGAAGTTTACGCTACTTGACTTGTACGAGACCTGATATTCTCTATGCCGTTGGACTAGTTAGTCGTTACATGGAGGCTCCAACAACCACTCATCTAAAGACGGCTAAGAGAATACTTCGCTACATCAAAGGTACGATAAACTTTGGGATGTTTTACTATCAATCTAATGATTATAGACTTCTTGGATATAGTGATAGTGATTGGGCTGAAGACTTGGATGATCGAAAAAGCACTAGTGGATTTGTGTTCTTCTTGGGAGACACTGCATTTACTTGGATGTCAAAGAAGCAGCCAATAGTCACACTATCTACTTGTGAAGCAGAGTATGTGGCTGCCACGTCATGTGTGTGTCATGCGATTTGGTTGAGAAGCCTCTTACAGGAGTTGGACATGACACAAAAGGAGCCAACTGAAGTAATGGTTGACAATAAATCAGCGATGGCCCTAGCAAAAAACCCAGTCTTCCATGATCGAAGTAAACACATTGATACACGCTATCACTACATAAGAAAGTGCATCACAAGAAAGGATGTACAATTGGAGTACGTAAAATCTCAAGATCAAGTAGTTGATATCTTCACCAAGCCACTCAAGCATGAAGACTTTGTCAAGTTGAGAAGCTAAGCTTACTTGGAATAACAAATCAAGTTTAAAGGGGGGGTGTTGGATAATTAAACTTGATTTGATCCAAAAATTATTGGGCTTAACCATTTAAAATGATTTCGAATTTGCATTCGTTAACCGTTTTTCATTTTATTTTTAAGAAACAAAAAACAAAATGAAAAACAAAACCAGTGTTAACTGTGAAATATTTAAAAAACACAAAATACTTGTTTTTGTTTTTGTTTTCATTTTTAAAAAAAATATTAACAATAAAAAAAAAATTTTCTTTTTCTTTTTTTCTCTTCACCATGCATCTATTTTCTCTCTTCCCATCTTCATCTTCTTTCTTCCTCATCTTCTCTCTGCCCGATCTGGTCTTCTTCTTCAGCTCGCCCTCGCCGTTGATCAGCTCCCGCTCTCCGCCGCCGATCTGGTCTTCTTCTTCCTCATCAGCCGATCTGGCTATCTTTGTCTTTTCCTCCTCCATCATTGGTTGTCTTCCTCATCAAAGAAATAGCTTTGGCTTATCCACTGCACCAAAAATGAAAACACAATCAAAGATAAGAACACAAAATGTAGAGTAGAAGAAACACGTCATTCACAACTACACAACAAACTCAAAGTTTCCATAAATTTTCAACCGAATCCACATCCACCATTTTCAACGATAATGTGTTCTATTTGTTTAGGTGGAAAATTATTCCTTCATGTTTGATTTTCTTTTCATATACCTCTCTAATTCTGCATTGTAAATTTTTTTTTTCTTTGATTTGGTAGTAAAGTGTTTGGATCTCAAGAAAACAGTGGGAATATACTGAAAGTAAAGAAATTTGGATGTTTTGCATGATTTTATTTATGGGTTTTAAAGAAATCTAACTTTTATAATTGATAGATTAGGGATTTAGGTGTATATGTTCTGTTTGTTTAGGTGGAAAATTGTTTATGGGAAAATTTTCTAGGATGAATGTGAAATCTTTCCATATAACTCACTAGTTCTAGTTTCTTGTTTGTTTTTATGAGAATTGTGTGTTTGGATGCCTAGAAAATGGGGTGAAATAGAATTGATGAAAAGAAATTTGTTAGCTTTAAGCTTTTTTGTTCCTGGGTTTCTAAAGAAATCAACTTTTACAATTGATAGAACTGGATTTTGGGTAATCATGTTCTGTTTGTTTAGGTGGGAAATTGGTTTCTAGGAAAACTTAGTAGGATACACCGTATGGATATTGTAGAAATTGATTAGGTAACAACCAGAAAGAGAAAAATTTCTAGACACTTGAAATTCTTTTTGTTACAGAGCATAAATTGAAATGAAAAAAAAAATTATATTTCAATTTTTGATATTTTCGGTTAACGTACCAGACGCGTTTTTTCCGTTTTTATTTTTAGAATATAGATTCCGGTATATGCTACAAAACTCGTTTTTGGATTTCGAAACTAAAACCAAAAACAATGTTTTCATTTTCATTTTTCTTTTCGAAAAACGCTTACAGGACAGACCCTAGGATTCTAGAAATTTATACCACTCTGAACTCCTCTGTTTTTAGAACTAAAAGCATCTCCAATGGTATAAGTAAATTTGGATCATCAAAAGTTGCCACATCAGCCTTTGATGATTGTTTTCAATGATTGCTAAATTACGTCACATGTGATTCATGTTCATGAATAAGGTAGCAAATAGGGTTCTAGAAATTTATACTACTCTTTACTCCTCTGCTTTTAGAACTAAAAGCATCTCCAATGGTATAAGTAAATTTGGATCATCAAAAGTTGTCATCTCAGCCTTTGATGATTATTTTCAAGGATTGCTATATTTGATGATAGTGTAGTCCACAATTGTACATTTTATCAAAATCAAAAATCTACTTTATCTAAATCAAAAATCTAATCCTGCCACATTTTTCACTGTTCCTGCTCATATTTATTTCAAGAGTAAAAAAAATAAAAAATAAAAATAAAAAAAACTATAAAAGACAAGAGAATGTATATGATATGGGTATTGATCCATTCGTTATGAAGAGACTAATTTTACCCGATTGAAATTTTTAAGATCGAAACAATGATGAGATACATAGGTGATCAAAGAAAAAAAAATTCAGATAAAAGAGAAAGGATAAAATTACAAGAGCATTTATTTTGGGTTAAGTTTGTATTTGATGATTGAAAATCAATCTTCAAATTTAATTATTGGAGAGGCAATTTGATTATTGATAACTGCTATTGCTAAATTTTGATGACTCTGTTGGACAATGTTTTTCTGGATAAATAATCTAATTTTGATTACTCTCCTATTTTTAAGGATATCATTGGAGATGTTTTAACACCTATTTAATAATTTGAGATTTAATATCACCTAAAATATATTTATGATAAAAATACTTTTAACACACAATCAAAAAATAAGTTTTGTACTTTTTTTATCCGAGATTTATTTTGAATGTAAAAAATAAAATAAAATAAACCAAAAAAATTTGGGCAATAAGCCTTGGGATTTATATATATATATTTTTTTGTTTATCTTCTCCGTTGACCTCCAATGGAGTTCGTTGTTGGATAATTAAACTTGATTTGATCCAAAAATTAATGGGCTTAAAATAAATGTCCAATTAATTAAGCCCAATAGGCCTAGTTTCTAGAAGTTTGTTCTAGATTATTATTTGAGAAAAATCTAGATAATTGTAAGAATATTCTAGAGTGTAAGAATATTCTAGAATCATATATATTTTAGAAGAATATTCTAGACACTTAATTGTAACCACTAGTTTAAATGTATGGTGGCATAATCCTAGCCATTGGTTAATGACTTAATGAGGTGCTACTAGTATAAATAGAGGTGAAGTTCCTCATTTTATATAAAGCCAAAAAATTTTGAGAAATAATAAAAAGGAGTTCTCTATCATTAAAATTCTCCTTTTTTTATCTCTCCTCTTAAAAGTTCCACAATCTTAAAACTCTTCGCTTCCGATTCGATTCGACTTCTATCAATTGAGATTTTTGAAAAAAAAAAAAATAGAAGTGAAGAGTGGGGATATTTTTATCACTATACTTTAATGTCATTTAAACTCAAATTATTAATTTGGTGACAATCACAAAAATAGAGAAATAAAGAGTATTATTTACATCTATTCTCACATTACAAATATTCAGTCAATCATATTTATTTTATATACGTATACCATACGATATTACATGACATTTAACGTTAACTGGCAGAGGTCATTGACACTGCGACCGTTCCATCTCCGGGAGGTAGAAATACATCGGAGGATCCAAGACGAGTAGCGTTCACATAATCTTGGGTAGAGTGTGCCGAAACGCCTGGATTTACAAGTCCAATAACTCTAAACACCTTGAGAAACCAGCCTTCTCTGTAGTCAGGTCCCTTAGTGTAGAAAATAGTGAAGCTTCTTATTAGCTCCAAACATGCATTCATCATCATTGGAATCGCCAGCAGTGGCGAAAAGTAGTTCTTGTTTGGCTCCTCTTCAACAACCTGCATTATATAGTAAAGCAACATAAATTTTTATGAGTTGTTTGGCTCCTATAGTCCTATTTAGTTATTTAAAGATATCCTCTTATCTTTAGAAGAGTGACAATGGTCTCACCTTGCCTATGTAATGTCGATTATAGTAGATGCAAGTCCCAAAGTGCTTGAACATAAGTGCTGTATCATCATAAGGCAACCTAGGCACCATGTCATTGCTGTACACAAACCTAAAATATCGAACACCATTATCTCTCAACTTCTTCTCCATAAAATCTCCAAATTTCCCATCACCAACTCTCGGCTGCCCAAATGTATATACTCCTTCAAGTCTCTCCAGCAACAATTTCTCTTCATGAAGTATCGCGATGGCCGGAAACAGAATCGCTAATGCCCCACCTAAGCTGTGACCAGTCAGTACATATTTTGTTCCATCGTTCTTGCTCAGTTCTTTGATTAATATTTCCTTGATTGCATAATAAGCTAAGGGTTCCGGCCGAGGCGGAGAAGGGTTATTATCGTCTTTTGGCCAGCCTGTGTTCTTTTGTAAGCCCAGAGCTTCATGAAGCCGCCGTGGATTCTTCCTACTCCTTTGATTTCGTACCAAGAGATGTCGAAGTCGGAGCACCATGCATCGGCATCGAAGGGCTCTGTGCCTCTAAAGGATACAACTATTGTGTCGTGGTCATCTTGTTTGTCGCGTAGCAGGAAGGCCTGTGTTGTGGCCTTGTCTTGATAATCTGCCATATCAAAATTAGCAGTAATAGTAACGCTAAGAAATAATTAGTCCAAAAATCAACTTAAAAAATGAGATAAGTGACTCGTTTTTCATTTTTATCATAAAATTATGGTAAGAATTTGGTGAATGACTTGACAAATACAAATCATTAACTACATCAATTGAGTGGATTATTGTACTAATATTTTTGGGTCTTAGAATATTATACTTCTTACTTCAAAAAAAAAAATAGAAAATAATACTTCTGCCAAAATTAAATGACCAAATAATTAATATCATGCATACCCTTAAATATTAAACACAAAGTCTCCAACTCTTTTTTTTTTTTGAAACAAATCTTAATTAAATTTCTATTTCGATGTTATTATATTTCAACTGTCCAGGCACCCAAAATGATTTTGATGTATAATCGGTGGCGTATCGAACCTGCATGCAATTCGAATCTGCCTGTGACATTGATTAATAAGTGTCCTTTAATGATTCTCAAACTTTTCTAGGCCATTAATCTTAGTTTGTGAATTTAAAATATAATTCTCATGTAAAGTTTTGGAGGAAATTTAGATCCATTGTTGTAAATAGACCGAAAAATCAAGTCCGATTAAAGAAAAAATAAGGTCAAAGCAATTGTTAATATCTCTTACCATTCCAATAGTCATAGAACCCCAAGTACTCCATCTGCAAAAATTATATATATACAAACTTTTTACAGGAAAAATTTTATTAAAATTAAAAAATTAACATTTGTATGACTAATAATAGGAAGGATTGAAAAAGCTTTTAATAATCGGGAAAAAACATAGCATTGTTATACGTAGTACGTACCTTCCAGTGATCTCTAACAGTAGTTTCGATGTAAGCTCTATTTTCATAGGCTGCTTTTGATGCCATCATAGATAATGTTGCAAAATACCTTTTATCCCCATGTTTAATGCTACTGTCCAGCTTCACCCTCTTGTCTAAATTTCCAATAAACGATATGAATTTTGCTGATGTTTTGTCTGGCATTATCATCCTTCCTGTTCAAATATATTTTCACACCCATGCATAACCAAATTTAAGTTAATTATAATAAGAAAAATTAAAATTAAATTGACCATTTGATTCGATGCATATATTTTTGAAGGGTCTTTCTCTAATTAGAATCGACCTCTTTTTATTCTTTTTTTAATATGAATTCACTGATTCTTATTGTTAGTGACCCTACACCAAAAACAATTAGGTCGATCGTAACCGGAGAATTATTATTCTTTTCAATTTGTCAAAGTCAATGGGGATTTTCTTGAATTAAATATGTATATAGGAGTTAGACCTCCTGTGTTTCTTGGTTTATTAGTATTATGTGTGGAAGAATTGTCTGGCTCGTGATCTCGCATTAGAAAAATGTATTATATATATTCTCTGTGGGTAAAAATATTCAGGTCGTAATTAACATGATGAAAAAAGTAGAAAAAATGTTAAAGTAAAAATTCATAAAGAGAAATGAACTGTTTGAGTTTGACTGGATAATTTTACAGGGACATCATATCGTGATTGCTTTATACATCAGTGGGTTTTGTGATGCGATGTGATGTGATGTGATGTGATGTGATGTGTCAGCAATCAATGGCAATAACGGTTAATATGAAAAATATCTACAAAGTTATAAAATTGGGTTAATTGCACAAACACTCTTGAAATTAGGTTTAATTGTATGTATAATCAATTGTTACTCAAAATTATACTAACATACCCTGCCGTCAGTTGACTGCTGTTAACACTTAACGACTGAAGGGCAAAAAAGTCTTTTTATCTTTTTATAAATCTTATAAAATAAAATCATTATTTAATTTATAAAAATCATTATTGGTTATTTATATAATAATTAATTATGTTTTTATTAAAAAAATGGATACAAAAATAATTATGAAAAACTAATTGAATTCATTTGAAGAGGAGATATTCAAACGAATCAAACCTGCTCGATCTAGATCATCACTCATCACAAACCAGATCATTAAACATGGATCCTTACCCATCACAAACCAGGATCATCAAAAAACAAACTTATACCACCCACTCCAACAGCTACTATATGCATTCAAACACAACAGAATCTCAACTTCACAAGCCCAAATCTCTTTTACTCCCAAAACACAAACCAGAATCATAAATAATACCCAAAATAGATTAAACTAATTTGAAAAAAAAAAAGGAAAGGAAGAAGAGTACGGAACATATATGTGTTCCATCTGATGGAGAACCCAAATACCTTTCTTTTGTTTACATATGCTCTTCCCATCTCTCCCTAGCAGACACACATCAAAGAAAATCAGAGAGCTTGAAGTACCAAAAATGGGGGGAGGGTGTTGGTGATAAGATAACAAAAAAGAGGAAAACAAAAAAAAATGAAAAGAAATATGCTCCAACCCCACCTCCGGTGGAATCTCCATTGGTGTGAAAATAGATCTATCCGCTTCCACGATCGTGGAGGTGCGAGAGATCTGTGCTCGTGGAGGAGCGTGCACCGCCGGTGGAGTCAATGGATCTCCTTTTTTTTTTTTCTTCTTCTTTTTTTCTGTTTGTAATTTGTAAATACAATGTCCATTAATCTAGAGATCCCATCTCCAGATCCAGTTTATTCTTTTTTTTTTTAATATTTTCTCGTTTTAATTTTATTCTTTAAATAATAAAAGTAAATGATAAGATATTTAAAAATAAATAAATGTAAACACTTAAGAGTAAGCATTCCGGGGTATTCTAGTCATTTCACGATTAAAAATGGTCAACGGTTAGAGTTAACGGAAGTCAATTGACAGCAGGGTATATTATTATAATTTTGAACAAAAATTGAATATATTTATATATATATATATATAATTAGGTCTAATATCAGGGAAAGTTTGGGCAATTAACCCTATAAAATTAACTAGATTCTGTGATATTACAAAACAAAGAATCTGGTTTTTTTTTTTTTTTCATCAGATTAACTAGCTACTACATCTATAAACTGTAAACAATGCTGTGTATATGAACTGTAAAAAATTGACAAGAATCCAACCAATTTTAACTGACCTCGCAAAAGATTAAGCAAGAGCACACCAAGATTACGATTAACAGAGAGAAGGTTGAGCATGAACTCGATCCCTGACCCGATCCACGACAATGGCTTCGCCACGAACAGCAGAAACTTCTGTGCAATGATGGAGATGAACATGAGCCATCTACGCCGAAAACAGTACTCCTCTGTCGACCCCTCGGAGCTGTCCACGAACTTTCTTTTCTCTATGTCACTGGAAAATAAGATGCGAAAGAGATCAAGAAACTTCACTTCTTCTGGCTTCAACAGCATAAAATTACAAGAAAAACCCTTGTCACAATCGGCCATGGCCATGGCTACTAGCTGCCTCTAGCTGCTATCTAGCTATTTTCTTCTTCTGCTCCCTTTAACTCTCAGAGAGAATCAAAGTTATTAGTAGATATAAAGAAGATAATTGCAGATGGGGAATATTGGTGATGCTAATAATCAATGAATTCTTTTTACTTTTATTTTTTGAAAACCGACACCCTTATGGGTCAGGAATCTGCGATGACATAATGAGATTAGGTTCTACAAGTACGGTTCGGAATTCCAAACTCTGGTTTTAGAAAAGTGGAGAGGTCTTCTCACACTTAATTGGCAAATGTGGTAATGTATTTATAATATCAGAGTTTAAAATCCGATGTTGGAGCTTCATTTTGAAGTTTTCAACCAGGATATAAAAACCCTTGGTCTAATGATCAATGAAATGGTCAATCATCAAAAAAATAAAGAAAATAAATTTAAGTGGGATATAACATACACAACTTTATAAAACATAAAGTCATTTCGTGTTTCACATATCACATGCTCGTTGCGCTTAATTATGACTAATAAGTGATGATTTTAATTTATATGATAAAATTACTAATTAATTAATAAATTGGTGTTGGAGTTGACAGATTTTCTTTCTTATATATCTTTTTTTTTCATCTATCCTTAATTTTAAGGTTAGAATGATTCCTAAATATGAAAGTTGTTCCCAAAATTAACCTTGAATTAACCGTGAATTGTTTCCAAAATTTATTACTACTATATCCATTTCCAAAATTTATTGCTATCATACCCACGTGAGTATAGTAGCCAAATCATCTAATTACATATATCGGGTTCTCAGTGATTAATAATTCTTTAGTCACAATAGTAGTACCGAAAACCGTTCTTTTATAATGTTACTGGTGTTGGCACATGACTATCCTTTTGTAATGATACAAAGCTATTGTTTAGCTTTAATTTGTCACGTTACTTCATAAAAAAGTAAAATAAAATTTGAAGAAACATCTAGTATAAAAGATAGGGAATAATAATGATGAGCATGCATGTATGTCCCTAGCTAGCTCTTTTATATCTGATCACAATTTTTCGCAGAGTTTCTGTCTATCTTTTTGGGGTCGCGACAACACAAGTGAATTATACATGCAATGATGCAAGTAAGCTAGCCATATTGATAGCTGCTAGTTTGTCGTGGGAATGGTGAGAAATGTTACTTTTTGGGACATGAGTTGCACCGACGTCACTGCTTTAATAAGTTATGTTTAAAAAGTACCTATTATGGTGAACTACCAAAATTGTCCTTAAATAATCATTTTTCTATTGTCTCTGTACTTTCATCTACATACTTAGAATACTGAACTCGTTTGTTTCTCTCTCTACAATAAACTTGTCTGAAAATAAACTTCTCAACATCCTTCAGCACAACAAGATAACATATTTCTGAAATACTTCTTTTTTATCCTGTATTTCTGAGTATGAGTCTTGTAACACTTTAATCGTTCCTTTTGTAAACATGAAGGTCGTTTTGTGAAGTTTGAATCTGGAAATTTTGAATCTCCGAACTATTTTAAAAAGGCTCCGAACTTTTTTAAAAAGGTCTTCGAGCTTTTTTAAAAATAGCTCCGAGTTTTTTTAGAAATGTTTACGAGTTTTTTTTAAAAATGGCTCCTAGTTTTTTCACTGAAGGCTTCGAGCTTTTTCATGAATGCTCCGAGCTCGACCCCCGAATGCGGCTGCGTAGCGCCACTCCATTACCGTTCAAGTGATTGTCTAAGTTTCAACCGGATTTTCTCTCTATACTTCACAGCTTTGTCACTGTAAACTGAATGAAAGAAATCTGATGTGAAACAACTATTTGGGGTAGTTTTGTCCGTTCACCATAATAGGTACCTTTTAAACATAAGTTATTAAAGCAGTGACATTGTTGAAATATGATGTAGGACAATTGGCTTTGGACTTTGAAGAAGAGATGGATAGAAAATTGTCTAAAAGAGGTGTTTCAAAGAAACGGGCATAACTTTTCTCTCGGTTGTTAGATTTTCTATTATAATATGTTTTCGGAAAGGGTTTTTAGAGCTCCGTAGCGAGACAACCTGGGCTCGCCCGCTTGACGTCATTTACTCCCTCAACGGAGCTGTTTAAGTTAGGTTATCGGGCATCCGACGATTTTCGTGTTTTAATTTGTTTTTCGTTTTTTTAATTTAGATGAGGATATTTTAGTCTTTTCTGTTTTTAGGGTTTTCTGAGCCTATTTAAGGCTTTTGTTATCAGTTTCGAGGTATTCAATAAATTTTACAATTTGGTTTCAGTTCTTTTTTTTTCTGGTGGATTCCAGTTTATGTTCTGTTAGGGTTACGCTTGTGATCCTAGAACTTCCGTTCTGTGTCAATTGGTATCAGAGCAGAGGGATTTGCCTTGTGCGATGGCCAACAACGAAGCCGAAAGAGTTAACCCTGACGACGCTGGTCGAAGGGATACAGATATATGGGCAGCGATTGACGAACAACAACAATCGATGGCGAGGCTGGAGACCATGATGCAGCAACTGATGGCGCAGCAGCCTAATCCCAACGCCCCTGCCCCTGCCCCTGCCAACAGAGAAGGAGTCGAGAGAGTTGCCCTTGGCCGTCCTGGAGGTAGACGACCGCCTAGAGCGGCGAGACACGAGCAGTTCGCATAATGGAGCGATAACGATTCTGAAGAGGATTTCAGTGGGTTACCAAGAAGATCATCGATTGAACCCAAATCAACCTGGTTATCGGATCCGTACAGACATACCACTGTTCCATGGAAAGTTACAGATTGAAGAGTTCTTGGACTGGACTTCAGAGGTTGAGAGATTCTTCGAGTTTGCTGAGGTAACAGAACAACTTCAAGTCAAATTGGTAGCGTACAAGTTGAGAAGCGGGGCTGCTGTTTGGTGGGAGAAATTACAGATGGATAGATGACGACAAGGCAAAGTTCCTATACGATCCTGGAGGTGAATGAAACAACTTATGATGAGCAGGTTTTTACCTCCTGACTATGAACAATTTATTTTTCAGAGTTATCAGAATTGTGTTCAGGGTAACAAAACCGTTGCAAATTATACTGAGGAGTGGTCCAGACTCTCAGTTCGTAACAACCTCAATGAGACAGAAGGACAGCAGGTTTCAAGATATTTGGGGGGTTTAAAGTCGACCATTCGAGACAAAATTGGGTTGCAAGTCGTGTGGACAGTAGATGAGGCGCACAACATGGCCTTGAAAGCGGAGTTAATGGAAAAACCACCCAATCGTTTTTCCCATTACAAGAAGGACATGGGTGAGTCATCCAACACAGCCGCGAACATGAGTAGATTTTCACCAAGTGATGGACAGGGTCAGGCAAAAAATACTGCAGATCAAAGGGGTTTGGGTCCAAGTAACAATTTTGGCTGGTCACGACCAACTGCAACAGCAGCAATGGGTACAAAAGAAACCCTACGAGGAGCGCCAAATCCATACAGTAGACCAGGCGGTATGAAGTGTTACAGGTGCGGCCAACCTGGCCATCGTTCGAATGAATGCCCAGCCTGAAAAACCGGTGAATTTCGTAGATGCTGAAGAAGAAGAATAACAGAATTTTGAAGATGAGGGAAACATGGACGAGTTCTTGGAAGGTGCAGAAATTACGGAGGAACAAGGGGAGCCGGTAAACTGTGTGATTCAGCGAGTCATGTGTGCAACAAAATTGGAGGGTTTATCGTAACGAAACAGTATTTTCAAGACTTGTTGCAGTGTGCAAGGAAAGGTTTGTGATGTGATTGTCGATAGCGGGAGTTGTGAGAATTTTGTGTCCAGAAAATTGGTAGAACATCTGAATCTGTGTACAGAGAAACATCTCAAGCCTTATGCGATTGGGTGGATTCAAAAGGGACCCAAGGCGAACGTGACAGAGTTGTGCAAAGTTCAATTTCGATTGGGCAATACTACCGGGAAGATGTGGCATGTGATGTAGTCGACATAGATGCTGGTCGCGTATTACTGGGACGTCCTTGGCAGTTTGATGTGGACATAACCTACAGAGGACGTGACAATGTTTGTGTTTTCAATTGGGGTGGCAGGAGAATTGCGATGGTTCTGAAATGGAGTTCAGTAGGGAGTTCAACTAGAGCCACGGTAAATGAGCAGTCTTTAGTCACTTTAATCACGTCTGTAACTGATTTAGAAGCTGAGATTAAGGAGGCACAAGAGGTACATGTTGTAGTGGTGCAGGGCTTTAGTGACAGAAGGCAGAGAAGAGCAAAGAATTGTAGTGTCCGAGAAGGTGCAGACCCTGCTTACTGAATTTAGTGATTTTGTGACAGAAGACTTACCGGATGACCTTCCACCGTTGAGAGATATTCAGCACCAGATTGATTTAGTTTCGGGAGCAAGCTTACCGAATTTACCACACTATCGGATGAGTCTCAAGGAGAATCAGATTTTACAGGAAAAAGTGGAGGAGTTAATGAAGAAGGGATTCATTCGAGAGAGCATGAGTCCATGCGCTGTTCCCACATTACTTGTTCCGAAGAAAGATGGCAGTTGGAGGATGTGCGTGGATAGTCGCGCGATTAACAAGATAACTGTCAGGTACAGCTTTCCCATTCCGAGATTGGATGACATGCTAGATATGTTGGAGGGGTCGAAATTATTCTCCAAAATCGACCTGAGGAGCGGGTATCATCAGATTCGGGTCAAACCTGGGGATGAATGGAAGACAGCTTTCAAAACTAAGGATAGGCTGTATGAGTGGTTGGTAATGCCTTTCGGACTGTCCAATGCGCCGAGCACTTTCATGCGGCTTATGAACCAGGTATTGCGGCCTTTCATTGGAAAATATGTAGTCGTTTATTTCGACGATATATTGATTTACAGCCGTAATGAGGAAGACCACATGGAGCATCTGCGAGCTGTGTTAGAGGTATTGTTAAACAACAAATTGTTTATCAACTTTAAAAAATGCAGTTGGATGACAGCGCGGTTACTATTCCTTGGATATGTGGTCAGTTCAGACGGAATTTTGGTGGATGAAGAAAAGATTAGAGTCATTCGTGATTGGCCTACACCGAAGACAGTTGGAGAGGTGAGGAGTTTTCATGGGTTGGCGGCGTTTTACCGTCGATTTGTGCGGGATTTTAGTAGTATTGTGGCCCCTATTATAGAGTGTCTGAAAAAGGGAAAGTTTCAGTGGAGTGAGGCAGCCGAAACAGCCTTCGCAGTCATCAAAGAAAAACTGTGCACCACTCCTGTTCTTGCTCTACCCAGTTTTGAGAAGTTATTCGAAGTGGAATGTGATGCTAGTGGAGTCGGGATTGGAGCAGTGTTGTCACAAGAGAAGAAACCAGTGGCGTTTTTTAGTGAAAGCTGAGTGATGCGCGGCAAAAATGAAGTACCTATGATCAGGAATTCTATGCAATTATTCGTGCTATAAAGAATTGGGAGCATTATCTAATTCAGCCCGAGTTTATTCTTTACACTGATCATCAAGCTCTGAAGTACCTGAACAGCCAGAGAAGCTTAAGTAATATGCATGCTCGGTGGGCAACTTACTTGCAGAAGTTTCCGTTTGTTTTGAAGCACAAGTCTGGGATGTTAAATAAGGTGGCTGACGCGCTGAGTCGGCGTGCAAGCTTATTGGTGACTATGCAGCAAGAGATTATTGGGTTTGAGTTTCTGAAAGAATTGTATTCTGATGATGAGGACTTTGGAGAAATATGGGGAAAGTGTGTTCTGAAACAGACTGACGGGGAGTTTCATATGACCGAGAGCTATTTGTTCTGTGGCAATCAGTTATGCATCCCGCGGAGCTCTCTGAGAGAGAAACTGATTCGAGAGTTGCATGATGGTGGTTTGGGTGGTCACTTGGGACATGACAAAACTATTAGTGGGATGTCCGAACGTTATTACTGGCCGCAGTTGAAACGCGATATCGGTAACTATGTTCGCAAGTGTTACGTCTGTCAAACTTCTAAAGGACAGGCTCAAAATACGGGACTGTATGCCACTACCTGTTCCGAATGCCATATGGGAGGATTTAGCAATGGACTTCGTTTTTGGCCTTCCACGAACTCAGCGTGGGGTAGATTCCGTGTTTGTTGTGGTTGACAGGTTCTCAAAAATGGGGCATTTTATACCTTGTCGGAAGACATCTGATGCATCACATGTGGCTCAGTTGTTTTTTCGGGAGGTGGTTCGTTTACATGGTGTACCCCAGTCAATCACATCTGATAGGGACTCGAAGTTTCTTAGCCATTTTTGGGTGACATTGTGGCGACGGATGGATACCACTCTGAAGTTCAGTAGCACTGCGCATCCACAAACTGACGGACAGACAGAGAATCTAAAACGAACACTGGGGAATTTAATTCGGAGTATCTGTAGGGATAAGCCAAAACAGTGGGACGTGGCTCTGGCACAAGCTGAGTTTGCATATAACAATGTTGTTCATACTGCTACGGGTAAGTCTCCATTAGCTTTAGTGTATCGACAATCTCCTAAGCACGCATTGGATCTGGCAAAGCTTCCCAAGGTCACTGGTATGAGTGTTGCTGCTGAGACTATGGCTGAGCAGGTTCGTGATGTTCAGGCTGAAGTGAAGGCATGGTTAGAGGAGAAGAATGCAAAGTATAAGGCTGCAGCAGATGTTAAAAGGCGTGAGAAGTTGTTTGCTGAGGGAGACCAGGTTATGGTGTTTTTGCGTAAGGAGAGGTTCCCGGTTGGTACCTATAATAAGTTGAAGCCAAGGAAGTATGGACCGTACAAGGTGGTCAAGAAGATCAACAATAATGCCTATGTGATCGACTTGCCTACTGATATGAACATTTCCCGAACTTTCAACGTAACTGACCTTTATGAGTTTTGTGATGATGTTCCGCTCTATCCAGATTATAACTCGAGGTCGAGTTCTTCACAGGTGGGAGATACTGATGTAGGACAATTGGCTTTGGACTTTGAAGAAGAGATGGATAGAAAATTGTCCAAAAGAGGTGTTTCAAAGAAACGGGCATAACTTTTCTCTCGGTTGTCAGATTTCCTATTATAATATGTTTTCGGAAAGGGTTTTTAGAGCTTCACAGCGAGACGACCTGGGCTCGCCCGCTTGACGTCATTTACTCCCTCAACGGAGCTATTTAAGTTAGGTTATCGGGCATCCGACGATTTTCGTGTTTTAATTTGTTTTTCGTTTTTTTAATTTAGATGAGGATATTTTAGTCTTTTCTGTTTTTAGGGTTTTCTGAGCCTATTTAAGGCTTTTGTTATCAGTTTCGAGGTATTCAATAAATTTTACAATTTGGTTTCAGTTCTTTTTTTTCTGGTGGATTCCAGTTTATGTTCTGTTAGGGTTACGCTTGTGATCCTAGAACTTCCGTTCTGCGTCAAAATACCACCTCCAAAAAGTGCTATTTATTTTTTGAGCTCCTAGTTTGTCTTCATATATATGGATGAAATATAGATGATCAGTTCAGTTTCAGTAGGATACTCAGATTTTCTAGTACTCTTGAGTTAAAATATGTTATTTGAATCCAATAAGGATTTAGATGTTTTCAGTATATGTTTTTAGTATATCTGTATTTATATATTTGTTAAGTTGAATTTCAACAAGAAGAAACAAGAATATAAAAAACGAACGGCCAAATTAAAAGACCAATCAACAACAACTAAAATAAAATATTGAAAGACCATTTCGATCAAAAAGATTATTCTTCTAGCGCGCGTTTCAACATTTATTTTAATTTATTGATAGGGATTCATTTTATATGATCATGAAAGGAATGAAACAAAATAAATGCGAATTAAGATAATTAATTTCTTTTTTATATATATAAGAAGGAAGATCAGCCAAACTATTTTAAAAAAAGCAACCAACCATTACAATCGACCCACACTTTATCGTCCAAAGACAAAAGCATATGTTTGGCAACAAAATGGGCAACCATATTCCCCACTCTAAGATCAAAAGAGACATACATAGATACCACCTAAGAAAGAAGAGAAGCAAATCAATGTCTTTTTTTTTTTTTTGTATCAGGATCCGGACTTTGTCCGGATACAAATCCGTCTATCCTCCTTCAACTATGTGGCACACGTCAGGTATGTATACCCTATCGGTCTGTATGTTAGATGCAGAGTATGACAAATAAGAAACATCAGCCCGTACCACTGGCCCCACAACGATACAAACGGGTAAACCGGGACTCGCCCCGTCTGAATTGGATTCAAACTGCTAACGTTAGCCTCATATTCATCATTCCACCAGCAGAGCTAAACGCCATAAAAACTGGCCTCAAGGTAATTGTCAAGAGTAGAACCAAGGACTTGGGTTTCATCCCAAGTCTTGGACCACCAAGGCAACCACCTTTTGGTTAAAGCAAATCAATGTCAGTGACCACATGACTGAACAATGTAAAGGGACAAGCTTGCTTCGGAATCTGAACTGCAGCAAAACAGTCGGATTCTACAGTCTGAATCTGAAAACATCTTTAACAAGTACTTCCATGTATACTTAATTTCTTTTGAATTTCTCAAGCTAAAACATCTTAACAGCTATATATTTCAAATTGCAAAATTACTTGAAACCGTGAACTGATTAAGGTTTTACTCTATTTTTAATAGACATTTAATTTCTAATCTATCCTATTTTTTAAAAAAGTAATTAATTAATTAATAAATTAGGGGCATGAATATTTCACGTAATAAAGTAAACCATTTCAACTAGGTACGTAAGAAAGAAATACATGAAACTTTCTGGCTTGAAAAAAAAAAAACAACAACAAAAAAACCATTCAACCAAAACCCATGCATGATATTAATGTATTATATATGTTTTAAAGTAAGAAGATGATATCTTATGTTAGACGGTATTTTGGTAATTGTATGGATATGAAATGAAAATAATCTTCAAACTTGATTAGTACCAATCAAACTAAACTAATAAATGTGATTAAAAACAAATTTCTATAAACTTAGTCGTTAAAATTGACCATTTGCAAAAAAATTAATGTTCTTCTCAAGCGACAGGCCCACAAGTGATTGCTGAAGCTGAACAGAATTAATGAACAAAATGGGCTAATAGGATATGTAAATAGTGAGTTGGGCTTGGCCTCTAATTTTCATTATTTCCTCTACAGATGGGCTTCGCTAAATAGCCTATAGGCTAGATGTGTTATCGACCAAAAGCATGAAATTTTGGAGGCAGGACTGGGTAATTAATCACCACCGTCACCTAATATACTTAGATAGTTAGAGTATTCATTCAACCTGACAATATATCATAATTTTGTAAGTCTACTAGCTTCTAACATATTTTAGTTGTTAAATGGATTTATTCAATTAAATTATTATATAGTTGAACAACCTTATGTCTACTTGGAACCATTTTTGAAAATGTATTTAGTAAATCTTTTTCTTAACAATTTTTCTTAAAGGATTTATCACCTGTCAGTTTCACAGGTTTGAGTCATTACCATTATATTTGGTATATAAAAAAAAACAGTAAACGATTTTATATATATATATATATATATATTCAACTAAAATTCACAAACTAAACACCGAAATATTTTTAATTAATCTCCTGGAAAGCTTCTAATCCCCAATTAGTTTTAAGAATAACCTTATACAACCCAAAAATCATACTAATTGATGTGGTAAGTGATTTATCACCACATCATTTATGATCTGCAATGTAATTTTAGAACAAATATGTAATTAGAACAAATATTTGAATCATTATTTTAGATGATTTTGATCAACTTTGTTGGGTCATGAAACATTGATCTATCTATAAAGAAGACAAAATATTGATAGATCTTATATGAATGAATTTAGTACATCTCACCTTGCGCATGGGACACACTAGGAGGAAGAATTTTGTTGAAATGAAAAAAAATAAAAAAACTAGATCTGGACTTCTGAGCTTGCATGCACCTGCCCAGCCCTAATTTAAAGTATATGCATTCTTGCTGACAAACTCTAACACTATAAGTCTATAACAACCAAACAACCAACCAACCAACCATTTTTATTGTCCTATTCTTCTTATATTATATGATATTATAACTTTATATATATGTAGTATATATTTTGAATCTCTTTTGACTATATATGCATTTATAACCTCATCACCTCCCTAAACTTTAGTGCACCTCCAGACATGTGAGGAAAAAAAATGATTTAATTTATAGTCAAATGGTAACAATTATACGGCGGAATGAGTTGATCCATTTGTATGTTCTTTACACTTACACGAATTATGGATTATGAATTCGTATTGTCTTTCTATTCTATCCCAAATTTAAAATTGAAAAGAAAAGTCTGGCTCACAGCAGGATATATAGCGAGGGGCCGGAGGAGTTCTGATTTATATTTATTATATTGATATTTAATTAACTATTAATGGGTTCGATTTAGAACAAAGGTATTCCTGATTTGCAACATTAGATAGATGTACGGTTTTTTTTAATTTGTTTTATATATAATTTGTTTATGATCATACCACGACCAAGAATATTGAAGTTATTTATTGACTTATTGTTGTTCCAAATAAATATATTATTGGTTGGAAATTCCTAATAATAATAATGAATGACTATCAAAAGGAAGCCGAACTTTCAGTTAGACATGTAACAATAGAATCTTTAACTTAATTAACTATTAATGGATTCAATCTTAATCTATACAAATAGAATCTTTAATTAATTAACTAATAATGGATTCGATCTATAAGGATATATATAATTTTGAATTTCGTAAAAATATATACTTCTTGAACCAACAATCTCAATATGTGAGTACAAAAGATTCATAATTGAGCCACCTCAACTTTTGATCTTTTAAATTATTTTCATAGTTTATTTATTGATCTTTTAAATTATTTTCATAATTTGTTTATTATTTTGCCACGATCATGGATGTTGAAATATTTTATTAGTTGGAAACTCTAATATAACAATTAGTATGCTAACGTTAGCAATTATACAAATTTTGGGTTGGAGAGGACAATCAAATGGTTAAATACAGTGATCGTAGAGATAGTCTAATGGTGACCACATCTCTCAATAAAACTGAGATCTCAAGTTTAAATCATCCTTTCCCAAATCATCAAAAAAAGTTGGATACACAATTTTGGTGCACCAATAATGAACCAATGCATATAGTTTGGTGGCATATAGTTTGTATTGTATGAGGTAAAAAAAAAAATTCGTGAATGTGCATTGTATCTTGATCCTGTCACAAAGATCATGACAACTTATCCTAAACAAGGAAAGAGATATTTGAAATGATAGAAAAAATATAGATAGAATGTGTCAGAGCAGAGGGATTCAATGAATTTTGCATTTGCTACAAAGTGGGATATATTTATTTATATTTAAAAAGAAAAATTAATATATCTTAAATTAATTAATAATAAAAATATAAATAAAATGGCTTTGATCTCTAATAATAATAAAAGGACATGGTGGGGATGTTGGGACCTTAGTGGGATATCTCACATGGGCATATTTCCTCCATGCGAATTGACTGTTTTTTTGTATATTTAGCTATTTTTTAAATGTCCACGATTTGGATTTTATTTGGGATTTGCTAGATTTAGATAGAGTGGATATGTTGTTGTATGTGTAGTGAGGCATGATTCTTGAGACATGAACACTACTATAACTCGATCCTGCCTTGGGAGGCAACCTACCTCTCCCATCTTCTCTTCCTCGTTTATTTATTGTAAGAGAAGACAGACCAAAAAGGAAACAATGGAAGAGAGAGAGTATATAGATGTATCTTTTATTGATTATATATAATATTGTTTAATTACTAATACAAATGTGATCACATACACCAAATCGATGTTTTTGCTCAAATTGATGTTATTGTTTGGAATTGTATAATTTTTTATTAATAATTACAAATAATACGTGTTTTGAGAGAAGTGTTCATGACTCAAATCACAATCTTATGGTGTATGGGTGAGATATACCATATAACCAATCTCGACTCATTGTTTAGAATTATCTAGTTGACTGATGGTTGATAATAAATCAATGAATGGCATGCTATATTAATAAAAAATTAATTAATTGTTTGAATAGTTCACCCAACTTGGAATTATATAACTACAATAATATCATACTTTCTTACACCTACGTACACCATGTGAATGTGAATTAGAGTCTGTGTATTTCTCCCCCAACTATTGTCCCGGAGTAGATAGTTCAATTAGTTAAAAGTACTCTTGGAGCAAAAGCAAAAAATAAATAAAGGGATAAATTGACAAATTGTTATATAAGTCTACATTTTTAATATAGGCTGAAATTAATGATGGAATTGAGTCGATGTAGATGATCGGTTGTAAAATCTGAATCTAAGGTTTACTACAGGTGTCATCAAGACGGGCCTGAAATACTATATAACTATGCACCAAAATTGTAGAATTATCTAATTACAAATATATAATGTCCAAAATCCAATTTGTCATGCACGGTTATACCCAATTTGGTTTGACCCCATAGAAGATGTTCATTTAATCCGATAATATATGGTCATCACAGTAGTTAATAAAAAACATAAATAAAACAAAGTCCAATTTGTCACACTTCTTCATTAATATATATTGTAATTAAAATTTTAATTTTTTTTTTTTGCCGTTATCTATGGATAATTCGACTATGTTTGACTGTTTGTCCATATTGTTGGAGAGACTCACACACAGAGTTCTCATAAGTTAATTTAGATATAATTTGACGAAGTTTTTGCTTACAGTACGGCTATGTTTGGTTTCTCAAGTTTTATGTAAATGGGTGTTTGGTAAACTTCATAAAAACAACTGATTTTATAAATTGCTTCTCCAATGAACTGTTTTTGAGAAGTTGGGTGGGAGTTGTTTTTCCAAACTTATTTTTGGAGAAGCTGACTTATTATCCTTAAAATGTCTATAATATCCCTACAATTTTAATATAAAGACAATAATACCCCTGTTAAAAATTTAAAATTAATTTTGTTGTTGAAAATCAATAGGCCACTGTTCGCTAGTGGTGGCCACCACCAACGACGGAGGCCGGGGGACAACCGCCGATGTCAAAGAAAGCCGGAGATCAGTCGCGATTCCATCTCGATTTCGTCGGAGTTCTGGCGAGATTCTGTCACACCAGAGATGTTGGCGGCGATGGAGGAGGAGGGCTCCTCTTTCGCGATGAATCTGGAACGAATCTCTAGGTACTTTCGGTTTAGCGATGGAGACGATTTGATGTCGACGGCGTGGGATGAAGGATGAAGACGCTCTCAGCGACAACGGATGAAGGATGATGATCTGACGAGCGGGGGACTGTGGCGGAGTTGCAGAGATTCATTAATGGAGGCTTGAGTTATTTAGTTGACTCAGCCGAGTTGACTTCGTAACTTTGAATTGAGAAGAGTAGTTGAATCGGTAACTAAACGAGTTGACTCAGTTGAATATTTTTTTTAATTATATATATATATTCTATATTTCTATGCTTTATATTTGTATTTTCAATTTAAAAAAAGGTAGTAAAATACTTTTTGAATGATATATTATATTTCTATGCTTTATATTTGTTGTTTCAATTAAAAAAATAAGTAGTAAAATACTTTTTGAATAATATATTATATTTCTTATTTCAAAATATATATATATATATTATTTCTATGTTTTATATTTGTATTTTCAATTTAAACAAAAAATAAATAGTAAAAAACTATTTGAATAATATATTGTATTTTAACAATTATGTCCATTTTAGTCATTTCTCATAATCAATTAACGTTTACTAAACACTTTTTTATTGTTTTTTTTTTCTTAAGTTGATTATTTATAGAGTCTATTTACCGAACACCTTTCGACTTATGTTGTAAGTTGATTATTCTTTAAATTAAGTTAAAACCAAATCATTTTTGAAGCAAAACAATCCCAAAATAGTCTACAATTCTTTGTGAAATTAATTAGAAAGTGAAAATAAAACAAAAACATCGATCCACGATCTTTACACAAACCCACAAAATAAAACACTACAACTAGTAATAACTAATAAGTAATACATGAAGAAAATTAACAATTTATATCTCTCTTTTATCTTTTCTTATGATGTAAACATGTGCATATTGTGCCCCACCATCTGAGAATAATTCTGCTGGCAAGCTTTAACCATTGAAGGGTAACTACCCACATTAGCCATCGTCGCTCCTCCTCCGGAGAATCCAAGACCACCACCACCACCAACTTGTTCCAGAGTCTGGACTTGTTTCTTCAAGAACTTCACATAATGTATGGCCTCATCAAGCATTGAAGCTGTGTCCATTTTGGTTCCACCAGGAACAAGTCTCTGCAATATCCTAATCCTCTCGCTTATCCTCTCCCTTCGATGCCTCGCCGCCACGCTCTGAGGATCCTTTGATATCCTCACGTTCCTTCTCTTTGGAGGCTTGATGGATTCAGGGTCTATGTGGATTGGTTGCATAGCTGCAATTCGAAAGATCATCTCTCGCATTGCTGCCATTGAGTTTCTCTTCTCTAACAACGATATTGGTTGTTGTTGTTGATCATGATACGGGTTTGCGTAAGCGTTCTTGAATGATCTTGCTGTGACCACATTGGACTGATGATGATGATGATGAAGAAGTGGGGGTGTCATTGGCTCTTGTAATGGAGTTGTTGTGCCTATAAATGGTATAGTGGTGGTGGAGGAGGGATTGACATTTGGGTTGTGATATATGGGGAGTGTTGTTTGAACAACATTGGTGGAGAATTGGATTTCAGGTGGCTGTGTCTGATGATGATGATGATGATGATCAGAGCCGTTGAAATTAGGCTGATCACAGAATTCAGGAAGCTTTTCCATTTGCATTATGATTGACATCATGTCCATTTGATCATCCTCAATATGATCTTGATGATGATCATCATGAGATGCTTTTATCATGTCAACATCCATGGATTCTCACACTCTCTTTTTGAGTTCTGAGTTTGAGAGAGAGGTAACAAAAATGGTAGGTGATAATGATGCAAGAGGGATGGGAGAGATATGAAGATGAGTTAAAGAATTTAGGGTTTAATATTGAGAGACATGTGTGCAGATAGAGCAGAGAGATAAGGTGAATTTTGAAAAGTTTATGGAAAGTGCCAACAATCCAGCAAACAATTCAGGAAGTGGAAGGCTTTATATAGCAACTTGTAACAAAATATTTTATTCACATGCCAGACGACGAATTGAAGTTGATGGAAAACTCATTTATGATTGTATTTATGATTTCAGATAGTGACCGCCCATTTTGTGGGGCTAGTTACCTAGCTAGTTCTGATCAGAAACGTATCGACCATTGGATCTATCAATCCAACAATCAATTTTCGCAGGGTCAAAAGAGAGAGATCATGCATAATTAAGCTCAGAAAGATTATGAACCGTTGATGCGTTGATCAGGCCCACAATTTGGAGGGTTCAGATTTAAGATATCTCTCTTCAAAGAAGGTGCATGAACCACTTTATTCTAATGACCCATTGATGCAAAGGACTTTCCTTTGCTTTTCCTCAAAAAATTCACTTTCTTACAAAAATAAATATATAATAATAATAAGTAAATACCCATCAAATAAGCAAACCCCACAACCACATGAAATTTGTCAGAACATAAAAGTCGTAATAAACTCCTCTCACTTAGCAGAATCTCAAATCTCAATCTCAAAGTAATGTTAAATGTTACTTGTTAGTAAATACTAAATAATCAAACCCACCCCACAATCACATGAAATTTGTCAGAACATAAAAGTCATAATAAACTCCTCTCATTTAGCAGAATTTGAAATCTCAATCTCAAAGTAATGTTAGTTGTTAGTAAATGTGTGAAAGTTAGATTTGCCAAAGCGGCTCCTAGCTGGTTCATGTATAGTAAAAACCCTAAAATTGAGAGAATTATACAATCATTTTTAGTAAAGTGGTTAGGCACTTCCACTTCACTTTTATAATACTGGATTCGAAACTCGTCTTTATCCATTAAATTGCAATCCTTAAATTCGTGAAAATTGAACGACCATTTTTAACAAAATGGTTGGATACTTTTACTTCCACTTCACTTCTGTAGTATGGTTTTAAATATCGTCCATACACATATTAACCCTAGAAACCATGAGAATCGTGTTCAAAACCGTCAAAATCTAAGCGGAGTTTGGGGGGGTCCGTAAAAGACACAGTAGACAGTGAAGAGTGAATTGTGAACTGGATTGTTGGGGACCTACAAAAAATCCATGATCAGTAGATTATATATATATTTATCTCAGCATCTGTAATATATACAATATACATCTTGAAGATACAATAATGCTGGTTGGTTTTCGTTTCCTTTGGTGGCACACTTTTCAAATAAGGAATAGAAGGTGACGGTAACGCTGACCTCTCTCAGTCACTGCAAGTACAAAAACCTGCACGTTTTTGTACAGCCCCAAGTGAGTGAGATTTTATTGGATGGGAAAACTTACTTGATATATAACTAGTAAACTGACTACACAAACAACTTTCCAAATGTGAAGTGCTTTTTCAGTTAGCATCAACGTGTGTAAACACAACTTTTTTGGGGGAGAAAAAAGAAAAGCTGAAAATAAAGGTACGTACTGGTGAACTAAGCAATCACACACATGGCAGCAGAAGCCATTGATTTAACCCAAAAGAAAAAAGTTAAATGAAGATATATAGTTTAAGTAACTGGATACATAGAACATATTATTGTTCTAAGGAAATTATCGAACTGGAAATTATAAAAGTATCCAAAGAAATAATATACCATGCATTTTAGCTAGATCAGTTACTATTTCTTCTTCCAATTAGAATTTCATCCACAGACATTAAATTGACTTTGTAAATATAAAATCACTGAAGTCTAATTTAATTTCATCATGCTCTTTTAATTACAAGAAGTGCACATTGAGATCTGAGCACTGAAGATGTATTTCATATATTTTATTCCCAATACCAAGTCTTCCCCAATTGATATATATATTTATATATATATATATATATATACACTTTTATATGGTCAAGTAGTGTTGAAAAAAACATTAGGACCGAAGTTACGTAATATTGTAGAACACAACTAGTTTTTTTAGTATCGTAACATTATGAAATCGGTTTCATAAAGTTAATTAAGTGATTTCAATCTTTAAGAATTATTTTAATTTTTTCAGGTGCAACCTGACTAGCTAGACAATTATTATTATTTAAGAATTATTAGGTGCATCATGTGTACGTGATTCTGACTATGTAACATTGTAGAGTTTACATGGTAATGTTACATAGTCGAATCCCTAATATTTTTTCGTAAGAGATCCTGATTTTGCACCGATAAATAATTGACTCATACCGACAAAACGTTATCCAATAAATTGATTAGATAATTAGATTGGTCAGAAATCAGAAAGCTGCCCCCTTTTTCTCACTCGGTTTCCAATACTTTGGAAAATTTAATATGTATAGTTAAAATTGGACAAGCCAAAAGCTACAATGTAGAAATGCATCTTATTATACATTGACTAGCTTTGATTCAGTATCATAGGCCTATCTTCACATTAGGGGTGTGAGCTTCAATGATGATGGTGGCAAGCATGGTCGAATATGATCTTCTCTAGCTAGCTAACCTAAAATTCTAGTCAACTTATCAGAAAAAAAATAACAAGGAGAGAGCTTCATTAAATGCAGTTCCGTGAATTCTGCTACAAATTCCAGCAATTTAGACAATGGACGGTGGTACAGTTTGCATTTAAAATATATATATATATATATATATATATATATATAATAACTTAATTTGGATGGAGTTGGTTGAATTTGAATGTCCATTTGAGGATTTGGAGTTGTTCTGGTGCGAAGTTTCTTGTATAGAGTGAGGAATCTGTGTGATAATAAAAACAATGAAAATGGACCACTGCATGCAGAGACAGATGAGATAGATGGTCACACAGTGTGAAAATGATTGAGTTTTTCAACCCAGAACGCAGTTGTCATGAATCAATATGATTTTGATTGAAAGCTACATATAAATTTATATATATGGTGCTGATAAGCATGCATGGATCGGCCAAAACATTTATGAATCCAATGGATCATAGAGAGTCCCAATGTGAACTCGAAGAAGTGTCTGTGTCTTAATAAAGTTAGTTGCTCTTCCTGGTACACTTTATATATATAAAGAACAACTGAAAAGACTGAACAACAAGCACCCATGGCCTAATGGATAAGGCGTCTGACTTCTAATCAGGCGATTGTGGGTTCGAGTCCCACTGGGTGTGTTGCACTTTTTTTTAACTTCTTACTATTTTAAGTTTTGGGCCTATTTAATTGTCCAGTCTATCAAAGCCCATGTCTGGTCCTTGGAAACCTCATACTATCTTCATATTACAAGTTGAATTCTAAGCCCTGAAATAATTTTGCCAATACATGGGTTTATTGGGCCTACATTGAACATCTTCTTGGGCTTTGAGCTCATTAATATGTTGGGTTGGACTAACTCATCTCTCTGAAACCTATCACCAAAGTATTTGTTTGTGTGACGATGTTTGTACCCATTAAAATTATTAGTTTACCCCATTAAAAATCAGGGTCAAAAACTTAAATAGCACTTTTTTGGGTATGGTTTATGCAAATAGCACCACATTAGTAAGTCTTGTTTTAATAGCACTAAAGATGAGATTTGGACAAAAATACCATCTCTCTTCTATTCTTTTCTCTTATCAATCATTTTCTTTTTTCTTTATCTTTTTTTATTCATAAACCTCCATTGATGGAGCTCATCAATGGAGTTGTCGCAGCCGACCGGTGAGTTGACCGACAAAACCATTGGGAAAACGTTCGTCCAGTGCCAATCATTGTAACCGAAGTGTTTGTTTTCAATTTCGAGCTGTGTGGAGAGAGAAACAAAGACAAATCCAACCATAGTCGAACCTTCATCGTCAGATCTGTGACGATCCATCGAGAATCTGACGAAACCGATAGCACCAACGAACTCGGCGTGGTCCGATTTTCCAGATCCGACTATCTCCAGAGTCAACGGCCGTTGTCGTCGACACGTCACTGTTACCATTGATGGAAGTCGAACAGACCTCCATCACGATGAAGAAGAAGACGTGTGAATAAGTCTCGAAAAAACATGAATTAAGTCTCGAAAAATCAAGAATAAGTCTCGACACGCATGGATAAGTCTCGAAACGCATGAATAAGTCTTGGATTCATAAATAAGTCTCGAAATGGAGCAAATAAGTATTCATAAATTAAGTTTCGAATAACCGGAGTCAACCGGCGCCGTTGATGAATCGTCAATTTCACCATTGATGGAGGTCTGTTACCATCACAAGGAAGAAGAAAGACCAAAAAAAAAATTGTATTTCGCCCCAGTAAGTCTCGAATTTCCAAAATAAGTCTCGAATTTACCCCAATAAGTCTCGAAAACTAATAAGTCTCAAAAATTTGTAAGTAAGTCTCGGGTATTCATGAATTAAGTCTTCAGTAAGTCTAATAAGTCTCGGGTATTTATAAATAAGTCTCGAAATTGAACAAATAAGTCTCGAAATTATTAAAAAAAAAATCTCAACTTCGGCTATTGTTCATCTTCTCCGATTTGACAAACCCAAACCCACCAATTCAAGATTCAAACAAACCCCCATTCAAATTCAACAAACTCACCATTCACATCAAATTGACAACAAATTCACAATAAAAACTAAATTGAAAACTCAAAATCAACTAAAACGAAATTAATATCTCAAAATCAACAAAATCTAATTTGAAAACAAAACCCTAACAAAAGACTTTTTTTGCCAGAAATATTGTCTTCACATCGTTCACATCTAAACGTATTTTTCCAGAAATATCTCACCATCCATCACTGTTCTTTGATTCAACGAGAGAGAGAGAGAGAGAGAGAGAGAGAGAGAGAGGTAGCATGAGAGAATGGGAAGAAAGAGAGAAAGTTAACAAAAATTTAAAAAAAAAATAAGTGGGGGTATTTTGGTCTCATCACATACTTTGGTGCTAATAAAACACGAGTTATTAAAACGGTGTTAGTTGCCCAAGTCAAATTTGAAAAAATGTTAAAAACCCCAATTTCCTCTTAAAAATTAAAA
Source organism: Dipteronia sinensis (assembly GCA_033220585.1). Classification (NCBI taxonomy): domain Eukaryota; kingdom Viridiplantae; phylum Streptophyta; class Magnoliopsida; order Sapindales; family Sapindaceae; genus Dipteronia; species Dipteronia sinensis. Next base: position 2,587,030 of record CM065638.1, on the reverse strand, counting down.
TTTGTAAATACATTTATGTAATACCAAAAATACCAATTGATTGTAATTTTATAAATAAATCCATTGATTAATAAACTTTTATTGTAATATGTTTTTTTAAAGTTCAGAACTCATAACTTTGAAATTGCACGTAAAACTTGATCATACTCAAGTAAAGGTATTAATAATTAAAAATTAAAAATTAAAAAGGTTTTTTTAATAAGTAAAAGAAAAGGATAAAATTGGAGTCTACCTAGGTAGTCTCTCCATGGCCACATCTCCTGGTACTGCTTCGTTAGGAATCAGAAAAATTCCATTTTAAAATTTAAACAACTAACCTTTCTTTTAAATATAGTGTTAACGTTAAAACACTATTAAAGCTTTTAATCCGGGCATCAGTCTCCCCTCTCCATTTTCGAGATGTCCAATTCTCACACAAAATCTCAAACCCAACCAAGCAAGAACAACACAATCAAAGCAAGCAGCAGTTTTTTTTATTTTGCCATCAACAAATACATAAATATATATATACATAATTTTCAAGTCAGCGTGCACTAATATAAATTCGTCAGTGCGTTGGATGTGGATCATTAGATTTACATACTTTGACTCAAAGCTTCTCCATAATCAATGGTCCACATGTAACGCACTGATATAAGTTATATCAGTACGCACTGATAGGAAAACCATATGTGTATATATATATAGAGAGAGAGAGAGGGAAGAGTACATCATTACATGAGAGGGAGGGGGGAAATTGGGAAAATGTGGTTTCTTCGTATCAATGAAGTTTGAGAATGAATTGTGAAGAAAATCGATTACATATTTACATTTTAAAATTTTCAACTATTTGGATTCCTAGATTTATTCTTGTTTTGATTCACCATGAATTTTCAAATCTAGAATTTAGGAGATGATCTGGGTGGAGAATGAGCACTATTCTGTTTGGCACAGAACTAAAGATTGCTCTAGATTTGCTTTCCATTTTTTTTTTCATTTTGATTTATGATAAATTAACTTCTATTACAGAGATTTTAATGATTAAAACTATTACAGAGATTTTAATGACTAAAAGAGTCATTTTACTTGAGGGTATTATAGAAATTTAAGGTTAATGAGAATGTTGGGTGCATAAACAAGGGGTGCAAATATCACCTCTCTATTTGTTTTCGATTTTATGTTTTTTAACTACCCAACAATTATAGATGGTCGATCTACAATTGATGTGGATTGAACTTGGTATAAACAAGGCCCAAACAACTTATCAGACCCTTGTCAAACCAAGATTGTCTGCTCTATTAACCTACAAAAAAAAAACGTGAAGAATAATTGGTTGATCCTCGACTTTGACCTTTGGTTGCTTGGGCTGAGCGTGATATTGGTTATCTCGAGGATTTCGAGGATGCAACTGGTGAATTGAATATAAAGAGCGCAAAAATTAGAAGATTCTGGTGGCTTGAGTTTTGATTTGGACAGAGTTTCGGCACGCAAATAGCTTTTTGTCGGGAGAAAAATCAGAAGGGGATTATATTTATAGGTTCTCGGAGATGGTTTCGTGGATGTCCAAGTCTTGTTGATCGTGTCTTGAGTTCAAATCAAACTCTCTTCGGTTGCTAATTGCTATTAGATGACAACCGAAACCAGACTTGATCAAATGAATGTTATATCAACAACCAGGTTCTTGGGTCGACCTGTTGCACTTGGGCTTGACCCGAATTATTTGCTAGATTCTTCATGGGATTTAAGGTTGTGCCTAGGGTCCCTTTTTGGCTACCGCAGTACATACCAAACGGGGCAAGTGCAACTATATTTGCTGGGACTATACGGGCATATGACCCAAATATTTTGCTTTAGTGATTTTAAGACTCTAAGTCTCTAACCACTAAAGCAAAATATTATTGGCATTTCTTTTCCAAATTTTAATAAAATATATTTCAATTTTTACTTTTTTTTTTTGGGCTTAGTTTATTATATAAAATAGTTGTGATTCATGATTGAGCGGCCCAATCCAACAAAAAGGGACTCGACCAGCCACATATTTTAAGAAACCATCCATCGTACAATACCATGCACCTTGTTATTTCTCCAACCACCGCAAATAATACTAACCGAACACTGAGATTTCCTGTCTTGTCTCACATCTAAAGCCTAAAATCAACGGCTGTGATCTCATCATTTTATCTACAGACCCCACATCTCACAAAGATCAGACGATCAAGAAACAGTGAACACAGTCCGATCCCCCGTGAACGCTGACACAGTCGAACATTGAACGATAATCGAGGCACGCTTTAATGGAGAGCAATTAAAAGCACAGCTGGAACCCAATCACCTCTCAACTTTCTCTCCAGACCCATCATGTGATTTTTCTCTGTCTCATAGTACCACTGGGTCCCGAAATTACACAAAACACAAAACACAAAACACATTTTCACTAACTACTTAAACTATCTTCACTTCACTTAGCTACTACTTGTCTGCAAGAAAAAGAATCCAATGGCTTTTTCAACTCTCCAGTTTATCATTTTCGGGTTGATGTTAATATTCTCTTTGACCCTCAATAACGTTGGTGCTCATCAGGTCATCGATCGCGAGACGAGCTTGAAGCTAATGATGACGGACGCTATGGAATGGCCATTGTCGATGTCTGCATACGGCGGAAGCGGCGGTGGAGATCATGAAGAGGGAGAAGACATGAGCGACGGTGGTATTGTGGAGGAGATCGATGATGAAAATGAGTATAGTAGTCGCAGATCGCTGTTCTGGCATGGAATGCGATACTACATTTCGTATGGTGCTCTGTCTGCTGATAGAATCCCATGTCCACCTCGCTCTGGGAGATCATACTACACACACAACTGCTACAAAGCTCGTGGACCTGTGCATCCTTACACTAGAGGTTGCTCTGCCATCACTCGTTGTAGAAGATGATGATGATGAGGTCAAATATTTATGTTTTTGTGTGGCGTTTATTTTAGTCCGATAATGTCTCAAGTTCAAGTCATTTGTTTGTTTTCGGTAGGAGGTTGAGGTCTAAGGGTGATGATCATTAGTTTTTTTTAAGGGTTTGTTCGTGGTTTACGGAGGGGGGACACGATTCGAATTTACGACCTAATCAATGTCCCTGGGCCAACCTCATCCCGTTTGTGTTCATGGGACGAGATGAACATTGTTGAGTAGTAAGTAGTATAGAGTGGCACTGTTTTGATATGTTGTGCTGTGGTAGTATTATGTGTTAGTGCATTTGGATGTGGTTAAATTAAATCAAACAATGTGTTTATTTATTATAAATATAATTCCATGGATTTTGATTGTTGAGTAGTAAGTAGTATAGAGTGGCACTGTTTTGATATGTTGTGCTGTGGTACTATTATGTGTTAGTGCATTTGGATGTGGTTAAATTAAATCAAACAATGTGTTTATTTATTATAAATATAATTCCATGGATTTTGATTGTTTTTGGTGAGTATTATTGATTAAATTGATAGTTTTACTTGATTTTGTGTATCTAATTACAATAATTGGATGTGGTTAAATTAAGCTTCATTGTTGCCAAGAATATCTTCTCTCACTATCTACTTCCAATTATTAATGATAATTTAGTTACAATCAACTATAGATAATTAATCTGTGGACTTTCATGTAGTTTTTATTTTTCATTTACTAATTTTGCAACTAATATCTAGGTGAATTCATTTGTTAAAACAGATAATACTAATGCATTGATGTGAGTAATCAATCATTCACTAACTTACAGATGTGAGGGATGGTTTGGTTTCAAATTAAATTTCGTTGTAGTCTTCCATTAATATATGGCAACCACCTCTCCGGCCAACACTTATTTAGTCTTATAGATGATGTTTTCACGAGAGTATTCATTAATGTCCGTGGGGTTTGGTTCATGTGGGCAGGTTGGAAATGGTAGGTGAATTTCTTCATGTATAATTTACATACAAGAAGGTAGATCACATCTTTTGAGTTACTTGTCACAACTTCAAGTTGGTTTCTCCAAAAACAATCACTTGCTTGAGTGCTTCCTGGTCTACTGATCTTTATCGAGACTTCATTTTCAGTGGATTTTTGTGCTTTAAGAATTGTCGACTATGGAATCCGTTCTACTTGTGTAGTTATGTCTTCGTGCACACCTAATTAGTTTATCATCTACATCTAATCCTTCAAACTAATGGCACAAATACAATAACGTCAAAGAGTTACTAGTATACAAAAATTAAAAAAAAAAAAATCTCTTAAACGATAGTGTTGAGAATAACAGAACAGCTAACAGTGCGGCTATTCCTCTGGTCCAACAAAACATAGCAAATGCTCAAAACACAAGTCATTTGTGCGGTCCTACCTGGAATTGTATATATCAGTATGCTATCATTTCCAGTCAAAGGAAGCCAACATCTACTATAGTCATGATGATCAAACTTATAGAAGGAAGTGGACCAGCATCACCTAAAAACTTCTCTCAAAAAGTCACTTGACGGGGAAACATAGTTTCTAGTTTCTACTAAGAAAAAACTGAGTTGGCACGGCTCCATAGAGTGCCCATGACTAGCAGGCGTGCGTACGTTTTTGCACCAGCAGGGGTGCAAGTAGCACAATTGTTATGATTAGAGTATTAATTTGAAAGGAGAAGAAACATAATTTGTAGTGTACATATGCATTGTAGTAGTGGTTTCAGATTGAATCTGGTTTCGATGTAGCCTGTAGGTGTAGTCTTTTAAGTTTATATCTGTACTCCACACACGGACATTATTTAAACAACTTGAAATGTGGTATTATTTTCCCTTAGTTTTCTAATGCAGCCTCATGTTTACATTTCCTGAAACAATATCATGGAAACAGAAAATTCAGCAGAAATGTTGCTAAGTATACATAATTAATAATATATTTTGAATTATTTGAGTTTTCCACCATAAAATTATTTTTCCTTATTTGGTAGACAGAGAAGGAAAGCAAGGGAATGTACTAATAAAAACATTGTTAAGGGTTGGGCCTCAAGGACCTGTCCAACTGGTATATACAGAGGGTTGTTCACTTGTTCTAGGAGATACAATTTACCAAGCCCATTGATTTTCTTTGGCAAGAAAGTGTTTATTTACTATTATCTTGTCGGCTAGAAAATCTTCGGTGACCGAATGCATCACACCATAATAACATCTATCTTTCATGTCACGCGATGTTAGGTAGGGTGTCTATTGGCCTATTGGGAATTAGATCGCCTTTGGGATTCTAGAGAGTTGATTAGAGCCCAAAGAGAGTTGATTATCAGCCTAGTTGCATTGCAATGCCTTTTGGTGTCAAAAGGCCCATATTTGGTTTCGTACAGCCCGAATCTGGTCCAACCCAAAGTCCGTATGATCTGGTCTGATCAAGTTAAAAATCTGGTTTAGGCTTTTCCAGGATACAATAAATTGTGGCTCAAATCCGAAACGTATTCAAGTCCTACTCAAAAAATTTCAAGTCTGGTGGGCCCACACCGGCCCGATATAAATAATGAATCCATTTATTATTATTATTATTAATAAGTACTTTAATATAAACCAAATCCTTTCAATTTTTTTTTGACAATATCTATCTATCCACCTATAGGTATTTTTTGACAATATCTATCTATCCACCAAATTTCAACTAGGTATTTTTTTTGAAGTTTTTGGTCATTGGTAGGATTCGAGCCGCTAAATTGAGAGTCATCTACCCAAACCTCAAACTCGTAGTTTCAAATTCTAATATATGAAATTCAATATATTTTATCAAGGGAATCGGTACCCATAACTAGAGAATGAATCTACTTATATAGCCTCATCGTCATGTGTTTTAGTGAACAAGACTGAATCAAGAAGTATTCCAATAATAATCAAATCAAATAAATATTGATGAAGCAACTAGAATTATATCACAATCAAATTATGGGTAATTTGCTTCAAAGTTAAAATAATCTGTCCCTAAACTATAGGAAAAGGACATATTTCTATCAAATAATGACAGATTAGTTCATTAAATGATTGGTGATAGACTGATAGTTGGTTCATCTTATTGATTCAATTCCAACTGCCGAATAGCTGAAAGGGGTGGAATAATAAGTTTTGACGACTTCTGCTATAAGTGGAAAGACTATTGACTATATGTTAATTAATGTAAATACATTAAAACTTATATAAAAAAAAAAAGTAAATGAAACAAATCTCTTAGCAATATTGTAAGATAAGTTGACTTTGTCTCTTTATAGAATTAATCCCATTGAATTTGACCCTATATAATAAACATGCATGCAACTCCTCCAACTTCCCAGAAACTATATGTTTTATTTTATGTATTTAATTATCAAGTCTATCCTAAAATTGAAGTATGTGAAAGTGAAACTTTCGAGTAGATAATACTATAATAGAGATACAATTAATCTGAAAAAAAAGGGGGGTGGTTTACTATGTAAAAACGTGAAGCCGCCTTGTTGTTTGGCTACTCTAAACAGGTAAAAGTCTGAGCCACCACCACAAATTAACAATACAAAAAACGGCTGCAAATTACAATAAAAATTTAGTCAAGTTGTTAAGAAAAGAAAAAAATCTCAACAGAGTGATTGGTGGATCGAATCCTCTCATGTGGATTCGGGCCCCATTTATGGCAATTTGATCAAATCTATCTTTCACTAAAATCATCAACTTCCCCAACACGATCACAGCCATGAAGTTTGCAGCCGAAAGCTAACAAACAAATAAATAAGTGGCTGGTATTAATCTGTACTCTATAGATATATATTATAGGTATACAGATTAAAAACAAATATTAATTATATTTTTTATTTTAATTATTATAATAAATATATTTCTTTTTTAATAAATTTTTAATTATTAATTTATATTATAAAAACAAATATAAGGTATATGTTAACACTATCAGTAAATAAAATATACGTTATATGTATTATATATTTATATACGTATCCGATTTTGTTGGGTAGCAGTGGATCCAATGACTGGAGACCCGTAATGTAACGGGTCAAATCAAAAAAGGCTGGCTGGTGGGTGGGTCACCACTTTTAGACGGTTCGACCTTTGAAGCTCTCACGAGCTCATATACTACTCTCTCTATCTCTATCGTCTTGGGTTGGGACCCACATAAACATGGCTCATGGCTGCGGTATATATACATGGACTTGGAGAATTTTTTATTTTTTTTATTTTTTATTTTGTTGGTATTAAAATGATAAGATTAAGAAAACAATTTATGAGATGACGTAGTTGAATACATATTTACGCACTACCAACCGCCCTTTCCATGTAGTATTAGAGGATTTAAGTTGCACTGTTTGTATTTAACTATTCAGTGTCTGAAGTTATGTAATTTTTTTTAATACTTTAAAAAAATATGGTTTTATGGTAATAAATAACAGTTCATTTATCCTGATAATGTCTTATGTTTCATATTCGAATCAACACATGTCTAGTGTTATATAATATATACTACACAATACAATGTCACCACCAAGTAATATTGAGTGGCTATGTCATGTGATACTAGTTAACTGAAGTAGTAAGATCTCATATTATAATGAATAAGTTATACAACCGAAATAATTAACTTAAATTTCAATCTAAATGATATGGTAAGTAAATTGTCATCACTACACACAACATGAGATGTTGTGGTTAATGAAAAAATCACTTGCCATATCATTTGGATTGAGATTTGAGTTAAAATTTTTGATTGTCTAATATTAGTGTATTATAATTTAAGAGATTTTTGGTTCAAACTTTAACTCAGAAGTCGCACTAACATTAAACAAGATGGGTTTTGTCCGGTGGTAAAACTCCTCACACCTGCACCATACGGTTGTGGGTTCGAATCCCCCTAAAAAAACTCAAATCTATGTAATAGTGTAATACTTAAAAAAAATCACACAAACATTAGCAAAGATTAAGTTAATTTATTATAATTCAAAAAATTAAAAATAAAGTATGGTATATATATATATATATATATATATATATTATTCTTTTAAAAGAATAAATGTGATTTTTTTTTATTAAGTTTTGAAATTCTTAAATGTGCCAAGAGGACCTTGAGATAAAGTTAAAAATTTATTTTAGTAAGTAAAACATTTTTGTTGTCCTAAAATAATTGATATTAAGAAAATCACATTTGATGTCCCACAAGAATTTGATAGATGAGAATTGACAATTGTATCAGCAATGACCGCATTTGGTGCAATACATGGTGTCGTATTGCGATGTGTTTGGTTTGGACTGTTGTGGCTGCTATCAAATTCACATAATAACATATTAGGCAGATTGACCAACCAAACGCGGTCGCACCGTCGGCTATAAATCACAAGCCGGGTTCTATTGTTCTAAGTACTTGGACTCAAACCGATCCGTGAACCGACAAAATCCCACATTTTCTTTTTCTAGGAAAAGTTCACAACTTAATTGACGGCTTACCAGATTTTTTCGGTTCCAAATTCCAATATTTGTGTAATATATTTATAGAAAATATTAAAATGTTGTTTTCGAAACTCATGTTAAGGATGAAAAAAAATGAATAAAAAAAATTATATTTATTCATTCGAGTTACAAGAAGTTAAGCATAAATATAATTAAAAATAAATAAAGGTTAACAGTACCATCACTCCCTGAACTATTCACGAGTTTACGATTTACATCATAAACTATTTTATAATAACTAAACCCCCTGGACTCTCTATAATTGAAAAAATATGACTGTAAATGCCCCTTCAAACAGGCGTCTAGGGGACAATAAACCAAACTGTTTTTATCGATTACAGATAGTTCAAGGGGTTTACTTGTTAAAAAAAGTTTATGGGACAAATCGTAAATTAGTAAATAGTTCAGGGGCAATGATGCTATTAACTCAGAAAATAAATATAATTTGTTTGATTAAATTTTAATTTGATACAAGATTTTATTTTTATCTTATCACCATTTAAAAACATGTTCAAAGGTGGTGGAGTTGTGTCTTAATTAATCTATGATCCACCTCCCTCGCTCCTTGCTTTAATAATAAATCAACATTGTGAAATCCATGTGAGTATTAATAAATTTATTTATTTTTTCAAAAAATGAAATAAAATATTTTTAATTTGTTTGTGAACTTTATATATTGATTTCGCCAGATTGAGATGCTAAAATTCTAAAATAAAATAATTAAATAAGCAAGTGACAAGGGTCATGCTCAAAATTTATATTAAAATATAACACGGTATGTAAAATAAAAATAACACGTAACTCACATATAATATTATTAGAACATAAATTATACTAATAATTTGAACAATTTAAAGTTACCCTCATATTTCAAAATTACAAATTTTCCTTTTAAAATTGATGTGTTCTTCAACGTTGTTGGATATTTTTATCTATATATGAAGGTGTAATAATAAAAGTCTAAGCAATTAATCCCCAAAAACACCTTATATTACAATATCATTTTCTCATTGTTTGTTTCTTTCAAAATATAAAATAAAAATCTCAATACATTTGTCTGCATTATAAATATTTAAAGGCCTGGAATGAACTCAATTGAAATCTATCTCTATCTATCTCTATCAAGTGAAATAGACGAAATCATATATCATATCATCCATCAGTCCAAATAAACGTGACCCATCAATATCACCACCTCCCACACTAGAAACCTTTAAAAATATTTAGAAATGCATGATCTCTCAGTCAGATCCAGCGACCCCTCCCATATCAACCAGCTATAATTTACCTAACACTTGCCCACTAAAGAAATTCCAAAATGCAATCGAAAGACCACGCCGTTCATTCAATCAGACAGTATTCAAATTCAAGTCATTGCACAATTTGTTTAAAAAATTTAATTTTAATTATTTATATTTTTCTATTAAAATTTTAATAAGTTTTAAATTGACCGTCTAGATTTTCGAAACTGTCTTCGTCTCTATCTCTCTATCATAAAAGATGACAGATGTGTTACATTTGTATCATATATTAAATGTGATGTTTTGTGTGTGTGTATATGATTGTATCCAGATGATGAATATCACACATTGAACTCGATCGGTCCTACCTAGACTTTGTCTTGACTTGAACCGACGATGCTGCTGCTGCTCTTCCTATTTAGACTTCCAGGTGGTAGGTACAATACAGGTCAGCCGTCTGCCTTTCATCAACTAACTAATTATTATTCAACTCTCCTAATTTCAAAGTTAAGCATCCTTTCTCGTGATGTCTCTCTTTGAAATTCTTCTAATGGGTTTAATTATGTTATTGTTCCCGACAATATTGTGGGATCTCTTTGAAAGCTATTCTTTAATTTCAATTTATATTCCTTTTTTTTTTCTTTTTTTGAAAGGTAAGTATTGGGATTGTATTACTGGTATCATTGGATTAGTTTACCTTAATGAATATAACTCATGAATAATGGTTTCTAATTTTGTCATAAACTTCCTTTAAAATTATGTAATTTGTTTAAAATGAGTAGGGTAGACACATGATTTTATGATCAAAGATACAACGAAATGAACTGAACCTAAAAAAACGTGTTTGAGTTGAGTTTATCGAATAAATAAGTCAATTCAATTAAAATAAAATAAAAATGGAGTTTATATGAATCAAGTACGGTTTTGACTTGTCAAAAACCTAACCAAATATAGTAAATATCAAATGTTAGTTTCTTTACTAAGATATTAACTTAATAATATTTAATAAAAATGTAGATTAATTCAACAAAATTATATACATGCATGTATATGTATGTATAGTTAAAAGAAACAATATACTTATATATATATATATAATATTTCAATTTATACGATTTGGTTTGCTTTTTGGTAATTTAAACCATATATGATTCACAGTAACTCAGTTATTCATTTTGTTGAATTGAATTAACTAATCTAAACAAGGTGACTTAACTGAAATACGTACTTAAAAAAAAAAAAACAATGTTCACCCCTATATATATATATATTTATATATTTATATAAGAATGGGTATTTTTTTGATTGAATAATAATAAATTAAAGTCCTTTAAATATACAAATGCAAATGCATACAGCATATATATATATATATAAATAAGGGGAAAGAAAATGTAGGATATTTTCTTATAAATTGAGGAAATAAAAATGTAAAGAATCCAAGATAAGAGTTAAGACATGGCACGTAGGAAGGCTTGCTCAGTACTTGGAATATAACATAAGTGAAAACGTCGAACACAGTTGATAAAAAGGAGCGGCAGACTCTAACCAGTTTTGTAGTATAAAAGTGAAAAGAATCATAAAAAGAAAAAAAAAGAGGATATTTTCTTATAAATCGAGGAAATAAAAAGGTAAAGAATCGATGATAAGAGTTAAGAGAGGGAACGGGGGGACGCTTGCTTAGTACTTGAAATATAACACAAGTGAAATTGTCGAACACAGTTGATAAAAAAGAGTGGCAGACGTTAACCAGTTGTGTAGCATAAAGGTGAGAAGAAGCATAAAAAAAGAAAAAAAAGAAAACAGAAAATGAAGGATATTTTCATATAAATTGAGGAAATAAAAAGGTAAATAATTGAAGATAAGAGTTAAGAGAGAGCACGTGTGGTGGTTTGCTCGGTACTTGAAATATTACACAAGTGAAAACATCGAACACAATTGATAAAAAGGAATAACAGATTCTAATAAGTTGTGTAGTATAAAAGTGAGAAGAAGCATAAAAAAAACAGAAAATGGAGGATATAAATTGAGGAAATAAACAGATATAGAATCGAAAATAAGAGTTAAGAGAGGGCACGTGGAGAGGCTTGCTCGGTACTTGGAATATAATACTAGTGAAAACGTCGAATACGGTTGATAAAAAGGAGCAACAGACTAACAATTTATGTAACGTAAAAATAAGAAAGAAAAAAAATATAACACAAAAGAAAACAAAACATGTTAACTCTGCAATGTACTGTTACGTAAAAAATGGTGACCATTGAGCAAAACAAGGAGAGCAAAAGCGGTAAATACAATTACTGGGCGGTGGCAGCTGCCACTACATATAATAATATTTAATCCTCATTATAAAGGAGAACATGCTTAGCCCACCAAATTCCAACTAGGTCTGCACTCTTTCTACTTGACCAATATTGCTGCTGGCTACACATGATATTAATATTTATAAAATTTCCTCTTCGTTTTCAAGACGGTTCCAGCCCAACAACATCTTAAAATTGCACATCCCGTAGAGTTGTAAATCAGGTCGAATGATCATGATTCGAATCTTATTAGGAAATTCGGACAAAAAATATATGTATCCGAAGTTCCAAAGTTATCCATATTTCGGATATGGATTGAAAAATTTACTATTTGAATCTGATTATAATTCGAATCCAATTTGGATCCGAATCCAAATTCAAATACCAATCCGATCGATTTGGATATATATATATATATAGAGAGAGAGAGAGAGAGAGAGGAAATGGGTCTAAATAGCACTTTTTCAATCTTAATTTGTGTAACTAACACCGCTTTAATAACTCATGTTTTATTGGCATCAAAATAAGTGGTGAGACCAAAATACCCCCACTTATTATTATTTAATTTTTAATTTTGGTCTTATTTCTCTCTCTCCCATTCTCTCAGGCGTTCTCTCAGACGTTCTTTCTCTCTCTCTTTCTTCCCAATCTCTCCGGCGATCTCTCTCTCTTCCCAATCTCTCCGGCGATCTCTCTCTTTCTTCCTCTCCTCTCATTCATCTTCTACCTCCAACTCAATCATTCTCCGTCGATCGATTCGCGATCGTCGTTTTGACTTGTGGGTTTGATTTCAGTTGGAATAACAAAAGAGAATGGCGGTGGAGAGAGAAAGAGAAGAGCGATGGTCCAGAGAAGAGCGCTGGTTCGATCGACGTCGTTCTCGCAGTTCCCGATCTCACTGCCGGATTCGATCTGGACGTCGTCGTGAGGCTCCGTCTGAGAAGATGAATCTGAATGGGGTTTGTTTGAATTTGAGAAGATGAATAATAGTTTGAATCTGAATGGGGTTTGAGAGATTCGATTTTTAAAAGAGAAATTAAAAAAAAAAAAATTGTGGGTTTCGAATTTGAGAAGATGAATCTGAATGAGGTTTGTTTAAATCTTGAATTGGTGGGTTTGGGTTTGTTGAATCTCAGAAAATGAACAATAGCTAATGTTGAAAATTTATTTTTAAATTTCGAGACTTATTTGTTCCATTTCAAGACTTATTTATGATTATTCGAGACTTAATTTATGAATACCCGAGACTTATTACGATTATTCAAGACTTACTTATGAATTTTCGAGACTTATGCGTTTTCGAGACTTATTCATGCGTTTTCGAGACTTAATTCACGAATATTCGAGACTTAATTCACGAATATTCGAGACTTATTCATTCGTTTTCCAGAAATTGTTCGATCTTCAAAGCTGAAACATGAGTGAACTTAAGGTAGCGAAAATGATTCGAACGTTTTGGAAGAGGAAGAAATAAGAGAGCTGAGAGGTTAGGGAGAGAGAGAGGTGTTGTTTGGGAGAATCGGAAGAGAGAGAAATAAGTAGAAATTTAAGAATTAAAAAAAATGAAAAAAAAATAAATGGGGGTATTTTGGTCTCACCACCTACTTTAGTGCTATTTAAACAAGAGTTATTAATGTGGTGCTATTTGCACAACACCCATCCTAAAAAGTGCTATTTAAGTTTTTGACCCTATATATATATGATTCAAAATTCGATATTTCAAAAAATATATATATATAAATTTAAAAATAAAATAAAAAATCTCACACTACACAGACATTGCATATTGTACATTTATTTATTTATTTATTTTTTTAAAAAAAACTAACATTATTTAATTTAAATTGCTTTAAAAAAATTCGAAAAAAATCCGAATCCAATCCGATCCGATCCGAAAATGTTCATGTCCAATTCCGAATCCAAAAAATGTCCATATCCGATCCGGTTTGATTATCACGATTGGAAGATTTTTTTAAAGAGAAAATCCGATCCGAATTCAATATGGAATTTTTCGAACCAAAATCGCCCGGAATCCAAAAATCCTCAGCACCGAAAAAAAAATTCGAATTTAGATAATCCAAAACCGATCTAATTAACACCTCTTAAGACATCACATCTTAATATGCAATATTCACATGTACATTCCTTAAAAATAATAGAGAACAAAGCATTTTTGTATTAATATTTACTATTAAAGCATTTTAAATCGAAAAAAAACAGAGAGAATATTTTATTCATTTAAAAAAGAAAAAAAAATAGTCTTATCCTGCAGTGCATCTGGATTGAGGAAGATCAAATTCTGAACCCCCACCGGCCACTGCTGCATGCATGCTTCCTCATCACAGTTGTTGTCATATTTATTTGTTTCTTCCATTTTCATTTAATCTGCTAAGATGCTGCCGTCTTTTTATTTTTTTATTTATTTACTATCTGTCGTATATAATCAAGATAACTTTAATAATATTACATATAATATCATGTAATATAATATACCGTGACCTGAAATTAATCTTAAAGATAACATTTAATAATTATGAAGTTATTACTGATTAATTATAGAATTTCATATATTTTTCATACGAAATTCTAATTAAACATTGGTGTTAATGAAAATAATTTAATATATATTGAAATCATGTATGAAAAATTATGCACAATTGTTTTCCACACCCGATTAATTTTAATTATAATATATCTCATGACCTAATTTAACCACTAGCTATTTTTACTTTTTTTACTTTTTTTATTTTTATTTTTTTATAAAAATACTATTTCAATCGATTTTTCTTGTAAGAGAGTAGAGATATTCTGTTCCAATTATTTTCTTAAGTTTTAATGTTTGATACGTGATTAGCATGCTGGATTATTTTATAAGATCTAATAAGATTTTTTTTTTCTCTTATTATTATTTTAACATGTATTAAATGATTTAAATCTCTCCCTCTCTCATTTTTTTTTCTGGGCCATATAGTTTTTCTAATAAGCCACGCCTTATAGAGAGGGGTCATATTTTTAATTTGTTAATTCTTATTAATAATTACTCAATTTTATATGATCATGCAGTCATCATGTGGTAATATATGAACTAATATAATCCTCTTCATAATTTGCATTAAATGATATAATTAATTATTTCTTTATATACACAAACGATATTTTAGTTATATTATTTCGCACAGTTCAATGCTTTTCTTATTAGAGAATCAATTAGTCATTTCCAATTTTATTTGTTTACTTTTAAAATCTTTAACTTTTTTAAAATTATTATATTGAATCCAATTATTATTACTATTTTTTTAAAACCATTATTATTAACCTAATTATTATTACTATTTTTTTTTTTGAAATCATTATTATTATTTAAATATGTCTATGATTGAGTCTCATGTGTGTAAATTTGAATCTTAGATTTCTTTGGTAAGGATAAAGTGTACTTGAAGCAGCATTTTCTATGGCATGCAAATAATGTTCATCTTTATAACCAAGGAATCAAAATATTTCAAATCATAAGTACATACCACTCTATGTATATATTGTTTAATTTTATTTTATTTTTTTCATTATTTATCTTGCAGTCACACTATACACATACATATATAATATTCATGTCCATACGTTATGAGCTTCAAATATAAAGAGAAATAATTAACAGTATTATATCACTTCACAAAATGATCAAATACCAAAATTTCACAAAATTTGACATCTTTAATTCAAATGACGTGCACCTCTCATTTCATATTTACGATGGGGTTTTGAGTGAAGCGTATGTGATGAGTTTTCTCTATGATGTTGTGGAAGTAGATATCTTGATTATGTATATATCCGTTATAAATACCTTACACCCGTATGCTGAGATCATGGATTCAAGTCCTATCCCTCACTTCCAAATACCAAATCCCAAATTTTTATTAAAGAATAAAATCCATTTCAAAAATGATGGGCAGTTTTTAAGTGCACATGAGACAGCATGCATGGATTTGGTGTGTGTGTGTGGAAAGACAGCTACAAATTGCAAGAAATCATATGCAAATGCAAAGGCAATGCTTCACAAATCATGGTCACCTGTTATGGTTTTTGTGAAGACAAGTTAATAACATTTCTTTTTCTTGAAGTGACAAATCAAAAAAAGGCGTGCTTGTGTTAATTATTAGAATTGAAATATGAGTAGTTTATTGTGTATATATATATATATATATATATATATTTTTTTTAATATATTATATTTCCCATGAATCCACGTTTTGGGGTGTCGGTTGTGTGGTGTGAACCAACTTTTTTTATATTATGATCTCGACATTATATTTCAGTAGATTAATATGGTTTAAACCCCACATCATTTGGAATATTAAGTGATTTAATTTCATTATTTTAAATCAATCATGTTCAATTCCATATACATTTTGATAAAAGAGAAAAGGGTCAAAATTAACCTACCTTTTAAAATTATATAATTTTATTATTGGTCATATGTATTAGTTTTCATGTTTTAGTGAAATTGAAATTTTTTATTTTAATTCCATATGTATTTTGATAGCATAGTAAAAGTGTAAGAATTAACCGAGTTTTTAAAATTTTAATTTTTTTTTGGCCATATGTATTTTCATGTTTTCAGTGACATTGAAAATTTTATTTCATCTAGTAGCCAAAAAATTACAAAATTATCCTTTTTTTTTTCGATATCACGTTGGGCATTCACCCATAGTTAAACAATTATAAAAATAACCATTCATTTTTCAGTATCACATTTAGCATTCACTTCATAGTCAAATAATTATAAAAATAATTTAACATTTAACATTTTTTTTTAATATTGTCGGGAACTCATTTACAACCAAACCACATGTTATTTTACATTTAATTCAATTAATTAGAGTAATACAAAGTTTCTCTTGTTTAATTCTCCATTTTAATTGAATTTTAACACAACCAATTAATCAAATATTAAAATAAAAATTTATATCACAATCATAAATTAATGATTAATAAAAACACAACCCTTAACTAAATTATTGAGTAATATACTAATATAACAAGTCAATTACCCCAAAAAAAGAAAACAAAAGTAACAATACAAATGGAAAATTAGAAACCCTAAACCAAGTACATATATAATAAATAGAAAACTTAATTTCCCTATTTTGATTAAAATAAAAATAAAAAAATTTCAACAACCCGTACTACAACAGATAATTAGATAAATGATAATCTTCTTCTTGAAGTAGAAAACCACATTAAAAAAGGACTGCTAAAGCTTTAATAACGCAAGAGTTAGTTCTAAATTCTAATCACTAACAGTATCATAAACTTAATTAAGGAAAATAATCGTTGACAGAGTTTACTACTTCAATTAATTAATTAATTAATCAATATATCCCACCGAATATTCCAATGCGCGTGGCGCGTGGTCTGCGGTTAAAATTAAATTAAATTAAATTAAAAAAATAAAAGAGAGAAAGAGAGATCCACATCCACCGATCCACACTCTTGTGTCAATGAACCACGTTTCAATACTGTTTCAGTCCAAATACGTAAAACGAGTCCTCCTCAAAAATATCCTCGCCTATCACGTGCATCAATTATTTACAAACTCAATATCAAATTAAATTCTCATTTATTTTAATTTTAATTAAAAAAACACTTGATAGAAATTCAACCCACCACAATCTCTCACGTGTATATATATATATATATATATCAACACAGGACTAGTCGCCAGTAGTTGCGTTCTGTTCTGTTCAGACTTCAGACCTCTGTTTTTTCCTTTCAAGCGCAAAAAAAGTGAAAAACTTGAAAAAAAATTCAAACCATTAATGGAGATTGAGTGGGTTAGAGGAGATGTTCTTGGTCATGGTAGCTTTGCAAGTGTCAATCTTGCAAAACCCAGAAAGGATTCTGATGATGATAATCGGTTTCCTTCTTCAATGGCTGTAAAATCTTGCGACGATTGCTGTTCTTCAACTCTCAAGAACGAGAAGGAAGTGCTCGATCAAATCGGTTCTTGTCAGCAAATCGTTCGATGTTTCGGCGACTGCTGCAGCGTTGAAAAGGGTGAGAGATTATACAATCTTTTTCTTGAATACGCGTCTAGAGGGAGCTTGGCTGATCAAATTAAGAGAAATAGCTTGAAAGAATCCGATGTTAAACGGTACACAAGATCGGTGCTAAAAGGTTTGCGTCATATACACGCAAAAGGGTTTGTTCACTGCGACATAAAGCTTCAAAATTTGTTACTTTTCGACGACGGTGATGTGAAAATCGCTGATTTTGGGTTGGCGAAGAAATCTGGAAACGATGAGAATCAGCAAAAACAGAGTAGGTTTCAGTGTAGAGGGACTCCTCTGTATATGTCACCAGAATCAGTAAATGATAATGAATATGAATCTCCTGGAGATATATGGGCTCTTGGTTGTGCTATTGTGGAGATGATCACTGGAAAACCAGCATGGAATCATTGTCAAGATTCAAATATGTGGGCTTTGTTGATCAGAATTGGTGTTGGTGATGAATTGCCTTTAATTCCTGAACAATTGTCTCAACAAGGTAAAGATTTTTTGATCAAGTGTTTTATTAAGGATCCTAAAAGAAGATGGACGGCTGAGATGCTTTTGAATCACCCATTTGTCGTTGCTACTACAACAATTGACAACCAATTTGATCAAGATCATGAAGAAGAAGAAGGAGAAGAAACTGAAAATATTACAATATTGAAGGATTCATCATCATCATCATCAACATCAGTTTCACCGAGAAGTCCTTTTAGTTTCCCAGATTGGGTTTCGATTCAATCGTCTTCGCCTTCATCTTCGTCAGCAGAGAATTCAAGGTTTGAATTTGATGGTTCGTTTTTGTCGTCAAGGAATTGTTTGTTGGACAGAATTAGAAATCTGGCAGGTGATTGGACACCCGAATGGTCAGACCAAGACTGCTGGGTGACTGTCAGATGATGAAGAGCAACTTGGAGTTGGTGATTTTTTTTTATAATTATTTTTACAATTACATGAAGAATTCTTGTAATTGAAGCTGATATTTTTAAATTTTAAAAGATTGTAAATGAGTAGTTGATAGACAGAGAGAGATAGTGGTAGATGTTTTAGTAGGAAACTGACCTTACAATGAGAGATTGGTTCTAAATTCCAATTGGCCACTCTAGGTGGCTGAGAGTGTACAGATGAGATTTTTTATTTTATTTTTTTAATTCAATTAAAAATCCATATTTTCTTTGATATTTTTTTTACTTCAATTTGTTGTTTTTCTTCTTTTATCACATTTAGCAAATCCATTTTGTAATAATCATGAAAAAATTCATGATTATCTATCTGGGTCTTTAATATGAAGAGAGACTCTGTTGTCTTAACAGCTAATAAAAAAAATTGTGTGTTTGCTGAAATTTGGTTACTTTAATTGCAGGAATCAAACAGGGGAATTTAGACCTTTAACTTTTAAGCCTTTGTTAAAGTTTCTGCTTGCATCTTCAATTTCATCTGTGTGTGAGTCTCAAGTTTGCAACTTTTTCCTCCATTAATTTCAATTACCAAGACAGATTGATTCAACCGCGTCCAATGTGAATCGGTGGTAAGTTTAATGTGACTTTAACGCTAAAGAGCACTCGGACACATTAACCAATTAATGTCTTAAGTTCCGGCAATGTCCCATATTCTGGATCGGGATATGATCATTGATAATATTACAGGTTATGAGATGAGTTTGAAAATATCATGTTTTGGCAATGTACCAAGCATCCGTAGGTGGTATATTAAGAATGGAATAATTTTATTCGGTTGTTGATTTTGTTACTTTAATGCACTTGTTAGAAAATGATGTCATGGGTGTGATGTGAAACAAAAGATACACAGTATTTTTTTTTATAAGCAAATAACAATTGGGTGAGTCATAATCAAATAATCAAATCGTTTAATCTATATTGATTATCAATAATCACTACAAGACACGAAGCAGTGAAAGAATTAAATTAGTCATCAACGCCAAGCACCTGTTGATTAGCCATTAAAAATTTTAACCTGTGAAGCATTAAAGAGATACTTATTTCTGATTTTTTATGTGATTAATTACTTGAATGTGATTTTCTTGATTAAGACATGATTATTTATTTATGATTAAGGATAGATCAATCAGTAGCAGATCTGCAGATAAGATTTTGTCGACAGAACAGTTTTTGCTAGCTGGGGATTTCTCTGAATCTATATGGACCCTTTTGTTGGTTTTGAAATCTATAGTTTTTTTACTACAAAGATTGCAAAAATATGTTCATTAAAAGCTGAATAAACATATTATTTGGTAAGCAGATTTATCTAAAATCCTTGAATTCCGTAGATCGAGATCAAGCGAAATACTACGGCGTAACTCGAAGTCTTCAACCACCAAGATAAGGGAATTTTGACGGTAAAATTAACGGTGGGCATATGAGTTTTGGTGATTATTAAATGATGTTGATATATGCAAATGCAATGCAGCTATGAGGCATATAAAAGTGGGTCTCATCTCATTCATTGGAAATGTGGGCCTTTTGGTTGATGCCCAATGTTTGTCTGCTTTGTTTTTAAAGCCCGTTGTAAAAAATAAGTAGAATCCGGAAAATTAACCATGGGCTTTTGCTTACTACCTTTTTCGCCATGAACAACCGTTTAAGTGCGGGATTCTTTACGTTTCTTTTTCTTACGGAACCCGATTTACACCGACGTGATTATAAAATGAAAATGATTTCAATTTTTATCTTGTTTTAAACTGTTAATCATCTCAATTTCATTATTATATCGTCTATCATTCAAGATACAAAAGACACTTGTTACAAGTTTATAACAACCTCCTTCATAGTTATGAATTTCAAAGTTATATATGAATTTTTCTCTGTTATAATTCTAAATTTTTATATATTGTGGATTGTATATGTTAACCGTAATTGAGAATTTCAATGCTTTAAGTGAATATATATATATATGAAATATTTTATAAATTCGGATACTTTTAGAGAGTAGAGAACTCGACCCCACTACATCGTTACTTAGGTGTAAGAGATTTTATTACTTGATCAATCTCATATTTTCGTTTTAAGTGAATATTTTTAAACGACAGAGACACTGTTTTAGAAATATTTTCATTTATAAAAGATAGATCTCAAGCTACACGACTTAAATCAATCGCAAAAGACGTAGTACATATCTTTTAATCTTGACACAAGGCTCATGATGCAACTCCTATTGCAAGTGAAAAATTCAAATGTGAAACTTTGTCTCTTAGCACAAACGTGAAAAGAGAGATGCACCATAACTATACCAAAAGTGGAGTGTGGACAGAGAGATGCACGATAAGTATATTAAAAGTGGAGTGTCGTATCCAAATTTTGTTGTTAAAATTGGTGTGACTTGAGTACTTGAATAATATTAGTACCAATAAAATGAATAGGGTAAATTACACTGAACCCCTTAAGATTTGGACAAGTTACACTTAGATGGATAAGTTTCTTTATTATACATTAACACCCCCAAATTTTAAATTTGACTTTAAAAATACCTAAAATGCCCCTAGTTATATTGTTTTACACTTTATTTTTTTTACCTTTTAATCAAACACTTTATAAACTTTAATAAAATAAAAAAATTAAATAAAAGATATGATTCATTAAATAAATAAATAGTTTAAAAAAATAGTCTTAAAAATTAAATAAATAAATAGTTTAAAAATGAGTGAAAAAATTAAAAAAATTAATTTTTTTTAAGAATATCTATTAATAGGGACAATATAAGCTCTAAATATATAAGGAGTGTTAGGAACCTTGAAGTTTCTCTCACCATCATCTTTACAGTAAAAGTTTAGATATTTAGAGTTTTTCTTGTCCCTATTAATGAATATCCTTACAAAATTTAATGTTTTTAAGTTTTTCACTTATTTATTTATATTAATTTTTTTTTAAAAAAAACTAATTATTATTATTATTTTAAAAACTATTTATTTATTTTATTTTTAAAAACTATTTATTTATTTATTTATTTTAAAATTGTTTATTTATTCAAAATATTTTTTTATTTAATTAAAAAACTATATATATATTTAAACTATTTATTTATTTAATGAATCATATATTTTATTTAATTTTATTTTATTTTATTAAAGTTTATAAAGTGTTTGATTAAAAGGTAAAAAAAATAAAGCGTAAAATAATATAACTAAGGGCATTTTAGGTATTTTTAAAGTCAAATTTAAATTTTTGGGGTGTTAGTGTATAATAAAGAAACTTATCCATCTAAGTGTAACTTGTCCAAACCTCAAGGAGTTCAGTGTAATTTACCCAAATGAATAAACCATCCCTATACACTATACAATACCTTCCTGTTGTCACTATCAAATTAACTTTACATATATACATGTACATGATCACAAATAATTAAATATAAACAAATACTATTTAAGTATATATAAAATTCTAGTGTCAGAAACACATTAAATAAAACCATATTACAATATATTAAAACCACCGACCTCTCTCAGTTTTCATCTCCTCCAAGGCTCCAATTACCGTGACCAACAACAACGACAACAAAACCCCAATTGATTGCTCTCACAACAATTAAATATACACAGCTCAGCTCTTCAATTTAATTTTTCTCTGATCAAAAAAAAAAAAAAAAAAAATCAAGTACAAACTCTTACCTGTAATAAATGAAATCTCACTGGTAGCTACACATGTTCTTCAAAGAAATGGCAGAATTCATCTTCTTTGGGTCCATAATTACATTACATTCGACCCTCTTGTAGAATTTTGGCTTCACCAATCTGCCCAGAACATAAGCTCTTGATCGAACTGTGAAGTCGAGTGTAAGTGGTACTGGTTGCAATGGTGCACCATTTAAGCTGCTCAAGCTAGCTCCTCCTCCGTACAGAGGAATGCTACTTCCCTTTATCGTCACCAAAATCGATCTCTGGCTCTTCCTCGATTGATAAAATTTAATTATCTGTGCAATGCAATTATATATAAAAATTTAGTCACATAAAAATGAATTGGAATTAATTTGATTCATGAGATGTGTATAAAGTTGCATTGCACTGCATACATTTCCTGAGGCTACGGAGAGTTGAGAGTAGGAGAGATCTAGAGGCGTTGACGTGACATGGACACCGAAAAATGTAGCAGTGTTTCGAAATGTAAGCTTCACGGTGCAGTTCATTGACACCATATCGGTTGCTACTCCTGAGAAATCTGCTCCGGCTTGTATTATGAATTGATCAAATGAAATGCTCTGTAACAAACGTATCACATTTTGATTCAAATGATAAAATTTAAATAAAAAGCGTTCATTCAGTCTAATAATAAAAAATAAAAAATAAAAAATAAAAACAGAGAAATCGTGATATATGTGTACCTTCATGGTGACGGTGGGTTTCTGAGGCTTGCTAGCACCCCACAAGATCAATGAGAAAACAGAGAAGAGGACAATGAAGCCGAGAATAAAAGTGAGGAAATAGCAGCGACGAGAGAGGCCACCAGGCAAGAGATCTCCATGAAGAAGTCCTTCTTCTTCAATGGCATCAAATTCGTTCCAGGATTGTTTATTGTTATTATTTTTATTATTATTATTATTATTGCGCGACTTGCGGCCATTGCTACTCTTGCGGTGGAGGGAGGCGGTGGAGGACTCACGAGACGAGTGGGGTCCCAAGGAGGAGGAGTTGGAGTGAGAATGAGGAGGAGAGCCCATTGGACTCAACGCGGGAGTGGAGTGAAAGGAGTTGGTGGTCTTCTCTCCATCGTGAGAATCCCTTGATGGGCTCTGAACGTAGTAAACAGCACGACGAGGGGATCGAGTCGGGGATGATTGAGTCAGGCTGCTCACCTCTGAATCGGTCTTCGAGAGCTGAGCAGACATTGTTGATTCAATTGCTGTTGAAGGAGACCGATGGTCGAGACCAAAGAGCTGTCTGTGTGTGTGTGTGGTTGCTAGTTGTTACTAGTACTACTTGCTTATAATGTATATTTTGTAAATGAAGGATCTCTAGATAGATATTGAAGAAGAAGAAACGTAGGTAGGTTATGGTGGCGCAGGTTGCGGAGGTGTTTTTGTTTAATGTTACCGATTCGAAGGCATTAAATGGAAGATGGTGGACTTGTACTCACCAATGGCACTTGTCTCCATCCATGTTTTTTTTTCCCTTCTTGAGTGAAAGCAACTTGGTAATATTCTAAATTGATATTTGTAGTTTTTAAAAACAAAAAATAAAAAAAAATTCTAATCAGTCTAGGCCCTAGGGTCTGTACGAAGAGATTTGAATATCTATCGACACAATCGAGAGATGTCTACTTTTATAATATTGAAAAAAAATATATACATTTGCTCACGTCTATCGCATATCGGTAAATGAAAATATTGTTATTTGAACATCTACCGTGAACATGAAAAGTGAGGAGTCAAAAGCGAATGTACAATTAGTATTAATCCTCTAAGGTATGATCTTCGGTAGTAGGATTCGAGTCTTTACAGTTAGCGATCCAAATCTCAAGTTCGTCTATCTACCAGTTGAGCTACGTCTCTGGGGGGCGAATTATGACATGTTAAAATGCATTTATTTAGATCTTACAATGAATCATGCAGATATGTTATATATATACTTATGACAAAATTGATTTATATGCAGTAGAAAAAAAACTTTGGCATTTGAAATTAATAATCACAAGACTAGCTATTGTACGATCCGATCTGTTTTGTCAACCACTTTTTTCATCTATTAAAAACGCATGACTACAATATAAATTAAAATAAAATTTAAGGACTTCTCAATTCTCATTGTCACATATTCTATACTCAAAATAATATTATCAACAATATCGATATTTATGACACCTGACACCTCTTGTGTTCTAAAATTTGCGAGAGTTCTTCTTCAATTTTGTTGAAAGTCTCTCAAAATTCCAGGTAATTGATTAGAAAATTTTCCATATATACAACGATAATTACAACGAAAAAATCTATCAAGTGGAATGCTAATACAGTCACTATTGTATCTTTTGCCATTTCTTTAGAAGTATCTTTTGCATTTTAAGCAGTAGTTTAATAAGAAAATAAAAATATACAGATCTTATTCAATCAAATAAGTGATAATTTTGTAATTAATTACACATATGAAAGGCTCATAAGAAAGTGTGTTAGTCACAACTATATTCAACTTTTTGCAACAACAAATAGGGGTTTTAGTCATGATTTAATTAACCTCTAGAGAAAGTCATGAAAAAAATCATATATTAAAACAGTTTATCTTTTAAATTAACGGGCATTGACCCTACTTTTGCTTGCTAAATATTTATGATTTGATGTATTATGTGAGTGTCTTATAGGCTTAGCACCATCAATCATCAAATTATTTTAAATTTGTTTGGAGTCTATGAGGATCTGACCCTATTAGACTGTTCTTGAGTACAACTTTCGCTAGGAGAGAGGTTTCCCAGGATTGAAGCCATAATGGTGGATATTTTAATCTTCAACCACCAAAGCAATGAACTCTTGTTTGATAAATTGCATTAAAACTTGAAATGAAGTTGTGTAGTAAAAAACTGATCTAGAAAATGTAATTTGGAATTGAAGAAAGAGACAAAGAGGGTTCATGCCACGTGCAACACTACCCATAATGCAATAATTAAGTTGACCTATAAATTAAATGCATCTTCTAGTTGCAGTAAGTATTTCACATGTTAATTATTTAACAAACAAAACATGAAAAACGAAATCATGTCAAGATCTAACCACCGGATGGTCCGGATCTTCTTCTTCTAGTCAAAGATTTTACATTATTTTAGGCTAAGCCTGTTTGGCTTTGCTTTGTACATGTTTGGTTTAGAGTTTAGACCATGCACATGCAGTGGAAATGGTCCAAATGGAAGCCTCTCATTTTTGACACCAAATTTTGATTACCAAAGCTACTACGTACAAAACTCCTTTGGCTTATCAAACGTGTGAAAGTGAATTCAACACCTTTAATTGATGATAGAGGATCAATCCTTGAATCTTTGCTGAAATTCAGCAGAGAAATCCAATATGTGTCGTCATTTTTGTTCAGATATATTGTGAGACTTGAGGACACCCAAGAGACATTGAAGTAGATTCAAGGATTAGTATAGTTTGTCCGACACCGGAGATTTGACACAAATACTCTTCTGAAGTGGCATTATAAATAAGTCGTATTTCTTCGCTTGGTCTAGGTTTGGTAACTAAAGAGTTGATTGATCGACGAGATGATACGGTGGAAACTTTTTACACGTACACCACGAGGTTACGAGTTCGAATCCTTACCCTTTCTATAAAAATCTTAAATTTATGTAAAAATGTAATACTTATAAAAAAAACAAGTTAGATCGAAAAATGGGCCGTTGAAAAGTCCAGCTCAATTTGGTCTGATCAGCCAACCATTTTAAAATCCCATCAAGTGTCACGTTTTTTTTTTATGCTATTGGTAACGTGCCACGCACGTCACAAGCCCATTGTGTAATTGTCTAGGTTGTCTTGGGCAGGCTACTATCAAGTCAACATGAATATGGGCAGCACAAGCCCATTAGTGACGTATCCGACTGCCTGGTCCCGTTTTTTATGCAACCGGTGACGTGCCAAGCACGTCACCAGCCCATTGTAGAAATCATAAGTGTCCACTTCGTAACCATCAAGTCAAGTGTATATGGGCCATTTAAACGACCAGCCCGATTTAATTTGAATTCGGCAACCATTTTATTAAGGGCAAATTACACTGAACCCTTGAGGTTTATACAAATTACACTTATATGGAAACGTTTCTTTATTATACACTAACACCCCCAAAACTTAAATTTGACTTTAAAAATACCTAAAATGCCCCTAGTTATATTATTTTACACTCTTTTTTTACCTTTTAACCAAAAAATTTATAAACTTTAATAAAAATAAAAAAAAAACTAAATAAAAAATATGATTCATTAAATAAACAAATAGTTTTAAAAAATTAAATAAACAAATAGTTTTAAAAATAAATAAATAAATAGTTTTTAAAAATTAATTAAATAAATAGTTTTAAAAAATTAATTAAATAAATAGTTTTTTAAAATTTAAGTAACTAAATAATTTAAAACATTAAATAAAAAAAGTTTTAAAAAATCAAATAAATAAATAGTTTTAAATAAATAAATAGTTGAAAGAATGAGTGAAAAAATTAAAAACATTAATTTTTTAAAGAATATCCATTAATAGGGACAATATAAGCTCTAAATATTTAAGGAGTGTTGGGAACCTTGAAGCTTCTTTCACCATCATTTTTACAGTAAAAGTTTAGATATTTAGAGTTTTTCTTGTCCCTATTAATGGATATCCTTAAAAAATTTAATGTTTTTAAGTTTTTCACTTATTTATTTATATTTTAAAACTATTTATTTATATTTGTAAACTAATTATTTATTTTATTTTTTAAAACTATTTATTTATTTTATTTTTAAAAACTATTCATTTATTTATTTATTTTTAAAATTATTTATTTATTTATTTTTTAAAAAAACTATTTATTTATTTAAACTATTTATTTATTTAATGAATCATATCTTTTATTTAATTTTTTTTATTTTTAATAAAGTTTATAAAGTGTTTGATTAAAAGGTAAAAAAAATAAAATGTAAAATAATATAACTAGGGGCATTTTAGGTATTCTTAAAGTCAAATTTAAATTTGGGGGTGTTAGTGTATAATAAAGAAACTTATCCATCTAAGTGTAACTTGTCCAAACCTCAAGGAGTTCAGTGTAATTTGCCCTTTTATTAATTCTGAATTTATATAATAATTAAAAAATATATATATATATAAAAAACCAGTTTATTAAAATGCATATCATTAGCCTATAGTTGATGAGGCTGATAAAAATTTGACAAATGTAATCTTACAATTGAATGTTAAAAAAAAATATTTAACATTAAAATATACATGAATTTACAAATGTAAATAGGCAATTTATTTATTAAATCAATTTTTTTTTTTTACCAAAAACCGATAAAACTGAACTGACCCAAACCAAGCAAAACATGTTCGGGTCGATTTGGTTCTCAAGAACCCATCCATCCTCTTAGGTTGAAGTTTTTAGAAACTAAAAATTTGTCATGTCGGGCCACATGAAACCGAACCGAACCGACCAATCAACATCCGTAGTAAAGGTATTGCATAATCTCCATACAAAAGCAACCAATTACATAAATAAACATAATAAAATAGATAAAGTTGAAAATCAAAAATGAAAAGGGTAAGAAAGAAAGAAAGTAAAAAATTAAAGTGGGTGGCAAAGGAACTAAATTTTAAACCATATCACCTTATAATACAATAATTTATAGGCCTAAGAGGACTCAAAAGCTATGCCTTTCAAGGGGATTCTGGCACAAGGCTTGTGGCCACTATTGGGCTTCTCACCACATACTTACCATCATCATTAACCCATGTTAAAGAACCAAAAATCACTACCTTTTCCAACCAGTTTGGGCCCTCTAAAGCAAGCTTATAGCTTTGCTTTTCATATTTCTGCTTGAATTCCAATTTCTCTGGCTCCACAGACACTTTCAAACCTTCCATGCCTTGCAATTTTGCAGTGTAAATTGTTCTTCCCTGATCACCAACATTAGTCACAGTCCTCCAAAACACTTGCACAACCTTTTCATTAGGATTGGAATCAACATTATTAAAGAAAGCGATGAAAGACGGGTAATTAAGATCGATAGAGCGGTTAATACAGTTACTAGATGACTTTGTAATGATTCGGATTTGTGTCGTTGTGTAGTTCATTGTGCATAGAAAGTTTACGTAGTCGTCTGCTGTTGCGTCATAGACAAGGCCAGGATTGAGAGCCTTGTTGGGATTGATTAGGCCAGCTCCCATTTCTAGTGGACTTGCAGGGAGGTCACAGTTTGCAATGTCTTTAATAGAGCCTAAAGTGTTGTCTAATGAGTCTGCTGTGGTCACCAGGGCTGATCGAATTGCTGCAGGGCTCCAATCAGCATGGACTGCCTTCACGAGCGCTGCCACGCCTGCCACATGTGGAGTAGCCATGGAAGTGCCTGATATGAGATTGAAATCGCTAAACAAGAGACGTGATGGTCTGACCTTGGCAACTGGACTAATCGGTGACCATGACGCTAGGACTAGTGATCCGGGGGCCAAAAGGTCCGGTTTTAGGATACTTGGGCAGCTCGGAAATGGCCCTCTAGAGCTGTAACTATCCAACTTTGGCGCTGGCTTTGTATCAATAACTGTTTTTTGAAACTGAAGACTTCCTGTTGGGTTACTGCTCTTATGTATGTAGTCTATTATGGTCTGTCCATCATGGAGTCCTGTAAATGCTGCTGGAAACGAGCTTCGGATGTAGAATTCTGATTCTGATATTGAAGAATTGGAAATGAAAACAGCACCAACAGCCTCTGCAGACACTGCATTTTCGACTTGACTGCTTATAGTACTTAAATCAGCATTGCACACAATAATGTTGAATTTCACTTTCTTCAATTCTGTCACACTTCCACATCCATCCATGTATACAAGTGGAATTTGTCTTGAAGAAGAATTCCCAGGATACAACGACATGAAGCTGATTTGGACTTGATTTCCCAGAGTTAGAGTTCCTTCGAATTCACGATCTGTGGTGGCTGAACCAACAGTTAGCAGCCATGGTGCACCATTGATTAATGTCCAATATAAAGGACCATCATTTCCAGCAGATGCTACTACAAATATACCCTTCTCCATTGCCGCGAAAATGGCTATTGCAATCGGATCATTTTCAAGGAAAATGTCCTTCACACTCATCCCCAAAGACAATGACAAAATATCAACCCCATCTTGTAATGCTTGATCTATTGCTGCTATAACATCAGATGAATAGACCCCATATGTCCAAATTGCTTTGTACATTGCTACGTGAGCCCGCGGTGCCATGCCTCTAGCAATGCCATTCGCGTAACCAAAATAAGATGCAGCTTCTACATAGTTACCAGCAGCTATGGAAGAAGTATGTGTTCCATGTCCACTGACATCCCGTGGAGAATTCATTGAAATTTTCAACTTGGGATTGCTAGCAATTAGGCCCTTGTTGTAGAATCGCGCCCCAATGAGTTTGTTGTTACACGAGGAGGAATTGAATTGGTTTCCACACATACACTTCCCTTTCCATCTAGATGGAACTTTTGTCATTCCTTGATCATTAAAGCTCTCACTCTCTGGCCAAATTCCGGTATCAACTAGACCAATTATGACACCTTCACCGTAATTCGAAGCAGGCCATGCACCAGATGAGGAACTCAAGCCAAGAAATTGAGGAGTGTGTGTGGTGTGAACTTTAAGAGGATGATCCCGGGTAGAAGAAACATATCCCGGGGAATTTTTGAGGGATTCAAGCTCAGATGAAGTGAGAATTGCACTGAATCCATGAATGGAATTTGTGTAAGTGTAGATATGTTTAGAACTTGAAGAAAGCATGGACATATACCAGCTGTGGTGGCCAGAAAAGGCTTTTGGCATAGCTGATATGTCCATGTGAATGATATATGTCTCTGCTGCTGCTGATGATGGTGTCTGCAGAGTAGATTCAAAGTGGAAGATAGTGAACACAAGTAGTGTAGATACAAACTTGAGATCAGTAAGAGTAGCCATGGATAAACAACAATTACAATTAATTGAAGAGCACACCAAGATATACAGTTTTGGTTCTTTTACAGCGAGTGAGTGAGTTATAGTGACCAAGTATATAATGAATTTTCCAAATAATTGCACATGTAAGTTGAATAATGTTCTTGGGCAAAGCTCTTTTTTGATGTTGTCCACTTTCTTTTGTTTTGTTTTTCCTTTGCTAAAAGCAGTCTGGTTAGTGGGAAACATGCACACACCATCAATAATTCTCATTTATGCTGCTAAATAGCTCCCAGTGATCATCTAATTTGCACAAAGAAGATAAATAATTATCTTATCAGGTTGTTCAGTGTGGGGTATTGGAGGATGGTGACCACTTAAAATGTTAAAATTAAAACTATGTTTGCATATATAGGGTGTTTCTCTGATCAGACGGCCTGAAAACAATGGTCCTGAAAATTCATTTAGATTAGAGAATTATTATGTTGGTATAATATATTAATATCTATTTATGAAATTATTTAAACAGTAAAATGATTAAGAAGTTTATTGCAAGATTTGTAAAATGATTTTGAAAGATGAGTTTAATGCAAGATTTGTAAAATGATTAAAAAGTCGCATACATCAGGAAAAGCTCTTCAAATGAAATATTTGTTAAAGTCAAACGAGCCACTTCAGGCACTAGAGATGCACATTTAGGGAATGAGGATGAATATAGGTCCTCATATTCCCATCCCCACTTCCCAGACCCATCCCCCATCACCCCCCCACCCATTTCCCCATTTGGGGAAAATGGGGATGTGGAAATTTGGGGGGAGGTATATCCATCCCCAACCCCAGTTTCCTGTTTTTCCCCATTTTCCCATTTTCCTGTTTCCCCATTCTACCTTTTGATTAAAAATTACAAATTAAAATAATAATAATTTCATTACAAATACAAATTAAAATCCATTAATACATTACAAATACATGATAAAATTATAAAGTGTGCATTGCAATACATAATAAAATCATAAAGTGTTATATAATATATTTATTTATTTATATATGTTTTTGGGGAAATGGGGAAATGGGGATGGGAGACCTCCCCCTATCCCCTATCACCATTTTAATTTGGGGATGAAAATCATCCCCATCCCCACCCAATTCCCCATTTTTCCCTAAAAAAATTTCCCCAAATGGGGATGGGGACGTGGGGATTTGGAGATCCGGGGGAAAATATGCATCTCTAACTTCAGCATATTTTGTTCCAATAGACTCTTCAAATGAAATTCTTCAAATAAGATTTTGTTACTCTCTCTTCAATATTGAAGAGCAACTTTTCCCTATTCAATTATTAATATATTATTTTTTATATCATATCATCATTAATATTTGATATCTATATTTTTTTATCTTTTTAATTAAATTCAATTAATATATAATAAGTTTTAACTTATAAGTTTTATCATCATAAAAATTATACCATTAGAAAGGTCTTATCTAAATCTTTAAAATGAGACCAATATTGAATATTTAATAATAACATATTATTATTTCTAACTTGAAAAAAATGGAGCGTAATTAGATTTGTTAGAACAGGAATTTGAATACTTTCATTAAAATTATATAAACATATTTCTAATTGAAGAGTTTTTTTAGAAGGGTTCCTCTTTTTTCACTCCTCAAATTGTCATATAGGTAACCAAATAGACATTCGAAGAGCCACATAGGTAAGCAATTAGACATTCAAACAGTGAAAATAGAAAAGTCTATTGAAGATGCTCTAAATACAAGTATATCATTGAATAATGGGAAAACTACACAAACAACCCATGTATTTAATTAATATTGCACACATCTGTAACTTTTACCAAAATTACATATACTTTCCATGTTTTTCATTGACTAAGTGTTAATTGACAGTTTGACTAACTATAAAATTAAAATGTTTAAATTACCCTTGAATCAAATATTTTATTACAATAATAATTATTTTTGAGATTTTATTATAATAACATTAATTAACTAACAATTTTTTAGTTAAATACAGTTCTTGTTTTTGATCATTTAAAAAAAAATTAAAATACTTGTTCATACTTCATTTCAATTTTCCATTAATCTGTCTCTAGTCTCTACAATCCTCCCATGGAAAAGATTTTTATTTTTCTTAAAAAAAATGTTTTTTTAAATAAAAAAAATTGTTAGTTAATTAATTTTATTATAATAAAATTGCAAAAATGATAATATTTATAATAGAATAATTAATTTATGGGTGATTTAGATATTTTAAATTTTATAGTTAGTCAAACTGTCACTTAACACTTAATAAACGAAAAGTAGGGGAAGTAAGTGCAATTTTGGCAACAGTTACAGCTGAGTGCAATATTGATTAAATTCATGGTTGTTTGTGCAATATTCCCTTGAATAATCTCTAATAAAAAAGAAAAAGTCTCACGTTTGATTTCTTCTTAAAGAAGTCAGCCATAGTCATGGAAGTTTTCAAAACAAAGAAAATTACATAGTTTATTAATGACCATAAGAGAATTTTCTTGAAAGACGACCCAAATTGAAAATTTTCTATGCAATTAAAAGAAATAAAAAAATTACAAGTTTGGAATCATTTACACATCAAATGGATGCCTCTCATTTCTTTTTCTTTTTTCAGTCTCTCTACATTTAACTTTTTTTTTAAAGAGTCTCTCCACTTTTTTCTCTCTGTTCGTGAGGGAAAGTGTGAGAGTAATCAGTCCTTTAAGTAGTCTGTCTTCTTCGATCTGAAGTAGTGGGCTGTCATTCTGCTTTTAGTGCTTCTTTCATCGAAGCTTATCTCTGTTAACATAAGTGCATCTGAGATAGCGAAGTTGTATGAGAACCTTTCCTTAATAAAAGAAGATTGAGCTGTCCTGGAAATGTCCGAGGAGGCCAGAATAGATGGGGTAGAAGATGTGGAGTGGTGCTTGGTAGGGAAGGTTTTATCGGGGAAGAAAGTCAACAGTGAGGCCTTTAAGGAGCTGATAGAACAGATCTGGAATCCCTTTGGACATGTGGAAGTAGAGTTGGTAGGAGATAACACTTTCATATTCTATTTTATCAACAAAGAAGATCGGAATCGGGTATGGCAAAGAGGACAGTGGCACTTTGGGAACAGTCTTATAGTGCTTGAGAAACCGATAGGATCAGGGAACATATCCAAGTTAGGCTTTAACAACGCACACTTCTGGGTCCAGATTCACGACATCCCCATTTTGTGTATGAACCGGAGAACAACTAGATGACTAGCTGAACAAATTGGAGAAGTTGTGGAAATTCCGTCAGAATCTAGAGAGTGTTAGAGAAAATTTATGAGGGTAAAAATCTGAATAGACATCACTAAGCCCTTGAAACGGTGGCTTAGACTGAAGCCAGGCACATCTGAAGAGGTCATTATGGTGTGTCTGAGATATGAGAGGCTCCCACAGTTTTGTTATGCATGTGGTAGCATTGGACATGGAATCAAAGATTGCTTAGATGAAGACGCCAGGAACACAACTCTAGATGGATCTCCCACCAGATTCGGATCTTGGTTAAAAGTCTCAACCTTTGAGAAATTGAA
Organism: Dipteronia sinensis; assembly: GCA_033220585.1. Taxonomy (NCBI): domain Eukaryota; kingdom Viridiplantae; phylum Streptophyta; class Magnoliopsida; order Sapindales; family Sapindaceae; genus Dipteronia; species Dipteronia sinensis. The sequence goes on along the minus strand of CM065638.1, from coordinate 2,552,860 downwards.
GCCCAAATTTAATAATTCACAGGTGTATGGGAGCTTTTCAGACAAGTTTAGATCTGTTGAAGCTTCTCGTGATTTTGCAGGGGATGGGTCTGTTACCCTAAAACCAGAGTCCCTGGCATCTCATAGAAAAGGTCCGGTAGCTCCAGCAGTTACGACGGATAGCTTGATGAAGGAGAAAAACCAGGTAACCTGATTGAGAAAAAGGGGGGGGGGGGGGGGATTGGGCCGCCACTTGCTGATAGAATGTGTGTAGACGGACTAAGTACTGGGCCAGTGGAGTACTCGAAAAATATAGCATATCCAAGCAGCGAACCCATCATGAGCCTCTCAAATGTGGTAGAGGTCTATAAAATTTCAGTCCCTTCCATACCAACGCCAGCGGCCTAACCCAGTTCTGATGACCGGTCTTTTAAAAATGTCTCCCTAGTGCAACCTATGCAATCTGTAACACCCAAAATTTCTCTAACACCAAAATAGAAAGTGGTTAAAAAATGGAAGAGGTCAGCTCGAGAAGGACAATATAATCAAGCAACATGCAAAATTCCAAGTCCTCTTCACAAACTTCTTGGGGTCAGTAAGGCTACTCGAAGAACTTCAATAGGGAAAGCTTCTTCCCCTTCCCCTACAAAGATCTCTTCCAAGTCCAAGAAAGGAAAAAGTCCAAGGAAGTCTCTGACCCCTTCTTATCCTTCCCTAAATAATCAGAGTGATGCTTCCGTCCTCCAGACAGTGGCGGAAGGCCAAGCTTGTAAGAGAAAAATGGTTTTTGACACTTCGATAGACGATAACGGAGATCTCAAAAAAGGGAAACTCTCAAGTCCGAAATCGGAAGACAATCTATTGGTGGAGCCTAAATTCCAGGCTCACCGGGAACAATGATAGGCCTCTGTTGGAACGCACAGGGGCTGGGGAACCACCGGGCGCTCGCAACCTTGAAGTGGTTGCTGAAACATCACTCCTCGGATTTAGTCTTCCTATCGGAGATGAAATACAATAGTTACAAGACTAGGAAACTTAAAGAATTGCTTGGTTACAATGGTTAATTTAGTGTTGATTGTGTTGGAAATAGTGGATGGCTGTTGCTCTTATGGAAGGACAGTATTATGGTTTCTGTTCTATCTTACTCCATTGATCATATTAATGCTCGTGTACGTATGGAATATGGTTTCCTATGGCGGTTTTCAGGGTTCTATGGTGAACCGAACTCATGTAGAAGACATGTGTCATGGGCTCTCCTTCGACGTCTTAGTGATATTGACAATCTTCCGTGGGTCTGTGGTGGCAACTTCAATGAGCTGCTCAGCGTGAAGGATAAAGTGGAAGGGTCTAACAAATCTTTCTCTGGTATGTTTCGATTCAGACAGGCTGTCGATGACTGTAATCTCTCTGACCTAGATTTCTCTGGTCCGAGATTCACATGGAACAACAAAGGAGACGGTAAGGATAATATCCAAGAGAGATTGGACATGTATCAAGCTAACAATCAGTGGCGGGACAAATTCTGGAACGTGAAAGTGGTCCACTTGAGCTTCAACTATTCTGATCATTATCCAATCCTCATGAATTATGCTCCATATGCTAAGTTCATTAAAGGGAGTGGTATGAATTTCTGGTTCGAGCCTTTCTGGCTTAAGGAAGAAGACTTTTATAGCACTGTGACTGCTGCTTGGAAAGAGAAAGAGACTAATGACCATTCTAGGAATATAATGACGAAACTCTCCTGGTGTGCCTCCAAACTGAGGGCCTGAATTAAAACAAGGTTTGAGAATTTTTGAAAACAGGTTGAGGAGAAAAATAGGGAAATTGAGCGGCTCTAGAAAAACCAACTGGAAGCCTGTGGTGATGTTATCCATCAGGCAGTTTGAGAAGGAGGTGGAGGGTTTGCTAGACCACAATGAAATTTATTGGAAACAACGCTCTAGAGTCGAGTGGCTTCAAGCTAGGGACCAGAATCTTATTGATGCCAAAGGTCATTTACAGGAATCGAATATGGGACATTCTCGGGTTGTCAGTGAGTTCTGCTCTTCCCTCTTCAGCTCTTCTAACCCCTTTGTTCATGACATTCATAATGCGTCGGGGGCCATAAGGCCTAGGCTGAACGATGATATGAGAAGGGTCTTTACTTCAAGTTATTCCGGGGATGAAGTCAGGTCTGCTATTTTTAGCTTGAACCCCACAAAAGCCCCAAGGCCAGACTGATTCCACGGGATCTTTTTCCAGAAATCCTGAGAAATGATTGGGGGGGACGTCACCAATGCTTGCCTCCGTGTTTTGAATATAGAGTCTTCGATTATAGAGTTCAACGATACAAATGTTGTTAACATTCCGAAAGTGAAGAGTCTGATTGATATAAAGGACTTTCATCCGATCTCTTTGTGCAATGTTGTGTATAAAATTTTAACAAAAGTGATGGCTTCGAGACTTAAAGGTATACTGCTCGATATAATCTCCCCCTATAAGTCCGTTTTTGTCCCGGAGAGACAAATCTTCGACAACGTGCTGGTAGCTTTCGAAACACTCCATTCTATAGGCCGCAAGAAATCAAAAGTTATGAGGCATATGACCCTGAAGCTAGACATGAGTAAGGCTTACGACCGAGTCGAATGGGCCTTACTATCGGCGATTATGGAAAAGATGAACTTTCCGACACAGTGGATTAACCTAGTTATAGATTGCATCTCTTCTTCGAGACTTTCCTTACTTCTTAATGGCAAGGTTGTTTGTTCTCTCTCCCCTTCCAAAGGTTTGAGACAGGGATGCCCTTTCTCCCTCTATTTGTTCCTACTGTGTGCAGAGGCTTTCTCTGGACTGATTTCGAGGTCAGAAAGAAACGGCTGAGTGCTAGGCTCCAGATGTTGTAGAGGGGGTATCCTCATCAACCACTTGTTCTTCGCAAATGAAAGTATCATATTCTGCAAGTCTTCAACAAGCAGTAGTTTGCGAATAATTCTTACGATCCTGGATATGTATGAGAAATGCTCAGGGCAGCAGATAAATCTGAAGAAATCGAATTTAGCCCCAAGGTGTTGGCAGCGGTGAGAAGCGAGATTATGGTTATGTTGGAGATCGAGGACTGTAATTCCCAAGACAGATATCTAGGCATCCCTTCCATGGTTGGAAGAAACAAGAAACGGCTGTTCAACGACATTAAGGATCGAGTCTGGAATAAATTACGGTGTTGAAAGGATAGTTTGGTCTCCTTCGGTGCAAAGAAGTTCTAATTAAGGCAGTGGCAAGCCATCCCCACCTACTCGATGAGAGTTTTCAAGATTCCTATCAATCTTTGCAAGGAGCTTGATGCGATGACTTCAAAATTTTGGTGGGGTTCTAGAGATGGGAAAAGGAAAGTGAGTTGGGTTAGCTGGAAGAATCTGTCTCCTGGAAAGTCTTGGAGAATTGACCTTCAAAGATCTTTCCCTGTTTAACCAAGCCCTTCTGGCAAAACAAGCATGGTGTACCCTATCTTTCCCTGACACACTGGATGCCAAGGTCCTCAAAGCCAAATACTTCAACCAAGTCGATTTCCTTTCTGCCCTCATCAAACCGGGATGCTCTTATATTTGGAGAAGCCTGATTTGGGGTAGAAAACTGCTTTCGAAGGGTCTAACATGGTCGATCGGGGATGGTAGCAGGATCAGAGTCTTCAAAGACAAATGGATCCCCCACCCTAGCTCTTTTTTACCAGTCACTTATGACACTGGTACTGACATCTTTGTGTCCGATCTCATTGACAGGTATAGGCGGGGCTGAAACCTGGACAAGCTTGACCATTTCTTGCTTCCGATCAATAGGGAGGTCGTCCTATATATTCCTATTAGCTAGAGTGGCGGTCAGGACACCCTCAGATGGCATTATGATAAAAAGGGTGTATACACAGTGAGTAGCTGGTATAACCTTGCCCAAATGGATAATAAACATGTGTTCGTCTCCAACCCTCAAAATCGTGCAAATGGTGGAAGTCATTATGGAAGCTCCACATTCCCCCCAAGGTCAGAATTTTCATTTGACGAGCTTGCTTAAATGCTATTCTCTTTCAAGAAAATCTCTGGAAAAAGAGGATTGTGAATGTCCCTCTTTGTAATAGTTGTGCTTCTCATTTGGTGTCTGCCAGTCATGCCCTCTTCAGCTACAAGGTGGCCAGGAAAGTTTGGATGGGGACTCGTTTTGGGAGCCTTCTGGCCAACATGAGGAACTTGCCGGTTCTGGAGATGCTCTTGTCCTTGACAAAACAGTGTGTTGTGAAGGACCTTGAGTTGGTGTGCATGATATCCTGGACAATTTGGGAAAACTGCAACTCTCTCATGAGCTATGGCAAGACCAAGAACCCTGATTTGGTGGTGAATTGGTCTTCAGATTTGCTAGCTGAATTCAGAGCCTCCAAGCTAGCCTTATCTCACCACACCCCCCCTCCCCCCAATCCCCCTCCCCTCCCATGCCCTCTTTGGTTTGGGTCGCCCCTCCTCACGGCCTCCTAAAGCTCAATATAAGAGTTGCCTTCCGAAAGAATTCCATGTGTATTGGTGTTGGGGCAACTATTAGGGATGATAAATGGAGGGTGCTCGAGGCTCGTTCAAGCCGGATGGCTGGTTCCTTTTCTAATGAGGTTGGCCACTTCTTGGCTCTGAGTGAAGGTCTTCAACTTGCAAAATTTTATAACCTCCATGTTTCGATATCTAAGACGTCTTCCTCTGGTGTTGCCTCTTCGTTGAGCAGCTCATAGCCTATCCTCAAGGATGTGAATTTTATTGTCAATGACATTAAGGCTTTGTTTTCTGAAGTTGGTGTTTGTAAGTGTCAGGCCATCCGTAAACAAGGGAATTCTTTGGCACATAATCTAGCTTTGATTGCCTTCTCCTCTACCCGGGAGCGTTTATAGCAGGATCCCAGCCCTTTTGTGTGTTTTCTCTGCTGTGTAATGTGTTTTTTCCCTTTTTTTTAAAAAAAAAAGAAAAAAAGAAATTCTATGCAATTGTGATAAATCTCACATCGATTTTCTCGTGATCTTTTAAAATAAAAATATTCGTCCCCATTTGCAATAAACAATAGTTTCTGATTTTATATTCGACAGCCTACAAATAAAATACTAATTTCAATTTTAAAAATGGAGCTTTAGACATTATTTCGAGACTTTGGTTCTGTTTAGACGGCTGGACCATGTCAATTTATACAAATATATATATATATATATATATATATATATATATATATATATTATTATCTTATCACACGGCAAATCATATTGAACGGAGTAGAATATTTTTATGAATAGAATATATGTCAAGTTGAGCTTTTTATTATTCCATGTTTGTGCAAAAAAAATTTATATTATTAATATAAACATTTTGTATGCTCCCGAAATATATATATATATATATATATATATATGATAACATGTTGTTAATATTTGTATATATATATATATAAATTTTCTAATAAGAACTTTTTAAAATTCACATTTTAAGTATCTTGATGAAATTGCATGTAATCAAATGTTTTTCGATAATATTTTTTGTATTTATTATAAGAAAATTAAAATATACATTTGGTAAAAATTTAGAAATTTTTTGGATTTGAAAACTATTTTTTCTTATATTTCTTTATTTTTAAATGTTTTATCTTTAAAAAAGTCATAAAAAATTAGTTCTTAGACTCGAATTTTTTTTTTCCATAAATGTATTTCAATGTTTTTTTCTTCCATACAAAAAATCAAATCAAGATTTAATATATTCCATTAAATTTCATCAAATGTACTTAAAATATGAATTGTAAAAAGTCCTTATTGAAAAATTACTCTATAGTTATATGTATTAAAATTTGTATCTAATTTTACTAAAAAGGATCCAGTTTATGATTTAAAGCACTATCATGATTTTCTTTAAAATTATGACACCATCACAATGAGTTAAGGCATTTTAGTTACATATATGAAAGTGTTTGATATAATTTTGTAAATGTCAAAAACACTTTTTTAATGCTATAAGTTGTTTTGAAGTTTTGTTTTTATGTTGTTCGATAGAAATCAAAACATTTTTTTTAATTTATAAATTGTCTTAATTACCCTTTATAAAAACTATTTTATGTCTATTAGAAGAAATCTAAAATTTAAGCTTTTAAAAAAAGTTTTTTAAAGTTTTTTTTAATATATAAATTGTTTTAATTTCCCTTTATAAATTTTAAATATTCTACCGTATAACTCTTTCATTATAAATACATTGACAATATCATTTTTATAATTATTACAACTAAAAGTTTTTTATTTATTATAAAACTCTACTTAGTAAAAGTTTTACTCAAAAAATCATAACAAACACGTACTAAATTCTATCTTTGTCGCAATAAATTGAAGTCAACTATTGACAAGAATTCGTCTTAGTCAAAATTAACAACAAAGTAATAAAACATTTGCCAATAAATCCGGAAAAAAAAATTCTAAATTTAAATAACAAAAATATATTAAAGAAAAGAAACGAGAGTATTTAGGAGAAAAAAGAAAAAAGAAACCGCTAAAAGCAAAAACATATAACCAAACCTAACGAGAAAACCAAACTTGGACTTCTTATTTTTGTCTCCTGACAAAAACCAACAAGAAACTATCTTCAAAAGCAAAAACCCTCCAAATTTCTCATCTCATACATACAATCACAGAGATCTTGAAATGAAGGCACGCAATCAATTCTCTTGTATTTCCACTTTCCTCCTTTTTGTTTGTTTTTTTGTTCTTCTGGGAAACATCGAAGCTTAACATGTAGTTATATGTATTGCAGAGAAGAGATTTTTCCATTCAAAATCTTCAAATCCAAGTTCTCTTGATTGCAGTTTCTCTTTTTGCATGTTCTTTTGCTCTCAAGGTTTGTTCTTCATTTCCCATTTGAAAAAAAAAAACAAAAAAAAATTGTCATATTTGATATTTCTAACTCGGTTGTTGATGTCAATCGTTTGACAGATCGGAGAGACTTGTTCTTCCAACAATGTTTGCAACTCCGGGTTAACGTGTCAAACATGCCCTGTTAATGGCAATACCCGACCCAGATGTGCCCGGATCCAACCAATGAACCCCACATCCAAGGTAAGTTTCATTTTTTATTTTTCAATTCTATTTACATTTTCAGGTATTAATTAATTAAATATTTAAATTTATTGCATTGATTCTGTGCTGTTGCATGTGGGTTTGGTTTTGGTGTTTGGTTTAGGTAAAAGGTTTGGCATTTAACAAGTACTCGTGGTTGACGACTCACAACTCTTACTCTCTTGCCGGAGCCAAATCGGCAACTGGATCGATCCTTTTATCTCCAAGGAACCAGGAAGACTCCGTCACCAATCAACTTAAAGTAAGATAACAGCTTCTGGGTTTTCTTTCTTTTTATTTATTTTTTATTTTTTTGTTGTTGTTGTCAATGGTGAATTGGTGATCACTCTGTTTTTGTTTTTTGCTTTTGATTTTGTTTCTTGTTCTGGGAATTTGGGAAACTTATGGTGCGTTCGGTGTCGTTTCCTAGACCTGTTTTTTTATTTTTGAGTTTAAAAAATATAAAAAACTTGTTCGGTAAAGCATTTTGAAAAAAACGATGACAAAAATATTAAAAACAGTTTTTTTCATTTAAAGCTAAAAAGTCACGCCCACCAAAAACAACAATTTGTTGTTCTCAGTTTGTTGTTCTCGTTTTTGGTGGATCCTATGTGTTAAAATATTGTTTGCTTTTACTTTTTGTAATAAAAAAATAATTTTTAACTTATATTTTAATAAGAAAATATCCATTACCTATATTTTAATATTAAAAGTTCCATTACCTGTTAAAAGATTCATATAACAAAATAATTCTACCAGACGTATTTTTTATGTTTTGATTCTCCAAATATCATTTTCAATCATCGTTACCAGACGCGTTTTTGAATCCAAAAAATCTAAAAATCAATTTTTTAAAATCAATGAAAACCAGAAAACAGAAAACAAAAAACAAAAACGTTACCGAACGGCCCCTTATATTTTTGTTTGTGAAATGTAAAGTGCAACAATGTGAAAAGTATTGGATGCCTGCTTAGGCTTAGCTGTCCTTTGTACCAGATTAGATGTGACTTTAGATTGAAAAATTAATTGAGAAAGCTAACCAAACCAATAATTGCACATTCACAATGCAGTTTCTATTAGTGAGAATTTACTTTAAGGACTTCATTTCTTAGTTTATCACATTCATTGGACATTTTCAACCATTCGTTCTTTTTACTTTTCGGTTTGAATGATTCTCTTTTAAGACCAGAAAAGTAAAAGTTTTTACCCTTTCTCATGTTTAGATGGGGAAAAAGTCTGCTTGATCTATACGAAAATTTGATATTCAGTTTTTGTTTTTCTTGTAAATTTGATTAAGGTTTAAGTTATCATAATGCAGTTTCTGTTGGTGAGAATTTACTTTAGAGACTTCATTTTTTAGTTTATCACCAATCATTGGACATTTTCCACCGTTTGATCTTTACTTTTCGGTTTGAATTATTCTCCTTTAAGACCAGAAAAGTAAAAGTTTTTACACTTTCTCATGTTTAGAAGGGAAAAAAGTCTGCTTGATCTATATGGAAAATTTGAAATTGATTTTTTTTTTTGTCGTTGTTAAATTTGATTAAGGTTGAAGTTATTATTATAAAATGTTCAGCTTAGACTTGTATTCTATTGTAGAATGGAGTTAGAGGGCTTATGCTGGATATGTATGACTTCAACAACGACATTTGGCTATGTCACTCTACCGGTGGCAAATGTTTTAACTTCACAGCATTTGTAAGTGCCATCCTCATAATTTTAATGTTGCTTGATTGTACCTACATTTTTGTAAGCAAAAGGTAATGGCGCAATAATATCTAATTTCTTTCAGCAACCGGCCATTAATGTGCTTAAAGAGGTCCAATCGTTTCTGGAAGCAAACCCATCTGAGATTGTCACCATTTTTATAGAGGATTATGTGACATCCACTCAAGGCTTGTCAAAGGTTTTCAATGCATCTGGCCTAAATAAATACCAGTTTCCTTTGTCAAGCATCCCAAAGAGTGGTGAAGATTGGCCAACATTGGACGATATGGTTAAAAACAATCAGCGTTTGGTGGTCTTCACCTCTAAAAAAGACAAGGAAGCTTCCGATGGAATTGCTTACCAATGGAAATATGTAGTAGAAAGTCAGTGTAAGTTTCTGCTTTAAAAACCGTCAAAATTTGTCGTTACACATGCAAAAGAGGTAGCTAATTCAACTAATGAATTTGGATTCTGATCATCATCAGTTCTTAGATATTAGAGCAGAACTATAAAATATTTGATGTTTCTCTTGCTAGATTGCCACAACATTCTGTGGTCTTTTTCTTGAACTTGTAGAAGATTAGAAAATCATTTTTGATAATGTACTGGAAATGCAGATGGAAATGAGGGGATGGTTGCTGGTTCATGTACAAATCGTGCCGAATCTCCTGCATTGAATACAACAACAATATCATTGGTTCTTCAGAATTACTTTCCAACTAATCCCAATCTAACGGAAGCTTGCATGGACAATTCAGCTCCGCTAACTAAGATGATGAACACTTGCTCTGAAGCAGCTGGCAAAAGGTGGCCAAACTTTATTGCTGTTGATTTTTACCAGGTATTTCATGTTGTTTGTTATAGTCTTATCTCGAATCGTTAAGCAATTCAAAGCACAAAAAACAGGTTAAAGATTCTTTGGTAACTTTATCGAATTGTTGTTGCAGAGGAATGATGGTGGAGGAGCCCCAGAAGCCATCGATGAAGCAAATGGTCATCTTACTTGTGGATGTGACAATATAGCTTATTGCAAGGTCTGTTATTTTAGCTTATGATTGCGAAATTTCGAGACTTATTGAAATCTTTTGTACCTTAGCAAGTGTTGTTATTATATCAAGTAGTCAGTAGAGTAGCACGACACCTAGTTCGCCAATCTCTGGACTCAAAGTTACCTGTTTGCTCGATATCATTTGCAATCTTAACGTAATGTTCTGGCATTATATCGTCTTAACAAGATTAAATCAATCTGCTGACAAAACCTCATTGAAATTTAGTGAATATTAATAAACAGAATTTGAAACCTTCATGTATAGCTTGACCTGATCGAGACTTATTGTATGGGCAGGAAAATGCAAAATTCGGTACATGTGACGTCCCTTCGATTGCTCCCCCTCCACCTGCCGCTGCAGAAGCAACGCCAAATCCGTCACAAACTTCTAGCAATGTTGGCTATATGGATAGAAGACCTGTTCTACAATGGTTGTTTGGGACAGTTTTGGCCTCAACTCTGGTACTGTGGTGAAGTCATTAACACATTTTTTTTTTTGAAGTAAAATCATTACCAATTATTGCTTGTTTTTATGGAGTTTCATTTTTTTACACGTGATCACCGATTGATTTGTACTTGCACGATCTTATGGTTTATAAAAGCTCTTTCATGCAACCTTGTTTCAGTTTTTTTAATAAGAAGCTTTTGATTCATAGACCAGCCAATGAATCCAATGTTTTTTAATTTTCTGCTGAAGAAAAAAGCTAACTCCTTTGTTGTGATTACCTGTTATATATATATATATATATATATATATATATATATATATATATTGTGGTTCTCTCATAATGGATCCCTTATTTTAATTTCGGTAAGGACCATGATGAAATCATATCCATTTTTATGAATTTTGATCTGAATTTTTTTGTATATGATATGTTTAATGAAATCTACTTATGAATAAAATTTGAGAAATTTTCAAACACTATAACTATTTAACCAAATTTTGTTAAATATGAAGGTATCGAAAAATGGGCAAAATATAGAAAAATTCAAGAAAAATGGTTGTAATAATTGAAAAAATCTCAAATTTTATTCATAGGTAGATTTCTAGGTAGATTTCATTGAATATATCATCCACACAAAAATTAAATCAAAATTCAAAAAAATGGATGTGATTTCATTAAAGTCCTCACTAAAATTAAAATATAGTAGTTATATCATAAGGGGTCTCTTATTTTAATTTTGTTGAGGACTTTAATGAAATCACATCTATTTTTATGAATTTTTATCTGAATTTTTGTGTGGATAATATATTCATTGAAATCTATCTATGAATAAAATTTGAGAATAATCACGTCGATTTCTATGAATTTTGATCTGAGTTTTTTTGTGGATGATAAGTTCAATGAAATCAACCTATCAAGCACTACAACTATTTATCCCGATTTTGTTAAATATAAAAACATCGGGAAATGGGCAAAATATAAGAAAATTCAAGAAAAATAGTTTTAGTGCTTGAAAAATTATCAAATTTTATATGGGTACAGATATTGACACCCATAAATATGATAAACACACTCATAATTATAAGTACACCTGTGTCTAAAATTTAAAATTAAAACATTATTATAAACACCCATCTTAATGCCAATAGTACCCTTATTTAAATAATGTTTTAATTTTAATACAATTTATTATGGGAAGAACTAAGAGCTTGATAAATGAATAACAAATTAATTTTTTTTGTTTTGTTGAATTCTTTGAAAATGATGAAGAAACCTTGCATCCCCAAGAAAATGGTTTCTACATATCCATGACAATTGATTAGGACTTCAATCAAATGTGGATATGGGGCAACGTTTATGAGAGTTGAGAGTACATGCTTTAAGATTTCTTGATCAGGTATGCTTCGACTGATTGAGTGAATAAGCTTCAGCAAGGTACCAATTGCCATGGCAGCTACAAGTTTTTCACAGCATTTATGAGAAAGTTCTGTTGCCATATCTGCAACAGAGAAGTTTGACAATATAACATGAATTTAAGGATTCGGTTTAGAGCGAAATAACAACATAGCGAAGTATTAATATCAATATAACTCTCACCCAATGTTGCATAGGTATGAAGTATGAAAACTTTTGCTTAGAAGTTAGATTAATGATAATGGGAGATTTTGATATTTGAAATATAATTAGGGTTTAGTTTTTTTTTTTTTAATAAAGTGATATATTTGAAGATATGAGTGCAATTAATAGGTGTACATAATATTTGATTTATTTTTAATTAAACTAGTTTGTCCTTATTGGTAAATTCCTATTGAGATATTTTTGTAATTAAATTTTTTATTAAAATATGAGTGTGCTTATCATATTTATGGGTGTCAATATCGGCACCCATTTTATTTATAGATTGATTTTAATGAACATATCATCCATAAAAAAATCTAGATCAAAATTAAAAAAAAAATTGATGTGATTTCATCAAGGTCCTTACTGAAATTAAAAATAAAGAATATCTTATGAGAGAACCACTCATATATATATATATATATATATATATATATATATATATAGCTAAAGATATAAAAACGGTTCATTTTCAATTAATATAATAAATAATTTTTAATTAACCTTTATAATAAATTAAGCAACCATCAATGAATATGTTCATCTAAATAGGAATGTTGGTTTTCTCTTAAAAGAAATAGGAATTTTGGTAATGAAAATAGAGTCTCTATTTATAAATAGTATTGGATACCTAAGAGTTTCCTTAACTGATTAATATAGATAATGACCATCATTATATTTAGATTTCTTCTTCTATGGCGGAGATTGTTTCTCAATATTTTAGGGAATGATTTGTTATAGGATTAGAAGAAAAAATAGTTTGAAATAAAGTATTTGAATTTTAAACGGATAAATGCGTTATAATCAGGGGCGAATCCAGGATTTTATATCAGGCGGGACTAAACTAAATATTAGTTATAATTTTATTTTTGAGTACTCAATAAGTGAATACCTATTTTATTCTAGTAATAAACAAATCATAAACAAAATTATCTAAATTAAACTAATCCTAAATCAATTATAATAAAACAAGGTAACCTAACAAAATAATAAATAAGCATATAAAAAATAATTAACAATTTATGTTAAAATTAAGAAAACTCACAGAAAAAAAAAACAAAAGCAAACAAAAATTTATGGAATATATGATGAAACACAGAATCGAATAAACGGTGATGGGCATATTTATAATATTTGTTAAAATAAAGGTTAAATTGTAATTTGATATAAATTATCAAGGTAATAATACATATTTTTTTAAGGTAGACGGGGCTATAGACCAATCTAGCCAATACAATCCTTCGCTCCGGTTATAATTGTGTGTTTGAAGTTGCCTCAAGTTTCTAATGTTGATACAGTGAAACAGTTGACTTGATATAATTTCTCGACTGTTTTTCAATCATGAATAGTGGAAATTTTAATTTTATATATAAATAAAATATGAAAATATGACGGATTAAATGTGATTTTTCAATTTATATTATACAATACCGGCACATCATGCATTCTGTATCTATATTCTCCCTTTGATGAAGACATGAAGTTATAATATGTATATGCTAAATCTGTTCATATGTGACCGGCACCCCTAAAAAACTGGTCCACCTATATAGCACCCCGCAAAAATTATGTGCTTAGCTTTAATAACTGCACATTATTTTCTTTTTCTTTTTCTTTTTTTTTTCTTTAAAAAAAACTTATAGTTGAAGAGCCTGTAAATCTCCAAGTTGAATTTTGTAGGATAGTGGGCACTTGATAATGGTAGAGTAAAAATTAGTAGGCTGAGCAGTCCTGGATCCTGTTAAAATGAAAAGGTAAAACGGAGCAAGAGGGGTTGTCCTGTGGAGGACTCTCCGATGCTTAACTTAGACGATTTATCAACAAATAAGATAATTTCAAATTAATGATTAAACCGAATAAAAACTAAAGCAAATCGTAAATAAAATTGGTCGAGCCATGGGTGGTATCGTTTGAATAACCTTATGTTCGCTTGGGCTGAGCGTTGAGTTCAGTAAATTAAATTGCTGGGGAAACTCATAATAATAGGATAATGTATTTTAAATGATGTAAAAAATAGGTGTTGGCCGAGTGGTTTCGTAGAATGGGTGTGGGTGTTGGTCGAGTGGTCTTGAAGAATGCAATATAATTGTATTATATTGAATTGAGGTGACCCTATTATGCCTTTTGTTCCTTGTCGGGAGTCAGAAGATTCCCTTTTTAAATGAAATGGTGAGGACTTTTCATAGCTGATGGGAGGTGGAGCAACTGAAGCTTGATCCCTTCGATCTCGGTATGATATTATAAACTAAAATATCTGAATTATCTCAAGAATCTCGTAGGTTTCAATGTAACCAACACACTTGACTTGGTCATTGTGGACTTGGACAAGACTTGCAATTGCCTTTGATCCACATCGGGCCTGCTTTAATTGGGCATGAATGTGTTTGCTTCATCAGATCGTCTGGCTCCCAATCAATTTTGGATTTCTGGATCTTAATATTTGTTGTGCTATTTTTGGCTACCACAATAGTTATATCCCAATAATTATAATAAATATCATTTTTTTTTAGATATTATCATTTGGATCCCTATGTTTTTTTTTGAATTATCTGTTTTTTACTCACTTATTCATTTTTTACTGGATTGGTCCCTATGTTTTCAAAAACTATTCAATTTCATCCTTCTGTGAGTCAACCGTTAGTCAAATTAAACGGTGTTAAGGGTATTTTTGTCTTTTAACAATGATAAGCCACATGTCAATATATAAATAAATATAAATGTATATTTATATAATAAAAATTAAATTAAAAAAAAAGAAAAGAAAAATACAATTCAAAATTATTTTTACTTTTTTATAACGGTGACATGGCATTTCTTGTGTGGAACTGCATTCCTTATCTAAAATCCATCAAATCATCATCGAAAACTGTAGCAAGACAATCCTCTGATTCTCTTCTGATAAAAAAAATAGATTAAAACTAATTTTAAAAACAAATTAAAAGCCAAGTGACACATCACTTTCATTTTGTTTTGCTTTCTCTTTATCATATTTCCTCACCAACCAAACAGATTTCCACTTTCTCTTTCTATATTTCCTCACCAACCAAACAAACTTCCACTATCTCTTGTATTTTTTTCATCAACCAAACGAAACAAAAACACAAATACGAAATAGACAACGTCTCATCAAACAAACAAACCCAGAGAAAAGAAAATTCAAAAAGGATTGAACTTTAAAACCAAGCCACCACGAAATAATACAGTAATTGTTTTCCAAAAAAAAAAAATTAAAACTAAACCTCAAAATCACTCCACCGCGTGAGGAATTTCTTCTACTACTAGAGGAGTTATTGGAGGAGATCAACATCGATCTACTCCTCTACTGATATTACCTTCTGATGAACCTCAACGGTTTGTTTTTGGATTTGGTGGTTTTTTGGATTTCATGTGGTGGTTCGATTTGTTTTTGGCGGTGGTTCTAGCTTCGATTTCGTGGTATTCTGGGTTCGATTTGGTGGTGGAGATGTGATTCGGTTATGGGTTTTGTGATGATTGTGGTCCGGTTCGGTTCGATTCCGGGTCTAGGTGGTGGTGGCGGACTGGTGGTGGTGGTGATGGTGGTCAGAATCTGGGTTTGGTTGTGTGTGTGATGTTGGAGTGGTGGTGGCTTGAAATCAATTCTCCATTGATGATTAGATGTTGGTGTTGATGATGATTTGAGATGGTTTTGGTGTTGATAATGATTTGATGGTGGTTTTGTTGATGGTTTGAGTTGGAGATAAGTTTTTTTCTTTTCAATTTTTTCGGTTGGAGGTTGATGAAGATGGAAGGGTTTTTATTTTGTTTTATTTTTTAAATTTCCAATTGTACAATTTAAATATTTAATTTTTTTTTTTGTCATGTAGGGTAGGTCTATTTTTTTAATTTCTTTCACTTTTTTTAAAATTAATATATAATTATAAATAAAATTAAGAAAATAAAGTTTTTTTTTTGGATTTAAAGTTAAAGGGTAAAAATGTCATTTTATATTTTCTACGACGGTTGACCGATAAAATTCTGATCAGAGAGGTGAAATTGAGTGTTTTTTAAAAATATAAGGATCAATCTAGTGAAAAATAAATAAATAAGTAAAAAATAAATAATTTAAAAAAATATAGGAATCTAAACGATAATATCCTTTTTTTTATAAATTTTGTTTATTGATTATACTTTTGTAAATAAGCCTCATTCAAAATGTTTTTGCTATTCACATAACATATATTATGAGACCAAAAAATTTATAGTTTTCACTTTTCAGATAAAAACCCAAGCAATCATATAAAATTTCATATAAAAACCCAATTTCTTTTACTTTTTATATTTGTTTTATTACATTTTTTATGAAAAGGTCACGCGTTACACCGGTGCAGCACCCAATCATTTTCCTTAAATTTTCTGACCGTAAACACCGGGGCTTGTCTATAGAATATCCTCTGTATTTTCAAGTTAGTCATCGAAGTATGAACCGTTGGTAGGTCTACCATTTGTGGGAATTCTGTGAAATTTTCAAACAATGATAAATGTGAAGTTGAGGTCGTGCCAACAAGAAGGGGCAACACAACTACACAAGTCACATCTTTTAATTTAAGTGCTTAGAACATTCCCAACAAGGTTTTCTAAATTTTCTTTATATTTAAGGAGTCGGTTGTACTTTTTACAGATAGGGAAACATATAAGGAGTCGACACTCCAACAAACCTCTCTAAAAATAACTTTTTATTATTATTTTTTTCTAATTTTTTATTAAAAAAAATATATAATTATTTTAAGTAAATGTAAACTAAAACAATACATGAATAAAATTACAATGGTATAAAATAATTAATATTTTACCAAAAAATAATTAGTATAAATACACAATAAAACTAACTTTAAAATAAAATAGGTTATAAAATATAATAATACATTGATAAATTGGTAAAAGAGAATTGGATAGATGAAATATAATAATGTTTAATAAATAAAACAGAATTTTTGCTAAAATAAAAAAGAATTTAGGTTAAATAAAAAAAGAATTTTTATTGAATAAATATGGACCATTGAAAATGAAGGATGTAGACTCATATTGGTCATTCATGTTATTTGGGGAGTGAAAAAACAAAAGTAGGGATGGAGGCTTCACTCCTTACATTTAGGGAGCCTTTGGCCGGAAAAATATTTAGGGAGCGAGATAAGGAGACTGTTGGAGCAAATTCCGATCAATCCTCCCTAAATATAGTCAAAGACATCCCCATTTCCGGCCTATTGGGGATGCTCTTAGACAATTTCAAAAAACAAATTAGTGCAAACGAGTCCTTATCAATTTGAGCGTTAGATGTTGATGTTTTACATGGTATCAATGTCTATTTAATTAAACGTTTTGGACTCAGAATTTCATCACATAACTCTTCATCATCTTCTTCTTAACAAGTGAAGTCAAAATACACCATAACAAGCAAGTCAACAACTTATAGTAGCACCACAACTAACAAGAAACCCCAAATGCATGAATAGAGTGGCTTTTATAGTAACAACACTCAGCCGAAACCAGCAACTATCATCAATAAATGTTGTTGGGGTCCAATTTTTCGAAACATCCCCGGCTGCCATAGATGATCAAGTTCAGAAATGAAATCACGACAAAGATTCCTTAAGTGGGAGGGAGAATTAAGTTCTCAGCAATAAGTTATATGGATACTGTCTAGTAATTTTTCAGTTATGATCTGTTGTGATGTTTTTTTCTTTTTAGATCGATCCTATTTTAGATAATTTTATAATTTTTGTGTGGGATACCTGTAATTTGATTCTTATCTTAATTGATTTTAAATGAATTTGTAATCATTGATTAATAATTAATTAAGTTATTTTTCTCTGGTTAGGATTTATAATTAATAAATGCATTGCTTCAAAATAAATTTTTTTAAAAAAATTAGAGGAATGCTAGAATCACTCTCCAAATCCACTCTCTCTTCATATGATGACATATGGACAACATCAATTTTTGCATATTAAACATTGAACATTTATAAATGACATCATTTGTAATTTTATTTAAAATGCAAACCAATAAACAAAATTCCAAGATTACCCTTCTTCTCTAACTTTAACAAAATTTCATTTAATATTAATTTTTTTATTAAAAAAAATATCAGGTCTAAGTTTAACATGTGTGCACAAAATTTGTTTGGTTATCAGGTAAATACAGATTTTGATGATGTGAAATTTTATTTCACCACAATTTATATCGTATTAATCATTGATATTATTCAGCCAAGTTTTTTATATAAAAAAAATTAACAAACAAAACTTTCAAAGTATAAGAAAATTATTATCTATATTTGCTCATTTTATTATGGTATAATTATATCATGTACATAATCATAAGCGTAATTTTAAATTAAGCAATTGTAGAGTGAGATGGAGGCCATAGTGCACGGGCACCTGGGTGGAGTTGTATATATTTATAAATATATATAAATATCATATCATATATATATATATTTATATATTTATATGATATTATGGAATTTAGTTTAGGGCAAATTACACTGAACCCCTTGAGGTTTGAGCAAGTTACACTTAGTTGGAAAAATTTCTTTATTATACACTAACACCACCAAAACTTAAATTTGACTTTAAAAATACCTAAAATGCCCCTAGTTATATTATTTTATACTTTATTTTTTTTATCTTTTAACCAAAAACTTTATAAAATTTAATAAAAATAAAAAAATTAAATAAAAAATATGATTAATTAAATTAATAAATAGTTTTAAAAAATTAATTAATTAAATAGTTAAAAATCAAATAAATAAATAGTTTTAAAAAATTAAATAAATAAATAATTTAAAAAATTAAATACAAATATTTTTAAAAATCAAATAAATAACAAATTTTAAAAAAATTAAATAAATAAATATTTTTAATAAATAAATGAAAAAAGTAAAAACATTAATTTTTAAGAATATCCATTAATAGAGATAAGAAAAGCTCTAAATATCCAAACTTATTTATTTTTATTTTTTAAAAACTATTTTTTTAGACTATTTAATTTTTTAACTATTTATTTATTTTTAAAATTATTTATTTTTTAATTTTTTAAAATATTTATTTATTTAATAAATCATATCTTTTATTTATTTTTTATTTTATTAAAGTTTTTGGTTAAAAGGTAAAAAAAATATAAAATAATATAACTAGGGGCATTTTCAAAGTCAAATTTAAGTCATGGGGGTGTTAGTGTATAATAAAAAAAAAATTCCATCTAAGTGTAACTTGCCCAAACCTCAATGGGTTCGGTGCAATTTGCCCTTTAGTTTATTGATTTGCATTGTAAATAAAATTACAAATGATGCCATTTATAAAGCTTCAATATTTAATGTGCAAAAATTAATGTTGTACATATATCATCACATGAAGAGAGAGTGGATTTAGAGAGTTATTTTAGCATTCCACACAAAAATAATAAATACAATTGGTATTAGTTAAAATAAAATCTCATGGTGTCCAGCAAACTCCTAACGTAAAATTTGTAGGATAGTGCTTGGGTTCTGACCATGCAAGCATACTGACCCACCATTGAGGGTGTTATTATGTGGTTTTTCTTTTAGAATGCAAGGGGATAAATATAAAAAGTGAAAGAAAAACGACCACGTGGCAAAACCCCATTGATTGGGTTGGTATGCTTGGGTGCTAACCAGTCAATACCAAAACATTGTCCAAATTTGTATCATTATCATCAATGAAACAACCTGTCTTTTTCTCTTTAGTGTGCACTAATATAAAATACATCAGTACATTACATGTGAGTCATAGGTTATGGATAAACACTGACAATTACATACAGACTGTGTCAAATCAATTGAATCTAATGGTCCACATGCAACGCGCTGATAAATATTTATCAGTGCTTACTGATGTGAAAATTTTCCATAAAACTACTAATAACAAATACCCAATACACCTCACCATAACCAATACACTACAATTTATTACGCTAGAAAATAAATGGTGTGATTGGTTGCTTAGAGCATCTCCAATGTATTGCATCAAATTTTACACCAATTTAGTATTAAAAGAGAATCTTAGGAGAAGGTGTTTACACCAAAAAAATTTCCACTCCAATGTTCTATATCAAATTTTACACCAAAAGAGCGTCTTTAAAGAATATTCTTCCAATAAATCTTTAAATTATTATAAAATTTTAAATTGATTAAATGTATAATTAATAAGTACATTAATTAAATTAAATATGTATATCGATATTTGTGTCATTTTAAAAATTTCAACGAGAGCTTTTCAAAAAATTATACCGTTAAAAAGCTCTCGTTGAGATCTTTAACATGACACCAATATTAATATACATATTTAATTATACCGTTGAAAAGCTCTCGTTAATATTTTTAAAATGACACAAATATCGATATACATATTTAATTTAATTAATGTATTTATTAATTATACAATTAACCAATTTAAAATTTTATAATAATTTAAATATTTATCGGAAGAATATTCTTTAAAGATGTTCCTTTGTGTAAAATTTGGTATGGAACATTAGAGTGGAAACAAATTTGGTATAAATAAATTCTTTAAAGATTCTCTTTTAACACTAAATTGGTGTAAAATTTAATACAATACTTTAGAAATGCTCGTAGAAGATATATTAAAAATGCTCTCATTTATGAGAATAAGGAAGAAAATCAAGTAATCTTGACAGAGAAAAAAAAAACCTTTTTAGCAAGCAAGTAACCAAACTCTCTTAACAAATGAAAAAAACTTATATATAACGGTTTTATTATCATTTGAAGAGACCATTCAATATAAGTATGTCATATGGAAATTTTAAATTATAATTTTATATTTCTAACATAAATAATACATTTATATCAGAAAATCTCAGCGGGTGATAACGAAACCGTCCGATAAAAGTTTCTCTTTAACAAAGAACACTCTGGACTAACACCAGATATTGTTTTGTAGAGAGAATCATTGACCCGATCTCAGCCTTTTGGTTTTCTTTTTGAAATAAAACCAAATAAACTCTCCCTCACCGGAATTTTCAACATTCAGTTTTCATGGGTCTGGTCAAACATGTTCCATGTACTCTCTCTTCAATGCCTTTATGAATGTGATTGTACATGGTCAAACTTGTTTCAACTTTCAACGTGATTAGATAGAAATTTGAAGGTTTTTTTTTTTTTTTTAAAGATAATTACCCGGATATTTTATTTGGTTTTAAAATGGCTATTTTTAAAGATCACTGTTACAGTCATCATATCCAATTCCATTCGGATATTTTTTTAAATTAATTTTTTATTTTATTTTTAAAAATAAATAATTATATTTAGTGTGTATATATATATATATATATCATATCTTAAACACATATATTTATTTATTTATTTTCAACCTATTTTAAATTGTTGTAAAATTAATAAATAATAAATAAATAAATAAAGACAAGAAAAGAAAAGATGGGAGACCTGATACCAATATATACGAGAGAGAAACAAGACGAAGAAATATATATATATATATATATATATGTTTTGTTTCTTTGATACTGAGATATCACACTTACAAATGAAGCGAACAGTTTATATATATATATATATATATAGGCAATTAAGAGAGGGACAATGAGGTAATATCCCAACTATTAACTTAATCACTAATCAAATCAACTGGGTGTTACCCAAGAAGATAAGGAATTAAGCACTAAGCAAATCAACTGGGTGATACCCAAAAAATTAAGCACTAAGCAAATCAACCGGGTGATACCCAAGAAGATAAGCAAAGGGGAGATGGTGGAAATCCACCTGTATTATAACACAAATATATTTTTTAAAATTTTTAGATTTTGTAGCCTTAATCTTCTCAAAAAAGAAAAAAATATATATGTATATGTTTGAGATATGCTATACGTATATACATACTTACAATTATTTGTTTTAACATACAAAAGAAAAATTTTATTTCCAAAAAACATTTAAATTAAATTAATATCAACCCTTTATTTACCAAAATGTCATTCATTTGATGTTGGATGAAATGGTCATTAGTGTAACCGTGTTTGTCAAAAATGATCACTTTTGAACCGATTCCCCGTCTTATGGCCATTATAATAGTGGTGACATAAGTTGATGGCCACCAGGGTAATTACCATATATATATATATATATATATATATATATATATATAATCATATAACTATCAAAATGTTTTAAAGTGTTTACTCCTCCCACCCACTCACAAGATATAACCATATAACTATCATAATATTTTAAAGTGTTTCCCCTCCCACCCACTCGCAACTCACAGGTCCTCTCCTTTAGTAAAAAGGTGAAAATGAATAAGAACACCTTCACCTGCTCTCAATTAGAACGAGTCTCAACGAGATGAGTTTGTTGGGTATTGATTAACATCACCTCAAATAGAGCAATGCTCAAATCAAGTATATGGAAATTAAGATGAGATGCATTTGGATTAATAGTAACTCTAACACCTACATCATAAGTCTATGAGATTATGGGGTTGAATTGTATTTTCTTTCTTAAACATTAAATTATTGTAATATATATTTTTTTTAAAGGGTAATGCTAGATATCCCATATACAATCCTACATTTTTCATCACAATTTCTCATGTATTTATCCACCAATTAATGTGTATTCACTTACCAAGTGACATCTCAACTGTCACATAGATTGGGATGAAAAAATATGAATCGAAATAGAAAATGTGGGATTGTAGGTGTGATGCATTACTTATTTTAAAAATAACAGTTTTTGGAATTTATATATATATATATATATATATAATTTTTCTATTGTCAGTTCGAACTGATAAAAGATTTATCAGTTCCTTGCGTGTGAGTCACTCATTTTACATACTTTGACTTGGTATGTCTGCACTTGTCAAAGCTCTTTTATAAATGAGTGACTCACATTCAATGTCCTGATAAATTTTATGTCAGGACGAACTGACAGTAGAAAGACTGTATATATATATATAAATATTTCATGGCGTTAGATTGATCCAATGGCCTAGATGAAGGTTATCAGGCTCAAATCTCAATCCATCCCTCTTCATGTGAGGTGAGGATCCTAATTTCTAACTCGAGAAAAGGGAAAGATGTTCTCTTTTTTTAGGTGGCCGTTGGATTGGATAAATCCAACAGTAAGATAAAAAGAGAAGAAAAAAAAACTCTGATGTATTACTTTCTATCTCTCATTCATCTTTTTTCTTCAACAAAAACCAAACCACTCTGGGACTACAGTTTGGTGGAGCAAGAAAAGAGAGAGGTCCTCTATTTCTATTTAGTCTCTTCCACTCCATGTTCCTCTCCACAGAAATCCTTCAAACTTTATCTGATTCATACTTTCACTTTCTTTCATCTCTGTTTTTTAATAGTCATATGAAGTTCGAACTTTCTCTTCTGTTCTGCGAGTAACAAGCAAAGTTTTTTTTTTCAACTTCTTTCTTTCAGTTTTTTTAGAATTTTCAGTTTTTATGAATGATGGAGGAGATCAGTGGTTGATAATGGTGGTCGTGTGAGTGTGTGTTTTCGGATTTTAAAGCCTTAAAATTTGTTTTTTATTATTATTTATTTATGGGAAATTAGATAGGGTGGATGGACCGTACATTTACCCAAGAATTCTATAGTCTTTTATTGGAATGGTCGATTATAGGAAATTAGGTAACAGATGTTGATAAGGGACTTTTCATAATCAAAAATGGAAAGTTTCTAGTGTTTTACCCATCTTTTGAATCATTTCTCGCTACCAGAGCGCATAGAAGGTTTGGAGGAGAGGCAGCAAGCGCTACGGGAAGAACAGGAAGCCCTAATTGTGCGTGCTGTCATCGGGAGAACAATATCTGATTAAAAAAGGGGAAGAGCCAGTGATCAAACTTCCTCACCATGATTACACAACATGGCAACCGGCCGTATGGAATGGACAAATCCTCTCACTCATCCATATGGCATCTCTACAAGAACGGTTGGAAACATAGAGAAACTTTGAAATCTTAATTTTATGTTTTATTGAATAGGCTATCACATATTTGAAAGATTTCTAGGCTTCTAGTTTATTTTGTTACGAATAAATCAATATTTTTTTCTCTATCTTTTAACTCCTGAATGGTTATGATGTAATGCTGGATAATATTTTAACTTGAAATTGGAGTCCCTACTCCCTACCAAAAACGAGTTTTCGTCTTTACTGCTTGTTGGCGCACAAACGTCACTACGCGGAAGAGTTGTCGGATAGAACACAAACAAACAGTAGCAAAAGAATTAAGATGGAAGAAGAAAATAATTCAATCACACACAACACAAGAGTTTTACGTGGAAACCCAAATCGGGAAAAAACCACGGCCGTCAGGACGACAAGAAATCAATCAACTATGAAGAAAATTGTTACAACTTCACTCTCATGATTTTTCTCTCTCTCTAACCCCAAACTCAATTACACCGAATGCTCTCTTTGAGATCTCTCTAATTAATTGCTAATTTGCTCAACTCACCCAATAGCCTGGCTATTATGGTATATTTATATGAATTACATGGAGTTTAAATCAACAAGAAAATCCTTCTCCTATACGTAAATATATTTTCTATTTATGACAAGTTATCTTGTAAAGAAGAAATCATTTTTCTTAAGAACTTCTAGAAACAAAACTATTTCCTTTTCCATTTAATATTTCCTGATTCAACGAGTACTTTATTTTGATTACGATTCAAGTTGCAGTTGGCCACCCGCTTCCTAAACCGTCTTGAATTACATCGCTCAGAAAACCGCAATTCACGAGCCACGTCACCAAGTCACGACCTCTGTCATGATTGTTATCCTACCGTTGCCGCTGTGACACCCACAGCGCAACTCACGGCGTAGGCTTCTTGGAACACGACCGGATTTCCTTACCGCTGTCGATTCCCACTGCGCAAGGCACAGCGGTTGCCTACTGGAATGGGACCGCTGTCCCTTGCTGCTGTGGAAATTCACAGCGCAAGGCATAGCGGTTTGAGCTGTTTTCAGTTTCTCTGATTCTTCAGATCTTCAAGCCTTCCTCAATCTCGATCTCATACTTCCAAAATGTCTCACGTCTCCAGGAAGTCTTCGCATTGGTGAATCTCATTTGGTAACCATTGGAAATTAGAGCCATATCTAACAATCCTCCCTTATGATGAGAATTCCCAAAACTTGTCCACAGCTTCGATTCTCATTACCGAGAATCAACATACCCACCACGAGGTATAACCACTTAGGAACACCCATCCCAAGATTTCACCAGCACATGTCGAAATTTACCTTACTGAAAATTGTGGTGCAACTCCTCACATTAGGTTCCCAGGGAGTTCGTTCAGTCATCAACATCCTTATCCACGACACACTTTGCATCACCTCCTAACCAATGCTCGTGCACAATTGTGGACCCGCTATTAGCAATACATCCTCTTTTCATGGCAACTAGCGGTCATGCCATGAGGATGTTTATGTCCCTTTAAAGGGCATCACTGTAGTCGTCATACTCAAGAGTGGCGATTGCCGGATCCCCCTCTTTGGAGCCCTTAGCCGCATTTGTCTTCTTATTTTTACAATCCTTTCTTATGTGTCCAGACTATTCACATCCCCAGCAAGTGACTTTCTTATTGGAGCCTCATTTCTTCCTGTCAACCAAAAGCGCAGAGTTATCAGAAGATTTACCTTCACTCTTTAGCCTTCGTTCCTCAGAGATTAATTTTTTCGCCACATCTCCAAAATATATGGTTGAACTCCCATGCATCAAGATTGGCTTCATGTGTGCATATGATGGTGAAAGGGACCAGATGAGTTTTAATCCTTTGTCTTCTTCATCAATCTTAACTTCAATCGACTCTAATTCAGAAACTATCCCATTGAGCACTCCTAGATGATCGGAAACTTTCGTACCTTCAGTCGTCTGCAACATGTGAAACTGCTCTTTCAGATAGAATCTGTTGCAGACGGTCTTCGCTTGATACAATTCTTCAAGCCTCTCCCAAAGTTCTTTCGCTGAATATGTTCCATGAATATTTGCAAGAACATTCTTGGCTAAGCTCAATCGTATCGCACTTGCAGCCCTCTCGTCCAAATCCTCCCAGTCATCATCGCTCATCACAGGTTTTTCAGAACTAGTACCAGTCGTTTCTTTATTAAGATCTCTAGAGCCTTCAGGGTTCGCAGGGGTTGGCTTGCCCTTCAACGCCTTGTGTAAACCGTATTGTATTAGCAAATCTTTGACTTGAACTTGCCACAAGCCAAAGTTAATTTTTCCATCGAACTTCTCAACCTCGAATCTCATCAATTTTGCCATATCTAGTTTGTTAAGAAACACTATCAAGCGACCGGAGCTCTGATACCAACTGCTGGCGCACAAACGTCACTACGCGGAAGCGTTGCCGGATAGAACACAAACAAACAGTAGCAAAAGAATTAAGATGGAAGAAAAAAATAATTCAATCATACACAACACAAGAGTTTTACGTGGAAACCCAAATCGGGAAAAAACCACGGCCGTCAGGACGACAAGAAATCAATCCACTATGAAGAAAATTGTTACAACTTCAGTCTCAGGATTTTTCTCTCTCTAACCCCAAACCAAATTACACCAAATGCTTTCTTTGAGATCTCTCTAATTAATTGCTAATTTGCTCCACTCACCCAATAGCCTAGCTATTATGGTATATTTATATGAATTACATGGAGTTTAAATCAACAAGGAAATCCTTCTCCTATACATACAAGATTTCTTTGTTTCACATAAATAATATTTCCTATTTATGACAAGTTATCTTGTAAAGAAGAAATCATTTTTCTATAAGAACTTCTAGAAACAAAACTATTTCCTTTTCCATTTAATATTTCCTGATTCAACGAGTACTTTATTTTGACTACGATTCAAGTTGCAGTTGGCCACCCGCTTCCTAAACCGTCTTGAATTACATCGCTCAGAAAACCGCGATCCACGCTCCACGTCACCAAGTCACGACCGATGTCATGATTGTTGTCCTACCGTTGCTGCTGTGACACCCACAGCGCAACTCACGGCGTAGGCTTCTTGGAACACAACCATTGTCCTTACCGTTGTCGATTCCCACAGCGCAAGGCACAACGGTTGCCTACTGGAATGGGACCGCTGTCCCTGCTGCTGTGGAAATTCACAGCTCAAGGCATAGCGGTTTGAGCTGTTTTCAGTTTCTCCGATTCTTCAGATCTTCAAGCCTTCCTCAATCTCGATCTCATACTTCCAAATGTGTCCCATGTCTCTAGGAAGTCTTCGCATTGGTGAATCCCATTTGGTAACCATTGGAAATTCGAGCCATATCTAACACTGTTCTTTAGCCATGTAGATACACGTGTAGAATATGTCTACTATTGGAGTTTTAGGTATGTTGTAGGTGGATACTAACATAAGAATAAGAAAACAAAACCAAAAAAACACTAACCGGAGGCCGACCTAAAAAAAATTGGAGGCCTATTAATTTTTTTTTTACTGGAAAAAAAAAATCTCCTCACAACAATGGAGATACTTTTTCTGCCAAAACTTAACAAGATTGAAGTTAAGTTTAGGTGATGTTTCCAAGACCGCAGAATAAAAAAAATATTTCAAACAAATGGGAGGAAAAGGTGTTATGTGTTGGGTATGAGAAAACAAAATTTTCAAAAGACTAGCCCTGTTTGGGAAGGCTTTTAAGAGCCTGCTTTTAGCTTTTGGACCCTAAAAGTCACTTTTAAAAGTGTTTAGATGAACTCTCAAAAGTGCTTATTGTTTTTAGAAGCTCTTCCAACGGAAACCATGTCCACATTGTTTGCGTAGGAAGAGCTTATGAAGAAAACTGGGAAGCCATTTTTCTTATTAATGAATTTTTTTATTTACCATTTTATCCTATGTTCAGCTTAGAGATGCACATTTGAGGAATGAGGATGGATATAGGTCTCCCCATCCCCATCCCCATCCCCATCCCCACTTCCCAGACCCTTCGCCCATCCCCCCCCCCCCCCCCCCCCCCCCCCCATTTCCCCATTTGGGGAAAATGGGGATGGGGAATTTTGGGGGGAGATATATCCATCCCCAACCCCAGTTCCCCGTTTTTCCCCATTTTCCCCCTTTCCCCCTTTCCCCATTCTCCCGTTTGATTAAAAATTACAACTTAAAAAAATATTTCATTACAAATACAAACTGAAATTCATTAATGCATTACAAATATATAATAAAATCATAAAGTGTGCATTAGAAATACATAATAAAATCATAAATTGTTACATAATATATTTATTTATTTATTTATATATGTTTTTGGGGAAATGTCCCCCCATCCCCATCCCCATTTTAATTTGGGGATGAAAATCATCCCCATCCCCACCCCATTCCCCATTTCCCCCAAAAAAATATTCCCCAAATGGGAATGGGGATGTGGGGATTTAGGGATCCGTGGAAAAATGTGCATCTCTGGTTCTGCTCAATCAATAACAAATAGAAAATCCTCTTCTTTTTCACATGTCCTACCATCAGAAATTCCATCCTCCATCTTCACCTAAATCCGAGCTACTATTTCGATCTAAATCTAGCTACCATCTCAATCCAAATGCCAGCCACCATCTAAAAAAGAAGAACAGAAAAATCAATTAAATACATGTGCAAACTGAACTATTAGGATAAAGAAAAAGGGGAAATTAGAGATCAAAATGAAAGTGAAAATGTTTTGGGAGCGAAAGAAAGAAAAATAGATGATGAGAGTTGCTGAGTTTGATGATGTGAGTTGGTTTTGATCACTTGATTAGAGTTGGGTTTGTGTTGGATAGCTTGGTTTGAATGGTTTTCAATCGGCGGCTGTGAATATGATAGTTGGGTTTGTGTTGGATGATGGTATTTTAGGGTTCAAGGTATTTTTTTTATTATATTTTAATTTTATTACTTATAACTATTTAAAATTTTATTATTATATTGTATTTACATTTAGAATTTACTGTTATTATGTTTTTTTTGTCTAGTTTTTTTTTTTTAAAGCCTTAAATTTAATTGTTTATTTTTCATTTTAATTTTTTTGAAGTATATTTTTCATTTTAATTAAAAAAATTATTATTTTTTTACTAAATTTAAAAATTATTAAAGTAAAAAGTATTCATATATAACTCAAATTAATGACATCACTATCCAAAAAATGTAATAAAAACTGAGGTCATAATGGTCATATCATAGTTAAAAAAATTTTAAAATGTTCCAACCAAACGATTTCAAAAACTCTTCTGAAATACATCATCCAAATAGTAACCGAAAAGTTTAGGTTTTTATTTATTTTCTTCTACTGTCAAAAGTTAAAAATAAAAGTTATCTCAAACGAGTCTTAAAATGGTATTTTGTTGTTAGTTCTAGCTACGTTTATTAATCGGGAATGAAACAAGAGAATGAAATAGAGCTACCCAATAGTTTTTAGTTGGTTTTTTTTAGTGGAGTTGATTTACAATTTAGTACAATAAAGTTAAAGAAATGATATTCTTAGATTTAAGTTAATTGCAATTATAAATTAGAACTCTTTAAATATTTTTAAATGGAGTGTATTTACGAAAATGATGTACATATAATTTTAGAGGGATACAAAAATCGATACTCTCATTATAAATCTAAGCGTAACAAATAAACAATGATATAAAAAGTTTTCTACAACACCTGACACCCCTAATGTGGTATGTTTGGCACATGGATCTAGTCCAATACAAATATAAATTAATAAATACATTAACAAATGTACGTAGGGGACTTAGAACCAGGTCTCAAAGGCCAAACCAAGGCCTTAATAATTAATACTAAATTTTTTGTTACATGACTATCAATTCGAGAAACAAAAATGGTGATATCCTCTCTCCATTGATCAAGAATTTCCATCGGCTACTACTGAACCAACTAAAAAGCTTTAAGCTGTCAGAGGTAAAGACCCAAATAATCCTATAACATTTTCTAACTGCAAACACTGAGGCTTGTCTATAGAGTATCCTCTGTATTTTCAAGTTAGTCATCAAAGCATAAAATGTTGGTTGGTCCACCATTTGTGGGAATGCTGCGAAATTGTTCTAACAATGATAAATGTGAAGTTGAGCTCTGGACCAACAAGACAGCTTCTTTGGTTGAGAAGGGCCTAAACAAGTCGCATCTTTAAATTTAAGTGCTTGGACAATTTAAAAAACAAAAAAATGTGCATTTGGGTCCTTATCAACTTGTGCTTTAGATGTTGATGTTTAACATGGTATCAATGTTTTTGGACTCAGAGTCTCGTCACATAACTCTGCATCATCATCTTCTTCTTAACACGTGAAGTTGATGTGTGTTAGTCAATAT
Source organism: Dipteronia sinensis (assembly GCA_033220585.1). Classification (NCBI taxonomy): domain Eukaryota; kingdom Viridiplantae; phylum Streptophyta; class Magnoliopsida; order Sapindales; family Sapindaceae; genus Dipteronia; species Dipteronia sinensis. The sequence continues at coordinate 2,522,659 of CM065638.1, read as the reverse complement.
CATGAGTGTGATTTGATCAACTAATTGCAACTCAAAATACACCATTACAAGCAAGTCAACATCTTATAGTAGCAAACTAGCACCACAATAACTAACAAGAAACCCCAAATGCATGAATAGAGTGGCTTTTTATGGCAACAACACTCAGCCAAAACCAGCAACTATTATCAATAAATGTTGTTGGTGTCCAATTTTTCGATAAAAGGAAACATCCCCGGCTGCCATGGATGATCAAGTTCAAAAATGAAATCAAGACAAAGAACTTGATTCCTTAAGTGGGAACAGGAATTAAGTCCTCTCTCTAGCGATAACTTATATGGATACTATCTATTGGGTATTTCAACATATGATATATTATTATGTTTTTCTGTCAGTTCAATTTATACCCATAATTTGATTCTCAACTGATTTTAAATGAAATTATAATCACTGTTCAACAATTAATTAAGTTATTTTTCTCTGGTTTGGATTTCTAATTAATAAACGCATCCATCCGTTAATAGTTAAAATCTATTTTTTTTTTTGGTAACGAGGATCCCGAATTTCGTCCGGACACAAATCCATCTATCCTCCTTCAACTGCGTGACACACGTAGGGCCTGTATACCCTACCGATCTGTATGTTGGATACAGAATAGGACATATAAGAAACCTCGGTCCGCACCACTGGCCCCACAACGATGCAAACGGGTAAATCAGGACTCGCCCCTGCTTGGATAGAATTCGAACTGCTGACGCTAGCCACATGTCCATCCTTCCACCAGCAAGACTAAGCGCCCTAAAGGCTGGCCTCAAAGCAATTGCCAAGAGTAGAACTAAAGACTTGGGTTTTATCCCAAGCTTTGGACCACCAAGGCAACCACCTTTTTGTTATTAGTTAAAATCTCATGGTGTCTTGTAAACTACTAAGGTAAAATTTGTATATTAGCAAAGCAACCAACCAAACGCTCTTAAAAAAGAACAATTTATACTGCTTGAAAAGAAAAAAAATGTTTAGACTGAGAGAAGATATTGTTTTGTAGAGAATCATTGACCCAATCTCAGCCTTTAGGTTTCTTTTTGAAAAAAAAAAAACCAAATAAATTCTCTCTCACCGGAATTTTCAACATTCAGTTCTCATGGTCATGGCCGAAGGGTCTGGTCAAACCTACTCCATGTAAGTATGGAACTATCTCTTCAATATCTTTAATGAATGTGATTGTACATGGTCAAACTTGTTTCAACTTTCAACGTGGTTGATCGAAATTTGAAGGCTACGATTTTATTTTAGGGAGTGATTGGAATAAAAAAAAAAACCATTATCAACCTTCATTTTAACTAAAAAACATATTTAAATAGCTCATTAGAGATGCTTTAAGAACATCTTCACATCTTCGGTAACATCACCACAAATAGAACAATGTTCAAATCAAGTTTCTAGAAATTAAGACGAGATAAATTTGGTATTAAACATCAAAATATTGTAATATTGTAACATCAAAAAAAAATATTGTAATATTTTTTTTAAATAAAAGTTTTTGGAATATAAAAAATATATCTGGATCCTTTATGGCCGTTAGATTGATCCAATGGCTTATATCATGGGTGTGAGACTCAAATCTCAATTCATCTCTCTTCACTTGAGGTAAGTATCCTAAGTATGTGTTTGATACGATTTTTCTAATGGTTAATAGTGTTTTTTTAATATGTTAGAAACAATTTTGTTCTTCTTTTTTTTTTTTTACAAAACTAAAGAAGTGTTTTTTAATATTGAAAAAACTATTTTATATCTTCTTGTAGAAGTTTAAAATTTGTGTTTGTCTTGATAAGCCTTTTTAAAGCTTTTTTTTTAATAGAGATCAAAGTCTCGATTACTTGCCATAAACTTTATATATTTCACAATATATTATTCTATTATAAATACTTTGTTATTGTCAATTTTTATTGCTTAAAATTTATGGCCGTTGGATTGGAATAAAAGTGGTATGATACATTTAAGGAAAAAGCAAACAAAAAAACTCTGATCTGCTTCTGTTTTCTGCAACAAAAACCAAACCACCTTGGTACTACAGTTTGTGTTTTTCTATCAAACAAGTACGCTCACACAAATAAATTTGGTGGTGGTGGTGATAGTTGGTGGAGCAAGGAGAGAGAGAGTGGTCCTCTCTTTCTATTTAATCTCTTTCTCTCCATGTTCCTCTTCCCAGAAAACCCTTCAAACTTCCTATGTTTCTCTTACGTTCATCTTTGATTTTTAATAGTCATATGCCTTTAAAGTTCAAACTTGAGTTTTTTTTTTTCCAACTTCTTTCTTTCGGTTTTCCATTTCTCGATTTTTGTTTTTGTTTTCGAATTTTTAGTTATGAATGATGGAGGTAGGGATGGGCATTTCCCCCTATGGGGCCCCATCCCCATTTGCCCCCACCCCCATATGGGGTTTGGGGGCGGGGGTGGGGGCAAGTTTTACCCCCAAAACCTAAATGGTGATGGGGTGAGGGGACCTACCCCCATCCCCATTTCCCCATTTCTTTAAATGGGGGTGGGGCTCCATTCCCCCATTTCCCCATATGTATAATATATATATTTAAATATTTTTAATATTTAAAAAAAAAAGTAACTTTAACTTTATTATTTTTGGTTCCACCACTAATTGACTATCTGACAGTTGAATGTACTTAGTTTTTTTGTGAATTTGTTTTGGCTTTTATGTGTAATACTAAATTACTATAGTTATTTCTATTAATTTTGAACAATTATATGGATTGGATATCGAAACATGGTGATTTGTAGGATTGGAATCATCGAATTTCGAATTCAGAATTATAAATTTCAAATTTCGGATTGCAAAATATTAGGATTAAAAATAGAGAAAATGGAGGACAGGGGTGGGGGCAGGGGAACCTTCCCCCAAACACCCCCATCCCCACTTTCCCCAAATGGGGTTTGGGGGCGGGGATGGGGGGAGGTTTCATAAATAGGGATGGGGGTGGGGGTACCCTCCCCCGCCTCAATGGGGCCCCACGCCCATCCCTAGATGGAGGAGATCGGTGGTTGATAATGGCTGTTGTGTAAGTGTGTGATTGGACTTTTTTTTGTCAAAGGCATTCAGTATCGGAATGGTCGGTTATGGGAAATTATAGTGAGATATATATATAAGAGCATGCTTTGAGAAAATTTCATCTTCAGTTTTTATCTTGTCCATCTTTTGAATCCTAGAGAGATTCAAAACAAAATCAATCTACCACCAGCAACACAATTCAAAAAACGGGAAGAGCTGATGATTCAAGAAACGAACAAACACGATTCAAGAAATGGGAAAAACTGCTGAACAAGCTTCCTTACTATGATACAAGAGCTGATGAACAAGCTTCATTACTCTGATACGAATAACACCCATATGGCATCCCTACAAGAACAGTTGGATCACAAGGAAACTTTGAAATCTTAATATTTGGATGATTTCTTGCCCCTGAATGTTTTATTTTGTTATGAACAAATCAATATATTTTCTCATCTATTAACTCCCGTATAGTTAAGATGAAATGCTAGATAATATTATGTGGAAATTGTTAAAACAAACCATATTAATAAAGTAAATTCTTTTTTCACTACGTATAAAAGTTTAATTGCTAATAACCACTTTTTTTAATAAAAAGCCGGTCTATATCTAAAAATTATAAAAATACCTTTAACATTAATTTTTCTATTTTCTTTTGTTATTTTTTTTTTTACCGTCTTCTTCCTTCTTCTCTCTTCCTTCTTCCTCTTTGAATCCCAATCGTTCGTGTAAATCAAACACCAATGGATGCACCATTGTTGTTCCTGCAAATCGACTAATTAGATGATGGGTTGATCTGGAATCGCGTTGAAGATTTGAAGATGTGAATGTAGAAAAACTTTTCCGATTTACTCTAAATCGGTTTAAAGTGCATAAATATCTTTCATTTGTTTATTAATTAATTTGCAAACAATTACTTTAACATAGTTTTAATGTTATTGCATCATTTTTTTTTGTAAAGAATCAAATTAAATAAGGTTTTATATTTTTTTTTTCCAAAAGCTCACTGGTTCGAAAACTTGAAATCTTCTATAAAAACTCAAAATGTTGACAAAACTTGAAATCTTCTTTCAATAAGGTTTCATGTTTTTTCAAGAAAATTTCAAGTTTTACTGGTTCGAAAACTTGAAATCTTCCATTAAAACTTGAAATCTTCTATAAAAACTCGAAATATTACAAAACTTGAAATCTTCTTTAAATAAGGTTTCATGTTTTTTCCAGAAGATTTCAAGTTTCACTGGTTTGAAAACTTGAAATCATATTGTTATTATGAAAACATAATTTTTTTTTTGGAAATTGGTCTTCTCCGACGAATGGTGGGTTCATCTTCAGACTACGACAACAACATCTTCTCTTCCGGCTACTCCGGCGATGGCGACGGCGATGACACCCTCTTCTTTTTCTTCTCTCTCGGCGAAAATACATCTTCCTCTCTCTTCTCTCTTTCCCTCTACTTTCGTGTTTTGGTTTTTGTGGTATTTAAATATGAGTATTCAGTTAATTTCTCAAAAATATGGTTATTAACAATTAAACTTTTGTTTATAGTTAAAAACAAAATTCTAATTTTTTAGATGATTAATTTTGGTTTTCTCTATAATATCATTAACTGTGTTGAAATTTGAATTCCCGAACTCGAAATTGGAGTACCAACCAAAAACTATCATCTTTACTACTCTTTAACCACATAGATACCAACGTGTAGAATATGGCTTCTAATAGAGTTTTGGATATGTTGTTGGTGGCTACTAACACTGGAATTAGAAAACTAAACCCAAAAAAAAAAATCTGAATTAATAATGAAAACAAATCGGAGCCAAACTAAAAATATATATATATAAAAAATGGGAGGCCCTATTAATTTTTTTTATTAAAAATAAATAAATAATGTTAGACATCACAATCATTATCATAACTTTTCAACCACAACACAATGTATCAATTGGTGAGTGGATACGCATTAATAATAATATGTCTCACCTTACTATATATCCACTCACCAATAGACACATCAACGACCATATATTTTGTGATTGAAAAGTTGTAACAGTGGTTGTGATTTCTAGTATTACTTAAAAAATAAAATAAAAAATAAAAAACTCCTCACAACCATAGAGGTGATAGTGGTTGTAATTTCTAGTATTATTGACCCCAAAAAAAAAGTCCTCACAACCATGGAGGAGATACTTTTTCTGCCAAAACTCAACAACATTGAAGGTATGTTTAGGTGATGTTGCCAAGAGCAGTCGGTAATGAATTTTATTAATTTATTTATTTTGCAAAAGTCTAACTAACAAACTAATGCAATTGTACAACAAGATGTCATAAACAAAATACAAAAATTATTTAAGACAAACGGAAGGAAAAAGGTGTGGTCCATGTGTTGGGGTTGGGGATGAGAAAACAAAATTTTCAAAAGACCAAAATGGCATTTTGTTAGTTCTAGGTACATATACTAATCTAAAATGAAATTAGAGAAAATTAAGTTCAAAAATGAAATCGGAACCAAGAACTCGATTCCCTAAGTGAGAAGTGGAATTAAGTTCCCTTTCTAACAATAACTTAATTTATGATTTTTACGTGAGATGTCTATAATTTGATTATCAACTAATTTAAAATGAAATTGTAATTACCTATCAATAATTAAATTATTTTTCACTCGTTAAGATTTCTAATTAATAATCGCATTAGGTATTAGTTAAAATCCCATGATGTCTTACGAAATGAACAGGAGAGGATCTTGATCGGTCTTGCAAACTCCCTAGGTAAAATTTGTATATCATTAATCATTATCATCAATGAAACAAATAAATACCCCAATTTGTATTATTATCTTCTCTCCATTGATCAATAATTCCAGTCGGCTACAAGTGAAACCAACTAAAAAACTTTAAGCTGTCAGAGTAAAGACCCAAACAATCCTATAAAATTTTCTAGCTGCAAACACCGGGGCTTGTCTATAGAATATCCTCTGTATTTTCAAGTTAGACATCAAAGCATAAACTGTTGGTTGGTCCACCATTTGTGAGAATGCTGCAAAATTGTTCAAACAATGATAAATGTGAAGTTGAGCTCTGGGCCAACAAGTCACATGTGCTTATACAATTTCAAAAAACAAAAAAAAAGTGCATATGGGTCCTTACCAATTTGAGCTTTAGATGTTGATGTTTTACATGGTATCAATGTCTATTTAATTAAACGTTTTTGGACTCAGAATCTCATCACATAACTCTTCATCATCTTCAACTTCTTAACACATGAAGTTGATGTGTGTTAGTCAATATCAGGAGTGTGTTTTGATTAATTAATTGCAACTCAAAATACACCATTACAAGCAAGTCAACATCTTATAGTAGCACCACAACAACTGACAAGAAACCCCAAATGCATGAATAGAGTGGCTTTTATGGCAACAACACTTGGCGGCCTTTATGGCAACAACACTTAGCCAAAACCTGGCAACTATCATCAATATTGTTGGGGTCCAATTTTTCGATAAAAGGAAACATTCCAGCTGCCATGGATGATCAAGGTGGACCAGCAAGCCATGTTATATTTGCTAATAGAGGGACCTCTATTCAATGATAAAATGATGCACTTCCACCGACTAAACATTGACATTGAAGCTTTGTTCATCAAACATGTTGGTTGCCAGTTGAATGTGATTGGTAATCTTGACAGTGCAGATGACATTGCAGTATGGTGAAACCAACCCAGCTATATACACATAATTGGCTTGTAATACATATAATAAGTTCATTTTAGCAAACAATGTGACTTTTGAATTGAATATTTTTCTCGTGAACGTATAGAGCACGGCTACAGAAGCCACAAAAATAGATGGTGTAGTTGGCATTTGCATTGGCTAGCTCGTAAGTGGGGGAACATAAGTTATCAATGGTTTTCTTCTTGCAATTCTTGATGTTGTTGCTGTTGCTGTTGTTGTTGTCTTGCCTCATCGGCATGCACCTCAGTTTGAGACTTGTTATCATTGCCCGATTCTGTCACTGGCTTCTCCGTTAACTCATGCTTCGGTGGACTGCCACGATGTGTGCTGCTTCCTGTGTCCCTTCCAGCTCTACGATCCTGGAACAAGTTGTTTATGCAATCACTTCAGAGGATCAAAAATTGTATTGCTAACTAGAAAAGATTCAAGTGATGGCTTCCTCTTTCTATTTTACATTACTTCTAGTGGTTGTAAATTGCTTCTAAATGTTCGGGCAAGGGCACTGGTAAATTCTATTTATCATCGTTGTGAACCATAAAAATTTACCATTCCCAATGTATTATTCCAGTTCGGCAAGGACTAATACTATTCAGAATGTTCTCTATCGACTAAAATGCTAAGTATCGTAACCTACTTGATCATTTCAAAATTTGAAGCTATTCACTAAGTACATATGACATGTTCCTTCTCTGTGAAAACTTTATAAGCAGAATTAGATATACACCTCTTTGTAGGGAGACTCTTGAGCTTCGAGCATATGTATGATATGTCCCATTTTTGGTCGCTTCTGCGCATTTGGGTCCACACATCGCAAAGCTACAAGAAGCACCCGCTTCAATAACCTTGAAGCAGGCTTCTCAGGCAGCTTGGGATCCAGTACGCCTTCAGGATTCCTTTCACTAACCATCTTCTTAAGCCAATCAACTAAGTTCACCTGCAAAATCCTTGACTATTAATCAAATGCGGCATTTATGAGCAGAAAAGGAAACAAGAAAACCTTGAGAAAGATTGACGTTAACGTATAATACTATAATCCACAAAACATGTTAGTAATTTAGTGCAAACCTCTTCTGAAGGACGACTATAATCAACTGGGTTCCTTCCAGAAATTACTTCCATAATAAGAATTCCAAAACCATAAATGTCGCTTTTCTCATTTAACATACCCGTACTTGCATATTCAGGAGCCACATAACTACAGACAAAGGAAAAGCATATATTACTATCTATTTTGCAGACGTAAAAAAGATACACACACAAAAATGGAGACAGAAAGATCCTACAGACCCGAAAGTTCCCATCACACGGGTTGTGATGTAGCTATTCTCTGACTCTAAGAGCTTGGCAAGGCCAAAGTCTGAAACCTTCGAATTCCACTGCTTGTCAAGCAATATGTTGCTTGATTTTATATCACGGTGAACAACTTTGGGTTCAAGCCCCTCGTGGAGATAAGCTAACCTGTATAAATAGCTAAATTGTAACCATAGTACAATGACATAGATGAGAGACATAATTGAAAATGATATTGAAATATGTTACCCTTTTGCCGTTCCCAAGATAATATTCATTCGAATCTCCCAAGTAAGAGGACTACGAGGCCCTACATCCCCGTGAAGCCATTGTTCCAAATTTCCATTATTCACATACTCATATATAAGCATCCTATATCATCATAAGGAAACCAGTAACCATCAGCAATATCAATTTCACAAAGCTTATCTACCTGATATTGTTTTCTTTACAAACTCTAATCAGCAAAACTGCAAAACTGCAAAACTACAAAACTAAACTTAAAACGAAAACGAACAGCTAGGCCAATTAGGCCAGAGCAGAGTACCTATGAGCTCCCTCAGCACAGTATCCGAGCAGTCTCACTAAATTCTTATGCCGAACGCGCCCAATTGCTTCCACTTCAACCTTAAACTCCCTCTCAGCTTGCCCCCTATCAGTTTGAAAACATTTTCATTTATCAATTTATATACACAAGTTACACAACACAACAACCAACCGACACTCAAATGGATACATCAACAACAATTATTACTTTCAATTTCAAACAAACCTTTGTCTCTCAAGCATGAATACCAATAGATTTGATCAGATTAACATAAACTACTAGTAAATAAGTGAAATTCCAAAAGCAGTACCTGTTATTTAGCAAGTTTTTGACAGCTACCTTACTGTTGTCTTGCAAAAGACCATAGTACACAATCCCATACCCACCTTCACCAATCACATTCTCATCAGCAAACCCATTTGTTGCAAGCTCAAGTTCTCTCAAAGTATACCAATGACCCCACCCCAAATGTGACACTTCCGGCACCGCCGCCGCCACTTGTTCACCACCGCCACCAAAGGGACGTGCCTCACCACTCCCATTCCCTGGATAACAAATTCTATGATCTTTACCGATCTCAACATGAATCTTTTGAATATGCCCAGTTGGAGTTTCTTCTTCCAGAGGCAAAAGCAGAGCTTGCCCCTCAGGACCCGTCACTGGATCGGGTACCGGGTTCGGGTCAAGTTGGATTTTGATTTCTTGTATGTCTTTTGAAACTATAGGTATTGCCGGACCCTTTAAAGGAGAAGAATTCGATGAAGAAGAAGAAGCTTTGTTGTTATTTTTGTTGTTGATGTTGTGTTTGGTTTTGAAGCGTTTTGAAGTGAACCAGAGAGAGATTATGAAGAGAAGCAGCACAAAAGCTGCTCCTAAACAGACACCAAGAACAACCCATAAACGCAGACCAAAGATTGAGGTTTGCTTTGATAATTGGTCAGTCATTGAACTCAACAAAAACAAGTTGATTTTTTTATGATTTAGATCACATATACAAGTGTTTTAGCAAATTCTAGACACATATTTTGAAAGAATCAGTGTTATGATAGTGTAGTTATAGTGTTTATGCAGAGACAGAGACAGAGAGAGAGAGAGAAAGTGAAGAGGAAACTGAACTAGCAGCTGGCATGATGATGAGACTTTAATCACTTTTATGTTGTTTGCTTGATCCTGTTTTATTTTAACTGTATTCTTATTTTTAAAAACTGTGAATTTAAGTAATTAGTGAAATATATATATATTAAAATAAATTAATTAAAACAGAATCAAACTAGAAATACTTATTAGTTAAAAGCATGGCTAAATAGCCATACTTTTCGGATATATGGGTCTTTGACCTTGCATGGCCTGAATTATGGATATTAGGATTTATTTTTTATTTTTTTTAAATCCTTCCTATAATTCTAAATAATATCATGGACTCATGGTTGCACAACCACTAGTATTAGCGAAGTTGTTGACCATCTGCCTTGACTTTTGTGATACGAGTTCTAATTTAACAATTCTGATCACGTTTTTGTAATTATTGATTTTATTATGTGCCTTCATATCCTTGATGTAATTGGTATCGGATTTAAAATAATAATAATAATAATAAAACAATATTTAAGTACTAATCGGTCAATATCTAAAATACTGATTCTATAAATTGAAAGTAATACCTAGTCTAATTTGTGAGATAAATATAAAAAGTAAAAATAAAAAAAATACTACATGCTACACTTTCATTGATAAATTCAGTATTTTGAGTATTGATTACACCCGAACAATGTTCATAATAACATAAACAAAGTCATTTAGAATAAGTTCATTTATAACTTTGATTTGACTTTTGTTGAAGATAACAACTGTAATAGTGCATTTTATCATCTTCGACTAAACCTTATCAATACTGCCTCACTCTACTAATCAAGATAGGAATGTTTTATTTTTGGGATATTATTCATTTAGTCCCTATGTTTTTTTGAAATATCTATTTTTTACTCACTTATCCATTTTTCACTGAATTGGACCTTATGTTTTCTAAAACCACTCATTTTGGTCCTTCTGTGAGTCAAAAGTTGGTCAACTTTAATGGTTTCAAGGGCATTTTTGTCTTTAACCAAAGACATGCCACATGTCAACACAAAAATCAATAGAAAAAAATAAATATTTATTAATATTATAAATACAAATTAAAAAATTATAAATAAAACAAAAAATTTTAAAAGAAAAAGGGATTGGTGAGTTAAATTAATAAAATATTTTTTTTAAATGCTTTAAAATTAATTTTTCTTCCTTAAATTTAGTATTATTAATATAACAATAAACATTTAATAAGAAAAAAACCATTCATTCAAAAAAAAAAAACAACAAAAAAAAAATTCATCATCATCAACCTTCCAATTCCATCATCATCAACCTCCAACCTTTAACCTTCCTTAACAAACAAATCTTCCTGAGAACCAAATTTAGGTTTCATTGAATTCCAACTCACCAAATCTTCCTGAGAACCATCATCAAACATCTCCACAAACCAAATACATAATCAAAACACCACAACCAATCACCATCCCAACCACCAATCAACCTCCAGTCATTCATCATCACCACCAGACCACGATCACCAACTCTTTCACCACTATCAAAACACCACCACCACTACCACTAACCGAAACCCAGATCGAAACCAAACCCAAATCGACCCAAACCATAACTACCGCCGACTGAAACCCAAATCAGAAACCAAAACACCACCACAACCAGAACCCAAATCGACCAAAATTATCACTACCACCAATTGAAACCTAGATCAAAACCAAACCCACCGGCCGAATTGAATCCACACCAAACGAGGAGGATGATGAAAGAGAGATGAACACGATCGAACCCAGATTGAACCCGTCGGCTTCTGGTCATCGTCGTAGCTTCTGATCGGCGTTGTCATCGTCGCTGCTTCTATTCTGAACTTGCTCAAGTTCGAACGCCAATCGGTGGTAGGAGGGGCGACTGTGATGGATTTCATGGAGGGGGTTTTGGGTGGTTTTGGTTGTTGGGTGTTTGGAGAGGGTGGCCGGTGGCGTGATTGATGGGTTTGGATGTTTGGGTGATTTGTGTGATGGTGTGTTGATGATGATGTTGGTGAAGAGATGAATGGGTTTGGAGAGGATGTTTGGGTGATTTGTCTGGTATGGGTTTTCGGTTTTCTGGTGGTGTTTGAGATTGATGATGAAGTATGGATGATTTTTTGTGTTGATTTCTGTTTTCAAGTGGTTTTCTTGTATGATTTTTCTGGGTTTTGGTATTTGAGATTGATGATTGAAGGGATGCTTTTTTGTGTTGATTTTTTGTTTTCAAGTGGTTTTCTAGTATGATTTTTCTGGGTTTTGATATTTGAGATTGTTGATGAAGTTGTGATAATTTTTGGTTCCCAGGTCTGATTTTTTTCTGGGTTTTCTGTGTGTTATGTTTGCTTTTTTTTTATATATATAAATAATTTTTGTATTTAATTTTTTTCAACAGAAAGGGTAAATTTTTAATTTGTTTTTATTTTTCTTTAAATTTTATTTTTTAAAAAGAAATTAAATGGTAAGGGGGGTAAAGATGTCATTTTGTTTTTTCTGTAACCGTTGACTGTCAAAATTCTGGTCAGAGGGACCAAAATGAGTGGTTTTGGAAAACATAGGGCCCAACCTAGTGAAAAATGGATAAGTGAGTAAAAAATAGACATTTCAAAAAAATATAGGGACCAAATGAATAATATCCCTTTATTTTTTATATAAATTTCGACAGGATCCCAACTCGTCATCTATTTGAATCACTCCAAACACACACTAAATAGAAGGTGTATCCGTCTTAAAAGATCAACCAATGCAATTACAGTTCAGAATGACGACACTCATTAAATGGGGAATGACAACTCGAACCCTTATTAAATAAGTGAATGAGAAATGAAATGGTTACGTATGATATAAATTTCTCTAATAAATCCCTTTTGTTATACATGCATTGCACGAGACATCGGACATTAAACAAGTGTATATGCACCCGAAACAGATGTTCGAATTGGTTGAACATTATAAAAAAAAGATATTAAGATTTTAGTCCCTCTAGTTTGCGTTTATCTTGGTTTAGTCCACTAGTTTTTTGAATTACTAAGTTTAGTCCAGTAGTTCTTTGACAATACATATTAGAGTCCCTACCGTCCAATTCCGTTAGGGTTCCGTCAAGTCAAATACAATCAACGAGGGTAAAAAGGTAAAATGACATCATATGTTTTAGAATCTTTTATAACAAAGGGTATAATAGTAATTCACAAATTAATTTTAAAAAACATATAAATATTATTAAATTAAATAATTATTATTATTTATCGGCTTCTTTTTCTTCTTCTTTCTCGGCTTCGGGGTGGTTTTGGTTTGATGAGATCGTTGGAGATTTTGGTTTGATCTTAGTTTTATTTTGTTTTGATATTGAAGAAAGAGAGAAGATATGGAAGTGGGAGACGGTGGGCTACGACGGCGACCGAATGTAGATCGATGATGGTGATTGGGACTGGGTTTGATGAGATCGATGAGGATTTTGGTTTGATTTTAGTTTTGATTTTGAAGAAATAGAGAAGAGAGGGAAGTGGGAGACGACGACAGCCGAATTAGACATGACATCGGTTCGGTTCTCCGGTTCGAACCGAACCGGAACCGTCCAAAAAAATCGGAACTGAAACCGGAAAAAACTGGTTCCGATTCTTAATTTTGAGGAACCGCTCTGTTCGAACCGGACTGGAACCAGCGGTTTCGGTTCCGGTTCGAACCGGCGGTTCCAATAAATATATATTTTTTATTTTTTTTAAACCCATTACCCACTACCAATTACCCATATCCATGCCTACTATCTTTCCCTTTTTTCTCACTTTCTCACTCTCTCAGGTCTCTCACTCTCTCATTATTTCTCTCTTTCTTTCTTTCCTTATTCTTCATGCAGATGTCGTCGCTTACTTTCTCATCTCTTTCTTTCTCTTTTTGTTCTCTCTTTCTTTTTTTCCTTCTTTCCTTCTTCTTCTTGCCGACTTGCCGTCGCCGACGGCCGATCTCTTCGACTCTTCACCGGTACCGAGTAACTAATATATATGATCTCCTTTCTTTCTTTCTCTCTCTCTCTCTATTCGATCTCTTCGAATCTTCCCTCTGATGGATTTTGGTTTGTGGGGTGGGGTGGTGTGTGTGTGCGTGATTTTGGATTTGTTGTGGTTGTGTGTGTGTGTTTGAATTGATAAAGGTGATTAGGGATTGAAAATGTTGGATTGGGTTTTGGGATTTTGGGTATTTCAAACGTTGGGTTTGATTGGGTATTTAGGTGTAGGAATTGATTGGTTATATGGGATTTTGGGTTTAAAAAATTAAAAAAATTAAAAAACTGGTTCCGAACCCACGGAATCGGTGGAACCGTTTCCGGTCCTAGTTCCTCCAGGCCGAATGGAGATCGATGATGGTGTTGGATTTGGGTGGTTGGATTTGAGGGTTAGGGTTTGGTGATTGGGATGGATGGATGATGATGAAAATGATTATGGTGATGGTCGATGATGATGGTGATGATCGATGATGGTGATAATGATGAATTGATTGATAATTTTTTTTTTTACTTTTTGTTGGAGTTGATTGAATAAATTTTGGTGTGTGAGAGATTTTTGTGTTTGGTTTGGTTTGGTGGTGGGAGAGGTGTTTTTTTTGGTTTGATTTTGGAGTTTCTGGGTTTGCCGTTGGCGGCGGCGACGGCTGCTGGAGGATGTTGGATAGGTTGTCGGCGGCAGCGATGGTTGCTGGCCTGCTGAGTTCGTCGGTAATGAATCTGGAAACGGTTGAAATCTGGTGATGAAGAACGCATAAGAGGGAGAGAAAGATTATTATTATTATTATTATTTTAATTAGTTTTTTTTTATATATTTTAATTTAAATTTAATTTGTTTTTATTTTTTCATTCTTTATTAATGAAATATAAAATTACCATACTAGCCTTCATCAGAAACCTTCAGTAAGGGTATTTCGGTCATTTTAACATTTGACAATGTATGTATTCTGTGTATTTTAACGGAATTTCTAATGAAAGGACTAAACTTAATAATTTTAAAAACTAGTGGACTAAACCCAGATAAACGTAAACTAGATGGACTAAAATCTTAATATCCTTAATTGAAATGTATATACTGTTTGGTTCTGATCAAGCAACCCGTATTTAAAATTGCGGCTATTGTGGTTAGATTTTGGATTTTTACGTAGAGTTGTTACATGTCCCATCATCGATATTTTTTATATGCTCATCACGCTACAGTTGCAGTTGTTCTTGCCTTATTTGCATAGTAATGGAATCTCAACATTTTTAATGACAAAATTTTAGTAAAAATAACAACCAAAATATAAATACTATTTGTTGAAGTCAATCACGCTATACCAACTCAAATTACTAACTCAATTTTTTAGCTTTAATATCTCAACCACTCATTTGTTCATGTGCTAAAATTGAATCAGTAATTTGAACTAATATAGCTTCACCCATATATATAGTCATTTTTTCTTCAGTCCGAACTAATATAAAATACATCAGTGCATTGTATATATGTCATAAATTATGGATAAATGTTGATAAGTACATACAGAATGAGTCAAAACAATTGAATATAATAGTTCACATGCAACACATTGATAAATATTTATCGGTGAGCACTGAGGTGAAAACTTTCCTATATATACATACATATATATATGTCAACATGTCAGGTTCAGACGGGTTTTACAAAATCCAAACCGCACACGCGAAATTTTTTCTCACCCACACATGTCCGCAAACCCGTAAAAAATAAACGGGTTCGGGTTCGGGTTTCACCTGCGGGTTTTGGGGCACCCGCACCCCGCCCATGAACCCGTGAAACTAAGTGGGTCCACGGGTCACACCCGTAAAGCAGTTAATATTTTTTAATAATATTTCTATATTATTTAAATATATGAAATATTATAATTTTAAAGATTCTATTGGAGTTTAAATTTATAATATTATAAATAATAAATATTATATAATTTTTATTTATACTGGTTTACGGATTCATCTATGGGTTCGTTTTCTTAATCTACACCCACATCCGAACCCGTTGAATTTTTATTTATACAGATTCACTGGTCATAAATTCATCACTTGAACCCGACCCTATAAGGTCGGGTTTTGGCAGGTGCCCGTGGATATGAGTCAAATTGTCATCCCTATCGATATAGAATGGTATTTTCCTTTAAAAGTATATAAAAGTTAGGCATATTTGTGTTGAACTTGGACCCTACCCAATTTTGTTTTGTCGATAATCTAAAAAAAATAGAAAGATATTCCCTTTTGACATCTTTGCAAAATTACGTGAATTGTCTTATTAATTTAATTAAGTGCTTTATTAAAAGTAGATGGAATCATGTAGGGATATCGTCATTAAATATTTTTTGAAATCTGACAAGACCCCTCAAGATTGAGGAATACATTTATATAGTGGTCCGAATATTTTAGATATATACTCTTATAAATATCGAGAAAAAATCATTCCATATATATTAATAATTGTATATGGTAGAAATACTGAAAGAAAGACGTATACCGTTCGTGCTAAGATTCTAAAAATGGATGTGTGATATTGTCACTAAATATTGATTGTCTAGGAAATCAATAGAAAATAGTCCTCAGCCGACACTATTTTTTTTTTTATCTCTTTGGTTGTTACTCTTCTTAAAATGGGCTGGCTTTAGAAGGTCTGGCTCTTACCCGCATGCTGAGGGCTGAGTTTAAATCCGGATAAAAAATACAAGAGTTAGCTTGATAGTGTTTAAATTTTTATAAAATTACTTTAAATTATATATGTGTTAATACTTAATAAGCAAAGGCCGCAAGCCTATGAAAAATATAAAAACAACCAAAGATATTTGTGGAGAATTCCAACAACAACAATAAAGGCAAATGATTCCTTTGTAATGTTATTATAAAAGTACTTTCACCATAATAATTATCTTCGTATTGTTATTATAAAAGTACTTCCACCATGATAATTATGTTTTTTTTTTTATTTTGTTGAATACATCATTTACAAGGAAAACGTTTCGAACCTGATATATTGTTAAATTGAATGATCACAATAAAGTTCATAACCATAATGCCATATTGGGGGTGTTAATAATTATGTTTTCTTTGAAGTTATAATAATTGTTAATAACATTTGAGAAGTGAACCAAACGTAAAGCAATTATAATTTTATATATTAGTTAAATTAATTTATACAATTTTAATAATTAAAGGTAATTTAGAGAAAAAAATTATTAACAATTATTGAAAGATGTATTATTTCACACATATATATATATATATATATATATATATATATTCCTCATAATTCTTAAAATTTTGTAATTTTTATAAAAGTGATCAAAAAATTTCATAATCTTTTAAAACTAAACAAATTTTGTCTTTCAACTAAACTTAAGTTAGTCAACCTAATGGTTAAAAGAGTACTTAAGTATTTTAACCTTGTACAGATAATCTTTTAAAGATTAAAAAGAAATTTAAAATTTTTAAATCAAAAAATAATTTCAAACTATTATTAATCAATATAATCAATAACTAATAAGATAAAAATAAAGAAAAGAGTGGAGGTTAACTCCGACAATTCCTAGACGAAGATCTCCTCCCCGCCCTTTTTTGTCATTTTTAATTTCAAGATTTGCCATTCTATTTCGATGACTAATTTAGTTTTGTTATTTTTATCTTTTCAAATGTAAATCATGGTTAAACTAACTATAAAAGTAAAGAAGATTAAAGGAAAATACATTTTTTGTTGTTATTATTTGTTTAAATATAAAGATTATGTGGGTATGCTTCATTACAAGACCAATTTGATTATTTTTATAAAAGTCACAAATCGAGAATCCAATGAAAACCGAAAGTGACACATGACACATGTAGCTTTACGAATGCGAAACAAGTCGCACCATCTCCAACGGAGAGTTATATTAAAGCTCTCTCAAATAAGAGTTAAAATATATCGAAAGTTATATGGACGAATTATATTTAGTAAATGTGAAAGTGAGAGTTAAATAGTGGAACTTAGAGTAGGGGTGGGCGTTTAATGGATCAGTTCACTTTTTGAGTGAACCAATAAAAAACCGATAATATTCGGTTTTTAAAAAAGTGAACCGATCCGATCAACTTAACAATTATGAACCGATCAAAAACCGATTAAATTTGATCGGTTCGGTTCGGTTCTGTTCGGTTTTGGGCCAATTGGATCATATTTTTACGTTTTAATTATTACACATATTTACATATTTTAATTTTTTTGGGCCTTGGACCAAATTAAATTATGGGTTTGAACAAATTGAAAATACTAGTTTAAAATAATATTCATAAAAAAAACTAAGAAAAAAATATGATGTGACACACTTTCATAGTTTGATAGTTTCATGGACTATTAAACATTAAAACTAAGGTTTTTTTAATATATATTGGATCTGGGTTCAGTTTTCCGGTTTGGGATAACGAACCGGAAAAAAAACCGATCCAATCGGTTTTCAAACAAATGAACCGAACCGAACCGATCAACATAAGAAAACCGGAAAAAAACCGATTGAATCGGTTCGGTTCGGTTTATTAAGAAAACCGGAAAAAAACCGATTGAATCGGTTCGGTTCGGTTTATTGGTTTTTCGCCCACCCCTAACTTAGAGCATCTCCAATGCAAATATGCATTTAGAGAAAATTGAATGCCATATAGGATAGATAGTTAAACAATTAGTTTAACTCTCTCCAATGCAATTATCTACTTTCAATATGGATATGATGTGGTAAGTAAAAAGTTGAAGAATATGGAGTTGAGTTTCTAATTCTAGAAACTCTAATAGAAATGCTGACTAGGATTTATAACCCTTTCCACCAATAATATTAAATCTCATTTAATTGTAAAATAAAAGAAGAGAGAGAATGAAATAATTGTTTTATTATGATTGGTCATAAAATAGATGCATATTTGACTTTAGATAATTGCATTGAAAATATGAATATGCATTTCTCTAAATTTTTTTTTAAAAGTGGGCTCATAATGAATAGAAATGCTGATGTGATACTATTTAGAAATTCAAACATACATATTTACATCGTTGGTTTTTGGTGAGAGTGAGACTAACATTGGAGATAGACGGATCAGATTTGTTAACGTTGGAAATTGATGGTTTATAATTGTTCAAACATTAAAATTTGAAATAAATATAATTTTTAATCCATAAAATATAAAAAAAAAATTCCGAAAAGATTTATAAAATTGTAATTTTTCTTTATGTTAAGTGTGTTCTATTATATGAAATTTAAATTTTAAGATGTTTCTTTATTTTAAAATTAATTTTTTTTAATGTTATTAAATTTAGTAATAATTAAAAAATATTAAATTTAAAATAATATTATTTTTATCAATATTAAAGTTATAAATGATAATTTATTAAAAATAAATATAATTAAATTTAATACAAAAATATCATATTGAGATTTAAGTATCACTCTAAAAAAACCATTGGAGATGGTCATGGCCTCACTGAGTTAAATCGAACCCGCTCATTATTTATTGGCGCCAAAATCCACAAATTTTCCCGCTATTGAAATCCTTCAAACCCTCATTTCGTCTCTTTCTCACTCACACCAAAACCCTAGAAACAGAAACACACAAAAAACGAATCTACAGAGAGATCCAATCATCCAGATGACGGACGAGCAGACGACAACAGGTGGCCGGCGCCGAGGCCGAGGAGCAGAAGCGTCGGCTCGATCCGAAGCCTTGGAACGGCTCAAGGCGCTCCGTAAGGGCGGTCGTAGATCCGGAGACTCTGGGAAATATGACATCAAGCTGGAAAACCCTATATACGACACGGTGGAGGAGGACGAGTACGACGCACTGGTGGCGCGCCGTCGTGAGGAGGCGCGTGGGTTTATTGTGGACGACGATGGCCTTGGCTACGGTGACGAGGGACAAGAAGAAGATTGGTCCATTGCCGGCGTTCCTTCGTCGTCTGATGATGAATTAACGGAAGGTAAAATATCAATTAAGAAAAAGAAAGTTGAAAAGAAGGAAAAGAAGGAAAACGGTCAACATGTGAAACGATCGAATCCCTCGCTTACGGCGGCGGCGGCTATGATGGGGAAACAGAGATTGTCGGCGATGTTCACGACTTCGACTATGTTTAAAAAAGCCAAGGACGATAAAGTTAAAGACAGTGAGAGTGTTGTTGATGACGTTATAGCGGAATTCGCTCCTGATGATACTGATCGTGAGAGGCGTAGAAGGACGCATTTAGTTTCAGTTCCGATCACTAATAAAAGTTTTGTTCCGATTAACCCTTTTAAGAGCGAGAGTCAGAAATTCATAAATTCTTCGAATTCGGAGCAAAAACAAGAGAGTAACGTGGTAATGGATTCTGTACAAGAACAAAAACTGGAGGCGGTTGAGGAAATGTGTTTAATTAAGGAATCCGAGGAGTCGAAATTGGAGTGTGATGTGAGTGCAGAGTCGATTAAGGTTGATGCGATTCAAGTGAAAGAGGAAGTGAAGGAGGACAGTTATAAACTGAATGCAAAGATTAGTACTGAAGAGAAGGATCCTGCATTGAGTGCGAGTGCAGGATGGAAGGCAGTGATTAGTGGTAACACGGTAGCAGATGAGGTGAAAAATGGTTTAAATTCTGACGAGCAGTCAGATTTCGAGGTGGATGCCGATGGTTCGCTGCCCTTTTACATTCTTGATGCCCATGAGCAGTTTTCTGGTGCTAATATGGGAACCGTCTATCTCTTTGGGAAGGTAATGTGACAATTTAGTTAGATGTTTTCAATTACATGATTTCATGCAATGTGATTTGGCACTGATGGAAGGGCATTTCTAGTTTATGAATTTAAAATTTGATGTTTATGATATTGTGGGGGTGGTTTAATATAACTATTGGTTAGAAACAGCCGGCATGAGGATGATTCAGTGTTTTAATGCCTTTTTACCCTCTAATTTGTGCTACTGGTTATTTTCCATAAAATTTGTATTTATGATATAATCAGTGAATCAATAAAGTATAATAATATGAAATGCCAAACAGTGAAATCTTAATTAGCAAGGTTTCTGTTATTTTTTCTTTTGCAAACCTATAGGTTGATAACATGATTCCTTTATTTTCTGTTTCTCGCTTTATTAATCTCATAATATGTCACAGGTTATTGTTTCTATATGTTATAACATGAGGCCGTATATTCTGTTAATTCTTTTAGCTGGTCAGTCATTTTCTTTATTGTGCATCACGTCATATTCATTTAAAATTATTTCATATAATGTTGACCCACCCCAGCAGTCTTATATTTGTAAATTCATCTTTGGAACTTTGAAATATTTATAGTCTGGCCTATAGAAATCCCATTATGGATTATGGTTTCGCTTAGAACCATCTTTTGTTGATCATTTGACACACAATTTTCAATGTCACAACACTCTATCAAGTACTTACACTTCTTTAGTTCATTCATTTCCCTTTAGAAGTTTCTGGTCTATACAGTTATTTCACCAAATTTAGAAAAAGATGGTTGATTTAGGGACATTGCCATGCTTTTAACTCTAACTAGTGATTATGAAGCATCTGTTGGTTTGTGCTTTTATTTAATTATTTATAGTTTATTGCTTGGTGTAATTGTTGTAAATTCATGTTTAAACAATGACCTTGGTGATTGGCATCTGTTATTTTTATAAAGGTCAAAGCAGGAAGTACATATCATAGTTGCTGTGTGGTTGTTAAGAACATGCACAGATGTGTCTATGCAATTCCAAATGGTTCTCTATTTAACACCGACGAGATTATGAAGCTCGAGAAAGATGCTGAAGAGTCTCGTATTTCTCCCACAACTTTCCGGACAAAGCTTCAAGTAAGTGTATTTTTGTATGTATGCACAAATGAACAAATACATTATCCTCTTTGTCTTCTCTTTTCCTTGTATTCCTTTTTAGTTGTTATTGACACTTTATTGTTGTATTGTTTACTATAGGACATGGCTTTAGGATTGAAAAATGAAATGGCAAAACAGTTGCTAAATCTCAACGTTTCAACTTTTAGCATGACACCTGTCAAGGTTGGCACACTCATTCTCTCAAAACCAAAATACATTTACTTGCTGCTTTCTGTGTGCATTTGATTGATTCACATTCCAAGTTCTTCCATATTTCTTTTCATAATCTTTTGATTCACATAATTGTTGAATTATACAGAGGAGATATGCATTTGAAAGATCCGATATAACTGTTGGAGAGAATTATGTGCTCAAGGTCAACTATCCATTCAAGGTATATTACTAAACCTGTCAATCGAATCGATGAGGTAGTTTGAACCATTTCATTATATGGTAAATGTTTCTGTAATTGATTATGCATGCATGTACTTATTTCCCTAATTTACAAGTTTGAGAACTTACTGTTCTTACAGTTGACTGTGAAGAAACGACACAAATTTCTGCTTTGACATGTATATATGCTTGCTATATATATATATATATATATATATATATAAAATTAAAATAGCAAGACTTATTTGACTCTGTCCATTATGATAACCACAATTGCAGGACCCGCCACTTCCAGCAGACTTAAAAGGAGAAACCTTCTGTGCTCTGCTTGGAACTCATAACAGGTAAAAGTAGTTATGGTGGGTTTCTACTCTCTGTATCTTATCAAAAGAGGAAAAAGTGAGTTGACATGGTTTTAGTAACCGACTAGATTGATCTAATGCTTATTCTAATATACTGTATATGACATGTCATTAGACGTATGGATCTGGGATCATTAATTTAGCCGGAAATATAATTTTCAATGCATTTGTTTTGGCAAAAAGAAAAGGGATACTGACTATTGTAACTGTATGCAGTGCCTTGGAGCTTTTCCTTGTTAAAAGGAAGATAAAGGGACCTTCTTGGCTATCAGTTTCCAAGTTTTCTAGCTGTCCTGCTCCTCAAAGGGTGAGATTGTCAAATCTGGCATCTTCTGTCACTTTAATTATGCCTATGAAGTCATTTATACTTTATTTGAAATCTCAATAACTGCTTACTCTTGGACAGGTGAGCTGGTGTAAATTTGAGATTATTGTTGACTGTTCGAAAGACATACGAGTTTCATCTTCCTCAAAGAATGCAGTAGAGATTCCTCCAGTGATCGTTACAGCAATTAATTTGAAAACTATTATAAATGAGAAGCGAGATGTAAATGAAATTGTCTCTGCATCTGTCATCACCTGTCAAAAGGCTAAGGTTTGTCTAACAAATCCTTGTAGGTAATGCTGCTTTCACACTTGGCACATAGATTTGGGTATCTTTCTAATGCGTGACATGGGTAGTGTTGCTTTTAATGTTGGTTGATATTCTTAATTGAGTCAGAGTTCAATTTGCAGATTAAGTCAAATATCAATTAACTGCTTCTGGTGTTACGTTGAAGATATGATATCACATTTGATATAAAAATATGTTTTACATTGGTCATGGTGTTGTGCTTGTTAGAATTTGGTACCTTTTCAGTTATGCTGTAACCTCATTTCACCCTGAATAGTGTTTTTGTTTTGTTTTGATGACTTGATGGATGCTATATTATAGAAAGATACCCAAGTAACTAATATAATTGTTCCTCAGTAACAACTGTGAGAAGCAAGTGCAATTTCAGAGTGATTAATATATACCACACAAATTGTTTTGTACTAAAAAGTCTAAAATGAGCTATAACTTGTGCTCTTTTGCCTTTCAGATTGATACCCCCATGTTGGCCTCAGAATGGAAGAAACCTGGTGTGCTGAGCCATTTTACTGTAGTCCGCAAACTTGATGGAGGCATATTTCCAATGGGATTCAACAAAGAGGCAACAGATAGAAACTCAAAAGCTGGGTCAAATGTTTTATGCTGTGAAAGCAGGTAAGTTTAGTCGTCTGTCTTGTTTTTCTACAAAATTTCAGTTTCTCCTTACAGTTGTTCATCTCTGCATGAATGCAATTAAGTAGCTCCCATTGAAGTAATATTTCAAAATTATTTTGCAGTGAGAGAGCTTTGTTAAACCGTTTGATGATTGAATTATACAAGTTGGACAGCGATGTTCTTGTTGGACATAATATATCTGGGTTTGACCTGGATGTTCTCCTCCACAGAGCCCAGGTGAGAAAAAATATGTAGTCCTAATCTATCAACAAAGGGTAATTTATATACTTTCTGCCGGTCTGCCAAAATAAAGTAATTCTTCTGGCAATAATATATTATGATAATAATTGACTCTGAAAGTAAGGACACGAACTTTGTATGTGATGATGCAGTTCACTTACTTGACACAATCGAGTGGATACAACCTGATCTTGAACTGTTGAGTTAATATTTAACCAGATAGTAATGAGCATTTTCTTTGCTTTATGCCATTTTCAAAATTTTAGCCCTTCCATATTATTAAAGTAAGAGATAGGAATGAACATGTGCAATTCTTTAATTAATCTTTTTTCCATCTTTTATTCGCTAATATGCCAGGTTCTGCTGCCACGCACATCGGGTGTACATATAATTAGTTGCCATCATTCCTAAAATGCTTGTTTATCCTTATAATGCAGGCTTGCAGGGTGCCAAGCAGCATGTGGTCCAAGATTGGCCGTCTCAAGCGTTCTGAAATGCCTAAGCTTACAAAAGGAAGAACCATTTTTGGGTCTGGAGCAAGTCCAGGGATCATGTCTTGTATTTCTGGTCGGCTATTATGTGACACGTACTTGTGTTCCCGTGACCTACTAAAAGAGGTATAACATTTAGCTGGTATTTTACTCCCTGGGGATATTAAATGGTAGTAAACTTGATATTCTTGCACTTGCTTCTATGACTCTTCCAGGTTAGTTATTCTTTGACGCAACTTACAAAGACTCAATTGAACAAGGATCGGAAGGAGATTGCCCCACATGATATTCCTAAAATGTTCCAAACATTGGAATCCTTGACGGAACTTGTAAGTTCTGATGCTTGCTTCTACTAGGTTGGGTTATCATTTTTGATAATTGTGATAGCTCAGCTGTTGTAGGTTACAATTGCTGCATGAGTAGTATATATATTACATTCCAATGATTCCTTCCTACAATTAGTTGCTTACTTTCTATTTTATTTGTCCCATTATGTTCCTATTATCAAAAGTCAAAACAATTTTTTTTTCAGCTTTCCATGTGACTTACTTAATATCAATTACTGCTTCCAATTACTAAGGTCAATTAGATTTCTGTCATTCTTTCTTTTGCAATAAATATATTAATATGTATATAAAAAAAAACTAAGGTGAAGTAGATTAAATACAAGAATGAGGGTAATTTTGGGAAAATGGAATTCGAAAGGTGATACACTGTTGCATATGTAAATGTCATTGTACAATGTGCATTTAGAAAGGAGGTGCTCATTGTGGGATAGGGAGTAGACTGTGGACAACTACAAGCGGAAAGGATAATCTTATTTTACGAGATGGTTCCTCAAAGTGTATTGTAAATGATAAATGATCATGGGTGTCAAATCGATGAATAAGTTATGTTTGCTAAGTTTTAAAGCTTTTGTGTTTCTCTCTTTCTCGTGGTTAAAATTTGTGACATTACTGATTATTATGGCGTTCATTTTGTTTGGAAATGATGGAGGTTGTCTTCATGGTTTCCTCTTTACTTAGAATATGATTGAATAATATATAGTCAGGATATAATATTAACATGATGTTTGTAATGCTTCCAGATTGAATGTGGTGAAACAGATGCATGGTTATCTATGGAGCTCATGTTTCATTTGAGCGTTCTTCCCCTCACGCGTCAGCTGACAAATATCAGTGGCAATCTTTGGGGAAAAACTCTTCAAGTGAGTTCTTGCTATACTTTCCTTATTGTTCGATTTCTTGTGCAACCTTTCCATCAACATGACATATGATAATTGTATTTTTCAGGGTGCTAGGGCACAAAGAGTAGAGTATCTTCTATTGCATGCATTTCATGCAAAGAAATATATTGTCCCAGACAAAATTTCATCTTATATTAAAGAAACTAAAACGACAAAGCGAAGAATAAGTCACGGTGTTGAGGACAAAAATACTGAAGAATTAAATATTGATGATGCAAACTTTGAAAATGATAATTCACGTGACGAGCATGGAAAAGGCAAAAAAGGTCCTTCTTATGCTGGAGGATTGGTTTTGGAGCCAAAAAAAGGTTTATATGACAAATACATATTGCTTCTGGACTTCAACAGTCTTTACCCTTCTATCATTCAGGTAATATAAAATTGTAACCTCCTCGTTGTCTCTCTTTCTTTTATACATATAACATACTCACACAGACAAATGATTACATGTGTACATAATAGTGTGTGTGCGTGTATTGCCGAGTGATGCCAATATCTACTTATTTGTGTTGTTTCAATTAGCAATAATACTCGGTGAATTTACAGGAATACAATATCTGTTTCACGACTGTTGAAAGATCTTCTTCGGATGGATTTGTTCCCCATTTACCATCTAGTAAAACAACTGGAGTTCTACCAGAGGTATGATATCTTTAGTTGACTTACTATAAAATTATAGAATCGAAGGGTCATTGGAGGAGATGGTTATCAAATATCCCTTTACTAATCTTGCAACATTACAAGCTCATTTAAGTTTTAAGTAGGAGATGATTAGGCTACTCAGCTTGGTTACTGGCAGAAGGGTTGAAGCATTTGCAAATTTATTCAATCAAACTAAATAAATTCCGAGATAGTTTGTTGGAACTTGGAACTTCTTCGTCATGCTACATATTCTTGCTACTTTGATTGGATTTGCCTCTGCCACTGTCTACTTATTGATTTCCTGTTATGAACATGGAAATTTGTCTACAGTTTTTCTATTTCGGTTACATACTACAACATTTGGACCCTTTTTTTTTTTCCTTTCTGCAGTTGCTTAAAAATTTGGTTCAGAGGAGAAGAATGGTCAAGTCATGGATGAAGAATGCATCTGGTCTCAAGGTCCAGCAGCTTGATATTCAGCAGCAAGCATTAAAGCTCACTGCAAATAGGTATGTGTTTATAGTTCTTCATAATTTGCTAATTTTACTTTAAGCGCTGCAAGTATTGTGCTATTACAACTATAATTTTGTTTTTCTCACTTTACATGGCTGATATGTAATATGCAGTATGTATGGATGCCTTGGGTTTTCCAACTCAAGATTTTATGCAAAGCCTCTTGCAGAGCTTATAACACAACAAGTAAGAGAAACATCTGTAACTTAGACTGACATTGGAAGTTGTCTTGCTCTCGAGTTTGAATGCCCTTTGGCTTTAATATTGAATATTTCTTTTCATTGAGTAAGTCACCTAATTGTGCAGGGAAGGGAGATTCTACGAAGTACTGTTGATCTTGTTCAGAATAATTTAAACTTAGAGGTCATTTCTTGTACTTTCAGATTTTCAATTATGAATAGTCTTGTAACCGACTAACTGTATCTGCATTATCTTGCATGACTAGTTAATATATATAACTCCTGAACGATGCGTTTATCTTCTCTCTGGCAGGTAATCTATGGTGATACAGATTCAATTATGATTTACAGTGGACTAGATGATATTTCAAAGGCGAAAGCTATTGCAGGAAAAGTCATTCAGGAGGTGAGGTTATGGCTAAGTAGTACCCTGTATTAGTTGAAGAATATTACCACATATTGTGTTGTGAAAAAAAATTGAATTTGGCCTTACCTGATTTATTCTTTAAAGAAAACGTTAAAATTAAACACATATATCTTTAAATTGGGAACATTAAACACGTTGCTTTAAAGGTTTCAAATGTAGAACTTGCATTTATATCATTATCCTTTTCATTTATTTCTCTTCTGGTGCTATATGAAGTGTAACTTTTGTTTCTCCTTGTATTAGGTGAACAAGAAGTATAAGTGTCTAGAAATTGATCTAGATGGTTTATACAAGAGGATGCTACTACTAAAAAAAAAGAAATATGCAGCTGTCAAGGTGCAGTTTAAGGATGGAACATCATATGAGGTACTTCTAAATTACTTTTCTTGAGATCTGTAAGAACGTCTCCGATTAAAATTTTGCATGTTGAACACTAGAGGACATGAAACTTAAGTCTTCCATATCCAACTCATATATGGACAACTGTAGGAAAATGCACTTACATAGTTACATTTGCCTGAAATATTTGTAATATTTTTAGGGTGGTATACAAGATTTTGTTGTATAACTTTCATGATTCTCTTAAGATACTTTCCCTGTAAAAAATTAGTGTCGGGCATGAGGACATAATACTTGTAACCACATTTCCAACATGTATGCGCGATTATCAGAGAATGTACTTCATGTTCCTAGAAAATATAAAGTTGAGGGTGATACCCAATATTATTATATGACCTTCACATGCTATCAAACTTTTTAAAGTTTTTGTTCTTAATGGTTTTTCTATATGTAATCGTAATTTGACATATATTTAATTAATTGCTTGAGGTAGTGACATAACTCTGAAAATGCAGGTTATTGAACGTAAGGGTCTTGATATGGTTCGTCGTGACTGGAGCTTATTGTCAAAGGATGTGGGAGATTTCTGCCTAAGCCAAATACTGTCAGAAAGGTATGCTATATTCTACATTTCCGCACCCCCCCCCCCCCCCCACCCCAATGTTATCAGGTTGATTTTGTACTACTAAGCTGAAAGTTCTGAGCATGTTGAATCACTAATCATATTTTGTATCTTTGGTTCTTGTTCTCACAGGTCATGTGAAGATGTTGTTGAATCAATACATAGCTCTCTCATGAAGGTGAAGTTATATGTTGCAAATTATTTTTTCATAATTTTGTATACTAATTTCTCAATTTATATTAGTACAGTGGTGCTGACTAATTTACTCATGCTTTAACACCTACACATATTGTCGTTGAGAAGTTTAATTGATTGTGAACAACTATGCATATCTTATAGGTACAAGAGGATATGAGAAATGGACAAGTAGCACTTGAGAAATATGTAATCACAAAGTCATTGACTAAACCACCTGAAGCTTACCCAGATGCCAAAAACCAACCGCATGTTCAAGTAAGCTTGATAAACAATAGTTTGATCTTTTTAATAATTAGGATTCTCTCTAATCTTTTGTAATTCTTCCACCATTTTATCTAATCAAATGAATGAAATTTACCTCTGTGATTTTTTTTTTAGGTGGCACTGAGATTGAAGCTAAGTGGTTACACTAGTGGTTGCTCCACTGGTGATACAGTACCGTATATAATTTGTTGCGAGCAGGTTTGTGATGTATTGATTTGTTTTCTGTCGAAGTCAGCATTCTATGAATTCTGAGTACCATGCTTTTATGCTTAAGATGTTATGTTCATTGTGCTTTTTTCTCTCTTCTTTCTTTGACAGGGGACAAGTTCGGGTAGTTCAACAGGGATTGCTCAGCGTGCTAGACATCCCGAAGAATTGAAAAGAAATGAGGGGAAGTGGATGATTGACATTGATTATTATTTGTCTCAACAGATTCATCCTGTAGTATCACGACTGTGTGCTTCAATCGAGGGTACAAGCCCAGAGCGTTTAGCTGATTGTTTAGGGCTTGATTCATCCAAGGTAAAGAATCCCTCTAGGCTAAATTTGACAGTAGATGTTAATTTATTCCACGTTTTCGATTTCTAATAATTTAAATTCTGGTTCCCTTTAGTTCCGAACTAAATCAGGCGAAGCTGTCAGCAATGATCCTTCTAGCTCCCTCTCGTTTGCTGTAGATGATGAGGAGAGGTAATGTTTCTTGTATTCAACTGCTGTTATTATGCCTTAGCTTGAAACTATTTTCTGACTATTTGGGAAATTGAACCTAATACGCTAATTTACATGGTAGCTTTCTCATTAAGTAAGTGAATGGAATCGCAGATATCGGGGTTGTGAGCCATTGATGTTGTCTTGTCCCAGCTGCTCCACTACTTTTGACTGTGCAGCTGTCTTCAGTTCTGTTTGCATGTCAACGGCCGAGAAGCCAACAAGGCCGGAAACAGACTGCAATTTCTGGCGTAAATTGCGTTGCCCTAAATGCCCAGACGAAGGTGATGTGGGTAGAATATCTCCTGGAATGATTGCCAATCAGGTATTAGTTTTACATTGCCTTTGAGACTACACATACATTGTCTTCTATGAGCAAGAAATCAACAGATCAGATGGTCTAGAATCATCAGATCAAAAATATATTCTGCTAGCCAATTGAAACCTTCTAAACTTCTTGTTTACTTGACTCTTTCTCTGTCTGTCAGGTCAAAAGGCAAGTGGAGGGGTTTGTCTCAATGTATTATAAGGGCTTAATGATGGTAATCTATCTCTTGCATAATTTAGTGTTCAGTTATATAAATTCAATGCAATTTACACATTTTCAAGTACATTGAATTAGGGGGTTAGAATTCAATGTTGAATTATAATTGAATCTGATCGTCATTTTATATTGCTGTTAGTGTGACGATGAAACTTGCAAACACACCACACGTAGTCTGAACCTGCGGCTGGTTGGTGATTCTGAGAGAGGAACAGTTTGTCCAAACTATCCTCGCTGTTACGGGCGTCTCATAAGAAAGGTTTAAATCAAAAATCTCATAAGACCAACGTTTTTTCTTTTATCGAAAAAATATACTTATTAACTTACTAAGAATGTGTTAATTGTGCCTTAAACAGTACACAGAAGCAGATCTGTACAAGCAGCTTTCTTATTTCTGCTATGTGTTGGATACAGTACGCTGCATAGATAAGGTTAGTTAACTTCATTTTGCAACTTATTGTTAATATCTTATGTTATTATTTTGGGAATTATTAATCTCTTATTGTGTATTGACTATTGACTATTGAGAGGTGCAGATGGAGATAGGCGCTAAAATACCAGTGGAAAAAGAGTTGAGTAAGATTAGGCCGATGGTTGCTTTGGCGGCATCAACAGTTCAAAGGATTCGGGACCAGTGTGGGTACGGGTGGGTACAGCTGAGTGACCTCGTCATCACTGTATGAATTCAGATTGTATTTTTACTTTATTGTGTAATATATTAGATGTACATAATATGTATTATTATCCATTTAATGTAATGAGATATAAATGAGTAAAATTTTGGCTTTATCAATGCAACAGTGTACACCCTTAATTTAGAGATGTCAAATGGGCTGGATGGTTTGAGCCCGGTCCTTAAATTGCCATGCTCAAGTGTCCAAGCCCATTAGGTGGGTTGGGCGTACTATCAAAGCCGGTGGACTTAGAGAGCCTGGTTTTCACAGACTTTAAGGTGGAGTCGGGCTTTAAAAATGAAAAATTCAATGGCTACATATAAAACGAGGTAAAATCCGTTGGGCCGTTCAAGCCTATATGGGTAAGGGCTCATGAGTAAGACCGGGCTCTATCTAAAAATTTACAGCCCGGGTTGCACCTCGTACTCGTCTGGTTGGGCCTTCAAATTTATAGCCCGACCCGGGTCAGCCTATTGATACTTAATTTTGTTGTTGTTGAAGTATTACATTAATTAGGAGTTTTGTTTTGGGAGGAGGGAGGATTCGAACTCGTAATCTCGTGATGGCGTGGCGTAGGTGTAAGAGATTTATCACCGACCAACCTTATTTTGTCTATTTGACACCTATCTTAATTTTGTTTAGTTGTAGAATTAGCTTGTAACTGCCGTTTCAACTTTTGTCAATGTAATTACTGCTGCAGAGTAGCCGATCATCTCTCACACCGTCCAAACCAAACTATCAAAATACGACTTCGTACCTTCTACCCGTTTGTCCTGTGAAACAGAGTATGCATCTCGGAATTTCAAGTGCAATTTAAATTCCGAGCTGCATACTCTGTTTCCTAGCAGACTAGCTTTTATAAATTGCATTTCAATTGCAAAAACAAAGTGATTGGTGTAACTAATCACTCAAGGCTCGATGCTTAAGTAGGTAAATTAAGATATCAAACAAATTGTATTTGAACGTTGTAATGTATGTGAGGTTGTAATGTATTCTCTCACATACAAGATCAATAGGTAACATTGTTACCCGAACTAAACTTAAAAGCAAATAGATTTTGATGTTGTATATAAATATGTACAACAAATTTAGTTGGGTAGACGGGATTTGAATTTAGACATTTCTGATAAAACTTATCTCTGATATTATTTAATACTGATAAATTATTTTATTAGAGAGCAGGAGTCAAACAAATTATGGTTCCCGAAACAATAAATTACATAATAATATAAAATTGAACAGATGCATGTAATTGATGACTATTTGAAAAAGCTCCTCCAATTCTGTTGGAATCATTACTTGAACTTTATATATACTGTTGATCTTTTATTGCAACTCCCCAACAGGCGCCTCATTGAGCCAAAGGAAATGAATGAAGTCGTACAATTTTGCACTTACACTCACCTGGTTAACGTTTTAAGTAAAAAAAAATAAAAATAAAATTGATTTAATACTTGTTATTAACCGGTTTAATTTCAAATTCAAATGAGAGAATTTTCGAGCAAGTTCTATTAGTGCTTACCTTGTACGGTGTTGGATTTAGTCTTCTCATGTGATCTGGCCGCATTTTCTCTAGTTGTTTGATACAACGATCTCTAATGTCCTTGAGAGCTGGTAATTCTACTCTTGGTTTACCTTCAAGAGAAAAAAGAAGGTAAAAATCAGATGTCTAGCTATCGAAAAATGCATGAAAAGGTTAACAAAATTGTTAAGTTTCAAAAATCACAAATCCATACCTGAGCTACCAGGCCAGTAACATTTCATAAGCTCTTCCACCTGCTGTGGCACCACATATGCTCTCTTGGATTCATTAAAAGGGTGGCGACACAGAATCCGTTCTCCCACCTGTAAGTTTAAAATAACGATAAAAATGAGGCCTTTATGTTTTTTATCATTTTATACTTGCTTAAGAAGTGTGTTAAGATAGTATATGTAATAAGGAGGTCGTCAAAGAAGCAATTGTGGTCTTATTTTAGAATTCTCAGCTAGCACAGATTGTAATTTTGTTCATTTGGTCTCTCAATTTACATTATTTTCAACTGCAATTCATATGAAAATGCAAAATTAAGTGGACGAGAATTCCAATAGATAATAACTGCAAAGCGGACAATTACCTTTGGTGATGGTTCATTTTCCCCAGTCATTATGTCCACCAGGGGGTAACCTTCTCGGCCATACAATCTGTAAGACCTTTTTTTACATGGTATAGAGACCTAGTAACCAGAAATAGGAATAAGAATTACAAAATTACGAAGATGTTAACAAACAGATTTTTGGCTGCTAGTTCAAACCTTTGAAACATCTTCAGAAAGTTTGATGCGAGGCTGATTGTTAATCTCAACAAGCTTGAAGACACAGCCTAAAGCAGGTTGTGCGAAGCATGTGACCAGGTTGGTTCCTATGCCATATGCATCTACCTCATGACCCTTTGTTCAAAGGAAATAAATAATTAAATAAATAACTGATTGAATTACACATCAAGTTATTCAGAAAAGCCTTTAATTTAGAGTTTACCTGTTTGTTTAAAGCATCCAAAGTTTCTTCATTGAGATCATTACTTGCAGTAATGCCTGTCTTCTCAAAACCAGGCACTCCAAAATCTTTTGCGACAGCGCAAAAGAACTTCCGAACCTCACAAGACAAATATGCTAAATCACCAGAGTCCAGTCTAATGCCCACTGCTTTATACCTGCATAGCACCTCATCTAAACTCAGGAAGAAAATGGTTTGAATAAATGATTACTAGGGTTTATCAACGAGATCGTTAGTCATTCAGATGTTAAGCTAATATAAGGAAGATCTGAAGATGCTCGAACCACAAGTGATATGTTATTGGATAAAGAAAGAGAAACACAGACTGTAAAAGCATTAGGTACAAACAAAAAGATAGGTTTTTCAATGAGGAATGACAAAAGCAATGGCAACATTACATTATTGGAATTTAAAATGTTAATGGATCAAGTGCCACCTTTCAATTATACGTGGGAATATAAAGTATCAGATGCTTAAACAAAGTTTGAATGCTTAATCTGGGTTATAAACTTAAAAGAAATATTCAATACTAAAGTCACTGCATGTAGTCACAAGATGTTATAATTCCATCGAGCAAAGAGGTCTGATCATCATCAATAACAGTCATAGTTGCCAACGTTTTTGTTTTCATCCCAACAAGCTGGATTCATATTGCACAATAGTAAAAGCATGAAGAGGGAACAGTATTACTCGAGGGAACAGATTAAAGAAGATACGAGAGAGAGAGAGAGAGAGAGAGAGAGAGAGAGAGAGAGATTGCTGCCCATGTTTGCACAAAGAGAAACTATTTTTTTGTTTTTTAAGTAAAGACGGCA
Source organism: Dipteronia sinensis (assembly GCA_033220585.1). Taxonomy (NCBI): domain Eukaryota; kingdom Viridiplantae; phylum Streptophyta; class Magnoliopsida; order Sapindales; family Sapindaceae; genus Dipteronia; species Dipteronia sinensis. The sequence goes on along the minus strand of CM065638.1, from coordinate 2,488,674 downwards.
ATATGTGTGTAAAGCTTTCAGCCATACCCCAAATCATTGAGAGCTAGAGCAACTGCACAAAAGTTGGGAATTCCACTCCTCACGACCTAATACCCAATGCAAACAAGAAGGTATAATTAATACAGGATGATGATATTATGGCTTGTGCAGGGGCAAAAACTGCAACACACACACACACACACACACATAAATAAAAACAAAACTACTTGCTTGAGTGGCGACACACCATAGAGGCCATGCTTGTGTTTATAACAATCTACTGACCGAAGTGGAGCAATCTTTGCAAAATTAGAAAGAAAATGCTAAAGTTATATTTTCATTGAAATAGGCATAAACCTAGGTAGAGGACAAGTTTTTAATGGAAATGAGTCACATCCTTCATAAGTAGTTATAGCCAATTACAAAACATCAAAGAAGTTAGCAAATTTTAAAATTCCTTTCATTTTTGTAGTACTTAGGATAAACTAACAAAACTTAGTATTGTATCAGGTAATAACTTGAGCAACTACTCTCCACTCAAAGCATAATCTAATTAAAATGTATTTTTTGTTAATATGTGTGTGAGAGAGTGACTTCAGTAATGTAAGCAAAAGTTTGAGCCAGGAACCCAGAAGCATTTTACAAAATAGGCAATAAAAATAGGCCTTATTGATGTAATATAATACTATGAGCTAATTTAAAAAATGTTCACTTACATCATATGTGTCTACAAGAGCTAAGAAGTTATTGGGGAATGCCAAGGCGTATGAGGTGAAAGCTGCTAATTCACTTTGATTTGTCTCACCAAAAATGCCACGCAATGAAGGTGACCACTGCAAAATACGCAAAAGGTTTAAATGATTATATACTGGGGCAGATTAATTAAAGACCCGAATGAAAAATACAAAGCAAATGACATGTGAAAAATTACTTTCAAAATTAAGCTATAATTCGGATTAAGTAGCCCAACAGTACAAGTAAGAAAAAGACACAGAAAGTGGCCGGTTTCTTCTCGTAAAGTACAGCTTAAACTGAACTCTTAAGAAGCATGCCCAGATTAAACTGACAGATCTCACCAAAAATTTCACAATATGAAGATGACCACTGTAAAGCATGCACAAATTCAAAGCAGAAAGACAGAGCAGGAAAAAGAAAATAATAGATACTATTAGCTGCAATGATACACATAACAAGAACATAAAAGAAACATAGAGGTATATTTGAAATTGTACAGAAACCCACTCTTCTTTTGCAATACCATGCCTGTTTGTATAAGGGAACTCAACTGATATATTTTTTATATTGCATCAGCACGACTTTGTACAAGTTTTTAAATGTTTTCACTTTTCACTAATTCCTAGCACAAAGCTTTGAACAAACAACCTTCTGGGATGTGAGATCAGATAAGTACAAAGACTTGCCTAACATTGATGAAAAATGATAAATCATGCTAGAAAATAAAGGTCTGATCCAAAAGCAACCTGAATTTTGTTTAACCATGTCTGAACCAGACTGACAAAATCCTCACAAGTATGTGAACCATCAGAGCTTTGAAGTGATTTCTCTACAATCTCATCTGGGCTCTGCAAATTATGAAATTGATAGATAAGTTAGACCAAGAATATAATCTCATGTCCAAAGATTATACACAAACCTACAATTCTACAACCAAGATATTATGATTTTCAAAGCATGTAATACTATGATAACACATTTAATTGAAAACGATATATGCAAAACTGATAGAAACTAGTAACCAGTTCTAAATGTCAGTATCAGATCCCAGCCAATCAGTATCAGATCCCAGCCAATGGCTACAAGCAATATTTCACAGGGTAAGGACCAGTAAAGGAAATGTGACCAGGCACAAGAATAGCCACAAGCAAACAGTTGGAACCCCGTATAAGTCCAGAGAAAAAACCCATACAAGTAACCAACAAGGCCAAAAAGCACAAGGAATGGTTGGTAATGAATACTTATTCTAGAACCAGGTTCTGAACAGATCAAGTTACATTTTCTTGGCTTAAAAGACAATCACATGGTTTCTCAGTACACACAAGTACTTATTAGGGTATGAATCAAATGTTCTCACTTCTCAAGTTAAAGAATATAAAGTAACGTTGCAAAAAACAAGTAAATGGTTAAAGTGGCATTAAACATAGAAAGATCTAAAAATATAGAAGTACAGTCAATTATGATCTTATATAATTTTCCAACATTATAAACTGCTCTTTTTAACTACTGACAACAGAAGTGCAATGATTTCCCATCAAATTTACCAACCATAAATGAGCTAACAAAGGCATGTGAATGCGTTCCACGGAGAGGTATTCCAAATAACCTCCCAGCAGCAACATTGCTGTTAACACACACCACAAAACAAAGAGAAGTCAAACAAAATATTATCTCAACAACCAAAGTAAAAAAATGCACGATGCTTTCCATAATGATGAATCTACAACCTTTTATAAGAATGAAGCTTACGAACAGCCAAAATTTGTCTCCTTTAATGAGTTCTAGCAAACATCATATGAGCAAGTGTAGGAAAGGGAAAGACGTAACCTTGGGGTACTAATGTACTACGGCCGCTATTGTTTGTCTTTGCAAACCAATATATTTATACTAGTGTATCATGTATTCTTGTTTTTTAAAGAGATTCAAACCGTAAAACTGAATTTGACTGTTAAAAGTGTCCTATAATTGGGAAGTTCATTTTTTTTTTTTTTTTTGCTTAAATACTTTAACATGAACAACTAATAGTACAGATGGTCTATAGCTATGTAGGAGAAGTATAATCTACATAAGAAACAATGACTACAGAGTCCAAAATGTGACAATTAGCATTTCCAGCAAAATTACCTTGTCGCATCAAATCCTCCCATGTAGCAGTATTTTGATGCTCCTATTCCGCCATCAGGTCCCTATAAGTAAAATCAAGAGAACTACTCTTACAAGGAGGTATAATTAAGCAATCCTCCTAATGATAAATAAAACATGAAATGTGAGCAACCTGAGCCCGTCGAAGGCCAAACTCTAGTAACATTTTAGATTTTCCAGCAACAAATCGGTGCCTTGCAGCATTTGTAGCCACTAATGATGCATAATTAATAAGAGTTAGAAATGGAGTTTCCAGCAATTGCACCACCTGAAACAACAAAGATAAGCATTAAGAATAATTTAATGTAAATATAAAGTAGTTTTGCAGGACAAATATGAATAATTCTCAAAAATGATGAGCATTTTGATATGAAGTAGTTTAGAGGTACTCACAGCAATTGGTCCCTTCAACTCTCAGCAAGGGAACCTTTGGGAAAACAACTGATCCTTCTGAAATGGCATATACTTCAACATCAGAACAGTCGATTCCTCTAAGATAATCGAAGAAGCCATCCTATGATTGTAATAAAAATAAAGTAATTAGACAAGGATCTAATATGTAGGAAATATTCAAAATACATAAAACTGTACTGTAAGTTGCATTTAATATCACAAATGTATTTTTTGCTGTTGTAGAAACTAGAAAGACCATCAACTCTAAAGTTTATACCAAAGGTTTGTCCATTCATGTTAAAGGTTTGCAACAGATTTATAGGAAACACCATCAACCATGTGGCAAACAAAAACAATCAATTCCAACTTCCTTTGGAGTTAGAGTAGCGATACTCTTTCATTTCATTATACACATTTACAACAACAGTTATTAAATTGAGAGAAACATTAACCAAAATATGTGTTTCTACGCTCACACAGATACATCAATTACAAGCTAAATTCTACATGTAACCCCAATTATCACTTAAGTATCTTGATGATATGAGAATCATAACACACATTGCCTCTTAAATGTGTTATAGAGAAAAACATTAATGACAAAATCAACAAATTATGCCTGTCTGTAGAGTATGGAGTGGTGATGTTAAGTGCTAGAGAAATAACAATTGCTACAAGTAACATTAATTCTATGTTAAAGGTCATCATAATAAATTTGAATTAAAAGTTTAATGACATAAATTTAATAGACCGGGAAGCACTTTAATGCTTTAATCATTCAAAATTGAACTCACTCCACACAATGACACCATTTTAAAGAGATTTCAATATCACCTCACATGAACTGGGCAAGCTATCACGTATGAAAGAGATTTCATCCTCCGTCATTTTGAAGTTAGCAATAAACTTTATGCATTCTTCTAGACCAGCAAAGACTGTATATTCACCACCGAACGGATTCTTTCGAAAATACAAATCAAACCTGAAGCACAACATTATAAACAATACAAAAAACTTCTCAATAAGTTACTCCAACACATTCGAAAATTCTAAGCTCAGCTTTGCAGTAAGAAAACAACAGAATTAGATTCAACCAATCACACTTTCACAGAGGAATCTAATATTGTTGTGGAATAGTGAATCCAATATAGTGTATCATGGCGTGAATTTGAAATAAACACACAAAACGATTTAAATTGGCTACAATTATAAACAATTTTTTTTTAAAAAAGCAAATAGATGAATAAGTGGAGGTGTGTTTGGCAAGTGAGAAAATGAGAAAGGAAAAAAAAAAAAAAAAACATACACGGAGCGTTCGTGGTGTTTGCCTGCTTTCCAGTAAGCGTAGAACATGGTGAACTGATAAAGATCCGTTAAGAGAGGTGTAACCATCGGGTTAGTAGGTCCAGCAATCGCCTGACCCGGACTCGCAGTCTCTCCAGTCTCCGCCGTCGCCGCCGCCGCCACCGCTCCGTTCCCTTGCGCTTCCATTTTCACTCCCTCCAAATTTTCTCTTCTTTGAGAAAAAAATAAATTTAAAAAAAATGAAAAATAATAATAATAAAAAAGTGTGTGTGTCTGTGAAATGTGAATTACGGTATTTATAGTTATATGAATCGAAGAGCTTCAAGGGTCAAGAAACTGAAGGAGCCTTGGTATTCACGGCTTTTTAAGCAGGTCCAGGGTTGTTTATTATGTGTTGAAAGAGACCGTTGAATACGTACCCAAAAGTGTTTTCCAGTGAAAAATACCTATAATTGGGTCTTGGACTCTTGGGCCGAATTTTTTTTTTTTTTTTTAAGTAGAAAATAATATGTTTATTATTATATATATATATTTTAGAAAAATAAAGTGAAAGATGAATTATTATTTTTGTATAAAATAAATATAAATTAATGTTTAGTGATAAGTTTTTAAAAGAAATTGAAGAAGCAAAATGATATTTGGATGGAGGTGAGAATGTGAGATGCTCAATTGGTTGTGGTTGTGGTCCTTGGTGGAGGAGAAGATTCAGGACCATCCATAAGACAATACTTAGAACTCAATAAATTGTTGTTGTTAACTTGTTATTATTACAAGGGATAATTACCCGATGGCCATCAATTTGATGATATACTATTAAAATGGTTATTAGATTAGGAATTGGTTTCAAAATGACAATTTTTAGAGAAAAGTGTGACACTAATGATCATTCCATCCAATTCCATATAATTCCATCCAATTCCATATAATTCAATCCAATGCGTGGCATTTTGGTAAATAAGAGGATGATATTAATTTATTTTAGATGTTTTTTGTAAATCAATTTTTTTAATGAGTGGCATTTGGTAAATAAAGGGATGACATTAATTTATTTTAGATGTTTTTTAGAAATCAATTTTTTCTTTTATTTTTTAAAACGAACAATTATATTTAGTATATGTAAATATATATATATATATATATATATGTTTGAGATATGCTATACGTATATACACATACTAAATATAATTATTCGTTCCAAAAATCAAAAGAAATGGTTTAGATTAATATACGTGTCTCTTCTTTGTTTTTTAGATTTTTTAAATTTTATAGCTTTAATCTTTTCAAAATATATATATATATATATATACAGTATTTTTCTTGTCAGTGCGCACTGATATAATTATATAAGGACATTGAATATGAGCTACTCATTTATAAAAGAGTTTTGACAAGTACATACATGGCAAGTTCAAAATATGTAAAATGAGTGGCTCACGTTCAATGTCCTTATATAATTCTATCAATGCGCACTTATGTGAAAATTATTGTATATATATATATGTTTGAGATATATATATATATATATATACAGTCATTTTCTCTTCTGTGCGCACTGATATAAAATTCATCAGTTCATTCCATGTGAGCCATTGGATAAGCACTGGCAAGTGCATACAGACTGGGTCAAAGCAATTGAATCTAATGGTCCACATGCAACACACTGATAAATATTTATCAGTGTGCACTGAGAAGAGAAGAAAATTTTCCTATATATATATTATGTTTGAGATATGTTATATATATATATATATATACACACACTAAATATAATTATTCGTTTAAAAAAAACAAAAAAAAAATTGATTTCCAAAAAACATTAAAATAAATTAATGTCATCCATTTATTTACCAAAATGTCTCTCATTAGATGGAATTAGATGGAATGACCATTAGTATCTTACTTTTTGCTAAAAAAAATGTTATTTTGAAACCAATTTTTAATCTAATGGTCATTTTGATAGTGTGTCATCAAATTAATGGCTACCGAGATAATTATCCCTTATTATTATTATGATGAAATAGAGTTCTATCGGAACCTGTCAAGATTAACTACAACACAGAGAAATCTACACTCATGACTCTCAAGAGAAAACTCTCTATATATATTGATAAATACGCAAGATGAGATTGAGCTCCCACTGCATACGTGGAATGAGAGATGCACACAATTAGAGATAAAAGTAGATGTATAAATGTGTTATTATTGTTAATGGTTAACTAATGATGCAAATTACAAGGAGGGTCTACATTTTTAAGATTTAGTTTGGCATTGCTTGTATTGTGTAGTGAATTTCTTTTGGATTTGCTGTGAGAAGAATCTACTGAATTGTTTGGTAAATTGATTTTTAAAAGTGCATTGAGAACCAAAAACAATTTCTATGTGTTTGAAAAATTGTAAAGTAAAAAGTATTGTGACATTGCAAAATTACTAGAAAGAACACAAATGAATATTGAAGATGTTTTGAAAATAAATAATTTGTTTTATTTTTGTATGATCATAAATATGTTATAAAATAAATAATTTATTTTATTTTTATATGACCATAAACATGTTATAAAATAATATTTTTTTTTGTATGACCATAAACATGTTATAAAATAAATAAATATTTTATTTTATTTTTGTGTGACCATAACACTTTTATTACTTTTTTTTTACAGAATTTCACATAAGTCCTACTTTTTTGGTGATTTGTCACATTTATAAATGTTTTTTCAAATTCATCACTTTAGTCCTAACTTTTTCCAAAACTCATCACTTTAGTCCATTTGACCAAATATGTGAAAGTCAACTATTTTAAAACCTATGAAAGTACAAATTTGCCCTAATTACTATTTAATCTAACTAAAATGATTATCTTAACTTTCAATTAAAAATAAAAACAATAAAATTCTCAATAATAAAATCTTAAATAAATATACTAAAAAAACTTAAATAAATAATTAAAAAATCCATTAATTTTTTCTTATTTTGATTTTTTTTCTTTTTATTTAGCTAAAATGATTATATTAGCTTTAAATTAAAATGAAAAACAATAAATTCTCAATAATAAAATCTTAAATAAATAGATTACAAAAAATAAAAAATTATGAAAAAAATCATTTAAAGCTAAGATAATAATTTTAGCTAAATAAATATCAATTACGACAAAAATACAAAAAATAAATTAATGAATTTTTTATTATTTATTTAAGATTTTTTTGTAATATATTTATTTAAGATTTTATTATTGAGAATTTTATTATTTTTTATTTTAATTTAGAGCTAATATAATCATTTTAGCTAAATTAAATAGTAATAAGGGCAAAAATGTACTTTCTTAAGTTTTAAAATAGTTGACTTTCACATATTTGATCAAATGAACTAAAATGATGAGTTTTGGGAAAAGTGGGACTGAAGTGATGAATTTGGAAAGATATTTATAAAGGTGACAAATCACCAAAAAATAGGACTTATATGAAATTCTGCCATTTTTTTTTAATCTATTACCATATATATTGCGAATATATCAAGAAAACCTTTTGAAAATAATTTGTTTTTATTATTGTTTCTGTGCGAAGCAGTTTTTTAAAAGCTACAAAATGTAGCTTGTCATTTTCTCATTTGGGAGAAGCCAAAAATGACAAAAAACACTTCCTTGAAATTTTACTAAACACCATAGTCTATGTTTAGAATCACTTTTTGTCCCATAAGCATCTCAAGAAGTAATGTCAAACTACTTATTTAATAATTGCACCTAAAGACCAATTTGATATTGCTTTTGAAAAGTTAAAATCTACTTATTTAATAATTTTGACTTAAAATGATGTTTGGTAAAACTTCCAAAATTGATTAATCGATAATCTGACAAGTTTTGACAGTGATTTTAAAAAGTATGTGAAATGTTACTTTTTAAAATTAATTATGAAATAATCTATTTCAACATTTAATGAATCTTTTAAAATATCATTATTAATCTTACGAAATTAAGATAAAATTATTTATACATTATTTCCGGTGTTCGAAAAAACGCTCTAGGCGGCCGCCTAGGTGTTATGCGGTGTTCCAACGTACCGAATCTAAGAATTTCGGTCTAAAAATCGGTCAATGGAAGTCAACGGTAGTCAACGACCGAGTTGGACCGATTTTTATGAGATTAATCGGTCTAGCCCGCCTAGCCGATTCTTTTTTTTTCAAAAAAATGTCCACTAAAATGGTGAAAATCAAACCCAAAATCAACTTTCCAGATAGTGAAACATCACAAGCATCAACCAAAACCAAAATAAAACCAAAAATCAAAATAAAGTTTTCTTGTAAATTGATTTAATGGAAAAAATATAAGCAAAATCAACACACAAATTAGATTCAAGTGTTGTTGACAAACAAAACCCACCAAGATTTAATAAAAAATAACTCAAAAACAAGCTTAAATGGAGGAGAGAGAAAGCTTGAATGAGAGAAAATAGTGATAGAAGGAGAAGAGGCGTGAAAGATAGATAGAAAGAGATGAAGACGTAAAAAAAAGAGATAAGAGAAAAGATATTTTTGACTTTTGAAAAGCTGATTTGTAAAAAAACAAAACATACCCTCTATAAATACAAAAATTTAAAATATACAATTAGAAATAAAACTATATTAAATAAGTAGAATACTATATTAAACAAAAGGGAATTATATTGATGAGTTTGTTTGAATTTCGTTATAATATAAGTTTTATTATTGGTTTTATAGGTAGAAAAAAATAGTAATAATAAAAAAATCAACCGCCTAGACGTCCGTCTAGGCACTAGACGCTGGTCTACCGCTCAACTAGCGCCTAGCGTTTACTAGAACCATGATTATTTCATCTTAAAATTAAATATTTTATTTAAATATTAATTTGATTAATAAAATCTTTTCAAATATCGTTATTTAATTCAAGATATTTATTATAGATGAGTATATTCATGATATTTAATTCAACTCACATGTCACCTATTTTTTTATAATAATTTTAATATTATAAATTATAATGAAAGGAGACAACAGAGCTCAACACAAATCCTAAAACAGAAAAAAAAAATTGTTTGTTTTAAAAATTCATTCTGAATATGGTTCAAATTAATTAAATGAAAAAAAAAGCAACTTGATCTCTTTATGAAAATCAAAAAAATTCTATGCCAAACATATATCTAACAATTAATTAAATAATATTCACATGCTTATAATTTGTTCGATAAAATCATACATTCATTCATATTTGAACATTTTCTATCTCATCTTATAGATCATATGAAGTTCTTCAAGTATTTAAATTTACACGTGAACTTGATAACAAAATATGGTCCATCCCATGACATGCATCATTGACATCAAATATTGAATATTTTCTCTCATTCGTACTTCTCATAGATAGTGTTGTTTGATAACTTTGTCAAATACATAATGTTTACGCAACTATATATAAACGAAAGAAGAAAATATCTGACATGTACTCGATACAATATATTGGGCAAATGAGTGTATATCTATGGTAAAGAGAATCAATTAAATGATTTTTTTTATTACATGACATGCACCATTGGTCAAGATACATTGTCTCGGGTGTACGCATATTTTTCTCACGAATGAATGGTTCGATAATTGAGAAACGTCAGTTAACCATGAATGTGTCTCGATCAACTTATTTGCTCATGTTAAAGCAATAAATAATGTGAACAATATGAAAATTTTCGGTTTCCTGATAAATACAAAGATAAATGATTTTACATGTTGACAAATTTGCATATTCATTCAATTTATCATAGAATCAATTTGATTTTGGCATCCTCAAATGGAATTAATTCCTTCCATTGAATCCCAATTCACAACAAAATAAAGTTGAAGTTATGCTTAGTTACGGTCGACATTCTTATTCCTTTTTCCAAAGAGCAAATCACGAAACTCGTTTTGGCATGAAGTTGGAATTAGTGATAATTTAAGGAAATATTTTTTATGGATTTTTTTAAAAAGATATAATTAAAAAAGTTAAGTATATATTCTTGCTCGAGTGATTCCTCTTTGTCCGTAATAAAGGATTCGAATCTTGCATTTATCTGTATAATCACTAAATATGGGAGGGAGACACTTCTCTATAGTGAGAATTGTTATCAGGGTAGTGCTAATGGTTTGAGTAGATTATTAACCTAATTGGTGTTAGATTTTTTTTTAAAAATAAAATAAAATAAATTATTTAATTAATTAAAAAAAAAACTTAGGGAAAAAGTAGCTCTTGAAAAACACTTTTCCTTTCAAATTCTAAAAGCTTTTTCTCTTGTTTTTTTTACAATCAAAGACTACAATATAGACAAACAAAAGTTAAATTATACATTATAAACGATTTTAATAGTACTAAAAATGAGTTAAAAACGTTTTTCTTAGAGGTAGAGAGAATTGAATTTTGTGGTTATCTCGTGGGTTATCAACAGTTATGCTGAGTCGCAATCATTGGCCTATATCGCTAATAGTACTACAAGAATTGCAGTCTAGCTTTTAACATTTTCTCATCAAACAATCAAGCATTTTACAGCTAACATCAATGAGAATAAACTAAGTCATCTTCACAACATTTTAAGGTTAAAAATGGTTGAATTGCATCTTCATATTAGATGTCATTTGCATTTGGACGGATCATGTTACGACACAAATCCCATATATGCTTTATTTATTTTAATTTTCTCTCGTCCAAGTTGCTCTTGCTTTTGTATACTATGGAATTTCGAGGCCTATTCAGGAATCAGGATTGCATAATATTCCCAACAAGCTGGTGCCACCAGATTAATATACAAGTTTCCCTTGAAAAAATTGGTTTAAATATTTGAATTCCGATAATTCATAGTCAGGTGTATCATGTATGATGATGATTTTACGGGTATATTTTATAATTTAGATTACTTGTTATCATCAAAATTTCATATTTTTTATATAATATATATATATATATATATATGAAGTTACCACCCACTAGGTATTGTCCGCGTTGATCTATTTGGATCTCACCAATTTGTCTTTTCTAAAACCGTGAAGTTCAATAGGCTAAAGTAAACAATATTTCATATATGATACACAATGAGGAACTCAAAAACACTTTTGGATTAATAATAATGCGCGAGCGTTTTCTTGAAGAAATAGTTGATTAAATGTTCTCTAAAATGTTTTTCTTTAAAATAAAATGATAATAAAGCATACGCAATGAGCATTTTGGTGTTTGAATATTGAAGGCTCTACAGATTATTTTGGTATCGTTTTGTGCAGTTTTGTCACGTAGTGAGTTTTGTTATCGTTGAATATATAATGCGACTGCCACACATTCCAAATTACTAAAGTTCAATGGAGAAAAAGCCTGTAAGTCAGACTGAAAAGAAGAGTAAAATTTAGTGGGAAGGTACACATTCACTCATTCAGATTCTTAAAGCAAACGTCACATTTACCCGTTTGATACGAATTCTATGGTTCAAGACGACCGTTGTAGCGCCGCATTTGACGGGCAAAGTAACCCGTTTGACGGGCAATGGAACGGTTCAAAACCTGCAAAGACTTGTTCAACGATGACCCGGAAACAGAAGTCCGTAACTAAATGATCGGTAAAACAAGTTAAACTATCAGTTGATATATTACACATTATAATCAAAAGAGAAGACTACTATAAGATTTGATACCATCTAAGAAATTTTCATTTATATATCACTACGTACATGATTGGAAGCAAATATTGGCATATGCATATAGCAAGCTAATTATAGGACGAGATGTTTGTCTTTAACAAAGAGTTTATATGAATCGTGACACTTTTGACCACAGGCATCGTCCAATGGGTTGATCCGACAAATTTTTCGAAAATATAAGGTAGAGTTAGAGGCATGTCCAAAGTAGTACCACCTTATCGTTTCCCGAGAACACGATGAAGTAAATTATAGCTGCACTAAGTTCAAAAGGTTAATTAAGTAGCCTGAGTCCAGTAAACTTCAGAAGTTTTGTTCTTTCGAGCTTGAAAATCATCACCGGTGACACTTCTTCCCATTTGCATACTGGTAAAAAGCATATGCCAAGAGAGATTAAGGCATGCATATATACTATAAAATGATGAAAAATTAACATGTAATTCACCTAAGTACTTTTTTACCCAGTTAAGTTTTGGAAAAGTATAAATAAGATCGCGCTCTAGGTTCTTCAAACGCACATTTTCACCCTCGCTTCTTGCCATCACACATGCTTCTAAAGAGCTGCAGTCTTTCACATCAGAATCTTGTGTAGTATTAAAGGGAAGCAAAACTGCAAATGTGGTTCCGATTTTCGAATATTTCAAAACATAAAGCGGATATCAGAGAACCCTTCAAAACCATCAAACATAGGATTTAATCAGTTAAACTTTAAAGAATGCAAACATAGGGACACACCTGATGGATTTGTCTCGGAGTGATTAACATTTAGTTGTCGATGAGGCAACGCGTCTTCCCTGCACATTTCCTTCAAATTGCGAATCCACATTAGATTGGCTAATGCCGTTTCCTTAACTCTGTATGTAGGATTTCTGATGATCATTCAGACTTACCTCAGAAGAAGTGCGAAGTAGGAATGGTCCTAACTGAGCCTGGATTGATGAGTCCAACCCGAATGAGGTTTCTGAATTTATTGTATTCGATACCTGAAGCGGGTTCGTGGCAGTGCATTGGCCGGGTAGACTGAGTAGAGACTGTGTCTGGTCTTCTTGGTTCACAGCAAGCGTGCCTGTTGTGTTTATATGCAGAGATCCATTTTCTCCACCAAATCCCATTTTCATTGGTGAGAATTGAAATGGTGGCAGCGCTCCGGGTAAGCACATATGATGTAAACTCAATCCATTCTTCATTGTTAACATCTGAAACATGAAACATAAACATAAACAAGTCAGAACCCAACTCGGTTGCCATATCTCTTACTGCTATTTTACAATCATACTTGTAAATTTTATTCAAACCATTGAATTTGCTTAGAAAATTTCATCCAAACGAGGAAGAGAGAGATCAATAACTTATCAAAAATTAAAAATAAGGTTGCACGATACACATCAGTAACAAATGTAGCATTGATTCTGACCCACTAATTAGGCATATACATATTACAGAGAGTGAAACATATGCAAGTTTGAATCCTAAACAGTTCTGTGAGAGATTTATCTTTCTCGTCAGGCCCAACAAGAAATGTCACCAAACAATATCCATCCAGGCCTTAATATGGGAGTCATTTTCTCACACGTTATGTTTATCATACGTCTGAAGAAGTTTTGAGAGATCGATTGATACTCTCTTCAAGAATTATGATGACCGATGCTTGATGTAACTTAAAATAACATGAATACATGTACCTTTCCCAGCCTAGACTGCTAAATTGCTAAAATAAGATAATCATCTTTTCCTAATCCATTTCTTTTCCTGTCTGATTCTTCGCAAACCTTCCTCATTTTCCATTGTTACAGTGAACATTATGTATATTTTCTCGACAACTTCCAAGCTAAATTCTACATTTTTCACATCTAAACTAGATGTCACCCCGATTGCCCGACACTAAATTTATATCGAATCTTACATTGCAATTCTATCGTGCCTCTCCCTAGCTAGGATCGTATGAAAAAAAGTTAACCATCTCTTTCTCTTGCCTTGAATATAGTTCATTTCCTACATGTACTCTCATATGCTTCTGTCGAACAAGCTAAAGTGATTTCCCTTCTACGATATACATTTTCCGATTATCCTATAGCTACCTCTTAAATTAAATTATGAAATTTCTTTTTCGCTACTAGATCTTACCACTACTGGATTAACTGAACATTTTCCAGGAAAAATCAAAGGAACATGAGGAATTAAGGTCTTTAAACTCAAATTTCTAAGACATTAAATACCGCAAAAAAGGAATAACAGAGTAATAGAAGACACATAGGAGAAACCACAAACCTGTACTTGGAGCTGAAGCTGCTTGAGGTATTCAATAGCTTCATCCAGCATCGATGCCTTGTCAGTCTGCAATGATCATTAGAACAAAAACCCATCGATGTAAACAAAGTTGATTACATTTCCTAAAGAAAAATAAAACCAATCAACCATGAAAGATCCTGAACTTGTAAACTAGATTACATTTTACCTTATTGGAATTTGGGATCAGGTTCTGCAATGCCTTCATTTTCTCATTAATCCTGCTCCTCCTTCTCTACTCAAAGAAAAAAAATATTACCATCCATTAAATAAGTCATTAAAAGATAAATTCAGATACTAAAACAACCAAATTACAGAATCAGAACCAACCTTTTCAGACAAATTGTGGACTTCTGCAGCTCTGCTTCTCTTCGAACGATTAGCTGCCTTTGTTGGACCTTCATCAACCTGTGCTTCAATGCCCTCCTGCGATTTAAAACTTGTCACTCAATCGAACATAGTAAAGGATGTTTTTAATATTATTAGTTTTTTTTCTCTACCCACATTTTCTCAGCAACCAATCAGAGTTTTAAGAACTTTAAATAGCCTGGTCAATCAAGGAATTCAAGTTTCTTTCTTTAACCATTTTTTTTTGTCTTTTTCTTGCACTTTCTCAGTAAACAAACAGAGCATATGCCAGAATAACGCAACCCATTTTTTTTAAAAAAATAAAGTACCTCGCTTTCACAGTCATGCTCTTCATTTGTTTCGTTCTCGCTAACTCCAACAACAGAAGAAGACGACACAATATTAGCTCCAGTACTCACCCTCACATTCCCCGATAAAAACGCCCCACCACCAGCAGAACACGCATTATTCAACGAATCAACTGCCGAGATCCTCCGTGATTTGTATAAAGGCCCTTGTGAGCCGTCCGCCGGCTGCTGCTGCTGCGGCGGCGGCGAAGACGACGAGTGCAGACCCATGTGCGCGAAAACGGAAGAATTCGCTGTCGCTGTTTTTTGTGGTGGTTGTGGTGGTGGTGGTGATGATGAAGACGACGAACGACACAGAATCTGGTTGAGAAGCAGAGAAATCTCATCCGAAGAAGACGGAGGAATGTTGCAATGAAGAAAAGAAGAGTTGCTGTCGTAATCGTACACTTGATCTCCCATTTTCTTCCTCTCTTGCCTCTTTTGTTGTTGTTTTTTCTTTTTTTTTTAAACTTTGTTTTCTTTTTATCTTTTATCTTCTTTTTTTGTTGTTGTTGTTCAAACTTCAAAGTGTGTTAAGAGTAGCAAACAGATCATTGTGGGCGGGGGTGGTTTTATATTTTATATTTTACACTGCACTTGCACCAGTCACTCTGTTTTTTGCTGGTTGTGTTGTGGTGGGTGGAGGAAGGGAGTGTTATAACACGCGCTGATGGAGCGAGTGGGTGATTAAGCAGTGTGTTTAGCTGGTCTAATTTGGATTTCTGTCGTCAAATGATTGGATAGTTCATAGTTACGTGTTTAAATTTAAAAAAAAAATGACGGATGGAAAAAGAAAAAACAAATACAAAGGTATGGTAACAAGTTGCTTGTGTCAGGTGAATTCCAATTTTCCACAAACGAAGCAGCTCTGTCGCACGTGACCCTCACTATCACTGTTGCACCACTAATTTCTTTCTTTTCATTCTCTCTTGACAAATCCGTACCACTGCCACTTTTTCGAAATTTATTATTTTCTTATTATATACATATGTATATTATAAACAATTTCGAATTAAAACATGATCATAGACTCATTTTCTATGATTTAAGTCGAACTACCGTGATTTGATGGTAAAGAATAGTCAACCTAATAATATTTCTCGTTTGAATACAGTAAGATACATATGTTGTATATAAAAAAAAAATGAAAGTTCAGTCACGTTTTACACTCATGATTAACCTAAATTAATGCATTATGGATATAGGCACTTGTTTAATAGTTTTTTTTTTCTAGGTAATTTCAATTTTCAATCTAGTGAAGATGGCGATCCACTTGGAACAAAAAAAAAATGATATAGGAATCATAAAGCCAAAACAATTGCATGAATTTACTATAGGAGTACTAATAATGTAGAGATGAGACGAGACGAGAACAAATAATGGAATTTAGTACACTTTTTCCTAGCTTTTTATGTTCCATCTTGATGACTTGTTTTGGAGCCTACTGATTAGTGATTATCAAATGGTCAGAGCTGGTCGGGTTTCCTATCTGTCCTACTTAACACAACCTAACCAATAAATAGGTTATGACGTACTACGTAGTTGATCAGGAGAATAGATGAATAGGTGTTTGGACGAAATTCGGGATCCTCGATAAAAAAAAAATTGTTATAGCTGTAAATACCAAATACACACAAAAGAGCTGTAATACTAAATACACACAAAACTCCAGACCCTGTTCAATGAACCAGTTTGTCGATCTAGTTAAATGTTAAAGAGTAAAGAATAACCCTGGTCACTTTTTAAAACTTTTATACAAAAATCAACGTTGTGTAATGGAATCGCCACATGATATGTTTCATGTATGTGAATATATGTTAAAACTGATTATATTCGTTCGAATTGGCAGAGAAGTGAAAGTTCAAAATTTGACTGCTTCGATATATAACAGAGTTACAGAATCTGACAGACAGGAAGAGAAGATCATGGAGAAAAGAACAAATGTAAAAAAATAAAATAAAAAAAAAAAAGACTAGTCACTCACAGTCAAGTGTGTAGATATAGTCTAACCTGTTTAGCAGCTAGAGGATTGGATCATTGGAAGTGATCATCACTTTGCATGAAAATGATTTTTATATTTGCCTTTCTGAAATGGTAGTTGTTGCATGAATTTCACCAAATTTAACAACTACACTCAATTATACGTACTTTTCTGTCTTGGATACTCGAAGAAGGAATTTGGCAAGGAGGTTGCTTAATCTTATCTGTTTGAAACTTCGACATTGTTATATCACGTAATATGAATAATCAATCACAGAAGAGATACATATAACATGGTTCAAGTTTATATATCTGGACGTATCGAAATATTTAGCAGAGCTTATAAGTTTAACAGTAATTATTAATATCTAAACATTAGAAGAGCTTATAAGTTTTTGACTGTAAGTAGTAGTTAACAACTCTCCTTTTTTACATGATGTTATATATCCTTTTGTTTTACCGCTCTTCTTAGAAAAAGTATTGATAGCTAGCAGCTAGTATCCCACCGGCTTACTACTTTCCTTCCAAGAAAAGGAAACACACAATCATATATTTCCTTATGTTTCTTGCAACATATTTTTATCTGAATTATACGTACATGTAATTTAGTGCTAATTAGTTATATTTTATCACAAATTTATCTATTATTCTATAAGTTGGAATCCAAATCTTTAAATTAGAAAGATAACAGCATTTGGCTGACAAATAACTGTTGGGATAAATCTTATCGATCAATTTGTAGGTTTATTTATAACTAATATGAATTACATTTTTCATTAAAGTCTTTTCCAAAATTGGGAAATTATTTTTGACAAATTCTGATGAAACTAGAAGTGATTTTTTTAACTAAAAAAAATCAAATTAGAAATTAACCCTCAATTATAAGAACAAAACAAATTGACGCTAATATATATTTGAAATTTGACACCAAATAAGTCTAGAGTTTTCTAGAATGCTGAAATCCAGTACTACATAAGTGCCCTTGATAATTACTCTGAATAGTGAATACAGATAGTTATGAAGTCCCACTACAAAAAAGTGAGAAAAAATTGACCTAATAAAAAAATAGTGTTAAAAGCCACTGGTCAATATCCATAAAAATATTAAAATGGGAAAATATTTATTATAAAAATATATTTGTTACATTGATTAAGACAATGTAATAAATATTTTTTTATTTTAGCATTTCTACAGTTGTTAACTGTCCAAATGTCCAGGCCAACATTGAAGTGTAATTTTTTTTTTTTAAATAAGATAACAGGTTTAGCGCATCTCTAATATAAAAATAGTTTGCATATCAATAATTATTGACATGATAACAGTATTAAGAGACTTGCTTTCTATGTGGTATAAATATGTACTTAATAGACAATCAACTTAACATTTGGTCTCAAATGCTTCTGTTTAAAACATTTTGTTTTGATGATGTGTAGAATTTTATTTTCTATTTTATTTTTTATTTTATTTTCTTACCAAAAATAGATAAAAAATTAATATCAATTTTAAATATGTGCTAAGTCAATCTAAAAACGGAATATACAAGCCGTTTGAAAGTAGAACGGTCATATTGATAATGTCTAATATTTTTTTATCATGTCAGTTTGATTTGAATATACACAATTACATTAGGGATACAATTATTAACAGAATATTTATTAATCCTATTTAACATTTTTTTTTTTTTTTACAAATGTTGAAAATATTCTTCAAAATAGTCTTAGGATGCAACCGGAAATCCCAATTGTAACATTTGCTGTTAAAGTATGTATTAATGGTTTAATTAAAAAAAAGTCTGGTCAGAGAATCAGACCACTCTCTATCTACTCCTATTCCTATCACTGTCTTGTCCGAACCAACGTCACCTTAACCAGACAAAAATATATTTAACAATATCTTTGGCCAGCCTTTCTCCATCAGGCCTTCATACGTGTCATATTTCTATTGGCCATGTAGATCTCGAATCTACTCAATGCTACCCTACGTGCGGGACCACCGTAGTCTCTTCGTTTACATCATCAAGCGTGTCACGCACACATCGGATCAACATCACATGGCGAGTTAAATTCACGATATAAATACACCTATCTCTATCTCGCTATGTGGGGTCTACATGTGTTCTCGTGATTGGGACGTGTCGAGTGGATAGGATGATTGCTGTCTTGAGATGTGTACTTCCTACATCACTCTATAACTGGATCGGACGGTGGAGGATGAATCGGTTGTCAATCGTACGTGGAGCGTGATTTGATTGGTGCCGTCTTGGAAATTTAGTGAAATCATACGTTCCCAAGGTCTTTGGATGCACGTGTCATGTTCTTATTGTTTCATGTGTGGATTACGAGGAGAATTGGACGGTGTTAGATTGAAGAGGATGTACTCTTTTGAACACAGAGCTACAGCCTTTATGTGCTAGATAGCCTTTTGACTCTGATTCTGGTGGGTGGTAAATGACTCAAAGGTATCAACCACGCGTTCTCTCAAGCGCGTGGTAAATAAACGGCTTAGTTTTAGGGTTTTTATGATTTTCGAAACATGGAGAATTGGAAATCATACAAATTCAAGATTTGAAAATTAAACAAATAAATAAATAACTCTCTCACGTAATTATCCATTAACGATAAAGTTGATGTATTACGATTACGTTCAAGTTTTTGTTTAATGGATCAACTCTCACCGTAGGTACTTTTCAATATATATGGGGAGTGTTTTACCTTCAACAAATTGTCCGTGAGAATATATATCTTTCGGTTGAGATATTCGAATTACTCAATATTGATCGGTCTCAACTCACAACTATGTTTATGTAAGGTAGATGTATCATGGTTTCCATGTCTGGATCCCTCAATGTTCTCTCAATCCCTAATGTTATATTCTATATTGGCCTCACTGGCCCTCCAAAAAATGTTACAAGTCTTTAATTTGAAAAAAGTATCAATTTTATTTTAATGCAATGACTTCTAGATAAAGATTTATGACTTCGCCATTACATATCTGCTAAAGTTTTTACATTATGATGCTGATAATTAAAGCATATATGTTGAATATTGTACCATTTTCCCGTTTGTGTTAAAGTGTAGCATTTAGAAGTCTAATTAATTTGTTTCTTAATTCATCCAGAATCATCTTTTGATCTCTGACACCATGCATATGTGTCTGTTCATAATATATTGTGATTATTCGTGAAAGAGTATCATAAATCGAATATAAATCTTTCAAATTTTCGAGAAGGCTTCATGTAATTAATTGTCAAGCGGCGAAATCAAGAGGGTAGTGCTATAATATATATATATATATATATATATATATATATATATGATAAAATGAGGTTTGTAGGGTTGGCTCTTCACATCTAGCCTATATTATTTTCACATCTAGCTACATTATAAGGTCGTGGATTAGAGTAATATAATTATGTTACATTTGCATGCGATGCGAGTAAACAAACAGAATTCCAAGAGCTTTTGAGATGGAAAATGAGAAGGAAAATAAATAAGGCACATGACATGGGAATCATCTCTGGACTCATTGACATTGTTGGTTTCTATGTGTGTGCCTTTTAAATGATGGTTTTATTAGGACTCTTTGTATGATTTGAACAAGACAAAAAATATTGTAATCTCTCAACTGTATGGACTAAATATAGGTAGATCAAAATACTTCTGAAATTAAAGTAAAAAACCAAAAAAAAAAACTTCTGAGAATTTTCGAAAATCTATTTCAGATTCATTTGAAACCTATTTTAAGCAAATTAAAGTTTTTTACCGATTAATTTCTATGGGAGTTTAATTGTATTAATTTAAACATCATTGTATTCATATTCTTTGAAAAATCTCTTTTATTATCATTAGAAACCTATTTTAAACAAAGGTTTTGGACAAATTTATACGGGAAATTAATTACATTGATTTAACTATTATTGTATTCGTATTCTTTGAAAATCTCTTTCGGATTCATTAGAAACCTATTTTAAATGAAATTTTTTGACAAATTTCTATGGGAGTTTAATTACATTAATTTAACCATCACCATATTCGTAGCAAATACTAAAAAAAGGTTTGAGGTAAAAAAAAGTATTTTAGATCATATTTTCCAATAATAATAATAATAATAATAATAATAAAAAAGTGAAAATATTTCCAAAAAGCATTTATATATTTTTATAACAAATGCTATATCGGGGTAAACAACTTTTTTGCTAGATGAGTACTCCAAGGAATTCATTATGGTTGTGTCCTTTTGGATGCTTTTTCCTGTAGCACTGCTAGTCACATTGAATTGCATGTTAAAGGTATAATCATAATTTTGTGATCACTTCAATGAATTTTAGCCTTTTTCCTATTGAAAGTAAAAGTGTTTCCAGTACTGTTCAAACTTTAAAATTTTTTTTTTTGGTAAAATAAAAATGTTTTTAACTATCAAACATTGATTTGGTAATTTATTTAATTAAGAACAAAATTTTGGAGACTAAAATTGAAGTACTACTACTACAAAAAAGAGTTTTGTAGTCTTTTATAAAAAAAGGTACAAAAATATACGTGAATAATTAATCATTTATATATAAAAAAAATCATTAAATAAAAATTGTAACTGTAGTCAATCCACCAAGCTAGCAAAACTGAATAAATATATATCCAACTATTTCAACAAATGATCACTTAAAAAGAAAAACATTAATTGCATAAACAAAAACAAGTCTTACAAGTTACAAGTTACAACCAAAGTATATCTGTTAAAACAGTTTCACATGACAGATTTCAATAGGAAATTTATTAAAACTAACAAAATCAGCGATTTATTCTAAAGCATTCAAAGCAACAGCTTTGCAGGCTGGGCATGAATTCTTCTTCTTGAGCCACAGTGTAATACATGTGACATGATACACATGCACACAATTGTCCAACTTTCCAATATCATCTCCAGCTGCGTATTCCTCCTAGAAAAAGTTTTCATTCACAAACATGTAAAAAAAATAAAAATAAAATAGGATTATATAATTTATTTAATGGATATATAAATATATATACATACATTAGATATATAATTTTTGTTTCGATATATACACCGGATATATAATTGACTTATGCTCTTACCAGACAGACGCAACAACAGTCGCCGTCAGCAGGAGAATCCGCTTTGACGGGTTGATATTTGTGTTGCCGAAGATTTGCTTGAATAATGTCACTGACAGTTTCTATGTTTTCTTCATGTAATTGAGAGCTGACAGTTTCTATGTCTTCTTCGAGTTCTAAAAGTCCCTATAACATGCCCCAAACCATAATTTAGGAAGTTGTCCTCCAAAATTTTTATATGCAAAAGATATTTTCTTCTTAATTGCTTATAAGAGAATCGATGAAATTGATGACAACTTTGTCATCTAAAGCAATAAATTAGACATAAAAAAAAAATATGAAGAAGATAATTATAGAATTGGCTTGTTTTTCGATGGCATTAATTACCTCTAATGACATGTTATCCAAGTCAAGACTCAGATCATCTATATCAAGACTCATGTCTTCTTCATCTTCGTCTTCGTTGCTATCGTCGTTATCTTCGTCTTCAATATCATCATCATCATCATCATCATCATCATCCGATAAAATTTCCTGTGAGTTATAATGACATGCCACAAACAACAGAAATCACAATATTAAAACTTAATTTTATTTTTAAATTTTAAGTAATAAAAACAAAACAAAAAAAAGTACAGAAAAAAACATCAAATCGATCTGCATAAAAACCATACCAAAATGGCATCACTTTGCCTGCCCAAATGTCGCAAGGCTTCGAGCATCTGTTATATCATCAAAAAAAAGAAAAAGAAAAAGATAGAGAGAAAGTTTCAGCAATATATTCTGATGAGGTAGTGATGATAATGGTGCATATATGATCCATTCATACATTTTCGTTATTTTGCTCCTACATAACTAATAATGATGACGTTGTGGGTTTAAATCATATCTTCATCTCTCACGGCTATCAAATTTTTAGCAAAAAAAATAAATAATAATGCTTTTGTAGAGGAAATATCTTATTTATTGCTTAGGGCTTGAGGTAATTAAGAGAGCAAATGAAACCTTGTTTGGGATGGTTTTATGGTAGTGAGACCGTTTTATAATAAACTTCTGTTATATTAAAGAAATTTGCATTGGAAATGTAAAAGAATATTTTAAAATTTTAATTCAGTAAATTTCATAGGATGTGACAGTAAAACCGTCTCATATAAGTTTTTCTAAATTAAGACTCACGTTGTTGCGCTCGTCTTCATCGTCATCCTCAGAAAAATTATGCAGTGGGTTATGCTGACATGCCACAAACAACAGAAATCACATTATTAAAATTTAATTCTGTTTTAAGTAATCAAAAAAAAAAACAAACATCAAATCGATCTGCTTAAAAACCATACCTCAATGGTATCACTTTGCCTGCGCAAATGTTGCAAGCCTTGGCGAATCTGTTATATCAAAAAATAAAAAAGTTTCAGCAATTATGATGAAGTAGAGATGATAATGGTACTGCATATATGATCCATTCATGCTTTTTCATTATTTTGCTACAAAACTTTTGTACAAAAATAAAATAAAATAATAATAACGCTTTGTAGAGGAAATATTCTATTTATTGCTTAGGGCATGAGGTAATTAAGAGAGCAAATGAAACCTTGCATGAGATGATTTCACCATGGTGAGACCGTACAATAAAAATTGTACCATATTAAAGTATGTAATTTGAATCGGAAACATAGAAGAATATTTTAAAATTTTGGCAGTAGACATGCAAGTAGAGTTGTCCACGGTTCCGGTTCGGGCCGGTTTCGGTTCCGTGGACAGCTCGAACCGAAACCGAACCGAAAAATTTCGGTTTTGGTTCGGTTTTTGACCGTCGGTTTGGCGGTTTTGGGCGGTTTTTCATGGTTTTGGACGGTTTTTATTTATTTATTTTATATGTAAACCGGCGGTTAAACCGCCGGTTTTGGACGGTTTTGGACGGTTTTTGGGCGGTTTTGGGCGGTTTTTCCAAAGGCTAAACCGAAACCGAACCGGCTTCAACCGGTTTTGTAACCGCCGGTTTCGGTTTCGGTTTTCCAATTTCGGTTTCGGTTTTTAACCGCTGGTTTAACCAAACCGTGGACACCTCTACATGCAAGTCTTTTTTGAACTTAAACACCAAAACAAGTAAAAATAAATAAAAATAGAGGGAAGATATATACCTGAGCTATAAGCATGTCTCTCATTTCTTGATGTTCAGCAGAATCGTCAGCAGCTTGTCTCTCAGATGGCGCCACGGGCATATCGTTTGGCCTTACGAGAGGCATTTGTTCTGAAGGACCTGCAACAATTACCCCAGCAGGCCATAACGTCCCATTGTTCCCATTGGCAGCTGGACCTTGCGGGAGAGGAGGCGGCTGCTGCAATGTAGGAGGAGCTAAACGAAGAAGTGGAGTTACTTCTGTATCCTGGACCTGATAATTACTATATCGGAAAAACTGATCAGGTGTTAGTAATTGATTGGTAGTCTGGACTGTATTTCCAGCATTCCCAGTCACGGCGCCGTCAGGTCCTAACACCGGATCTTTTGGATATTCAGTACTTATACTTGGACGTTCATTATCATTTCTCTGGACGATTGGTGGTTGATGCGTCATAGAGACTGTTTCCATACCAGCTCCGTGTCCATTTCCTGTCACATGTGAAAATTGATGCATGACAGTATCATGTACAAATCTATTTCCACCTTCATTGGAGCCAGAAGGTGCATCTTGATCATCCCCCATTGTTCGGTTATTCTGGTCTGGAACAGAAGTTTAAATCAGGATAAAACCTGAAATCACACCACCACCAGTATTAGATTTAATTAATTAATCTGGAGCAATTATTAAGTACTACAATATAAATTTAGGGTTTTTTTCAGAAGAGGACTTGAACCAACAATTTCGTAGTGCATGTGTAAAAAGTTTACTACCAAACTAACCTTATCTCGTTATAAGAGACTTGAAAAGACGATTGACAAATCTTTCCTAGTTTTTACGATATGCTTTGTAATAAATAGAACTGTTACAGGAGGCTATTAACCAAATAATGTGCACTAATATTAACATCTTACAAAAACATTAAATTCTAATATATCCCCTTACATGCATGCAAGATAAACAGATTTATCATGTGAACCAACCTTAAATACCGAAAGAAAAAAACAGAATTGATAAAAAAAATCAAGGCTTCAAAAGAAAGTAAAATTATAAACACGCCAATTTAACACAAAAAGTGACTAAACAAAAGCAGATTAAAAATCTAGCGTCTCTTTCATATTTGGTCACAAAGATCTAGCTCAAAGTTATTTTTAATTAAGGATTGTTGGACCAAGGGTTAGGGTTTGAAATAAGCGTTGGGATATATCATAAATAAATAAAAAATGTAAAAGAAATATAGAAAAAATATAAAATACTAGAGTCACTTTTGAGATCTCAAAAGATCTCATCTTAAATCATTAAAAATTAAAAATATCATCTATCTCAAAATGAAAGAAAGAAATTAAATCAAAATTTATGTTGTAAATAATCAAAAGACTTCAACACAAAACCACATACAGATAATAAACAAGGAATCAACAAAGATATGTAAGCATATAATTAAGCACGTACTAGAGATTTATGAACCAGTCTCACACATAACACTAGCAAAAAAAAGAAAAAGAAATTGTACCTGAACAAAGTTCAAGCAAGCTGCAACACAGACTTTGCAATAGAGAGGCCACTGCAAACACCAACTCACAAGTCACAACTCTCTTTCTCGATCGCTCTGTAAGATGTGTAATGTATGCAAATTGAGAATCAGTTATTATAAGGTCTTGTGGACCTGTCTTAATTAGCAAGATTTTTAATTAGAAAATATGTATATATAGAGAATTTGTCAATGATGGATAGAATTAAATCATAATTGTATTTCTAAGAATATGCACTTGACAAATTGTGTACACTATCACTGAAGTGCAAAGCTCGTGACATTTCACTTGACAAAACTCGTGTCATTTCACTTGGCACATGATTCTCTAACTTAATCTGATAATTTATGGAAACAATTTTCCTCCATTTAACTAACCAACGTTTCTTTTCTCTATATTGTCTTTGTTTGTGTTGCTGGAGTTGGGTCAAACATTCCTTAATAGACAAGCACTCTCACTAAATTATACATATAAATTAATGCTTATCCTAAAATGACTTTTTTAGTTTCATTCCATTTAGATTTTGTCATTAGATTTCTTTTTGTTCTTTAAATTATGTGTTTTTTCAACCTTTCTTGTGGGTTATTTCTTACTTGTTTATATTTTATTTATATATTTATAATTATTGAATAGAATGGGTGATATTATTGTATAGGGTAAAAAGAGAAAGAAAGAAAAAAACTATACAATAATTCTTACACACTTAAGTTGAATGTTTAATTAAACTAAGTTGAGTATCTTAATTTATTAATATATCAACGTTATTATGTATTTCAAAAAATCGTTAATTTACATATATAATATATATATATAGTGTTTACGGCGCCAAAATTACGGTTATTTATTCATTTACAACCATATGTCGGCCGATAATTAAAAAAAACAACTATATGTCCGTTAACCGTTATTCCATTACTTATCAAATGTTAACAAGATGCGCGTTAATTTGTTATTCTGTTGATACCGTTATAATATGTATTTCAGTTTATTTTTAACGGATTGTCAATACGTAAGTTTATTGAATTACATTATTAATTTAGTTGATTTTAGTATTCAATACATTAATCCTAAAACACATAGTTCATAATATCAATTATGACCAACATCTATTTGATCCCAATTGATATTGATACCAAAAATTAAATATGTATAATCTAATTAGGTATTGCCAGGTTTTTCACAATTTTTTTTAAAGTTTTAATTGAATTTTTATTTTAGTTGTCAAATGAATATTTTAGTTTCATTCAATTCAATTTTTTAAAGGAGACGAAGGAATTTTATGATTTTTTAAAAAAAAATCATAAATGTGAAGTTACCGAAACCCCTTCTAGAGGGATGTTTCAGTAAATTTACTGAAACAAAATTGAAAATAAAGTTTCTTAGGGAGGTTTCGGTAATTTTTATTTTTTTATTTTTTAAAATAAGATTTCACGTTCTTCATTAATGGTTTAACGTTTTTTTTTAACAAGGTTTCACCTTTTTTATAGTTTTTCACTAAGATTTCAAGTTTTTCTCTATGTTTATCTTCTAGGTTTCACATTTTTCATATTTTTCCCTAGGTTTCACATTTGTTTTTACTAAGGTTTCACATTTTTAATGTTTTTTCCTTAGGTTTCACATTTTTTTTTTCCTAAGGTTTCACATTTGTCTAAAAAAAACAAGAAGTTACAGGGGTATTTTTGAAATTTTGGCTATAGGTCTCAAAACCATAATTCAATTTGGAAGTTGAATGACTATATTTTATGGCATTACCTGGTACGACATGGTTAAGAAACCAGTTGAAAATCGGTTTCGAGCCGGTTCGGTTACGGTTAGGGGTAGTCAAAAAACCGTCTAAAACCGACGGTTTCTATAAGGGCATAAAAGTTGTAATTCATTATAAAGTTGTAATTCTTTATTTCCTTAAGGGCATTAACGTCCAAAGAAAAATTATACAACCTTCAGCTTTAATTAATGTTCCCACCATTTATATATTAAATTTTTTTGTCTTTTACCCGGGTTATAATAGTAAATAGACATTTTAATGTCATGTCATAGGTATTTTGGACTTTTACATAGTTGGTCATGGTCAAAGGCTAAATGTAATGGATGTTAACCTGACAATAGGGGAGGTGAGTGTCAATTACTGATAAAGTTGTTTTCGTGTGTAATAGAGCAAACCTTAGGGGAGTTTGGTGTAAATAGTTCTTAATTTCAAAAAACCGTTAATTGATATATCGTTTTCCGTGCCTAAGTTACCGTTATTTATTTATTTAGGGATTCAAATTATCGGTCAAAAAATGATGTCACTAATTTGTGTCTAACCAATCAAATTTGGTCATATGTACACTTTAAAAAAATAATTATTAAATATAAATGATTGTGTACACATGATCCAATTTGATTGGTTAGACACAAATTGAGACATTATTTTTTGACAGGTGATTTGAATTCATCATTTATATCTATTATCATTTGGTATCTTTTCTAAACAATTATATGATTGTTAACCTTTAATCAGAATCTATACCAACTTTTCAAATGTTAACAAGACATGCTAATTTATTATTCAATTGACCGTTAAATTATTTATTTTGGTTTATTTTTAATCTGGGGGGGGGGGGAGGGAGGGGGCCCATAAGGCCATGTCCCCCCTTTCCTCAAAATATTTTTATTAATTTCACTAAAAGGAATTATATAATGGTGGTGTTAATTATATAATGGTGGTGTTTATATTTTAAATCCCCGCCTCCCCCCCTCCCATTTGGGTGATATATTATGTCCAACATCTATTTGATCTGATATGTCAATTGATATTGATACTAAATATGCATAATCTAATTAGATATCGTACTAAATGTATCAGGTTTGAGATCAATTGGAAGGTAATTTGCTATATATATTTATATATAAACAAGTTAGTTTTTTTTTTTTTCTGAGATAATAAACAAATAGTTGATAATTGTTTAATTTGTTCTAGAGCATAAAGTGAGATGAGACATGCGCTACACAGCTACAGTAAACTAATTAGATAATTAAATAAATTTCCCACTATCAAATACATTTTCATTTTTCATTTATATATTTTCATTATCTCGATTTTATAAATGAATTCGTGCATGTGTGCATGTTTAGAGAATGTTAAGAATTTCAATAAAATATTAAGGTTGAAAATACAATTTATGGTTTATCAATTCTTATTTTAGCAAAATAATAATAATAACATCTCCTTCATTTTAAATAGCATTTTATTTATTTTAATGAAAAATAAAATGAAACTATTTAAAAT
Source organism: Dipteronia sinensis (assembly GCA_033220585.1). Classification (NCBI taxonomy): domain Eukaryota; kingdom Viridiplantae; phylum Streptophyta; class Magnoliopsida; order Sapindales; family Sapindaceae; genus Dipteronia; species Dipteronia sinensis. The sequence goes on along the minus strand of CM065638.1, from coordinate 2,459,515 downwards.
TGCGGTTTTTTTTTATATATAATTTTTCCAATTCATTTAATCTTTAATGCATGAAAAGTATACTAGATAACAATTTACAAGAAACATTGCGCATGTATATATATATATATATATATATATATATATATATATATATCATATCTATTATTAGCATTAACTATTTTATTTAAGAAAAGAAAAGACAAAATATGAATATCTACAATTAGCATTAACAATTTTATTTAAGAAAAGATAAAACAAAATATGAATATCTACGATTAACATGAACTATTTTTATGTGAAAAATAAGACAAAATATGAATGTAGATAATGTTTTCTTCTATCTTTTAATACAGACTCAAACAAAAGGTGATATTTGAGTTAATAAATTATTGTCAAGGCAACAGCTTTGCAGATTGGACATGAATTATTTTGCCCGATCCACTTTGAAATACAGGTGGCATGATACTCATGCACACAATTATCTAGCCTGCCGATATTATCTCCGGGCACATACTCCTCCTAGAAAAGGTTTTCATTGATCACAAACATGGAACAAGAACAAAAATCAAACAGGATATTATATATATAAGTGATAGATATTAATTTACATACAATATTGGGTAAATGACGATGGAGCTGTAGGCTCTTACCAGACAGATACAGCAGGAGTCGCGCTGAGTGCTAGGCGCTGCACTGGCGGCTTCGCCGCCTGGCTGATATTTATACTGACAAAGTATCGAAAAAATAACGTACTCATTAAGTCCAGAGTTAACATTTCCTAAAAATTCATCCTGCATGTCTTGAAATTCCTGTAATATGTCTCAAACCATAATTTAATTAGGAAGTTGTCGTCCTCCACAGAAAAACATATGCAAAATGATGAAGATCTAGATAATTATATATATATATATATATATATTAATGACTTGAATTTTTTTTATGGCATTACCTGGTACCTCACATTGTACCACATGTTATTTTCAAAATCGGGAGGTGTAACAACCACGTAGTCATGATTAAAATCATCGTCATCTTCGATGTACAGTGTATCATGTAGTGAGATATCCTGATCACATCCCACAAATATCAGAAATCACATATATTAAACCTTGATTATAAATACCATCTATATATATTTTCTATATTTACCCACTTACCCACTTGATGAATCTGAAAACATAATTTTTGTGTAACGAAAACTGCATAAAAAGCAAACATACCTCAATGGTTACACTCTCCCAACCCAAAGGTGCCAAGGCAGTATTATTATCAATCTGTTATATGTCAAAAACAATAGAAATTTCAGCTTCTGATGGATAATGATTCTGATCAAATGTTAATAAAGAAAAGCAATTAAGCAACTAATGGTGCATGATACATTGTTGGGTATATACCTTTTCAAATATATTAGTAGGTGTTCAGTAGATCAATACAATATGTTAAAACAATGAAAAACATGATTCAGCAGGTGTACTGGATCTGTAACAGGATAGTTATTAAATTTTTAGTTTTTTATTTTTAAAACTCTTATAGTTAAAAAAAATACCGTTTCCTGATCGGCACCACCATCGGTACTAATTGTCTGCTCGGCGCTATTAGTATCATTATGTCCATTATTGACCATTCCAGAGTTTCCCGACCCTTCCATTGTGGCAACAAAAGTACCTGAAATCGCACACCACCTGTATTAGATTTAAATCTGAAGCAATTAATTTCATAGTTAACAAAGGCTTGCGAAAAATGTGAAGTTATGTAATTCAATGCATCACTATCTATCACAACTTCTCAACAAAATGAATATTATTTTTTCAGTCAAAATTTTGCAATTGAATGTAAAGTTATCAACTTGAACCATTGACAATGAATGATTTTTCAGTCAAAATCATTTTTGTGATTATATATATGAACCGGCCATAAGTCCCCAAAATTTTCAATAAAAAGATAGCAAAGATCTAGATCCATTAGTCGCCACTCATCACAACAATATGAATAATAAATAAACCATAACAATCAAGATCTAGATTTTCCAAGCGAGATCCGAATTTCATTACAAGGGTGTAGAAATGATAGATTTATAGATGCAAATATATATATATATATATATATATATATATATATATATATATAAATCTTTGGACACAAGAACACATCACAACTCATACTTGCATAAGAGAAATGATTAGATATTGCATACTTAGATACCACCACCTCAAAAACGAATTCCTAATGATTGCAAATGATTGCAAATTGATTAAACATGAAGAAATCAAAATTTAAAAAGAAAAACAAAATAAAATTTACGTCGTAAGATCATGAGACCTCAACTCAAAACCGCAGACAAATAAACAAGGAATCAATAAATATATAAGCATACAAGCACAGGCTAGCGCACTAGAAATTGATGAACCAGTCTCTCAAATAACACTAGTAAGGAAAACAGATTTTACCTCAGTTCAAACAGACACCCTTTGCAACAGAAAAAGATCACCAAAACCCACCAACTCACTGCAGGTTCTCTTTCTCAATCTATATTGAATGGTTATTATAGTCAGTATAAATACAATTTATGAATTTGCTAATGATGGATATGACATTTAATTGCATTCCAAGAACGGACAATAAGTGATCAATTGTTTGGCAACATACCTTAATATGAATATGGATCCCCGTGGAGCCAATCTTTATCCTGAACTAAATGGATCTAGTGACATGTGTAATTAATAACAAAAATTTGTTTCTTTTATTTATTTCACTTTAAATATCTTTAAATGTCGTGTATTATCTTCATGTGTTTTATATCAGCTCAACAAAAAATCCAAATCTCCTTAATAAACAATCTTATCTGTTAAATTTGGTGGATAGTAAGGGCAGAGCTAGAAATTTAAGTTTGGAGGATCATTATACAAAAATTGTTTTGCTGTAGTCTGGTTGTGGTGGGGTGGTTCCTTGCGCCCTTTTATTAAATTGCCTTTTCAAAAATAAAATAAAAATTAAAGAGGGGCCAAAGTGAAAAGGTTTAAAATTTAATAACAATTTTTTAAAATTATTTAGTATGGATATTAGAGTTTTTAAAATACAATAATAGATGGATGTTTAATTAAACTAAGTTGATTTTTTAAATGTGTTAAAATATAAATGTTATTCTATTATTGATTTCAAAAAACAGTTGTTCAATTGATATATAATTTTTCATGCCAAAGTTACTATAATTTATTCATTTAAACCTATTGTCATTTGGTATATTTACTTAATTAACGTACAATCATATGACGGTTATTTGGTTATTTAAAATCCACACAAACATTTCAAATGTTAAGAAGATGCGCTGTTAATTTATTATTCAGTTGACCGTTTATATTAGGTATTTCGGTTTACTTTCAATGGACCATTAATATCAAGTCAATTACATTGCATTATTAATGTAGTTGATTATAACTTTGTTAATACATTAATCTTAAAAAAAAAAACATATCATTAATAAAATGTTAAATATTATGATTTCTGGTTTGGGAATTCAGTGAAGTCTCTCTAAAGCAGCCAAGGCTGGTGCTTTGCAGATTGGGCATGAATTCTTCATCAGGAGCCATTGTGTTATGCACACCACATGATAAACATGCCCACAGTCCAAATTCCCAATATCTTCTCCAGCTGCATATTCCTCCTTTAAAAGTTTTTTTTTTTTTCACAAACATGAAAGAAAAACAAAAATCAATGAGCATATATAATTGATAGATAATTGAAGAAGGTTTCTATAATTCCTATATTAATATAGGCTCTTACCTGACATATACAGCAACACTCCCCTGGAGCTGGAGAACCGGCTTCAATGGGGTGAAATTCGCGCTGGCGAAGATTTGTATGAATAACCCATCTGACCACTCTGTAGAGTACACTTCCGATAGCTCCGTCTCCAAGTTCTGGAGGTGCCTATAACATGTCTCAACCCATAATTTAGAAAATTGTCCCACAAAACATTATGCAAAAGTAATATATATATATATATATATATATATATATATATATATTCCTATTATTATTATTCTTATTATTACTCTTTGGTTTGCCTATAACTTAAGGTAAAATTTTCTGCTTAATTGCTTCTAAGAGATATTGATAAAATTAATGACAATTTTGTCTTTAAAAAACAAGAAAAGACAATGCTAAGATGTCCTGACATGTCACAAACAACACAGTAATCATATATATTAAACCTAGCTTGATAATAGCATACATTCCTAGGCATTACCTACAACAATGGAATCAATTTATAATACATAAAACTATTAAATCAAGTTCATATTACTACTGCCTAGATCTGCTAAGTAACAATATATATGAAAAACGTAATTTTGTTTAATTTACTTAATCAAAGCAAAAAAAGGAGACGGTAATTGATTTAATTAGCAATATTATACCTGAGGAAGTTGATCAGCAGCTTGTGATCTCCTAGTTACTATGTCTCTCCATTCAGCTGCAGTTATACTCCTAACTATAAGGGGTGGTCGAGGTTCATCATCATTAGCAGCAGCTTGTCTCCGATCATTGCGGGGAATATTATTGTTCTACATTTATCCAGTACTTGATCATGTATGTGAAGACTTGATTTTGTTTTAAGTAATCAAAACAAAATAAAAAATACAGAAAAAATATCAAATCGATCTGCATTAAAACCATACCTCAACGGAATCACTTTGCCTGCCCAAATGTCCCATGGTTGCGTGAATCTGTTGTGTCAAAAAAAATAAAAATTCAGCAATTCTGATGAAGTGAAGATAATGGTGCATATATAATCTATTCATAACTTTTCATTATTTTGCTACATAACCAATAACGACGTCAAATCATATCCTCATTTCTTGACTCTTAAAATTTTAATTAAAAAAACTAACGTTTATAACAGAAATATATCCTATTCATTGTATGGGACGGTCTTCACCATGTGACAGTGAAACCGTCCTATGTAAGTTTTTTTTCTCGAAATTAGGTATTGAAAAATTAAGGTGTATATTATAAAAAAATGTAGAAAATAATAAATAAATAAAAAATAGAGGGAAGATATATATACTTGATCTCTAAACCTGTCTCTCATTCTTTGATGTTCAACAGAATAATCAGCAGCTTGTCTTTGAGGCGCTGCCATTGGCATATTATTTGCAGGCCTTGAAGGAGGCATCTGATTGGAAGGACTTGTAAAATCAGAATTCCTCCATTGAGGTTGTGGCGGACTCGGCTGCATCATGTTTACATTGTCGTCCTCCTCCTGCTGCTGCTGCCGCTGCCGCAGAGTGTTTTCATGACTTGTTCTGCGGCGGTTGTTTCTCCGAAGGATCGCTGGTATTACTCCTGCCCCGCTATTAAAATGATACATGGCAGGATGATCCGTTTGAAATCTATATCCCGCTCTATATTCCTCATTTGAAGCGAGTTGATCGGAGACAACAACTAAACGGTCATTTGAGTAGTTTGTTGGGTGATTTGTAGAGCCGCTGCTGCTGCTGCTGACGTCATCTTCAGCAGTAACAGCAGCAGCTTGCCGTTCAGGGTCCCTGCTGGGTTGCGAAGAAGCCAAGCTAGAACTTTCACCAATCCAGAGCTGCTGCCCAGAAGTATTATCATCTTCTCGTGTCCTTTTGGAGCTGTTTCCTTCTCCTTCCATTTGTAAACCCTAAATCATCGCCATAAATCAAACATTTTCAGTCACCTAAAATTTCAGTAAAGATATATATATATATATATATATATTTATATAGCTCAAAATTAATTTCAATTAAGGATTGTTTAACAAAGGTTAAAGTATTCAAATTGATGTGTGATCATAAATCAACAAAATGTGTAAAAAAATAATAATAAACAATATGAAATACCATTCAGTATTTTTCCAGTCAAAATTATTTTTGTGAATATATGAAACAATAAATCATCAAAAAAAAATATTTCAATAAAAAGATATATATCTAAGATCAGCCACTCATTTCATTACAAGAGTGTAAATCATAGATAGATGCAATTTATAATATATATAATTCTCTATTCTAAATCGATCTAATTTTTTTTCATACAGTTTCATGATTATCACACATCTGATAATCGGTTAAAAGTTCTACAAAACTAATTATCACATAAGATATTCAGTAAACACATAAAAAAAAGGTCAATCATGATTCATGACATGGGATAATCAGATAAAAAAAAGGTCGACCGTAACTAGAGAAAGACATATATAAACACAATCTTAATTTCTCAACTCAAAATCGCAGACGACAGATAAATTAGAGATATAAACATATAAGCACAAAACCTACAGAATCATGGACCACTTGTCTCACATATAAACTACCGAAGAAAAGAGATTATATATACCTAAAGAGATAAAAACAACTCTTCAAACAAGTAGTGCAGACTCTATTTGCAACAAAAAGACTACCAACCACCCATTCGCAGTCTCTCTTTCTTTCTCGATCTATGTGGTGTTACTCGATCGAATGCAAATTGAAAATAGAGAGAGTTAGCTTTATAGAAGGTCTTATATATGGACCTGTCGTCTTATAGAGAAATTTCTGGGTAATATTATATATATGAATTTACATCCTTTACTGATTTGATATTTTCTGACCTTAACTAGTTTCATGACACATAAGCATTGCAAGTGGTTAAAATGTGATTGGTTTTCATAACCACTTTATCAACAACCAATCAAATACTTTAAAAAAGTCAGGAAAAAGATTTTATCAGCGGACTATCAAAATCCTAATAATGGATATGAAATTTAATTTCATTACAAGAAAGTAAATTGTCATGGCTGGGTGCTGATCTGTACACACTGTATACAATTGGCTCCTGCCATTTCACTTGGATTGATTCTCTCACTAAATCTAAATTTTTATAGTAACAATTTTTCTCTCTATTGTCTATATCCGTGTGCCAAAGTTCTTTTGATTTTCCCTCTCTTTTTTGTGCTTATCTTGGTTGGTTCAAACATTCCTTAACAATCAAGCCTTCTTATTAAATTATATATATATAATTAAATGTTTGTCCTAAAATGACTTTTTTAGTTTCATTGCATTTAGATTTTGTCATTATATTTTTTTTTGTTATTTAGATTCTGTCCTTGTTGTGAGTTATTTCTTTCTTATTTATTTATTTATAATTATAGAATAAAATGGATGATATTATTTTATAATTAGATAAATGGAGAAAGAAAAAAAAGCTATGCAATAATTCTTTTTTTTTTCTATGGGAACTATACAATAATTCTTACACACTTAAGTTGAATGTTTAATATTTTAAAAAAAATGAATGTTGAATTAAACTAAGTTGAGTATCTAAATTTGTTAAGCCCTGAAAGTTATTTTGTTATTTCAAAAAACCGTTAATTGATATATTGTTTTCCGCATTAAAGTTATCGCATTATTCCATTTTTTAAAATTCTGTAACAACTTTTCAAATGTTAATAAGATATGCGCTAATTTATTATTAGTTAACCGTTACATCGGGTATTTTGTTTTTTTTGATGGATAGTCAATATATAGTAAATTAATGGCATTACATTATTATTGTTTTTTGTTTGAAATACTACATATGGTGCTGATGAATCGAACTTTAAACATATTAGATTAAATAAGCATTTTTGCTATCAAACCACATTAGGTGATGGTAATTACATTACATTAGTAATTTAGTTGATATTTAGCATAACATTACCAATACATTAATCTTAAAACATGGCATTAACAAAATTTGGGTGCATAATATCAATTATGACCCACATCTATTTGATGATGCCAATTGATATTATACCAAATTATGAATAATCTAATTAAATATTGTATTAAATGTAAAAGTTTGAGGTCGATCGGTTGGCTGGAATCTGGATATGTTGCCAGTTACTTTCTTCACTTATTTATATTTTATTTATTTATTCATAATTATCGAATCCAATAGATGATATTATTGTATAACAATAAAAAGATAAAGAAAAATGGTTTATACAATAATTCAGGCCAACTTAAAATAAATTTTCAATCGGTGGTAAATCAGTAATTACATCTCTCAAAAAAGTTAAGGTTTCTAGTTCAAATTCTCCCTCCTCCTCCGATTCAAAATAATAATAATAATAATAAACTAAATTTAGTTTCAAATTTTGTTAATATACAACTCTTGTATCGTTAATTCAAATAACCGTTAATTGGTATTTTGTTTCCTCCGTCAAAGTTTATTCAATCATTTGAATTCATTATCATTCGGATGACCATTAAAGGTTATTTAGAATCTATACCGACTTTTCAAATAATAACCAAATACGTGCTAATTTATTTTTTAGTTGACTGTTTTATTAGTTATTTTGGTTGTATTTTTATTTTACAGTGGTTAATTGCATTACTTTATTTAGTTTAGTTGATTTTATAAATACATTAATCTTAAAACACATCACAAACAAAATTAATTGGGTACATAATATGAATTAATGACCAAATTTATGTTGATATCAATTTTTTTTTTTGATAAATGTTGAAATCAAAATTTAAATATTCAATCAATAATTAATTAGTTTTCCTTGTCACCTTTGAGAGAGGTATTCTCTTTGCAAACATGTACATGACACTATGACAGATTCTCCATTTTCATTTTTCAGGAAAACGACTCCTCACCAATCATTAGCCATTCACTCCCCTTTTTATACTATGTAGATTGCATATTCTATGGTCCCGCTTCCTCCACGTTAGATCTAAATTCTGATTATGGACAATAACAATAATAATAATATTCAACTAGAACTTATCCATTTTTATTATATCATATAATATAAATAATCAAATATTTGATATAATTTTTATGCGACATGTTATGATATAAATAAATAGAGAAACATCGGAGTTAGGACCAATCAATCAAGTTTATCTTTAGATAACAACAAAATTCAGTCAAATATAATCACGGTCAATCAACTTTAACATGTGATGACTAAATTAATATTACAGGATTTGACTATAATTCAAGATCTATATGATTTTTAAAATTAACTAATAGATATGAAAGTAATTAATTTTCTTTTAGTTGATTTTTAAAATTCCAAACTTTATAAAAATAAAAATTATATTTACCATTTTAATAGAATCCAATAACTAGTAATCAGTAATCACACTTAATGTCACAGACTGACAGACCTTCCTATGATCTCCAAAAAAAAAAAATTATTATATCGTGTATAATCTAAAATTTTGGATTCTACAAATTAAAAATAATAATTAGCGTTTATAATTTATTTTAGATCTATTGACTATACAACTTTTTTTAGCATGTATAATAACGTTAACAATTGGAGGTCTATAAATTATTATTATTATTATTTTCAGCAATTTCCTCTAATGTAAAATACAATATAGGATAATTTCAAATTAATTAATATTAAAAAAAATGTCTAAAAAATTGGTAAGAAAAGTAGTTTTCTTTCTAGCTTTCCTCGTGTAGATTTCATTAAATACACGAAAAGTAACATACAAAGCAAATAAAGATCCACAAAAAAAAAGTCAGAGAACACATAATCACGGCAAAGCATTAGATTATTAATAAATAATCTTATTTTATTCTAATTTGATATCTAAATCAGGTGTTTCAAGGATACGACAATACTTTAATTTATTTATTTAAATTATATACATCTAATATAATTTAAATAAATTATAATAATATTAAATTATTTAAATTTAAATGAATTATATTATTATCATGTCATTTGGATACTTAGAATTGAATAAAGTAGTATTATTGATTATTAAATTCTGAAATATAAAATAACGATAAAGTAACCGCGAAAGATTCTTGAAATATGACAAAACCATGACCACATCTTTTGACATTTTTTTATACTTATAAACATAACTTGTACCGGCAAAAGTTGTATAGCTTTTAACGACCCTTTCAAATTTCTACGTACCCAGAAACCAGAAACCAGAGACCTGAATTATGAAGAAGGAGGAGGAGGCCGAGATTGATCGGTTGCCGATTGATTTGTTGGCTCATATCTTTGTTTTCATGACCTCTTTCACTGACTTGGCACAGTAAGTGTAGTAAATATTAATATTTGTGTGTGTTTTTTTTTTGTTGATTGAATTTTAGTTTAGTTGTGTATTTGATTGTTGTTTGTGAAGGGCAAGTAGTGTTTGCAAGAAATGGAAAGTGGGTGTGAAGCAGTCTCTGGCAAGAAGAGAGAATTTGAGCTTTGCTGGTTGGAAAATGGATGATGATTCAACTGCTAGACTTGTTGGTCATGCCTATAGCCTCAGAGAACTTGAAATGTACTCTCTCTCTCTGTCTTTTTCAATGTCTTGGTTAATTGTTCTATATATGTTTTCTTTGTTGGGTATGTATGCAATCTGTTTTTGATTTGTTTTTTTTTTTTTGTTTCTTTTTCAATATGAATTTATTTATGTTTAGAATCTAGGAGATGCTTAAAAAAACAATTTTGAAATTAATTATGATCATCAATTACAATATTTTGGACTGTTTTGATAGGAAAAAAAAGAAGGAAGAAGAGAGAGTAATATACTAATATGTGTTTGTGCTTAAATTTTCCCTTTTCACAATTCTATTGAAATCTTGGAGAATAATAATATTTTTGTGATCATGCAAATTGGGTGAAAGTCTTTTGTTTAGATAGGTGTGAAATTTTCTAGTTTCTGTACTGCTGAAATTGATGTTGTATGTGTTGGAATGCTCTGTCACAGGGATATAAATAAGATTAGATTTTGTCAATGAAGATCATTAGATCTTGGCATTGGCCCAACTCTGTTGGATGGAATAGCAATGCATTTGCTGCAACTGATTTGAATTAGTTCCACCTCTACCCTATGAATTTGTGCCTAATTAGTAGGATACAATTGATGAGATACAATTGATGAGATACAATTGATGGGATCGGGGGACTGATATTCGGGATATTGATCATATAGATGAAATTTATGTTTACACTTTAAATTGTAATAAGACATGATCCGTGTGCCACTTGCCTTCTTTGAGGCTGCATTTCAACATTCATCAACCGGTAACATCTATTGCTACTGCAATGTATATGGCTTTCTTAGTTCTTTCAGTCGAGTATACAGGATGCAGGATGCTACTCCGTGATATAATTCTGATCATCTTTTTCGTACTTCTGTTAGTTTCCAACATAAGAAGAATGTTGTAAACATCAGGGCTGAAAAATTGGAGCTTGAAATTCGTAAAAGAGGATTTGGAGTTTGCAACGGTGGTGCTTGAAACTTTTTTTATGAAATTGGCATCATCAATCTTAGTTCTCTTTCTGCCTAGTACATTATGTGGAATTGTTTGATTATGTGTATTTGTATTCAATTTCTAATTTGTCTCATTGTACTTTCAGTTCAAGGAGCCGTTGGGGTTGCCAAATAAGTGACAACGGACTCTACAGAATATCTCTAGCAAAGTGTATCGGCAATCTGATATCCATATCCCTATGGGGTTTGACAGGGATCACAGACAATGGTGTTGTTCAATTGGTATGTGATAGTTAACAATCAGAATGCAAACATATATTAAACATTTTGTGTGTTCTTCTCGATGCCAAAGTTGGGAACTCTATACTTCAAGTGATCTGTTTTTATGGTAATTAAAGATATTTAGAAAAAAAACAAAGCTAACTTGAAAGGCGAAAGATGAGATCCAATGTGGTTATATGTATGCCATTCTGATAATCTAAAGGGTTTTGAATGAACATTGTGTATCCTTCGACTGCTTTTCGTGTTATTTATCTACTGCTATTGTGGTTTTCTGGATTTTACATGACCTACTACCAATTTTTCTGAATCTGCTTAGCATAGATGGTTTTCTTAGTTTACTTTTTTCTTGTTTTTCAACAGATATCAAGAGCCAATTCCCTGCAACACCTTAATATAGGCGGCACATTTATCACCGATGAATCTTTGTACGCCATTGCCGATAGCTGTCCACAACTAAAGGTGAGTTTTCTTGGAAAATTGCTGTTTGGATTACACAATTAAGACCCCCATTATCAGCTACACAACTGATCCATTTTTTACTGCTCTTACTATTGAACATGTTGGTTGTTCTTTGGCAGAGTATTATCCTCTGGAGCTGCCGCCATGTAACAGAGAACGGACTTCTTTTTCTCGTCAATAAATGTCGAAAGCTTGAGTCCATCAATTTATGGGGAACCAGAGTTCCGGTTGACTGCTTCATCGGATTGCTTACTATCAGTCCAGCCCTCCAGATTAAGCCTGAAGGAGTGCTCTTAAATGTTGGAGTTGCCGCTATGTTACCAGTTGTATAAGTTGTTCGATTAGTTGCTCAAAAAGAAAAAATGATGTTCTTTGTACAGGTTATTTATTTCTCTTTGTATCATCATTATTAATTTGTGAATTTGATAAATTGGCCATTGTTTCAACTTTGGCTCTGTACAGTTAAAATTATGAAAAATAAAAGTTTGAACCAAAGATGGGAATTGAACCCCCAAACCAAGAATTATGATTCTAATGACACTTTTATGATCAGCCGTTATGTTATCAAACCAAAAATCATTCTAGAGATTTGCTTTGTTAATGAAATTAACATCTCTTTGATTCGCAATGCAATTCGGATGTAATTCTGTATTAAGAAAATAAGTTTGGTTATCGATTTCTCATAATCATAAGTACTAGCTATCTTTCGGATATTTCAGTTCAACATGATGATATGATAGTCGAAACTGCTAGAAATATTCACAGCATTACAACTTGACCACAAGGGTAATGAAAATCAGGATCACAAATTCTTGAAACTTCAATCCATTCACACACAAACAGTCTCAATTCTCAAATGATGTCTATTTATGTTCTGTTCTCTTGCGGTTAAACGGCCACTCAACTGCCTTGGCTGCTTGGCATGATTCTCAAGTTTCATTCTAAACCAAACTTTCATTTCCAGACTGTAGAATCTATCCAAGCATCCAAATTACACAAACTAAATGGGAAGAGAAGTGACTAAAAGCAAGCTTTTAATGTTTAACACATCAATGGAATTCCGGGTCCATAAAACATGAATTAAACAACAAAATGTCACATTCCGAGGCAGCCAAACAAGTCCGCAATTTTCTATTTTGAATTTCTTAATATATGCGATTTCTTTCTTCTACTAGATGTCTCGCTAGCTTCTAACAAGTCACGGGCAAAAAGTAAATAGAGAAAACAAATCTCTAGTAAACTCATTTAATAGAACCTTATAATAGCAAACTATGGTATTACAAAAATAAAGCATCAGTGCTATCAGCAACAAAAACACGACTAAATGTCAGTATCTAAGGTATTGCAGTACATTCAGACGAGTAATTTTGATGAACTATGCTACACACCTGAACCAATTGTTGGTCACACTCTGCGTCATCTTGTTGACTGCTATCTACATCAGATTCCTGCGTATTTTCTTCAATTCTTCATCTACTCTACAATAATGTAACTCTAGCAAGCATTTCTTGACCCCTAGTGTAGAAGGCAGCAATTTGTTACATGAATTCTGACTCCAAAATTTACTAACATATATATTATAACACCCCTCTCCTAAGGTAGCTTGTAACCAGCTCCCACATATACTACTCATTGTAGTCACAAAAGAAACACCATCAATGGAATGTAAAACGATAAATAAATCAAGCAATTTAAAGAATGGATCATTGAAGCAGATCTCGAGAACTGAACAGAACCGGTAAAGCTTCCCATAGTATTAGTTGTCGGACTTCTACTTGGCACAGAAATATTCTTGCAAGATCCAAAAGGTGCTCCAGCCTGCGAAATTCCACAAGTAACGTCATTCTAACGTAAATTTATATACAAACAATGAATTATCACAAGGCTACAAATGTAATCCCAGGCATCCAGAGAGATCGTATCATGCGTTCCAAAAAGCATCAAGAAACACAAATCCAGAAATGCTATTAAAGATATTGAGATAATTTTTTTAACATTTTGAGAATTTTCAACAATTGCAGTCCAACCACAAAAAAAAAAAAACATATTTTCTTGAAAATGATTAAGAGTAAAGCATGGTTCTTTGGTTGGTGAAGAATTGGCCAGTTGGCTCAATACTTGAATCTAGGCTGACCCTAGATTGGGCCTCACATCCCATATCAGGTTGATGTAAAGTTAAAAGTATAAACAATTCAGCCATAATATGTAGGACAAATATGCAAACACACGGAGACACGTTTCTTTTCATTTATAAACTCATTACAGATTGGATAGATTATCAAAATTTACTTCTGGGTATACAAGGTCACCATATATAGCAGCGTGGACAGAAATAGACTTTGTCAAAAGATGTTTTCAACTACCAATTCAACAAATAACAAAGAAAATGTAACAAGGAACAGTATGCAGAAAAGAAAAGAGATAAAGTTGACTGAACTAGATTGCAGAAAAGAACTAGCCAACGTTAAAATAAGTATTTCGGCAAACCTGACAGGCGATGACAGTGTTACAGCCACACAACTTCTGGCCATTCATTCTATCTAAAACATCAAAGACACCACCTCCATCACTTCTCTGCATAATATTCCCACTAGTTAGGATGCTTAATTGATTTGAGATATCTTAGCACAAATTCTTTTCCTGTCAGTGAAAATTCTTTACCATGTAAAAATTGACAGCTAAAAAGTTTGGCAACTGATTCCCTGCAGCCTTGTAACAAGTACCGACCATCTCAGCTAGTGGAGCCGAATGCTCTTTGCAAGCGTCACTTTCAACCGGATATGTTGGGAAGTAATTCTGAAGGAAAAGAGATGCCTTTCTTGAATTTAGCTTCTGCGATTCTTTTCTGTTCGGACATGAGCCTTGTTTCACCCCAGGATCTCCAGCTGAATGCAACACCATATATATGAGGCTATTATAAGTGCTCTGAAATCTAAAAGCATAACATTTATTCAATACTTACACTCATTTTCCACCATGTATTTCCACTGATAAGCGATACCTTCCTCTGACTCTTTTGAAGCAATAGAAGTGAAAGCAAGAAACCGGTAGTTGTTCTGCACCATTTCATTGACAGTGGGCCAATCTTCGCCTTTCTTGGGCATCTTCGACACAGGAAACCAATATTTGTCCAGACCAGCATTAGTAAACAACTTAACCAACCCTTTCGGAGTATGCACATAGTCCTCGATTATAATAGTCACAATCTCGGTTGGATTCTCACTCAAGAAAGCTTCCACTTCCCTTAAAGTGTTAATTGCAGGTTGCTGAAACAACCAATGCACACACATCACAAACCAAATTGAAAAAACAATCCCAAAAAAATCAAGTTTTAATTTTAAATTGACACAACAAAGAGGAATCTTACAAAGGCAGTGAAGTTGAAACATTGCCCCCGGAATGAATGGCAGAGCCAGATATCGTTCTCGAAATCATACATATCCAACATCAATCCCCTCACTCCATTCTAATCAATAATCATCAAAGAAGAACATTTATAAGAATTTAATTTAGCATAAACATAATAAATAAAGGGAATGCAATGTGAAATTCAACATATTCTCCTCATTAGGAACAGAATTGAACTGGGATTTTGTTTCATAAAACAGAGAAAAAAGAAAAGAAAAGATTCTTGTATACCAGACAAGGAATCAAAGAACACAGAACTTATCAAAGAAGAATAGAATCAGAATCACATACCCTTAATTGATTAGTAACAGTGTCTTCTTGATTATAAAATGTGAGTCTTTGAACATTAGGCAACGACGGTGCATCAACAATGCTAAATGAATTATGAGTCACCAACCATGAATACTTGTTAAATGGCAAATTTCCAATCTGCCCATCAAAATTTTTTTGCACCATCAAATAATTAAAACGAAAAAACCAGAACAGAAAAAAAAAAAAAAAAAACCCATCTAGTTCAATAGAAGAAACATAACATACAATAGAAGTGGGTATGGTGGCTTGGCCTCTGGTGCAAATGGGTTGAGTTTTGCCTGCAGCAGGACAGTTTCCACAGTAGAGACCTGGACCACAATCTGTAGCAGTTGCACATGAATCAAGAACCTGAAAAAAAAAACCCTTTAAAATTCAGTTCAAGCTCACAAGAGAAAAGCCAAAATCGTACACAGATCATGAATCTGAACCTGACAGTTGCCGTTAGTACAAGCAGTAGAGATAGAAATTGAAACAGAGAAGAGTATGAGTGAGAAGCAGCAAATTGCATGGACTCTGCATAAGCTACGACGGTCCATGAAACACGCCGACATCAATAAGGCAACTGTGTGTGCTTATGCAGAGCTCGAGAAAAGAAAAGAGAGAGAGAGAGAGAGAGAGAGAGACAGAGACAGAGAAAGAAAGAGACCAGTAACAGGCTAACAGCTACAAAATTAAAGCTAAAGTGAGAGGTTTTAGTGTTTTACTATTCAGAGATGGTGACAAGTGTTGTATTTTTGGGTGCTAAACGCGGGATTTATCGATTATATTTATCAACTTTAATAAATAAATAACTTTAACTTTCTTTACACACTAACCACGGTGTCGTTTTGTATGAGATCCTAGGTGGTTAGGTTGGAAGTTGAATGATTAGGATCGTCATGTCGTGATCAAAATTCAAAGTAAACCTTGGCAATCAATATTAATTGGATTATTTTTACATTTTTAATGAGAAGTATTATTTGTATGTTTTTGTCTTGAGGCCTTTGAAATGGTCACACTTTTTTGTTGGTAACTTTCAGTGCAGCTCACGTGGGTGGGGACGTCAGGACGTGGGGTAGGTTGCCTCCTCTAAGGGCATGCACCGTTGAGACTTGAAAGTCTGGACATTTTGACGCTGGATGTTGATATTGGTTCTCGTAAAATTCATTAATATATCTATTTTTATAAATATGTTTATATCTAAAATTTAAAAAATAAATATTATTATAAACAGTCATATTAATACCAATAATGAAATAAATATATTTATTTTAATATATATTATTTATAAACACTCTTAAATTATTATCACAATCAATTTATATATAAAAAATTATATTATTTTTGAAATCAAATCTTCTTTTAATAATAGTCTAATTTAATTTTTAAAATATCTAGAATGTAGAAGTCCTTCTAAAAGGGAATATGTGGAACCGTATATAGTGTCAAAAGATTTTCAATCTAGAATTCTCTTATTTATACAACTATCTAAAAAAAATTATTGATATCTACTGCTATCGTACAAAAAAAAATATTTTTTTTTGTTTATCGATAGAGTTCATAACTATACATAAAAGAAAGACAAAAACAATATGATAATCATATAATGATAAAAAAAAACTTTATATTTGAAATAAAATTAGAGTTTATCATAAAAATAGATATTGATGTAATTATTGGGTATATTTATAGTATTTGGTTTATTTTTAATTAAAGTAATTTATCTTTATTTATAAATTTCTATTGTGATATTTTTATAATTAAATTTTTAAATAAAATACGGATGTACTAATGAGTTTTATGGGTGTCAATATCAACACCCTTTACTTCACTTTGAGATAAGATGAGATGTGGTGAGAAGAGATCCGACAACGTACGGGTCGGAAGTTGTTACTACAAGCACGATTTGAAATGTAACTTTAATTGGTTTCAAAGTAGAATTTGGAACGCAACCTATACAAACCCCAAAAAAAAAAAAAAAAAAAAAAAGAGTAGATCTCTCCACGATTTATGATTTATCAAACAAACTCTATCACAAAAGACACATGTGCCCATCCCACACAATTTTTCACCTCATGTGATGAACTGTGGTTGTACCTGTGCATCACAAAGAAACGGCAGCTGTCTGATTATAGGTTTGTGGTTTGCCTTTGCTAGTACACAGTTTCAATTTATTACCTAATATGTAGCCTGACTTGAGTAATTGAGTTAAGTTATTATTGTCAAAACGACAAGAATTGCAATGGCAGTATGGCATTTGTTCAATAAAAGTAGGTTATCATTTTAGATGGTAACGTGTGGTGTCAGATGTGTAGCGTAGTAGCAGTGGTTCTGTTTGTTTGGTGGGAAAATGTATTGGAGTCAAGTGAAGTTGAGCGAGCTGAATTAATATCTGATTGTTTGATTAAACACTTGATATATCTGAAGTTAAACACTTGCGCATTGGATCAGTCCAGAATTTATATCTCATCTCTACTTGTTAATTAAATTTCAACACACCGCGATGTGCCTTGGCACGTCACGAGTTGATTCAGCCCAACATAAATTGTCTGATTACCATCGCATAATCCGCATGTATGATTGTTTGGAAACAACTGCATAAATAGTCAAATCAAACTTTTTTTTTTCTTTGGACTGATTGTCCTACAAATCATGTTGATCCAATGAATAATATTTTTGTAAAGTTAATGAATCCAGTCGCTTTGGAACAAACATAATCAAGGGCAAAATCAAATAGGTTACCTATGGAGATGATGGAATCTCCATGAACAAAATGATAGACAATAATACATCTCTCCAAGGTCAATGAGAATGATGCTTCTAAGTTCTACCTGTAAAAGAATGGTAAAAATTTTGAATTTCGATTCTAAATATATGCTTATGCTAAGCAAGCTTCTTAGCACGACCACTTGAAGGAGCACCGTCCTCCTTTTTCGAGCCAGATGCCTCAGGCTTCCTAGCCCAAGCAGGAGCTCTGTCTGGCTCATAACGATAATCATAGAAAAGTTCCTCTCCAGCACCAATTCGCTCTTTCGCAAATATGCCCACCCTGTGATCCCCTGCAACCATGATAACCTGCAAACCGATGTTTTATAACAACATGAACTATATTGGCACACCTCTCTAAATGTGATGATGTCAAAATGGCAATAGATAAGAGGGCAGGGCCTGAGTGCAAAGTCAATCAAGTAATTACCTTTGCATAGCAATTTGGATCCGGAGCATGATTGGCAAACTTCAGTTTGTCACCCTTCCGATATGCATCAAGAACAAACTGCAGAGAAATGGATTTAGGTATTTGTATTTGCTCAAAATATAGAGAAAAAAATCAGATGGTATTGATGGTAGTGTGATATATCATGCCTGATCATTCAGATTGAAGAGAAATGATGAATTTTCACGATCATATATCTTTCCACGTTTGTCTGCTTCCCGATGTGAAATCAGTTCACCGGTGTATTCACCAAGGTATTCATGCTTTCCAACACTATTCTGGAAGCATGCCAAAATTTATTCAGCAACATGAAGAAAACCACGCATATAACCATTATCAAGCCTGGTTCATTTTTTTTGGGACTAAGCTTAAAATCTGTATACTACCTTTAAGAAAGCTCCCCACCCGGAAACATCGGATCTTCCAAGTAAAACCTGTATTTAATATACAAGAATTAGATGCTAGCCATCACAATTATATACTGTAGAATATTCAATATCAGACTGCGGTAGTTATCAAGAACAAATTCCCTACTCTGACAGCCTGACCAAATTAACGCCAAATGGTACAACCAATAAAGTTCCACCAAAAATAATATTACAGAAGCTCACTACAGCATCTAAACCAAATATGATGATGCTTATAATTAGGTACTTGACCAACACACACACGTGTGTGTGTGAATCTTGTGTAAATAATTGGGGATGTGGAATCCTACCCCATACACACACACACACACACACATATATATATATATATATATATATGGGGTAAGATTCCACATCCCCAATTATTTACATAAGATTCTCTCTCTCTCTCTCTCTCTCTCTCTCTCACACACACACACACATATAAATATATATATATGAGGTAGGATCCACATCCCCAGAGACACACACACACATATATATATATATATATATATATATATGGGGTAGGATCCACATCCCCAATTATTTACATAAGATTCACACACACACACACACACACACACATATATATATATATATATATATATGGGGTAGGATCCACATCCCCAATTATTAACACAAGATTTGATACTTTCATGTCCATTAGATCCTTGTTGTTTGTATGTCAAGATTAATAGTTTAATCTCTCTTTTCACTTTCTTCATTAAATATTTGTATCTTCAATACTCAAATTTGTAAAATATAAGATGTTCAACATTCAAAAAATCCAAAATTAAAAAAAAGGCGAACGGTCACACTAAAATTTCTGGTTTTAGACTTTTAGGTAAAGTAAAAGAGAGAGAGAGGGAGAGAGAAAAAAAAATAAGGGAAAAAAAGAAATAAGAAACATGAAAAGAAAAAGGTAAAAAAAATGAAACGAAACAAGAAATAAAATAATGAGAAAGCGAAAAATAAGTAAAAAACATGAAAAGAAAAAAGAAAAAAAATTAAAAGGAGAGAGAATTGAATAAAATAATAAAATTTAGGAGAGGAGAATAAATAAAAGATAGAAAATACAAATAGTTAATGAAGAAAGAGAAAAGAGAGATTAAAAACTATTAAATCTTGACCATACAAACAACTAAAATCCAATGGACAAGAAAGTGTGTCAAATCTAATGTAAGAAAATGGGGTTGTGGATCTTGCCCCTATGTATAATAGGAAAACCTGAACTGAACTCTAAAATTATAACTATGAACATTTAAAAAATAATTTTCTAGTAAAAATAATAATAATATTGCACCCGGTGAACAAATCTCAAATTCAAGCAGAGTTTAATACTTCATTAGAAAGATAAACCAAAGGATTTTACCGCATAGCCCAGACATGTGTAAAACATTAATAAAGAAATGGTAACTGACTAACAGAAAACTTCAAATACCCTTTGCTGTTGTTTGAGAAGAAGCTTCATATTCCTACACTCGTAATTATCACCTTTCTGGTCAGGAACCCCAAGAGTACCATCACCACAACTGCAAAACCAAATTAGGAAGTTCAAATGATAGTGTTGAAAAAAGTGAAAAAGGGTACCAAGGGTACATATTTAAACTTAAAAATGCAACCAAGCGAAATTTGTGAGATAATGTAACACCAAATGCTATCGATTTATCTAGAGGAAAAAGAAAAACCTAGATTGTTCAAAAATGACATCTAATTTTCATAATTTCAAGTTATCCACAAGTTACTATACCATATCAAAATCTAAAACTCAAGCTATAAATGATTTTAGCTCTCTATCAAAACAGGAAAAGGCACTTTCACCAAAAAAGAAAGACTTTTCTTCAAGTGAGGGTGCAACAAGGCAAAAATCTCAATTCCTTACGTGATCCACTACAAGCAGAAACAATGGACCAATTTCAAATGCCGATAATTTGGATCACACCAAACAGTAGGAGTAATCAAAAATATATACATGATGTTATTCAGCATTTACTAATGGAATCATTTTCATTAAAAATGATGACTAATCTCTATATCCAAAAATCTCTTAACCTTTCGTGGTTCCCTGAGATCTAAATAAATGTACTGTTGGTCCCTACAACTATGGTAATCTTGGTTGCAACCCAATGTCTTTTACAACCCAGCCCACTCCTTGGGATTGATAATTAATCTCATTTCAATATGCTACATTATCACACAAGTACAACCAGAACTGAAAGTCAGCAAAGTCAAATCTTGCCACAACACATCCACCACATATGTAAAATCTTACACAACGTAATAATCTCCCAATAATTGCTAGTGTATAACTTCAAATAACATTCCCATTAATCAGCTACATCAAAGATTATATTTCATATAATGATTAAATGTGGTAAAAAAAATTGGAACATCCAAAATTAAAACTTACCTGACCCAACAATTCCTACAAACGTCTGGATCACATTCCCTGTCTGCTGCAAAACATGGACATTGACGACTTCGACATTGACTTTTAGCACAATGACAGCCTCTAAATCGATTCTTGCAGGTCTTGGGACATCTAGATGAACAGCCGAACAGGTGAAACTTAATTGAGATCATTTTGCACCATTGTGCAAGAAAAACACCACATTATAAACACACATAATTGCCTAAATTGGTCCACAACACAATAAAGGACCAATCCATATAAAGGCAAGTGCAAAATAGACACGCACAAGCACACTCACCAAAAGAAAAACAAAAGCACCTACATCTATGAAACCCCACCATATTGGGAGGAGGCCACGAGTTTGAAATGATTCAAAGAAAACTTTAGTAATTTTCCATTTTCCAATTCAGAATCAATGAAAACCCAGAAAAGCCTTGATGTTTAATTATGAGATTTGTAAGGGAAAATAGGGGCTCACCCACAATACTTTTCACAGCAGGTTCCATTTAGAAGACAAGCGCACTGCTTTCCGCAAGCAGTTGTGCAGCCACAAGGATTATACTGCCGGCATGGCTGATCTTTTCTCTCAGTAATCCGTTTCCTAATTGAATGGTAAGCAGCAGACTTCCAAGTATACTTCAACCGGCGAACTTTACCCCTCCTACGTAAAAATCTTGACCTTCTCCTCACTTCATTATTACCCTAATGTTCATTTAAAACCACGCCAACCCAAAATAAAAAATAGAAAAAATCAAAAACAAAAATTACATGATGGAACAGAATGCAATCCTTTTCCAATGCTCTTAACCAAGCAAAATGTAATACTAACCACAGTTCCATTAAAGTCAAACTTTGCATAGCCGTCAAGAGAATTTGCACCATCACCTGCTTGGCCAAATAGTTTATTTCCTGAGGAAGTCATGTATTGGAAAACCTCCCAACAAGTCTTCAAACCATTTAATAGGTTTCTGGCTATTAGACAGCTGTTATGACAAAGAAGGGAAATCAACACACTCGCAGGGTGGAAATTCTTTCAAAAACAATGCGTGAAGGCTAACAAAGCGTATTGCAACGCACTCAAACAAAAAAGTACTATTTACAATCAAGTTCCAGAGTTGCCAACAAAAACTCCTATGCATGAAGAAACAAATATAATCATACCATATACCAAGACAATATATAGCTGAAAGTTACCAAATTTACTTCACAATAGTTGTTAGAGGCATGCATTTAGAACTTAATGAAGTATACAAATATGTGGAAAGATTGAATTTATATACTACGGCTAATGATAGTTGCCTTTTCACAAGAACCAATTGAAACTAGCATTCATTTCAATGAAAAGGTTAATACCATCGCAGTTACAATGATAAATGTGCAACCCATTATCATGTATAATCAATTCCTATCCAACCGATGTATTTAAAACTAATTTAATGAAAAAAGATTAAATAATCAGTTGAATAAAGCATAATATGAATTCAATCCACTGACCTGTTCCGGCCAAAAATTTCAACACCTTTATCAAAAAGACCTTTTTCAATAGCCTTCCAAGATTTGTCATCACTTACTTCTTGTTTACAAATGTTTTCATCAACAAATTCCTCTTTTCTCAAGTTGTCATTACTACTGGTTGTTGGTGGGTCGGTATTCATCTCATTCGACTGACCATCAGGAACTTCACCCCGTGCTAAATTGCGAGTGTCCTGAATTTGAAGCTCCTTCTTCCTAGTCCTTCCAGTGGTCGGAGATTTTACATTCTTATGAGAAGTGGAATTAGCATCTTCATTTTCTTTGCGTGTATTAGATCTAAGTTTCATATCACTTGGCAAAGGACCTCCACTCACAATGGAATCAGAATCAATAGCTGCCATTTTCTTCTGTCTCTTCTGCATGCAAACTAGAACACGTTCGGCAACTCGCTTGCTGTTTCTCTTACGAACTCCACATTTGCCAATAAGCTTACTCTTTGAGGGTGATAAGTGGCGGGTAGGAGTGGTTTCTTGCTTGGGGCCAACCTCTGAGTCGCTGCTTTCTGAAATGTTTTTTGCATTTGACGAAGCGCTTTCACTTTGGTACGACTTCAGCCTCCTCCTAGCAGGACCAGAAGATTTTTTCCTAGATGATGTCTGCACCCCAGCACAGTCAGATGAAGAGACAGACTTTTCTTCAATATTTCCATTCAATGGGGAACCTACTGTAGCAATTCTCTCTGGCTTGAGAACCTGACATCAGTCAATATGAAACTACTTAATATATTGTTTTCCAATTTTTGAAGGAGATAAGCCAAGCCAAATAAACAATATCAATCAAACACCCAGCTTATACCGATTGATAGCAATGTGGGCCACATGGTACATTTTCAACATCTTGATGGTGCCATGGAAGTTGTTTCTCAGCCTGGCAACATTTGTACCAAGAAAATATTAGAAATTAGAATCAAGTAACACATTCAGATAAATATTCAATAATATTATGAAATCAACTTACTGGAAAGACAAGATCCTGTGAACATCCATGTAACCTGCAATCAAAGACCTGCCAATACAAAGAGAAGAGCATGGACTTAATTACAAGTAGTGGAACACATAATCATAATATGAAGCACAGGAATGGTAGTTCTTACAAGACACCGACGACAAAACAAGTTGTCAAATGAATCCAGAGCTGCTTCAAGATCTTTTTGAAGAAAAGTATTCATGGTTTGTGCCCCATTGTTCCCATTTTTGGAGATACCTGAAGCATTCTCTTCCTTCATAAGAACTTCATATCTTGCCTGTATAAGATGTTTGACGGTGTTTCATATCTCTGTAGAGTCAGCAGAAAGCAAATGGGAAACGGCTGGACCAAAGCTTACACAATGACCAGTTTTTTCAAATAAAAATAGAACAGACCAATGGGTTATTGAACACCAATGTTTTTTCCTTCAATTTAAAAATTAAAAAACTATAATAAATCAAACACAGACCATCAATATCACCACGATGAGATTAAAAGTGCATACCTTGACTTCACTAGGGCTTCTAGAGAAACTCTGTGCTAGTGACTCCAACACAGCATCAGATAAACCAACTTCTTTGATGGTCATGCTGGTAATTTTTAAAACAGAAATGATACAAAAGTAATTAGTTATAGACATCATACTTCATGTAAGAAATTTTTATATATCCAAGAAATTGAATTCCTGACAGAATAATTCAGAGTGTGCAACAAAGGGTATATGAATTGTTTCCCAAAAAAAGGAAATGGGTTCTACTAAATATATTATAAACATTCTACAGCGCAATAATGCATCCATGCACCATTAAAATTTTGCCTTGTTTTGGCATGGTCACATGCAACCAAGCCAAAACAAGACCAAATTTTAATAGTGCATTAATGCACTAAAGGTGACCCTTTAGACCCGGCCACGGTTCGGATGTGGTTTAGAACCGCCAGTTATGGTTCTATGGCAAGGTCAAACCGTAACCGTAACCGTAACCGTAACCGGCCTAGCCAGTTTTGTTTACGGTTTGTAACCGCCAATTAGAAGGTTCGGTTACAGTTTACGATTAAACCACCGGTTTTTTTCAAAAACCCTGCCACGTGGCAGCTTCTCATTACGGTTTTCGGCAGTTTTTTTTCTTAATAGTAACCGTAACCGAACCGTGTCACAACCGGTTTCCAACCGGTTTAGTAACCGACGGTTACGGTCACGGTTACGGTTACGGTTTTGACCGTACGGTTTCGGTTTGGAACCGTCGGTTTAACCGCACCGTGACCACCTCTATGACCCTTAAATCAACATATTATCTATCATAATTGTAACTCTTAAATCTATATTGGTTAGTCATTACATTTTTATGAAACATACAGAACAAATTCAAGTCAAAATCTTTAATGTTGAAAAAAATAGAAAAAGAAAAAGTTACTCAGTTGTGTTAGCTGCATTTTTGTCAACATTTGCAAATTGCAACCTATGCTAAGTCAACATTTGGGCTAATTAATTAAATTTCAAGAAATTTGTGAGGCTTCTGCAAATCTTGCTTGTTGAGTTAAGACAATTAGTGATGTAGCTTTTATTTGGCAATACAAGCAGTCCACCTCAAAGAACATGATGATGTCAGAATGAAAGCTTTCCATTCACCTATAGCCTGCTCTTTATGAGAAAGTGCAGAGTATTCTCATAGTAATACTCTATCCGAAAAAAACATGAAAAAAAAAAAAAAAAAATTCTTTATCAGAGAAAAGACAGGTGCGCATGATGAACATTAAGACAAATCAAGAGATGAGATGAAGAGACAAGACTTAAAAGAGAAAATCAAACATGAGTGCTTCAGAGAATTTCTAATGGAGTAACAATCACAGATTCATCGAAATGATTGGGAATTTGGGATCCCGGAAAAAAAATATTTATGAAGCCAATTCAAATAGTTGACACTTGACACAAGGCCCTTAAGGTAGGCTGAGTTTAGAAGCACTTAAGTCTTAACAAGGAAGATAAGAATGCATAGAAGTAAGGGAAAAAAATAATTAGGTTACAACAAAGTATATTGCTTAAGGTTGAAAATAGACCTACAAAACAACATATAGGTAATATTGTTAATACAAAAACGTGAACTAGAGCAAAGGCTAAGAAAGCAACCAATGATGAACAAGCAATTGATCACAATAAAGGTACTAAAATAGAAAAGAAACAAAGAAAATCACAAACTTTATAGATTTAATCATTTAGTTTGATAATACCAACCGAAGAATATAATCTTCATAATTCACAAAATCTCGTTTGTCCTCTTCTTCCTCAATTGCTTCCTCCTCGCTGTCACTGCAGATTAGTGCTTCGCCGCCATTTTGATCATAATAAATTCTCCTTCGACCCAACACTGACTGATCCTCTGTCATTCTTTGATTTCTGCATCGGAAATTCAGAATCAGTATAGATCACCATCAAACTGAACAAGCTAAACCAAAGTTTTGACAAACAAAAACCTTACTCTAATAATGTAAGTAAAATTTCATTCAGAAATTATATTTATAACATTTGAAACTGTATACCATTAAAATGCAATCATGTTAAAGACAAAACTGAAGAAAGGGTAAAAAGTGAGATATTCAGTCTGTCTAAGTGGTTTCCAATGACAGATGAATTATCAATGAAAAGATTATTGACTACCCATTTTTATAGTTAAATGTCCGATGCTTTCAAGTTACCCGCTCACTGGTCAGTATCATTGATAACAAAACTTTTAACATGTGGAAATTATGATTGGGTAAAGAAATAAACAGATATATATGATGTAAAGCAGAGATATTTCACAAACAATACATTTATTGTAACAAAAGTTTATAGAGAAATTATAATATAAGCAAAAAAACTAAATTAAAAAGAACTGGAACAGTCCCATATGGACCAATGAAGCAAAATACATAGTAATTGTATCCCACCTATCTAGAAATATCCATGTTGTATAGGGAGGTAATCTTTTAACTTCGCCGAGCTTAATAGGGCGAACAGCATTCTTTACAGTAATGTTAGAAGCATGGCCATCTTCCTGAGAGCTATGGCTATCCCTGTCCCCGTTACTTACATCAATACCATTCTGCAATCCATGTAAATCTTTTTGCGCCTTTGTTAGTAGATCTATACAATTATCTGCATAAATTATCTGATTGTTTTGTCTTTCTATTGACAGTTTATATAGCTGGTCCGTGATACCAACCAACTTTTGCCTATTTTCTTCCACTCTTCTCTGTAAACAATAAAAAAAAAAAAAACATGACGAGATATTAATTAATAAACATGCAGATTAGATCCAAAAGCATACTACTTAAATCAGCAGCAATCAGATTACGATAAAAAAAATACCTTTATGGAAACAAAGTTATCAGCCACAACTTGTTTCTTTAAAGAATCAATAACGGACGATATTTCCTTATGAGTTGGAGTTTTTTCTTGTGATTTTTCCATCTGTAATTAACATAGAAATAATAATAATAAGATTTAAAATAGCAGAGAAACTAAAATTACAATCCGGAAAAATAGCAAAAGGTGGCATAATTGAAACACTTGATGAACCAAAAGTTAACAGAACAAATCATAAACAAAAATCAAAACAAGATAAAATACACAATGCAGTGTAATTGTTCTCTGCACGTTTAGATTAAACCAAAATTTCGCCAACAACTTCACATAGTACAAAAAAAAGCACCAAAACGTAGACCATTAAACTAAAATAATCATAATTTGGTCTATAATACACCTAAAAAATCAAAATTGCACACAATGCAGCTGCATTTCCACATCTATCTAAAGTATTAAAATTATTAAAAACAGGCGCATGCATTTACTACGATAATCTCAAAAGTTCTAAATATTACGACTAAAACGGAAATAACAAATAGTCAACGGAGGAGCATTATCGAAGGCTGACATGCATTTTCTGGAAATAGAGAAATTCAAAATCAAATACCGAAGAATCCTTAGAAGGCTCCGATCCGCTCGCGGAGGCAGAAGCCGGCACCTTCGAAGCCATCGTGAATCGAACCGGAATCAGTAATGTGGATCCGGATCTGGATCAGATTCATGCAGAGGCAATGCCGCATACGTTAGGGTTTGTGAGAGGATTTGGCGGGTCGGCTTGAAACCCTAAATTTAAGATTTGTTCTGGCTCTCAATTTTCATTTTTGGGGGGTTTTCTATAATTTTCTTTTTTTCCTTTTTATGTTTTTTTTTTCTCGGCCTTTTCAATAGGCTTTTGGCTTTTATAATTTGTGTATAATAATTCGATTCAATTAAGAGTTGGTAGGGAAGCGCGTGACGGCGTGAGTGTGAATGAATTTTTCTTTTTAATGGACCAAATGGGTATTATATAAATTTGGGGGGAAAGTGGTTTGAAAATGTACTGTACACAACATATTATTCCTCTCCTTTGTTTATTATTATTACCATTTTATAAGTATTACAGTAAATTCCGATCACGTCTGACGTCCTGTTGAAATCACCGGATCTATTCATGAAAAAAGAAAACATATATCATTTCTTAGCATAAGTGATAGTACATCTTCCTAAATTATAAAAATATAAGTGTACTACCGCTTGCGGTAAAAATATACATGCTACGAAATTGTTCTCTAAATTATAAAAATACGACTTTTCGCTGGTTTTGTTCATATTTCATCGGTTTTAAATGGTATGTTTAGTACCATCTAAAAAATTGGATCTTATTTGGTATTTATAAGCTCAATATTACGATTTTATAAAAAGGTATTAGATTTATTTTGTTTTTTTTTATTTTTTTTGTAAAGAAGGATATCAGCAATTACATAAAAGTCATCAGCTGAAACTAATGAAGCAACAGGGACTAAACAAGATGGAAAATCTTTAAGCCAAATATTTTAATAATTTTTATTAAATTCTTGAATATTATTTTATTATAATTTTACGTTAATTTATTATAATTATAAATTTATAGGTGATGTAACTTTAAATTTTTATTATTTTGAAATATTAATATCATTTTATTATTAAACATAACAATATTATTTTATTTGTTATTTTAATTAAGTATTTTTATTAATTTAATCAATCGTACTCTTTTAAAATCATAAGAGTAATTTAACCACGTGACATACAATTTTGACCGCTTCTAAAAGGTCACATACTCATTTGCTATTTGTAATATATATAATGTGGTTCTCTAGTCATAACGTTCAGATTTTATAATTTCAGAACGTCCAACAACATCCATACATTCAAATTGAATTCATAACCCAACATTAACAAATACTCACACCCAATATGAATGTGTGGATGTGGTTGGACGCCATTAACTTATAATTTCATGACGTCCTTACTAGATAACCACCATATATATATAGTCTTTCTATTGTCAGTTCGAACTGATATAAAATATATTAGTTCATTGTATGTGAGTCATTGGATTTAAAAGATGATTTGACAAGTCCATGCAGCCAAGTCAAAGCATTTAAATCCAATGAGTCATATGTAAGTAACTGATATATATTATATCAGTTCTGACAATAGAAAAATTGTATATATATATATATATATATATATATATATAAGTTTAGTACTTGGTGAAAAATATAAAAGTTATAAACTAGTTGGAATTAAAATTAATTTTTTTTTAAAAAGTCTATTTGGTAATTTCCCTTTCCTAAATAACATTTGCAGAGATCGAAACTTGCTTCGGATTCTTAATCTTTGGAGCAAGAGTAATAAGAGCATCTCCAACTCATACTCTATCTCTAAATAGAATTCTAAAAGGAAATATTCTCTCAACATTCCATCTCTAAAAATTTTCAATCCAACCACACTCTTTATTTCTTATATCTATATCTATTTCTATTTTTATCTTTAAATAATTTATATTTTCATTATTAATTTTTACTTTCTTCAATAAATTATTTTTTAAAATTTTATTTTTCAATTAAATTTTAACAAATATTATTTTAATAACATTTCAAATTTTTGTGTACTTTTAGTAAAAATATAACATTTATATTCTCCAATATTTTTTTATCTAATTTTTTTTATCAAACAATTTTGTACCTAATTTTTACGATCTAACACTTTTCAACTAATTTTCCTTACCTAGTTTTTTTTTTTAACCTTTTCAATCGGATTTTTTTCATATATATATATATATGTGTGTGTGTGTGTGTGTGTGTGTGTGTGTGTGTGTGGGGGGTGTGGGGGTTGGGGGGGGGTTACCTATCAATTGCAGAATCCTGCAGGGGGGGTTGTACCTATCAATTGCAAAATCCTGCACGAATTTTCCGTGGTTGGAACTAGTGATCCTTTAAGAAAAATTCATGTGGGATCCCACATTAGAAAGCGACTATATATATATATATATATATATATTCCTAATTTCTAATAATTAATATGCAAATAATATAAAGTATAGTAAGAATAAGTAAATTTTTATAAAAAAAAATCATTAAATATTCAATATTAGTCTCATTTTAAAGATCTAGATAAGACATTTTTAATGGAATGATTTTTATAATGATAAAAGTTATAAATTAAAACTTATTATATATTAATTGAATTTAATTAAAAAGGTAACTATAAGGTAAAAATAGAATAGAAAATATTAAATAGTGGATTTAGAGTTTCAAAGTTGGTACCTAAATTTAAAGTACCAACTTTGCAGAATCCTGCACGAATTTTCCGTGGTTGGAACTAGTGATCCTTTAAGAAAAATTCATGTGGGATCCAACATTAGAAAGCGACTACATATATATATATATACATATATATATTCCTAATTTCTAATAATTAATATGTAAATAATATAAAGTATAGTAAGAATAAGTAAATTTTTATAAAAAAAATCATTAAATATTCAATATTAGTCTCATTTTAAAGATCTAGATAAGACATTTTTAATGGAATGATTTTTATAATGATAAAAGTTATAAATTAAAACTTATTATATATTAATTGAATTTAATTAAAAAGGTAACTATAAGGTAAAAATAGAATAGATAATATTAAATAGTGGATTTAGAGTTTCAAAGTTGGTACCTAAATTTAAAGTACCAACTTTGCAGAATCCTGCACGAATTTTCCGTGGTTGGAATTAGTGATCCTTTAAGAAAAATTCATGTGGGATCCCACATTAGAAAGCGACTATATATATATATATATATATATATATATATATATTCCTAATTTCTAATAATTAATATGCAAATAATATAAAGTATAGTAAGAATAAGTAAATTTTTATAAAAAAAATCATTAAATATTCAATATTAGTCTCATTTTAAATATCTAGATAAGACATTTTTAATGGAATGATTTTTATAATGATAAAAGTTATAATTAAAACTTATTATATATTAATTGAATTTAATTAAAAAGGTAACTATAAGGTAAAATAGAATAGATAATATTAAATAGTGGATTTAGAGTTTCAAAGTTGGTACCTAAATTTAAAGTACCAACTTTGCAGAATCCTGCACGAATTTTCCGTGGTTGGAACTAGTGATCCTTTAAGAAAAATTCATGTGGGATCCAACATTAGAAAGCGACTATATATATATATATATTCCTAATTTCTAATAATTAATATGTAAATAATATAAAGTATAGTAAGAATAAGTAAATTTTTATAAAAAAAATCATTAAATATTCAATATTAGTCTCATTTTAAATATCTAGATAAGACATTTTTAATGGAATGATTTTTATAATGATAAAAGTTATAAATTAAAACTTATTATATATTAATTGAATTTAATTAAAAAGGTAACTATAAGGTAAAAATAGAATAGATAATATTAAATAGTGGATTTAGAGTTTCAAAGTTGGTACCTAAATTTAAAGTACCAACTTTGCAGAATCCTGCACGAATTTTCCGTGGTTGGAACTAGTGATCCTTTAAGAAAAATTCATGTGGGATCCCACATTAGAAAGCGACTATATATATATATATATATATATTCCTAATTTCTAATAATTAATATGCAAATAATATAAAGTATAGTAAGAATAAGTAAATTTTTATAAAAAAATTCATTAAATATTCAATATTAGTCTCATTTTAAAGATCTAGATAAGACATTTTTAATGGAATGATTTTTATAATGATAAAAGTTATAAATTAAAACTTATTATATATTAATTGAATTTATTTAAAAAGGTAACTATAAGGTAAAAATAGAATAGATAATATTAAATAGTGGATTTAGAGTTTCAAAGTTGGTATCTAAATTTAAAGTACCGAACAATGAAACTCAAAATAAAAAATTGTTGGAAAAAGAAAAATAAGGTATGGTTGGAGGCTTGGAGCTCATGGTACTCTATTTTGGAATTTATACTCTATTTTAGAGTACCATCGCATATGCTCGTAATATCATAATTAACATATTTCACTAATTCCCTATTATTCAAACACTTTAAGCAGACATGCTGTCATTTCCAGGAGCTTTATTAATCTGATGCATTTGGAAATGACCATCTTTTATTTATTCGACGATATTTGATGCATCCAAATATCCAATATTCAGGGTGCCCATAAAAACCCGAAAATCTCAACTCTATTGAATAAAAAGAAACTCTTGACATCAATGTGAAACATCGAAATTAAGGACAAATGATCAAAGCTTGGCCACTGAATATCTACAAAACAAATTGAATTGATCGATCATTACATGGTATAAGGTCTTGAATTTATGTAGAATTAATGTTTCACAAGTTAATGAATATGCTGATTAAATGGCAACATATCACGTCAAAGATCCAATACTTGCATGATGTTATATTATTACAAGGTAATGCGGGTGTTGCGACTGATAGTACTACTACATAAACCTGTCAAAAAAGAGTACAATGAAGTCAAGAATGGACATGACATACCAATGATCCTATCTCCAGAAATATTCATTACATAGTTGCAGAGTTGCATTACACGAACCTTGTGATCAGATTGTGTCAAGTGTTGTTTTGGTTTCTATATTCTTTTTCTGTCTTCTTAATGGTAACTTATTAATAGAATTTCAAAAACAGACTAAAAAGGAAAAACAGATTTTATCGGTAAAATTCATCATTACTTTTACCATACGTATATATATATATATATATAAAAAAAAAAAATCGATGTTCTATTGACATGTCTGCTCTATTGACTTAGGCATACTCTACTCCATTGTGCAAGTTGAACAATAGACCTATAATGGAAGTTGCACCACTTGTGCCCAGTATCACATGCTACCATGAATACTCATGTTTGTTTATATATACCTATTGACTATATATAAAAAAGAGGCACAATTATAACCCCATTTATTTTGTTTGAAACTTAAATGACTATTACACCCTTAGTCTACTTAAAAATTACATAAAATATGTACACATTATTTATGAAGGAGGAATATATGTGTCATTTGAAAATTCTATTTCTTTTACAATTACTTTTAATGTGGAAAGACAATTGCATCCTCAATAAATTTGAAAATTACATAAAAGGTATTCAAAAATCTTATATAAAAGGGTGAAAATGTCATTTTGTTATTTAAATTAGGGGGATTTCTGAAATTAACCATGTAATTTGCCACTCAACTTTTCAACATCCTTTCTATTTGTATGAAGGGGGAAAATACATATGTATCCTTCACTGACTCAAAAATTACTTTAAAAAGTTGAAAGTTATTTGGAAGTGAGGGTAAATACGTCATTTCATAAATTTACTTTTTAACAGATTTAATATATTATTGGAAGACAATTATACCCTCAATGTTTATAGAGTAATTGAGTAAGATGTTAAAGGGTGAGGGTAATTATATCTTTTTATTTATTTTATAAGTGGAGTCTGGTAAAGTTTTTTTTTTTTATTTTAATTTCACTATTACATAAATTGGGGTTTTTTTTTGAAGGTGTGGATGAATAGAACCCGCGACCTCGTGGTGCATGTGTGATGAGTTTTACCATCGAACCAACCCCATCCCGTCAGTCTAGTAAAGTTAAACCAGAACAAATTTGAATTTTTTTCGCTTTTTTAATTTATGTCATTTTTGCGATCTAATTTTTTCGGTTTTTTTTTTGTTGGATTAATTTTTATTCTGCAGAAGATCAAATTTTGCTTGTTCTTGAAAATTGATTTTCTGTTTTGTTGCTGAGAAAATGGAAGAATAGTAAAATAAGAGATCATTGATATTATTATTTTTTATGAAGAAGTTGGAACTGAGTTAAACACTTGTATGATGAAGCTATGTTTGTGTAAAATTACTTTTATTTGCAATTCCTTTTCGTTTCCTGCATTTTCCCAGTAACCAAATACAGTCAAAAGTGTATGCAGTGCCTTTCAATTCTCTGTCTATTTTATTTTAACAGCAAATTTTATTAAGTAAAGCGGGGACGAAACCCGCACCAAGGAAAACAAGAGGCCCAAGAGACAAACACACCCAACATGGCTAAAAAACTACAAGTCTACAACCCACTGAAGCAACAAAAGCAACACCCTTGCAGTCTATCAAGACGAAATGGCGACCGTAAAAACCACTTGGAAAACCTCTCTGTCTATTGATTATTGAATCTGCTATGACTGATCGCTTCACTATCCTTTTCTTCTTTGATTTTTAAATATTTTCAAGAGTATATTGAGGTTTGCATTCTATATATATATATATATATATATATATATATATATATATACACGCGCTTGTGATTTTTTATAACAAGTCTGTGTTGGATATGACTCGAATTTCCAATGGTTATCAAATGGGATTCACCAATTCGAAGACTTCCTGAAGACGTGAGAGACGTTTGTGAGTATAAGATTGAGTTTGAGGGAGGCTTGAAGATTTGAAGAACTGAAGAAGACGAAGAACAGCGAAACAGCCATAGCGGCAAGGACAGCGGTCCCATTCCAGTAGGCAACCGCTGTGCCTTGCGCTGTGGGAATCGACAGCGGTAAGGACATCGGTCGTGTTCCAAGAAGCCTACGCCGTGAGTTGAGCTGTGGGTGTCACAGCGGTGGAACAGCAGCAACGGTAGGACAACGATCGTGACTTGGTGACGTGGCGCGTGGATTGCGGTTTTCTGAGCGATGTAATTCGAGACGGTTTAAGAAGCGGGTGGCCAACTGCAACTTGAATCGTAGTCAATCTTAAACACGCGTTGAATCAGAAATATTAATTGGAAAGGGAAATAGTTTTGTTTCTAGAAGTTCTTATAGAAAAAAGATTTCTTCTTTACAAGATAACTTGTCATAAATAGGAAATATTATTTATATGAAACAAGGAAATCTTGTACGTATAGGAGAATGATTTACTTGTTGATTTAAACTCCCTGTAATTCATATAAATATACCATAATAGCTAAGCTATTGGGTATGGAGCAAATTAGTAATTAATTAGAGAGATCTCAAATAGAGCATTGGGTGTAATTGGGTTTGGGGTTAGAGAGAGAAAAATCATGAGAGTGAAGTTGTAACAATTTTCTTCATAATGGATTGATTTATTGTCGTCCTGACGGCTGTGGTTTTTTCCCGATTTGGGTTTCCACGTAAAACTTTTGTGTTGTGTGTGTTTAGATTATTTTTTCTTCTTCTTCCATCTTAATTCTATTACTATTGTTTGTTTGTGTTCTATCCGACAACGCTTCCATATAGTGACGTTTGTGCGCTAACAGTCTGGTGGATGATATAATTAAATATGAAATTTTCGCTTGGTTGATTCTTGCAACTACAGCTTCTTTGTGAGTGAATATGTATTTTCTTATTGATTTTATTTTTGTTGTGGTACTTTGTGCTTTGATTTGAGTTTGGTTTAGAGATTTGAGGTGGGTTGTTGTATTTACTGAATTCTACCTAACTTTTTTTAATGTAATCAACTTCTTGGTTGCTTGTTTGTATTTTATAGGTTAGACTTATAATTGTGTTTGCATTTCCCACATTTCTTTGGCTTTAAATTCATAGTCATAGGATAGGAAAAAGAAAACACAGCTAACTAAGTGTAACATATTGAATTATTGTCTTGAATCAGCACAAGACGAGAGGAAAAATCATCCAAATATTAGAATCAGGATTCAGATAGTACGCAACATTCTTTCCAATAATGAGTAGTTAGGTTTGATTTTAAGTTGATCTGGTTTGTTGACCGATCTATGTACGTACTCATTGTTTTATTAACGACTGCATTATTGTATGCATCCCAACCAATTATAAATAGTCTTTCTCATTTAATTTATATTTTATAGTGGCTTTGTTGTTGGTTTTTTTTTTTCCTCAGAAAGTTGAATCCTCAATACTCAATACTTCTACAATGTAACATTCATTTAATTTTTCTCTTTTGATATCTTACTAGATGACTACATGTACCTTCTTGTATATATTAGATGACACCATTCCCCAATTTCATTTATTTCTCCTTTCTTCTCTAACATCTCCCATGATTTGTATAAATTAATTACTTAGTGTGTTTGCTGTTCTAAATGCATGTGTTTGTCAAGAACGGGACGCTTGCCTCTCTAATTATAATTTTCGAATTTATTTTTTTCATTTTAAACTTCGGTTGCATAGTATGCAGAATTATGGATTTTTTAAAGACCAATGAATTAAATGAAATACAGCAGGAGCTACACATGGATTCTGTTGCAAGGCCCTAATTGACATGATGTAATTGTTATTTTTTCCCTTTTTAAAAATCTTTAAATTATATAGAAATGCAAAAATATAGATTAGCCTATACTTTACTTTATTTGGGCCTTATTTATCAGAAGTGTCTACTTTCTCTTGAATTTGATATCATCTGCTTATTACTATTGGTTTTACTGCAATGTGTTTTTTTTTTAAGAATTTATTTATATATTAAATAAGTTCTATTTTAAACTTGAATGCAGGTATAACCGTAGATGAAATACTGGGGTGTACCTTGAGCACCCAAGAGGGCATGTAGTTCTTTACTGTGATCCAATTTCAGAGCTTAACGCTATGGGAGTGGGTGATCCTATAATTAATCTTGAAGGATTATTATTATTATTATTTTTAAGTCCCCGGAGTTGCTATGAAGATATTAGCATCTTTGGTTCTGGTAAGTTAATATTTGTATAAGTTAAAGAGTGGAAATATGTTAGCTTAGCTAGTAGATTGACAAGCTTGGGGCTTGGACAAATGACTTCCAAGTTAGCGGCTTGGATCCTATTAGTGATAAACAGTTTTAAAAAAATACATGGTTTAGATAGATGGATAAATAGATATCGTAAAAAAAAATTGAATTGTCTAATTGTCAAAGTTTATACTTGTTGTGATCAAAAAACTGACATTCGGCCCAAAAAACAGGCCCTTACTTCGACCCAAAAAACAGGCCCATAAGTTAATTAAGGGAAAATAGTCTCAAGCTTGTTCAAAGAATATTGAAAATGCCCAATAAAGATCGAAACAACTAAAGCCCAACATGGACCAACAAATGAATAGGCCCAAAAGCATGACCCAACCCACTAAGGTATTTGATCAAGCAAACACGTGGTCAAAAGAAATTTAATCAGTCACAATCATATCAGACGTTACGCGAATCCCAACGTTTGACAATGCATTTATTATCAGATTCAAATAAATCAAAATGGGCAATAAAGTGCCCGTCAATTATGCTCTGATAAAGGGCAGGATTGATGAAGGCTCCGAGGCTTCACTATAAATTAAGACCCCTTCTTAGAGAAGGGGGTCCTGATTTTCTTAACTCATACGCGAAAGCTCTCTCAACATAGCTTCGCAATTATTTCCTTTCATTTATTGCAGTTCAACATAACAGTAGAGATTGACCCAATCGTTTTTAGAGGCCGATCGACCAAATCCTCGATTGACCCGCGTCGAGTCAAGGAACCCACTAGGCATCGATCTTCCAAAAGTCATCGATATACAACACTGACCTGATCATCAAATGACTAACGTATCTGGACATCGACCCATAAGATCCATCGATATCCATTATCGATCTAGCCATACCAACAAATAGCTCAATTCAGTATATCGAGCACAACGGTTTGTCACTCCAAACTCCTTTTAATTTCAATTTACTCAATGAACAATATATTTACTTGAACGTCAAACAGTCCCCCCAAGGGAACACCCCCTCTTGTGGTTTGCCACCGCTCTATTCTTTACCTCGTTTTGCATGTTGCCAGTGCTCACATCTACGATTCAAATCAATTGTAAATCCGATTGACTGCAATATTTAGATTTTTTTACAGTACCATTGTGTAAATAATATTAGTTGAATTAGAAAATATAAAATTATTATTATAATTATTTGAATATAAATTAATTATCAATTGTTTGTCTTGCAAATGAATAATACCTAATATTCTTTAGTTTTTATGCAATTTGTTATAAATATTTTTATCAAATAGTTGTTTAAATTATATCTAATTATCAAATGAAATATATAAGTATAATCCACTTAAAAGTACTCATTCAATATGAATATACAGTCGTTCTATTATCAGTTCGTCCTGATATAAAATATATTAGGTCGAAGAATGTGGACCACGGATTATGAAGAAGTTTTGACAAGTACATATAATTTGAGTCAAAGTATGTAAATCTAATGGTTCACATTCTTCGTCATGATATATTTTATATCAGGACGAACTGACAATAGACCAATTATCGAATATATATATATATATATATATATATATACAGTAATTTTCTTGTCAGTGCGCACTGATAGAATTATATAAGGACATTGAATATGAACCACTCATTTATAAAAGAGTTCTGACAAGTGCATACATACCAAGTCAAAGTATGTAAAATGAGTGACTTACATTCAATGTCCTTATATAATTCCATTAGTGCGTATTTATGTAAAAAAATTTCATATATTTTATATAGACATGGGGCCAAACCTAGTATGTTAATATCCAAATCATAAGCTTTGTGGTATACCATGGCAACAAATTTTGAGAACCACTTGGTACAACGACAGAGTGATTCCTAATTAGGAAATGAGTAGGATTGTTCCAACTTTTTTCTATGCATACCTTAGGCGTAGCCAAACCCCCAAACCATATTTGATATTTGCATAAGTCCTCGTCTTCAAGAGAGCGTTGAGTTGAGTGCGACATTTGCACTGTATATTTTTCATTGCGATAATGTCATTTGACAGATAACTTAAAGTTTTTAATATGATGGGTACCACTCATTTGTATAGTCGGTACTACCACTCATTTGTATGATAATGTCATTTGACACAACTTAAAGTTCTTAATGTGATGGGTACCAGTGTACCACTCGTTTGTATATTCGGTACTACCACTCGTTTGTCTGATAAACCATTATTGATTTTTTTTTTTTTTTTTGAAATAACAACATGGGAAATTATCATTGCCCCCCTGAGGTTTGTCATATTAGATAAACTGGTCCCTCTAGTTTCAATAATGGACAGTCAACCCCCTGAAACCTAAACTATTAGTCATTTAATAAAATGTTCCCATCAGGTATTGAACACTTGACCTTATAGTTAAAAACCACACAATCTAACCAGCTAAGCTACTCCAATTCATTGTTGGAGTTATGTTGATTTAAATGTATATATATAGTTATCTAATTTGTTTAAAATAATTT
Organism: Dipteronia sinensis; assembly: GCA_033220585.1. Lineage (NCBI taxonomy): Eukaryota > Viridiplantae > Streptophyta > Magnoliopsida > Sapindales > Sapindaceae > Dipteronia > Dipteronia sinensis. The sequence goes on along the minus strand of CM065638.1, from coordinate 2,419,751 downwards.
AAATCTGATTATATAATTTAAAATAAACTCATATATATAATTTAAAATAAACTTATATTTAATAATAATATATAAAAATAGATTTATGAAAAAGAAAAAGAAATAAGAAAATAAAAGGAAACCCAGAAAATCAAAGCCCGTAAATTCCGGTAATTTTTTTTGAATTCCTTTTCAAAAAAATATATTATTTCAATTTCATAAAAAAAAACCCTAAAAATCAAAGCCCATAAATTGAAAAGGGAAAAAATTTAAATAAGAAAAAGAAAGAAAGAAAAATAATAATAATAAATTCTTTTTAAATATATGAGTTAAATAAGCCCAGATATTTAAAAGGAATTTTGAAAAAAGAAAGAAAAAAATTTACGGATTTTGGTATTCTGGATATTCTGGGTTTCCTTTTGTTTTTGTTTTTGTTTTTTTTTTCTTTTCATAAATCCGTTTTATATATTATTATTAAATATAAGTTTATTTTAAATTATATATATGAGTTTATTTTAAATTATACAATCAGATTTAAATTATTTAAACAAATTAGATAACTATATATATATATATATATATACATTTAAATCAACATAACTCTCACAATGAGTTAGAGTAGCTCAGTTGGTTAGCTTGCATGGTTTTTAATTACAAGGTCAAGTGTTCAAATGCTTTTTGGATGGAAAACTTGATAGAAGGGGCAAAATGACTAATAGTTTGGGTTTCAAGGGGTTGACTGGCCATTATTGAAACTAGATGGACCAATTTATCTAATATGGCAAACCTTATGGGGGAAAATGATAATTTCCCTAACAACATTATTGATTTTATACTTAACTAATAATACACATACAAAACACAAGATGATGGTCCGGTGTTTTAGCCTTAAATCCATACTATAAGGTTTTGGGTTTGAGTTTGTTTCCCTCCCTAAATCTCGAATTAATATAGTGTTTCAATAATAATAAATCAGGAGTGTCTTACATCCACTACAAGAAAAATGGCCTATAGGGACGAAATTTATTGGGACGAATTTTATTCGTCACAATAGAACGTTTATTGAGAAGCAATAACATATTCGTCCCTAAAAATTTCAAATCTAAATAAACCTTTAGGGACGAAACAAATTATCCGTCCCTAAAAAGGACAAACCCGACAAGACCTTTAGGGACGAAAATGACGAAAATAATTATTCGTCCCTAAAAAGTGCAAAAATAACCAGACTTTTAGGGACGAAAATAATTTGTCCCAATAGGATGTGTATTGGAACGAAACAAATCATTCGTCCCAGTAGGATATCTATTGGGACAAAAATTATTCGTCTCTAAAAAGTTTGACATTTTTTTTTGGAAAGAAAAGAAAAATTTTTTATAGAGGTTATTTTATTAAGACAAAAATAATATTTATTGCTGATAATGATTTATCGGGATTAAATTTTTCATTTTTATCTTTATTTTTTTAAAAAAAAGTTTTTCCTAAGAGACAAAGATCTTAATTAAATTTGTTTCACTTTTTATATTAATTACTATAGATTAATTCAAAAAAATATGAAAAATTATATATATATATATATTTATAAATATAATAAATAAGAATCTAGCAAAGTATATTTTTATAAAAATTAATTACTATTGGGACGAAAATAATTCTTAGTCACCTTTAGCAAAGTATATGGACACCATGGGCGGACCTGTGTGGGGGCAGGGTGGGCAACAGAGAAAAAAAATTTAAATTAATTAAATATTTAATTTCAATTCCTAGTTAGAGTAAAAGAAAATATTTTTCTTTCCTTTTTCTTCTTTTTAAATTAATTATTTATAGTTAAATTAAAAATATATTTTAATTCCTAGTTAAATTAAAATATATTTTTCTTTCCTTTTTCTTCTTTTTATAATAACAATTATTTCTCTTTATTCTTCAAACTTGGTTCAATCTATTTATAAACATCAAGATTTAGATATGTTTGAGTGAATATATGACTTTTAAATATTTTATTTTATTTTGAAATTTTAGGGTTGTAGTTAAATATAGATAATGAGATTTTAGGAGTAATCCAATTATTATTTAATTCAATTTTAAATTTACAAAGTAACGATATTGTTAAATGAATTTCATTAAATTTCTCAGAACATTGTATTAGTATATTTCGAATGAATCAAACTAATATAAGAATATTGTATAATTTAATTAGTGTTTGCATTTGCGTTTCATGTTTCTCTTATAATTTAATTTGAATTTTTAAAAATAAAATAAAATTTTGTAACGTATTTATTTATAATATACATTTTACTGGACATCTCACTATGTCCTCTTAACTAGGCGATGTTGATGTTCAGTAAAAAACATTTTCTAGCCTACCCTAGTCTTCAATCCTGGTTACATCCCTGGTGGACACTTTTCCTTCTCTTTTGTGATAAAGATTTGAGTCTAATTTACTTATTAAATCATAAATGCGGGGAGAAATCTCTACTGAAGGGGGAGTTGCATTCCTGATTCATTATTGTAACCATTGATCTAATAGTTTAATAAAATAATATCTAATAACGTTTTTTAATAGCCATGTGTATATCATATAAAATAATTATAATGGTTACTAGAATCAATTTATATTATCCAGTAATAATTTTTTAAAATTTGTTCAATACAATATTAATTTTAATAAAATAAATAAATTTAATAACATATTTACATTATATAAATAGTTTTGCATTATTTATCAAAGTTGAAGTTATATAGTATAATGGTTTGAACTCTACACCATCGAATGTAAAAAGACGAAAAATAATCGTTCCAATAGAAATTAAAATTTTATAATATATGCCTATCATTTTTTTTAAGTGCAACTACTGTCGGGACCTGGCGAGATTAATTAGACTCTACAAGCACGGTCCGAAATATTACTCCTAATATCAGGGAGAGATTACATATGCATTACAACTCTCACAACCGGTTAAATGACTGCTCCCACAAACCGGGAGAAAACTCCCCAAATATATTTGTAAAATGCACATGGTGCGACTCGAACCCCTGACCACTAAGTGTGGATGGGAGGTACATAACCATCATTGAAATTAAAATTTTGATTAATGGAATAAAATTTAAATTTATCAAACAATTGTTTTTTTTCAATAAGAATTTGATTTAAAATGGTCATATATAGGTTATATATAAATATTATGCAAATATATACAAATCAAAACATTTGGCACAAATTGTGTGGCTTTCTTCTGGGTCACGAGTACAAGACCCACCAAAGATAATGGTGGAATGGCAGTTATTGATGGGGTGCGCTAGTGTGTGCCGATGTGTAGGGTGGTGGTGTGGTCGTGTCATGTTGTGATTGGAATGTTGACTTTATTTTTTCTCTCTTTCTCTGAGTATTTCATCCCAAATAGATATATTATTGGGACAAAATTTAGATTTCGTCCCTAAAATGATAAATTTTTTATTATATTTATGTTTTGTCGCAATAGGTACTTATTATGGACGAATTTGAATTTTCATCACAAAGATGCTATTGCGACTAGGGGTGTTCACGGTTCGGTTAGGTTTGGTTTTGGACAAAACCGAATTGAACCGAAAATATTTCGGTTTACCTAAAATTGAACCGGTTTAAACCGAATAAGAAATGGTAACCGAACTGAACCGAACTGACTTAATCGGTTCGGTTCATTTTGGTTTTGGGGCTAATGGGCCTTATGGGCTTGATGAGCTTAATGAGTCTTTTTAATATGTTTTTAAATTTGATGGGTTGTTATATTCTAATTTTGGGCTAAAGTTTCTTAAATTTGAATAGTCCAAGCCCAAAAAAACCCAAATCAAACATAACCAATAAATAATAATATTTAATGAAAGAAAAGAAGTAGGTTAGGTTTTTTTTTTTGTTTTTTTTTTTTTTACTTATATAGACGGTTTAATCGGTTCAAACCGGTTTTTGGGAAACCAAACCGGTTTGAACCGAAAACTTTTCGGTTTTCAACTTTTTAAACCGAATTCATTCTATGAACCAAACCGGACACCCTTTTTTTGGTTCGGTTCGAAACTTAGTGCCCACCCTTAATTGCGACCCACTTGAGGCGACGGAATTTGGGACGAATATATTTCGTCCCAATAGGTCTATAGGGACGAATTTTGGGCTATTGGGACGAAAAAAAATCGTCCCAATAGCCCGTTTTTCTTGTAGTGATCCATACTATAAGGTGGGAAACAAACTCAAACTTTGGTACGGATAATTACTTACACAAATCAGGAGAAAATTGCTCATACATGCTTTTAATATAAGCGTGGTTAGAGAGGAAATAGAGGGTTTTAGGACTCTTTTGAGTTGGTGTTGCACGTGAGACACCGTTTTAATAACTTAAGTTTAAAACCAAAGTAAGTGACTTCCAAAATGTCCTTACTGTACACATTTTTAAATTATTTTTTTGACTTTAATTTTTGGAAGATATTTTGAAGTTGTCTGAGATATACTTTTCTCTTTAACTGTCTTAAAGTGAAAAGCTCTGTAAACTGAAATCCAAGTTCATCTTTTTCTCCAATGAGTTCGACGTTCATATATTTACATAAGATCACTCATCTTATTAGTTTGTGAATATCAAACTGATAAGATGAGTGATCTTATGCAACTTCGAAAAATGCAAATACCGAGCAATTGCAATTTAAAAGCAGAATCAACGAAACTCTAGGCCAAATATAATGATAACTCTAGCTTCTCGAGTGGATTTGAGCAGCAATTGAATGATTATACTTTGTTCCGAGACTTTATATAAGCTTTCCGAGACTTTGTTCCGAGACTTTTGAATAGGGTCCCTGAGTCTTTTATAACATATTCCGAGACTTTTATCCTAGACTTTTGTATAAGCTTTTCGAGACTTTTGAATAAGGTTCCCGATACTTTTGAAAACTTTTTCCTAGACTGTTGAAAGCCTATTCAAAAGTCTCGGACACAAGTCTCAAAAAGTATTTTTAAAGTCTCGGATAAAAGTCTTGATCGCACCATATTTATATCTATTTGAGGTCTCCATTTCCTATCATTTGTTCTCGTTTTTGAACGTATTTTGGTATTTAATATGTTTTGTGAGCTTTGTGTAGATAATAAACCATTTATAAGGTATTTGAGATGGATTGAAATTCCTTAGGGTTAGGGTTAGGGTTGGGGTTGGGGGGGGGGGGGGGGGGGGTGGTGTGGTAAATCCGCCCCTGCAGATCTTTAGCTCCTCTTGAATGGTGGTAGAGGGGGGGGGGGGGGGGGGGGGGGGGGGGGGGGGGGGTGGTAAATCCGCCCCTGCAGATCTTCAGCTCCTCTTGAATGGTGGTATCCAAAGGGACTTGTCTTTGTTTCTCTTTGGTATTTCTCAAGTGTAATTAAAAACACTGAGTTGCATGAGAAAAAAAATGTTCAAATCTTGACAATGCATTTTATATTTTGCTTATGTGTCATTAGATAATAAAAAGTCAAAGAAAAACAAGATAATAAGAGGATCCTGATCAATTAATTTTATATTTAACTAATAAAACATATGTATAATGCTAAATTTAAGAAAATGTATGTACAATTATTAAATATAAATTGAATGTAGTGGGAACCACTCATTAAAACTTTCTTAAATGGCTAAATACGCTACATTAAATTAATTTATCAATAATATAAAAGATAAAAAAAATTAAAGGGAAGTGTTAACTTGGGAACAAGATAACAAATACTTTATTTTTCATTAAAGTAAATAAAAATACGAATAAATTAATGAATTTATTGTCTTCATACAATAAATTTATTGTTTTTAATTCCATAAAGTGATTGTTATCCAGTGTCCTAAGAGCATCTCCAATGCAAGCGTGACTTGTGAAAAAAAAGAGATGCCACGTAAGATAAATAGACATTCTGTAAATAATTGTGTCTCCAATGCAACCGTGCATATCCAACCTCAAGCTGACATGGAAAAAAAATAGATATTGTCAACATGACTGCCCACTTTCTGACTGCCTGTTGCATAACCATTTTTTTGGTTGACTCAACAAATATTTAAAATTGACATTAATTTTTCATCTATTTTTGGTAAGGAAATAAAATAAAAAGAAAATAGGAAATAAAATTGGACACGTCATTAAAACAAAATGTGTTTTAAATGGAAGCATTGGAGACCAAATTTAAAGTTGGTTGTCTATCAAGTTCATATTTATGCCACATAGGAAGTAAGTCTCTTGATATTGTTGCAATGTCAACAATTATTCATATGCAAACCATATTTGCATTGGAGATGCTCTACTAAAGGCACATGTAATGGTTAACACTATCCAAAATTAAAAAAATTGTAGTTTTACGGCACATATTAACGATTACATAATTACTATAAAAAGAAGTATTTTTTATATTTTTTATCTCAATCGATATAATAAATGATTTTATATGATAAATATTTTCTTTTTATAGTAATTATATATATTTGTTAGTCGCAAATGTTAATACTACTCAAAAAAATATATATATATTTATATAATGCATAGGCGGTACTGATGTCGGTGCGACCGAACGCACATGTAGCATGTACCTCTTGCTATACTAATAAAAGTTATGAATCGGCTCATACCGTAGAAATTTAGTAATTTCCTGTAAAGATAGTTGTGGGCTTCTGCCTCCACCCGTTCGATAACTTCAACTCATTACAAGGCATTAGTTTTCTTGGCACGAGATGTTAAAACTGAGCCCAGCACTATTATTATTGTTATTTTTAAATATTACAATTAATTCTATTCCTAAACAATCGGATTAGGGATTTTTCGAAATCTGTTAAGATAATACAGTATATGTGCTGTTTGAATTTTACTCCTACAATATTGAAGAGAAAACATGTACCTCACACATACTTATAAGATAAGAGATGTATTTATACTATCATCCTTAATAAGAAGTGAATGTGAAGCATATCATTTCTGAGAATAATTTTTGGTACAAAAAACTAGAATGCATCGGGATGGGATGCATATACACATGCACACAAGAAAATTTTACCACATTTCCAAAGCTTAATTAATTATTCTACACTATTGAGCATTTGATATCTAGGTAGGTTAGTAGTATAAATACATACAAGATCAACTCTAGTGCAATGATACTATGATAGGGCACCGTACGATCACTTGTGATCAAAAACTTCATTGAGAGAGAGAGAGAGAGAGAGGAATAGAGGATGGCAAACATTCGACTAATCTCAACAAGTACGGTTCATGCAGCAGCTGGTGATCAGAAGAAGGAACAACCAAACCTTAGAATTGAGTTAACTCCATGGGATTTTCAGCTACTTCTAGTGGATTCTATTCAAAAAGGACTCCTCTTTCGCAAACCAAAAGAGGGTACGTCCAAACCTTTGGTCGCGGTACAAGTAACCGAGCTTGTTGATGGCATCTTTATTGCTTGTACTATAAACCATACCACTGGTGATGGCACCTCTTTCTGGCATTTCTTTAATTCTTGGTCTGAAATCTCCCAAGGTTTTGATAGTTTATCGAGACCTCCTATTCTTCAACGTTGGTTTCTTCCCGCTATGGGTTTTCCTATTCGCTTAGCTAACTTGATCAGCAAACAAGTACTCTATACTAAGTTCATTCTACCACCTTTGAAACAAAGAGTTTTTCACTTTTCAAGAGAAAATATTGCAAAACTTAAAGCCAAAGCCAATGTTGAGATTGACACTATTAACAAAATCTCATCTCTTCAAGCAATCTTATCTCATCTTTGGTGATCTGTTATTCGTAACAATAATATTCTTGATCCCGATCAAGATGTTAATTACCGGTTACTGATAGGCGTTAGACCAAGATTGACCAACCCACCAATGGCACAAGAATACTTTGGAAATGCAGTTCAGGCGGGGAGCATAACAATGAAAGCAAGAGAGGTACTCGGTCATGGACTTGGTTACGTGGCATGGAAAATGAACAACATAGTTGCTATGCACACAGAAGAGAAGTTGCTCAACTTCTTGGAGTCTTGGATAGAGAACCCTCGGCTCATAACAATGGACAGCATGGTAACCAATGCTTTGGTTACAAGTAGCTCACCGTGGTTATTAGCGACTCGAAGGTAGCAGTTGCGTGGGTTAACAGTGAGGAAGTAGGGAATGTAGCTCATGTGAATACTATTTATGAAATTCGAAACTGTATGAGATCCGAATGCAGCATAGAGGTCATTTACGAATCGAGAGCTTTCAAATCTTTTGTGGATAGTTTGGTGAAAATGGGTTCTAGCAAGAATGGGGATTTTGTGGAATGGGGAGACTTATAATTTCCTTTTGCTGTCTTTTGCTGGGAGAGAAGTGTATTTTTGAGGTTTTTTGTCCTCTGTTTTGCGGGTAAGAGCTTTGTTCGTGGGTTGCTCTGTTTTGTGGGCGTTTGGTCTTGGAGCAGAATGCTATTAGACTATGTTTTTCTTTTCTTGTTGTGGCTTTTGTCTTGTTTCTTGTTGGTCTGGGTCAGCCAAGAATTGCCTTTTGGCTTTAATGAAAGTTAACTTTATTAAAAAAAAAATGTTTACGGCAATGATTTCGGTTGGGGAAGGCCTATCGCGGTAAGAAGTGGACCGGGAAACAAGTCCGACGGGAAAATAACGTTGTTTGAAGGAGTAGAAGAAGGGAGTGTCGACATTGAAGCTTGTCTTTCGCCTGAGACTTTGCAGGGTATGGACATGGATGCAGAATTCATGGATGCTGTCACCACATACCACCAAGGATATTAGTGGGAAATAAATCTAGGTCCATTATGGATGCAGAATTTGTTTCATAAGTGTTCTTTGTTTTCAATGTGTTTTTAAATTTATTTTTGTTGGTTTCACTTATATCTAATAATATATGGGGTTGTGTCATTACTTTTGTAATTTTCGTTGTGGACTAATTAATCATTTCAAAGTTATTGTTACGTACTGCATGTGTTTCATTTTATTTAGAACTCAATTCTTCTAATTCATGTTTACCTCGTTGTTTTTTTTTGTTTTTTTTGGAAATCTGACACCAATTGGGTAAGGGTCTGTTATCAATTGCTAAAATATGACTTGAAATTCAACTCCCACCGATAGCAAGAGGAGGCTCCTCACTACACTTGATATAGTGGTTTGTCCCTCATACCTATACCACGAGGTTGTGAGTTTGAGTCTCCACTAAATCTTGATTTATTATAATATTTCAACCAAAAAAACCAAAGGTTATGCTTTTTTGGGGTTGTAGTGCATCTTCCTCTTTTATATTTATAATTGAGGTTCTTCTTGTGGAACTAATGAACTCTGTTCTAACCAAAGTTAGGTAATATATAGTGTGTGTATATATATATATAGTTAGGTTTTGGCTCGTATTCTCAAGTGAACCCAATGTGAACCAAACGAGACTCAACTGATGTTGGAACTTCCTGGAGACGTGGGATACGTTTGGAAGTTAGAGTTGGTGTTTGAGGGAGCTTGAAGACCGAAGAAGAACTGAAGAAACGGATTTTGGAAGAAACCACGGTGTGGACCTCGATTCGGACAAGCACATGGATCACGGCATAGGGAGCGGTCAATTCCAGTATGTATAGCGCGATGTAGACTGCGGCGGAGGCAAAGGCACCAACCGCGGTATTCTGAGCGGTGGACTTCAGTGGCTTTTCCACGGTGTAGGGAGCGGGGTGCACACCGCGACCTAGACCGCGGTAATTGTGTATTTTGCTGAGATCATGAATGTTGCGCGAAAAATGAAAAGTTTTCTTTTGGAAAGTTCTTGTGCTTATTGGAAAAGGAAAAAGAGTTTGTCTTCATGAAGAATAGGAAAGTCTTATGCTTGAAGGAAAAGACTTCTATTTACAAGAAGACTTGTCGTAAATAGGAAATAGTATTTATGTGGAACAAGTAATTCTTGTATGTTTCAGAGTAGGATTTCCTTTTATCTTAAACTCCTTATAGCTAGTATATATAGACCTTGTAATTAGGTTATTTTGTGTGGAGTCAAGAAACATCATATAACATCAAAGAGTGGTGAGATCCGGGTGAGAGACCCAAGGAAATATCCGGGGAGGGATCTAAGGGAATATCAGTGGATCAAGTTAGAAATCCGTGGGTGATATTCAGGGGAGACCTAGGGGATATTGGGGGGTTCTTGGTGAGGATATTGTGAGCGTGGTTTAGGGTTGAAGTGTGAGAGAGAATCCTGAAGTATATGATTGTAACAATTTATTATATAATGGAACTTTCTCTGTCTTCCTGACGGCCCGTGGTTTTTTACCCGATTTGGTTTTTCCACGTATATTTTGTGTTGTGATTGGTTTATTTTCTCTCATCTTATTTTTTCTGCTATTGACGTTATTAATTGCTATGACTTATGAACGTATATTAGGCATGACGCTTCCGCGATCATCGGTTCAAATCCCTAACATATATTTATATATAAAAGCTTTCCACCTACAAACCCCCGTTATAAAATTATATACAACCCTTGTTAAAATTCGAACCGTTGATTTGTGAGTCATTTACCTAAATTCTTGGCTCATCCATCTACCGACTAAGCTACGCCCCTAGAGGCCTTACGAATGATAATTGAGTTATTACTATTAATTTTATCATTTTATAGCTACTCTTGAGTTTGAGTTTGTTTGTTTCACATCAAAGTAAACAAGAAAGTAAAAGAGAAAATTTAAGAGAAAACAACTATGTTTATCTTCGAGAGACTTCTCAACAAATATCTGATTTCATCGATCAATTACAAGTGTGATAAATACACATTATTTATACAATTGTAATAGAATATATTTAACAAACAAAGCTGACCAGATACATTAACTAGGTTGAGATATATTACCTAAGTTACGTGCCACTTCCTTTGTTAACTTAACATCTTGGCTTGCTGAACTAATAATGCTAACAGCTACTACAGTCACATCACATTGAATGGTATTGAGTCATCTTTCTAATTATGGAATACATATTTATGGTCCGCTCAATCACTACATGAAACAAATATGTTTTATATTATTTATTTATGATTTTTTTTATTTGCCGACACCGTGGCCCGTGGGGTGGTTTTTAGAAATGATCATAAATTATTGATGATTCATAAAAATTCGTTGTGGTTTATTTAAAGTGTCAAAAGACTTTTTTTTTGATACAAACAAGAAAACTGGAATTAACAGCCATAAAACAAAGAAAAAGGGCAATGCCCTTGCCACAAGTGATCTTGTGAAGAAGAGACAGCCAGGGAAGCGAGGTTATGGGCAACACCATTCCCACATCTGGAAATAGCCTTGCATTCAGAAACCCCAACATCCCTACACAAGGCAGAAATATCATCGAAGACGAAGCACACAGCATTTCTGCAAAGCTGAGAAGAATTCACACCAGCAGTAACATTTACTACATCCACCTCAGCCCAACCAATGGATAAACCATGCTGTTTCGCTAGACTCAGGCCCTCCCGAAGAGCCAGGGCCTCACATACTTCAACAGAAAAATAGCCCTGCACAAATTTCGACAGAGCCAAAACCACCTTTCCCTCAGAATCCCTGATCACAGCCCCAATACCAAAACAATTCCCACCATGAGGAACAACTGCATCAGTGTTGAGCTTGAGGTAGCCCAAGGGAGGAGGGTGCCGACCCTCCTTGGCCACCGCACTAGCAGAAGAAATAGAAGAAAGAATAGACTTATTAGTACCTTGAAACTCCTCCAGCAGCCCAGCAACCCAAAGGACTAACTCACCAGGATCTCTCCCGCATTTGTTATGCAACAATTGATTTCGATTGAACCATATCCCCCACAGCACCATCACGAACCTTGCCATAGCCTCTCGGTCAATCTTAAGGGGAAAACCAACAGAGAATATCCAGGCATCCAAGCCCCTTTAGATCACCCAATAACAACCCAAACTCAGAGAAGTCCCAAACCTCCTCAACCTCGGAGCACCAAAATAAAGCATGAGAGGTCGATTCCACCTCTTCCTCGCACCGACCACAACACGGAAGCAAAAGAACTTTTCTTCGAAAGAGGTTAGCCAAATAAGGGATCGCATTATTACTAACTTTCCAAAGAAAAACTCTGACTTTCGGAGGAACATGCAAGTTCCATAAGAGTTTCCACAACTCTCCTTTCTGGTTAGAACTTGAGCAAATGGCCCTAAATTTGGATTCACAAGCAACCTTGTAGCCACTTTTCACATTATAGATACCTTTTTTGTCAAAATGCCACATCAAGCAGTCCGGTCTATCATTAAGACTGATCGGAATCGATAAGTTGAGCTCTCTATCGACCTCTAAAAAAGACTCCTCTAATCTCCTCAAATCCCAACAGTGACCCTGTTTATCGATAAAGTCCGCCACCACTAAATCCGTCCTCAGACTCTGAGAAACAGGACGAAAAGAGAAAGGGCGGGGAAGCCACGGATCCCTGAAGGCTGAGATTCTGGCCCCAGAACCCACATTCCACCTAAGACCCCTCAAAAGCAAGGCCTTACTCCACAAAATACTTCTCCACACCGCCGAGCAGCCTGGCTTCACTACCGCCTCCAAGAAATCACCATTCCTAAAGTATTTAGCCTTAAACACTTTAAAAACCAGGGAGCTTGGGTTCACCACTAATCACCATGCCTGCTTAGCAAGCAAAGCTTGATTAAAAGCCGACAGATCTTTAAATCCAAGCCCCCCTCTCGATTTCGGAATGCAGACCTTTTCACGGCTCACCCAACTAATCTTCTTCGACCCCTCCTTAGACCCCCACCAAAAACCCATGATCATAGAGTGAAGCTCCAAACAAAGAGAAATAGGAAGCTGGAAAATACTCATTAAATAAGTGGGGATAGCCTGGGCTACCGCCTTAATAAGGAAGTGTCAAAAGACTTGACACTTATAAGGAAACTGTCATTCAAATGTTATCCATTATGACACTTTAGAAAACTTTCATTCAAATTGTATCATGTCCATTCAATCATTAAAAAAAATAAAAAAATTCGTCAATCTATTTAGTGAACAAAAATGGAACTCGATTCTTCCTCTTTTATATATAATTGAGATTCATCTCGTGAGAGTAGATCGAACTCTAGCTCTACCCAAAGTTAGGCAATACTATATATAATTTTTTTTTGTTTATTTATTTATTTATGAATTTTAATGAATTGCATCAGTCAAGATAATGATCAGGATAATAATGTGCTTATCTAGTGCCAAACATTCGTTAGACATATTTTAAATTTTTGTATTATATGAGATTTCGTCTTCTATTGTACAAAATATATAAGACGTGCCATTCATATACATGTAATCTAGCTTCTTGATACGTATTTTTTTTAAGGGCGAGAAACACACAGAAATATCGAATGTAATCATTCAAAACAAGATTCTAACAAAATTTGGACAATCATTAACCCAAATTTTGTCCATAGATAAAGAGATAGCATATTTAGTAAGGTTTAAAATAAAAAGAAATCCCACTAAAGTCAGAAAAAAGCTTCACAATATCAGTCACCAAGGAATCCTCCAGAGCAAACAGAAAATTGTTTCTTGATGGGTAATTGGAGGCTTAATAGTGACGAACAGTAAAATGTGAAAGTAATCAATATTGATTTTAGATTCCTTGCCTCTTTTAGACAACGTAAATATTCTATATTTAGATATGAAATCAAGGTCATTTTCGATGATGAAGCATATCTTCTAGATGATAATTGAGTTATCTTTTTTCTGGATTAATACATTAATTATGGTTTTTTTTTTTTAGAATTAGGAGAACTCGAACTCACAACCTCGTAGTGTATGTGTGAGAGGTATACCAACGGACCAACCTCATCTTATTGGATTAATTGTTGGGTATGCGACCAAAGTCCGACATTGACTAGACATGGTGATCATTATGGGTATATAAGTATAGACATTAGCTCCTTTGGTGCGAGGCTTTTTGGAAAGTGTCTCAAGAGCAAATCTGTGCAGACTTAAGCCCAAAACGGGTAATATCATACCAATGTGGAGAATGTGAGTTCCGTATTTATAACAATTACCAGGGCCTGCCCATGGGGGTAGCAAACCCAGCATTTTGCTGGGGCCCCCAACAGATCCAATTTAATTCTTTTTCTTTGGGGCCTCAAAACCCAATATATTATCTTTAAACATGGCCCAATTCCAAAACCTTTTACTTCTTTTATATATATTCCTTTTCGGCCCAATGAACTAATTCAATTAAACCATCAAAATTTCAGGCCCAATAAACTTGTCATTGTGGTTATGAGACCACATCACTACACTATTTAAAACAAAACCAAATAGTAAATTAATTAAGGGATATAATCACTTTCCCCCCTTTAGTTGACTATATTAGACACTTTACCCTCCCTAGTTTCAGTAATGACAATTTTTGCCCCTGTAGTTTTCCATATTCGTCATTTCCCCACTACCGTTAGATTTTCCATTCAAAAAGTTAATTTTCATGTTAAAAGACATTGTTGCCCTTCAATAATCGTGAATGGATGGGATTTTTTTATAAAGAAATTAATCAAAAATCAACCCCAAAAATCACCATAAACCCACAAATCCCTTCTCTTCTCTCTCTCCAAATCCAAAAATCAACCCAAAAATCACCATAAACCCACAAATCCCTTCTCTTCGAAACCAAACCCAGAAAAATCAACCCCAAAAATCACCATCGATTTTTATGTTAATGATAATAATTTTATATAGGGCCTCGATTTTTGTTAATATCATAAAATCGCTCGGGCCCCAAAATATCTGGAGACGGCCCTGACAATTACATATGTATACCTAAGATTATCAAAAACTCTTAGATCTTTTGTGTTACTAATAAGTACGGATTTAATTAGTATATTGGATTTATAACTGTACATGATTGTTAAAGGGTGATATTAAATTTTCAGTTTTTTATTTTTAAAACTTTTCATATATTTAAATAATTAGATTGACATCTAACAAATTTGAAATACTCCATTATAGTGTTTGACTAGTATATCGTAGCACAACCCGAAAACTAATAGCACAACCCACCATGTTCAGTTGGATAAGAAAGCTAGATTACATATTCTTTTCGGAAATTCGATAGTGTATTTTTTGCTTATCGTCCCAATATTGTCTTAAACGACAATATGACTGTGAATCTGTAATTGACATAAAAGAGTTGCCACTTGGTGTGTGGCATTCATCATATGCAGGATGATTTGATGAAAGGCCAAAACTAATTTAGTGCTTACTGCATGTGCGTAGTTTCCCAATGCTGCAATTTCCAACTCTTCTCGAAACTATTCCATCATTCTAACTACTAACATTAAATATTTTTAAAGTAGTGTTAACCAGTTTCCTTATAGCATATGTTAAAAATATAAAAATAACTATATATGTCTTTGGAATATTTTTGTTAAGACTTTGGAATTCCAAAATTATGTCTTTCTACAAGTTCCAAGCTAAATTCCTACGGGTTGTACTAACATATTTTGTTAAGACTTTGTACTAAGATATCGTCTTCTGCACAGTGTGAGCTTTTGGGGGTGCTATATCAATAGTATCAGGATCTTCTCCTTTTCATATATTTTCTTAACTTTTCATAATCTAATGACACCTAAACAAAATAAAAAATATATTAGTCAAGATTTGATCACTTTTTTTTCTCTCATACAACTTGGCGTTTTAATTACATTTGAAACATGCCAATGAAAAACAAAAACCAAGAAGAGGATCATGATCCATATCAATAATATTTTGTAAATTCAATTGATTCTCTCAAAGCCAAACATGAACAAATAACCGAATATGTAACATGCTCACAGTTGTGAAATTCAAATGGCCATAAATGCGATTAGCAAATAATTTCAGGAAAATATGAAACTATATATTGAGTATAATTCAAGATTATTATAATAGTAGCTTTTGAATTTTTAAATTATTTTTTTTGTTCCTCTCTTTTTTAATGGTTTGTGGGGGTCTAGAATTTGAGGTTTTGACAAATTTTTTTAGGGTTTTATGGAAGCTAGAATATATATATATATATATATATATATATATATATATATATATATAAATATTTGTATATTTTAAATTTTATGGAGCAGAGCCTCCCGCCCATGGAGATCCCCGTGATGGAGATCCAAGCCCTACGATCTCCATCGTGATTATTGAGATCTGGCGGCAAAGGAGGCGCCTCCCCCTGTTGTTTCGTGTAGGTTGATCATTTTATAAAGTTGTTTGGTGTTGTCCAAATACAAATCTAAGGAGATCAGGGCCGGTCCTGATATTTTTGGGGCCCGAGGTGAAAGTATAAAAAATAGGAAAAATGGACTCTATGACATGTCAAATGAGGAATAAAATATTGTCACAAAATGGGTACCATGATTTTTTAAATATATTTGATGCATATAATTAAAAAAAAATAGTAACGATATTTAAAATCCTGAAAAACTGTATATGTACCTCTATTTGTATGACACCCCATTAAATTTTTTTAAAAGATGAAATTTTGTAAGCACGTCCAACATATTACCAAATATGTCATTTCTTTTAATTTTTTTAAATATTATAAAATCAACACCTTTTAATGGCAACCGTTCGATTAATCCAAAAGTTGTCATTAAATGACTCATTTTTTCTTATTTTACATAAAACACAATAAAAAAGGAAACTTTAGTTAATGATAATACAAAATGAGAGCTGATAGAGTTGAGAGAGACATTGATGGCTGGAAATACATATAAATAATGGACCTTTAGGCTTTAGGTAGTATATGTCTAGAGAAAAAAAAACCATAATCAAAATTTCATTTGGACCTTTTTTGTCCTGGTCCAATTTTCTTTTGTTTATTATAACTTTTGAATTTTTTTAATATGGGTCTTTTACTAATACTCATAATAAAAATATGGACCCTTTATAATATGATATAAAACAAAAAATGGGCCATTGACTAGTGCTGAAATCAAGTACATATGAGCCCTTTAAAAAAAGGCCCAGGGCGGCCTCCCCTCTAGCAAAGGAACATGGCCGGCTATGAAAGAGATAAGATGAGATTGATTTAGTGGTCATGTGGTTTGCTACTCACACCTACACTATAAGGTTGTAGATTCGAGTCTACTCTCAAATCTAAGATTAATGTAATATTTAAAAAAAAAAATGCCAATCTGAGGGAGCTAGGCAAATCTAAAGGAGGTTGAATCTAATTTGCTCAATTATTAAGTATCTCTTTGCTTTAATAAGTCCCCCGTACGCGTAATAAGATGACTTAGAAAATGCAAATTTAACAGGGAAAAGGAGAAGAAGACAAATATATATGCATGTGAATTCTGATCTGTAAAAATTAACTGTAACGCAAAAGTCAAAAAGGAAAAAAAGAAAAAACAAAAGCACATCCACTACCTCACATGATTTGTGGCATCTTTTGTCATATATAGCAATTATTTAGCTAAATGGGACATTTATTCCCATCTCCACCACCTCACATGAGTCATTTTTTTAAAAATATTATATAAATTAATTTTTTTTTTTTTTTTTTAATGTTTTAGTAAAGGAGAACTAGACTGACTTCCTCCTTGTGGTATAAATGTGAAAAATATATCAGGACCGATCTTATAGGAGTCAGGACATGATTTCTAACACTTAATTTCAACATGTCTTGTTTATAACATGCACGACTGTAGTCCTCACTTTTCTGTTCTGTTCTGTCTATACACTGGGCACCAATTCGATTCTTCATCTCTGAAAAGCTATATAGTTACTCATAAAATGGCAAGTATTCGGGTCATCTCAACCAGCACAGTTTGTGCGGCAAGTGATCACAAGGAACCAAACCTTAGAATTCACTTAACTACTTGGGATCTTGAGCTCCTCTTGCAAGATGGTATCCAAAAGGGACTTGTCTTCCACAAACCAAAACCTGATGATGATCCACATCATGAAAACTTAATCCACCACCTTCAAACATCCCTTTCACACACTCTAGACTTCTTTCTTCCACTTGCAGGTCGTCTTGCAACCAGTGAAAATGTTGATGAAACGACATCCTTTTTCATAGATTGCAACAATTCAGGTGCTGAGTTTGTACATGCTGTAGCTGATGGAGTTTCTGTTTCTGATATTATCGAACAAACTTATGTTCCTGATCTTATAGTGAACTCTTTTTTTTGGCTAAACGGGATTAGAAACTACGAGGGTACCTCCAAGCCATTGCTGGGAGTGCAGGTCACTGAGCTTGTAGATGGTATCTTTATTGGTTGTTCAATCAACCACGCTGTTCTAGATGGCACATCTTTTTGGTATTTTTTCAATTCTTGGTCTGAAATTTCCGGAGGTTTTGATTCTTTGTCTAAACCTCCAATTCTTCAACGATGGTTTCTTCGTGATACCGATTATGCCATTCCTATACCTTTCTCCAAGAACGAACAACTAATCCACAGCAAGGTCGTTCCACCATCACCTTTGCAACAAAGAGTTTTCCATTTTACAGCTGAAAGTATTGCAAAACTCAAAGCAAAGGCCAATGGCAATGCCGCGATAGGCGCTGAAAAAATCTCATCTCTTCAAGCACTCTTATCTCATCTTTGGCGATCTGCTGTTCGTAGTAAACGACTAGATCCAGATCAAGAGACTAGCTTTCGGATCATAGTAGGCGTTAGATCAAGATTGCAGCCACCCTTGCCACAACAATACTTAGGAAATGCAATTCAAGGTGCAGACATAACAATGAAAGCAAGAGAGGTACTTGAGCAAGGACTTGGTTTTGTGGCTTTGCAAATGAATAAGACGGTTGCTATGCACACAGAAGAAAAGTTGAGGAACTACTTAGAGTCCTGGAGAGAAAATCCGAATTTCGCAATTGAAACACATGATAGCCTTCCAAGAAATTGTTTTCTTGCAAGTAGTTCGCCGAGATACAATGTTTATGGTAACGACTTTGGGTGGGGAAGGCCTATTGCTGTAAGAAGCGGGCCTGCGAACAAGTTTGATGGGAAGATGACAATTTTTCCCGGATTAAAAGAAGGGAGTGTGGACATTGAAGCTTGCCTCTCGACTGAGACATTACAAGGTATGGGCAATGATGAAGAATTTATGGATGTTTTCACCAATCTTTAATTTAGTTATTAATCAGAATCCTAGTTATAAAGATTCTCAAATAATGTTGTAATTTTGAAATTGACTCTCACCAAATGTGCTTTGCTATTTGTTACTATTGTGATTTGGTTAAGGATGACAAAAGTTCAGATTGGGGCTCGATCGGAATTCCTCGTGACCCAGTTGACTCTTTGACGATCGCCTGTTTTCTGCGAATTTAGTGTTTGAAACCCATTTGGATGTTAATGTTATAGTTCATCAACTGATCAATGTAGATCATAGCTCTAGTTCCCCATTTATATTAAGTTACACAGAAATATAGAAAGATTTGAGTAGATTTTGAAATTGATGGAATTCCGAATTCTTGATACACCTTGAAAACTTTCCCGTAATTGTTGCGTTATGTGTCCTGTTTCACTTGTACTAAATGGGTGTATTCAATTAGGATTTCAAATGATTTTTAATGACTTTTATGGAATTAAAAAGTTTGGGTGTATTCAATGTAGACTTTTAAAGACTCTATAAAAGTCATGAGGTATTCAATAAAGACTTTTATAGACTTTAAAAAAGTCATTAAAAGTCATGTGATATTCAATCTAGACTTTTTAACAGTCTATGAAAGTTATGAGGTATTCAAAATATCAATGACTTTTAATGACTTTTAGTTATAACAAATCTCACAATTTGTCTTTCATTCCTACCAAAGACTTTGAATGACTTTTTTTTTTAAAAATAAAATAAAAAGAATTTCACTTTAGAAGAAAAACATAAAACTCTTTGAAAAACATTAATCATCAAACATATGTTATATTTACAAATAAAAGAATACACATTCTAAACAAATTTTACAAATAAAATAAAATGAATAACTTTTAAAATGAATAAACATTATAAAAAAAAATACAAACATTAACGATCTATACCAAAAAAAATTAACTAAAAAATAATACAAAACAACTCTCCATAGGCTATGAAATTAAGGACGAGATTTTTTTTTACCTCTATTTTCAAAACAACTAAACAACAACGAAACAAATCAAACGAACTTCATTTATGTTAATTAAAAATAATAAAAGATAAAAACCACTACTCAATCATGCCAATATGCTAAAATCAAAGTCGCGTATGAGCGTGACTCTATGTAATTATGATCAATATCAAACCACCCACTTTTAGGCGTGAATCTTGTTCAACAACTATGTGTGATTTTTATGTTTTATCGTCAATAATTTGAATTAATTTTGGGTAAATTTTTTATACCAATTGACATACTTTCGGAGAGACTTATAAACGTTAATATTATTGTCAATTTACTACATTTATTCTAAAAGTCAATTTATAATATTTTGGCTAATTATAAAATAAAATAAAATTTTGACTAATTATTAAAAATTAGGTGCATAATATCTTTATGATGCAAAATATAATAAAATTACAAATAAAAAATTTAAAATCACATATATAGGTAAGAATGTTTTTGTCAAGTTTAATTAACAATGATTTTTTATTCTTTTTAAAAAATATATTTTTATTGATATGAGAAATCTATATAATTTTACTAAAACAAAGTATATATCATTTTTAAAAATCAATAAATGTATATAAATGTCTATGAAAGTCTCTGAAAGTCATTTGAAATGAAAGTCTCTGAAAGTCATTTAAAATGAAAGTTTATGAAAGTTTTTCATAATTCTGTAAAGTCAATTAAAGTTCATAAAAGTCTATGAAATCTGCAAAAGTCATCCACTTAAAAAAGTCATTAAAAGTCTTTTGAAATCATAATTGAATATACCCTCCTAAGTAATATTTTGGTAATGCAATTCAAGGTGGGGGCGTAACCTCGTAATAGGCCTTCACTGAACCTCAATCGATCGATTTCAGACCAAGAACTGAAAAAAATCCCTAAAAGAAGAGCCATTCTAGTATTCAACATCGTTGTGGTTTATAGTACACCACATAAAGATGCCATTTATATTCCATAAAAGTTTTGTACTCTTTATATATTATATTAGCTAGCTAGGTTCGATTAATGTAAAAATAAATAAATTAAGTTCTAATAAAAAAAATAGAATAGATCATTTCATGAAAGTTCATATATTCATTAAATTCATAAACTAAATACTCAAATATCCAATAATTAACTTAACCGGATAAAACAAAAACTGAGGGCCAAGGACTCCAATTTTATAAATACTTGAGAAAAAAAGAAGTAATTACTGAAAACTTACCTGAGGTTTGCCGATTCACAATCATAAACAACTTTATCATAAATTGACACTTATCTCCCTTGCTATTTAAGTTTGACGGTTAACTTTGACACTCAAGGGTTAATATCGTCTTTTTAACGTTTAATCTAATTGTTATAAAATCAGAAATTATAAATAAAAAAAGTATTTCAAAAAGAAAAATAAAATATTCTTTAAAAAAAATAACAAAAGAAGATGGATCTCAACCATCCATCACACAGATGGATGGTGAAGATTCATTCATATAAAAAATTAATTTTTTTAAAAAAGAAATTAAAAAAATTAATCTAACAAATAAATGATTTAATCTCCTCCATCCATTCAATCTTTACCATTGAAAAAAGAAATCAAAAAATCAAAATCAAAAAACAAAAAGAAAATATAAAATCTGGATAATATAAAATAAATAAAAATAAACCTGGAAACTCCTCACCAGATTGTCCATTAAACTAACGATGTTGGAGGCGGCAACGAGTGAACCACCAGATAAGGCAATGGCAAAGACATCCCGCTCCTTCATCGATGTTTCTGATATCTCATCAATATAATCTACCAAATCAGTACAGAGCTCCTCCAAACTCTCATGAACTCTTAGATCTCCTCTATCAGTGTGAACCCCAAGAAGAGCCATGCTGCTAACAAGCTTAACAATTTGTGCAAATCATGAGAAAAGCATGAAATTTTGGAATCCGACAATTTGTGCTTCAATATCTCTTTCTTGTTCACCTTTATCTAATCTCCCTCTTTCTTGTTCATCTTTTATAGAGTGTTCGGTTTTGTTGGAAGTTGCTATGGGAGATGTAGAGAAAAGCACAAATTGATGGATTCAAAAACTTCATGCTTTTCTCATGATGTACCATTCGGTTTGGAGTAGATCTTCAACTTTGCAGTTGGAAGGTTGATGATCTTCAACTTTCCAGATCTTCGATTTTTTTTTATTATTTGATTTTACTTTTGTCTGATGAAGGGTTGTTATTAGATGGATAATTTGTACGTGGATTGTATATTGTTTTGTTATAAGATTCTATATGAAATTTGTTTTTGAAAGACAAAAATTTGGAAATTTTGAGATTGAAGGATGATGACAATGGCGGAGAGATGAGGTAGATGATAATCTGGAATTTTTTTTCTTTGTGATAAATCTTTTTAAAGATTTTTAATTTTATCACTTTTTCATTTTTATTAAACTTTTTTTGTTTTGTTAAATTACCCCTTTTTTAATTATAGTTGTCAGGGGTTTTTGTCTTTTCAACATTTTGAAAAAGTAAACACTTAAATACAACGGTCAATACTAACAGCAAGAGAGGTGAGTGTTAATATTTGATAAAGTCGTTTTTGAGTGTAAATTGACAAATTTTAGATAGTAACTGTTAAAGATCGTGATCCTAGTCGAGATTCTAGCACCGATTGATCTTTGACTATTGTAAATATCTGCTGTAATCAACCCATTAATTCCTTGATTCTTCTTTCTTGTAATACCAATAGAATAGGAAAATAGTCATAAATAGTGCTGATATTTAGGACTGAGAATGATCCATTTTGTTGTATAAATACTCATTTTACAGTATAATAAAATACACTTTTTGCTACTGCAATCTTATTATGGTATCAGAGCTGTGATTTTTCTACAGCAAGATAATCCAACCCTAGCCACCATTCTTTTCTGCTTCCATGGCAAAGAATGATGAGAAAATCCCAAAGGCAACTAATCCCTCAGCAAACAAGTACGAAGATCCAAGCGATCCTTTCTACATCCACCATTCAGATAAACCAGGCTTGATCCTTGTGACACAATTATTAACACAAGACAATTACCTTATCTGGAGTCATGCCATACTCATGGCTCTCACCACCAAAAACAAAGACGGTTTCGTGGACGGCACGATTGCGAAACCACTCTCTTCATCAGCAAAAGAGACCAAGCAATGGACTCGTTGCAATCTTCTTGTCAAGGGATGGATTCTCAATACCATCTCACTGGACATTGCACAAAGCGCGATGTACAATGATAGTGCTTTTGGGCTTTGGAACAAACTGAAGGAGCGATTCTCTCACGCCAACATCGTGCATCTTTTCCACATTGAGCAGGAAATTCATAATTACGTCAAAGGAAGCATGAGAATCGGTGAATACTACACCAAACTCAAAGGCTTGTGGGACACAAGAAATGCCCTGAGTCCACTTCCACCTTGCGATGGTGATACAGGAAAGAAACTACAGGAGTATCAACAAACGCAGCGGACAATTCGGTTTCTCATGGGACTCAATGAAGTTTATACAGCAGCCCGTGGACAGATCTTGCTCATGGAACCCTTACCTGCTGTGAACAAGGTATTCTCTCTCATTATTCAGGATGAAAAACAACGAACTATTTCCTCTCAGGTAATAAGGAAAACATCAGATATTGCTGCATTTGCTGTCAAAGATGGGTCGCAGAGTTCTAATAGAAATCATCCACCAAGGAATGCCTACCTCAAGTGTGATCGATGCAACCTCATAGGGCATAATGTAGAATATTGCCGCCAACACCTTCAATGTGATTACTGTGGATACAAAGGCCATACTATCGATATTTATCGAAAGCTTAAGAAAGCTACTTCTCATGGAGATAAAAAGGGAACCTCAAATTTCCATTCCAAGGCTCACTATGCAGAATCCAAACCTGATAAGCCAGAAGCATCACCATCTTCCTACAATCTCACAGCGGATCAATACCGTGACCTCCTTGCTCTCATTGATCGAACCAAATTGGGTAACACAGTCAATCAAGTGAGTGCGGCCTCAACTATGAGCAATCTTTCAGGTATTCCTTCTTGTGCAAACATATATAGTCCCGATACACATTGGATTTTTGATATAGGAGCAACCGATCATATGGTCTGCTCATCCAAGCTCATGACTACCAACATACCCGTTACCAATCGTCATGTTCATTTACCGAATCGTGCACTTGCCCGTGTGACACATATAGGCACCATACGGTTTTCCAAAAAACTCATTCTTTATAATGTGTTATGTGTTCCATCTTTCCGATTAAACTTGATATATGTTGCAAAGCTTGCCCAAACTTCTTCCTATTATGCCATCTTTACTCATAAAGCATGTTTTATTCAGGACCAGCATTTGGGGAAGACGATTGGGACTGGAACTGAGCAAGAAGGACTGTACTACTTGGATACTTCAGAGCAAGTTGGGTGCCATTCTGCTGCAGCCACCATCTCCACCAATTCCAATCTTTGGCATCAACGTCTTGGTCATCCTTCCAACAAAAGCTTGAGAAATATTTCTTCATTTCTAGGATCAATAATAAATTTTTGTTCTATTAATGATTGTTCAATTTGTCCCCTTGCCAAACAAACTCGCAAACCTTTCTCTTTGAGTTCTATTAATACAAAGGCACCTTTTGAAATAATTCATGTTGATATCTGGGGTGGTTATCATATTCCAACATTAAATGGGGCAAAATACTTTCTCACCATTGTTGATGACTTCTCACGTTGTACATGGGTTTACCTCTTGCACAAAAAATCTGATGCTCGTACTTTCTTGATTTCCTTTATCAATCTTGTTGAAACACAATTTGCATCTCGCATTAAAATTATTCGCAGTGACAATGGACCGGAATTTTCCATTACTCAAATTATCTCCGACAAAGGCATTATTCATCAAACCAGCTGTGTCTCGACTCCACAACAAAATGGAATTGTCGAACGAAAATACCGGCATTTTCTCAATGTAGCTCGTGCCTTACTTTTTCAAGCCAACTTGCCTAAACAATTTTGGGGAGATGCCATCCTCACTGCCACTTATCTCATAAACCACACACCTACACCAGTTCTCAAAGGCAAAACACCATATGAGGTACTTTTCAATAAAATTCCTACCTATGAGCATTTACGTGTATTTGGTTGTTTGTGTTTCATTTCCACCCATCACCATCGACCTAGTAAGTTTGATGCCCGGTCCCTTCGTTGTTTGTTTCTTGGTTATCCATATGGCATTAAAGGCTATCGGGTCTATGACTTGACCACCGAAAAAATCCTTATTTCCCGAGATGTTATCTTTCATGAAAATATATTCCCTTATCCTTCCGCTGCCACACATTCACCTTCCGCTGCCACACATTCACACTCACTTTTTCCTTTACCTAATTCTTCCATTGATTCATGGGAAAATCCTACATCAAATCCCAACACCATTCCAACAACCAATCCACCACATACTCAAAATTCGGAGTCTACACCATGGCAACCACATTCTGTCTCTGATGCTGCGACTCCATCTAATGATGCCGTGATATTCTCTGATGTCTCGTCCCCCACGACATCCCTTCTTGATACTGCAGCATCACCTGTTTCTTAACTTTCCTCACCTTCTTCTACCTCATCCGAGTCAGTTGTAAATCAACATGCACCACGACTGCGCCGTGCCACTCATGCACCCAACTATCTTCAACATTATCATGTAGAAGCATCCTTGCCAGCTCGATCTGTTCCCTCGTCTCACTCGGTGTTGACTGAAAACAAAGGTACTTTCCATCTTTTATCTCATGTCCTTAATTATGATAGACTTTCAACTGTGCATCGAGCTTTCACCACTTCCATTTCAGCTATCAAAGAACCAACATCTTTTGCCCAAGCTGTCCAAGATCCTAAATGGCGCCATGCTATGGACCAAGAACTTCGTGCACTTCTTGACAATGGTACTTGGTCTCTCCAACCTTTGCCTCCACATAAGAAGCCAGTCGGTTGCAAATGGGTATATAAAATCAAGTTCAACTCTGATGGTACTGTTGAACGGTACAAGGCCCGTTTGGTTGCCAAGGGCTACAGTCAAGTTGAAGGCTTTGACTACCGTGAAACCTTTGCACCGGTTGCCAAACTTGTTACCGTCCGACTACTTCTTACCGTTGCTTCCTCTTAGAATTAGCATCTTCATCAACTGGATGTCAACAACGCCTTTCTCCATGGTGACCTTGAAGAAGAGGTCTACATGTCTTTACCTCCCGGTTTCGGACGAAAGGAAGAGACACGAGTATGCAAACTTCATAAGTCCTTGTATGGGCTTAAGCATGCTTCTCGCCAATGGTTTATCAAATTGTCCAACGCACTCACACATGTGGGTTTCTCACAGTCCAAATCAGATCACTCATTGTTCGTCCGAACCCATGGTAATTCTTTTACTGTTCTCCTTGTTTATGTTGATGACATTATCTTGGCAGAAAATGATTTACAAGACATTGCGGAGATCAAATCCCATCTCATGCAACAATTCAAACTTAAAGACCTTAACAACTTGAAATACTTTCTAGGCATAGAAATTTCCCGTTCCAAGAAAGGAATTGCCCTCTCACAACGAAAGTATGCTCTTGAAATACTGGAAGACACATGATACTTAGGAGTTAAACCAGCCAACTCACTAATGGAACAGAACTTGTCACTCAGTAAAGAGGAGGGTGATTACATCAAAGATCCATCTTCCTACCGTAGACTTGTCGGGAGATTAATATACTTGACTATTACACATCCAGACTTGGTTTATGCAGTACACATCCTTAGCCAGTTCATGGACAAGCCTCGTGCCCCACACCTAGAGGCGGCACACCGAGTTTTGCGCTACATCAAGCACACACCTGGACAAGGTATCTTCCTTTCTTTAACTAGCTCACTACAATTGAATGCATTCTGTGATGCAGATTGGGCTAGATGTCGAGACACACGACGATCAACTACATGATATTGCATTTTCCTTGGGCACTCTCTTATCTCTTGGAAAACCAAGAAGCAAACTACTGTTTCTCGGTCAAGTGCAGAGGCAGAATACCGCTCCATGGCGTCGGTCTGTTGTGAGATCACTTGGCTTCAGTACTTCTTGCATGACCTTGGAATTGAACATTCACAACCGGCCAAATTGTTCTGTGACAATCAAGCTGCACTTCACATAGCCTCTAATCCCGTGTTTCACGAGCGCACGAAGCATATAAAAATTGATTGTCATCTTGTGAGAGAAAAATTTCAAGCTAGGACGGTCAAGACCTTTCAAATATCAACATCAAAGCAACCGGCAGATATTTTCACTAAATCATTGGGTTATCCACAGTTTTCGAATCTGCTCAGCAAGTTAGGAATGATTAACATCTATTCCAACTTGAAGGGGAGTGTTAAAGATCGTGATCCTAGTCGAGATTCTAGCACTGATTGATCTTTGACTATTGTAAATATCTGCTGTAATCAACCCATTAATTCCTTGATTCTTCTTTCTTGTAATACCAATAGAATAGGAAAATAGTCATAAATAGTGCTGATATTTAGGACTGAGAATGATCCATTTTGTTGTATAAATACTCATTTTACAGTATAATAAAATACACTTTTTGCCGCTGCAATCTTATTAGTAACCAATAATTGCTTCAAAAAAAATCATGTATTTGGAAAGTCGAGATTCCTATTTTTATATAATTATCCTTGGGCCACCAAAATCAGCTGGCTCTGGATCCGAGTGTAACTTCGTAACGGATAAGAGGTACTCTCACGGTTTTTCCCCTTTTAGTTGGAAAAAGATTAAAAGATAAAAACATCTCACGAAAGTTGATAGCATCCATAATATTAGTTCTTGTAAATGTTTGAGTGTAGCAATATATTGATGAGAGTAAGTAAGTTGAAGTCTTGTATATGGGATTATTTATTTAATAATCAGTACTGACAAAAACACCTATTTCCTCTACTGAAGAATACAATCTAGAATTGAAGATATCAAGTGAGAAGATTCAACATGAAGTTGATGAAGATATAAAACAAGAGCTTATATAATTTATGTCAAAAGATATGTGCGTGAGAGCATGCAATAATTATATTGATGGGTGAATTATTTGATGGACGTTTGATATATTTAATATTTGTTTGACTGTTTTATACATGAATCGTATGAAAAAAAAAAGTTATTTATTTCTATTTATAATTGAACAAAAGCAAGGTGAAGGATCGAAAACAAAAAATAAGGTGAGGTGAAACGAAAAGTAGGAAATAAAGGAAGGGCAGCTTACGCTTGTCTTGACCGATGAGGGCAAAACCCCTCGCTCCTGAAGCTAACTCGTTCTATGAATCTAGCCTGCAATCCTTTCTATCTTCTCTACTGCTTTCTTCGCCAAAAACGCTTCTCTCGGCTTGCGGGGGAGGCTTACCTCAAGACTCTAAACAGCTTGTAGGTGTACGAAATGGAAATGCATGCTGGATGAATAGAGCTCCTTAAAAGTCACATAAATCTATTTTATCTTTATCTACTACAAATAAATAACATGATCAAATAGATTTTGATATACCACATGTGGGTATGCCGGTTCAAATCGAAAACATTACCAGATTTAATGAACCATAACCATTTACCTTTCTTATTGCTATTTCTTTACCTTCCATATTTCCCCATACAAAAAAAAAAAAAATTCCATGAAACCCTAAACACAATTTGCCTCCTATCATCCGGACGATACATATGTATCGGAAGCGGTTTTTATCGATTTTGATAAACCACCAGTTTTTGATGAAGGTGTGTTTGAGAAAAGGCAATATGAGAGCAATTCATATTTAATGGACTGTTTTTACAATTCACATGTTCCTCACCATAACATTACCTCAGTTTACCTTTTGTTGCTGGATTTGATGATTCATGAATTTGCTTCCATCTATTAGAGTGATTGGATGGACGTCATGACGAAGATCGGGAAATATACAGTTCTCTGTTGACGATCTTGTGTATTGACACTACATATCCATGCAATTCTAGCTAACAAAATTCGAGGACGGATTTTCTCCACAGTGGAAAGAATGATGCAGGAGATAAACGTGAAGATTTTCTTGAAGATTTTTTATTTTAAAAATATTATTGTAATTAATAAATATTATTATGTTCTCTTTAATTAAGTAGTTAATTATTTAATGATTTGATTTTATTAAATAAAATATAATTTCCTTATAAGATTTGGTTTAGGAGTTTTAGAATTTTTCTCTTGTTTAGAAAATTTAGGAGATATCTAATCCTAGAGATTCAGTAATTTTAATTTTGTTTAGGACTTTACGAGATATTGAATCCTAATGGCTTTAGGTTTACTTTTACTATTTAAGTAGCTTGTATTAGGTTTTGAGAAATAGTTGTTGAATGAATAAATTTTTTTTAGAGATTTTTCTCTTTATCTTCCATTTACGGCATCTTGAGAAGATCAACGTATTTGAAGCATGTTATCATGGTATCCTTGCGTGGATCAACATCACAATAGGAGATTTCGTTTCCGGTATTCGTGCACGAATCAATGGATCCGATTCATTTATCCTTTCTTTCATCGATCGTTTTTTTGTATCAATTTTCAATCTACATCAAGATTGCAGCCACCCTTGCCACAACAATACTTAGGAAATGCAATTCAGGGTGCAGACATAACAATGAAAGCAGGAGAGGTACTTGAGCAAGGACTTGGTTATGTGGCTTTGCAAATGAATAAGACGGTTGCTATGCACACAAAAGAAAAGTTGAGGAACTACTTAGAGTCTTGGAGAGAAAATCCAAATTTCGCAATTGAAACACATGATAGCCTTCCAAGAAATTGTTTTCTTGCAAGTAGTTCGCCGAGATAAAATGTTTATGGTAACGACTTTGGGTAGGGAAGGCCTATTGCTGTAAAAAGTGGGCCTGGGAACAAGTTTGATGGGAAGATGACAGTTTTTCCCGGATTAAAAGAAGTGAGTGTGGACATTGAAGCTTGCCTCTCGCCTGAGACATTACAAGGTATGGGCAATGATGCAGAATTTATGGATGTTGTCACCGATCATTAGTTATTAATCAGAATCCTAGTTTATAATATAAACATTGGTGTATAAAGATTCTCAAATAATGCTGTAATTTTGAAACTGATTCTCACCAAATGTGCTTTGCTATTTGTTACTATTGTGATTTGGTCAAGGATGACAACAATTCGAATTGGGGTTGGATCGGAATTCCCCATGACCCAGTTGACTCTTTGGCGATATATATTACCTTATTTACCATCCCTCTAATGAGCACCAAATTAAACTTAAGTAATATTTTGGTAATGCAATTCAAGGCGGGGGCTTAACCGCGTAATAGGTCTTCACTGAACCTCAATAGATCGTTTTCAGACTAAGAATTGAAAAAAATTCCCTAAAAGAAGAGCCATTCATCAAGTATTCAACATCGTTGTGGTTTATAGTACACCACATAAAGATGCCATTTATATTCTATAAAAGTTTTGTACTCTTTATATATTATATTAGCTAGCTAGGTTCGATTAATGTAAAAATATATAAATTAAGTTCTAATAAAAAAATAGAATAGATCAATTCATGAAAGTTCCGCAAGGGGGACTCCTGGTGTGGCTGGAATTGGAGGAGTGTTGAGGGACTGCCAAGAAGGTGCTCTGTCTTTTTTCAGAGCATATTGGGTGCCAAGATTCTAATGTAAGCATTATATAAAGATAATTAGATCTCGTATTGTATGCATAAGTATAAATAGATGCGTACCTGAAATGCAGCGGAAATCATCCAAATTGTAGATAGTCTTAATCCCGAATCCATAATAATACAAGCACAATAACCTGAAAATAAAACAATAGGAAGTCTTCTACTCTCTTCTCACCTTTCTCAGATTGCCTAATGAGAAGATAGCTCTGTATTACACACTATGAGTGAGAGTAGGGACCCCCTATAAATAGTATAACTTCCTAGAATCCTAACCCATAAATGATTCTCAATCCTAATAGGATGACTAGTCCCAAAAGGAATACTAGGCCCACACATATACAATAGTCCATACCATATCCTACATATATTTAATGTAGCTAAGGTGAACCAAGCCCAACAAATATTGATCACAATCAAACGGGCTCTATCCGGTCAATTCTCACTTACTTAAACATTCCAATCAAATCGGTTTTTCGTAAACTCAAAATATAATGTCATATATTGCTCACAATTTTATAAAAATCTTACATCTAACACAATGTAATTCTCTTGAGATAACAGATGGTAAAAAGGTCTTGATCATAAGTGACTCGAAAGTTGTGGTTTCTTGGGAGAATAATTAAGTGTTCGGATCCATACATCATGTGACCACGATCTACGATATTCGTCGCTGTTGGTGGGATGGGTAAGCTTGAGGTCACTCTTGGTACACCTCTGAGAGAGATTTCGAGCACTCAATAGAAGGAGAAACTTTAAACTTCTTTATTTCTCTCACTAGATTTTCTTACACTACTCCACACATTTTACAACACAAGCTCAATCCATTTATATAGGGAAATGAGATGAGAATAAGACAAACGAAATAAATGCAAACAATGAAACAAAATCAAAGATAAGCTTCAGTTGTTTGGTGGTAGTTGGGAGGTTGAGGAGATGGCTGGTTGGAGAGCTTCTGGAAGGTGGTTGGAGGTTGCTGGTTGCTGGTTTCTGGAAGGAGCTTGGTTGGAGGTCAAGTTTATTTTTCAACATCCCTCTATAAACTTGACTCTTCGTGTTTCACCATACCGAGCATTGTCATCAGTCTTGAAAATACGTCATGTTTGAGAGGCTTGGTAAAAATATCAGCTGCTTGATCATATGTCCTGCAAGAGACTAGTTCCACCTCTTTATCCTTCACATGCTCTCTGATGAAATGATACCTCGTATCAATATGTTTGCTTCTTTCATGGAATACTAGATTCTTTGCTAGCACAATTGCTAACCTATTGTCGATGTAGATCTCTGTGGGATTTACTTGTGGAAATCCCAAGTACTGCAACACATTCCGGATCCAGATACCATGACAAACAGCTGAGTACGCAACAACGTACTTAGCTTCACATGATGACAGTGTCACAATGGCTTGCTTTTCGGATGACCATGTGCACGCTGCACCTCCCATAAAAAACTTAAAACCTGTCGTGCTTTTACGTTCATCCAGATCTCTTCCCCAATCACTATCTGAATAGCCAATCAACCTGCGATCTTCACTTTTGGTATACAATATACCATCATCAACAGTACCTTTTATATACCGGAGTATCCTCTTTGCTGCATTTAGGTGAGGCTGGTCAGGAGTCTCCATCTATCTGCTGACTAGTCCAACTGACCAATTCCATAGAGTATATCTGGCCTGGTACACGTCAAGTATCTCAGGCTTCCAACCAATCTCTTAAAATAGGTTGGATCAACATCTCCTATTTCATTCTTTCTTAACTCTAGTCCTGTTTCTACTGGAGTTGTGACAGGATTGCATTTTTCCATACCAAATCTTTTCAGAATTTCTTTTGCATAGATACTCTGAGAGATGAAGATACATTTTTCGCTTTGCACAACTTCAATGCTGAGAAAATGAGCCATTAGACCAATGTCAGTCATCTCAAATTCTTTCACCATTCTCTATTTGAAATCTTCAAACATGGCTGGATTGTTGCCGGTGAAGATCAAGTCATCAACATATATGCATGCATATAACAAGCTTCCGTCAGTCTCCTTCTTCATATACAGTGCATGCTCATATAGATATTTCTCAAATCCGTTCTCTTAGAAGTAATCATCAATCCTCATGTTCCATGTGCCAGGTGCTTGCTTTAAACCATATATGGCTTTCTTTAGCCTAGACATTTGATCTTCTTTGCCTTTCTTCACATATCCAGGTGGTTGTTCCACATAGATTTCTTCTTCAAGAAAGCTATTCAGGAATGCTGACTTTACATCAAGTTGGTAAACTTTTCAACTTTTCTGGGCTGCCAATGATATCAGCAATCTGATGGTTTCTATCTGGCAACTGGGAAAAAGACTTCTCCTTAATCAACTCCATCCTTTTGCTTATAGCCTTTTACTACAAGTCTTGCCTTGTATCTCTGGATTTCTCCTTTTGCATTTCTTTTGGTCTTGTAGACCCATTTCACTCCGATAGTTTTTGGGCCTTTTGGTAGATTAGTCAACTCACATGTCTTGTTCTTTTAAATGGATCAAATCTCTTCATCCATTGCATTTCTCCAATTTTCTTTCTGATTAGCCTCCTCAAAGCTAACTGGATCACTTGTCATCAGCAGACAATACAGAGTAATATCTTCTTCCACCTGTTATGTATTTTCATACAGATCTTCTAGGCTACGTGTCCCTCTAGGCATCATATCTAAGAAATTATGATCAATTGGTAATGGAGCATCATACCTATGTGGTGAAGGGGAACCACGTTGATGAGTCTGCTGATCTCTGGGTATTTGTGGCTCTGTAGCCAATTTTTTTATCTCTTCTGCAAGTATCAACTCTGCACTTCTGGAAGCTTTGGTCTGATCCCAATTCCAGGATTTATTTTCTTCAAAAATGACATCCTGCTGAAGATCACTTTCTTGGTGACAGGGTTGTATAGCTGGTAACCCATAGTTCTATCATCGTATCCAACAAGGATACACTTTTCTCCTTTATCTTCAAGCTTGGTTCTCCTCGCTTCTGGGACTTTGATATAGGCGATGGAGCCAAAAACTCTGAGGTGACTCACACTTGATTTGTGAGTGCTCTATGCTTCTTGCTGTGTCTTTGTATCAAGACTTTTTGTAGGACATCTGTTTAGTAGATATACCGCACACAAAACTGCTTCAGCCCAAAAGCTTTTGGGCATATTTTTATCCTTTAACTTGCTTCTGACCATGTTAATGATTGTTCGATTCTTCCTTTCAGCTACACTGTTTAACTGGGGAGTATAAGCTCGTGTAAACTGATGCCTGATTCCTTGTTGCTTAAGGAATTCCTAGAAAGCACCTGCAGTGTATTCTCCACCTTGATCTGATCTCAGTGTTTTAATGTAATAATCACTTTGCTTCTCCACAAGAGTTTTGAACTCTTTGAAGTAACCAAATACTTCAGACTTCCTTTTTAGGACATAGACCCAAGTCTTCCTACTGTAGTCGCCAATGAGGGTAAGGAAGTATTGATTTTGTCCATTTGATACTGGGATCAATGGACCACACACATCCGTGTGAACGAGCTCAAGTGGCATGGTTGCTTTCCAATCTGCCTCTTTTCTGAAGCTATTTCTGTGTTGTTTACTAAGAACACAACTTTTACACATCTCATTTGGGTGATGGATGTTTGGCAATCCTTTCACCATCTTCTTACTTCCCAGTTGCTTTAAACTTTCAAAGTTGAGATGTCCATACCTTAGATACCACAACCAATCTTTGTTATTGATGATGGCTGTCAAACACCTTGGCGTATCATGATGAATTGAGAGAGGAAACATCTTGTTCTTCGTCATCTGGACTCGAGTAACCAGCTTTCCTCGAGCATTTGTGATGGTGAGTTGCATATTTTGAAGGCTAATATGATAACCTTTCTCTAGGAGTTGTCCGAGACTTATGATGTTTGTCTTCATGTCTGGAACATAATAAACATTGGAGCTGAAAGCATGATCTCCATTCTTCTGCTTGATCATGACATCTCCTCTTCCTTGGACAGGGATTTTTGAGAGGTTGCTAAAAGAGATTTCTCCATGAACTTTCTCATCAAGTTCATTGAATAAGTCTTTTCTGCTAGTCATATGGTTGCTGGCTGCAGAATCAAGAAACCAAACATTTTGGTTTTGATAGGTTGAGATGTGTGCCATCAACATCAACGATTCTCCTTCAACTTGCTCTTTCTCTGCAAAGTTAGAATTTTCATTTACCTCATTTGGGTTACCTCTGCACTTGTTGCTATAGTGGTCATATTATGGCAGTTATAACATTGAACATTTCTTTTGTCAACGTTCGGACGGTTGTTGTAGCTTCTTCTTCTTCCATGTTCTTTTCCTCGTGGGACATAGTTCTGTTGTCCACGTCCTCCTCTATTTGTGTCTCTTCCTCCTCTGCCTCTACCCTTGGTTTCTGTATTTCCAGAACCTCTTCCGCGAGATCCTTTACCTCGTTCTCTTCCTTTTTGTGAGGTTCCGCCTTGCTTATATCTTTTTTCATTGAGGGGGAGCTTTGACTCAGTACTTTGTCGTCACTTCTTTTTGTAACTTTCTGCTCATGAGCTTGTAATGAACCCATTAGTTCTTCAAAATGCATCATTTCCAAATCTTTTGTTTCTTCTAGGGCTACAACTATAAAGTCAAACTTTGGATCCAATGATCGTAAAATTTTCTCTGAAATTCTCATGTCGATGAGAGTTTCTCCATTTCTTCTTAGTTGATTCGCAACGACCATAACTAGTGTACAGAATTCAGCAATGGATTCATTAGATTTCATCCGTAGGGATTCGAACTCATCTCGTAGAGTTTGAAGACAGATTCTTTTCACTTTGTCAGCACCTTTATAGGTCTTGTGAAGACTGTCCCAGATTTCCTTCGACGACTTAGAGGATGCTATGATCTCGAATGTGGCCTCGTCTAGTCCTTGATAGATTATGGACTTTGCGTTACAATCTCTCTTTCGATCGGCTTTGAGAGTTGTTGTTTGAGCATCTGTCAAGTTTCCTTCAGCTTCTTTAGATGCAGCTTCTGTATATCCATCTTCCACAATATCCATGACATCTTGAGAGCCTAGTAGAGCTCTCATTTGTATGCACCAATTGTCATAGTTGTCTTTGATGAGCTTTGGGATGACAATATGCGCGTTTCCGTTAGCCATCGAGACTTGAAATACTTAGAACACTAATTTGAAGTCTGAATTTACAAAACCAAGTGCACGGTTGCGTCCGGAATGGTCCAAAACCTTAGAAACCAGTACAAGTTTGTAGAAAACCAAGTTCGGAAGCGTCCGAAACAAGCGATCAAACCTTTGGCAAAAGTCAACCAAAAGATAATAGAATATTCTTTTTCTGGACGGAATATTCCAACCTTGTAACGCCGTTAGTGACGTCAGTACACGTCAACGGGTCGGGATACGGGTCGGATCTAGAGAACTGGATTTTGGGTCGGCGGTGGGTCGGACGGTGTCGGATCTGGTGGACTGGATTTCGGGTCGACCAGTGGGTCGGACATCTGGTCATTGGATCAAACGTCGGGTCGGATCTTGTAAGTCTGGAGAGGAAGACGATCAGCGAGTGTCTTTCACTCGTCAGTAGGTTGGCTTCACATGAGAGGGCGTGAGTGCACTCTCCTACTTCAGACGGCGCGTGCGGCCTCTCTGTTACTCCGATTTGGTCAATTCTTTCACCGTTGCACTCCGTACGATTTCTAGAACACACTGGTATGCTTAAAAAATAATTTCGAGCACTTTGAATTCTTGGCCAAATTGGTTTTGGCCTCTGTTTTTCAAATTTCTGGCTCTCCTGGGCTCTGATACCACTGTTGGTGGGATGGGTAAGCTTGAGGTCACTTGTGGTGCACCTCTGAGAGAGATTTCGAACACTCAATAAAAGGAGAAACTTTAAACTTCTTTATTTCTCTCACTATATTTTTTTACAACACTCTACACATTTTACAACACAAGCTCAATCTTTTTATATAGGGAAATGAGATGAGATTAAGACAAACGAAATAAATGCAAACAATGAAACGAAATCAAAGATAAGCTTCAGTTGTTTGGTGGTAGTTGGGAGGTTATGGATATGGCTGGTTGGAGAGCTTCTAGAAGGTGGTTGGAGGTTGGAGGTTGCTGGTTGCTGGTTTCTGGAAGGAGCTTGGCTAGAGGTCAAGTTTATTTTTCAGTCGCATGGTCAAATCCAGTAGCAACCTCTCGATTATCTTCAATCCTAAAGCAGCCAATTCGTTCGCAGATATGCTGGCCAAGAAGGGGTCGAGTAGGTGTGGGGATTTCATTGTCGGGGGGGGGGGGGGGGGGGGGGGGGGGGGGGGGATGAGGGATGACCTGATGCTTCAACGAAGTGGCTGGTAGTTGTACAGTAGTAGTCTGTATGTGGCCTCTTGGTGCTGTTTGGGTGCGTTTGCTCTGTTTTTGGTTTTCAGCCGGCCTTCTGTGTTGGCTTGCTGTTGAGGGTGTGTATTGTGTGTTTGTTTGTGCGGTGTGATGCTTACTGTGTTTTGCCCCTTCTTCCATGTTTTCTATGGCTTTTGCCTTCGTTTTAATTTAATGGCTGTTCAAAAAAAATATATTCATAAAAGTTCACATCTATTAACTATATAAAAAGAGGGAGTTTGTCGGTGGAATTATAGCCCCTTTTTTTCTTTCAATTTCTTTGAACGTAAATTACAGATGCAACCCTTTAAGTTTATATAATTATTTAAATGAGAACTGTTTGATAATTTGCTGTTTACTTTATAATTATCGATTAAAAAAAAATTCATTTCGATCGATAACAAAAAAGTGGATTTCGATCGATAGAAAGGAGAGAGCAGAGATAACAAAACAAATAGTCAAAAAATGTAGAGATAACTATGAGATTTGGGATAGACATGAGCACAGATGTATATATGAGATCCAGAAAAAAAAAAACAAGGAACTTCGATCGATATTAGAGGTCCAGAAAACAAACAAAAGAGAAGATCGTTTGCTCCAATCTCTCACTACAGGCGATTCATGTTTTTTTATTCTGCAATTTTAATTTTGATTTTATGTGGAGTTATTCAATTGAGCTATTCAGTTGTTGATTGCATGCGGAGGATTGTGTAGTTTTGGGGATCAAAGTTCAGTGCTTTTATTGGGAATTAAGGGATTTGGTTTTGTGAGGTGATTCACGTTATTCAATTACTTGTGATTTGCAGTATTTCAAAGACAATCCAAACTTCCAACAATCCTTCCTACAACACCAAGAATGGAATTTACACTGAAGGATGTGAAAGGGGTGAAAATATAATTTGCCATGCAATTTTTTGATGGCTTAGAATAGAGACAGACATGTGTAAAGGCACAAAACTTACTCGGTGGAAGAGATAGACACAAACAAAAGGAAGAAAGAGAGAACAACCAATTAGAAAGAAAAGAGAAAAGAGAAAAGAGAAAAGAGTAAGAGGAGGGAGAGTGATCCGAGAGTGAGATTTGGAGGAGAAAGGAAGCCATGAGAACTGAATTCCAGGTTCTTTTTTTTTTGAACTTATTTATTCTCTCTATATATACTTATAATATCATATATTGTTTTGCTTTTTTTTTTTACTTTGTGTGTGTAATTGGCAGAAGTGCAGAACAAAGAGCAGGAGAGACTTCTCGTGGATACTCGCCTGAAAAACGAAAAAGGTTAGGTTTCCTCTTCAATTGTCTTTGTAACTCTCCACAAAATTTGGTTTTTATTGTGAAAATTTTGTAGAAATCATGATTTCGTGTATATTTTATTATAAGAGTTGTTAAAGCTTGTTATTGTGAAAATTTTGTGCTTTGTCACTGTAAGTAATGATTATGGTTTTGATTTTTTAGGGTTTTTTGTTATTTTGGTTGTTGTTCAGATGTCGAGTTTTTTTTTTTGATTGATTAAAGTAGCTTTTCAACTTTTTTACTGTTATATTTGTCAAGGAATTGAATTGATAGACAAGGGAAAAAAATGAACCAGAACGCCTCTGTTTCAAAAGAGCTCAATGCCAGACACTCCAAGGTTGGTTTGTTTGTTTGTTTTTTTGTTGTTGATATCTATCATGAATTTTCATTGAATTGTTGATTTTTGTTGATCTCTACAATGAATTTTCATTGAATTGTTGGGGTGCAAGTGCATGCATTGATTGATCTATGTGAGACTTGAAGTGGCATTTCAAAAAGCAATAAGAATTTCTTGTTTTGTTGCTGTAATGTGCAGAATTTAGAAGGGCTTCTTAAGTTAGCAGAAAATAGAGAATGTGCAGATTATCAAAGCTGGTATTTTCAATTCTGGTGCTATTTGTATACCTGTGTTTTCTTATATGTCAAGCAGATTAGTTGTGTAATTTTTTCAGGGGACCAAGATGGGCAAGTGTGAACCTTGGAATATTTATATGCATGCAATGTTCAGAATCCATCGGAGTCTTGGAGTGCATATTTCACATGTATAAAATTAATGTCTTTTGATGATTTAATGATGGCCTATCATTTTGTTTATTTTGTAAATAGGTACGATCTATCACTCTGGATACGTGGCTACCGGAGCAAGATGCTTTTATGCAATGTAAGTTGATGTTGCATTGTTGCTTGCTGCAAATCTTGATTATGATCATGATCATAATCAAAATCCTTGTTGTTTGTTGCTTTAGCTATGGGTAATGACAAGTCCAACAAGTAATGGGAAGCACATCTCCCACCATATTGCAACAGAAGAAGTTTCGAGAAATTCATCCGCTTCAAGTGAAATGGAGTGGTATAGTTTTTGTATTGATTAAGTTTAGTTGATTCTGGGTTATAGATATCTTCTTTGAATTTTTTTTTTAGTTCGGAAATGAAATTTGAATCTATTTTTATGTTCACATGTCAATTGGGTTTGCTTTAAATGGCAATTGGCAACTGGGTTTGCAAATCGATTTACAATTACCGAATTGTTAAATAAGTAATACTCAATAAAACAAAAATCTGAGGGCCAAGGACCCCAATTTTATAAATACTTGAGAAAAAAAAATCATGTATTTGGAAAGTCGAGAGCCCTATTTTTATATAATTATCCTTGGGCCCTTAAAATCTGTTGGCTCTGGATCCGAGGGTAACGGATAAGAGGTACTCTCACAATTTTTCTCCTTTTAGTTGGAAAAAGATTAAAAGATAAAAACATCTAACGGAAGTTACTAGCATCCATAATATTAGTTCTTATAAATGTTCGAGTGTAGCAATATATTGATGAGAGTAAGTAAGTTGAAGTCTTGTATATGAGATTATCTATTTAATATTCAGTACCGACAAAAACCCTTATTTCCTCTACTGAAGATCACAATCTAGAATTGAAGATATCAAGTGAGAAGATTCAACATGAAGATCGCAGGTCTCCTTAAATTTTTGAAGAAAATCATCAAGAGAAAGAGCTTCTTGAGATAGAGAATATAACCCATTTTTTAACTAAGCTTCATTTTCCTTGGTGTTAGCCTGTTAGGCAACAATTGCTCTTGGAGATTATTCCAAATTGAATAAGATGTATCCCCACCAAAGATCATACTGAGGACCTCTTCTTTCACGTTTCCGAGAAGCCAGGACATGAGTAAGCCATCGTTGTTGATCCAAGTTTCAAAGTTTGGATTTTTTGATTTCTTACCAGCAGAATCAATAATTTCATCAGCTCGCTTTTGAGAATTGTTAATTTGGTGTTCTAATCCTAGGCTTCGAATGAGAGGAAATATTTGAGATTTCCAAAGGAGATAATTTTATGGAGATTAAGCTAGAACATACATTGATGAAATGACTGTATGGTTACTTTGGGCTCTTCAAAAGATGACATATTAGAGTAAGGCTCTTATACCATAATGAGAATGAAGAGAAACAAAAACTCAGAAGAATAAGGTCCCGTCCTGCAGCTGTTTTTATTTTATTTTCTTTTTTGTTTTCTAAAAACGATTTTGAATTCGCGTTCGTTAATTTTTTTTCATTTTATTTTCGAAAAACAAAAAAAATTTGAAAAAAGTGTTAAAAGTGAAAATTTTAAAAAACATTTAAAAGTTGTTTTTCGTTTTTGTTTTTGTTTTTCAAAAAAATTATACAATTTTTTTTTTCTTTTTCTCATCCAGCAGATATCTTCTTTCTTCCTCATCTCCGTCTTCTTTCTTCCTCATCTCCATCTTCTTTCTTCCTTCGTCCATCGCAGCTGCCGCCGATCGGCTCTCCGCCGCCGGCCGACCATCATCATCTTCTTTCTTTCTTCTCCTTCTTCCGTCCTTCGCCGATCTTCATCAGTAGTCTTCTTTTCCCATCCCCATCTTCTTCTTCATCTTCTTTCTTCCTTTATTGACAGCTCCCGCTCGCCGCCGATCTGCTCCGTCCGCCGCTTGCCGCCGTCGATCTGCTCTTCTTCTTCCTCTACTTCTCTGCTCTTCTTCGTCGGTTTTCTTCTTCGTCGGTTTTCTTCTTCCTTTTCTTCTTCTCCGATCTGCTTAATTACGCAAACAATCATTGTAAAGCCAACATCATCGTCTTCTTCATCTTCTTCGTTTCGACAGGTTGTGGAGCTAGATGCAAGAGCAGAATCATCATCTTCTTCTCATACTCCTCTTTCTCCTCAACCATTTTTCTTGTTGTTTGGATTGCAACTACATTTTCCCAGAATATAGTTCTTTTTTAAATTGATTTGAAGTTTTTATTGAAGAAGAATATCTGGAACGTTGAAATTTATTTGGGTTTTTTTTAGAATTGATTTGTTGTTATATGCTGAAAAGAATAAAAAAATCTTGGTGATGATTTTTTGGGAATCGATGTATTGAATGTTGATTTGATCAGATTTGTAAATGGGTTTTTTTTGTAAATGGGTATAATGTTGTTATGACTTATAATTTATTGAGATGTATACATTTGAATTTGGTGTGTTTTCTTACATCCAGATCTGCAGCTGCAACATGAGGGCAAGCCATGGATATATCAGATATTATGTTGAATGGTGCTCTCCCCTGTTATGGAAACCAATTGCAAATATGCAGCCAATATGTCCAGACCCGGTGCAACAATATCAGGTTTGAGGATGTTGAGGTTGATGGATTGAGGAAAGGTGCAGTTGTATTAACAGTTTTGGTCTTGTATATCATTGCTCGAAAAAAATGATGAAAAATGGTTCTTGTATTAAGAGTTTTGGTCTTGTATGTAACAACAATATCATGTAATGAAATGAGTTTAGATGAAAAATGATACGAATAAAGTGGCTAATAATTTATTTGTAAAATTTTAAAATGGGTGTATAAAGAATTTATTTAGATGGCATAGTTAATAATTAGATGAATTATTGATTATTTTTTATTCAAATTAACAAATTACAATAGAAAAAACAACTGGAAAATTAATAATTTTTTTTTTTATTTTCAATTAACCTACCGGACGCGATTTTTCCGTTTTTAATTTTAGAATACAGTTTCAGTATATGCTACCAGACGTGTTTTTAGATTTCGAAATTGAAACTAAAAACACTGTTTTCATTTTTATTTTTATTTTTGAAAAACAGTGAACTGAAAAACACTTACAGGACGGACCCTAAAACTCTTGTATTTCTTTGCAAGACAAAGACAGGGGATTTTATACAAGTTGTATTCTAACGGTAAAATATTTAAAAGGAAGACAATGAATGATAGAACGGCAGTAATTAACAAAATCTTGACAGCTTGAATCCTTTTATAATGGCTGTGCATTCCATAAGATTAGCTTCCAACGGTTTTATTGTTTCTAACATTCTTCCAATAGTTTTGCCAAGATTTTTGGTTTGATTTGAGTCCTGATTTTTTGCCTGATTCTGTTGGATCTTATCACACCCTTCGTATTTACATCACTTATATCATTTTAGCAAAGCACATTGGGTGAGATTCAAGTTGAAAATTACAACACTATTTGAGAATCCTTAGACCATGTATAAACTAAGATATATTCTAACTAAAGATCGGTGACAGCATCCATGAATTCTGCATCATTGCCCATACCTTGTAATGTCTCAGGCGAAAGGCAGGCATCAATGTCCACACTCCCTTCTTCGGCTCCAGGAAAAACTGTTATCAACCCACAAAACTTGTTCCCAGGCCCGCGCCTTACCGCAATAGGCCTTCCCCACCCAAAGTCGTTACCATAAACATTGTGTCTCGGGGAACCGGCTAAGACAAAACAATTACTCTGAAGGTCAAGTACTGTTGGTATCTTTGGATTTTCTCTCCAAGACTCCAAGTAGTTCCTCAACTTTTCTTCTGTGTGCATAGCAACCGTCTCATTCATTTGCAAAGCCACATAACCAAGTCCTCGTTCAAGTACCTCTCCTGCTTTCATTGTTATGTTCGCACCCTGAATTGCATTTCCCAAGTATTGTTGTGGCAAGGGTGGCTGCAATCTTGATCTAACGCCTATTGTGATCCGAAAGATAGTCTCTTGATCTGGATCTAGTTGTTTATTACGAACAGCGGATCGCCAAAGATGAGACAAGAGTGCTTGAAGAGATGAGATTTTGTGGGTGCCAATCTCAGCATTGGCCTTTGCTTTGAGTTTAGCAATACTTTCAGCTGTAAAATGGAAAACTCTTTGTTTCAAAGGTGGTGGAATGAAATTCCTGTGGAGCTGTTCCTTTTTGAAGAAAGGTATGCGAATGGGAGAATCGGTATCAGGAAAAACCCATCGTTCAAGAACTGGCGGTTTAGATAAAGAATCAAAACCTTGGGAAAATTCGGACCAAGAATTGAAAAAATGCCAAAAAGATGTGCCATCTAAAACAGCATGGTTGATGGTGCAACCAATAAATATGCCATCTACAAGCTCCGTGACCTGCACTGTTAGCAATGGCTTGGAGGTACCCTCATAGTTTATACTTTTCCCGTTTAGTGGGAAAAAAGAGCTCACAATATGATCAGGAACATAGGTTTGTTCGATGATATCAGAAACAGAAACTCCATCAGCTACAGCATGTACAAACTCGGCACCTGCATTGTTGCAATCTACGAAAAAGGATAATGTTTCATCGACATGTTCAATGGCGGCAAGACGACCTGCTAGTGGAAAAAAGAAGTATAGAGTGCGTGAAAGGGATTTTTTAAGTTTTTGGATTAATGTTACCTG
Source organism: Dipteronia sinensis (assembly GCA_033220585.1). Lineage (NCBI taxonomy): Eukaryota > Viridiplantae > Streptophyta > Magnoliopsida > Sapindales > Sapindaceae > Dipteronia > Dipteronia sinensis. The sequence continues at coordinate 2,375,927 of CM065638.1, read as the reverse complement.
ATGTGTATCATATTCAGGTTTTGGTTTGTGGAAGACAAGTCCCGTTTGGATGGTATCCATCAGGAGGATGCGAAGATCCCATGGAGTTAAGTGAATCTTAACGTGTGGTTCCTTGTGACTTGTTGCACAAACTGTGCTGGTTGAAATGACCCGAACATTTGCCATTTTTTCTGTTGCAAAAGCTTTTCAAAGATGCAGATCGATTTGGTGTCCAATGTATATAGACTGAAAACTACACTATTTAATTTGTTACACACCACACCACCCTCCCATAAGGGTGTGGATTCGAGTCTGCTCTAAAATTTAAAATTAATGTAATATTTAAAAAAAAAATGCCAATCTAAGGGAGCTAGGCAAATCTAAAGGAGGTTGAACATATTACCAAATATGTCATTTCTTTTAATTTTTTTAAATATTATAAAATCAACACCTTTTAATGACAACCGTTCGATTAATCCAAAAGTTGTCATTAAATGACTCATATTTTCTTATTTTACATAAAACACAATAAAAAAAGAAAATTTAGTTAATAATAATACAAAATGAGAGCCGATAGAGTTGAGAGAGACATTGGTGGCTGGAAATACAGACAAATAATGGACCTTTAGGCTTTAGGTAGTATATGTCTAGAGAAAAAAAAACCATAATCAAAATTTCATTTGGACCTTTTTTGTTCTGGTCCAATTTTCTTTTGTTTATTTTAACTTTTGAATTTTTTTAATATTGGTTTTTTACTAATACCCATAATAAAAATATAGACCCTTTATAATATGATATAAAACAAAAAATGGGCAATTGACTAGTGCTGAAATCAAGTACATATAGGCCCTTTAAAAAAGGCCCAGGACTGCCTCCCCTCTAGCAAAGGAACATGGCCGGCCATGAAAGAGATAAGATGAGATTGATTTAGTGGTCATGTGGTTTGCTACTCACACTTATACTATAAGATTGTAGATTCGAGTCTGCTCTCAAATATAAGATTAAAGTAATATTTAAAAAAAAATGCCAATCTAAGGGAGCTAGGCAAATCTAAAGGAGGTTGAATCTAATTTGCTCAATTATTAAGTATCTCTTTGCTTTAATAAGTCCCCCTTACGTGTAATAAGATGACTTAGAAAATAATGCTAATTTAACAGGGAAAAGGAGAAGAAGACACATACATATGCATGTGAATTCTGATGTGTAAAAATTAACTGTTACTCAAAAGTCAAAAACAGAAAAAAAGAAAAAAGAAAATCAAAAGCAGATCCATTACCTCACATGAGTTGTGGTATCTTTTGTCGGGATAAGGATCCTCTGCTGAACATTATTTATATCGATCCATGTTAAACTACTTTGGATCTATTGCCACATGACTTTAATAAAAATGTGTAGTTGAGATTTGATTTTCTAATTTATTCTTTTAAGAAAAAATAAAACTACACCATTTTATAATACCAAACTTAAGTGAACATAACTTAATTTCTAAATATTTTCTTTTATTGTCTTCATCTTCTCCGACCATTCCGGCGTCCGGCAAATTGTGGATTTGTGGTGTTGTTTGTGTTTTTTTTTTTTATAACCTAAATCTATCTCTTAAAATCCCAATAAATCTGTATTTCTTCTTCTCTAACTTTGAATCTGGAACAAACTCTCCTCCTCCTCTTGAATCTGTAACTTGTTGTTTTGAGGATTTTTTTTGGAAGGTTAATTGTTTGGAACCCAACGACCAGTAAAGAAAAACAACTCCGACTCTTGTTAAATCTCTTGCTTTGGGTATATAGAGTGAATTTTTTATTTTCTCTTTTAATCTATTGGATCTGATTTTTTTTTCATCTACATTATAAAATAAATCACACTTAAAGCAAATGACTATTTTGTTCAAGATTTGAATGATGAAACTGCTATAATGATTATTTGTGGTAGAATATAGACACAGATTACATGTGATTTTCCATTGCAAGATTTTCTGGTTTCTAATCAGTAGAATTTGTGTCAAATTATTTTTGAGATTAATCAAAAAAAAAAACCGGAGAGTCTCAAAACGAAGATAAGTGAACCAGTATTTATTAGATTCTCTGGCTTGAAGTCGTTGACAATAAGATGAGATTGTCTCAAAATAAATAAGATAGAATTTGGTGTAAAATGAAGAAGATAGAAATCGCACATTTAGGAAAAATAAATAAATCAAAAAATCTAGACCGTCCAACGATTTAATATACATATGTCATCAGATCCTAAAAAGTTTAATATGGTTCAACAGATAAGTAGCTCAGCCGAGGATCTTTGTCCCTTTTGTCATATATAGCAATTATTTAGCTAAGTGGGCCATTTATTCCCATCTCCACCACGGCACCACCTCACATGAGTCAAATCTAAAATTAACGTAATATTTGAAAAAAAATGCCAATAGAGCTAAGAAAATCTAAAGGAGGTTGAGTGCTCGTTTGGTTGAGATTTTTACTGGTTTAAAAGGTCTACGAACATCTATTTGAATTTTTTAGAGTTGTTTGGTTTGACTTTTGATATTGTCTATTTTAAATTGCGTAGAGGCTAGTAGAGTTTAAACCTCTACTAGGTAAAAGCTCATGAGGATGTGTTTCTTCAAATAGACATTTTTTTTAAAAAAAAGTCTACCAACCAAACAACTATAATATTTTTTTTCAAAAACTCTATTTCTAATAGATCTACTACAAGTAGATTTTTTATCAAGAAATGTTTTTCAAAAACCCAACCAAACAAGCTCTGAATCTAATGTGCTCAATTATTAAGTATCTCTTTGCTTTAACAATTCCCCCGTACGTGTAATAAGATGACTTAGAAAATAATGCAAATTTAACAAGGAACAGGGAAGAAGACATACATATGCATGTGAATTCTGATGTGTAAAAATTAACTGAAAAGCAAAAGTCGAAAAAGATAAAAAAAAAAGAAGAAGACAAAAGCACATCCACTGGCTCACATGAGTTGTGGCATCTTTTGTCATATATAGCAATTATTTAGCTAAGTGGGCCATTTATTCCCATCTTATTCCCATCTCCACCAGGAGAGTGGAGACAGATACGGTACGATACGTAGATATAGTAAATCTTTAAAACTAGGATACGAATACGGTAGGATATGTCAATTAAAATAATATATATTTTTTATTTTATATTTAAAAAAATACAATCCAATAATTCATTCAAAACATATTCTATATAAACATAATCCAATAATCTATTCCATTCAAATTTCAAAATAAAAACATAATCCAATAATCCATTCAAAACATATTCTCAATAAACATAATTCAATAATCCTTTCAAAATGAAAACATAATGAAAACATAATCCAATAATCCATTCAAAACATATTCTCAAAAAACATAATCCAATAATCCTTTCAAAATGAAAACATAATCCAATAATCTATTCAAAATGAAAGCATAATCCAACATATATAAGTCCTAACATATTACAAAACCCAAATCTTAATTTGACCCTTCAACTTTGTAAAATCTTAATTTGACCCAGTTTTAAACAAACATAATTAAATTTTTGCCTCAAACGTATCCTCGATGTATCCTTGCCGTATCCCTACGTATCCTCGCCGTATCCTAGTCGTATTCCATAGTCAAACTTGAGAAAAAGTCAACGGATAAGCAAAATGGTGTATCGGATACGTATCCTGGTGTATCAGATATGTATCCTGGTGTATCGGGGGTGTATCCGGACATGATACTAGTTCGATACGAGTTCTCTCCCCAATATGAAGTATCCGTGCAACATAGCCACCACCTCACATGAGTCATTTTTCTTTTTAATAAATATTATATAAATTTGAGAATTTTTTATTTTTTTCTAAGAAAGGACAACTCAAACACACATCCTCGTGCTAGTGATATGAGGACATGATACGAGTTCGATAAGAGTTCTCTCCCCAATATGAAGTATCCGTGCAACATAGCCACCACCTCACATGAGTCATTTTTCTTTTTAATAAATATTATATAAATTTGAGAATTTTTTATTTTTTTCTAAGAAAGGACAACTCAAACACACATCCTCGTGCTAGTGATATGAGAAGTATTACAGGACCGACCTTACAGGAGTCATGACATGATTTCTACCACTTAATTTCAACATATCATGTTTATAACATGCAGTACTATAGTCTTAATTCTTCTGTTTTATCTATACACTGGGCACCAATTCAATTCTTCATCTCTGAAAAGCTATATAGTAACTCATAAAATGGCAAGTATTCGGGTCATCTCAACCAGCACAGTTTGTGCGGCAAGTGATAACAAGGAAACAAACCTTAGAATTCACTTAACTACTTGGGATCCTGAGCTCCTCTTGCAAGATGGTATCCAAAAGGGACTTGTCTTCCACAAACCAAAACCTGATGATGATCCACATCATGAAAACTCAATCCACCACCTTCAAACATCCCTTTCACGCACTCTAGACTTCTTTCTTCCGCTTGCAGGTCGTCTTGCAACCATTGAAAATATTGTTGATGAAACGACGTCATTTTTCATATATTGCAACAATTTAGGTGCTGAGTTTGTACATGCTGTAGCTGATGGAGTTTCTGTTTCTGATATTATCGAACAAACCTATGTTCTTGATTGTACAGTGAACTCTTTTTTTCCACTAAACTGTGAACAACAATCAATTTGTAGAATGCACTAGCTTTGTATTGAATTGAGTTAATTAAAATAAACTGGATCAACCCTTATATAGGTTGAAATCCTGACAACTATTAAGTATGAACATTACTTAAAGATTTGTATGCTGCCTAACTAAATAGCCTAACATTATCAGCAGACTTTGTTGATTACACACAAGCACACAATGGCTGACTAGCAGACAATACTGACCCTACTAATTTAACAACTTGGTTTAGATTAAATCCTACATATCTCCCCTTAAACCAAGTTTTCCATAACTTATCATGCCTAAAGTTTTCTTTAGTTTTAGGAATGAATCGACTTTGAACGGCTTCGTGAATATGTCTGCAATCTGCTCCTCAGAATAGCAGTATTCTATCACGATTTCATTATCCTTTACCAAGTCTCGAATGAAATGAAACTTGATGTCAATGTGCTTACTCCTACCATAAAAAACTGGATTCTTTGTCAGTGAAATGATGGACTTGTTATCGCTGTAGATCACTGTAGGAGGATTCTGTTGATGCTTCAAGTCACAAAGCCTGCGACGGAGCCACACAGCCTGTGTAGCACCACTAGCAACTGCAATATACTCAGCTTCCGTAGTCGATAAAACAACCACCAGCTGCTTTTTTGATGACCAAGAAAATACTCTGGAACCCAGATGGAATGCATATCCGGAAGTACTTTTCCTCTCTTCCATATCACATGCCCAGTCACTATCTGTGTATCCCACAAGCTCAATCTTATCAGCAGAAGAGTAAAGGATACCGTCATCTAATGTACCTTTCACATATCACAAAATAGGTTTGTCAGCTTGCAAGTGAGATTGCCTCGGAGAATCCATAAACCTGCTGATAAGCCCAACTCCATATGCAATGTCAGGTCTAGTAGAAGTTAAGTATCTTAAGCTTCCTACTAGTCTCCGAAAGATGGTAGCATCAATCAGCTCACCAGACCTATCTTTCACTAACTTCAATCTCTCTTCAACAGGAGTGAGAATCGGCTTACATCCCTCCATCTTGAACTTCTTCAACACATCACTGGCATACTTCTTCTGACATAAGAATATGCCATCATCCGTCTGACTCACCTCAATGCCAAGGAAGTAAGACATCAACCCCAAATATGTCATCTCAAAATGACCAATCATTGCTTTCTTGAACTCTGCAATCATATCAGGGTTATTGCCGGTAATAATCAAATCATCAACATACAAACACACAATGAGAATATCTCCCTGTGGATTTGTCTTGATGTACAAAGTGTGCTCGTAGGGACCTCTCTGAAACTCATGTTGAATAAAGTATGTGTCAATACGTGTATACCACGCCCTGGGCGCCTGTTTCAACTCATATAAGGCCTTCTTCAACTTGTAGGCCTTCTTCAACTTGTAGACCTTCTTTTCTTGCCCCATTTTCACAAAACCTATCGGCTGGTAAATGTAGACTTCTTCCTTTATCTCACCATTTAAGAATGCCGATTTTACATCCATCTGGAAGATTCTCCAGCGATTCTGTGCGGTAAGAGACACAATCAAGCGAACGGTGTCAAGTCTGGCAACTGGTGCAAAAACCTCAAAATAATCAATCCCTGGTTTCTGCTTGTAGCCTTTTGCAACCAGTCGTGCTTTATAACGCTCCACCTCACCGTTTGACTTGTATTTTGTCTTATACACCCATTTAACACCAATGAGCTATTTACCACTGAGGCAAATCAGTAAGCTCCCATGTGTTATTCTTCTCAATTGCACTTATCTCCTCATCCATTGCTTTTATCCGGCAATCATCTCGAGCAGCATCTTCATATGTGATAGGATCACAATCTGTAAACAGTGCAAAATTCACTAACTCTTCATCAGTTAGGTCGTCGTCATTATTAAGAACACAATCCTGCAAACGAGCTGGCAAAACCCGTTGGCGTTGTGGGCGACTGGAAGATTCTGCTGGATATGGAGTCACACTAGGTGATGGTGTCATAGGGGTAGGTTCTTCCTGAACAATTTCTTCCAGATCAACATTAACATCTGAAGAGCTCCGCTTACCACGAGACCAATCCCAACAACCTTGCTTATCAAAGGTAACGTCTCGACTGACAATTACCTTCCCCGATACTGGATTATACAGCTTGTATCCTTTTGACATCTGACTGTAGCCAAGGAAAATGCACTTATCAGCCTTATCATCAAGCTTCTTCCTTAAAACATCAGGTACATGAGCATAGTAAATACAGCCGAACACTCGTAGATGTCCAATATTGGGTTTGCGTCGAGTCCAAGCTTCCTGTGGAGTCTTTCCGAGAACACTTCTAGTAGGGCACCTGTTCAACAAATAGAACGCACAAGCAACTGCATCACCCTAAAAACCTTTGGGTAAATTCTCCAAGTGCAACATACACCTGACCATATCCATGACTGTCATCTGATGATTAATGCCACTGTTTCTGCAAGAAACCATCACAGACAATATATTCTGTGCATCTGTCTGTTCTCAAAGTCTTGATAGATCTTCCACACTGCTTCTCAACATTCGCCTTAAATCTTTTAAAGGCATCACAAACATCTAACTTCTGCTGCAAGAAATACACCCAAGCTTTCCTGCTAAAGTCATCAATAAAGGTAATAAAATACCTGGAATTTTCATTTGATGGAACCTCCACTGAGCATAAGCTTGAATGCACCAGCTCCAAGGGCTTACTGGCTCTCCATGCCTTTCCTATGGGAACTGGGTCTCTGTGCTTCATTCCTAAGACACAGGTCGTAAACTTTATCTGGGGAATTTATGGAAGGTAATCCTGAAACCATCTTTCTAGATGCTAGCTGTTTCAGACTTCCAAAATTCACATGGCCAAACCGCATGTGCCACAACCAATTCTCATCGCAAATCACTGAACTAAAACAAGGTAAACTATATCACTATTAATAAGCAGCGGAAACAAACGGTTTTGTGACATTTTTACCTTTGCTATTAGCCCCTTCTGTGCACTATTGATGGTGCAAATTCCTTCGTGGATCCGTATGTCATATCCTTTCTCCAAAAGTTGTCCCACACTCAATAAGTTCTTCTGCAGGTTTGGAACAAACAATACATCTGAGATGACATTCTGGGACCCATTCCTTCAAAGTGATAAAGATTCTGCCCATCCCCATCGCTGGCACCATTGTGTCATTCCCAAACTTCACCGATGAAGTAAATGATTCATCTAACTGAGTGAACATCTTCTTTTCACCACACACGTGGTTGCTGCAGCCCGAATCCAGAAACCATTTGTTCTTGGCTCTATCGTCTGCCATGTTGCATGCTAGCAACAATGTTTCTGAATGATCACCATCTTCTGCAACATTTGCTTGGAAATCTTGCTTTCTAGATCTGCACTCAGACCTGTAGTGACCAAATTTTTTACAATTAAAACACTGAACCTGAGATTTATTCCTCTGATTAGTGTTGTTGTTGTTGTTGCTCCCTCTGCCTGTTCCCTGGCTAGAATTGGAAGCATCTCCTCTTCTGTTTTGCGAGTTCTGATCCCACTGTCTAGACTTAGAATTCCTCTGAGTCTCATATTTGTCTCTCTTAAGACTTAATTGGCTTTGTAAAGCCTCATCCACCTCAATTTCTGACTTCTCATCCAGATATTGTTCATGGGCTTGGAGTGAGCCCATCAACTCATCCAACATCACCGTCTTGAGATCTTTGGACTCCTCAATGGCAGTCACCTTGTACTCAAACTTTGAATTCGGTGTTCGGAGAATCTTCTCCATAATCTGAACATCTAAAATTGTCTCACAATTGGACTTCATCTGATTAACAAGTACCAATATCCGTGAGAAATAATTTGCCACCTTCTTTGTTTTCGTCATTTGAAGAAGCTCCAACTGCCTCCGCATAGTCTGCAGGCGAACTTTTTTCACCTTTTCAGCTCCTCTGTACGTGTTCATCAGAATATCCCATGCTCCTTTTGCTGAAGTGGCATGTGCGATTTTCTCAAAAATCATTGGATCCAACGACTGGTTGATGAAAAACCTCGCCTTCAGATCCTTCCGAGTTGTTGCAGCATCTGTTGGAACAAAAGTCCACAACTTTTGGTATTCGAATAAAAGTTACATCTGGACCCTCCAATACTCAAAATTTGTCTTTCCATCAAATTTAGGTATTTGGGGTTGAATTGTATTATTTCTAAAATTAGAGGTAGCCATTTGTAATTTACTAAATAGGGGTACTGTTTATAAATTTTCAAAGAGGTGTATAATCTGTAATTTTTCATAAAACACAATGATTAAAAAAAACACAATAATTAAAAAAAACTTTACTTTTCACTTTTCATTTTTTTAATGCTTTTACTTTCTCCTTTGCTTTTTTTAACAACGTCTGTGTTCTCTCCTCTGATCAAAACATATTAGATACCAAAAAACAATTCCTCTCTCTTTCAACCCAAACAGAAAAAAAAACTTATCTTAGAATGTCGATTTGATCTTCAAAACGTCCTCCGTTGACGATGATTCTTTGGAATAAATGGAAGGTGATCACTAGCTGCACCTTCTGATGTTGGTGGTGTCAACCCACTCTCCCGGCGGTCGGCGGCTAGTGGTGGTGGAGATGACTGACTCCGGTAACTTCTGAGTTTTTTTTTCGTCTGAACCTCATTTTTCTGGTTCCGAAAAAAAATGCCTCTGAACCTCTCTCGGTTCAAATCCGGCACCGGTGAGTTTTTCCAGCTATCTGATTCCTAATTGGAATCTAGCTCAGATCATTCCCTCACAATGTATCTCTCACACTCACAGTCTCTACCACACACACCCCTCCGAGCAACCGGGCTCTGATACCAAATGTGAACAACAATCAATTTGTAGAATGCACTAGCTTTGTATTGAATTGAGTTAATTAAAATAAACTGGATCAACCCTTATATAGGTTGGAATCCTGACAACTATTAAGTATGAACATTACTTAAAGATTTGTATGTTGTCTAACTAAATAGCCTAACATTATCAGCAGACTTTGTTGATTACACACAAGCACACAATAGCTGACTAGCAGACAATACTGACTCTACTAATTTAACAACTTGGTTTAAATTAAATCCTACATAAACGGGATTAGAAACTACGAGGGTACAAAATCTAGAGAGAAGTTTGAGTTTTGGTGAGGGAGCTGTTGTAGAGAAAGAATCAGACAAACATGAAAGCCAGGCAAAATGAGTTAGGTCTGAGAAAGAAGGATTTTATATAAAGCCCTAACTCAATACGTAGTCGTTTTGAGTAGTAAAAGTAGATTTTAATATGAGGGAATGGTTCCAAATAGCACCTTTTTAAAGTTGAGTTGTACAACTATCGCTACTTTAATAAGTGTTGTTTTATTAGCATCTAAAAATGTGTGCTGACAAAAATACCCTCACTTATTATTCATATATTTTTTAGGCTTTTAATTTCTGTATATTTCTCTCTCTCTCTCTCTCTCTCTCTCTCTCTCTCTCTCTCTCTCTTCCCATTGTCTCAAACAATCTCTCCTCTCATTCATCTTCTACCTTCGATCTCACCGCCGACTAAGAACTCTTGACTCCGCCACTCACAAGCATCACCGCCACTTGAATTTGGGACTTGGGAGATCCAATATATCTCCAATTTTTTTAAATTATCTCTTCAAAAAAAAACTAGGTTTTTAATGTAAGTTTTCAATTTAGTTTTTATTGTGAATTTGTTATCAATTTGATGTGAATGGTGGGTTTGTTGAATCTGAATAGAGGTTTGTTTGAATCTTGAATTAGTATAGGTTTGGGTTTGGGTTTTTCGAATCTGAAAAGATGAACAATAACCGATGTTGAGATTTTTTTTAAATTTCGAGACTTATTTGCTCCATTTCGAGACTTATTTATGAATACTCGAGACTTATTACACTTATTCGAGACTTAATTCATGAATACCCGAGACTTATTACGATTATTCGAGACTTACTCACGAATTTTTTAGACTTATGCATTTTCGAGACTTATTCATACGTTGTCGAGACTTATTTATGAATACCCGAGACTTATTGGGGTCAATTCGAGACTTATTTTGGAAATTCGAGACTTATTTTGAAAATTCGGGACTTACTGGGGCGAAATACAAAAAAAAAAAAAAAATTCTGGTCTTTCTTCTTCCTCGTGAAGGTAACAGACCTCCTCAATGGTGAAATTGATGATTCGACAACGGCGCCGGTTGACTCCGAAGTAGTTGGATCTAGAAGATCGGACGACGCTGAGTTCATTGGAGCCATCCGTTTCGCCGGATTCGTGTCGGATCGTCGCAGATCTGACGATGAAGGTTCGGAGACGATTCTGGTTTTGCTTCATTTCTCTCTCCACACAGCTCGAAATTGAAAACGGATACTTCAGTTACAATGGGTGGCGCACAACGGACGTTTTGCCAGTGGTTTTGTCTATCAACTCACCGGTGATGTCATCGGCGGTGGAGCTCGAGCTCCATCAATGGAGATTTTGAAAAAAAAAATATAAAAAAAAATAAAAGAGGATTGGTAAGAGAAAATAATAGAAGAGAAAGGGTATTTTTGTCCCAATCCCATATTTAGTGTTATTTAAACTAGAGTTATTAAAGCGGTGCTAATTGCGCAAATCAATCCCCAAAAAGTGCTATATAAATTTTCAACCCTTTTAATATTTCCCTTAAACGGCATGTCGTTTGGCCGTGAGTCTGCTTTAGTTACTGTGAGCCTGCATACAGGCAATATTTCTCTATTTTGTCTGTTGTGAGTGTCTGTTACAGATGGAATTACATATTATATCGTTGTTTCACTTTTGGAATTAAGAAGAAAATTTACAAATCTATTCTCTATTCTCTCTGATCTGTCTCTCTCTCATCTCATTCTAACTAATTCTGATTCTATCTCTCCTTCAATTTCTTCAAGCTTTATTTCACTGTTTTTCCAGAAATATTATACATCAGCTACTTCCAGAAGTTCAAACTGACTTGCACATTCAAAAGAAACCAGAATTAATCCATAAACCATCTCTCACAAACCTCAATCAATTAAGGCATAACAGATGCTTTCTTCGTGATACCGATTATCCCATTCCCATACCTTTCTCCAAGAACGAACAACTAATCGACAGTAAGTTCGTTCCACCACCACCTTTGCAACAAAGAGTTTTCCATTTTACAGCTGAAAGTATTGCAAAACTCCAAACAAAGGCCAATGCCAATGCCGCGGCAGGCGCTGAAAAAATCTCATCTCTTCAAGCACTCTTATCTCATCTTTGGCGATCTGCTGTTCGTAGTAAACCACTAGATCCAGATCAAGAGACTAGCTTTCGGATCATAATAGGCGTTAGATCAAGATTGCAGCCACCGTTGCCACAACAATACTTAGGAAATGCAATTCAGGGTGCGGACATAACAATGTGTCTTTGCAAATGAGTAAGACGGTTGCTATGCACACAGAGGAAAAGTTGAGGAACTACTTAGAGTCTTGGAGAGAAAATCTGAATTTCGCAATTGAAACACATGATAGCCTTCCAAGAAATTGTTTTCTTGCAAGTAGTTCGCCGAGATACAATGTTTATGGTAACGACTTTGGGTGGGGAAGGCCTATTGCTGTAAGAAGCGGGCCTGCGAACAAGTTTGATGCAAACAAGTTTGATGGGAAGGCCTATTGCCGTAAGAAGCGGGCCTGCGACTTTGGACATTGAAGCTTGTCTTTCACGTGAGACATTACAAGGTATGAGCAATGTTGCAGAATTTATGGATGTTTTCACGGTCACCGATCTTTAGTTATTAATCAGAATCCTAGTTATAAAGATTCTCAAATATTGTTGTAATTTTGAAATTGATTCTCACCAAATGTGCTTTGCTATTTGTTACTATTGTGATTTAGTCAAGGATGACAACAATTCGGATTGGGGCTGGATCGGAATTCCTCATGACCCAGTTGACTCTTTGGCGATACATATTACCTTATTTACCATCCCTCTAATGAGCAACAAATTAAACTAAACCGCGTAATAGTTCTTCAATGAAGAACCTCAAAAGATCGATTTCAGACCAAGAACTGAAAAAAATCCCTACAAGAAGAGCCATTCTAGTATTCAACATCGTTGTGGTTTATAGTACACCACATAAAGATGCCATTTATATTCCATAAAAGTTTTGTACTCTTTATATATTATATTAGCTAGCTATAGGTTCGATTAATATAAAAATAAATAAATTAAGTTCTAATAAAAAAATAGAATAGATCAATTCATGAAAGTTCATATATTCATTAAATTCATAAACTAAAGACTCAAATATCAAATAATTAACTTAACTCAATAAAACAAAAATCTGAGGGCCAAGGTCCAAGGACCCCAATTTTATAAATACTTGAGAAAAAAAAAATTCTATGTATTTTGAAAGTTGAGAGCCCTATTTTTATATAATTATCCATGGGCCCCCAAAATCTGCTGGCTCTGGATCCGAGGGTAACGGATAAGAGGTACTCACCGTACTCTCACAGTTTTTCTCCTTTTAGTTGGAAAAATATTAAAAGATAAAAACATCTCACGAAAGTTGATAGCATCCATAATATTAGTTCTGAAAAACCATTGGAGATGACATAATAAAAAAAGAAAGTAATGTTAGATACATACCCTAACTTTGTATCACACATCTATCCTAACCATTGATGTGACAATTAATGATAATTAATTTATCTTACCTAATATAAGTATCCACTTACCAAAAACCACTTACAAACCATATCATTAGTTGGTATGCATGTGTTATACAAAGTTGAGATCATGATCACTCATACATAAAAATGTAACGGTTCATAAAAGGCATAGGATAAACGGAAGTTTCTCATTTTTAATTTAAGTAAAAATGCTTTTATAGCACACCAATAATTTAAATTTTACTTAAAAAAACATGATAATGTACCAATAATTTTGTGATAGCACTTTTTTATAAAATTTATCCTCTCTTTCTTTCACCTTCTCTTATCTTATTACACACAAACAAGGCCAAAGTAAAGCTGAATCAAAATCCTATTATATTATGCATTCCCTTCAAGATATATACTGAGTAGGACCGATTAATGATGTATACGGAAGGGGAACTCACATGCCATCAAAAAAAATAAGGATTTCTTAATTATATAATTCCACAGAAAATAGAAATAAGAGAGATAAAATTGAGATAACTCAATAGATTTTTATTCATCAAGATTCAAGAGCTGAAAACTCGAAACCCTAATCCAGTCTATAAGTAGAGAAATGAAACACACCCGAATCCATAAGGACTCGTAATCTTCTAGACTCCAAAAACATCTCAACTAAACTAGAAAGAATCCCAAATAAAAACTAAAAACAAATCCTAAGTGAAAAAGAAAAAAAATCACCTAATTGTTGCGCAATAAACTAAAAAAGTCTCCGAACATAGTTTCAATGACAAAACGTAGAGCTCTTTTTGGGTTTTTTGAATACATATTGTAATAGCGATTCTAAACCAGTATATAAAAGATATTAACCCGCAAAGTCAGATCCATTTTGGGTGCACCAAGCGATCCAAATACGAGTTTGCAACCCGATGTGGATCAATTAAGTTAATCTTTTTGTTTACTTAATGCATAACTTGACAAGGAAAGAAAGAGAAGCAAAGACATATTCATGTGAACTCTGAGAACTGATCATAAGCATGAAAGAAATAAAAAAGGCATAAAAACATGAAAAAGCAAAGGAATCTCTCCACTGGATTCGTTACAAACAAGAGGGAAATTACAATTAAATTTGAGAAAGAAAAAAAAACTCAAACCAAACACATACATTTATTATTAATAAAAGTCCACTACTGCAATTCTCACTTATGACTTATTCATGAAAGACCACAACTAGCGATCACGATTCATATATAGCAAAGCATCCACTGTGATATCAAATTTGAGAATCGATCACAGAGAGTCATTCTCATTGATTTGTCCAATTCAGATAATTATTAGGGAGATGTGAAAGAATCCATGAACTCTTTATCACTTCTCATACCCATCAATGTCTGAGGCAAAAGACAAGCTTCCAAATCAATACTTCCTTGTTCTACTCCAGGATACATGTTGATCAACCCATCTATCTTGTTGGCAGGGCCAGATCTAATAGCAACAGGCCTTCCCCAACCAAAATCATTACCATAAATATCCACCCACATTGAACCACTCATGATCATTCCATTACTTACCCAGTTGATTGGTGGCAATATCTTAGGGTTTTTGGTCCAAGACTCCAACAAGTTTTTTAAATTTTCATCATTGTGCATAGCTATGATCTTGTTTATTTCCCACGCCATATAACCATGTCCTTTCTCAAGTAACTCTCTTGCTTTCAAACATATAACCGCACCTTGAATTGCATTTCCAAAGTATTGTTGCGGCAATGGAGGGTTCATTCTTGGTCTGACACCCATTGTAAATCGAAATTGCACCTCTTGGTTGGGATCATGAATACATTTATTGCGAACAAGATATAGAAAAAAATGAGATAAAAGTGCTTGGAGAGACGAGATCTTGTTGGTGCCAATCTCGGCATTAGCTTTTGCTTTGAGTTTTGCAATATTTTCTTTTGAAAAGTGAAAAACTCTTTGTTCAAGAGGTTGTGGAACATACCTATTGTTGAGTTGCTCGCTCTCGAAAAGAGGTATGTGAATGGGGCAATCCTTATCATGAAGAAACCAACGTTCAAGAATGGGAGTTGGTTTGGATAAACATTCATATCCTCGGGAAATTTCAGACCAGGAATTGACAAAATGCCAGAAGGATGTGGCATCTGCAACGGTATGATTTATGGAGATACCAATGAAGATGCCATCCACAAGCTCTGTTACTTGAACAGCAAGCAAAGGCTTAGAGGTACCTTCATAGTTCACAACCCCATTTAATGGGAAAAAGGAGTAAACAATTTTTGGAACACGAATAGGTTGAATAACATCAGCAACTGAAACTCCATTTGCTGCAGCATGGACAAACTGGGCTCCTTCATTGTTGCAATCTATGAAAAAGGAGGTTGTGTTATCGTCATGTTTAATGGTGGCAAAGCGACCTGCAAGTGGAGCAAACGAGTCTAGTGTTCGTGAAAGGGAGGATTTAAGGTGTTGTATGGAGGTGTTTTCTGATTGTTTCTCAGATTTGGGATTGTGGAAAATAAGTCCTTTTTGACTATATTCCGCTAGAAGGAGTCGAAGATCCCATGGAGTTAACTCGATCTTGGGATTAGATTGCTCGCCACTTGCCGTACACACTCTACTCGTTGAAATTATCCGAATGCTTTCCATCGATAGATTCGATCTCTCTATTTGCCAAATTTTTGTTGCATATATATGCACACTTGTTGAAGCTCTAGCTAGCTATATCATATTTATATTGTACATAAAACTCATACATGATGCTTTAAAGTTTAAAATATGACCAATTAAGCGGTTTCGTGTCCTTTGCATCTTATTGATGATAAATGGGGAAGTACATAGAAAAATATGGACTCAAATAAGTTGTCTAAAAATTGTGTTCTAATTTGTGTCTAACCAATCAAATTGGGACATGTGCCTATATGTATGGAAAAAGTTGAAAAAATATAATAAAATATAAACATATGACCCAATTTGGTTAGTTAGACACAAATTGAAACACAATTTTTAAACAACTGATTTAAGTCCGAAAAATATATGGCAATGATTTTAAATACTCCTTTTTATTAACTAAACAAAAGTACAGTACTTATCTAATTCTAAAACGTGTTGAAAGTTAGATGCCTCTTAGCTATATATGACAAAAGACACATCCCCAGGTTGGACGGTCACCGATTAGAATTTTTTTCATTATTTTGGAGTCATGTTTGTTGTGATATAGATGGATTTGCCACCTATCTTTATTCATCCTAGGAGTCGAACAAGTGGAACGGTGGAAGAAGCCGTGCTTGACTTGTGGCAATGCATGTGTTGTATAGTGATTGTTGGAAATTTTTTATGATAAACAAGCTTTTGAGAGTGTTATTTGAATATGATAGATTTCATGAAAATGAAAGATCAAAATATATTCGAATTCTCCTCCGTGAGAGCATCGAATTGATATAGTCAAACTCCTAAAATGATTAATGAGTGAATGAGAAATTAAGTCTCAAAGTAAGTTCATTGCATAGGAAAAAATATGAATTCCACATTGGTTGTGGAAAACAATTATATGTAGTATATAATTGAATGTGTGTTAGTATGAGTGAAACATAAAGGCTCTCTCGTGCGTTGGGGGGCAACTGTAGACATGACGCCGGTTCGGTTCGAACCGGAGAACCGAACCGGAACCGGCGTCAGAAAACCGGAACCGGACCGGGAACCGGTTCCGGTTCCGGTTCTGGTCCGATTCGAACCGCCCGGTTCTTCTTTAATTTTTTTTTAAACGAACCGTTGGGCCCAACGGCCTGCTGACGTCAGCAGACCGTTGGCCTCCAACGGTTCACTTGTTTTAATTTTTTTATTTTTAATTATTTTTAATTTTCTTTTCATTTTCTTTTCTATAAATACCCCTACCCCTCCATTCATTTTTCCTCACCCCAATTTCCTCAATTCTCTCTAATTCTCAATTCTCAATTCTCTCTAAACTTTCAATTCTCCAAGTCTCAATTCTCAAACTCCAAGTCTCCAAGTTTCCAATTTATATTATTTGCAATTACTGAGTTAGTAAGTTTCCAATTTATTTTATTTACAATTACTTAGTTTCTAATTTTATTTTATTTGCAATATTTCTTATTTCCAATTTATTTAATTTGCAATTAGTCAATTACTAAGTTTCCAATTTCATTTATTTACAATTTATTTTATTTGCTATATATTCCAATTTATTTTATTTGCAATTTATTTTATATCCAATTTATTTTATTTACAATATATTTTATTTACAAATTGCAATTACTAACTACAAAGTTTATAATTTTCTTCCAAATTTATTTCCAACCATTTAATCATTTTTAAATCAATTTTTTAACATTTTTTGTTCAAGGAATTTTATAATTCAATTTTTAAAATGGCAAGTGGAAGTGGTGACGCTCCTAGACGCTCTATTTCGATGAAAGGTAAGGGTCGTATGACGGATAATCTCGGTCATGACGACCGTGTCTATCACGAGTATCTACAACAACAAGTCTATGCTGAAGACTTAGGCCTAAAATTTCCTCAATCTCATTCTCATCCCTCTCTTAGAATTTCTGAACCCGATCTCAATGTCACCCTCATTTTGACAAGCCAATCAGAAAATATGCCTGATCTTGGCCATGATGGTGATGAACCTGATGAGCCTGATCCCAACCCATATCAAGATTTTGATTTTTATCCACAGATGGAAGAAAAGTTACCGAAGCAGGTCAAATCTGATCTATTCGTACTCCATATGAAGAAAGTTACGCATGAAGATGGAAGCACAGTAGTGATTTCCAATTACTGCAAAAAAGTATTTAAATGGCACAAATCTGGAGGATATGGGTCATATCGGAAGCATATAACGAACTCACATCCAGATGCACATGCCAAATCGAGTTCACAATCTCAAATTCCCAGGTACGCTACCCCTAACCAACAATTATTTAAATATAGTGATGCAAAAAATAGAGAAGAATTAGCTAGAATGATTGCAGTAGAACACTTACCATTTAGTTTTGGTGAAAATGTTGGTTTTAATAATTATTGTCAACGAGCATTAAATCCTGCTGCATGTCGTGTTCCTAGAACCACGCTCACAGAAGCACTTGAAAACATTTATGAAAAAGAAAAGAAAATGTTGGAAAATTTTTTAGAAAAATATAATGGTCGTGTTTCCGTATGTGCCGACATATGGAGTGATTATTGGCAAATGCATTCATACATATGTGTCACTTGCCATTATATGGATAATGCATGGACTATCCAAAAAAGAATTCTTGCATTTAGAGTTTTTGATGAAAAACACACTGCTGCTAATATTTTTAGATATCTTAGAATTATTTTCATAGAGTATAAAATTGAGAACAAAATTAAGCGCAAGACCAATTTTATTTTTTTTTGTTTTGTTTTTTTTTTTATTTTTATATTTTTTAATTTGTCATTTATTTATTTAACTTTATTTTGCGGGTGATCCAATAAAATACATTTACCAATTACATTTTTACATGACTAATTTTTTTTATGAAATATGATTTTTTTTTTAAAAAAAAAGGGTCCGGAACCGGAGGAATCGGAACCGGCGTCATGTCTAGGGGCAAGTCACAAACCTTTAACTGACATAAGGAATAAATCTCAAAATATGTTTGTTTTTTAATATATGAATTGTCTATCTCAAACCAGCTTTTTAAATATATTTTTAGGGGTAACGGAGGAATGGGTTGAGGAATTAGGGGTTTATGACATTTTTTTGAGTTTGTGTAGTAGGAGGGGTACCAGTGTACCAGTGTACCACTTTAATAACTTATGTTTAAAAGGCACCAAAATAAGTGATTTTCAAAAATACCCTTACTTTACACATTGTTTTATTATTATTTTTTTTACTTTCACTTTCTCTATATAGTTAACTTTCATAACATTATCGATGCATCTTTAGTGGATTAGTTTAGTGGCGCTACGCTGATGCAATCGGGGGTCGAGCTTTTGCACTTAAGTGTGAGACTTTATGTTTATGTTTGTGTGTCCAAGACTTTGTATTTGTGTTTTTAGGTACGAGAGTGACAGTGATTGTGCAGAGAGAAGAGAGGGAAAAAAGAATATGTTTTGTGAGAAATTTTTTGAGAAGATCAGTGACGTGCCCGGACACATTATCAGCTCTTGCTGACGTGTGTGAGCACGTCAGTAACTTTTTTTTTTGTTGTTTACTGGGCACGTCACAAGTGGTGTTTAATGATTTTGGGAAATCCGATAAAACGGCAGCGTATTACGTAGTAATCCACCCTTCTTCTGCGTTTTGGGCCAAGCTTGGGGTTAAAACGAGTTTAGTCCATTTGAATTATACATTAAATTGGGCTTCTGTTTTTTTCTTAAACTATCGGCGTTAAAAAATTATTAATTTCTAAAAATTTTATAATTCTTGACTACTTTTTTTTTGTTGACAAAAATGCTTTTAATGAATTTTCAATTTTAATGTCTATCAAAACAAAAGTTACAAGCCAGTCAAAACCAAAATTACACGCCATCATAAAATTTCTTTTATCTAGTAGGAAATATATATTTTTTGTTGGAGGCCACAATTTGCTGTAGCGAATCAAACAACATTCCATTCAATTTGTTACTCGTACCATTGATAATACCCAACAACTCTTTCGGTATCCAAATTTATTTTATCAGCTTGAAAAAGATAAGACAAGACGATGAAAAATATTAATTTTTTTTTGAGAATATATTTATTAATTCATGTATTTTTTTGAAAGCTTTCGCCATTGGTAGGATTCGAGCCGCTGACCTGAGAGTCATTTACCCAAACCACAAACTCGTTCATCTACCAGCTGAGCTACGCCCCTAGTTAGTGAAACATATTAATTAAGATATATACTGTTAGACCTCTCTGATACCCTACAGATACCGAATCAATGGAGTCACCGTACCATGTCATCCGAAGGTCACGGTCCACCGAATGCTATCGATGCCCTCGAAGTGAATTATCGGATGACTTACCATCTGCCTACAACATCGGATGTCAGCTGCCCGGCGACTAACCTCTGACCTGTTTGGCGACATAACTCTGACATGCCAGAAACACCTGTCACCATCCAGCCAATCACGGGTAGCCATGAAGTCACCTATGTCAGAAGTCAAGCCTATATATACCCCATTACTTGTACCAAAAAAGGGCTTTTTGGCAAAATTAAGAGAAAGAGATAGGAAAGGACACTAATCGGAAATCATTCCGTTAGTCTGTAATCTTGTAAATTACACCCAATCAATATATATAATAGTATAATAGTCTGATTCAGACCATCTATCAAGGTCTCAATCTGATACTCATATTTACATACAACACATACAATCACTGCTTAAACCGAAAGAAAGGCTTACAAAATTTGGTTAGTTTAATTTAGATCAATTCAATGTCAGGGTATTTAGTGCAATATTTTTTAGCATCCGATTCGTATCATTGGCTATTTTCATTCATACAACTAATAATGAAACATTAATGATCATATATTATATATCTAAGAAAAATAAAAGCTTTTATTATATTCTCACTTAATTTTCAATAATTGGACCATAGCTGATCCGTATGGGATATGGACATGGCAATTCGATTTGATAAGTATCAATATTGATTAAGCAGCATGATTGGATATGAATTGATAGTTTTTAAGTATTATAATATGATTCGAATCCATATATTTATTGATGTGCACATGAAAGGTTCAACATTGAGAATGAGGTGCCTCAACTTCGGTCGAATAGTAATTGATTTTGTTTGTATAAATGAATAAATCTCTTAGAATCAAATCTCCACTCAATCTGCAACATGTATACCACGAAACCACTTAATTGTTCATATTTTAATTTTTTTTTACATCTGTGATGAGTTTTATATGCTATATGTTTTTTGGTTTCTTTCTATAGTTTCTTTGTTCAACTCTTGACTATATAGTTGCTAATAGCAAAGAGTTGCCACATAGGTTCGATAGTAGGTTTATTGAATAAAGAGTTTTTCACTTTTCAAAAGAAACTATTGCTAAACTCAAAGCAAAGGCTGATGCCGAGATTGGTACCAACAAGATCTCCTCTCTCCAAGCACTTTTTGCTCATTATATCCGATCTCTTGTTCGTAATAAACATACAGATCATCATACCGACCAGGAAATGCATTTTCGATTAACAATAGGTGTTAGACCAAGAATGAACCCTCCATTGCCACAACACTACTTTGGAAAAGCAACTGACGGCACGGTAGTATGTTTGAAAGCGAAAGAGTTACTTGAGCAAGGACATGGTTATGTGGTGTGGGAAATAAACAAGATCATAGCTATGCACACAGATGAAAAATTCATAGACATATATGTTGGAGTCTTGGACCAGAAACCTTAAGGTATCGTCCCTAGGCAGTCATGTTAGTAATGCATTGATCTTGAGTGGTTCACTGTGGAGTGCGGGTGGATATTTATGGTAATGGTTTTGGTTGGGGAAGGCCTATTGCTGTTAGAATTGGTCCTGCTAACAAGATTGATGGGGTCATAACAATGTTTCCTGGAGTAGAACAAGGAATTATTGACTTCGAAGCTTGTCTTTCGTTCTTGACATTGAGGGGTATGGGAAGTGATGCAGAGTTCATGGATTGTGTCACATCTCCTAATAATAGTCTTAATTAGACAAATCCAGAAGAATGATCGGTCTAAGATGTTCGGTTCTCAAATTAATGTGGTTTGCTATAAATCGCCACAGCCTGTTTTATAGTTGTGATTTGTGAGTGTGAATTGCAATTTTTTTTTAAATAAAAATAAAAAATTAAATTAAATGTTTTGTTTGGTTTGAGTTTTTTTCATTATTTGATCCCTTGCCTAAGTGATTTTTAGATTTTGGAAATTTTACTTTTGTCCTGTAATTAAAGTGAATTTTTTATTAGTTATTACAATTACACTAATGATAGACAACCCAAAAATTTAACTCAAATTTCAACCCAAATGATATGGCAAATGGTTTTTTCATTAACCACATCAATTCATGTTGTGTGTGGTGATGACAACTCACTTGTCACATCCTATGAGTTGAAATTTGAACTAAATTTTTCGGTTATCTAGCATTACTCTTACAATTAATTCAAAAATTAGAAGATGACACGCAACTCGAATTCATAACCACAATCAATGGTGTAAATATTGATGTGTAAAATCGTGTTAAAAATACTCACTAGCAAGTGCACGAATCGTGAAGATAAGTACAGTAGCAAATAGAGATCGTTCCCACGAGGAAAAGTGAATTACTAATTGAAAACTAATTTTAATTCTAATTAAACTAAAAGTAACCAAAAAGATTATTGATTGATTGATTAATCTAAAAACTAAATTAAATTAAACTAAAGAAAGCAATTAAAAGAATTGGTGGTTTGTGATCAAGAGATGAAAGATCAAGTAACTGATGCTCCCAATATGTAATACTCAATGTTTATCAATTAATTCTATTAATAAGATTCAATCCAATTTAGGGTTCATTCTCATCTTAATTATGGTATTATCGTGATTCCTAACGGATTTAACCACGTGTTCTCAACCACAACTCACCCTCGTCGAAGGTGTGAGCAATAACCAAAAACCCATTACGTACAAGAATTAGTGATCCAAAATTGTCTTGTTTATTCCTATGTCGGGAACAATTATACTCATTCAATTGAAAAGTAATTAAGACTACCTCTATTCCTATAGCCCAATCTTAATTAATAAATTATCGAAACCCTAGACAAGCATCAATTAATTTTCAATTCTAACTTTAATATGAAGATGATGTGACAAAAAAAAGTTAGAGAATATGGTGTTGAGTTTTTAATTCTAAAAACTTTCCTAGAAATGCTGACTAAGATTTCTAACTCTTTCTACCAATTATATTAGAGTTCATTTAATTGTAAAATAAGAGGAAGAGAGTAAAATAATTGTTTTGTTATGATTAGTCATAAAATGGATGCGTATTAGATTTTAAATAATTGTATTGGAGATGTGAATATGTATTTCTCTAAAAAAAAATTCTAAAGTTGGTCATAATGAATAGAAATATTGGTGCGACACTATTTAGAAACTCAAAAATACATATTTGCATTGGAGTTGCTCTAAAGTTAGAAATTCAACTCCATATTCTCTACATCACCTCCATAATCAAGTTAGAAAATTGCATTGGAGAGGTTTTTCTATCTCATTATCTAACTATCATATGTAACATTCAATTTTCTCTAAATGCATAATAGCATTGGAGATGCTCTAAAGTTAGAAATCCAACTCCATATTCTCTACATCACCTCCATAATCAAGTTAGAAAATTACATTGAAGAGGTTTTTCTATCTCATTATCTAACAATCCTATGTAACACTCAATTCTCTAAATGCATAATAGCATCGGAGATGTTTTAAGTACTCTTTTATATATTCACGAGACCGTAAGAATCATAAGAAACTCTTTTATGATCAAATTGTTAAATTATACGTTGTGGCCAAATGCCAATCATGTAAAAAAATCAAAATGGTAACATTGACCGAACAATTAAAAATGGACGGCATTTTGGTATGAAAATAATCAGGTAAATTCAACATTTTTTTTTCAATTTGTATCAAAAGGAAAACAATTATTTTAAACTCTTTTTTTTTCGAAGTATTAAATAAATTCGGAGTTTTTTTTAGAGGGGATGACTCGAACCCATAATATTGTGGTGCATGTGTAAATAATATACCTCCGGACTAACCTCATCTCGTCAAATCTCTTTTTTTTTTTTTGAAATAATATTTTTACAGCTTTAACAATATATGTATTCTAGGTAAAAAAAATTATTTTTCCAATTTTAGCTATGTTTAACAGTTAAAAAATTGATTAGAGAATCTAGAAATCACACGGGTCAAGAGCACAAATATTGATGAAAAATCGATAATTTCAAATCACCTACGAGCCTACGACTAAAATGATTTTCGCCCTTTTAATATGTTATCTTAATTAAATATTATATGCTCTCTTAATTATATTATATGCTCATGTTATATAATTTCCTTATTTCCAGCTCCCAAGAAGCCAAGACCTACTCCAACCCTTCACACAACAACCATCTCACCATTCTCTTTCTTTCTGCCTCTCGCCGCCGCCGCCGCCGCCGTGGACTCCTCTGCAAGTCAGTCGTGTCCTCTCTTGTGTCTTGAGTCTTGACTGTGCTGCACTGCTGGTACCCTCTCTTGATTTATATCTTCTGTTTTTCTTTTTTCTTTTTTCATTTGTTTGTATGTTGTGATGTAGATTGTATCAAAAATCGATCGTATTATGTCCTTAATTTTAGTTAGTTGTTACACATTTTGATTATGCATGCCTGTCATTGTTAGTGGTGCACTTAACACCTTGTTAGGAGCACGTTTCCATTTTGTAGGATTTATAAGCCTATATAAGGCTATAAAGTTAATTGAATGAGGTATGAAATTATTGCAGTAAAATACTTTCTTGCTTCTATTTTCTATTTTCTATTCTCTATTCTCTATTCTTTCTTCCCTGTCCCAAATTCAGTCCATAACAGTATCCTAGATATTTCTGGAAGTGCATTAACTTCCAAAAATAATACGAATTGAAATCGCTTAATTGCTCAAATTTCAATGCATAGGTGATAAATTTCATGCGATATAAATATGCCGTAACTAGAGTCAGAGCTAGCTTCAACAAGTGAGCATATTTATGCAGGATAAACTTGGCTGAAACAGAAGAGACATGGCAAGCATTCGGATAATTTCAACGAGTAGAGTATGTTCTGCAAGTGACAAGCAATCAAATCTCAAGATCGAACTAACTCCGTGGGATCTTCTTCTCATTCTAGCAGAATACAGTCAAAAGGGAATTCTTTTCCACAAGCCCAAATCTGAGGAACAATTTGAAAACAACCTCATCCAACACCTTAAATCCTCCCTTTCACAAACACTAGACTTGTTTGCTCCACTTTCAGGTCGCTTTGCCACCACTAAACATGACGATAATACTACCTCCTTTTTCATAGATTGCAACAATGCAGGAGCCGAGTTTATTCATGCTTCAGCAGATGGAGTTTCTGTTGCTGATATCATTCAACCCATCCACGTTCCTAAAATTGTTTACTCGTTTTTCCCATTAAATGGGGTTAGGAACTATGAGGGTACCTCTAAACCGTTGCTTGCAGTTCAGATAACAGAGCTTGATGATGGCATCTTCATCGGTATCTCTGCAAATCATACTGTTGTAGATGCAACGTCCTTCTGGCATTTCGTCAATTCCTGGTCTGAAATTTCCCGAGGTTGTGAATGCTTATCCAAGCCAGCTCCCATTCTTGAACGCTGGTTTCTTCGTGACAAGGATTGCCCAATTCACCTACCTCCCTTCTCGATCGAACAACTCAGCAATAGTACTTATGTTCCACCACATCTTGAACAAAGAGTTTTTCACTTTACAAAGGAAAAGATTGCAAAACTCAAAGCAAAGGCTAATGCCGAGATTGGCACCAACAAGATCTCCTCTTTCCAAGGACTTCTATCTCATTTTGGTCGATCTCTTGTTCGTAACAAATGTATTGATGATCACGATCAAGAGATGGAATTTCATGGTAATAATGGGTGTTAGACCCAGAATGAACCCTCCTTTGCAACAAAACTACTTTGGAAATGCATCTCAATGTGGGATAGTTACCATGAAAGCGAAAGAGTTACTTGATCAAGGACTTGGTTATATGGCATTGGAAATAAACAAGATCTTAGCTATGCACACAGATGAAAAATTAAAAGACTGGTTGGAGTCTTGGACAGAAAACCCTCATGTAGATACAATGGAAGGATGCTAAGTAATACAACATTTCTCTTGATCGGTTCAATGTGGGTGGATGTTTATGGAAATGATTTTGGGTGGGGTAGTCCCGTTGCGGTCAGAACTGGCCCTGCCAGCAAGATAGATGGGACGATAACAATGTTTCCTGGAGTAGAACAAGGAAGTATTGACTTCGAAGCTTGTCTTTCGCCACAGACATTGCAGGGTATGGAAAATGATGCAGAATTCATGGATGCTGTCACATACATCCCTTAATTATCTTAATTAGACAAGTCTAAAAGAATGAGTCTATGATCAGTTCACCAATGTGGTTTGCTATAAATAGCTTGCCTGTTTGCTAGTTGTGGTTTGTGAGTGTAATCAAAAATAAATTAAATGTTTGTGTATAACTGTTTGAGTTATTTTTTCATTTGATCTCTTGCCACTGTGATTTTTAGATTTCACAGGGTATATGAGAAATGATGCAGAATTCATGGATGCTGTCACATACACCCTCTAATTATCTTAATTAGACATGCAAGTCTAAAAGAACGAGTCTATGATCAGTTAACAAATATAGGGTTCGCTATAAATAGCTTGTCTGTTTGCTAGTTGTGGTTTGTGAGTGTAAATCAGCCTCAGGCTGTGCCCTCCACTCTAGAGGCCATGAACCTCCAGCCTTAGCCTAAAGACCATGACTCAACTCCTGTCTTGGAACGGGCAGGCCAGTTTGTCACCATAATGAGCCCGATCCATGGGGCCTGATCCTATGTCCCCACCACTTTAATGCCCCCACTTGGGTCACATGGCCGCGTAACTGAGCTCAGCAAAAATATATAATATATAAATAAATTATAAATCAAAAATAAATTAAAAGTTTGTGTATAACTATTTGTCTATTTGAGTTATTTTCTTCAGTTTGATCTCTTGCCTCTAGGAACTGGCAATTTTACCTGGTCGGACCGATACCCTGGCCTTATCCGGGCCAGAATACCCGGATATACCTGGATATTTTAATCCAGGACCGGGTAAGGAATATCCGGGTACCTGACCAGTTGTGTATCGGCCGGCTTCGGGTATACCCGATTATCCGGTTTAATTATTTTTTATTTTTTTATTTTTTTAATCTTCAAATTAAAAAAAAAAAATCTAAACCCTAATTTTTTTCAAACTTTTAAAAAATAAATTTGTTAAATTAAAAATTATTACCCGGTTAAAATAAATTGTAATAAAAAAAAAATAGAGGTTTGGAATCAATTGAAAAGGAAAGAGAGTGAAATGTGGGTCAATGGAATATTTAATGTTTTGTCTAGGATTTGAGTTTCTATTATTAATATTGTGATATTGGTGTGTTTAATTTATCCTAATTAATGTAGTATTTAAATTGTAAAAAAGAAAATATTTTAAAATATTACAAAAAAAAAAAAACCCGGATAAAACCGGGGTAAAATCCGGGTATGTAGACCCGAATACCCGGCCGGGTCTTTCCGGGCCGGGTACCCGGATTTCAAAATCCGGATTTTCCCGGGTGGATACCCGGACTATGCAAACCCGGGAACCCGGCCCAGACCCGGGTTTTTGCCATCCTTACTTGCCTCAGTGATTTTTAGATTTCTTGAAATTTTACTTCTACCATTTTTGTTCGAGGAAGAAATACCATTAAACCGAACAATAATGTGACATCCTACTAGACTTTGTTACATTATCATTTTCAACCCCACCTTTATTTTTATTTAAACTTAAACTCTTAATTCTTCAAATGTTCATCAATTTTAAAATTAACCTTTGAAATAATAATAATAATAATGTCAAGTATTACACTTTCAGTTTCAAATATTAAAACGCGCATGCTTGGTTTTTTTTTTTAATGTTAATTCAGTAATAAATTAGCAATTACATTACAAAACAACAGCATAACCTTCAACAAAGCACGACGATGACAAAAAAAACAAAGCATCTACGGTGAGATTCAATTTAGAAAACTATTAAGATCATTAATTGAGAATTTTCATATAAACTAGATACTTAACTGAAGATTAAATGATGAGTACAGCATCCACGAATTCTGCATCATCGCCCATAGCCTGCAATAACTCAGGCGAAAGGCAAGCTTCTATGTCCACACTCCCTTGTTTGGCTCCTGGGAAAATTGTTATCTTCCCATCAAACTTATTCCCAGGCCCGCTTCTTACCGCAATAGGCCTTCCCCACCCAAAGTCGGTACCGTAAACATTATGCCTCGGAGAACTACTTGTGGCAAAACCATTACTTGTAAAAACACCGTCCGGTGTAAAGATCTTTGGATTTTCTCTCCATGACTCCAAGTAGTTCCTAAACTTTTCTTCTGTGTGCATAGCAATCATCGTGTTCATTTGTAAAGCCACATAACCAAGTCCTTGCTCAAGTACCTCTCCTGCTTTCATTGTTAATAACCCACTATGAATTGCATTTCCCAAGTACTGTTGCGGCAGCTGTGGCTGCAATCTTTCTCTAACTCCCATTAGGATCCGTAAACTAGTCTCTTTATTCGGATCTAGACTTTTATTACGAACAGCAGATCGCCAAAGATGAGATAAGAGAGCTTGAAGAGATGATATTTTGTGGGTGTCAATCTCGGCATTGGCCTTTGTTTTGAGTTCTGCAATACTTTCTGCTGTAAAATGGAAAACTCTTTGTTGCAAAGGAGGTGAAACGAACTTACTGATTGAGCTGTTCCTTCTTGAAGAAAGGTATGCGAATGGGAGAATCAGTATCGTTAAGAAACCATCGTTCAAGAATTGGAGGTTTAGACAAAGAATCTAAACCTCGGGAAATTTCAGACCAAGAATTGAAAAAATGCCAAAAAGATGTTCCATCTAAAGCAGTGTGATTGATGGTACAGCCAATAAAGATGCCATCTACAAGCTCAGTGACTTGCACTGCAAGCAATGGCTTGGAGGTACCCTCATAGTTTCTAACCCCATTTAGTGGGAAAAAAGAGTAAACTATATAATCAGGAACATAGGTTTGTTCAATGATATCAGAAACAGAAACTCCATCGGCTATAGCATGTACAAACTCGGCACCAAGATTATTGCAATCTATGAAAAAGGACGTTGTTTCATCTCCATGTTCGACGGTAGCAAGACGACCTGCAAGTGGGAGAAAGAAATCTAGAGTGCGTGAAAGTGATGTTTGAAGGTGGTGGATTAAATTTTCATGATCAGATTTTGGTTTGTGGAAGACAAGTCCCTTCTGAATGGTATCCATCAAGAGGAGCTGAAGATCCCATGGAGTTAAGTCAATCCTAGGGTTTGGTTCCTTGTGATTTGCCGCACAAACTGTGCTGGTTGAGATGACCCGAATACTACTTGCCATTTTCTCTGTTATTGTAGCTCTTCGGAGATGCGGACTTGGTACCCAATAATGTGAACAGACTGAAAACTGAACAGTTATCCCTTAGCTTAGCTGTATGACTGCTGTACCACACAAAACACATCCCGATCTAGATATTTTATCATGTAAATATCTAGATAATTTAAAGAAAAAATCTAGATAGTTGTAATTGTGATAGTTATGAGTTTTCATGGAGATAATTAATTGAGATAGATGGAAGCATTTATCAAAATAGTTGGGGCTAATTGAAACCATTTGTGAAGGTATATCCAATCCCCACCAATTCAAAGAGCTATCGATGGCAAGAATTCAAATAATTTCAATGAGTAAAGTGTGCGCTGAGAGTGACAAGCAATCAAATGTTAGGATTGAGCCAACTCCATGGGATCTTCGACTCCTTCCAGTTGAAAAGAATATAATTCTGCTGTGTATGTTTCATTGATAACGAATGGTGTACATATACAATCAGAGGTGTTGTTTCTACACGTCTATTACTTCCTATAAACAAGCTCTAAAGATAATACTAGCTACAATATAGGAAAACAACAAGTAAAAAACTAATACAAGATAAACTCTTATAAATACAGGATATGCATCAGGTAGTTTTCTTAACACTCCCCCTCAAGTTGGAGAGTGGATATCCTGTACTCCCAACTTGCGAATCATAGGCATAAAAACTTCTTTTCCCAAAGCTTTAGTCAAGACATCTGCCAATTGATGCGTAGAACTCACGAACCGTGTAACTACCGATCCATCTTGAATCTTATCTCGGATGTAATGAAAATCCATTTCAATGTGTCTAGTCCGCTCATGAAAGACTGGGTTCGCTGCAATATGCAATGCAGCTTTGTTGTCACAATATAACAGTGCAGGTTCTCGAAGTAACACTCCTAAATCTCTGAGGAGATGTCTCAACCAAGTTAATTCACAGCAAGCACCTGTCATAGCACGATATTCTGCTTCAGCTGAAGATAATGACACCGTTTTCTGACGTTTCGATCTCCATGAGACCAATGATGAGCCAAGGAAGACACAGTAACCCGTTGTAGACCTTCTAGTGATTGGACATCCTGCCCAATCCGAATCACAATAGGCTCGCAATTTGAAATCACAGATTGCGGAAAAGAACAGACCTTGGCCAGGTGCGTTCTTAAGGTAACGTACAACACGGAGTGCTGCGTCCATATGAAGCTTACGAGGCTGATGCATGAACCTGCTTAACACGTGTACAGAATATGTAATGTCCGGCCTTGAGACAGTAAGATATATCAATCTACCAATCAACCTCCTATAACGACCCGGATTCTTGAGTAAATCACCATTATCAGTCAACTTCAAACCTCGCTCCATAGGAGTATCAATAGGTGCTGCACCTATCAGTCCTGCATCCTCAATGATTTCTAAAGCATACTTTCTTTGAGAAATAAAAATCCCATTTTTAGAGGAAGATACCTCAATGCCAAGGAAAAATTTCAAATCACCAAGATCTTTAAGTCGAAACTTACTATGTAGGAATTTTTTAATTTCACTAATGCTCACAGAATCATTTCCAGTAATCAAGATATCATCAACATATATCAAGAGTGCAGTGAAAGACTTGCCTTGTGTTTTGGTGAACAATGAGTAATCGGCTCGAGATTGAACATAGCCTGCTGCTTGAATAGCCTCTGAGAATTTGGAGAACCACTGCCGAGATGCTTGCTTCAAACCATACAGCGACTTGTGAAGTCGACACACCATGTCTTCCTCCCCCTGTCTCCGAAGCCCTGGCGGTGGAGACATATAAATTTCCTCATGAAGGTCACCATGAAGGAAGGCGTTAATGACGTCTAACTGGTGAAGTGCCCAACCTCGAGCAGCGGCCAAGGCAAGAAGACAACGAACTGTGACGATTTTGGCAGTTGGAGAGAATGTATCTTGATAATCAATGCCCTCCAATTGTGTGAAACCTTGAGCAACTAATCTGGCCTTGTATCTTTCAATTGACCCATCGGAGCGGTATTTGACTTTGTAAACCCACCGACAGCCTATTGGTGTTTTCCCAGCCGGAAGAGCTGTTAGAGACCAAGTACCATTGTCCTGAAGGGCCTGTAATTCTGATCGCATCGCCGCCTGCCATTCTGGATGAGCAGCGGCATCAGAATAGGATCGGGGCTCTGCAACCTGACTGATTTGGGCAACAAAAGAACGAAGAGCAGGCTTGTAACGATGGACTGGAAGGGGAATTGGGCCATGGGAATGGACCAAAGAAGGATTGGGTTGTTGTGTAGAATCATGTGGGTTGACAGATTTCTTCATCTCATATGGGAAAACAGTTTCATGAAAAACAACATCCCTACTTGTGAAAACTTTTTTTGTTGACAAGTTATACAATTTGTAAGCCTTTTGCCCAACAGGATAGCCTATAAAAATACAAGCCATGGCACGAGAATCAAATTTGTGTGTAATATGAACATTTGTAGCATAAGCTAAACATCCAAAAACACGAAGATGATGAAACGGAGGAGGTTTCGAGTATAGACGCTCAAAAGGAGTTTTGAAGGAAAGGACGGGTGTAGGTAATCGATTAATGATGTGTACCGCAGTAAGAGCACACTCCCCCCAAAATTGGGTAGGAAGATTAGCATGAAATTTTAAAGCGCGGGCCACTTGTAAAATGTGACGATGTTTGCGTTCCACAACCCCATTTTGTTGGGGCGTGTAAACGCAAGAATGTTGAAAAATAACACCATTTTCATTGAAAAAAGGTCGGAGTGAAAGGAATTCACCACCATTATCACTACGAAAAATTTTAATGCAAGCTGTGAATTGAGTAAAAACATAGCTAAAAAACTGTTTTAAAATTGATTGTGCCTCATCTTTGTATCGCATTAAAAAAATCCAAGTGAAACGAGTATAATCATCCACAATGGTAAGAAAATAATGTGAACCAGAAAGAGAAGGATGCTTATAACATCCCCAAATATCACAATGAATAATATCAAAAGGTCGTACAGAGGAAATTGAACTAGAATTAAAAGGCAAACGACATTGTTTAGCCATTGGACAAACATGACATCCATTATTGTTTTGAATTGAAATATGCAGAAAATTTTTAGCAATAAAACCTAAACGAGAGGAAGATAAATGCCCTAATCGGTTATGCCAAAGGTCGGTGGATGTTGTGGTGAGATTGCAGGCAGGTAAAGTATGTTGTGGGCTGTGTATGTATTTTTGTGTTGATAATGCCACCAAGTAATACAATCCATCACGCTGCTTACTCAAACCAATCGTCCTCCTCGTAGCCAGATCCTGCAAAACACACCAATATGGAAAAAAAGTCACTGAACAGTTCAAATTTCTTGTCAGACGACTAACCGATAATAAATCAACTTTGAAAGTAGGCACACACAACACATCACGTAAGTAATATATGGAATTCAGAGGCAATGATCCTTTTGCAACAATATTAGCCTTTTCTCCACTAGGCAATAATACTGGAGATAACGAACATTTTTTATTCTTATGTAAGAATAATTTAGGAGATGAAGAGATGTGGTCTGTCGCCCCGCTGTCAATTATCCAATTGCAGGAAACAACCTTAGACAAACCTGGCTTTGATATGGCGGCATGAGCTTTTGAACTAGTAACCACATTTTTGTCGTTTAAGAGAGACAAGAGTTGTTGTAATTGTGCCTCTGAAATTGCAATCATCACTGGTGGTTTTTCTTCATCTTTAGTGATCCCTTCAGAGACATGGTTTGCTGCAGGATTATTTTTGAAACGATTTGAAGTTGAGTTTTGTCTTGCCTTTGGATGTCCCTGTGGGTATCCATGCAACTGGTAGCATTTTTCGATGAAGTGTCCCATATCTCCACAATGGGTGCACTGTGGTCTTCCTCGAAACGAACCTGTTCGCCGCTTGTCTTGATCATACCGTCGATTCTCCTGTGGAACATTATAAGAACGGTCCGATCGCTCCATCTTTCCTGTTGCTGCAAACTGTTGTGGTCTACCGCTGTTTCTTACAGCCATGGCTGCACTCCCACTCAAGTCCGGATTAGTGTGTGTAGCGAGAAGCCTTTGTTTTTCTTCCTGAGAGACAGCGGAATATGCTTGTCGGATAGAAGGAAGAGGATTCATCAAGAGAATTTGCCCACGAATAGCACTGTATGATTCATTCAAACCCATTAAAAACTGCATTAATTTCTGTTGGTCATGTTGAGCCCCATATGTTGCATCACTGTAAGAAGCCAATTCATCCCATAAACCTTTCAGCTTTGTGTAATAAGTGGAAACTGAGAGCTGTTCCTGTTTATGATAGGCGATTTCTCGCTGAATTTCAAAGATGCGTGGTGCATTACTTTGAGAGAATCGTTCACGGATATCTTCCCAAACTTCATGTGCCGTAGCATAGTAAATCACACTGTCTGAGATTTCTGGACTGAGAGTATTCATGATCCATGAGTGGACCATATCATTGCAACGCGACCAAGTTGCATAACCATTGGGATCGGTTTCTTCTGAAGGTGCCGAGATTCTGCCATTGACGAAACCTAACTTATTTTTTGAATTTAAAGCCATTGTCATGGCTCTTTTCCATACTAAATAGTTGTCTCCATTCAAATGCTTGGAAACCAATACCAAACCTGGATGATCTGAATGATGAGTGAAAAAGGGATTGGAGAAATCTGTTTTCAATAAATCTGTAGAGGAGGTCGAAATTTCTGTCTTGGATACGCCAGAGGCAGATGTGCCAGATGCGGAAGGAGTTTTGTCTAGAGGTGTTTGATCGTTGGCCATTGCAGCAAAAAATATGAAAAGAAACTACACGAGAAATCAGAGTGCAGCGATGATTGAGTCAGGATTTTTAATCCAGCTCTGATACCATGAAAAGAATATAATTCTGCTGTGTATGTTTCATTGATAACGAATGGTGTACATATACAATCAGAGGTGTTGTTTCTACACGTCTATTACTTCCTATAAACAAGCTCTAAAGATAATACTAGCTACAATCTAGGAAAACAACAAGTAAAAAACTAATACAAGATAAACTCTTCTAAATACAGGATATGCATCAGGTAGTTTTCTTAACACCAGTGGAGTATAGTCAGAAAGGACTTCTTTTCCATAACCCAAAATCTAAGAAACAATCCGAAAACACCCTCACTTAACATGAGGTCGCCCTTTCTCTTGCACTAGACCTTTTTGATCCGCTTGTAGGTCGCTTTGCCACCATTAAACATGATGATAACATGACCTCTTTTTTAATAGATCGAAACAATGAAATGAAGGAGCCCAGTTTGTCCATGCTACAGCAGATGAAGTTTCTATTGTTGATGTCATTCGATCCAATTGTGTTCCTAAAATTGCTTACTCCTTCCCATTACATGGGGCTGGAACTATGAGGGTATCTCCAAGCAGGGGAGTAACCAGAACTTAATGTTCAGGTAGGCTAGATTAATTAGTTAATGGGAAATTATCATTATCCCCCCTGAGGTTTACCATATTAGATAAACAGGTCCCTCTAGTTTCAATAATAGCCAGTCAACCCCCTGAAACCTAAAATAATAGTACATTTACCCCTTCTGTTACCTTTTCTGTTGAAAAAGGTAACTCTGACAACTTTATGTGGGTTTAAAGACAATATTGCCCTTGAACAGCTTTGAACACCCTTGAACATGTTTTTACACCCAATTCAAACCGTGGAAAATACCTTTTACCCTTGAATCAAACAGTTGAGTCCCCAATGGCTATATATTGTGCTATATACCCCTACCCTCAATTAGAATCACACATTTGCTTTGCTTTTCTTCCACTGTTTCCATGCATCCTTTTCTACTGCTTTGCTTTTCTTCCACTATTTGCATTTTTTTTGTTTGAAATATTCTCCCACTGTTTTCATTACAACATTTCTATTACAAACACATTATATTTTACACGTACACAGTTCTTTTTTACAAACATTTTAATGTTGTAAAACATAGAATGGACATTGATATAATCCAGATACATGGTTTTAATACCATGAAAGACAAAGTAACAAGTTCAAACACATAAGCACTAATAGTTGAAGTGCTAGCAACATCCAACAAAGGTACCAAGTACCAACATCTAAGCACTAACAATTTACAGTTTAGCTATCATAATCATAATCATAATCCAACAAAAGGTACTAAGTACCAACACCTAAACACTACAATAAGTTTAAGTGCTAGATAGCAAAATCCTAGTTGCATCAAACAAAAGAAAGCAACAAACCCCGGCTAATAATCAATCCATTACTTGAGATTGTGGTTGAGTCTGAACTTGTGTGGAAGGCAGTGAAGAGGAGGCTTCTACTTGTAGGTTTGCAGCCATATGTCTCTGTACATAAAAAAACAAACACAAACAATTAAAATCCAACAAAAGGTACAAATATCAGTATTGTAATAAGTACATATACATAAAAAAAAAAAAGCAACACAAGCTAGTAATCAATCCATTGCAATTAGAGAAACATATGAATCTTTGATATCTCCATATTATATAAGTAGTATAAAAGCACAAAACACTAGCAAAGATATAGGTATAGATCAGATATTATATTTCAAGATACTATGCAAGTTCTCATTTTGCACAGTTTATTCAGCTGAGAATTACAATGGAAAAAACAAGTGTTAATTCTGCATAAGCATATGGGGATGATTACCAAACCTGTGTGGGAAGCTGTGAAGAGGAGGCATCAACTTCTGCTTGATGGTTGCTATTCTGTGAAGAGGAGGCACCAACATCTGCTCGTGGGTTTGCAGCCATCTGTCTCTGTATATAAAAAAGTAATGAACAATCAGAAGTGTTAACACCTTAATGCAAGCTACCAATTAAAAAATCAGCCAACAGAATGTTATTTGCAATTTTACCTTATTGCTTCCATCAATGGTGTTAGCTTTACAAGTTCTTTTGTTATGGCCAGGTTGTTTGCATTTTCCACAAACAACACTGCCACTCCTAGCTGCTTTGGGTTTCTCATGCGATTCTCACCCATGAACCTAATATGTGAATTGAGAATGTTAGAAGAGGTTATTGGTGGAACTGGGATATATTCTTTCTTTTCTATTTCAAACATAATTTTCTTTTCTTTATGATTACTAAACCATCTAAACACTTGTAAAAGGTCACTATCACCGGTCACTTATTTCTTCTCAGTACACCATGGCAAATACACCCAAACACTGTAGTCATAACTAGACACTTTGTCACTACCAGTTTGTTTTTCAGTGAATGCATGCAACAATGTAATCAAACTGATGTGGTCAGTATCACAATTGCTAAGCTCAACCACCTTTGTGTCATTAGTAACATATATTTCATATATATCCATTGAAACTGTACATAAAAAAAAAAATTCTTCAATCAACAATATTTACTACAACAACCACGGGCATTAACCATATATACAAACATAAATAATCAACAACCACATGCATGAACCATATATATAGACATAAATAATCAACAACCATAGGCATTAACATACCATCAACTTCACAAACATAAATAATCAAATAGCTTTAGAAATAGTAACCACGAGCATTAAACATATATACATACATAACACAAAATCACTAACAACAATAAAATATGTTCACAAACATGTGATTCAAATAAGGAAACAGTAAACAAAGAAATATTAATTACCATATTGTTTACATATATGTTCAACAACTTGCATGAATGAAAATAAAATTTGCATGAAGGAAATTAAAACGTTAAAATGTGCCCAGAACTCTACCACTAACAAATAACGTCAAAAAAAAACCCTAACTTTCTATAAAAAAA
This sequence comes from Dipteronia sinensis, assembly GCA_033220585.1. Lineage (NCBI taxonomy): Eukaryota > Viridiplantae > Streptophyta > Magnoliopsida > Sapindales > Sapindaceae > Dipteronia > Dipteronia sinensis. Next base: position 2,338,680 of record CM065638.1, on the reverse strand, counting down.
TGAAAAATACATTTTAAAACCATATTGTTCCTTATTTCATGTCTAACAACATGTAATTGTCAATTACACCATCAATTTTAAAGATAACAACTCCAAACGAAAAACCCCCAATTTTGTAATAACAGAACCCTAAATCTTTAGCGATAATGAAAATGAACAAAAGGAAGTGAAACCATGCATGCAAAATCAGCACACAATCAGTAAAACAAAATAAAGTTTAAAAAAAAAACCTTCTTTTGCGAAAAAAATAGCCAAAATGCGTCTTCGAACCTTCGATTTTGACAACCCTTCTCTGTACCCAAACAAAATTAACCTCACTCTACTTCAAACACTCTTAAACAAACTTGTAAACGTTTGGTTAGTATAGATCAAGTGTTTGAAGGGTTCTTTTGGCGGGAAACATGGGAGAGGAACGGTTTGCAAAGGGTGAAAAATGGTTTTGAGAAGCAAAGCATAAAGATTAGGCATTGGGACCACGCCTCTAGTTTTGTTTAATGGAATCTGATCAATGGAATCTGATCACTGTGTATAGGTGAGTTGTATCCCTCTCACCCGCTCATTTATTTTTTATATTTTAAATCATCTATTGCAATTGCAATTTTACTTTTCTAACCTTAACATTAATTACAAAACATGCCCTCATGATGATTTTACAAAAATGCCCTCGATTTTTAACGGTCAACATTATTTTCAAACAGAAAAGGTAACAGAAAGGGTAAATGTACTATTATTTTAGGTTTCAGGGGGCTGACTGGCCATTATTGAAACTAGAGGGACCTGTTTATCTAATATGGTAAACCTCAGGTGGGAAAATGATAAATTCCCTTAGTTAATTGTTAAAAAAAAAATCAGTATACTACTCACAGTGTGGTGATTCGAATTTGAGATGTTATAAAGTCTAGTGCAAGAGGACGGAATGCTAACGCCTTTTCGGAAATTTGCAAAAGTGGACGGAATACTAACGTCATCCACTGTTCTGTCATGGCAAAATGCACTAAGAACCTTTATTATATATATAATTACATCAAATCGGAAAAAATATAATAATATTACATAAATACCCCTCTTACCAAATTTTTAAAAATCACATTTGAATAATAAAAATTTAAAATTTAAAATTGAAATATTGGTTAAAAAAATAATAAAATTCTGAACTCTTTGATAAAGAAAATTAAATTGATTTCATAATTATTTAAATTATCTTTTTATTTATTTAAATATCCCTAAATATAAAACTCAGATGAATATATAGATTATTTAATATAAATTATCATTTAAACTATTTATTTTATTTAAATATCCCTAATTATCATTGTTCTGTCATTTACAATAACATGTGTATTTAAAAATAATAATAATTTAAATGATAATTTCCCTTAAATAATTTAAATATCCATTGTTATAAACGTTTAGAGGTTTAATGGCGAAAAAAAGTATAAGGGGTAAGGTGCAATAATATTTAGGGATATTTAAATAAAAAAGATAATTTAAACGATAATGGCTAAAAAAAGTATAGGGTATTTAAAATATTATTATTATTTGTTATCATTATTATTATTTTATTATTTTACTATTTTATTATTTTATTATTTTAATTTTTTTAATTATCATAATTATTATTATCATTTAATTTTTTTATTTTTGTTTTTGACATTATCAATACCCTTATTATTGTAATTGAACAAATGATATTTAGGAATATTAAAAAAAAGATAATTTAAATGATAATGGCAAAAAAAAGTATAGGGTATTTAAATTATTATCATTATTATCTTTATTATTATTTTATTATTTTATTAGTATTATTATTATTTAATTTTTTTTACATTATTAATAACCTTGTTATTATAAATGAATAAGTGATATTTATGGATATTTAAATAAAAAAGGTAGTTTAAATGATAATTCACATTAAATAATTTATATATTCATCTGGATTTTATATTTAGGGATATTTAAATAAAAAAAAGATAATTTAACTAATTGTTAAATTAATTTAATTTTTTCATTTCTCTATTTATTTAATTTTCTTTATCAAAAAGTTCAGAATTTTATTATTATTTAACTAGTATTTCAATTTTAAATTTTAAATTTTATTTTTAAAATGTGATTTTTAAAATTTTGGTAAGAGGGGTATTTATGTCATATTATTATTATTTTTTTTCCATTTGATGCAATTATATATATAATAAGGGTACTTAGTGTATTTTGCCATAACAGAACAGTGGATGGTGTTAGCATTCCGTTCACTTTTGCCAATTTCCGATAATTCAGGGGGTTTAGTGCCTAAAAAAAAAATCAGGAGGCAATATACGAATTCAGATATACTCTGGGGGGGAGATCTGTGACAATTAGCCAATGATAAATCATACCCGTAGATGCTAAGTCCTTATGGCTTTTCGTCGATTCATGGTTTGATAAAATGTCATTTTTTAAGTAAATTTTGAAATTATAAAATATTATTAGTATACAATAAAAAGATTTTTATATAAATTCAAGAGTAAAAGAATTAAAACAAAAACATCAAACTTCGGGGTTTGTGAATATTGTTTATTTTTACAAATACCTTGTTATTTTTACAATTTTTACAAGGATTCAAATCCGTTGTCGAAAAATGGTGTCCCAATTTGTGTATAACCAATCAAATTGGGATATGTGTATGCATTTAATTATTATTTTTAATTACCTCCATAAATGTAGACACATGTCTCAATTTGGTTGGTTATATACAAATTGGGACACCATTCTTGGACAGCTAATTTGAATCCTTTTAATGGGATCATGATCCGCTCTTTGTCTTGTTATTTCTTGACTTTTCATAATCTAATGACACCTAAGTTATATAAAAAATACATGGTCAAGATTTGATCACTTTTTATCTCTCATGCAACTAGATGTTTTAATTACACTTGAAAAATGTCAATGAAAAATAAGAACCAATGACCAAGAGGATCATCATCCCTTTTAATGACATTAGAATTGACAGACATAAATACATAATTACATGAATCATAATGGCTGATTGGCTGACTCTTTTTTTGAGGGAATTGTACAAACATTAATGAGGTTAAATATAATTACATGCATATGGCATTTTTACTTGACTGTTTTATTACCCTTTCCTTTTCAAAAATATGCGGAATCTAGAGATTATAGTAGTGTTTATTTTTATCTTAAAAGTCTGGATCGATCTGAATTAATCTTGAAGTCTGAATAAATATGGATCAATATATATTAACAGCATGTTTATTTTTTTATTTACAAGTATTAATAATGAAAACATTTGAAAATATGTAATAAAGAATCTATCATCTCTAATGTTTGGCTCCTTGTGACTTGCCGCAAAAACTCTGCTGGTTGAAATGAGTCGGATGCCATTTCCTCTGTTACCGGCCCGGCCGGAGGGAAGGGGCTGGCTGGTACCCCTTCCTGAAAAAACTTTAAATTGTTTTGAAAATTTTATAAAATTATTTTTAAATTTTAAACTCTTTTTATTTTGTCTTTAAAAAAAAATTATTTTCACATAATAAGTTAAATTTCTGACTCCGTTACGGTACATAGTTTATTAGGGACGTAGAACTGGTGTCCAATGTGTAGATATACAGAAAACTAGCTGCCTCTAATTAGCTGTATGCATGAACTTATATGACAAAAAGACATACCCTGGGACCTGGGTGGGTCACCGATTAGATTTTTTTTCTTCATTTCAGCCATGTTTTAAATATTGTGTCCTCTTTTTTGTAACGAATCCATTACATATTGGGATATTTCTTTGTTTTTTTGTTTTCATGCTTATCAATGATCAGAGATTCGAAGTTCACATGCATGTCTTTTTCCTGGTTAAGTTATGCTTTATTTTCTGAATGCTTGTCTGATCAAGTGCCAGAAATTATTAAGGAGCCTTTTCATAAATAGCTATTGAATTATTGAAAAGATTAAATTTATTCATTTTCAATAATTTAATTGGATTTGTTTCATAAATAGCAATTGAATTATTGAGAACATTTGCGGGCTTCTCTCAAAAGCATCTCGGGAAGCACTGTGAAACTCAACTTTAGATTTTGTTACGTACATTTTCATTTTCAACCTCACCTTTATTTTTATTTAAACTTAAACTCTTGATTCTTCAAATGTTCATCAATTTTAAAATCAACCTTTGAAATAATAATAATAATAATGTCAAGTATTACACTTTCAGTTTCTAATATTAAAACACGCATGCTTGTTTTTTTTTTTTTTTTTTTAATGTTAATTCAGTAATAAATGATCAATTACATTACAAAACAACAGCATAACCTTCAACAAAGCACAACGATGACAAAAATCAAAGCTTCAACGGTGAGAATTTAATTTTGAAAACTATTAAGATCATTAATTGAGAATTTTAATATAAACTAGATACTTAACCAATGATTTTGTTTTTTTGAAAAGGTTCAAATATATAAAAGCCACAAAGGCAGCTAGGGGAGACCCCCAGAAAAGAAACAACAAAGACCAAACACAGGGCAACAGGTCAAAAGGAAAAACACAACAGAAACACAGAAAAACACAACAGTAGGCCAGAACAAGAAAACGCAGCAACCTATCAAGAGAACATAGCAGAAACTAAATGTCTCCTCATTCCAATTTCCACAAAATCCCCAGACTCTTAAATGATCAGTACAGCATCCATGAATTCTGCATCATCGCCCATAGCCTGCAATAACTCAGGAGAAAGGCAAGCTTCTATATCCACACTCCCTTGTTTGGCTCCTGGGAAAATTGTTATCTTCCCATCAAACTTATTCCCAGGCCCGCTTCTTACCGCAATAGGCCTTCCCCACCCAAAGTCGGTACTGTAAACAGTATGCCTCGGAGAACTACTTGTGAGAAAATCATTACTTGTAAAAAGACCGTCCGGTGTAACGATCTTTGGATTTTCTCTCCATGACTCCAAGTAGTTCCTAAACTTTTCATCTGTGTGCATAGCAATCATCGTATTCATATGTAAAGCCACATAACCAAGTCCTTGCTCAAGTACCTCTCCTGCTTTCATTTTTATTAACTCACTCTGAATTGCATTTCCCAAGTACTGTTGCAGCAGCTGTGGCTGCAATCTTCCTCTAGCACCCACTACGATTCGAAAACTAGTCTCTTTATTCGGATCTAGACTTTTATTACGAACAGCTGATCGCCAAAGATGAGATAAGAGTGCTTGAAGAGATGATATTTTGTGGGTGTCAGTCTCGGCATTGGCCTTTGTTTTGAGTTCTGCAATACTTTCTGCTGTAAAATGGAAAACTCTTTGTTGCAAAGGCGGTGGAACGAACTTACTGTGGAGCTGTTCCTTCTTGAAGAGAGGTATGCGAATGGGAGCATCAGTATCATGAAGAAACCATCGTTCAAGAACTGGAGGTTTAGACAAAGAATCTAAACCTTGGGAAATTTCAGACCAAGAATTGAAAAAATGCCAAAAAGATGTGCCATCTAAAACGGTGTGATTGATGGTACAACCAATAAAGATGCAGTCTACAAGCACAGTGACCTGCACTGCCAGCAATGGATTGGAGGTACCCTCGTAGTTTCTAATCCCATTTAGTGGGAAAAAAGAGTAAACTATATGATCAGGAACATAGGTTGGTTCGATGATATCAGAAACAGAAACTCCATCAGCAACAGCATGTACGAACTCGGCACCTGCGTTGTTGCAATCTATGAAAAAGGACGTTGTTTCATCTCCATGTTCAATGGTGGAAAGACGACCTGCAAGTGGCAGAAAGAAGTCTAGAGTGCGTGAAAGTGATGTTTGAAGGTGGTGGATTAAGTTTTCATGATCAGGTTTTGGTTTGTGGAAGACAAGTCCCTTTTGAATGGTATCCAGCAAGAGGAGCCTAAGATCCCATGGAGTTAAGTCAATCCTAGGGTTTGGTTCCTTGTGATTTGCCGCACAAACTGTGCTGGTTGAGATGACCCGAATACTACTTTCCATTTTCTCTGTTATTGTAGCTCTTGGGAGATGAAGAATTGTGTCAGGATTGGAAGATTTAGGGATTAATTTGGGGATTTAGGGTTTCAATTGGATTCGAAATTGGGGATTTGATTTGGGAATTGTTTTTTCGGTTGATTGGTCGAAGAGAAGGAGAAGTAAACTGATAAGCTGCGTTTAGGACTCTTGTCTGAAAACGAGAGGCTTTTATAGTCATATGAACTAACACAAAACGACTTGCCGTTTTGTTCTATCTTGATTCTTGAGGTTTAAATTAGGGTTTCTTGGAGTGTTTCAAAGCGGCACTATGCAATATGCAAGGTCTATCTTAATTAGTGTGATCTATGTAATTAGTATGAGTCGGCTGTAGAGAATTATTTACTCATTTTAGTTGTATTCTACTATTTATTTTCTGTTTTTAACAAGTCTGTAGCAACCATTTTGGGATATCAAATATTATAACAAGTTTCTTCATCTAAATTCTATCAATGTCTCTCTCTTCTCTCTTTTCGTTCACTGTCCAACCTTCTTTTCTCTTATAATCTTCTTACTTTGATACGTGAAATATTGACCCACTATCCATCATCTTTTTCATTATTGCATACCACTTCTTATTGTTTCCTTTAATCTTCCTATTTTGATACGTGAAATATTGACCTACTACCCATTATCTTTTTCATTATTGCATACCACTTCTCATTGTTTCCTTTAAGGGAAATTGCATCGAGCCCCTTAAGGTTTGGACAAGTTACACTTAAATGGAAAAGTTTCTTTATTATACACTAATACCCCCAAGACTTAAATTTGACTTTTAAAATACTTAAAATGCTCATAGTTATATTATTTTATAATTTTTTTAACCTTTTAAACAAAAAATTTATAAACTTTAATAAAAATTAAAAAAAAAACAAAATAAAAATATGATTCATTAAATAAATAAATAGTCTTAAAAAATTAAATTAATAAATAGTTAAAAAAAATTAAGTAAATAAATAATTAAAAAAATAAATAAATAAGTATTAAAAAATAAAATAAATATATATATTTAAATAAATAAATAAATAAAGAGTTTAAAAAATAAATGAAAAAATTAAAACATTATTTTTTTAAGAATATCCATTAATAGGGACAAGATAAGCTCTAAATATCCAAGGAGTGTTGGGAACCTTGAAGCTTCTCTCACCATTATCTTTACCGTAAAAGTTTTGATATTTAGAATTTTTGTTGTCTCTATTAATGGACATCCTTAAAAATTTTAATTTTTTTAATTTTTTTTCATTTATTTATTTACATTTTAAAACTATTTTTTTAAACTATTTATTTTTTAAAAAAACTATTTATTGATTTTATTCTTAAAACTATTTATTTATTTATTTATTTTTAAAATTATTTATTTATTTAAACTATTTATTTATTTAATTTTTTAAAATTATTTATTTATTTAATGAATCATATTTTTATTTAGTTTTTTATTTTTATCAAAGTTTATAAAGTTTTTGGTTAAAAGGTAAAAAAAATAAAGTATAAAATAATATAACTAGGGGCATTTTAGGTATTTTAAAAGTCAAATTTAAGTTTTGGGGGTGTTAGTGTATAATAAAGAAACTTTTCCATCTAAGTGTAACTTGCCCAAACCTCAAGGAGTTCAGTGCAATTTACCCTTAATTTAAATATATTTATTAATTTTATTTGCCATTTAACGTTATACCCTTTAGTTACCGTTAAATATCTAACAGAATTGGAACGACAGAGACGAAAATAAGGATTATGGGTAAACGTTTGGACCAAAAGGAGGAATACTGAAACTATAGGAACCAAACGGAAGAATACGTTAAACTATGAGGACGAAAATGGTTTTAACCTTTATTTTGTTATTAGTTATTGGCTCAATTGCACAAACACCCCTAAGTTTAGATGCAATTGCACTCATATGCAACCTTTCCGTTTATTGCACAAACATCCCCTGTAAAGCGTTGACCAAAAGTTGATCAAAATGGAATGACGGATTTACCCTTACACGGAATTATCAATTCTGGTCCCTCTATTTTCTATAATAACAGGTCAACCACTGAAAACTTTTGACCTTTAATTAAAAAAATTAGTTGCCTTCAACAAGTAGTGAACCTCCAACCTTATGATTAGAAACCACAAATCTTAACCAACTGAACTACTCAAACACATTGACAAAAGTTTGTTAATTTAAATGTATATATCTAGTTATATAATGTATACATGTATATGTATATATATATATATATGTATATATACAATCTTTCTATTGTCAGTTCGAACTGATATAAAACATATCAGTTCTTTACATGTGAGTCATTGGAATTAAAAGATGTTTTGACAAGTGCATACAGTCAAGTCAAAGCATTTAAATTCAATGGTCCACATGTAAAGAACTGATATATCTTATATCAGTTCGAACTGACAATAGAAAAATTAAATATATGTATATATATATATATATATGTAAATATATGTATATGTATATAGTTATATAATTATATTTTAAAGCTTAATTGGCAAAATAATTTAAATATGTTTTTTTTCTATAATTTTAACAGATTTAAAATAATTATTTTCCTTCTGTTTTCTTATTTTCTTTTTCATAAATCTGTATTTTTTATATTATTATTAAATATGAATTTATTTAAAATATTATATATATGAGTTTATTTTATATTATATAAATAGATTTAATTTATTTAAGGCTTAATTTATTATATTAATTTGATGGTTAATGGACAAAATTATTATTATTTATTTATATAATATTTATCAATTGTTTATTAAAAATAAGAAGGGAGAGAACGTATCTCCCCCATCTAAATATTATATAATAATCTATTTTTTAAATTGATAAAAAAAATTCAATTGTCTAAATCTATTTCTTAAATTTCTTAAAATAATTTAAATCTGTTTCTTATATATATGAGTTTATTTTAAATGGATATATATATAGTTAAATAACTTGTTTAAAATAATTGAAAACTGTTTATATAATCTAAAATGAACTCATACATATAATATGTATTTAAAATAAACTCATATTTAATAATAATATATAAAAAATAGATTTATTAAAATGAAAAAAATAAGAAAACGAAAGGAAAATAATTATTTTAAATCTGTTAAAATTTTGGAAAGACACAGATTTAAATTATTTTGTCAATTAAGCTTTAAAATATAATTATATGACTATATACATATACATATATTTACATATATATATATATATACATATATTTAATTTTTCTATTGTCAGTTCGAACTGATATATCAGTTCCTTACATGTGGACCATTGGATTTAAATGCTTTGACTTGACTGTATGCACTTGTCAAAGCATCTTTTAATTCCAATGACCCACATGTAAAGAACTGATATATTTTATATCAGTTCGAACTGACAATAGAAAAATTGTATATATATATATATACATATACATATATATATATACATATATATATATATATAAATTATTTTGTCAATTAAGCTTTAAAATAAAATTATATGACTATATACATATACATATATTTATATATATCTACATATACATATATATACATTAAATAACTAGATATATACATTTAAATCAATAAATTTCTAACATTGAGTTTGAATAGCTCAGTTGATTAAGGCTTATAGTTTGTAACCATAAGGTTGGAGGTTCAATACTTGTTGAAGATAACTAATCTTTTTAATTAAAGGTCATAGGTTTTCAGTGGTTGACTTGCTATTATAGAAAATAGAGGGACCATAATTGACAATTTCGTATAAGGGTAAATTCGACATTCCATTTTGGTCAACGATTTACATAGGGATGTTTGTGCAATAAACGAAAAAGTTGTACATGAGTGCAATTTCATCTAAACTTAAGGGATGTTTGTGCAATTAAGCCTTAGTTACTTAGCTACTTTGTATCAGGCTATATATAGCCTTGTTTCAATTAATTAAAGTATCGAATATATTGAAGCAAATTATCTCCCCCATTTCTCTCTACTTAATTCTTCTTCCTCCTCTCCAAATTCTTCTATGTAATTTCCTGGATCGAAAATATATATAGCATACTTCTTTCAATTTTCGAAAATCTGCATTCAACAATCATGCCAAACAAGAGAAAATAGCTCTTCAATAACCAACTCAAACCATCAGTAAAATGTATGGGCATGGCAAATTGGTACCCAACGTGAACAGACTGAAAATTACACTGCTTGTTGAAAGTAAATTAGTTGTCGCTTAGCTTAGCGGTATGACTGCTATACCACACAAAACACATCCCTATCTAGAAAGCATTTATGAAGGTAAATCTGATCCCTACCAAAGAGAGATTGATGGCAAGAATTCAAATAATTTCAATGAGTAGAGTGTGTACGGCGAGTGACAATAGCAATCAAATGTCAGGATTTAGCTAACTCCATGGGATCTTCGACTTCTTCTAGTGGAGTATGTAAGAATTAAATCATACTGAAAGCCATAAACAAATTCTAGATGCAAACATTCTAGAACATAATACCAAGAATCCTAGGATCTACATCAGTGCTAGGTTATTAAGGATTTATGGATTCGGGAGAGATACCTGGATCCATTATGAACGATCGCCTACCGTTGCGAAAATACTATGACAATCGATCACGAACGGGGTGATTTGTGATCTTCCTCAACCAAATCTCCTTAGTTCCTCAATATAACCGTCGTCTCTCTTCCATATGGGGAAAAGGGAAACTGTGTTATGATTTGGTGTATTGGGGACCATAACCGAAAGGGTCTTTATATATTACTTAATTAGAGTTCCCATAATCCCCTAATTAGGACAAAATCAGTATCTACTCAATTAGCCCATATCAATTCTAGCAGTCTACGGGCTTACTAAAATTAGACCACTTAATTTCAGCCCATTAAATTAAATAGCTAATATAATTGAATAAACAAAAAAATATGTTCGCCCAATTTAGTATAGGAAACGTGATTTCCTAACAATCTCTCACTTGGGCTACATATTATTCCTGAAACAATTACACCACAAAAGTCCTTAGGCGCACATCTGTATGCTATTTATCCTTAGACTTCTCCTTAAACAATCCGGTCCATCTCATATATTAGCATTGGAATCACTGTGGCTTTTATCACAATACAGTCGTGACTAAACCACGATGATCACTATACTAATACACTCAATGACATAGATCAAATATGGATGAGTAGCATGGAAATTACATGCAATGTGATCTCACACATGCCTATTTCCAACTGGTCCTTCTTTAGTCTTTAGTGAGATCAATCCAAAATCCTTAAAGCAATGTGAACATTACACATAGAAAACATAAGTAAGCTCAGAAATAGAATAATGAACCATTAACTTTATTCTGCAGAAAACTAAACAATCTGATGTTTAAAGTAAAACATATAGAACATAAAAAATGACTCTCACTAAACCAAGGTATTATAAGAAATAACACCCATATGAGCATTGTGCTCATGAAATACCTTAGGCGTTAAGCCATTGGTCAATGGGTCCGCTAGCATAGAATCTGTTCTTATATGTTCTATGAAAATCTGCATATCTTGAACTCTCTCCTCAACAACTAGAAACTTGATGTCGATAAATTTCGACATAGTCGAGCTCATGTTGTTGTTGGAGTAAAACACCGTTGAGTTATTGTCACAGTAAATCTTCAATTGCCTATCAATGCCATCTACCACACGTAGCCCAATGACAGTTTCGTAGCCATATCCTGTGGTTGGACACCTCATAACAAGCAATGAACCCTGCAGCCATGGTTGAAGAAGCTATGAGAGTCTGCTTAGCAGACTTCCATGATATAACTTCTCCAGCCAACATAAAGATGTAGCCTGAAGTGGAGCGCCTGCTATCCTGCCATCACGTAAAATCGGAGTCAGAGAACCCGATAACCTCTAAACTGTATGATCTCTGATAAGTGAGCATGTAGTCTTTTATTCTCCTCAAATAACACATCACGCGTTTGGCTGCCTTCCAATGCTGTACACCTGGATCACTCAAATATCTACCTAAAACTCCCACTATAAATCCTATGTCAGGACGAGTACAAACTTGAGTGTACATTAGACTCCCTACTACTGATGCATAGGGAATCTTCTGCATCTCTTTCCTTTCAAGATTATTATTAGGGCACTGTTTGAGACTAAACTTGTCTCCTTTAGCCACAGACGTGTCTCCTAGTTTACTATCTTTCATGCCGAATCTACTCAGAACCTTATCGATATAGCTTTTTGTGACAACCCAAGGATACCTCAAGAACGAACTCTCAGTATTTGAATACCTAATATAAAATAGGTGTCACCAAGATCTTTCATCTCGAATTTCTTCGTCAGAAATTTCTTGGTTTTGTGCAATAAGCCAATTTCGCCGCTAGCGAGCAGAATGTCATCGACATATAATACCAAGAAGATATATTTGCTCCCACTGAACTTGTGATATACACAGTCATCAAAACCATACGAGGTGATGACTTGATGGAACTTGTGATACCATTGACGGGAAGCCTGTTTGAGACCATAGATGAATTTCTTCAACTTGCAGACCATAGACTTTGGATCTCCCGATACAAAGTTTTCTGGTTGTACCATATAAATCGTCTAGTCAATGTTTCCATTGAGAAACGTAGTCTTGACATCCATCTGATGTAACTCTAGATCAAAGTGAGCCACCAGTGCCATTACAGTTCTAAAAGAGTCTTTCGAAGATACCGGAGAGAAAGTCTCTTTGTAATCTATACCTTCATTTTGAGTAAAGCCTTTGGCGACTAGACGAGCCTTATATCTCTCGACATTACCCATTGAATCCCTCTTGGTTTTAAATATCCATTTACAACCAATAGGCTTCGCACTTTCAGGCAACTCGACGAGATCCCAAACGTCATTGTCTTTCATAGACTTCATCTCATCCTTCATGGCATCAATCCACTTCTGAGAGTTAGAACTGCGCATGTCATGACAGAAGTTGATCGGGTCATCCTCTGTCAAACTAACGCCATCCTCATGTTCTTGGAGAAGGACGATATAATCATCCAGAATCACACTTCTCCTTTCCCTAGTGGATCTCCTTAATGGCACTTCTTAAGGTTGTTGAGTTTGTTCTATAGGTGGTGCTTGAGGAAGAATCTCATTGTTGTCTTGGTCTGGAATAATGTCAGGAATAGGAGCCTGAACATTGTTTGTTAGGATTATGCTCAATGGCAAGAGTGTAATATTGTAATTGACAATCTTCTCATATTAATAAAGTGAATTCTGATTCTTACAATTACTTATAGCATTTATTATTATAATTGTCAAGGTAAATAATCATAAGGTCAAAAGACTATGAGACATGAAGAATTGTTCATACATCTGGTATGTATGAGGTAGACACAATTCTTTAGTTAGTCTTGAATAACGTTCACAACTTAAGTTAAAGGTTGGGCACCTCTATCTTGTTAAAGTTGTAGAATTCTTTTACTAGCATTTGAGTGGGATCAAATGAATATGATGAGTCTAAAATCATCGAAAAGTTTTCGAGTAAAAGAATCTAGTGCACTAGGTGCATTGAACTGGATCACAATGAAATACTTTATCTAGAACCGTCACTAGATATAAGTCTTTTCATTAAAGAGGACAATCAGAGAGTCTATCTTAATCCTGAGATAAATGATGGACTTATGGCTGCAAGTGTTATCATTAGAGCTATCAATGAGTACGATTATATAGCATAGTCTATTCTCGATAGTTTGGTGGTATACATTTGTTAATCGATAGAGGACTTCATTTATAGATATGGACATCGTGGCTCCATTTATTAAATGAGAGTATAATATTATCATATGGATGTTTTGAGGTATTGGATATTAAATCTCAACGTTGAGTTTTCAATAATGATTATTGAAAACATGGCTTCTGGACAAGTCAAAGTATCCAAGTTCGAAATGTGGTCATATGAGGAAATATGGTAACTTGGAGAGCTATAGGCGGTCTATGAGCTCTTGGCGATTACTGATATTATTCACGAGGATACACCATCTCCTATAAGATTGTCTAGGGTATGAATGAGAAACATCTCCTTATTCTATCTTTATTTAAGAGTTCAATTTTAGCTCTTTAGTGGAATGAGTTAAAATTAATAGATTGGACCCAAGTGAATCATTTGTTGATTATGATTAGGTTGTGTCTATTGAAGCTTAAATTTAGATAACCCGTCAAAGATCCTCAATCCACACGTATTTTCATGGATCACTTGATATATTCTACCGGACGGATTTAAGGGTCCATCTAGAATTGTTTTTAATATATTAAGAATATAATATGTCTATTATTTAATTAATGGGCTGCACTATTATATTAATATATTAAAAGGAGACATGTGGGCTTGTTTCTTTTAGTAAGAATGAGTCTGGTTCACATGTGGGCTTTTATTTAAAGTCCATTGGATTAAATGAAATAAGAAAATAATATATGGCCCATTTATATAAGTGGGGCGGCAATGTGTATATATTAACCTAATATATTATTTTGTTTCATTGTTTTAATTAAATAAGAATTAGTTAATTTATTAATTAATTGTTTAATTAAGAAACAAATCTTTTTCTTAGCAGGAAATATATTTCCTAAAGTTATACTATTGGTAGTAGTATATTAAAAGTAAAAGACTTGTTTGATAAGAAAATAAATAATTAATTTTATTTATTTAATCAAATAAGAAGTCTTTTTATTTAGTCAATAAAAGAATAAAAATATCTATGAGTTGGATTAGGTTTTGAAGTCTAAAGGTTGATGGAAATTAGGGTGCAACACAAACTCTTTTTGGTATGTGATTTGCGGCAACCCTAGTCCATTTAGAGGAAGATTTCGGCAATCCTAAATAGAAGAGGAAGCAAAATTTCGGCCACCTATATAATACCACATATATAATTCGGCCACCATAGTTGATTGAATGATTCAATTTTTCTTCTTCTTCTCAATTCATAGAAAAGGATAATTTTTATTCTACTAAACATAAAAGAGAGAAGAGATTATTCTTTGATAGTACACTGATTGCTTGTTCATCAATAAGCTTGTGTGTACAACATCGAATTAGGTTCACACGAGTTTCGATCATTAGATTGAGAACTCAAAAGTGACCGGAATAATTTTTGTCTTCTTTTGATTGTTTTGTGACTAACAAAAGAAAAAGAAAAAGAAAACTTTGTTCATCCATTCTCAGGTTTGCAATTCAAAGAAAAAGGGAGACCACGCTCCTAGGTGATTCACGTACGTGTTCGGATTGGAAGATCTCGCGATACTGTTTACGATCACTGTTCACACAGTAATATTCACGATCACTGTTCAGGCGGGTAAAGTTCACAATCACTGTTCACGCGAGTACTGTTCACAGGCATCGGAAAAGATTTTACGGATTACCAATCGACGTAAGTCAATCGGATCACGCGTCAAGAGGTATTTAACTCTAACCGTATATATTTGAGTTTAATTAATTAAAAGGTTAAGGTTCAACTTTGAGAAAAATTTTAAAACCATACGAAATCTATTTTTCGTTTCTTCCGCTGCGTTTTATATCGATTTTTCCCTACATTGTTATCTAGTATCAGAATTGTGTCTTGAACAACAATAAGTAACGAGACCTGATCACCGTCAATAACAGATTCTTCTTCAAAGACAACATTCCTTATGTTTTCTTCCCCCCCAAACTTAACATCCTTAAAGAATCTCGTATTTCCCGTTTCAAAAAGGGATCTTGATGTGGAATCGTAAAACTTGGAGCCCCAAGAGCGTTCAAAGTAACCAACGAAATAGCAACTAACCATCCTTGAGTCTTGTTTTCTTTCATGTGGCCTATAAGGTCGTGTCTCAGCTAGACAACCCCAAATGTGCAAGTGTCTGATGCTAGGCTTCTTGCATGTCCAAAGCTCATAAGGGGTTTTTGCAACTGCTTTGCGCGGTACCCTGTTAAGGATGTACACATCGGTCTTTAAAGCTTCTCCCCAAAGTGACTGTGGCAAGAAGAAATGACTAATCATACTCCTTACCATATCTTTAAGATTCGGTTTCGTCACTCTGCAACACCGTTCATGCTGGGTTTGCCTGGCATGGTGTATTACAGAATAATTCCACACTCATTGAGGAAAGTTGCGAAGGGTCCTGAACGTTGTTCTCCTAATCCGTTATACCTCCCGTAGTACTCACCACCACCGTCCGATTTGACAGCCTTAATTTTCTTTCCAAGTTGACGTTCAACTTCAGCTTTGAAAGACTTGAAAACGTCTAGGGATTGCGACTTCTCATGTATCAAATATAGGTAACCAACCTAGAGTAATTATTTATGAACGTAATGAAGTATTGTTGTCCATTCCATAAAGCCGTAGGGAATGGACCACAGATATTCCGTATGTATGAGTTCTAAGACATCTGTAGCTCTTTGGCACTTAATTTTCTAATGTTTGTTCGTTTCCCCTTGATGCACTCAATACAAACTTGAAAGTCTGTCAAATCTAGGGGTTCAAGAATTCCATCCGACACAAGCCTTTGAATTCTTTGAGAAGAGATATGACCTAAACGCTTGTGCCATAAGGTGGCGGAATTCTCATTTAATTTTTGCTTTGTACCACGTGAACTTGTTTGCAGTATTTCGTTATAGTAACTAACAACATCAATCATATACAGATTATCAATTAAAGAATTAGAACCAATAAAATTTGAATTTTGATAGAGACTAATTGTATTATTTCCAAAAGAACAAGAAAATCCTAATTTGTCCAAGCTAGACATAGAAATTAAATTCCGTCTAAAAGATGGTGCAACAAAAGTCTCAAACAAATCCAAATAAAACCCAGTTTTCAATAGTAATCTGAAAGTCTCTAGAGCCTCCACCACAACTTTATTGTCGTCGCCCACAAAGATGAATCTTTCAGCATCATTTTGCGTTCGGCTCCAAAGGCAACCCTGCATAGACATACTTATGTTAGTAGTAGTACTAGAATCTACCCACCAAGTATCCTTAGGTACAGAAGCTAAATTAACTTCAGAACAAACTAAAGTTGGAAGCATACCCTTCTTTAGACGTCAGGCAGCGTACTTGGAACACGTCTTCTTCATGTGCCCTGACTTCTTACAGAAGTAGCAGGCAAACTCCTCATCCTGGTTCTTTTGTTTCTTCTATTGAGAAAATTCTTCCGCAGCAACCTTAGCTCTCTTCATTTTCTCGTTCTGAGAGGTTGAAGCCAAGTGAGCACTCTCAGTCTTATCCTGTTGGTGCCTCTCTTCTTCTTGCATACAGTGAGATATAAGCTCATTGAGGGACCATTTGTCCTTCTGAGTGTTATAACTCACTTTAAATTGCCCTAAAGTGTGCAGGAAGAGATATCAAAACCAAGTGCATGAACAAGTCCTCAGACAGCTCCAACTTAAGCGACTTGAGTTTTGATGCGAGATGAGACATTTCCATGATATACTACCTTATGTTCCCTTTGCCCTTATACTTCATCGCGACGAGTTAAGCCAATAAGTTACTTGCCTCCGACTTTTCGTTCTTGGCAAAATATCGCCCAATTTCTTCCAGGAACTTCTTGGCGCTCTTGTTCTCAGTAATGAGCAGTTTCATGATCATCAAGCACATTCAGTTAGACCGATCCCACTTTTCAATTTTAACTTCATTGAGGTTTTCCGGAGTAGCAGTGGGTCGATCCGACCGAAGTGCAAGATCCAAATCCATACAACAGAGGACAATCTCCACGGTTTCTTTCCAAACTTTGAAGTTTGTCCCGCTCAGCATTGGGATGTTGTTGACTTGGGCAGAAACATTCATAGCAGTAGCAATAGAAAATGTATAGAGAACAAAATAAACAAGCATACTCACATTAACAAGCATGATATAAAAGTAAAACAAGACATGAACAAATAATCCAAATTGGGGACCCATCTCAAGATACTTAACACAACAATAATTCCTAGTCTTTGGACAGAGAAATTAACTGTAAGTGGTACTCTTAGTGTAATGATCAAATACCGACTGTTGTTCACATGAAAAAGTACTTATAATTGTCACGCATTTATCATCACAGGTGCGTTGTTATTTGGCCAAACTGTGTCTTCCTTTGGACCAAGCACAGTTCGCATAAATAATTCCGCACAATCATCTATGTATTTTTAGTCAAATTAATCTTCACAACAGAGGTTACTTTGGCAACATGTTGCTCCAATCAATTTAATTGAAATACTAGACTAATTAAGCAACATAAAAAAACAACTAAAATTCAAGAAATGAATGAAAATGTTATAAAATCCAAACACAAGGTACTAAGATTTATGCAGGTAAAAAACAATTAAGGCCATTTTGAAACTTCTGAGTGTTCCTGATATCCATGTCAATATATATATATATATATATATTCTGCAACAGCTAAAGACAAGATCATTAAGTCCACTCTATTGCATGAGAATATCATCCAAGTCAAGACATGAAAAACTATGATGCCCACTTCCTTTGCAAATAGTACGCAAGACTAACTATGTCAGGCTTTATAATGCAACTTTTAATAACAATGGCACTTGGCCCATGCACCCAAAGGAAGTGGACAAAAGTAAACTGGACAATATATAATAGCAAACCGAACAAAAGTTAAGAACATGACATACTCCTTTTTATTACAAAATGTATATGCCCAGCTCCTAGTTGCCAATGGCGACTCCGAATGGTACAAACGAAGCCGAAAAACGATCCAAAATTCAAGAATATCAAGAGTATGCACGGCAAAAAATCGAATATACATCCACAAAGTCCAAAAAAAAATTTAATCATAAAAACATATCTAAAATTCTTAAACACAAAATCATGTCTAAATTCATCAAAAAAAAAATTCCAGAATTTCACACAAAACATAATATTCTATTCAAGAAAAATAATCCAAACACCATACAAATAGAATATTCACAAATCCTAATAATCTAACAACGATGACCGCTCTGATACCATTTGTAAGAATTAAATCAAACCGAAAGCCATAAACAAATTCTAGATGCAAACATTCTAGAACATAATACCAAGAATCCTAGGATCTACATCATGCCGGATTATTAAGGATTTATGGATTCGGGTGAGATACCTGGATCCATTTTGAACGATTGTCTACCGTTGCGGAAATACTATGACAATCGATCACGAACAGATGAACACGAACGGGGGGTGGTTTGTGATCTTCCTCAACCAAATTCCCTTAGTTCCTCAATAGGACCGTCATCTCTCTTCCAGATGGGAAAAAGGGAAACAGTGTTATGGTTTGGTGTATTGGGGACCACAACCGAAAGGATTTTTATATATTGCTTAATTAGGGTTCCCATAATCCCCTAATTAGGACAAAATCAATATCTACTCAATTAGCCCATATCAATACGAGCAGTCTACAGGCTTACCAAAATTAGACCACTTAATTTCAGCCCATTAAATTAAGTAGCTAATATAATTGAATAAACAAAAAAATATGTTGCCCAATTTAGTATAGGCAACGTGATTTCCTAACAGAGTAGAGCCAGAATGGACTTCTTTTCCATAACCCAAAATCTAAGAAACAATCCGAAAACACCGTCATCCAACATGAGGTCGCCCTTTCTCTTGCACCAGACTTGTTTGATCCGCTTGTAGGTCACTTTGCCACCATTAAACATGACGATAACACAACCTCTTTTTCATAGATTGAAACAATGAAGGAGCCCATTTTGTCCATGCTGCAGTAGATGGAGTTTCTGTTGTTGATGTCATTCAACCCAATTATGTTCTAAAATTATTTACTCCTTCCCATTAAATGGGGTTGGGAACTATGAGGGTACCTCCAAGCTAAGCAGAGGCGTAGCCTTAACTTAATGTTCGGGTAGGGTAGATTAATTAGTTAATTGCAAAAAATAAAATCAGTATATGTCTTACAGTACGATAATTCGAATCTAAAATATTGTAAGATTGAATAAATTCATTTACCACCAACCTAAGCACTAATAAAAATATTTTTTAACCAAACCTATGCTGAAAATTTTAAAAATAAAAAGTGCGTACCTAAATAAGAAATATATAATGGACTTTGTACCTAAAAACATTTAAAAGTGTAGGATTTAATCTAAACCAAGTTGTTAAAATTAGTAGAGTCAGTATTGTCTGCTAGTCAGACATTGTGTGCTTGTGTGTAATCAACAAAGTCTGCTGATAGTGTTAGGCAGCATACAAATCTTAAGTAAATGTTCACACTTAATAGTTGTCAGGATTCCAACCTATATAAGGGTTGATCCAGTTTGTTTTAATTAACTCAATTCAATACAAAGTAGTTTCTATAAATTGATTGTTGTTCACATTTGGTATCAGAGCTTGAGAGCTCGGAGGTGTGTGTGTGTGGTAGAGACTGTGAGTGTGAGAGATACACTGTGAGGGAGTGATCTGAGCTAGATTCCAGTTAGGAATCGGATAGCCTGAAAAACTCACCGGTGCCGGATTTGAACCAAGAGAGGTTCAGAGGCATTTTTTTTCGGAACCAGAAAAAAGAGGTTCAGACGAAAAAAAAAAACTCAGAAGTTACCGGAGTCAGTCATCTCCACCACCACCAGCCGCCGACCGCCGGGAGAGTGGGTTGACACCACCAACATCAGAAGGTGCAGCTAGTGATCACCTTCCATTTATTTCAAAGAACCATCGTCAACAGAAAACGTTTTGAAGGTCAAATCGACATCCTAAGATAAGTTTTTTTTCTATTTGGGTTGAAAGAGAGAGGATTTTTTTTGTTTCTGATAAACAGATCAGAGGAGGGAGTGGTAGCACACAGAGAGAGAGAGGTCTGTTGTTTTGAATACAGACGTTATAAGAAAACTAAAGGCAGTCAAAGTATTTTAAAAAAATGATGAAAAGTTAAAAGTAAAGTTTTTAATAATTGTGTTTTTAATTATTTTGTTTCTTTTCATCATTGTGTTTGTGAAAATTACGGATTATTCCCCTCTTTGGAAATTTACAAACAATACCCCTATTTGGTAAATTACAAATGGCTACCTCTAATTTTGAAAATAATACAATTCAGCCTCAAATACCCAAATTTGATGGAAAGGCAAATTTTGAGTATTGGAGGGTCCAGATGCAACTTTTGTTCGAATACCAGGAGTTGTGGACTGTTGTTTCCGAGGGTATTGTTAGTCCAACAGATGCTGCAACAACTCGGAAGGATCTAAAGGCGAGGTTTTTCATCAACCAGTCGCTGGATCAGATGATTTTTGAGAAAATCGCACATGCCACTTCAGCAAAAGGAGCATGGGATATTCTGATGAACACGTACAGAGGAGCTGAAAAAGTGAAGAAAGTTTGCCTGCAGACTATGCGGAGGCAGTTGGAGCTTCTTCAAATGACGAAAACAGAGAAGGTGGCAGATTATTTCTCACGAATATTGGTACTTGTTAATCAGATGAAGTCCAATGGTGAGACAATTTCAGATGTTCAGATTATGGAGAAGATTCTCCGAACACTGAATTCAAAGTTTGAGTACAAAGTGACAGCCATTGAGGAGTCCAAAGATCTCGAGACGATGACGTTGGATGAGTTGATGGGCTCACTCCAAGCCCATGAACAACGTCTGGATGAGAAGTTAGAAATTGAGGTGGAGGAGGCTTTACAAAGCGAATTAAGTCTTAAAAGAGACAAAGATGAGACTCAGAGGAATTCTAAGTCTAGACAGTGGGGTCAGAATTCGCAAAACAGAAGAGGAGATGCTTCCAGTTCTAGCCTGAGAACAGGCAGAGGGAGCAACAACAACAACAACAACACTAATCAGAGGAATAAATCTCAGGTTCAGTGTTATAATTGCAAAAAATTTGGTCATTACAAGTCTGAGTGCAGATCTAGAAAGCAAGATTTCCACGCAAATATTGCAGAAAATGATGATCGTTCAGAAACATTATTGCTAGCATGCAACATGGCAGACGATAGATTCAAGAACAAATGGTTTCTGGATTCAGGCTGCAGCAACCACATGTGTGGTGAAAAGAAGATGTTCACTCAGTTAGATGAATCCTTTACTTCATCGGTGAAGTTTGGGAATGACACAACGGTGCCAGTGATGGGGAAGGGCAGAATCTCTATCACTTTGAAGGATGGGTCCCAGAATGCCATCTCAGATGTATTGTTTGTTCCTAACCTGCAGAAGAACTTATTGAGTGTGGGACAACTTTCGGAAAAAGGATATGACATACGGATCCACGAAGGAATTTGCACCATCAATAGTGCACAGAAGGGGCTAATAGCAAAGGTAAAAATGTCACAAAACCGTTTGTTTCCGCTGCTTATTAATAGTGATAGTTTACCTTGCTTTAGTTCAGTGATTTGTGATGAGAATTGGTTGTGGCACATGAGGTTTGGCCATGTGAATTTTGGAAGTCTGAAACAGCTAGCATTTAGAAAGATGGTTTCAGGATTACCTTCCATAAATTCCCCAGATAAAGTTTGCGAGACCTGTGTCTTGGGAAAGAAGCACAGAGACCCGTTTCCCATAGGAAAGGCATGGAGAGCCAGTAAGCCCTTGGAGCTGGTGCATTCAGATTTATGCTCAGTGGAGGTTCCATCAAATGGAAATTCCAGGTATTTTATTACCTTTATTGATGACTTTAGCAGGAAAGCTTGGGTGTATTTCTTGCAGCAGAAGTCAGATGCTTGTGATGCCTTTAAAAGATTTAAGGCGAATGTTGAGAAGCAGTGTGGAAGATCTATCAAGACGTTGAGAACAGACAGAGGCACAGAATATATTGTATGCGATGGTTTCTTGCAGAAACATGGCATCAATCATTAGATGACAGGCAGATACACTCCTCAACAAAATGGAGTAGCAGAGAGGAAGAATAGAACAGTCATGGATATGGTCAGGTGTATGTTACACTTGAAGAATTTACCCAAAGGTTTTTGAGGTGATGCAGTTGCTTGTGCGTTCTATTTGTTGAACAGGTGCCCTACTAGAAGTGTTCTCGGACAGACTCCACAGGAAGCTTGGACTCGACGCAAACCCAATATTGGACATCTACGAGTGTTCGGTTGTATTTGCTATGCTCATGTACCTGATGTTTTGAGGAAGAAACTTGATGATAAGGCAGAGAAGTGCATTTTCCTCGGCTACAGTCAGATGACAAAAGGATACAAGTTGTATAATCCAGTATCCGGGAAGGTAATTGTCAGTCGAGACGTTACCTTTGATGAGCAAGGTTGCTGGAATTGGTCTCATGGTAAGGGGAGCTCTTCAGATGTTAATGTTGATCTGTAAGAGATTGTTCAGGAAGAACCTACCCCTATGACACCATCACCTGGTGTGACTCCACATCCAGCAGAATCTTCCAGTCGCCCACAACGCCAACGGGTTCTGCCAGCTCGTTTGCAGGATTGTGTTCTCAATAATGACGACGACCTAACTGATGAAGAGTTAGTGAATTTTGTACTGTTTGCAGATTGTGATCCTATCACATATGAAGATGCTGCTCGAGATGATTGCTGGATACAAGCAATGGATGAGGAGATAAGTGCAATTGAGAAGAATAACACATGGGAGCTTACTGATTTGCCTTGTGGTAAACAGCCCATTGGTGTTAAATGGGTGTATAAGACAAAATACAAGCCAAACGGTGAGGTGGAGCGTTATAAAGCACGTCTGGTTGCAAAAGGCTACAAGCAGAAACCAGGGATTGATTATTTTGAAGTTTTTGCACCAGTTGCCAGACTTGACACCGTTCGCTTGATTGTGTCTCTTGCCACACAGAATCGCTAGAGAATCTTCCAGATGGATGTAAAATCGGCATTCTTAAATGGTGAGATAGAGAAAGAAGTCTACATTCACCAGCCGATAGTGGTTGCTTTATCGACTACGGAAGCTGAGTATATTGCAGTTGCTAGTGGTGCTACACAGACTGTGTGGCTGCGTCGTATGCTTTGTGACTTGAAGCATCAACAGAATGCTCCTACAGTGATCTACTGCGATAACAAGTCCACCATTTCACTGACAAAGAATCCAGTTTTTCATGGTAGAAGTAAGCACATTGACATCAAGTTTCATTTCATTCGAGACTTGGTAAAGGATAATGAAATCGTGATAGAATACTGTCGTTCTGAGGAGCAGATTGCAGACATATTCACGAAGCCGCTCAAAGTCAATTCATTCCTAAAACTGAAGAAAACTTTAGGCATGATAAGTTATGGAAAACTTGGTTTAAGGGGAGATATGTAGGATTTAATCTAAACCAAGTTGTTAAAATTAGTAGAGTCAGTATTGTCTGCTAGTCAGACATTGTGTGCTTGTGTGTAATCAACAAAGTCTACTGATAGTGTTAGGCAGCTTAGTTAGGCAGCATACAAATCTTAAGTAAATGTTCACACTTAATAGTTGTCAGGATTCCAACCTATATAAGGGTTGATCCAGTTTGTTTTAATTAACTCAATTCAATACAAAGTAGTTTCTACAAATTGATTGTTGTTCACAAAAAGAAACACTAAAAATGATTCACTACAAAAAAAAATACGAAACGAAATTAAAAAAATGCATACTTGCTCGGACTTTAACAAATAAAGTAAAGAATTTAAAATTTATTTATTTTTATTATTTATGGTTTGATGTGTTTGAGTATCAATAAAATATTTAATAAATCACTCATATGAATCTGTTGAAATTATCTCAATTAAATTAAAACATAAACTAGACAATTTTAGTGAATTATCAAGCGATTTTAATTTTTTAATTGTATTTCATTTGTATTTTTATTTTTATTTTTTTTAAAAGGAAGTCAAAGTCTTTAAAAAAAATTCACTTTTAACTTTTAAATAAATTTTTTTTTTAAAAGCTAGCCTGAACCGAAGGATGACATCTTCATTGGTATCTCCATAAATGATAAATCATAGATGCCATGTCTTTATGGCATTTCGTCAATTCTTGGTTTGATACAATATCATGATTTTTTAAGTAAATTTTGAAATTATAAAATATTATTAGTATACAATAAAAAGATTTTCATCTAAATTCAAGAGTAAAAGAAATAAAAAAAAAGGATCAAACTTCAGGGTTTTGTGAATATTGTTTATTTTTATTTTTATTTTAAACGGCAATTTATTAGAAAGTCAAAAAGGCAACAACACACGATAACAGCAACAAAAAAACCGTCCTAAACCCAGAAATCAAAGCTAAGAGCACACAAACAGAACAAAGCAACAAGAAACCCCACTGAAGAGGTCACGGAAAAAAAAACAACCTTAGAAAACACCAAGGGTGCGTTTGGCACGTGGATGGGACAGGACAGGACGGGACGGGACAAGACAGGACAGCTGTTCCGTATTGTGTTTGGAATACCTGGGACAGAACTGTTAATTGTACTATTTATACGTTTTGTATGGCTGGGACAGGACGGGACAAGATGTTCAAATGACCAAACTGCCCCTCTTGTCCTTTTGAATGTTTATAACAATTTTATTGAGTTTGAAAAAAGAACTACTAGATTGAGATCAAATTGGGAAAACATCCATTTGAGGAAAATTGTCCAAAACGAAAATTGTCCAAAACAACAAAATTTCATCATCATAATAAATCAATTCCACAACAAATCTATTCCACAAAATTCAATTAATATGCTCTTAAATCAATTTAACAAAGAAAAAAACAATCTGGAAAAAAAATAAAATTTCCAGATTTGAGGAAAATTGTCAACACAGATTTGAGGAAAATTGTCCAAAACAAAATTTCTTCAATCAAAAATCCAAATCAAAATCAACATCATCAACTAAGAACCCAGCCATCGCAACATCAACTAACAACAAATCATCATCATCGTCAACACCACCATCGCAAACCCAGCCACCATCGCAAATCATCATCATCGTCAACACCACCATCGCAAATCAAAATCATCACCATTCAATCAAACCCAGCCACCATCGCAAATCATCATCATCGTCAACACCAACATCGCAAATCAAAATCATCACCATTCAATCAAACCCAGCCACCGTCGCAAATCAAAATCATCACCATTCAATCAAACCCAGCAAACCTAGCTGACCCAATTGGAAGTCGAGCCAAACCCCAAACCTCGCCGTTGCCGCGAAACAATCCTCGCCGCCGCCGTGAAACCCAGCAAACCCAGCCGACGTGAACCCACAAACCACGTTGCCACCGTGAAACCCATAAACCTCGCAGGCACTACGAAACCCAACAAACACAGTC
This sequence comes from Dipteronia sinensis, assembly GCA_033220585.1. NCBI lineage: Eukaryota > Viridiplantae > Streptophyta > Magnoliopsida > Sapindales > Sapindaceae > Dipteronia > Dipteronia sinensis. The sequence goes on along the minus strand of CM065638.1, from coordinate 2,312,498 downwards.
GCAGAAAACTTCGGCCACCGCGAAACCCCGCGTCGATGTGGTTCGAATCTTTCTCTTTTTCCAGACTGGATTTGATTTTTATTTGGTGGTTCTGGGTTTGATCCCCAGATATGAACAAACGAACAAGAGAGATAGAGAGAGACTGTGTTTCAGGTGTATATTCGTATATATATGTTTGTAATTTTTAGAAACATTAAGGGTAAAAGAGTCATTTTGGTACTTGTCCCATGCATGGGACAAGTCTGGCCTAGGGTCTGGCATGGGACAATATTTTTGGTTTTTTGTCCCATGTTGTCCCGTCCCGTCCCGTCCCATGCTTTAACCGCGCCAAACGTGGGACAAGAGAAAGTTGTCCCGTCCCGTCCCGTCCCGTTCCGTCCCACATACCAAACGCACCCCAACAGACAGCACTGCCCCAACGAACAGAACAAGCACACAAAAAACAGAGAAAAACAGGGCCCTCAGGTGCCACCACAGAAATCTGCAGAATCTCACCAAAATCAGATATCTCCCCGCTCCACAAAATCACCACTCATACTTGATCCCATCTTAGGAATATTGTTTATTCTTACAGAGACCTTTTTATTTTAGCAACGTTAGAATGGACAGACATAAATACATAATCACATGTAATGGCTGATTGGCTGTCTTTTTTGGGGGGAATTGCACAATATCCCTGAGGTTAGATGTAATTACATGCATAAGGCATTTTTACTTGACTGTTTTATTACCCTTTCCTTTTTGTAAAATATGCGGAATCTGGAGATTATAGTACTGTTTATTTTTATCTTTAGAGTCTGAATCGATCTGAATTAATCTTCAAGTCTCAATAATATATGGATCAATAAATATTAATAGCATGTTTATTTTTATTTATAAGTCTTAATAATGAAAAAAAAGTCTTAATAATGAAAATATTTGAAAATATATGTAATAAGGAATCTATATTCTCTAAGGTTTGGCTTCCTTGTGACTTGCCGCAAAAACTGTGCTGGTTGAAATGATCCGGATACTTACCACTTCTCTGTTACCGGCACGGGCAGGAAGGAAGGGGCTGGCGGGTGCCCTTTCATGAAAAAACTTTAATTTTTTTTAAAAAATTATAAATTACTTTTAAATTTTAAACCCTTTTGATTTTGTCTTTTTGAAAAAACAAAATTTTTTTCATTTAATAAATTGAATTTCTGACTCCGCTGCGGTCCATAGTTTATTAGAGATGCAGAAATATAAATTTTTCTATGGTAGATATATAACTATAAAAATACTTATAAGATATTTATTCATCTCATCATTTTTTATCAGGAAATTAAAAATAAAAAAAAATTGGTCAAACAGGTATCAAATATGTTGACTGTTGACAGAAAGAAAAGTAGCTGCCTCTAATTAGCTGTATGCATGAACGACTGTTATATGACAAAAAGACATACCCTGGGACCTGGGTGGGTTACCGATTAGATTTTTTCTTTATTTGGTGTCAGCCATGTTTTAAATATTGTTTTTTTTTTTCATTCTTATCGATGATCAGAGATACAGAGTTCACATGCATGTCTTTTGCCTGGTAATTAAGTTATGCTTTATTTTTCTGAATGCTTGTCCGATCAAGTGCCAGAAATTATTAAGGAGTCATTTCATAGCTATTGAATTATTGAAAAGATTAAACTTATTCATTTTCAATAATTTAATTGGATTTGTTTATATTTTTGTTTTATGGATATAAATACCCTTAATGAGTTTCAATATGTAAAATTTAAAACTCACCGAAAAAGGAACAAGAGAAAACAGATCTTGAGATAGAGAGAAAGGTTGATAGAGATTAAGTCGGAAGTTAAAAGAAAAAGAAAGTTATTAAGAAAATTGAAGAGATGAGACAAAGTTGCAAGACAGATGGACGGTGCTGGAAAACTAAGATACTGAAAATCAAACAAAAGATAATTAGTTGGTGGAAATTTGATTTAGATCCGTTTGAGAAAAGATCATTTTTCTTTGAAAGGAAGAAAATTTCTTAATTAAAAAGGTGAAATTCCTATGGTAAACTTGATTTCTAATCTGCAGTAGATAAACTAGGACTTGCGGTATTTTTTGTTTCGAAAAAGGATCTCTACTTTCAATAATTATGCAAGATTAAAATATTAAGATTATTGGAATTTTCCTATATAATCAAATGTTGTCATTATTTGTTGAAGGAGCGAAATATATCCTTTAAAAAAATTATTAAAAAATAATAATAATAAATACTTTAAAATTTTAGAACTTGTAAATTTGGTTGAGTAAAATTAATCGAAAAATATTGTTTCTCCTTTTCCCACTTTTATTTTCAAAATGCAATGAGAATGACTTTGTTTTAAAAAAAATTCTGGTTAAGATTATGTGCGATCCGGATATTTACTCCGCAACACTAGAGAGACCTGTCAAAATCAAGTATTATATGTGTGGTCTATACTGACTACCAAAATTGTGAGGTATCTATTCCCATAATATCAGTGAGAAAACTCTACACAAACGCATTTTGGAATTTGAACCTCCCACCACTACCGTGGAAGGAGAGGTGCACTGCCTGATCTAAAAATTACCCAGTCATTCCCTTCAATCTCACATATTATAACATGCATGCATGCATATTATTTTTTTCAAATGTTAATTCAGTAATAAATGAGCATTACAATACAAAACAACAGCATAACCTTCAACAAAGCACAGCATCCATGAATTCTACATCATCGCCCATGGCCTGCAATGTCTCAGGCGAAAGGCAAGCTTCGATGTCCACAGTCCCTTGTTTGGCTCCTGGGAAAATTGTTATCTTCCCATCAGACTTGCTCCCGGGCCCGCTTCTTACCGCAATAGGCGTTCCCCACCCAAAATTAGTACCGTAAACATTGTGCCTCGGAGAACTACTTGCGCTAAAACAATTACTTGCAAAAACGCAGTCCGGTGTAAAGATCTTTGGATTTTCTCCCCATGACTGTAAGTAGTTCCTAAACTCGTCTTCTGTGTGCATAGCAATCGCCGTGTTCATTTGTAAAGCCACATAACCAAGTCCTTGCTCAAGTACCTCTTCTGCTTTCATTGTTATGAATCCACCCTGAATTGCATTTCCCAAGTATTGTTGCTGCAGTGTCTGCAATCTTTGTCTAACACCTATTGGGATTATAAAACTAGTCTCTTGATCTGGGTCTAGACGTTTAGTACGAACAGCAGATCGCCAAATGTGAGATAAGAGTGCTTGAAGAGATGATATTATGTGGGTACCAATCTCGGCATTTGCCTTGGCTTTGAGTTTTGCAATACTTTCTGCTGTAAAATGGAAAACTCTTTGTTGCAAAGGTGGTGGAACGAACTTATTGTGGAGTTGTTCCTTCTTGAATAAAGGTATGCGAATGGGACAATCAGTATCATGAAGAAACCATCGTTCAAGAACTGGAGGTTTAGACAAAGAATCTAAACCTCGGGAAATTTCAGACCAAGAATTGAAAAAATGCCAAAAAGATGTTCCATCTAAAACGGTGTGATTGATGGTACATCCAATAAATATGCCATCTACAAGCACAGTGACCTGCACTGCCAGCAATGGATTGGAGGTACCCTCGTAGTTTCTAATCCCATTTAGTGGGAAAAAAGAGTAAACTATATGATCAGGAACATAGGTTTGTTCGATGATATCAGAAACAGAAACTCCATCAGCAACAGCATGTACGAACTCGGCACCTGCGTTGTTGCAATCTATGAAAAAGGACATTGTTTCATCTCCATGTTCGACGGTAGCAAGACGACCTGCAAGTGGGAAAAAGAAGTCTAGAGTGCGTGAAAGTGATGTTTGGAGGTTGTGTATTAAGGTTACATGATGTGGATCATGATCAGGTTTTGGTTTGTGGAAGACAAGTCCCTTTTGGATGGTATCCACCAAGAGGAGCTGAAGATCCCATGGAGTTAAGTCAATCCTAGGGTTTGGTTCCTTGTGATTTGCCGCACAAACTGTGCTGGTTGAGATGACCCGAATACTACTTGCCATTTTCTCTGTTACCGTAGCTCTTTGGAGATGAAGCAAAATTAGAGTTTGTTTGGTTAGTTTTTAAAAAATCTCTATTTTTAAAAGGTATGGACCTATTATAAATAAAAAATTTATTTTTATTTTTAATTTAAGTTATTATTTGATTATAAGACTTTTTTTTAAGTCATTTTGTAAAAGATTCTCCCTGTGAGTTTTTATCTAAAGATTTAAATCTATTAACAAAATAGACAATCTTAAAAACTTAACCTAACAACTCTAAAAAATACTTAAATAGAAATTAATAAAGCTTTTAAGATAGTAAAAAATTCAATCAAACAAACATCGATATCAAATATGTAGATAGACCGAAAACTAGCCTACTCAATCCTGGGTGGGTCACCAATTAGATTTTTACTTTATTTGGAGTTGTTTCCTTTTCTTTCTTTTTATATTCCTTTGCTTTTTCGTCTTTTTTTTGGGCCTTTTATATTCTTTCATGTTAATCTGTTATCAGAGGTCACATGCATGTCTTTATCTTCTGTTTCTTTCCTTTGAGTTATGCATTATTTTCTGCATGCTTATCGAATCAAGTGCCAGAAATTATTAAAAAGATAGATATACTCATATACTTGAGTGAAAATCGTCAAAAATTACACATATATTATATAAAATTCATTTTTATCTAAATACAATACAAAGTTTTAAAGTATTAAAAAAAAACTTTCCATTCATAACCATACGACATTTTTACTATTTTTTACAAAAACAACTTGAAATGTTGAAAAAAAAACGTAACATATAAAAGAAAGCGATATTTAAAGGAAAAAGGTGATACGTTGATATTTGTTTTTAAATAAAAATGATTTGGTCAACCTAACATTACTCATATAACTTATAGCAGAGTTTGATATAACCTAATATGATTTATATATTAAAGAAAATTATTTAAAATAGTTTGATATATTTTAATGTTTTCAAAAATGTAATTATTTTAACTTTTACATGGCATAGTTTTAGAAAGACATGTACTTAAAAAGTTTGGTCTGCACATGGATGATAACTTGGACTGTTCCCTCTGTCAAGGTAACGTGGAATCCATAGACCATGTTTTTCTTATTTGTAGGTGGATGTGGAGTCTGTGGCAGAGATGCATGAAATGGTGTGTGTGTGTTGTTGTTTGTTATCTGTTATGACAAGAAGTCTGAAAGAACTTGGAGATCTCTATTTTTTGATGTGGTTTGGTCTGTCTGGGAGGCAAGAAATAGCAAGACTTTTAAGGATGGTGCTGCAGATATAAACCACGCGGAGGACATGGTGAAATTTAGAGTCGCGTGGTGGTTTAAAAATTTAGGAGAAGGATCGTCGGATCCTATTACTCATATCTTGTTAAACATCAAAGAGTGTTGTATGGAGTCCACAAAAGTTAAGCATCCAAGCCATGAGGTGTGGATCCCCCCTCCGGTTGAAACTCTGATGTTTAATGTTGACGGTTTGGCTCGGGGTTGCCCGGGAACGGCTGGTATTGGAGGCGTTCTCTAGGACCATAGTGGGAAGATTCTATGCATTTTCTTTGACGGGGTTGGTACCCAAGATGCTATTACAGCCGAAATTTTGGCCATTGCGAGAGCTTGCGAGTTGTGCGGGACTAGACCGGAGCTGGGTTCTAAGATCATTGTTATTGTTAGCGATTCCAAAACGGTTGTTTCTTGGATTAACAACAAAGGATTTGGTAGCTTAAAACATGCTCAAATCATCTATGATATTCGTAGTCGCCTTCACAGCCTTGGTCTTGCCTCAATCATTTACAGATCAAGGGCTTCCAATTCCTTTGCTGATATGCTGGCTAAAAAAGGGTCCACTTAACATCACTTGATGGGAGATCCAAAATTGCTAACATTGTTTTTTGTTACTCTGAGTCGGTGAATCACAGATGTTACATCCTTATATTTTTGTATAATATTTTGTCTCATGCCTTCCTGGATCACTGCAAAGAAGCAAATAAGACAATTTAATAATCAATACTAACCTGTGTAGTGGGCGTTTCTATCTCCAGTGTAGAGTTGTGATATCCCGAATATCGTCAAATATTTCTTAGTGAACGATCTTTAGGACCTTCCGCGAATTGCAACGATCCATCTAATTCCTTTTTTTTATTGGCAAGGAATGATTGGATTTTTTGGTCGCGAGCAATTGATCAAACTGCTGAGATTGAGATGATCTGCTTCTGCTCAACTTTTTGCATGTGCCAAGAGGCGGTGATTGATCCACAGGCTTTTGTCTTATTCTCCCACTTCAGTTCTATTCCATTTTTTTATACATATATCAGTTATCTTATTAAACTGATTACCTCTACGACTAATCAGTTATCTTATTAAACTAATTAACTTTGGACCGATCAGTTATCTTATTACACTGATCAACTTTGGACAGATAAGTTATCTGATTATACTGATCAACTTTGGACCGATCAGTTATCTTATTACACTGATCAACTTTGGACCGATCAGTTATCTTTTTTTTTATTCATCAACCGAATCACCTGAGTCGGAGAAGTGACTTTGCTAAAAATTGCTTTGCAACTGTGAATTTTTTTTTTACGTCGCATACTCCTTTGCTGTGATATACTACCCCATAGCCCCCCAGCAGTTGTTAAAGTAGGTTTTATTCGGACGAAGTGCTTTTAACATCGCATCCTTTTTTCTTCCTCTTTTTTTTTAATTCTTTGCTGAGTAGCCAGTCGGGATATCTGATAGAACAATGAGCTAAAATATCCGCAATGGCTGAATACCTCTGGTGAACCGAGCATTTGTGATGAGCTGAGTAGTTCTACCAAACTGAACAGCTACGGCAAACCAAATAGGCTAACACTCAAGTTTTGCTGCTTCATTCGCCGGTTGTATGTGGCAGAGTTATTTCTAAATAATCGTGTTGAGGCTGTGGAAGTGAAATACAATCAACTTTTAAATGCCACGCATGTGTCCTTGATCGAATGACTATATTGCAACCTATTTGAGCGACCTGGAGCCAGTGTAAGGTTTATGTGAAGCCATTTTAAGCTTCCGACAGTCGATGGCTCGCCGTCTAGTTGATGATTGCTTTGATGTGGTCACAGTTTAGATTCTTCATTAATATGTTAAACACGGAAAGCCTTTGGGAAGCTATCTTTTCCGAGTTGAATATGATGAACCTCTTACGACTCCGAAGTCTAGTTGCCCATCTTGTAAATTATTCGATTGTTGCCCATCTTGTAGTTCGTCAAGGTAAATTAATCTTGATGTTTTTCTACCATCATGGGTCCGGTTTTCAACGCTCATCGAGGTGAACTTTTCTTCAAGTGCATCTTGTCCTTTTTTTTCTTTACCGAACTCTATTTATGAATTCCCTCACTTGTGTATCTCCTGACGTTGATACAAAAGATAATCCACCCTCTAGCACCCCTATTTTTTTTTCAGTTCGGGCTTGCTAGAGTGTCTCGAGTGTTTCGTCTGTTTATGTTGTAGTCGTCGGGATGCTCTTGATTTATGTGGATGTGACCCCTTGTAATGACTTCATTAAGACTAACCTCTCGTCTCGGTTGATCTTTTCATAGTCCATGCCTCCTTTTTTTTATCTGAATCTTTGACATACTTGATTTTGTCTTTCGCTGACTAGAAGCTTAATCGACCAGATTCTACCTTTCGCCGACCAGATTCTATCTTTAGACGACCGAAACTCAAACCGACCGGATTCTATCTTTGGCTAACTATAATTTCGGCTAACCAGAATCTTTGGCCTAACAGGTTCCATCTTTGGCCTACCAGAATCGTTCGTCGGTCCAAACTTTGGTCGAATAGATTCTATCTTTGACAGCCGATAACGTGGTGCCATCGGGCAATTGACGAATGCAATCAAGATTTGGAGTTCTGTTGACATGTCTGATCAAGAAGCTTTCGAAAGGCAACTTCATCTGAGTCAAACTTGATAAACCTTTCACTATAAAAATTCTGAGCAAATTGTTAGTCAAAAGACGACATTTAATGATCGTTTTAAGGAATGACCCTTACTTCAGATTTTTTTTAAAGCATCCGCCGGGCTCCATTTACGGTTCTAGAGTATAAATAATAAGATATGATTGCTCATGTAATAAAAGATAATAATTAGTCATAAACGAGTTTTATTAGTATAAGACATAGCATATTTGGTATAGCAGAATATTTATATTAACATAAGAGATCAAACCCGGATTGATGAAGGTAGTTGTTAGCAATGTGAAGCAAATTCTACACTTCCATCTCTGATCGGGCCACTAAGGTTATATGGTCTCCTGTTTGCTGAAACCTTTAAACGCGTCGAGACGAAATTCGATTCCCTCGTGTCGAGACTCGATACATGAGCTAGCATTTTCAACTTGTTTTCTATACCAAACAAGTGAGTGGTGTTCGCACAAGTAATAATAACCATGTACTTAATGTGACCAAATATTTGGAAACGATTAACTCATACATGGTACTATTATGATTAGTGCCGAAATTTGACATCTATAAATCTATGATAGACAACATGCTTGTAAGAGTCATAAAAGTTGTCAAACATATTAATTAAGCATGCATTACATGTTCATAAACTTATGCATGCGTATTATGTATTGCGTATGAGAGAAACATGCATAGATAACATGTAAATTGTTAACATGCGAATATTCTCGGTCTGTGAAAGAGATCGATAAAACCATAAGGTTAAACATATATAAATCGACTTACCTCGGCTACTTACCGGACTTGGAGTCTAGTCATTTTATTCTTAGATCCTTCGCGGTTGAATTGACGAGGAGCCGAGTGGGTTCAATTAAGAATTCATATTGGGTGTTATATACCAAGATGGGCTCGATTTCTAACATATGTCAAGGTAAACTTGTCCTCAGACCCTATGTTCTTCCTTTTTATGTTGAACCGTAACGTCCTGGAGGTCTTCAAATATTTCTCAGGATAAATTATGTTGCGGACCACATTTTCTTGGAAATATTCATGGGTCTAGTTTACAGCAAAATTTGTGAGTTGTGATTCTGAGCTTTCTGGAGAGAGCTACCTCTGTTTTAGCGAACGTTGGTCGGATCAGAAAATTCTCCGCTACCCATTTTCTTCAATGTTTCGGAGGCCACGAAATCTTCCACATGTTGAACCAGATTGCGAACCATATATTTCTAAAAAGGATCGGATGTCTAGTTTCTAATGGTTTTTATGGATTGTGATTTCGACTTCTGTAGAGGGAGATATGCTCGTTTAAATGTTCGATGGTCAGATCAGCAATCTATCCGCGATCTATTTTCTTCAATATTGCGGGAGCCTCCAAAAATTGTTCAGCTTGAACTAGGCTACGAACCATATATGCTTAGAAATCCTTGGATGTCTAGTTTCCAGTGGTTTTTACGGTTTACGAATCCGAGACCCGTAGAGGGAGATATACTCACTTTAGTGTCCATTGGTCAGAAATACCACGATTCACTGCAGCTTTTTTTTTAAACTGTCAGAATGGGAAAGCAATTATTCCTCGGACCGATTTTTGACACTTTGAAGCTTTGAATATTGTTTTCACTCTTCCTCTAAATTTGGTCACGACCGCGGCTCCTGCTATGGGTCTTGTAGTTGATCCACATCAAAATTCCTTATGTGGTCTGTTCATGAGGGTTCCTCGAAGTTGAGTTCTAGCCCCCCTCCTTCTAGCGCCAATTGTTGACGGTGATTTTTGGATCGTTGAAAAATCAACCTCTAAACATTAACACGTAGGCAGATCGAAGCTTTAACCAATCTAGGGTTGAATAATCAAAGCCTCTTTCTCCACGTGGATGCGATATGATTTGTTCGTATTTGTGATTGATAATGTATAAAAGTAGGAAATAAAAGATGAATAAAACATAACACATGTTTTACGTGGTAAAACCCCAAGGTGGGGAAACATCCACGGTTGCCGGTGGCGGCGAGAAGAAATCCACTATGAATAGAATGATTACACACATAATCTCTCCTTCTCTCGAGCAATTGTTATGCTTTTTTACACAGAGATCGATAAATCCCCTTTTACTAAGATCGTTCGATCCCTTACACAATGAGATTATGGGTCTATTTCTATGTGCATAAAATCTTAATCCTTATTGTACAGGTAAGGAAATGTGGTAGTATTTAACTAGAACTTGTTACTTGTTGAAGTCGTATTTAACTCCCTTTCTGTTTCAGAGATCTTGCGCATTGAATAATAATCTTCATAGGACTTCTAGTTGAGTAGTTCGTTTAGGATTTATTTCCTGATTGATGTGCAATCTTCTAGAAGAGTAGAGTTATTGCTTGATCTGGACTCTTTGATATGTAGGGGAAATAATAATATTTCCTTATCGGAATGTGGTTCTAGATTCCTTGCTTGAGTAAGATTCTTCTTCTTCGTAATTAAATCGTACTTGATCTAATATTACTGTCTTGACTGAGCATCTCTTGGCGGACTGTTTCCCAATCTGACCAGGCCCTCTTTCCCCGATTGTGCTTATTTTACCCGATCGGTTTGCTTTACCCGATCGGTTTGTTATACCCGATCAGGTCTATTTTTCCCATTCGGTTCATCCGACCAGTTGCTAATCACTAGAGACTGTGATTCTTTTCTGATGACGTGGTCTGCCATATATTCTGAATTATCCGATATCTTTGCTGACATGTCATGCTACCGAAAAATCTCTATAACAGGAAGCATGGAGACCAAAAACTTGGGGCTGATTGCAAAATGAATGTGGCGTTTTGGTAGTGAAGAAGATTCTTTATGGAAAAGGGTGATCTGCGCAAGGTATGGGGTAGATGACTCTAAGCTGCTATGGAATTGGCAAGGCCTGAGATCATCCTCTTCGTCTTTCTTAAAGGTTGTGGCCATCCTTTTCAAGTCTGGGGCTCGCTCTCAAATTCTAAGGGATGTATGATTGTTCTTGGAAATAGCAAAAAAACGAGCTTTTGGAATGATATTAGAGTCGATACTATCCCGCTTAAAGATTCCTTCCCTAGAATATATGCTTTATCTATTCTTAAGAATGGCCCTGTATGCAATTTTGGGGCTTGGAGAAGTTCAACGTGGTCCTAGAACATCCCTCTCAGAAGAAATCTTTTCGGATGGGAATTAAGCCAGTGGAATTGCTTTTGTTCTTTTCTCGATTGCATCAAAATTCGAAGTTCTACGAAAGATGCTTTGGCTTAGAATTTCAGTCCTAACGGTAACTTTACAGTGAGTTCCTTTTGTAGGGCAATGGAGGATTCAAGCACAAACAGCTCTTGGCTGGACAACTTTAGTTGGCAGGGATTGTGCCCTCCTAAAGTGGAAATCTTTGTCTGGCAGCTGCTCAAAGGTATGCTTCCGACTGGAGATTTTTTGCACAGGCTATGTATGCAACAGGTTTGCAGTCAGATTTGTCCTATGTGTAATCAGGATACGGAAACGATCAACCACTTATTTCTCTATTGCATCTAGGCGTGGAGTCTGTGGAGGTTGTGCATGTCTTGGTAGAGTGTTTACTGCTGTTCCAGCAAGAGTATCATAGACTGGGCAGGGAGTTAGGTTGCCTTGAGCCCTTCGAACCAACACAACAGAGCATGGAACACCCTATTCTTTGTTGTGGTGTGGTCCATTTGGGAGATGAGGAATTGCAAGGTGTTTAACAGAGGTGAGGGTAATGTTTTTTTAACGGCGGACTTGGTGAAACTCAAAGTGGCTTGGTGGTTCAAATACTATGGAAGAGGATCTATAGATCCCATAACTTACATCCTCATCAATATAAAAGATCGTTGTAAGGATACAAATTAAGCAAACAGAACATTACGGAAGATTGGATCCCTCCGAACATCAGAGGTCTGAAATTCAATGTTGACGGTTCGGTTCGGGGCAAACCGAGACCAGCTGGTATTGGAGGGGTGTTGAGAGATAGAAATGGCAAAGGTTTGTGCTTATTCACCCTTTTTGTAGGGATTCGAGACTCCAATGAGGCTGAACTTATGGCGATTGAGAAGGCCGTCTAGCTTTGCGCTTCCAATCAATCTATGGTGGGTAGGGACATTACCCTTGTTAGCGACTCCAAGGTTGCTGTCTCGTGGATCAATGAGGAGGGTTTCAGAAATCTTAGCCTGGTGAATATGGTGTATGATGTCCGTAGCTACTTGGCATATCTTGGAGGCACGGTCGTCTCCTTTTTCCCGAGAGCTTCGAACTCCTTCGCATACAGTTTGGCCAAGCAAGGTTCTAGTATGTCCTGGGACTTCATCCAATGGGGCGAGAGCTAATTCTATGGTTGTCTGTGAGTTGCGTTTTGCTGCTCCGTTTTCTTGAGTTGTGGAGAGTTCCCAGTGTTGCTTTGGTCTTTAGGTTTGCTTTGTTGTGTTTGTGTTTCCTCTGGGTCTTTTTTGCTTTGTTTGGCCTTTTTTGTTTGTTGTGGCTTGGGTTTCTCTTGTTGTTTTGCTTCGGTGTGGGCAGCTTACTTTGCTCTTGCTTTTAGCCGGTCCCTTGGCTCGTGAATAAAATTCGGTTGTTTAAAAAAAATGAATAAGTCACTAGTGTGACGAGTTGCAGACTTGCAGTGTATACTTTTATTAATGAAAATAATAATAATAATAAATGTATGTGTTTGGTTTGAGTTTTTTTTTTAAGTGTATTTGATCCAGTGTCCAATTAATTATTAGGTATTTTCTGGAATTTTTTTACTTCTACACTTGTAATGGAATAATGGAATGAACCATGAAGAATGACATAATTAAGGGTGTTTTAATCCAAAAAAAAATGAAGAAATTCACAAGAAAAATAAAATATTTCCTGGAGTGGAAGAAGGGAGTATTGACTACGAAACTTGTCTTTTTCCCGAGACATTACAGGATATGGGAAATGATACAATTCAAAGGAAAATATTGCAAAACTCAAAGCAAAGGCTAATGCCGACATTGGCACCAACAAGATGTCATGTCGGCACCAACAAGATGTCATCTATAATTTGAAGACCAAACAAGTAATTTCCTCTAAAAGAAGATATATAGGACTTGAAAGCTTGTCTTTTGCACCAGAAAGTACAGGGTATGGGAAATGATGCAAAATCATAGATGTTACATTTCCTAATTAGACAAATCTTAAAGAACGAATCTGATCAATTTTCGCCTGATGATAACGCTGGATGCTTTGCTATCACTATTGGGCTTGTGCGTGTTTAACGGTTGTGGTCTATCATGACCAATGAATTTGATTCGAGTCAACGTCTGTCTCTATAGTTCACTATGTGTTAGATAGTTCATCATTCTTAAAAGTTATCATGTGATGTAACTATGTAATATTTCCACACAAAAAATCACAATAAAATTTGAGGTGGTTGAGTAATAAGCTCTTGATACCATGTAGGAGAGAGAGAGAGAGAGAGAGGAGTCACTCAAGTTTTTAGAAGGAAAATTGGTTAAAATTATCAAATGCTAACTCTTTCATTCCTCCTATTATATAAGGAAATTTTTGTCAAAAGTTTCACAAGAACAGGAAAAAAATTGTGGAATGAATAATTTTGAATTCATCTATAATTTGAAGGCCAAATAAGTAATTTCCTGTAGATTAAGATATGACTTGGAAGCTTGTCTTTTGCCGTAGACTGTGCGCAGAGCATGGAAAATGATGCTAAATTCATAGATGTAACTTTTCTTAATTAGACAAATCTTGAAGAAAGAGTCTGATCAATTTCCATGTGATGTTAATTACCGCGTGATGCCTTCCTATCAATATTGAGCTTGTGTGTGTTTCACAGTTGTGGTCTGTCATGAATAATCAATTTGTATCTTGATTAATGAATTTAAGTCGAGTGAAGGTATCTGAGTCGTATTAACATGTATATATGTTTTCATTATGTGTCAGATAGTTTATCTCTCAAAATTTATTATATTACTATGTAATATTAAAAAAAAAATCACGATAAAACTTGAGGTGACCGAGTAAGAAACTCCTAATACCACACAGGAGAGAGTTGAGTAACTCAAGTTTTCAAACGGGAAATTGGTTAAAATTATCAAATGCTAACTGTTTCATTCCTCAATTATATAAGGAAATTTTTGTCAAAATTTGCACCAGAAAAAAACAATTATGGAATGAGTAATTTTGAAATTATCTATAATTTGAAGGTCAAATAAGTAATTTTCTTGTAGTTAAGATAGAACTTGGTAGCTTGTCTTTTGCCCCAGACAGTGGAGAGTATGGGAAATGATGCTAAATTGATAGATGTTGTTACGATCCCATGGAGGGTCCCACTTACAAAAAATTACAGTTAAAAAAAATTTATTTTTTAAAAAATACAATAAATTTTACATTTTTTATCATTTAGCCCCTGCAATTTTAAAATTTTCAGGTGATGTTATCGCGTGGATGCTTTGCTATCAATATTGGTGTTGTATGTGTGTTTGACAGTTGTGGTCTGTCATGACTACTGAATTTGAGTCGAGTGAACGTGTTTGTATTGTCTCTATTTGGAACGAAGTTGTGATCTTCTTTAGACGTCCAACATGTTTATCACCAAACCACTTTCTGCTTTCTGCTTGCTCCTCTTCAGTCTTCATCTTCATCACCTGGTGATGAAACCATCACATCAATATTTAATTTCTATTTTCTACCTTAACAAAGACGAAGAATCAAAGACAATGATATCTATTTTTGTGTTGTTGATTCGATTGCAGAGCATGTAAGTTTCATTAAAATCAAATCATATTTGATAGAGAAGTTGATATGGCCCAATAAAAATTATGGGTTTGAATTATATTATAATACTTTAAAAAGTTATCAATTCATTTTTCATCATGTTGCTTAATGAATATTGACACGTACGTAGTTTTAGATTAAAATATTGAAAAGCAAGTGAGAATAAAATCAAATCGAATCGCCACGGCCATAATCCATGGATCATGTGTGATATGTAATTTTATGCTTTTTAATTTAGTTATGCCCATGTGAGTCCGTGACAGCAAGATTATTAAACTATAGTTTAAATATAAACATGAACAACTTTTTTTTTCCCTTCTGTTCCACAAATTAGAATTAAATATCAATACCATTTAAAAAAAAAATCTTCAACATTTGTTTGGTCCTTTATGCTCTTATAGATAAGTTTTTCTTTTCTTTTCTTTTTAAATTTTACATGCCGGTTGTGACTCGAACATCAATTTTAATAAACTAAATAAATGTTTTTATCACCGAACGATATTAAGTTGTAATTAATACAAGTTTTTGATACTTATATTTGAACTATATTTTAATCATCATGTATGTCCTAGACTCGCATGGGCATAAATAAAGTGTCAAATGGATTATGGCCGTGGGCGTAGCCATTCGTTTTGATTTTATTATCACTTGCTTTTCATTATTTTAATCCAAAATTACGTGTCAATATTTATTAAGCAACCTGATGGAATATGAATTGATTTTTTTTTAAATATTATATATACTTCGAGGATAAGTATCCTCCGTTGATTTTGGTTTGTGCTGAGTTTTACCGGCGTTTATGGGATCTGCTTACGCATAGCATTAGCATAAACCAAATTCAGTAGAAGACTTTTGTCCATAATTTGAATGTAGTGGTGCGACTTGAATTGCGATTTTGACAAATTGAATTAAACGACGTTGAACGGTAATTGTAGACAAGTTGTTAATACTTAAATTTAAACTAGATTTTAATAATAGTCAGAGACTCAGATGGGCATAAGTGAATTAAAAGTCATAAAATTATGTGTCATATGGATTATGGCAGTGGTGATTTAATTTGATTTTATTCCAACCAGATTATGACGTGAATACGAGAGGTGAGTGATCTCAACTTCGGTCAAATATGATTTGATTTGATTTATATAAATTAATAAATCCCTTAGAATCAAATCTACACTCATTACCATTTCAAAAAATAAAAAACAAATCTCCACTCAATCTCCAACATTTGTTTGATCCCTTTGGGACTGATCGGTAACGTTTTCATTTTCCGTGTTTTGTTTTTTTGTTTTCATTTGATTTTGAAAATTTGATTTTTGTATTTTTTTTAGATTCAAAAACACATCTGGTAGCAATTGTTAAGAACGATATTCAGAGAATAAAAACATAAAAAACGTACCTGGTAGAATTAATTTTCTAAACTATTTTCAACTAAGTATAAATGTATAATCAAACATTCTAATGGAGTTATAGTTTTTGTTTGTGATTTTTTAAACTTTCGGATCTGTTTCTGAAAAATTTTGTGGGTTGATATTAAAAATTAAAAGAAAAAAACATCTCACGAGTCACGAAAGTTGATAGCATCCATAATATTAGTTCTCGTAAATGTTTGAGTATAGCTATTTATTGATGAGAGTAAGTAAGTTGAAGTCTTGTATATGGGATTATCTATTTAATATTCAGTACTGACAAAAACCCCTGTTTCCTCTACTGAAGATCACAATCTAGAATTGAAGATATCAAGTGAGAAGATTCAACATGAAGTTGAGGAAGATATAAAACAAGAGCTTATATAATATATGTCAAAAGATATGTGCCTGAGAGCATGCAATAATTATATTGATGGGTGAATTATATGATGGATGTTTGATATATTTAATATTTGTTTGACTGTTTTATACATGAATCATATGAAAAAGAAAAAGAAAAAGAGACTTAAAAGCTACATAAATCAATTTTATCATTCAAAAAGATTATCTAGATACTATAAATATGTAACATGATCAAATAGATTTTTATATACCACATATGGGTATACCAATTCAAATTTAAAACATTACCATATTTAATGAACCTTTTTTTATCACAAAACCATGCCGGGGTATTATGATAAAATAAGACCTAAAAAATATCTTCATAATGGATATGTAACACCATCGAATTCTTCTTTCCTCCCTGCAGTACTACACTAACATTGTGAATTTGCGGTGCTTCATTCTCACAAATTATGACATGTATCATGTATGCAATTTCTATATCATAATTAACATTCACCATTCGTTAAAAATAATAATAATAATTAATAACCTTCACCAAAGCAAATAGTAACAAAACAACTAATAGCAAAGCATACCCACTCGCACTTACATCACTTGCATCATTTTAGCAAAGCACATTGGGTGAGATTCAATTTGAAAATTACAACTTTATTTGAGAATCCTTAGACCATGTATAAACTAAGATATATTCTAACTAAAGATCGGTGACAGCATCCATGAATTCTGCATCACTGCCCATACCTTGTAATGTCTCAGGCGAAAGGCAGGGTTCAACGTCCACACTCCCTTCTTCGGCTCCAGGAAAAATTGTTATCAAGCCGTCAAACTTTTCCCCAGGCCCGCATCTTACCGCAATAGGCCTTCCCCACCCAAAGTCGTTACCATAAACATTGTATCTCGGGGAACCGCTTAGGAGAAAACAATTACTTGGACGGCCATGTACTGTTGGTATCATTGGATTTTCTCTCCAAGACTCCAAGTGGTTCCTCAACTTTTCTGCTGTGTGCATAGCAACCGTCTCATTCATTTGCAAAGCCACATAACCAAGTCCATGTTCAAGTACATCTCCTGCTTTCATTGTTATGTTCGCACCCTGAACTGCATTTCCCAAGTATTGTTGTGGCAAGGGTGGCTGCAATCTCGATCTAACGCCTATTACGATCCGAAAGAAAGTCTCTTGGTCAGGATCTAGTTGTTTATTACGAACTGCGGATCGCCAAAGATGAGACGAGAGTGCTTGAAGAGATGAGATTTTGTGGGTGCCAATCTCAGCATTGGCCTTTGCTTTGAGTTTTGCAATACTTTCAGCTGTAAAATGGAAAAATCTTTGTTTCGGAGGTGGTGGAATGAACTTACTGTGGAGCTGTTCCTTCTTGAAGAAAGGTATGCGAATGGGAGAATCGGTATCAGGAAGAAACCATCGTTCAAGAACTGGCGGTTTAGATAAACAATCAAAACCTCGGGAAAATTCAGACCAAGAATTGAAAAAATGCCAAAAAGATGTGCCATCTAAAACAGCATGGTTGATGGTGCAACCAATAAATATGCCATCTACAAGCTCAGTGACCTGCACTGTTAGCAATGGCTTGGAGGTACCCTCATAGTTTTTACTTTTCCCGTTTTGTGGGAAAAAAGAGCTCACAATATGAACAGGAACATAGGTTTGTTCGATGATATCAGAAACAGAAACTCCATCAGCTACAGCATGTACAAACTCGGCACCTGCATTGTTGCAATCTACGAAAAAGGATACAGTTTCATCCCCATGTTCAATGGTGGCAAGACGACCTGCAAGTGGAAAAAAGAAGTCTAGAGTGCGTGAAAGGGATTTTTGAAGTTCTTGGATTAATGTTACCTGATGTGGATCATATTCAGGTTTTGGTTTATGGAAGACAAGTCCCCTTTGGAGGGTATCAATCAAGAGCAAGCGAAGATCCCATGGAGTTAAGTGAATCTTAAGGTGTGGTTCCTTGTGACTTGTTGCACAAACTGTGCTGGTTGAAATGACCCGAACATTTGCCATTTTTTTCTGTTGCTAAAGCTTTTCAAAGATGCAGATAGATTTGGTGTCCAATGTATATACTATATATATAGACTGAAAACTACACTATTTAATTTGTTACAGTTAATTAAGACATGTTGAAATTAATAAGTATGTTGTAGCTTAGCTGTTGAACTGCTATGACAAAAGACACAAGAAATTTGGAGAAAAACTTGGTTGCACTCGAACATCCTCACGTGCATACCATGTGTTAACCATGTGTTAAGAATACACTACTCAAGAGATACATCTCCGGTGTCCCGTTTAGACCCATTTTGTCCTGTTGACTTTGTTTTTTCCCGACATGAATCCATTATTCGGATATGCTTTTGCTTATTCATTTTGTTTACACATCATTATTCCCATGCAGTACTGTGTATTTGTCTTGTTCTCTTCCTTGTTAAATTAGAATTATTTTCTAGTACATCACATGTAGCCATGTAGGTTATCTTGATTCTTACTTAATTACCTGGAGAATAATTAAAACCTAGAGATATCATTAATTAGTCTTGATAATCAAAGAGTTGATGTATTATTATTATTTATATTTAATTAATTATGAATTAATTAAATAACTAAATAATAATTTATTTATTTCCAAAAGAATAAGAGATTACATTTTTTGCACCATGTGCATCGAGAGAAGGAAAAGGAAGAGCATGTTATCACGGGGTTAAAGTTTGCGCAGCTAACCCGTACGGCACTTAGACAATTTCTGGGCGATATTGCTAAGTAAACCTTACTTGCTCACTCTCAAAGGCAAAAGAGACTAGAGAAGAACTAGAAGAGCTTTGTTGGAAAATAAGGCAAAGTATATTGCTATGAGAAAGCTTTACAATACTTAGAGTATTCTTGACTTGGATGCTTTACAAATGAGAGGGGTTGGCTATTTATAGGTGAGCCACATCTTTAAAGAATGTTCTAGACTAATCTAGTCTAATGTTGGAGATTAAATCTCCAGAATGTTCTACACATATCTAGGTTTCTTTACAAGTATATATACAACCCTAGATATATACAAGAGTGCTCTAGAATGTTTCTAGAGTCTTCCATACTAGATGAGTGGAGAAGGCTCTAGAATCTTCCAAGGGCTTGAACATAATAGTGGGCTTTGTTTGGGCTCCTTGGATCAAAATTGGGTGGACCGTGACATTCTCCCCCACTTAAACTCACGACGTCCCCGTCGCGTCTTCATCCTTGTACCGCTGGATATGCTCGGCGAATTGCCAAAGTGTGTCTCCTCGTTCCCAACTCGCCTCGCTATCGGGAAGGTCCTTCCATTTCACCAAGTACTCAGTGTAGTTTGGAACGCCTCTTCTTTGAATCACCCGGTCCGCCAATATACATTCCACATCTTTGTTGAATGCGCTGACTACGGCAGTTGGCTCTCGCTTGGACTCTCCTCTACTTGGGTCTTCCATGTCTGCATGATATGGCTTAAGAAAGCTCACATGAAAGACCGGGTGAATTTTGAGCCTTGGTGGAAGTTGGATCTGGTATGAGACTTTGCCCACTCGTTTGATGACAGGAAATGAGCCTTCATATTTTCTCACCAACCCCTTGTGCACTCGGCGTAGTGTCTTGAACTATTGGGGTAGGAGTTTTATAAGCACCAAGTCCCCTTCATTGAACTCCAAGTGTCGTCTCCTTGTATCCGCTCATTTCTTCATTTTTCAGGCGGCCTTGTCTAGGCATGCTCGCGTGATATCGGCTTGCTATTTCCATTCCCTAGCGAGCTTGTAAGCCGCGGGGCTTTTACCTCCATAGGTTGAGGCAATGGCTTGAAGAGTCATTGGTTATTGTCCCATGACTATCTCGAATGGGCTCTTGCCGGTAGTCTCGATCCTTTGAAGGTTGAAAGAAAACTGGGCAACATCAAGTAGCTTTGCCTAATCTTGTTGATGAGCGCTCACGTAGTGTCTCAAGTATAGCTCCAATAGCCGATTAAAGCGCTTAGTCTGCCCATCACTTTGGGGGTGGAAGCTAGTTGAGAAGTTTAGATCCATCCCCAACATCTTGAAGAGTTCCGTCCAGAACCTCTCAGTGAATCGTGGGTCACGATCACTCACTATGCTTTCTAGAACTCCCCAAAGCTTCACAACGTGTTTGAGGAAGATGAGGGCGGCTTCCTCGATTGTGCAATCCCTAGGGGCAGGTATGAAGGTGGCATACTTGTTGAATCGATCGATTACCACCTTGATGCTCCCACACCCTTCTAATTTCGGAAGTGCAGAAATGAAATCCATTGAGACACTCTCCCATGGTCTTCCAGCTATAGGTAGGGGTTCAAGCAGCCCTGCAAGACGTTGTTGTTCGACTTTGTCATGTTGGCAAACCAGGCAAGTTCGTACGTATGCGTCAACGTCATCCCGCATCTGTGGCCAATAGTAGGAATTCTAGATGAGTGCTAAGGTACGCGTCATCCCTGGGTGACCAGCCCACTTTGAATCATGGCACTCTTTAATGATTTCCTTCCGCAAGTTCCCCCACTTAGGCACGTACACTCGGTCTCCGGTGGTGATGAGGACTCCATTGTCTAGGCAAAATCACCTTGTCTTTCCTTCATTGGCCAACTTGATCAAGCTCTTGCCCAGGGGGTCTTGCTGAAGTCCTTCCTTGATGCGGTTGATTAGGGTGCTTAGTGGCTGACTTGCACTCAATGTAGCAAGCTCTGCTTTCCGGCTAAGTGCATCGGCCACAACATTTGCCTTGCTTGGCTTGTACTCGAGCCGAAAGTCGAACTCTGCCAGGAAATCTTGCCATCGTGCTTGCTTAGGGTTTGAAAGTGGCTTGTGGTTACATTGTCAGTCATGATGACAAAGGTGGCTCCAAGTAAGTAATGTCACCAAACTCTGAGGCAGTAGATGATGGCTGTCATTTCCTTCTCATAGACAGTGTATCGCCGCTCCGTTTCGCTCAACTTGCGGCTTTCGAAGGCAATTGGGTGGCCTTCTTGCATAAGGACGGCCCCAATAGCAAAGTCTGAGGCATCGGTGTGCACCTCAAATGTCTTAGTGTGGTTAGGTAGGACAAGCACCGGTTCTTCTGAGATGGCCTTCTTTAACTCTTCGAACCCAAGTTGGCACTTGTCGGCACTTCTGAGAGTCCTTTTTTTGGAAGATTTTGGGAATTGATAAAAAAGAGAAAAAAAATAGGTATTGGTTTATGGCGTTTAATTAGGTTTTAAATGAAAAATAAATATGAGAGAATTTGGGGAGACAAAAAAGGTTCGGTGCTTCAACGTTTCAGTACTTCATTGCCAGATATTGGATAGACAATTTCGGAATAATATGGCTCATGCTACTCTTGCCAGATATTGGACACAATTTCTGAATAATATGGATTATGGCTCAAAATCGAGAACACATATTGTGGAAGAGAAGAAGAATAAAGGAAAATTATTAAAAAATTAAAAAAATAATGTTAGTGGGGTATTTCTATAATTTTAGCTAGGGATTGAAAGAATTTATTGCAAAATAGTTATAAACAATTAAAATGTGAAAACTAAACTAAAAACAATTTCTTCATAATCTATTTGGCTGCATTTAGTAATTTTCTCTAAAAATTATGGGTTTGAATTATATTATAATACTTAAAAAAATTATCAATTCATTTTTCATCATGTTGCTTAATCAATATTGACTCGTACGTAGTTTTAGATTAAAATATTGAAAAGCAAGTGAGAATAAAATCAAATCGAATAGCCACGGCCATAATCCATGTATCATGTGTGATATGTAATTTTATGATTTTTAATTTAGTTATGCCCATGTGAGTCCGTGACAGCAAGATTATTAAACTATAGTTTAAATATAAACATGAACAACTTTTTTTTTTCCCTTCTGTTCCACAAATTAGAATTAAATATCAATACCATTTAAAAAAAAAATCTTCAACATTTGTTTGGTCCTTTATGCTCTTATAGATAAGTTTTTCTTTTTTAAAAAAAAAAAAATTTTACATACCGGTTGTGACTCAAACATCAATTTTAATAAACTAAACAAGTGTTTTTATCACGGATATTAAGTTGTAATTAATACAAGTTTTTGATACTTATATTTAAACTATATTTTAATCATCATGTATGTCCTAGACTCACATGGGCATAAATAAAGTGTCAAATGGATTATGGCCGTGGGCGTGGCCATTCGTTTTGATTTTATTATCACTTGCTTTTCAATATTTTAATCCAAAATTACGTGTCAATATTTATTAAGCAACCTGATGGAATATGAATTGATTTTTTTTTAAATATTATATATACTTCGAGGATAAGTATCCTCCGTTGATTTTGGTTTGTGCTGAGTTTTACCGGCGTTTATGGGATCTGCTTACGCATAGCATTAGCATAAACCAAATTAAGTAGAAGACTTTTGTCCATAATTTGAATGCAGTGGTGACGACTTGAATTGCGATTTTGACAAATTGAATTAAACGACGTTGAACGGTAATTGTAGACAAGTTGTTAATACTTAAATTAAACTATATTTTAATAATAGTCAGAGACTCAGATGGGCATAAGTGAATTAAAAGTCATAAAATTATGTGTCATATGGATTATGGCAGTTGTGATTCGATTTGATTTTATTCCAACCAGATTATGACGTGAATACGAGAGGCGAGTGATCTCAACTTCGGTCAAATATGATTTTATTTTATTTTATATCAATTAATAAATCCCTTACAATCAAATCTACACTCATTACCATTTCAAAAAATAAAAAACAAATCTCCACTCAATCTCCAACATTTGTTTGATCCCTTTGAGGGTGTTCGGTAACGTTTTCATTTTCCGTGTTTTGTTTTTTTATTTTCATTTGATTTTGGAAAAATTGATTTTTGTATTTTTTTAGATTCAAAAACACATTTGGTAGCAATTGTTAAAAACGATATTCAGAGAATAAAAACATAAAAAACGTGTCTGGTAGAATTAATTTTCTAAACAATTTTCAACTAAGTATAAATGTATAATCAAACATTCTAATGGAGTTATAGTTCTTGTTTGTGATTTTTTAAACTTTCGGATCTGTTTCTGGAAAATTTTGTGGGTTGATATTAAAAATTAAAAAGAAGAGTTTCTCTATTTAATCAAATTAAAAGACAAAGGATATTGAAAAGAAAAAAAGGGGACCAGATTGGATTAATTCCAATCCCCATTCCATACACTTCGAAAATTCATATTCAAATATCAATTCAAATAGATTTATCAGATCAAAAACCTTTCTTCAACATATTCTCCCACTACTCAATTACAATCTTGAATAAGCAACTAGAATCGTGAATTCGTGATAAAAAAATTATGTATAAATCCAATTCAAAACACCTCTAAACCAATCCCAAAATCCATCAGTTTCCAACGACAAAGATAATCAAACCAAAAACATCATTCAATAATCCTAAAACCGTCAAATCTCAAGAAATTCAATAGACCTAGTTCAAACTGACCTAAAATCACCGAGCCAAATTTCCAAATACACAAATTTTCAAAACCCAGCAATCTTATAATCAAATTAATCAACCAAAGCATCAGTACGAAACAACCCATAAAATTTTCCAGACACAGATCCGAAAGCAAGTGGAGGAGGAGGCGGTGATGGTGATGGGTTTGTGGGCTGAGTTTTTGTTTGTGATTTTTTTTTTGTTGATTTGGTAGGAGGATATCTCTTACATATGAGTTTTTTTTGTGATTTTTTTTTGTTTGGTGAGAGATCTCCGATGGAGATTTTGTTGTTGTTGATGATGATGGTTGAGAATGAAAAACAAATCTCATTGATGAAAAAAAAGTGGACAGAAGTTTGTAAAAAAAAAATACAACTTCATTTTTTTCATTTGGACCAAAAACACTTGGAACAAAAACACAGAGAACACCAAAATATTGTTTTTGTTCAGTAAGGCATAAAAGTTGAAATCAGTTTTTTTTTGTTTTTTAAATTAAAAAAATGAAAACATTAACGGACAGCTTTTCAATGTTTTAGGAAGCATGAAAATAGAAAAACAAGTTTGAAAAACTTTACCGAACGCACCCTTTGTTATCAAGTTTTTTTTAATACACATATTCACATATGATTCGAACTGTGACTTATCAGGTTGAATGAGTATTGTTCTTACCATCAACCTCACTAAGGGGTCGTTTGTTTTTTCCACTTAAAACTTAATGGGTCTGAATCATAATTATTAAGTTGTTTTGTTTATTTTTTTAAGTGGTCAAACAACTTAAAAATACAAAAAAAAAAAACAACTTACATAAAAAGTAAAAAATCTTGACTTTTCACTTAATTGCAAATCACTGAATTGCATTAAATGCAATCCACTTCCGATATTATCCCCCATATATAACATATTTCCAATTTTATCATAATTATATATGGTATAGAAATCTTTATTTTTTTAAATTGCTTGTTTTAAATAGCTTTAAAAATAAAAAAGAACCATAATCACTTCTCATATTGGTGTTTAATATCAATACTTTATTATGATATTAGGGTGGTGTATTTATATATTATTTTTTTAGAGTGTTTTGCGTGAGTTTTCCTGTTATTCTTTTTATTTTTTGAAAAAAAAAATTCTTTTCTTAGTAAAAATGAAGTGTATTTATAATTGAAGAAGAAGATCATGATCATATGTGTTCATATATAATTATTATTTTTGGATTGTTTTAATTCCATATTATATGTATAATTGTTTAACATGGGTATAAATGTAAAATTACTTAGTTTCAGACAAATTTACTTTTAAAAAACAAACGTGTTGACAATACATTCAGATGTGAGGAAAAAAAACAAACATGTCATTCATGTTCAGATTTTAGTCCTTATTCAGTCTTCAGAAAAATTCAAGATTGTTCAATCTTCAGACAAAAAAACAAACGACCCCTAAATTGTGGTTATAGATAATGTTGATAGCCTTTTTTGACGAAGGGCTAAAGAAAAATTTTCCATCTGTCTAGAACCTAGTAGAATCTAAGTCAGGATCGGTACCCAGATATCGGGGATGCTCGACACCATGAACTGGAAGGAAGTCAGTACCACATCACACGTTTTACCAGGTACCAAGCAGGGCTGACGCCGCGGTACCCCCACCTGGTACCTAGACATCGTGACATCTACCCAGTACCTAGGTATCACGACATCTACCTGGTACCTCAGTACTGCGATATCAGCCCAGAATCCAACCGAGATAGATATCCTACCCACTAAGTAAGAAGAATGCCGCCATGAAGATACTAGCATGTTAGAGCAAGCACCACACCAGTAAAAGCAGACAGGTACACCAGTGTACCATGCCATTAAGATACAAAGTTAGCATTCTCCTCCTAGCAGCGTTGGAAGGAAGAGTTGACTTCCTCACCATTTAAAGCTTCATAAATGAGACCAAGAGGTCAAACCGAATCACAGTTTAAAATACGACAGTAATGGAAGGGATCAAATCTCGCGCCTTTAGCCTCAATCAACGTTTTTCAATGCCTAAAAAATGACTTCAAATAACTCTCAGTAAAAGGATTGGATTCTCAAGAAGAAAGGGAGGAGGAGTCCATAAATACAGCAATTGAAGACGAAATAAAGGCTCAAATTCATATTCACAACCACCGAGAGGGAGAGTATTTTCGCCATAACCAATTGTAATCTCAACTGGTTCATGATTAGAGAGTTATAGCCACCTATCGACACGAACGAAATCGTCATCGCCATAGTGTGTGTGTGTGTGAGAGAGAGAGAGAGAGAGAGAGAGAGAGAGAGAGAGACCAAGTGGAATGTATCATTGTCATATTTGTATAGATGAATATTCAATAAGCAGTGCCTACCTTGATTCACATATATCTCCTTTTGCATTTTCTCTCACTGTGATTTCACTTTTCATTCTCCAGTAAAATCCCGGTATCGAAGGTACCCACCCCGCTGCAACTTACTAGTAGCGGTTGAGGGTGTTAATTAGAATTCTACCCCGGGGAGAATTTTCTGTTAACACTTTTTGGCGTTGTCTGCAAGAACATTTCCACACCCCTTTAAAAGCATGTGCATTTGATTTTTTTACAGCATATTAACATAAGGCTTTGATCCTCTTAGGGTAAGCCCGATCAGTTAGGCACAAATCTGTTGCTTCAACTCGGAGGGGTCAGAAGCAAGGAAAGGGGTTGAAACATCGCAATCCGGCTTCAGCACTTACAGCAGTTACATGGGCCACGTCCCAGGTCCCGACTACCCCAGTAGCCAGCCAGGCCATCCTGGAGCATTAGGTCGCAGCCTTCGTAGAGAGCGTTCGCCTCCAATTGGTTACGGAGGGTATCACCCCCCAATTCGCGGTACCTGGTACCAGGGGAGATACCAGCCGATTAGGTACCAGGATACCTACCTTTGACAGATTGGGACCTCCGCCTCTAGTACCGGTCCACGACAGGCTTGTGCACATGCCCCCGGTTCTGGACCAACCCACAATTTTTTGACCCCGACAGGTAAAGTCCGTTTTCCACATTCCACCTAGGGAGCATTACCATCAAGCCCAACCGGAACTTACAAGTAGGCAACCTCGATCAGCTGCATGAGGTAACGCTAACAACATAAGAAATGCCCAGGAAAACCCTCATCAGGGAGAGAACCGTGATAAAGCCTCTGTGGCATCAAAGGGGTCGAACAATAAAGACTCCGAGGTCGAATCTAGGAATGGTAGAAACAAGCGCTTACGGGACCAAGTAGCCAGGATGGCAAAGGAAATCCATAAGCTGAAGAAAGGTAAGTACCAGAAGAACTAGAAGGATTCCTTGAGAAAGATGAACGCTCCAATCTCTAGAAGAATCAGAGAGACAAAGCTTCCCCCTAAGTTCAAAATGTCCGCTAATAAGTTCTCCGGAACAAAGGATCCCCTGAGCCATCTTGAGAGCTTCGTACAGCAAATGGAGGTCCAGAATGCTACCTGGGCTGTTATGTGCAGGATGTTCCCAACCACACTGACTGACTATACCAAGACATGATTCAGAAAGTTACTAGTAGGTAGTGTTGACTCCTTTACCAAGTTGACCAATGATTTATGTGCTCAATTTTAGGGTATCAAGCCTCGCCCCATGGATCTCATCCACCTGCAGTACGTGATCCATGAGCGGGGAGAATCGCTCAGGTCTTATGTGGAAAGATTCCACAATGAGGTGATCCAGATGGGGGTTTTCACTGAGAAGAAGACCTTGGCCAACTTCAGGAGAAACTTATGGGCTGGCAGACTGTTCCGATCATTTGTAAAACACCCACCGAAGAAGTACCAAGAGGCCTATAACAAGGCCTTCGAACAGGTGGAGACAGACGAACAACTCAGGGTCAAGATAAAGCACAACGACCTGAGATTTGCCAAGCTCCCAAAGAAGGAGGCTCCCAAGTCTGCACTGATCCAGAAGGGCCATAACAGACCTCTCAACTGATCTACGTACGGCTGCCACCTTACCAGCCTTATCTGGAGCAATACCCAGCCAAGCGGACCCCTCCTAGAGAAACACCTCCCCCAAAGGAAGTAGCGCGGATAGCTAGAGAGGAGGAAAGATACACTCATTACACTCCTCTCAATGCACCCTGTGAAACCATCTACCTCACTATCCGCGATAAAGGGCTACTCAGGAAACCTAGTCCTATTAAGGATCTAGCTGATCAGCGGAATCGCTACAAATACAGCAATTTCCTCGAGGATATGGAGCACAACACATTAGAGTGCTACAGCCTACGCAACCAAATCGAGTCGCTGGTAAGGGAAGGTTGCCTGGTAGAGTTCCTACAACAGGTGCGAGATAATATCCAGACTGGAAAGGAGGTACAAGCAGACATTAAAGCAACAGAGGAAAAGAGGAAAGCAAGGGGGAAGGATCTGATACAGTAGATCCAAGTTATCCACATCATCAACGGGGTTCCCACCTTAGCAAGGATTTTCAATAATTCCATAAAGAACCACGCTAGAAAGGTGCCCCAGATCGAGGCAGGTCAGGACGTTCTCAAAATCGTCCAAGGAACAACAGGATCCTGCCATTCAATTCACACCATTTTCACTGAAGAAGACATATACAACACGGTACAGACGCATGATGACCCATGGTTGTCACCGTGCAGATAGCCTACTGTTTGGTCCATTGGGTTCTCATTGATACCGGTAGCAGCGTTGACATCCTCTTCAAGGATGCTTTAGAACAGTTCAACCTGAAAAACCCTGCTACAATAGCTGCACCACTCCGTTGTACGGATTCACTAGGGACTCGCTAATACCAACATGATCTATGATCCTACCTGTGATAGTGGGGAATAGTGGTGTAAATATGTGCCGGGCCTGGAAAGCCCGGCCCGTCTAGCCTGCCAAGGATGGCGGGCCGTGCCTGGCACGGCCCCCAAGTGGGGCGTGCCGTGCCAAGCACGACCCCCATCCTTAGACAGTGTCGGGTTGTGGTTCTAGGCACAGCGTGCAAGCTCGGCCCGGTACGGCAGGCCAGCGTGCCACGCCCAACGGTTGGCACACAGTGCCGATCGTTGGGCCCGTCGAATTTCATTTTTTTTAATTCAAACGAACGGTTTTTTAAAAAAGCAGCCAAAATTGCATTTTGCCCCCTTGACTCTTTATCTTTTATATTTTTATCCACTTTTATAATTTTCCTATAAATACTCCTACCCATTCCACTTTTCATACACTTTCTTTAAATTCTCTCAATCTCTCCATTCTCCAACTCTCTACACAATTTCAATTTTTCATAATTTCATTCTTACTCTCTCTCTCTCTACTATTCTACACTACTAATATACTATTCTAATACTTTATTAGTAATTTACTATTATCAAACTATTATTCTCTAATCTCTCCACCAAGACATCAAAGTTCAAAGGTACATTTTTATTTAAGTGTTATTATTTAATTTTATGTTTTAATTTTAATATGTTTGTTTAGTTAGTAAATTTATCATTTTATGTTTATACTTTAGTTATTTATTTTATTTAGTTAGTAAATTTATCATTTTTATGTGTATGAATGAATTTTAATATTTTTTTTAGTAAATTAAGCATTTTATGTCTAGTAGTTAATTTTAATATTTTTTTGTTAGTAAATTAAGCATTTTTATGTGTAGGGATTAATTTTAATATTTTTTGTTAGTAAAATAATCATTTTTATGTGTAGGAGTTAATTTTAATATTTTTTTTGTTAGTAAAATAATCATTTTTATTTGTAGGAGTTAATTTTCATACTTTTTGTTAGTAAAATTATCATTTTTATGTGTAGGAGTTAATTTTAATATTTTTTTTGTTAGTAAAATTATCATTTTTATGTGTAGGAGTTAATTTTAATACTTTTTGTTAGTAAAATTATAATTTTTATGTGTAGGAGTTAATTTTAATTGTTTTTGTTAGTAAAATAAGCATCTTTTTGTTAGTAAAATAATCATTTTTATGTGTAAGAGTTAATTTTAATATTTTTTGTTAGTAAATTAAGCACTTTATGTGTAGGAGTTAATTTTAATACTTTTTGTTAGTAAAATAATCAGTTTTATGTGTAGGAGTTAATTTTAATACTTTTTGTTAGTAAAATTATCATTTTTATGTGTAGGAGTTAATTTTAATCATTTTTGTTAGTAAATTAAGCATCTTTTTGTTAGTAAAATAATCATTTTTATGTGTAAGAGTTAATTTTAATATTTTTTTGTTAGTAAATTAAGCATTTTATGTGTAGGAGTTAATTTTAATATTTTTTGTTAGTAAAATAATCATTTTTATGTGTAGAAGTTAATTTTAATTTAGTAAAATTATCATTTTTATGTGTAGGAGTTAATTTTAATATTTTTTGTTAGTAAATTAAGCATTTTATGTGTAGGAGTTAATTTTAATACTTTTTGTCAGTAAAATTATCATTTTTATGTGTAGGAGTTAATTTTAATACTTTTTGTTAGTAAAATAATCATTTTTATGTGTATGAGTTAATTTTAAAATGCATACATATGCTAAAATGCATGCATGCACACAGACATGTAGACACTACAACTCAAACACAACTACAACGGCACCCAGACGGGTCAGTTACGACGCCGCGCATGCTAGAGAATACTTGGCACGGTACATTGCATAAACTGATAAACCTATTAATTTTGGTGACTGTGTTTTTTTTTTTCAAGAACTTATCACAGAGGCATATAACCTGCAAATGCAAATTGTTTCTAGAACCACCACTATGAAAGATTTGATAAGATTGTTTAAAACTCAACGAGATGACTTGACGGCTGAATTACAGCATCTAACTGTCTCTATTGCATTAACTTCAGATATTTTGAATGCATGTTCCAAATAGGACTTTTTATATGTCACAGGATACTATTTAGACTCTAATTGTAGGATTCAAAAAAAAATTCTTAGTTTTCGTCCTATGGATTTTGCACATACCGCAGAAAATATTTTTACTGTCATTCTTTCTGTTTTAGAAACTTATGAAATAACTCATCTCATCATTTCTATCACATTAGATAATGCATCAGCAAATACTAGGTCTATTACATTGTTTATTGAAAGAAACATCTTGCAAGCTGGGGGTTATTTCTTCCATCAATGATGTGCATGTCATATCATAAATTTAGTTATACAGTCTGGTTTGAAGGAAGTAAGCGATCGTATAGAACACATCAGAGATTTCATTTCTTGGATCGGCAGCTCTAATCCAAGATTTCAAGAATTTGACAGACACTGTACATTAAACAGTCTACGACCCCGACGATTCCAAACTGATATGCCGGTAAGGTGGAACTCTACTTACTTAATGCTGCAAAATTATTTGGAATATGATACAACAATTTCGTATTTTTATAACATGAAATTGGTCGAAAGTGGTCATCCATCTACTCAAGCACTGACCCCAGACGATTGGTATGTGGCAAATGTTTTTGTTGAATTTTTAAAGGTTTTTTACAATTCCACTGTAACTCTTTCCGGGGTCTATTACCCCATATTTTCCTAGGCAATTCATCAGATTGTGGAAATGTTTGAACTGTTAAACACTTATAGGGAAGATAACATGTGTTAACCAGAAATTCACTCGGGGAGTAGAATTCCAATTAACACCTCCAACCACTACCGGTAGGTGGCAGGGGGGGTAGGTACATTCGGTACCGGGATTCCCCTTATAAAGGAGTAAGGAAAAAATCCCCCAAGTAAGAGAAATCCAATGAAAAGAATGGTGTGTATATATATATGGAGACAATGCGAATGGTGTTATTCTTATTGATCAAGGAAATTGTTTACATGGAGAATGGTTTATCACACTATCACCCTCTATTTCTCTCTCTTTTCTTTCTACACAGAATGGCGATGGAGAAATCTTTTATGTCAATAAGTGGCTAAAATTCTCTCAGTGATGGTTCAAGACTACTCACTGTATTCATAAAACACCAGAGGAAGCTTTCTTTCAGGGCCTCTTCCTCTCTTCGTCTTTCATGGCTGTGTTTATAGACATCCAATATTCCTGAGAATCCGGTCATATTAATGAACATTATTTGGAGTCCTTCTTTAAACATTGAAAGACGTTGAGTGAGGCTAAAGGCATGGGATTTGATCCCGCCAATTACTGACTTATTTAAACTCTGATTCGGTTGAATGTTTGATCTCATTTATGGCGCTTTAAATGGCGAGGAAATCAATTCTTCCCTCCTATGTTGCTTGGAAGGAGAAACTGACTCTGAATCCTAGCAGCTCGATATGCTGGTGTACCGATCTGATTTTATTAACGTGACGCTTGCTCTATCCTGCCCTTCTCTGGTGTGGCGCTTGTTCTTCTCTTTATCTTGATGAAGTGGTACACTGATGTACCCGTCTTCTCTTGCTAGGGGTGGGTTCGTTCTTGTCGATGTGCTGGTACCATCATGGTGACATTTGTATTGTTTGGCAGGTAGGACGCTTATGCTGGTTGGATTCTAGGCTGAGGTCGAGGAGCTTGGGTACCGGGTAGATGTCCGCAGTATCTAGGTGTCAGACAATGGGTGCTGGGTACTTGCGAGGTACTGGATATATGGTATCGCGGTACTGATCTCCACTTGGTGTCAGGGGCTATGACACGGCATGGTATATGCTCTTTCTAGCTTGTAGTTCTGGTGCTTCATCTAGGTAGATACGTAGACAAGGCAATCGTGATTTCTGGTCCTACCTGGTGTTGATTCTTCCAAGGTTACAATATCGATGCTCCCAGGTACCTAGGAGCTGTGAGTGGTTCTTACCAGGTAATGACTTGGTGGAAAATTCTCTTTTGGACCTCTGTCAGAAAAAGTTATTAACAGAAGTCCTCCTGACTTTAACACTGGTACCATGTCCGGGTTGGGGTCAAGTTTCGTATTACTTGGTGAATTTTTAGTAACCGTTTTGTAAAACGAATTCCTCCCTTTGTGCGCTGCCATTAACGCTCAGTCCAAGTGTACGGTTTATGATTGACCAATTTCAAAAAAAGGAAAGGTTTTGGAGGCGCGCGTTTCTCGAAACCGTTTTTCCACTTTCCGAGTATCCCACATCATTAATTACCTTTCCTTTCCGTTACACGTGATTGCTTCTCTATTTTAACCTCGACCCTCTTTCTTTTCTGGCACCGTGCTTTCAATTTGCCTTTTTCCTGTTCTCGCGAGATCACCAAGCTCTTAAAAACCCTAGTTTTCCTTCCTCTTCATCCTTCAGCCTTCAATTTCTCTTGCTTTCAAAAAACCTTCCTCAATTTCTCTACCATGTCTTCTCTTGATAGTGACAGTATTGAGAGATTCTTTACCGGTGATGCTATCGCCAGCAGGAGCCTCACCCCTAAGAAGAGGATTCACGTCGACGACGACAGCGGAGATGAAGCCTCTGCCTTCCAATGCTGCCATTCCAACAGGAATGTTGCTATCGGGACTGGCTTCTCGAACGACCCAGATAACGTAGTCGATGTCGACAAGGAATCGAGTGGGGAATCAGGCGCTGCTGTTAGGTCGATAAATATTGATATTTGAGGCCCCTAATTCCTATGTTTTATGTTATGTTCTTGGGTGAAATTGAATATTTTAATATGTTTGTTAGGAATGTGCAGAAGATAGCTTTTGAAATAAATTTAAAGATAAAAAAGTGATTTTAAAAGATTAAAGGGATTAAAGTGCAATTGTCGTAAAAAGTGGCCAAAGTGTAATTGACCAAGTCAAAAAACAAAAATGCAACAAAAATTGCAATTGCTCTCACTTTCACAACGCCTCTTGTGGCGTGACCCACAACGTCCAAATTTTGTGTGGACCGCTGTCCAAAAGATGTGCATTTTGGTAGCGGTACACACAGAGCTCCAATATCAATATGTGATATGTTGTGCATACGCTGTAGGACCGCTGCACTTTTGCACAGCGATATTTCTCCAGTGCTTTTACGTTGTCTTAGCGCTCTACATTTTGGCAGCGGTACCCACAGCGGTCGATGCTTTTTCTTAGCGGATTTCCACTCCGAATTGGTTCAGAATTGTCCCAAAACTTCCCAAATCAAATCTCAAAAGACTCTAAAAAATCAAGATATGTTTGGAAAATTTCCTAAACTCAATTTAGGAATTAATCATCAAAGAAGAACTCCAAGTTAGGAAAGAATTTCCATTCCTTAATTAATTTTATTTTCCTACTTGGTGTATTTCCTACAACAAAGCAAATTGGGATTCTACAAGGAGTAGTCACCTATAAATACCAAGAGTTTCTTCAAGAGAGGTTGGAGATTGAGGATTGAAGATTGAAGAATGAAGACTCCATCAACATTCTTTTCTTCTACCTTTCTTTAATTTTAATGTTTTTATTTTCTTTCATTGTTATGATGTGTAACTAAACTTTTCATAGCTAGGTCTAACTTGAAGCCCTAGACATGATTTCAATTTCATAGACATATTGTGTTAATGGAATGTTATTTTCTTACCTGATGAATTCAATTTCCCCATAAAAATTGTCTTTCTTTTATTGTGTTTCTTTGATTGATCACCTTAGGAGCATGATTTTAGGATTTATGTTGTAAGGATACAAGTCGGACACCATACGAATCTATCATTGGTTGCAACAATTGATTGAAATAAGACTCAATTAAGGGAAGTTGTTTTGTAAATTACCTAGAATAGATACCATGTTTAAGGGTTTATGTGATGTTCATATTCTCTCCATTCTTAATGAATTCCAATTATTCAATCTAAGTAGACACCATGCTAGGTTATAATTTGGAGTATAAGTATTTATGTAGACACCATACAATTTACATGCCAACTAAGAGAGAATCATACGACTTGAATGAGACACCATCACCTTGTCGTTGATCGGTCTATTTCTATACATATTTTAGGTCCTCATTTCCTATTATTTATGCTTTTTTCTTGAGTGAAATTAGATATTTTATGTGTTTGTTGAGCATTTGTAGGTCACATTTCATATAAGAGGTATTGGATGTTATTTTGGAGAAAATAAGCAAAAAGATGAATTTTGGCTCTGCAAATCACTCATATTATGGGCCTCATATCTCTCTCCTCAGTTTGAATTGTGTGTCCTACCACCTATGGATAGAAATCCTCGGAAGTCTAGTTTCTAGTGCACTTTTCAAATCGCAATTCCGATATTCCTAGAAGAATTTATGCCCAATTTAGCAACCGAAGGTTAGAGCTGGAGAAGTATACTGTGGGCTAGACCGCGGTTTGTGCAATTTCCTACGTAGCGGTACATATCAGTACAGCACTGCGGTGTTGACCGCGGGTGACCTGCGGAGCGACCTAGGCCGCGGTTTTGACGTACTTTTGGCAGATTCCACTCCTAATTGGTCTAGAACTATTTCAAAACTTCCCAAATCAAATTCTGATGACTTTAGAAGACCAAAACATGTTTGGGAAACTTCTAAACTCAAATTAGAAGATAATTATCAAGAGAGGAAATCTAATTTAGAAAAGGATTCCAATTTCTTCTCTCATTCTACTTTCCTACTTTGTGAGTTTCCTACAACAAAGCAAATTGGGAGTCCACAAGGAATTATCACCTATAAATATCATGAGTTTCTTAAAGAAAAGGGTTCTGTCCCCCACCACTCCATCACCATACATCATCTCACAACTTTCATCCATCTTTACACATCGAAGATTCGAAGAGGAAGAAGATTCAACCATTGAAGACTTGAAGAACTCATTGAAGGCCAAGATGGGTTTTATCTTTTCTTTCTCTTCTCTTTTTATTTTTGCCATGTGTAATTAAATCCATACTAGGGAATTAATGTGAACCTCTATGAATGCTCTTTGTTAGAATTGATTATATTCCAATTAATTCAAGTTTCGATTCATTCAGTTCATTTTATGTCTTAATTCTTTATTTGTGTTAATGCATGATTATACGCTGGCATGAATTTAGGGTTATGATAATTTAACAATTGAGTTTGGAGTGTTGATTTACACGCAATCTTAATTAATATTCAATTGAATCGGTAAAACTGATCTTAGCATTGATTTATGCAAGTAGGTTTTGATTCATTAGTTCTTGCACTTAATGGGTTCTTGGTTGTAGTTTGCGCCATTGATTTATGGGTAAATTATGATTGAGAACACTTGATTCATCCCATGATCATACGGTAACAATCATACTTATGATAAGAACGAATCCTTAACTTGATTAATATCTTTTCACAAGTCAATTCGAAACATTAAGTACACATAGTAGGGGAGCATTGGTGACCTAGTTTTCCATCCATTGATCACATCTCAACTTTCTTTCAATTGTTTTCTTTAGTTTAATTTAATTTAGTTTAGTTTAATTAATTCACCAACAATTTCTGGTTACTTTTAGTTTAATTAGAATTAGAACTAGTTTTCAATCAATAAATCATTTTTCCTCGTGGGAATGATCCTTACTTGTCACTGTGTTAATCTTCACGATTCGTGCACTTGCGAGTGAGTATTTTATAACACGATTTTACACATCAGTCGTGAACATCTGCATCATGTTTGATTTCTTTAACTCCATTATTGTCTATGAATCGGATGAATGTTTAGTGGTGGATAGGAGGCTTTAGCTAGTTTTTCTCTATTGATTTTTCCAAATAATTTATCTGTTGCGTTTCTTAATTTTAGTTTAATTTAAATTCTTAGTTTTTAATAATCAATTCAAAAACCCCCAATCGTGTGTGTGAGTTGTGTTTTATTTAAGTTGTCTTAGAGTCTTAGAGTGTCTTAATTTAGTGTTTTTAAATTCTTAACTTCCGTAGGTAATTCATTCCTCGTGGGAACGGCCCTTGCTTGCCTATTGTACTATCGTTTACGATTTGTGCACTTGTAAGGTTTGATAATATTTTTATTTGCTATTTTGCAACCAACAAGTTTTTGGCGACGGCAAAAACAATGATCAATGTTTATGATGGCACATTTACAATGTCAATGAATGAGGAGACGGTAAAATTCAATGTTCTCGATGCTTTTAAGTTTTCTAACGATGAGGGTGCTTGTTTTTCTATAGATATCATGGATAAATTGGTTCAAAAGGTAATTGAAACATCACAAGAAGAAACTCATTTGGATAGGGTGTTAATTCATGGGTTAATAACAGAGGAAGATGCATCAACCATTCTTTTTTATGAAGACATCATCCCAAGAATTTTTAAGGCCATGAACATATTGAATGCATCCCTGAAACACCAAGGTAAGTACTTCAACTCTTTTGAATCTCTTCCCTTATCTACTAATGAGTTTGTTCCATCTATTGTCCAAGCACCAAAGCTAGAATTGAAGCCTCTTCCCGACACTTTACGTTATGCGTACTTGGGAAAGGAAGAGAAATTACCGGTGATTATTGCATCGGATTTGAGCAAAACGGAAGAAGACAAACTCAACTTTCCCTGCTTGCGTTGCTTGGAGGGATATACTGGCTTACTGGCATGGTGCTTGTTCTATCATGTTGGTGGCTTCATGGTGATATTCATCCTGCTGGCCAGGTAGGATGCCTATATTGGTTGGATTCTGGGCTGATGTCGAGGTGCTTTGGGATACTGGGTACACGTCGTGGTACCGGGGTACCAGGTATGAAGTACCGGGTACCTGCGAGGTACTAGGTACGTGATATCGCGGTACCTTTTTCATCATGTGTCAGAGTAGATGCACAGCGTGGTACCTGCTCTTCCTGGTTCGTATCTTCGGTGCTTCATCTAGGTAGATAGGTAGTTGAGGTTCTGACCTTACCAGGTATTGGTTCCATCAAGGTCGTGGTACAGATTCAGCCAGGTACCTGGGAGCTGGGACTGGTCCCTACCAGGTAGTTACTTGTTGGAAAATTCTCCTTTGGTCCCTTGTCAAAAAACTCTGTTAACACTTGCTAAAACTAGGTGATTATGGTTGACCTGTTTGTTGTGTCTTGAGTCAGGTATCACAGAAGGATTCTCTATGCTATATGAATGAAGAGACCAGTTTTCTGATCAAAGAAGATGGCCTAAGGTGGAATTTATGATGGTTAGCCCATCTTGATTCATCCTTAAAGCCTAAGTATGAAGCCCAATACACAGCCCAACAGAAACCTTGATCTACAGTTTCCAAGAATAGTCAGAGTACACTTATTGAAACGGGATCGTTTTGGTATCTAATGAATTCAGATGAATTGCCAAGTCATGGATTGCTTGCTTACTTGGCGTGATATGGTTGGCTTCTCAGATTACACCTATCTCTTCTCAGATAAGAGTATAAATACAAAGAGATAGAGAGAGAGAAATTCATTTTCCTGTGCATTCTTCAACGATGTGGTCTTTTAGGGTTTTCTCTCTTCTCTCAAGTGATTACTTTTGTTCTTGAGTTCTTGGTGTTCATCTTGAGCATCTGAGTGATTTCTCTTGTAAATTTGAGTGTTATTGTTGTATTTGTGAGAGATATGAGTATCATGAATACTTTGGTGTAATTATTTTGAGAGATTTATTGCTGTAAACACATTTAGTGTACTGTTATATATATGTCTTGGTTTGTGGTGACAGATCTAGGGTTTCTGGGAATTTTTGGGTAGATTGAGTGTTGTATTGCTACTTGTAATAGATTCATATAGTGGAGAGAGTCTTTCTGTGAGGCTCAACGTGGATGTAGAATCATTCTTGATCTGGACCACGATAAATTCTTTGTGTCGTTTCTTCTCTGAGTTTTCTTTTGTTTTGTTTTTTGCTCTACTGTTATTTCTGGTTGATCTTTATTGATTATATCTGCTATTGGAAATTATGATTGTTCTTTCTGTTAAGTGTTTCTTTTCAGGTTGAAGAACAGGTCTTGGTTAGTGTTTTGTGTCGATTAAAACCTAACAGTAACAATGAAGGAGCCCAGTTTGTCCATGTTGTAGCATATGTAGTTTCTGTTGCCGATATCATTCAACCTATTTACGTTCCTAAAATAGTTGACTCGTTTTTCCGATTAAATGGGGTTGAAAACTATGAGGGCACCTCCAAGCCTTTGCTTATTGTTCAAGTAACAGAGCTTGTGGATGGCATCTTTATTGGTATCTCCATAAATCATACCGTTGCAGATGCCACATCCTTCTGGCATTTTGTCAATTCCAGGTCTGAAATTTCCCGAGGTTGTGAATTGTTATCCAAGCCTGCTCCCATTCTCCAACGTTGGTTTCTTTATGACAAGGATTGTCCAATTCACTTGCCTCTCTTCTCGAGCAAACAACTCAACAATAAGTATGTTCCACCACCTCTTGAACAAAGAGTTTTTCACTTTTCAAAGGAGAATATTGCAAAACTGAAAGCAAAGGCTAATGCCGAGGTTGGCACCTATAAGATCTCATCATTCCAGGCACTTCTATCTCATTTCAGTCAATCTCTTGTTCGTAGCAAATGTATTGATGATCCCAATCCAGATATGAGATTTTGGGTAATAATCGGTGTTAGACCGAGAATGAA
This sequence comes from Dipteronia sinensis, assembly GCA_033220585.1. Taxonomy (NCBI): domain Eukaryota; kingdom Viridiplantae; phylum Streptophyta; class Magnoliopsida; order Sapindales; family Sapindaceae; genus Dipteronia; species Dipteronia sinensis. Next base: position 2,273,117 of record CM065638.1, on the reverse strand, counting down.
CCCTCCTTTACCACAACACTACTTTGGAAATGCATTTCAAGGTGGGATAGTTACTATGAAAGCTAGAGATTTACTTGAACAAAGACTTGGTTATGTGGCATTGGAAATAAACAAGATTATAGCTATGAACACAGATGAGAAAGTAAAAGATTTCTTAGAGTCTTGGACAGAAAACCCTGAGGTAACTACAATTGCGATCATACAAAGTTATACATTGATCTTGATCGGTTCAACTTGGGTGGATGTTTACGGGAATGATTTTGGGTGGGGAAGACCTGTTGCGGTCAGAACTGACCCTAGAAGCAAGACGGATGGGACGATAACAGTGTTTCTTGGAGTGGAACAATGGAGTATTGACTTCGAAGCTTGTCTTTTGCCACAGACGTTACATAATTCATGGATGTTGTCACGGCCTCTCGATCTTGATTATCTTAGGCAGAAAAATCTATGATCGATTCTCAAATTTGATATTGCAGTGGCTGCTTAGCTATGAATCGTGATTGTGTATTTGCTACTTATGTTCTTTCATGAATAAATCTGATGAATCATTGAGTTGTCGTGAACTTTTATGTTTAAAAATAATAATAATGATGTGTGTGTATGTTTGAAATCTTGTTAGATTAGAAAAATTCAGGGGATGTTAGTGTAATTAACCCCTATATAAATACCACAATCTGACGTGGAATTAACCTTTTCGTCAATTTCGATTATTTTTTCTAAAATCAGAGAAACGAAAACCGACTCAGTGGCAGCAGAATCTCGAAGAAATGAAGATCGGCGGTGGCGTGGTCAACGGAGGTTCACGCGTCACCGGTGGTCTGTCGACTCTTCTTTACAGCCACTGCAGAGGCATCAGCTCGCTTTCTGCTTGCTCCTCCTCCTCATCTTCATCACCAGGTATCAAAACCAGCACATCAAATTTTAGTTTCTACCTTAACAAAGATGAAGAATCAAAGACAATAATATCTATTTTTTGTGTTGTTGATTCGATATTTCGATTGCAGAGCATATAAGTTTCATAAAAAATGTGGCTGCAACTCAACCTCCTCAGCATTTGTCTCATTTGTTAAGATTGCTTAAGGCAAGAGGTGAGAGTGATTAGAGCTCAACATGTTTATCATTTGATTTCGATTTTTACTTTGTCAAATAATTAATTGACGGCGCATGAAAAATCTTGTGCAAATTAACATTAAAAAAACAGACCTACGACTTGATTTCTAGTAGATTTGAATGTATTGAGAGAGAGAGATAGCAGGCAAAAATGAATGGTGATGCATGAAATTTCTGGTTCAATCTCATTCCAATTTGAATTTGAAAGGCTTTCTGTTTATACTGTCTGTGTAGTATCACTTTCTGTGTTGCAATTCTTTGATTGATTTTATGATGGTGTTACTGTGACTGTGAGTATTACAAGCAATAACTGAGACTTAGGTTACTTATACTATATTTGACTGTCTTAAGTTGAAAAGAAAAGGCCTTCATTGTCCTTGAGCTTGTGCGATCTAGTTCTCGTTACTGGTGTTTCGTTTTTGGCAGTGTACCATGAATTTGTGCTGTGAAATCAAGTGGTCAAATAGATTTTCATGAGAGAAAACTCTGAGTCTCGCATATATTTTCCATAATGAATATGCACTGATAAGTAATAGTGACGACCAATTGTCATCCCATGTTATCTGTATATGAATATGCAGCGACTTCCTTTTTGTACAATTCTTCAGTTTTCCGTGTAAGAATGCCTTCTTACCGATTACATTATAACAGGTCAATCCATAGTTTCTCCTGGAGCCAAGAAAGGATTAATACCCCTTGCAATTCCACTAGCCAAAAGTAGCTCAGGTACAGATACAGTGTTATATTTCTTTGGAATTTTCTATTATTGTGAAGTGTTTAAAGCTGTTGCATGATTTACTTGTATTTAGGTGCTTTAACTGCATTGCTTCGATGGCCAACAGCTCGGCCTGGGTAAACAACCTATATGCTTCTGACCTCTTATGCATTGTTAAGTTTTCTTTCGCTTAGATGATCCATTGCAATACCTGCAGGATGGAGATGCCAGTAGTGGAGATCCGTAAACATGGAGTTTGGCTGTTAGCCAAAAATGTAAGTTAAGTTTGCATACAGCTGTCAATATAGAATGCCTGGATATCAAATATTAAGTTTGTTCATATAGAAAAATCTTCATAGAACATACATATTTCCATGTCGGTTGTGTTATCTTGCTCTTCCATTTACAGGTAGACCAATTTATTCACAGAATTTTGGTTGAAGAAGATGCCAACAACTGCCTGGAGGGCATTGACAAGATATTCCTAGCTGTGGGTGAAGCTGGGGTAAAACTTTACAAAAAGGGTGACTTCATTAAATGGAAAAATTCGGATATAGATGTCTATCTCTTAAGACAGGTACTGGAGCAATGCCAACCGCACTTTAATCAGCTATTCAATGAATTTTTATAAAAAACATGTTCGTTTCAGGTTGGTTTATTTCCAGATGTCATAGAACGGAAAATGATGCACCATTTTGCAAAAGGAGACCATGTAAGATTCAGATGATTTTTGCTATTGTTTTCAAGAACTGTTCGATTAATGAGCTTGCAATAGTTGTTTGGCTTATAATGCTTATTAAAGGTTGCAGCTTTGGTGACTGGGGAATTCTACACAAAGAAGGAGCATTTTCCAGGATTTGCACGGCCATTCGTGTTCAATGCTGAGCTTTTACTAAAGTTCGTATGAACTTTATCCTAGGTTAATGTTGCATTATTCAATCGAAATGTGTGCTGTTATATCTAAAGATCCCAATTTGTTCATTGTTTAGGGTTGGGCGTAATCTAGAAGCTAAAGATGCTGCCAGGGGGGCTTTAAAATTGCCATGGTGGACTCTGGGTTGCAGTTACCGGGTATGATACCCTTGTATGATTGCTATTTTATGTCATATCTATGCTCTCGACCTTTTCTTCTTTTGCTACTTTTTCTTTCTTTTGCGGAATCAAACTCCTAGTTTCCATTCAGGAAGTTGCTCAGACAGCACAATGGGAGAATGAGCCAATTGATTATATTAAACAAAAAGTGTCGGAAAAGGGAAAGCAAGAAGATCTAAACAGAGGGAAAGGACCGGACCAGGTTTTCAAATTAACTTGTTTCATTATGGTTCAATATGAATTTATACATTAAAAGGCATATTGAAAGTGTGAGGCTTTAATCATCTTTGTTGGTCATTGAAATTTGCAGATTGCATTGGATGAAGCTGCTTTTCTTTTGGATTTAGCTTCTGTAGAAGGCACTTGGGATGAATCTGTGGAACAGATTGCTGAATGTTATAAAGAGGCTGGACTCCACGATGTTGCGGCATTCGTGTTATACAGAGAATGAGTATCGATAAGGAGAGATTTAAATTGAAACTAGATTTTGTTGTGGAGATATTGGATGTCATTTTTGCTTTCAGAATATACTTCTGAGGTTTTGCTCATTTGTTGAGAATTTTGACTTTTAAAACCTCATTGATTCTCCTGAGTTAGATTTCTAAAATTCAAGATCTTATATATCACTGCTTTGTAGATTGAAAATTGTGACAAGGGTGATGTGATACAAGACTGCTAGCTAAGAGAGAGTGCAGATTTTTTTTTTTTTCTTTACAAGCCTTTCTTAAACTTAAATTTGTCAAAAGCATTCCTTAAACAAGAGAAAGTGCAGATCATAATGTCCACATTTTTTTTTTCTTTTTACACATCACAAATTCTCAGTTGTGAAGGTTTCAGTTATATATACACAGAAATACAACACACAAAACATGCAATTCCACAGTAGATGAAGCCAGAAACATGACCCTGAATGACCAACTGTGACCGTGTTTACTCTACGAGAGGATCTGTGTTTATGGAGCAAACGGAGGGGACATTTTCTTGCTGCTGCTCACTTTCTTTTTTCTCGAAAACAGCCTTTTCAACAAACTCCCGCTGCCACGTTTTTTGCTCGGCACAATGGCTAGTGAAAGACCTACAGGAACAGGATCTTCTTCCAACTTGTTATTTTCATTCAAAACAATGATCTTTTCTATTGGCTCTGCTGTCCCATTTGGAATGAAGATAGAATTGTAATTGTTGTTATCACTTTCTATGGTCTTTGGAGAGTTGAAATCCTCACCTTTAGCATTATCCTCAGCGATCATCTGATCTAGCAGAGAAGATCTTTGGGATGTGATCTTGTTTTTCGGTAGGGTTGGCTTTGGGGCTGTGGTGATAGAAGTGGTAGTGGTAGTAGACGTTCTAACATCAGTAGAGGCAGAGACAAACTTGTCGAAAAGGGCAGCTTCCTTTGGAGAAGCCAATGCCTTCAATTGCTTCCCTAGGTTTAGAATAGTCTCTTGGCACTCTGCCAACTTTTCTGAAGCTGCTGTGATCTCCCAATCCTGTCATGTTTACACAGCAGTCCTTGACTCAAAAGATAAGTAACAGAAGTGAAAATTCTAAAGAAGAACAACAGCACCCACCCCCCCAAAAGTAAAGCGCACTAAAGAATCAATAGCTACTATCATTTTTTCTAACTTAAATTTCCCACATACAGATTATATTGCATATTTTATGTCTAAACACATGTTTCCACTTTCCATCTTTTTATGTACATGGTACATAGGGGAGTAATTGAAGCACTCCTGAAAAAGCTTTGGGGACATATGATTATGATCCAAAAGCAGTTTGAACATTTAAGTATGTTAGAAGAGCACTCTTACTCTCTTAGTATTTTAGTATCCAAGAATGCATTTAATATAGAAATCAAAAACTGTTTTCAAATTGAAGTATTATAGAGTACAGAAATTGAACAATATATATATCTCAATCGAGTCGTCACCAACACACCAAAATGCAGTACACCAGACAGAAATTTAATTACAATGAACTTGTATACATATGATAATATAGTAAGAACTTACAGTTCGAAGTTGATTTTCTTCCTGTTTGTGTTCATTGATGGGAATTTCCTTCTTTGCCACGCTGAAGATAACATATATCAAAAGCATGAGATGCCTCCACAATGCAAGGATAAAGGGAGAATCACTAAATTACTAATGTTTTTAAAATAAAATAAAATAAAATTTTGAAACTGCTACTAGTACCTTTCATGTTGGAGTTGTAATTCAAGACATGTGGCCTCCAGCTCTTCACAGTAGTTCTGTTTACCCTCCAGCTCCAATCCTAGTGTTAATAATTTCTGCTGTGCCTCATTCAATTCAACTCTGGCCACCGTAAGCTGTGTATCAAGATCTTCATTCATCAACTTGTGATTTTTGACCTGATCCTCGAACATTTCCTTTGATTTTCTCAAATTTTCTAACTCATTTCGTAAGTTTGAAATGATTTTCTGAGATTCCTGAAGTTGATTCACCAAGAAATCTCCCTTACTATTGATGTTTTTATCTCTTTGTTTATTATTTTCCTCCTTCAAATTAGAGTGAAGTTCTTCCTTTTGCAAATGGTTGTTATACCCATTTGAAAGAGAAACCATTGGCAAAGATGACAAGTTTTCTCTGGGAAGATGTAATCTATCTGCTTCTGTGAATTGACTTATCACTCCAATTTCGGCCTCACTTGCGCTCCGTGATTCATCCCAATTGAAATGCTTCTTTATTGCATCCTCCATGCTGGAAACATCTTGAAGGGAAAAGCAGTGGTTCATAATCCAGTCCAAAGCAGTACTTACTTCTTGGGAAAATTTGTTGAAATCGGTCTTTTGGTTCAACACATCATAGCAAGTGTGAACAAATTGCTGCAAAACACCACCAAGTTCAGAAGTTTTCCACTGGAAAATGCGTACCATGTAGCCTGAAGGTGTTTCTGAATTTTTATAGGCCAGGACACTCCCATCCTTCTTGGACAAAGTCTCTGAGTGACCATAGTCCGGTGGTGATGGTAAACTGATCCCTTCAATAAGTTCCACTATTTTACATATTGATAGACTCAGATCGGAAGAAAGTTGCTGGTTTATCTTCTCTGTCACTGTTGATGAATTAACAGGAGGGAGCATCGATCTATCATCATGGTCTGAGCTCTCCCTTGCCTTAACTGGTTCAAGAGTGTTTGGATTGTTTATATTTTCCAAAGCTACTCTAATATCCTCAAGTATCTCATGATGATCTCTTTCTGTGACATGGGTTTGCTCCAAGATCAGCTTTAGTATCTCCTGAAGCCAATCAGGAGATTTACCAATCAAATTCAGTGCACCAATGTCAGACTGATGGTCATGAATAGGAACTATCTCCTTACACATGACCTTCGAGGAATTCCCACTAGACTCAGTTTTTAAGGGTCCAACAATGGCATTTTTTCCACCCGGAGAAACATGAAAATTCTCAGATGGCTTATCAACAGAAACGATTGCCAATTTTTCCATTTCAACAAAATCATCCATCAGACTTATGTCTAAAGCTTCAACAGTTTTGTATGATGGTGAATCATGTTTTCCACTTCTGAAGTGTTCCAATTCCGAAATCAAAGCAGAAGCCCGCGATTCAGCACAGCTGACCTTATCATCACTACCAATGTCAGACAGTGATCCCAGAGAGACCTCGTATGGCATCACACTGTTCCTGGTTGGCTCCATGATTTTCTGACCTTTTGACAACTCTTTAAGCTGCAATTCGACCTCTGATAATTTGAAAGCTGCACGAGAATACAAGCTTCTTGAAAATTGGAGTTCATTTATTTTCTTATCGAGGACTTCCTTGAGAGTCTTGTTTTCTTCTTCCATTGCACATAACTGGTCAGTCAGAAAATTATTTTTTTTTCCGGGAGTGTCAGGAGAGTTATCAAATGTAGTATCAACCACTGAACCAAAGGGCGAAGAAGGACAAGAATTCAACTTTTTCCTCCCTATTTCAGGCGACTCCCTTCCCAGCATTTCAACTTCGTTTTTCATTTTCGCCAAGGCAGCAGGACCTGGCAACCTTTTCCGGACCAGGAGGCGTAACCTCTGACATTCTGATTCCAGCTTAGCAATTTTCTTCACACTTTCTAAGTGTTGCTTGTGTGAAGCATCAGCTGTTCGACGGTTAAATTCTCTCTCCTCATTCCGGATCTCAAGCTCCTTCTCAAGCACCCGAATCTCATATTTCAGAGAAGCATTCTCTTTCTCTGTGGAATCTAATCTAGTCATTAGTGCATTAAAATTTGCTTCTGCCTGAGTCCTTTGTTTATTTAAATCTTCAATCAACCTCTCCTTTTCCAGGAGAGCCTTAGAAAGATGAGTATTCTCAACACCTAATTTTGCAAGCCTTTTATTGGTCTCAGCCAACTTCTCTTTTAAAATCATCTCGGATTTTTCAAATTCCCTTGATGTCATCGTCACTGCATCATGAATCCTTTGCTCCTGCTCTTTTCGAACAAAACGTAGCTGTTCCATGCATTCCTTGAGGGCTGCATCCAAATGTGATAATCTTTCTTCATCAGCAATTCTCTGCTCTAAAGCTTCATTTAGTTCTTGCTTCAAAGACACTGCTTCCACTTCTGCCTTCTTCTGGCCTATATATAAATTAAAAATCAAAGGGATGGCTAAGTAAGAATTCAAATAGAACCGCTCATAGTGAAGTGATCATATAATGTAAAACAAAAATATTACTATAAAAAATTAGAAAAACCCATACATGTAAGAAATTAAAGTATGTTACCATTGATCAATTCCTGTTCGATCTTTGCATGTTTCTTCGCAAGATCATCTTTGGCATTACACTCAGCGAGGACAGAAGAAAGCTTGTCATTTAAGTTTTTCACATCAGTCTCTAATTCTGCTTTATCTGCTAAAAGTATCTGTATCTGAGGAATAAAAATTATAATTAATGCCTACTTTATGATGACCCATAATGAAAGTTTACCTAGAAAAATATTTGGCAACCTCACAGAGTTATCATAAGGCGGCCAAACAACGATATCCAGTGCTGTGGTTATAGTTATTCTCTTGAGAAATCAGGCCTACGGTTTTCTTGACTAAACTGAAAAGAACATTATATTGGCAGCAAATGCTTAGTTGTTCACCTTTATGCTACTTAAGCTGAGGCATTCCTGCAGCCTGATAGGAGGTGCATCCGATTAATCACACTCTTACTGTATAAATTATCTTTTGATTTTGAATTTTTGGACTAGAGAATCTGACAAACCAATGGGTGTTTCACCTTACAGACTCTGGCTATATAGCCATATAGGCCTTGCAAAGCAACTCAGTTTGATCTCTTATGGTATCATCAATGTACTAAGCTCTATGTAAACCTCTTCTCCTACTATACTTTCAATGTAAATTAGACTTGGTTACTAGTTAGATGTCAGTGCATTAATATGAAAAATGATTTCAACCTCAGTACTTCAGTCCCGTGAATAAAAACTTTACCGCCAAGTTAAGTCGCTTCTCAATGAAAAATTACACTTCAGTGATAAGCAAGATAACATTGCAAGAACCACTCACCAGTTTAGGTATAAAGGTGGGTTATTTATCTCATTCATTGTGTTGATTTGATATAATTAGGTAATTAATCTGATTATAGCAAATACTCTCATCAAAGTAAAGCTCAGACAGTACTTGGAAACATTAAAAAATAAATAAAGGGTTTTCACAAATGCAAATATGCTTGTGCAATGTTTCCATTGGCATAATGAGAATTTAAACTATGGAATCATAGAGAATCTAGCAAATGCTACAATATCACAAGATCAGAAACTTTTTTGATAAGAACACGAGATCAGAAACTTCGGTATACATATTTTAGCGTATAAGGACTTCATAAAACCCAAGTGCTTAACTTACCTCCTCTTCATTTCCTTTCAAAGAAAGGTCTAATTTGTCAGTTGTAATAATGGCCTTTTCACTAGATCTTTTCCTCCAAAGCCATGTCTTGTGTTCCATTTTTTCACCAAGTCCAGCTCGAATACTTTAAAAGCTTTAGAAAAAGATACTGCATCAAAATTGAACAAGTTACAAGTTTATTCAAAATTAGCATCACAGGGTCACATAATCTACACATAAGATTCGTTTTCTGGAAACCTATTTGTTATCTGGATGATCTCAATCTCAGGATTATTGAAAATTTACTACAATTGATCACGGAGGTTTACATTACAGGCCAAATATTCCAAGGACACAAAATATTTTCATTTAAAAACCCAATAAAATATCACAATCATTTTTCTTCGACTCTCGTTAGCATATAATTGTTTTTTAACTATTCTAAGCAAACAAACACTAGTACCTTGTAATAGCATTCCACAAGCTTGTACTATATCACAAAATTCATCAAAATTTGTTCATGACAAGAGCAATGCACTACATTTGAAAACTAATAACCAGATTATCAACAAATGATTCTACAAATCAATCGCACCAATGCATGTGTGTATAATCTACAGATTCGAAAAAATCAAACAACATTACACATATAACACAAAATGCTAAACTGCTCTATCGCAAATATCGATCTCACCGTGCATGTATCATCGGAGAAGCTGAGAATGCAGAGAAACTTCGAATTAGAACACCTAATTGAAGTCAATTTCCAAAATGTGTAATAATATATCCCTGATCTCACCGAGCACCGCAACAACAAATAACTGTGACTGTAAGAGATATAGATACAGAGAGAAAGAGAGACTGACTATGTGAGTTTGTGTTTGGTAAACATGAAAAGTAAAACGGAGGAAAAGTAAAGTGTAGAGTATGGACTCTGTAGAGAGAGAGAGAGTGACAGTCAGAAAGTGACTGTTGAAATATAATGACCAGCTTTTTTTTTTTGGGCGATGGAGAGAGAGCGAGCGCGAACTCCGCGAAGCAAAGTGTCGGCCCGGGTTTGACACGTGCCAGTGCGTACCTTCAACGGTTTTATTTAATTGGTTGGGACTTGGGCTAGGTCATTGCGGTGAAGCTTTTTGTAATCGGAAGAAGTAGACTTCCAACGGTAGAGTGAACTTCCTATATTTATTGTGGTTTTATAGACAATGGAAGTAGGATGTGTAGATTGTAATATTGTATACAATGTATCAAGGATTGAGTCTTCATATATTGATTGAGATCGTGAAATCTCCTGTCACCGAAGAAGGGACATTTGAGCTTTTATGGATATAGCTCTGTTGGTAGATGGATGAGTTTGGGGTTTTGATAAATGGCTTCCAAGTCAGCGGCCTAAATCCTACCAATGACAAAAAACTTAAAAAAAATACTCGATAGATAGATAATGTTAAAAAATAAAGGACCTTTGACAATTTTACCCATTTCTTGAAATATGAAATACTAAAATGCATATAATAAATTTGTCAAAAACAATATATATAAGGGTTTTTTTTAAAATAAAAAACAAACAAACCAAGGATTCCTAAATTATGACTTGTTTTTTTAAACAACTTTTTAATTTCGAAATTAAAATAAACCCCTTATCATTTATCAAAAACAAACCCTCTAATTATATTCCGAACAATATGGTTTAATGGTAAAAAACATTTCATTCAACCTTGAAAAAAATAACAAGTACTATAATTTTGGAAACTAATAATAAAAAAATAAAAAATAAAAAGAATTGATTGATGTCAAAAACTCGTGTTTAGTGGCATGTATATATAATATATATTTTAAGAGTACATCTTTACATGTAAATATTTTTCATATATAACATATATGAAATGGGACCATTGTGGAAAAGAAAACAATAATGTAAGCATCATTGCTAGTTGCTACTTTGCTTTTCTTTTCCTTTTTTTTCTTCTAATAAAGTCTAAGTGTTCTAGTAGGTTAATTGGCACTGATGTCCACTAAACTCTTCCAAAATATGAACTATGTCTCATATACTCTTTTTTTCACCATTAAACCCCATGACTTTTCGTTTGTTGGCAAACACTTGAATTTTTTGCCCCTTGTGAGGGAATATTTACAGCCGACCGTTGCCAATTTGTAAGAGTTTAGCGGATTTCATGGTGATAAAAAATTTAAAGGGTAAGATACAAATTCGGACATAGGTCAAGGCTATCGGTACCAATTAACCATTTAGCATTTAAGTATTCAGTGTTAATGTTTTGACATGGTATTTGCTTTTTGTCATAATAAACTATAAAAATCAAAATCGAAGTATTATTAAAGCACTTGACTTGATACAGTACTCTTGTTATCTCTCTTATTATTTTATAGCTTTAAATTTATTATTGTGATTTTTGTGGGTGGTTTGGTTGACCGGTGGAACCTTCATTTTCTTTAATTGTGGCAGCATATTTGATTGTTGGCTACTTGGCTGCCAGTTACAATTATGATAAATAATAAATGTTTAAAATATTATTTTCTTTTTGGCAATGTATTCTTGCGTTACACTCTTTATAGTTTTATATGTTCCTATCTCATATATAGTATGTCAAAAGGTACATTTTTTATATCGTTTTTGTATATAGATCACGTAGACAAGCTAGAGCATGTGTTTCATCACTCTTTTTCTTTTTTAGAAAAATGTTTTTATAAAATTTATGGCAATAAATAACAAAAAATTATCGACGAAGATAGAGCCAGTTAAATGTTATGTCTTTCGCATCTATATTATAGGTTCAAGCCACGATTCTTTTAAAAAATATACACTTGAGTTGTTATTTATAAATAATTATTTTTTTTAAGAGAAAAATGATTAAAAATTATTAGGAAGATGATTTGATTCGACTAGTTTTTTTTTAAATGTTGTTTATGTATAATTTTATGATTGAATTTTAAGTCTATTGGCTGTTTAGTTTGTAATTTAAGAATAATTAACTTGGTTTTGAAAACAAGGAATGTAGAAAATATATACAAAGAAAATACCTTTGAGGTTAGTTTTTTAAAAACATTATGGTTAAACTTTACTTCAAGATTTGAAGATAATAAATTGTCATTTTTGTTATTTTCTGAAATTCCTCCCAAATTATTTATAGATTTTTTATCAAATTAATGTTTTAAAATTTATTCATGCAAATTAAATAGAATCTAATATCAACAATAGGTACATATCTCACGTTAACTCAATTAATGTACATTTTTCATTCCATATTTATAGTAGTAGTGTATAAGTGTCACCGTACACGATTATCAGTATGCAACTTAGGAAGTTTTTTTCTCGATATTTGTAAGAGTAGATATCTTCCCTACTGGCTAGGTCTCAATACCCGTTAGATACTACATTCAAAAGAGCTAGCAAAAAACAACCTACCTTTTGTGGCTACATTTATCACACAATAGACATACTTCTTTTCTTGCATGGTTGTATACTTATTGCCAACCGTGTCCAGTCGCTTTAGTGTTTAATTGACAGCTTACAAAGGAGACAGAGGCTTAAAATCTAGCTAACTACCTCCTTTAGTCCTTTTCATTTTCCCATTACCTTTACTTCACCTTCAAGTTGAGTCATTCTTTTATCGCCACGTGTCAAATCATTTGTTCCTTGTAATTACAACTACTTTAAGTTAATGCTTCTTTTCGATGATGTTTTAAGTGGTTAACACGTCACGATTAACAACTACTCAATTGATTTTAAATCATTAACGTTTTTCTCTCAGTTTAATTATGAGAATAATATGTTAAAAACAATGTTCAAGCTTCATAGTGGTGTTGTTGAATACAATTGGTTTTTGATTAATCCATCCATGAAGTCTTTAGATATATTCAAGTGGGCCTAAGACCCAAAGTGGGCCTAAGACCCAAAATGGGCCCCTCTTAACCCATCAAAGAAAAATGGGCCCATTTGTATAACCCTATCAGCTACATGGCCTCGTCAATCAATGTTAAAAAAAAAAGAGACTTAAAATTAGGGCAAATTGCACATATGCAACCCTAACTCTTTCACACTTATGGTATGGTGTTATACATTTTAGCTTTAATTACATAAATATAATCTAGTGGTAGTCAACAACCGTCAAACTTAGCGAGTGGTTAACACGTCACGATTAACAACTACTCAATTGATTTTAAATCATTAACGTTTTTCTCTCAGTTTAATTATGAGAATAATATGTTAAAAATAATGTTCAAGCTTCAAAGTGGTGTTGTTGAATACAATTGGTTTTTGATTAATCCATCCATGAAGTCTTTAGATATATTCAAGTGGGCCTAAGACCCAAAGTGGGCCTAAGACCCAAAATGGGCCCCTCTTAACCCATCAAAGAAAATTGGGCCCATTTGTATAACCCTATCAGCTACATGGCCTCGTCAATCAATGTTAAAAAAAAAAAGAGACTTAAAATTAGGGCAAATTGCACATATGCAACCCTAACTCTTTCACACTTATGGTATGGTGTTATACATTTTAGCATTAATTACATAAATATAATCTAGAGGTAGTCAACAACAGTCAAACTTAGCGAGTGGCCTCCCCGGCGGCGCCGTAATGTAAAGACTTGAATTTATAAAAGAATTTGGATAGGGTAGGAAATCAAGAAGTGGTTAAATTCATGATAATCAATCTCTTGATTAAGACATTAATAAAATAAATAGATATTCAATTGCATTTCAACTCCCCTTTTATTCTTTCAGGTACACATATTTAAATACAAGTGTACAACACTTACGATAACTTACATGCGACTCTTTGAAATAACTCATAATAAACTTCATACATAACTACTAAATAATAATCAAAATAATATCTTAAAAATAAAATAAAATAAGGGTAATTACCAATTAGATCCTAAACTTTTTAAAACAATTTCAAGTTGTTTACGACTTTTACAAAAATGATCAAATTGGTCTTTACATTTTTTTCCAAGTGTCAAATTAGTCCATCTCTTTTTAGAAGTGACCAAATTGGTCCCTCTAATGATTTAACGGTGTTAAATATAACGGTTGACTATAACAATTTTAGTTAAAGTACGTAAATACCATTTATCTGTCATCTTATAGCAAAGTTGTTTTGTCTGTTGTGCATTAAATTCACCATTATAAATTTATAATTGGAACAAAATCCAAAAATATTATTGATGAAACACCATTTGTACCTTTTTTAATTAAAATTTTCTTTAAAAAAATCTAAAAATATTTAATAAGACAATGTCAATTATTCCCTTATTTTACCATTCATTCACAGTTTAGTTTTTTTACCATTTTTATATAATTGTTTTTTTTTTGTTAATATTATTCCAGCACTATTGTCAAAATTATTCAAAAATCAAAACCTACAAATAAAATATACAGGTGTTCAGTAAAGTACAATTTTATCCATACACAATTATAGTTGATTAACGGAATTCAGTTAAAATGACTGATTTAGCACTTCGAAAAAATATAAAAACCAATTTGATTACTTTCGTAAAAATCGTAAACTATTTAGAATTTAAAAAAAAATATTCAGAACCTAATTAGTAATTCCCATAAAATAAGACAATTACTTTTGATCGTCATACACGTAAAAGCTTCCTTCCATATTTAAGAGGAGGTCGCAAGCCTTCTCCGCCGAAAATGAAGGAGGCATCATCCTCCTTCGATCGAGGAGGCCACCATTGTTTAGATTATTTTTTATAATTTTAAAATTTAAAATAAATTAGATAAATGAAATGGCAATTTTAGCCCAGCCAGTCCAATCAACCATTACGTCCTACGGTTGTTGACTAACCTCATAGTATGTTTGTGTAATTAAAGGAAAACATTGAATTCCATGCCATAGGTGTGAATCTAAGGGTATGTTTATGTAATTTACTTAAAAATTATGGGATAATTGCATAAACATGTCCCATTTTTATGCAATATAGCACGAATGTTGACATTTTGGTGAAACCAACACAAATGTACGCTGCTGTTAACTCAATGCCGTTAGAACTAACAACCATAAGGGTAGTTCCTTCTTTCAATGATTGAAAGTAAATATAGTAATAAAAAATGCATTTTTACCGAGACATATCTATTCACATATAAACTTTTGGCTCCCTTTAAACTCCCTATTTTGGAGGCAAAAAACCCCTACACACTAATGATATTTTGTTTATAATGATATTTTGATCCATCAAGCAGTGTTGCATGTTGAATACTTGTTTGTTTTGATTAGTTTATTTATTTTATTTTTGTATTTATTTATCTTTTGTTTTTACGAAATAGTTAAGATTTTGTCGATACAAATAGGTTTTTATAAACAGATCAATTGTTTAAGATTGGTCTTTTACTAGGTTTTATTTTTGCTCTTATTATTTATAAATAAAAGCTTTATAATTATATTATTCGGCTTAAAATTTTTAATTGGGATTTGGGACTTACGGTTTTAATTAATCAAAGAGTTTTCTAAGATGGTTTTGAAATGTTTGATAAGGGGTTATTTGTAGATCATGAATGCTAGTTTGGACTAGGATAAATTATTTAGAAGACAACCATTTATTCTAGATATGTTTAATGAAAGTAGAAACAAACAAGATTTCAAGCTTCTATGAATTGCATGTGAGCAATGCAAAATGTATTGTTCATGTCTACATTTAACTTTTTTAACAAATAACAGAGAAGAAAATTTATCTACAAGAAACCCCACCCAAGTGTGCCTTTAAGGCTTTAAATAGGCAAAATTGCATAACCATCAATAACCAACGGTCATAATGGATTGACGGTCTAATTTTTAAGGTGAAAATGTATTTTCTTAAAAACTTTAGAGGTAAATTTGACAACTTAAATATGTCAAAAGTAAAGCTTGTTTGGTTGAATTTTTGAAAGACATCTATTTGTAAAATGTTTACTTGTAATAGATCTATTAGAAATAGAGCTTTTGAAAAAATATTATAGCTGTTTGGTTTGTAGACACTTAAAAAAAAGGTCTATTTGGAGAATCTTCTCACTATGAGCTTTTACTTGATAGATGTTTAAACTCTATTAGCCTCTACTGAATTTAAAATAGTCAATTTTAAAAACACAATCAAACAACTCTAAAAAACTCAAATAGATGTGTGTAGAGCTACTTGAGCGGTAAAAAGCCCAACCAAGACAATGATGTGTCGGAACAAGTCACATCACTTTTTTCATATTACTGAGGGTATTTCGGAACTTTCCATCCCCAAGCCCAGTTGGCTATTAGTTCTAACTACCTTGACTTAACGGCATGGTATCTTTGTGTTGGGTTCACCAAAATATCAACATCCGTGCTATATTGCATAAATGCATGGCATGTTTATGCAATTATCCCAAAAATTAAAATTAGAAATCCACCGTATAATACTGTAAATAATGATGACGGACGCACGCACGCACTTGGTTGAGTTGAGTAGAGTTGAGTCTCGGGACTCGGGAGTGATGGTCCGAGTCGCCGCATTTGCCAACTCGGGTTCATGATTTCGATGGTCTCACACTCGCACTCATATCTCTCAACAATTTTTTTCCAACTTCGAGAAACAGATTACAATCTTCAAAGCGATGGTTAAAGCGAAACAACAGAAGTCCAAAGCCAAGAAACCTCCCCATGTAAGTTCAATTTTACTCTTCTATTATTAAATTATCTTCGTCTGCTAATGAACTTTGTTAATTTTTTTTCCCATTTTTTTTATAGTTAATTTGAATTGTCGTCATTCATTTTTCAAATTGCCCTAATTTCGCGATCATTCATTCCTTCTATCCTGTTAACTGTTTGATTTTCGCTAGCCATTGAATTTGCAATTAAATTCTGTATACTGTAGTTTTATAGAGTCATTATTAGGTCTAATGATCGAGAACATGATTTTGAAATGTATGTTGTAGATATAAATTTGAAAATGTTAAACATACTTTTCTTTGTATGACTTGTAATACAACCGGTTCTTTTGAAGTTATTTATTTCTCTGCACTGATTGTAATTTGAATTAAATTTCATTCAATGTCTGTTGTAGATGTTGCTTGTAGTTGAACTAACTTGTTGATGGTGGACAGATTAAAAAGCAGGGAAAGCAGGCTGATATTTCTCTGTTCCGCGCTCAGCTTGATGTCTTGGGCCTAAAAATTATCCATGTCACTGCTGATGGTAATTGTTTCTTCAGGTCTGTGTTTGTAGGATGACTTTGTCTTACATTATTCAATATACATTAAAAAGATTTGCATGACAATATATATATATAACTATATTTTAAGTATCTTGTTTATTTATAGGTATTTAAGTTGTTTATTCTTGTTAGTTTGCAGGGCTCTTGCAGATCAATTGGAAGGTGATGAGGAGGAACATGGAAAGTACCGCAGTATGGTAGTACAATATATAGTGGTAAGTGGCTACCAAGGACGAAAAAGTCGATTTTAGTCTCATTATTTTAAAAGAAATCTCAATATTGTTCTATAGGCATTGCTTGTTTGAATGCTGTTTTCTAGAAATACCATCGAGTGTTTAGAAATAACCAATGTTCACTATTGCTTTATTTTTCATCTTTGAATTGAATTGATGAATTACACCATGAATGTGTTGTTTTTTTTTTTTTTTGAAAGACCATGAATGTGCTGTTAACATCAATATCGAGGAGCTGTGTGTGAATAAATGGCTGAAATCAATAAAAGACTAATAAACCAAGAATATTAACTGGATTGATACAGTACCCATGTATAGGCTTGATGGAAACTGCAGTAGACATAGAATTCTAATTTCTTACATGTGATTTGAAAGAACTGCAGAACTGGTCTAGAGGACATAAGCACTTCTAATCTAGCCAATCTGCCTGTATAAAGAAATGACCTAAATAAAGGAGGATGCCCAACATTGCTAAATTTATTATTGATTCATACTCCTAATTTGCTATTGCTTGCCTAAAATAATGTTCGAGTTAGACAGTGTACTGGTCATGTATGAAACATCAGTTTAAGATACGGTAAATGGTAATGGGAACCTAGATTTCATAGTTTTATAACCGGTACTTGTATATACTTTTCTGATTAAGCTGTAAAACCTGTGTCTGCTTATTTTAAATTTAACATCAAAATATTGCAAACTAGCTGATCCATTGATGAGTGTCTATTATAAATTTCCCTTTTCCTGGATGATATTTCCAACTCCATCTATCGATCTTTTAAGAACTTGCATTTTATATGAACTTATAACCAAATCTGATATTGGAACTTCACTCCATAGAAGAATCGTGAAACATACGAGCCCTTTATTGAGGATGAGATACCATTCGATGAATATTGCCAATCTATGGATAAAGATGGCACATGGGCTGGACATATGGAATTGCAGGCAGCTTCTCTTGTTACACGTAGTAATATATGCATCCACCGGGTGAGATCTGCTTTCTCATCTTTCAGTGTGCTTTTTTTGGAACTCATCTGATTATTCTAAAAATGTAATAGTGTAATGTAGTTATGTTGGGCATTTTAGTTGGTCACACACCATTGAAACAATTGTCTGAGTAATGTAGTTATGTTTGTTGGATCCTTGCTTGGTTGTAGAGCATGAAGGGCCGAAGGCGGCATAGGTACTTGTAATATCTTTTGCGACACCTACACCAGTTCGAAAATGTTTGAATCATTTGTGATGCAAGGGCATTGACATTGGAGAGAATAAATGTGAAATCATGAATGCCTCAATATGTTTTACAACATTGATTCCAAAGTAAACTTTTTTTAATGTAACAGCCTTTTGGCTGATAGATATTTGAAACATGTACTTGTCATGAGAAGAAACTAGAAGAGTTTTGACTGATCCTAATGTGGTATGGTATGAGCATTTGGACACATATGAATGCATGCATGTTCATGCATTGGCAAATCATAACTATGTGTGCATACAATATTATCCCAGTAACATAGAACTCTCCTTTGCTCCTTAACTTGATACAAAGCACAGCATCTTGTTATTGTATATGCATTATTACAAACACATGGACACTTGTGCTTTGTGTCATATCATGTTTTATCCATAGCAAGATGGAAATTCATGTGTGCTCATTGCTTTGCTTGATGTAGAACATGTCACCTCGCTGGTATATTCAGAACTTTGGCTACCATGAAGCTCGTATGATCCATTTGTGAGTATTTCAGATTTTTATCTCGCTCATGTTGTTGTCGTTCTTTCTTTATTTTTTTTCTTTTTCTTTTTTTCTTTTTTAGCTTGTATAAGTTATTGCATGTTATCTTAAAGTTTTGGCTGGAGAAGTTATCTTTGAACTTCTTGTAGACTGTATTCTGTATGTTGTTAAAGCTTCAAGAATATCAGTAGTTTGCATTTTTCTATCATATTGGTTTTTTTTTTTCTTTTTTTTTCTTTTTCCAGAATGAATTAGCATTAATTTCTTTTGACTTTTTTACATATTCATTGTTATGTTTTATCATTTATGTAATTCATGAGCTAGAAATGTGATATGTTATCTTATTATTATTTGCTTTCAGATCTTATCATGATGAGGAACATTACAATAGTGTGCGGTTGAAGGAAGACACTTGTACTGGCCCAGCTAGGCCAATTGTAATCAAGGTTTCTGCTTGGATGCTATATATACATATGCTATTATGATATCTTGTTGCAACTGTGCTAATTTGCTAATAAGTTTGAACATTTAATTGATAGCAATAACCTAATGACTCGTAGTTTGTTAAAGGCTGATGCTGATCTTTCAGTGGCATCTCACCAACTGAAATCTGCAGCCAGCAAGTCTGAAGGAGGAGCTGGTACTGATTCTATCAATTCAGGATCCATGAAATTGGTTATGGCAGGAACTGGTTGTGGAAATGCTGAAAAAGTTGAACAGGTTGTTAACTCTGTTCAAATTATTTTATCTATGCATTTTCCTTTGTCGGCCAGGACTGTAGTGTCTGTGTCTTACATATCTGTTTTTGCTGTGCTTCTCTGGCTTGGCACTTTCAAGGAATTTTATTTTTTTCGTGTTTTAATGCTGATTTCATTCCAGGTTTTACTTCAAGTAGCTGGTGATGTTGATGCTGCAATAGAATTCCTGGTAGCAGAACAAGCAACAGAAGAACACACTGCAGAAAGTGATTTATTTTCTTGCCGTGCAGAAACTTCTCAAGGTAATGGCCAATCAATGTATTTTGCAGATTCTGGGTATATTTATAAGACTCACACTTAAGTGATGTTTTTCATTGTTATTATGATTATAGTTTTCCCTCCTTTTCTAAACATGTTTCTTGGACTGTCACTATCAAATTAGCTTGTTAACCACATGAGTGTAGTGGGTATGCATGTTTGCTCAAATGAAACTGTACTAGAAAGCTTTTCCAAAACTGTAACTAGTTTTCTCAAACTAATGCCAGTTGAATACTCATTTGTCTTGAATAAGAAGTCAGATTCTTTAATGGATTCCTTAAGGGATCAGAATATGTTCTCTTTTGGGGTTCATTTGATGCAAGTATTTGGAAAAGAGGTATTTTTGACAGCTGGTAATTTTAATCATGTTTGACTCTGATTCTCTGAAGCATAGTTAAATTTAATGTAACAGTAGTTTTGTAATGATTTGGTAATAATTGGTATCCGTTTTTCATTTGGGGTTTGAACCGACCATCGCAGTTGTTCATCTAGATATGGAATGACCTGGATTATCTTACTTTGAACTCTCCTTACTGAAAGATTTGTATGATGCTGCAATGAGTGGTGGAACTTGTTTCTTATTGAAATAGATGACATATTGAAAACTGGTGCAAGATTAGCATGCATTTCCTTTTTCTTTGTTATCTGAATCATCTGATTTGATGAATGTGTAGATTTTTTTCTAACAGGACGATATATAAGCCGCCATATATCTTTTGTCATTAGTGTAGTAGTCTATTAATTTTGTCTAATATTCAGTAGAGTAATGCAAATTTTTCACTTGACTTGCACCTTTTTTTTGTTACATTAAGAGATTCCTTTCTGAGAATGTCCAGGTGACATTGAAAATGGTAACTTTGAGCAACACAAGGAAGAACCTTTTAAGGTGACCGCCGAGCAGGATCCATCAAGTACTAGTATCAAACGAACCCATGATGATAGCGGATCCAAACCGGATGAGAAGGTTTGTTGTGTTGATGAAATGGAGAAATTGTTTTTGCTTCCTTCGTATGGAGCCCAAAGTGCTAATGATTTTTTTCATTTGTTTTCGTTTTTTTTTTTTTTTTTTTTCTTTATCAAATCTAGAACATCCCAAGGAACAAGGTTTGCCCTTGTGGATCAAAGAAGAAATACAAGGCTTGTTGTGGATCAGCAACAGGGAGATCCTCAAATAAGCTTGTAGTGTGAGCTTCTGAACTCTTTTCATTTTTGGGTCTGCTTGAATTATTTACAATTACAGGCAAATCAAATTATAATTTCAATATCAAAGTCATCTTTCATCAATCATCTGGTGTGCCTAGCAAAGTAGCATGAAAAGCTTCTTATTGCCATTCCGTTTATCATGTCATCTCTTAGAACTCATATTGGTCTTTCAAGTGGTGTTCATATGCATGGCCATGCACCAATGATTACAAGTTCTCGCTCAAATATAATAGAGACTGCTTTCAACTTTCAGTTACAGGGAACCATTTCCCAATATACTGTAGCGGTCAATATTCTAAAGTGTCATTATTGTTGTGTCAGGAACCAAACAGTTGACTCCAGAAAAGTTCGAAAGGAAAGGAAACAAAGCAGGAAAGGAGGACCTACTAAATCTACGTCGACTTGTGGATCTGATGGAGGGCCACCTGACATGGGTGCACTTTGTATATGATCTCAGTCTTAAGTAAGTACCACTGCCATGATCGCAGTCTTAAGTATATGATCTCAGTCTTTAAGTAAATGCGATAGAATAAGTTATCATATGACACCTACCATGATTTGAATATTTTAAAATTGATTTGGTGATTTTACGGTCATTGCCTTTTTTTTGATAATCTCTTAGTCTTTAGGAAATGATCTCAAACTAGTTTGGAATATAAGAATATTGTTTCACCTTAAAAGGTGGTGTGCCATATTTGCTACTCATTATCATCATTTTTTGTTAGATTGCCGCATTTCTTTGCATGGATTGAAAGTGACTTTGGTGGTGGCCATTTAGATGATTTGTTGACCTAATGTGAAAATCTGTCAGATTTGTCATTGATCAATCTGGTTTTCATTTTGCAGGTCTTCCATCTCCACCTATAAACGGATGGAGTGCCTTACCTTTTGATGCAATACACAAGTGGACTCTGGAGGAATTTTTCGGTCTGCCTTTGTGAGTCTAGACTCTACACAGCCTCCAGTAAAATCCCGTGCTTTTTATTATTATTATTATTATTATTATTCCAGGATCCATTATCAAATGAAAGCAAATATAGGTGCTGCACAAACTGTGGCTTTTTAGAAATATTTGTTTCTAAGATTTGTGGTTTACAAGCTTCCCTGTAGGGAAAGCTTGATATATATACAATAGAATAAGATAGGAAGAAGAAAAAAAGGCAACCAAAAAAAAAAAAAAAGAGAGAATACAATTGTAAGAAATTGTAGTTTTAGGGGTAATATATTTACTAAATATTATGAGAATGTAGATGACTTAAGTCGTTCTTTAACGATCAATGATAATGACAAAAAGCTCTTTCTGGTATCGAGAAACATCAGTTTTATACACTGTCTTCCACCTTGGACATTGAAAGTGCATTACAATTTCTTACAATCTTAAGGAAGCTAACATGTCTGGGAAATAAAAATGGAAGAGGAATAAGAAGAATCACAGCTATTCTTTGGGTCATGAGAGGAAGAAAAGAGAGAATTGTTGTATTTCAACTCTGTTATTTGATGTCATATATGTACTTTTTAAGGGTTAATTGTACTAAAATACTGTTGAATTGGGCTTTGAAATTCACATACTAAATCCAATACTAAATTGGGCTTTGAAATTTCACCAGAACCCTCAACTTCACCATCCTTGCGTCTTGTCTTTGGTGGCAGTCTAGCTTGAAAATTGAGCTAATACTGTAAATTTATCATTAGGGTCTGCAGGCTGTGTTTCTTCTTTCTAATGCCGGACATTCTATCTTTTATATCGTACTTGTATCGCAATCAATGATGTGAGAATTAGTATCCATTCTATAATCTAAATGAAAATTTGGGATATAATTTTCCGTGTATTATCGTTCTATTGTTCTATTGTTCTATTTTACCACCATACTATATTAGACGTTATTAAACTTTTACGGCTCTTTTGCCACACCGTATGTCCTTAAAAACAAAGAAAATAAAGTAAATACATGTAGAGACGTATAGCATCATCATGAGATAATTAGCTTATAATTCAAACAATCCAAATTTAGAAAGGTTGGTGAAGACCGAAGAGCTTGCGTTCAACATCATCCAACCTTCTCTCTGACACTATCAAAAATATCAAATCACACCCAAAAAGTTCATTCAACAAACAAAACTAATTAAATCTATCAAAATCTTCCTCCTCCTCCGCCTTCTTCTTCTTCTTTTTCAATACAAAAACCCTTTCAATAAGTCGAAACCAACAAACAAATGTCCATTTGCTTTTCCTTTTATGGCTGCTTGCGAGTTGCCCAAAACAGTATTCCTTGATTAGACACAACTCAACTCTTTTTTTAGTGAAATCCATCATTTGGAAAAATCAAACCAAAGTGTTTCTTTCCCAATTTGGAAACTCTCAACTGTCCTTCTTTCTTCCTCAAAATGGAAACCAATCTTTATACAATTTATAACATAGAATATTAATATAAATAAATATATATATATATATATATATATATATACACACACATGAGAATACACACAAACAGTTTCATATTCTGCTTCACCTCAGCCATTTATAGAAGAATATTTATTAATACAACTGCCTCTTGTTGATGTTATGAAGAAATTTCTTTTTTCCTTTTAAGCAATCATTGAAATGCTATTTTGTCTAAAAAAGATCAGAGAAATGCTTATCAATCTAAGTGAAGAAAAGAACCTTGCATATTTTTGGAAAACTTTACATATAGGTTTTTTAATTTGTCCACAAGTTTGAAATGTTAAGGATGATGTGGATACTCTTAATGTGATTTGAAGTTTCAACAATATTGTCCATCTTTCATTATGTTTCAACTATAATATTTCTCTACATATTTAAAACTTGAGTAATTTATAAAAGTAAAAAAATTCATGTTATCGGAGTTTTGAATCCATTTTACAAGTATTTGTGGGGAGTTTTCTTCTGGTATCGTGAGAGTCAACATTTTTCGATTATGGGAATAAATATCTGAACCGAATATATAAATATATAATGCTTGATTTCAGAAGATTTCGATTTTTATAAATGTCGGATGATTATTAGTGGGAAAATTAGAAAACTACTATTTAATCTATAAAAAAATTCTAATATTTATCCAAAAAATTATGGTGTTGTTCACACGTATCCATTCCCAATAAGTTAACTGTTTTTATCTATATTTATGGGTGGTTTGATAGAAATACCCTTTAAAATTCTTTTGTTGACTTCCATATCCTCATCTTTAATTACTTTTTCTTTCTTTCTCTCTTTCAAGTTTTCTCTCTCATCAATTTAAGTTTTTACTTTCATCAATTTTAATAACATGAATCTCCATTGACACTTTCTCTCTCTTTGTAAATTTTTCTTGTTTCTCTCATTCGTTTGTGTTTCATTCTCTACAATTTTCTCTATTCGAAATATTGTTTTTATAGCCAAAACGATTCCAACGGTATATTATGGCTGAAAATTTGATATCGTTTTTCCTCGCAAAAGTCATTTGAAAATGTTTCCTGAAACTTTATATGATGAAATATTAACATTATTACACGATGAAATATCAACATCATGTAATGATGTTAATATTTCATCATGTAAAGTTTCTGGAAACAGATCTTCATTTGAATATCAGGAAGAAAAAAAATCTGATGGAGGTCAAACAAACCTCCATCAATGGTGGTTGTTCGCAGATCTCCATTGATGGAGGAAAATGGAGGTCGAGCAAACCTCCATCACATACCCTATTGATTGAGGTTTGTTAAACCTCTCTAAGTGGAGATCGGTGAAGATAATTAAAGAAAAATCTTTCTCTCATATGTCATAAATGCATTAAGGGTATTTTTGTCCAAAAATCATTTTTCTTGGATAAAAATAATGAAATTATTGAGAAATGACATCTTTGAATACTCACCTAATTTTAAGGCTATTTATAGTTTTGCTTTAATCAAACTATGTGATATAATTAATGAATAATAAACGTCTAATAATCAAATTATGGACAAGTAAGCAAAGTCAGAATCAAATTGATTAATGTATCTACTTTTAGGATAATCCCATCCAAAAAATCTAGCCTACAAATTACAATTGCGTAAACGACATTTTCCCTGTAACTGTCACATTAATAAGATGATGTTTAACCATTTTAAATATTAATTTAACATCTTCTCGACGAAATTTCACTTTGAATAATAAAAATATGCCAAGTTTTTCAAATTCTTTGAAATAATTTTGGTGAAATAGTTTCTCCGGTATCACATGCCAGAAATGGATGGACGTACACACTACGATTATGCATTCTAATTTTTTTTTTTTCCTTTTAACGATGTGATATAGCCATATAGATTACAAATTTGGATGCAATGGAATGCACATACATTCCCGATGTGATACTGTCACGTCAGTAAAGTTGTCAACGGGACACCATCAAAGTAGGGAATACATAGTGTATTGGATGCGCCCAAAATCTTCTCGTGACATAGAGGGTTAGTTTATTTAAAACAA
The DNA here is from genome assembly GCA_033220585.1 of Dipteronia sinensis. NCBI lineage: Eukaryota > Viridiplantae > Streptophyta > Magnoliopsida > Sapindales > Sapindaceae > Dipteronia > Dipteronia sinensis. The sequence goes on along the minus strand of CM065638.1, from coordinate 2,247,523 downwards.
TCAATAATATTACACAATCCACATGGTTAGTTTAAAAATTAATTTCAATGCTGTATGTAACAAGTGATTCAGTATTGTAACCCTCAATCATCACATCACTTTATAAGATAATTAAAAACAAATTATTTGGCTCATTATTTGGGCTAATTTTTTGTTTAATTTTTTGAAATCATGTCAATACTCAATATTACTTTTAATTTTAATTGTTTAATTTAGTATTGACTCTTGTCAATAATTTTAACTTTGACATGAGAAAGGGACGGGTGTTACTACTTAGCAAGTTTGAAGATGATTTCATAATAAAACATTATCACACTCAAGTCATCAAAACTACTTATCATCATATACTTTATTCTAATGAGATGAGATACATAAATACAACCATTTTTATAAATTTTGTAAGTTTTCATCTTTGTTTTCTATACTATGGTTTTGCATAAAAAGCACACGGACACGTATATATTAGGAGTTTTTTTCCGATATTATAAAAGTAGATATCATATTCAAACATGTAATGTTTGATTTTGATTCGTTGCATACCGTTTCCTTTTGGCTGATTGTGATGTAGATTGAAAATTGGCACAAACGCCAATCGATAAAAATAGGGATAAACGAATCGGATCCGTTGATTCGCGCACGAATACCGGAAACGAAACCTACTATTATGCTGTTGATCCGCTCACGGATACCAGGATAATAGGCTTCAAATACGTTGATCTTCACAAGATACGGAAGATAAAGAGAACACATTCTCTATTTTTTTTTTTATTCATTCAACAACTTCTTCTTTTTCAAACCTAATACAAGCTATTAAATAAGGAAAAACAACCTACAAATATTAGGATTCAATATCCCGTAAAATCCTAAACAAAATAAAACAACTGAATCACTAGGATTCAATATTTGCTAAAACTCCTAAATAAGAGGTCTAAAACAACTAAACTAAATCGGAAAAAGAATCCTAAAATAAAGGAACAAAAACGAATTGTAAATAAAATAGGAAACAGCCGGCTTGTTGCACACGAAACTAAATTATCAAATTTAGATCTACTGCAGCCCGTTACAGAAGACAAAGTCTTCATAATAAATGTTGAGCTTGTCTTGGGCTTTCCGAAAACATATTATAATAGAAAATCCGACTCCGTTTGCTCTCTGTAGAGGCCCACGAAGTTCAGCCCGGATTTGGTTGTCCCACGCGACCCAAATACGAATTCGCCACCCATACGAACTCGCCATCCGCTCCGCATCATCCTCCCCAAGTTGGACAGAATTCGGTCTCGAATTCAGCACCTCTTCGTCCTCCAAAGCTAGATCGCCGTTGTAAGGGACGAGATGCTTCACATTTAAAATATCAGCCGTACGAATATTGTCAAGTAGCCTAAGACAATAGGGTTTGGAATTGACATTCTCACCAATTTTATTACCCTTTTGCCTTAAGCTAATCTGTGTCAGATTGGAACCATACCCGGAAAAAAAAAATTGATAATAAAGAGAACGCATGGCTTCACAGTTCACACCATTGTTTTCTCGTGTACCAACACACTTGAATACCTCTTCTCCGCATACTTTTTCTTCTATCTTTCCAAACCTGGAAACTAAATTAACCCCAAAACAGAAATGATGCCCATCTTCCACTTTGCACCTAGCTCCCATTTACCATGTGTTTAATGGAGATTTTTTTTAAGAAAAAAAAATTCAATAAATAGAAACCAGATCCGTCCCAATTCGGTCTATATATCGGTGAATGGCCTTACGTTGTGGCATCCATTCATTATATCTTCTTTTGGCTTTACACGTGGGCTCAACCAATTTATATTGAAACATTAAGTTTAAGATGTTAATTTATCAACAAAATTCATTTAATTTTAAATTTTAAATCACATCAATTGATGCTCTATCTTTGCTTTATTATTCAAACTTTTATGACTCTCCCTATATATATTATTATATAGAGAGAGTTTATATATTTTGGCACATCATATTAAGTCGATATCTAGTGTATAAACTTGACAACTCCATCTAACTCAATTATGGTAACAGTACCAAATGCTAGTCTCCATCCAACAAGTAATGACAAGTCCACATTGGACAATAATGCCACTTTGATGGACCATTAATTTTTTTATAAGTCAATAATTAATAAATGTACCAAAACAAAAGCTAGTCAACTCCATCATTATATACAATTTTGCAGAAAAAAAAGGTGACAGAAGCGAGCTGGGGTCCTCATTAAATTCTTGACACTGCTAAAATATCTAGTTATCTACCTGTGTTTCCTTTGTTTTAATTGTTATGAGAATAATTAATTTCTGGGATTTTTGTTTTTGTTTTTGTTTTGTTTTGAATTATTCTATTGGTTTGATTCTGGTGGTGGGTGGGCGTTGGTTTTGATCTTTCATTTTCTTGGTACCTCTTTTCACAGAAAAGACCAAAGCAGCTTATTTTCATTTGACATTGTTGGAGGATTTTCATTTCATGAGCTACGAGGCATTACTTCTTAGGTTTTGGTTTGTATTCCTAAAATTGACCAAACGGATTCAACTAATACAAAAGAGGAACTTCCTGAAGACATGAGAAACGTATGGAAGTCGAAGTTCTCGTTTAAAGAAGATTTATTGTAATTCTAGGTTGTGGTGGGTGGAGCAAATATTGCCTAGAGAGATCTCAATATACAACTGAGAGCACCAAAATAGAGTAGTTAGTCATTAATTGTAATTAGGTTTGGGGTTAGAGAGAGAGAGAGAGGTTTTGAGCTTGTGGTTGTAACAATTTGCTATTTAGTGAAATTTTTTCTCTTTTCATCCCGAAGGCCGTGGTTTCTCCTGGGTTTCTACGTAAAAATTCTTATATATATATATATATATATATATATGTTTGGATTTCTTTTTTCATCTTATATTTTTCTGCATAGATATTGTATGCGATTGTCCTTGGTTTATTAGGCAATGCTTCCGCGCTGAATATTGCTAACATTACTTTTGCAGTAAATGACAAAAACCAAAGAATAAGAAGTTGTTAGTTAATATTGATTCATTAATTATTATCTAAAAAAAGTGAAAATCACGTTTTGATTAGGCAGCCCGGCTAAACTTTGTAAAAAAGTTATAAAAATAAGTTGAGAGGAAAAAAATAATAATTAAGTGTTTCACTTTTCAAAATATATACCAAAATTCAAAATTTTCTATTTCTAAAATGCATGTTTATATAATATATTAGTTCAAATTAATTAAGAAGAAATAAGTTGATTATATGAGGTAGGGATCTGTATGCAATTTGTTTACATGAATTCGGTATAGGTTTGTATTTGTGTTTTATTCACATATTTGCAAATCTTTTATACGGAGATCGTTAAACTTGACCTCGATTTAGTAGAAAAGTATACGGTTAGCACCGGACTACGGCATATGTGACCATATTGGCAAGTCTTTTATACAAAGATTGTTATATATGCTATATGAATTTGAATTTTTTTTATAACATCAATTCAAACTTGGACCTCAATTTAATTAGTTGAAAAAATATATGGTTACCACCGGACTACGGTGTATGTGACCACTTCTAGTCAAAACTTGTATATTTTCTTTTTTGTGAAAAAGAAAATGGACCACGAAGGCACACCTTCCATTTCTAGGTGGTGGCATGGCATTTATCATGGTAATATTGGTGGTGGTCCAACTGCTTAAAACCTAGACAACAAAGCAGTGAGTGACGTTTTTTTTAAAGAGTACTCTTAATCTACCAAAGCTACACTAAAAAAAAGCCGGTCTTACTTTATTTTGGTGGTTGAAGACTTTAAAATCATAAAGTTCAATCACCGGGGTTTAAATTCCAGTATTGTAAAGTTTAGGGAGACCTCTCCCTTAGAGTATGAGTTACATTCTCAAATCATATTTATAAAGTTCAATTTCATCAGGTTCCGACGTATCATGATCCTCAATAGTTTCAGCTTTAAAAAAAACAAAAAAAAAAGTGTGGATCGACCAATCTTTCTCCCGTTCACAGATGGATGAGATAATTAGATGCTCGAGTAAATGCATGACACACATGTTGTTAGGTCATGAATCATGATAAGACACATGCACCAATCCATCCATGATACATGATGGTGGGTCACCCACACGGCCACACCATACATACATGATACATCACAGTATCACATACATGACCTGACCAGCAATGAAGAAATGAAACCAACCAACCAACCAACCGGCACCAAACAGACAAGTAATTATTTTCCTGGAAAAAAATACAACTGGTCATCTTGGGATTTTCTTGTCCCCCCCAACTATTGATAACTCAAAACAAGGCAGCAAAAATCCTTTTTTTTTTTTTTTTTTTGGAGTACCAACTACCAAATCATCATTCATTTATTCTATTTTTGTTTTCTTCAAGAATTTGCTATATCAGAGTAGTTTGTGTAGTATCCTCTGGCTTGTTTGCCTCAAATTTGTACCAGGAAGATCATATAACCGCTGTGTAAAAACCTCCATCAATTCAAGCTTTGTTTCTAGTCATTAACAATATATATATAAGGGTGCATTAAATGGTTAATCACTGAATATAACCATTGCCTTCTTGTGTCTTACTTGTAAACTAGCTAACTCAAAACAAAACTTAACGGGTTGATCCCGTAAAGATCGATCATTATAAATACGATTCAGAATATAACTGATATATTCCTGTATTTTGAGATTTGATGGAGAAAAACTAAAATAAACTGAACCTATAACAAAAGTGAGGTCAACTTCTAAGTTGACATTACTTCTATTTGAAGATTGAAATCAATAATTTTTTTTTAAAAATTAGAGTGTTATATTACATATGAATAACATTATTTATATTTTCTTTTTCAACTCTGCTAAAGATATGATCAGATTTTCTTATTGATAAGGTTGAGAAATTTTCAGCAGAAGAAAAAATAAATAGAATTTTTTTTTTTTTTTTTTTGCACCGCAAAAATTAGGTAACCAATTAAAAACAAATAAATTCCCTTATCACAATCCATGTTAGAATATGATACAAAAATTTAAAACAACAGATGTGTACGAAAACGTAAAATACGACGACTACGCCAAAAGCTACGTGCTTTCACGCACATGAAATCCACGCTCTCGTCTGTAATCATCCACGCGCCGCGTTAATAACGGAAGATGGAGGCGCGTGTAGAACGTAGAAACGGAGGTGTGGATAAAAACAAACCCAAGAAAGAAATACCATAAAAGGAAAGAGCATGAGAGAGAAAATGGTCGGTGATTAGAAGAGCGTGAGAATAAAAAAAAAAAGCGCGTCCCAGAAAAGGAAACCAAATGAGTAGTTTGTATCCTCAGCGAATAATGTCATGAAAGTGATCAATCAATTAACGATAGCCAAATGACCCCCACAGCCAAGTCCCAGTCGCAGTCGCAGTCACACACATGACACGCCATTGAATGTACAAACAAAAATAAAAAATAAAAATAAAGCAAATGCCAAGAATATTTGGAATTTACCATATCTGTGTCTGTCTCTTAGGATTTGGATTCTCTCGTTACCTCATCTTGTCCTTACCTTGTCATCGTCTAAATTAATGGTATTTATCAATTATATTTTTTTGTAGGGTAAAAATATAAAAATTAATAAAAATAATTCAGACAATCTATTATATTATACACTTGTCAATAAATTATAAATGTGAGAACAATTAAGTAAATGTGAGGAGATGATTCAGGTCTCTCTTTATAGAGTTCTAAAATAGAATATTTCCTCCGGATTCTATCTTTAAAAAAAGTTTACTCCCACCACACTTTCTATCATTATCTCTATTTCTATCTATATTTCTATCTTTAAATAACTTATATTTTTATTATTATTATTTATTTATAAATAAATCATCTTTAATAAATTATTGTTCAACTGATTAATTCTAACAAATATTATTTATATAACATTTGTAAAAAAACAATTTAACTTTTTATCAAAATATAACGTATTTATTGGTGTATAGATTTATTATATTCATTTTTTACTTTAGTTTTATCACTTAAATTTAGAATAACTCAAGTACAAGGGTGGACCAACAAGTAGAATACTAACCTCACACTCAACTAACTAAAGTAGAATATTTTTTTACTTTAGTTTTATCTCAACGTGAGTGAATTCATTCGAAGAAAGAAGATGGAAATTCTTCAAAAACACTCACAATTCTCAAACACAAGGTCAATCAATTTTAGATACATATAAAAGTCATGTGGAAATCTTTCTGAAATATTAATGTTTTGAACATTATCTTATATTATGTTGCTATTATTTAAGTTTTTTTTTTCTTTTTACTATTTTTATTTTAATATTTTTATGTTATTGTAATTTTCATTTAGAAGTTTTAAAATGACTATATTTTGATTTTTATTTTATTACTAATTTATAATTATTAATATATACATAATATAAAATATAGTAAGAACGAGTAATTATTGATAAATAAAAATTATTAATAAATATTCAATATTAATCTCATTTTAAATATCTAGATGACATCTTTCTAATGGTATAATTTTTATGTTAATAAAATTTATTAATTAAAATTTATTATACATTAATTGAATTTAATTAAAAAGATAAAAGGATATAAATGGAATATAAAATGTCGGAAATCAAATTTAGAGTTTGAGATTTTGTACTCTAAAAATTTAGAGAAGCAATCTTGCAAAAACTCTAAATTTTTTTCTCGAAAACAGAAATTTAAAGTACTGTGGAGAAACTCTAGTTTGGAGTTTATATATTATTTTAGAGCATCTTCCACCATACTCTAAATACATGTTTCCAATAAAATTTAAAGTATGGGTTGCTCCCATCATACTCTAAAATTATATCTCTAAGAAATTTTTTTTAGAGTTTCTAAGATTGATACTCTAAATTTAGAGTATCAAATCTTATATTCTAAATTCATTTTTCAACATTTTTTTTATTCTATTTATATCTGTTTCCATTTTTCATTAAATTCAATTAATGTATAATAAATTTTAATTTATAAATTTTATTAACATAAAAATGATATCATTAGAAATATCTCATCTAGATCTTTAAAATGAGTCCAATATTGAATATTAATTAATAATTTTTTTATTATGCTTTCCTTATTTTCATTTTATTATTTTGTGATAATTTTCTCTAAACAAATTATTATGTTATAAAAAAATCTCTTATTACATATTAATAATTATAAGTTAGTAATAAAATAAAAACCGAAACATAGTATTAAAATAAAAAAATATTAATATTAAAAATTACAATAACATAAAAATATTAAATAAGGATAGAAAAAAAAAACAAAAAACTTAAATAATAACAGCATAACATATGATAATGTCTAGATAAATTAATATTTTGGAAAGCCACAAATGACTTTCATATCCACCTAAAAATGATCCACCTTGTATTTGGGAATTGTGAGTGTTTTTTCTCTAAAATTTCCATATTTTTCCTTCGAAAAAATTCACGTTCGTTGAGATTTTGAATAGAATCCAAATATATCATCAGAATTTTATTCTCTTCACGTTCACGACGAATTGATTTACATTCACGTAAAATCTATAATTTTGTTGCCTCATTTTGAGCTTGTAACACTTAGAAAAAAAATAGGTTGAGAACATTAGTTGAAAAATGTTAAAACCTAAAAATTAGTAAAACAAAATTACAAATGTTATTATAAATAATATTTGTTAAATTTTAGTTGAATAATATATTATTAAAGAATGTAAAAATAATAATAATGAAAATATAAGTTATTTGAAAATTTAAATAGAAATATAAATAGAGATGATGATAAAGAATATGGTGGGAGTGAAAAAAATTTAGAGATGAAATCTGGAAAAAATATTCCCTTTTGAAACTCTACTTTAGAGATAGAAACAGTGTTTGGATGAAAGATGCTCTTAGAGAATCTGATAAGGTACTCTAAAATAGAGTATAGTACCATAAGGAGATTCTCTTACATCTTTCTTTTTATTCTTTATTTCATTTTCGAACAAGACACCAAAATTTGTCCAACTATCGAAAAGAAATCCCATATATAGAAACTCAATAGAAATAAGGTAGAATTCAGGTCCAATGCAACCCCGTGTGTGTGTATATATATATATATATATATATATATATATATATATATACAGCTCTTTTCTCCTCTGTGCGCACTGAGGAGAAATATATTAGTGAATTGTATATGGGCAATAGATTATGGATAAACACTGACAAGTGCATACAGACAGGGTCAAAGCAGTTGAATCTAATAGTCTATCTGCAACGCATTGATAAATATTTATCAGTACGCACTGAGGTGAAAATTTTCCTCTATATATATATAATGAGTCTCTCATGATGGATCTCTTATTTCAATTTCGGTAATGACTTTTATGAAATCATATCGATTTTTATGAATTTTGATCAGAATCTTTTTTATGGGTGATAAGTTCATTGAAATCTATCTATGAGTAAAATTTGAGAATTTTTAAAGTACTCGAATTTTCCTATATTTCGCCTAATTTTCTGATGCCTTCGTATTTAACAAAATCGGGATAAATAGTTATAGTACTTGAAAATTTTCAAATGTTATTTATAGGTATATTTCAATTGAACTTATCATCCACAAAAAATTCAGATCAAAATTCATAAAAATTGATGTGATTTTATGAAGGTTCTTACCGAAATTAAAATAAAAGATCCCTTATGACAGACTCAATATATATATATATATATATATAACTTTTACTTTAATCGATTCCTATTCTTTCATTTTCTTGCATGTCCCCACTTCTTTTCATATTTTTTGAGCCTGACGTGATTTCAAAATTATTTAAAATTTAGATGAAATCAGTATATCTCCTCCAAAGAATGGAGGAGATCACAAAATTCCTTAATACATAGGAGGAGATCCTTGCCATGTGTAGCAGAAGATTGGCTATCTCTTCCCACACATGGGAGGAGACGACATGGATGAACCTCCGCGTTGCCCTTTGTTCGGTTATTAATAAGAGAAACCATTTAACTATATGGGGTATCAATGTATATTAACCAGTTTTTATCGTTTTAATGTAAAATGACCATAGTTCAGGAGTGTGAAAGTATTTTTGGCTTATTTCTTTTTCAAAACAAGACAGGTAAATTTAATCCAACCATTGAAAAAAAAAAACCCTATTATGAAAACCTTAACCGTAAATAAAAATAAATAAAAATATACATATAAAAAAACTTTTACTTTAATCGATTCCTATTCTTTCATTTGCTTGCATGTCCCCACTCTTCTTTTGGTTGAGTCTAATGTGGTTCCAATATTATCTTCAACTCCACTCAAAATTATACTCTTGCACCCCTGACCTATGGATATGTTGCATACAGAATTACAGATGCGCGAAACTTAATTATTTGACTCTAAGATCCGATTGGTTCTGCTAATTTTTTGTTATTTAATAGTAATAAACTATTTTTATTTTTTTAATTTAATTATGGAAATGTCCACATTGCCTTTGTTTAGTTATCACTAACAGGAAGATATTGACACACATAAAACTTATAAGAATTTCATTTGACAATCCAATTTTATTTTATTTTTTTACACTTCTTTTCTAAAGACACTTCATTCTTAAAATTTAAATTTAAAAACGTTATAAAGATACTTCCTTTTGTTCTAAGATTATTCTTTTTATCTTTTGGCACTCCTATTATAAAGACACTCCATTTTAAAAAATAAATTTCTAAATACACTCCATTTTATTTTAATAAAAGTTAGAACGAATCATCGTAGCTTTTAGATTATCCAATAAATAATCTTTTTTCAATGGAGAGGAATCGGAATTAAGTTACTAAATTCAATTCCATCGTTTACTAATTTTGAAGAAGGGTGTCAATATTGACACCCATAAAACTTATTAGTACACCTATATTTTATATAAAAAAATTTAATTACAAATATATCCCAATAGAAATTTACCAATAAGGACAAATTAACTTTAATTAAAAATAAACCAAATACTATATATATACACACTCATTAACTACACTTATATCTCCAACTATATTTCTTTATTTAAAAAAAAAACTTATGATAAACCCTAACATATGATAAACCCTAATTAAACTCTAATTTTACTTTAAGTATCAAACTTTCTCATCATCATATGATTATCATATTATTTTTGTCTTTCTTTTATGTATAGCTATGGACTTTATCAATAAACAATTTTTTTTTTAACGATAACTATAGATATCAACAAGTTTTTTTTTTAAGATAGTCGTAGATTTCAGTAAGTTTTTTTTTGTAAGATAGTTGTATAAATAAAAGAATTCTAGATTGAAAATCGATCTCTTGACCCCATATACTGTTCCATATATTCCCGTTTACAAGGCTCCTAAATTTGAGATATTTACAAAAGTAAATTGGACCATCATTAATAGAGGATGTGATTTCAAAAATAATATGATTTTTTTTTTTATAAATCGGGTGTGATAATAATTTAATATCAGTATTTATAAATAATATGTATTAAAATGAAAATATTTATTTCAATTAGGGTACTATTGACATTAGGATGAGTGATTATAGTAATATTTATTTTTAAAATTTTTGACATGGGTGTACTAATAAGTTTTATAGGTGTCAATATCTGTACCTAATTACAAGAGCATCTCCAATGCAAGAGCGATAAAAAAACAGATTCCACGTATAATAAATAAACAGTCTATTGAAAAATGAATCTTCAATGTATCTTCAATGTAGATGTGTATATTCAACCTCACGCTGATGTGGTAAAAAATATATTATACAATGTCAATATGACCGTTTACTTTCAGACGGTCTGTTGCACAACTTTTTTTTCAATTGACTCGGTAAGTATTTCAAATTGACATTAATTTTTCATCTATTTTTGATAAGAAAATAATATAAAAAAGAAGCAAGGAAAAAAATTGGACACCTTAATAAAAATAAATGTGTTTTAACTAAATTTTGAGTTGATTGTCTATTAAATCTATCTTTATGCCGTATAGGAAGCATGTCTTTTGACATTTTTATCATATCAACGATTTTTGGTATATAAGTCACTTTTACATTAGAGATGCTTCAAAGACTCTCAAATCTCCATGTCTATTAACCAATTTTCGCCATTTTACATATAACATGACCATAGTTAAAGGGGTTCGAGAGTATTTTTCTCTTATTTCTTTTTCAAAACAAGACATTAAAAACATCCAACCATTGAAAAGAAATCCCTACTTCAAAAAAAAATTTAAATAAAAAAGATCCCATATATGGAAAAGGAATTAAATAAAAAAGATCCCATATATGGAAAACCTAATCGTAAATAGAAATAAAGCAAAATTCAAGTGCAATGCAACCCCATATACCTTTTTTTTTTGGCTTATAAACTTTAACTTTAATGGATTCCTATTCTTGTGTTAGCTTCCATGTCCCCACTTCCTCTTCATCTTTTTGGTGCCTCACGTGGTTCTAAAATTCTTTAAACTCCAACCATAAACATCGCTACAGCATATATGAATATAAAAAAGCAGATAGAGATATTTAAATGAATTTGTGTTCATTGAGGTTTGAGACTTTGAGGTTTGAGGTTTGAGGTTTGAGCAGTGTTTCGTAGATCCGATGTAAATGAAAGGATCTAATTAACAATAGATTTATCTACTTTATAGACAAGACATGTATAGTTGCACAAATAGTTTCCAGGGAAAGCTACTTTTTTTTAGACCTTTTAATTTAAATACAAAAAATAACAACTAACATTATAACTATACAATACTTGTATAGTTATTAATTTGTATTGAACGGTTTCATTATTACTATGGTGATATCCTCTGATTACGTTACATTATATACATATGAAAAATGAGTTTATACTATATGTCAAAATAAATAATTTGCCAAGACACTATCACCGTCCCACGCAAAGCCTACAACAGGACAGAAGCACAAAATATATATATAACTGTTTTAGTGTTTTATTTTTCGTCTCTTAATTTTCCACAAAAGGAAAAAAAAAAGTTGTAAACTTTGAGCAGAAGTGCATGTTGTCTATTGGCTGGTATAAAGGGGTGTGATTCTTTGCTTGAGATGAGGTTATCCATGGCGTTTTCTTTGCATGGCAACAACAAAAACAATATCTTCATTTGAAAAAAATAAAAAAAAAAAAAAAAATTCAGAGATGCCCTAACAATAATGGTTGTTGTTCTTCAAAAAATATAAATAAATAAATGGTTCTTCGAGAAAAATCTGGTGGACTATGTGTGGGGTGATAAAATATTAGACCAGTGACGTACCAGGTGACGAAAATTATCATTTGTATTTTATTAATTTTGTACCTATTTGCAATATATTAATGGTCTGCTTATCAATCATATATTATATTTGGACTGATCAAATCGCATTATAACTTATCATCTTTGTTTTTTTTTTTAATTATTTAACAAAAATATTCTTCTTGAGAATTTCCATCTGCTACTATATTATTATATTCAAACCCTCATCAAGGTCCTCCTCCCTAGTTTCCTCGTACGCTACTTGTTCAAAAACAATTTTTAAAAAAACAATTCCAACCTTTGGAGAACTGGAGAAGAGAGCAAGTTGGTCTTTTTCTTTTTATCATGCTATCAAAAATCACTTTTTAGTAACTACATTTTTTTATTATTATTATTATTAAATTTTTATGTTAGAAAACTTGTACCACAAGATACATTATTTCTATCAAAATATTAGGACCCGTTAACTTATTATAAATGAAAATTAAATTACGGAATCAGGAAATGGAAATTTATTCGCTGATATTCTTATATTAATCTTTGCAACAAAAGGAACAATCAAATTAGTTAAATCTTTGATAATGCTTAACTTTGAAAAAGAGTCAGGTGATTTTGCAAGAAACACACTTAAGAAAAAAGTCCAAATCAAACACATGTTTAAAATTCTATGTCTCAAGCGGGTAAAAGGGCTTGAAGCCCAAGATTGATCAAGTGTCCCATTTAAAACCTTTTTAAGTCATTTCCGGTCGTAAACGGATAACAACAACCGGCCCTTGAAAGTGTATCATTTACGTTGAAAATATATAATTATAATTTAAAATTTCCACAAGGGCACACTTGACACTTATCCACTCCAGGACTCAAGTGAATGTGATTCCAACACACCATCAAAATTATACCCTTTTATTGTCTTTGCCTCTCTCACTCTCTCTATTGCACTCTAATAGATCTATCTATCTCCATATCTATCTATCTTGATTCTTGACTTACATGATACATTACGGTGGGTGTCCTTTAAAAAAAAAAAGATTTTTGTGTTAAGATATGATAGGTCGCTCTCGCCATTATAGCAATGTCTGACTGCTTCTGGTCGAGAGAACTGATTCAAAGGACACTCAAGACAGTGACTATTCATTTCTTTCCTGGTGATATTTTCAAGACAACATCTACCTCTTCAATTAAATAGAAAAAAAAATTTACTCGTTAGATTAATTTTTAGTTTTTTTTTTTTTTTTTGGTTATGGTTATTGGTATACCTCCATCTTTAAGTACCAACACACATTCAGACATTAATTGAGTAATAATTCTGAGCTTCATATGACAAAATTCAGACAGTCAAAAAAAAAGTACCAAAAATCTGAGAACAAATATATAGGTGGAGGTAATAAATATTAAATAGTGTGTATAGTACTGAATATATATAAATATATATTGATAGCTAGACGTAATAAAATGGATCAGCAGTTTTAGTCAGAAATCAGAAAATCTAGTTGAAAGATTTCGTTGGCTTGTTAGTTTTGACCGATTGACCAACCCTTCCCAGAGAATAGGAATTTTTTTCTTTCTTTCTTTTTTTTTCACTTTTTTTTTCTCTGATGATAATAAAGTTGATATAGAGAATATTACAGATTATATATCTATCTCTCTCAAGGTCTCATGAGAGAATGGAATCCATTTTTCTGCACCCAATTTTGATTAGAAGGTCTGATGTTATTGGGTGCGAATCCTGATGATGCTGCAGCAGCATTAGCAAACAACGTTGTCGTCGACTGCTGAAGATGATGATGAGGACCTGATTGCCATTGCCATTGTTGTTGTTGATTATTATCATTTGTTGATGACAATGAAAGCTCATTTCCAATTCGGCCTCCTCTCGCACTACTGCTTGGAAAGTACTGACTAGTCTACAATATAATTGAAACCAATAATAAATATTGCTCGATTAAGTGAAATAATAATAAATGATAATTTGAAACCAATAAATGTTTTTCAATGTAATTATTTACTATACCCACTTGATAATTTGATGAGTTAAATTGAAGATGAGGAGGAGGAGGAATCATATGAAGAATATGAGCCTCTTCAGGTCTTCTCAATGAGGCTGCTGCAGCTGGAGATTGAAGGTGGGTTTGGCTTAGAAGTTGCATGGTTTCAGTCTGATGATCACTAATTTGCTGCACAACATAATAATATAGATTCAATAATTATCAATTAAATAGTGAGAAAACAAAATTAAAACAGTGAAAAATTATGTAAAAAAAAATTATAATTACATTAGGCCTGAACCCTCTATTGCGCCAATCGGCTTCAATCTGAATGCCAACATTTTGTGGCCTCCTGTTGACATGATCTACACTACCACTACTGCTTTGTTTTGAATTAGCTGAACTACTCCCCAAACTCAAATCCAGATTATGATCTGCTTCTGCTGCACCATTGTTATTATTACCTGAAGATTCTAATTAACCAAACAAATCCATGATTGAGTTTATGATTATTATTATTAAAGCAAATTAAAATTAAGAAGAAGAAAAAAAGATTCAAAAGGGTCTAAATTTAAATTAAATTACCAGCAGCAACTGCAAGTTCTTCTTCATAGATGGTGGGATCAAAATTAGTGACAGCCTCTTTGCCATTGCACCTCACAGCAGCTCTATCGTAAGCCCTAAAAGATATAAAACCCACCACAAATTTTTTTTTTTAAAAACCCATCAAAGTTGCTGTATTTGCAGAGAAATATATATACTCAAAAGCAACAATGGACATAAAAACAAACCTTGCAGCTTCAATCTCAGTGTCAAACAACCCCAAATACACATACCTGTAAAAAAAATTAAAAAACAATGGAGGAATGTTAATTAGAAGAAGAAGAAGAAGAAGAAGTCGTATATGTATATATAATATAAGAGGTTACTTTTTGCCTAAAAATTGGCCCATTCTGGCTTCCCATCTGCCACATTTGTGCAAAGTGACTCCTCTATACTTAGAGCTTCCTCTAGGGAAACCGGTGCTTTGTCGGCGAAGTACATGGACAAATTCTTCCTTGGTTAGGTTGCTCATCTGTTGTTTCCATTTTCACAAACATATTTGATGTTATTAAGCTACACAGATCATATATATATATATATATATATATAGAGAGAGAGAGAGAGAGAGAGAGAGAGAGAATCTTCGCTTGTGGTGATCATGTTATGGTTTTTTTTTTTTCACCTTATATATGTAGTACCCATTTTAGCAAAATTATATATAAACAAAAAAAGAAGATAAAAAAGAGAGAGCATAAAATCAAATATACAACTGTAGAAGATAAGGTGTGTGTGTGCAACTGTTCAAGATAAGATAAAAACCTGTCTCTCTCTCTTTTTCTCTAATTCTCTTACCTGTTTCAAGTCTTCTTCATAATCTTCTATGCTGAAATTTATGTCTGCCTCCACTCCCCGGAACTTGATCGCTGCTCTATCATATGCACTGCAAAAAAATTCCAAGTTTTTTTTTTATTTTCTTTCAATTCTCTAGCTAACTCAAGAATTGCTTTGTTTTTGTTTTTGTTTTTGTTTCTTTTTTTCTCTCAGGTTAAAAAAAAGGACAAGTAAGTAGTACTCACCGAGCAGCTGCATGTGCAGTGTCGAATCCACCTACAACATATAAATTATAAAATCAGTCAAAAATGCACATAACATATTGTTAATTATTTCAATAATCCAAGAAAAAAAATGTATTTTTGTATATATATAATCAATTCTCACCTAAATAAACTTGTTTTCCAGAATCCCTGTAACCAAACAACAAAAGGGAAAAAAAGTTGAAAGCTTGAAAAGGAAAATGGAAGTTGCATTACAAATGGAGAAAAAAAGAAGAAAAACTAATTACCAAATATGAGACTCCCATCTACCAGTTCTTCTATAAAAAGTTACACCTCTATATTGTGAACTTCTTGACCTGGGTCCACGTCTACTTTTCTTTATCGCCGGCGAAGCCGCCGCCGCAGCCTCCACTGATTTTCCACTACCGCCGCCGCCGAGAGGCGGCTCCGTTTGACAGAATTTTACACCGACCCATTGAGCCCGAGGGAAGCCACCGCCGCCGTGTACTCCAGCTGCTCCACCACCTGATGTTGTTCCCATTTCCGGGTCTTGATTATCAACCGGAAAAAACTGCCGGGTCACCACCGGCGACGGGTCACTCTCTTCCTCTTCATGTGACAACGAAACTCCAAACACTTTGCTACTTATACGTCTCTTCAAGCTTATTATTCCTCTCTCACAACCACCACCACCATCTTCTTCATCGGATCCGTCCTCGATTACCACAGCTGAAGAGCTTGAATTCGAAACGGATCCTACCCGTTTACCCTTTTCATCATCGCCATCTACGGAGGTCTTCTGGGAAGAACAGCCCTCAGATTCTTCATCTCTCCGGCGATGATCATCATTATCAGGCGAGTCATTGAGATCCCACATTTTTTTTTCCTTTTCAAGAAGCTAAGAGAGACTCTATAATAATAATAAAGTTTTTTTTTCTTTCTTGATGATGATCTTTAAAAGAGAGGAGACACAGCAGCAGTACTCAGAGTTACAACGATGATCATCATCACTACTCTCACAATCAAAGATCAGAATTTAGGGTGGTGTTTTTTTGGCAGCAGAAAACAGTGTGTTTCTTTTTTTCTCTTTATGTGTGTTTTGATCAGATGAGTACTTAAAAATATATATAATGAAAATGAATATATTATAATTATATATAAATATTAAATATATATATATATATGAAAAAGAAAATAATAATAATAATAACTAAGAAGAGAAACTTGAACTGCAGGCTTTGTAAAGTATTCAAGGATTGGAGAACCTACGAGAGAGAGATGGGCTGTGTGTGGTGGGTTGCAGGAGATGTTTCAAGATCTTGTATACTTCACTGCCCTATAGTCCTATACAAGGCCAATTTTAGCTTTTGCTTAATACCCTTTGTTTTTAGCTTGCTTAGTACTTATTTTTTTTATTAAAAAATTAAAAATAATTGTTTTTCTTTTATTAAAAATAATAAAAAAATTTGTTTTTTTTATTAGACAACATATTTATTAATTCAGATATTTTTTTAAAAGCTTTCACCATTGGTAATATTCGAGTCGCTGACCTGAGAGTCATTTATTCAAACCTCAAGCTCGTCCATCTACCAGCTGAGCTGAACCATTCTTGTTTTCAAATTGACCCCAATTTTTTTTTTTTTTTACTTTTTTTCTTAATACCTAATAAATTATATATTCGGCTGAATAAGTAATCTTTCCACTAAATCATATTGACAGTGGTTACTTAGGCTTTAATTAGAGTTTAATTTATTAACAACAAACCTTCAATCTTTATTTAAAGCAATATATCATTCTCATTATAGAGATTTTGGAAAAAAATAAAGAAGTAAAGAAGATCTCTTTCTCTTTATGCTTCAACTTCTCTCTCTTTGGTTAGCTTTCTCTCTCTAAACAACCTAATAATGGAAACAGACAGAGTAAACACTACAAAGATAGCTAATTACTCAATTACCATTAATAGAACATTTTTAATTATCTATCTTCAACAAGGAGTCACAACCTCACCTCTCCAATCAAATCATAAGAGTGATTGATTTTGTTTGTTGTTTTGACAATCAGCAAAATAGGAGTTTGGTTTCACCTGGTTTTTACCATAAAGGAGAGTGGGGTGGGTAGGTGGGTGGGTAATAAAAATAATTAGAGGTGAAAAAGAGGGGCAAAATGGGAATTAAATTTAAATAGGGGGATAATGAAAAAGGAGAGTTTAGGTATCAGAAAAGGGAAAATGGGAATAATGTTAAGAAAAGGAAACTCTTTCCAGAAAAGTCCAATCCAAGAGTACGGGAAGAGGACCACTATTTCCTCTTTCGTTCTTCAAGCGACCAATCACCAATGAATGCCCTTCTCTTTACTCTATCACGTATTTATGGT
Source organism: Dipteronia sinensis (assembly GCA_033220585.1). NCBI lineage: Eukaryota > Viridiplantae > Streptophyta > Magnoliopsida > Sapindales > Sapindaceae > Dipteronia > Dipteronia sinensis. Next base: position 2,229,291 of record CM065638.1, on the reverse strand, counting down.
AATTACACTCAACCCTTAAAGTCCGATATAAATACAGCTAGATATCAAATATGAATTTATCTATTCATACCTTCTTTGTTTTTAAAATTGAACTAATAATAAAAATCAAATTATCTTAATTATTAAAATTTAACACAAAAAATATCATTTTATAAAAAAATGATTAAATTAAATTAACCGAAGATAATCCTTTTAATGAAATATAATTTTTTAAAAAAATAAATGGTAAAATAAAAAACTAATTTTTAAATTTTAAATTATCTTCGTTTTTATTTTTTATTTTTACGATTTGTCAAGATTAGTTATTAAAAATGAAAATAATTTATAAGCTTATAAAATACTTACTTTTTACTGTTTTAAAATTTTATATTTTAATTCCAACAAACAAAAATTTTAATTTAAAAATGAAGAAAATTTTAAAAGAATAAAAACATTTTTTATTTTCTTTAAAAATAGTAAAAATAAAAATAATAATGAAACTTTAAAAATAGTTTTTTTTCATTTTAAAATTATTTTTTAATTTAGAGAATTATCTTTAATTAATGTTATTTAATTTAATTGTTTATTATAAAATGATTATCTTCATTTTAAAATTTTAACTAACAAAGGCATTTTGGTCTTTTATTAGTACAATTTTAAAGGCAGAGGAGGTTTAAGTAAATAAAAGCATACTTGATATCTAATTGTATTTATGATACACCTCAGGGAAGGTGAGTGTATTTACCCCTCGTATTTATTACTTTTTTTCCTTTTCACTTTCTCACTAACCACGCGTATTCTTACAACTCTATGACTGTACACTATTTGATTTACGATATTTTTCTACTCACTTTTTTTTTAAAGAAAAAATTAATTAATTCTCTTGTCGATGAAATATGAAAATCAAACATTTTGTTATATCCAAAGTCATTGTTGTCAGATACATGATTGTATCAGTTCCGTTTGATGTAAATTTAGAGTAATTTAAACGGTTATTGAGTTAATGACCATATACAATATTTTAACGGTTATTGAAATGTGTCAAATCATTAAGGCTATGTTTGGTAGGAGGGAGAGGGAGAGAGTCGGAGGGATGAATGGATTAAGGGGGACAGATAGTAAGAAGGATGGAAATGATAATATAAATCATTCGTTTTGTTTGGTATTGAAAAGATGGTTGAATGGATGGATTGGTATATAATTTATAAAATTACTATATTGCCCTTTAATAAATTGGAGGTTAATAAAAAATTGGAGGATATTATTGTAATTTCCCTCTAATCTTTTTCTCCCCTCTCTCATCCTCCATAATTGGAGGGATTGGTTTTGGTGGGCCCAAAGGGAGGAGTGCTCCCCCCTCTTCTCCTCTCCCCTCTCTTTTCTCTCCAACCAAACAAGGGATTGTAGCTCTCATCTCATCCCTCTCCCTCCTACCCTCTCCCTTCCTTCATCTTTCCCTCCTACCAAACAAAGCCGAAGGCTTGACTTACATTGTTTGACCTGTATTTATATAATTGTTTTAAAACATTATATATAAAAAAAACCAAAACAAACAAAACTCTAATCCGTTTTCCCTTTGTTTCGTTGTATTTTTTGTTTATGTTTATTAAACTTATATGTTTGGTTCTATGTAAGTTAAGTTTACTTATGAATTTTAAATGTATGTTTAAATTTAAGTGTATTTTAAAATGAATTGAAGTTCAAATTTAAGTGTGTATCCTAAAATCCAAGGTTGGTAAAGTTTGTATATTGAGAGGTTTGGATGTTTTCAAAGAAAAAATGAAATTGGTCAATTCGAATCGAATCAGGTATAGATCTCCTCTCCCTAAACAAATTTAGATATGGGATGAATATCGAAAACCCTTTAAAGACATATATCAGGTATGAGGTACAAACATTCCAATTCTATATGTTGCGTCATAGGACCGACTAAGAGTTGAGAATCAAATGTCCGAGGGAAATTTGTTTGATTCAAGTAAGAAAATAAAGGAGCATTTGGTATAGTATGACCTCTCACCTTGCAAGAAGTAAAGTCATGCCCATGCGACCCGAAACTGATATCCCTGTAACATGGTGGGCATGTATTGCCCCAAACACATGAATCACACCTAACTCCAATGGGTTACTTTCGACTTTATTATTTAACAGAGAAACAACTATTGTCATCAAACATCTCTTGTTTTTAATTAATCATCACACTTTAAACTTATAAATAGGTTACGTACACTTGGTAAGCTCAAGTTATATTAAAACTCTATCCTTATCACCATATACTTTTTTTTTCTAATTTTATATCATGATTTGAAGAGTTTCTATGTCAATAATTATTTGCTTGAGTAATACGATTAATTATAACAAAAAACGATCCTGTCTAAATTAAATAGTACATTTTACGGTTTTTATACTTATTTTTATAAAGGAAGATACCTACTTTTCACAATAACGCGTGAAAAACTTCAAATAAATACTAGTAAAAAAGTATAAAACGTATGATAAAATACATATAATGTAATTCCAAACTCTTACTACTATCTAAAATTGAAATTTGTACTACACTAGTACTAACAATCTTCACAAATTTTTATTATTTTAGATAAATAAAAGATATCAAATGATTCCCATACAAGTCCAGAGAGAAAAACATAACTTAGTCTACGTGGCACCTACTCGGCTTGAGAACATAAGTTGACCAATATAATTGTAAACACATACAGTACTAAATTAATAAGCTAATTATAAAAGAATGATTTATAATATGACGACTAGAAAATTTATAAATATAAAAAAGTGCGCGTGAACTGCACTTTCGATGCGAGAGCTTGGGTCCAACTTCTGACTAAAATGCTACAAGCCAACTTAAAGACGTAGGATAGATTGATAGATAGATTCGTAGTGCTTGACATCATCCACGTAATAAATCAAATATAACAACAAAATAAACATGAAAAATATTAACTTGTGAAGTTTATATATATATATATATATATATTGTATCGAGATACGATCGATGTAATATATATATATATATTGAATTTGTGTTAAAGTCTTATAATCTAATTTAAAATATCAAATTATTTGTAATTTTTAAAAAAATATATTTATTTATTTTTAACCAATCACCCACGGATTAAAAATGAAAAGGTAAACGGGTTTTCTCATATAAATATATATTTATTTATTTTAAATTATAAGAAGTTGTGCTGCGGTTAATTAATAGAATAAATATGAATTATTTATTTAATTTTATATTTTAACTATGTATCTCCAAAAAGTATACATTAAGAATATTCAATAAAAATTAACAATAATAATTAAAAGGGGTTATGTTAGATCAACTTAAATTAGTTACTTAAAATTTTGACTTTAACATATCAATAATTCATGTGTTTTTAATCCAAGAGTTATAAATACATTTAAATCTCAACCATTGAATTAAGAGCACATATATGATTAAGATGTTGAACTCAAAATTTTAAATCTTAAATTTAAGTAGATCTAACTAAATCCAATTAAAAATAACATAACAAAGGAAGACGAGAAGGGTGAGACAAAAGTAAACAGACCTTGTCTGAAAGTGGGATCCATATATAAAAATATAATATTAATATACCTTAAATTATTTTCTAAATTTTATATATATATATATATATTTGTCCTTATTTCAAGATCAAATATAATGTCTTATTAAATACAACTCACATATGACTATCAAAGTAGACATTTATTTTAGTACTTTTTTTTTTTTTTTGAAAATTCAAAAGTAGGCATTTTTGAAAATAAAATAAAATATGTATAATAATATTTAATAAAATAAAATAAGAAGGGCAAACGTGCCATGTCAGAGTCCACTAGAGAGATGCTAATTGAAAAAACAAAACTTCCAATAATGGAATGGGGACGAGGGTATGGTGTTCGAGGTTGTTTTCCTCAAGTAGAAACAGTACTACTCTTCAAGTGGGCCTCACCATTTACTCTCTAGCCAATTGATTTATTGAAGCCCAGGCCCACTTCTCTCTCTCTCTCTCTATCTCTCTCTTTCTCTCTCTATATTTAGACCCAATCAGGCCCACTGACTTTATTATCCTTAACCTCCTCCTATCTTTTTCTAACCTAACTCTTCTTCTTGATTTTGCTTTTCCTACGTACAAATCTGATATCAAATGGGTCAGGAGTCTATTTTACTTGATATCAAATGGGTCAAGAGTCAAACATTACGTATTTGGCATGAATTTCTACTTTTACAATCGGGAGACGTGTACTCCCACGATATCGATGTGATTTCTCTTAATATATACTTATAAATATGTATACTAACCTTAAACGCAAATGTGAAAAGGGAGAGTAATTCACACCACTCGGGTTAAAATGCAATGTGCCTCTCCTTAAAGCACAACTTTAATTTTGCAAAGTTAGGTAGTTGGTATTATTATGTTGATTATATAGTCCTCAGACATGAATATTTATTGTGTGAATATGGAAGGACTGTTCATCAATATTATATCACATGCATCTTGTGCAGTTGTGCCTTTTGTTTTCTCTCTTATTATGAATTAAAAGATTCTGTTCACCGGTTTTTTTTTTAATTTTTTTTAATTTTTTAAGGGTATTTTAGTATTTTCAATTATCATATCATGACATTTTTGTGTTTTTGTTTTTTGAATGATACATTTTTGTTTTTTTTATATAGTTAAACTTAGTGAATGATTAACTTAAACCGAGTTTAGCTAATAACAAAGAATATCGATGTTAATTCTTAGTAAAATTGTTTCTATTTGTATAAAAGGGACTCTCTATTGCAAATTTGCAACTATATATAAAGATAATATAGATGCTCTATATATATATAATATTTTTAATTATTGTGACAATGAGGACTCCCATGGATATCATTTCTTTATATGATATACCTAACTTCTAAATCAAATAATTAACACGTGAGCAATTTGTACCAAAAAGTTTCTTTACTATTTAAATAATTAAAATAGATTAATAGAACAACTAGGAAATATATGTGACATGCCTTCATGTGTTTTGCTTACAAATGGTAACAATCGTATCTCAATATTTGCATTTTTTATTCTTTGAAAAAAAAAAAAAGAATCCTATGAGAATAAAATTCCTAGCATGATTAAAGAAGGGTCGCTTCGGTTGGGTTCTTATAACTCTGAGCTATGAGTAGTTGTTTCAAATCTTCTCAAGATCTAATCAATCCATCAATCAATTTAAGACATTGATAACATCATTTGTGATGCTGTTTCTTTGAAATCTAAACGTATAGACATTTCTGTTGTGTGATTGGCTATATTATACCCGTATAGAACCAAAAATTGAAAATCACATTTTAGTTGATTTTAATATAAATATAGTTTTCAAAAATTGAAACAGTTACTAAATTTAACCTTGAATGGTTCTCAGATTTTAATGCTACCATATACATGTGAATATAGTAACCGATATAACTAGAGAATGTAATAGGGTTGCTCACTCTATGGCTCCTTTTGCTGTTGTGAATGGTTGCTCCAATGTTTGAAACTGTATGTTTTTAGATTGGCTCTCTGTTTTAGTCAAGACTGATTTGTGCTGTTGTAATCCTTTTTTGGTAAATAATATTCATTTTTCTTTTAAAAAACATATAAGATAGAGAAGAAGAGAGAGATGTGGGTCGGTTGGTCTATTTTTGTTACATTTGTTTTATTAATTATAATACGAAAATTTACGAATAATAAAGTGTGATTCGAATATCTATTCTTATGATATGAAAAAGAAACTCATCACACTTAACTAAAATGTATATAATGAGATTCTAATCTCGACCAATAACATGAAAAGGGATATGCAATACCATATTTAGTAAGAGCTAACATAAGATTAAGATTTATTTTATCAAGTCGTAACCCCTCAGTGGTGATATTAGATAGGTTAACAAAACTATTATTAACTAACTAGTCATACACACTTTGTCACTTTCTAAATGCCAATTAAGAGGTTCAAGTTAATAAATTTTTTTAAAAAAAAATTGTTTTTTTATGAAATAAAAATGAGAAATTGTAAATTTCAACATCTTATAGAAATTAAATTTGTGTATTTCTTTTATTAAAAATAGTTCTCTTAGTTGTTTTTGAAAAATAAAATATAAATATACAAAACGTTTTTTTTTTTCAAATGAGTAATACACTAGATGCCTCAAAATATTATATCATGATTTCAAATTATAATTGTGGTAGATATTATAAAATGATATTATGATTTATCATTTATGAATAATTTTTTAGCTATAATTTTTTTATGAGAATTTTTAACTATAAAATTAAAATCCCTATTAATCTTTTTAAAAAGGAATAAAAAAAGTTTACTAAAAACTTCAATTTAGTCAAATCAAGCTGACAAGCAACTTTGAAAAACATTTTCATGATTGATAAAGCTAATTACAACAGCGACCAATCAACAGTAGGTGACACAATATACGGTTCTGCATCCTATCATAGCTTTGATGACTTGCTTTTCTTTTTTCCACACAATAGTCTTTGATTCCCTGCACCCCGCACCATCATAATATCGTACACCGGAGTTATATTTTTCCTTTGAATATCATCGTATTTGTATCAGGAATTCTCTGATTCTGCAGATCACAGTATCCAGGGCCGTTAACTTACCCGCCATATGAGCTGGACCACGTTGAATCATCAGACGGTGGTCGATAGTATCTTACTTGAACTGTTGGCAAATCTAGACAGTAGACTCGGTGAGCCCCACCTAGATACGATTTTTCTTGAGTTTATAACAACGTGAGTCACGTGGATGGATATTATGAATTTATAATTAGTAGATTATTATTATGATTATTATTTAATTATGATTATTAGTTTTAAGTCTCACTCTTGTCTTATAGGGACGAGGGATGACAATTAAACGGATTGATGATAGATACCCAAATCTTTATCTCGTATCCCAATTTATAAGTAAATGAAGTGGATTTGAGAATCTGTAAATTGAGATAAATTATCCGCTTCATCCATTCATTACTCAAGAAAAAAATATGTTAATTTTTATATTTTACTTGGTAACCTCATATTTGGTCAACGACTTCTTAGTACTTTATAAACTAGCTTTTAGGTTTTTAGTGGGAAAATGAAAAAAATAGAGATAGATAACAATTACATATTAAATTTGTTATATATATATATATTAGATATTAAAATCTATAATGGAGATGGGTGAAGCGGATATTCATAGACTATATTCATTATCATCATCACGAATAAAATTGATATTAAGATTGTTTATGCAAAAACTGGGTGTACTAAATGCACCACGAGATGTTAGGAAACTAATGAGTTTCTACTTCCGATATAAAATTGAAATATACAATAAAAATGAGAAGTTTATACAGTATTTACATAATAAGACCCCTAGTGTGAGAGAAACATCCACGAGCAAGTATGCTGATGTAAAAAAACCTAAATGTGCTAAATTCACCACGAGATAATCTTTTTATTGACCCGAGCTCAAAGCTTGGGGTAAGCATTTTGCTTTGATGGTACTGGGGCTAAGAAATAATCTCTTGCTCGGATCCAGCTAATGTCACGACTCGAAAAAAATATTCATCTGATATTTCTCTTACCTTACCTTACTTGTATGGCCAATTTTTATTTTTATTTTCCCACCCTTTCTTCATCTGATTTACCTTCCTTTATTTATAGTGTTTGTATAGATTAGTATTGACAGGTGTGATCTTGTTTTTAAGACACATGGGAGCCATGTGTCTATCACCTATAGCTTGCCATCTTCTGGATATATAAAAAAAATTACCCCTCGGGTGAGATTTATAGAAATCAATTGTTACAATCAAAACTAGAAAAACGACTTCCCACCATAAACCGGGTTAACCCACACTTATTTTATTTTATAGATAAGATGAGACTAAAACCTTTATCAGTAATTATGTATGCGAAATTCTATAAAATGAAAACATGTGGTTGGAGAGGAATTGTTTTGTTTTTGTTAACGTACGAAATTATTGAGAGCAAAGTATACCATAGTTCTGTCGATACACGTGGCGAAGTGGGTGAGAAAGAGATATCTCATATATATATATATATATATATATATATATATATATATATATATATATATATTCATATTCATATGTGAGGCCCCCCCACATTGCCTCATATGATCATATGATCTTATTGTTTCAAACCAATAATTCTATTCTTTAGAAAAATATGTACCAATAATTATATTGAAAACAACTTTTAAGGATTCCTAGTTTGCTGGCAAGATTTGAAGGAAAGTGCCAAAATTTATTAATTAATAAGATATATGATTTATAGTTAATAATGGTTCAAAAATTATGTTTGAAATAATTAAAAAAAAAAAAAAAAACCTTCCAACTATATATGTACTTGAATTAGGGTTTTCAAATTCTCTGATCAAGAAGTTTGAAAATCAACTTTATTGATTTAAGCACTATCTTAGATTATATATATAATGAATTTCTAATAGATCGAAGAAGGAAGTGCACAATGAATTTAACTGAGAGCTGATGTAAACTAGTTTGAATGTTCAGTAGAAATAAATTATTTATTTCTCATAATAAAAAGCATTTTTTTAACTATTTCAAAACAATTAATTCAATTTGAAGTAATATTCAGAAATTGAAAATCTTACAAAATAATCCATGTAGAATTATTATTATTTCTTTTTGATGAATCTATTGGTTTGTATGGAACCACGTTTTCAGTTTACTTTTTGCCATTTAAAAACTATTATACATGATTTGCAAGTGAATGAGTGATGCTTATAAAATGTTTCATGTGCAGACCAAATCTTATGAGATTATAACTTCTGTAATGCATTATCATTCTTTTGTCGAAATAAATAAATAATTTGGCCACCAAATTTTAGTACGAGACAGCTGTCATTTGAAGTAGTTCATATGCTTTTGTCGTACAATTAAAGCATTTTAATATTTTATAAACAGTTAACATGATTCACGTTGATTATGGAGTAGATGAATTGCCACTCATAACATTAAGAACTATATAATAAGTAACAAAGATGGAAAAATATATTATATGTTGAAAAGGGTAAAATCCAAATCTGAATTTATTTTTATTTTATTTTATTGCTTTCTTCACATCGTGGATTTCCTAAAAGGCCCATCTGACTTTAAAAAAACAATATATAATTATAGTGACCTTATTAAAACAAGACCCTAAATATATAATTACAGTAAGTCTCTTAGAATGGATTTTTTATTTTAATTTCGGTAAGAACTACTATGAAATCACAATAAAATGTACTTACGAATGAAATTTAAAAAATTTCAAGTACTAGAACTATTTATCTCGATTTTTTAAAATATGAAATATAGAAAAATTCAAGAAAAATAGTTATAGTACTTGAAAAATTCTCAAATTTTATTCACAAGTAGGTTTCAAATAACTTATCATCCACACAAAAAAATCAGATCAAAATTCATAAAAATCGATGTGATTTCATCAAAGTCTTTATCGAAATTTAAATAAAGGATTTCAGAGACTCACTTTATATAATTATTTATATATATATATATATATATATATATATATATGGAAAACTTTCTCAAATTGTCTTTAGTGTTGGCAGTAAATGTTGTCATGATGCTAACAGATGATAATACATCCAAGGAAATATTGAAGTTGTACAATTAATTGTACAAAATATTTATATACCATTTGAAGGAGAATATCTTGGCTAACTAGCTAATGAATTGAAAATGCTCCATATAATGCAAAAGCCAACTTGTTTGTAAGATTTGCAAACCCTAGATGAGATGAGAGTTCAGTTTCCAAATTAATTAATTAAACCCTAAAATGTTAAGGCAACACTTTGCATCCTTTCGATGGAGTGTATCCATATTCCATATACATACATATATAACCTCACTAGTGGTCCCCAAATTCATCAATCAATCTATCTGTGTATGGTCCCAAGAGACCTAGAAGAAGACAACTCATTTGTAGGGTTTTCTAACTCGTAAGTTGCTACAAAATTATCTTCCTAGGAAAAAGTTAATAATTAAGGAAAATTTCTCTAAATGTGGACAGATTTGCATGTTAGTGACAAAAAAGAAAGAAAGAAAACCTTGGTGGGAAATATCTTCGACAATACATTTCAATAAGATTCTCCATGTTTTTAACAAATACTTTAAAAAAAGTTAATTAAATTTAATTAACAGAAAGTTGTTATGAACTTTGGAACAATTCATATATTATAGTATAATTTATAATTAAGGTGTTACTATTACTGTACGAACAATATTTCGATAAATTTCGATAGGGTAATAACCCATTTTAAATTTTAACTCAAATTTTCATTACAAATTATGTGTAGTATTGAATCCTCATATTCATGTCAAAAAAAGCCAAAAAAAAAAAGAATCCTCATATTCATATTTTAAGTCATAGCTACTTAGCTAGGTTAGATTACTATATCGTATATATTTGAGAGACTTATATATTTGAGAGAGAGAGAGATTGTAGAACCACCTGTCCCTTGTCAATGGGGAAAAGGCAGAAGAGAAAGATAGGGGTTACTTGTTATATATAAATATATATTCTTGAAACAACATGAGTTCTAGGGTTTTATGTATGAGCCGCAAATGTATCTTTATTGTGCCAAATTATCACTAAGAGGTTTTTCTTCTTATAATTTAATTAAAAAATTGACAAGAAAGAATCAAACGGCCAAGATCTTCCTAGGAAAAAGTTGATGATGATGATAATCATAGTTATGATAAATTGGAAACAACATAATGGCAACAACATCTATCTCTCTTCCCGATCGGGAAAAGCCAGAAATGTAAGTTAGAGGTTGCTTGTTTTATATGCATTTTCTTGCAACAACAACAACTCCTTGTTTTGTCAAGTGTCAACTTTGAAAAGTTGAGAGAAGCAAAGAAATTACAATTGTGAGAGACAGAGAGAGAGGGGACCATTGGATTGAAGATGGAAAAATTAAAATAAATAAATATAGCATCATTTTACTTCAAAACCCTAAAGCTAAAGCTCTGTTTCAGTGTTTTGTGGTGGAAAAAGCAACAGCTTGTGTGAATGCTAAGAAGCGGTTCTTCACATGTTCATACATAGCATTCTAATTAATAGAGCCCTAGATGCTATTGCCAATAATTGCTCCTTCTTCTTTTTAAGTATAATAAAATGCATCTGTCAAACCAAGAGTATATGTTCGGTCCGGATATCTATTCTAACACAATATTTAGGAAAAACTCATCAACATTTTTGTAAAATATGCATGCATGGTTAGAATTCAAACTCTCCATAACTAATGTGAAAAGGAAAATGTACGTTCTGTCATTCGTGCTAAGAGGTGATGTAATATGTAAGGTATTCTATTGTTTTTCTTTTATTTTTATGTGTTATTTTCATTTTTGTTTCAGAAGATTATGGTTCATGATTGCACATAACGTCTTACTTGATTCATACGAGGAAATCAACTCGATCTATGCCTAAACCAGAGTCACATGATTGATGAGATATGGGGTCCATTAAAAATTGTCCTCCCTCTAGGATCTATCTTACTTATCTTACCACATACTGTATTAACTACTTTTATATCATTACTTTGTCAAATAATAATTTACTCACCGTATGATTCCAGCCGTTCCTTTTTTTGAGACATAACCAGAAATAACCCTAACAAGATCACATATTGACCAATCTAACCCTAGATCATCCCTTCAATTTTGACAGCCTAGCCCTAGCTAATATACATTTAGGGAACCTGAGATGAGAGATATACTTGTTTTTATAAAAATTTCAATAATAATAATAATAATAATAATAATAACAATTGTTAAAGTATAGATAAATTGAAATTAATTAAAAAAAATTCGTTGATTTTTTATACTAATGAGATGCTCGAGAAACTCTAAAAGAAATCAAATGAGGTTTTTAACAGCTTTTAGAAAAGGTAATTTGCAACATTATTGTTCACAATAGAAGAAATTTGATGTGAATGATGCAATCTTGCAAATATCTACTTGTATAGTTGTATATATTCCAATCAAATAATGTTGAAAAATCCATATAATTTACATGTTTTCGTGAAAGCTCTCAATACTTCAATGAAAAAGACTTGACATGGTTTAAGGGTACATTTGTTTTAATTGCACAATGGAGGTGGCACCCCTATCAAAACAAAATGGTGGCCTGGTGGGTGGCCAATTTTATAGTGATTGTTTGGGAAACTTTCCATTTTGGGCAGTGGTTGGTTTTGAAATTTTAAGTACCACCCCCCAAAATATGTAAGTAAATTACAAAAGGTACAACCCATACATCGCATCCATCTGTGCAAATAATTCAATGCATCTCTTGTTAGGCCACTCATTGCTTTCACAAATAAGTAACGTGGGACTCCAACTTTTATATGATATTTCAATCGGTAACGATTATGATTATGATACTTCCATTAGGTTAACTATTCAACAAATTTTGTTTATGGTTAATTATGTTCATTTGTACTTCATTAATAAAAAAACACTCACATTTTTGCAATTGACAAATACAAACGTAATACCTAGTGTGGCCTAGTGTGACCTAGATGGGGGTGTCTACTAGCCATCGTTGAATCTTCAATTTAAATAATTTAGAAATTACTAAGCCTAGCTATGGACCATCGCTTGAGACAAGGGTAGGCTTACTAAATTGACTAGTGCAATTTCAACTCAATCCTTTTATTGGGTTAGGTTTTCTTTTCATTGGGTGGAATTTAATTTGTTTTAACATAAGTTTTCATTTCCTTTTTAGGGTATTTTTGGTGGTCCTATTGTAGTAGGAACATAGGACGGGTTCTAGCACATCCACTGCCATAGTTTTCCACATTAATGAGCCAGGCCCAGCCTAGTTACAACTGTATGAAAGTTACTTCTACTTTGAAAACAATGTTTATTCAAATGAAATGAAATGCAAATCCACTCTTAGCGTTGTAGGTTGTGCATTTCACTTTCCCTTTCACTTCCCAGATAGGGATCCGAATTTCATATTTTGCCCATAAGTCCCTTTCCATTTCACTTCCGTGATAGGAATTCGAGTTTCATATTTTGCCCATAAATCATTGTATGAATTACTCGGTGTTAGATTTCAAAAATAGAAATGTTATTCAAATGATATATTGTCCGTCATTTATCAAAAGCCAGAAACTACACTGTTACTCTGTTAGGTCACTTTCTTCTTTTAGCTATTCATATAACCTACCAAACCAAACAAAAAGTTAGATAGATCATTATAGAAACTATAAATTATCTAAGTCAATTGAAGACGTGAATGTTGATGGATAATTGAATTAATTGCTTGCATTGAAGAACTTTATAATCAAAATTTAAATTTGTAAAGCCTTTATTTGACTCAACTGAATGCAATTTCATGCAAAACACAGTTTGTCACGAATATAACTTGTAGAAAATGCTTCAACAAATCTGAAGAATTTTTTACTGAATTTTAGGTATTCAGATAAGATTTTTAACGAATTCAGAGAGTAGTTTTCTGTATAACTACAAGATACCTACGAAACCCATTAATTCAAAAAAAGACTTTGGATTTAAGTTATAGAATGATACAAAAAAGACTTTGGATTGAAGTTATAGAATGGATCAGTCGGACAAGAGCCATTAGAAATTCATGCAAAATAAATCGAATACCGGCAAACATCTCTGGTCAAACTACAACGAAAATGTAATTGCAAAAAGATTCCAGCTGACCTATGTTTTCAAAGGAAAAAAAAACTAACATAGAATTAAATCAGCACGATGCAAAACTTATTCCAAAATTGAAGTACTTCATTAAGTACGCTAATATAGCCATACCCAGCGATAAAACTCAAGAAACTATGTTATCATTTAGTGATAGAGAAGCCATCCGATCAGTCGGACTAGTAACCGACTGCTGCTGCTGCTGAGCTACATTCCTTAAAACTTCCATTGCCTCCACGACTTTGGCTTTCAAGGAATCAGGTGACTCCAGCAAGTGCAAAACCTCGGTCTGATCCATCTCTAAAAGCATGCCTGTTACTTTTGCTGCGTTCTCGTGCTCCAACTGATCTACTAGTGGGTAAAGATGTTCACCCAACAACTGCAGACAAAGTTAAGATTACTCGGTCAGAACTGTTGGTGTTTTTGCTACTTTGGTGTATATATGGAGATAAGATTAATGTTAAAAAACTTATCGCATTGCTAGGTCTAACATGCATATCTAACAAACAATACAATAAAAGCAGGAACTCACCGTCCTCTGGTGCTCAGGTGTTGCATTAGCAAGGGCAGAAGCCAAAGCCCCAGTCTGCATAGGCTGTGAAAATGAAGCATCCCTGAATGGCATTCCACCCATGTCATAAGGAACAGGGAGCATGCCTCCAGGAACGCCAGCCATGGAAACATCAGGCATGTTGCGACCAGGAGGGTAACGGTAGACACGTCCTCTAGGAAGCATCTGCAGTTAAGCATTTTATTAAAAGAATGGTTAAAATCTAGCTGCACAACTTCAGTAAGTCTGGAAGAAAATACATTAAAACAGATAACTATATAAAAAAATAAAAACAGGGGAGAAAGCATCCTAAAGTGAACGAGAGAACATCTCTAGAGGTCAGATCAACCGCTACCTGTGGCTGCATTAGTGGATGTGGTTGTTGTGTCTGTTGTCCAGGACCACCTCCACGTCTTCCACCTGGCCGCTGGCTCTGCTGACCTGGCTGGACCATTGGCATAAAATAATTCGGCCTCATTCCAGGAACTAGTTGCTGCTGATACCCAAACCCAGGCTGACATAGATCACAAAAAGGAATTTAACTGTCAACACTTGATGAAAACTAATTAATGGCAATGTCAATACAGAAAGGCTTATCAAACTTCAAGAATAATATAACAAATTTGTTAAGGTTCAAACTGGAATGAATTATAATGATTGTTTTATACATAAAAAATAGTTAACAAGGTTAACATCATTGTCATCTAAAATAAAAGATGAATACAAACAACAATGAAACACAAAATTTGTCACCTAATTTTTTTACAGAAACACGAGCACAGACACACACCAAAGAAGGGTAACTAAGAGTGGAGAGCTACAAACTTATGTTAAGAGGATGGAACTGCAAGCCTCTAACAAGCTTGTAATTAAATCATGATAGCTTCACAGAAGCTAATTAGCTTAAGATGCATTCTCCAAGAAAGGGCATAAAGTATGAAAAAAAAGTTCCTTAAATAATAATTCTATGAAAACTTTTAAGATGTGGGCTGGAACAATGAAGTGAAATGTCAACTAATGAGAAAGAATTTCTTACTTGTTGAGGGATGATGGCAGGGGGGCCTTGACCGTAAAATAGTTGCTGTCCAATGCCCGGAGCACCTGGAGGATATAGAGGCATACGAGGGGCTACTGCAGGACCCATTGCAGCAGGACGCATTTGTGAGAACTGTGCCTGCACAACAAAATGACACAAACTTACCACAAAAGCTAAATCATAATATAAGATGTATGTATCATGATTTGATTCACACTTAAATTTGCAAACCTCCATGAAAGGTCTCCCCCTAAGGAACCAGAACAACCAATATGATAATACTACACTTGCAGTAGAAGTACTGCTAACTAATGTTCGTTCAAGCTAATACACAAAATTTACTTATTCTTCCCTTGGGTTCCTTGAATACTTTCACTAGAATATTAACATCAGTAAGTCCGTAGAATCCAATAGTGTATATACCTGCAACCTTGCTCTTCTCTCTTCTTTTCGTTGTGCGAGAGCAACATAAAGTGGTTTGCTAACTACCATCTTACCATTCATCTCCGTGAGCTATGAAAATTCGATAAGAAAAACAAGTGGTTAAACAAGGAAAAGTCAAGTTCATGTGCAAATATAATGAAACTGAAACGACAATCTTAGCTTACAGCTCGAGATGCTTCTTCAGCGGTTGAAAAGGCAACAAATCCCGATCCTCTACTTATACCATTAGGGTCACGCATAACCTGTTATCCACCAAGGAGAGAAAGAAGGAAAGTTATAAATTTAATTATTTAAACAATTATTGCATATATAAACTCATTAGTTATTGCATACCTTGCATGACGCAATTGTCCCGAATTCTGAAAATAATTCCTTTAGTTTATCATCAGTAAAGCTATCATCTAGGTTTTTGACATATAAATTCAGTCCTTCAAATTTATCTGCTGTCTCCTTCAAACTCTGCTCAAACCGCCCTTTCAACTCCATCTCTCTTTCATATTTCTTTTGTGCTTTCCCAACATACCATTCCTTATCATCAAACTTGTATCCATTAAGAGCCTCGACAGCACGAGCTGCATCATCTGGATCCTCAAAATTGACAAATCCAAAACCTTTGGACTTGCCATCTACATCCCTCATAACTACGGAACTAGTTATAGCTCCATATTCACCAAACGCTTTCTTTAGATCGTCTTCGGTTGTTGATTCTGAAAGGTTCTTTACATAAACATTGTTAAATCTTGACTTATCTGAAGAAGAGTCTCTTTCCTGCTTACGGAGGAAGGGTCCAACATATACTTGTTTGTCATTCAATAGCATACCATTCAGCTTATCAATTGCACTCCTAGCAGACTCCTCATTATCAAATTGTACAAAACCATATCCTTTTGACTGACCAGAAAGATCAGTAGCTACTTTGCAGGATAATATATTCCCAAAGGCAGAAAAAGTATCATGTAGAGCTTTGTTGTCAATTGCCTTGTCCAAATTCTTCCATGACAAAAAGAAACCAAAAATCAAAATTAATAAAAACTCTGAAATACAACGAAAATATGAATATAAACTTCAGGGTAATAATCACACACATTAAAGCAAGTAATTACCTTGATAAATATATTTCCTGCCCCACTTTTACGGATAGTAGGATCACGATAAGAATACATTATCCTAATTGGCTTTCCATTCAGAGGAGTAAAATTCAGCATATCCAATGCCCGTTGTGCTGTCACCAAAAACAACAAAATCAGGTATAACAAATTAGGTACGGACTACTAGCACCCAAATAGGAATTACAATGTTTAGTTTAAATAGATGCATTTGTTTCCTCAAGCTACAAAGCAGCAAAAATAAAATATCGACACAAACTATAACTAGCTTTGCCATACTTCATAAATTGTTAGGATTTTGAAGTGTTGGTATGACTCATGTCTCAGAATGAATAAAATATGGACACAAAAACAGTAACACAGTAGAGATCCAAATGAGAATAAATAAATAATACACATGCTACTGAGTTCAGGCCAATTGCAATTTTGCAATTGATAGTGGTCATGAAATAGGGCGCACAGCATTGTTCTAGTGATGAGGCAATGTATGTTTCCAGAGAACAAATGAAAGCAACGTATGACTGTAAAATTAAATTGGTTTTACGGATTATGTTTAGCTCTGTTACTACCTTTTTTTTACAGGGTTTCACAATACAAAATGCTCAATCAAATGAAACTGACGAGGCAATGTATGTCTCCAGGGAACACATAAAAGCATGGATAGCTATAAAATCAAATTGGTATTACGGGTTTCGTTTAGCTCTATTTCCACTTTTTTTTATAGGATTTCACAATACAAAATGCATGTCATTATTTCACTGGACTCACAGAAAAACAAACACAATCACTCTTTTAAGCTAACTGATATCATTCCATTACAAATGCAACTAAACACAAGCCTTGAAACATCAAAGAAATTCAATTAAAATTCACACTATCAAATTAAAATAGAGAAATAGATAAAAGAAAAGACTAACCATCGGTGGTGTTGCTGTAATTGACATAACCATATCCGAGAGAGCGGCGGGTGCTCATGTCCCTACAGACCCGAACAGATACGACCGGACCCATCCCGATAAACACATCGTAGAGCTGCGAATCGGTGACATTAAAGTCTAGATCTCCGACGTAAAGTGAAGTGGACAGAAATGGGGCTCCACCGACACCATTGGCGGCAACACCATTTGCTGCAGCAGCAGCGGCGGCGGCAGCGGCAGGAGACACTGGAGCATGAGCCTGAGGTTGGACCTGAACTTGAGCCATTCTTTTCACCGATCAAACAATCCACAAAAATAAATAATAAACAAATAAACGAATAGATAAAAGCTTGTAAATAAATATTTGTTTTTTGGGTTTTGGATACAATGAGGAGGATGAGGAAGGAGAAGAGGAGGTTGTGTTGGGCAGCACGGGCGGCACCGCACTGGCTTTGATAGAGATGAATAGATTATATAGGAGGGTTAGTTGACAACACTCTCTCTATCTCTGTCTCTGATCACGACTCACAACTGCTTCCCAAACCCTAGTTATTTATTTATTTAGGATTAAATACACTGAGACCCCTAAACTTTGTCATAATTACGGTTAGAGAACGGTATGCATTTATCGAAATTTTCCATAGTTATTAAGATTTAAAAATTAATATTTTTTTATATAAAGAAAATTAAAAGCTATTAGAAATAATTTAAAATTTTAGACATCCCATACTCTTAATTATGGATAAGTTGGTGAATTGGTATTTTCAGCATTTTCAATGGAATGTAAATTAAAAATGGGAAAAAAAAGATGTTAAATTTTTAATTTATATTCATTTATTTTTTATTTTTAATAAAACAAAATTCTAAACTTTTAAATGAAAAAATTGATTTTAATTTTTTTTCTATTTTAAAATTTAATATTTTTCATTACAAAATGAAATTATTTATACTATCCTTTGATTCTTTAATATAAAAAGATTATAATTTTTTTAATAACTATGAAAAATTTATTCTTTTTATTCGTTAATTTTAGAAGCAAAGGAGGTCTAAATAGATATATGTTTATTTGTTCTATGTGTGTTTATGTCAAATTTTAACGGACATTAATATATTTTATTTTATTATGATGCCAATCTAATTATCTAACTAATTGATTTTTCAACTTATGCTTTTCCACACATTTATGGTATGGTTTTTTTTTTTGTTGGTTGGCATATCTAGTCAATATCATATAACATTATTTCTTTATTTCTAAGAAATCACTTTCCTTTTTCTATACTGACAAAATTTCAACCCTCACATTTTCCTATTATATTACAAAATGCGGAAGAGCCAACAAGGGAGTTGCACATTCCAAATACCACTTGTAGTAGTTAATCTCACATGATCTCAATTATTAATAAACACTTTAAGCATTGTCATATTCCACTTGTCGTAGTTTGAAATATTGATTTTTATATCATTATAATTTTGTTATATTTTGATATCGGAGAGGTGATTTGAACTTGAATATTTAACATGGCAAAAACACTAAAAAGCTCCTACAAATAAGTCATTGTTAAAAATTTAAATTTATATTATTTATTAAAAAATCAGAAAATTTTCTTAAATTTAAAAATCCAAAATTTTAAATATATAAAATTATAAAGGTCAAAATTTATGAAATAATGAAAAATTAATATATATTGTAAATGTCAAAATTTGACTTAGACCCAGCGCATGTACGAGGTCCACCCTACAATTTCATAGAATTGAAATAAGCCCAGTATGGAAACAAACTCTTAAACAGCCCATCATAAGCCCAACTTCAAGACCCCAAATCCCCGGTTGACAACTATTGACATTTACTAAAACCTGCTAGTTTTTCAAAAAAAAAATTCAATTTTTTTTGATGAAAAACTATTCTATAAATATAAATATTAGAGTAATGCTATACAACCCAAATAATTAACCTAAATTTCAACCAAAATGATGTATCAAGTGAGTAGTCATCACCACACACAACATGTGGTGATGTGAGTAATGAAAAAACCACTTGTCAAATCATTTTGATTGAAATTTGGACTAATTTTTTTGGATTTTTTAGCATTAATGTAAATATTATAAATCGCTCCTATAAATTTTCCAACTCCAATTCTGACCTTACGTTATTTATTAGGTTTTCAAAATCATTTAACAGGCTCTAACATACGCTAACCGATAATATTTCAAACCTACAACTTTTCTTATTTATAGTTAAATTTAGGTTGGAACGAACTTCAATTTAGTTTATAATTATTTATAGTTAACTTCTAACTCAATCTCCAACATTTATATATCTTTTTACCTTTTGAAAATCGTTTAACGGACTTTAACAGACATTTATAGTCATTTCCTCAAACTTATAAGTTCTATCATAGTTTTTTCTTGATTTTTGGATGAAAAACTCTTTTATCTAGGTTATAACTTTCTTATAGCCATTTTATAACTCCATTTTTCACCTTATGTAACTTCTTAAGTTTTCGAAATCATTTAATTGCACTAACCTAATGTACTTCAAACTATAAATCATGGTATGTTTGTGCAATATCATCTAAATTAAAAAGGATGTTTGTGTAATTATCCCTTAAATCAATTCACACAGGTGGGTTCACTACTCACTGATCACTATATCTCTTACTCTCCAAAAAAAAAAAAATCCAGCGCGCAATCGAGTCCAATTAACCACCACCAGAAAAAAATGGACTCGATTCTCTTCCCCGACTCTCTTTCCCTCACGCGCCTACGCTCCACCGCCACCACCGCAACCGCCGCCACCACCACCATTGGCCCTCTCCAGGTGCCGTGTCTACTGTTCTCCCGTCCCGGCTGTAGATTCTTCTCCGTCTACGCAGCATCATCCGATCGCTTCTCGGCGACTCGCAGGTCTCCCTCCGCCATTTCCGCTAATGGCATGTTGACGGCTAACTCTGTTTCGGTCGGTTATCTTATCCACTTCATTTGTTTTAGGGTTTTAGCTTGTGCTTTAACTGAATTATGTTTGAGCTGATAAATTATGCACTCCGAGAACATTTGTACTCAACTTTCGAGTTTTGTTTGTTATTCTACTATAATTCATGAAGAAATTGAGATTTTTTTTTTTGTTGATGCAATATGTGGTAACTTTTTTGGTCTTCGTAGGACTTGGATTCCGATGTTTGTTAACAGACTCTGTTACCCTAACATGGCATGAAAGTTTTAGAGTTAATTCACCTCTATTACATTAATTTTTAATTTGGTTTCCTTTGTTCCCCTTTATATTTCCTTGTTTTCGCTGATAAATGGGTTCGAAAAAGTATATACTGTTATAATCTTATTGTGTTCTATGTCATTCTGCTTGTACCATGATATCGAAAGTGAATGGTCAGACCGTTAAAGCATAAGAGCTGGGCTCTGATTTACCCTTTTAAGTATTTGGAAACCCACTCTGATCTAGTTGGGGGATGTTGTATTTGAATTGATGAGTTTTTTTTTTTTAGATACCCCATACCAAGCTTCCTAACTCTATAATAAACCGGTGCAAACGTAATAGACAATTAGTAGGGGTGTTTGGGTGTTGTGTGTATATGCAGAAAAAAGAGGGAAATATAGACGCTCTATTTGTCTTTCTTATATTAACAGTTTATTCGACATGACAATATGCAGCCAAACACTGGAGTTTATACAGTTGGTGATTTTATGACAACGAAAGAGGATTTGCATGTGGTAAAACCTACAACAACCGTGGATGAAGGTAATTTTTATGCTTAGATTGATCTTTTTAGACTATGTGATAATGTTTTTCATTTTCTAATGCACCAGTCTTTGTGACAACAGCTCTGGAAACTCTTGTAGAAAGTAGAATTACTGGTTTTCCTGTGATTGACGATGACTGGAAATTGGCAAGTTCTCTTATCTTTCTTGTTATTTAATTTTCATGTTTGCTAGACTGCCCTTATTGATATTTGATTATAATTACAGATTTGGTATATATTATTGTTTTTTTTTTTAAAATGAAATATATGAAAATTGGTTTATGCAATTATGCCATCGCCTTTCAAGTTCTGCCAAAACTTGCAAATATTCACTGACGTGGATGTCAAATTTTGTTCCTCGATCTCCTCCCATGATCATGTTCAAGTTCAAGGTAAAACATAAGGGAGAATTTGAAAAACCTACCCGTGAGTTTTAAGTTTTAACCAAACTAAAATTAACCTTGAATTTTCAGAATTAGGAATAACTCCCCTGCTATTAGCCAGAACCCCTCTTGTTGGCAAGGGGCCTCTGCCATTAGCTGAAACCACCCGTTACCCACCCAACCCCCATCCCCGTGCCCTAAAATATATTAAATAAGTGGATGTAGTTAAGTGATGGTTCTTCACCTTTAAGAAAGGGTTGTTTAGGGTTTAGCTGTTGGGTGAGGAGTTGTTAGTATGGGGAAGGACCATGTCTTTGCAAGCTTACTGTTGCAATCTGATCAATTAAATAGTAATTGCTTCATGTTTTCAGATATTGTATGAACTATCAGGTGCTCTCTTTTTATGTTAAATCCATTTTCTGTATCTTTGGTATCACATTTTGTGGTGTTTATATGAGCTGATGTGTATAAACTCAACTTAATATATT
Organism: Dipteronia sinensis; assembly: GCA_033220585.1. Classification (NCBI taxonomy): domain Eukaryota; kingdom Viridiplantae; phylum Streptophyta; class Magnoliopsida; order Sapindales; family Sapindaceae; genus Dipteronia; species Dipteronia sinensis. Next base: position 2,206,886 of record CM065638.1, on the reverse strand, counting down.
CTAAGGTTTTTTGCCGCTGCAGGTTGGTCTTGTTTCTGATTATGACTTGTTGACATTGGACTCTATATCAGCCTTATCAGGTATACTAATCTATGAAGATAACTTTTCTTCGCCAGTCAGTGTTGCTTCAGAAATTTTCATAGTTTTCTGTTTCCCGGTTGGTTCTTTTCATTTGATTAATAATTTTGTTTTTGAAGTTCTCGCCAAAACTTGGTATTTAGAGCCATAGTCATAGTTTAAATTGGGGGATAAATATTTAGTTTGTTTTGAAAAAAATATTTTCTTCCCTGGTGGTATGTTTTATTTTCAATAGTATAATGTATGACAAATTTCTCATTTACTCGCATTGCATGTGTTTTTATGGCGCTTTTTTCTTTGGAAGCTGCCTTATGATGCTGAGAAAAAAATGTTCTCATATCTTTTTCAGCATCCCCTAATTTACTTTTACATGATCGTAGATCTCTCATTCTTCAAATACAAGAAGGCATGATCAGTTTTTGTTCTAGGTTGTTTCTATGGCATATAGAGTCATCCTACCATTTTATTGTATGTGTGGGAGGAGCAATAGTTATACTACAATTAATCAAATTCATTTTATCAAGTATATGGAGTATTGTGGAATGGTCAACACTGATAATACTAGCACCAACTTCCTAAAAAAGGAAATGATTGATTTAGTTTCTAGCAGTGTATGCCCAAACTTCTTTCGATGTTTTAGGGTTACGAATCTCATTTGTTAAAATTCCATTTGTCTCTATACTATGATGGCCATTCATATCTTACATGATGTGAAATGTTCCTATATTTCAACCAGGTGGTGGATTAGCTGATAACGGCATGTTTCCTGAAGTTGACAGCACTTGGAAAGTATGTGAGAAATCTCTATTGAAATTTGTAACTTTCATGATAGTCAGAATCTTCTTCGTTCTAACAACTGTTCTTATCTTTCACTATGGGTTTAAAGTTGCAAAACATCTGTTGTTCTAGTAAAACTGGATATAGATAGGGGAGGATTAAGATTTTGATAAACGGTCCATGGTTAAATTTTTTTTATTTTTTTTTTCTATAAGCGCTTGGAATCACTGAAGGCATTAGAGCCTCATATAATTAACATCACTTGCCTCCTTTTTGTGGTAGTTATTTCTTCCTCAGTATCTCCGGTACTAAGTGATGTGACTTTAAAGCTGCGTCAAGTTTGAGGGCCTAGCTTTTAAATACTCAGGGTTAGATGAATAATCTTTATTGCAATTTATTATATCCACCCAACCTTCGTTCATCTTTGTGGTCCTTCCATTTCAGTCCGACAACTCTTCCTTATTGCTACATTGATGGGTTTCAATCGCTCATGATTGTACCAACTTGGTATGGCATGTCCCAATTTTCTCCCAAAGCTTTTATATTGGAGGTACTAAGGCTCTTTTCTTTCAACCATTTTTAAATGGACACATTTCTAAAGTATCGTTACACTAAATATAGATTTTGAGAAGTTGTTTCAACCATTATGTCGTTTACAACTTAGTGAAGAAAACATATAATTTGAGAGCTAACTTCTAGATAGAGAGTTCAATTCATAACAGAATTCCCATAGTAACTTCCTGTGTTTGAAGTCATATGGTGAAATCATTATGTTCTTTTGACATTTTCATTTGGCAATCATTGATGCAGAGAAACAGCATAGATTTATTTATGTTTGCTGGTCGTTTGAGCACCTTCTAACTGTTCTTTATTGTCAAAAATCACTGCAGACTTTCAATGAGGTGCAGAAGCTCCTAAGTAAAACCAATGGGAAAGTAGTTGGCGATTTAATGACTCCGGCTCCAGTTGTAGTTCGTGAAACAACTAATCTCGAAGATGCTGCTAGGTTATCTCATCCTTTCCTTGTATTTTTTTTTGGAAAAAAAATCGTTTTTTCTGCTCTTCTTTTACCAACATTATCCGTTCTTGCTGCCTAAATTCTGAATTTCAAGTGGGTCTTTAATGGCAGGTTGCTTCTTGAAACAAAATACCGTCGACTTCCAGTGGTGGATGCTGATGGGAAGCTGGTAAGATGGATTTTATATCATTCCTTTCGGTTTTTATAATCTTTTTAAGTCATCTTTCGAAGTAGTTTTTTTGCTAAAGCATTGCTTTTAAAATGACAAGGTTGGGATCATCACAAGAGGAAATGTAGTTAGAGCTGCTCTGCAAATGAAAAAAGCCATTGAAATGAAAGGACAATAGACATATATGGTTCAAGTAATTTTCGGCAATCTGACACGCCTTTTAGCAGGAATCGAATTGATTCTGCAATCAATTCCCCGCGAATCAAATAGGAGGGTCGGAGGAGAGCTCATCTAGGGTTGGAGAAGAGCCCATCTACTTAACTTGTAAAATTTTGTCTGATGATTGTTTAACATGTCATTGATAATGTTTGTAGTATAATTTATAGGCAGAATTTACAAGGAACAACAGTTCTACTGTCAATCTCTCTATTACTTCACTGGGACTTCACCCTCTTCTTCAAAATATTTTACTTAAACATATTTGTTTAAGTAACAAACAATTGATGGATGTGAGAGATCATAGTTATAGGATCCTTAGAATCTATTAATAGAATTCGATGAATTACACTTTATTTTATAAATTAGAAAAGAGATGAATTGTTGTCGGATTATATCTGAAATATTGGATTTTTGAAACATTAAAAATTACTAATAGAGCCTCTATTTTCCCAAAATTTATATTTATGTTCCTATGTAACATTATAAATATTCTTTAATTTTATGGGTTATGTTAATATGTAATCTTATTACAATTTCCTCGTTATTTTCCTTATTATGGATCATCAGTTTTCATCTTGTACAAATATAGAAGCAATCATGCCTCATTAACTATTTTTTTTTTCACTCATCAGTCTACATTTTTTCTTTTTCTTTTTTAAAGTATTAACATTCATTCAGGATTTTTTGGGGAGGAGAAGAATTCGAACCCGCAACCTCGTGGTATTGACGTACGGGATTTACCATCGAAACAACCCCGTTAGTCTATTGTTAGAAAGTAGAGACACCCAGTGTTAAAGGTTGGACAGATTGGCCCTTTGGAAAAGAGAACAGAGGGCCATTTTGGTCCCATCAAGAGAATAACAAAAAAAAATATCAGAACTTCAAATTCTACAAAACAACTATTGTTTTTCCTCAAATTAAACCGACTATTTCATCTGCAACTGCTGCTGCAATTACTATTCTGGTCGTTCACAATCAGTCAGCAGACACCATTTCCTGAGCACGAATGTCTTTCAATTTTTTTAAAATTACTTCTAAATTCTAATCATGTTAAAACATATTATGCTCGAAAGGGTATTACACAAACTTAAATAAATACCAACTTTATATATATATATATATATTTATCACACACACATCATACTTCATAGTATATGGAAAATATCTAAATATGATAAAATATTATTAAAACTTGATAATAGCGTAATAAACAAGTTCTAAAGCAATCAATCCTCCGTTGATTGATTGCTTATCACTTTAGTAGTTATAACTTTAGTGGTTAGTGTTCCCACTTGCACTCACCAACTGCCAGGGTATGTAGGCCATTTCATGTTCCCATCCTTCTCACTTCTCCTCTTCTACAACACACCCTCCAATTTTTACGGTTTTCGAATTTAGATATTGACAGAATGAATACACCTTTCGAATTGAGATAATATCGAACTGAATGAATATTCTTTACCTTTACCTCAACCTTTATGACACATTGGTCGGTCGGTCGTACACCGGTACACACCTTCCATTTCATTACCAATTATTTCTTCAAATCTATCGTATCCTATTTCAAATATAGGTATACTACCGATTTGGATATATGTCAAGACTTGCATCTTTCAAATAATAACTTCAAATTATTTTCCCAAATAGAAGAAAAACTAAAAGAAAAAAAAAATTGCTCAAACATATGTCAAGTTGATTAATAATTACTGCTCAATGATTTACTTTCCATCATCGGATAATAACACGAAAAACCCTATCAAAATAAGAGATACACATATGATAAATATGAGAAATTAGAGAAAAGAAAATGAAGAGAGTAATAATTGAGCTAAAAATACTTGTGATAATAATATACAATTAGCCATTTTTTACAAATCCAAAATTTATATTATACTATTAAATATTAATCCACGTAAAAAAAAAAAAAAGGAGAGAGAGAGAGGGGTAAAAGTGTTAAAACGCTTCATCATTTCTTCAGCCGTCACGTACACTAACTTACCTCCTCGGCGCACGTTAGCAACCGTAAGTGGCAGACACCCACCACCATCACCACCACTTTTTTTTTTCTTTCTATTTTTTAATTTCCATTATCGCTAGTTCCTCTCCCACTCACCGTCCTAATCTTCCGGGTCGGGTACTTTATTCAAGTCGACCCGCCTCAAAAAACCACCGCAATGACCCTTGAACTCCTCCATATCACCCGGCTCGTGACACTGATGTTGATGATTCTGAAGAAGACTCTGTTGCTCATGACTACTGTGCAGCGCGGCTTCGATCGCGTCGACTTGCGCGCCGACTTCGGTAGCTTTCTTCCTTATAAGAGCCGCCGACATGTCACCGGTGATGGCCGCGGCGGAAGCGGCGGCGCCGCTCTCTCCTTTAAGAAGATCGGGGAAGTTGAGCCTTGCCGATGGACCTCTTAAATAATAAACAGCCGTGTCGTAAGCTCGAGCCGCCGCCACTGGAGTCGAGTAGGAGCCGAGCCAGATTCTGGAACGCTTGTTTGGCTCTCTTATCTCAGCCACCCACTTCCCCCACTTCCGCATCCTTATCCCTTTGTACGGTCTCTCTCTCTCCATCGCTCTCTTCCTCGTCGCCGTCTCCGCCGCCACCGTCGCCACCGCCGCTCCGCTATCCATCTCCGCCGCCGTAAAAAAAAAAATCCCACCTTTTTTTCCTCTTCTCGAAACCCCTCTCTATATATTATGTCTCTCTGTTTTTGAGAAACATAGAGCACGAAAGAAGACACGAGACTCGAAGTTGAAGACTATATATTATTATTCATGTTACATAGGAGAATCTGGTTGTCATCTTGCTGAGGTTACACGTCGACCAACGAAAAAACAGAAAGAAAGAAAAAAAATTGATAACGAATTAGAGAGAGAGAGAGAGAGAGAGAGTCCAAATTCACCGACACAAAATCTTTGAAGGGTGAGATGAGATTGTTTAAATAGAGAGTGCGTGTGTTGTTGTTGTTGTTTCCAGATATGTAATAATAATTCGAGAAAAAACAGGTTGCAGAAGCAGATGCTTAGCTCTTGGCATCTGGAGCTCCTGTTTGGTCCAAATTCGGGAAAATGAAAATAATTTTTTTTTAAATAAACAAAACGACCAATGGATTGTGAAATGTTTTATATAATAGTTTCAAAAAAAAAATGTTTTATATAATAATAATAATAATATATTTGATAGGCGGTGGTGGTGGTGGTGGTGTCACTGCTGTCGTTTCTGGATTTCAAAGGTTGAGAAATCAAATAAGAATTGTCGTTTCGTTTGTCATGGCGAGGAAGAGATAGGGATGGATCGCGTATTTATTTCTTTATTTTAAGAACTATTGAGATAGAACTTCTGGATTTGATATATGCGTTTCAGATAACTATTGTTATAAATCATAAGAAAACTTATACAATATATTTATAAAATGCATTCAAGATTTAATATATACGGTCCGAATAACTTTTCTCATAAATTGAGAAAAAACTGTCGATTTATATGTATATAATACATATGGTGAAACTCGAACTCCTCGTTACTCTATTGGATAGGAGATCACTCCCATCTCTTATATTTATTTATTTATTTTAAAAATAAATTTTAATTTTAATTTTAAGGAGGCAAAGGGTAGGTCGGTGGTCGGTGGATAGATACCGTTAGGAATTGACTTTCCCTCCACGCAATGACGTATCGGGTTGATTGACTATTTTGTCCTTGTGTAACTGTTGTCGTGTTGTAGGAAATTAAGGGTAAATATAGTATTTTGAGTCGGTAGTGGCCCACTAAGTAAAGGATTGGGTACCCCTGTAACCCTGTTTGTGGTTTTTTGATGGGGCGGCCTAATTATTAATGGATTAAGTGTGTGGATTCCTTTTAATGTTTTCGCTTATAAATTAGTATTAGGTGTTAACACCTCCATGAACCATAATTATTAGGTTTATTTATCAAACCTTAATAATTGTAAATCATTAATTGTGGATTTTTAATTTTGACAAAACCATTATATAAATATTATTTTATTAAAATTCTAAAAAATGACGATATCCACCCATGACTCATATTTAATCAAAACTTTTTACATTCATGATAGAGATTCGAGTCTTATGTTTATTTATATAGTTTAAAAAAAAAACTCATAAATATATATATATATATATATATATATTAATAATACTATTGAATGAATTGTAATGTAGATTTTTAAAAAATAATTATAATATCTTAGATATCTTAATTTACTTTTTTTTTCTTCCAATCATGTACGATCAAGCATCAATATGGAAATGGTTTAAAAAGAAAACATAAATGATAGAATCAATCTATTTTTAATTGATCATAATGCAATTGAAACTGATATAGAATTTTTTATTTCTTTCAAGGATTAAAAACAAATATATCAAATAAAAATTTGTTGTGCATAAAGATTTATTCATATATTTTATTAGATATAACAAATAGAATAAAGTAATAAATTGATATCAATATATCTCCATGATAGTATATTACAGCCATGCTAATAATTGCAACTCGAGAAACTTTGGACTTTAGGTCTCTTGTTTTTAGGAGATTAGGAGAGGGAGAACATCGAGTTGCAATGCAACGATGCATCCGAACATTAAAGATGATAAAATATGTTTTAAAAAATTTATATAAAGTATTTCTGAAACAGTCATATATTTTATTTTAAAAGTCGGATATATCATTTAACAGTAATAAAACATCCGGTATACTAAAGATTTTCTCTAAGACGAAAGTTTGATGTAATGAATTTCTGTCGATAGTTTTTTGCACCCAAAATTTTCCCCTGATTCAGAGACAGAGAAAGAGAGAGCAGCCAAACATTATTAAGTAGTTACAGTGTCCTTGGTGGGTTTTTTAGCTAACAAAATACTGTTATACTAAAACTCACAAAAACCAGTCACAGTATTATTTAAGGATTATACTCTAACATTTTAGAATTATGTTAAAATCTATTTTAAAAATTTTAATTTTTTTTAATTAATAATTAATGAAATTATACCTTGATTTATATTTATTATTATTATTATTTATTCTTAATATGCGTAATTAAGATTTAACACCTATGAATAATTGAATATATGATTTATGAAAACACCATTCTTCCAAATAAACAAAAACAAGGTCAAATTGTAATAAGATACCTGACTTTAGGTACAATTGCAAATAGAATGAACCTTTGTTAAAATTCACAGTTCAATACTCTTGAACTAACCACTAACTATCGACCAATCAAAAACTACAAAATATCAAAATATCAAAATAGACCCTAAGTTATCTATTTTATCAATAGTTTTTTGAATGTTTCTTAAAAAATAGTGAAATTTTGTAAGAAATAAAATCGCATTAAAAAATATTAAAAATTAGATATTAACTATAAAAATTTGTCAAAAATTCAAATAACAATAATAAAAAACATTTTTGATGTAACATTTGCAAGTGGTGCTGATACCATCAACTATATATTGATATTTTCAGAAAATAAATATTTTATTGACTTTTTAAATTGTGTCCCAGATATAGATAATAACAACACCTATATATAATTTGTTAATTTTCTTTTGAGATTGATATTTCTTAAATTATATTATCTTATACTTGCTAAAACGTTCTACTACCATCATGAATATAAATTAGAGATATTAGTATAATTAATGCTTTTCGATAAAACATTTTAAAATAGAGTGTCTTTATATAATATTTCATTAACTTTTTATTTTTATTTTTAGAGAAACACCTATACGTACATGCACATAAAAAAATAACTAAACCTCTACGATGTCTAAAAATTAACAAAATAGATTCTTATCTATTTCAACTAAACATGTAAAATATAGAAAAGATTGTTTTTAATTATTTGAAAGTCATTTTGGCCGATACATCCTTTCTTAGCATATATACATGGTGTGTACCTCAATTTCCATGATAGGGAGTTCATGTCTCAATATACTAATTTTATAAATATGTTTATCTCCAATAGTGTAAGATCGAGTAAATATCTCACGGTTATGGAAGTAAATATCCGGGTTGTAAATTAATGTATATCTATCCGGCTATATATTATGGGAGTAGATTTAAGTCCGTATATGCATATTTTCCAAGTATATGAGTAGGTATTCGAGTTGCACATGTGGTGTTTGATCATGGTAAATCCCGATAGACCCCTGACCCGTCCGATGTCATATTTCTTTTTAAAAAAAATACTCTAACATGTTTGGTGTCAAATTAAAAAAAAAAAAAAGAATAAAAGATTGAGAGTATATATCAATTATACTCACTTATACAACAAGTATTGACTTTAGAAGACGAATCATGTATTAATCTCTCATTATTCACACAAACTCAAATCATATAATGATATTAAAGTTAATCCCAATCACACACACAAACACCAATGTAATAATGATATTAAAAACCAAAATATCATATAATTATTAGATTCAATATAGAGAATTGGAAACCCTAATTTATTATTGTAATAATTTATATATACATCTTTCTGTTAATTAGAGAATGTGAGAGAGGAGGAGGCAGGTTTTTGCCTAAATAATTTAAAATTTATTAGCTAAGAGGACTGATATTTCAAAGCTAGTTGTTGTCAGTATTTATTAAGATTATATTAAATATTCTTTATATAGAAAAAAAATCAACAATAGAATATTCCAAACTCTTTATCCCATAATTTACTACAGAGTCTCCTTAATGTTTTTATTTTCCACGTATCACACATGACATATAGTCAAAGCTTATATAAAGAGATTAAAATAAAAAAAAAAACTGTGTAGTACTGAACGTGAGCTGTGATCGGTTGGCACATGTAAATTAATTAATGTCATCACCCCATAATTTTTCTGAGCACTTGAATCCAATATTGGACCACATTGTTTTTTTTTTTAGTGGAGAAACGTAGTGGCAACTGGCTACTTCTCAGAAATTTATTCACACACAGAGCAATAACAACAACGATAATAATTCAATTTACTATTCACCAATTATAGTACCATCAAACATGGCTTATTAGCTGCCGGTAGATCGACGAGTTTGAAAATTAGGTAAATAACTCATAAGTCAACGGTTCGAATCCTATCAATGATAAAAAACTTCAAAAAAATATCCGATTTAGGTAGATGGATAGATAGATATTTAAAAAATAATAATTCAAATGACTTATTATTATTATTATTATTTAAAATCTGATATCAAACGAATTATGGATATCTCAAGATCTGCAAGATCCACAACCAAGAAACTTAGAAGAAAATTTCTCTCACCTACCGATAAATATATATAATCAGACTTGAACCTCTTTCTAAACATGCAGGAGAAAAGGATTTTTAGTAGCTGAGACTCTGCTTGGTGGACTTTTTTTCCACTAAAAAATAAAAAAATACAAAAAAGTGTACGTATGCATGATCATTTTTTTTTCATGCAAAAAGAATTGGGGGATTACCTACTCTCTCGTGGAAGGGATCTTTTAGAACTAATACAATTGATTTAATATAAAGATATGTTAATTAATAAATATTTTTTAAAAAATTTACAAACTAAACAAGACAAACTAGCTTGAAAAAGTTTGCTATAATAGTAGATGACAGTTTTTGCATGTGTTAGTTAGTTCACTCAGCAAGATCTGTTTGTATATATCTGAAATTAATCGATACAAATATGATTCGGAATATAATTTCCACTGCAAGACTCGAATGTAATCATATAAAACTCGAATCTCTAGACTGAAAAGGGGAATCTTATTTTTCAAAGTTGGATTTATATTTGATAGATTAAAGAACAAGAATGATTAAAAATATATTGGATAGAAAACTGCCAAAATATTAGAGGCGTCGGCAAACCAGGGCTGGAGTACTGGAGGACCGACCAAGGCAACTTGCCTGGTCACTTGCCAGTTGCCACCCAAAGCAGCTGGTTTCCAAATGGAAACATTAATAATATTGTCGATAATTTTTATTTTCCAGACAAAAAATTTAGGCAAATTTAAGAAGAACGAATTCAAGTGGACTACTTGAGTCTGATTGTTGATCGTAGGTTTCAATCATTGATGGCTGCCCAGAAAGTATTTTCTACTTAATATCAAATTAGTAGCAAAAGATCTAAATCCAAGATATTAGTAACGTTATATGGTCACTTTTAAATGTGGGATCTCGATTCCACGATATCAGATATCCCACGAAAAACGGACTATATCCCACACCTGATAGTTTCGATTAGCACGCTCTATCTCTCTCTCTCTCTCTCTCTCTCTCTCTCTCTCTCTCTCTCTATTTTTAATATCAAATCAGTAGCAAAAAGTCTAAATCCAAGATATTAGTCATATGGTCGCTTTCAAATATGGGATCCCGATTCCACGACATTATGATATCAGATACCTCACGAAAAACGTAATATATCCCACATATGATAATGTCGATTAGCGCTCTCTCTCTCTCTATATATATATATATTTCTTAATATCAAGAGGTCTAAATCTAAGATATTAGTTATATGGTCACTTTCAATTGTGGGATCTCCATTCAACGGCATTGTGATATCAGAAACCCCATGAAAAACGAACTGTATCCCACACCTGATAATTTCAATTAGCTCTCTCCCTTATTTTCTCCTTAATACGCACTGATATAAAATACATCAATGCATTGCATGTGAGCCAGAGATTATGGATAAGCATTGACAAGTGCATGCAAACTAGGTCAAAACAATTGAATCTAATGATCCATATGTATCGCACAAGTGCATGCAAACTAGGTCAAAACAATTGAATCTAATTATCCATATGTATCGCACTTATAAACATGTATCAGTGCATACTGAGGACAAAATTTTCATATATATATATATAATATCTGAAGTTAAAATTTGGAATCTATATGTCCATTTTATCAACTAGCTTTTTATTTCTTGAAAGTTCATAACTTTGGCAAACAAACACACCCCACCATACTCTTCCCAACACTGCAATATCAATACAGATTAATATTCATCTTGAAAAAAATACATTTATAATTAATAATATATTATTGCTTCTCAACTCTCAAGTCTAATATCACTGTTTGAATGCGAGATTATTTACCGCGTAATAAGTAATAACAAGGCAATTGCAGAGATTGTGACAAGTTAATTTAAATATTTATTGAATATTGTTTTTTTGACATGTTTTTGTTATTGGAGATTATAAGAACTACTTTCTATCACAAAGGAAAAAGTGCAAACTTTTAAATAAACATTGACCTAAAATATATGAAATAATCAAAATTTGACCTAAAAAAACTTAGCCGGTAAAATTATTGTATTTAAAATGTCATATTGTTTTAATTCAAAAAAAAAAATGTCATATTGTTCTCTATACACTTTTAATAGTTTATCACCGAGTCACACTGAACATGTTTATTAATTCATATATTTTAGTTCATTGTTAATTTATCTAAAATTTTGAACTTTTTTCCTCTATAATAGAAATTAGTTCTTATAATCACCAATAATAATTAAAAAAAAAAGCATGTCAAATAACAATTTTCAACAAATATTTAAAACGTGTCACAATCTCAGCAGTTGCCTTGTTATTACAAACTACAAAGTAAAATCTCACATTCAAACAGTAATATTAGACTTTAGAAGCAATAATATTAAATATTATTAGTTCAACACTTCCCCAAAAGAAGTGATAGACAGAGAGAGGGCCTTAGGATTCATATTATATACAATAAAACATTTATCAACCAAACTTTGTAAATTTATTAGTTTAAAAAAAAAACGTTAGAGCTATGCATGGAACCTGTCCGCTATCATATCGTATAGGTTGAAAATTATAACCAAAAGATGGGTTTTGGTGGCATAATGTCAACAAATTGGCAACACCAATTAATGATTAGTCCTCTCAAGTAAAGTAAAAGATTAAGACATAATAAGTAGTTTAGTATTAATTAGTGAAGAGTGCACTCTTTCTTACACACAAATGGCAAAGTGTGGGAATACATATCCCATATATAATGGGAATTGTATTTCATATCGTGTTTGTAGCGGTTAATTTTGTTGAGTGTTTATAAATCTTTTTCTTATTCCGTTCAGTGTCATTTATATATATATATATTTTTTTTAAGAAGAGCATGAGTCATTTTCTTTAATAGTAGATGTAGCTTGCACTTTTGACTTTACCCTTATTATATATGTTATGGCAAAAATTAATTGGCCAAATAGTAAAATTGGTTTGATCCCACCTATATTAATGCATTTGAAATCACTTTTGAAAAATTATATATCTTTAAGTTATTACTGTATAAATTGTTTGACTTTCAACAAAATTAATGCTTCCAAATTGTGTTATGATTTATCTTGTCAATTTTATAATATTTGATTTAAATATATGTGAAACCTAATTTTTAATGTGTGGAGTCAATGAAACTTAATTTCCAACCATTTTTAATAAATATACAATCATAAATTAAGAATCAAATCATATCTCCTTATTAGGATCCCCGTTAAAAAAGAGTGGTGCTATTGGCACACCCCCTACTAATCTATTCATGCCATATTTTTTAAAATCTTGATTTAATTAAATAAAATTAAATGTTTTTATTAAATGTTTTTGTTTATTTCCAAAACTACCCATTTTACTTATTTTTCAAACTTAATACATACCATATATGATCTCTATCTCTTATCTATGTATTTGTATACATCTCTCTCACCTCTATTGATTGATTTTTTTTTCTTCTTATTTCATTATTTTTATTTATTTTTTCTTCTTATTTCGGAAACGAAAAAATAAAAAATAACAGGGTACTTCAACACAACGACAACTTGATATCATTCTAAAGAAAAAATAAACTTCAAACTTATTTCCAAAGAATGAATTATTTCCAAAGAATGAATTGTTTCCAGATGCTTACTAACATTGTCATACAATTCTTACTTTATGTCATTCTCAGATAATTCTTCAAGATGTTTGATATCGTTCTTAGACAATTCTTCAATTTTCTTGATATCGTTCTCAAACTCTTTTATAATATTTTACATTTATGTAAGAAGAAGATTTTAGGGTTTAAGAGTTAATTTTTTTTTTTGTTGAAGAAACGGGTTACTGGGTTTTTTTTTTGGAAAAGGAATATGAGATTTTAATAGATTTACTTTGTAGAAGATTTCTTTCCTAAATTGTATGTCTCTTTAAGTAATTTTGATAAAGGAAAAAAAGAATATTATATAATTAAAAAATGGGGTATGAATAGATCAGTACGGGGTGTGCCAATAGCACCACTCGTTAAAAAAACTATATTTAAACAATTAATTGTCATTACATTTCTAGTTAATCTTGTAAGAAACATTTCAACTCAAAGAAATTACACAATATATATTATACTAAGGACCATCCAACAAAAATACATTGTAGAGTTACACGAGGAACATGAGGTGAGCTACAGAGCTAGAGTGCTAGACCTAATCTGGGACTTTTGAGGGACATTTTGACTTTTCAAGATCAATATTAAACAATCAACCACTTTTTAAGAGACAATAATAACAATAGTGATTAATATACATGTGAGTATGTGACCTTTTAAGGACACCCAACCTCAAATAAGAGGGCACATTGGAAAATTGATTTGTTTGGTTAATTGCATCGGGCCGTTTTCACAGATTTGTCTGAAAATAATGAAAAAAAAATCTTGAATGAAAAATGGTGACCCTGTAATAATTGAAGTTGAAAAGTCAAATTTAGGTGGAGAGTGACTTGGGAAGATATTGACTTTCAATGCTGTTGACTCTATTGAACTGCCACTCATTCATGATTCATACTTGATTTGTGTATCTGCAGATTTTATGATCAGAATCAGAGAAAATAATGTTAACAATGGTTTCGTGTATTTTCATTGGAGGATGGATTAGATGACACGGCAACTTGAGATGAGAGTTGATCAACAACTATTGAGTGTTTGTTTCCAAGTCAAAAAATATCACTCTTTTGAGTATAGATTATTGATGGTGTAATCTGAAAGATATTTGGTGCAATCCATTTTACATATTCTTACACTTCAATGAAATCCATTATAGAATCTACGGATACACATGTGAAACTTATAAAAAAAAATGAAATCTAGCATCAAATATGTTATGAGTTTGTCGAGATTTACCAAAATCAAATACTGTATAAACGAGAGACACGTATTTATAAAATATATATAATGAGACTTAAATCCCAATACAAACATGTGAGGAATGATGTGATGTTGATGTGAAACTGATTTTTTAAAGGGAAATTATCATTTCCCCCCCTGAGGTTTGTCATATTAGATAAACTAGTCCATTTAGTTTCAATAATAGTCCCCCCCCCCCTCGAAACACAAAATATCGAACCCTCAACCTCAAGGTTAAAACCACAAGCCTTAACTAGTTCAGCTACTTCAGCACATTGATAAGGATTTGATGATTTAAATATATATATATATATATATATATATATAGTTCTATAATTTGTTTAAACTAATTTAAATTTGTTTAAACTAATTCAAATTTGTATAAACTAATTTAAAATTGTGTAAACTAATTTAAAATAAACTCATACATATAATTTAAAATAAACTCATATTTAATAATAATATATAAAAACATATTTATGAAAATGAAAAAGATAATAACAAAACATAAGTAAACCCAGAAAATCTAAAAAACCAAAGCCCGTAAATTTTTTTCTTTTTTTTGTTTTTTTTCCTTTTCAAAAAATAGATTATTTCAATTTGATTAAAAAAAACCCACCAGAAAATCAAAGCCCATAAATTGAAAAGGAAAACAAAATTCAAAATAAAAGAAAAAAAAATTTACGAGCTTTGGTTTTCTGGATTTTATGGGTTTTCTGGTGTTTTGTTAATCCAGAAAACCAAAGCCCGTAATTTTTTTCCTTTTTTTTTGTTTTTTTTTCCTTTTCAAAAAATAGATTATTTCAATTTGATAAAAAAAAAAACCCCAGAAAATCAGAGTCCATAAATTGAAAAGGAAAAAAAATTCAAAATAAAAGAAAGAAATTTTTTTACGGACTTTGGTTTTCTGGTGTTTTGTTATTTTCTTTTTCATTTTCATAAATCTATTTATATATATTATTATTAAATATGAGTTTATTTTCAATTATATATATATATGAGTTTATTTTAAATTATATAAACAAATTTAAATTAGTTTAAGCAAATTATAGAACTATACATATAGACATATAAATCTATAAATTTTCATCAATGTGTTGAAGTAGATCAGCTGGTCAGGGCTTGTGGTTTTAACCTTGAGGTTGAGGGTTCGATCCCTGATGATGTCTTTTTAATTTTTCCATTGATGGTCAACTTTATTTTTGATGGAAAAGTTGACCGAATGGGCAAAATGACTAATATTTTGTGTTTCTGGGAGGATACTGGTTATTATTGAAACTAGAGGGACTGATTTATCTAATATAGCAAACCTCAGATGAAAAATGATAATTTCCCTTTTTTAAAACCATATTTTGTCAAACAATTGAAAGCACTGTCAGAAAAAGAAAAACTTTGATAGAAAGACATCAAATATGTTATAAGTCTGTTGGAATTTATCAAAATTAAGTATTGTATTCATGTTAGACACGTATTTGTAAAATGTATATAATAAGATTTAAACCCGTTGTTACAAACGTGTGAGGAAATATGTGATGTTGATGGGAAACTGTTTTTTTAAAACAATATTTTGTCAAGCAATTGAAAGCATTGTCCCAAAAAGTAACACTTTGATAGAAAGACTATTGATTATTTTTATTTTTCAATCAAACTCTATAAATAGATAGAAACACTTTTTAACTATTAAAAACATTTTAATGATCAAACAATTCCTTATTGAACTTTGGGTACAATTTATTGAAGTTAATATCTTGTTAATGAGAAATTCTTTGATGCACCTGACGTATACGCTCAATTAATGGTGTCCACGATTCAGTTTCGGTTGGAAACCGTAGGTTCTGGTTTCGTGGAATGGACGAACCGTAACCGTAATTGGAATTTTCGATTTGGGTTCGGTTTCGTAACCGCCGGTTTGGCCGTTACAGTTCGGTTTCGGTTCCGTCCCTTTTTTTTGTTGCAAAAATAGTACCACGTGGCAGTCTCTAATTGGTTGGTTAACTTTTTTTAAATGAATAAAACCGACGGTTTTAGTCGGTTTTTGGAAAGGTGTAACCGTAACCGAACTGGTGAAAAACCGGTTTTCAATTCCGGTTTCGGTTTTTAACCGTTGGTTTAACCAAACCGTGGGCACCTCTACGCTCAATTCAATCAAATCATTTGTGGAACAATAAAAAGAAACTTGAACCACAACAGGAGACAAATCACTCAACTTTTATTTCCCATTCTGAAAATTGTCTGATTGTCAAGACAAGACTGATTCAATAAAAGAATGACGATCCGATAACAGCTTTAAAATCATCTTTGGCACCCTATTTTTTGGTAAAAATTATGATGACAAGTACACAAGCAAATGGTTATTGTCTCCATCAATTTGTTATATGCAAGTTTTCAACTTGTTTGATGTCATTTACTTCGGCTTCCGAGGCTTTCCCATCCTTGATTTTGCAAATCTAGATTACTCATTAAGAAAAACCTTTGAAACAAAGCCAACAATGCAACAAAACACATAAAAGGGACCAAAAGAAAAATGCAGCGTTAAAAGGATACTCTAACCGCATGCCATCACCTGCTGGCGATGAGTACAGAATCGTGCCTTGCAGACTATTGAGTGATGCAGTAGAAGAGGCAGTATCCTGCATATTTAGCAGCATATACTTGATGAGGCTTTTTCTCATATATTCAGTACAAAAGTTAATACAAAGTAAAGAGAAACATAACATGAAAAGTAATAGGGAAATTGCTAAGCTAAGTTACTGAAAACTGTATCAGAATAACTTAAGTTTTCTATTTTCTTTCTTCGAATCGGTTCTTTTTTGCTTGGAAAATAATACTCATATCCAAGTGGACCCTTTCACCCCATGCTTATTGGGAAAGGAGATGATATGTGAGTTTTTTTTTCTTTCAGGAAGTATAAAAAGGGGGTGTATGGCAACTATAGGTTGAGCACCTGAAAGTCGACAAATGCAACTGGAGGCCCATACGTGCTCTGCATCTTTAATTTCAGAAATCCAGGGCACCTGATAAGAAAATCAACCAAAAGAAGGTTACAGTCCCACAAATAACTTACCATGACAAAAATAATGACTCCTTACCTTGAAAAGACTTGAATTAGTTCTTGCTCGGTACAGGTTGCACCTAGATTAGCTACAAAAAGTGTCGGACATGGGGTTCCACTTTTTTGAGCATGAGGGGCTGAGGAATTATTCTGTGTCATTGTAAGAAGGATCATTAGGATTATTGCTAACAGAGAATAATTATTCAACTTGCACAATCATGTAAAATTTATTGAAGTGAAAATGATAATCTAGACGAAAATGGTTTACCAATAAAAATGACAAATAAGTAAAGATCCTATAAATGAGTGCATTTACAGAACATTATTAAAAAAGAAAAAAAAAAGAGTTCATCTAAGATTGCATGAAGTAATGCAATTTATGACTAAACTTTGAAAAAGCATGCAGACAGTATTGGTTAAGAAGAATCTTTGGTGGCCAGATCTAACAGAATCACATTTGACAACATTGTTGAACCATTAGAACTTATGCAAAACATATAAAAAAAATCCTCCCCTCACAAATTCACATTAAGTTAGATGTTTCATTTGAAAACTTAGGTGTTCATGTGAGCAATGCAGGAACTGCAAAGGAAATTGCATCAATGCTAACTGAAAATATTAGTCTTTTAATTGATCTTTTGGATCTTATACAATAATGAGAAAAATGTTCCTATTTGCTCATGTACTTGAAGATATTTTTTAATTTAAGAGCTCTGAAAGATCAAACAATATCTAGATTAGTTATAAAACTACTGTATTCCATAGAAAATATTAAAATGTTGGATAATAAATAAACATGCCAATATTTAAACATTTTATGTGGTAGTTTCTGACTGTCATGATTTTTTTTCAAATACTAAATCATCAGTTTTACTTTTAAAAATAACAGAGTTAAGCTTTAGAAACTGTAAAAATTCACAAACAACATTCAAACAAAAAATGTCTTCAAAATTTAAAAGAGAAAAATAAATTTGGGTTATAATAGTGTTCATTTGACATCCTGGGGCAAAAGGCAAGCAACTTATAGGAATTAGAATTGCGTCAGAACAACAATGAGTTCAAAAGTAACTTTACCAATTTGCCAGCTGTCATCTCATTTGCAGCTCTTGCGTCGAAATTTCCATGACTGAATAATTGGAGAAAGAAAAATAATTAACAATATGAGTATATGACATTGTTTAGCAAATACATGAAGAAGTCAAACTTAAAAGGGCAGATACTACACTCCAACTTAGGGGAACAAGTCATGTAGTAGCTGCTTTTATTAAGACCTAGACCAATCTGCTAGAAGCAATCACTTGAAAATAAAAATACAAGCTAATTGACTAGTGGTAATCCCTTCCAAGTAATGAAAATGTGCTCAAGTAGTGCAGATGACCTTTGTGTAGGTGGATAAGCAATCATGTTGTAAGCAGAATTAACCATTCCAGGCATGTGAACGCTGCCAAAACCTGCTAGTGCCCAAGCGTGCAAAACATGTGCAATGTGAGCTTCTATAAGATAGTGTCTTCCTTGTGACTCAGTAATTAATTTGTAGTCCAAGTGATGGATCAGACAAGCAAACAAATAATACAAGAGAGAGTGCAGAAAAATAATTAATATGCATAAAAAGATCCAGAAAAAAAAAAAACCTCAAAGAAAATGTTCAAACAAGGAGCTACCACGATGAGTTCTCCATATAGCCTAACTGGCCAGGCAATCCACTTACCAGAATCAAGAGTTCCACTTGAAAATGATCCTCTCGCTTTCTTATCTGAGCCAGTCCGTTCATCATCTAATTGCCATATAATCAACAAGTATACATGATGCAGTCAGAAATAAATCAAAATATGGAATGAAATTATAATCAAATTTTAAAGGGAAGAAATCCAATAAGCAGTAGACCTGTTCTTGAGCGCTTAGATCGGGAATTAGATTTTGCAAGATCAATATATAGGGTTGATCCTTTGTCAAGATCAAACACAAACCCCTGCAAACAAAGTTAAAAACCGGGGACTCTTAATGAATATTATCTGATGTTCTGCAGATTTACAGTGCAATAGTTGTTTCTGACAGAAATTTTTGTATACTTTAGCCACAATCTTGTCAATAACATCAACATGATTTAAAAATGTAAGATTAATCCTAAACAGCATATTTCAAAGCATGCAACTATAAAGTACCTAGCCCCACAGAAATTGTAAATGTCTCTTCTAGACTTCAGAAGAAAAAAAAATATATAAATAAAACGACCCCCAATACTCAGAATAGTAACTGTTGGGATCAACTGTGAGACACGGAGGTCAACCACGGACAGGACCCCACCGATCCTATAAACATCCGACACTTATGTCGGTGTTTTCAACCCCCACTCCGATGACGATATTCGGAGAAGGGAACTCTATGAATCTGCCTCCGACTATATCAGAGATACTATTGGCGAGCCGCCATTCGTTGACAAGTCAGGGACAGGTGTCAAAAGTAACCAATACGAGGAAGACACGATACCTTAGATGTCAGAGTCAAAACCTATATAAACCCCATTTCTTTCCTTGAAAGGGACAGATTTTTACCTTTCCTTGTAAAACCATAATACTTGTAAAGTTTCGGAAGGCGATAGTCTTCCTTGCTAAAGTATTTCTCTACCGTTCATTTCCCAAGGGCTCAGTTTTCTCCCTAACAGTAACCATTGGATACATTGGCAACAGATGTGCATGTTTTAACATGAATGCAGAATGAATTTAAAGTAAAAGAAAATTTCAGCATGGCATTAACTATAACAAATTCGGCAAAAGTTCTCTTCTAGCTTATAGCACAGAGAATGAAAATACAATAATAGTATGTTGTAAAAGTTTTCAACCATTATATGTGAAAAGTATGGAAGATGTTCTTACATTCAGTGCCTGCATTGCAACAATTGCAGATTGCTGATCTGAGAATACTGCAAAAGCGAATGGCTGTCATCAAACCAAGACCGTATCAGATAACAGCAACATAAGAAATGACTATATACAAGATTTCAGTTGAGATAAAAATATAAAAAAGCAAAGTATTATTCACCATTCCACAGCTTAACATCCTTAAGTAACATTTAAACATTAGCAAACATACCATGAAAAAATATAAAGAATTTTTTTTAAAAAAAAAAGGCAAATTCAGTTAGTGAGTCATCAGTTGAATGATTTTTTCAAGCCAATTAATGAACCGATAGTTCAAAAAAGTTCGATTAACTTATTTGCTGGAAAAATGACTCAAAAGAAGTAATCTTTCCATCAATTTGACTACTAACTAATTTACTGGAAGCAATGTAACTAACCCAAGACTCTTATTATGAATGTAATCAATAAAATGACACATTTCCATCCTAACATCAAATCCAACGAAATACAAATTTTCAATTTAACAAGTCAGATACCTAATTGGTATCAAAGTTTCCAGACCCAAATTCTTCATCTTGTTGGCTGATTATAAAATTACATTTCTAATCGAACAAGTGTATATTATCGACATTCTTACAATGATAAAAAGTACTCTCTATAACCAAATTCACAATTAATCGCAAGCAATAACATACAAGCTGACAATTCAAATGAGGTACATAAAAGCAATTAAAAATAATAATACCTGTGAACTCTGGGTGGGGCTCCGAAGATGAGAGGATTCGTAACCCGGAAACTCACGGAAGAGATTATAAATCTCTCTCGGCTTCACATCTTCAGGTAGTCCAGCGACAAAAAGAGTACGGACGTCGCCGCCGTAAGAGCTGTATGTAGCGAACGGAGTCACGTAGGAGGCTTCTGCCTGAGGGATGTAAGGCTGCGGCAGTTGTGGTGGCGGAGCTGCCGCGACCTGTATCGCTCCCGGCGGCGGAGGCGGGTAGTAGGTGTAATGAGTACCCGGCGGTGGTGGTGGAGGGAAGTATTCGGCCATGTCGAGCGTCACCGGTAGTTCGGACCACAAATAAATTTGAGCCTTTTGAAATTTTTTTATTTTTTATTTTTTAACGGGACATTATAATTTTGGTCCCTCAACATTTTTTATTTATCCTTTTTTTTTTTTTTTTTAGTTTTAACTGATGTTTACATTTAGGAGCGAGTGATTCTTAATATTTAAAAATATATATTATTAAAGCGCGTGATTCTAAAATTTTCTAAAATGCATCACTTAATATCCTTTTTATCAGTAAGACAGTAACCTTTAATCAAATTTGATCCTCTTATGCATTTTTTTTTCCTTCAACACCAAGAAAACAAAAATATATTTAAAGTATTATATATGTACAGAAATTTTCAAGTCAGTACACACCGATAAAACTTCATCAGTGCGTTAGATGTGAATCATTAGATTTGCATATTTTAACTCAAAATGTTTGCACTTGTCAAAACTTCTCCATAATCAGTGGTTCACATACAACCCACTGACATAAGTTATATCAGTGCGCACCGAGGAGAAAATGACTATATATATATATATATCAAATTTTTTTTAAATACCATAATTCAAAAAAAAATCAAATTTATAGTGAAGGAGGTTGTTGTCTCCTACACAGCGGACCCTTAACTTTCAAGGAGATCGGCCTCCTCCCAGATGTTTGTAAGCAGAATGTGTGAACTCCACTGGCCACATATATGAGGAGGTACATTTATGTCGTTTTTACGATTGACCCTTCAAATTTTGATAAAAAAAAACTTAGTAACCGAATTAGGGATGACGATTGAACTAGTTTAAGACTAGATACCCCAATCTTTTGAATTGGCGGGGAGAATCTGAGGGATTCCAAATCCATGTAGCTTATGAAATTAGCTTTAGGTTTTTGGGCGAGAAAAAAATAAAAAGTATTTTTTTTAACGAGTTAACAATTGCACAATAAAACATAAATCATTTATATTATAAAATATATATATTAAAATTGGAGTCAAAATTGATAATATAATCTGAGAAATCTAGTATAACCCTTATAAAAATGTTATCATTAAAATTGATAACAAGAGTGGCGTGTGGCAAGTTTCCATACCATATGGATGGGCCAGCTTCAGGCCATTTCACTGTGTACACAATCCGGGCCTTGGTTAATTAACAGCCCCCATGAATCCTATCCAATCAGGTCCAATCGCTTTGAGTCCATTAAGAAAAAAAAAAAAAAAAAAAACTATCTCAAATTCATAATGTTATCGTGAAAATCCAATCCAATTAAAACGCATATAATGGCGTAATTTCTATTGAATCCTCCACAAAACACACAGACATATTAACAGATTTTATATAAAGAGATGAAAACATAGTTCAACCACAAAAACTACAGATAAAAGACAACCAGCTATTATAATAATATTTGAAAAGCAAGTTTAGCATCGAGCATTATACAAGAGGCGGTTCGCAGTAGAGGCAGTTTTGACTGATAATTACCATCGCTCTCCAAGGAAAGCCGATTAAATGACGGGGGGGTAATTCTTGGCCTGCGCACGAACTCTTTTCTTGTACTCAGTAGCATCCTGCATAAACACAACTTCTCGTTTACTCGAACAGCACACAGGTTCACAAAAATCAGCACAAGTTGTAGCAAAGCATATGCATACCTGGATGAAGAGGTGGTAACCTTCTGTTTGTGCAGGATCTGCAGGATTTGGCTGGTCCAGCAAATCTTGGATGCCGATGAGAATTTGCTTCACTGTGATGGCTGGTCTCCACCCCTACAAATGACCACAAGCGTGCTGAGTAACCTTGGAAATTAAGTAAATTTTATGGCATTAACAATTATGAAACTAACTAGTAACTAGGAAGCATTTCTCAAGAGCGGCACGCAAATGGTACTTACGCTATCCTCATTGAGAATCGATAGGCAAACAGTTCCGGATGGGTAGACATTAGGGTGGAAGAAACCTTGTGGAAATTTGCACTTTGGCGGCTTGCTAGGATAATCTTCACTGAAGTGCAGAGTAAGCGGGAAGTAACCACCCTCCCAGTCAGTCTGCATTATTGGATAATATATGATAGTTAATACTATCTAATAGGTCAGACCAACATGACCATACAATTACAAACACATTCATAAAAATAAAATAAAATAAACAGCCACAATGTTGACATGTAAACACCACTAAGCCTTCAGCATTGACCGTATATTCACAAGACATGGTCACAGGTAGGACAAACATGGCCATACCAATACCAAGACATTCGTAGAAAAATGAACGCTATCCAAGGACAGGAAAGATAGGAATGAAGAAACACCGACCAATGTATATCATGTCTTTGGCAACTAAAAATCGAAAAAATTCTCATAGATTGATGAAACATGAACCCGGCAACTAAAGGAGAATAGAGAAACTAATAAAATACAAATCATTTCTCAGAAACAATACCCATATAAGACATATTCCATCATAAAACATTTATAGCAATAGCATAATAACCTCATAATGGTATTTCCAAACAACGGGATATTTCACTTTTGCAAGACAAATCGCTGATTAAACACTACTACAGATAGCTGACTTTTTGATTATGCAATAAAAATATGAAAACACACAGAGGGAATCGATAGAACTCATAGAACACTGTGAGTGACTGAGGAAGTAGTAAAACTGGACTTTAACCACCAATTTTCTGTTTCTTCAGTGGAAACCTTACAGCATTGACATATTCGATATTGACCATTAATTTCAGCCAAAACCATTCATATAAAGGAAAAAATTCCAGACACCCTCATTTTGGTCCAACAACATATAAACTCACACTGGCTTAGAAGTTCATCACAAACCCTCCTGCTATTACCTAGGCTTCTGTTAGATTAGCAGGCTCGGGAATAATTAAGTAATTTTAATGAAATCCTTAAGAATTTGAAAATGTACAATGATTTGATCAAATTGAATTTTTTTCACATTCATTTGGTTAAATAAATTTGTATTTTTTAAAAACAAATTGTGGGTATTGTCATTTGACATCATTTCAACAGTTTGCATCGTTAATGTAAAATCAAATAACAACATGGAGGTTTGCTAAAAATTTGTAAACTTGGTAATTAGACCGCAAATGAGGGGCGGTTGGGTACAAATTTCCCTTCCTATGAATCGCTAAGAATTAAAAAAATGACACCACCAAATCACCAATTGACATCCAAAACAAATTCTCACAAATTAAATGATTATTCACACAATTCAGTTGACCTTTTCAAAAACAGCAAAACAATAAGAAAGCACAACACAAATCGCTTAAATCATCTGCAGTCAAAAACATCGCATCTACTGTTGAAACAGCTCACAACAAGTATATACTGAAAATTGAATTAATTAGTACAGTACCAAGGCCCACAACAAACCAAGTCACTGATAACATACATACATACATATAGATTCTAATATTCTATCAATCAAATCATTTTCTTCTATTAAACGAACAAAATTTTCAGAAACTTACGCCTGTTTTACCGGGGATTGTGCAATGCCACACCATTAGATTCACCGTACCGTCTGGCAACGACTCCGGCTTCGCCACAAAACCCTAGATTTATCATACCCCAAAAAAAAAATCATAAAAAAAACCACAAAATCGAAAACAAAAACATAGTAAGAGAGAGGAAAGCGGTGGTTGTGCTACTGACATGGGGGTGGTTCTTCCGCCAAGCCTTCCGCTCCTCCGCGAGCCGACCACGAGCGATGCCTCCTGACATTTTTTTTTTTTTCTTTTTTTGTGCGCTCACTCTCGAATCATTTTTTTGTGTCAAATCAACTCATGGTATATAAATAGTGGGGGAGCACAGAGAAGAAGCAAAAATGCAAATTGTGAACCGTTTGTGTGTCTTTCGACAAATATTGAGTTTTTATTCCAATTATACCCCTCCTTTCTTATCAGAGAATCTGCGATTGTACGGTCTGGATTTGATCTGGTTGGAAAGCAGAATCAGCAAGTTGGTCGATTGGTCGGTCGATTGGTCGGTCTACGCATATTTTTGTTTTTTTGTGATATAAATGACCCTCGAAAGTCAATGAAATTGCAAATTTAATACCACTTGCTAGCGTCGAAACGACGCCACTATGTGCCAGCCGTCACGTGAACCTTGTTCATGATCCATCACGTATCAATAATATAAGGGGAATATATTCAAATATAATAATAATAATAATAATAATAATAATAATAATAATGTAATTACTAAATAAATTTTGGATTTTTTTCTTAATTAAAAGTAGTTTGTGATTTTTTTTTCATTTACTGACCAAATTGATTCCCATATTTTTCATAGATAAGAGTCGCTCATTCAACCGAATAATATCCTAGATTCGAGTTATCGTCACTGTAAATGGTATATAAACAGAAATTGACGTAATCAATAACGTCTACTATAATATAATAAAATATGTATACATAGACTAATTATATGTATACATAGACTAATTATATGTAAATGTCTAATCTTCATCTATATATGAAATTAGCCAAAGGAGGAGAACAAATCTTAAAAAATAAATGAAATTGATTAAATAGAGACCTTTCTTATTCACTTTTATATTAGTTAACTTTTCTTTTATAGTATCTACCTATTTAGATCATATATATATTTTTTTTGATGTTTTTGGTTATTAGTAGGATTCAAATAGTTAATTTAGACCTCAATTCTAAACACATTTATCTTTCAACTGAGTTATGTCCATGAGGGATATATATTAGTTAACTTTAACTATTGAAGAGATAGAAATTGAATTTTAATTCATGTTTAACATGCAAAAGATAAAATAAGTGGTGGACATTTTTTATGTAATTTTTATTTATTGTTTTCATACAATATTTATTACAATTTCATATTAATTTATTATAAATATATATTTATATTTATTGTAACTTTAAAATATATGTATTTTCAAAACATTCACATTATTTTAATATTTATTTAATTAAAATTTTTAATCACTTTTACTCAAATAAGACAAATCTAATGTATTAATCTTCTTGTCACAAATTTTGTTAAAATCAATTGTTAGATTAGACGGTAAAAGAGGTCAATATGGTCGATTCTGAAAAGTCGGGATTTATTCGGTATTTGTAAACAATGTGTGACCAGTTTTGTAAAAAAAAAATGAAAGGAGCAAATTACTTTGAATCAATAAAAAATAAGTGTGGGTATTATTCTGTAATTGCCCAATAATAGGAATTCACTTATTCCGGTTTCTGTTACACACCTTTTCAACACCAGTTTGGGTGTATTTAGAAACAATTGAGGGTGTATTTAGCAATACTTAAGTGTATTTAGACATCAAGCCTGCCTGCCTCACTATTCTCTATGAGCCGATTGGGAAGCTCAACTGGTCCATCTAAAGTTTGTCAAGCTGAATTTGTTGAAATTGAAATGATTACCGATAAAACCATGCCCCTCTGTTGTCAATAGTCTGATCGTCTAATGTGGTTTGGTGGTAATCGTAAAGTTAAATTCATATAATTTTTTTTTTTATATTTACAGTTTTCTTATTAAATCCTCTAAATTTGATGAAATTGGCTTCGATTCGATTTGGTGGCAAATAACACTTATTTAGTTAGACAATATCACATATTGGAGTCACAACTTGTAAGGCCCTACCTTTTATCTCATCAAAATTATTGTAACAATAATGGATGATATGATCCAAGTGGACCAAATCAAATGTAAAGGCCTCTATAGTCTTCACATTGTTTTTTCAGTTTTCACTTTTAAATTGCATTGCATTTCAAAGGCATTCAAACCAAAGAATGGCTTTTAAGTTGGAAGGTAGTCATATAGAGGCATACAGCATGGCCCAAAAGTAAATGACAAACACAACTTACAAATCCACAATTATCCCTTATCCAAATAATTATTGCTCCTAAAATCCTGACCCATCGGTGCTCATTCAACCCCGTAATAGTAATATCTCAATTTCTAATCGACACACTATATTTGTTATTATATAAAAATAAAAAAATAAACTGACCCACCAGCCCTAAGATTTTAGATTTTAATTCTATTAATGACCCGAATTAATCATCCTAAGCAAATGATATGTAGCATTCGATGTATCAAAAATCCATGCATTTGAAGATAATTAATCATTCTAATGATGGATTGATTGCAATCGGGACATTAAATCATTGAATTAAAAAATGTCGATTGATTAAAGATAGGAATTCTCATCCATGTCCCCTCACTCTATCTTGCCAACATCTTTAACAACATAGCAAGTGCTTATTAGGTCCTACTCCTACCTCATTTCGTAACAAAATTATTGTGACAATAACATATGATATTTAACCAAATTCAAAGGCATGACCACATCGGCTACTCTACATCCCCCTTTGTTTTTTCACTTTAAATTGCATTGCTTTTTCATTTATATCCAAACCCAAAAGGATGGATTCAAAGTTCAAAGTCATAGAAGGCCCAAAAAAAAAAAAAAATTAGACATAAATACATGACTTACAATTACAAACCTACAATTATTGTACTTTTTCTCCATAAGTTACAAGTCTCTACGATTCGATCCCTTCAAATCGTTCTCTATTCAATGAGATGAGGTTAGTCTGATGTAGATTCGAGTTCAAGACGTATGCCTTTCTATCTTTCTATCTTTTACTTATCTATCTTTAGACGACGAGATGAAGTTAACCCATTATGGGTTCGGGTTAGAGACTTATACCCTTTATCTATGTTTATACAAGTACAATACTCTCATCAATTGAACTATCCTCTCAAAACATTTTAGAAACACTAATATTTCTTAAAGCATGGTTTTTTTTTTTTTTTAAATAATTACAATTTATTAAAAAAAATTCTATTGTCAATTAAACCCAACAAATAGAACAAAAACACTTTTGCTAATAAGTAGAAACGTTTCTTAAAATACTGAAACACAAATGAATCGAATGTATTCCAGTACTGTGTAAAGTTACCAATTATCATCTCAGTCTCAGTGTACATACAACCACAGTTTACAAAACTCAAGAATCTCATATATTTAATTTTCAGATGAATATCAAATTCTGATCAGCTAATTAAATTAAGATGTTGTAGTACTCTCTCTTTTTTTTTTTCATCTGCAAGACTAATATTTGGTGGAAATAGCACTTTTTAACCAAAAAAATTAAGGCGGTTTCTATTTTATCCAGAATCAGTGTTTTCATTGTTTTTACTAAACTTTCTATTGAAGAGACAAATTTACCTCTACTACTCGCCACAAAAAAAAACTAAAAAAAAACCGGATGTTTAATTGATGGTGTGTTTAATTGAAGAAGAACAATGATGTGTTTAATTGATAAAAACTGGTGTGTTTAATCGAAGAAGACCGCCGACGTGGTTAATTGAAGAGTATTTTTGTCTCATTAGTTGAAAGTTTGGTAAAAACAATCAAAACACTAATATTGGGTAAAAATAAAAACTCCATTAATTATATGATTAGTTTCAATTTTAACTTCAATATTTATATATTATTGATGAATTATATGATACAGTAACTCTTATTTTGTCATAATTTAGTATCAAAGTATATTACATCCTCAATTTCTTTATAATAAAATTATAATTTAGATAAAGTAGTATTACCGAATTTGTGATTAATAATAATTAATAACTAAAAAAGTAGTTGCCAACAAAGGCCTCCCGCGGTCCCGTGCTACATGCAGCTTTATGCCTGACCATGAAAAACTGCAGCTTTGCACATGCATTTGCTGTCAAAACATTAATTCAAAGCTCAGCTGGAAAGATGAAAAAGGAAAGATAATTAATAAAGCTTTGAGAGGCTCCATAGAAAAAGTTTACACAGACGTTGCATATATTGGTGATATTGATAATTGATCTCCAGGAAAAAGTAAGTCATAGAAGACAGAAATTTGGGTGTGTTTTGGCTTATAATTACCTGTAAGAGGACCATAAATTAACATCATTATTGTACTATATATGAAATCATGAATATCATCACTCAATCGTATAATATTTGATGCTAATCATCACTTTTCTATATATGCTCCTTGAAATTGATTTAGTGCATTGATTTGCAAAAATGATATATGTGAGATATAGTAAAGGAATTTTAAGTTCTTGAAGAAAGTCATAATAAAAATCATTGGTATTGAATAAAGGTTATAAGTAGTTAATTTGTGGAGGGCAATGTGTGTTGAGTAGGGAGAGAAAAAATGGATGATCGATCGGATCAAAAGGTGGTGGCATGTGAAGATCAAAAGACCCACATGGAGCACAAAGAATCCGATCCTTAGTGGAATAACAGGTGGTCCGAACTCAATGGAATATCAAAATCTCAATACAAGATCGTTACACTTTTGAGAAAATATTCAATCCATCAAGTGTATTATTGAGTTGTACTGGTGCATCCGATCATTAAAAAAACGTGACATATGTGGTAGTGTTAGATACGACCTTTCAGTAGCGAATGTATTATTGAGTGGTACTTGTACATCCGATCATAAGAAAAACATGACGTGGTGTGGTAATGATAGATATGATCTCTATGCGGCCAACAGTGCATCTGATCCACGAAGATTTTCTTCTATCAGGAGATTCAAGACAATATATTCCCAAGTCATGCCTTGGACAAATCACCTCCATTTGCTTATGCAAATGTAACCAAAGTCTCTCAGGGTATGTGTTGATCAATTAACAGGGCAGAGAATGATAGTGACTTTTGATCATTCCCATGTTTCACAAATTCCCAAGTTATTATATATAGTAAAAGAATTGCATTGGATACCTTTTATTTATTTTACAGTTGGAATCACAAGGGCTGCATGCATTGGCACATGATTTCTCTACTCAATTTGATAATTACATTTCAACACTTGACATTATGATGTACATATATGATCACAGTGTGGCAATGGCTCCAATCTCCATCTCTAAAACTTGCATATCTTTTTATGGGTCAAAGGCAGCATTATATAATCATTAGTTTAGTGGGTAAATATTATCTTGAATCTTGATACTTCATCGGAAATCTGACTACTTATTCTGTTTTAAAAACATATTTGTTGTGTAAAGCAGCCTCGGCCTCAAGTATGAGTTTATTGTGTATAAGAGGATATGCAACTTTCCTGTATAAATTCACTTCAGCGACTCCTACTTGTAAAATCATCGGATTAAATGAGCATCATTTACCATCAAATTAGATTGAGCAATATAATCCACTATTAGCAAAATATAGAGAAATCTTCTTTTCATAATGGAAGTTGAATTTTGGATCGTGTTTGTAGTTATTGATCTTGTCCGATCTCAACAGATCCCTGACCTAATCGGTGTCTAATTAAAATACAACGTACACGTAAATTAACCAATTGTATTATTTGTGGATAACCTCTTTTAAAGTTTTCGAAAGTATTAAAGACATTTGATATTAATATATTATGCACTTGGTGAAATATTTTTTTCCCTATATTTGACCTAATTTTGTGATAAACTTATATTGCAAGAGAGCCCATCAATGTAAACCAGTCAAAACTCAATTTCCATAGATTTGGAGAACTTTTATATGTCATGTGTTGCCTTCTAGTAAAGGAATTCTTTAAGTGGATCCACATATCAATGCCCTGCATTTGAAGCCATTCCCGATTCTTAATGCTTATAACATCTTTTCATAACAACAACCCCAATACCAATTTCTATCAACAAATCCAAAATATGACTTCTCAACTTTCTTTCCTTGAAAAATAAAAATAAAAATATTAACATTTCTGGGCTTTTAATTGAACATATTCTTTTGGAGCAAATAAGGTTGCAAAGGTCTGTCGGCAGAGATAGAGACATGTTAACAACTAGATTATGTTATACATATATAATTTGACATCACATCACTTAATTAAAAGTTAAAACTATCAAATAATTTGCTAGAATCCAAGCTAACGGTAAGTGAAGAGGAGGATTAAGTGTATAATAAGGTATGTTGGGAGGTGTAGTAGATCTCTTTATATCTTTTTTGGTCTTTCTTCGTTTTACTTCCAACAAAGGAGATTTGAAGTAAAAAAGGTATAAACAAACAAGTCATTTATTGTGGGGTAATTTTGACTTGACTTAAATCTTACCACTATCAATTTCAAGCAATGTGATTGATGATTGTTATTGTATTAAAGAGAGGGCATGGCTTTTGAATTACTTTTAATAGTCTAACTACTAAAAGACATTTCTTTCGGGCAACATACATTGTGTGTTTATGTTATTCTTTTGGAGTTATTATTTAAGATGGTATTTTTACCCGAACCACGTGGGTCAAATATGGTTTTGTTATTCGGGTTCAAAATGTGAAATGTAAACCCGAAGTGGGTTCGGTTTCGGGGTTAAAGCCCAAACTCAAATTCAATACATTGTGGTTAATTTTGGGTAAAACTCAAACCCAAATAAAATTACGGGTTCGGGTTTTGTCAAACCTATGTGGAAATTCGAACCCGTGAAATTATCCGGGTTCATTATTATGTACTTAAAAATTCAATAATACCCTTAAGTAAAATTATAAAAATAGCTAAATAGTCTGTAAATACATACCACCACAAATAATAATTAATTAGTTTCCTATTTTAAATTTGTATGAAAAAAAAAGTTTTCTATTAATGATTAGATACTCAGATATATGATATATCATTAAAAACTCTTTACATTTTCTTAAACTTTAGATTCTCTTTTAAATACTAATTTCAAATATATTTTTAATTTCGTTTAAGGAAAATCAATTAATTGCTAAATATGGAGAATGAATCAAAATCATCAAAAATTGGTTGTGAAAGTTTTGAATTAATTATTATTAGCATCAAAATCAAAATCTATTTAGATTTTTTTTTATCAATATCAGTTATTCTTCAATTTCATCAAAAACTTTTCTACTTCCAAATCAATTGGGACATAGCGCAAAACTTATATCTCTACCAGTTTCACAAACAGAAAATGGATATTTAATCAGAAAACCTCAAATCGTTGTGATTTCGTGGGCATAAAACAATCAATAAGAAATGGAGAGAGTTGTTTAACATGACGAGAGAGAAAAAAAATAGAGTCTGATTTTATAGAATGAAAACATAAAACAAAAAAAAATGTGAGGGAAAAGAAAGAACAATGATAGAATTAAAGATAATAATAAAACTGATTAAATAACATAATAATATGTGTAAGTGATGTGTACTTACAGAAACATAATTCAGTATAATTTAGAAAAGTATATTTTTGGTATTAAATGAGATTTATTTACAAATTATAATTTTTTAAAAAACTTTGATAGGTGTAATTAAGAAATGTGTATATACAATTTTTAAAATATGTCATTATGGTTACGCTTAAGATAAATATTATGCGGTCAAGTTTAGTAAAGCCCAACCCGAACTGTTGCTATCCCTGGTTATTGCCATCCCTAGTTATTATATGTAAAACCCATCTCTCAAAATCCAAAAACAATTTATGAGGGTGTATTCGATTAGTATTTCAAAAGACTTTTAATGACTTTTTTAAGTGGATGACTTTTGCAGATTTTATGGACTTTTATAGACTGTACAGAATTATGAAAAACTTTCATAGACTTTTATTTCAAATGACTTTCATAGACATTTATAAACATTTATTGATTTTTAAATACGATATATATTTTGTTTTAGCAAAATTATATAGATTTTTCATATCAATAAACATATATTTTTTTTAAGAATAAAAAATCATTGTTAATTAAACTTGACAAAAACATTCTTGCCTATATATATGATTTTAAAATTTTTTATTTGTAATTTTATTATATTTTGCATCATAATGATATTATACACCAATTTTTTTTATAATTAGCCAAAATATTATAAATTTATTTTAGAATAAATGTAGCAAATCGACAATAATATTAACGTTTAACAAGATTTAAGCCTAAAAGTGGGTGGTTTGATATTGATCATAATTACATGGAGTCACGCTCATACGCGACTTTGATTATAGTATATTGGCATGATTGAGTAGTGGTTTTTGTCTTTTATTATTTTTAATTAACGTAAATGAAGTTCGTTTGATTTGTTTCGTTGTTGTTTAGTTGCTTTAAAAATAGAGGTAAAAAAAAAATCTTGTCCTTAATTGTATAACCTATGGAGAATTGTTTTATATTATTTTTTAGTTAATTTTTTTTTTGTTATAGATCGTTAATGTTTGTATTTTTTTATAATGTTTATTCAAAAGTTATTCATTTTATTTTATTTGTAAAATTTGTTAAGAATGTGTGTTCTTTTATTTAAAAATATAAATGTTTGATGATTAATGTTTTACAATGAGTTTTATGTTTTTCTTCTAAAGTGAAATTCTATTTATTTTTTAAAACAAAAGTCATTCAAAGTCTTTGGTAGAAATGAAAGACAAATTGTGAGATTTGTTATAACTAAAAGTCATTGATATTTAAAAGTCATTAAAAGTCATTTAGATTTTGAATACCTCATAACTTTCATAGACTGTTAAAAAGTCTTGATTGAATACCACATGACTTTTAATGATTTTTTTAAAGTCTATAAAAATCTGTATTGAATACACCATGACTTTTATAGAGTCTTTAAAAGTCTACATTAAATACACCCAAACTTTTTAATTCCATAAAAATCATTAAAAATCGTTTGAAATCCTAATTGAATACGCCCCCCTTGATCTTAAAAAATGTGTGAGATGTAAAAGCAAAACATAAAAAAATTTGAACTCAATTGATATACATAACTTATTTATTATTATTATTATTATTATTAGTTTTGTTATTTGAAGAAAAAGCAAAGTAGTAGTTGACAAATTTTATTTTGGGTGTGGGTTTGGTAAATTGCTAGTTTAGAAGGAAAGAATAAAAATTGGAACAGCATGAAGAGCAATCTTTACCCATTGAATGCCAAAAGAACAATAGAATAATTTTATTTTATTTTTATTAAAAAAAAAGTAGGAGAAAATTGAAAGTTACCAATAACAAAATAGACAGGGGGTGTAGAACCAGGCAACCAGCTGGAGCCTGGATGTAGAAAAAAGAATAAAAAATTGAAAACAAACATGTGAGGTAGGGCCCTGAAAGCAAACTGTCGACTGTTTGTTGCTTATCTATGTAATTATGTTTTTTTCTTTAATTTTTATTGTGGCTATCACTTTCGGTTCTTTTTCTTTTGTTATTTCCCCTTCCTAACTTCACCGTCCCTAGGTTGAGGTTGACTCGGTAATTTGTTCTTCATATTTATATAATAAGATTATGGGTTTGAGTCTAACTCATAGAGTTGTCTTTATATTATATCATTTAATGAATAAATGTGAGACTCTAACTCCCTCCTATAGAAATAAAGACAATAACTATATATGTCGACGAAACGATAATAGTTCGGTGATATATCTTTCATACATAAATAATAAGGTTCTAAATTCGATTCTTCACCCTTCCTAAATAGTGAGTTTATGTAAGACTTAACAATAATATATATATATATATATATATTATTTTTGGATAAACGTTATATGTGAGATAAATAACATTACTCATTTTTACATTTTTGTATTTTATTTTGGCTTTTTCTCTCAATAAAATAAGTACTATACTAGTAGCCGCCTTCTTCTTGGTTATTTAGAGGAAGCTAAGAGCAACTCCAACCTGACGATGGGTTGGTGCAAAATACAATTCCCTAGATAAAATATAGAGTTTGGTGACCAATAGCATGCTAGGATTGGCACATGCATCTGATTAACGGACGTTATTTTTATTTTTTAAATTTTTAAACAGTCATATCAATCAAATTGACATTTTAATTTTTTTTTTAAATTTATAATTTAACCCTCTTACACTTAATTAAAATAATATATATTCTTAAAAAAAATTTACAATTGAAAAAACCTCGTTGAGTTCTTTAAAATGACGCAACTATTGATATATTTATTTTATTTTATTTACTAATTAATTAATATTAAAATTTTATAATAAATATTAGAGGAATATTATTTAAAGATATTTTTTAATATAAAATTTGGAATGGAACCTTGGAGCAAAAAAAAAAAATTGATGTAAAAATATTTTCCAATTGGCGTAACATCTATTGTTTAATATCAGAGATGCCCTAAGTCCACGCCTTCAAGAGAGTTTAATGACTCATGCCTTGTATTCACCTAACAAACCAATAAAAAACAAAGACTTCTTTAAGAATTTTAATCGTTATAACCAATTGAAATCTCTAATGTGACGCATCAGCTTGGTAGTTGAATTGGTTGAAACATAACAAGTTTCTATTGAAAACTAAAAGGTTTCAAATTCAAGATCTCTAAGTTCTCAACATGGCATTTAAATAAGCACTAATACATGTTAATTATCAACCATAACAAAAATTAAAAAAAAATTCAATACCAATGTTCATTTCATTATGCTACCGATAACAAAAGTGTTACACAATATCTATATATAATAAAATGAGAAGAAGTTGATTTATTTACACAATATCTATATATAATAAAATGAGAAGAAGTTGATTTATTGGTACGATATTTACATCTATACTATTATGGCAGTGGTTTAGAATTGTAAATAAATATGTAAATAGTTGTTTGTCAAAATACCTACTTATTTGATAGTGTAACAATTCATTGCCAAACTTTGTTTCATATAATTAACCATGAAAAAACAATACATTTGATTAATTAAGTCTACATTATCTAATAAAATCCACCAATTTTGTTGCCTTGTGGCCGGTGCCCTACCTAATCAACATGTCTTCTCAACTTGAATAAATGGGTTAGGATGGCTATTCCACAACAAATAGCAAATATATTGAAGTCACAAGTTTTCTACTATTTCAAAACAAGTTAAAAGAAAAAAAAAACGTGTGATTGAAAAAAATATATTGATGTCGAATTATAAGTTAATAACTGTTTAATTCACATTGGAATCCTATTTAATATAATGAGGTAAAAATACGAAATTCCAATTCAATTGCCAGATTTTATAATTATATCGAAAAGAATAATATTAGAATATTTAAATTATTTATCTAAAATCATACACAAATGACATGATATGTGAATTATCAGGATCCTGAAAATCATGAAATTATAATGTGAGTGATATGATATTGACAATTCAAATATTAAGTCATTTAAGTATAATTTTAGACAAATAATTTGGACAACCTAACATTACTTTATTAAAAATTATGTAACAATTAATTTATAATTTTTTGTAATGATATTATTTTTAAATATTATGTTTTTTTTAAGCTTTAGCTATTTGTAAG
This sequence comes from Dipteronia sinensis, assembly GCA_033220585.1. NCBI lineage: Eukaryota > Viridiplantae > Streptophyta > Magnoliopsida > Sapindales > Sapindaceae > Dipteronia > Dipteronia sinensis. Next base: position 2,170,248 of record CM065638.1, on the reverse strand, counting down.
ATTTGATATGCTGACTTTGGAGAGTTATTTGTCTAAATTATAAACTCATCCATCTACCGAGCTACATCCCAGAAGGATTTAAAATACTATGTTAAATCTAAATATTAACGGATTAAATGAGTTTACTGACCGACGTACCGTCATACTAGATAATTTCATTTAATGAAGTTTGATTAATAATAATAAAAAAGCTCAAAATTGATTATAAAAGCACCCAATTAGGAAAAATTGTACTCATTACAATCTTTGATACGACAAAAATTGCCATAATTTTTTAAGGTCGATCAAAAAGCATACTAAATAGTTAATTAAATAATTAATTAAATAATTAAAGGGCATCACACATTCACACATATATATTCTTTTTCCCCTAATAAACCAATCAAAAAGAAGATTTATAAGGTGGGTCCCATATAAAACAGGGGCAAAATGGGAAATAAAACACAAAAGATGCCAAATCAAAGTACACACACCTAAAAGTGAAGGCGTTCTAGGCTGTTTAGTCAGCAGTAACAGCAGTCTCAGTACCCAGTAGAGAGAGAAGTAGCAGCGAAGAAGATTGCAGAAGAAGGAAAGCGATAGTTGTTGTTATTATTGTTGTTGTTGTTGTAGCAGTTACCTCTTCCAACCATTTGGTACTCTCTCGTCTTCTTCTTTATTTTTTATTTTTAATAATTTTTTTTTTCAAACAAATCCAAATCCGCGCCTTCTCTCTGTGTGTGTTAAAATTCAGATTCCGTTCTCGTCTGTTGACGCATCGTTATCTTGATCCTAATCTCCATTGATTATTGCACAATGAGATTAGATTTACTGCAAAACTAATCTTCATTTTCTTGTCGTTTCTATTCACTCACTCTCTCTTTCTCGAATAGGAACTTTTTTTTTTACTTTAAAGTTTTTGTTCATGGAAGCGTCGCCGGAGAATTGTAGTGTAAAGGTTGCAGTTCACGTACGTCCGTTAATTGGCGATGAGCGTGTTCAAGGTTGTAAAGAATGCGTCAATGTTACTCCTCGGAAGCCTCAGGTTCTTCATTTGTTTGTTTTTCATGTTTGATTTTAATCGAATTGATTGCAGTTTTCAGCTTCCGTGTTTACAGCATTGTGTGTGGTTTTCATTTTAGACGATTAACTTAAAATGAATTTGAGGATTGATTTCTGATTTTATTTGGTAAGTAATGTAATCTCTCACAACTGTTGAAACTTTTGCTCCTGTGAGTAAAATTATTGAAGTTGAATGGTCTGGTAATTTTTCGTTTTGAAGAATCTGTAGCTGGAATTTGTAGTACTAGTATATTGCATGCACGGATATAATGTTGTGTATTTTTGTGTTAATGCAACGAAATTATGGTTGAACATCGTTATATTGTTGATTGGAAATCTAAATTGTACGGTTTCAGTACTCTGTTTTAGTGCCTTGATGCTTTCACATGAGGCGATTTTTCGAAGTCTATGAAATTTGATGAAAAATATCTGTTACAATTTAATGACCATGGTGCAGGTACAAATTGGCACACATTCCTTCACATTTGATCATGTCTATGGGAACGGTGGTTCTCAATCATGTTCCATGTTTGGAGAATGTATCGCTCCTCTTGTTGATGGTTTATTCCAAGGATATAATGCTACTGTGCTTGCTTATGGCCAGGTAATTTGTGTTCGGTAGAAAAGCTGCTTTAAGTTGAATGAGCGTTTTTTCATGAATTCGCCGTTTCGATTATCAGTTGACATATGCAAATACTGCAGACAGGATCTGGTAAAACATACACCATGGGGACTGGCCTTAAAGAAGGTAGTCAAACAGGACTGATTCCTCAAGTTATGAATGCATTATTCAACAAAATGGAGACGATGAGACATCAAACAGAGTTCCAATTACATGTTTCCTTCATTGAGGTACTTACATCATATGGTTTATTTTCTATTTAATGCCTAGAAATACTTTCAGTCATGTGCTATGAATTGTAGTGCTTTGTTGTTGAAGGCTTGAAGCTATTGGTTTCCTGCTAGAAAATGATTGTTTGATGATCGATTTCTTGTCAAGCACTGCTCTCTTATCAGTTTTACATTTCCTTGCTGAGGAATTAATTAGATGTTTTGGATTTGAAGATTTTTAAGGAAGAAGTGAGGGACTTGCTGGATTCTGTATCAATGAGCAGGTCAGTGATTGCTAATGGATATTCTGGGAAAGTTACTGTTCCTGGAAGGCCTTCAATACAAATTCGTGAATCATCAAATGGGGTCATAACACTAGCAGGGTCAACTGAGGTTGCTGTTAGTACATTACAAGAAATGGCTGCTTGCCTGGAGCAAGGATCGTTATGCCGAGCAACAGGAAGTACAAATATGAACAACCAGTCCAGGTAAACCACTACTCAAATCCAACAGTTTCTTTCCTTTCTAATGGAAAATTTCTGGATGATGAGTCAATTTTACTTGTAAAATTCGAGGCTTTTCAATTTCCCTCATTCGAAATCCGCCTTAAGAGTGTTTAATCGTAGTAACTGGTGTGAGATCTGATTTCTTTTGTAACTTTACTTAGCTTTAGCATTGATCATCGTGTCTTTTCTCAATACAACTATTTCATAATTGTTTGCATTTTAAATCTTCTCAGATTATGACAACGTACCTAACCAATGAAAAAGGAGGTTTCATAAACAAAACACTGATAAATGTGTATTTAATTAAACTCTTTGAACCTTCTAAATTCAAGCATCATTCAGGATGTATGTTCACATAGTGGTTTTGTGCTTGGTAACTTGCTGACTTTAATTTATTACAACAACAGTTTATTTCTTTCTTTTTCTTTTTAGAAAAAAAGAAAAGGAAACTATACTCTTGTTTTTGGTAAAAAAATCTATAGCTTCACATGGAATCTTCATAGTCTAATGGCATGTCTTCTTTTCTGCATATTAAAGTCGGTCCCATGCAATCTTCACAATCACATTAGAACAAATGCGCAAACTCCATTCAATTGCTCCTGATAATGACACTCCAGATGAGGATATGGGTGAAGAATATTTTTGTGCAAAGCTCCACTTGGTTGATCTAGCTGGATCAGAACGAGCTAAAAGAACAGGTTCTGACGGTCTTCGTTTGAAAGAAGGTTGGTATATCTGCTTATGACTTAAAATATCTCTCTAAGCATGCTAATCGTGATTATTGACATTCTTTTTACGGCCTGAACAGGTATACACATTAACAGGGGGCTTCTTGCACTTGGTAATGTCATCAGTGCACTAGGAGATGAGAAAAAGCGGAAAGAGGGTGTGCATGTGCCATACCGAGACAGTAAATTGACTCGACTATTGCAAGTAAGTTTAACATTATGTTGAACTACTGCTTATGCAACAATCAAGTTGTGTGCAAGCGTATAAGTTTACTTGCTTATTCATTGCTATCTGACGTCAAAATCATACAAGTTTATAGTTTCCTTTAGCTTATTTGTCTTTTCATAGTTACTTAATTACGTGTATATAGTTGTTTGGACAATGGAAGATATGATCATTTAGCCTCATCAAAATTAAATATATCCGGATTCTGTACGACTAGAACATGCTTTTTAGATATGATACACATCTAATATCATATACTTGTAAATACTTGTCTTATATTTGTTATAAATTTGTAGAAACTATATATCTTAAACCGGTTTTGCAACTATTCTTATCTGTAACAATGCTGGGTGTTGTTGTACCTGTATTGATAGCATTCTTAAAGTCTTTGATCGGTAATGGTCTTTAAATATTTTGTTCTGGACCTTTATTTATTGAACTGTGATATACTATTATTTAGTAAGTGATAAATAACAACTAATGAAACTCCTTTCTCAGCTAGATTTATCCTCATCTTCTTCTTTGATAACTTTCTGAATTATTCCTTATGGCAGGATTCTCTTGGTGGGAACAGCAAAACGGTTATGATAGGTAAACCTATAAGTTATTATTTGATTGCTAAAATAGTATTTTACAGATGTAATTTTGAGTTTGAAATTTATAAGTATTTATTTCTCTCCTAATATTTTGCAAATGACACCCTTCTTCCAGCTTGCGTGAGTCCTGCTGATATTAATGTTGATGAAACGCTTAACACGCTCAAATATGCAAATCGTGCTCGTAATATTCAAAATAAACCTGTTGTAAGTTTCTTGTGTAGCTTTGTCATGACTAGTTTAATTACGCTCCCTACTTTCTGCTATATGTAGATTGTAAAACTCAATCTACTTTTAGATTACTTATCTCCTGGTGTGAAAAGAAGAAACATTTTTCATTGTACAGGTTAACAGAGATTTAATATCCAACGACATGCAAAAGATGCGCCAGCAGCTAAAGTACTTGCAAGCTGAACTTTGTGCTCGTGCAGGAGGAGTTCCATCGGATGAAGTGCAGGTATGTGCCTTCTATAAAACTATCTTTTGCTCAACGTTGGTTAATTCTACATCAATTTGACATAATCATTTTGGTTAAATAGGTTCTCAAAGAAAGAATTGCTTGGCTGGAGGCTACTAATGATGACCTTTGTCAAGAACTTCATGAATACCGCAGCAGACGTGCTGTTGTAGAGCACTTTGAAACTGATTCTCAAGTATGTTAAGAGAAACTCTAAATTTATTTGTTTTTTTTCTTTTCTGTTCCACTTATCAATTTGGTGACAATTTAGTATGAATTCTGGATTGGTGGTTATGTCATTCACATTATTTTTATCTCAGGAAGGCTCTATCTGTTCTGTAAAAAGCGACGGACTTAAGAGGGGATTTCAGAGTATGGACTCAACTGATTATGAGTTGGATGAAGCCATATCAGGTAAACCATTAATTTGGCTGTATGGTAGACCACTTTACAAATATAATGTTGGAAGCAAATGAGCTTCAAGAGTAGCTCCCATAGATGTAACGTGGATAATAATTTAGTATACAACTTTTGATCAGTAAACGATAATAATAATTTAATATACAACTTACAATACCGCAATGTCTTTTCTTTTTGACATGATTGCCAATTATACAGGTGAAAATTCCAGGGAAATTGATGAAGTTACAAAAGAATGGGAGCACGCAGTTCGGCGAAATACCATGGATAAAGAACTTAATGAGTTAAACAAACGTTTGGAGCAAAAAGAGGTTTTATTTATAGGCTTTGTTTTATGCAGACTCATAAGTGCTACTTTTGTTTTTCTGCTCAAAATTTTCAATAAATGAAATTCCTTGAAAGGAAGGATCCGGAAGTAGTAAATTTCATTTCTAATTAGCAGAGAATTGGGAACCAACGTATTTATTAGCGTTTTATTTTTTTTTAAAGTTGCAATTAACTCATCCTTCTACTTCATTTAACCAGCTTAATAGTGATGCACAAGCATGCTTATTAAATGGTGTAATGTTCACTGAGCATATATCATGTCATGGCAAGCCATAAAATATCATTCTTACTCCGATACTACCTTATAACATCAATAATTAGTATTCTATTTACTCGTCATCCTAGAAAGATCTTATCTTTTACTTACCACAGTTTGACATGGTACCTTTAACTTTACAACTACTCTGTGGAATAAGTTAGGCCTTTTTAATATATTTGCAGTCTGAGATGAAAGATTTTGGAGTTGACACTGAAGCACTTAAGCAGCACTTTGGAAAGAAAATCACAGAACTAGAGGAAGAGAAAAGAATTGTACAGGTTAACTTTTGACATTACTGCATTTCCATTTTTTGCTATGCCTTCATTTTGATGGCTGACGTTATATAACACCACTACAGCAAGAGAGAGACTGTTTGTTGGCTGAAGTGGAGAATCTTGCTGCTAATTCTGATGGACATACACACAAAATGCGAGATATTAATGCTCAGAAATTAAAAGGACTCGAGGCGCAGGTGCCATTAAATTCTATTTGTTGTCATGAACTATTTCGCTTGATTAGTTTTTATCTCATTTCATTATCAAATTCAGATTTTAGACCTTAAGAAGAAACAAGAAAGGCAGGTTGAACTTTTAAAGCAAAAGCAGAAAAGTGATGAAGCAGCAAAGCGGTTGCAAGCTGAAATTCAGTATATTAAGGCTCAAAAGGTTGGTTTACATTTTGGTGCATTTACCTTTTTTACCTTTTTTGGATCGCATGTAAATAAAGGACCATAATGTATAAATGATTTTGGATCTGGTTGCTTTTTCATTTGTATTATAGGTTCAGATGCAGCATAAGATAAAACAAGAGGCTGAGCAATTTCGACAATGGAAAGCCTCTCGAGAGAAGGAATTGCTGCAGGTGATTCACTAAGAATAAATCCATATGCTCTAACTTTTTTAAAAAAAAATTAATTATTAGTTTCAGAAGTGTTTGTATCTTGAAAATCACGTTTCAATGCTTTATAATTTATTTCAAACTTTAGATCTCCAATGAACAGATGGGCATTGACTTGATATTATTTTCTATAGTTTTAATTGCCGTCTATTTATTTGAGGCAGATGTCCCATTGCACATGGTTTGGAAAATTTAAAAGGCTTTTGATGAAGCAACACAATGAAAAGATTTATTAGATTGTGACATCTAATGCTTGTTACATGTTCCAGATATAAAAACCAGATTTTTTTTTCTCCTTTTACATTGTCTCCAATAGTTTTATGCTTCATTGCATATCTTATTAAACTTTCTATTGTCGATTTTATAAAATTCTTATTCTTTATGGAACTATATCAACGTTTTAACTTCATTTCTTAATGTATTCAAGAACCATTTTCGATGCTTTTGTTACCTAATCAAGCCTCTTAAATGTTACTTCAAAAATGTTTTGGTGATGTCTGAATAATCATTTTTAACTTGGTCTTGATTAGCTCATCTCATGTCCTGCATTTTGTTGCAATGCTCTTTCTGCATTCTTTTGTATTTCTTGACATATGATTTATTTTCCGTATCTCTCAAACAGCTAAAGAAGGAGGGAAGGAGAAATGAGTATGAAAGACATAAACTTGAAGCCTTAAATCAACGCCAGAAAATGGTAAAGCCTTAAAAAGATTGTCAAACTAAGTTTTTTCTTCTTTGTCTGCAACACTTGTGCTTCTTTTACTTATCCATAAGATGCAGGCTATCAAGATTGAAACTGTTTTAAATCATTGTACTTCGGTACTTCCTGCAGGTTCTCCAAAGAAAGACTGAAGAGGCAGCAATGGCTACCAAAAGGCTAAAGGAGTTGCTGGAAGCCCGCAAGTCATCTTCACGTGACAACTCAGGTGAATATCCCTTTTTCAATTTTGTAATTATTTGGTCTTTTCTCTTCCTTTTCCTTTTCTTAATTGTTTGTTGCATCTTTCAGTTAATTCTGCTGGACATACACCAAACGGGCAGGTACGCAATTTGCACTTAATAATCCTCGTAGAGATGTGCGTTAACCACTTAACCTATATTTAGCAAAATCTGTCATATCCATCAGCTTGTTTGATTGCGGTTGGTCAGGTTACCAGTCCTGATGGATGTGAAACCAGAGCGAATTGTGTTTTAGAATAGTATTTTGATTGTCAACCATATTATTTGGTTGGCAGCTTGGTTAAGTTGATTATAGTGAACAGTTGACTTTGAGGTCTTTTCTAATGTGAGAATAACTGAATTGGGACCATTGGGTAGTTTCAAACATTACCTGCAGTCATCTGAATGTGTCTCATTGCAAACTTTATGGTAAAACAATTTTAATTTCATGTATCATTTTCAGAGCAATGAAAAATCTCTGCAAAAGTGGCTTGACAATGAGCTTGAAGTTGTGGTGAATGTGCATGAAGTTCGTTTTAAATACGAGAAGCAAAGCCAAATGTATGCTTTGGGCACTATCTACTCCTTAAATTTGTTATAAATTACTAGCTTTTGCAATATGAGTTGCCTAATTGGTCTATATAATAATGCAGCCAAGCTGCATTGGCAGAGGAATTATCTGTGTTAAAACAAGTTGACCAGTTATCTTCAAATGGCCATAGTCCCCAAAGAGGAAAAAATGGACATTCCCGGTTAGTGATATGCTTTTATTTTTTTTTAACCTTCTTATCTTTTTCCCCAGATGTCATATTGTTCGTAGTGATAATGTTGAGATTTGACCTGAACAGTATACTTCACATTTCATAATATAAATTATTAATCTTCAAAGTGTCTTATTTTCACAATTAAACTATTCTTTTCTACTTGCATGTTTCTGTTCTATAACCAATCAGATTGTTATCCCTATCACCAAATGCAAGAATGGCAAGAATGGCTTCTCTGGAGACCATGCTGAGCATGTCTTCAAATGCACTCACGACAATGGCTTCCCAACTTACTGAGGCAGAAGAAAGAGAGCGGTCCGTAATTGGTCGTGGACGTTGGAATAGTTTGCGCTATATGGGAGATGCTAAGAATTTTCTTCAATATATGTTTAATGTTGCTGCAGAAACAAGGTGTTTACACAACCTGGTGATTCCCTATATGATTTTTTTTTCTCCTTTTTATGCCAATTCGCATAGTTAAGTTATTTTAAACTTACCCATTTGTGAACTTCATATGGATAGATAAAAATTTAAAGTTTTATAAAGTAATAAGAGCGATGGTATAAGCTAAGCAACCAGAACTGGCAAAAGCTTACTTTCATGGCCTCTTATGTGAACATACAAGTCCCAGCCTGCATGAATTTTTTCTTAGGTGATATATGGAATTTAAAATGGAGTATCACATCCAGTGGATAGCTAATTTGTTAACTGCTGACATGTAGATTATCACTGTGGGCAAGAATATTAAATTTCCAGATTGCCAATATGAATCTTCAGTAAACTCAAATATATGATTCATGGTCACTGACTTTTTGGGTTCCTAACTTTTCTCCGTCCTCCATTTACCTTTAACATTGCTTGGTGTTTTGTCTCTTTAAGTAAGAGAACAATATTTTAAATCTCCCTTGTTTGGGACGTTCCTGGGTACTTTGCTGGCTGTTAGAAAATTTAATCATTCGTCCTAGCTATCTGGCCATTCTAAATGTGAATGTGATAAATGTACTTTTTTACATAAATACAATCCTCAGCTTTATCAAGTTTTGCATTCTGTGTGTTCTTTGGCCTTCTTTTTCCCTTTTCTGTTTCAATAGTTTTGATTGACTTTGTTGTACTAGAGATGATTTCTTTCTTACACGTGTTACAAATTTATCGTAATTATAATAGTTGCAGTACACGTGTGTCAACAGGTGCCAGTCGTGGGAAAAAGATATGGAAATTAAAGAAATCAAAGAGCAGCTGAATGAGCTTGTAGCCTTACTAAAGCAAAGTGAATCCCAGAGAAAAGAACTCATGACGGAGCAAAAAATGAGAGAGCAAGCTGTTGCTATTGCGCTGGCGACATCAGATTTGGTGAGATTATCTGCTCAACATTCTATATTACACCATTACTTGTACTGCAATACATTATCATCCTTCGCTCTCATAATAAATTTGTATACTTTGCAATTGATATATAGAGGCCTTGACTAGCAAGGTCGATCTATAACATCCTCATATGGGCTGAAGTATTATGAGGAAAATAATGTTTGCTACCTTATATAACTTTATGTCCATTTGTGACAACTCCGAAATTCAAGAGACCCAGATATTTTCTAAGGTGCTACAGAGGAAATTATCGTCATTTTTTGACTAAATTTTTGGACTTCAGCAACTCTGCATTTCAGTTTTGTTTTTGTCCTTAGTCCTTACACTTCTGAAGGGTAATGAACAGGGAAACTCCCGCAATTCATCAAAACACTCTGCGGATGAACCCTTATCTCTAATGTCGCTTCCAGCACCAAAGCAACTCAAATTTACTCCTGGGATTGTTAATGGATCAGATAGAGAGTCAGCAGCATTTGTAGACCAGACACGAAAGGTAATATTTCTGTTAGATAATGTCTTTTGTTGGATTGTGGTCTTCCTGCTTGATCAAGAAAGTTGAATTGGTTGTGGTTGCAGATGGTTCCAGTTGGAAACTTGTCAATGAAGAAACTGGCAACTTTAGGACAAACCGGTAAACTTTGGAGATGGAAGAGGAGCCATCATCAGTGGCTCCTTCAGTTCAAATGGAAATGGCAGAAACCATGGAAATTATCAGAATGGATCAAGCACAGTGACGAGACAATCATGAGATCAAGGCCTCGTCAACAGGCTCTAATTGATATGATATGATATGATAACCTCATATACGCCAGCTCCCCTTTGCCATATACATCTTGAATGTTATATATGATCTGACCCTGGCTGATTGAGAATACATGTTATGACTGCAGGTAATTTTTCTCTTACCAATTTTACGTTTTTTTTTTGAGTCTGATAAGGGACATTGAAAGTTTACTCATGCTTTTGTAGATTTAACTTTCTTAGTCTCTGACTTAATGTTATCGCCAGATAACTTACACAGTTACACTATTACTTGCTTCACTGCAATTCACAGGAGTCCATACCATAGACTATTTCCCAATGACATTTCAAAGTAACATGCAATCTCGCCATCATTAATTTGTGTTTTGACCTGTGCATGGCCAATTTTAGAAGTCCATAGTCGTTAATACTACATTTCTGACCAAAAATATTGTTTATTAAATTTTTCTCTCACGCTGATGGATGCAGGAATGTTGTAAATAGGGAAGAGGAGGTTGGTGCTTCATTGGTGTTACGGTGGTGACATGTCACTGGGAATAGGAGCAACTCAGATTGATTATCATCAAATCAAAGCACCATGTCAGGCTGGTGAACAAAAGAGTGACTAAGCAATGTTGGATATGGTATGTGGTTGTGGTTGTGAGCTGCTGTATGTTCTTTAATTCTTTTCTTTTTTTTTTCTTGTTTTTTATGTTATTAGTTACGACGATGACAGAAGTAATTCTCCTGCCAAGTGAAAAGTTTTGTTGATAAATTGTCCTTCTAAATTGCATTTATTGTTCATGTACATATGCAAAAAAGAAAAAGAAAAATAGCTTGGCAAAGTTTGTATTAGTCATATAATAATTTGTCTTTGTTATATAGGAAGGGATGAGCTCATTAGTTTGTGTTTTTGTTTGAGCAGCATTTTGTTGGGTCTCAAACTTGAACAATGTTTATACTGTATTCACTATTCACACAAGGGTTTTTGTCAACTGGAATTTCTTGATGATTGCTTGTTACCTCACCTGAAATTATCTATGCATTCTCCAATTCTGTTCCAGTACAGATGCACCTCTGAATGTTTGCCATGGCAGTCTAAATTATAACATTACGGGCTATTCCGTTATGTTTTCATTTTCTATTTTCTCAATTTTCATATTTTTAGTAATAATTGAAAATTGTATTGAGAAAAAAAATAAATATCAAGTAATAATACTATAATATATTAATATGTATTTGTTGAAAACGTGTTTATTATGCAACTGATAGGATGCGTCACATCGGGTGTATGCATGCAAGTTTTTTTCCATCATTGTGTGATCTGACAAGCAGTTAAAATAGACCATTTGAAAACCCTGTAACCATTTTGAAGAAAATATCAAAGCCTTATTACGCAAGAAATGAATGTAAATAAGGTCAGATTATAGCAACATGGAATTGTGATTTTAGATTTTTAAACTTCAACGTCCGAACTCCGAACCATCCATTTGCTTTTAAGCTTTTAATTCCAGGATTGTTGAGTTACTCTATTGATAATCTAATCATTTGGATCAAAAGCAAGTGAGTATATGGTCGGAGTTAAAAAAAAAAAATAGGTCGCATTTTTAAGTTAATATTATCCCCACCCTGTTAAATATACAAGCCACAAACTTGTAAAATTCTTTATAGTGTGTAGCGAAAGAGAAAATCTTCAATGAAACGGTTTTATTGGTATTTGATGAGACCGTTCAATGAGATTGTATCAAATTATAGTTTAATAATGTGTATTTATATTCTCAAGATAAATAACACAATCACATTAGAACGATCTTACCAAATGACAATAAGAAGGCGAAGAAGGATCATAGGTCATGGGATTCAAGGCAGGTCAGGTGGCAGGGCTTTACTACTCTGCATTTCGCTCAACTGAAAATATTAATTGCGAGAAAAACTTCTGTGAGACGTATGGTAAGACCTTACAATCAAATTGTCCAATTTTTATTGAAAATATAAAAATAAAATTTAAAAATATTAAAATTGTATAAAATTAAAATATTTGATTTGAATCACCTACTGGAGTAGTGATACCTTCAAGTGAGATCATCTCACACAAGATTTTCTCGTTAAGTGCACCCGGTCCACTGAAATTTCTGAATTCAATTCAATCCCACCTCAGATTCTTCTGTCGAACCATTAAAACACCTCTGCCAAATCCACCGCTTACCATCAAAATAGCACAATTTCCAACACTATCAACATTGTTGTGATTCCAGTCCTTTTTGTTTTTCTTGTTTGCTTGACAGCAAAAATACCTAGTAGGGTGAATTTACTATGTATTTGAATACCTATTCCTAACTATATGTAGTTCGTTTTCTTAGTTGGCTTTGCCCTCCCTCCCTCTCACCAAAAAAAAAAAAAGTACATATAACAAGCATGACCAAATATTGTACTTCAATAAAAAGAAGCAAATGACAAAATTGATATAATATCTGGGTAAAAAGAGAAAGAAAAGGGACCAGAAACTCCATGAATTTATGATACATATATGCCACTGCAAAACGTGATTTCGAACTATTATATATACGAATCCAAAAAAAAAAATCATCAAGCTATGCTTCGTGTAGCTGAATAAGATTTTCAAACTTAGCTCTGTAAATTCCCTTCCTATAGTTCCTTCTTGGGATATACCATCCAAAAATTCAATGGATAGTGCCATCCAAGATTGATTTCGATTGAATCCGGACAAATATTACGAGTACCCGAGCGATGCAGTATCTGCTGCAATCGCACTCTCCTTTATTTCCTGTATCATCTTCAATACTTGCCACATTGCTGGCCTCTGTTCCGGTGAGGTCAATCTACAAACACTAGCGACCTCCGTAAGCATTCCAAGTTGGGTTTCTTCCTTGCCATCGTCCTCCCTTACTTCTCTGACCCATTCTAGCATATCGTGGGGCGCAAGGAACGGATGTTGTGAAGGGTGTTTACCCGTCAAAAGCTCCAGTAAGAGGACACCGAACGCGTAAACATCAGATTTGGCGGTGCTTCTGCGGCTAGACTTGCGGGTTTCAGGAGCTTTATAGGCTGTAGAATCAGGATCTTCAATAGAAGAAGAGTCTGCTAGGATGGAAATGCAGTAGTCTGTGAGGCAGGCCTCAAAGTCAGCCCCAAGGAGAACATTGGAGGATTTCATGTTTCCATGGATGAGCTTTGATGCTTGGTGGATATAAGTAAGTCCCTGAGCTACATCTTCTGCTATCTTTAAGCATGATGTCCAGTGAAGTGGCTTTGCCCTTACTGATCTTGAACCTACACAAGTTTCAATTACATTACTTCAAAGCATATTCTACCACGATCCACCATTTGTTCGGACAAAAGATGAACAAATAAAACGACTGTTGATCAGACATAAATCTAAACCAGTAAAAGCAATGACAAGCAACAACTGATTAAACCTATTACAACAAACAAAATCAACCTCTTCGATTGTTAAAGTCAAATGTTTCACAACCATCAATTCGATTTTAGTTCAGATGCTCAAATAAACCCAATATATTAATTTAATCTTATAAACCAAATCTATATTGAAATGATTTTTTACCATATGTTTGGTTAAATTTTTTAAATTGGATGATTAATAAACTTTTAAAAAAAAATAGTGGATTAGTCACCATTCAACATGTGTGTACATATTTGGAGCATGGGTGGCAGCCTATTGATGATGCAGCAAAGCTATGCATCATGTTGATAACGTGTTGTAAAACCAAAATTAAATACGTAACATTAGGCTGCCACCCATGCTTCTAAGATATATGTGGCAAATGTATATGTGACAAGCAAATTGCCACAACTATTGATGACAAAAAGAGAAGTAAGAAATTCAGTTGTTATATGTTCTCTTCATCTATAAGTATTGAGTTTCCATCTATAAGTATTGAGTTTGATACGTATTTAATTTTGGTTTTACAATACTCTTATCCTACAATTTTAGCAATTACATATTTCTACCACTAACATTTGTCTATAACAAAGACGGTCACCAAAGTTTGGCTATTTTTCTTCAGGTATTATACGAGTAAATACATAGAGTAATTGGCACTGATGCCCCTGAAGTATACGTGAATTCACATGTTGGCCCATAAACTTTTTTTTAGACATCAAACCTCCCGAATTATTGTTTATTGATAAAACCCGACCGTAGATACTCCTCCCAAGGGAATAAACCCAACTATTTGCTAATAAACAATAGTTCGGGGAATTTAATGTCTAAAAATAAAGTTTAGAGGGAAACATATAATCTAACGTATACTTAAGGGCATTCGGTGCCAATTACTCAAATATCTATCGGTTACTTCACATTGTGTGGTCCGATCATACCACTGGACCCAATAAAGTTTGGCTATTTGTTTTCAAGTCAAAATTATTTCGAAATGGTCAACCAACCAATTTGAGAGTTCCCAGGATTTTTCACTTTAATTTTCGAAAACGACACCGTGATTGTCGGCATTGCAACAGAGAGACCCTTCTTTCGTCTTAAAAGCTGCAACACTTTGCAGCGACTCACGACCACAAAAAACTAATCGAGACATGCTGGACCAATGACGTGTCAACACGTCATAACCCCAATTTTGCTGGGATCAATAGCCACGTCAGAAACTCAACTACACGTGTATAATAAATTTTTCATGGAATTTTCAAAAGTGGCTCCTTACCGAGCCTGACTCACTGAGTTAACCACGAAAAACACAAAAACAGAGAGTTGAGATAGAGAAGAAGAAAACATACCATGAACGAGATTGAAGAGACTCCCATTTGGTTGATAATCATAGATGATCAGCCTCTCTCCTTTATCTTGAAAATAAGATCTGATGGGAACCAAATTTGGGTGTCGAAGCAACCCAATAGAACCCAAATGTTGCTCAAAAACTTCACTGCTTGTAATGGCGGTTTTGCTTGCATCTAGTCTCTTCACAGTCACTATAAGCTGATTATCAAGCACAGCTTTGTATGTAGTTCCAACGCTACCTCTACCCAGTAACTCCGCAGAAGCTCTCATTAGCTGCTCTAAACTATACAACTCGGATTCACCGGCACAAAACACCAAACTACCACTCTTTTTTATCAATCTCTGTGACGGTAATGGTGTTTCTTCGACTTGTAGTATTTTGTTTGCTTTCGTTTCTACTTGGAACTTGTTTTCTTCAACATGGGTTAGATTATTTCTTGAGCTTTCAGGTTCAGGATATGTGATGATATCAGGAGTGTCAAACGACGTCGTTGGTGGCTCTTTCGAGATTCGTTCACCACCATTTCTCCTGATTAGAACAAAAATGCAGAAAAGAGAAGAAACCAACACCGCAAAACCGATACAAAACCCGAGAACCAGAGTAGACTTTTTGTGATTATTTCGTTGTGAGGGAGGGTTTAGAACTACTATTCCCTGTGACTGCCCGCTTTGTTCGAGCGGAGCCGTCGGCGGCGACGTCGGTGAATCGAAGAACGGCGACCGAGAATCGCAAGCTTTGTTGATAATCTCACCGCATAGATTCGGGTTTAACCCGAAAGCCGAAGTATCGAAACGAGACAAAGTCGGCGTGACCGGTATCGCTCCGGTGAGATTATTACCGGAAACATTGAAAACCATTAGAGACGACTGGTTCAGCGCCGGAAGCGACCCGTTGAACCGGTTCCACTCAAGCATAAGAGAATACAACCGGTCCAAACCGGTCAAATTAACCGGAATCAAACCGGTTAGATTGTTATAAGAGAGATCGAGAGCGGTTAATCTGTGAAGAGACAAAATAGAGAGAGGAAAAGTTCCGGTGAAAGTAGTTGTGGTTTAAAAACAGCGATTTGAGATTGAATAGCGGCGATAAATCGGGAACTGGACCGGCGAGCGAGTTGTTGGTTAAACTCAGTACTCTGAGTTGGTCGAGCCGAGTTAGAGTATCGGAAGGGAAAGTGCCACGTAGACCAAAACTTTGGAGGACGACACGAACGACACGGCCTTGAGCACATTTGATGCCTTGCCATTGACAGTAGTCGAAGCGCTCGTTGAGAGCGTAGAGGAGTTTGTTGTTTAAATCGGCTTTGGATTTGAAAGAGAGCAGTGAAACGGCATCGGATGGGAGAAGTGAGTTTATTACAGGTGGATACTGGGCGGTGGTTATGGTGGTGGTGGAGGAAGAAAACAAGAGGACGACGAGGAAGAGGAGGAGAGGAGGGAGCAGAGACGGCGTCGTTTTGGGAGTCATTTGTGTTGTTGCATAGTCTGTGTTTTTGGCTGCGTCGTTGTGGTTTTGGAGAGAGAGAGTGTGTGTCTGTTTTGTTGCGGAGCAGCTGGATTTTTTTTTTTTTTTTTTGAGTGGAAGTGAAGACTGAAGAGTGTAGAGTGAAGAGTGAGTCACGTGAATGTGGGGCCTCTTGAAGAGCGCGTGAGTCCTGAGTCCTGACTGTTCGACTTGCATTTATTTTCTAATATTTTTATTTCAAAATCGATTTTTATTATTTAAATAATAAAAAAAAAGACAAATTGATTTCTTTTTTTTGGTTTGGTTTGCACCATCTGGTTTTCGGGTGAGGTGTATCCACCATGGTATAATCGGCCCTGTCTAGAGGTGGCCACGGTTCGGTTTCGGGGCGGTTTCGGTTCCGTGGCCACCCAAATCGTAACCGTAACCGAGAAAACCGGTTTGGTTTTCGTTTTCGGTTCCGCCGGTTTCGGTTTCGGTTTCGGTTTATTTCGGTTTCGGTTTCGGTTTAAGTTTCGGTTTAATTCGGTTTCGGTTTCGGTTTTATTTATTTTTTCCAAACAAAACCTAATTACAATAATTACTAAACGTAATTAAAATAATGGGAAAAATAATGTTCCAGAATTGTTTTTTGACAAATGAATAAAATTTAAAATATAATATGAAATTGAAACATTTGTAATAAAATGAAATTGAAACATTGTAATAAAATGAAACATTTGTAATAAAATGAAATTAATATAAAATATTCAATACAATTATATAAATATATAATATACAATTGAAGCATTTAGGTATTTAATAATGTTGAAAATAAAAGAAATTGACATTGATAAATTGATACAAAATTACAATTGCAGATGTATTAAAAAAATAATTAAATGGATATTGAATTCAAATATACAATGTAACAAAGTTGAATTAAAAATAAAAAATAAAAAAATCGGCCTTGCACTTAATTTGACCTCAATTAAGTTGCCTACGTATCCTCCATAAATGTAGAGCAGTAGAGGAATCAAAGGTCACGTAGTTCTTTTACCTTTAATTAGATGTTCGGTGTTGAAGGTTGGAAGTTGGAATGGAATCTAATCGCTGCCTTCTGTTCCCGTGGTTTGGTCATCTTCGAAAAAATCATTCACTATCTCCGCCTCGATTTCTTGTTGTCTGTATTTTGCCTTTGTCCAATCATCAAGACACGCCTGAGCTTCAAGTGTCTGCGGACACATAACCGACCGTCTTGGTTCCAAAATATTTCCACCTGCACTAAATTCTTGTTCCACAGCTACGGTAGAAACCTGTGTTCCCAAAATTTGTTTGGCAATAATAGCCAAAATTGGGAAAATCTGTTCATGATTCTTCCACCAAACCTGGATACTAAATTCACTATCTTCTAAAAATTCATGAGATATTTCTAAATACCGGTCAAGCTCAGAAATCGAGCCGGATGAGGATGAAGAAGATGTTCTTAATTTTTTGGCTCTTTGGGAAAACAATCGATCCCCTAAACCCTTTAATTTAAAAGTAGAGGAAGTACCAGTACTATCAGATGTCGGTTGATGTTGTGAAACCGGCATGTTCAAAGACGGACCATATATTTTAAGATATTCATCATATAATTCATAAAGCAAAGCCTTAATGGAATTACAATAACTAAGAACATCAACTTCTAAATCTAAACTTTTGTAATAATGAGTTAAATAATCTTGCAAACATTCTAATTTAAAACGTGGATCAAAACATGATGCAAGCAAATAAATATTTGGAATCTCCTTATAATACTGTAACCATTTTTTTTCATGGCAGCAACACATTCACTCAATTGAACATCGAGTTCACACTCACTGAATGCACCAGCAATATTAACACTTTGAATAAGAAATAAATGAGTAGTGGGATAGTAAATACCAGATAAAGCATTAGTAGCATCATTAAAAACACGTAACAATTCAAGAATTTTTATACATATATCCCAATGCTTCAATTGAAGAGAAATTGAAGGAACGTTATAAGTAATAAAAGAAACTAATAATTCCTTATATACAACACTTTCATTAAGCAACTTATAAGTAGAATTCCAACTAGTACTAATGTCCCGAGAAAATTTAATGGGACGCATACCATTTTGAGAGCAATATTTTAACCATAGTTTTTGGAGTTTGTTTTGCCTCCAGATATACTTAATACTATCTCTAATTGGTTTAATATAAACAGAAAGAATTTGTAATCCAGCTTGAACACACAAATTTAAAATATGGCATGCACATCTTTGATGAAATAATTTACCCCCAAAATAGGGATTGCACAAATCCTGCAACATAGGAATAGATGCGGTATTGCTTGCAGCATTATCAAAACCGATCGCAAAAATTTTGTTTTGGATATGAAACTCTTCAAAAATAATTTTAAGGAGTCGAAAAATATTTTGAGCCGTGTGTGAGTCATCGAAAACACGAAATGCAATAATTCTTTTTTGCATAACCCAGTCATTATCCATATAATGACATGTCACACCCATATAATGGTGACTACCAAAATTATCGGTCCATATGTCGGCACATACGGAAACGCGACCTTCAAATTGATAAAAAAATGATTTCAATTTGTTTTTTTGTTTTTTGTAAATGGAAAACATTGTACGTGTGAGAGTGGATCTGGGAACACGTTGCATTGCAGGATTTAATGCATTTTGACAATAATTAACAAAACCTACTTTCTCACCAAAACTAAAAGGTAAATGTTCAACTGCAACCATTACTGCTAATTCTTCCATGTTTTTTTCAGACGTATAATGAAATAGTTGATTAGTAGGGGTTCCGTACCTGGAGATTTGGGATTGGTTACTAGTCTTTACCAATTCAGAAGGGTGATTTTTCCTAATATGGTTACAGTACGTGCCATATCCGAATGATTTGTTGGTCCTGTATATTTTGGAGCAGTAGTTGCACTTGATTTGGATCATCCCGTCATCTAACTGAATTTTCTTCATATGCAATTTGAAGAGATCGGACTTCATCGGCTTTTCTTCTTCACCTGCAACAAATTCATTTGAAGGGGGTTGGGGGGTAGATAGATTTTCATTACTATCAGGGTCATAGAGATTGGGGTCGGGTTCGTCGGAAATTATTAGAGGGGGATTAGGACTACGAGGGAGATCGGATCCAAATTGAGATTGAAGGAACTCGTGGTAAAGTCGGTCGTTATAACTGACATCATCACCTTGGTGTTCCAATAAATCTTGCAATGGACCATTTCCCTTGTTCAAATTTCTTGAACCTTCTCCCCCACTTGCCATTGAATAATTAATTATAAATAATAATAGTAATAAATATATATAGATATGTGAGGCACTCAAAATATTGTTGGAATAATAGTGGTAACACTAAGAAAAATAGATAATTGTAAATAAATAATAGATGATTGTAAAAAATAGAATTTGTAAATAGATATTAATTTCTATAATAAATAAGAATTAAAGAAAATTGTAAATAGATGATTGTAAAAAATTGAAGAAAAAAATAGATATTAATTTTGATGGAAAATGAAAAATAAAGAAAATTGTATAATGTAGAGAGAATTGAGAATTTGAGATTGAGAGAGATTGAGAGAAGTTGAGAGTGGTGTGAAGAATATTGAAATGAGAGGGGTATTTATAGGATTATAGTGGAGGGGCGAATTTGCAATTTTAAGAAATTAAGGGGAAAAAATAATATATATATATATATATATATATATATATATATGGCCGTTGGGTGACTTAGATGACCGTTGGTCACCTCACCCAACGCCCAACGGTCACCAGCTCAAATGTATTTTTTTTTTGAAATGTGTGGTCCACGTGGCGATTTATGATTCGTCAGATTTTTTTTTTTTTTTTATTACTAACGGTCGAAACCGCCGGTTAAACCGACAGTTTAACCGTCGGTTTTGGGTAAAAACCGACCAAACCGACGGTTAAACCGTCGGTTTATTTGGCCGGTTTTCAACTTCTCGTAACCGTAACCGAACCGATTCGGAACCGGTTTCCAACCGGTTCCGTAACCGGCGGTTTCGGTTGCGGTTTCGGTTTTTCCCATCCGGTTTCGGTTTGGTGCCCACGGTTTAACCGAACCGTGGGCACCTCTAGCCCTGTCCATACTCCGATTAATCCGGACTCACACCGGGTCGGCCCACTAAGGTTAAAGTGCTCACAATATGTACAGCTTCATTCATAAGGGAGGTTGAACCCACGACCTTACTTAAGAGATGAGAGTGCCGAACTGCTCAAACCAACACATGATTGGTAGACAAATTGATTTTCATTATATTTCGTTTCTTACAAAAACATTACACTAATGATGTATTTACCTGATTGTGTTAATTTAGTTATGATTTACACCGATTTTGATACAATAGGTTATGTAACTCCTCTTTTATTAAGGGAGGTTCACACTCGATAGTTATATTGCTCGTTATAGTGTAAATCGTAAAGAAAAATTGATGGTCAATGATGTTTTTTTTTATATGTAATTATATATCACTTTTGTGTAAAAAGTTGATGAAAGTAATCATCATCTTATTTATTGGGATATATAATTCGGATCGTACCTATAGTTGTAGTTTTTGATCAATTGTGACTAACATTTTATCATTTATTTTAAAATAGTTGGGAAAAAGAAAGAGGTAAAGGCAAAGATAAAATTATAGAGGGAAAGATTAAATTAAATAAAGAGAATATTGTAAAAAAGGAAGAAAAAGAAAAAGAAAAGTAGTGGCTCTGTGGTTGTGATAGCACTATGTCACTGTATGGCTGCTAGAGCCTAGAGGACGATAAGGTGGCGATGTTTAATTAATACTAAGGTTACCATTTATCATTTTTATATTTATTAGTATTTTATTTATTAAAAAACACACATTTAGTTTATTTTCTAAATTAATTTGTTTATGTCTTTAGAGGTCTAACTTAGCTGATAGATGAATGAATTTAGAGTTTGGATAAATGACTTTTAAATCAGCCGCTCAAATCTTACCAATAGTAGAAGCTTTAAAAAATATAACTGATATAGATATGTGGATAGATAGATACCGTAAAATAATAATAATAAACTAATTCTTTTATTAAAATTCTAATACTTTATTTAAATAAGACAATCATTTACATATAAATAAAATCAAACATATATTATTGACTTCAATATTAAGGTGCAATGGTTATGTCCTAAAACCAACTTAACCTAAAAGCTATTTTTGGGTATAAAATGTTCTTTTAAAAAGTACCATACAAACAACTATGACCGAAAAGCTCCTATTACATTACTTGAATTCTAATCAATCGAATGAGTATGAGATCTAATACGAATAGTAAATTATGTCCTAAAACCAACTTAACCTAAAGGATATTTTGGGTATAAAAAGTTATTCTAAACAATACCAAACAAACAAAGCTCCATTACAGAATTCTAATTAATCGGATGAATATGAGATCTCATATGAATAGTAAATTATGTCCTAAAATCAACTTAACCTAAAGGCTATTTTGGGTATAAAAAGTTCTTCTAAAAAATACCATACAAACAACTATGACCGAAAAGCTCTATTACCATTATTTGAATTCTAATTAATCGGATGAATACGAGATCTAATATGAATAGTAAATTATGTCCTAAAATCAACCTAACATAAAGGCTATTTTGGGTATAAAAAGTTTTTCTAAAAAATACCATACAAACAACTATGACCGAAAAGCTCTATTACCATTACCTAAATTCTAATTAATCGGATGAATATAAATCTAATATGAATAGTAAATTATACCAATAATTGTTTTTTTCCTCAAAGTTGTAATGTAATACAAAAGTCATAGATCAAAACATAAGAAATGCATCAATTGAAAATAATAATAATAATAATAATAATAACTTGTTTTGAAATCTCTTCACATAATCACATGATGTAATGTACTACCCATACTTTTTGAAGTTAAAAAATTATATGGATCTGTTAAATTATAGAATAAATAGTTGGACAGTTAAAGGTGACAAACTAAAGCACTATCTCTGCCTAATTAGACAAAGATTTCCCATAATTTGACTTCAATTGTAAACACATTAAAGGTACTTAGCCACATTAATTAAAAGTATTATCCCTTCAATTAAATGTGTGTACACCGTACACCTTCTCTTCTCTATCTAAATGCATACAAATAGTGTTGTAAAAGGGGGCCGGCCCGGCCCACATCGGCACGGCCCCCCGGCCCGTTTTCCTAAATGGGGGCCCGGCACGGCACGCTGGCACGGCCCTTCCGTGCCGTGCCGTGCCGGCCCGTGGGCCAATTTGGCGGGCCAAATGGGCCGGCCCATATATTTTTTTAAATTTTTTTTTAATATATTATTATTTTTGTATAATAAAAAAATGTTTATAATAAATTAATAATAGATTATAGATACATTTTTTATTTTATTTAATGAATTAATTCAAAAAATAAATAAAGATAAAACATGAAAGAAAAAAAAAGTAGATAAAAATATGAAATGAAGAATTCTTTATTTATTTCGGACTTTCAGTATTACATATTTACATGATTGCCTCATTAAAAACCTTACCAAGAAAACCCAGTGGGATAAAAACTTGGTAAGGGAAAAAGATTGCAATCGTATTACAAGTAAATGTACATGTACAACCTAGTTCTGGACCTGGTTACTGGCGGAACCCTCATCGACATATAAATTGGAGAAATTTTGAATAAATTGTTCATCTACCGTTTCATTTTGCATCCTCTTTCGAGCATGCTCCCAATCCCGAATGCATATTAATACTTCCACCATCTCTGGAGTCAAACAATTTCTTCTTGGTTCAATAATTCGTCCACTCGTGCTGAATGCCTGTTCTGAAGACACAGTGGACACGGGGATAACCAGTATGTCACGTGCTAAGTGTGACAAGACCGGATACCTGTAGCTATAGGTCTTCCACCATAACAACAGATCAAAATTCTCCGTGTTTTCGTCGGCATCAAACTGTGCTTCAAGGAACCTATTCAGTTCGGCACCAGAAGATGCAGCAGATCGTGTAGTTGAAGAAGAAGAACTTGCTGATTTGTCTTTTTTTTCGGCGTTTGAGAATGCTCCAACTTGTCGGCAACGGTTGTCTGTCCGGTTCTGGTGATGGTTCCGTGTGAATGTCGCCAAACCTGCGCTCATAAATACTAAAAACTTCGAACAACTTGTTTCGAATGTCAGTAATCTGTTCGGAATAATCTATTGACAATTTATTACCAGTAAACTCAAGCAAATATTCTAAACCAGCTAATTTAATTCTAGGATCTACTATAACACCTAAGGCATAAAGGAAAGGCATTTCAGACCAGTATTTTTTAAACTTGGTCTCCATGGCAACAACTGCATCGCCAAGCAAGTCATCTTCCCTATAAGTGTTTAACATGTCAGACATTTCCACAATCTGATGGATTGCCTGGGAAGATGTAGGGTAGTAGACCCCAGAAAGGGTTACAGTGGCATTGTAAAAAACCTGTAAAAATTCAACAAAAATCTTTGCCACATACCAATCGTCTGGTGTCAGTGATTGAGCAGGTGGACAGCCACTTTCGGCCAATTTCATGTTATAAAAACCCGAAATAATTGTATCATATTCCAAACAATTTTTCAGCATTAAGTAAGTAGAGTTCCACCTTACCGGCATATCAGTTTGGAATCGTCGGGGTCGTAGACCGTTTAATGTACAGTGTCTGCCAAATTCTTGAAATCTTGGATTAGAGCTACCGATCCAAGAAATGGCATCTCTGATGCGTTCTATACGATTGCTTACTTTCTTCAAACCAGACTGTACAACTAAATTTATGATATGACATGCACAACGCTGGTGGAAGAAATAACCCCCAGCTTGCGGGATGTTTCTTTCAGTAAACAATGCAATAGACTTAGTATTTGCCGATGCATTATCTAATGTGATAGAGAGGATGCGATGAGTTATGTCATAAGTTTCTAAAACAGAAAGAATGACAGCAAAAATATTGTCTGCGGTATGTGCAAAATCCATAGGACGAAAACCAAGAATATTTTTTTGTATCCTACATTCAGAGTCTAAATAGTGTCCTGTGACACATAAATAGTCCTGTTTGGAACATGCGTTCCAAATATCGGAAGTTAATGCAATTGAGACAGTTAGATGCTGTAATTCAGCCGTCAAGTCATCTCGTTGGGTTTTAAACATTTTTATCAAATCGTTCCTAGTGGTGGTTCTAGAAACAATTTGCATTTGGGGGCAAAATGCAGATGTTATAAATTCTTGAAAAAAAACACAGTCACCGAAATTAATAGGTTGATCAGTTTGTGCAATGTACCGTGCCAAACATTCTCTAGCATGTGCGGCGTCGTAATGCCACGTCGTAACCGACCCGTCTGGGTGCCGTTGCAGTTGTGTCTGGGTTGTATTGGGTACCTGTACGTGTTTGGGCATGCATTTTTGCATATGTCTTCTCAAATGATCGGTTCCACCCTTAGTAGTGGTATAGTTCTTAGGACAAAACTTACATTTGGCTCTAGGGCCGACTGTACCGTCTGGAAGTGTCATTTCTACTACGTCAAAACACTGCCATACGTCTGATGTTAACCTCTTAGATTTGGTACGTGATGTCGGTGTGGCGCTGGAACCAGAAGGTCCCGCTCCGGTTTCTGCCGGTCCGGAGAGATCAAAATCATCGTTCAGCATGTTTAGACCGTCTGGAAAATAAGGATGGGTGGGATCCATTTCCTAAAAAAAAAAAGTTTCGGTCATTAAAATTAACTCCTACACATACAATGATTATTTTACTAAAAATATATATTAAAATTAACTCCTACACATAAAATGATTAATTTACTAAAACAATATATTAAAATTAACTCCTACACATAAAATGATTATTTTACTAAAACAATATATTAAAATTAACTCCTACACATGAAAATTATTAATTTACTAAAACAATATATTAAAATTAACTCCTACACATAAAATGATTTTTTTTTTACTAAAATAATATATTAAAATTAACTCCTACACATAAAAATTATTAATTTACTAAAAAAATATATTAAAATTAACTCCTACACATAAAATGATTTTTTTTACTAAAACAATATATTAAAATTAACTCCTACACATAAAATGATTAATTTACTAAAACAATATATTAAAATTAACTCCTACCCATAAAAATGATTTTTTTTTACTAAAACAATATATTAAAATTAACTCCTACACATAAAAATTATTATTTTACTAAAAATATATATTAAAATTAACTCCTACACATAAAATGATTAATTTACTAAAACAATATATTAAAATTAACTCCTACACATAAAATGATTATTTTACTAAAACAATATATTAAAATTAACTCCTACACATAAAAATTATTAATTTACTAAAACAATATATTAAAATTAACTCCTACACATAAAAATTATTAATTTACTAAAACAATATATTAAAATTAACTCCTACACATAAAATGATTATTTTACTAAAACAATATATTAAAATTAACTCCTACACATAAAAATTATTAATTTACTAAAAAAATATATTAAAATTAACTCCTACACATAAAATGATTTTTTTTACTAAAACAATATATTAAAATTAACTCCTACACATAAAATGATTAATTTACTAAAAAAATATATTAAAATTAACTTCTACCCATAAAAATGATTTTTTTTACTAAAACAATATATTAAAATTAACTCCTACACATAAAATGATTATTTTACTAAAACAATATATTAAAATTAACTCCTACACATAAAAATTATTAATTTACTAAAAAATATATTAAAATTAACTCCTACACATAAAATGATTTTTTTAACTAAAACAATATATTAAAATGAACTCCTACACATAAAATGATTATTTTACAAACAAAATATATTAAAATTAACTACTACAAATAAAATGATTTTTTAACTAAAAAAATATATTAAAATTAACCCCTACACATAAAAATAATTTTTTTTTACTAAAACAATATATTAAAATTAACTCCTACACATAAAATGATTATTTTATTAAAACAATATATTAAAATTAACTCCTACACATAAAATGATTAATTTACTAAAAATAAAAATAAAAATTAACCCCTACACATAAAAATGATAAATTTACTAAATAAATAAAATTAATAACTGATATAAACATAAAATGATAAATTTACTAACTAAACAAACATATTAAATTTAAAATATAACACTTAAATAAAAATGTACCTTTGAAGTTTGAACTTTGGTGTCTTGGTGGAGAGATTAGAGAATAATAGTAAATTACTAATAAAATATTATAATAGTATATTAGTAGTGTAGAATAGTAGAGAGAGAGTAAGAATGAAATTAAGAATAATTGAAATTGTATAGAGAGTTTGAGAATGGAGAGATTGAGAGAATTAGAGAAAGTGAATGAAAAGTGGAATGTGTGGGAGTATTTATAGAAAAATTAGAAAAGTGGGTAAAAATATAAAACACAAGAGTTGATGGGGCAAATTGTAATTTTTATTGTTTTTTTTAAAAAAATAACCGTTGGCTGACGTCAGCCATGACGTCAGCCAACGGTTATTTTTTTTAAAAAACAATAAAAATATACTTAAATTAAAAAAAAAAAAATTCTACGGGCCCAACGGTCGGCACGCCGTGCCGGCACGCGTGCCGGCCCGGCGTGCCGACCGTTGGGCTTGGCACGCCGTGCTGGCGTGCCGTGCCGGGCCGGCACGCCGTGCCTGGAACCCTGACCCGGCACGTGCCAAGAATGGGGGCCGTGCCTGGCACGACCCGCTACAGTAGCGGGCCGTGCCAGGCACGGCCCGCCATCCTTGGTAGGCCGGCCGGACCGGGCCCTCCAGGCCCGGCCCATATTTACAGCACTACATACAAAGTTTTCTCCTAATTAATTATTTGTACAAGTAGGATGCAGTCGTTACGAGATTAGATATCCAAGATCATCTCGAACACATTACACCAATTTGTTACAAATTATTTTTTTCATCCCCAATCTATTGCACCAAATCTTATTCTAAAAAAATATTACCTAAATATTAATTTTTTTTATTAATTCTTAACAATTAATATTTTAACCCTTAATTAATATAATATTACGATAATTTAAAAAATTAACACATCGGTAAATTAAAAAATTAGTAAACAATTTATATATACCGTTAAATATTTCAACAGATCCCGACATATATATGGCCCATTCGATGTTACATTTCAAACAAATAAATAAATGACGCGCTGGTTGATGAGCGTGGCAACTCTAGCTTGCACAAAACAACACCGAAATCGACCCATTAAAAGTGGCCATTAGCAATTTAGCAGTCTCCAGTCCTCCACTATCAATGGTCGTCATGACAAAAAGCTAGCATTGATCAATCAAAACAGGCCCGTATTTCATGGCGATTGTGTTGTATTTTTTCTCTGTTCTAGCTGTTGCTGCAACAGAAGAAAAAAAAAGCATACTTATCCGAGGATAGGTGAGTTTCTTTCACTGGTTTACTCGTGAAGGTCTCTTTTGGTGTGAACTGGGAAAAACTAGCGAACTCGTGAATAATTATAGGATGCCATTGGCGGCTATTAGAGTACAGTGTAGACAGCTAGCTAGGCTTTTGTACACTGTCTGGTGACTGGTTTTGTTATGTAGTGTAGTAGAGTTTGCATTATTAGCATCTCTATGTCTATTATATATGCTTCAATTCAACGATTGTAATGATAAGAGATAATGGGAGAGGAGCTTTAAGTCTACGTTAAGGTTATAATGATATACAAAATTGCTGTAAGTTTTGATTTATAACTACTTCACATTACATAGTAAAGATAATATTGACCGAATAGTATATAGGTCTTCTGTATACTATTTACGTTGTGGATTCAAATCCTATAAAATATTTCTTAGACTCTGAATTAACTGTAATAATAAAACAACTTCAATTTTTCAAATCCAACACCAATGAGGTGGTAATTTGTCTGAATTTGATAAAATCAAACGCTGTAAGCAAAGTTCAAAATGGAACTCGTATTACGTTACACTTTACGATTTAATGGATAAATATGAGACTTGAACTCGTATCGTATAAGCAGGGGCGACCTTGATGTTTGGCTGGAGGGACGGCTGCCCCGGGCAGCCTTTTTTAAAGGGCTATGTTTACATATATTGAGTATTAGTTCAATGGCCCATTTTTGTTTTGTTTCGGATCATAAAATGTCCAAATATTTGTTTTGAGTATTAGTCCAGATGTTTTAGATCAAAAAAACTTATACCAAACAAAGCCTAAAAGTTAAAATAAAATAAAATAAATAAATAAAATATAGTCTAGCTTGGACAAACAATGATCAAAGAGAAATGTTTATTAAAACCTAGATTTCAATTTTTTAAGACAAATCAGTATATCACCTAAATGACTATATAATTTAGGGTTTCTTATTTTTTTTCTCCGACCACCAACGTCCTAATTCAATTTCTTTCAATCTCTCTTAAGTCTCATGCTCTCAACACTATAGTATGTTCTACTCTTCTCTCTACTTCCTCATTTCACTTCAAACTTCATTAAAATCTCTCTCGAGTCTCAATGTTGACTCATTCAGGCTCAACCGCCTAGGTAATGTCTTTTTGTATTATACTGTTATACTATTTTTTTTTCCTGATTTTGTTGTTCTTTTGTATAAACTATATCTGATTTGATTTTTGTGCTTTTTTTTTTACTATTTGCTTTTGCTTGGATCTGAATTATGAAGAAAGACCCATAGCTAGTTTGTATGCTGTTGGACTTTAAGGGGGTTTATTGTTGTTTTAGAGGCATAATTGTGCTTTTTTTTTTGGCACATTTAAAAAATTTCAGAATCGAACACGAGCCCATTTTAATTTTTTCGCCATAGACCTCCAAAAGCTCAGGACCGGCCCTGCGTATAGTTGAAGGGGAAGTGTCCAACCGATTTGCTTAAACACGCATTTGAATTAAAATGTATGTATCCTACTAAGACACACATGAGATAATCTATAGTGAGGCGTTTATGCCAAAAACAAAAAAGAAACCAAACCTTAAAGTAGCTGCAAACAGTAAAGATCAGCAAAGTCATTGGTTTTGTTCATGAACTAATGGGTCCATGAATCCATGTCCGATTTGATTGCCAAAAAATGTACGTAAAATCCAAACAAAAAAAAAAATCTCTCGAAAGTTAGAGAAGATAATGCTCTTGTCTGTGGTGTGAGTTGTGATGGGCTGGTGTTGAATTGTGAGCAGCCATTGATGTGCATGTTTCTCCAACATTTTCTTGCGTCGTTTTTTCCATTTGAAGAAGGTTGATGATCTCTCCTCATCTTTTTGAAAAAGTAATCTCATCCGTCCAATCTTTTTAAGCTAGCAAATGCTTTTCTTTTATTATCACTAAGAAGTCGACCATCCATCCAAGTGCTTTCTCATTCTCGTTTCCTTTTTGCAGAATTTCAATGTCTAAATTTGATGCTTTCTTGACTGTGAAGACACATTTGTGCCCACCAAAATAATGTCACTGTCACTGTCATGTCAAGCGAGTCATAGTGCTTGCTGATTCGGCCACGACTGCACACAATACACAGGAGTAATTAAATTAACACCGATTTCGAACTGTATAACGTGGCTCGGTAGCTTAATGATAAAAAGTGTTCATTCATACAAATAATTTTTAGGTTTAAATAGTCATATCCGTAAGACTAAAGTGTTCTTTAATCTTGAAATTTTATTCGCTTCAGGTGAAAAGCACTCAGAATTTAGTCCTTTTTGTTGATAAATTTGTATGCTTTTTGGTTGCACTAGTGATGGTCAATCAAGTTGGTGTTAGTGCAAGTTCTATAATTGGATGGTTTTGCTGGGTGGCCTTAGAAAATGAAAGAGAGTGTGCATCGACTTTGAACACAACGTAATGGTTTATTTATTTATTTATTTTGATATACCACCTTGCATGGTAATTGACAATTTTATTTACTATGTTCATTTCATGTAAACGGTTCAATTGCATAAAAAAAAAGTCTAATTACTTTGTTAGTTTGATGACTGTATATGGTACCGTGGAATAACAACTTCTACTATAACCAAGTACACTGACATGGATTTTTTGTTTTCTTTTTTTAACAATATGTTGTTGTTTGACATGGATGGCTATGTGGAGCATTCAAAATAGTGATTCTACAAACAAAAATCAAATTCAATTGCATGAAATTTTTTTGGTACAACAAACTGGTTTCAATCAACAGTCAAAACACCTCTAATTTCAGGAAGCACCGCCATTGATTTGATTGCAGATCTTCTGGACCATGTTCGGCCCATAGATTATCTTTGGTCTCCTCCGAATTGGCCCAATGAAGAATGCGAGGCCAGCAGTAGCTTTATTATTTTTATTTTTTTATCTATCACACCGAATAAGTCAAATGTTTTTTAGAATCTATCGAGATCAAACTCTACTGATTTTAACAATATTAATAACAATTTTTTTTTTCTTTTCATTTTCATGATATATGTTGTCATTAGCAGTATTGATAACAAATCCTTTGACAAAATCGGTTGGTAGGATGTCAAATTTTAAAAGTAGTTCAGATTCTTGAAATTGAAAATGCAAACTGAATCTGTATTCAAGAGATTAGGTAAGTCTGAAAATTTGTTAAGAGAGGACTCAAATCGGATTAAATTAACCCCTTAATTACCACCAAACTACATTAGACGGTGGTTAATATTTGCTAATTTGTAGAGATGGCAACGGGGCAGGTCGGGGTCGGGGAATGCTTTTCCATCCCCATCCCCGCCCCTCAAAACCGTCCCCATCCCCGTCCCCATCCCCGCATTAAGAGAAGCTGGGCGGGGGTTGGGGATTCCCCGTTGGAGGTGCCTTCCCCATACCCGCCCTATTCCCCATTAAAGATTTCATAAAACAACCAACTTCTAAAATTTAGAATCTAAACATACGTAAACATAGTCGGGAAATGAATAATTTTTTTTTAGTTAAATAAAAAACAATTTATGTTTAAATAATTTTAAAAATCTAAATATTATATATTATATTATAAATATATATATATATATGTATATAATATTAATATATATATATATATATATATATATCGGGGCGGAGTTGGGGCGGGGAGTGCTTCCCCCATCCCCGCCCCGCTTCACTTTCGGGGATAAGACTTTGTCCCCGTCCCCATCCCCGTCCCCGTCCCCGAATATTATCCCCCATACCCGCTCCAATCGAGGCGGAGCCCTGCGGGGCCCCAGCCCCACGGGGAATACTGCCATCTCTACTAATTTGGTATAAAATGCAGTTCATGTTATATATGTACACAAATTTTAAATACTCTCTAAATGTCAACCCAGAAAAAAAAAATTAGGGTCTACTAATAAAGAGTGATATGTAGAACAAATTAAATTGACAACTCAATTCACAGGGAATCCAAAATCATTTTGGTTCTACTGCTGAGTTTTGAATCTTTTCTTAGTGGGAGTTTTTGTTAGAACATGTAGTTTTTTATTTTTTGGTGAAAGTTCTTGTTAGATTCTAGAACATATTACACATATAAAATGTAAAAAAATAAATAATATTGAAACATTACACATATCATACTATCATATTCAATCATTATCATAATAATATCGTTAATATTTATTCTTTTTGCTACTGCAAATGTGGATTATATCTATAAAGTGTATATGAAGAAATAATCATCATTCTTTCACATGTTGACATGAATTAAATGGTGTTGTATCCATTCTCTTTATAAGTTACCACAAAATAGTATATTTATAACAACTTAAGGTACGCGATATATGGTTTGAGGTGTAACTCAGCTGGTAGATAAACGAGTTTGAGGTTCAGGTAAATGATTTCAAAATCAACAATTTGATTCATACCAATGATAAAAAGTTTTAAAAAATAAACTTAATACTGTAGGTGGATAAATAAATACTATAAAAAAAAAGTTACGGGCCATATCTTTGATCACGGTGGTTTCTGAAATTATCAGAAAAAGAAGTTACAAGAGTACACATATTATGATTATAAATTCTATAGAATATTACTTCAAAGTATGGTGTTAAAAGCTACTCATTTGTGATTTGTTATATAATCCACCAAAAAATGTGACATAATCAACATTGATGATGATTGATTTAGAGATGAAGCTCTATTACAAGCTGCAGGTAGATAGTCTCATTCTTTGAAACTAATTACTTAAGAAATGGTATATTTTAAAGAGGTTTCGTAAGAACAAAACCTAAAAAAGGAACAAGTAAAAGCGACTTTTTGCTTGTAATTAGTTATCAGGTCGCTGAAACTGTTCCACCAGCTCCCTCGAGCCTCCAACTCCTCCAAGTCCATCTCCAACCACCTTCATTGCCTTATCATTGGATCAGCTTCACCAATTTCCCAATCACAATCACCATGGAAAATTAATTAACACATTTTTATATATAATTATTGTGTTTCATGTGGTTAATTAATTCAATTTGGTTGATTTCTAGAATATAATATTTAATTTAATCACCGGACTGATCGTAAAAGTTGATTGCATACCAAAAATCGTTAACATGACAACAATGTCAAAAGACTTACTTCATATGTGGCATACAGATAGACTTGATCTTAAATAAAACACAGTTTTTTAACGACGTGTCCAATTTTTGTTTCTTTGTAAAAAGTAGATGAAAAATTAATATCAATTTTAAATACTTATTGAATTAACCGAAAAAATGGATATGTAACAGATCGTCTGAAAACAGACAATCATATTGTCAATATAATATATTTTTGACCACATTAGCTTGAAGTCAGCTGCATTTTGAAATACATTTATTAACATGAATTTAGATCCTTTGCTAGTATGATTTTTTTTTTCTTCTAGACCTTATATAATCTCATGATATATAATATATTGTTAAAATTTGATTGGTTTCCACAACCACTTTATCAACAACTAACCACGTACTTTAAAAATGTCATATTCAGATCAACAGAGGATCCAAATCAGATCAACAGACCGGAGACAAAAAATGTCACCTTCACACATCTACTACTAATTAGCTAGCAAAAACCCATCTTTAAAATCAAACCCTCTCTCTCTCATTCTTTTCACAACTCAAAAGAATCTTCTCTGCCACTACTACTACTACAAACAGAAGACAAGGCACAGATTTTATTTCTCCCAAATTTATTTATTTTTATTTTTTCTTCTTTGTAGTAGCATCTCTAAACACAATCATGAAGAACAACAATAGCAACACAAAGCTAATTCTTCTCCACCCATACATTCAAAAACAAGGAACTTCAAATCGTCTATGGCTTCTCGCTATCGTCTCATTCTTCACCATAGCTTTTCTCGTCACTCTAATCTACACCAGAGACTCTCTACCCATTAAAACCACCTCCGCCGCCGCCGTCGCCGCCGTCACCGGCAGCTCGGTACAATCCTCCTCCGCTCTACCGACGACAGTCATCAACACCCTCCTCCACTACGCTTCAAAATCAAACGACTCTTATCACATGACACACGCCGAGCTAAAAAGAATCTCCGATGTCCTCCGTAAGTGCTCGTCGCCGTGTAATTTCCTAGTTTTCGGTCTCACACAAGAAACCCTTCTCTGGAAATCTCTCAACCACAACGGCCGTACAGTTTTCATCGAAGAAAACCGATACTACGCCTGCGTACTACGAAGAATTACACCCAGAAATCGACGTTTTCGATGTACAATATACGACAAAGACGAGCGAGACGGAGGAGCTGGTGGCGGCGGTTAAAGAACAGATCGGCAACGAATGCAGACCGGTCCAGAATCTTTTGTTCTCAGAATGCAAACTGGGTATCAATGATTTGCCGAATCATGTATATGAAGTGGATTGGGATTTGATTTTGATTGATGGGCCTAGAGGTGATGGGCCTGATGGGCCTGGAAGAATGTCGCCGATCTTCACTGCCGGAGTTCTTGCTCGGAGCAAAAAAGGCGGGAACCCAAAAACGCACGTGTTTGTTCATGATTATTATAGACACGTGGAGAGATTGTGTGGTGATGAGTTCTTGTGTAGAGAGAATTTGGTGGAGTCTTATGATATGCTTGCTCATTTTGTTGTGGAGAAAATGGACGAGAATAGTTTCGAATTCTGTCGCAGCAAGAATACGACGTCGTCGAGAGCTTCTTCGTCTTAGTGATGATGATTTGAAAAATTGTGTGTCCCAAAATGGCGATTATATAAGGAGGTAAATCTGGTTATTTATATGATCATGATATATCAAATTTTTAGGGTTTCGAATATTTCTGGTTTTTTTTTTTGGGACATGTAAAGAATAATTCTTTTTCTATTGTAATGTCAAATGTGAGTATCAATGCGTATTTGGTAAACTGTTAATTAGATTGCTTCAATACTTCATACTTGTTGTACCCAAAGGAAAAAAAACAATAAGACGGAATGAAAAAAATGTTGAATGTAATTTATTAGATTCGATTATCGATTAGGTTGGCAAAATTTTCGCATATCACTTTATATATATCAAATTACATGACAACATTTGTAGACAGTCGGATTTACAATTAATTCGGAACTTGACACTAACAATCTGCAAAACCAATGAAGTGATCGTTTGACACTTGAGCAACTGGAGTGGTTGTGGTAGCCAAAAAATGGCTATTGGTTTCAACACTTAAAACCCATAATCAATATCACATTGGACCTGATTTAGGCCCGTTGGTATGGATCGTCCCGAATACATAGAGAATATGCAGTGGTTGTGGTAGCCAAACAAAAATGGCCATTGGGTTCAACACTTAAAGCCCATAATCAATATCACATTGGACGTGATTTAGGCCCGTTGGTATGGATCGTCCCAAATACCTATAGAATGTTGTTTGATTCGGTCTTTCAAACAATTGCTATCTGATAACAGAATCCCGCGAAATCCGGCCAAGATTTTAGGGATCAAATGTTCCACGAAATCACGAACAAACTGCTCCCAACATCTATAAATACAATATACCTCTCACGAGGAAGGGATTCTGATCTCTCGGACTTGCTAAAGTTTTTACGTTGCAAAACTCTATTCAAACAAAAGCTCCGGTCACCGAAATTTTTTACCCTCATTCATTTACGATCACGGTTAGTCCAACCGTTGGCTTGATGACGTGATCTCTAGGATCGCGTGCTGAGATTGTGGGCTTATCTTCGTGATTCTCGGGGAAGAGGATGATGTCAATGACTT
The DNA here is from genome assembly GCA_033220585.1 of Dipteronia sinensis. Lineage (NCBI taxonomy): Eukaryota > Viridiplantae > Streptophyta > Magnoliopsida > Sapindales > Sapindaceae > Dipteronia > Dipteronia sinensis. Next base: position 2,134,676 of record CM065638.1, on the reverse strand, counting down.
GGTAGTCTAACAAAGAACTGTGTGTTTGAGTCATTGATTGGCTTTGGGCCTTAGTTCATCTGTGGGCCTGTTTTAAGGTTCTAAGTAGAGTTGCGCAGGTCCTATGTAATGTTGGGCTTTACGTAATGGGCCGTTAGTCAATTTTTTACCACCACAACGTCCAGATTTCAGACGGGTTCTAAATATATTATTCATGTTAGCTACATTCAACCGGCTCTTTAAGTCACTCACTATTCACTTGCTTTGTTTAAAGGAATCAAATCGTCCGTCTAAAATTAGTGTCTGAATTTATATCTAACTAATCAAATTGGGATATGTATCTATATTTAATTATTTTGTTCAACTTCTTATATAAATATAGACACCAATTTTGGACAAACGATTTAAGTTCCTATTCAAATTACAAAGGTGGAACTAAATAAAAATTATCTCTTATAGTTATAGTATGCGCCAAATCAACTAGTTCACTACTACAAATTTAGGGAAACAAGGACTAGAACTGTAGGTACGTTAAAAATTGATTTTAATATGACGTCTATCGGTAGGAAATATGTGACATTGATTCTTAAAAAATGCATATATATACACACACCACATATACGATTGCAGCAACTCGAACTGAGACATTGTCAGATCAAATGAATGTTATTCACCATCAAACTACCTTGGATGATAGATCCTAAATATCCGTTTTAAAAGCTCGTAAAGAGACGATTTGATGACTAGCTTGTTGTGACCCTGCGTGAGAGTACTTATCATCATATCCATTTCAAGAAAATTCTACTAATTTTATCATTTAAATATTATATATAAGCAGCTCTAGCTGTTCACATTATCACATATATGTAAAACTGCCTCAATTAATTGTTTAATAAGTTGTTCACAATCAACATGTCATTACGTAGGCTTCAATATAATCAAAGATGTACGGCTTTTACTAAATATATATTGGTCCACATAAGTCGATATTTAAAGGAGTTTCACTCTTTTGTGATCTCTAGTTTACATGTTGCTTTTATAATTTCCCAAAATTCTCTTTTATTTAATTTCTTTGTTGTTTATTATTATTGATATATTTATTTAACGAATGGAAAATTAGATAGTTATAAAACCAACAAAATTGCCCCAAAAGAAATAATTTTGTTTTAACAATATTGAGGGAATTGATTACACAGTAATTGTTTTAAATTTCTAATTTGGCTCTAATTCAATTCCTAGTAAATCTTACTTAAAACACTTATTTCCAAAAAAACACAATAAAAGCCTATAAAATATACATGAAACAAAGTTAATCTGAAGATACTATTGACCAATCTAAAATGGTGGTAAATAGCGTTTCAACCTTTCAAAGCCTCAAGTCCGAATCTTGAGATGTCATTAACTCTCAATCAAATAATTCAAATCTCCATGAGATCAACGAGTCCTAATTAACTAGCAGCAGATCATGATGATGAGTGCAGAGATATTCCATGACTAGTAGCAGATCATCGTGACACCAGTGCAGATCTTCCATGAGTATATATATTGTGGTTCATGAATCATGCATGACTAGTTATGATTTGTCCTACATCATTATGGCTTTTTTTTATAAATATTTCAATAATTTGGGATTTAGGAATAAAGACACAATTCAAACCCACAAAACTCTTATAAGCTGAGGCCGTAATCTCTTGATGTAAGTGTATATCACTTGGTCAATCTCATCATTACATTAAAATATAAAGATTAAAATTTAATCAAGCAATTATATAGATCATGTACCGTAGCTGAACCCTTAAATCTCCTAAAAGATTTTTTGTAACAATTATCAAAGACATTAAAATATTTGATATAAGTGCATATCAGTTGGCCAACCTTATCATTACATTAAAATATTAAAATTAAAAATTAATCAAATAATTATACAGATGATGTATAAGTAGCTAAACCCATAAATCTCCTAAAAGATTTTTTGTAACAATTATCAAAGACATTAAAATCTTATTGGGCTGGTCTAGGCTGGTTATGCTAATAATGTCACCTAGTGTCATTTGGCTGGTTATGCACTAATGCCTATAATGTCATTCCCAATTCCATCTAATGGGATGGTTATGAATAATTTCATCATTATCCCTATTATTTATATAATTATCAATTTAGTCCTGTTGGTTTTATCTAATTATTGTTTCATTTAACTATAAAAGAGTCTTTATATGTTCAAAATTGATTAAAATAGTCCCCCTCTAGACAATTTTTCATTAAGTTTTGAGTTAGTGAATAACGGTATTTAGTTAACTTTAGCTTCAATTGATTTTTGGGGGAATTGTTTTAGTAGTTTTATATGAGCAATTTTATAATTTTAAGAATTTGTGTGATTTTATACGCTTTTTTTTGGTAATATTTCATTTTTTGTATAATTTTCCATGGATAATATTGTCCGTTACGTTTTTAAGTATTATGCATAAGGATATACTTTTCTTTTTCAACAAAATTTAACGGAATTACTAACGGTATGGTTTAATGAAACTAGTATGATACAATTTAAAATAAGTGGAACTATTTTGAAGGACCATATTGTCGAATTCTATAAAGCCTTGGATTAAATTGATAAATTTTTAAATATCAAGGATGATTTTGATATTTTCTCAACTTTTTTTTTCTCTGCACAATTATGAATTTATAAATTCGGGAAGACAGATATGCACATTAAACCAGATTAAGCTCATATTGTCAATTGATAATTAAATTAGATAACTAAATTATATTAGTTTAAAATTGAAATAAGACATTTTTGTATATATCTATCTTGATAAGATCCAAGATCATGATCATGATCAAGAGATATTGGAGAAAGTCAAACTAATCGTTAAAGAAAATCAACCAAGAAAATCAGCTATTATAGAAAATCAAGCAAGCAAATCTTTGGGGACAAATTTGGTCTTATGTTCAGTATTGTCTAAAGAAATTTCGTTGTCTAGATTTGATTCTAAGGATTTTTTTCCTCTTTTATTGTTTCCTTCTTTCAACAGATTGTATATATATATATATATATATATATATATATATATATATATACGATTACTTGTTTCGCTGTAAAACTTGCTCAGAAGAGTGAATTGAATTAATCTTTTCAAATTCATTGCTTCTTGCTTGCTAAAATTATCTTGTTTCTTAAAATCTTTATGGTATCAGAACAAACCTCCATTGTTTCAAAAATGGCCACTCGTGAAGAACATGTGTTTTCAATCCAATGCTTTCACCAATGTGCGATTCTAGTGTCAATTAAACTTAACTCAACAAATTTTCTTCTTTTGCCTTCGCAGGTCTTGCCCTGGATTAGGAGTCTCAGGATAACCCATTATCTTTCAGAAGCGAAACCAGCAGAAGAATTCTTTGATGCCGATGGAAAGAAAGTCAAAAACTTACAGTACGGCTCTTTGCTTAACAATGATGGATTGCTTACCTCATGGCTTCTACGAAACATGTTTGAGGAAATTCTCAGCATGATTATTGGAGTGGATACAGCGCAACAAGTTTGGACCAATCTTGAAGAGTAGCTGTTGCCAATGACCAAAGAAAAAGAGGCCACTTTAAATGACTAACTTTTTAGCCTGAAAAAAGAGTCGTTGTCCATTGATGAATACCTTCAAAAATTCAAAACATGATGTGATAGCTTAGCAGCTATCAATCAACCTGTTTTAGACATTGATAAATCTACTAGTTAGCACGAGGACTTGGTTCTAAATACCAAGACTTTCGTGTGGTGATGCTATCAAAACCTCCTTATCCTTCTCCAAATCAATTTACTTTATCCTTACAGAGCCATGAAGAGATGCTAACATCTCAAAAAGAGGAGGAAAAACAATTGATCAATCATGCTCAAGCCTTTTTTAGGCAAAGAGGTCGTGGGAGAAATGGTCGAGGAGGCGGTCTGTTCAATTCAAGAGGTCGTGGTTACACTCCAGCTAGTCGATCAAATACTACACATCCTCAAGGCAATTTTAGACCTTCAAACAATCACAACAATCTCAACGGCAATGAACGAGGTAATAATAACAAACCGAAAGTGGAGAACAAAGATCATTGTCAAATATGTGGTAAGGCAAATCACACTACAATTAAGTGCTATTATCGTTATGATTATGCTTATCAAGAGGAGGACGTACCTGAGGCACTCACCGCATTGACGCTTCAAGACAACACCAATGATCAGAACTTTTATGCCGATTCAGGAGCTACCACACACATGACTATTGACATCGGTAAGTTAGTTTCTGCAAAATCTTATAAAGGTAATGATTTTATTTATGTTGGAAATGGAAATAAACTCTCCATTTCACACACCGGCAATGTTATTTTTTAAAAAAACTGCTCATGGAGATCTCCAACTTAAGGGTGTGCTTGTGGTGCCGAGATTAAAGAAAAATCTCCTTTCCGTAAGTCAACTTACAAATGATAATTCTTGTGTTTTTGAATTTAACTCAAGTGATTTTTTGATAAAGGATCAAAGCCAAAAGATCTTAGCGAAAGGATATAAAAATGGGCAACTCTATGCATTGGAGGAAAGCCAATTGGAATTTCTAGCTGCTGTTAAAAATGGAGCCGCATCTTCAGAATTATGGCATCAAAGAATGAGTCATCCCCATTCTAAACTTTTGCACATTCTTAATAAAAAGAAAGTTATCAATGTTTCCGATTGGTTAAACAAATATTCTATTTGTACTAGTTGTCAACTAGGAAAACCTTGCAAACTTCCTTTTCATGATTCGAATAAAATTTGCAAATACCTTTAGAAAAGGTGCATTGTGATTTATGGAGGCCTGCCCCGATTTCTTCTATACAAAATTTTCGATACTATGTGATTTTTATAGATGATTGCACTCGATATACTTGGCTTTACCCAATCAAACATAAATCTGATTTTTTTGAATGTTTTCTAAAGTTTCAAAAGCTTGTGGAAAATCAATTTGATAGAAAAATAAAAGTTTTTCAAAGTGACTGTGGAGGCGAATTTACATCCAATGCGTTTACTACTCATCTGAATCAATGTGGAATTGATTAACAATTATCTTGTCCAGGTACACCAGAGCAAAATGGTATAGTCGAAAGGAAGCATTGTCATACAGTCGAGACGAAGTTAACAATGATTTTGGGTAGATGCATTCCTTACTGTTACCTTTTTAATTAATAGATTGCCTTCTTCTCCTTTGAATATGGAAACTCCTTTTTTAAAGTTATTTAGAAAACACCCAAATTACAAAGGGTTGAAAGTTCTTGGTTGCAAATGTTTTCCTTATTTGAGACATCAAAGCCAAAACAAATTTTCAAAAAGAACTTTTCCATGTGTTTTTCTTGGATATAGTCCAATTCACAAGGGATATAGATGTATTGATCCTAAATCAAATAGGGTCTATACATCTAGACACGTGGTGTTTGATGAAAATATTTTTCCTTTTTCTAATAAATCTCCATCTAGTGAGAATTCTCAACAATTTGTAGTTACAACATTTTGATCCGGATCAAGAAGAATGGCACACCAAGCAAAGGAATCCAGTTGATACTAACATGATTGACATACCACAATGTACCACCACATTACAAATTCCTTGTCCGAATTGTATCTTTGAGCAAAATACACTTCATGACAGTACACTTTATGACATCCCCACCATTATCCAAGAAGACAGCTCTACTGTTATTCAACATGCTAGACATCTTCAAGAAGATGACAGTACCAACACTCAAGAGGATCACAATCCTCAAAGTCTTCAAGAAGAAAATCACAATACCAACACTTAAAATGAACACAATCCTCAAAGTCTACAAGAAGATATTTCTATTGACTTGCCACTTCAAGAACATGCAACACAGACTCAAAGTGAATCATGTTCTAGTATTCCTCAAAACAACCGGCCAACTCCCTCTCGACGGCCACCAAGTTACTTAAGTGACTACGTATGCCATACTAAAGCTTCAACAGACTGCAACAAAGAAAATTTCACTTAAGATATTGCTCTAAGCACAACACAAGAACTTGTCACTCGAGCCAAAAACTCTAAAAACAGCCCTCAAGTCCCATCATTGGACAGAAGCCATGCAAGAGGAATTAATGGCTTTACATAATAACAAAACATGAAGCCTTGTCTCACGTCCAACAAACACAAATATTATAAGCTCTAAATGGGTTTATCGTATCAAATACAAGGAGGATGACATAATTGATAGCTATAAGGCTCGCTTGGTGGCACGTGGCTTCACTCAAGTCCAAGGTTTGGATTATGATGAGACCTTCAGTCCAGTCATAAAGGTAAACACAATTCGTATTATTCTCTCCATTGTAACAGTTTCAAAATAGTCCAAACGACAATTGGATGTCAAGAATGCATTCTTGCATGGTTTCTTCAAAGAAACAGTGTACATGGAACAACCTCTAGGTTTTATCAGTCCCTCTTATCTTAATCATGTTTGTTTGTTGCATAAATCATTGTATGGATTAAAACAAGCACCTCGTGCTTGGTTTGACAAGTTATCTCAATATTTACTCAATTTAGGTTTTCATTGTAGTCAAGTTGATTCTTCTTTATTTGTTTGCAAACAAATTGATACAATAACTCTTTTATTAGTTTATGTTGATGATGTTATTGTAACATGAAATAATGCTCATGGAATTTAAGAACTTATCTCTAAATTGAGTAGTGAATTTGCCTTAAAAGATCTTGGGGCTCTTCACTATTTTCTTGGAATTGAAGTGAAACAATTCTCTAGTGGTTTGTTTCTTTCCCAAACAAAGTATACCAAATACTTGTTGGCATGAACTAAGATGCTTGAAGCATCACATCTGTCAACTCCTATCTCCACTAATCCATCACCACAAAATGATGATCACCACCTTACCAATGCCACCGAATTTCGTAGCATTGTCGAGGCACTACAATATCTTACTTTTACATGACCAGACATAACTCATGTTGTTAATCGTGCTTGTCAACATTTTCAACAACCAACAATGGCTCATCTCTGTGCCATTAAGCACATACTTCGTTATCTTAGGGGTACACTTGACCATGGTATACGTTTTCTATCACAAATTACTCTAACTCTTAATGGTTTTTTGTGATACATATTGGGTTGGATGTCCTCTTACATAACAAAGTACTATCGGTTTTTACGTATTTCTTGGGTCAAACTGTGTATCATGGTCTTCTAAGAAGCAGCCTACCATTGCACGCTCAAGCACTGAAGCTGAATATAGTGTTTTAGCTTCTGCAACAACTGAATTAACATGGATTACTTATTTGCTTTAAGACATTGGAGTCTTTCTCCATCAATCACCACAATAGTTCAGTGATAATCTAAGCGCTCTACATATGACCATCAATCCCGTTTTCCACGCACGAACAAAGCACATTGTGGCAAGCAGCACACTCATTACAAGATATATTCCTTCACATTCTCAAATCGCAGATATTCTCACCAAATCTATGTCCAAGCAATCATTTTGAGATTTTCGTTTCAAGCTCAGAGTTTATGTCATTCCACTTCCCAGCTTGAAGAGGCCAAATTAGATCCAAGATCTTGATCATGATCAAGAGACATTAGAGGAAGTCAAATTAGCAATTAAAGAATATCAAGCAAGAAAACCAGCTACTACAGAAAATCAAGCAAGTAAATATTTGGAGACTAATTTGGTCTTATGTTCAGCATTGTCTAAAGGAATTTCCTTGTCTAGATTTGATTCTAAGAGTACCATTGGAACACAATCTTAGGGATTGTTTTTATTCCTATTTTATTGTTTCCATCTAACAAAAGATTGTATATATACGATTACTTGTTTCAATGTAAAACTTGCTCAAAAGAGTGAATTGAATTAATCTTTTCAAATTCATTGCTTCTTGCTTGCTAAAATTATTTTGTTTCTTAAAATCTTCATATCTGACATGGCCACGTGACTCTCATCGGGTATGGCCAGCGGCATAGAATTTATGATTGAAATTCAATTATAAACGTTTCTCTTTTTTATTTGATAAGAGTTAGAAGTTAGATTAACAACACACGTTTCCATTGTTGGTGAGTCAGTGTATCCAACCACCAAGGCAAGGGCATTGGCACTCTTGGTCGATCGAGCTTCATTTTAGTATATAAAGCTGGTGAGATTGAGAGAAAGATCTCATTATTGTATAAAAGCTCACTTATAATGGCTACTGACTTCAGATCCATACCAATCATCGGTAAAACTACACACACTATCTCTTACACACACAGTTTGGTTGGATTCATGCATGCAGATGTTAGTCCACTATTGGCCAAATATGATGATCCAAAAATGGGTGATGATTCAAAATGGGTGAAGATCCAGGTGTATATAGAGTTGTTAAACAATTGGATCAAGCTTGTAAAGAGGTTGGATTCTTCTATGTGGTAATTAATTTTCATGCATGTAAATTAATGCTTATCATCATATTAACTGATAATTTTCTAATTATATGCAATGATTTTTGCTATTTGATAACCAGAAAGGCCATGGTGTTCATGAGTCCCTCTTCAATAGGGTCAAAATTATTGCACATGAATTCTTTGATCTTCCATACGAAGAAAAACTCAAGATCAAATTGATTTCATCAGCTGGATACAGAGGTTATTAGAGAATTGGAGAAAATATAACCCAAGGAAAACATGTCCGGATCAAGAAGAATGGCACAACAAGCCAAGGAATCCAGATGATACCAACATGGTTGACATACCACACTGTACCACTACATCACAAATTCCTTGTCCAGATTGTATCTTTGAGCAAAATACATTTCATGACATTACACTTTATGACATCTCCGCCATTATCCAATAAGACAACTCTACTGTTATTTAACATGCTAGACATCTTCAAGAAGATAACAATACCAACACTCAAGAGGATCACAATCCTCAAAGTCTTCAAGAAGAAAATCACAATACCAACACTCAAAAGGATCACAATCCTCAAAGTCTACAAGAAGATATTTCTATTGACTTGCAGCTTCAAAAACATGCAACACAGACTCAAAGTGAATCATGTTCTAGTATTCTTCAAAACAACCGACCAGTTCGCTCTCAACGACCACAAAGTTACTTGAGTGACTACGTATGCCATACTAAAGCTTCAACAGACTGTAACAAAGAAAATTCTATACAAGATATTGCTCTAAGTACAACTCAAGAACTTGTCACTCAAGAGCCAAAAACTCTAAAAACAGCCTTCAAGTCCCCTCATTGGACAGAAGCCGTGCAAGAGGAATTAATGGCTTTATATAATAACAAAACATGAAGCATTGTCTCACGTCCAACAAACACAAATATAAGCTCTAAATGGGTTTATCGTATCAAATACAAGGATGATGGCACAATTGATCGCTATAAGGCTCGCTTGGTAGCACATGGCTTCACTCAAGTCCAAGGTTTGGATTATGATGAGACCTTCAGTCCAGTCATAAAGGCAAACACAATTCGTATTATTCTCTCCATTGCAACAGTTTCAAAATGGTCTATACAACAATTGGATGTCAAGAATGCATTCTTGCATGGTTTCCTCAAAGAAAAAGTGTACATGGAACAACCTCCAGGTTTTATCAATCCCTCTTATCCTAATCATGTTTGTTTGTTGCATAAATCGTTGTATGGATTAAAGCAAGCACCTCCTGCTTGGTTTGACAAGTTATCTCAATATTTACTCAATTTAGGTTTTCATTGTAGTCAAGCCGATTCTTCTTTATTTGTTTGCAAACACAATGATACAATAACTCTTTTATTAGTTTATGTTGATGATATTATTGTAACAGGAAATAATGCTCATGGAATTCAAAAACTTTTCTCCAAATTGAGTAGTGAATTTGCTTTAAAAGATCTTGGGGCTCTTCACTATTTTCTTGGAATTGAAGTGAAACAATTCTCTAGTGGTTTGTTTCTTTCCCAAACGAAGTATACCAAAGACTTGCTGGCACGAACTAAGATGCTTGAAGCATCACATATGTCAACTCCTATCTCCATTAAGCCATTACCACAAAATGATGATCACCACCTCACCAATGCCACCGAATTTTGTAGCATTGTCGGGGCACTACAGTATCTACTTTTACACGACCAGACATAACTTATGCTGTTAATCGTGCTTGTCAACATTTTCAACAACCACCAATAGCTCATCTATGTGCCATTAAGCACATACTTCGTTATCTCAGGGGTACACTTGACCATGGTATACGTTTTCTATCACAAAGTACTTTAACTATTAATGGTTTTTGTGATGCAGATTGGGCTGGATGTCCTCTTACACAACGAAGTGCTACCAGTTTTTACGTATTTCTTGGGTCAAACTGTGTATCATGGTCTTCTAAGAAGCAGCCCACCATTGCACGCTCAAGCGCCGAAGTTGAATACCGTGTTTTAGCTTCTGCAACAGCTGAATTAACATGGATTACTTATTTGCTTCGAGAAATTGGAGTCTTTCTCCACCAATCACCTCAATTGTTCAGTTATAATCTAAGCGCTCTACATATGACCATCAATTCCGTTTTCCACTGCACGAACAAAGCACATAGAGCTTGATTATCACTTCATTCGTGAGAAAGTGGCAAGCGCCACACTCGTCACAAGATATATTCCTTCACATTCTCAAGTCACAAATATTCTCACCAAACCGCTGTCCAAGCAGTCATTTCGAGATTTCCGTTTCAAGCTCGGAGTTCATCTCATTCCACTTCCCAGCTTGAGAGGGGCTGATAAGATCCAAGATCATAATCATGATCAAGAGACATTGGAGGAAGTCAAACTAGCCGTTAAAGAAAATCAAGCAAGAAAATCAGCTACTACAAAATATCAAGCAATTAAGCAAATCTTTGGAGACAAAATTGGTCTTATGTTCAGCATTGTCTAAAGGAATTTCCTTGTCCAGATTTGATTCTAAGAGAACCATTGGAACACAATCTTATGTATTGTTTTTTTTTCCTCTTTTATTTTTTCCATCTAACAAAAGATTGTATATATATGATTACTTGTCTCAATGTAAAACTTGCTCAGAAGAGTAAATTGAATTAATCTTTTCAAATTCATTGCTTCTTGTTTGCTAAAATTATTTTGTGTCTTAAAATGTTTATATCTGACATGGCCACGTGACTCTCATTGGGTGTGGCGGGCGACATAGAATTTATGATTGAAATTCAATTATAAACGTTTCATTTTTTTATTTGATAAGAGTTAGAAGTTAGATTAACAACACACATTTCCATTGTTGGTGAGTCAGTGTATCCAACCACCAAGGCAATGGCATTGGCCCTCTTGGTTGATCGAGCTTCATTTTAGTATATAAAGCTGGTGAGATTGAGAGAAAGATCCCATTATTGTATAATAAAAGCTCACTTATAGTGGCTACTGACTTCAGGTCCATCCCAATCATCGGTAAAACTACACACACTCTCTCTCTCTCTCTCTCACACACACACACACATAGTTTGAGCTCATTATCATGTTCTGTATATTTTGGTTGGATCCATGCATGCAGATGTTAGTCCACTACTGGCCAAATGTGATGATCCAAAAATGGGTGAAGATCTAGGTGTTTGTAGAGTTGTTAAACAATTGGATCAAGCTTGTAGAGAGGCTGGATTCTTCTATGTGGTAATTAATTTTCATGCATGTAAATTAATGCATATCATCATATTAACTGATAATTTTCTAATTATATGCAATGATTTTTGCTATTTGATGATCAGAAATGCCATGGTGTTCCTGAGTCCTTCTTCAATGAGGTCAAAAATACTGCACACGAATTCTTTGATCTTTCATACGAAGAAAAACTCAAGATCAAATTGACTTCATCAGCTGGATACAGAGGTTATCAACGAATTGGAGAAAATATAACCCAAGGAAAACCTAATATGCAAGATGCCATTGATGTAACTCTTCATTTTTTTTTTCGAAGGGTCCTCTTAACGTGTGCTCATGCATGAAGACTTTAATTAAACATAGAAAGTTCTAATGAAAATAAAACCGTCTAATCCAACTACGAATAGTGTGTCTTATCGCAAGTAAAGCTAGTGACTAAGGGGCCAACCCATTATTTTTTTAAATTTTTATTTATGTTTTTCTATTAAAATTTTAATAGCTTTTCAAATTGACCCCTCCATATTCATGGAGTTTGGCTTCGCCTCTTGACTTATAAATATTGTTTAAAATTTAAAATACAAGCTACCATATGCGTTAGAAAAATATGTGTTTAATTAATTTGCTGTGTTTTAGTTTAATGTTGTAATGTATTTCCTCTTTGTGGGTAATTACAGTGCTATAAAGAATTCAAAAAAGGGACGTATGGAGCTCTTGGCAAACCTATGGAAGGATGTAACCAATGGTACCTTTTTTTTAAAAACTAAATCTGAGATCCAAATTTTAATTTGGATCGATAATTTGATTGATAATTATTCCAGTATACCAAGTTACTACTAATTGATAAACTAATCTCCGGTTTACCATCATATATAGCCTTGGCAATTTTGTGTTTATTGTGTTTTCTGTGGCTCTTTGCGTTAGAGAGAGACAATAATTTGTGGTTAGATATAGGGCTTTCATCGATCTTAAGTTTATGACCTCTTTATGGTGAGCACCAAACACTACAAATAGGGTATTCTAATCAGAAAGAAAAAAAATTTGTACTCGTCATGATGCATGTTACCAAAAGTTTTCACGTGGAAGGACTTTGCGGTATTGCACCATGCATCGATCGGCTGGTCTAATCTGATTAAACCATCGGTTTGGATAAAAATATTTAAATAAATAATTCATATTTATTCTTATAAATATCAACACACAGTTTTTTGTATGTTTCAGATAAATAAATATACTTTTTTCAATCATTGTGATTGGATTGAAAAATGATACATATTAAAATAATAATATTTTAATTGTTTTTTTATAGACTAAAAATAATTGATATCATCGCTTTCTTTCAAATAATTAGCTTTCTCTCTCCTCAACACGATATCATTAATTTAATAATAATTTAAAATAATTATATTTTGTTGAAACATTATCTACATTGATGTTAATTTTTATGAATTTTTATTTTATTTTAAATCATTTATAATAATTTTAATTTATTGTATTTTATTTTAGTTAAAAGAATTAATTCTAAATTTAATTCTATTCGATCCAACCCAATTCAATCTTATGATATACCAAACAAAGAAATGTATCACATTTAATTTCATTCAATCCAATCCAATTCAACTATTTTATATATATAATAAAAAAAAACCAATCATATACAACATGAAGGATAAAAAGGAGGCGTGCATTTGTCACAATAGTGGCATGGGAGGATAAGATATAAATAAAAGAATTCACGATGCATGAATCCTATATATGTGTTTGGTGGTTGCATTGAATGGGCTCAAAAAATAAATAGCATTTTTAATGTCATTACTTTAATAATTTATGTTTAAAAGACACCTATTATGGTGAACGGATAAAAATATCTCCAATAGTTATTCCACATCAGATTTCTTTCATTTAGTTTACAGTGACAAAGTTATGAAGTAGAGAAAGAAAGTCCGGTTGAAACTCAGGCAATCACTCGAACAGTGACAGAGTGACGCTACGCAGACGCATTCAGGCAGTTCATGAAAAAGCTCGGAGCCTTCATGAAAAAGCTCTGAGCCTTCATGGAAAAAGCTCTGAGCCTTCATGAAAAAAGCTCGGGCAGGGTAATTCATGAAAAAGCTCGGGCAGTTCATGAAAAAGCTCGGAGCTTTCACGAAAAAGCTCGGAGCTTTCACGAAAAAGCTCGGAGCCTTATGCAAAAAGCTCGGCAGGGCAGTTCATAAAAAAGCTTGGAGCCTTCATGAAAAAGCTCGGATCCTTATGTAAAAAGCTCGGACAGTTAATGAAAAAGCTCAGAGCCTTCATGAAAAAGCTCGGAGCCTTATGCAAAAGGCTCGGACAGTTCATGAAAAAGCTCGAAGACTTATTAAAAAGGCTCGGAGATTCAAAATTGACAAAACTAATATCCTTGAAAAAAGCTCGGATAATAATTTAAAAGGCTCGAATGGTTTTACAAAATGCTCGGACACAGTGTTAAGAGTCTTGGAAACCCAGATCTTCATCATCTTATACATAAATTTTACCAACTCAATTTTCAGACAAGTTTATTGTAGAGAGAGAGAGGAGTTACTGAGTTCATTGTTCGAAGCGTGGAGATGAAAGTACAAACATAATAGAAAATTGATTATTTAAGGGCAATTTTGGTAGTTCACCATAATAGGTGCCTTTTAAACATAACTTATTAAAGCAGTGACGTCGGTGCAACACACCTCCAAAAAAGTGACATTTATCACCATTTCCACTACATTGAATCGGGTTATATTTGTATCCAAATAGTAAAATCAAGTTCAATGTTTGTCCAAACCCCAAATTAACCATAATAGTTCAAAAAAAAAAAATCTATCAAACAACCTTTTGCCCATCAAGCAACTCATGGACCTATACATATATAACTCACTAGCAGTGTTTTAGTAAGCGCTAAGCCAGAGCCTAACGTCTAGACAGATTAATCGGGGCTTAAACGGAAAAATTATTACTACTTGATGGGAGTGTGGAGGGGACACAACTGGTTAAAAAAAATAATAAAAAAAGTTTGATGGGGCACATCTATTATTGCTAAACCCACCATCTGACTTTCACTTCACAAATCAGAGCACCATCCATCATCATTCATTTCTTTACCACCAATAATTACACATTTCAATGCACAAAGCCATAAACACTCTCTCATCTTTATCAAATAATTACACATTCCAACGCCATCTCTCTTCATCTTCATCTTTTAATTGTGTCTCTCTATTCATCTTCTTCAACGCACAAAATTTCTCTCTCTCTCTCTCTCTCTCTCTCTCTCCATCTCTCTTCATCTTCTTCGTTCATTTTTGCTCTGCGTTTCGAAGATGAGTTCCAGTAAGACCAGACCTACTTCATTCTTCTCATCTCCAAGGTCCAGGACCAGGCTTTCGGCGACATCGGCTCCAAACTTTGAATGTTTAGGTTTGTTTGCCTGTTTGGTAGAAGAAGAAGCAAAGAAACTGAGGAGTGAAGTCTGATTTCTGAAGAAAACAATGCCGTTTTTATTTATTTATTTTTTTAAAAAAAAGGTACTCCGCTTAGCCGATTTGGCCAATTAGTCGGCGACTTTTCTGATTAGTCAGCCACCGAGTAATTAGGCCGATTTTGGCCATTTCGCTTTAATGATTAACCGATTAGCTAAATTGAACCGATTAATCGGCCGTCTAGGCCGATTTCTCGAACACTACTCACTAGTGAGATAATTTTATAATGGACAAGATAGTTTTGGAAAAGCTAATGCAATTGTATGTCTTTAATTGATACATATGGTCTTTAATTTTTTGTAGGCCGCTTAATCCTCCCAACTTCAAATCATCAATGGAGGAGTATATCAACCTTTGCATAGGCATGCTTCTTCTTCTATAGCAGCTGCAAAGTATTTAACTGTATTTACTTCTTGTCTTCTTACTTCTTTTATATGTTGTTATGGCGGTCTTAATCCTCCATTTGTACGTGCTTTTTGGTTCCGGCAGACCCGTCGAGAAACCTTATGCGAGGGATCGCACTAGCATTGGGTGGGTCACCATATGAATTTGAAGGTGAAAGAGCAGGAGATCCATTTTGGGTTTTACGTATTATTTGGTTACCCAAGTGTATCGTTTTCCAATGGCCAAGAACATGACATTGGATGCTACGTATTGCAAAATATATAATCTCATCTTTTAGAGCGCTTTTATTAACAAGAAATGAAAATGAAAAAAATGAAGATTCATTAGAAAGATAATTTAATTCCTTATAATTAGTTGAGAGAGAATTCCTTTTCAACGGAAACATAATTATTCTTAATTTGTATGTTGGATATGATACACATAACTTGATTCTCAATAATTTTTAAATTGTAGGAAAACTTGTGCGACAACACGCAACTAAACATTTTCAGCAATAGATACAATTATTATGCTTTTTCTAACATTTACCTATTGGTGTTTTTTTTCTTTCCATATCGCGACCTCACAATTTCAGTGGAGCTCACACGGATTATGGTAATGATTCTTAAACTAATTTGGATGATACACTTGAAAAAATCTAATAACTAATCAGTTATTAATTGTATAATGTTGCATAACAGGTTTGCTGACTTTGATAAATCAAGATGATAATATAACTGCACTTCAGGTATACATTTATTGAGGGATTCTCTAGTTAGAACAATCTGAAAAAAATAATTCACGATAACATTGTAGAGTTAGTCTGTAAAGTTAGAAAACTAAGGTCCTAAAATTATTTATCTTGAAGGTGAGAAATCGGTCCGATGAGTGGATGCCGGTTCCTCCAATACCTGGATCATTTATTTACAACATTTGTACATGCTGCAGGTAGATATATTTTTTAAATTTTGTTTTATTCTACTAATTAATCAATAATCTTTCCTTGATATCACTTTTTTTTTTTACATAATTGGAAAAAAAAACTCTCATAATCATTAAGGAACTGTTGCAGATATTTTCAAATGGTATGTACGAGTCAACTGTCCATCGAGTTGTCAACAATTCTCGGAAATATCGGATCTCCTTACTTTATTTTTAAGAGGAAATTAATTCGCTAGTTTTATATATCTTTATTTTTATACTATATATTATTGTACGTCTTGTTTATAAACTATATTTTTATTTTTATACGATATATATTATTGTACGTCTTGTTTAACTAGAATGATCGTTGACATATATAAATTTTAGATATATAAAATAGACCAACTACGATACAGTAATGGAGCCTCTGGATATTTATAAACATAGAAATTGAGCAGAAACTGCAAAATTAATCGGGAGAGTTATTTATGGAGAGTATTTAGTAAATAAAGTTTATTGTTATTTTTTCAGATTCTCGTGTTTATTTTCTTGCTGTTATTTTTCAGATTTTTCAGATTCTCGTGTTTGCCGTGATCTTCACAGGTTTTCAAGGAATTACTGTTCTTGTGTCTGCAGTAAGCAAAGTTTTTGTACACGATTGCACTTCAGGTGTGCAAACTGAAACTCCTAACGAGTCAAATATGAGCTCTTATATGGCAAAGTTATTTTTAACTGTGCTTGCTAAATACTCTCCATAAACAGCTCTCCCGATTAACTTTACAATTCCTGCTCCACTTCTATGTTTACAAATATCCAAAGGTGATAAGAACCCTCATTGCATGGCTCGTTAGAAGGCGTGCATGAGCCATTGTGCTTGCATGAGTTTCTAGAGTCCACTTGCAAGTGGCAGCTCACGTGATCAAGACCAAGTCACGAATAAGTCACGAAGGTTGTTGGTAGTATTTTATTGCATTTGAATTGTTCAATTAATTAATAGTTGTTAAGCTTAGTGGTTGCTGAAAGTTCTCAACGTCTTTAGTTCCACTTGTTAGGATCCCTATTTTATTGTGATTATCAGTTGTAACGTGTATGAGGCCTGTTTAGGTCCCATTTGAATTAAATAAAAGAATCAGACATAATTATACAAGCTTCTCCAACCTCTGTTCTCTCCTCTCTTTTCTCTCTAAAAATTCTTCCATCAAATTGGTATCAGAGCCATTCGGTTCTATGGAAACACGTGGGAAATCCAATGCGGAATTCCGCTCTGAACAAATTCTCAATGAATTACAAGCCTTGAGACTACAACAAACCCAAACCTCTACCGAAAATCGACCCTCATCCGAAAAGGATGTCAGCCCATTCTTGGCAGGCGAAACCTCTCACAGTGGTCCACCAGGCTCGACTCAACCCAATTATGACCGAAATCACACTCACCTCAAATTGAACTTTCCGACCTATGGGGGCGACGATCCAACGAGGTGGATTTTCAAAGCCGAACAATATTTCAAGTTTAAAAGTATTGATCTTTCACAACAGGTAAAATTAGCATCTTTTCACTTGGAAGGAGTGACGCTTCAATGGTATCGGTGGTATACCAAATTCCGTGGACCTCTGAGCTAGAATGAGTTCACCAAAGCCGTTCTCCACCGCTTCGGTCCCACCGACTATGATGATCCGTCGGAGGCCCTGTCACTACTCAAACAAACGACAACAGTGAATGCATACCATGAGGCCTTTGAAAAATTGTCACATAAGATAGAAGGACTGCCTGAAAATTTCTGGTGGGCAGTATCATTTCTGGATTGAAAGACAAAATTCGGATAGATGTGCGGGTCAACCAGTCGAAGACATTATCTGAAACCATTAGTGTGGCTCATCTCATTGAGGAATGAAACCTTCTTCAACGGAAACCAAGGGCTCCCTTCAGACCCGCGATATCAACGCCACAAACCCGATCACTACCAACTTCTACAGTGAGACTTCTTGGGCCCTCTCCGACACAGCAAACAAACCAGGGGGTAGGGAAATTTCAGGGGCTGATCCGGCGACTCACTGGACCAGAGGCTCGAGATAGGCTTGAAAGAGGACTCTGTTTTTACTGTGATGAGAAATACGTACCCGACCACCGCTGCGCACGACCATAACTATTCATGATGGTGGACGCACAACCTGAAGCCGAGACCGATGATGTGGAGATGGAAATTGAGGCAACATTCCCAGAAGCCATACCAGAAATCTCATTTCATGCTTTGGCTGGAACAACGCACCCGTAGACATTTAGGGTCATCGGAAAAGTGGGAAATAAGGAATTGATAGTGCTAATTGATGGAGGTAGTACCCATAACTTCATTGAGCAGACCGTGGTGACTAAATTAGGATTACTGGTGATTCGCGACAAGGTGTTTCAGGTGACAGTGGGTAACAAGGAAATCATAGAATGTACTGGGCGATGTTTGGGACTCTCTCTTACGATTCAAGGATTGACAGTTCGAGCAGATTTCTACATCCTTCCGGTGGCTGCATGTCAGGCAGTTTTGGGTGTGCAATGGTTGGAAACCTTAGGGCCAATTGAGATAGATTACAAGAAGCTTCGCATGTCCTTCATTCAAGCCGGTAGAACACATACTTTGCAAGGGTTATGCCGTACCGAGCTCGCACCAATGAGCGACAAAGAGCTGTTACATTTATCAGGTACTAGTTTCTTTCTCCACATGATGACAGCAACGGCTGAATCAGACCTACATCCTAATGAGATTCCAGCCGAGCTCCAAGAATTATTGACAGAGTTTGTTCATGTATTTGAGGAACCCAACAAGTTGCCGCCTGCGCGCCACCATGACCACAGAATTCCACTACTCCCGGATCAGTCACCAGTCAGCACTCGACCCTACAGATATCCTTATTATCAAAAAAATGAGATAGAAAATTTGGTCCGAGAGTTCCTTAAACCCTGAACAATTCGTCCAAGCCACAGTCCGTTTTCCTCGCCGGTATTGTTAAATAAGAAGTCAGACTGGTTTTGGCATTTTTGTGTAGATTACCGAGCTCTCAATGATATCACTATGAAGGACAAATTTCCAATACCGGTAATTGATGAGTTGGTCGATGAATTGCACGGAGCTAAATATTTTTCGAAGTTGGATTTACGATCCGGATATCACCAAATTCGGGTCCACGAAGATGACATCCCTAAAACCGCTTTTCGCACTCATGATGGACACTACGAATTTCTTGTAATGCTGTTCAGATTGACAAACGCACCGGCCACTTTTCAGAACCTTATGAACGACATTTTCCATCAACATTTGCGAAGATTTATTTTGGTTTTTTTATGACATTTTGGTTTATAGCAGGTCTTGGAATGAGCACATTCGGCATCTTCGACAAGTGTTCCAGGGCTTAACAGAACACCAATTGTTTGTTAAAAGATCAAAGTGTCAGTTTGGGGTGTTACATGTGGACTATTTGGGGTACCGAATTTCAATTGAGGGAGTGGCTGTTGATCCAACAAAAATTCATTCAGTGCAGAATTGGCCAGTACCGAAGTCAGCTAAGGGGGTTCGAGGGTTCCTTGGGCTTGCGGGATATTACCGAAAATTCGTTCGGAGATTCGTGGTGATAGCAGCTCCGTTGACAAAACTTTTGACTAAAGAAGGCTTTCATTGGACAGCAGAGTCACAAGCTGCCTTTGAACAATTGAAGACGGCTCTCATTTCTCCACTGATCTTGAGACTTCCGGATTTCGCACAGCTATTTGTCTTCGAATGCGATGCAAGT
This sequence comes from Dipteronia sinensis, assembly GCA_033220585.1. Taxonomy (NCBI): domain Eukaryota; kingdom Viridiplantae; phylum Streptophyta; class Magnoliopsida; order Sapindales; family Sapindaceae; genus Dipteronia; species Dipteronia sinensis. Next base: position 2,114,490 of record CM065638.1, on the reverse strand, counting down.
GGGAAGGGATTAAGAGCCATTTTGTCACAACAAAATCAGCCCATTGCATATTTCAGCGAGGCTTTGAAAGGGACTGCGAAAAACTTATCAACATATGATAATGAGATTTTAGCTGTGGTCAAAGCAGTACGGAAGTGGCGACCGTATCTTTTGGGTAAGCCGTTTGTCATCAAGACCGACCACCGTAGCTTGAAGTACCTCCTAGAGCAGTGCATATCCACACTGGCTGCCCAAAATTATGGGATATGACTACACAATTCAGTACAAACAAGGGAGAGAAAATCAAGGTGCCGATGCTCTTTCGCAGGCAACCACGTTTCAGTTCCTGGCAATATCCCTACCAATTGCAGACTGGTGGACAACCTTGCAGCACGTGGTCATTCAAAATCCCTACTACGCAACATTAAACAGCAACAATTCTCACAAATTTATTCAAAGGGATGGGGTTGGATGTAAAATGGGAAGATACACTTGAGTCTAAATTCATCATTGTTGCCAGTAGTTTTAGCAGAGGGTCATTCTTCTTCGGCCGGCGGACACTTCGGTTACCTCAAGACTCTTAGTCGAATTTCTTCTAGTTTTGTGTGGCCTGGAATTCAGACAGTAGTAAAGGAGTTTATCAAAAATTGTGATGTGTGCCAACGATGTAAACATGACACCCTACGACCGGCTGGATTACTACAACCTCTACCTATCCCACAACGTATTTGGACGGAAATTTCCATGGATTTCGTTGAAGGATTGCCCACTTCTTAAGGTCACGATGTGATCATGGTTGTCGTTGATCGTTTTGTACAACCTCTACCTATCCCACAACCTCTACCTATGCTCATTTTGTACCTCTTACCACCACCACCACACCAAAACTAAACCCAACGTCTGCCTCTCACTATCGAAAATCAACCACCACGAAATCAAACCATGCAAACCCCGCCGTCGAACCGGTCATCCTCGCCGCATCCGAACTCTAGCTACCAACCCACCTCAAATCCTCGTCGAAACCACCAAATCGGCTCGAATTGAAGGAGATCCAAGAAGAGAAAAGAGAGAAAAAGAAGAGACAGAGAGAGAAGCCGGAGAGAAAGACGAGAAGCGCATCACCGCTCCTCGCCGGCGGCCAAGCGACGGTTGACCATGGGTGAGAAACTCAGAAGAGAACTGTTGAGAGAAAGAGAATGTGAAGATTCTTTTAAAAATATATTGTTTCAGTTTTTTTTAATATATGAGATTTGTGTTTCGATTTTTTTTTTAAATCTGCATTGTTTATTGTAATATTTGTGGGTGGAGGTGGGTTAGGGTTTGAGTGGTGGTGATGGTGTTTTGAGATGGATGGTGATGATGATTTTCTATGTTGTGTTTGTTTTGTTCTTGTTTTGATGGTGGTGAGAGTTATCTTTGACTAGCTAGGGCCATCTATGACTGCTTCTCGTTGGTGATTGCTATTTCACTCCTTTGTGTATTGAATCAGATGAGTTGGGGGTTGTTAATCTATGTGTTTTTGTTCATTTGACAGATGGTGTTGATCTGAAATTATTATTATTATTCAATTTCTGGTTTTTGTAATTGATTTCAATTTCTAGGTGTTTTTTTAAACTCAGACTCTGTGTAAACTGTGTTAAGAAAAATAAAAAATAAAAACATGGGTAAAATTGGTAGAATAATATTTGTTAACCTTTGGTTTATTTAGGGACACTTGGCATTCAGTTGGGTGGGGGGTAATGCTCACCCTCGGTTAAAGGGGGTGAGCAAAAATGAACTCTAACTTGATAAGCAAAAATGAACTCTATTTATGCTTTTAGAAATTCCTCTTAATCCATTTTTTTTATTTAAAATAAAGAACTTTTAAATTTTTTTTTTAAGGAGACCCATTTCTTCTCCACAAATAGAGGAGACCATGGCCTCCTGGTGCAGCTAGGGGAAGGGCTTCCTCCATATTGGTAGTTATAATAAAAAGTAGTTTAAAACAATGAATCTAGTGGAGGCCACTATCACCGTCACCTTTGAAGGTGGCCTCCACTAGATTCATTGTTTTAAACTATTTTTTATTATAACTACTAATATAGAGGAAGCCCTTCCCCTAGCTGCACCAGGAGGCCATGGTCTCCTCTATTTGTGGAGAAGAAATGTGTCTCCTCTTCAATGGTGGCCTCTATTCGTTTTTTTTTTTTTTTAAATCACTAATTTAAAAAACAAGTTTTTTATTATGTTTTTAGATTTATAAAAGTAAAAGTTTTTAAAAGTAGTTGGATTTATACATGTTATTATGTTTGCACAGAATCTAGAAGTGGAGCTTTCTACCGCTTTCATTTCTTTAAAAGTAGTTAAAGAGACTCTTGAACATATATTCGTCAACAGCATTACAAGTCGGAAAGGTGCGATCATATGTGTTAGTGTGTGACATAATTTTTCGAGTCCACAGTCTTTGTTTGGCATATTTCTTCATCTACAGATGGTGTGCGAGGGTAGGTTTTTAACCAGAATCACCTTTGATGTTATCGGCGAGATCTTGTTATAAAAGTGTGAGATGATTCGATGTTATCGGCGAGATCTTGATATAAATGTGTGAGAACCAAGATGCTATTTTCCCTTCGTTTCTAATCTTTTCTTTTTAATTTTTGTTCTTGGTGTGGGTTGATGTAATTGTTGTTTAAGACGGTGAACGTTTTTTCAAACTTTGGCTAGATTTTTCGTTCTTGAGATCTTAAATGAGATATTGAGATAAGAAATGATTATCTATAAAAAAATAAAAAAAATAAAAACTTAAGACCGAGAAGAAGGTGAGAGATTTTGAAGAAGAAAGACTGTGAGAGTCGGATATTGAAAATTGAAAGATGGGGTGTGTTAAATTTGAAAAATAAGTAAGAATCGTAGTTTTTGAAATAAATCAAAAAATTTAAAAGTAAAGCATTATTAGGTTGATAGAGGGGTGCCAGTAGCATCATACTTTAAAAAATCAAACAAAACAACTTAATAAAACACATGAAGTACTATTAAGTATTAAATGGAAAAATCAAATAGACCCTTAGTGACTAACTAGTCTATGAAGAGAAAGCAATCGAGAGCTCTTATAAATCTTGATCGTTTACTTGATTACTTTACCAATTAATTAATTCCATTCAATAAGAACTATTACATATCGATTGAGATTGATTAGTCTAATCGAAAATTAAGTATATGTTACAAAATCAATAGCATTTTTGTTCATGTTATAAATAGCGTTATAAATAGCATTCGTTCTGCATTCTAATATACTAAAATATTCTCTAAAAACCGTTTAATATGGTTTGATGGTAAATGACATTCATTCGGTCTAAAAATATGTCAATAATAACTGCAATAAAAATCTCGAACATGTCTTGATTGGAAAAGGCTAGCTAAGTAGTAGTTGGTCCACATGAGTCATGAAAAACGATGTAAAGGTTGTTGTAAACTGATTTCCATAGATTCTTGCATCTTGATCATAATAGCATTGTATCTACAGTTTCTATTCGAGATGTGAGAGGATGCGAATAACAGCATCATCTAGAAAGCATGAATTTCGAAGTTAGATCCATTCAAATACTGTAAACCAAATGAAAAGATGGTGCATTTTCCATTCACTGTCCAAGAATAAGAGAAAAAAATATTAGCAAAAGGGTTCGGCTACTACATATTGGTATATAGTACTTGCATTGATTTTTAGTAATTAATTTGATTTCAATCCAAAGTAGTTTATAAAAATTAAAGATTAGAATATTTTAAAATATTAAAAATAACCATCCCTCACATAACTAACTATCAACTATATTGGTCATGCATTAAGTTACAATAAATTTTGTATCGAATGATCGAGTCAAGGATTGTTTAGGATTTATTGAGAAAGAACAATATATGTACAACTTGATTATCTACTCTTATAATGGAAGATAACATACGAAAAGAGAGGTACATTAATGTTTGAAGAGATGATGTGTGCATTTAACAATTTGACTATATTTTAATCCATGTTCTTCCTGATACTATTTTTGATAGTATAACAACAGAATTTCACAAATAATTTTGGATACAGAACTAATAGAATTTCAATCATTGAAGGGAAAGTTAATGAACCCCAACTCAAGCATGGGCATTACAATATGAATCATGATCCAATGGCAGACATCACTACTATCTTTATGATTATAATTACTGAAAAAGTTACACGTGCCTGCAATTATATCAAATATCAGGGGTGTTTGTGCAATTTACCTTTAAAAATAAAAATAAAAACAAATGTAAGATAAGATAATGTGCTGAGATTAATTTAATGACTTTTGAAATTGTATATCCCAATGATGGCCGTGCACGTCTGACATTTTTCACGTGATGACACCCACATCCAGCACTTATTTAATTATTTTAGCTAAGCGAATCTTCAATATATCTTCGAGCTTAATAATTAACAAGTGGACTCGACGATCGAACCTCTTTTATTATATATAATACCAGAGAGATTGACCAGTGACCACATTATCAAAAAAAAAAAGCTCATTACAATGGCCACCGACTTCAAATCCATCCCAATCATCGGTAAAATTAACATTTTATGGTTTCTGTTTTATCAAATTTAATTGCACCAAGCCACCAATCATTTTGTGTCTTTATTGGTCATTAATTTTTGTTCGATATATTCATGCAGATGTTAGTCCACTATTGGCCAAATGTGATCATTCAAAAATGGGTGAAAATCCAGGTGTTTGTAGAGTTATTAAACAATTGGATCAAGCTTGCAGAGAGGCTGGATTCTTCTATGTGGTAATTTTTAATTTTTCATGCATGTAAAGTCAATAAATATATTAACTAATTTTCTAATTATAATATGCTATATGATTCTTGGTATTGATGACCAGAAAGGCCATGGTATTCCAGAGTCACTCATCAAAGAGGTCAAACAAATTACACGCACATTTTTTGATCTTCCATATGAAGAGAAACTAAAGATCAAATTGACTCCAGCAGCCGGATATAGAGGTTATCAGAGAATCGGAGAAAATATAACCAATGGCAAATCCGATATGCAAGAAGCCATTGATGTAACTCCTGCACTCTTTTCATCTTCGTATATCTATAACACATACTTTTTTTCAAAAAGTCCTCTTAAGTGTTAACATGCGTTCTTAAAGATTTTAAACGTTGAAAGTTTTGATAAAAGCAAATTGCCACCATAGTGATCATCTTAATTTACAAGTACTTACTGTTTTTTCTTGTTTGTAATTGTTGATTTGTGGGTATAACAGTGCTGTAAAGAAGTCAAGAAAGGAATGTATGGAGCTCTTGGCAAACCCATGGAAGGATGTAATCAATGGTATGTTGAAAATAGTAAATTACTAAATTACCCTTCAATGGTTTATGCATGCACGAATAGCAGTAAGCAAGGTGTGTCAAAAAAACAGAAATCTTGTATCCATAATATCCATTTATACCTAAATTGGCTAGCTACACCTTATTTTTTATTTTAATTAACTTATTAATTAAAGTAATCATATATATAATAAAAATAAGGATATAATTTTTTTTTAACAAAAATAATTGAGGGTTTTAAAATATTTTGAATGTAATTGAATAACTTTCGATTTTATAATCAGCTTTTCAAAAACAACTTCCAATCATAGTCTCAATTCCTCTAGTACTATACTGATTTTGAAGAACTAGAATACAGTGTAGGTCTTTGTTTAATTTTCTGTTTCTTAATTTCTTTTCAAGATTTTTAAGTTATTAATTGATTGGATTATTGCAGGCCGTTTAATCCTCCCAACTTTAAATCACTGATGGAGGAGTACATCAACCTCTGCACAGGCATGTTTTATTTATATATAACATTAAGCATTGCATTATATAATTTACACCATTTCAATTACTTCTTTTATATCTTCTTAATTCTATCAGAGCTTTCGAGAAACATTATGCGAGGAATCGCTCTGGCATTATGTGGATCGCCGTATGAATTCGAAGGAGAAAGAGCCGGAGATCCTTTCTGGATATTACGTATCGTCGGTTACCCGGGTGTGTCCCTTAGCAATGGACACAACAAGGAAGAAAATGACATTGGATGGTACTGCAATATATACATACACATATTTTCTCTACATCAATTTACAATTGTTTTCTTCTCTAATTATATTTTCCTACTCGTGTTTTTTCTTGTGTTGTGTCCAATATTCAGTGGAGCTCACACTGATTATGGTAATGACTCTTAAACTCGTTTGGTTGATAAACAGCTTAGAAATTAAATACAGTAATTAAGCTTTTATAATTGTGTATGTTGTTGAATTACAGGTTTGATTTCAATGATAAATCAAGATGATGATATAACTGCACTTGAGGTATATACATTTATGCTAAAATAACTGAGTATAATTGATTTTTTTTTCCGACTATTACAATTAATTTAGAATTTGGTAGGGGAAGCTACTACTCAAATCGAATCTAAGGTGTACTAATGGGTCAACCTCATTTGGTCATAATTTATTTATTTTCAGGACCCGAGCAAGTGTATTGAGTGCCACCGTCTCAGGCCCAAGTCGTTCATTTTACTTGAATAAAAAACTGAATGTTATATTACAAGATGGGGTCTAGAGTTTAATAAAAAACTGGCTTCTAAACGTAAATTTGAGTTTTTAAAACTGCCGCAACTCAACTTCTTAAAAGATAACAATAATACCAGGTTGGATGAGATCAAATAACCCGTTTTAAATTTTTGCCCCGAACCTCTAAATAGTCAGTATCAGCTCCGATATAATACATAATCTAGCATCAGTAGTAACACATTTTCTGCATCAATCTTGAACATCTTATTGTTTTCAAATATGTAATTTGGATTATTTACATTGTTTAAGGCGAGAAATCAATCTGGGGAGTGGATACCGGTTCCTCCAATACCTGGATTATTCATTTGCAACATCAGTGACATGCTCGAGGTAAACAATTTTTTTGATTTTTTTTCTCATAAAATCCGTGTCCCCAAAATATCATTTTTCTCAATGAATCATTCTCATTTTTATTTTATTTTTTTGCTGCAATGGACAGATATTTTCCAATGGTCATGTACAAGTCAACTCTACATCGAGTCATCAACAATTCTCTAAAATATCGAGTCTCCTTAGTTTATTTTTACGAGGTAATTAATTTTCTTAATGTTGTCTTGTTTAACTAGAATGATCCTCTACATATATATAAGTTTTGGATGCATAAACAGACGAACTACGATGCTGCAGTGGAGCCTCTGGATATTTGTAAACGGAGGAGTGGAGGATCTGCAAAGTACGAGAGAGCGGTTTATGGAGAGTATTTATCAAACAAAGTTAAAAAAACTTTTCCAAAGTATTAGCAAGTTCATTTTTCTCTATTGAATAATTTAATTTCCAAGAAATTAATTGGATGGCATGATAAAATAAACATCTGTACTTCATCTAGAAGACATGATTAGAAGTGTTTTAAGTTCACTTTTCCATTGGAGGCTCAGCTTCCTGTAATGTTTTAATTCTTGTTGATTATTCACCGTCATGTATATTTATTTATTTATTTATGTGGTACATACTCAATTGACAATTCCTAATTTATGATTATTATAGCAATATCAAAAAGTATTAGTAATCTACTTAACGTGAACCCGTATAAAAATCAGGAATCGGAAAAAGAAATTAGCCAGTCCCACTACAGGGTCAATTTAACGTGCTAATACAAATGTAAAAGTACACAAACATTTTATTAAGAGTAGATAATGCTTCATGTGATGAATATAATTGGACAAAATATTATATTTTTCTCGTATTTTATTTGAATACATTGTATATATGAGTAATGCTATTTTGTCCAAATTTAGTGCATAAATGATGTGGCAATACTATAATCCATTCATTTAAATCATGCAAATCTAATACAATCTAAATGAATGGATTATAATGTTGTCACATCATTTGAGCACCAGATTTGGACACCAAATTTGGACAAAATAGAATTATATATATATATATTATCAAGTTAGGTATCCTTGACAATATTATCGTACGGTTTCATTGGTGTAAAACAATTTATACTAATTCTCTGGGTGAAACCGCTTAGAGATATATGAACCGATAACTAATATATATATATATATATATATATATATATAATATAATGTTAATAATTATTTTGTAAGGAGAATGATAAAAATCATGAACAAATATAAATAATTAACCACAGCGACATATGACGTGGCTCATGTATTACGTTGACATGTGTCTTTAAGCGGATAATGATGGATCCCACCGTCCATCAAAAATAGCTTGAGGAGTGTTAGAATCACTCTCTCAACTCACTCTCCCAAGCTACTCTCTCTTCTCCTTTTAACATTTGTCAATTTATTTACTTTTTTGAAATCAATTTTAGAGCCATCATTAATGAATTTTTTTACATATTATTTACAACTCAAACCATCATATCTTTCCAAATTGCCCTTTTTTTACACCAAACTGTCATAATTTTTTTTAATATTAATAATAATATTATTTTATATACCTCTTCTTTATTTTCTAAAATATCATAACAAAAACAATTTATACTTGAAAAATTATCGTTTTTATCTATAATAATATAATATAATAAGTTCGTCATATTTTATAAACTAATTATTTTTTACGCGATTTGAAAAATATAGTTAAAAAAATTAAAATTTCATTAATAATATCAAAACTCAAATATACTCAAAAGGGCAAGATGTCAATGTTTATTGTATTTTAATAAATTTAATATTGTTAATAATATATTGCTAATTTTCTTTTTAAAATAAAATAAAATAAGTTAATTAATATTAGGGATGTTATTATTTCCACCCCCACTTATGAGGTATTGATCACTTTCCACCCTCTGGTTTGAGTAATGGCCATTTTCCACCCTCTGGTTTGAATAATGGCCATTTTCCACCCTCTAATTTCAGTTAATTGTCAAAATGCACCATACCGTTACTATTCCGTTAATAAAATAGAATATTATGTTATGTGGGTAAGGGAATAATTGTAACTTAACAGGGTATAGTTAAAAACTATTAAAAATAATATATAAAAAATAAAGTAAAAAATCAATTCAACCTAATTTCTATCTCTCTCTCCAACATACTCTATCTCCCCGTTCATCTTTTTTCTCTTCCTCTCCCACTGGCCACCGATCTCTTATTTTTCTCTCTCCCCATGGCTCTCTCTCTCTCTCACCCATTTCTCTTCTTTCAAATCCTCTCACACCACTCTCTTTTTCTCTCTCTCCCTAACGCGAGCTCTCTCTCTCTCTCTCCCCGTTTCTGTTGTTTCTCTTCCTCTCACACCACTCTCTTCTTCTTAGATTGGATTGGGAGTGGTGGCTGTGATCGATTTCAATTGAGGATGGTGGTTGTGGTTAGGTGATTTCGAATTATGGTGTGGGTTGTGGTTGGTTGATTTCAATTTAGGACAGTGGTTATGATGATTTCGAATTAGGGTATGGGTTGTGGTTGGTTGATTTCGATTTAGGACAGTGGTTGTGGTTGATTTCGATTTAGGGATTTCGATTGGGGGTGGTGGCTGGATTTTGGAGGTGGTGATTTTTGTGTTGCTTTGTGGTTTGTTGGGGTGTTTTTCCTGCAGGTCGTGGCTGTGTGGAAATGGTCCGGCGGAGAGAACAGTGAGGGTGTAGCTGTAGGCGTCAGTGTGAGGTGCTGATGGTGGTGATTTCAGTTGGGGGTAGACAGTGGATTGAGTTGTGATCGTTTGGGTTCTAGGTTTCAGAAACTGTTTTCTGGGTTTTAGAAAGTTTCAGGGTTTGATGATGAAGATGTTGAATTTGTTTTTGCTTTTTTTTCCTGATTTTCTCCACCGTCCATCTGTGATATCGACAACAGATAGATGGTGGTGATTTTAGTTGAGGGTGGACAGTGGACTGGGTGGTGATTGTTTGGGTTCTGGGTTTCAGAAACTATTTTTGGGTTTTAGAAAGTTTCTGGGTTTCATGATGAAGATGTTGAATTTGTTTTTGCTTTTTTTTTCTTGATTTTCTCCACCATCCATCTGTGATATCGATGGCAGGTATCGAATCTGGTGATGATATTGATGACATTATGTTGAATTTTTTTTTTGTTTTAAAAACAAAATCAATACCTCATAACTGAGGGTGGAAATAATAATATCCTTAAATATTATTATACACATTTTACCTCCGAAGATTTTTACTCCCATATTTGGAAATGACAATTTGGTGTAAAAAATGGGTAATTTGGGGATATGTGGATGGTTTGAATTTTAAATAACATGTAAAAGGAATTCATTAACAATGACTCTAAAATTTATTTTTAAGAGAATCTCCAATGTAAATATGTATTTTTTGGTTTCTAACTAGTGACACATCATCATATATATTCAATATGGATCCACTTTATCAAAAAAAAATTAAGAAATGCATATTTTCATCTCCAATGCAATTATCTAAAATCAAATATGTATCTCATCTTGACCAATCATCTTACAACATTTATCTCATTCCCTCTCCTCTTTTATTTTACCATTAAATGAGATGTAATATTATTGGTGGGAAAAAGTTAAAAATCCTAGTCAGCATTTTTAGGAGAGTTTCATAATCAAGTTAGATAATTGTATTGGAGAGGTTTTTTCTACTTCATTATCTAACTATCCTATGTGACATTCAATTTTCTCCAAAAGCATAATAGCATTGAAGATGCTCTAGAAAGTGAATATATGACCGGTGTCAAAAAGAGGAAGAGAGTAGGCTGAGAGTTTAAGTTGAAAGATTCTATCTGACAGTCCGCAAATAGCTTTATTCATTTAGGAAGAGAATCTAGAAAATAGAATATTTGGAGCTTATACGACAGATTGATAGAGAATTAGAGATTAGAGAGAGATTATCATCATCATCAATCATCGTCAATCATCATCATAGTCGTAGCAAGACACAAAATGGCCACTGAATTCAAATCCATCCCAATCATCGGTAGTATAATTGCTTTCTCTTTCTCAATTTAACGATAATTCGATTCTTCTATCGAACTTTAATTGCAACAATCGTTTTTCATTCTAAACTGATTTCTATTTCCTGTCTCTTTCAAGTCTGTGTCTTTACACACACACATATCTAACTCTGTTTGTTCGCTCTCATGGTTTTATTTTATGTCTGTCGTTTTGATAATCGAAGTTTCATCTTCGTTTGATTCGAAGCAAGTAATTTTCTTTTGTCTTCAAACACTGGAAAAAAAAAAGTTAGGTTCGTTATATTAGCGTTTAAAAACCAGGAAATTTTGGTTTATTTATCTGAAGATTGATAAGTTGTTGGTATTGACGTATTGTGTCTTATTGGTCATTTTCGCTCTATACAGATATTAGTATATTATTAGTAAAGTATTGACAAATGTATACAGAATAGGTCAAAACAATTGAATCTAATAATCCACATACAACGCACTGATAAATATCTATCGATATGCACTGAGATGAAAATTTTCATTTATATATATATATATATATATATATATATATATATATCAGAAATTTCAAGTCAGTATGCACTTGTCAAACTTCTCCATAATCATTGGTCAATATGTAACACACTGATATAAGTTATATCGGTGCGTAGCGAGGAGAAAATATATATATATATATATATATATATATATATATATTTATATATGTATATCAGTCATTTTTCTGTCAGTGCGCACTGATAGAATTATATAAGGACATTGAATGTGAGCCACTCATTTATAAAAAGAGTTTTGACAAGTGCATACATACCAAGTCAAAATATGTAAAATGAGTAGCTCACATTCAACGTCCTTATATAATTCTATTGGTGCGCACTTATATAAAAATTATTGTATATATATATATATACAGTCATTTTCTCTTCAGTGTACACTGATATAACTTATATCAGTGCGATAAATGTGGATCACTGATTATGGAGAATTTTTGACAAGTACATACACTTTGAGTCAAAATATATAAATCTAATGGTCTACATCCAACGCACCGATGAAGTTATATCAGTGCATTCTAACTTAAAAATTTCACGCACTGATGAAATTATGTTAATAAGTATTTTGTAAGGAGAATGATAAAAATCATGAACAAATATAAATAATTGGGCAAATTACACTGAACCCCTTAAGGTTTGGATAAGTTTCTTTATTATACACTAACACCCCCAAAATTTAAATTTGACTTAAAAATACATAAAATGCCCTTAGTTATATTATTTTACACTTTATTTTTTTTTCCTTTTAATCAAATACTTTATAAACTTTAATAAAATAAAAAAATTAAATAAAAGATATGATTCATTAAATAAATAAATAGTTTAAATAAATAAATAGTTTTTTAATTAAATAAATAAATATTTTGAATAAATAAACAATTTTAAAATAAATAAATAAATGAATAGTTTATAAAAATAAAATAAATAAATAGTTTTCAAAAATAAAATAAATAATTAGTTTAAAAAAAAATTAAAATATAAATAAATAAGTCAAAAACTTAAAAACATTAAATTTTTTAAGGATATTCATTAATATGGACAAGAAAAACTCTAAATATCTAAATTTTTACTGTAAAAATGATGGTGAGAGAAGCTTCAAGGTTCCCAACACTCCTTAGATATTTAGAGCTTATATTGTCCCTATTAATAGATTTTCTTAAAAAAATTAATTTGTTTTAATTTTTTCACTCATTTTTTAAACTATTTATTTATTTATTTAAAACTATTTATTTATTTGATTTTTTTAAAAAAAAATTTATTTAATGTTTTAAATTATTTATTTACTTAATTTTAAAAAAATATTTATATATTTAATTTTTTTAACTATTTATTTATTTAATTTTTAAAACTATTTATTTTTTTAAAACTATTTATTTATTTAATGAATCATATCTTTTATTTAATTTTTTTATTTTATTAAAGTTTATAAAGTGTTTGATTAAAAGGTAAAAAAAATAAAGTGTAAAATAATATAACTAGGGGTATTTTAGGTATTTTTAAAATCAAATTTAAATTTTGGGGGTGTTAGTGTATAATAAAGAAACTTATCCCTCTAAGTGAAACTTGTCTAAACCTGAAGGAGTTTAGTATAATATGCCCTAAATAATTAACCATGGCGGCTTATGACGTGGCCAACATATTACGTTGATATGTGTCTTTAAGAGGATAATGATGGACCCCACCGTCCATCAAAAATAGCTTTATTCATTTTGAAAGAGAATCTAGAAAATAGAATCTTTGGAGCTTATACGAGAGATAGATAGAGAATTAGAGATTAGAGAGAGATCATCAATCATCATCGTAGTCGTAGCAAGAACAAAATGGCCACTGACTTCAAATCCATCCCAATCATCGGTAGTATAATTGCTTTCTCTTTCTCAATTTAACGATTACTCGATTCTTCTATCGAATTTTAATTGCAACAATCGTTTTTCATTTGAAACTGATTTCTATTTCCTGTCTCTTTCAAGTCTGTGTCTTTACACACACACATATCTAACTCTGTTTGTGCGCACTCATGGTTTTATTTTATGTATGTCGTTTTGATCATCGAAGTTTCATCTTCGTTTGATTCGAAGCAAGTAATTTTCTTGTGTCTTCAAACAGTGAAAAAAAAAGTTAGGTTCGTTATATTAGCGTTTAAAAACCAGGAAATTTTGGTTTATTTATCTGAAGATTGATAAGTTGTTGGTATTGACGTATTGTGTCTTGTTGGTCATTTTCGCTCTATATAGATATTAGTCTACTACTAGCAAAGTGTGATGATCCCAAAATGGGTGAGGACCCAGGTGTTTGTAGAGTTGTTAAACAATTGGATCAAGCTTGCAGAGAGGCTGGATTCTTCTATGTGGTAATTTTCATGCATGTAAATTAATGCATATAAAAATGCAGATCATATCAACTGATAATTTTCTAATGATGACCAGAGAGGCCATGGTATACCCGAGTCCCTCATCAATGAGGTCAAACATATTACACATGAATTCTTCGATCTTACATATGAAGAGAAAACTCAAGATCAAGATGACTCCAGCAGCTGGATACAGGTTTGCTTTAATGGAACAGCATGCCATGTATTTTTCAATTTATGTAATTTCTGATTATAGAGTGAACATTTCGGGTGTAGGGGTTATCAGAGAATTGGAGAAAATATAACCAAAGGCATACCTGATACTCATGAAGCTATAGATGTAAGTCCTGCTACAATTTCTTTACTATTTATCAGTATACTTAAATACAGGGTCATTTGATAAGAAATTGTTAGAGCTGCAATCATCTGGAGAAAATTTTAAATAATGAAGCAATGTTGTAGAGAAAATTCTTTTCACCAGTACTTAATGTTAACCTATCTCATTGCATTTGCGTATTTATGTGGGCCTTCTTCTATAATGTATATGTATGCAGAAGAAAAAAGATACCGATGAATTGAAATCACTATCCGTTCATGCAAATGTTTGCCTTGAACCTTGTCTTATTAAATCACTGGCTATGGTGTTACTTTCAACATGTATACACATAGAACAGTAATGTCTCCTTTATGGTATGGCAATCACTGCCACCATTGTGTTCATTGCTACCGCTACTGCTAGATTTAGTGTTTTTTTTTTCTCACCCTCTAATGTTTTCTATTTTACTTTATTGGGTAACAGTGCTATAAAGAAATTAAACAGGGGATGTATGGATCGCTCGGCAAGCCTATGGAAGGATGTAACCAATGGTATGTGGACATTAGTGTTTTCTTGACCAGATATATATTCCAAATTGTACTGGTGAAACAAATCAAATCTGATTATCTTGATTACATATTTCTTTTCTGGGACGCCAAGTTATTAAGAGATATGCTAATCTAGTTTATCATCGTAACTCAAACAAGTGTTAACCTGGTAACTTTGTGCTCATCTATTGATGCACCAGAATCTATATGGGGTCTGCTAATCCTCTAAGTTGGTCACTGAAGACACCTAATTTTTTTTTTTATAAATTGTCATTAAACAATTTTAAACAGATTACCAGTGTCCAGAATTTCAACCCCCAGTTCTCAACTTGTCTTTGTGTTGCTTAGTGTGTTGGTTGACTTGCTAATTTATTTGGCACCATGATACCAAAAATCATTTTCAGTCATCTGATTGCTGATTCTGAAGCATTAAAATTCAGTGTAGGCATTTTTTTTTTCTTTTCTTAGTTTTTGATTGGATGGCTTGAGGTTCTGAAAATACTAATAGCATTGTCTTCTTATGGTTGTTTTGGCAGGCCGCTTAATCCTCTCAACTTTAAATCATTGATGGAGGAGTACATCAGCCTTTGCACAGGCATGCTTGTATAGCAGGATTATGCTATATTATGGTTTTTTTTTTTTTTTATATATTCATCTAGCGGAGAATCTCATTGCTTCTTTTAATTGTTGTTGCTATCAGACCTCTCAAGGAACATTATGCGGGGGATTGCTCTAGCATTGGGTGGGTCACCATATGAATTTGAAGGTGAAAGAGCAGGAGATCCATTTTGGGTGTCTCGTATGATTGGTTATCCAGGTGTATCCATCGCCAATGGCCAAGCCGCAGCCAGAAAATGATATTGGATGGTATTGCCATAATGTTGCCATTTAGCTTTTTCACTTCGTATTTTACAACCAAGTGAGTCATATCTAAATGTCTTTTCATTCATGTTTTCCTCTGTCCATATTGCGGCCATAAAATTTCAGCGGAGCTCACACCGATTATGGTAAAGATTCATAAACTTTGGTTTATAAATGGCCTTAGAAAATCTAATAATTAATTTCTGTTTCCGTGCAATGTTGCATAACAGGTTTGCTGACACTGGTTAATCAAGATGATGATATAACTGCACTACAGGTGTAGTTCTACTTTTTATTATATGACACAAGTAGCATAACAAATATCTCTTCTCTTCATCTCATTTTGGCTTCAACATGATTTAAAGAGTCCAGTTCTCATGCTAGGAGCTACCTCACAAGTGCTAGTGATTTGTTAATTTTCTGAATTTGCATAATTAAAGGTGATGGGAAAAAAACAAACTCGCTTTCTTTGAAAATTACAATGCCTTAAAACAACCTCAAGAGCCACTCTGTACTTGATCATACTTTCATCATTTCTCTGAAATTTTCTGTAGTATGGATGTCATACACTGTGAGTGCACAAGCTTTCCCTCAAATCTTCTGGTATATATGCAATAAAATTACACGAGCCATAAGTCTAAGATTTTTATGTCAGTTTAGGCATCTTCATAGTTATCGGTAGACTTGTGTATGAAAATCTACATTGTCTGCGTCCATTTATAATCCTGCTACTTGAGTTTCAACTAAGACGTAATTGTCAATAAACTTGCTGAAGGTGAGAAACCTTTCTGGGGAATGGATTTCAGCTCCTCCTATACCTGGAACATTTGTCTGCAACATTGGTGACATGTTGAAGGTAGAAGATTTTCTTCAAAATTTCTTTTCTTGAATTCGTTGTTTCTCTTGATATTTAATGAATTGTTCACGTAATCCTCTGAGGACCTGCAGTTATTTTCCAATGGTTTGTATGAGTCAACTCTGCATCGAGTTATCAACAGTTCTCCAAAATATCGGGTCTGCATAGCTTACTTTTATGAGGTTAGCCTATATATATATATATATATATATATATATATATATATGTCTCCATTTTGATCTCCTCTATCATCTTCTCAACTGGAATGGTCATTCACATATATGTGTTTTGGATGTGTAAGCAGACAAACTTCGATGCAGCAGTGGAGCCTCTGGATATTTGTGTACAGAGGACCGGAGGAACTGCACAGTTCTGTAGAGCTGTTTATGGACAGCATCTGGTAAGTAAAGTTACAACAAACTTTGTGACCCTCTGAATGTTGTAAACACAAGTGTACAACCTTGTATTTAATCAAATGTTGGAAGTTGGATGGCATGAAAATAATAATAATTGTGTACACATGTATTTGATACTATTATTGAAACTGTTTAATATTGTTCATCAAGTACTCTTCATCAAAATTTATTTTCACACTGAATGCAAAAAACCTAGAAGTTACAGACCAAAATTCTTGAATTTTAATAGTCAATACAAGAAAGAATATTCAATCTCTATAAAGAATCAAATACAAAAATTAGCAAAGAAGGTACGCATTTGCATCTTCTTCCTAAATTAAATATCAAATTGCTATAATTGCACCACCAAAACAATTGTGAAATTTTTCCAAGGTAAAAAAGTGGTACAGCCGGCCAAAAAACCTATAGCAGGCTCGAGCTTTGCCTCGAGCCTTGCCTAAGACGATGATGTAGGCGCCTGCAAAGAAGACAATCCGTCTGCTGGAATTTCCGTCACATGAGTATCCTTCTGATAAAGCGGAATTCTTACACCCTGCTCCCTAAGTCGATTTACGATACCATAGAGAAATTCGAATGTCAGTATTGACTGTGCATTCAGTTCCTCTCTGATACTCGGATGAATCCTGAACCACTCACCCAACAATTTGTGCACATGAGAACGGATCATTCTCCAGGGCACAGGGTATTTTTCACAAAGCTTCAAATATTCCACAAGCAGATCTGCTTGGTCAAGATGTCCATCTTTAGTGCCTTCTTCACTCCATTCAGCAGTGCGAAATCCGGCAAAGAGAGCAGGATTCTCAAGGAGAGACTCAGCTGAAAGCACCCCATCACAACCAGTCTCTTCCAAACAATTCTTTACATCATCCATGTGTCGTACATTCCCATTAGGCAAGAACCGGAATTCTGAGAGCATTTTTAACAGCCTTGATGGCATTCCAATCAGCTCGGAATTTTTTACCATCTTTCTCATCCCTTGTTCGGCCATGGACAGCCAAGAGGGAGCAACCAGCATCCTCTAGCATCTTAGCATAACTGACTGTATCTTCTAACTTAGGAAAGACACGGATTTTACACGAGACAGGTACATGAAGGTTCATAGCCAATTTTTCCACTAGTGATTTTACAACAGGAAGTTTATCCATCAAGAAAGCTCCATAGTTACCTCGCCTCGCAATACGCTGAGGACACCTGCAAACAATCCAGAGAGACATAAATTGACACTTTTGACTAAAGGACCGTTAAAATTTAGTATCCGACATGACATTTGCTTCGAATGCAGGCTCTACAAATATTGAAGAATGGGCACCAAATTTCATAATGGTTAACACCTCTTCCTTTTCATCTTCTCCCGACAATGGATTGCATATATGTTATTACAGGACGAGTGGTCTCAATATGAAAAGTCTGTTTTGAGCCTTATGTCCACAATGAACTTACTAAGAATGTGTATTTGTTCCCCAAATATTAAATATATAAAAAATATAAAATAAAAAATCGACTTCTTTACTGAAGTAAAAACTATGTACGATCAAAATCAAGAAAAAATAATAATTATAAATACACAAGAGGGGACATTACCCGAAATTAATGTCAACATAGTCGCAATAAGGTTCCACTCTCTGTGCAGCATTCAATAAAATGTCTGGATCATTGGCACAAAATTGAACAAATAATGGGCGATCCTCCTGCAAATTTTCGCAACAATTGGAAACCATGTAAAGCCAAATGTAAATGGAACCAATATCTCAAGTTCTCATTTATATTGTCGTTGTCCTCCTACAATATATATACTTATCACTAATCTAATTTTATCTACAACAACAAGAGGCTACCTACAGTCAATACAGAACCCCATATCGCCATTACTGGTAATGGTAAGCCAAAATAGCAAATTCTTCTTGAAGTCCCAATAAACCATGGCAGCTGTTGCTAATCATGTGCAACGACAGGCAGGTAACACAAAAATCTTACAATATCTTTCTTCCTTCTGATAATAATTGTTGGGTCCCCATCGCAACAATTTACGAATTTGAGTAACTTTAAGAGTTTCAAGTACGGGATCCCGCACATTTTTTACATGCAGGATCCTCAATAGCTGAATAGCTACCGGTATCTATTGAATTAAAACTTGTAGCTATTGAGAATGCCCCACGAAGAAAAAACGTGTGGAAATTCCACCACACCAGATAATTTTCGTTACAAACTATTCAATAAAACTAACTCCTACAAATCCTAAAAACATCAAATTGAATTTCTCTCAAAATGTGAACTTATTGAATCCGTAATTTAAATAAGTACAATACAAATACGAAATGCTACTACTCAAGCAAGCAAAAACAGTATTTCTGCAGATAACAGTAAACGAATAAGAAATATAAACATGAAAACCAAATTTAACAAAAAAGAAATACTCAAAAATACCTTACAAGTGGTGAATTCTTCGTTTCTATACTTCTCAGTCTCGTTGAAAATCCTGGAGTGAAGCATTGGCGTGTAAGCAGCGTCGGCACCGTACTTCCTACAAAGCAACCGAAACGGCTAGCTCCGAGTTATCAACCATGGGCGCGACAATCAACTTGGGTCGACCCAGTTTATTCCAGTGAGACCACGCTCTCTCTATGCGCGCCTCTCCGGTCAAGCACAGAGTCGGCGATTCCAAGCGAAAAATCCGCCGTGTCAGGCAGAGAAGATTCTTCTTCTTCTACTACTTCTTGCTGCTGTTCATGTTGTTGTTGTTGTGGTGGAGGCGGATCCGAATGGACGGGTCGGGCTTGGGCCATGAGAAGATTGGATATCAGAGGACGAGAGTTGAGAGAGGAGAAACAGGGAGTTAGGGTTTTGGATTTGAAGATCATGAGCGGCCGATGGGAGGAGAGCCGCAACAACCCATCGCCGCTGTTGATGGTTAGGATTTTAGATATGTGAGAACCGGTATCAGATTCTGGTTAGGGCTTGATTTGACCTGGTTTTGTTTTGTTTTTTTCGGGTTGGATTGAACCGGTATGGACCTCAATAACCTATTTTGGGCCTGGATTGGGGCTTTTATGTTACCATGAGAGAAATAATGGGCCAGTTTGATATTATTTTCGAAAACTGTTTTATCGGATAACAATATCAACTACAACGGAGGAGATGACGATGTGATTCAAACGTCAACCATGTTAAAACCAAGATACGGATGCAAAAACATGTACCTTTGAAAATATATCAAGGAAAATTATTGAAAATATACTTATCATGAAAAAATGAATATACATCAAGGAAAATTGAGCATATGTCACAAAAGATCAATAATCGAGACTTTCATCAATGAAATGGTTAATTCATATTCTTAAATCATGAAATAATGCAATATGCAATATGCAATCAAATCTACAAAATGTATCATACTACAAGGATTATAAATACATTTTAGTGGGAGATTAACACGTAATGAACTTTAAAATCACGATTAGGATTATCAAATGGAGCAAATAATATTCCTTAGATTTTGTTTATTGAGTAATGTTATACAACCTAAATAACTAACCCAAATGATATGGTAAGCGAGTTGTCAACACCATATACCACATGAGATGATGTGGTTAATAAAAAAACCAATTGCCACATCATTTAGGTTACCTAGCATTAGTGCTTGTTTATTACCTCACTTTATGTTTTTTTTTTCTTTTTTTATTGGGGTGCGCCAGACTAATGCAGTAATGCAACACAAAGGCGATGCATGAGGACCCTATAACTAGTAGCAAACTACTATCGTGGGACTTCCTTCTAACAAAATAAATTTAATATCGTATGGATTAATAATCCACGTATCAGATATAAAACTGATAATAATATATACTACACTCGATCTTAGCCAATAGATCGAGAAAAATGAAATGATAAGAACAGATACTGTACTTTGTGAATTGATAATTTTGTATTTTTTAAGAATTTATTGATGAAAAGTGAGTTGGTTCAACGACATTTAGAGATAGAGATGAGTAAGTGTGAAAAAAAATTGACAAGTGAGAGAAAGTATTAGAGAGAATTTGGAGATGAGAGAAAATGTTACTGGTATTTTGATTTTATAAGAACTAGTTTTGTTATAAACATTCATTGATTATAGATAATTTGTACAAAATTAGAATGGTTATTTTTAACAATTCACACTTTTTTTTTAAACATATGCATGTCATTTCAACATCTCAGAGACTGACTTGATCATCAACTCAAATACTCAATCAGTGACTTAGTGCAATCCTACACCAAATGCATATACAAACAACACATACGACAATTTCTATTGCAATCTTGCATGCTCTGACAAATTCATGTGGATGGAGTGAAAGTGGCCTTTGAAACAAGAACAAAAAAACGAAAAAGAAATTGAAAAAAATATATATATTATTTTTGTCCACCGATTTATAGTTTTTATTGAGTTCATTGTAACAAGGGAAAAATACAACATAATCAATTGAATTATCAATCATGTTGACGTAAGATGTGAGTTCATACTTCATGCATAAATATTATTATATGGACCAACTAATTCTTCGTTATATACATGGTAAAGAAAATATTGTAATTTAATCACTACAATGCAGGTTTGACAAAAATAAATATCATATTAATGTTGCAAGTTACATCGTTGTATACTTGTATATAATTTGAATTGGTCAAATGGGTGTGAGGGATCTTTTTCCCAAGTTTGATTAGTTGATTCATGATTGTGATACAAATGGACTCATCTTAGTGAATTTTCTAACTATGACTTTCTAGTATATAGATTTCGAGTAAATTGTAAAGAATTTTAAGGGTAGTATGTATTATGTATCAAATACCGAAAAGTTTCTAAATTAGATAAGGTATTATCCTTTTCCAACTCATGAATGTATGTATAAGTCAGTCACCTATAATGTATTATCCGTTTTAACTCATTTGACGGTCAAAATTTGATATGCATAAGACTGTCCGCTTATGAGGTATTGTCCACTTTTGTATATTGGGACTTACATTCTTATCCATAAAAGGTTAAGACTAAAATTTATATATTTATATTATACTCAACAAATTAGTATTGCCAATGACCGATATGGAAGAAAAATCCAGATCGACAAGGTTTAGCTATTATATAGTATGTATTATGTATCAAATAAAGAAAAGTTTCAAAATTAGATAAGATATTATCCGTTTTAACTTATTGGACCGTCAAAATTTGACACGTACAAGACTGCCGCTTACAAAATATTGTCCACTTTCGTATATTAGGTCTCATGTTCTTGTCCTTAAAAGGTTAAAACTAAAATTTATTTATTTATATTATACACGCCACAAATTACTAAATTAGTATTGCCAATAACCGATATGGAAGAAAAATCCACATCGACAAGGTTTAGTTATTATATGGGTTTTGTATAGTTACCTGATTAGTTGTTTGTCATTCCTTATTGGATACTCCATCTAATGACTCTGCAATTATGCGATCGAGTTTCCGTACATAAGGTTTAGTTATTATATGGGTTTTGTATAGTTACCTGATTAGTTGTTTATCATTCCTTATTAGATACTCCATCTAATGACTTTGCAATTATGCGATCGAGTTTCCGTACAGTATCTAAATCTGGTTTCTGGACATTCTGCAACAAAAACAAATCTTGAGGTGGAATTCATACAACTATATCATTGAAGCAACGAATCGGTTCAACTAACTATTGATAATGCATGTGATGGTGGTGATTTTATACACAGGGGGTAGTTCATGTGTGTCACTTGAGGCAGACAAATGTGTGACTGATTTTCCTTGTGGCCATACGTGTAAATTTGTTGTGTGAATGATGAATTGACATGACAACATGGAAAAACTTTATGGACCATTTTACATACTTTGCCTTACCAAAATTGACGTTAAAGCAAAGGCAAAGGGCAAAGCAACAACATTTTGTAGGCCCCAAAAAACACCATAATCAAATCCCCACCCACCTATTTTGACTTTCTTACTGACTTCTCCACTATACCCAACCCCACTATAATGACCCTTCTAGATTTAGCTTTAAAAACTTTGGGAAAATTTTGCTGACTTTTCTTTTTCTCCATTATAACATGAATTAAATACAAGTATTCTCGGACAAGATGAGATCAAATAATATTCATCTAATCTCTATATCTAGAAATTATAGATTCAGATCTTCTTTTCCATATTAGTAGAGTTTGATACAAACATTTATATTATTTTTGATCTTGACAAATCCCAACGGGTCAAAACATCAATGATTTTCTTTAAAATACATCAAACCTAAACCTTTTATATATCTAAAAATAGATGATCTTAAATTAAATCTCATCAATTATCCATAATTAATCCATGTTTAGCTAGGAAGTAGATAAGTACACTACATTCTATGATTACCATTTTAGACCTAGTGACCAACCATCTTTAATTAGAGTAGTCTCCTCCAAATTTAGCCTACTTATTGCCAGAATCCAAACAAACAAACAAATTAAACAAATTCTCATAATGTATTCATGAGTTGTCTAACCAATACCTACCTTAGTAAATTAAGCCGTCCTAATTGGCAACTCCCAACCCCTTTTGTTTTGGTCAACCATCCAAAACACGACATGTCTGTCGGTCCACTTCTTTGACTCGGTCATTTTCTTTTAATTGTTTCATCAACAACCCAAAAGATAAAAAGAAAAAAAAAAGTGTGAAAACACTGTCCAACTAAATTAAAGTGACGTAAACAAAAGGTATTAAGTAGGCATCCAAGAAACAAAAACCAAAGAGAAAGCAAAAACCAAATCCAACCCATCATCATCATCATCTTCCACTTTTTTTTCATCTTTTTTTTTTTTAAATTCACATTGGATTTTCAACTACACGGTGCTCAAGAAAAGAGAAAGCTTGGAGGAAATTGATTAATCCCAGTAAATTTTACAGGGAATCAAAAGAACAAGAAAAAAAAAATACCCCACTAATTAATTTTATCTCCTTCGAGATTTCTAATCTCTACTACTACTACTACTATTCTCAACAACTGATGAATCATGATTTTTGTTTTTTCATTTTTTTCACATGAAAGCTCTGTTATTTGATGTCTAAGAAGACTCTAAAATGAGATTGGTGGAGTGATCTGCTATGGCAAGAGAGTGGTTGTGTTCTCCTTCGTAGGTGACTATTAGTATTGCTGGATCATCCAGTGCTCTCTCCACATGTTTACGTGCTGGGCAGCCTCTCACACTACTGCACTTGTAGTATCCCCTGTTTTCACAAAATTAAAACATTCATCATTGTTGATCATCACAATATTCAAACCATAACAAGTCAAACTTACAACAAAAAGAGCAATAAAATCACACAGTATATATTTTCAGGTCAATGATTCCCATACGGAATCCCCAATAGCTACAGATAGTAATTTAATAGACAACCGATGTTAATTCAATAAGTACCTGTAGCTATCCGGAATTCCATACAACAAATCCAACACCAAAAATTACTACATGCATATATTAAAAGGGTAGTGTTTCAATTGGCAGAGGTTAACACACCGTAAAAGGAATGTTATATAATATATTTATTGTTTTTAATCGTAATTCAATACTTAACCAGACAATAAATACAGATTGATTTTCTTTCTATGGCGGTAATCGAATAACTACCGTTAGCTATTTGGAATTCCGCACAGTAAATCCCGAACCAGAAAGTTACTGTGTATATTACCTTGGATGAGGAGATCCTTTGATGGGTTTTTGTCCGTACTTTCTCCAAGAGTAATCATCAGGTGGAATATCAGACAATTTCAAGCTTATAGCAGGAACTCTCACTATTCTCTTCACTCTCAACTTTCTGTCAAAAATTATCAGATACACAATTTAGTTCAAAATTATATATATTAAATCGAATGTTATTAAATATATTAACAGAGAAAACAAAAAAGTTACCTTTTTTTGGTGCAATGGCAGCGACCGGAGGTTGCAGCACACTTGCCGGAACCCAGGTTGTCGGAGGTACATGACTTTCTCTTTAAAGAAGACGAAGACAGAGGTGGCTTCCCAGCTGAGGAAACTTGAGACAAATTCGTGATCTGAAAAGCTGATGATGTTGACTGCTGTTGTTTGCTCTCTGTGTCGCCGGTCAACGAAGACATGTATGAATTGTTGTTATTATTAGTACCAGAGTACGAGAAATTGATGGTGGTTGACGAGTTTTTCAGAGGAGGTGGAATCTGCTGGATCGGCATCGCGTAATAGATTTTAGTGTCGCCAACTTTGTTGTTATTGTTGTTTTCTGGGTTCTGGTTTGGAAGCAGCTGCTGAGGAGAAGTTGACGGCGGAGTCGCCACCGGAGCTCTTCTAAAACGAGCATGGCCAGTTCTGGTTCGACCCAGAAGAGAGATCACTCTTTTGAACTTGGAAACTGCCACGTCAGCAACAGATTTGTAGTCCATATCCAAATCTATGGAGGAGGGTCTTGAAGAAGAAGAAGAAGAAGACGGCAACGTCGTCAACGACGACGATTGTTGGTGGTGGTGATTTGACTTTTCGTGACGAGTTTGCTGTTGTTGTGAGAGCAATTTAATGAGCTTTTCGATGCTTTCGAGACCAGAAGCTGCTTCTTGGACTGCGTGGTCTTCGATTTTGGAAGCGAAACTGTTGTTTCTATAACCCATGATGAGCTCCACAGCCATTTGTATTTTTCTACAAATTCACAACACGAAGAAGAAGAACAGAGTATGTGAAAAGCAAGCAGAGTTGAGTTGTTGATAAAGGTGAGTGAGTCTTTGTCTATGAGTCTGGTCAAAATAAATGGCATTATTTAGGAGGGCTATGAAAATGAAAGGCAATTGGTCAATTAGGTCACTGACCTGTCATCTTAGCCTTTGCCGTCCCAATGTAGGTACGAATAAGATGCAAAGCAAACCCACATCTTTGTTTATTTATATTTGTTTTCATTTATTTCTAAGTCTATGCTACAAGATAAGTAAGTATAAAAACCGTTTTTTTTTTTTTTTTTCCAAAGATATCGTTAACATGTGTCCTTAAGGTCCTTTTGGTACACGGATAAGATAACGTGAGACAATTTCTTCTTGTCTTACGTTTGGCACGACCTTGACATGGAACAATATGGGATAAAGTGGGACAAAAATTAAAAAAAACTGTCCTACTTCAGATCCCTAGACTACGTCTCACATGACATGGGACAAGTATATATCAAACAATTAATATTTAATATATATTATATATATATACATATAATATATTAAATATATATATATATAATATATATATATATATATAATATATTATATATATATATATAATATATTATATTATATATATACATATAACATATTAAATATTTTTACCTATATAATAATATTATTACTTATACAATAATATATATATACATGTAATAATATTAATATATATTATATATAATAATAATATTTAATATATCACACATATATATATAATATCTTATATATACTATATATATAATATATATATATATATGATATATTAAATATTATTATATATAGGATACATATATATAATATATTTATTTATATAAATATATTATATATATGTATAGTATATATAAGATAATATATATACATATATTGTAATATAATATATATATATATATTATTTATATTTTTTATATCATATTATTATATAATAATAATATTAAATAACTATAATATATTTCAATTACATCATTATTATTTGTGTTAAATATAGGAATATTGTAATCGAACATAAGAGGTCATTTGAACATTTTGTTTTGGTTAAATATTATAATATATTTTAATTACAATAATTTTTTAATATTTTTTAATAAATTAAATAAATATTGACTTGTTATATCACTATTGTATGGTAACAAACATTAGACAGAACAAGGAGGACACATTGAACAAGGAGGACACACTGGTCATTTGAACATCTTGTCATATCCTATCTCAGCCATACCAAACTCATAACAGTAAAATCCACAGTTCTGTCCCAGACATTCCAAACACAATATGGAACAACTGTCCAGTCCAGTCCAGTACAGTCTCGTCTCTTACAGTCATGTCCCCGTACCAAACACACCCTTAGGGCACAGGTTAACAACTGTATAATTACTATGAAAAGAAAATATTTATTACACTAATACATTTATTACATTGAATGAATAAAATAAATAAATAAAGGGCACATGTTAACACTACATTTTTTTTAATATTACAATAAATTTAGACACAAAACGATCGAGTTTAGGTTCTATCTGGATTAGTCGAGATCAACCGGTATATTTATGGTTCGAATATCAACTCCCAACAGCATTGGAGGAAAATACATATATTAAAAATGAAAAGATCATTTAAGTATAATCAAACCAATTCAGAGAAAAAAAACATTATATACGATCATATGTCAAAAAAGAAACCCAAATATAATCGTATATAAAAGAAAAAGATAAAAAATAAAAGAAAGAACAAGAAAGGGAAAAGAAAAACTAAAGCAAAGGGAGCACAGACCCTAAAACAATAATCTAAGTAGGCATATAGACCTAATCGAATATAAGGAAATATGAACTAAACTAATTAATCAATTTATTCGGATCAACGGACATCGATCAATATTATCGTAGATAATCATCAGAGAGAGATGACTTAAGTTTAGTTAAGTCATTCGGAGCGAGCAACAATATTCTCCGAATCATTTCCTTCCATCTATCTCTGACATGGTGGAGTATACCATTTAATCGAAAATAATTATCTTTTTTGTTAAAAAAAGTAATAATATAAAATGAGATTGACCAGCTCTCTCATGTGTGGCGTCAAGGCAGGTTAAACTGGTCTTTTCCGACGTTGGACAACATGCATTGGTGTAGATCAGGTCAAAGATTTGTCACAAGCCGTCTGATTTAAGATTAGGTTACATTATAAATAGTGTAATTAACAAACAAGTCCCTGTCTTTGTTTTTAATTGTAATTAGTTTGTGATGTTTTTCTTTTCTATCAAATTAGTCCTCATTTTTTCACAAATACAAAATTGGTCTTTTTGACCGATTTTACTCTTATATACACGTACTTTAAACATATTTTAACTATACTAATATATATCATTATATTTTTTCCATATATATTATAATAATTGAAGTTATATTACTGACATGGTAAAAGTGTGATGATATGTATTAGTATATTTAAGATATGTTTAAAATTGTATACCTATGAAAGAGAAATTATCTTTTTAATCAATTTTCGTTAATTAAATTTAATTATTAGATAAATAAAATTGTATTTTAATTCAAATTCACTACAAGAATAACATATTATAATTTAAACATTATATACTTATATTTGATAATTGTGAAAATGACTAATTTAATCCCTTTTAAAAAGTCGTGCACTTATTTGATACTCCTGAAGAAAAAAAATAGAGGCCAACTGATTAAAAACGAAAACAACTACAAATTATTTAAAATTAAACAAACATTCTAGGACTTATCTGTTAATTGACCTTATTAATAATTTTTAAACACAAGAAAACAAAGCACAGGTTGTTGCCGCAATGCCGCATGATACAGTTGACTTTAGTTTGTACAATTTCTCTTGAATATAGAAAGGGAAAATATTTTCCTGAAGGTTGCTATGATGACAGATGGAATACTCACACCTATAATATTAAATTATTTGTTCGAATTGTATTCTTTTTCAAGAATATGGTTTCCTGCTGAACTGATCTTTATCTTAATCCGTATAGATTATATTAAATTGTGTGTTCGAATCGTATTCTTTTTTAAGAATTTAGACCATCCATTTAGCTGATTTTTATCTTAATCTATATAAATATGTTGATATGTGTGGTTGATGCAACATAAAAGAGGATCCTTATCCTTTCTCCTAAACCTCATATTTATGGTTAGAGTGTAAGAAAATCAAATAAAAAGTTGATTAAGATAATAATAAGTTTTCTACTAGTAAGTTTCCAAATAAAAAATGAAAAATAAAAAATCTACTAATAGCCTAGTTGGTCTCTTTTTTCTTGTTTTTTTCCTCCTCGGGTAACGTTTATTCGTTGTTGTCGGAGAACATTTCATGACTAAAATCAACTTCTATTTGTCATGATATGAATTTAACAGTGTTGCGACACTTTATATTTCAACCTATTACTTTATTTCTCACTTTCTCCTCACATTGTCGATTTCAGCTACACTAATTATTGTTCCATTTTTCTTCGAAATCGATACGAATCATGAAAGTGTTTACTATAAAGAACTTCAAAATTCATCAATCATATCATTGAAACGCGTAGATAACAAATCAAACCCCACACACACCATATTTTAGTTCAAGTATAGACGTATAGACGTATAGTGCACATCCGGAAAATTTTCTCCCAAATGTTTATAACTAAATATTATAATGTTAGGATACTATTATTGAACCATATTTTAATATCGGTTTAAACTTTTGAGTCTAATGGTTACTAGCTAACATTGTTTCAGAGTTGGACCGATTCATATGTATTTTTTCTACCCACCTACCGTTTTGGGTCCAATGGTTATTAATCATAAATATTTGAAGATTTTATATAAACAAAATTCTTGTCGGAAAATCAAGAAATAACGAATATATTTTTTGTAAGTAAAACACGTGAATTAATAGCCTTAATATGTGTAGCTTAGCCGGTAGATGGACGCATTTATAGTTTAGGTAAATGCCTTTAAGTCAACTGCTCGAATCCTATCGATGGCCAAAAGCTTCAAAAAAATATATGATTTAGATAAGTTGATAGATAATGTCAAAAAAAACACGTGACTCTCAATCTTAACTCTCAACCTTCTCTCGATCACGAAAAAGGTTTCGGTGTATCGAAAAAGCTTTTGTTCCAACCATATATATCTCATATTCGGTAGGGGGTCAAAAAATAAATAGCACTTTTTTGAGGTGTTATTTCAACACTGTCACTGCTTTAATATCTTATATTTAAAATGCGCATATTATTGTGAATGGACAAAAATACCCCAAATAGCTGTTCCACATCAGATTTATTTCATTCAGTTTACAGTGATAAAGTTATGAAGTAGAGAGAGAAAATCCGGTTTAAACTCAAGCAATCACTCGAACGGTGACAAAGTAGCACTACGCAGACGCATTCAAGGGTCGAGCTCCCCGCCGAGCTCGCGGGGGGCAGGGGGCAGCGTCCCTAGAGCTTTTTTTTTCCGTTTATGAAAAAGCTCGGAGCCTTCATGAAAAAGCTCGGAGCCTTATGCAAAAGGCTCGGGCAGTTCATGCAGAAGGCTCGGCCAGTTCACGAAAAAAGCTCGGAGCCTTAATGAAAAAGTTCGAAACCTTTATGAAAAAACTCGAAACCTTCATGAAAAAGCTCGAAACCTTCATGAAAAAAGCTCGGAGACTTATGCAAAAGACTCAGATGAAAAAACTCAGAGCCTTATTTAAAGGCTCGGGCAGTTCATGAAAAAGTTCAGACACTTATTAAAAAGGCTCGGAGACTTAAAATTGACAAAACTAATATCCTTTAAAAAAGCTCGAACAACAATTTAAAAGGTTCAGATAGTTTTACAAAAAGCTCGAGCACAGTGTTCAAAGTCTCTGAAACCCAAATCTTTATTGTCTTATACACAAATTTTTTATAAATTAAGTTACTGAGTTGCTTAATTTTTCAGACAGGTTTATTGTATAGAGAGAGATGAGTTACTGAGTTCAGTGTTTTCTAAGTGTAGAGATGAAAGTACAAATAGAATAAAAAAACTGATTATTTAAGGATAATTTTGGTAATTCACCGTAATTGTACCTTTTAAATATAACTTATTAAAGTAGTGATGTGAGTGCAAAGCACCTCAAAAAATATGACATTTCTCATCATTTCTACTATTTGGTAGTCGTACGACACGCGGTACACCGAAGATTATCTCCTCAATCATACAAGTCAATCCAAATTCAAAAATAGAAATAATAATGTGGAAAGAGACCGACGTGCACCACCATCCCAAAAATTCAACTGCAGAGGCACACACGTCACGTAATGTCCCTTCTTCACAATCTAATTAAACTTCAAAGTCCATCCACAACGAGACTCACGGGTGCCTTTGTTATCCGAGCCTTCTACAGTTCCTGTCAGACACAAAGTTTGAAAAAAAAAAATGTACACCGTCTGATTTACTTTTGAATTTTGATAAGCTGTGCTCGCATTACTGTAGTGATGTTTAGTACTCTTTTCCGTGATTGACGATCATTTTATTTATTTATTTATGGTGTATTAAGGCACGTGTTGGTATTATTAATTAGATAAAAAAAACAATGAAATCGTTAAATATAATTGAAGCTACTATAGAGTATGTATATAAACACCAAAGTCAAAGACAGAGAAGAAAAGTGATCAAACAGTTGGCAGAGATTGAAGAAAATTGTGTATTTGTGTTGTAGTTAAGTTGCCAAAAACATATTGACCTCTCTCACCGAAAATGTATAAATTATGATTTTTTTTTTGTTGGTCGGTTAATTTGTTTATTTGAAGAAACAATTTGCAAAGAGTCCTACTGGAAATGTGATATATTAATACGCATTCACTGTTAGCTCGAGCGGGCTCGAGCGGTATATATATATATATATAAATTTTCAAGTTAGTACATACTGATATAACTTTATCAGTGAGTTGGATGTGGACCATTAGATTTACATATTTTGACTTAAAGTGTATGCACTTGTTAAAACTTTTTCATAATCAGTGGTTCACATGCAACGGACTGATATAAATTATATCAGTATGCACTGAGGAAATAATAAATATACATATATATATACGCATGTTATTCCACGTTTTTTTTACGAAAATTCGAGTTTTACCTTGCTCATTTTATAAATGTGCGAGAGTTTTATTTTCGATGTTATGGGTATGGGCGGAGGGAAAGGGGGGCTGGTGGGGGCTCTGACCCCTCCTCCATCGAAAAAACTCTAAAGTTTACATTTAAAAAATTATAAAATAGTTATAAAATTTTAACTTTTTTTCACTTTGGTCTCCCTAATTTTTTGGTTTTTGTATATTCCGTCCCCTATCTTGAATTTTTGGCTCCACCTCTGGTTATATACTTATATGAATAGATATTCAGACTCCATCAGTCATCCCTCTAAACTAATTGAGGAAAAAAAATGAAGTATTTATTCATTTATTTAATTATGAATGATTGAAGTGAGTTTGTAAATATATAGTTGGTGTATCAACCAAGCGTGATGAAGAATAAAACAATTGAAATATAATAGTGGGATGTGCACTCCATAGAGTGTAGACTAAATTGGATTGTCATTGACTCATTGTCCTAATTAAAGTGATGGTTTTATGGTTTTTAGTGGTGAAAATTGGTCTAACAGACAAGATCAAGCGTGGTAGTTGGATTCATATAAAGATTCTGATCCAAATTTGTGTTGCGAAATTTCATGTTAAGTGACAAAACTTCTAATGATGCTTCTTCAAGACAATTTTTCAAACCAATAATCCAAATCATAGAAATGATAGAATAGACTGCCACATTATTGAGTGGAATATCCAGCTTCTTTGATAGCTTTGTTTCTTTTTCTTTTTCTTTATCTTTCTTTCTTTGTTTATTTAATTTTATCGTATAACATATGGTTGAAGTTATATTACCGTTTCACATAGACTTCACGGTTTGCATAAGATGATGGGGTTGACTTAGCATAGTTAGTAATTATGTCCCATTTCTCCAACATTTAAAAGTGCAATAGTACGGAGCTACACATATTGGGAGTACTTTACCCTTTAGTGGGCCGATCCGGTGCGAGTCTGGATTAGTCGGGGTGTGGACAGGGCCGATTGCACCGTACGGTGGATCCGCCCCACCTTGAAACCGAATGGTGTAAACCAAAAAAAATGTGCAATAGTTATATATTATTGATGATGAATTTGATATAAGTTCGACATCCAAACATAAGGGTTGGAATTTACGTTCTGATTGATATTGTTTATATCCTTCTATATCTACTAAAACCAATGGGAATAAGCGGGCTAGGTTGGCTAACCAATGACATTGACATTCACTCTCAATTCTTAACTCAGTAATGGGTTTGATCAAATGTATTCAAGTCTTTCAAGAACGAGTCCATTTTTGCTCACCCCCTGAAGGGTTGAGCATTACCTCCCTCCCCAATACATGCCACATGTCTATAGAGAGGGTAGTTTTGTCCAAACACATGAAAGTTTTTAGACTAAAATACCCCTCTTTAAACACATATCATTTATTGGAGAGAGGGTAATGCTCACCCCCTTGATGAGGATAAGCAAAAGTCTTCTCTTCAAGAACTCATTTGTTTACGAAAGACCACAACCTTATGATCAATTTGTCTCGGTTTTACCTGTTTAAGCATTTATATAACTTGATTTCTGATTCGCGGTTATTATTTGAAGTGCAGGTCTTAGATGACACTTGTCTATTTTGCTATGTTAAGTGTAACTTTGCATGCTAGTGAAATGACTAATAGGTCTTATATGGTTTGTTGTATCCTTGTGTAGCCGTCAATATTGGAAATGTGTTAATAACAGGCCAATGCAGTAAAATGTTGTTGGACTTGGAGTGCCATTGAGTCAAGATATGGAAGCATAAAAGTGGACTCCAATTGGGTTTTTTTTTTTAAATATGTTAAATGCACCGCAATCATATTCTAACACACCCCATTTTGTTTTGTTTGTAAACACTGTGTTCAGTTTTGTTTAATTTTTGAATACACAACTACACAAGAAAGAGCTTGTAATTAGGCCCAATTCTTGAGTTGAGTTGTGTGGATTTCGTCACTCATTGAATAATTACATGAATTGGGCTAGAGATTACAGTAGTAGTTGCATATGAATGGATCCATAATCAAACCATGACATTTTGTTCCTCTCTATTGAGTTTTGGAATACCAACACTAAAGACCAACAGCATCTTTCACTTGAATCACATTTGGTATGCATAATTTTTAAAGTATTACAATTAATTGAAAGTTTGGAGAGAGGACATGAGTACATAACTCGAATCCATGACATCAATCATATAAGTGTGAAAGTCATATCACTCGTTTTTTGATATTATAATCAAACGGTACTATATCCAACCATAATCATTACACAAATAACATCGTCTTTTTTTTAATAGCAGTAATTAATTTGATAGCTAAATATTGATAAGAGAAAACAAATAATGAAAAAAAGGGTTATTAGCACTAACCCCTCTGAACTTTACGTAAGTTTGTATTTTACCGTTTGAAAAAAAATTTAGTCATTAAACCCTTCTGATCTTTCATTTATTGGCAAAACCTGACTGTAGATACCCCATTAAACAAACGTTTAGAGAGCAATAAATCAAACTATTTACTAAAAAATGAGAGTTCATGGGATTTAATGCCAAAAAAAAGTTAGAGGGATAAAATGTAAACTCGTGTAAAGTTCAGGGGGCTAATGCCAATAACCCTTTGTTTTTCTTCCAATTTTTAGTTTGGTGTCTACGTTTGCACACATCCTAAAATATAAAATTTTAAATTCACGGATTTGAACTTCTCAACTAATTGCTTTCGTTAATGGTTTGCTCCCCAATCATCATCAATCATTAGCCTCTTGAAAGCAATAATCTCACCATCTCTTTCGACCTAATTTAATTAGTATATATATGATCTCACTTGTCACCACAAGACACAAGAAGTAAATACTAGATTCAAATTCAAAGAATCTGTTTGGCTCCCACCTGTTATTAAATACAAAAGCCATGCAACTTTCATGATATTTTTTTTTCATACCACATTAGGAGATTTTTAATCTTAATACTATACACAAAACTATTTGTATGTTGGATAGATTAAATAATCAAGTCACGTTAAAATATAAGCAAGGGCGACGAGTTTACTCTTCAGAATTGTTGGAGGGAGTATTTTCCGGTTGTTGGAGTAAGCTTCCAAGTTATGTATATAGTGTTTGATCTCTATAGACCCATGATCCATTAGGTTAAAATAAAATAAAATAATGTCACATTAAAAATAACACAAATATAATATAATTCACTCGAGAGACAGTCCATTGATAATATATATTTAGAGCAATCTTAGCTATATGCCTATATTGTTCAAATTTATACTTAAATGATGTGGTATATGAACTGTAACTAGTACATCATCAAGTATATAATCTTAAGATTAACATGGTGGTTACAACTCATATATTACGTCATTTGGAGATGAATTTGAACAAGCTAGCATTATTCACATGTTTATATAAAAAACGAGCCGGGTTTTTTTATTTTATTTTAAATATTACATAAATTCGGGGTTTTTTAGGGAAAAGGAAGAACTCGAACCCACGACCTCATGGCGTAGGTATGAGGGGTTAACTACCGGCCGGATTGATTATAACCTTTGATATATATATATATATGAGGTGAATTCATACAAAGCCAAAAAATTGATTGGTTTATTGTTTTTAGCCACCAATTTATATTTTATTGTTTTTGTCATTTTTTACTACTTTTGGACAAAATTACCTCTAAATTTTACTTCACCTGACATGTAACTTAATTACATACCATTTGATTGCAAGTTACATGCAAGTTGATTTTTCAAGTTACATGTCAATTAAGTTTTAAATTACATGTCAATTGACTTTCAACTTACATGTCAATGATTTTCAAGTTACATGTTAGTTGATTTCCAAATTTTTGGGTGAGTGAAGAAAGATAAAATGGAAAGTAATAAAAGTGATAAATATAATAGAATATAAATCGATGGCTAAAACAATAAACCAATAATTTTTTTAATTATTTCTTACAATTTCCTCAATGTTTATTTATATTCCTTTTTAAATCTTGAAAAGGAAGCTTTTAATTTTGAAAAGGAGGAGAGGCTATATTGCCACATTTTAAAGGAAGCAAACCAAAATTAGGTGGTTGAAAAGCTTCCCACCAAACCCTTTCTCTATTCACCACTCCATCTAAAGGTCAGTTGTAAACATCGAGCCACCATTATTACTTAGTTAATTAGAATAAAACTAATTAATTGCCTACTAACAATGGATTGTGTTTTTAAATTTGATATATTTAAGTAAATGTGTTTCAACACATTTCATCACATGTGATATACTTTAATTACATATTAGTTGAAATCAATATTGTGTCATGTAAACTCTCCTAACCACATTGACATTTCAACCATATATACCTTACAACTTTCAGTGGACTTTTTCTGGCATCGGAAATGTAGTTTATTTCATGATTTTGTTATACCCCCAATTAGTATACGCATTATACAACTATACAGTCGATTAGAGGCATTATAGGATTTAAGCAAAATGAATGCTTTCAAGTTATTACAGTCAAACTTAATTTGCTTACTTCTTATTATGTTCAAGAAATTTAACATATTTTGAGTTTAGGGTTATAATGTGTAATTTGTTATACGTTCATCAACTATGATACCATCAAGTTACAACTTCCTTCTAATGTACTTAATAAGGATGAACTTTGAAAAATATGAAGATTAAATAAACTCAACACATTATTAATTATCTTTCCAATAGATACATAGTTCTTTAAGTAATGTATAGAACTTTTTATTTTAACTTATCATCATCACATGTAAAACAGACGAATAGGATAACAATTAACAAATCTTAATAATAAAACAATTTGTAAATAAATTTGAACAATACTAGGGTACTGAATTTTGTAGAATAGTTTTAAACTTTAATTATTGTCTTAAATTTCAAATAACAACTTAATTTAGTAGTCCAAGCTAGGAATGGTATGAGTAATGATCCTTTGGTCAAAATCATGCAACATTACAAAATAAAACAGAACCATTTTTATCAAAGAAAGACGCAGAGCTTGACTTATGAAGAGAAAATCTTCGTACACCGGGTGTAGTGTTGAGTGGTGCATTCGACTATTAAAGATCAAACACGTGATTAAAAAAAAGTTAACATGTGATAAAAAATAAGTGCTAAATCCGTACCATATGTGTTTTTCTCACCACATGTTTGATTCTCGGTGATTGAGAGTGGTGAGAAATACACATGAGGCACCTATTTTTTTTGTCACATGTTTGATCTCTAGTGGCCAGATATACTACTATGCCGTATATCCAGTGCACTGAAGATTTTTTCGACTCATAATTAACACGATAAACTTTTAAGTCAAGATTTGCCATTTTAATCGGTAATGGAACTAGTTATCTACTTCCAATGTTGATTACATGTCACATTATGATTTGTCTCAACCATCTGTCATCTGGTGCCTTCTGCATCGGAAAGGAAGTTCAAGTACCTAGTTTGGTTCTTATGGTTCCTCACATTCACGCTTTAGTTGAATTAAAAATTCAAATAATCATTAGTGAGTCAATTCTTCTCTTAATTAGGATTTTAAACATAGATTTTTTTTGAAGGTAAACATAGATTTCAAATTTACTTTGTATGGTTTGTGATTTCAAATTTATATGACATGTCTCTTGATTCAGATAGGTTTTGGTTGGAGGGTTTTGGTTGGAGGAGTTTCCGTCTTGTGTTGTTTCAGCTGTGGTGGTCAATTGCCCTTTACGTTTGTAATCTTTTTTAAAAAAGAAAAGAAAATAAAACCTCCTAATAAAATTTACAAGGAATCTATGTACAAGATATTTACCATGTATAAGTTTATAACCACTCTATTATAAAACAACTCAATTCTCCTATTAAATATATAAAATATCCCATTATCAGTTCTCAATTTTTAATTTTTTCATTAAATTAATTAACAATATTTTATAATGAAATGCATTAAAAAATTACCTTTTCATTTTGTTTGAACAAATTTAGCATTATTTTTTAACAATATTTTATAATGAAATGCATTTAAAAAAAATTACTTTTTCATTTTGTTTGTACAAATTTATCATTATTATTTTTGAGTTATTATGTTATCTTTATACTATTTGTAAATTTGTATATGAAGAAATGTTCTTACATGTTCTTATATTGAGAAAAACTTCAATACGTATATCCACCGTCTATATTATATAATGTGATATGTATATTTCATATGATTAGTTATTTATGTCACGTGACATGATTTGACTATGTTAAAAAGAGTAATTAAACCCAAATTTGTGTAATACCCCTAGTTTTTAATTCTTGTATCTATTTTTTTTTCTTATATATTTGGATATTTTTATTAAAATAACTGTGTTAATTTGTGTTTTTATAAGGTAAAAAGGTTAATTTAAACTCATAATTAATATTTCAAGATAAAAAATTTAATGTATATACAAACAATAAATAGCCAAAATTTATTAAGTTTTGGACACATACTATTAAAAAGTGGCGTCAAATCAGCGGTCTAAAAATGATGTCTCAATTTATATATAACCAAAACTAAATTGGGATATGTGTCTACATTTAATTTTTTTTTTCAACTTTTTCCATAAATGTAAATACATGTCCCGATTTGTTTGCTTAGATACAAATTGTAATACATTTTTGACAACCGATTTGAGTCCTTTAAAATGATTCAAAATTAAATGAAATGTAAAAAAAAAAAAAAAAATCATTTCCAACCTTTGGATTTTCCTTAAAAAAAATTATTACAATTTAAAGCCAATCTCTTCTCAATAACTTTTGGCGTAATTGGTCTTTGTACTCATACGTTGACTACGATACAGTATTGCGTATAAATGTACAGTACCAACACCGTATATTTTCTTTACAATGATTAAAAAAAAACAGTGATTAGTGTCAGAAATCAAACACTAATCCGGAAAATTGGGCTTAGTATCAAGCGCAAATGTCCCCATCTCTCTCTCTCTCTATCTTCTTCACTGTATCAGCAAAATTAAATTAAGGAGATGATAGCAGCAAAGCAACAAGTACAACGACGACGACGACAAACAACAACCCAAAATCCACTCTCATTCTTAAATTCGAAGTTATCAAAAAAATAAAAATTAAATCATATTTGGTTGATTAAACAACACATTAAACCCAACCTTCCTTCTCCAAACTTCAAACCAACTCAACAAACAAATCAAATCAAATACTCTATCTCTGTCTCTGACCCGAAAACAATCCATAACATATCTCTCTCTAGCTAGTCACCAGCTTAGAGAGAGAGAGAGAGAGAGAGAGAGAGAGAGAGAGAGAAAATGAAGCTTTCAATGTTGCAGCAGAGTTATTTGAATCGCCGGAACAACAGTTTCAGAGGATCTGCTCCGTTGGATTCGTCGTCAGATAGTGCGATCAAGTCTCCGGCTGCGATTTTCTGGTTGGTACTTCATGGACTTTGTTGTTTGATTAGCTTAGTACTTGGATTTCGATTTTCTAGGTTAGTCTTCTTCTTTTTGTTTTCTACTGCCGCGACGACGAATCTCTACACGGCGCCGTTCCGGAACATAGCTAATGACCTAACGACGACGGTCCTCTCGTCGTCGAATCCGGCCGTCACGAACAGTGTCGGAATTCCGGTCGCGAACAAGACGGCGACGAGTACGAACTCGAGAGTAGTGGTCGGGCGCCACGGTATCCGGATCCGGCCGTGGCCGCACCCGAACCCGACTGAGGTCATGAAAGCGCACAAGATAATCGAGAGAGTGCAGCAGGAGCAGAGAGCTCATTTCGGCGTCAAGACTTCGAGGACTGTGATAGTGGTGACTCCGACTTATGTACGGACTTTCCAGACGCTCCATCTGAGCGGTGTGATGCACTCGCTGATGCTGGTGCCGTACGATCTGGTGTGGATCGTGGTGGAGGCTGGTGGAGTCACCAATGAGACGGCGTCGTTGATTGCCAAGTCTCAATTGAGGACCATTCATATCGGAATTGATCAGAAAATGCCTAATTCATGGGATGCTAGACATCAATTGGAGGTCAAAATGCGGCTTCGCGCATTAAGGTACTTTATATTTCCTCATCACTTGCTGCTTTTTATTTCATTTTTGGCTAATTTATAGACATCTGCATCGGTATTTTGCTTGCTGCTTAGAATGTATAGTTAAAATTAAGTGGAAAAGAGTTTGTTAATGTCTAAACTTATGGTGTTTTGTTTAGGTAGAAGGTGTTACTAGTAATGATAACAACTGTAGAGAAACAATGCCGACTGCTGTAGCATTGTCATATTTACTTTTTTTTCTTGTGACTTAAAGTAGAGTATTTAGGAGGTTATTAGAGCTTGAATTGATTAAGTCGGTGTTTGGTGGAGCAGAGTTATAAGAGAACAGAAGCTGGATGGAATTGTGATGTTTGCGGATGATAGCAATATGCATAGTATGGAGTTCTTTGAGGAGATCCAAAATGTAAAATGGTTTGGCGCTGTTTCGGTTGGAGTACTTGCAGTTTCAGGTAATTCAGATGAGTCATCATCAGCAATTATTGACAAAGAGCAGGGTGATGAGAGCCAGCCAATGCCTATTCAAGGACCAGCTTGTAACTCATCAAATGATTTGGTTGGTTGGCACACTTTTAATTCGCTGCCATATGCGGGGAAGAGTGCAACTTACATTGATGACAGAGCAACCGTGCTGCCCAGGAAGTTGGAATGGGCTGGGTTTGTGTTGAATTCCAGGTTGCTTTGGAAGGAAGCTGAAGATAAACCAGAATGGGTGAATGATCTAGATTTACTGGAGGGCATTGAGGATTTAGAGAGTCCACTATCTCTGCTGAAGGACCATTCCATGGTGGAGCCACTTGGAAGCTGCGGGCGCCAAGTTTTGATTTGGTGGCTTCGAGTTGAAGCTCGTGCTGATAGCAAGTTTCCTCCAGGGTGAGTCCCTAATCTTTTGCTTTTGCAAGCTAGTATACTGTTGTTCTGCCTATTGAATACAATTAAATAATTACTATTGGTATATTCACTTTCATAGTGAATATGCCAAATCATTTTAGACGTTCAGTGTCTGTTCTCTATGATCTTTGATGGCCAAGTCTTTTAGAATGTTGAATTATTGGATTGATAAAGTTATACTTATAATCGAGTGAACATCTTCGGGTGATTTATGAGTAGATCAAGTTTTCATTTAGTAATCAAGCAGATCTTAATTGTTCAAAATATTACATTTGTGCAGTGGGTGCACTTGCCAATAATTAAAGTTTTGTTTCTTGCCATATATATGTTTGTTTAATGGGACTTTACTGTTTTTATTGATACTTTAGATAAAATTATAGCTTTACTGCATTGTAAGAATGAAGCATATAATGTTCGATGAGGTCATCATCCTTTATGCTTCTGTCAAGCTCTTCTAAGATTTCATGTTTGATATATATATAACAAAAGTGTTTTCCAGTCCTTTTACGTGTTTATTGCTATTAGACATATTTATAACCAACTGTCTATTCTCTTAAGTTATGCATCTGATAATTTGACACCTACATAATTAGAATGCATCTTGATTCCTATCCTTCAATTTTTCCTTTTCTGTGGTACATATGAGGTATATAGATTATAAGTACCATACTGCATATCAGACAGGTGTTAATTTGTTTATATTGTAGCCAATTATTTATGTTTGAAGAATCCTTTGTGTTATATGTTAGTTGATCCTTATTAATACAGTTAGAAGTTAAATTGATGGGAGTATATGTGTCTAACACTCCATGTTCCAAGTCTGAAGTTTGGGCAGTTGTCATTAGAACATCTTTTGTGTTTCTGACATGTCACTTATTAGTATGTTCTAATAAGTTGATCATAACATATCTTATTATTAGTGTCCTGGCAGGTAAATGAAATGTCATATTAAATCAAAATTAGGTAATATTTTAAGAATTAATCCCTCTAATTGGAGTTTCGATGTTTTTCTTCTAATTGAGTAGCTTTAGATAGTTGTTCTCAACCCTGCATTTATTTTATGATCAAGCTCAACATTTGAAATGCTTATAAATGAAGATATCTTTCCACATTGTCGAGAGGAAGATGAAAGCTAATACTTGAAGTAATGTAGATTAAAATCAAATATACTGACACAAGAAAGGGTGTCTACCTTATAATTTCTTCCCCCAACCTGTGGGTTGGTGTGTGCATAGACACTAATGCTAGATCAAGTTTGCATTGTTTGAAACAAAATTATTATTGAGGGA
The DNA here is from genome assembly GCA_033220585.1 of Dipteronia sinensis. Taxonomy (NCBI): domain Eukaryota; kingdom Viridiplantae; phylum Streptophyta; class Magnoliopsida; order Sapindales; family Sapindaceae; genus Dipteronia; species Dipteronia sinensis. The sequence continues at coordinate 2,072,570 of CM065638.1, read as the reverse complement.
TTGAGGAAGCTCAGAACAAAATTCGTCAAAAACTTGTATGAGTGAGTAGTGACACGCTTGACTTGTTTGCTTAGTTAGTGGCTAATGTAGTATGGAGTAAAATGAATGGTTGAGTATGCCTAAACTATTTTACTTCAAAAATTTGAGTCTGCTGACTGCAGGATATAATAGTATATTGTGTTTTGAGTCAGGTGTTGTGCAGGATATAATAGTAGTTTGCTCGACATTGAATTTTCTGTGCTGCAACATAATGATTTCAATAAATCACCTATTTGTGCATGGTTTGGTATGATGTTTTTGTTCTATATCACACTCTGTTGCAATCAAAAATGCCTCTGATTTGAGATAAAGCTAGATGGCCAACATATATAGTCTTCTGAATATCCATGATTGCCAGTTGGTTCACTGAACTCAAAAGATAACTTGAAAGTCACAAATGAATATACAACTCAGTGACTCACTGAATTAGTTGGGTATTTTCTGTCTCTGGGTCAGCATATTTTCATTCCGAGGTACTAGAAAATGAACCGAAAAACTTGTGTTGTTTGATATGATTGGGCTATGAATGGTTTTGAATCTCTATTTCGTTTATACGCTTTGGTACCTTGAAAAGTTTTCTGGCATGCTTTTCTCTTAATGCGTAATGCCATTTAAGGATGTGTTTGGACTTCTTGCAGATGGATTATTGACCCACCTCTGGAGATCACCGTCCCATCGAAACATACACCATGGCCAGATTCTCCCCCCGAACTCCCGTCTAATGAAAAAGCAGTAGTTGATGTCCAAGAGCTCACAGTGAAACAGCATGCTGCCAAGAGATCACCGAGATCAAAACGTAGTTCTCGAGGCAAGAGAAAGCATGAAGCTAAAGTGATCGACACACAGGTTTCTGCAACGCATTCTGAACAAAACTGAAACGGTCACCAATGATATCTGCATATTTAGGCTGTGTGAAATTAGATCACATGCCTTCAGGCTTCAGTCAGCACCAAGAAGTTTACTTTCGCAAGGTGGACATGAAGATGCTCATATACACCGGGTGACAGGTACATAGGAGTAGGCACAATCTTATAGTTGGACATTCAATACATGCGCTTGCGGTTCGAGTTATTGCTAAGTTTCACAAATTTTCTTTTTGCCTTTTCCTTTTCCTTTTGTTCGTATCGGGTGATTGTTACTCTGTTTTCGTTCCAGAGGCATGTCAAATTAAGATCGGCTGCATTTCTTTTTGCAGTAAGCTTGTATCCAACATGCTTCAAATTTTATACATAAATCTTCTTATAGGAATTATAGATTGGTGTAATAAATTTTCCATTCATTGCAAAATATTGTTCCCTCATTTTTTTTTTTTTTTGAAGAAACTCAAACAGTCTATATCAATATGAAACCAAATAACAAGATGGGAAACCTGTTGGAAGCTGCCTCAGTTTCCACCTTCAAGTTAGTTTACCTTTCGCTTTCCAAGCCATACTTTGCCCATACAAGAAATTGAATGAACATATATTTTACTAAAGGTTTTTTTTTAAGGGTTTTTTAACTCCCGAAACCACAACTATGCTAAATGAGTCTAAGGGACCATTGATTTTGTGGTCGGAGACTTCAAAATGAAGTTCTATCGTATATTCAAATCCCGCCCATTAACCGCATAGTGTGGAGAGTTGTATTTCGGGCTGTGTTTATAGAGTCCAATTTTGCCAAGTAATGGTAAACTTCTGACCCGCAATAGTATCGGCATAAAAAAGAAAAGAAAAAGGAGTAGGCCAAAAGAGAAGATATGAGAGAATCTTGAAAAATACATGGCGTAAAAAAGAAAAGAAAAAGGAGTAGGCCAAAAGAGAAGATATAAGAGAATCTTGAAAAATACATGTAACTGGGTTGGCAACGTTGTTTATATGGGTTCCTCTTTCCTTGTGTGATCGTCTTACTTACTAGTTGACTGTTAGTTAGATAGAGAGATCTAACAGTCAGAAGAAATAATTGAGATTTTCGATAAGTTATCTGCCGAAAGGCGTGCAAGTGATGGAGAGCAGACCAATTGATGAGGATGGTCTTAAGGATCACATTCAGAATATCTTCTTTATCTATTTATCCACATCATTTATTACTTGTTGGTTCGAAAAATATCTATGATACCATAAGATAGAAGAACAAATATACGACCCAAAAAAGTAGTCCAAAAAGAGATGAGAAAGGGCATATTAAGCGACGAAATGCTTCGGAGAGTTAAAAATAAGAGTAGATCCGGAGATTCCCGAATAGGTCAACCTTTTGAACTGCTGTTGAATCCATGGGCACCCTCGTACAAAATATTTCAAAGGAGGTAATTAAAATGAATTTGTATTACTGATTCTCCTTAATCAATAATGACAACCATAAAACACATAAGATAACAAATAATCATGAGACTTGGTTTAATTTAATCCAACACTAGTTAAATACATGAAAAGAAAAATGTTTTCCCATTTATAAAATTTGAATCTTTTGACTTGGATGAATCCATCTATGTTAATCTTCAATTATTTCAGCAAGAGATGTATATAATGCATAATGAGTAATGCATATGCTTTTAGTAATTATAAATGAAAATAAAAGAGAGTGAAAATTTTATAGAAGGGTAATTAGGAAAGACAACTTTAATTACTTGGGAGGGATTTTGGAGGGATGAGTTCTAGCCGGAAGAAACTTCAATCATGATTTATATACGGTGATTCACGTAACTTGATTACCAACTGTTTTTATTAAATGTTTTAATCAAAATTAAATTCAATTTTCCCTTTTGGTGGATATTATTACTACTCGAACCATGAATAAAACATATATCGAACGATGAATGAAATATATATATATATATATATATATACATATATTGGTAGGTTCTTTAACAATCCGGCGGTTGAAAGCTATTGGACAACGACAGGATGAGATTGATCCAGTGGTATACCTCTCACACATGCATTATGAGGTTGTGGGTTCGAGTCATCCCTTAAAAAAAAAAAAAAAAAAAACCAAATTTAAATAATTGTTTTTATAAGAAAAAAGGGAAAGTTACCGACTCAGGCTTTGCTGAAAGTTATTATTGTGAAAATCGGTGGCATTTGCGTCTTCATGTGCCGCCCACAGAATTGTAGCATGAATTATGAGTCACTTGGAACTTCAACAAGAATTGAAAAATCTTAAACTTGTAGACAAAGCATCTATCTTTTTTCCATTTTACGGACTGAATCTTCACTCTGATTATCCTACTAATAATTGAACATTTGGTTCCAGATCACCGGGGATCGAAGTTCAAATCTCACGTTTAATTATTAAATTATAAAAAATGATCGAAAATCGAAATCGAATCCCATTTGCTCCGCTACATATAAAATTTCTCAGAAAAATCACATGGGACTTCTGAGTTGTGATAAAACAAAGCCATTTTTCACTATCATGCATGTATCACAGTCAGTCACCCCAAGCTTGATGGCTTTAAATAGCTTTTATCCAGATCAAGCTTTTACTTGTGATTGGACCAAAACATTTCCTTGTGTCAGGTCTGGTGATAGCACAAACTTCGAGTTTGACTAGTGGGTATTAAACAACACCAAAAGATAAAAACCCCCAGCTCTAGGGAACCCCTAAACTCACCATACGTTTCAGCACCCCATTTGTTGGATGCCTGCAAACAAGACTTGCCCCTCCAATTACCCCTCCAATTACCCATAATAGATTTTTTTTTTTTAATAGATGGGGAAAATTTTACTAAATTCCTTGATCTTTAGTAAAATAGAAATACGTTCACAGGGTTGCCAAAATAACAGATTGGTACTAGTACTACTAATTAAACGATTAACTGATAGAGATATCGGTTAAAGGTTCAAAATTTATAAAAGGTATAAGATACCCTTAATCAAACTATTTAGTAATATTATTATAATAATTAAAAATTAACAAAATTAGAAAATACATAAAAAAAAAATGACAATTCACTTCTTCATCTAACAATCAACTCCATATTTCCTATCTATTTTCTAATTTTTAATTAATATAATAATAAAAAAATATAGATTTATTAAAGTACTAATCTATCATTTTGATAAACATGTGATTTAATTACAATTTTAGTGAAGATCTGGGAATTTTTTACAAGTTGCCCAAAAATATATTACTAGTTACTCATTACATTGACCAAGCAAAAGACCCGGATAGTCCTTATATTTCTAGTGAACCAGAAGCGACCCACAAAAGCCCAAATTTGATCCTCTTTTCTCCTACTTTCAGGACTCTATATACTCTATACCTTTCTCTTTAATTATTTGTCTTCTCCATTCTCTATAATCTCCACCTACTCTCTATAAAAAATAAAATCACCTCTTCTGTTTTTAATTTTTATATTCAATCAATCAACTTGAATAATATTAAAATATTTTCATTTTTCTATATAAACTCATCAACTTTTCTCATTCTCTTCATCACAATCTTCAATTCCTTCTCAATTCTCAATTATGTCTACTACCATGTCTTTAGTCATCTTTTCTCTTCTCTTTTTTACTTTATCATCATCTTCCATAGCCAAAGAAATGTCCATTATCTCCTACGACAACGAGCATGATATATCCTCCACCTGGAGATCCGACGAAGAGGTGATGACCATCTACCAATCATGGATGGCAGAGCATGGAAAAACAAACAATGGATTGGGAGATAAGAACCAGATGGAGAGGTTCGAGATTTTCAAAGACAACTTGAAATTCATCGACCAACACAACTCACAGAACCGATCCTACGTGGTGGGCTTGAACAAGTTCGCTGATTTGACCAACCAAGAGTATCGGTCCATGTACTTGGGCACCAGGACCGACGCCAAACGTCGGTTGATGAAATCCAGAGTCGCTAGTCAAAGATACGCCTTCAAGGCCGGCGACGACTTGCCGGAATCCGTTGATTGGAGAGAATTAGGAGCCGTTAGTCACATCAAAGATCAAGGAACTTGTGGTATGGTTTTTTTTTATTTAATTGACTATATTACCCTTCTGAAATATCACTTTGATAACTTGTACAGACTACAGTACTCATGATGCAAGGTTGTTTTTAGTAATTTCATAATTGAATGTTGATTTTCGGTTAGCGGTAGAATGGTAGTTAATACTAGAATGTTAGTGTAAAGACTTTCGGTTGGAGCACGTGGGTTATTTTCTCAAATTTCTTACAGGTCACGTAAAGTAAAAGAAATAGATAATAATAATAATAATAATTTACGGATTTAGCTACGTTACTTTACATGAATTTATTGTATAATTATCGGGGTAGATACGTGGAAGAGAGTTTCTTTTAGTTTTTATTTATATTTTTAATTTTCAAATCTGGGTTCAAAGTTATCTTATAGTTGCTGGGTTAGTTTATAATTATTAAATTTTAATCCAATAGCCTATATAAATCAAAAAAATTATAATTAAAAGAAACTAAATCTCTTTCACATAATTTAATTTACCCCATAGCATCTATTAAGTTCTAAATCCTTCGATCTTTGGTTTTTGTAGATTCTTAGATTAAAATTTGTACAGTAGCTAAATCTGTAATTTGTTTGAAAGTAATATTGGGCCTAGGCGGCCCATTTCAACATCAAAAAACAGTTTTAGCTCAAACCAAAAGCCCAAACTGCAGATGCTCCGGTTCTGTTTTGGGCCGGACTGGTCGAATCTGGATCCAAACCAAACCTAAAGTTGTTACGTGTGTTTTGATGATTGTGAGCAGGAAGTTGCTGGGCATTCTCAACAATAGCAGCAGTAGAGGGAATAAACCAGATAGTGACAGGAAAGCTGATCTCTCTATCAGAACAAGAACTCGTAGACTGTGACAATTCCTACAATGTAGGCTGCAATGGAGGTCTCATGGACTACGCCTTCGAATTCATTACCGAAAATGGCGGCATCGACACCGATCAAGACTATCCTTACCTCGGCGTCGACAGCACTTGTGACCCATCGAAGGTATTTGTTTAAAATCTCCAACACTACTCTCTCTGTTTTTTTTTTCATGATTCTTGAATTCTAATTTCTTTTGTTGTTTTTTTTTCCAACAAATTCAATGTTGCAGAAGAATGCTAAGGTTGTTAGCATTGATGGGTACGAGGATGTTTCTCCATACGATGAGATGTCGTTGAAAAAAGCCGTGTCTCATCAACCTGTCAGTGTCGCCATTGAAGCTAGTGGCAGAGCTTTCCAACTCTATCTCAAGGTAGGATTTTGAATTTTTGATTACTAATTTGAGCAAAGTGTACACTCAATGACTCAAGTGCGTGTTTATTAAAAGGAATCAAGTTTCATGGGAAATGGAATCAGGAAACTGAACTGGATTCCGTAGGTGACACTCACGTAATTCGATTCCTAACTGATGGTCAGCCCTTACATCTCGGGGGTCTAGAGCAAAAACAACTGTTTTATTATTATTGGGCATAATTTTAAAAAGTAACTGACTTTCGGACCCCTCTAAACTAAAATTTAATAACAATTTTGGTCTTTTTTTATGGGCCCAGACACCGTGATCAAGAAATCATAAACTAAGTTATCTTTCGTTCATTAGGATTTCTGATTAGGATTTCTGATAAGTAAACGTGACATTATAACAATCCTAGTAGTACTGAATTTGCCCGATTTATTTTAATTTTCACAGGGTGTATTCAGTGGAGAGTGTGGTACATCCCTAGACCATGGTGTTGTCTCTGTCGGATACGGAACAGAGAATGGCATGGACTACTGGCTTGTGAGGAACTCATGGGGCACCAACTGGGGTGAGGATGGTTACATCAAGCTGCAGCGTAATGTATTGGAAACATATACGGGCAAGTGTGGAATCACAATGGAAGCTTCTTATCCTGTCAAGACTAGCCAAAACCCTGCAAAGATTAATCAGGAGGAGAAGATCATGATCAGCAGTGCTTGAATTCATTGTCATTGCAGCTACGGCAGTGGCGTTGGTTGGACCGGAACAAGAAGGAAGGATTAGTAGGTGATCGATCAAATGTGCAATAATGATATGCTTGGCCATTTATCATGTTATTTGAATGATGTTTGTTGTACATATCAGCTTCTCATTATTTGTCAAACAACATCTAGCTGCTGTGCTACCACAGAAGAGCTGATAATTGTTGTTGTGATCTAATATATGTCATTTCCTTTCAAAATTAAGTCTGTTTTCAATTTGAAGAAGTGATTATATTCTTATAAGTTGTTGACTTCTTGTTGTCTCATGAATGATCGGCATATGCTGATTGGCCTTCATATGTTTTTCAATTATACAGTTTTGGGTGAATTTGAAGTACTCTGTCCCCTATGTACAGTTAATTAACACTTTGTGTGTTGTGTGTGTATCTGTGTGCATGCATATCGGGGGTAGAGGTAGAAGGTCTGTACTAGTATAGCTCTTGGGTAAAGCATGAAGTTCTCCTTCTCTCGGACAGAATATTAGCATCATCATTTGAAATGAGATGACAACTCTGTTTGAGAGTGTAGTTTCATCTTGATATCAATTATTGGACTATAGGCTAAACTGTGTCTGGGGGGTTCCTCACATGCCCCCTCACATAGGATTTGAGGTAATAACTCTGTTTAAGTTGTCATATGTCATATGTCATATTTCAAATGGAGCGCGAAAAGTCGAAAGATTTTGTTTGCAAATTTCCAGAGCTCGTCAAAGGGAACCGCGCCAGGCAAAAAGGTGAGCAACGAGTGAAACCACGGAAATCCAAAGTGGTGCTACTGCCAGGTTTCGCGGCTGGTCCAGTTAAGTAGAACCGCGAGTGAAATAACTGAAATCCAAGGTGATGCTACTGCCAGGTTTCGCGGTTGGGGTTCGTTAAAGAGAACCGCGGGAATTGGTAATTTTTGCTATATCAGGTACGTTACGTTTCACGTAAAATAAAAAAAATGAGAGAAGTTTAAAACTCTAAAAATCTCTCTTTGCTCTCTCTAAAACTCTTCTCTCGCTCTCACGGCCGCATGGAATCTCTCCCTCAAGTTTTCTTCAAGCGTTTAATTGGTAAGTGTTTCTCCCCTTATTTCTCACTTTTTATTATCTTTGAATCACATCCTAGCCTCCTTTTACCATGAATTGAGCAAGTTATGGCTTAGATTAAAGGAGGTTTTTAAGGTTAGGGTTCCGAAATTGAGGATTTTTGCTTGAACTCGTTTTGTTTCGTGTCCTTGAGTTTCAAAAGCATGATTTGTATGAGGAAACACATGAGTTTTGTTTCTTTTGGGTTGTTTGGTTTGATTTGAGAATTCTTGGTTTGTAATCTTGGTACATTTTCGAACTTAGTTTGGGTCTTTGGAAACATTGTGTTTTGATTTCTTTTGGATGTATATCTGTACAAGTTTATATATATTATTGTCGGTAACTGGTGAATTATGTATTTGGAATCAGTTTTTAGTTGAAATTTTTGTCTGCGAAATTTCAACTAAGAGCTAGTTTTTAAGAGTGGTTGTGTTTTGTGTGGTTACCTTTAGACACAATTGAAGCATCATAGAAGACCATGGGCAAAGCTGGAACAAAGAAAACTACTCTTGCCGGAAAGAGGATAGTAGGTCCAGTTTCGAGGGATCCCACAATTTGTGTGCGGAATCGTGGTTATTCAAAGAGAATGGAGAAGCTGAACATCACAAAAATCATTTTTGAAAGGGGTATTTATTTAGAAGATTTTAAGAATACCCCAATTCCGGTAGTTGTAGAACAGAGGAAGTGGCAATCTTTTATAAAGGCTCTGGGAATGGCAAATATCACTCTTGTGAAGGAATTTTTCGCAAGTATGGATCCGGATGTGGTTAAGAAGCATGGACCAGTTTTGGTGAGAGACAGGGAAGTCAAGATAGACGCGAGGATAATCAATGACCTTTTCAAAACACCAAATTATGAAAACCTCAGCAACGGATATACAAGTGTTAGCTTGGGGAAATCTGAGATAGCAAGGGTACTTAGAGGTACAGATGATGGCCGTTGGGACAGTAAGTACGAATTGAAGCAGTCTCGACTCCCTCAGTTGCTGGCGTTCTGGAACCTTTTTCATGCATTTTCACTTATGCCCGTTTTGCACAGAACTACAATTGCAGAGCACTGTGCAGACTTACTCTACATTTACATCTTAGGCACAAAAATAGATGTAGGACAAGTGATTCTAAGTGCCATTTTAGACGCCGGGAGGATCAATGTCCACAGGGGTGCAAAGCTGAAGCCGATCATATTTCCCAGCCTCATAACTGCCCTTCTAAAGAAAGATGGAGTCATAGAGCTCGGCACTGATGAGTTGCTGAGCAACAAAATGGGAGACCTAAATCTCAGATCTTGGAACGACATCACCAGCATGTGTGTTCCTTAACAAAGGACTTAACATGCCAGTAAGTTCCATTTTTCAGCTTCCCTACTCGAATGACCCATTCACAATTACTATTTTTACATGTTGCGGCGAATTTTGTCTTCGTCGATCGCTTAACCTTCCACTCAAACCTCTATGTTAGTGCATACATCCCTATATCCCGCTTCAGCGTTTTCTTGTCCTTGAAAATCTGTCCTTTGTATATTGGATCTCGGTCACGGTCTTCAAAAAAATCCTTTGATGGAACGGGTTGAATTGAGTATAGTTCTGACCCCGGTATTGTCCACCGTGATGCCATAGAAAGTGTAGAACTGTTGGCTGCTCCACTAGCCCCTGGTTCTTGTCCAACACCTGTTGCCAGTTCTCCATTACATGTTGCCGCTTGCCCACCACATTGACCAACTTCCGGATAATTATTAGGATCATCACTAGTATAACCACCAATACCATACTCATCCCCCATTTCGGCAGTTTCACAAACATCCCTGTCATCCACATTTGCATGCTTGTTAGTTGATGTTGGAGTCCCTTGATCACTCCCTCTTGATGTAAATACAAGTGAAGCCACAGACCCAGGCGGGTGGTTGCTACCGCTCACTGATTTATAATGTGGAGTACCGGCTGGGGAGTGTTGATCACTGGATTTCAAAGGAGACGGTGTACATGCTACATTGATTGTTGTATGTGTTGCCTTTCTTGGAGTTTGAAATACATTTTCAGTTGCCGTTGCCATTGCCGGTACAGATTTATCTACCACTTCGACATGAACATCAGGCCAATCCGATTGCTTACGACTAAGCACACAAGTTACATCATCGTCAGTTGTAATGGATAATGTAAATCCACCAGTCTCGTTTTTAAGCTGTGAACTTATCTTCAGCTCAAATCTGTCGCTACTGATCCCAATCCGATGGTATATCTTTTCCGAAAATTCACTGTATATTTTTTCCACCTTATTGGTTAGACGGCATGCAAAAGAATTTGGACCAATGAACTGGTTACCTTTCCAATATCCACCGCAGTGCACTACAAAGCCAGCCATCGTATCCGTAGACCCCGAAAAATAGTATTAAACTCATTCAGATGACGAAATAACTACATCTTTAGGATTTAGCACTATATCTTTAGGATTCGGCACTAATATATTGACCGCTTAAATAGATACTTGATGAGCATTACAAAATTGAAATAACTACACCATGAATAAGAAAAGAAAAAAGTGACTTAAGAAATGTAAATAGATTGATTCCGGGCTAAAAAGATTCCAAAGTCAAGTTAATTACAAATACACATTCATGCAACTACACATTCAAGTTAATGGGCAATTTCGTCATTTCGCTTGTTTTAAATGGAAAGGGCATTTTAGTCTTTGATGGGTTATTTGGGAGAAAGTGAAATCCAAGAATGACTAGTTTTGCAAATATTTCCATCAGGGGCTATTTTTGGTTTTCAAAACTTGAGGTTGGTCATTTTCATCTATTTCCACATCATATAAACAATCGTTTAGACAAAATCAAGAATCATGCAGAAGATTAGGATCAATGTCTTCAATGTAACACCTTTCAAACACTATAAAAATCATAGTTCAAAAGTATCTAAAGAAGATGACTTTAAACACATGTATACACCAAATATATAACAAGTACTATAAATAGTCCATCCATAAGTGACTTAAACAAGGAATGGTAAAGGAAATCCGCATATTTCAGCATAACAGGAGGCACTTTTTGAAATCATAAATAACCTTAAGTAATTTTTATGGCTGCAGAAAAATATTAGAGACAGAATCGTAGTTCCTATCACTCTATCAGTAATATGTCAAAATTTCAAAAAAAAAAAAATTGATGGGATTTCAAACAAGCAAATTTCTAATAATGCAACTTCTTAAAAAAGGTTGCAATAACTAGCTACACTATGCATATTTTCAACCTCAAGTAAAATAAAAAATCAAAGCACACCTTCCCAATGATTGCTGAGTTTGAAAAGTCCATTTCGGAAGGAGCAATTTCTCAGTCACACTTGTTTGGCAGAGGGGTCAAAACATGCTTTGGTTCAAAGTGACTTTCATTTTAACCCCGTAAAATGCACACTCAGACTCAGAGTCTAAAAATGCAATGAAATGTAAAATCCATAGAAGCAAAAGGGTCTTTAAGAAATATAAATAAATCAAATAATTAAAAACCCGAAAGTTCAATAAAAAGAATACTAAAACTATAATCATTTCCATCACAGATATTGTTTAAAATACAGATATTCTGAAAATTGAAATGTTATGCTCATTTTAGAAGTTAAATGATGGGGTGTTTTCATGAAATTGCCTTGTCTCCACATTGTAAAAATTCATTTTAGCTTATTGGCAAATCAGAACAACTCAAACTCTAATTCATGAGATTCACTTTCCTAAATTTCATTAAATCACACAAATAATAAATTCGCTTTGCCGAGTTGGGCAGAATAACAACACATCACAGAAGCAAAACCATCAACAACAAAAAATTCACAACAATTCTAATTTCATCTGAATTTCAATAATCGATTCACCCAACACTTTCAATCAATTTCAAAATATAAAGGGGCCATTACATTTTCCAATCAGTTGTTCTAATACAAATTGACAACCTTAGGAAAAAATGAACAAAAGCAATACATACACCAAATCAAATACTACAAAACACAGTCAATCACTCACTCAAATTCACCTAAACGTTTATCACAACAAACAATCAAATTCGCAACTAAACTGCACAAAAATAATCATGTTCAAATCGTGAAAAAAAAACACAAAGAAAAAATGAGTTTCAAGCAAACATCAGAGCCCCTACTAAATCAGAACTTGAGACTCCAGTGTACTGAAAGATGTAGATGCCACATATTTGGAAACAGTATTTTTATAATGAAAATCATCCACTCTAACACAAAACAGGTGAGGAAGCGACACATGAATTAAAAGGTCTTAAAAACGAAAAACCACAAAACTAAAAAAGGAAAACTATCAATACTATCCGTAATGAACAAGCGAATGATCAAACCAATTAATATCAACAAAAACAAAACTTTGTATGCTTACTCTTATAGTCACTCCACCTTCCGTGAGCAAACAAGCGAAGCATGTCAAGGTATGCAGAATTTTCAATCCCTCCAAGCTGCAATAACAACAACAAGTTCTCAAGTAAAAAAACCACAAAACATATTCGAATCCAATTCTAAAAAAAATAGGCTGTCTTTGCACAATGAACAGCCAAGTTTTACAAACACGAAGATGAAAAGCAGAGAGAAGTCGATGTGTACAATTCTGAGCTGGACAGTACGGACGGAAATGTTTGGATGGCACGGTTGAACAAGGACGACTGGACGGAAACGGCAATGGTTGAACAAGCTTTGTGGGTGGTTGTGGAAGTTGAAGATTGGGTAAAGGAAGGTCGATGAAGAGGATGGGGAGGGGGGGGGGGGGGGGGGGGGGGGGGGGGGGGGGGGGGGGGGTTAGGTTTCAGACAAAAAACAAATCCCCTGCTGGAAATTAATTCGATTGCCAGGAAGGGTATATTCGTCCCTTTGAACTTTTAATGGGCAATTTCGTCATTTCGCTTCTTTTCAATGGAAATGGCATTTTAGTGTTTGATGAGTTATTTTGGAGAAAGTGAAATCTAAGAATGACTATTTTTGCAAATATTTCCCCATGAGTGGCTATTTTTGGTTTTTAAAACTTGAGGGTGGTCATTTTCATCTATTTCCACTAAAGGAAAATTGCAAACTAAAAATGATATAATAGCCAATAATGGTGAAGTTAGGGCACATTTAAAATTCATGGTATATGTGCCTTGATTCCGCCTGGTTCATGTCCACTTTCTCTCCTCTACGGTTCAACCTCTTTCAAAGTACATGTGTAAAAAGAAACAAGTCCAACTTGTTATGTGGGTCAAACAACGGATTTGCCAGCTCAATAATAATAATAATAATAATAATAATAATTAGTGCCAAAACCATAAATAGCTTTAAGATTAAGGGAGTATTCAAAGATATCATTTCTCAATAATTTCATTATTTTTATTCAAGAGAAATGATTTTTGAACAAAAATACCCTTAGTGCATTTATGACATATGAGAAAGATTTTTTTTTTTAATCATCTTCAACAATCTCATTGATGGAGGTTTAACAAACCTCAATCAATGGAGGTATATGATAAAGGTTTGTTCGATATGGAAATATATAAAGACATTGAATGTGAACAACTTGTTTTATATACTTTGACTTGGTCTGTATGTATGGTAACATTCAATATTCTTATATATTTCCATCAGTGCGCACATGAAAATTTTCGTATATATATATACATAAATTTTCAATTCAGTGCGTACTGATATAAATTCATCAGTGCGTTGAATGTGGACCATTAGATTTACATACTTTGACTCAAAGTGTATGCACTTGTCAAAACTTCTCCATAATCGTTGGTCCACATCCAACGCACTGATGTAAATTATATCAGTACACACTGAGGAGAAAATGACAGTATATATATTCCTAAATATATAAAACTCAAATATTGATATAAGTACATACCTTGTATGTGCCTCCAAACCTAGTAATCTATAAAACGAAAGTTCCACCCCCCCCCCCCCCCCCCCCCCCCCCCACAGTATATATATTCCTAAATATATAAAACTCAATTTCAGAGTTATTATAAAAAGGAAAGTTATCTTACACAAACCATTGATTATAACCACAAATAACTATTAAATCAGCGGTTCAAATCCTAACAATAGTAAAAGCTTCAAAAAAATAAAATAAATAACCGGTATAGATAAACATGGTAAAAAATTTACTAAACCCAACTCATATACCCCTGCTGAGAACCTTAAAAGGGATTCTATAAATCAAAATAAAAATTGCGTAAAAAAAACGTGAATCACCTGAGAGACTTGAAGCAAATGATATTCCCAAGATCTGATAGTTATCTCTCCACCGTTTATTTTTTATGGTTTGAACCCGCCGGGTGAAATCTATCCAACTTTTGATATAACAAAAAAGAATTAAGGGTGCGTTTGGTACGGAGACGGGACAAGACATGACATGACATGACATGACATGACAGGATTGTACTGAACAGTTGTTCTATATTGTGTTTGGAATGCCTGAGACAGAACTGTGGGCTGTACTGTTATACGTTTGGTATGGTTGAGACAAGATGAGACAAAAGGTTCAAATAACCAGAGTGCCCTCATTATCATGCCTAATGTTTGTTACCACCTAATAGTGATATATGAGACAGGACATGATAGGGATGACAATTGGACCCAGACCCGCGAGTACCGACCTGAACCCGACCCGCAAGGGTCGGGTCTGGATCCTCATATTTGGGTCTCGGGTCGGGTCTGAGTCCAAAATAATAGACCCGTATCGGGTCTGGATCTGGTCAAAATACCCGGACCCGAACCCGAGGACCCGATTATATTATTGTCTAATAATTTTGTTGTGCATGGGTATACTAAGCAATCAATAAAATTGCACTAAAAAAAGTTGGTGGTAAAAAATAAAAAAGTTGATGGGTCTACCATTGATTCATGCACCACTTTAAATTTTAAAAATTCTTAAATTTATTTTTTCGGTCCAAACATGACAGCATGTTCCCTGCTTTTGGAAAAAAAAAAAACCCATGATATAGTTAAAATTAGGTTTAAGAGTATGACAACACATGACCTGATGCTGCTCTTACAACATGTTCTTCTTTCTTATTCTATTTTTTCTTTCTTATTCTATTTTTTCTGTCAATTTTCTCATTGATTGAATTTGACCTAAACAAAGACTAGTAAATTTTAATTTGATGAAGTGAAAAACGTTGGTATAATATATAACATAATCAAACCTAAAATTGTTAAAAGCAAACCTAAAAAAAATCGAGGAAATCTTACTACCATTTTCAATAAAAAAAAGATTTATATTTTTTATTTTCAAATTTTACTTGAACATAAGAATCATAAGTTTAAGATGGAAAGGAAAAACTAAAAACAATGAGATTATAGGATTTTAAAGGTTGTGCGGGTCCATGGGTCCGTGGGTTTAGACCCGGACCCGTAAAAATTCATGGGTCAATGGGGCGGGTCTAGGTCTACCTAAGACCCGTGGGTCTAGACTAGACCCGACCCGAACCCAAAATTTTTCATGGGTCTAGGTCCGGGTTTGGGTCCAAATATTTTTGATGGGTCTAGGTCTGGGTCCAGTAGGACCCGATCTGAACCCGACCCATTGCCATCCCTAGACATGACAATATTTATTAATTTTATTAAATAAATATTTTTATATATCATATTTAACAAAAATAATAATATTGTAATTGAAATATATTTTCAATTAATAATTTTTTGTAATACATATTATTTATTTTCAATTTTTTTATATAAAATTATTATTACATCTTACATGCCAGTTTTTGGCAGCTTGTGGTTTGGTTTTTGGGTTTTGTCTGCTGTTTTTGTTTAGTCCGTTGCTTATCATTATTTTTTTTTAAATAGTCTGTTGCTTATGTGCCTTTGTTTTGATCGTTTTTCTTATGGCCCATCAGTATCTTGTGATGTTTGTTTGGCTGGGTTCACACTTAGCCTTCGAAATATATTTACGGTTCAAAAAAGTAATAATTAATTATTAATACTACTTAATAAAATATGATCCAACAAAAACATTATGTAATATAAATGTTCACGAACATAATAACATATAATTCATGACACAAACATGTTCTCAATTTCAACAAAATATACGTTTCAAACATGTTTACAAAATCAAATATAAAAGTGCTCACTCCTCTAAAATTGCCTTCACGAAATTTGGTTTGTAGGAATCATTCAAGCCATTCCAAGTGCGCAATTGGTGTGGCTTATTTCTGAAATACATTGCAACTAGTATCACTTGCATACGATCAAGACCCATACCCTCAAGCTAAGCACCTAAACGAGTCACACGTTCATAAGTATACGATTATTATTCAACAAAAATCGTTCAAATATGCAATTGTGTAGGTGTAACATGCAATTAAGTATTGCTTATAGAAAAATTAATACTTAAAAGCCCCCAATCAGCAAATAGAATAATCCAACTCAGTCATTTTGACAACCAAACCAACAGACAATTTATCAAACCACATCTTCAAGTGGCTCGTAAAAATACATTTATATATATAGCTAAAATCTAGTAAGAGATGTGAATCTTTTTTAATATATAAGGCAAAAACAAGACGCACCACATCAAACAAACAAAAACATAACCCTACAAGAAAAGCATATGACAAGAAAAAATGGTAAAAACAACCACACAAGAGCAAAACAGAGGAGCACAACAACCGGGAACTAAAGATTAACTCCAATGAAAGATATCCCCATTTGAGCTACACAACTGATGATAAGATTTGAACAACTGATGATAAGATTTGAGAAAGCTAATAAAACATTTGTCATGGCATGTATATTATAATTCAATTACTTTAACTTTTTTAAAGTCAATCCACAAAAGCATTCAATTCCCAATCATACTATAACCAGACAAGTTTCTTTTCCAATCTAATAATTGAAATCCAACAGTAGTATACAACACATTCAAAAACACCTAATACATTTATAAATAATTTAAAATACTTAAAAGAGAAAGATTGATTTTCATGTGGATATCAAATTAACAAAAATAAAAATATATAAGAATATATATATATATTAAAAAAAAACTTGACCATCCATCTCCATTGATGGAGACCAGTCCAAATATGTCCAAGACATTTATTAACAAACATCCAGTCACTTGAAAAAAATTATCACAATGAGACTATCGAAAATCAAATTAGAGCAACATCATGACATCAATACGAAATTCAACATTCAACTTGTAAATTCAGGTGGCTAGATGAAGAAATTTTTGCATCAGCACAATGTTAAATTCCCACCATCAATTTTCCCATCATAATCATACATGAACAAAGTGTTAAAAAAAACAACAAAAAGAAGAAACCCACCTCAAGTTAGAAAATACAACCCCCAAATCGAAAACAACATTTCAAAACGAAATCGAAAACAAACAAAAGCAACATTGAACAAAATCATACCTGGTTCGGCGGTGTACGTGTGCGACGGCAACCGAGTCGGTGATGAGTTGCGGCGGCAATAGAAGGCGGTTGGCTTCACTAGGGTTGGCTGGAAAAACGATCGGTTGGAGAGAAGAGAGAAAGAGAAAGGGAAAAAGGCTAGGGTTTAAATTTATATCAAACAAATTTGTAATTTTATGAACATATGAAGGGTAAATGTGTCTTTTTGACACTTGTCCCATGTCATGGGACAAATGAGGTGGGACAGTTTTTTCTAATTTTTGTCCCACCTTGTCCCGTGTTGTCCCATGCCAATGTCATGCCAAACATGAGACAAGAGGAAATTGTCCCACATTGTTCTGTCCTGTACTGCATACCAAACGCACCCTAAATACACGCACCCATCAGCATCAGCAGAGATTGCAACATTTATCCTAAAAGCTATCCAGAAATTTTTATTATTCCAAAGCCAAAAGGGTGCATGCAAACTGGTCTCAATTAAGCCAATGAAAAATAATTTTAGGTTTTAGATTTGTGTTGGCTTGATTCCATAACAAAACTCTCTTTCTTTGTAATGTCTAGTTGCTTAGGTGGTTCGTGGTTTATACAAGCTTCAAAGAAGAAAAGCAACTTTTCGTGCAAATATCGTCTTCAAGAGGAAAGGTGCTTACTTGGATGCTAAGATATCAAGATTCTTCTTCCTCTTGCAAGGCGTAAATGCACACACACACACACACACACACACACACACACACACACATTTCATAACATTTGTGTCCCTGCATCGTTGTGCTAAATTTAAATGCACACATATACATTGCATTCATATGTGTCCCTGCATCGTTGTGCAAAAATTGGTATAACACATTCACACACATGTTATTGTATGCACATGCATTAGACTTAATTTGACAATTTTTGTAGAATTGCATGTACTAGGATTATATCTAGAAAACGGAATACTTATGTGTTCTTGTTTTTTTTGTTTTTTTGTTTGTTTTGTTTTTTTATGTGGTTGAACTTGAATTTGAGCTTATATTATGTCTCATTGAGTTCCGGTTGTTTTGGTTACTCATTCATTAAATTTCGAGTTCAAACTAAGAAGTTAGGAAACTTTCTGTAGTTTTATCGTACATGGTTTTCGTCCTTGTTTTTCAAGTTGAATTCCATATTTTTGAGAAAGTTGTCTTGATGTCTTTTGTATGTGAGGGAGTCTTGGTTCGTAATCAAAAAACGGATTCGAATTCGGAGTTTGGAGGCCAGAGAACGGCAGAAGAACATTTAAGTACGAGAGGGGAGTTGAAGGCCAAAAAGGAAAGTCATTGCAACTCACACCGTGCAGGCGTGTGGCCTCCACGAGAGGAGCTACATTCTACCCCCGTGGAGCCACGTGCCTCCATGTGATGTAGAAATGGCTCCCTCCTATTGGTCCTTCAAATCTTCTTTAGTTTCCCTCCTTTATATATCTCTTTCCCTCTAATTTTCAAAAAGAACTTGGTGGTGGAAAAATTGAGCTGAAATTTTCTCTCTAACTTTCTCAACTTCCAAACACCATAACTCTTTCAAAGAAACTCCGATTTAAGTGATTCAAAATCCGATATTGTTGGTCTTAAAGAGAGGAACAAATCCCCAAGCATTTTTAGAGTCAAAAAACCCACAGATTTGTCGAGATAATCTGATTTCAGTTCGAATGTCATTGTTCGTAAGTGAATCAATTTCTCTTTCATTTTCTTTTATGATCTTCTTAATGATTCTTCTTATATGAGTTGAAAGAAATGTTTAGAATGATTTTGATTCCATTTTTAGGATTTATTTGATTAAGTTTCAAGATTAGTTCATTCTTTTGATTGAATATCATTTTTCCAAATCTTGAAGAAAATGAGTTTGAATCTAGAATCTTATTGTGTATTTGATCTTGATTGTTGATTTCTAGATTTGATTACATGTTTTGAGAACTAGAATTTCTTAATTGAGATTTTGATCTTTCATGACCTAGTTCTTGATTTTTTGGTTTTTGTTTGTTGAATATGTTGAATATTTCAAGTGTTAACTTGTTCACTTGATTTCAAAGCTAGTTTTGTGTTTTTTATTGAAAACTTGTTGGTCTAGCTTTGATTGACATGTTTAGGTTTCTAGATATTTTTATGGATGATTTTGAATGCCATATCTAGATCTCTAATCACATGTTCATAAGAATTAGTTACATTTGCTTATGAGGTTGATTTGTGCTAAAGTAATTTTTCATAGAGTTTGATTGATCAACTTGCTCTATTTGCTTGTGTTTGCATCCACTTAGATCATTTGCCTTGTAAAGAGGTTGGAAGTCTCATTCATTAGAGTGATTCTTTGGATTGAGCATTGGAAGTCACATTTTAGAGAGGGAATCTTCAATTTGTGCATTGGAAATCTTGGTTAGGATCGGGGTGATCCGAATAGCTAAGCAAGAAAGTCTTGTCTAGAGTCGGGATAACTTGGATAGACAAGCAAGGGAGCTTCCTAGAGAAGTGAGGTCTTGGATAGGAAGTTGGCTTTGTAAGTTCTATATGCCCAAGGGTAAAATATGTGTTGATAACTTAGAGAGTTAATCTTGTGTTGATTGTCTCTTGAGTGTTGTTATAGGTAAAAATCATCATTAAGGACACGTCATTACAGTAAGGGGCCACGTAAGCAAAGTCAAGAAAAGTCAAGCGTTAAAGGGCAGAAATTCCCCAAGGGAATTTACTCGGCAAAGAGCAAAGCAACCCGACCACAGACGAAAAAATCGGCTCGGGCATACTCGGTCATGCTCGGGATCAGATAATGAAGACGAGTAGTTCACAAACATATGGACAGAATCAGCAGCAAGCAACTCCACAATAAGCAACGATACGACTATCAGAGTTCAACTGAAAGGCAAACAGATTTCCCGCAGATAAAGGGCGAGAAATCCGACGCAGATTCGGACTCAGTCAAAACAGGAAACAGGATAAACTCCAGAAAGAGACAGACTTCAATTAGAACTAGGAAATCACACAAAATACGGGTATCACAACACCAAACCCTAGCAGTACGATAAACCCTAGCAAT
The DNA here is from genome assembly GCA_033220585.1 of Dipteronia sinensis. Classification (NCBI taxonomy): domain Eukaryota; kingdom Viridiplantae; phylum Streptophyta; class Magnoliopsida; order Sapindales; family Sapindaceae; genus Dipteronia; species Dipteronia sinensis. The sequence continues at coordinate 2,052,092 of CM065638.1, read as the reverse complement.
AACATGTATAAATACCCCTGTAAGAAACATAACAGGGGGACAGGAGAATTAGCAGGAGAAATCAGAGAGAGATACTTTATAATTGAGTTTTTCATAGTGGATTTGACTTTGTTGCTCAAGCAACAACCCGTGGATTTTTCTCCAGTTAAAAGGAGTTTTTACCACGTATTTGTGTCTCTTGATTTATTATTTTCTTGCGGTATTATACTTATCTGTTCTTATTTTCACTTGATACAAGTTCGTTGATAGTGACGACGAAAAATCACCATCAACAATTGGCGCTAGAAGGAGGGGGAAATCAAGCAAAACTTGTGACAATGGCTGGCGAAGGAGATGGTAGCGATTCCAGGTATAGTCAAAGATTGCCAATCAATGAATTGAAGGATGATGCCACCCTTAACACTGCAGAGGTAACCTTGGCAACGGCAGATCAGTCAACTGCTCTGGCTGGCATTCAACGTTTTCCTCCAACTACCGAAGAGATTGCGCAACGATTCCGTGCTTCCTTGCAGCAACTTATATCAGACGCTGCAAGGCAAGGGGTTGATCTCTCCACCACGGAAGGTTTGATGTCACCTCACAATCTTTCTGCTCCAAATCAGCAAGCAACGAGGTTGTGCTCCACAGTGGTGATACCAACGCCTGATACACCCATAAAGGCAAGCCGTGATCCGATTGACAGGCCGGTGATTTTTTCTGAAAGGCCAACCAGGGGAAGCGGAGAACGTAGAGAGGAGAATGACTCGGACAGAAGGTATGGTCATGACCAGACGGCTAGGGATAGAGACTGTCCAAGGAGGCGTACTCATCGGAGAGATCGATCGTCGTCCTCAGGAGAGAGTGAGCAGAATTATCATCACAAGCGCCAAAGGGGCACGGTTCGGCTGCACGATTTAAATCGGGATCAAAGAGAATCGAATCCGGAAGAAAAAGGCCAAAAATTGACTATAAGTCAGAATTTCAATACTGTGGGGGAGCCGGAGGGAGACAGAGATATACTCATACAGAGTTTGACCCGGGAAGTGGAGAATAACCGCCGACAAATGGATGCGTTAGTCAGGCGATATGGGCGTAACGAGTTGTCAGATGATGAGTCCGGGAGCCCTTTCACCAATAGGATCCTAAGGACGCCATTCCCGGAGAGGTTTAGAATGCCACATGTAGAGCAATTCAAAAAGGACAAGGACCCTAAGGAACATGTCAGAAGATACAAGAGTGCCATGGCCCAGTATGTTTACAATGATGCTCTACTATGCTTAAATTTCCTTCAAACTCTTGGGGATCTGGGCTCTAGGTGGTCCGGCAGGTTACCAACGGCCAGCATAAGTAACTTCATCGAGCTGAGTAAGGCTTTCTCAAGGCAGTTCCTCGGGAATGTGCACAGAAAGAAGTCGGTGGCCCACTTGTCTCAACTTAAGCAAGGAAAGGATTAGTCACTTAAGAAGTATTTGGGAAGATTCGGTCAAGAAGTGTCTGAGATTGGAAGTGCAAACGACGAGGCTATAATTGCAGCATTCATCAATAACCTCCAGAATGGTCAGCTCTCATTTGACCTGAGAAGAGCCCGTCTAACCAGTTACGCTGACATGATGGATATGGCTGGGGGCTATGCCTTGGCGGAGGAAGAAGAAATTGCCACGGGAGGATACTTCGTGCATGGCGGACGCCCGGAAGGGTCTAAAGCCAAGGACCAAGCGAACACGCCCGATGCGAAAGGTGATAAACAAAAGAATAAGACACGGGATAGTCGGGATGGTCGTCGGGCATATGATCCGAAGACAGATCAGCCGCGGCAGAAGTTCCAAGGCAGATATACAAACTATACCCCACTGAGGAAGGATCAAGAGGAAATTCTGGCAATTTTGGAGGAGAAGAACATGTCTAAAGAACCTCCTAGGCAGTCATCCTATACCCGGAGGGACACCACCAAGTATTGCAGGTTCCATAAGGAGAATGGCCACGAAACTTCCAAGTGTTTTCAACTTAGGGATCACATCGAGACCCTTATCAGGGAAGGACACTTGAAAGATATCGTCCTGAGGAAAACCGACAAGGTAGACGGACAGAGAGATAATCGACAGGATGGTCGGGCAAGAAAACCTAGCCCCAAGAAAGCTGAGGATGAAGGAGCGATCAACACGATTTTTGGTGGACCATCAACGGGCAAAAGTAATAGGGAGAGGACCCAGGAAATTCGGGAAGCCATGGAGGCTAGAATAGATCTAGGTGTAAACTCTATTGAACCCGACCCAAAAAGGATCAAGGGAGGCTGGGATCCCATCATATTCACAGAGGCTGACTCACATGGAGTAGATGTAAGACCGAACGATGCACTGGTAATCAGCGCACGTATTTGCCATAGGGAGGTCCATTGGATTTTGATCGGCAATGGAAGCTCAGCGGATATTTTGAGTGCAGAAGTTTATGACCAGCTGAGGCTGGACAGGAAAGACCTGCAGCCTTTTCCTACACCTCTTAGAGGATTTGGCGGGGTGGAGGTAAGGTCGCTCGGCACAGTGAAATTACCGGTGAAGATTGGGAAGGCTCCTTGCCAAAAGACAGTGTTACTCGACTTTGTAGTCGTCGACACAGAAAATTGGCCATACAACACCCTATTGGGCCGACCGTTCTTGAATAAAGCTAAGGCGGTGACATCGACTTATGCCTTAATGATGAAGTTCCCAACGGAGTTTGGGGTTGGAGTGGTCAAAGGATCACAAGAAATGGCTCGAAGGGCAAATTTGTCAGTATACAAGGACATGGAAGTAAACCAGGTATACAGGTATACAATGTGACAACCAAGCTGATAACTGATGAGACTGAAGAGTCAGAAGTACCGAAGGATTTTGAGTTGGATCCCAGAGAGGAGCCCGAAGCTAAGAAAGATGAGTCGACCGAAGAGGTGGCATTGGACCCAGAAGATCCAGACAGGACGGTGAAAGTCGGGGCAAATTTGAGTGAATGTATAAAAGCTCAACTTGTCTCACTACTAAGGGATTACAAGGATGTTTTTGCTTGGAGCCACGAAGATATGCCCGGGATAGATCCAAAAGTGATATCACATTGCCTCTCCATCAATCCAGAGTTCCGCCCGGTAGTGCAAAAGAGACGGCTGTTCATTCCAGAGAGGAGTATGGCCATTAAGAATGAAGTAGGCAAGTTGCTTTCTGCAGGATCGATAAGGGAGGTCAAATACCCAGAATGGGGGGCCAATGTGGTGCTGGTCAAGAAGAAGAATAATCAGTGGAGAATGTGTGTAGACTTCACCGATTTGAATAAGGCCTGCCCGAAAGATAGCTTCCCATTGCCGAGAATAGACCAACTGGTGGATGCAACAGCTGGGCACGAATTGTTGAGCTTCATGGATGCTTATTCAGGATACAATCAGATCAGAATGAATAAAGCAGATGAAGAAAAGACGGCATTCACCACAGATCAGGGTTTGTACTGCTATAAGGTGATGCCTTTCGGGCTGAAGAACGCTGGGGCAACCTACCAGAGACTGGTGAACAGGATTTTTGCCCGGCAAATCGGGAGGAACATGGAAGTTTATGTGGATGATATGTTGACCAAGAGTGTCACAGTGGAGAGGCATTCAGAAGACTTAAGGGAGACCTTCGAAGTGCTGAGGAGATATAAAATGAAGCTTAACCCGAGCAAATGTGTGTTCGGAGTGCCATCAGGGAGATTTCTTGGTTTTCAGGTACATCAAAGAGGGATTGAGGTGAACCCCAAGAAGATCAAAGCGTTGGAAGATATGGCTTCGCCGAGGACGCTGAGGGATGTACAGAGGCTAACGGGATGTCTTGCGTCACTTAACCGATTCATAGCAAAGTCGACAGACAAATGCGCCTCATTCTTCAGAGCAATAAAGAAAGGAAAAGGCCTTGAATGGAGTGAAGAATGCGAAGCTGCCTTTCAGAAATTGAAAGAGTATTTAGGGCGAGCACTCATCCTCTCAAAGCCGGTGGTCGGGGAGACGTTGTACTTGTACCTCTCAGTCACAGAGGTAGCGACAAGTTCGGTGTTGATTCGGATGGACGAAGGAGTGCAAAAAATGGTATATTATACCAGCAAGGCGTTGCTGCCAGCAGAAACTAGATACTCACCGGCCGAAAAGGTTGCACTCGCCTTGGTCGCGGCAGCCAGAAAACTAAGGCCGTACTTCCAAGCGCATGCAATAGAGGTGTACACCGACTGCCCGCTGAAACTCATCCTGCAAAAGCCAGAATTGTCGGGAAGATTGACTAAGTGGGCGGTTGAGTTAAGTGAATTTGACATCAAATATACCCCAAAAGCTACAGTAAAGGGACAAGCGGTGTCCGATTTTATAGCAGAGTTCACCGAGCCAGATATGGAAGTACAAAGGATGATAGAAGGCGAACAAGTGAGTAAGTTCCAATGGAAGTTGCATGTGGATGGATCGTCGAACACCCATGGCAGTGGGGCCGGAATAGTCATAACAACACCAGAAGGGGATGCTGTGGAATGCGCCATGAGGTTCAACTTCAAAGCAACTAATAACCAAGCAGAGTATGAAGCTTTGTTGGCTGGTTTGAGAGTTTGCATAGCATTGGGGGCAGATGAGTTGGCGGTATACAGCGATTCCCAGGTTGTGGTTAACCAGGTGCTGGATGAATACCAGGCGAGGGAGGAGCATATGATAGCTTACTTAGACATTGCAAAGAGCTTGCTTAAAAAGTTTAAGGCGTACAGGATCCTTCAAATCCCTCGGGAGGAGAACGAAAAAGCAGATGCTTTGTCTAAATTAGCCTCAGCCACCAAGAGTATTAGGTCGAAAGCAATACCAGTGGCGCACCTGACCAAACCAAGTACGGCAGAATCTGAAGAGGTCATGGTGTCAGAAATCCGGTCAGGTCTAAGTGATTGGACGACCCAGCTTAGAGAGTATTTGGAGAGAAACATATTACCGGAGGATGCTGTGGAGGTAAAACGCATCAGGTACATGTCAACTCGGTACACAATTTTAAGGGGGGAACTATACAGAAGAGGGTTCTCAAAGGTGTTACAAAGATGTGTTGCCGGAGAAGAAACCTACAAGATTCTGAAAGATGTTCACAGTGGGGTGTGTGGAAACCACACTGGGGGTAAGAATCTAGCACACAAGGTACTTCAACAAGGTTTTTATTGGCCGACTTTATTTGCTGAAGCACAGCGATTCGCGGAAAGTTGCAAGACATGTCAAAGAATAGCAAACGACATTCAGCAACCCCCAGAGTTACTCAGAAGCTTAACTTCCCCTTGGCCTTTTGCCATGTGGGGCCTCGACCTGATTGGTCCAATGCCCATAGGAACAAGGGTAGGAGCAAAGTACGCAATTGTGGCAGTAGACTACTTTACCAAGTGGGCAGAAGCAGAGGCATTGGTGCACATCACGGAGGCGAACACCACTAGCTTTGTCAGGAAGAACATCATATATAGGTTCGGAATCCCGAGCAATGTGCGAGGAGTACAAGATTGCAAACTACTATGCGTCACCTGCACATCCTCAAACCAATGGCCAAACTGAAGCTGTGAACAAAGTGATCAAGCACACACTGAAAGCAAAGTTGGAAGCAAAGAAAGACAGTTGGGCAGACAAACTACCAGAAGTGCTATGGGCATACCGAACGACTATCAGGTCATCCACAGGGGAGACCCCTTTTGCACTAGCATTCGGAACAGAGGCTGTAATCCCGGCGGAAACAACCTTTACGTCACCCAGAGTGCAACTATACAGCCCCGAGCACAACGTCAACATGTTGCAGCGGAACTTAGACGAGCTTGAAGAAATCAGGGACGCAGCTCAAGTGAGAAATGCAGCGTATCAGCAGAGGGCTGCAAGGTACTATAATTCCCATGTTCGTGTGCGTAGATTCCAGCTTGGAGATTTAGTGCTAAGAAGGGTGTCCCCGAACACTAAGGACAAGTCGGCAGGATCTCTCGCTGACAAATGGGAAGGCCCGTATATCATCAAGGGAGTTGCAGGGCATGGAGCCTACCTGATAGCTCACCCAGAAGGCAGCTTAGTACCCCGACCATGCAACGCTCAGTATCTCAAGATTTTCTACCCCTGACAAGCTCATTCATGTTTAATGTTATTTTAGCTTTGCTTTAACTAAATTATAGTCATGTTAAGAGGTTTCTAATTCTTATTGTTATCTAATAAAGTTCGTTTGCTAATAAAGAGGTTATTCATTGAAGACGATGAAATCCACGATAAAGAATGTTCAAATAAGGCAAAAACAACAGTGGCCACCTCGTCCGAAAACAAGCAGACTAAATTTAGTCACCTAAAACAAACCGATCCGAGTAAATCTCGTTCAAAAATAATCATACGCTACGAGGCCGCGGGAGAGCGGACAAGTAGTTCTTGAAGGGCTGAGAAGCTGGAATAGCACGCCCGCCTGGTTTAAGCAGTGCAAACGCACTTCTTAACCAAAAGGCAAAACCAAGGCACCAGGATAACTGGAAAACTGCTCGGAGCGCCGCCAGGAAGACTGGTGAGATGCGCAGTCGTGTTGGCTGGTCAACATAACCACCAACGATTCGACGAAACCTTGCACAGACAAAACCGGGAGACGTCCTAGGTGACTTGTGTAAGGACCTTGACGTATGGTTGTGGTGAGCCTCGACGAAACGTTAGGGTAAAACGATCTTCACAATATCGGAGAAATTAATTGCCAGTTAAATAAGATACTCGGCTTAAAAAAAGTTGCCAGTTAAATAAGATACTCGGCTTTAAGAGAAAAATTGCCAGTTAAATAAAATACTTGGTCCAATAAATCAACGGCCAGTTTAATGAGATACTCGGCTTAATAAATGAGTTGCCAGTTGAATAAGATACTCGGTTAACTTTGGTAGTCGTCAAGTACTTGGTTGAAATTAAGAGTTCCAAAAATTCATAAGATCTATGAGCCGAGTATAGGTGACCGAACAAATTATGCTTCATTTGTTTTTTTGTTTATACGTTTATCATGCAGGGAACTGGACAGGCAGAATAGTGAATAGATTTTTTATATATGAGCAAAAGAATATACAACGGTTGTTACAAAAAACAATTGTTACAAAAAAGAAAAAGAAAGAAAATTAATCAAGAAGATGCCGGCGGTTGAGAACTACTTCCATCAATGCTCGGGTCCGGTTCCATCACGTACTCACTCAGGAGGCTGTCATCAGAAGGCCAGACAATCACATCTTCCGCGGCGTCGTCATCTATCCAAGTGCTATAATCTACCTCGGGAACGGGCCCAACGTCAGAAGCCTCACCGTCGATCCCCACTTTCTCACAAGCATGGAAAGTTGAGAAGGAATCAGCAATGAGAACTTCCAGGTGCATGGGATGTGGCTCTTTTCCCTTACTTCTGCAATATGCTCGCCACATCTTCATCTGGAGCCGAAGAGATTCCAGAGAAGCATCCACATGCTTTTTGACCGAGAGGTTCCAATTGGCCCTGGCCCGATCAGTTGCTCTGTTCTTCTTCTTGAAAAATTCTCTGGCCGAGACCATTCCCCTCTGAAATTCCCGGAGAAGTAAAGCATCATAGGCTGGAGATCTTTTGAAGCGATCGACCCCCTGAATCTCCAACTCCAGCCTAGCTTCCTTCGACAGGGACTTGACCGTTAAGGCTTGACGTTCCAAGTCCTGAATCCAGCGCTCGTAGGAGGATTTTGCATCTTCAGCTGTCTGCTCGGCCTGGAGTAGAGCCTCCTGAGTAGATAACAACTGGTCTTTTAAGGTTTGGGCCTCTTCAGAAGCGAAAAATGCTTTCTGTTCAGCCTCTAGTTGACGCTCTAAGCACTGGTCCAGAAGCACCTGACCCGACCTGGTCTCTTCCTGACAAGCCAGTTCGGCCCGAGCACGGCAATCTTCACTCTCCTTCAACTGGGCTTCAAGCCTCCTTATTTTCTCCGTCTGACCATCACTAGTCTGGCAGACTTCAGTCATCTCGGCTACCATCTGCAACGAGCCAATAACAAGTGACAAAAATGAAGTAGCAATAAAAGAGATAAATATGAAAGTCTAAGAGTTACTCACATAAGAAACGCTGTTGAAGAAATGGCAGAGCCGATCAGATAACGAACCGACCCTGAGATCGCTCCAACGATCCTCCCCTATATATGCTTGGCCCGAAGCCATAGCCTTCAACATGGTCTCGGGGGTAGGTACGCTAGACTGGGTTGAAGGGTCAGGATCGCCAAGATTAGCTTCGGGGAACCCAGCAGTAGGTATTGCCTGAGGGGAACTAAGGGGGATGCCAGGTTCGTCCCTCATCTGATCCCGTGGAGGAGATTTCTCTATTGTTCTCTCATCCTCAGCAGCCTCCGCTACCCCCTCCTCATCTGAGGATGACTCGACGAAAGCAACTACTCGAGGAATCTTGGGGGCTGGACGGCCAGGTGAGAATAAGGATTTTCTTTTTCTGGGTTGCCTCCCACGGGTATTCAGGTCTGCTGTGGGGTCCTCAAAATCCGGATCGAAACGCCCCATTTCAGCACCACTTCCAGACGGCGCAGTGTTCAGTTCGGTAGAAATCAGAATCTCTGGAACTGTCACGTCCGGATGCTCCTTGGCAATTTCCGCATCCGGGGAAGTGGTACTCGACTCGACTACAGCAGGCCGAGGAGATCTAGTTCCGCAGGAGAAGGTAGCTGGTTCGGAAGACTCCCCAACCTTCTCCTTCCCCTTCCCCTTTGTCGAAGGACCTGTTTGATTGCCTTCATCAGCTGCATGGGCGGCCAACTCTTGATTCTGAGTTTCCTCAGGCATATAATACGGCACGTTGCCAGCACCCCCCTCGAGAATGTCCTCGGAAGAACTCCCATCAGAGTCACCTTGAGGAGGGACTATCCCCGCATCCCGTTGACGTTTAACTTCCCTCCGGCTCGCCTCCACAATGCCTTTCATCCGGCGAGCTTGGGCATCGCACACTACATCTATGTCGTACACTTAAAAAAAAAAATTTAGAAAGCTGAAAGCCAGATAGATAAAGCAGGTAAATAGCAAGGCAGAAATAGAGAACTTACAGCGACGCCGGTGTGCGGAAAGTTGAGGGAAGAGGCGAGCTGTTATCATCTTCTTCTCATCGAAGAGGTAAGATCTGCCCCTCTTTTCCACGGGATGGAAGGCCGCCCGAGCCATTGTTTTGAGTTCTTCATCCGTAAAAGATGAAGTCATGTGGTTCCACTGGGGTGCGCAGAAGTACCGAGGCACCCGGCGAGTCATCTGAGCGCCCTCAATGTCAAAAGAAATTGACTGTCCCCAGTCTCCACCCACGAAGAACCAACTATTCTTCCAGAACTTGTTTGAGGTGGGGAAGCCCCAAAAAAACCCTTTCATCTTCTCATCAGCGGTCGACATCACCCTGTTCTTCACGTCCACGTCCTTGGGGACCCAATTCTCGGGCTGAGTTGAAAGCAGGAAGTAAATCCCGGTCTTTCCCAGAGGCCTCAAAGAATAGAAGTGCCTAATTTCCCGAGGAGTCGGGGGTGGTCGTCCCATCCTATGCCACATGTGCCACATGCACATCAAGATCCGATAGCTGTTCGGAGTTAGTTGAGCAGGGACGAGCTGAGCTTCAGCCAAAACCACGTAATGAAGGACTGAAGCGGAAGCGTCACCCCGCAAGAAAGCATCGCCCCGTAAATAGCCACTTGACCGGGCGGGGGGTTCCACGCAGCCCGACCGTTAGCAGGGTTTAATGAGATAGTGTTGCTGTCTAGATCAAAACGGTTCGTGTATTTAGTGACTTCTTCGGGGCTGACCACATTTGGCTCAACTTCGTAAGCGCAAACTCTCTCGGGAGAGAAAACGATATGAGCCTCCCTATGCTCGACCTCAATGTCTTTTTCGACTACCCTCTGGGGCCCAACTCGGCTTTCCTGAACAAAGGAACCTTTGTTGATGTCACGATTGCTTTGTTTCTTCCCCATTCTTTTCCACGGCCGAGAATTATCACAAGCAGCAGAAGCAGAACTGGAATCGGTCTCAGGCTGATAGGATTCAGGCTGTGACGAACTGGAAGAAGATGGTGGAACTTCACGACGCAGTCCAGACAAGTTGAGTCCGGAGACGTCAGCGTCTGTAAATCGGGGCTGATCGGGAATTGGATCACCAAGCAACCTGTGGACAGCCGTAGCAGTACAAGTATCACCTTGCTCAATGTCAATCATAGCAACAGTAAAAAGACGATGTCTAGCAGAGGGATCCATGAGAACTAACCTTAAAGGATTGAAGAGACGTGAGGTACGGCAGGATCTTCGAGAAGGTCGAGAAAAGGTTTAGAAACCGAAAGAAATAAATCTTCGCAGGACTAGATTACAGGCAGGGAAGCGATGGCAGAAATCTGGGAAGTAATGGTAAAAACTTGAAAGAGAATAGGGGTTTTCCCTTTGAAGCAATACTTCTATATATAAGTATGCAACCGGTCCCAAGACACGAAACCCTAGAGAGGCTAGGTGAGGAGAAGCGGGAAAGAATGGGATAAGAATCATGACGTAAGCTGTACGGGCACGAACAGAAGGGTCGCGTCTCATAAATGCCACGTACCACGGCCAAACAAAAGAAGACAGGTGGCAGTAAAGAGAGGCACCGAGCTGTCGAAGAGGCAGTCAGTCACCATCAAAAGATCTTTGAATAAGAAAAGAATCAAACGCGTGCGGGCGTCATTAAGACACGCCATTAATGTTTCGAAACTAACGAGGAATTTGAAATCCGACATTGATGAAGAAGACGATAAATGAGAACAAGTCATGAAAGAGTTAAATATTTATCCCGAGTAAGCAGGATACATTCGGTTCAAATATTTAAGGGGGTATTGTTATAGGTAAAAATCATCATTAAGGACACGTCATTACAGTAAGGGGCCACGTAAGCAAAGTCAAGAAAAGTCAAGCGTTAAAGGGCAGAAATTCCCCAAGGGAATTTACTCGGCAAAGAGCAAAGCAACCCGACCACAGACGAAGAAATCGGCTTGGGCATACTCGGTCATGCTCGGGATCAGATAATGAAGACGAGTACTTCACAAACATATGGACAGAATCAGTAGCAAGCAACTCCACAATAAGCAACGATACGACTATCAGAGTTCAACTGAAAGGCAAACAGATTTCCCGTAGATAAAGGGCGAGGAATCCGACGCAGATTCGGACTCAGTCAAAACAGGAAACAGGATAAACTCTAGAAAGAGACAGACTTCAATTAGAACTAGGAAATCACACAAAATACGGGTATCACAACACCAAACCCTAGCAGTACCATAAACCCTAGCAATAACATGTATAAATACCCCTGTAAGAAACATAACAGGGGGACGGGAGAATTAGCAGGAGAAATCAGAGAGAGATACTTTATAATTGAGTTTTTCATAGTGGATTTGACTTTGTTGCTCAAGCAACAACCCGTTGATTTTTCTCCAGTTAAAAGGAGTTTTTACCACGTATTTGTGTCTCTTGATTTATTATTTTCTTGCGGTATTATACTTATCTGTTCTTATTTTCACTTGATACAAGTTCGTTGATAGTGACGACGAAAAATCACCATCAACAAGTGTGTAACTCCTATTTGTCATAGTGAATTGCTTTAGTCGGTGGTTGTGGTATCAACCCGTGAATGTTTCATCATTTTGAGGTTTTACCACGTAAAAATCCATTGTGTTGATTTTTATTTTATTATCTTTACTTGCTTTGAATTTGTATTGATTTATCCATTGCTTAATTGTATTCATATTTTTTTGTTGGATCAATATTCTTGTTAAAGCTTACTTGTGCAATTGTATATCTTGTGAATAAAAAGAAATTGCAAGAATTTTGAGATTATACCCCTTCACCACCCCCTATAATATTAAGGGAATTTCAAATACAACACCAACTCCATTTTAAATCATTTTAGAGTGAGATGCTCAACAGTCACACAGTCACCCCCTTAACTGGGGCCCTCCCAATTTTCTGAATCATGACAAATGTCCAAAGTTAACCCAAAAATTAACTAAAGTTAATAAATAAATTAATATTTTTTTTAAGACTTGTTTTACCAATTTTACCCCTTTCTCTGTTTTTAATTTTTTATAGAATTTCACATAAGTCCTACCTTTTCGGTGATTTGTCACCTTTATAAATGTCTTTCCAAATTCTTCACTTTAGTCCTTACTTTTTCCAAAACTCATCGCTTTAGTCTATTTAACCAAATATGTGAAAGTCAATTATTTTAAAACCTGTGATAGTATATTTTTACCCTTATTACTATTTAATTTAGCTAAAATGATTATATTAACTTTAAATTAAAATGAAAAATAATAAAATTCTCAATAATAAAATCTTAAATAAATAATATTAATAATATTCATTAATGCTTTTTTTTGTATTTTTCTCATAATGGACATTAATTTAGCTAAAATGATTATCTTACCTTTAAAAGATTTTTTTTCATAATTTTTTTTTGTAATCTATTTATTTAAGATTTTATTATTAAGAATTTTATCGTTTTTCATTTTAATTTAAAGTTAAGATAATCATTTTAGCTAAATTAAATAGTATTATGGGCAAAACTGTACTTCACAGGTGTTAAAATAGTTAATTTTCACATATTTGGTCAAATGGATTAAAGTGATGAATTTTGGAAAAAGTAAGGACTAAAGTGATGAATTTGGAAAGACATTTATAAAGATGATAAATCATCAAAAATATATGACTTATGTGAAATTCTGCCATAATAAATTCCAGATCAACACCAGAAACAACCAAACCCACCGTCATCCATCTCAATCATCGTTACCCAAAATAATGAACCTATTAGGAGTGCAGCACGTGACCTTTTTACATTTATCATATAAATTGAACTCTCATCAGTAGAATCAATATTTTGGATACCGACCAGTCTCAGTACCCAAGTATTGTTCAATCCAAACACCCCACCAACAGCTACCCGGCCCACTCCAAACCCATCAAGACTCAAATCCGATCAAACCCATCTACCAAAACCACGTCCACGGTTGCCTCACATTCAACCACCACCACCCCAAAACTAAACCCAACCTCTTTCTCCATAAAATCAAATCCAGCAACTTCCCACCACAAACCCTTTTGTGTTTCTAGTGTAAAATGGGTCTTTTCAATCTCTGATTAATTTCTGTAAATATTTTAAATTTCTGATTTGGATTATAAAGAGAGAGCAGAGAAGTGAAATTGAGAGCACCTCTGCAATCTTTTCCGGCACCAACCGGTCTGACACTGCCCTCATTCAAGACCACTTGAGTCAACAAGATGGTGGGGGTTTGATTTGATGTGGACTTGTTTGGAATCTTCTCTTGCAGTGGATCGTGGGAGAGGAAAAAACAAAAGAAATGAAAGATGATTAATTTGTGAATAGTGGTGATCTCTTCTTCTACTCGGGAACGATCAGACAAATTCAGATCCAACGAATACAAGAAGGGCTTGTTTGTTACACTGTATGGTAGTGGATTGTATTAGATTAGATTGTATTATATTGTATATGATTGTATTATTAAATAATGATGTGTTTGATGATATTTGAGGGAGGGAGGGAATGTTTGTGTCACTTCTGGTGTTAAGAAAATAAAAAATAGAAAAGGGGTAAAATCGGTAGAACATATATAATAAATAAATGAACTCATTTTAGAGCCACTCTTTCTTTATCCAAACTTATAAAAAAATTGCATTGTATATTTGTATAATTGTTTCTCTAAAGACTTCTTGTCAATCCAAATCCAATTCATCAAATATTCAATTCCAGAGGAAAAAAAAAATGGTTCAGTGTTCGCAAATGCGGGCTGGGATTCAGAGCCGATTCCATCTAATCCAGAGACAGAAACGAAAAAGAGAAGATGCGTTTAAGTGGTTCACCACTGAGCTCTTGAAGTTGTATTCGACATTGAAAGAAACTGTAGAATCTGGAATCCCACGAACATCTGCTTCTAATGGATTACTTGAGTCGCCTGATCAAGAACAGCAGCTGATCAAGAAAGAACAGCAAACACCTTCTCATAGCAATATTGTGATCAAAGACAGAGATGGTACTACTGATCAAAACTGTGATGAAGATCAGATTATTTCACCACCAGAATCTGATCAATGGGTGATTTCAATCAAAGAGAAACTAAATCAAGCAAGCCAAGACGACGCGGCGGGTACATGGGGAAAATTGAGCATATACAAAGTCCCTCAACATTTAAGAGATGGAGAATATGATCACAAAGCTTATGTCCCTCAAATTGTGTCATTGGGGCCTTATCATCACGGCAAGAAACGTCTACGACAAATGGACCGCCACAAATGGCGGTCCCTGCACGTTGTGCTCAAGCGTACTAATCAGGACATAAAGGTTTATATTGACTCGATGAGAGAGCGTGAAGAGAAAGCTAGAGCTTGCTACGAAGGCCCCATCGGTCTCAGCAGTAAGGAATTCGTAGAGATGATGGTACTCGATGGCTGTTTTGTGCTTGAGCTCTTTCGAGGAGCTGCTCTGGGGTTTAAGGAACTTGGTTATCTTGATAATGATCCTGTCTTCGCTATGCGTGGCTCTATGCATTCGATTCAGAGAGATATGATGATGTTAGAAAATCAGCTTCCTCTTTTCATTCTTGATCGATTACTGGGGCTACAAAATCCGGACCAGAAAGGCCTTGTTTCGGAGCTAGCTCTCGGATTCTTCGACTCATTAATCCCAACGGATGAGCCATTAATGAAATTTGATCAGAAAGAATCGGAAAAGTCTACTTTGGATCATTTAGATCAAGAAGGACTTCATTGTCTTGATGTTTTTCGAAAAAGTCTTTTGCGGTCAGGGCGTCAACATCAGAACAAATCAGATCAGGAACGACTTCATTGTCTTGATGTTTTTCGAAAAAGTTTTTGGCGGTCAGGGCCTCAAGATGAAAACAAATCGGAAAATACTACTTTGGATCCTTTACCAGATCAAGAAGGACTTGATCAGAACAAATCGGAAAATACTACTTTGGCTCCTTTATCAGATCAAGAAGGACTTCAATGTCTTGATCAGAACAAATCAGAAAAGACTACTTCGGATCCTTTATCAGATCAAGGAGGACTTCAATGTCTTGATGTTTATCGAAAATGTCTTTTGCGGTCAGGGCCTGAAGATCCCAAGCAACCGTCACAGGCTAATCGCGCTGCTGATAAGAGAAGGCAACAGCTGATTCATTGCGTGACAGAACTCAGAGAAGCCGGGATTAAGTTCAAGAAGAGAAAGACTGATCGTTTTTGGGACATAAAATTTGAAAATGGAATCTTATGGATTCCGAGGCTTTTCATCGACGATGGAACCAAATCGCTTTTTCTCAATCTGATTGCTTTCGAGCAGAGTCATCTTGATTGCAGCAATGACATTACATCGTATGTGATCTTCATGGACAATCTGATAAACACTCCGGAGGACGTTGGTTACCTCCATCGCCGTGGCATCATTGAGCATTGGCTAGGCAGTGATGCCGAAGTTGCAGACCTCTTCAATCGCCTTTGCCGAGAGGTGGTTTTCGACATCAACAACAGCTATCTTTCACGATTGTCAGAGGATGTCAACCGATATTACAGTCAAAGATGGAATGCTTGGTGGGCAAGCCTTAGACATAACTACTTCCACAATCCTTGGGCTATCATCTCCATCGCCGCTGCTGTTATGTTGTTGCTGCTTACTTCGGCACAGACCTTCTATGCAGTTTACGGCTATTACCAGCCAGGTTCTTGAATCCAAGAAGACTCTTTTTTTGCCAAACATTTGGACTACCATACATATTTTATTGTAACTTTTATTATAATCCTCGTTGGCTATCTTGATCCTGTTGAAGCAATAATCAGTTAGCTGTTAGCTGGGTTGAAGTAAAAATCAACTGTTAATCGGTAGATATTTGATTAATTGTACTTCTAAAACTAATGTAATAAAACTACCGTGTACAAATGTTTGGTAATTTTATTGTAAAATTGCTGAGATTAATTATAATAACTAAATTAGATATGATTTTAGAATCTTTGTTTATTTTTTTTATTAATTATATATATTAAATCAATATTTAAGTTGAATATTTAAATTATAAAAAATAATTTTAAAACAATAGAAATATTTTTAAAAGATTTTATAAATCAAAACAATAAATATGGAGAATATTTAATTTTATGATAAAATAAAATATATAAATGATTTTAATTTGATTCTATAAGGATAATAATGATATTTTAAAAGATTTATTAAATATAGAAATAAATTATTCCATAATCTTTTTTAAAAAGTAACATTCCACCGGCTTTTCAAAAACTTTACCTAATATCTTAAAATTATAAAATAAATTGATTTTAAATTTTCAAGAGTAATACCAAACTAGCCCTAGATTATTCAACTGTAAGGCTAAAAGAGTAAAAGTTATTGGTTAACTGAATTTCTTTGTATCAGTTGCATATTTGCTTCAATCTCATCACAATGGTTGCATATCTATGTTTAGTTTTAATTTGTTTCATGCCTCTTCAATTCGACAATGATTAAGTTCCAATTTCATGTTTTGGTGGTCAAGGAAAAAATGGAAATATTTGAGCTCTCAACCAACACATAAACAAGCAATTATCTAAAGTTTTTTTGTGATTGTATAGATCTCATTACTCTCATTTGATTAATACCCAGAATAGAAGAACAAACAAACTGAATGAGCCATGTATATAAGTTGAAAGAACAATTTTTTTGTGTTTGAACTTTGAATGCATCAGTAAACGCGAAACGGCAGTTTAAACTGAACTAAAAAAGAAAAGAAAAAAGGTACAACTTTGATAACTTACACAGACTACAGTACTCATGTTGTTTTTCGTAATTTCATATATATAATTGAATGTTGATTTTCAGTAAGCGGCAGAATGGTAGTTAATACTCGAATGTTATGATTTGTTTGTTTTTTTTTTACTTGGAATGTTTCCACTTAAATATTAGGTTTAATTGCATGAATTCGGCCCGAATAATACTTGAAGTAGCATGTTGTCACCTAAATATTTTTTTTAGACATTAAACCCCCTTTGAACTCTCGTTTTTTGATAAGAATTTAGGTTTTTTTTTCTCCTATGAGGGGGCATTTACAGTCGGTTTTTACCGATAAGTGATAATTCATGAGGTTTAATGCTTAAAAAAACATTTAGGGGACAACTTGCTACTTTATGTATTATTTAGGGGCAAGTGGTTTTATTTTTATAATTATATCCCTTATTTTAAGTATTTTCATTTTGATAATAATATTATTCTTTTGAAATGGATTTAAATATTATTTTTTATTTAAAATAAATAAATTATTGTCGACGGTTGACCTTTGAGAGAAGTTTGAAATGACACTATTCCAAGAAATCTGAAAATTCAAAACCTTAGTTGTCACCGTTTCTTGCTTCAGTTAAGTCCCACCGGTCATCCCGTCCAATCTTCGGTCAACTTCCAGTCCCGTTGCCGTTGGCCTCAGCTCCGCCCGCACCTTGACATGATTGCTTCCGGTTTCCGGGTAGGGTGGTCACACGTGAGCTGTTCTTTTTCCAGATCCCTCTGCATTTAGACTTCGCTGTCATTCATCTCATCCAGACGTCAGCCAGTAGCCAATTTAAAAAAAAAATTAAAAGAAGAGAAAAATTGGTGAGGAAGTTCGCCAATCGTCAATTGCTAAAGAGGAGATTTGGCCTCTTCTGGAAGGAACACCTAAGGCCGCCGTATAGTCACCTTTCATCCAATCCAGTCGTTATTCATCCCTTCCAGTCGCCGTTCATCGCCACCACCTCCTCCTCCTCCTCCATGATATTCAAGTTTAAGGTTAGGTTAGGGTTAGGGTTAGGGTTAGGGTATGATGAAATTGGGGATTTTTTTTTAGTAATGATGTGTTTTTGTTAACAATTTGATTATATGAGGTTATTTTAGAAAATTCATATTAATATGTTAAATATAACTTATTCAATATGAGAAAAGTCAAAAAAAAATTAGCTTTTCAATTTTAGAATGTTTTTAACTTATTTTAAAATAAAAGTTTAAAAACTAAAATCCACTAAATTTAAGATTTAAGACTTAAGTAGGAAAAACAAAGAACACCCTAGTTTAAATACTTTCGGTTGGAGCACGTGGGTACTTTTCTCAAATTTCTTACGGGTCACGTAAAGACAAGAAATAGATAATAACTAAGTTGTAGCCGCATCGTAAAATAGTGTGTTCTTTTTCTTAGCCTTTTCAATCACGTGCTAAATGTATTTTCCAAAGACCAGTCAATAATAATAATAATTTCCACTTTACTTTACATGAATATATTGTATAGTCACCAGACATATATGTGAGAGAGAGAGTTTCTTTAGTTTTTTTTTTTTTTTTTTCAAATTTAGGTTCAGAGTTACCTCATAGTTGCTCGGTTAGTTTATAATTATTGAATTTTAATCCAGTGGTCTATACAAATCCAAAAAATAATAACTAAAAGAAACTAAATCTTTTTCATGTAAACTACCCTGCAGCAACTACTCAATTCTAAATCTTTCCAATTTTTTATTTTTTGTAGACCTTTAGATTAAAATCTAGTATAGTATCTGAACCTATGATTTATTCAAAAGTCATATTTGGCCTAAGTGGCCCATTTTAAAATCAAAAAACAGTTTCAGTTCAAACCAAAAGCCTAAACTGGACATGCTCTGGTTCAGTTTTGGACCGGACTGATCGAATCTATATCCAAACCAAACCTAAACTTATGTGTGTTTTGATGATTGTGAGCAGGAAGTTGCTGGGCATTCTCAACAATAGTAGCAGTGGAAGGAATAAACCAGATAGTGACAAGAACGCTAAGAGCATCTCCAACCGTACTCTAAAATTATGTCTCCAATAAATTTTAGAGTATGAGTTACTCTCACCATACTTCAAAATTATATCTCTAAGAAATTTTTAGAGTTTCTAAAGATAGTCTAAATTTAGAGTATCAAATCTCATACTCTAAATTCATTTTTTATTCCATTTATATCATTTTACCTTTTTTATTAAATTCAATTAATATATAATAAATTTTAATTTATAAATTTTATTAACATAAAAATTGTAACATTAGAAATGTCTCGTTTAGATATTATAGGAGATGGATGACTTTCTCTCCCTCTTGAGTTTTCTCTCACTTTTGTAGCCTTGTCCAGGAATCCTTCAAAAGTATGTCCGTGGAATTTTCTTGCTCCTCTCTCAAATGTTCTCGATACTTTACCACATAAAAACCGAAAACTTTTGATGCTCTGCTCAAATCCGAAAACTTTTGTAGCTCAGCTCAAAACCGATGAATCACAAGTACAACCAAATCTTCCTCTGGTGCCAGTTGTGAAAGGGACATCATATGTGTTCGCATCAACCAAAAATATGTCCAAGAAAGACTGAAATACTGTAATACTGTCAGATTCGGACGTTTGCTTTTAAGAAAAAGTTTTATACCTTTGAAGCCTAATGAGTTAAAATCTGTATTGCAATCGATTTGACAACTCCAAAATCCTCGGAAGCTTACTCCGTTCTAAAATGATATTTTGATACTTATCTTTCTAGTGAAGAAGATTTAAAGAGGGTTTGGAGTAGAGGTTCTTGCTCAATTTCAATATGTATTTTTCGTATTTTTCGTATTTTTCAATGGCAACCAGATTTTAATCCATATAATCAACAATTATCACATGCTCAAGTTTGGGTGAGGTTCTACGGTCTATGCTTGGAATACTGGCATCCAACTACAATCATGGAGATTGCACGAGGAGTTGGTATCCCTCTGCAACTAGATCAAGCCACAAGGGATCAAGCATATGGGTTTTATGCCCGAGTTCTTGTGGACATTGATATAACTTCGAATCAACTATCATTTTTTGAATGTGGAGAGATGTACGAAGTGTAAAGTTTTTGGTCATGACTCTGTTAGATGCTACCAAAAGAATAAGGAGATTAATTCTGACAAAGATTGATCGCAATCAAGAAATCCAAGGCAAACCTATCGGCCTATCACGAAAACCAACTCCACTGGTATGGCTAGTGGTATAGAAAATAAAATTCAAGATCAAAGATGTGATGCCGCAAACATTGATTTTTCAGACCACCGTAATGGGCGGGTTGCCATTGAGGAACAATCTTTCAAAACAATCCCACAAAATCAGGAAACGATAGAGGAAATGGAAATTGTGCAGATTCAAAATTTTAAAAATCCCATAATTAATGTGGAAGACAAAAATGGTAGCATCCAATTATCTCCACATTTATTTGAATTAAATGTGATTGATACTCTAGAAATGAATCGGGAAACAACAATCAATTTTGAAGTTGACATATTTGGGTTTTAAGAAGTTGACCCAATATGTGAAGGGTAGTTTTCGATGACGACCAACACATTTAATGCAATTGCAGAAGATCAAGATCTAATTGAAAGTTTTTCTCCAATTCAAATTCTAACAGCTGAATAATTTCTTGATCAAGATGCGGGAATTAATGTTAATATTTTTAATGATTTGAATAACAAGTATTTAAATTTGGAAGATAATAATGAGAATCTTCAATGTTTTATAGAGAATATTTGCATTAATAACAGAGTGATTCTTAACAATCCAAGGATTAGAAGTGATCAGCAAGTTTTGGATCGGATTTCAAGTGATAAAAGAGGAAAGAGTAATTTGGAGAATATATCAGAAGACAATCATGGTCCAGAAGATCCTATGTTTGACAAGTGAAGTCAACTTTTAAGATTTTATCTAGTTTCAAATCTCAAATGAGTAAAGGAAGTTCTACACACCTCCATACACTTTAAACTAAGATTCGTACTGATTCAGCGGTCCAAGCAGAATTAAGACTTGTCGCTAATTGGGCCGCACAGGTTGAGGTAGAAAGAAATGATTCTGTCAATCTGATTACTTAGGTTCATGTTTTTTTTTTCTGTTAAGGCTTGAGTGCCTTTTTAGATTATTGTGTTTTGGGCCTGCACACCCATTTGCTTTCGTTTGTCTTTTTTTTTTATTAATAAGAAAGCTCCATAGAGCTTATTAATGGAAAGATATATCTAATTTAAAAAAAAAAAATCTCGTCTAAATCTTTAAAATGAGTCTAACATTGAATATTAATTAATGATTTTTTTATTATGCTTTCCTCATTTTCATTTTATTATTTTGTTAAAATTTTCTCTAAAAAATTTATTAAGTTATAAAAAATCTCTTATTACATATTAATAATTATAAGTTAGTGATAAAATAAAAACCGAAACATAGAATTAAAATAAAAAATATTAATATTAAAAATTACAATAACATAAAAAATATCAAAACAAGGATAGGAAAAAAAAACAAAAACTTGCAACAATATTATTAACATCTCTTTATCAAAGTTAATTTAATTACTTTAAGACAACAACCGATTGAAATCTTTGTTTATGCTAAATTAATGTGATAATTCATAATAGTAACATTTTCCTCCACATATATTATTAATATCTCTTTATCAAATGATTATATAAAAGACACAAGTTGTCCATAGCTGAGTACTATTATTGTATTTTGGTGAAAAAATTAGATTAAAAAAATTTGATTGAAAAAGTTAGAAAAGAAATAATTAGGTTGGGAAAATTAATTGAAAAATGTTAGAAAAGAATTAAGTAGGTTGAGAATATTAGTTGAAAAATGTTATAACCTAAAAATTAATTATTAAAAATTTATACACTAATAAAACATTATATTTATAAATAACAAAAAAAATAAAAAATGTTATTTAAAATAATATTTATTAAAATTTAGTTAAACAATAAGTTATTAAAGAAAGTAGAAAATAATAATAAAAAATATAAGTTATTTGGAGATATAAATAAAAATAGTGACAGTGGGAGTGAAATTTTTTTAAAGAATGTGGTGGGAGTGGAATCCGGAAGAAATATTCCTTTTTAAAACTATTTTAGAAATAAAGATAGAGATCTTATAGGGCGCGTTCGGTAATGTTTCCGAAAAGCGTTTTTTATTTTTTGAGTCCTAAAAACAGCAAAAACCTGTTCGGTAGAAGATTTTCAAAAACAAAACTTGAGAACACAGAGAACAGTTTTCAATTTTAATGACCAAAAAAGCAAGAACACTGAGAACAACAATTTATCTTTCTCAGTATTCTTATTCTCATTATTCTTACAACATACTCACAAAAATCTAAGAGTTGAAGACTTTTTTTAACAATAAAATTTACTCAAACTAAATCCATCTCCTGTATCTTCATGGATCCATACCAAAAAAATATTAAGAAAAAAAAGTACAAATCCAAAAAAAAAAAAGAATCTGGTGAGATTAAATCTGGATTTATACTAGATCCATCTCTTGGATCTTCATGGATCTTGATGAAGAACCCAACACTGCCACCATCCCCCGCCGCCGGCACCATCTCCTGCCGCCGTCGAACACATCTCCGTTACCACCACACCATCACCAGGACCTAGATCGAAACCATCATCTTCAAACATCATTCAACAAACAAACCCACATCATTATTTCAGGATAATCAAACACCACCACCTTCCCACAGGATGAAATATAGATAGATGAGGAGAGAGAGAGAGAGAGAGAGAGAGAGAGAATATTGGCGGCAAGATAAGCTGTGGTTTGGTTGGGTTCGATCTCTGCGACCGGAGAAAATCAGCGGCAGCTGAAGCATATCCAAACTCAAACTGGGTATCAAAGAGAGAGATGAGTTTGTTACCATTTTTGGTTTTGCTGTGTTCAAAGAGAGAGAGATAGGTTTGTTAAATTTTTTATTTTTATTTTGGGATAAGGACAACTTTCTTTTTTGTGGTTTGATGATTAAAGTAGTTTGATTGGTTTGGATTGATCTTAAGTGGGTTTGGTTTGGGACTTGATTTTTTATGCATAAAAAAATAATTTTGAAAATTATTTTGAAAATATCCTACCATACACGTTTTGAATGTTTTGATTCTCCGAATATCGTTTTCAACGATAGCTACCAGACGCGTTTTTAAATCCAAAAAATCCAAAAATCAAATTTTCGAAAATATTAGATTACGAGAAAATAAAAACACAAAAACGAAAACGTTACCGAACGCACCCATAATCTCTCTATCAAAACAAGAACTCGTAGACTGTGACAAATCCTACAATATTGGATGCAATGGAGGTCTCACGGACTACGCCTTCAAATTCATCACCACAAACGGTGGCATCGACACCGATCAAGACTATCCTTACCTCGGCGTCGACAGCACTTGTGACCCATCGAGGGTATTTATTTAAAATCTCCAATACTACTCTCTGATTGACTCTCTGTTTTTTTAATTTTTTTCATGAATCATGAATCCTTGAATTCTAATAACAAATTCAATGTTGCAGAAGAATGCTAAGGTTGTTAGCATTGATGGGTACGAGGATGTTTCTCCATTCTATGAGATGTCGTTGAAAAAAGCCGTGTCTCATCAACCTGTCAGTGTCGCCATTGAAGCTAGTGGCAGAGCTTTCCAACTCTATCACAGGGTATGATTTCAAGCTAGTGGGAACTCGACTCATTATGAAGGGACCCATATAATCTGATTTTAAACTGATTTCATTAAACACAATAATCAAGAAATCATTAATTAAGTTCTCTTTCCTTAATAAAGATTCCTGATTTATAAATGTGACATTATAACAATCCTAATAGTACTGATTTTGCCCGATTGATTTTAATTTTCACAGGGTGTATTCAGTGGAGAGTGTGGTACATCCCTAGACCACGGTGGTGTCTCCGTCGGATACGGAACAGAGAATGGCATGGACTATTGGCTTGTGAGGAACTCATGGGGCACCAACTGGGGTGACTATGGTTACATGAAGCTGCAGCGTAACGTATTGGAATCATATACGGGCAAGTGTGGAATCACAATGGAAGCTTCTTATCCTGTCAAGACTAGCCAAAATCCTGCAAAGATTAATCAGGAAGAGGAGAAGATCATGATCAGCAGTGCTTGAATTCATTGTCATCGCGCTGCTGCAGCTGCAGCGTTGGTTGGACCGGAACAAGAAGGAAGGATTAGTAGGTGATCGATCAAATGTGCAAATAATGATATGCTTGGCAATTTATCATGTTATTTGAATGATGTTTGTTGTACATATTACCTTCTCATTATTTGTCAAACAACAGCTAGCTGCTATGCTACCACAGAAGAGCCGATAACTGTTTTTGTGATCTAATATGTCATTTCCTTTCAAAATTAAGTCTGTTTTCAATTTGAAGAAGTGATCATTTTCTTTCAAGTTTTTGACTTCTTGTTGTCTCATGAGTGTTCTGCATATGCTAATGGTTTTTTGCTAGACACTTCCATTACTTATAATTCTGTCTCTTGAAAGTTCATGGAAGGGAAAATTATCAACCCCCAAAAAAAAAAAAGGTAGATCTTATACACCATCTCACATTATAAGATGCATAATTAACAAACGGTCAAATATGTCTTAGTGGTAAAGGGCGTTCATTCAATCCGTTAATATTCTAAGTTTGAATAGGCACACATCATGTGGTTTATCAAAACAAATATTAATAATTAGCTATATATCTTTAGTCGTGTACCTAATTCTTATAGCTGTTTTTACTTACTAATTAATAAAGTTAGTCTCTAATGGGACCTTGTTCTTAGCTGTGTATGAAAAACTCTTATAAATCATTATTAGGTCATATGCTCTGGTGAGTGGTGAAGGAAAACAACATGTGACATGTCTATTAGACTATTATAATATGCATTTTTACACTAAACTTTGTGTAATTCTAACAACCCAATGATAATTTTATATCAAGTTACAGTGTTATATAATCAATTACTTGCAATTACAATGAATAAACACTTCATATGATATGATAGCAGCCTCTTACTGCAGGGAGGGTGTATACATCCTATCACATTCAACTTCTATTGTGGCCGCACTTCATCTTTTAACTTTTTGTTTATAGCGAGTAAATTTTTTAATCGAAACTTGTTTCAATCAAACAAATATACATACACCCGGATAACTAATTCCACAATAAAGAAGATCATTGCTATTTTAAGAGTAATGTGAGATACAAACACAATTAACTCAATATTTTGAATGGGTGAAGATAAAAAAAAAAAGCAAACTAAAAATGATATAATAGCCAATAATGGTGAAGTTAAGGCGTATTTAAAATTCATGGTATATGCTGTCATGATTCGACCTAGTTCATGTCCACTTTCTCTCCTCTACGGTTCAACCTCTTTCAAAGCACGTGTAAAAAGAAACAAGTCCAATTTTTTATGTGGGTCAAACAACGGATTTGCCAGCTCTATAATAATAATTACAATTTAAGATAAATAATAAAAAATATAATTTATAATCATTAATCAATGGCTTGTGTAAGATATATAACTCTCCCTTTTTATAATAACTCCGAAAAGAATGTTAAAAAAATAAATATTAAACAGAAAGAAATAAAAAAAACAAATTAGCATTAGACTCCCCTGAATTGTATGTGAAGTTGTAACATGCCCCATAAATGTTTTTTTTAGGTCTTAAACCTCTTGAACTGTTGGAACCTAAGTACAAAGGGGTTTCATCCCTATTTCGTTACTTTATACAAATTTCTAACGGTTCGAGGGGTTTAACATTTAAAAAAAAAACATTTAGAGGCATGTTGTAACTTCATGTACAATTCAGATAGTCTAGTGTCAATTAATAAATAAATAAAAAAACATTTCCTTTTATAGATTATAATAAGATGACAAGAAGTTGCTTTCTTCAAGCTTTTGAACTCTGAATTTTTTACTTTGAAACACAAGAAGCAAAAACCAAATCATATTTAAAAGTGGAAGCAAAGAAAACAGAGTTTTCGGTTCACACTAGGAGTGTCAAATGTCAACCCTCCAGTAACCACACAAAATTATTGGGTTTTGTATAGTTTTTATTGTTTTTCGAAATGGATCGTGTTTGGTTTGAACCCCTTTTAACCCGCTAACTCAAATCTATCCAACTTTTGCAGACAGTTCTTCATTTTTAAAGTTGAAATTTTAGTACAGATTTAATATAACAAAAAGGGTATTAAATAAATATTAAATAAATGCATCCATCAGCATCAGCTGAGATTGCAACATTTCTCCTAAAATCTATCCAGAAATTTTTATTATTCCAAAGCCAAAGGGGTCCATGCAAGCTCCACAATTAGTTCAGGCCTCAATTAAGCCAATGAAAAACACAACACCAACTCCTTTTTAAATCATTATTATTGTGCATCAACTTCTCCATTTTAGAGCCACTCTTGATCCAAACTAATAAAAAATTTGCATTGTATTAGTATTTCTTGAAAACACATCTTTTCAATCCAAATCCAATCCAGAAACAATGGTTGCTGTGTTCAACAAAGAGCTCTTGAGTTGGTATTTGATTACATTGAAACTCAGAGAAACTGTAGAATCTGGAATCCCAAGAACATCTGCTTCAAATGGATTGCTTGAGTTGCCTGATCAAGAACAGCAGCAGCTCAAGAAACAACAGCAAACACCTTCTCATAGCAATATTGTGATCAAAGACAGAGATGGTACTAGTGATCAAAACTATGATGAAGATCAGATTATTTCACCACCAGAATCTGATCAATGGGTGATTTCAATCAAAGAGAAACTAAATCAAGCAAGCCAAGACGACGCGGCTGGTACATGGGGAAAATTGAGCATATACAAAGTCCCTCAACATTTAAGAGATGGAGAATACGATCACAAAGCTTATGTCCCTCAAATTGTGTCATTGGGGCCTTATCATCACGGCAAGAAACGTCTACGACAAATGGACCGCCACAAATGGCGGTCCCTGCACGTTGTGCTCAAGCGTACTAATCAGGACATAAAGGTTTATATTGACTCGATGAGAGAGCTTGAAGAGAAAGCTAGAGCTTGCTACGAAGGCCCCATTGGTCTAAGTAGTAATGAATTCGTAGAGATGATGGTACTCGATGGCTGTTTCGTGCTTGAGCTCTTTCGAGGAGCTGCTCTTGGGTTTACAAAACTTGGTTATCCTCGTAATGATCCTGTCTTCGCTATGCGTGGCTCTATGCATTCGATTCAGAGAGATATGATGATGTTAGAAAATCAGCTTCCACTTTTCATTCTTGATCGGTTACTGGGGCTAGAGTTTGGTAATCCGGACGAGAAAGGTCTTGTTTCGAAGCTAGCTCTCGGATTCTTCGACCCATTAACGCCAACAGATGAGCCATTAACGAAATTTGATCAGAACAAATTGGAAAAGACTACTTTTGATCCTTTATCAGATCAAGGAGGACTTCATTGTCTTGATGTTTTTCGAACAAGTCTTTTGCGATCAGGGCCTCAAGATCAGCCTATGCCGCCCAGAATTTGGATCAAGCGATGGTCACACGCTAATCGCGTTGCTGATAAGAGAAGGCAACAGCTGATTCATTGCGTGACAGAACTCAGAGAGGCCGGGATTAAGTTCAAGAAGAGAAAGACTGATCGTTTTTGGGACATAAAATTTGAAAATGGGATCTTAAGGATTCCGAGGCTTTTCATCCACGATGGAACCAAATCGCTTTTTCTCAATCTGATTGCTTTCGAGCAGAGTCATCTTGATTGCAGCAATGACATTACATCGTATGTGATCTTCATGGACAATCTGATAAACTCTCCGGAAGACGTTGGTTACCTCCACTACTGTGGCATCATCGAGCATTGGCTAGGCAGTGATGCCGAAGTTGCAGACCTCTTCAATCGCCTTTGCCAAGAGGTTGTTTTCGACATCAACAACAGCTATCTTTCACGATTGTCAGAGGATGTCAACCAATATTACAATCACAGATGGAATGCTTGGCGTGCAAGCCTCAGACATAACTACTTCAACAATCCTTGGGCTATCATCTCCTTCGTCGCTGCTGTTGTGTTGTTGCTGCTTACTTTGGCACAGACCTTCTATGGAGTTTACGGCTATTACCGGCCAGGTTCTTGAATCCAAGAAGACCCTCTTTTTCCCAAACATTTTGGTTTTCAGTTTGAAAGAATGTTTTTCACTCACATTTGGATTTCCATACATACAATATCAAGATTTTTGTCCAATAATTGGACCAAGTTACTTCACTGTTTAGGATAAAAGTTATTGGTTGACTGAATTTCTTTGTAGCAGTTGCAAATTTGCTTCAATCTCATCACAATGGTTGCTTATCTACGTTTAGTTTTAATTTGTTTCGTGCCTCTTCAATTCGACAATGATTAAGTTTCAATTCGACAATACTTGAGCACAATTTCATGTTTTCGCGGTCAAGGAAAAAATGGAAATATTTGAGCTCTCAACCAACACATAAACAAGCAATTATTATGACTATTGAAACACAAGTTTTTCTAAAGTTTTTTGTGATTGTATAGATCTCATTACTCTCATTTGATTAATACCCCGAATTGAAGAACAAACAAAATGAGTGAGCCATGTACAGGTTGCAAGAACAATTTTTGTGTTTGAATGCATCAGTAAACGCGAAACGGCAGTTTAAACTGAACTAGAAGAAAAAATGAAAGTACAAATCGAAACTAAAAATTTAACACAATCCAAATTGCCATTTTCGACCACCATTTCCCTTTGTAAAGCACAAGTTAATGGGTCAATGTCTAAGCAACTGCAAATGTTGCATGAGTGACCCTTCTATACAAAAGGATTCTTTAAGGGAAAAGAAAAATCAATAGGAACCACTTGTAACTCTCTATCCAAATGTTCTACCAGGGCATATGCAAGCTTGCCATGTAAAATTTCGGGAAAAAAAAAATCATCTGGTGTGCCGAAATTGGTCATAGAGATAACTTTTAATATCAGCAAATCCTTAAAAAGCTCCCACTGTCAACTAAAGAATGCCGAAAAAGTTAAGCTACCGGCACATGTGCAGATTCTAGGTGGAGCACACATAGTTCCTGCTACCTGATGACTTCAATCCTTGAGAAGACTCGCATCCTCAGTTGAAGATGACCTCTTTCCATCATATCGCTGTTGAAACAGACAAACAACAGAGTACAATTCACATATCCGAGGATGTAATATAAACTACAAACAATATGATGAACTTACAAAATATGCTACCAACGTTTGAGATGTGGGATAAATTTGGGGATTACCTGTTTCCCGAAAGAGAATGGAACATATCTGTATTTAACCATGTGCATTATCTGTTTCCTCATGGTCATAACGAAGAGCATCAGCCAGTAGAAAAGAAGTATTGGCCAAAACACAGGTACATCGAACGCACGGAAGAATGTCAATACAAAAGCGATGCAAAAGGCCTTTGTGATACAGTACCTTCAAGGAAGAAAACAGAGCGACTTCAACAATGTAATTTAAAAGGAAAATGCATAGAACATTTTGTAAATGGTATAGAAATTCAGATATCATGCCAACGATAAATACTTCCGTAAAGAAAAGCAAATTTTGGTATAAAAGATCATCTTCGGCATGAATAATTAAAGGGTGGTATTAATTAAACAAAATAGTGATATAAATGTAAAACGATATTCCTTACAACCTGCCAAAATCAACATATTTCAATTCTCTCTTCATCTGGTTATTCATTGTCTCCAATGCCACCTCTGCCGGATATGAATGGTGTAAGATGATAGTCTCCGTCTAAAATTGGTTCAACACATTGAATTTTCTAGCATGCTAAGCTATTTCTAATTACATTTATTGATTCTGGTCAAACATTCAAAACATGTCAAAAGCTCTTCATTACTCGAAATTTCACAACAGAAATCACGACCTCTTCTTTACCGGCCTCATTCTTCGAATTGCCCTAAGTTTTTGTTCTAAATGATGAATTAATGATGATATGATCCCCACAACAACAAAAAGAAATTGAAGGCTCGAAATAACAAATTAGTTTCCATGGAAATTCTAAACAGTCCACCAAAATTTCAATTTATCAAAAATAAACAAGTAAAATCAACTGCTTCTCATCACAACATCCACATTCTAATCAATCGCAATCAATAAAACATACGTAATTGATTCGATTTAACATTTAATAAAAATAAAAATAAAAACCCTAGAATGGTGAAAACGTGAAAACGTACCAGAACTTGAACTCAGGAAGGCGACGAACGAAGGGCCTGAACTCATCGGATCCATGAGTAGGGAGCAATGGCCCGTCGGTATACTCCGGGTCGATCTGAGGAGACAGAAATCCGATCAACAGATTCAACAAGTAGATTCCGAGACCGTACGTGACGATGTAGAACCCTTCGACAAGGTAGACGCGTAAAGCGTAGATTAACAGCAAGCCCAAGCAGCCAAGCCAACGGTAGAGGATGTGTGGGACCAGCTTGTCGAGTAAGTGCTGGAACCGCCGCGACAAATTGAACTTCCACTGATTCACGATCTCCTCCGGCGATGACGACGACAACGATTCTGGAGACGCCGCCGACGCTGAAGAGGAGGAAGAGGACTGAGTCTCTGCGGCTACTACGCCGCCGCCGCCAGCGACCGGTACGGTTTCCATTGGGGTCCACTAGCGGTAGATATTTTTGAACGACGAATATTTTTCAATACTGTCTATTTTTATTTTTATTTTAGGTTAATTTTGTGTGTGTCCCGGTGATTTTGTTTTGTAGGAATCGACGACTATAATTGGCTGCTTTTGCTTCTATTATTTGTCTAGAGAGTGAGAGGTGGGCAGTTCGTATTGGAGAAGAAGGTCTATGGCTATGATTTCGGGTCGATCTTTCTTACATGGGTCATGTTTTGTGTCAAACGGTCAAACCTCGTTTGACCCGTTTGGAAGGACCCGTATTATTATTTTCTTTTTTAGATTCCATTATTATTATTATTATTATTATTATTATTATTGTTATTATTATTATTATTTTCTTTTATTAGAATCCATTATTATTAATAATAGAAAAAGCTAATAAAAGAAAATCTTAAATTCTAAGCCAAAATTGATAATATTTCATCCATTAATTTGTTTATAATAATTAATAAAAAAATATTTTATATATAAGTATTTAAGGAAATTATTAGCTTCATATAATTCGAAATTATCTACTTACAATCTTTTTTAACTATTACCATTTACAATTTACTTCACACTATGTTTGGTTTGATGGAACATGAAAAATAGGAAAGGAAAGAATTTATATTGGTTTCCGATATCTTGTTTTGATTGTTAAATGAGAAAGAAATGAAAGGAAACAGATGAAATTGGAAGGAAAATGAGGGAATTATTTATTCTTAATTCACTCAATTTGGTTTCCACCCAAATTTGGGAGGAAAATGAGGAAAAGGAATCCAGAATTAATTATTTTTTCAATATCTCAAAACTAACCCTATTAATATTCGGTATTCAACTATTCATATTGTTGAAAGAAGGGAACTTATCATTTTCCTCCAGGTTTGTCATATTAGATAAACTGGTCCCTCTAGTTTCAATAATGGACAGTCAACCCCCTGAAACCCAAACTATTAGTTATTTTGCCCCTTCTGTCAAGTTTTCCATCCAAAAAGCCTTTGACCATTAATTGAAAAATTAAAATACCTCCATTAGGGATTGAACCCTTAACCTTGTGGTTAAAAACCACATACTCTAACCATATGAGCTATTCCAACTTATTGTTTGAGGTCAGTTGATTTAAATGTATATATATATATATAGTTATATAATTTGTTTAAAATAAAATTATATATATATAATTTAAAGTAAAATTATATATATAATTTAAAATAAACTTATATTTAATAACAATATATATAAATAGATTTATGAAATAATAATAATAATAAGAAAACAAAAGGAAACCCAAAAAATCCAGAAAATCAAAACCCGTTAATTTCTTTCTTTCTTTTTCTTTGAATTTTTTTCCTTTAAAAAAAAATATATTATTCCAATTTGGTAAAAAAAAACCCTGAAAATCAAAGCCTATAAATTGAAAAGGGAAAAATTTCAAAAAAAAGAAAGAAAGAAAAAATAATAATAAATTCCTTTTAAATATATGAGTTTATTTTAAATATGAGTTTATTTATAATTTAAAATAAACTCATATATTTAAAAGGAATTTAAAAAAAAATTACGAGCTTTGATTTTCTGGATTTTTTGGGCTTCCTTTTGTTTTCTTATTATTATTATTTTTTTCATAAATTTGTTTTTGTATATTATTATTAAATATAAGTTTATTTTAAATTATATATATGAGTTTATTTTAAATTATACAAACAGATTTAAATTATTTTAAACAAATTATATAACTATATATATACATTTAAATTAACTTACCTCCAATAATAAGTTGGAGTAGCTCAGGTGGTTAGAGTGTGTGTTTTTTAACCACAAGGTCAAGGGTTCAATCCCTAATGGAGGCATTTCAATTTTTCAATTAACAGTCAAAGGCTTTTTGGATGGAAAACTTGACAAAAGGGACAAAATGACTAATAATAGTTTTAAAAATAAAAAAGAACCTTAATTACTTTTCATATCGGTGTTTATATATCAATACTCTATTATTATAATAGGGTGATATATTTATATATTATTTTTTTATAGTGTTTTGTGTGATTTTTCCTACGGTCCCTTTTATATTTTGAAAAAAAAAACTTTTTCTTTCTTAATAAAAATGAGGTTTATTTGTAATCGAAGAAGAAGATCATGATCATATGTGTTTATATATACTTATTATTTTTGGATTTGTTTTTATTCTATATTATAGTATAATTGTTTAACATAGGTATAAATGTAAATTTACTTAGTTTTAGACAATTTTATTTTAAAAAAACAAACGTTTTAACAATACATTCAGATGTGAAGAAAAAAAAACAAATATCATTCAAGTTCAAATTTCAGTCTTTATTCAGTTTTCATAAAAATTCATGACTGTTCAGTCTTCAGATAACAAAACAAACGACCTCTTAGTATTTTTTTGTCAATTTGGAACTTTGTCTACCATGATTAGAGAAAATATATGTTCACAATTTGTTCATGTTTTATTTATTTTTATCTCTCATATAAGAAGACATTTCATTTAAATGAATTGATTATAATTATGTCAAATTATTTAGACACCAGATTTGTATACCAAATTTAAACAAAATAACATTATTCTTTCACTTACTAAGAAAAAAACATGGCTAAAAGAGAACCCTAACTTGTTCGGATATTATACAATTTTTGTAACCATATTGGTCGAAAGCTTATTGCATATTTATAATTTTTATTTTTACTTTTCTAAGTTTTCTTTTGTTATTGAATTGAAATCCAGCGTAACCCCTGATTATAAGCATAACCATCGTCCAATGTAACTTGATTCTCGGTCAACAAAACAATGTTTCGGATTGGAACGGTATATGATATATAAAAAATAAAATAATCACTTGGTGGTTGGGCCCAAGTCGGCCCGTTTATTAAATCAAAATGGGCCCGTCTTCTTCACGAACCGAAATGTAATATGTAGAGTGAAAAATTATCGAATGAATTTAATAATTAAACGAGTAAAAACAAAATTGATTTTGACCGGCAAGAGCGGGTGTTTTGATTTGCGAGACACGATCGAATAAACAGATTTACACTGAATTATCCAATATTTATAATCAAATCACGAGCTACGTCTCTCGATCTCAAATCCATTTCACTGTCTCAAAACACCAATCAAACTGTTTTCTTCTCTGCGTCGAGCTCTGGATTCATATATTCTGGTAAGTAATACTCCACAAATTTTGAAAATTATCAATCTAATTAATGAAATGCATTTCGCCATATTTGTTTGTTTGTTTGTTTGTTTGTTTGATAGCCAGATCTCAGACTCTCAGTTATTATTCAAATGCGTTTGCAACTGTGAAATGTAATTTTGTTTCGACTTGAATATTCCATTTGAATAATAAATACATTGAATGTTTTTAATTAATGATGTGTTTATAATTCATATGCTGTTTAGAATTTCATTTTACATGTTAAATAAACAACACAGTCCTGGGCATTGTTTGATGATAATATTATATGAAGTATTGGATGCTTAGTATTGGAAATAAGACACTTAATTATACATAGTAATTATTATCTTTAGCGTATGCATTTGAAGATAATTCTGATTTCGATATAGTGATTATTTTAGAAGCTCAATTTGTCAGGTATTGTATTAGAGTTTAGATCTGTTTTTGGGTGGCAAAATGGATTCGAAACCTGCTGATTCCGCTTCTGATGTTGAGCCTTCTGCTAAAGATTCAAATGCTGAAGCTCCTGTTAAAGCTTCCCGTGTTGAATCTCCTCCTGAAGCTTCCTCTATCACTAATCATGATAGTTCTGGACCTGGATCTGCACCGCCTATTACATCCCCTTCCAGTGTATCATCTTGGGCTAAGAATTTGACATTTCCGAAGCCAACGCCACCACAACAAGATAATTCACAGGCTGGAAGTGCTGGGATGTCAACATTTGCACGTTTTACTAGTGAACTTGGATTACGTTTGCCCTCAATGACTCGTGTACAAGATGAGCATGTTGAAGGCACCTCAACAACGCCACAAGGTGGAGTTCTCGGGTCATTGACAAAGGGTTTTGTTGACACTTCTAAGAGTGCTGTAAAGGCAATGCAGGTCAAAGCACGCCATATTGTCTCTCAAAACAAACGAAGATACCAGGTACTTTGTTTGTGTTCTGTTATAGTTTTATACGTGATGAAAGCTATGTAAGTCTAATTAGGAGTATTTGTACCATGTTGCATTTCATTTTCGTTATAATACTGCTGATATTTTACTTTCTGATATGATATTACGCATAATATACAGGAAGGAGGATTTGATTTGGATATGACATATATCACCGAAAATATAATTGCTATGGGGTTTCCAGCTGGTGACATGAGTTCCGGGTTGTTTGGATATATTGAGGTGAATATAGCTTTGCCGAATTTAATTAGATAAAAGCATTTTTATTTTTTGATGAGTTAAAATTAAAAAAATGTGATGCAGGGCTTCTATAGGAATCACATGGAAGAAGTAATCAAGTTTTTTGAAAGTCATCACAAGGTACTATGATATTATCCACTTGTGAATTTAAAGGCTGTGAATATTGGAACTAAGCACTTCAAAGGTATCTGAACTAAGTTTTGATAAGGAATTTGGATGATTAAATGTAATCACTATGAAACATTAATTATTTTTTTAAGATCTTGTTAAAAGATTGAATTCTTCTTAAAATGGGAAAAATGCTTTTCAAGAATCAGTCAGAAGATATAATGAGCATGCAAATAATGAGAGGAGTTATGGTCATTTCATTGGAGAGTAAGATCATGTGTACATCTTCTCTTTTTTTTAGAATTGGGGTTGATAAGGTGCTACGGCCTGGTGAACCCCTAACTAACCTCTCAGCAGCATTGTCAAATGACTGCACCACCTCCTCATGAGTCATGACTGCTTAGTGTGGATAGAACACAAGCATTGAGTGAGGAAGGATGGTTGTGTTGCCTCTCAACCATCTATAGTTGTGATGGTTATGTATATTCGTTGAGTATAGGTGTATGATGTAGGATTTTCTCAAGAAATTGATGAGTTCTGTGTTGTGCCCATCACATGATACTGGCTTTGGTTGATAAAATGTGATGCTCTTATAGATTGATTGGGTGCTTCGTTCCATTACAGGTATAACCTAAAAGGTGAACTTTTAATACCCAAATAGTGAATACAACAATCAAAATATTCAAAACAGTGGGTCTTAGGGAGCTAATGTAAACATCCATAATCTTTTCTTAATTTAAACATTGTATATAATCTTTTCAACATTTTGCCAAGCTTAATGCAATCTCTGTAGCTTCTGTCAATTTTTTTGATTGGAAATGAGTGTATATTAAATCAATATTTGATATGCAGGGAAAATACAAAGTATATAATCTTTGTTCAGAGAGGTTGTATGATGCATCATTATTTCAGGGGAAGGTACGGCTGTATTCTTCTTTTTCCTTTCGAAATTCTTTTCATTTGTTGATCTTGAGACATGCGTGTGTCAATTATTAGGTGTGGGATCCCGCACGTTTTTTGGTGCGGGATCTTGACTTTATAACGTTATAGAGTTGAATCTTATATGAAAAAACGTACGGGATCTCATACCAAATCAAGCCTCTATATATGTATGTATGTATATATCAGGTGTGGGATCCCGCACGTTTTTTGGTGCGGGATCTTGACTTTATAACGTTATAGAGTTGAATCCTGTTTGGAAAAACGTGCGGGATCTTGCACCAAATCAAGCCTCTATATATGTATGTATGTATGTATAGATGTATGTATTAGGTGTGAGATCCCGCACGTTTTTTGGTGCGGGATCTTGAGTTTATAACGTTATAGAGTTGAATCCTGTATGAAAAAACGTGCAGGATCTCACACCAAATCAAGCCTCTAAAAATGTATGTTTGTTTATCTAAAAAGTTTTAGAACCTTGCATTGTCATGCAAACAAGTTGTTAACTAAAGGCATTTGTTCAGTCGCTGTAACTCATGAGACATTGCATTTGGTTCTGAGTTGTTCACTGCCAAGTTATTATTCAGTTTCTGGCTGTCCTGCAACTTTTACTCTGTCAATTCGATAATGTTCTTCATTTCTGGTGTGATTAATAAAGTTTCCGTTTCAATGTATGTACCCAGTACAAATATTGGGATATTGAAAGTTGCTGTTCGAAAAGACTTTCTTACAGTGAGGCATGCATTTTCAGTCTCAAGTTTTTTAAAATTAAATATGGTCTTTTTACTAATAAATATGCATTTGGAAACTAAGCACAGATAAGTTGTTGAGGTCAGCTCACAAAAAATAACCTTATTCTTTGGAAAAAGTGGCTACTTCATTGTGAAGCGATTATCAAGAGTATACTCTCCACTGTTGAACAAATAGGAAAATTTTGTGACAGTAGTAGAGCTCATTCCTTGAATGCCATGGTTGGATGTAAACAACTCTATGCTCGAACCTTAATTAAGTTTTGGATGGCCAGAGAACAATTTGGATGAGGGGATTACTTGTAGCTATTTATAATTTGATATCTGCCATGATACATATTATATGTTACTGTTTCATTAGTATGCTGCTCAGTTATTGGTTATCTTTTGACATCATTTCATGTTACAAAGATGAAAGATCTAGGCAACCCAAAAGAAAGTAAGAAGATAGTATGACTAACATTTGTATACCCTTTCTCTGATGTGGGGCTTTAAATGATATGATCAATGAAGAATTTGAAATTGGCCAATTTTAGACGGAGCTACAACTTGTTTATCATTTATGTTGAATCACTTTCCAGCTTCTTTTATGTCTAGTTTTCTGACTGATATCAGGTAGCGACCTTCCCATTTGATGACCATAATTGCCCCCCTATTCAACTCATACCATTATTTTGTCAAAGTGCGTACTCGTGGTTGAAGGAAGATATTTCAAATGTGGTTGTTGTTCATTGCAAAGCTGGTATTGCGAGAACAGGTTTAATGATTTGTAGCCTTCTTCTATTCCTTAAGGTGAGATTTTATTGTCAATTGCTTAAAATCTGAGATTTTTTTTGGTGAAAGTTCATTTCTTCTTTTGGCTATATGAATCACATTTATGATTCAATTGTTTCTATCTTTTACATCTGTGTGCAGTTCTTCCCAACGGCTGATGAGGCCATTGATTATTACAACCAAAAAAGATGTGTAGATGGGAAAGCT
This sequence comes from Dipteronia sinensis, assembly GCA_033220585.1. Taxonomy (NCBI): domain Eukaryota; kingdom Viridiplantae; phylum Streptophyta; class Magnoliopsida; order Sapindales; family Sapindaceae; genus Dipteronia; species Dipteronia sinensis. The sequence continues at coordinate 2,014,455 of CM065638.1, read as the reverse complement.
CTAGTTCTTCCAAGTCAGATTGTCAGTCATTATCTTATGAAATACTGTTAACTCTTAGTGGTTAAGTCTTTTTTTGCATCATTCCGATGAGTAATTATTTTTCTGTTTTTGTTAGAGGTATGTCAAATACTTTGAGCGCATTTTAACATATTTCAATGGAGAAATTCAGCCTGGGCGTAGGTACACCACTGATCTATCTTTCAAAATGCTTCACATGACCATCAAAAGGTTACTGAAATTATGATTATACAGGTGCATGCTTAGGGGGTTTCGTCTTCATCACTGCCCTTATTGGATTAGACCCTCTATTACTATCTCCAATCATAGCGGTAAGCCTATTTCTTCCATCCACAATAATCAATTTTAAAATATTGTGATATTGCGAGCCATCAGCAAGTTGCATAAAAGAAAAATATTTTACAAAAATCATCTACACTTTTGGATTTTTTTTTATTGCAAAGATCATTCATCGCATATGCAATTTTAGCAATTGTACCTATATTATAACATATTTAGGATGTAGATTGTAGTGCCTGTTCCAAGAAGAAAGATGTTTCTTGTAATTGCTTACAATACAAATATCTAAGTTTGTAAGTTGTTGATCCCAAATTTTCTTTCTGTTTCTTTTTTCCTTTCTTCCGTTTGATCAGGGAATGCTTAACTAGAATTCGGATAAATTCGCTACTAGTGCAAGATTAATGAATTACACCTTTCTTTGGTTCTATATTAACATTGATTTCCTCTTAATCCACAGGAATTTTGTTCTCCACAAGAAAGCATCCTAAAACGAAGGATTTATTGGTAAACCCTTATTTTAACTTCTTAATCTGCATGAGTGAATAACGTTGATGTCTCATTTGATCCCTGCTGATTTCGAATGCAGCCAGAAGACTTCTGGATGAAGGCACAAAAGAAAGGGATTGTGGTCTTTGCTTTGCCAGGGGAGCCTGGTCTGACAGAACTGGTGGGAGACGTCAAAATCCATTTTCATGACAATCAAGGAGATTTTTACTGGTTAGTAAATTGTCTCTTCTGTTTTACATTTTTGTTTAGTTTGTCATCTTACAAAAGAAGAAGTCCTTTCCATGAAAAGTTTTAGGAATATTACGCTGAAAGGACAGCAATTTTTCAATCTTATTCTAACCATTATCAATGTTGTAGTAGCAGACATAATCCTCTAAATCTCTAATTCTGATCATTATGTGGAAACCTTATAAGCTTAATAAATTTTTCATGTTTAATTTGTATCTCTTTCCTGGATTTTGCTTTTTGCTTTGAATTTTATGCTCTCTTTTCATATGCACCATTTCTCAAAATCATTTTTAGTTTTTCTTTTACATTTTGCTTCCAGTTGGTTGAATACGACAATGACTGAGAACAGGAAAATATTGGACGCTTCTGAATTGGATGGTTTTGAGAAGGTGAATGATACAATCTATTTTCTGATGTATATTTATGCATAGTCATCACTGTTTTCGTTCTTTTCCAATTCCGTTGTTTTCTGCTTTCCATTTTTCCGGCCTTCTTTTAAAGACCTGTTGGTTATGCTTTGCAGAGAAAATTGCCTTCTCCTGGATTCAAGGTTGAGATTGTGATGGTAGACTATAATGGTACTCTACCAACAAGCTCTAAAGCTGATTCAGCAAGCCAGCAGAGATCTGATGGCAGCTCAGTTTCTGTTTCGGTACCCGCTGGTGGAGTTTCGGGTAGTTCCAGCCAAAGCAAAGTCTCTAAAAGTCAAGACGATGATGTATTCTCAGACAGTGATGGAGAGGAGACAGGGGTTTCAAAGAGCCGACAAGCTCATGGTGCTTCTCCACGGGATCCTGCTGCACAAGAACAATCTAATACAGGGGAAGGAAATGAAAAATTGCCCCTCAAGAGCCAGGAATCTAAAGAACCAACTGTTGACGACAGTAAAAAACCCGCATCGACACAAGCACTTCCCCATCTGGACTCAGTAGGGGCAAATGATTTCAAGGCAATCGCTGCCGATACTTCAGTTTTCACATTTGGAGATGAAGAAGATTATGAAAGCGAGTGAGTTACGCTATTGCCAATAGTTTGTATGAGAAACACTTGTACATTAGTTAATCATACGTTAAATTTCCCTATTTTTATTTATTTTTAATTCATTTAAAGAGATACAATTTTTCATATGGCTTTCTCTTTAAAATGATCAAATTCTCAATTATAGTGTGTCGAGAACCACTTCCTTGTTGATGCTTATGGCATTTTAAATGATGCCATTTCTAGTTTTCTTTGGACTTCCTGTTGCTTCGGAAGTTGAAATTGTTGCTTCGGAAGTTGAAATAAATTCTGACATCGTTTCATCTGTTCTGAACAGAGAGATGCAAAGGATTAAATGGCGAGTTTTACACGCTGTTTGTTGGTTGCCAGACCATTGAATTGGGTGAAGTATGCCACATGAAATTGGATAGGATAGAAAGAAAACTAGAATTTTTGCCACACAATACCGGGTACCCCATTACTGGGGTACGTATAGTTTTTCTTCTAAAAAAGAATAATTGTCTGTCTGAAACATAGACAAACCAGTTTTTCTTATACCTCAATATTTCTTGGCAGAGATAATTACCTCTAGGCGGCAAATTAGTGAGAGCATATGTGTAAGGGCTAGACATGGCTCGAAATTACCTAGAGCCATGTTTAATTTTGTTTCTTCTTTTTGTTTCTCTTCTTCGTCTTCTTCACTTTCTTTCCAGGTTCAGAGATTATCTTATCTTGCGTAGATATTTGAAAATCATTTTCACTCACTTCTTGTCTCACTCTTTCAATCTCCTTCAAGTGATCATCACAATTTGACTGATTTGAGTCTACCATATTCTCCTCTTTGGTTTCTTGCTCTGTCTTCAGTTTCTTTGATTCGTCTGATATCTCCTTTTTGATTTCCTGCTCCGTCTTCAGTTTCGTTGATTCGCCAGATATCTCCTCTTTGGTTTCCTGCACTGTCTTCATTTTCTTTGATTCGCCTGATATCTCCTCTTTGGTTTCCTGCTCCGTCTTCAGTTTCTTCTTTTTGTTTCTCTTCTTCGTCTTCTTCACTTTCTTTCCAGGTTCAGAGATTATCTTATCCTGCATAGATATTTGAAAATCATTTTCACTCACTTCTTGTCTCAATCTTTCAATCTCCTTCAAGTGATCATCACAATTTGACTGATTTGAGTCTACCATATTCTCCTCTTTGGTTTCCTGCTCTATCTTCAGTTTCTTTGATTCGCCCGATATCTCCTCTTTGATTTCCTGATCTGTCTTCAGTTTCGTTGATTCGCTTGATATCTCCTCTTTGATTTCCTGTTCTGTTTTCGGGTTCTTTGATTCACCTGATATCTCCTCTTTGATTTCCTGCTCTGTCTTCGGGTTCTTTGATTCACCCGATATCTCCTCTTTGATTTTCTGCTCTGTCTTCAGTTTCTTTGATTCACCCGAGTTCTCCTTGCCTGGTAAAACCCTCTTCTTCGTCAAAACTTGGTCAGCAGTATTATCATCACGTGCCATTTTACGAACATATAACACAGTGGTTATCCCCGCATCGAACTGAAATTCAACAAGTTTTTGGGGCAGTCCAGCCGAATCCTAACAAAAGACAAAATGATAACATTCAAATTAACACTACCAATCAACAAGTGAGATGGAAACACTACTTGAAGTGCCTTTCCACAGACCATAGTCCTGTCACCATTAGCCTCTCATCATGCTATTTGTTGATACGGGAAATCAGTTCCTCAATAGTAAGAACCGGCTAGAAAAGATAAAGAAGATATCTCTGAACTTGCCTTTTCTGGTTTGCCATTCACATTTTCAAATGCTTGATCTGCCTCTTGTGGATTGCTAAATATAGCAACGGCACAGTAATGTATCCTTTTTTTATTTTTTGGCTGACACAAAATTTCACCACATCAGAAACTTAACATGGATAAGAACACAAGCAAAGGAAATAACTTGATGCGTGTATATTCTTATTTTAGAGTTGCCCTTTCTTCACAATATACAGGAAGCAACTAGGATACCTTATAACTCTTGACTCTGACTTCAATTGTGCAGTCCCCAGGAACAACTCTACGTAATTCTTCACTTGGCACACTGGTTGGTATTTGATGAAGTAGCAGCATTGCCTTTTCAGTTTCCAAAACCTGCAATTTCTAAATCAATATGAGTATGCTGTCGTATCAAGCAGAATTAGAAATGACAAGAAATCACATGCTTGTAAATTGAATGTCAAACAAGAAAGACGGAGACAAGAACATGTTTATAAAAGGCAAAGAAAAAATAATTTGCAATGCAATCAACCAAGCCATGAGTTAACCAACTTCCCTTATACCAATTATGCATATCTCAAAAAAAAAAAATGAACGAACTTAAAACTAAAAAGCACGCTACTCCCAGTTCATCAACGAGTAAAGATGTATTAGAATATCGTACCTGCTCAGGAGATTCATCAGCCGGAATTATCTTTTTAGATTGCTCCACCAAATCACGGTTCATAAGGGATTGCAATGCTTTCTCAATAAACTGCAAACAAGAAGGAATCGGACATATTTACACGCATCAAGTAGTTTTTTGAAACGATATTACAAAATTAAATCATTTTATTACCTTCAAATCCTTCTCTTTATTGAATGTCTTCAGAAAAGACGACAATTCAACATTGGACCTCCTAGCTGGATCACTCACGCTAGAACCAAACTTTTTATCATATAAATTTAAAAAATCCTTCCAGCTTCCGACAGTACCGCGCAACCTTTGCTTTTGGACCAATCTCACAAGTTCAACAAGAACCTAATACGATATTTTTTATAAATCGAATTATTAAATATGGAGTTTTACCAAATAATTGAAACTATAAAGTCACCAAACACAACGTAAACCTTTATAACATTAAATCTAACAAGCTGCAGAAGTTACAGTGATCGATGCATTGAAGATTGAAATCTAGAATCTTAAAACTAACAGTTGACAAATGAAACTTACTATCTACAAAAAGTAGTCGTCATAGTTTGAGCAAAGCAAGTAACAAGCATATGAAGAATTGAATTCACACACACACACAAAAAAAAAAAGCTTCTCACTCACCTTTTTCTCTAGACTGTCGAGACAGTGGAATTTTTGATCCATTGTTAGGTATTGCAGTTACAGATTACAGAGAATGCGACCGAGAAGATGAGGGTTTTAAGGGTTTAGGGTTCACTAACTTTGTCTGCGGCAACTTGAACCTTTTATTTGATTTCTGACTGAGCCCAAATTCAGTTTTAAGGCTGAGCCCAAGAGAATACAATCTATTGGGCCCATGATAAGTGAAATCAGGCACATAAAGCTGGCTCTAAAGAAGATGTATTCGATTAGGATTTTAAAAGATTTTTAATGGTTTTTATAGAATTAAAAAGTTTAGGTGTATTCAATGTAGACTTTTAATTACTCTATAAAAGTTATGGGGTATTCAATACAAACTTGTAAAAACTTTAAAAAAGTCTTTAAAAGTTATGTGGTATTCAATCAAGACTTTTTAATCGTTTATGAAAGTTACGATGTATTCAAAATCTCAATAACTTTTAATGACTTTAAAATATTAGACTTTTAATGACTTTTAGTTATAATAAATCTCACAGAGATTCTTCCATTCATGCCAAAGATTTACATGACTTTTTTGTTAATAGAAAGAATTTCATTTTAGAAGAAAAACATAAAATTCTTTAAAAACATCAACCACCAAACATATGTTCTATTTTCTAATAAAAGTGCACTCATTTTTAACAAATTTCACAAAATAAAATAAACGAATAACTTTTTAAATGAATAAACATTATCAAAAAAAAACATACAAACATTAACGATCTATAACAAAAAAAATTAACTAAAAAATAATATAAAACAACTCTTCATCAGCTGTGCAATTAAGGACTAGAGATTTCATTTTTTTTTACCTATATTTTCAAAGCAACTAAACAATATTGAAACAATTCAATTGAACTTCATTTATGTTAAATAAAAATAATAAAAGACAAAAACTACTACGTAACCATGTCAATATGTTATAATCAAAGTCACATATGAGGGTGACTCAATGTAATTATGATCAATATCAAACTACTCACTTTTAGGCATGGTTTTTATTCAAAAACCAGGTGCGGATTTTAGGTTTTATCTTAGTAATTTGAATTAATTTTTGATAGATTTTTTATACTCATTGTCATGCTTCCATAAAGACATGTAAACGTTAATATTATTGTCAGTTTACTACATTTATTCTAAAAACAAATTTATAATATTTTAACTAATTATAAAAAACAAATATTTTTGACTAATTATTAAAAAAAAATATGAGCATAATGTCTTTATGATGTAAAATATAATTAAAATGTAAATAAAAATTTTAAAATCACATATATAGACATTAATGCTTTTGTCAAGTTTAATTAACGATGATTTTTTTTATTCATTTGAAAAAATATTTGTATTAACATGATAAATATATATAATTTTGTTAAAACAAAATATACATTATATTTAAAAGTCAATGAAAGTCTATAAATGTTTATAAAACTCTTTTAAAATGAAAGTTTATAATATAAAGCCTATAAAAGTCTATAAATGTTTATAAAAGTTTTTTAAAATGAAAGATTATAAAAGTTTTTCATAATTATGTAAAGTATATAACAATACATAAAAATTCATAAAATCTGTAAAAGTTATCAATTAAAAAAAAATCTTTAAAACTCTTTTAAAATTCTAATTGAATACACCCCTCTAAGTCTATGACGCGTGAATCGATTTACGTTAAGTAGCTCGATTACCGACTCATGACATGCCGGGCAGAATCCACAACATTGTTAAATATGAGAAAAAATTAAGAATACATCAAAATTAATGTCATATGAGATATTGGTAATATCATTGTCAAACATGAATAATATTATCAGCCTATAGCTTCGAAGTAGAAAGACTAGTTTTCAGGTTAGTAGTGGGATGAGTTTTCACGTTAATGATGGAGATAGAGTTTAACCGTAATTAATTTATAAACATGTGTAGAGAGTTCTCCAAATGTAGAGAGTTCTCCAGAGAGTTCTCCCCACTGCTGTCAATCCACTCAAAATATGCCGTGTGAAAATGGATAGGATAGAAAGAAAACTAAAATTTTAAAAATTTTGCCGCACGATGCCACATTAGTGGGCTTGTAGTTTTTTTTTCCCAAATACAATAATTGTCTGTTTCAAACATAGACAAACCAGTTTTTCAGACCTTGTCATAAGCTGTTAAGCATCTCAGTATCTCACATGATACATGATAAACAACGTCTACGCCAAGTTATACCCCAAAATTTCTTGGCATAGATAAATACCTATGGGCAGCAAATTAGTAAGGGCATATGCATTACTCGCATATGAGCTAGACATGGCTCGAAATTTCCCAAAGCCATGTTTAATTTCGCTTCTTATATTTGTCTTTCTTCATATTCTTCATATTCTTCATTTTCTGTCTAAGTTCAGAGATTTCTTGTCTCAATCTTTCAATCTCCTTCAAGTGATCATCACAGTTTTCCTGATTTGAGTCTACCATTATCTCCTCTCTGATTTCCTGCTCAGTCTTCAGTTTCTTTGATTCACCTGAGTTCTCCTTGCCTTGGAAAACCCTCTTCTTCTTCATCGAAACTTGGTCAAGACGCTTATCACGTGCCATCTTACGAACATATAAGCTAGTGGTTTTTCCCGCATTGGATTGAAATTCAACAAGTTTCTGGGGACGTCCACACGAATCCTAACAAAAGACAAAACGATAACATTCAAATTAACACTCCGGACTACCAATTAACTAGTAAAGTGGAAACACTACTTGAAGTGCCTTCCACAGACTATGAACTAGTCCTGTCACCATTAGCCTCTCATCATGCTATGGACAAAGAAATAAACGATTTGTTGATGCAGGAAATTAATTCTTCAGAAGTAAGAGCCAGCTAGAGAGGATAAAGAAGATATCCGTACATTCAATAATCAATACTTCAATTATACATACCGTCTCTTGGTTGCCATTCACAATTTCAAATGCTTGTTCTGCCTCTAGTGGATTGTTAAATATAGCAAAGACACAATAATTTGACCCTTCACCTTTTTTTGATGGCTGACACAAAATATCACGACATCAGAGACTTAATGTAGATAAAGAACACAGCGGAGGAAATAACTTGATGCATGTATTGTGAAGAAAGGGCAACTCTAAAATAAGCTAATACTCAACCTTGACTTCAATTGTGAAGTCCCCAGGAACAACTCTATGTAATTCTTCACTTGGCACACTGGCTGGTATTCTATGAAGTAGCAGCTTTGCCCTTTCCGTTTCCGGCATCAGCAATTTCTAAAACAATATGAGTATTCTGTCATATCAAGTACAATTATAAACGACCAGAAATCACATGGCCAAACTTACATCTTCTCGAACTACACAATCAACTCCACGCTCTATTACAGCAAGAACTAGTTTCATTGCTGCACGTGCATCATCTACGCAATTGTGTGGAGCACCCTCCTTCCGGATTTCATAGCCCAGTATGGCCTGTCAAAAAATACATATTTAAAATGACATGAAATTTCCCATAGCTGCTTGCCTTTTATCATTGTGCTAAACTTTAAAGTAATCATACAGAATCTCCAAAAGGAATTAAATAAAAAGAAATCAAAGGGACTGTTCACAGGTCTCCGGTGGTGATGGCAATCCTTATAGCCCAAAGAAAATGCATAATTTAAGAGGTATGATTTAGATGAAAAGAAAAAAGGCCCTCCCAACTACACACACACAAAGACTAAAAACTTTCATAGTAAGAAAAATATAAATCAAAATAGGGTTCTTCTTGGGGCACCTGTAAAAGAAGTAAAAAGATTATGAAAAAATTATTATTATTCTTGTAAGATATCAATACATCTTAAGAGAATAAACACAATGCAGGTGAATATCCATTTGTACACAAAACTTTATGTAACTTGCCTTGCAAAAATTATTCAAAGAAGGTCTTCTAAGTCTATCCGAATGTTTGAAGACAAGGGAGGTGTCTATTACTCTTGCATGGTCCAATTTTAGTGCTGCAACAAAAGAGATGCAAAAGAAAGAGATAAAGAAGTATGACTAAAATCAATGTTATCCCATTTGATAACGAAAATTTCTTTGTTGTTAAATAAAACAAGCTCAAATATTTAGTATGATGCACTTTACCTTGTAGATCATTGTACAAACCGTGGCCCACTAAAATAGCTCCATGTGATAGTAGCTTCTTCATTCTTGCCTACAAATTGCAGTATATAGTTTCAAATGAAGGAACTAAGAATAACCCCTAGAAAACCAGAAAAACCAATAGGATATTTTACCTGTATATCTGGTAATGAACAGGTAACACCAACCAGATCTTTTTCACTAACTCCAGTAATCACAGATCTATAGTCAGCAACTGCTTTTCGAGGATTGACGAGTTCATTAATTATGACCTGAAAAACAAAACACCAATTTCTTATTTTCTTTGGGTGCATAGAGATTATCATTATTAAATCTAATAAGAACTTTAACAATTGCAATTAGTCAATAACAGCCCAAAACAGCTTAAAGGTTGGACAGCTAGAACTTCCCATAGGTCCTAAACTGCCAAACAAACAACCTCCAAAAGAGAATTTCTTTTCCTTTTTGGGTGGTTGGGAATATGCTATTACAAAGGTCGAAAGCAAAACAATACCTCTAACTTGCGATCCACAACACACACTCTCACCAAAGCTTCACTGCCATCTTCACATAGAACCATCTCACAATCAACAGCATACATCGTGTTTGATCTCATCACCTTGTGTTTTTTACCAAGATTTGTAACCACCCACTCCTAGTTCACCAACCACAAGCTAACAGTTAGGGTAGCACGACCGGAATGTAAGTAACGAAAACACACAAAAATCAGTAACAAAGAGCCTACATTGTTAACAAGTAATTCAAATTCAATAAACACGTAGAGTGATGGTCATATAACTCATTCTGCTTCCTAAGCTTTTAACATGCACCTTCTATTTATGCTAATAGTTGAACGTAAAAATGCAAAAGTATATTTAGTTCAACTGAGATCAAAAGCAAGAATTTTTGGCAAGACGATACACAAAAATGGTTATCATTAAACTTTGAATTGATTTTATCATCTGCATTGCAAATAGAACTGAAAAGATGATAAGACAAAAATTTAAAATCCATTGATTGGAAATTTGGAACAGTATAGTAACCAGTCTTAGGCAACAGAATATGGAGCCTTGAAGAACCAGCATAAACATTAACAAAACAAAGACAAAATAAGATGGATCAATTAATTAAAAACGAAAAGGAAAGCATCCCTGAGAATCTAGAGGTATCACCAATTACAATATGATGAGTAGAAGAAAGTTTAGTCATGTGCAATGAAGATAAGAAATGACTGCACCACTAAGGAGGAATAGCATGGTTCAAGCCAAACGCGAGACAAGGATAAGGGGAAGTCAAAAGAAAATTGGTTTAGGGCCTTGAAAACTATTAAGAAAAGACATGACAGTCTATATGTTAGGACTCAATTAACAATACCATTGATAGAGCAAGCAGAACAGCATATGATAAGCAGCCACGATTATATTATAGTAATGCCAGTTCAACTTAGAATAAATGATATATTAATTACTACACCATGTTTAAAGTTTAAACCGAATAAAAGTTTGGGTAAGGAGCGGTCAATTTGACACATCCAATGAACATGAGTCAAACCCAACAAAAATTTGAGTTAATCTGTCTAACCTATCTGCAATCAACCAATTAAAAAAAACATGTTTAAACTAAAAGCCAACTACATTGAGTCATTAGAAATTAATGATGTTTACTTCATAACTTAAACATCAAAAACAGAATATAAGAATTATTATCACCTTTACATATCAAATCAGTGTGAAAATAGTAAAAATATTTATCAGGTCAATTTCTTATCAATCGATTGTGTCGAACCCAAATGTACTTAACCCGTACGAAAATAAGTAACAACAACTACACATGTTAAAATTGAGATTTGAGATACCAACCTCTTCGTATGATGGGAATATATAACATAATAGGTATTGTGGGTGTTTAATAGTTGAGCGGACCAGCCTCTGCACTACCATCATCACGAATTAACAAGGATTACAATAGAACCTTCTAATAAGAAATACAAAAGCTTTACATACTTCATACTTGTGCCTCTCAAAATCATAAGACTGTAACAAAAGAATATGTAATACCAGAAAATTTGCGACTTGCAAATCTTATCACCAAATTAAGTTGTGCATCAGTTGCTAAGTTATGCAAAAGGAAATATCTCATTTTGGAAACTAACTTTAACATAAAATGGTAGCAGGAAGATAAGTCAAAGAATTATGACCATTGTTACAATACAAAAGGTATATTGTTTCTTATCAAATATACACACAAATCACTGGTATAATTACACCAAAATATTTTTTTGGAACAAAAAGCATCAGACATCTATTGCAAAAAGGAAACAGAAATCACATTTAATTAGTTTCCAGAACAAAACGAGAAAGATTGTCAAACAAATTGAAAGACGGAGACAAGAGAAAGAAAAAATAATTTGCAATGCAATCAACCAAGCCATGAGTTAACTAACTTCCCTTATACCAATTATGCATATCTCAATACAATGAATGAGGATATAACTAAAGCATGCTATTTCACTGCAAATAGGCCCAATTCATCAATGAGTAAAGATGTACTAAATCATACCTGCTCAGGAAATTCATCAACCGGGATTATCTTTTCAGATTTCTCCACCAAATCACGATTCAAATGGCACTGCAATGCTTTCGCGAGAAACTGCAAACAACAAGGAATCATACATATTTACACGCATCAAGGAGTTTTTCGAAACAATATTTCAAAATTAAATCATTTTATTACCTTCAAATCCTCCTCTTTATCAAATGTCTTCAGAAAAGACGACAATAGATCACTGGACCTCTTAGCTGGATCACTTAAGCTAGAACCAATCTTTTTATCATTTAAATTTAAAAAGTTCTTCCAGCCTCCGACAGTACCTTGCATCCCACGCTTTTGGACCAACTTCACAAGTTCAACAAGAACCTAATACAATATTTTCAAAAATAAAATATCAATACAGAAACTAACCGACTAATTGAAACTATAAAGCCACCAAACACAAAGTAAACATTTATAACATTAAATCTAACAAGCTGCAAAAGTTACAGTCGATGCATTGAAGATTGAAACTTAGAATCTGAAAACTAACAGCTGACAACTGAAACTTGCTACCTACAACAAATAGTAGTCATAGTTTGAGCAGAAAGTAACAAGCATATGAAGAATTGAATTCAAAAACAACAACAACAAAAACAGCTTCTAACACACCTTTTTCTTTAGACTGTCGAGTTTCTGGTCCATTTTGAGGTATTGCAGTTGCAGATTACACAGGAAGCGACCGAGAAGACTAGGGTTTTCAGGGTTTAGGGTTCGTAAACTTTGTCTGCGGCAGCTTCTCTTATTGTGTATTTTAACGAAAATTACCTTTTTATCCTCCTAGGTAATACTAAAAGAACTCCCAAACCGAACCCGAAAAATAACCAGTTTCGATTTTATTTATGATTCAGCCCAAATTCAATTTCCAGGCCGAGCCCAAACTAATTCAAGCTATTGGGCCTATTTAGAAACATGGTCAGGCCAGTAAAACCGAGTCTCGGTCTATGACATGTGAATCGAGCTGCTTGACTCTATTACCAACTCACGAGTTGACCCTTGACGTGCCGGGTAAATTATACAATTCTTTTGAGTGGTAATATTATTTCCTTTAAAAATTGTATATACACCTCTTTTATAAGTATATTTTTAAAATATTTTAAAAATTTCTGGCTCGTAAATAAACCTCAATTAATGGTAAAAATACATTTTCTTTAATTTTATTGTATTCTATTTTTATAAACACACCAAACTATTTTGTTATATAATCATATTTATTTAAAATTTATTATTTTATATCTTTTTATTCAGATAAATAATTTCTCTTTAAAAAAATTATTTTCTAACTTCTGTAAAAACATTGGATGTCGCCAAAAAAATTGTCTGAAAAAATTTCTTTTCATTGCATTAATTTTTTTTTTATTCTTTAGTATTTTTTAAGCTCAAAATTCTCCAATTCCATCGAATTGAAAAACTACTAGTTGTAACCGTAACATGTGCATGTGTTGCTTCAGCTCTTTTAGTTTTTAATTTTTTAATTTTTTTTAATTTAAAATCTATTAATAGAAAACAACAATTACTGTTAGGTTTCGGCTCGTATTCTCAAGTGAACTCAATGTGAACCAAACGAGACTCAACTGATGTTGGAACTTCCTGGAGACGTGGGATACGTTTGGAAGTTAGAGATGGTGTTTGAGGGAGATTTGAAGACCGAAGAAGAACTGAAGAATCTGATTCTGGAAGGAAACGCGGTGCATTCCAGGTGACTTGTAACGGTTTAGGAAGCGGGTGCGCAACCGTGACCCAAATCGTAGTCAATCACAAGCATGCGTGGAAAAGGAAATCTTCAGTCGAAAATGAAAGTAATTCTTTTGGGAAGTTCTTGTGCTTGAAGGAAAAATAATATTTTTTACAAGAAGACTTGTCATAAATAGGAAATAGTATTTATATGGAACAAGTAATTCTTATATGTTTAGGAGTATGATTTCATTTTCTCTTAAACTCCCTATAGCTAGTATAAATAGACCTTGTAATTATGTTATTTTGTGTGGAGTAAAAAGAAACACCATGTAACATCAAAGGGTAGTGAGATCCGGGTGAGAGACTCATAGGAATATCCGGGGAGGGATCCAAGGGAATATCAGTGGATCAAGTAAGAGATCCGTGGGTGATATTCAGGGAGACCTAGGGGATATTGGGGGGTTCTTGGTGAGGATCTTGTGAGCGTTTGTGAGCTGAGAGTCATGATGTAAAGCTCGTTGTGAGCTTGGGGACTTGGTAAGGCTCAATGGTTTGGGGTTGAGGTGTGAGAGAGAATCCTGGAGTATATGGTTGTAACAATTTATCATATAGTGGAACTTTCTCTGTCGCCCTGACGGCTCGTAGTTTTTTACCCGATTTGGGTTTTCCACGTATATCTTGTGTTATGATTGGTTTATTTTCTCTCATCTTATTATTATTTTTTTTTGCTACTGACGTTAATTGCCATGAGTTATGTGCGAATATTAGGCGTGACACTTCCACGATCATCGGTTCAAATCCCTAACAATTACATCAACCAAGAAGAAGGGCTATACGTAAAAAAGAGACTCTCAGCACACAACAGTATATCTCAATTCTTCTGTTCTTAAGAAAAAAATTACAAAAAAAAGAAATTGTTCATAAGAAAGTTTATTTTTCAAAAAAAAAAAAATTTGTGTATAAAAAAGCTTATTGTTGCTATTGGTTTTTGTTTAACTCAATTATAGCTGTAAATTGTTTGTTAACTCAATCAATTTATATTTATTGAAAGAAATTGAAATTAATATTTAAAATAGAAGTTACGGTTTCATAAAATAGGAAGGTTTTTATTATTGTATCAAATAATTCATAGGAAACATTCTTTTTCTTTTTATAAAGGATTAATATAAAACAAATTAATAATTATTGCTTACAATACAAATACCTAAGTTTGCAAGCTGTTGATCCCAAATTTTCTTTCTGTTTCTTTTTTTCTTTCTTCCGTTTGATCAGGGAATGCTTAACTAGAATTCGGATATATTCTCCTCATACAAGATTAATACATTACACCTTTCTTAGGTTATATATTATTAGCATTGATTTCCCATTAATCCACAGGAATTTTGTTCTCAACAAGAAAGCATCCTAAAATTAAGGATTTATTGGTAAACCCTTATTTTAACTTCTTAATCTGCATGAGTGAATAACGTTGATTTCGAATGCAGCCAGAAGACTTCTGGATGAAGGCACAAAAGAAAGGGATTGTGTTCTTTGCTTTGCCAGGGGAGCCTGGTCTGACAGAACTGGTGGGAGACTTCAAAATCCATTTTCATGACAATCAAGGAGATTTTTACTGGTTAGTAAATTGCCTCTTCTGTTTTACATTTTTGTTTAGTTTGTCATCTTACAAAAGAAGAAGTCCTTTCTATGAAAAGTTTAGGAATATTATGCTGAAAGGACAGCAATTTTTCAATCTTATTCTAACCATTATCAATGTTGTAGTAGCAGACATAATCCTCTAAATCTCTAATTCTGATCATTATGTGGAAACCTTATAAGCTTAATAAATTTTTCATGTTTAATTTGTATCTCTTTCCTGGATTTTGCTTTTTGCTTTGAATTTTATACTCTCTCTTTTCATATGCACCATTTCTCAAAATCATTTTTAGTTTTTCTTTTACATTTTGCTTCCAGTTGGTTGAATACGACAATGACCGAGAACAAGAAGTTATTGGACGCTTCTGAACTGGATAGTTTTGAGAAGGTGAATGATACAATCTATTTTCTGATGTATATTTATGCATAGTCATCACTATTTTCTCTCTTTTCCAATTCCTTTGTTTCTGTTTTCCATTTTCGGGCCTTCTTTTAAAGACCTGTCGGTTATGCTTTGGAGAGAAAATTACCTTCTCCTAGAGATGAAGAAGATTATGAAAGCGAGTGAGTTACACTATTGCCAATAGTTTGTATGAGAAACACTTGTACATAAGTTAATCATACGTTAAATTTTCCTATTTTTATTTATTTTTAATTCATTTAAAGAGATATAATTTTTCACATGGCTTTCTCTTTAAAATGATCAAATTCTCATCAATAGTGTGTCGAGAACCACTTCCTTGTTGATGCTTATGGCATTTTAAATGATGCCATTTCTAGTTTTCTTTCGACTTCCGGTTGCTTCGGAAGTTGAAATAAATTCTGACATCGTTTCATCTGTTCTGAACAGAGAGATGCGAAGGATTAAATGGCGAGTTTTACACGCTGTTAGTTGGTTGCCAGACCATTGAATTGGGTGAAGTATGCCATATGAAATTGGATAGGATAGAAAGAAAACTAGAATTTTTGCCACACAATACCGGGTACCCCATTACTGGGCACGTATAGTTTTTCTTCTCAAAAAGAATAATTGTCTGTCTGAAACATAGACAAACCAGTTTTTCTTATACCTCAATATTTCTTGGCAGAGATAATTACCTATAGGCGGCAAATTAGTGAGAGCATATGTGTAAGGGCTAGACATGGCTCGAAATTACCTAGAGCCATGTTTAATTTTGTTTCTTCTTTTTGTTTCTCTTCTTCGTCTTCTTCACTTTCTTTCCAGGTTCAGAGATTATCTTATCTTGCGTAGATATTTGAAAATCATTTTCACTCACTTCTTGTCTCAATCTTTCAATCTCCTTCAAGTGATCATCACAATTTGACTGATTTGAGTCTACCATATTCTCCTCTTTGGTTTCCTGCTCTGTCTTCAGTTTCTTTGATTCGTCTGATATCTCCTTTTTGATTTCCTGCTCCGTCTTCAGTTTCGTTGATTCGCCAGATATCTCCTCTTTGGTTTCCTGCACTGTCTTCATTTTCTTTGATTCGCCTAATATCTCCTCTTTGGTTTCCTGCTCCGTCTTCAGTTTCTTCTTTTTGTTTCTCTTCTTCGTCTTCTTCACTTTCTTTCCAGGTTCAGAGATTATCTTATCATGCATAGATATTTGAAAATCATTTTCACTCACTTCTTGTCTCAATCTTTCAATCTCCTTCAAGTGATCATCACAATTTGACTGATTTGAGTCTACCATATTCTCCTCTTTGGTTTCCTGATCTGTCTTCAGTTTCTTTGATTCGTCTACCATATTCTCCTCTTTGGTTTCATGATCTGTCTTCAGTTTCTTTGATTCGTCTGATATCTCCTCTTTGATTTCCTGCTCCGTCTTCAGTTTCGTTGATTCGCCTGATATCTCCTCTTTGGTTTCCTGCTCCGTCTTCAGTTTCGTTGATTCGCCTGATATCTCCTCTTTGGTTTCCTGTACCGTCTTCAGTTTCTTTGATTCGCCTGATATCTCCTCTTTGGTTTCCTGCTCCGTCTTCTGTTTCTTTGATTCGCCTGATATCTCCTCTTTGATTTCCTGCTCCGTCTTCAGTTTCTTTGATTCCCCTGATATCTCCTCTTTGATTTCCTGCTCTGTCTTCAATTTCTTTGATCCACCTGAGTTCTTCTTGCCTTGGAAAACCCTCTTCTTCGTCAAAACTTGGTCAGCAGTATCATCATCACGTGCCATTTTACGAACATATAACTCAATGGTTATCCCCGCATCGAACTGAAATTCAACAAGTTTTTGGCGCAGTCCAGCCGAATCCTAATAAAAGACAAAACGATAACATTCAAATTAACACTACTAATCAACAAGTGAGATGGAAACACTACTTGAAGTGCCTTTCCACAGACCATAGTCCTGTCACCATTAGCCTCTCATCATGCTATTTGTTGATACAGGAAATCAGTTCCTCAATAGTAAGAACCGGCTAGAAAAGATAAAGAAGATATCTCTGAACTTGCCTTTTCTGGTTTGCCATTCACATTTTCAAATGCTTGATCTGCCTCTTGTGGATTGCTATATATAGCAACGGCACAGTAATGAATCCTTCTTTTTTTCTTTGGCTGACACAAAATTTCACCACATCAGAAACTTAACATGGATAAGAACACAAGCAAAGGAAATAACTTGATGCGTGTATATTCTTATTTTAGAGTTGCCCCTTTCTTCACAATATACAGGAAGCAACTAGGATACCTTATATCTCTTGACTCTGACTTCAATTGTGCATTCCCCAGGAACAACTCTATGCAATTCTTCACTTGGCACACTGTTTGGTATATGATGAAGTAGCAGCATTGCCTTTTCAGTTTCCAAAACCTGCAATTTCTAAAACAATATGAGTATGCTGTTGTATCAAGCAGACTTAGATATGACAAGAAATCACACGCTTGTAAATTGAATGTCAAACAAGAAAGCCGGAGACAAGAACATATTTATAAAAAGCAAAGAAAAAATAATTTGCAAGGCAATCAACCAAGCCATGAGTTAACCATCTTCCCTTATACCAATTATGCATATCTCAAAAAAAAAAAAATGAACGAACTTATAACTAAAAATCACGCTTCTCCCAATTCATTGAGTAAAGATGTATTAGAATATCGTACCTGCTCAGGAGATTCATCAGCCGGAATTATCTTTTTAGATTGCTCCACCAAATTACGGTTCATAAGGGATTGCAATGCTTTCTCAATAAACTGCAAACAACAAGGAATCGGACATATTTACACGCATCAAGTAGTTTTTCGAAACGATATGACAAAATTAAATCATTTTATTACCTTCAAATCGTTCTCTTTATTGAATGTCTTCAGAAAAGACGACAATTCAACATTGGACCTCCTAGCTGGATCACTCACGCTAGAACCAAACTTTTTATCATATAAATTTAAAAAATCCTTCCAGCTTCCTACAGTACCGCGCAACCGTTGCTTTTGGACCAACCTCACAAGTTCAACAAGAACCTAATACGATAATTTTAAAAATCGAATTATTAAATGTGGAGTTTTACCAAATAATTGAAACTAAAAAGTCACCAAACACAACGTAAACATTTATAACATTAAAGCTAACAAGCTGCAGAAGTTACAGTGATCGATGCATTGAAGATTGAAATCTAGTACCTTAAAACTAACAGTTGACAAATGAAACTTACTAGCTACAAAAAGTAGTCGTCATAGTTTGAGCAAAGCAATTAACAAGCATATGAAGAATTGAATTCACAAAAAAAAAAAAAAAAAAAAAAAGCTTCTCACTCACCTTTTTCTCTAGACTGTCGAGACAGTCGAATTTTTGATCCATTTTAGGTATTGCAGTTACAGATTACAGAGAATGCGACCGAGAAGATGAGGGTTTTCAGGGTTTAGGGTGCACTAACTTTGTCTGCGGCAACTTGAACCCTAAAAAACGAACTCGAAAATTTTATTTGATTTATGAGTCAGCCCAACTTCAGTTTTCAGGCTGAGCCCAAAAGAATCCAAGCTATTGGGCCTATTAGAAGTAAAACCAGGCCCATAAAGCTGATACTGAGTCTGTGACGCGTGAATCAAACTACGTCAAATAGCTCGATTACCGACTCACTAGTTGACTCGTGACATGCCGGGCAGAATCCACAACATTGTCAAATATGAGAAAAAATTAAGAATACATCAAATTTTATGTCATATGAGGCATGGGTAATATCATTATCAACTATGTATAATATTATCAGCCTACAGCTTCAAAGTAGAAAAATTGGTTTTCAGATTAGTGATGGGATGAGTTTTCACATTAATGACGGAGATCGAGTTTAACTGTAAACAATTTACAAACATGTGTAGAGAGTTCTCCTGCTGTTGTCAATCCACTCAAAATATGCTATGTGAATATGGATAGGATAGAAAGAAAACTAGAATTTAAAACTTTTGCCGCACGATGCCACATTAGTGGACACGTGTAGTTTTTTTTTTCCGAATACAATAATTGTCTGTTTCAAACATAGACAAACCAGTGTTTCAATCATAAGCTGTTAAGCATCTCATATGATACATGATACACGACATCTACGCCAAGTTATACCCCAAAATTTCTTGGCAGAGATAAATACCTACGGGCAGCAAATTAGTGAGGGCATATGTATTCCTCGCATATAAGCTAGACATGGCTCGAAATTTCCCAAGACCATGTTTAATTTCGCTTCTTCTATTTGTCTTTCTTTGTATACTTCATTTTCTTTCTAAGTTCAGAGATTATCTTATCCTGCGTAGATATTTGAAAATCCTTTTCCCTCACTTCTTGTCTCAATTTTTCAATCTCCTTCAAGAGATCATCACAGTTTGACTGATTTGAGTCTACCATTATCTCCTCTTTGATTTCCTGCTCTATCTTCAGTTTCTTTGATTCACCTGAGTTCTCCTCGACTTGGAAAACCCTCTTCTTCTTCATCGAAACTTGGTCACGAGGCTCATCACGTGCCATCTTACGAACATATAAGCTAGTGGTTTTTCCCGCATTGGTTTGAAATTCAACAAGTTTCTGGGGACGTCCACACGAATCCTAACAAAAGACAAAACAATAACATTCAAATTAACACTTCAGACTACCAATTAACTAGTGAAGTGGAAACACTACTTGAAGTGCTTTCCACAGACTATGAACTAGTCCTGTCACCATTAGCCCCTCATCATGCTATGGAACAAAGAAATAAACGATTTGTTGATGCAGGAAATCAATTCCTCAAATTTTAGAGCCAGCTAGAGAGGATAAATAAGATATCTGAACATTCAATAATCAATAATTCAATTATACATACCGTTTCTTGGTTGCCATTCAAAATTTCAAATGCTTGGTCTGCCTCTAGTGGATTGTTAAATATAGCAATGACACAATACTTTCCCCCTTCACCTTTTTTTGATGGCTGACACAAAATATCACGACATCAGAGACTTAACGTGGATAAAGGACACAGCGGAGGAAATAACTTGATGCATGTATTGTGAAGGAAGGGCAACTCTAAAATAAGCTAATATACTCAACCTTGACTTCAATTGTGAAGTCCCCAGGAACAACTCTAAGTAATTCTTCACTCGGCACACTGGCTGGTATTTTATGAAGTAGCAGCTTTGCCCTTTCCGTTTCTGGCATCTGCAATTTCTAAAACAAAATGAGTATTCTGTCATATCAAATACAATTATAAATGACCAGAAATCACATGGCCAAACTTACATCTTCTCGAACTACACAATCAACTCCACGCTCTATTACAGCAAGAACTAGTTTCATTGCTGCACATGCATCATCTACGCAATTGTGTGGAGCACCCTCCTTCCGGATTTCATAGCCCAGTATGGCCTGACAAGAAATACATATTTAAAATGACTGAAATTTCCCATAGCTGCTTGCCTTTTATCATTGTGCTAAACTTTAAAGTAATCATACAGAATCCCCAAAAGGAATTAAATAAAAAGAAATCAAAGGGACTGTTCACAGGTCTCCGGTGGTGGTGGTGGCAATCCTTATAGCCCAAAGAAAATGCATAATTTAAGAGGTATGATTTAGATGAAAAGAAAAAAGGCCCTCCCAACTACACACACGCAAAGACTAAAAACCTTCATAGTAAGAAAAATATAAATCAAAATAGGGTTCTTCTTGGGGCACCTGTTAAAGAAGTATAAAGATGATGAAAAAATTATTATTATTCTTTTAAGATATCAATACATCTTAAAAGAATAAACACAATGCAGGAGAATATCCATGTGTACACAAAACTTTATGTAACTTGCCTTGCACAAATTATTCAAAGAAGGTCTTCTAAGTACATCTGAATGTTTGAAGACAAGGGAGGTGTCTATTACTCTTGCATGGTCCAATTTTAGTGCTGCAACAAAAGAGATGCAAAAGAAAGAGATAAAGAAGTATGACTAAAATCAATGTTATCCCATTTGATAATGACAATTTCTTTGTTAATTAAAACAAGCTCAAATATTTAGTATGATTCACTTTACCTTGTAGATCATTGTTCAAACCGTGGCCCACTAAAATAGCTCCATGTGATAGTAGCTTCTTCATTCTTTTCTACAAATTGCAGTATATAGTTTCAAATGAAGGAACTAAGAATAACCCCCAGAAAACCAGAAAAACCAATAGGATATTTTACCTGTATATCTGGTAATGAACAGGTAACACCAACAAGATCTTTTGCACTAACTCCAGTAATCACAGATCTATAGTCAGCAACTGCTTTTTGAGGATTGACGAGTTCATTAATTATGACCTGAAAAACAAAACACCAATTTCTTATTTTCTATGGGTGCTTAGGGATAATCATTATTAAATCTAATAAGAACTTTAACAATTGCAATTAGGCAATAACAGCCCAAAACGGCTTAAAGGGGTGACAGCTAGAACTTCTCATAGGTCCTAAACTGCCAAACAAACAACCTCTGAAAGAGAATTTCTTTTCCGTTTTGGGTGGTTGGGAATATGCTATTACAAAGGTCGAAAGCAAAACAATACCTCTAACTTGCGATCCACAACACACACTCTCACCAAAGCTTCACTGCCATCTTCACATAGAACCATCTCACAATCAACAGCATACATCGTGTTTGATCTCATCACCTTGTGTTTTTTACCAAGATTTGTAACCACCCACTCCTAGTTCACCAACCACAAGCTAACAGTTAGGGTAGCACGACTGGAAGGCAAGTAACGAAAACACACAAAAATCGGTAATAGAGAGCCTACATTTTTAACAAGTAATTCATATTCAATAAGCACGTAGAGTAATGATCATATAACTCATTCTGCTTCCTAAGCTTTTAACATGTACCTTCTATTTATGCTAATAGTTGAACGTAAAAATGCAAAAGTATATTTAGTTCAACTGAGATCAGAAGCAAGAATTTTTGGCAAGAAGATACACAAAAATGGTTATAATTAAACTTTGAATTGATTTTATCATCTGCATTGCAAATAGAACTGAAAAGATGATAAGACAAAAATTTAAGATCCATTAATTGGAAATTTGGAACAGTATAGTAACCAGTTTTAGGCAACATAATATGGAACCGTGAAGAACCAGCATAAACATTAACAAAACAAAGACAAAATAAGATGGATCAATTTATAAAAACGAAAAGGAAAGCATCCCTGAGAAGCTAGAGGTATCACCAATTACAATATGATGAGTAGAAGAAAGTTTAGTCATGTGCAATGAAGATAAGAAATGACTGCACCACTAAGGAGGAATAGCATGGTTCAAGCCAAACGCGAGACAAGGATAAGGGGAAGTCAAAACAAAATTGGTTTAGGGCCTAATTAAGAAAAGACATGACAGTCTATATGTTAGGACTCAATTAACAAATGCCATTGATGGAGCAAGCAGAACAGCATATGATAAGCAGCCACGATTACATTATAGTAATGTCAGTTCAACTTAGAATAAAAGATATATTAATTACTACACCATGTTTAAAGTTTAAACTGAATAAAAGTTCGGGTAAGGAGCAGTCATTTTGACACATCCAATGAACATGAGTCAAACCCAACAAAAAACCAATGAATTTAGTTTGAGTTAATCTGTCTAACCTATCTGCAATCAACCAATTAAAAAAACATGTTTAAACTAAAAGCCAACTACATTAAGTCATTAGAAATTAATGATGTTTACTTCATAACTTAAACATCAAAAACAGAAAATAAGAATTATTATCACCTTTACAAATCAAATCAGTATGAAAACAGTAAAAATATTTATCAGGTCAATTTCTTAACAATCAATTGTGTCGAACCCAAATGTACTTAACCCGTACGAAAATAAGTAACAACAATACACATGTTAAAATTGAGATTTGAGATACCAACCTCTTCGTATGATGGGAATATATAACATAATAGGTATTGTGGGTGTTCAATAGTTGAGCAGACCAGCCTCTGCAATGCCATCATCACGAATTAACAAGGATTACAATAGAACCTTCTAATAAGAAATACAAAAGCTTTACATACTTCATAATTGTGCCTCTAAAAATCATAAGACTGTAACAAAAGAATAAGTAATACCAGAAAATTTGCGACTTGCGAAACTTATCACCAAATTAAGTTGTGCATCAGTTGCTAATTTATGCAAAAGGAAATATCTCATTTTGGAAACTAGCTTTAACATAAAATGGTAGCTGGAAGATAAGTCAAAGATTTATGACCATTGTTACAATACAAAAGGTATATAGTTTCTTATCAAACACACACACACAAATAACTGGTATAATTTCACCAAAATATAATTTTGGAACAAAAAGCATCAGACATCTATTCTATTGCAAAAAGGAAACAGAAATCACATTTAATTGGTTTCCAGAACAAAACAAGAAAGAATGTCAAACAATTGAAAGACGGAGACAAGAGAAAGAAAAAATAATTTGCAATGCAATCAACCAAGCCATGAATTAACTAACTTCCCTTATACCAATTATGCATATCTCAATACAATGAATGAGGATATAACTAAAGCACGCTACTTCACTGCAAATAGGCCCAATTCATCAATGAGTAAAGATGTACTAAATCATACCTGCTCAGGAAATTCATCGACAGGGATTATCTTTTTAGATTTCTCCACCAAATCACGATTCAAATGGCATTGCAATGCTTTTGCAAGAAACTGCAAATAACAAGGAATCATACACATTTACACGCATCAAGGAGATTTTCGAAACGATATTTCAAAATTAAATCATTTTATTACCTTCAAATCCTCCTTTTTATCAAATGTCTTCAGAAAAGACGACAATACATCATTGGACCTCCTAGCTGGATCACTTAAGCTAGAACCGAACTGTTTATCATATACATTTAAAAAGTCCTTCCAGCCTCCGGCAGTACCTTGCATCCCACGCTTTTGGACCAACTTCACAAGTTCAACTAGTACCTAATACAATATTTTCAAAAATCGAATTATCAATACAGAAACTGACCGACTAATTGAAACTATAAAGCCACCAAACACAACGTAAACATCTATAACATTAAATCTAACAAGCTGCAAAAGTTACAGTGGATGCATTGAAGATTGAAATTTAGAATCTAGTTGACAGCTCAAACTTGCTAGCTACAACAAATAGTAATCATAGTTTGAGCAGAGGAAGTAACAAGCATATGAAGAATTGAATTCAAAAACAAAAAGAGCTTCTAACACACCTTTTTCTCTAGACTGTCGAGTTTCTGGTCCATTTTGAGGTATTGCAGTTGCAGATTACACAGGAAGCGACCGAGAGACGAGGGTTTTCAGGGTTTAGGGTTTTTAACTTTGTCTGCGACAACTTAACTTCACTTATTGTGTATTTTAACGAAATTACTTTTTTGGCCTCCTAGCTTATACTAAAAGAACTCTCAAACCGAACACGAAAAAATAACCAGCTTTGATTTTTATGACTCAGCCCAAATAAAATTTCCAGGCCGAGCCCAAACTAATTCAAGCTATTGGGCCTATTTAGAAACATTGTCATGCCCGTAAAGCTGAGTCTCCGGTCTATGACACGTGAATCAAGCTGGCTGATTCTATTACCAACTCACGAGTTGAGTTGACTCTTGAGTCTTGACGGGCCAGATACTTATATATTTCTTTTTAGGTATTGACTAGATTGTTGTTCTAGATATGAGATAAAGTTGATTTATTTTTGATTTATTATTTTTTTAATATTCAAATCCTTAATTTTTATAAATCCTTAGATTGAAATTAAAGAATAGAAATAGAAATTGACTCAGTGCTGTTAACGCAATTTGGCCAAACCCTTCTTTTTAGAATTTGAACAAATTATAAGATGGGTAATGCTTCTTTGTTCAAATGATACGGTATCACTATAATCCATTCATTTAAATCATTTAATTTAAATGAATTCAGATTTATATTTTCTTCAAAGTGAAAAATGATTTTGAAACCCGTGTAAAATAGAAATCAAACAAGTTGAAATAGATCAGAAATTGCTTTATGCTTTGCATAATCTGATAAAGAAAAAACAAAAGTTGCAACAGGTTTATATCAAATTAAAAAAAAAAAAAAAAGAGTTTCATTCATAAAAGTAAAGCAGTGAATGCTGAAAAGCAAGAGACCGTGAATCAGCATATTGGAGACGATAGAAGTGCTTTTTGAAAGTCACCACTAAAGCTAGCAAACAGTAATGGTTTCCACATTGGAGTCCACCGTCCGCATCAATCAAATTTCCTGCCCAACTTACACCACCAACTTTCCCGTTTGTTGAGTTTAGTTTAGATCCCACTCAGTCAATTCAAGAATGTCCACCAAAAACCGAGAAATTTCTTATGTTTGTCCCACACAACAATCAAAGAACTAATCAATATATCAACTATTCAACATACCTGTGCTGTGCATCAGAGTTTCTCAATGAGACAAAGACTCAACTCAAATGGAACAGTTAAAAAAAATTATTTTAAAAGTAATTTTTTCTCCGATCCAGGATTCTAGATTATTCCTTTAACGTCATAGAAAACATAATTAAATATGGGGTTACGGATGTAGTAATATCTGAACAATAGATACAACGTTCAACGTTAGAGACATATAAACAAAAGTTATATAACGTTAGAGAAACATAATTAAATCCGAGATAACGGATATAGTTATATCTAGAACGATGTTAAAGAAACATAATCCGGGATTCTGAATATAGTTATGTCTAGAACAATAGAGAAACATAATTAAATCCAAAATCCCATACCTATGAAGCACTATTGAAAGAGAGATATATAATGCATCAACAGTAAACACTTTCACTCAGATTATAATACTAAGAGCTTTTTGATGATAATATAACAAATGAATAGTTGAGTTCAAATTCAGGTTCCTTGAAATGGCTCAAACTCAAAAGAAAGAGACTGAACACAAGGAGAAAATGAGATATAAAAACAGCACAACAGATAGTAGGAGTGGATCAGCAGATCTGTAGCAGATAATTTTTGGCTGCAATAACAGTAATATTTAGCAATTTCAATTTTCTGCCATCACTACAATTGACGGCTTACAAAATTAAACAAATTGTACTGAAACAAAGAAACCAAAACAAGCTTAAAGCACAAAATCAATTCAAGATATATGTTCAACAACATTCAATATGGTTTCAACACTATCAAAGACATAAAAATGACTAAAGCAAAAGTAAATTTTCCAATTCTTTGATAGATAATCATCATAAGTTGTCATTATTACTGTTGTCACCGTTTGCATTCGACCATCTTCTGATCGAGCAAGGTACTAAATTCCTACTGGCAAAAAGTCCCAGCTTTACCCTAAGAAATCCCAATCGACCATTACCATAGGGAGGGGCCTCTGCGGCATTTACTTGGCCAGGAATCATCGGCAACATCAAACCACCATCAACAACACTAGCATCCAACGGGTCAAGCTCACCAGCATCCAAATTGACAACCAACGACTCTCTCCGTCCTTTCAACCACTCAGCAACTTCACTACTCACTCCTCTACATTTCTTAACCTTAATTTTAACCAAATTGGGACATCCCCAAGCAAGTGCTTCAATCCCAATGTCAGAAATAGCACACCCCTTGATACAAAGTTTCTTCAGAGCCAAGCATTTCGCGGAAATGCACGCAATCTCCGCGTCACCAATTGTTCCACTCCCACAAAGTGCTAACCTTTCCAATTTTGGGCAATTACAAGCAATAGCAGTCAAACTCAAGTGTGTTGCGTTAACACCAATTAAAACAAGTTCTTGTAAATTAGGACAGTGTTTTGCTACGGAAATTAACGCCTCATCTCCGATCCTATTACTCCTCGATCCATCAATGTGAAGCTTCCTTAATAAGCTACATTTCTCAGCTACACGAGCAAGCCCCATATTGGAACACTCTGGAGCTTTAACAATGTGTAAATTTTCAACATTTGGACATTTCGAAAGCGCTGTTAGTCCAATATCACTCACTTGAAGCCTTTCAAGGTGAATTTCAATCAAAGTAGTGTTTTTTTCGTTTCCTATTATTCCTAAAACTTTGTCCCAATCACCTAGACAGCGAATAATTTTCAAAGTCTTAAGTTTTTTAGCTCCAGTAATTAAAGATTCATAAGACTGACCGTAGACCAGTTCCTTCAAGCAAATCGATTTCAGAGACGAAGACGCGGCGGCGGCGGCTCCTCCTGGCCCGATCAGCTCGGTTCCGTCGTGGATTCCTCTGAGCCGCTTGATCGAGATCTCCTCCAGAAGCGTGCAGTGATCAATAACCGAATTGATAGCTTTGGCGCCGAACATACAGGAGCCACAGGAGAGTTTCTTCAAAGTTTTGCAGTTTTGAGCAAATGTGACCATACCGTGATCCGTGATGTCACGGCAACCACGGAGCTTCAAGCGCGTGAGCTTCTGACAACGTAGAGAGATCAGAACCAAAGCGTCGTCGTTTAAGCTGATAGACTTACGATCGCATCGGAGAGCGAGTTTAGTTACGGCCTCAAAGCGCGTGAAGAGCGCAGGCAGTGACGACAGTATCTCACTATTCGCGTTGAGAGATAGCCTCTGTCGGTTTCCGCCGTCAACACACAACCACCGCTTACACACCAACGAACATCGCTTTCGATCTCCAGACCCTAGGAATTGAAAAACATATGCCAAACAATCATCAGGCAAATCATTGGTATAATCTCGTGTTCTAACCACTTCGTCGTCCGAAAACTCAACGATTTCACCGTAATGAATCTCCGGCGGCAGAAAATTAAACCGATTTCTCTGGTCTAGTACGGAGGATGGTGTTTGCCCCATCGGCGCGAGTGAGATACACGCCCAGGAGAAAAAAAAAAAGACAGTTATTTCTTTATAGTGTTTGTGTGAGATAGAGAGAATAAAAATAAAGAGCATTATAAAGGAAAAAAAATGCGTGAGAGATGCGTGGTAACGTTCGTTAGTTCACGAATTCTGGCCCCGTCAAAAGGGGTGCGTGTCATCGTTACAATCGCTTCACAGCCGACTACATAAAACCATTTTTTTATTTTTTTATTTTATCAGTATATAACTTTTTGCCGTCAAGGACGCGCTTTGAATGGTGCATTATTTTGCGTGTGTGATGACTGGTGATTCCATCACAGCCGTTCAACATCATGACTTATAATTCCCCACTAGGATGGGTATTTACCCCAAATACTCAAATCCTCGCTCCCCGTCTCCATTTAAGGGAAAAAATTTAGAAAAAAATGGAAAAATTGTAGAGATAGGTAGGATTTTTATCCCCAAATTAAAATAGTTCATTTCCCTCAAACCTTATATAATATATATATATATATATATTCAATATTTTTACTTTTTCTATTTTACCACGTCATGAACAAAATTTGAATATGTGTTAGATTTTATTTTGTAATTGAATTTGTAATGGATTATGTTTTTTTAGTATGTAATTTTTAGTTGAACATAAAAAAATGGGGAAATATGGAAGACTGAAAATATTAAAAAAAAAAATTAAAAATTTAAAAAAATAAATAAATAAATAAACCAATAAACCGTTGAAATCTAAGTGAAATTGTGGGGACCATGGAAACCATCCCTAGTCCCCACAATTCCACTTAGATTTATTTCTACAAACTTGTATATGATTGTGAAACACACGATTGATATTGTCAATGGTATTGATTGCCGTGAAAGCTAAATTTGGTCTCAAATTCCGGCATTTAATAATACTAGTTTTAGTTTCAAATGGAAAATAAATAGATCGAGACAATTCTTGACATTTTGATTTGAATATCAAGGTCTACTTAAGTGGTTTCGCTCCCTTTTCATGTCCTTATTCAAAGGGTCGTTTTTGTTACTTTAAAAGTGTAAAACTGAATGAATATCGAATGGTGGTTAAAATTTGAAACTAAATGAAATGTTTAGTTTTTATTTTTATTAAATATAATATCAACTTTTATTTATAAAGATAAAATTGTTTGCAAACGAATAATTTGAGATTTATACCTTGTTATTATTAGTTGTTATATATATTTAATTTGATATGATACAAACAATAAAATAAAAATAATTTAATAAATATTAAACTATTTTTTATATAAATATTGAAAATATATTATTCAATGTTGTGCTATTTGAAAGTGACAGTATGATTAAGGTTTTTTTATTATTATTTTAATTTATTTATAGTTATTTATCATTGATAATAGGTTAAAAGAAAGAAATTTGTATAATATAAAATCATAGTAATATAAGAAATAATTATGGATAATCTTGAAAAAAAATATATTTTAAATACAATACAGTGATTTTGAATTAAGTTATCATGATTTGTTACTTTATATTTTAAGTTATGTTGGAGTATTTTTAAGTTGTTTGACTACTTAAAAAAAACAGGTTCACTTCATACTCAATAAGTGGTAAGTAGAAAAAACAAATATTCCCTGTATCTGAGATGAGGACTCAAATCCAAAATCTCAGAAGTTTTAATTATGACAAACATACTATTGGAGCATTCTAGTCTCGTGGATAGAATCTTTAATCTCATGCTAATTGTATTTATACGTATTCATGTGTCAATAACTTGTAATCAAGTGATTTGCAATCATCAATGTGATTAATATTGTTAGGGATTTGAACTGATGATCGCTGGAACGACATGCCTAATATTTGCCCATAACTCATAGCAATTAATAACGTCTATAGCAGAAAAATAAGATGAGAGAAAATAGATCAAACACAACACAAGATATGCGTGGAAAACCCAAATTAGGTAAAAGCCACTAGCCGTCGAGACGACAGAGAAAGTTTCACTATATGATAAATTGTTACAACCATATAATCCAGATTTCTCTCTCACACCTCAGCCCTAAACCACGCTCACAACGTTCACAAGATCCTCACCAAGAACCCCCCCAATATCCCCCTATGTCTACTCTAAATATCACCCACGGATCTCATATTTGATCCACTGATATTCCCTCGGGTCTCTCACCCGGATCTCATCACTCTCTGATGCTACATGGTGTTCTTTTGACTCCACACAAAATAATCTAATTACAATGTCTATTTATACTAGCTATAGGGAGCTTATGATAAAATGAAATCTTATTATTAAACGTACAAGAATTACTTGTTCCACATAAATATTATTTCCTATTTATGACAAGTCTTCTTGTTAAGGATAAATCATTTTCCTTCAAGTACATGACTTTCCTATTCTTTATGAAGACAAACTATTTTTCCTTTTCCGATAAGCATAAGAACTTCCAGAAGAATTACTTTCATTTTCCGATAAATGTTTCCCGTTTCACGCATGCTTATGATTGACTACGGTTCTAGCCACGGTTGGCCACCCGTTCCCTACACCGTTACAAGTCACTTGGAATGCATCGCATTCCCTTCCAGAATCTGATTCTTCAGTTCTTCTTTGGTCTTCAAATCTCCCCCAAACACCATCTCCAACTTCCAAACGTTATCCAACGTCTCCAGAAAATTTCACATCAGTTGAGTCTAGTTTGTTTAATATCGGGTTCACTTTAGAATACGAGCAAAGATCTAACAAATATAATGTGAATGTGTAACCATCAAGCAAATGTTTCTCATAGATGCTACTCTCGGTGCATTTTCATTCAAATTTTGTACATGTGCAAAAACGTCATCTAAATATTCCTGAACTCTAGTTAGCTTATTACTACACTCACTTATATGGAGAGTTGATATGTACATGATCTCGTGTGTGTATTTTTATATATATATATATATATATATATATATATATATATATACATATATACAGTGGCGGATCCATAAATTTTAATGAGATGGGGCACTTGAACAAAAAACAATTTTTTAAAAAAATTTAATGAAAATTTAAAATCATAATAAAATGTGTTTTTTTATATAAAAAATGATGGTATAATGAATTTTTAATAAAAAAACTAGAATACTTATTCGAAATGAATTAAATAATCTTACATTTAAAAGAACTAAAAACAAGAAACAAAATATTAAAAAAATAAACAATAACAAGAAGAACAACATGTAAAATGAAAAATTATAGTATTTATTCGTAAAAAAATTAAAATATAGTTTTATAATAAAAAAATTAGTTTTATATTTATAATGAATTCACTTTAAATTTATACAAAAATAATTGATTAATAAATATTACTAGAAATGTTTTTGAATTTTTTATTTTTCTAATTATTGATTCTAAATAAATTAGAATAATAAAATAAAATATAATATAAATGATAAAATAAAATGAATCATAATAATAGATGGACTATGTTAATATAATAAATTTAAATTTGAGATTTTAGGGTTTATTGATTGGATATGTTAGGTATGTCAAACTAAAAAGATTAGAAATAAGAAAATTTCAAAATAATAATAGATAAGATAATTTACTATATAATAGAATTGAAATAAGTAAACCACAAATTAAGGATAGTTAAAGAATTTAACAATGAGGGAAAAAAGGAAATGGATTATTTTGTTGTAGAAGAAAATGGAAATTTGATAAAAGAATTGGAAACGAGTGTAAAATAAAAATAGATATTAAAAGGTATTTGTTTTGTTTATGGTGAGAATTGAACCAGTGACTAGAACAATGAAATGAAAACAATAAACCAGCAATGCTGTATAACAACATATGTCATGATGTGTTATTTGTGATATATATATATATATATATATATATATATAAACATAAAATGATTTTTTTTTGAAAATTTAAGGTGGGGCACGGGCCCCACCTGGTCTCTATGTGGGTCCGCCCATATATATATATATATGAAAAATTTCACCTCAGTGCGTATTGATAAATATTTATCAGTGCGTTATATGTAGACTATTAGATTCGATTGCTTTGACCCATTAGATTCGATTGTTTGGACCATGTATGCATTTGTCAGTGCTTGTCCATAATCTACAGCTCACATGCAATACACTGATATATTTTATATCATTGCGCACCGAGAAGAAAATGACTATATATATTACGTAAAATCGATTTCATAACATTAAATAACATAGCCTATAACTATATGAGATCAAATTTTGTACACACAAAAACTCTGGAATTGATTCCACAACATTATGTAATCCGTAATGTTGTAGAATCGAATCACACAAAAAACATTGGTTAAAATACAAAATAAGAATCAAGTGGTTAAAAACGTTGGAAGACATCGCGTTTGTTGTCATCTTGGTTCAACTGCAATTGGAAATTTCCACAACAGCTTCACATTCTTCCACTAAGAAAATTAAACAGCACAATACGTGACCAATTATGCAGCCAACGTACACTCTTAAGTCTTAACACTATTATATTATATTAGACACTGAAAATGCTTTGATTGGACTTCTATTTTCTGTTCAACGAATGTCTAGGACCGGTTGCCCCAGTTGCCCCAACAATAAAGATTCGAGCCTTGACACTACTCACAAATGTTCAAGTCTTGACAAGTCTTTGACACTTGTGTCAATTGATCATAAAACCGTGTAATAAGTGTGGAGAGATCTTTCTTTGTTTGGAAATCAATTTCTTCCGATTATGTAAGCAGACATCCTGAACACACCGTAATATTTGATATTGATAGGTTGTGGGGTAGTCCTTTAATGCGTCTGATGTCGGATCTTTAAATGTTATTGAAAGAAATAAGAAACGAGTATTTCTTTCTTATTATTATTTCGTGTTCAAACAAGAAGTAAGTACGTTTCGTTGGAAGTATTTATAAAAACATGTTTGAGTAGAAGTGGTATTAAAACAAGACTTACAATATTTTAAAAATTCTTTAAACATTATTTATTGTAGAAATGTAATTACTTATTCAATCGTCTTGAGATGCATACAAATGTATTAAAAACTATACGTTTGACATAACAATCATTGACTTCGGAGTCGTTGGTTTTTTTATCTGAAGACTGAACAGTCCTGAATTTTTCTGAAGACTGAATAGAGACTGAAATCTGAACTTTAATAACATGTTTTTTTCCTCACATTTGAATGTATTGTCAACACGTTTGTTTTTTAAAAGTAAAATTGTCTGAAAATAAGGAATTTTACATTTATACCCATATTAAACAATTATACATATAATTTGGAATAAAAACAATCCAAAACTCATAATTATATATGAACACATATGATCATGATCTTCTTCCTCGATTACAAATAAACTTTATTTTTACTAAAAAAAGAAAAAAAGTTTATTTTTTCAAAAAATAAAAGGGGAAACGGGAAAACTCACACAAAACATTCTAAAAAAATAATATATAAATACATCACCATAATATCATAATAAAGTATTGATATTATACACTAATATAAGAAGTGATTATGGTTCTTTTTTATTTTTAAAGCTATTTAAAATAAGCAATGTATTAAAATAAAGATTTATGCACCATAAATAATTATAATGAAACTGGAAATATGTTATATATAGGGATAGTATTGGAAGAAAAGATTTTGGATTGGATTTAATGCAATTCAGTGATTTGCAATTAAGTGAAAATTCATGATTTTTTACTTTTTATTTTAAGTTGTTTTTTGGTATTTTTAAGTTGTTTGACCACTTATAAAAACAAACAAAACAATTTAATTATTATGATTCAGACCCATTAAGTTTTAAGTGGAAAAAACAAACAACCCCACCAATCGCTTAATCAAATACACTTAACATCTAAATTAAAATTGCATGGGGTCTATTTCTTTCGGTTGTTTATTTATTTTTATTCGGGCGAGGGAGGCTTGAACTTGGAAATTCAACTTTGATAGGAGATGTGGTTACTTATTTATATTTGGGAAAAATATTAATTACTCTCGATTATTTTATTTCAAAAAAAAAACTGATATTTCAAATATTCTTTTTCTTTGGTACCATATTTCAATTTCTTTTTTAACTATTATAGTTTGAGGTTCGGGAGACGAATAAAACGCGAACCGACAACATTATGGATGCGTGGTGTAAAGGAAATAACCAACCTAGTGTCCTACGTCTCCTTCTTCAAATTTTTTTATTTTTTATTTTAGAGTGGTGATATTTACGCCCCTCATAAACTGTATGTACACTCCAAATTAGTATGTTTTTAAAAATCTAATAATATCATTGAGTAAAATTACCAAGAAGACATAGTTTGAAAGTACATCTACTAAAAATTATTAATTAGTTTCATATTTTAATTTTTTGTTTCCTATTAATAATTAGATATTAACATATATCATTAAAAACTCTTTCCGTTTTCTTAAACCCTATATTCCCTTTTAAATACTACAGTAGAACCCCTCTAAATTAATATTCTTAAGACCCACCTTTGAGTATTAATTTAGAGAGGTTATTAATTTAAAGGGTTTTATCTTTTAAAGTATTATTTTGTCATAAAAACGTGTGAAGTCGATTTTTTTATTTAGGGAAGGTTCCTTTTCGGGATTTCTTATTTAGTCGGTTTTCTTCTTCAAGAGAATTTTTTTTTTTTTTAAGGATTCATAATCGCAATGGCACTGCCTATGGCAAATCGAAAGGTTCGCTTCTCCTTAACAATTTTACGCTCATGTGCCACTTATAGAGCTACATAATCACATCAAACTTAGGAACATCATAGAGCACTATCTGCCACTAAATTTAAAGAAGAGGTGTGTTCTACTCCAACTAAAGAGATTATCATCAATGATATCACAAGACAGAATAAAGATGATATGTTTGAGATTAGATGAAGATGATGATAATCATAAGGTACCTAAAATCTCAACTAGTAGAACCCCTGTAAATTAATCTCCTACAGTGGCACCTCTGTAAATTAATCTCCTAGAAAATTATCAAGGGGTGCCATTATCACTACTCTTATTTAAAAAAAAAAATTGGGAATATTGTTTGGTTTCCAAATTATTTCCCTCCGGCTTGGGAGGCCCGAGTTGACTTGTGGTGGATTTCAATAATATTTTAGCTCTACCAATTCAATATTTGTGGGCCTATTTAGGTTTTGAGCTGAGTTTGAATATGGAGAGTATGAAAAATTAAGCCCAGACTATGCTAATTTAAATTTACGTGTTATTATTATTATTGATTCGTTCTGATTAAATTTACGTATTATATTTATGATTTCCACAGGCAATCATTCACTTACTCCTATAATAAGGTTAAAAAGAGCATGGACTATGAGTAAATATATAGTTGGATAATAAAGTCAAAAATTAAGGTTTAAAAATAGGTTTACGGGTTGTCATAGACACTTGATGGTAATTATCACACCTTTCAATCAAGCTGAGGTTTCAAGTCTCAAGTTCGAATTCCCTTCTCCGATAAGCCAACATATATGTAGAAAAACTACAAAGAGAGAGGATTCAGAGTTTTTTCTTATTTATACAATATGTTTTCAGCTTAAAAATATCTATGTTTGATGTTTCTTGAACTAAATAAAGAGTATGGACATAGTGGAAATGGTGAGAAATGTCACCTTTTTGTCTCGCTGTTGCACCAACGTCACCGGTTTAATAACTTATGTTTAAAAGGCACCTATTTTGGTGAACTACCAAAATTGCCCTTAAATAATCAATTTTTAATTGTGTCTGTACTTCCATCTCCACACTTGAAACGCTGAAGGCAGGAACTCCTCTCTTTCTCTGTCTACAATAAATTTCAAAACTACTCTACTCAACGTTCTTCAGTAAGCACAACAAGGTAATATGTTTGACTGAAATACTGTTTTTGATCCTTCATTTTTTAAAAACGTTCCTTTTGTAAACATGAAACTGGTTTTGTGAATATTGAATCTGTGAAATTTGAATCTCCGAACCTGTTAATAAAAAGCTCGGAGCCTGTTTGAAAATGCTCGGACCCTGTTTTAAAAAGCTCGGACACTGTTTGAAAAAACTCGGAGCATGTTTGAAAAAGCTCGAGCCTTTGGACAAAAGGCTCGAGCCTTTAGAAAACAAGCTCGGAGACATGAAAAAAGCTCGAGACTTTGTAAAAAAGCTCGGGACTTTGTGAAAAAGCTCGAGACTTAGTGAAAAAGCTCGAGACTTTTGTAAAAAAGCTCGGGACTTTGTGAAAAAGCTCGGGACTCTTGTGAAAAAGCTCGGGACTCTTGTGAAAAAGCTCGGGACTTTCTGAAAAAGCTCGGGACTTTGTGAAAAAGCTCGGGACTTTTGTAAAAAAGCTCGGGACTTTCTGAAAAAGCTCGGGACTTTGTGAAAAAGCTCGGGACTTTTGTAAAAAAGCTCTGGACTTTTGTAAAAAATCTCTGGAATTTGTAAAAAAACTCGGACTTTGTAAAAAAGCTCTGTACTTTGTAAAAAAGCTCGTAAAAACCTCGGAAACTATTTTAAAAGGCTCTGAGCCTTTTCCATAGCTTTTATGTTTGTCATAATGGTTTGTGGTGATGAATGTTACAGGATAATGAATCGGGTGAGAATAGTAATATCTTACAACGGTCGATGGGAGCAGTTACCCGACGGAAGTCAGAGGTTTGTTAGATTCGACAACCAAGGAATGTATGTGTCAAAGAATATGAGTTACGAAGAATTGGTGTCGATCGTGCATACCGTTGTGAAGTATGATGTAAACAAATACAATGTTGATCTACAGTCAATATCAATCGTTCCTGGCGCTACATGTCGCACATTTGTAAGAAATGACGATGATGTTCAGTTTATGCTAGGGGAAGATCGGGTGATCCCTCAAGTATGTGTTAGTCTAATTGAGAGGGCAACTGGAGATGTGATACGGAATGATATTCCTGCTCCTGAAAATACCCAACCATTTGGATCCGCTAGCGGTAGCAACCAAGTGTTCACACAAAGGAGTGCCACTGAAGGTGGGGAAAACATATGTGCTGTCCAACCGGTAGTGGTCGACCATGCAGATGTTTGTGAACCTCAATTCGACGATGTGTTTGGTTATCGATTTGAGATGAATGATGAGCGGTACAATGAGCAATACAATGAGATGTACAATGAGGAGAACACTGAACCGAACCTTGGGCCTAACCAGGAGGTGGATAATGAGGCAAATATTGATCTGGTAGATCCTGTAGAGAACACTGATGAAGATCATGTCCAAATTCAAAGACGTGGAAGACGTGTAGAAGGAGTTAGTTGCACCGGAGCAGATATGCCTGGTACTTCCGAGGTCCGGCATAATGTATCTACAGATGATTCTGATAATACCACAACGTGGGTTATTCCCGGAGCAGATTCATACTCGTTTGGGATTGGTAGAAGCACAACCTTGGTAGCAGAAGAACCTACATGCATGATTTATAAAGGTCAGTTCTTTCCGACAAAAAAGGATCTGAAGAGACTAGTTGGCCTTTTCGCAATGCGGCGAAACTTCGAATGGAAGGTGAAAAGGTCCAATAAGACAACGTTACATCTTGTTTGTTTGATTGACAACTGTACATGGAAATTAAGAGCGGTGAGAAGAGATGAAGGGATGTACTTCCAAGTAAGAAGTTTTGTCAATGAACACAGTTGTCCATTGGAGGAGATTCACCGTCGCCACCGACAAGCTAGTGCAGTTATAATTGGAGAAGTGGTTGCACCTAGACTTCAACAACAAGATGGTCGTCTCATGCGTCCCAAGGATATAATCGCAGATATGAAAACAATGTATGGCATCCAAATCATGTACAGTAAGGCATATCAAGCCTTGCATTATGCATTGTCACTGACCTATGGGACACATGAAGAAACCTTCCAACTACTGCCGTCTTTTGGTTACGTGCTGGAACAACAAAATCCCGGCACAATCACTGACTTACAGTGCGCTGACGACGGTAAATTCCTTTACTTTTTCATGTCATTAGGGGCCTCAGTTAGAGGTTTTCAAAGGTGCATGCGTCCGGTTATTGCAGTTGATGGTACCCATTTGAAGGGAAGATTTGGGGGTACAATGTTTGTTGCAACTGCCCAAGATGGAAACGAACAGGTGTATCCAATTGCTTTTGGGTACGGCGACTCCGAAAACAACCTTTCATGGGAATGGTTTTTGGATTGCTTGAAGGGTGCCCTTGGTCATATAGATGATCTGGTTTTTATTTCCGATCGACATGCAAGCATTGAAGCAGGGATTTCTAAAGTGTTCCCTTATGCAACCCATACCATATGTTGTTGGCACTTTGGTGAAAATGAGAAGAAGCGATTTCACAGAAAAGATGTTGCCAGCTTAATGGGCAAAGCCGCTAGAGCGTACACTGAATTCAAATATAACCGGTACATGGGTGAGTTACGTAACCTGCACAAGAATGCGTTCGATTATGTTGAATCCGCCGGTCCACACAAATGGTCTCGTGTACACTGTCCCCAACGAAGGTTCAGGGTGATGACAACAAATGTTGCAGAGTGCATAAACTCATGCCTTAAATTCGCACGACAACTCCCTATGTTGACATTGGCAGAGTTCATTAGGAATATGTTACAGCGTTGGTTTCACGATCGACTTCGAGCTGCACAGTCCATGCGTCATCTGTTGACCGACGCATCACATCTTGTGATGCTACAACGGGTCGAGAAGTGCGGTTATATGACTGTCAATCCGGTGGACTGGAACATTTTCTCTGTCAAACGGTCGGAAAACAGTGGACTGTTGACTTAGCCCGGAAGACATGCACATGCAACAAATTCCAAATGAATCAGTTTCCGTGTTCTCACGCACTCGCAGCGGCAAGGTACATTAACAGTATAAAATTATACCCTATATTAAGCAAGTGTGATTGTCACTTTTTTCATTGGTTTTGCAGGGAGCGGAATTTGGATTTCACATCGCTGTGTTCGGACTACTACAAGAGACAGACACTTATTGATGCATACTCAGTTCCTATTATGCCTGTTGGCCATCCTTCTTCATGGGTAGTGCCGTCCGACATCGCTGAGCGGGTGGTTTTAAATCCAAAGACCAAGAGACAATCAGGTCGCCCGATGGAGGGTCGACATGCATCGTCTTCCGAGAGGACAACCACCCAATCGTGTAGAAGATGTGGACAATCAGGTCATAATAGCAGGAGGTGTTCTAATCCGCCCTTGATTATTGAAGGTCCGAGCAGAATTGTTCCCGAGGAATACCGTCGTAAGTGTAGCGTATGTCATCAAGTTGGACATAACAAACAGACGTGCCCACACAAGGAATCTGCCGAGGAGTGAACCGAGCCGTTCATACTTATTGTTTAATTGAGTTGGGGTGTTAATTATTACTTGTTTTATTGTATGATATGAAATGCGTGTGTTGTACTTGTAAATGAAAACACTTTAAATTTTAAACAAAAAATTTATAATTTGAAAGTTCATTACTATAATTGTTTGTACATCGACAACTACAACATCTAATGTGGCTTGGAGTTACAAAAAATCTCCACAGCCATCTTCTCCCGTATGGTGCACATATCTTCTTCTGACCAGTCGAACTTCATCCTGTTCGCCAGTACGTACTCCATCAATCTCAAGGTATGAGCACCACAGTTACCCCTGCGACTCAGCACATGAACAACCGTTACAATAGAAGTTGAATAAAACAAACTTAAAGTTTAAATGATGTTCGTACAGTCATACCCTATAGTCTGTTGGGGCACATGTGTTGTAGACACCATGCTTACCCCAAAGGGCCTATTCCGCTTCTGATACTTCGTCTCGCCCGTTGGTCTGGCATCGTGAAACCCCACCTGATGCAACATCGAGGGTATAAACCACCGCAATGGAGCGACCTGCTCTTTCCTGATCTGTAGGGGGACTTCCTGTCTGAACGGGTCTAGCAGGTGGATCTTCCCGACAGTAAGGTCAACGCTGGCCACGAGCCAATGCTGGCCACCAACGTTGCACGAAATAAGGACATGTACCAAGTGTTCAAGATATTGTTATGGTCAAAATAAGAATTTTTAATTAAACACATTGAAACCATAACTGTATTTTGCTCACCGCGTCAACCTCGTGCCATGGTCGGTTCCCTACCGGGAGCAATCCACGTACCGTCATCAGATCTTCAGGGGACCACCTGTACTTCAACACAGACCAGTTTTTTGGGGCTTTGCCCACAGCATCGCGAGGCATGATTCTCCGCCACTGAAACTCCAGCATTGACTGAAAATAGACAACGAACTGAAACGTTAGAAACAGGATGAAACACAACAAACAGACGTGTGAAAACAGTACATTTGAAACACTTACATAGAACTGAGAATCTAGTAGGTTCATCCTCTGAATGTAGACAGTGGGGAATGCTCGTTGACGCTTCCGTAAAATATGCAGGTACGCGTCAATATGCTGACAATATAAACATTATACATTGTTAGTATTCTTCCATAAGTTAAACAAACTTAAAAGACAATCAAAGTAAGGAAAGTACCGTGTCCTCCAACTCCATAAAGTTGGTTTGCAACCGGTGGAACCAAGTCACAGGCACGGGGGTCATCAGATCCACATCACGTCTGTGTAATTTTCAATTATTTAGGAATACAACTAATTTAACTTAGGTGTTTCAAAATAAATTCACAATATTTTAATACTTACAATTCCCCCGTCACGTTCCTCTTGTAGGCTTTGTAAGCCGCAAGCTGGTCAGCGTCTACCAATCCATCGGGCCTGAATGTATGTGCTGATGACATGGGCAGTGTCCTTGGCCTCTTCGGCCGACAGGGGTCAGTGTATGGGCTCATCAACTGCCAGCCTCGTTTGCGCATCCGCTGCTGCCTATGCTGACTGTGGATTGGGGGGTGTTGGGAGGAGGAACTCTGAAATGGCTGATCACGTCGAGGGCTCCGGTGGGATGGACCGCCAGTGTCACTAAGGGGTGAGGTGTGACGGGATCGAGTAGAGGAGAGCGGTGTCGGATGGACCGCAGGGGTGCTCCCTATGGATCGCCTGGTCAGGTCAGGAGTGTGGACTGTACGGGAGGAGGGACTCTGACCCAGTGGACTGAACGGGTCCGCTGTGTGGTCCTGGATATAAACAGGAGGATCCACATCCTGTACCTCCATAAGCAGCGGATACTCTAATATCGCCTGGGTAACTGTCTCCCCAAATACTCCTGTATCCGTGCCACCAGGGACTTGCATCTGCTGGTCTCGTACTGTATCTCCAGCTGTTGGACCCTGTGTCTGAGGTCCATCAGCCTCCGTCGTAGGTCCGGTGGCTGGGTCTGTCCCTCCGTCTCTGTCTGTACGGGGAGAGTCTTGATCATGGGAGGGTGGACCATCCCTGCCAGACTGTGATGTCGAACCCCACCGCCCCCGGAGAAAGTCCATCACCTCTCTATGCTGCCTATCCCGTTCCCGATCACTCTTCCGGATATCCTCCCGTAACGCAGCGACTGCATCCATCACATCTTGGATTTTTTGTTCCAAACGATCCTGAAACAAAATCATTATTATCAGTACTAAAACCCAACACTTGTTTCAACATAAATAATGCATTACACCATTTTTTACATACCTGGCGATGCCCTCCAACGTCTTCTCGTGAATGTACTCCACTGGGCATCGCAAAGCGAACCTGTCTGCGCCTAAGAGGACTCCCAGCGACAAACTCCGGGACCGAACCCTCCGTATCCGGCCTGTGCCTGAGGGGACTCCCACCGCCAAACTCATGGTCGGAACCCTCCGTATGACTGGGTCCGGCAGTCGTATGATGTAAGGGATCCGGTACCGAGCCGTCGTGTCCATCGGCAGCCATATATAGACTGCCTCCCTCATTTATGCCCTCGTAGTACCGTGCAACCCTCTCAGCTGCTGTCGGCACCAGTGCAGTCCTCGCAAACATCTGAAATCGTGGTTAGACCATTCTATTTGTATAATCGTAATATGTAAACACTTTAACACAATAGATCCTTACCCTGGCTAAGAAAATTTTTCTGTCCAGCTTGTCCGACCTTGGTTGAGTTTGCAACTGCCATTTCAGAATACGGGGGGACAACTCAATCTCCCTACGTGTCCCAAATCGGGTCCCAAGCTCGGGGATAACCTCATACGTAAATACCTATGTAAAAGAACAAGTTATTCAGAATCCAATCATTTATTCCGTAACTCATGGAAAAAAAATTTCAGGTTTTCAAACGATACAAATTCTAAATTCTCACCAACAGTGCGTGAGCTAGACCGTAAATGTTGTACGTCTCCACCGTGTGAACGTCAACGCCCTTTTCATGCTGTCGTCTCTCATACCGCACACGTCGACCGTTTAAGGCATTCTTGAATCCAATAATGGACTGCCTATACACGTGGGCACCCCACGGGAATGCATCAAAAGCGTCCAAGTCCTCGACTAGCCGGATCTGCCATAATGGAACTTTCTGTCTCTCGTCCAACCCCATCAATATCCAGTTTAGCATATAAAGGAGGCACAGCTTCACAGCATCGTACTGCTCCTCAAATACACCGATCCGCAGAACAGCTTTCAGCTGTTCATAATCCACATCAGCTGCACCATTGAAATACCGTTGTTGTATCCCGTTCTGAACCATCTCATACCTCGTCGTGTCGGGAATCACTCCAAACTTCAATCCGGTGATCAGACAGAATTCAACCTTGGAGAACCGGACCGAACGAGTACCTAACAAAAATCTCATCTCATCCTGCGGCCCATCGTGATGTAGCTCGCGCAATAGCAGTCGATGGACTACGCTACCCGAAAACTTCATCCCCCGATCCATCCTCAGGAAATGACCAAAACAAGACTCTATATACCGACGTCGGTCTTCGACCTTGAATTGTTCTGGTACACTGTCTAGTGCGACGTCGATATCTTTAAGGTCGCTGAAATGGTTATGCCGAGTTATTTTTCCATCGTACCATTCATCCTCTGGAGTTTTAAGCAAATCCTTTAGTTCACTACTCATCTGCATTTTCATAGAAAGAATGCATCAGTAAACTGTAAAAGGCTAGGACATAATAATATAAAATAGCAGAGAAGCAGTTTCAAAAAGCTCGGACTCATATTGAAAACGCTCGGACAGTGTGAAAAAAGCTCGGACACAGTTGGAAAATGCTCGGACTCATATAAAAAAAGCTCGGGCACAGTTTGAAAAAGCTCGGGACCAGTTTGAAAACGCTCGGACTGTTGAAAAAGCTCGGACACTGTTTCAAAAAGCTCGGACACGTGTTGAAAATGCTCGGACTGTTTAAAAAGCTCGGACTCGGTTTTAACAAGCTCGGACTCAGT
The DNA here is from genome assembly GCA_033220585.1 of Dipteronia sinensis. Classification (NCBI taxonomy): domain Eukaryota; kingdom Viridiplantae; phylum Streptophyta; class Magnoliopsida; order Sapindales; family Sapindaceae; genus Dipteronia; species Dipteronia sinensis. The sequence continues at coordinate 1,970,761 of CM065638.1, read as the reverse complement.
TTAAAAAAGCTCGGACTCGGTTTAAACAAGCTCGGACTCAGTTTAAAAAAGCTCAAAAAATCTTTCAAAAAGCTCGGAAACTGTTTCAAAAACCTCGGACACGTGTTGAAAATGCTCGGACTGTTCAAAAAGCTGGGACTCAGTTTTAACAAGCTCGGACTTAGTTTAAAAAAGCTCGAACGTTTTTCAAAAAGCTCGGAAACTGTTTCAAAAAGCTCGAACACGTGTTGAAAATGCTCGGACTGTTGAAAAAGCTCGGACTCGGTTTTAACAAGCTCGGACTCAGTTTAAAAAAGCTCGAAAAAATTTCAAAAAGCTCGGACACGTGTTGAAAATGCTCAGACTGTTCAAAAAGCTCGGACTCAGTTTTAACAAGCTCGGACTCAGTTTAAAAAAGCTCGAAATTTTTTCAAAAAGCTCGAACACGTGTTGAAAATGTTCGGACTGTTCAAAAAGCTCGGACTCAGTTTTAACAAGCTCGAACTGTCTAAAAAAGCTCGGCAACTGTTTGAAAAAGCTCGGACTCAGTTTCAAAAAGCTCGGACACTGTTTAAAAAAGCTCGGGCTTTTTAAAAAATCTCGGGCACTGTTTCAAAAAGCTTGGAAATTGTTTTAAAAAGCTCGGCCACATTTTAAAATAGCTCGACAATAGTTTCAAAAAGCTCGGCCATTTTCAAAAAGCTCGGAACCAGTTTGAAAAAGCTCGAAAACCCAGAAAAAGCTCGGAAAACGTTTTAAAAAGCTCGGAAAAAACTCTTAAAAAGCTCGAATAAGCTTGAAAAAAGCTCGGAATCACCTTGAAAAAGCTCGGGAACCCAGATCTTCAACGGATTTACAAACCCTAACCTAACCCACAACCATTCTCAGATCAACAAACAAACATAATCTACAAGTTTAATCAACAACCAACCAACATCAAACATGAACTTATTACAAACAAAATCAACAACATAATCTGACTCAACTTACCGTCGATTGAAGATGCTCTCGTCTGAACACCCGATAAACACTGTTGTCCTACCGCCGGTTACTTCGACGTCTTTTTCAGACGGAAAACCACTGATCTTCCAACGCCGGTTCTTTTTCCAAGAGATGTTTTCTCTCTCTGGTTTTTCTCACTAGGTTTGAAAACGACAAAAACTCACTTGGAAGGGGTATTTTTGTCTGGACACCTATATTGGTGCCTTTTAAACATGAATTAGTAATGTGGTGATATTTGCACAACACCCACCACAAATAGTGCTATTTATTTTTTGAGCCCTATGGACATATATGTGTTCACAACAAGGCTAATCTAATTTCATTGCATATGAGATAAAAGTTAGACCCAACCTTGTCCTTTTAGTTGACACCCAACACATTAATTATAAATCATTAGCACAAAGAAGTCGTGTTGGTTGAAACAATGGAGTATTACATGTCCCACACTTCTCTCATAAAGTTTTGGCCTTTGAAAATCCATTCACTAAATGATCTAAAATAAGGATATATAATCCTCTCCTATGCTGCTTTTTATATTGAACTCAATAAATCTAGTAATATTTGTAACCAATAGTTGAGATTTATTGTTTTTTGTTTTTTACTTTTAAATTTTTGAAATGCATTGTATTATGTTTAACTGTATGGGGTCAATCTATAAAGATCAGCAGCATTTCAGAGGATCTCAACCCCTTAAACATGTTGCAACCTTTATGTGTTAGTTTAAGTGGGCATTTTTAATTAAGTCAAAACTTTAGGGTGAGATTTGAACCATTTCTAAACTTAGTCAAAGGGCATGCCATCATTTGTTAGGGTTTCTAATGATATCGAATGCATGTTGTTGGTCAAGTGGGTGACAAATTAAAATCCAATCTTATTGTCATGGTTGACGTGATTTCTCAAACGTAGGGATTTGTCCAAAACACATTCATCAAGAGCAATCCACGAGCTTGCTAAAATGACAATACAATAGTCAGTGAAAGGGGAAATTATAATACACACACACATATATATATATATATATATATATATATATATATATTTATTTATTTATAAAGCGTTCAAGTAAACAATAGACGCTAGTCGGACAGCAATCCGACGTCCAGTATTTAGGCGATACCTAAACGGTGTCTAGACGGTCGGGAATTTATTTATTTTTAATTATTTTTCTAACATGCAAAACCAATATTCAATCTTTTTAAATAAAATTTTAAAAGATTGAATACAATTTTAATATTTAAATTTTAAATAGTGTAACTAGGATATAAAAACGATTTTGACTCCGTCTAGGTTGATTAATCGGAAAAATCGGCCAACAATTGGCCAAATCACCCGTGTTTTAACCCGTCACCTAATACGGCCGATTTTGTCCTAATCGATACGGCCATCGGCCGCCTAAAACCTGTACACATATTATATATATATATATATATAATATGTATGTCTATACGCAACAATCAACTGAAAATAAAATACAAATTCAATCGCATGTGAGAACTTGGTTTTTATGTCAAACCACAATAATATTATGTATATAACACAGTCTATCATACCGAATCACCTGATCAGGATGAGTGACCTATCAATCGATTAACAGTCCATTATTTTTTTCTTAAATAATAATAAAACTAAATTCTTAACCCCTTTTCATGGACGTCGTCAATCAAGCATGACCACTGCAAATGTAAACAAAAATGCAAAAAGTGGCACAAAGGGTTGATATAGATCATAGATGCTACGTATATAGATATATATATATATATATATATATATATATATGGACTGTAGAGGTTTGTTGGTTTGCACACATATCAGATCCATATATATACTGTTACTGACTTTGATGTGTGCGTGTGAGGAAAAAAAAAAGCTGGATATAAAGAAATTGACTTTTAACTAAAATGATGCTAAGAGGTTTCATGATATTTCGTGGGGAAATTTGTTCAGAAATCAAGAATAGAAAAACGCGCATGATCATTCCACCATTAATAACTCAAAAGGAAAAGAATGCATTGTAACTTGTAAGTGTACGCTTGTAATGTAACCAGCTTTGTTCTGTTTTCTTTATTTTTTTTCAACTTGAAAGTTTGGTTTTTGCTGGACAACACTGCTCTAATTTCTTTTGCTTGCACCCACCACCACCAACCAAATAACCCATCTCCCTCTCTCTACCTCGCAGCTCGAGCCATGAAAGAGAGAGACCGGAAATGTAATCCTCCTAGGTAACTCTACACGAATCTCTCTTAAGAGAAAATCTTTGATGCACTAGGTATATTATTGAATGGTATACCCGACCATCGATAATGAGACATCTGAGTGCTACATGCAAAGGTGAAGCTATATTCTTTAATTTTGGGAGATCGGAGACCATGATAAGAAATCTTTTAAAATAAATGTAAATAACAAAAGCTATAGGGTGAAAATGTAAAAAATGTAACTAGATTTTTTTAAAAAAAAATTGAGCTTGGACTAGCCCCTTTAGACCTCAACGTGACTTCACCACCGACCAAATGTGCGCCACATAAGCTTTTACGGATAAATATCTCATCCTTAATGACCGGATGCACTACTAGTGGTGCACCCGATATGATTTTTTCCCGAGGATACAAGTTTTATCACTATCATATGGGCTGGCAACCCAGAAACCTTTATACAATGTAAAATGTAAGAGCAATACAAAGACTTGAAGGCATAAAGCTAACAAGTTTATACAAATTTGGATTCTCTCTCTAAAGCATAATTATTATTTTTCTTTTTAGATTTGAATCCAGACTGGAAACACGAGAAATGTGTATACATATAGATGTATCTTTCTCCATATAAATCTGAAAAAGATATGATTATATAATAATGAACACAAATAAAGGAAGAATATATATGTGCATAGCTAGCTTTTCCTTTTCGAAACTTTGGACACTGAATTGAAGTATATATATATATATATATATATATATATTGCTTCTGCTTTTCACATCTTTAATTAATTAGCAGTTTGTCAGGCCGGTCTCAGAAGTGTTTCACGAACACTGCTCAATGAAAATTTGAAGTCGACCGACCTGCATATGTATATGCACCTTTTTGTTGCTTTAATATTTTTTTTTAAACAAAACTAATGTAGCGATCTGATGAGATTAATTAGACTCTATAAGTACGGTCTGGAATACTATTCTCACTATCTGAGAGAGATTACACATGGATTACAACTCTTACAACCAGAGAGGGGGTTGCTCCCACAAACCAGAAAAAAACTCCCCACATATATTTGTAAAATGTATATGGTGGGATTCGAACCTCTGACTACTAAGTGTGAAAAGGAGGTGAACAACCATCTCTACTAAGAGGTGATATGTTTTTTGTTGCTTTAGTTGTTATCAAATCTTTTGGAGAAAACATATATACATTAGATTATATATATATATATATATAAGTTGATTATACGAAACTATTAACCTAATTAATTCGCTGCATAACATTACATGGTCGTCAATATTTTTATCTCAAACATATAAATTTGTTTTTTATACACTATATGATATTACATATATTTACATAGCTATAATTATATAACGTTTTATAGTCTTTTAACGAGTGTTATAATTAAGAGCATATGCACGTTAATAAATCCCTACTGTTTAATTCAGATAGTTTCAAATCCTTTAATTTTATGTGACGAGTTCTGATTAACAAAGATGCGATAGATTAATCGTATGTTTTTGAATCGATTTTGCTGGTGTGGATCATCTTGTAGGATTTGATAACGTATCCAAGTGAAAATGATATTTGTATATCAAATACAAGGATAAATCAATAAAATCCTAAATGATATTTATAATTTTTTTCATTTATAATTAGTACTTCAATATTGAATATGTAACTGATATTTGATAAGATGTAAATATATCATAGACTATTGTCTCCGTTCCATGTGAATTTCTACCTTTACACATATCATTTTCACCAACTCTCATATGGGGAGTAACATGTATTTGATTAGGCATAAATAAATTAGAGTTTGATCAATTAACATGTTAATGATAGAGGGTTCGAATTTTATTATACATATACTCATTTGAGAAATAGATATTTAATCTCGACAGATTCCAATTTGATCAGTGTTGGGAACGGATCAAATATCTTAGATATCAAATTGGGACTTGGAAGTGGAGTTTTTATTATGTTTTTTTTTCTTCTGCTCAACCACTAGAAACACAACTGCAACTTGCAAACCTAAATTAAATTTCACCTCACATTAATTATAAAAATGATTATTTAATAAATTAACTTCACTTGGGTATCCGAGCTCTGCTCTGCTTCTGATTGGAATCGGAGTATTTTTTGTTTTTTTATAACAATTGGAATTAGAGTTATTGTTTAATTTTGTTAAGTAAATTCTCAAGGCACATTTGATTAAATGTTGGGTATTTATGTGATAATGCTTCAATTATTGAGGCTTTTAATGAAATAAGGATATTTATTATAAAAATAAAATTAATAACAATTAAAAAAAGATCACCCATCAATCAATGTACTTTGTGTTCAGATGACAGATAATTGATATGTACATGATGGACACGGGTCTAATCTCAATATTTTGTTTTCCTTCACATAAATTTAATTTGCGGTTAATAATTAATAAAAGATTGAATCATAAATTCATAATCACATAATTTAACAAGAATCAGAAATCTGTTCAGACTAGGATCTCCTTGGCAATATCTTTGATATTATAAAACACATTGTTTTTTTTTCTAGCAATATCTATTAATTTGGGATTAAGTATTTTTTTTGAAAATTTTGTTATTGATAGGATTCGAGCCACAGATATGGGAATCATTTATCCAAATCTTAAACTCGTCCATCTACTAGCTGAGTTATTTCATATATTTTATTACAAAAATTCAGGTTTTGGAGTGTGTGGAAAAAACTCGAACCCATAAACTTATAGTGTGGATGTAAATGACTAAACTACTAAATCAATCTCATCTTGTCGTATTATGTCAATTTGTCCCATTTGATTGTATAACAAAAATGTTACTATTATTACTTTTTTTTTGGTTATGAAAACATTTTGATCTGATGGAAGTGCTCAATTCCTTTTTCATTATTATCATTTTGAAATCCAACACCGATTGATTCACGAATATATCTAGAAATTATTTAGAGAAAAAAATAACAGGATATTGAGGCTATTAATAAAACTAAAGGGGAGATTTTGAAGAATAACACAAAATATAGGGGACTTTATATAATTTCTGTTTAATTAATTAAAATAAAATAAAAAAGGAGAGAGATGTGCAGTGAAACGTGTAAATCGCGAGAACAGAGAGAGTACAAAAAGGACAACTCATTAGAGAGTGTGAGACACTGAGATATGGTACACTACATAGAAACTTTATTTATTTATTATTATAATTAATTACAATCATTTACTTCATTTTATTTATTCGCTACCTGCTTTTTATTACTCGTCTCACCTAAACTCAGTAAATGCTCTCTATTCTCTACAGTATAATGCTTATTTTTATTTTATATGTTTCTACAATTTTGTTTTTGTTTTAGTGGATTAAATTAGTGTTTTTAAATATAAAAAGTTTTGGATAAATTAATGCTTTTCATTTTACATTTTCAACATACTAGGGATGTGATGGTATAGGTTGGGAATGGGTTTTTCATTGCCCCTTCATAGTCCCGATTTATATGAAAAATATGATCATGATGAATATTCACCTTAAAATAAATAATATAAGTACAATTATTTCCTATTAGAAGATCGATTTCTTACCTTATAATATTATTATCTCATTAATGTATTTTTAATGACTTTTTGATAGATATCATATATTTTTTTTTTATCCAAGTAACAAAAATTATTGAATAATAAAAAAATAATACAAGGGATCACCAGTATCAGTTTGATTAAAAAAAGGTTAATTACATAGAGGCTTCAATGTATTTATATATAATCTCGGGAATGGGATGGTTCGTAACAAGGATTTAAAATCTCATAATCATCCTAAAATTCAATCGAATATTGAAAAAATACCAGCACTATACCATAATATAAATTGTAAATATTAAACTTATCCCTAATGAGATAGGCTCCACGGATCCTCGAATCAATATGTAATTTTGACATACCTACTCTTACACGTTTATTTTGTTACTACTCCTACGTTTTGAAACTGTCATGAGACGAGAGAGAAGGACAACTAACAAGATTGATGTTAATAAATACATATGATGTGAGATATTTTGTAACTATTTAAGAAGTTACGTTAGTTGTAATAAAATTTAATTGGAGAATTATAATAAAACAAAATATTTGGTAAAAGACAAAATATATACACAAGAAGAATAGTCACAACGGGTGCCTCGTGCAAATCCAAATAAGTATCCGTTTCTCCTTTTTGGTCTCGAGGAAGCTACCTGATGTGAGCTGTCATTTCATTGCCAAAACAAATATCTTCGATGTTTGAATTATTATTTATTAACTCCACCTATATTACAAAAATTAAAATTATTAACACCATCTTTGTAGCTTTCTTTATTTGGATAATCCACCTATTAACTATCATTTCACTCTCCATGCTTTTTACTGATATTATTATTATTATTTGTATTTTGGTTTCCTTCCACTTAACATGTGTTTTCCATTGTCCTAATTGTTTATAGCATATTCTTTATAAAAAAAAAAAAATTGTTCATAACATAGATCACACTTTTATTTTAATGTGGACTTCGCAACGTTACTTAGTAATATGCTTATATGCACATTCTCCCTAAAGTGCATATGTGAGTGGTGTGAATTTACAAAATTGATTCCGTATAAAAAACAAGCAGGAGTCCGACACCAAAACCCCCATTCTCTATCTCTATATATAATCATGAAATAATTTGTTCCATTTAAATATTACATTGGTAGTGTTAAATTTATGGCATAGAATAATAACTACTTTATTAATGTAAAAAGAAATAAAAGATAATATTTATTGTAAGAAGACAATAAATACAATAATAAATGATGTCTTTTATTTCTACTTATAATAATAAAGTAATTGTTAATTTGTGCTCTAAACACTATCCATATTACATACTTTAAAGTTTTTGTTAGTACAAGACACTCATAGTATAATTATAATTGTTTGTATATATATATATATTATATATATCATCTCTAATATATCGACTTAAACGTGAGATTTTACTAAATTAAATGAACGTTTTTTACTATCAATAGAGCTTTTACCAATCACTAATAATGAACTCAATTCCCTCGATATGAGGGGAATTTAAGTTTGATTTCGAACAAAAATTTAATTCCTAATTAGTATATGCAGGGGTAGAGTTAGAAAAGTTTGTTTGGTGAGTTCAGTATACTAATATATAACATTTAGAGGGGCCAAAGTAAAATTTTTAAAGTTTTACATTTAAAAAATAAAATTTAATTGATTTATCTAACATTCAATATATATATATATATATATATATATATATATATATGGGTAAATTACACTGAACCCCTTAAGGTTTGGACAAGTTACACTTAGATGGATAAGTTTCTTTATTATACACTAACACCCCCGAAATTTAAATTTGACTTTAAGAATACCTAAAATGCCCATAGTTATATTATTTTACACTTTATTTTTGTTACCTTTTAATCAAACACTTTATAAACTTTATAAAAATAAAAAAATTAAATAAAAGATACGATTCATTAAATAAATAAATAGTTTTTTTAAAATAAATAAATAAATATTTTAAATCAATAAATAATTTAAAAAATAAATAAATAAATGAATAGTTTAAAAAAATAAAATAAAAAAATAGTTTTAAAAAATAAAATAAATAATTAGTTTACAAATATAAATAAATAGTTTTAAAATATAAATAAATAAGTGAAAACTTAAAAACATTAAATTTTTTTAAGGATATTCATTAATAGGGACAAGAAAAACTCTAAATATCTAAACTTTTACTGTAAAGATGATGGTGAGAGAAGCTTTAAGGTTTCCAACACTCCTTAGATATTTAGAGCTTATATTGTCCCTATTAATGGATATTTAAAAAAAAATTAATGTTTTTAATTTTTTCACTCGTTTTTTCAACTATTTATTTATTTGATTTTTTATAACTTTTTTTATTTAATATTTTAAATTATTTATTTACTTAATTTTTTTAAAAATATCTATTTATTTAATTTTTTAAAACTATTTGTTTATTTAATTTTTTAAAACTATTTATTTATTTAATGAATCATATTTTTTATTTAGTTTTTTTATTTTTATTAAAGTTTATAAAGTTTTTGGTTAAAAGGCAAAAAAAATAATGTGTAAAATAATATAACTAGGGGCATTTTAGGTATTTTTAAAGTCAAATTTAAGTTTTTGGGGTGTTAGTGTATAATAAAGAAATATTTCCATCTAAATATAACTTATCTAAACTTTAAGGAGTTCAGTGTAATTTGCCCTATATATATTAACACGGATTACGTGTAATAGACTAATAGCCTAGGGAAATTATTCGGTGGTAAAAAAGTATTAAAGTAAAAAAGAGAAATTTGAATTTTAGAGAAGAATCTGTGGAGACCATGCCTACTTTTTAAACCGTTTGAGGTCATCGGGTTGACCATTTAGTAAATGTTATTGGTCCACGTACTAGATGTCAGAAGACTGTGATACCACGAGTGATCCTATCAAATGGTCGCTCGCGCGCCCTCTAATGTTTATTTTATCCCTATTAATAATATCGAAACATTTTATGATTCGCGAGTCGCACGTTTTCCATCAAAACATGACATGTTTTCCTTTTGATACGGTCAACGTTTTTTTTTTTTTTTTTTTTTTTCTACCTTTATGGACCACTAAAAAAACCCCTCACATATCGTTTCCAAGGGTTCCCCTTATTTTAGGAGTCCATTTTCGCTCATCCTTTCAAGGGGTTTAGTATTATCCCTCCTTAAAATATGATATGTGTCTATGAAGCGGATAATGATAAAATTATAAAATTATCCGATCTATAGATACATATCTATCTTTTCAGGAGAGGGTGATGCTCACCTTTTCAAGGAGATGAGCAAAATTGAATTCTTATTTAAAGATAAATATTGTTAGTAAGAAACTAATAAAAGAGGTTCTGTTCCGATGATTTCTTTATAATTTATTATTATTATTTTATATGAAGCCCTTTTTTTATGCTCTAACAATCTATGCACTATGTTAAAGGAAATGATTAATAAATTAATCCACTCTGGGCAGCGTTAATGTTCCCAGCTTCCTTTTCATATTAGTGATAGAGTTTTGAGTTCTACCTTTACACGTTAAATTACAAAAGTGTGAGGAAATATTTCCCTTGTGTTTGAGATGTGGTTTTAGCGGTTAATCACATCAGACACCGGGAGACTCATAATTTCAGAGGTGTAAGATTTAAACAAAACAAACAAATTTAGCTGACTACTTATTAAACTCTTCAATAAGGTCATACAATCTCCTTTTTCCCCAGTTTTCAATTCCTAAATTTGTAGTTCAATAAATAGATTAAAAACATGTTCATCACTTTTTGTAAAATCATATACATATAGACATTTAATAAAAAAATTCATTATAGTACTTTTTTACTATTACATTATTTTTATTTTTTGTATCATGAAAGCTTTTTATTCAAAATATAAAAACACAAATAAGGAGCTATATTTGTTCAAATGATTACTTCTTAGTTCTTATATAATTGTAGTTTGCAAATGATGACATCCCCATAAATTGAAGGAATATAGTTAACATGTTTTTAGAAAGTAGGTTATAAATTATAATTTAAATTTTGGACAAAAATTTTAAATTAGCATTTGATAATTTAATATTTGATTATCAATCATGTCGAGTAGTTGAACTAAAATATCCTCAACAATTATTATTTGACCTAATTTAATAAGGGTACCCACATTTGCATTTAATATATTAATGCTGATTTATTAGTCTTTCACTAGCACATCAACATTATATTATTGATGATAGTATTTAAAACTGAAGACAAATTAAATTAGTAGAATGTATTTGATTTTATAAATTCTCTAAGATCATAAATGAAAGAGTATACAAACTTTTGTACATACGTTACACACAACATTTATTTATAAATTTGAGTGATTGAATTGTTTTTTCAATAATGGTATTTTGTCTAAATTTGGTGTCAAAATGATGTAGCAACATTTTGATCCGTTGCATGATTTAAATGAATGAATTAGAGTGTTGCCATATCATTTGGACAGAGTAAGATTACTCTTGTTTTTTCTAAAGAAAGATACAATCTTTATCAAATTTCTTTGTTTTATTTTATAATTTTTTTCCCTTCTTTATCCGGACACTGCGTAGACACTCTTATTTCTAATAAGGTGTATTTGATATGACTTTTCATATAGAGTTTATAAAGTGATCTTTTACAATAGAGCTTTAATTGGGTTGAGTTTTTTTTTTTTAAATTTTTTAAAAAGCTTTTAGTTGTATAAATTATAAAAATGTGTTGACAGTGTATTTTTTAAAATGGCTTTTGGTTGTACAAATTACAAAAAAGATATTGACAATGTATTTAATGAAAGAGATGTGTGGTCGAATATCCAAAATTTATAGAGGGTAGTTGAGATAATTCATATATTTTTAAAAAACTTTTTGGAAAAGTCTAAATTTTAGATTTCTAATAATAGATATAAAATAGTTTTTATAAATGGTAGTTGAGACAATTCATATATTAAATAAACAGTTTGGAGTTTTGTCAAACAAAAAAAAAAAAAAACTTTAAAACAGTTTCCAACGTAAAAAAAGAAGGTTTTTAATTGTTATAAAAGGTCATACTAAACATACACTAATTCTATTTTTACATATATATTCACTTTCATCATGAGGGAAAAAATAAAAATAAAAATAAAAACTCTGTGCCGTTGCATGACTTGCATAGTTGCATCCTATTATCTTGCGCGCCAAACACTAAATAAATAAATATTAGATTAACAAAACACTTGTTGATTAATGTATAATTTATAATAAAGAAAATGAAATATACAAAAAAAAAAAAAACACACAAACTCGGGAAAAAAAGGACAGGCGTGAAAGTATCATCAGATAAAACCCTTCGCTTGCTTGCTATTTCTATATCTGTCTCTCACTAGTGTCCAGACTCCAGAGAGAGTGAGAGAGAGAGAGAGAGAGAGAGAGAGAGAGAGAGAACAAATGCATAAATTTGGTTTTTTGATGTTATAATGAGCAGAGGATTCATTGTCTTCTTCTACGAAGAAGATGTCTCTGCTAGAAGAGAATACTAAAGAGCTTCAAAGTAGTCCTTCAATGGCTGTCAATGGTGGTCTATTCTGTGAAGAAGAAGTTTTTGAGGATTGTGATGAGCTTGATGATTTCGAGAGTGAAAAATGTGTAAAGGAGACTCTTTTACCATCTGTTTTGCTTGAACAGGACTTGTTTTGGGAGGACAGTGAGTTGTTGTCTTTGATTTCTAAAGAAAACGAGACCCGAGTGAGTTGTGATCTCATAATCTCAGATGGGTTTTTGATGTTGGCTCGCAAGGAAGCTGTTGAGTGGATATTGAAGGTCAAAGCACATTATGGGTTCAATGCTTTGACATCTGTGCTTGCTGTGAACTACTTTGATAGTTTCACATCTAGCTTGAAGTTTCAGAGAGACAAGCCATGGATGAACCAACTTGCTGCTGTGGCTTGTCTATCGTTAGCTGCCAAAGTGGAGGAGACCCAAGTGCCACTGCTTTTGGACTTGCAAGTATGTTTATTTATTGTGCAAAATCCGATCTGGGTGTTTGTTGAAAGTAACTTTTTCGTTTGCATAGTGTTTGGTTTTGTGTGTGCTCTTGAATCTGTTATATGGGTTGTCAATGTGAGGTCTTTGTGTTCTGTTTATGAGTTTATTGAATTTGTAAACGTGTTAACAATGTGGGGGGTTTTTGTGTTGTATTAGGCGGAGGATGCAAAATATGTTTTTGAGGCAAAAAATATACAGAGAATGGAGCTTCTGGTGCTTTCAACTCTTAAATGGAGGATGAATCCGGTGACCCCGATTTCTTTCTTCGATCACATTGTAAGAAGGCTTGGATTGAAGACTCATTTGCACTGGGAATTTCTACGCAGGTGTGAGCGTTTGCTTCTCTCCATCATTACTGGTAAGCAATAAAAATACTATCTTTGTTGCAATCTAGGAGCTTAGCCTATCTAACATAAAATACATAATGAGAAATTTTGATTGAATCGCATTTGTTTCATTTCAGATTCAAGGTTTATGTGTTATCTTCCTTCTATATTAGCTGCTGCAACAATGATGCATGTTATTAAGGAGGTTGAGCCGTGTAATCATGTTGAATACCAAAATCAACTGATGGGAGTACTCAAAATCAGTGAGGTTTGTATCTAGTTACATGGATTCCTCTGATTTTGTATCATCTCTTATCTTGAGTTTTTGTTAATTCTGTTATCCAAACTTGATTGCCTAATAATTATTATGATTTATGTTTAAACAGGATAAAGTAAATGAGTGTTACGCGTTCATCCTAGAATTATTAAGCAGCCATGGCAGCTGGAACCACCACAAACGCAAGCATGTATCTTTACCCGGCAGCCCAAGTGGTGTTATTGATGCAACTTTCAGCTGTGACAGCTCAAATGATTCATGGGCATTGGCATCGTCAGTTTCATCATCACCGGAGCCTCGATTCAAAAGGAACAGAGCCCATGTTCAGCAGATGCGATTGCCTTCTCTAAATCGTACGTTTGTGGATGTGATTAGCAGTCCTCGTTAGGTCTTCTTTGTCCTATTGTCTACTATAGAACTTGTTGTTATATAATCCCCTCCTTTAGTCTATTGCATATTATCGGCAGTATGTGTTATCCAGGTGAAATTACTTTGTTTAATGAGTTTATTATTGCGGTTCTAGCGAAAAACTCTTATGTGAAATTAGGCAAAGATAATAGAAAGTCCTCTCTGCCACCATGTTTTGTAATGAATTAAGTCATCTATGGCTTCTTAGCATTATTTGCCTATCAATCTCATTAATTTAGTTGCAAGAACAGCAGATAGTTGTGGATAACAAAATTCTTTGGTTGTTTCTCTTGAGCAAATGTATAGTCGTATAGATGGCTTGGGGTTTCCTAATAATAGGACAAGTGGATGTTGGACGTTATGCTTGTTATCCGGTTTTGCGGAATTTAGACCAAAGATAGAGAGACTGTGATTAATTTATACTCTCAACCTTTCCAATATCATCAAATCATAGGGTAAAGTCATAAACCGAAAACCAATTGCCGTTTAGCTGACAATCTTTTCTTGTTATTAAGATATTTCACTCTGCATAAATTTTTATTTTTGAAAACCCTTATACTTTTATGGTAATATTTAAGTTTCTATTATGTACCTCTGCATAACAATTATGAATTACTTGTATTCATATGTTACCTTTTTATATGATGTATATTAATTGAAAGTGTCAATCGCTATTCGCTAGTCAAGTATTAGCCTTAACTATGGATACCATGTCAAGTATTTAGCAAGTTTGGCTTCATACTCACACAAATGTTTTCTGTGGTTTAATGCATTCATAATGATCTCCATCTGGCCTTTGTAACTATTATGACCCTGTTGTTTTTGGCTAAATTCTTCTCTTATCATCGTGCACTTTGTGTGATAGTCCATTCGTGGATTTGCAAATATCCGCTCATTTAAGAACAAGTTTGAACATGATTGTTGTTGCAGGGAAAGAAATTATGAATGCATGAATAGTCTTTCTAATTTCATTATAACATAATATCACATTGTCTATGTTGTTTGGAAGAAAAATTCAAATACATGAATGTCATTGCTAGTCACCATCTGTAAGTTAGGGAAGCTGATTGGTTAACTGCTGTGTGTTTCCTGATTCTTATCCATATCTCATATCCATGTACAAATATAATGCTACCGTAGTAATTAGTAACATTAAATTTCTTTGCTAGCTGAATCAAAATACATTTGGAGTATTTATTATAAAATGTTTTCCATGTTCTGTAATGAACTCTTAAGTAAAAAAACTTCAGGAATATCAGTATTATCCGAAAGAACTAGAGCAGGATCAATTATGATATATATCTGGTCGCGATTCCTATTCTTTGACACTTTCACAACCTTGAAAGATAAATGTTTTAAGGGTAGTGGAGATAAATGTTTTAAGGGTAGTGGAGATATGTGGGGTATGTAGAGTTATGTTTCAGGATTTGTGGGGGATGTGTTGTATCTTGTATAAATGCTTTATCAGAAAGTGACTGAGGGAAGGTTTTATTACTAGAAGATTGTGAGGAAAACATGGAAAGAGGTAAGCTGTAGCATTTTGATACTTCATTTAACACCCTTAAAAGCTGAAGAAGAGATCAAAGGGTAGGGTGGGAGGATGTTGAAGATTTTAAGTGCAAAAACAATTATGACTGTGACTATGTGATTGTGATCAAACTTTGTGAAGAAGAGGTCTTTGTTTTCCTTACTGTGGTCCTGCTTCTGCTTTTGTTCTAAAGTCAGTATAGTTTGACACTAATATGCATATTATATCTTGCTTATCATAATATTTCATGAGAGTTAAATGGAACAGCTATGACAGTTGGACCCACAAACAATAATTTTGGTTTCATGTAGTAATTGCTGCCTACTAAATGCCTTATCAATTACTCTTTTAACTAGTGATTGAGATTTTCATTTGGTGCGTCTATAATCAAGTTGTATCAACATGAATTTGACAAAATTTTGCTACATATTTGGAATATATACTTCATGAGTACCCATTTGTTTTTATGATTTGATAGAAGGTATTCCTAATTATTGATCGAACAAGTTGAAAATTAGGATTAATGTAGAAATATTTCCTCATCATCTATATTCTATTTTTAAACCTTGAGGCTCATTAGATTGGCCATTTTATTATTAGAAATATTGTACTGAAGCTACAAGTAGAGTCCACAGTGCTGAACTTGTGCATCAGTGCATGTACAATTATGAACTTTGAAACAGAAGATTTAGAAGTCAGAAATTATGCTATGGCAAAATCAACTTGAAGATACTACTGCCACAAGCAGAAGGGATATGATGCTTGTACTTGCATTTTTGCAGGATTTTTTTTTTCTTGGTCAGAGGGATACCGGAACTTGAATGTTTTACATACATAATTGGAAGAAATCGGCTTCCAACATTAGGATTACTACAGTTTTATAGGTAACGATAGGACAATATATATACAAAGTGTCATTGGTGGGTTGATGGAGATCGTGAAGTCTCCAATGACCAAGGCAAAGGGCCTTTTGACTGCATTTTTGCAGTACTTACTTGAATTTCAACTGTTATTCATGGCATGAACCTTAGGAAATAATAATAATAATAAGTCCTCCCAATGTTTTTATATCAGCTAAACAAGACATCAAAGGAGTTAGATATGTCTTTGGAAGATGTTTGTCTCTCCCTCATACTCCTGTGTCTTAGCTTTCCCCTAAGAAGAAGATGCCAGAGAAGAAGAAACTAGAAAGAAAAAGATTGATGTACAACAGGTCAAAGTTTGATAAAAATAAAATAAAAATGGAGTGAATAGTAGTAGTGTAGTAGTGCACATGTGACTTCTTGTTAGAAAACAGGATTGAAGTGGTTGAGAACAGCTATATAGAATGCTTGTCCTTTTAATATTTTTGGGAGCAATTGTCAAAAGTTCAGTACTCTCTTGTAGTCTTGTTTTCTCATTTGGTGCTGATTCTGAATCAGGTCTGTCCATATTGTCAAATGACCATGAGAGATTTCAGACTGTTCTGTTTATGCAATATATAAGGAATTTAGTGTTACAAAGGCCATAGATCTGTTTTAAGCTTATCAGTAGACATGTAAGAGGAAAGAAACCCTTCAAGTTAATTAAGTTTTGTATATACTGTAGCAAATGTTTTGCAGATGTGTAGTACAATTGTACAAATGCATATTTTTGAAAGAATTCATCTTTAATATAATTAAGATTTGATGATCTACTGGCTCTAGTTGTTGTGTTCATAGCTTACTGTTAACTCTTTGATGCAAATGTTTACCAGCATGTTCAAACTTATCGTTTTTTTTTGACGATATCGCTTGTGAAAAAGCCATTAGATCCAAAACAATAAGCTTTGCAGGTGATAAACAGTCAGATGCCCAAAATATGAAGCAAATACAAATACAATATAGTAAAAATTGGCTCTAATATTAATTCTGTTACTCATTAGACACATTAATCTAAATTTGTAGGTACAAAATTGCAAATTAATTGAGTTTTGAAAGTTTCCAAGTCTGTGGACTTAGTTTACCAAATGAGCATCTCAAAGACGAAATCTATGACTTAGTAAATTATTTAACAAACCCATTTTAAATAATATTCTTACACTGATCTCAATTATATTACTTTTCAATAAGTTTTATATAGCATAGAGATTGTTTCTATATAGAAAAGTACTATACCATTAGCACCAAATTCTCTCCAAGTTCAAAAATTTATCTTCTAACAAGAAAACTGCAAGTCAAAGGCTAAAGAAAAAAAAAATCCAACAACATTAAAAATTGAATCTTTGACAGTACAAATTGTCTCTTATTAAGAGGACAATCAACTAAAACGAAAAGATAGAAATAATTTCATGTAGTTGTGTAATTACAATAATCTTTTAAAGTATTTTCAGTAGCCATCAATGAGAGTTAGCTGTCTCTGCACCTAAAACCTGCTCTGGTTTTTTACACTGCTGATGTTTCAACAACTGAACAACCTCACCTACTTGTGAAACTGAAATTGATGGCATCTAGATTCAAGACTTTTGATGATGACTTCAACGAGAAAAACTTGCATGCAGCAGATATATTGCATCCTAAAGTAATGGGTGCATGCCACGTACAGAGGCGAAGCCAGCTTTAGGATTTTGAAAAACTATTAAAATTTTAGTATAAAAACGTAAATAATAAAACGTATTAGGGACCCTATAACATGGTAAGGAAAACTCATTTGATTGGTTTTTTGTATTAGATGACTTGCATTCATTGAACGGATGCATTGTATTGTCTGCCGACGACACTTTCTCAATTTCATAATTATGCCAAAGTTTCAAACCAGAAGTCTCCAAACACTTACCTAACCTTGAGAACATCATTACAAGGATGTTGGAGTCACAATTTATTGAAAAAAGAATCTCCACAGATTTTGAAATTTGACATTTTTGTATTTGTGGATATACACAAAAGACAGTTATTAGTGTTGATATAAAAATTTAATATGATTTTGTTTTCTCTAGTGTAGGAGTCCTGTGAGATTTTTTTAGGGTATTTAAAATCTTGATCTGAAAATAATTTTCCAAAACTAACGATGATTTTTGATACCACCTACTTCCTCATTGGCATAAGCAGAATCAAGCGATCCGACGATTTGTCTGTTCATAGATTCTGTTAGGAAAATATAGCAAATATAATTCCTATTTCTAATAGTTATATCTTTTAACAGGTTCAGTAAGATTCACTTACAACCATGATACTTATTAAAATATATATCTAGTAACCTAACAGACTTCTTTATATGTATTCAAAACTATACAAAGAGTGAACAACAGATCAAATTTAAGCCTATAAACATTCAGATATAAACATATATTTGAACAACTATATTACTCATGCATCATCTAAGTTCAACAGGTAATATATCACCTATACATGCAAGATCTACACAAAGTAAAATTGCAAGTAAAGTAAATAACACAAGATATATCGTGGTTCGGCCAAGAATGGGGCCTACATCCACGTTGAGCCATTCAGAAGAGACTCTTTCACTATGTGGTGTCTATACAACCTTGAACTACACAGATCTATTCAAGATCAACCCTCAAAAGGAGCCCAGAAGCCCTTATACATCAAACGCTCAACCTACAAAACCTAATCACTCGATCTCACTTCTGATAACAACCCAGAAATATACAATAACAGTATCAGAAGAATCACAGTACACAGATCTCTCTTTTTCTCTTCTATCTCTCTCGCAAATTCAAAGCAGAGAACCCAGAAATTCAAGATGAATCTCAAGAACACAAAGAACATTCGAGAGAAAACAGACTCTGAGAAGAAAAAGAAAACGAGAACCCTAAAATATGAATTAATTGATCTTCTCTCTCATCATCTCTTTCTTTATATAGTTCTTCAGAGATAAGGTACACATCAGCCATACAAAACCAATCCGAGCTTGACAACTCAGCTAGCAATCCTGACTCAGCATCTCAGGTGATCAGATAAGGTAAGTCAAAACGCAGCGTTTTGGCTTTGGGCCTGATAGGGAGCATTAACAGCTGGGCTTCTCCTGGCTTCAACCAATATTATCATTGGGCTTGAAACTGATGGGCTAACTAAAAAATCTTTACAAATTCCACCTTAGGCCATCACTGTCGATCAAGGTTGCTCAGACTTCATCACATAGTAAAAGGATATCTTTTCTGATGTACCTAGCTCAATACACAGAAAACAGAACTCAGCCATAATCACCAATTTTAAGCAAATTCAAACAATGTTTAAGTTTACTATAGGGTACCACTTTAGTACCCATATCTGCAGGGTTATCTTCAGTGGAAATTTTATCCACTTCCACCACTTCAGCTGAGATCTGATCTCTGATGAAGTGATATTTAACTTCTATGTGTTTTGTTCTTTCATGAAATACAGGGATTTTACAAAGATGCAAAGCACTTTGACTGTCAGTGTAAATTAAAGATTTTCCTTTAAACACATTAATTTCACTTAACAACCCTTGAAGCAAAATAGCTTCCTTAATAGCTTCAGTAACAGCTATATATTCAGCTTCTGTAGTGGACAATGCCACAACAGATTGTAACTGACTTTTCCAACTAACACAACACCCTGCAAAGGTGAAAAAATAAGATGAAGTAGACCTTCTCTTATCTCTGTCCCCAGCATAATCAGAATCAACATAACCTACCAGTTCTAATTCACTGTTAGCACAGTCATAGATCAGTCCTACTGAAATGGTGGAACTGATATAGCTTAACAACCATTTCATGGCATTCCAATGTCCCTTTCCAGGCTTGGCCATATATCTAGATAGAACACTAATGGCCTGTGCCAAATCAGGTCTAGTACTAATCATAGAGTACATCACTGATCCTACTGCACTAGAGTAAGGGATTTTCTCCATATATCTACTTTCTTCTAAAGTTCTAGGAGACAATGCAGCAGACAAAATAAAATTTGAGCTAAAGGTACATTAGCAGATTTGCAGTTTTTCATGTCAAATCTATTGATTAATTTGGACAGATATTTAGACTGATTTAGGCAAAGTCTATTCTCTTTTCTGACTCTTAAAATTTCTATACCCAGAATTTTTCTAGCATTTCCTAAATCTTTCATTTCAAATTCAGATTTTAGTTTCTTCTTTAAATCTTTGACCCTAGACATATCTTTACTAGCTATCAACATATCATCTACATATAAAAGCAGGTAAACAGATTTTTCAACATTTGTATTATTGAAATAAAAACAGGAATCATACTTACTTTTACAGAAACCTAAACTAGTGATAAAAGCATCAAACCTTTTATACCATTGTCTAGTGGCTTGCTTAAGCCCATACAAAGATTTTCTAAGAAGACAAACATATGAAGGATTTGTTTTGGATGTAAATCCATCAGGCTGTGACATATAGATTGTCTCATCCAAATCCCCATAAAGGAAAGCAGTTTTAACATCTAACTGCTCTAATTCTAGGTCATAGAAACTGACTAAAGCTAAGATAATCCTAATTGTCTTATACTTGACTACAGAAGAAAAAATCTCATTGTAGTCAATTCCTTCTCTTTGAGTAAACCCTTTAGCAACTAATCTAGCCTTGTACCTAGGTGGCTCATTCTGCCCATCCCCATCTTTGATCTTAAAGATCCATTTACAGGCTATAATCTTTTGTTTCTCGGGTTTCTTAACTAAGGACCATGTATTATTCTTAGTTAAAGACTCCATTTCATCTTTCATGGCATTCAGCCATTTTGAATTCTCTATGGAACTCATAGCTTCCTCATAAGTCCTAGGTTCAGCATTATCTATTTCTTGGCCAGTGCACAATGCAAAAGATGTGTAATCTGCATTGGAATACTTACTGTTAGGTATAATATCTCTTCTAATCCTATCCCTAACCAGATCGTAATCAGCTAGAGAATCAATGTTATCCTCTAGCTGATTCTGACTCTCTTCCACCTGATGCATACCATCAGAATGGGTAGCCTCTTGATCCTCAACAGGATCATGCTGAACCGAGACATGACTTGGTGGTGGGCTACCAACTTCCACCTGAATCCTATTCACAGTATCCTTTAAAGGATCTGTTCTGATTTCACTGGGCAAGTCAATGTCTTTACAGGGCATTTTGGTCTCATCAAACACAACATCCCTACTTATGATAACCTTAAAACCCTTTTGATCCCTAAGCCACAGCTTATAACCTTTAACACCTAAGGGATAACCTAGAAAGACCCCCTTTAAAGCCCTGGGCTCTAATTTCCCTTCAGATTGATGTGCATAACAGGCACACCCAAAAACTCTTAAGTGTTTAAGGCTAGGAGGTCTGCCAGTCCACAACTCTTCATGAGTTTTAAGGTTAATGGCAGTGGAGGGAGATCTGTTAACTAAATAAACAGCTGTAACAGCAGCTTCTCCCCAGAAACTTTGGCTCAAACCTGAGCCAATGAGAAGGCATCTCACTTTATCTAAAATAGTCCTGTTCATTCTCTCTGCCACCCTATTCTGTTGAGGTGTATACCTAACAGTTCTATGTCTTTGGATGCCTTCACTCTCACAGAATTTATTGAATTCATCTTTGCAGAATTCAAGTCCATTATCAGTTCTAAGGGTTTTGATCTTTCTAGAAGTTTGGTTTTTTACTAATTTCTTCCAAGTTTTGAAACTTTCAAAAGCTTGGTCCTTAGATTTTAAGAGATAGATCCAGACTTTTCTTGAAAAGTCATCTATCAATGAAAGAAAATATCGGTTACCTCTATGAGTTGGGACCTTAGCAGGTCCCCAGAGATCTGAGTGAATATACTCAAGAATCTCTTTGGTTGTGTGTTGGGCAGTACTAAAGCTAAGTCTATGTTGCTTACCTAGGATGCAGTTTTCACAAAACTCAATCTTGTTCACTTGATCACCATCAAGAAGATTCTGCTTACTTAGCTCACTCAACCCCTTTTCACTCATATGTCCTAGTCTCTTATGCCATAGAGACCCTTTGTCACAGATTTTGGAAGCCACACAAGCAGCTTCATCTGTGACAGTAACTCCTCTCAAAATATAAAGCCCATTCCTCTTGTCTCCTTTAAGTATGACAAGGGATCCCTTAGAAGCCTTAAGAATGCCTCTCTCTGCTTTATAGGAGTATCCTTCCTCATCTAAGGTTCCTAGAGAAATTAGATTTCTCTTCAGATTTGGGACAAATCTAACATTCCTAAAGACTCTAATCATGCCATCATACATTCTTATGGCAACTGAACATATTCCTTCTACATTACATTGCTGGTTATTTCCCATCAGCACAGATCCACCATTGAGTTCTTCAAACTCAGTGAACCAGTCCCTATTTGGACACATATGGTAGGAGCAGCCAGAGTCTAAAATCCATTCAGATTTTATCTCATATGTGATTACAGTAAGGACTTCACTAGGTTCAAAACATTTAGAGGCTACTGCAGCATTGCCATCTATCTGTGTTTTATCTTGAGTCTTTTTCTTAAATTCATAACAATATTTCTTTATATGCCCTTCCTTCCCACAGAAGTAGCATTTCCTAGATCCAGACCTATTTTTAGATTGAGATCTGTTATGATTATTAGGGGTTTTACTTCTGCCTTTGTTCTTACTATTTTGATTACTATTTTTAACTAAAGGCCTGCCTCTAGCAAACAGATTCTCACCACCATCCTTCCTCTCAATTTTCAGTTCCAAGTCCTTAGACTTGAGAGCTGAGATGCACTCTTCAAGGCTCAGAGAGGACCTGCCATACTTGATGGCAGCTTTAACATCTTTGAATGATTCTGGAAGTGAGTTAAGGAGAATGATTGCCTCATTCTTATCACTCAACTTCTCATCTTCACCAGCATTGGCTAATTCAATGGTCATTCTTTTAAACTCATCTAAGTTCTGACCTAAATCTTTACTGGGGTCCATCTTAAAACTAAATAACATTTCTTTTAGATAGATCTTATTGGTTAAGGATATAGTAAGATATAGGCTTTCAAGCCTTTTCCAGATATTAAAAGCAGTGGTTTCATCGTTTACTTCCCTAAGAACATTATCAGACAGATTAAGAATTATAGTTCCTAATGCCATTTCTAACATGTCATCTTTTTGTTCTTGAGTTAAACTATCAGACAATTTATCAGGGCTTTCAATGGCTCTGAGGATTTTTTGTTGAGACAGGAGGGCTTTCACCTTCCTTCTTCAGATTCCAAAATCCCCAGTGCCATCAAACTTATCAATTTCAAACTTCATATTAAATAAAGAATTGAAAGAATTATTAAAATTGCCAAAGTCAGGAACAGTTACCTCAGCTTGAGCACTTGCAGTTTCACTGGGATTTACCTCTTCTCCAGACGAGTCTTCAGAGCTTGAAGACTCTTCCACTGGAGGGATAATGTCTCATACGTCTGCCGTTGGTACTAGATTACAAGCTCTGATACCACTGTTAGGAAAATATAGCAAATATAATTCCTATTTCTAATAGTTATATCTTTTAACAGGTTCAGTAAGATTCACTTACAACCAAGATACTTATTAAATTATATATCTAGTAACCTAACAGACTTCTTTATATGTATTCAAAACTATGCAAAGAGTGAACAACAGATCAAATTTAAGCCTATAAACATTCAGATATAAACATATATTTGAACAACTATATTACTCATGCATCATCTAAGTTCAACAGGTAATATATCACCTATACATGCAAGATCTACACAAAGTAAAATTGCAAGTAAAGTAAATAACACAAGATATATCGTGGTTCGGCCAAGAATGGGGCCTACATCCACGTTGAGCCACTCAGAAGAGACTCTTTCACTATGTGGTGTCTATACAACCTTGAACTACACAGATCTATTCAAGATCAACCCTCAAAAGGAGCCCAGAAGCCCTTATACATCAAACGCTCAACCTACAAAACCTAATCACTCGATCTCACTTCTGATAACAACCCAGAAATATACAATAACAGTATCAGAAGAATCACAGTACACAGATCTCTCTTTTTCTCTTCTATCTCTCTCGCAAATTCAAAGCAGAGAACCCACAAATTCAAGATGAATCTCAAGAACACAAAGAACATTCGAGAGAAAACAGACTCTGAGAAGAAAAAGAAAACGAGAACCCTAAAATATGAATTAATTGATCTTCTCTCTCATCATCTCTTTCTTTATATAGTTCTTCAGAGATAAGGTACACATCAGCCATACAAAACCAATCCGAGCTTGACAACTCAACTAGCAATCCTGACTCAGCATCTCAGGTGATCAGATAAGGTAAGTCAAAACGCAGCGTTTTGGCTTTGGGCCTGATAGGGAGCATTAACAGCTGGGCTTCTCCTGGCTTCAACTAATATTATCATTGGGCTTGAAACTGATGGGCTAACTAAAAAATCTTTACAGATTCGTCTTCATCAAAGATCTTTGAATTGATTGGTTTTCTACTGCTGATATATACAGTAGAAATATATACAGTTGATATATTCTGGTCTCTTCATCACCAACACCGCGAATTTGCTGAAGTTTTAACAAACTCTAATCAATCCTAATCGACTCTACCCAGTTTTGTAATTGATAAAATTATATTGTTCTCTAAACGGCTCTAAAATGTAGAAATTTTATCTGATACGATGAGTTTTGTAATAGCCAATAGGCCCAATAGGAATAACAACGGTATCATTTTAATCACGTCCTTCGTTTGGGGCCTAAATCAAATCAATCTCAGACTTCATAGTGTTTTCTAGGGTTTAAAAAAGCTAAGATTACAGGGTTTAGAAAAAAAAAAGCGAGCTTGGAATCAAATATAACCAAGTAACAAATACAACTCATTCTTCAAATGCAACAAATTCTATGAAAAAAAGATAAAGAAGATAGTTTCTGCAGCCTTGAAAAACAAAAGTACTAGTTAAAAAAGCTTACTTGTTTAAAATGCAAAACTACAGGGTCAGCAAATTCTTTCACGTACCCATCTTCATCTTCATCTTCTTCGGTGAACTCTTGTTCAGATCCTTCAATTCAGTCATTTTCTACCAACCTGTACAAATTAAATCAGATTAGATTTACAAGAGTTATAATCATTCAAGTAATTTGATTGTAAGTGTACCTTCCAATATTGGTCACCATTTGAGAGCCATCTCCAGGTGCAGACAAGGTCTATAAACCCAATTAGAAGCCCATTCACAGGCCGATCGCAAGGTGCACTTAATATAAGCACATTAATAGGCCCATTATATTCACTTAGTAGATGGATTCCATAAAAATAATAAATAAGCCCATTAAAGAGAGAAAATAAAACATCCTTCTATAATGTCTAATGAACTGTTGAACGAACTCCAGCCACGTAGGATATTATTCTCAAGAAAAAAAAATCGTAACTAACAAACATTTATTATACTTAATATATATTGAAAATGAAATCATATATTACACTGTAATAGTTCCAACTTTCTAATTATACAACGAGATAAAGTTTATAATTGATGTAAAATATAACTTTTTCATATGTTTGAAACTGTTTATCCGAGATTTCCTTTGTTTTTAGTATATAATTTGAAATACAATACATTTTATATATTTGAAGTCATGAACACGGTCATCTTTTTGATGCGTAACGATATAGATTTATACGAAAATATAATTATATCACGGTCTCATTCTCAAGTGTTGGTTTTCCTATAGATAAAATTTCATTTTCCACGATGGATGATAAATGAAGACTTTTCTATAATTATGTTTTGCAAAAGCAATTAGCAAACAAGACTTCATTTTTCCCACAAATTGTCTTGCTCATCTAAAGCGTCCTCTGTTTGGAAATGTCGCTCAGCGAGGTCTTATGTGGTGGGCTCTTGGGCTTTTCTGAATTTAAATGAATTCATGGGCCTTTGAAGCCCAATTTATTTAGTTTGTTGATTCAATAAATACTTTTATTATTATTTTTTAAATAAAAAATAAGAGAAAATTCATTATTTAAAAAAAATAGAGAAAAATCATAAATAACTATTCTTATTAGCCAACATTTAAAATTGAGTTATGCAGTTAACAATCCACAAAATATAGTTTGTAATATAAACAAAGTTCTTTCATTTTGTAAAAGCTCTATTGTTTAATTTTCGAGCTCTATTGTTCTCTATGGATTAAAGAGACCAAATTCAAATTACTAGTTTTTTTTTTAATTATTTTCATATTTGTTAAAAATAAAATTGAAATTCAAAAGTAACGGTAGGTAATAATAAAATAAAATAGAATGTCTTTAGAAATTTATTTTTAAAAAATAGAGTGTATAAAAGTGTGCTAAAAGATAAAAAAGGTTAATTTTGGGAAAAATGAGGTGTCTCTAGAATTTTTTTTTAAAATTGAAATTTTAGATTGAATTGTTAAAAAAACTGGATTGTAAAAAGAAAATCTCAAAAAAAAAAATGGTTTACAACCAATTAAAATACAATATTACAAAGACATGCTTCATAAAAGTTCATAGCAGCCAAAAAAAGATTTCCATAACCTGAAAAGAAGTGACTAGCAATCTAACATTCTTTCTCTTGTAGCAACTATGTAAGATCTGATCCATCGGAATAAATTTCTTAACTCACGAATATTTATTATACTTAATTCATATTATACTGAATATAAAATAGATAAGATACATTATAGCAGTTCCAACTTTCAAATTATACACAAGAAACAAGGAGATCTTGCTCAATCAATTTTAAACATTACAAGGATTATTTATAGTTGGTTGAAAAGATTTAAAGCATCTTCTAGGCACCTGGATATACAACCACCGTTCATCTTAATCAGCTCTTCCAAATCTGTAAAGAGAAAGGAAAATGAGTTTTTGATTTACTATTGATCCCAAAACTAATTTGACTCTTAAAACTCTTTAAGAAAATAAGTCGAACTATAATTTTTAGAAGATGCATGTACGGAATGAACAAACCACAAATCACGATTGAATCAAACCACATGTCTCAGTGTGACAAACAACAAATGAACAAGAAATCACAAAGCATATAGAGCACCATTTAAATCTCAAATCAACTATGTACTCAACTAGTCTTGTCAAATATGTAATTTGAATAAAGAAAAAGAGAAATTGGAAATTACGCTGCAAACTGTATATTTTCTAGCAGTTTCAAAGACAAGCTTATAATTTTGCTAAATTAAAAAAAAATAACACAATTTTCTTTTATAACAAAGATCGGAGCATTTACCTTAAGAGTTAAGAGAAAAGCTTATTGAGAGAACAATCTGCATTGCTAATTTCTTCTTCTTCTAGGATTTCCGGTCAGCTTGATCACCTTTCTTTCAACCATACTCACAAACCACCATGGCTTGCCAGTTGCGAAGACAATATGCCCTATCGACAATCCAATCACAATTCCACTTCCGTAACCCATCATAATGATTTTCCAATCAAACCAGCTCGAATTATTATGTTCTTCGTGGAATATTGTTGGCTGTGATTCTAATGGTTCATCATTGATACATGTTTCTGACAATGGCAATCCACACAACCCCAAATTCCCAAAATAACTATCATCTCGGAAGGTATGAAATTGATTCCCTTGAGGTATAGGCCCCACGAGATGGTTGTACGAAAGGTTTAATACCGAGAGAAATGTCAAACTTGTCAATTCCTGAGGAATTTTTCCATCAAGCTTGTTTGAAGAGAGATCTAATGATTCAAGCTCTGTCAAATTTCCTATGGATAATGGAATATGACTTATTAGACTGTTATGAGAAAAATTGAGAACTATGAGAGATTTCAATTTTCCGACAATATCTAGAATTCGTCCTTGAAACCTGTTACTTGACAAATCCATAGCAGTGAAAATGGTTAGAACTCTTTGCATTTCAATTTCAAATCCCTTAATTGTCACCATTATAGAATCCTTATACATATCATCCCCCATATATCTCACATCAGCACTATTGTTTTTCCCTATCATCATAGCTTGAAATTTTCTGAAAAATCTCGTTTGCAAATGACCGGTAAATGAATTGTGAGAGAGGTCAAGAATTCGCAACATAGAGAAGCGAAGTCTTGTTGTTGAATAACCAAGAGCACCATAGAACCTATTAGATCGCAGTATAAGAACTAGCAGTTGCGGAAGAGTTGCTAACCAATGGGGAAAGGTACCATTAATCATGTTATTCCCAACATCTAGTACTTCCAAATTACCACAGTTTGCCAAAGAAGGTGGTAATGATCCGGCCAAACGATTGCTATTGAGATTCAGAGTAGTCAGCTGACAGCCATTTGCAAATGTTTGAGGGATGCTGCCGTGGAAGTTGTTCATCTTCAGATCCAAGACATAGATGCTCGTAGAGTTTCCTAGACATTGTGGAATTACTCCAGACATGCTATTATTAGACAAGTCCAGATATACAAGTGAGCTCAAATTGCAAAATGATGAAGGGATGGCTCCAGTCAATATGTTGTGTGAAACTGAAAAGAAATACAGTTGAGGTGGTGGAGGTGGAAGCAGTCCTTGAAGCAAGTTAGAATGAAGGTCCAGCAATTGTAAATTCTTCCATGGAAGCCATTCTATGCCTGTGAGGAAGTTGTGGGAAAGATTTAGATTATACAGAGTACTGATGCTGAATAGCCAATTTGGAATATGACCATGGATTTTGTTGTCAGAAAGGGACAGATATCGTAGATTGGAGGCAGTTGATAAGATGTCTGGGAATTCATTTATACCGCAAGAAGATAAAATCAAACGGTAAAGTTTAGGAAAGGAAGAGTTGACTTTGATTGTGGTGCTCATTGACAGACTATTATAAGAAAGATCAAGATCTTCAAGGTTCTTCAGCTTTGCAAACATGGAAAGCTCTACCGTGCCACTTAAATTGTTTGAAGAAAGATCAAGATCAGTGAGATTCACAAGTTCAAAGATTGAACTCGGGATTGGACCAGATAGCTGGTTACCTCTAAGGGAGATGCTCTCCAATGATGGTAGCCAATTTGGAATGCGACCATGGATTTTGTTGTTAGAAAGGTACAAGTATTTTAGGTTGTCGGCAGTTGATAAGATCTCTGAGAATTCATTTATATTGCAAGAAGATAAACCCAAACCGATAAGTTTAGGAAAGGAAGAGTTGATTTTGAATGTGGTGCTTATTGACAGATTATTATAAGAAAGATAAAGCAATTGAAGGTTTTTGAGCTTTGCAAACATGGAAAGTCCTACCGTGCCACTTAAATAGTTTGAAGGAAGATAAAGAGTCGTGAGATTTACAAGTTCAAAGATTGAACTCGGGATTGGGCCAGATAGCTGGTTATTATAAATCTCGATGGTCTCCAATGAAGGTAGACTAAAAAGCTCAGAACGTATAGTCCCTTGTAATTCACAATAACCCAAACGCAAAGAAATCAAAAAAGGAAGATTAATATTAGTTAAGGTATCAAGTGCGACAGTAGACATGTTCACGGAAACAAGAAAGAGTTCTTTTAAGTGAGACATATTTTGGACTAACCCTTTCATAACAAGTGTTTCTAGTGTCAAAGCACCACCATACAAATTTCCGAGACGAAATGAAGTTAATTTGGACAAATGAGAGATTTCACTCGGAACTTGACCAGAAAAGTTGGAGAAAGAGAGGTTAAGGTGTGTCAAACTTGGGAATCTGACAAAATCAAAAGGAATTTGAGAAAGATTGAAGTCATTGAAAGCAAGGTCGAGCTTTTGGAGGTGAGAAAGGAGAAAGAGGCTAGTGTTGGAAGGGATGGTACCATGAAGCCAACTACAACTGAGATTGAGGCCGATAACATGACCCGTCACTCTATCGCATGTAATCCCATCCCATGAACAGCAATCGGTGTCCTCTTTCCAATCCATCATTTTTGGATAAGAATGTATCCCCCGATAACCACAATTTATAGAAGAATCAGAATCATTAGAAAAGGAAAAGAGTTGCTTAAAGTGGAGCAGTGCAGAACTCTGTTCATTAGAACACAGGTTTGCACAACAACTCAGCGAATGCAAGAGAACAAGTTGAAGGCAAAGAAGTTGATAACACCACATAAACCAACCCATTTTTTTTTTTGGATGTTGTATGAATTTACATGAACCGAGGTTATATATAGGTAAGAATGGAAGCCAGCTGGACTAGACTGAATCAAACTCTTGTTTTTAGTTAGTTAAATGTTAAAACTCAATTTTTCGACTAGACTGCATGCTGACTAGCCGAATATAAGTTAATTTCGATGAATCTGATCATTGAAGTTATTGAAAGCAAGGTTGAGGTTTTGGAGGTGTGAAAGGAGGAAGAGGAGCTATTATTTGAAGAAGATATTCAGCCACTAATGTTGACTATGAATCTATGATCTATATCTGAAGAGACTTGACTCCATATATAGAATAATTATTGTGGCTGATATATTGCCACATCCAAATCATATTAAGATCAGTGGACATTAAATGGAAGAAGAAAATGGGCATGGAAACACCAGACTTTCTAGCCACTTGATATGATTTTTATTGAAATATCATTGAGAGAAATATATACTCGTCTGCTACCTACTCCAACGATTTTCATAAATTTAACATGAATGCTATTATTGCTGCCGTGAGGACCGAGCTGGAGGACTAATTTCACCAAGTCTTGCTCATCCAAGACTTTTCTCCAAAGTGGTGCCAAAGCAATTAGGGTGTTTAAATACCATCGTTAGGATATTCCTTATCAGTTTAAGCTTTGGGGGAACGGATTGTAACTAGCCGGTCTAAAATCAAACATCAAAAGATACATTGTAGCAATTCAAACTCTAACATTATAGACTAAAAGTGATGAACATCTTCCTCCAACAGTTTTCGAACATAAATTGTCTGTTAGCATCATCAAGGGAA
Source organism: Dipteronia sinensis (assembly GCA_033220585.1). Classification (NCBI taxonomy): domain Eukaryota; kingdom Viridiplantae; phylum Streptophyta; class Magnoliopsida; order Sapindales; family Sapindaceae; genus Dipteronia; species Dipteronia sinensis. The sequence continues at coordinate 1,939,642 of CM065638.1, read as the reverse complement.
CACAATCAGCTCTCTGAAATCTGTAAAGAAAAAAAAAAGGAAAGTGAGTTTTGAATTCAGTAAATAGCCATAATCTCAAAACCAGTTGGGCAAAGATTGTCTGTTAGTGGATGACTTTTGCAGATTTTATGAACTTTTATAGACTTTATAGACTTATAAAATTTTTTTATAGGCTTTTATTTTAAAAGACTTTCATAGACATTTATAAATTTTCATTGATTTTTAAATATGATATATATTTTGTTTTAACAAAATTATATATATTTCTCATATCAATAAAAATAATTTTAAAAATAATCATCGTTAATTAAACTTGATAAAAATATATTTTTTTAATATATATATATATACACACACACCTGATAAAAAGAGCTGGTCCATTACTGATAATATCGTCATTTGTGTAGATTGAGTTCAAAGACAAAAGAAGATGACCACCATTTCTATTGATTTATTGCCTGAGCGAGTTAAGAAGATATGTGACTTGTATAAAACCATGCTTCTATAAAATTTAGATACATGTTTTTTTTTTAATTCCGATAACGGAAGGGTATGCCGAAACTTGTCGAGAGCCAGCACTAGTTGACCGTTTGGAGTTATTTTTTTTTAAATATATATACTTAAATCTTATATATCAATTTTTTTTGGGTTATTTACATTTATATTAAAAAAAATTCTTATCATGCCCCGACCCTCCAAATTTAACCAATACATGCATAGTCTGTATATCAACTCATCTCACCGGACTTGAATCATCTATCACTAACATGAAAGGTGGACATAGACTGTACACACCACTAGAGAAAAAAAAAGATTAAAGAGCTGTGAATATTGGAGTTTGATAACATATGAATTAATAAAGTCCAACAAGCCAAACAGAAATACGTCAATATTCAAACTATTGTTTTTCCCTGTTTCATGTCATTTCTAGTGAGGTAGTGGGGGATGGGTTGTTGGTTATTATATTTATTTCATATGGTGACATTTTCTGCACCATATGAATCGGCTGAAGGTTATGTGTTAGTTGGTGGTATTTTAAAATTGTATTACATCTCTTCATAGCTTATACATGTTTTTCATTCAATTTTTGTTATTCAGTGATTGCCATCAACAAGATTATAGAGCACCGGAACTTGGAGAGAAAATTGAATATTATAATCGACTCTTGAAAGTCCATATTTTTAAAAGTCTAAAAAGTATTGAAATAAAATCTAGATAATCATAATAGTCTATAAATAAAGTCAAAAAACTCTTTCAGAATCCTAGAAGTCTAGTTCATATAATCCTAATAATCCTAAAAGTATAGTCCTAACAATCCTAATAATCATAATAGTCTTGTAAATCCATAAAATCCTTGCACTCCAAAATTGTCTATTAAAATCTCAATCCAATACACCCCTCTAAGATATAACTTTTCTAATTTTTAAACTTTGAAATGGTTTCTAAAATTAAGAAATACAATCATTTTCTCCATGCAGTTTACCATATTAGACACTTTACCCTCTCTAGTTTTAGTAATGACCATTCTTCCTCTTAAAAACTAAAATATTAAACATTTTGCCTCCTGCAGTTGGAATTACGTTAGCCTAGTACTTTGACCGTCAAAAAATTATTTAAATGACCTTATTACCCTTAAACACATGAGTTATGCCCATAATGATGCCATTAATTGTTTTTAAAGAAAATAATTGAAAATAAAAAATTAAACAATTTATTTAAAAACATTAATATAAAGAATGAAATGTAAAAATAAAAAATTTATTTAAAAAACATTAATATAAAGAATAATAAAATAAAATAATTGTAAAAAAACTAAGCAGATATTAAAAAAAGTTTTTTATTTAGAAATATTGAATTGTTTTTTTTTAATACTGAATTTGTTTTGTTGCCTTTTTATTTATTATTTCCACCGTCATGGACGATGATGATCCATTTTTTTATTTTTATTTTCAATTCTATTTTTTTAAATACTTTTATTAGTTTTTATTTTTTTAATTCTGATTTTTTTCTTTAAAAACAGTTAGTGACATCATTAAGGGGCATAACTCATATGTTTAAGGGCAATAAGGTGTTTTAATTTATTTTTTGACGGTCAAAGTACTAGACTAATGGAATTTCTAACAGTAAGGGGTCAAATGTCTAATATTTTGGTTTTTAAGAGGGAAAATGATCATTACTGAAACTAGAAGGGATAAAGTGTCTAATATAATAAACTACAAGGAGGAAAATGATTATACCCCTAAAATTAATATTTGTAAACTGTTTCTGTTTTAGGACACAAACACAATCTAACCAGAAACTTGTAATTTTCTTTATTTCCTTTTTTTTTCTCAAAATTTTTGCATTCTTTATTCAAACCAAATAATTGAATTTTGACTATAAATCAAAGTTTTTTTTTTATATTTTGAGGGACCGGATTTCACCGAAATAGATATTTGTAGGGGTCGTTTGTTTTTTTGTCTGAAAACTGAACAGTCCTGAGTTTTTCTGAAGACTGAATAGTGATTGAAATCTGGACTTGAATAACATATTTTTTTTTCCTCACATCTAAATGTATTGTCAACCCGTTTGTTTTTTAAAAGTAAAATTGTCTAAAACTAAGTAATATTACATTTATACCCATGTTAAAGAATTATACATATAATATGGAATAAAAACAATTTAAAAATAATAATTATATATAAACACAAATGATCATGATATTCTTATTCGATTATAAATAAACTTCATTTTAACTAAGAAAAGAAAGGTTTTTTTTTCAAAAAATAAAAGAGGCATTAAGAAAACTCACATAAAACACTCTAAAAAAATAATATATAAATACATCACCCCAATATTGTAATGAAGTATTGATATTAAACACCAATATGAGAAGTGATTAGGGTTCTTTTTATTTTAAAAGTCATTTAAAATAAACAATATATTAAAATAAAGATTTATGTAAAATATATAATTATAATGAAATTATAAATATATTATATATGGGGATAGTATCGGAAGAAAAGATTTTGGTTTACATTTAATGCAATTCAGTGATTTGCAATTAAGTGAAAAGTCAAGATTTCTTACTTTTTATTTTAAGTTATTTTTTGTTATTTTTAAGTTGTTTGACCACTTATAAAAACAAACAAAACAACTTAATAATTATGATTCAGACTCATTAAGTTTTAAGCGGAAAAAACAAACGACCCTTACTTTCTCATTTCCAAACTACATAGTTAAATCAAATAGTAAGTGCTGGCTGCTACAATTGAGTACAACAATCGGCAAAACTTGTCAAAAACAATAGCCCACTTTTATTAATTAGCCAAATTATGATCACCCCAATTATTTGAGTTCAACAGAAAAAGAAAGAATTGAAGATGCCTCATTATTCATTTACTTTGTTAAATTAATAGATCAAAAAAGATAGAAGTCGAGGCAGCTACGTTGATTCGATTTAATCCCTCTTCGACTCTTAAATTTGTAATAGTAAAAAAACAAAATAAAATAAATTAATAGAACAAACAGCAAAACTATGAATTATGTATCACCATTAATTAGTAAATATGAGTTAAGAACATATGTTTTCAAAATTACAAACCATTTTCCATATTGTGTTACATTACACCAAACATTTTTGTAGCAAGAAATCACACCAACATATTTTCCATGTATAGAAGATGAAAGCTTATCTAGTTATCTTCTTGTGTTGTTATGTATAGAAGATGACTCTGACATGGAACTTAAAAGTTTCATCAGTCAAAATTATGCCTGCAAAATGAACATTATAAATACATTATTGGGTATTTCAAAAAAAAAAAACTTTTATTGATGAGAAATGCTACGAGAAGATCTTTCGGTGCATCCAATTATCGAAGATGTAACATATGTCTGATACATGTATATTTCTTGTCACATGTCATATCTTTAGTGATCGGGTGCGCCACTCAGCAATGAACCAAAAGTTTTCTCATAATGCTAATGATAAAGACGAAAAGTTGTATCTAATATATTATCCTATAATATTAAGATGAGGTTGGCTTATTAACATGCCTTGCTAGAGATATTGCTAGAAAGCCAATCAAGACCTTCATAGAGTCCTTCACCAGAAGTGGCACAAGCAGCCTGAATATACCTGCACACAGTTCAAAAACTCAAATTCTCATAGTCAAAACAAAGTTATAAAATGGGGAGAAATATTCAAGTTCTGATCCGGTATTTTAGTCAGAAATCGGGTTTACCAGCGACGTTGGCGAAGCGAATGCAACCCAAGTTTGTCAGTGACTTCTGAGACACTCATGGCATTTGGGAGGTCTTGCTTATTGGAAAATATAAGCAGTATTGCATCACGTAGTTCCTCCTGTGTAACATGAAACAAAAAACTTTTTATAGTCATTTTGCGAATTCGGATACTAATTGTTACATTAAATCGAGACATACTATATATTTACAGGAATCAATTGTCTAAATGAGACTTCATTAAGAATTTTGTACAATACAGAAAAATATATATATTACGTTTTGAAGCCTGAATCAGTAATGTTGCGTTACGCAGACGCTACAATCTTAAATTCGTAAAGTATGATAAAGGAAACGAAACAAGACCTCACTCAGCATTCGATGGAGTTCGTCTCTGGCTTCGGCAACTCTGTCTCTGTCATTACTATCGACCACGAATATGAGACCTTGTGTGTTCTGAAAGTAGTGTCTCCACAATGGTCTTATCTGAATATGAAAAATAATTAGAACAAGCAACAATTTTTCTTTATTTATTTTTTGAAATCTGACACCAAACGGATTAAGAAAACGGGAGACGAACTCGAATCCCCACTAGAATTTTAGAATGATGTAATACTTGTAAATGCATCTATCATACATGCTAAGTACCTTATCTTGGCCTCCCACATCCCAGACAGTGAAACTAACATTCTTGTATTCTACAGTTTCCACATTGAATCCTGGATCATGGAAAACAAATTAAACAATTAATTAAATGTTTATATAATTCGACAAAAACAACTTTCGTTGTTTATATATTATCATATAGTCTTCGATGTTGTATCAAAAGCCAATTATGTGTAATACAATTCAAGCATACAATTCTTTTTTTTTTTTTTTTTTTTAAACAATTCTTTATGGCATGTATACACATAAGTGGATAAGTGGAAAGGAGATTAGGATCCTATGCTGGTTGGGCCTATATTCACCGGATATCGAGTTTGAATAAAACATTTGTCTCCGTATAACGAGTTTGAATAAAACACTTGTCTCCGTATAAGAGAACAAAATGAAAAATGTGATGTTCTTTTATATTTAAATGTTATTAGATTAATTAGGAAAAGCCTAACAAAGTAACAAAAAACTCTATGAGAAAATCCGAACCCTATGAGAAGAATACGGATTTTAATTTGTCTTTTAGATACATCAAGATTTTCATAATTAAATAATTTTTATAAATACTAAATAATATTTTTAAAAGAGTGTTTGCTCAAAAATTAACAACTCCTAAAGAAATCTTATATCAAAATCTCATATATCAACTCCTAAATAATATTTGTATTATGTTTGCATTTCATGTATCCATTTATATATATATATATATATATATATATATATAAATGAGTAAAAACAAATAGGTGGTGCTTTGTGTGACTATGAGTAAAAAAAAAATACCAATGGTGGGTATGGTAGTGACAATCTCTCCAAGCTTGAGCTTGTAAAGAATGGTTGTTTTTCCAGCAGCATCAAGACCAACCATTAGAATCCTCATTTCTTTTTTCGCAAACAGCATCCTCAACAATCTTGATATTGTCATACCCATCTCTCTCTGTAAACTCTACCAAATATTTAATAAAATCATCATAAAAGTTGAATCAATACAATATTGAAAAGATCATCAAAGACAGAGATTATTATTTGACACACCTGATCAAAATTGGGAAGATATCAATTAATTAATATACAAGCTGTGTGTGATATTCTGCTGGAAACTGTATATATAGGAGAACAAAAGAGAGAGGCATAAGGCATTCATGGTCTCAGCATATATATTATTTGCAGACGCCATAAAAAGAAATGATGATGAGAATAGGATTCGATCTGATGAGGAGATAATTTGATTGGAGAAGAAGAATAAAGGGTACTAGCTAGTTAGCTTCGTTTTTACTTTTGAGTGGTGGCGTTTTGTATATATTTTGACAGGACTTCAAAAGGTGGCAAGTGGGAAAAACGTTTTATAAGTTTGATATAAATGGATGTGATTCTGTGAATTGTTAAATTAGGAGGGGCCAAAGTATAAAGTTCACAAAATTTCTAGGTAAATATATAATTTTGTATAAAGAAAGTTTACAACATTTTTTTTTTGTTGGAGGGGGTAGGTTTGCCACCCAAGTAAATGGTGGGTTAAAATGCCATTCAATCACGGTTTTGTTCTTGAAAGGGCTCTTATGGGGGTTAAGATTGGTCTTTGTTTATTTATAGTACAGATTAGTCCTTAAGAATTGGCATTTTTGAGTTTAAATTTCTCAAATATGAACTCAATTTTTTCAAGAAAGTAGAAATTATAATTGTGATAGACTAAGATGTAGAAAGCGTACAAAAGTTGATTAGATACCAAACTTGAAAGACAAGGTACATGAAAAGTAGCATATTCTTCTCCAACATAAAAGCAGGTTCTATATATCTTGATGTTACATTCTGAATTAACATGACAAGTTTCACATGTTAGGATTTGTGGTGATAACACTGATAGCACAACACAATCAAACAGAAGAAAAAAAAAGCTTGTAGTAGAACTTTAGCATCACAAGTAGAGTGCTAGATTCATATATAGGTGCAGAATTTATTTCTTCTTGCACAAGAAAAGAAAAAAAAAACAACAACAACAAAGGGATGCTATTTAGTTATATGCAAATGCAACAACATTATGCAATTATTTTCCAGAGATTGCTTCCTTGGCGGATTGGAGGGTGGATTCCACCGCTGCTGCAGCCCCCGCCAAGAGACCGCCGCTGGTCTTGGGATGTGACTGGTGAATCACCTCTACTGTCCTTTGCTCTTGTGCTTGTCCTGCTGACGACCGATAATCCGTAGTTTCCACCACCCTTCTTTCAATTCCACCTTGCTCATTTACAGTCTCAGTTTCCTGTTGAAAAAAAATAATAATGCAAGATTGAAGAAATTCAACCAGAATTTTTTTTTTAAAAAAAATCTATAAAATCAGCATAGGCTTCAAGTTTACCTTCCTTGCTTGAATATTCATGTTGAAGGTCTTAGATTCGGATTCTTGAAGAGAGATTGGAATTGTTAAAGAATTTATATTAGATTTTCGGGTTTATTGAAAGGTTTGTGGTTGATTGCTTAGTCTTTACAGGGACAATTATTTAGCCATAAGAGCAGCCTGATATCCTGTAAACACCTCCACTTGTCACCCTTTTATTTCCTGAATTGTTCACAGTTTTTTTTTTCAGACACCATGGCCGATTCAAGGGTCTCAAGGCACTTTGATGGACAAAAATGGCTAAAATAAAATAACCTATAATTAGCATAAATCCTATAAAAATTCGACACTGTTATATTTGAAATATAAAATCATAGACTGATAGACTCCTCCAGTGAATATAAAATGTACAATTATCTACGAGTCACACATCAAGTTCAAGTACTTTTTCTTACATTCTCTGCAAGTTAAACCCAAGATTCACCAGTTTAATGCTTGTTCCACATTGAGCCACCGGTCCAGTTTTCAAATTTTCAGTATGATATAGTGGGGGTTCAGCTACTATACAAATACAGTATAGTTATAGGGTTAGTTGTTAGTTATTTGATTTCAATCCAAGAACATTTAAAAATCAAAGATTTGAAAATAAAAATTTCCAAACTAGATACAATCTAATAAAGCAATGTGAAGAACAAGGTAAATCCAGCTAAATTATACCGAAAAAGACTTCACTTTGAGCTCTCATCAGAAGAGAACAGCTTACAAAATGAGCACTCAAAGCTCCTTAGTCGAAATCGAGAAACAATCATTATTATTTTCATATCTTCTAAGCAGACAACAACACGAGCAGGAGAGGTTCTGTAAACAACACCTCCAGCTACTGTAAAAACACGTATATGTCCTTACAACTTTCTTAAAATACATTGAAATATCATCTAAAGAGAGAAGACTGTTACAAACAACTAGATATACGGCAAGAAGTCCAGAAAATAACTGTCTTGCAAGGCAGGCAGATGTATAAGAAATGCATCCTCGAAAAATCAGTAAGTCATAAGAGGTGACCCACTGCAATGGACATCAGAAACATCGGAAAGCCTTTGCCTTGGAGACAAGTTTGCGATGCCAGTAGCATCAATGTCAAGATTCAAAATGTTTTTCCTCTTTTGAGTCTCTGAAGTCGTTCTTTCCTCTGACAACTCAGCGATGGGACTCAAGGATTCTGCTTCCTTCTGCTGAGCGGACGCCATCATGGCTTGAGCTTCTGCCACAACTGATGCATTATCATCTGCAGCGTACAGGATCCTTTGAATTGCTCCTACAATCTGCCAAAAAAAACAACGAAGCAATTAGAGCACTTTATGATACTAGTCTTTTCGAATACTGACTGTTATGTGTAGATAGCATATCATCAAATATATGGCCAAGAAAACAGTACAGGCAAGTGCTCAATCCCAGGACTCTGACACAAAATCTCGATATCTCTCAATTTCGCAAAGTAGAAGTCCCTCTCCTTCTCAAGGCTATCCACTGACAGCTTCAACTCAGTGATCTGCATAGAAAGTAGACAATTAGACTCTCGATATTCTTAAGTTAAAATAATTGCCATTGCCATTGCATTGATATGAAAGTTATGTACCTGTTCATCATATGCTGGCACTACAACAGAAGGTTTAGAGGACTTAATAGCAGCATGAGTTGAAGGGTTCGCAGAAGATGCATCATTTCTTCGAGCATTGTGAGAGGAATGAGTTTTGGGAGCAGCTGTTGAACCCTTGGATGAAGATTGTGATTGAGCAGATTTCTTGCTCGCTTCCTTTCCTCCCTTGCAAGCCTCTCTTCTTTCGAGTGGATTGTAACTAACAAAGATATTAAAAATCAATTTACTGGTACATTCCTCAAAACTGAATCTCCAACTAAAGTAGAAACTAGAAAGTATCCTAAGGCTTTAGTATTATATCAAAGGTAGAGAAGGCAAACACCACTATATGTGTTCATCTACCATATCAATTCAAGTTGATACAACTTTTCAAGAGGAAAACAGCAAATCTGAACATAATTATCTCAAACGACAGAAGGTAAACACTAAACACCACTATACTTGTTCATCTACCTTATCAATTCAAGTTGATATAACTTGTCAAGAGGAAAACAGAAAATCTGAACACAATTATCTCAAACTACAAACCCTAAAAGCATGTATAAACAAGAAACATACTAGCATTCACATGATTTCACCTACACCAGCAATAATTAAAATTATTATCCACTGATTGGAAAAAAATCAAATTCAAGAAACCAACAATCAAAATTTTGAAGCTAAGGATTTCATATTGCTGAGTTAGGTAACGGTCCTTCAAATATCACCCTTGTAATTTGGGCATTTGCCCTACTCACACCAATAGTCTAAATGGCCCTTCACACGACTAGTAAAGAACAAAAAAATACCCATTCAAATTGAAAATCTCAATTAAATGTGATATATATATATATATATATATATATATATATATATATATATATCTCCCCTCTCCGATAGTAAAATCAATCACAATTTTATTTGAGCAGATAATGTTGAGTCAAAGATAAAATAATAATTAAAAAAATCGTGAGATGAAATTAGCTTTACCCATTCATAAGAGCACCGTTAACAGAATCGCAGTATCTCTTCATCCATTGCATGAACTCCAAATTGTCAAGCGGCCTTCCTTTCACTAGCTTGCTCACCTCTATGTGCTAAATTTCAAATGCACAACATCATAACAATATCAAAAACTAATATATCACAATAGGCGCTAAATTTCAAAAAAAAAACACAGTAATTGAAGCATCTGAAATTAAAATTGAACTTGCAGATTCTCAGATCTATGAAAAATAAAAATTAACAATCACCAAAAAAATAAACAGAGCACCAAAAAATTGAAAGTGTAAAATCAAAAACCTTAGTGATCTTAAGCTTGTTGAACACATCTTGAAGGACCTTGTAGTTCTGGATCATCTCGTATTCGTTCTTCGCGTCGAAATTGACCTTGTGCATCGGCACCATCCCTGGATGAACCGCGTCCATCAGCTGACAATGAACCGCTCCAGAACACGCCTGAAATTTCTCAGATCCAAACAAACACAAGATAATAAAGATGTTAGGGTTTGAATTTGAAGATAAACTGGAAAATAAAATAAAAAAAAATTCAAAAAAAATATATATGAAACCTCTTCGACTTTGGAGAGGTTGAGTTGGAGAGTAGAGTTGATCCAAGTGAGAATCTCCGATCTACCTACGAAATAAGCAGAATCCATCATACCGATGTTTGTCGCCATTTCTCTCTCTCGAATTTTCCGTCTAACGTCTCTTCTCTCTCTTGAATTTTCTCTCTAACGTCTCTTTTAGAGAGAGAGAGAGTGTGTGTGTGTGGATTTAAAATGAGTGAGAGCGGGAGTTTTTCAATTCAAAATAAATTGTCAGACCACCGCCTCTGTCCGCTCCTTGTATGGATTTGGGCTTCAAAGCCTTTCACACCCTGAAGGCCCAATTCAATACGGGCTCCAAATATGGGCCTGTCTTTTTTCCAAAGCCCAATTCAATAAGGATCGATATCCGAATCTACGAATTTTTGTTAAATTATAAATTTGAGATTTGGGAACGGAGATACGATTTGAACTCATGAACTAACTGTGTGTTTCTTTTTTCTTTTTTGCCTTAAATAATAATGTTTGTTTAGAGGATTTTGTTACTACATCGATGGGTTAATAGTTACCTTTTATTTTAATTTATATAACCTAATAATTAGTATAATTTTTTTTAAATAAAATATGTTCAAAAAATTAGAATATTTGAAATTATACCATTTAAAAAAAATTATACTTAAATAAGAAATGAAAAATATTTTAAGGAATGTAATCTTCATTTACAAAAGCATGTCAAATATTTCAAATGATGATAAGATATTTATTTAACATAAAATGATGATAAAATATTGTGTTATGTTAATGTTTGTCGTTATAACATATGTTAAGAAATTATAAAATTGTTAACTATTTTATTTGATCTCGTAATTATGCATTAATACATGTTCTTGGCACTGTATATTTATTTATTTTTTCAAATGAATTTTAAGAATATATAAAATTATAAAATCTTTTATCAAATATATATATATATATATAATTATAAAATTACCAGAGGAATGAAGCTATTTCATGTGCCGCCACTAAACACTGTCATTACAAAATAAACAGGTGCCATCTCATTCTAATTAAATAAACGCGGTTATAGTACGATATGGTGGACAATGATTGTTACATGTAATAATTAACAATTTAATGTACACTTGATAATGCTAATACTTTATTGCAGTTAATTAGTTACACTTAAATGACAAATTAAACCAATCCAATAAACATTAAAATATTCATACTGGGCCACCTCATCATCCCAGGTAAAACAAACAAGTGAGACAACAACTTAATTTCAAAATGCAATACAGTAGTATATAATATATTTATATCTGTATAATATATAAAAGCTGACCCTCACAGAGTCACGTGTTGCTGTAAGGAAGCTTCATATTAAATTCTATATAATATTTGTATTTTTATATTCATTTTTATATTTATGAATATCAATATATAAATATATACAATATCAAAGTAATATGAATAGTTTTTTTAGCAACTACTTGAATTAGTTAATTACAATGAATAAATTTTCTCCTCAAAACTCAAGAAGCCATTTCCTCTTCTTCAATTTTCTCTATAAAAACCACCAAAACTCTCTCATTTTCTTATCATCATCTTTCTGTCAATATTTTTTATTCCTATTGCTCAAATAATTGTTTAATCAACTTCTTGCCTAATTTCATGAAAATATGCGAAAAGTAACGGTTACACCATATGCGAAATGAAGTGTGACATCAACTGCTTCAACAAAAACTTCAACACTTAATATGTGAGTACTCTATTTAATTCATATTTAGTAGAAATTCCTAATTTCAATATTTTCCTTTCGTACACCAAACATGTATATATTTATTGTTGTTGTTACAGTTGTGTTTGTTGTTGTGCAACCAAGCTACACAAGGCCTCATACTCGGTCCAAGTATAAACCTAGAGCAGTAGAGGCACACATGTGATAGGAAGTTGCATGCAGGAACTATTTTCAAATAGATCGATAAAAATTTCATTTGTATTTATTTCTTATATTTTGTATTATAACTTTATAATTTTTTAAGTTTCTTCCTTGAAATATATTTAGTTATCTCTAAAGTTGTACTTTGTTCATATAAGAATTATTATTATTTGTGTGTATATATGAGTTTATTATTTGAAATATATCTATATGTGTTGTTTGGTATTGTGTTGTTTAGTATTGAGATTATGATTTTCTCAAGAAAATCACTAACAAAATAAACGATAAAACTGACCCTCACAACACCACGTGTTGCCGTGAGAGAGCTTAACTTTAAATGCATTACAAACCGGTTGAATATTCAGTCTTGCATAATTGGCTCTTAATTTAATATAAAATTAAATATATTCTTAGTAATAAATATTTTTCTTTTGGTATTCTTCCGTTTAAATATAGCTTTACTCATTAATTAGTTTTTATTTTTGAAACTTTAATCATTAATGAGTTGTTTTAGACTTTTGGCTATTATTATTATTAGTATTCTTATTCTTATCATTATATATAATGAATCCGGATATTTTTATACTCTTTAATTTAATATAAAATTAAATATATTGTTATTAATAAATGTTTCTTTAATGGAATAATTATTTTTCTTTTGGTATTCTTTCCAAATCAGGAGACAATTAAGAGAGAATCTTATATCACAGATGTAAAAACAATCCCATAATTAAAGGGATAATGGTTAAATTTTCTTCATCAATCTCATAAAAAAAATATATAAAAAATATAAAACTTTTTCTATTCTACGGTTCCTCACTTTTAAGTTCTTTTAAATGAGTTGTATTAATTTTTTTTACATTAATAGTTTAAAAAAAATACATTAATACTAATTGAATAATCAAATTAATTAATATTTTAATAAATGCAAAATCAAATTATATATATATATATATTTATATTAAGATCTTTAAAATCTGAATAGGCTTCATAATTAATTGAAAATTTGTATTAAGTGGGAAAGTTTTTATCATAAATCACATACAAATTTTCAATTAATGGAATAATTGTTTTTCTTTTTGGTATTATTCTCAAATCAATAGTCAATTAAGAGACAATCTTATAAATCACAAATTAAGAAACAATCCAACAATTATTGGAAATGATGGATCCTTGTAATTGTTTTATGTTTATTTGATTCATTACGTTAGTTGTGTGTTGGTATATCACAGTGCTATTGATGGATCATTTTGATACACTATTTGTTCATAATTTATTATTATTATTTTTTTAGTGTTGTGATGACTTTATATTTATGAAATAAGAAGTTATTATAGTTAAATCTAGGTGCAATTCAATCCGGAAACAAGCCTTTTTTTATGGATTGCTTGATTAGTATTTAAAATTTAAAAAATGTAAGAGAAAAAAGAATACTACTATTTATTATTTTACAAACTTTTCTTCTTAATGATAATTTTGTCAAGATTACATTGTGAATTTTTTAGTAAGTGACTATTAATTAATTAATTAATTGTATTTACTAATTAATTAATAGAAAATACGAAGAGGTTAGTGAATTAAAAAACATATTAGTTTTTTTTAAAGACATCTCTATCATTTAATTAATTAATTTCTTTTATGATTTTAGAAAATATGATTAATTATATTTTGTTAGTTTTGTTAAACAAGGGCATCACTTTTTGGCTCCCAGAGACACCAAGCTCATTCAATCAGGGGCAGACCCACGTGCAGACCAGGTAGGGCCTGTGCCCTACCTCAATTTTAATTTTTTTTTTATATACTTAATATATACAAATTCATTAAGGATAATTACATCATTTATTGTTTAGCACAGTTAGTAAGTGGTCTTTCTTTCTTATATTTTGGTACTTGGTTCAAGTCTTATTGCAAGCAAATGTATTTTCTTTTAATTCAATTTTATCTTATAATTTTTAACATCTTATTTATTTTACATATTTTCCAATTCCTTTCTCGAATTTTCATTTCTTTTAAAATAAAACAATTCATTTTCTTATTTTATATTAAATTAATTATTATTATTTTGGATTTTTATTATTTCTAACAGTTTTAGTTTGATATACCTAACACGTCCAATCAATAAACCATAAAATCTCAAATTTTACTTTATTTGATTAAAATAGTCAATCTATTATTATGATTTTTTTTATCCTTACTAGTTTTTATAGTTTTAATTTATTTAGAATCAATAAATCAATAATTTACCAATAATTTGAAGAAAAAAAATTAAAAACAGGTCTAGTAATATTTATGAATAAATAGTTTTTGTATAAATTTAAATTAAATTCATTATAAATGCGAAAAAAAAAATTATATAAAATTAGATTGTAATTTATTCTTATAATTTTTTTTTTCATTATTTATGTTGTTTTTCTTGTTATTATTTATTATTTTAATATTTTCCTTATATTTATTTGTTTTTTAATGTAAGATTATTTAATTCATATGGAAAAAAACTCATTTTTGTTTAAAAATCACTCATTTTACTACGATTTTAATTTTTAAGTATTTTTTTATATATAGTCAAGTGCCCTACCTGGTTGAAATTCCTGGATCCGCCACTGCATTCAATCATAAAAATATATCACAAAAGATATAGAGTTTACCATTTGATCTTCCAAGTATATCATCCCAAGAATGAGTTAATCTGGTGAAATTTGTAGCCAATTAACTTAAAATGTAAGATTATATCTATTATATTATATCGATAATTTATTAAACAGTTTACATCATAAATGAATAATGAAATGATCAAAATTGTCTCAAAAACGGGTTGAAAATGTTGATATAAGATGCACTTGAAGAAATTAGAAATTGAAAACAAAAATAGGAAAATATTAATAAATCTTAAAACATAAATTCGATGGTGATTGTGTTATATTTTACCATACTCGCACATCGTGCGAGTTGTAAACTAGTTTATATATAATAATTATCAAGTTCCATAAATTTGTATTTTTCATTTAAGATAGACTTTGTAATAAGATACATAGTCAAATTTTCGAATTTAATGAAGTTTGAGGGGCATAAATTTTGTAGAATTTTCATTTGGCAATAAGCAAACATAAAATTTATTAATTAATTACGATTAATAGGGAATTTTTCAAGACTTCACAGCTTTGCCACCGTTAACGATGTTACATTTGGAATAGCAAATAGGTCGTTTTTGTAGAATCAATCCCGCACAAAATATTACGTAAGGTTTTTAAAATGCCATTAAAAATTGTTTGGTAACTAGAGATAGTGGAATTGCAGAGAGCTCAAAATTAGAAAGAAAAATTAGTGTTACACGGCAAGATCTAACTGAAGAACTCAACACAAGTTACAATACATAAACATCCCTAAACCTTGAAGAAGAAGAAAAAAATTAAGGACCTATCAATCAGTCAATTCATACATACAATATTTCTCTACAAAGTGCTCCAAATTATGCTTTATTTCCATTAGTGACCATAATGGTAGGACGAATTTGAAGAAGGGAATTTCTCAAGAACTTGTAGGGCTTCTTTCATTGATGGTCTCTTTTGTGGTACAGGAGATGCACAACTGTAGGCTATCTTGAAGCAGGCCAGCAAGGCCTCCTCTTTCCCCTCCAAGTCACACCGAATCGCCGCATCGGCAAACCGCAAGGCCCGGTTCGTGTCGTCCACCGCAACTCCATTTCCCTGGCCCAACTCATCCACAATTATCACTTTCCCGGTTAGTAGCTCAAGCAATATGACCCCAAACGAGTACACGTCCCATTTCGGGTTGGGCTTCAGGCTCCTCAGTGACTCTGGTGCATAATAAGGCGATATGCCACCTAATGAGCTTGGGCTCGGGCTTGGGCTGGGCCCGGACCCAGGCCCGATCACTGGCCCAAGGTCGTGGAAGCTATCTCGTGAAGCTGTGGACCTCTTGCTTCCGAAATTCCTAGCCGATCCTCCGGCTTTATAGCTTGTCTCGCCCGTTACGAGCCTTTCGAGCCCGAAATCTCCGATTTTCGGCTCCATATCCATACCTAAGAGGATATTACCGGGCTTCAAATTCCCATGTACGTGCTTTTTCTCGTGTAGAAAACTCAGCCCACGGGCTACACCTTTTGCTATCTTGAGCCGGGCCTCCCATGGTAGATGACAAGGAGACGAGCCCACTTTTCCTGAAAAAAAATAAACAGGCACATCATTAATTCATTTTCTAAATTTAGAGTAAAATACAACGATGTGCGCATGTTAGCAGATACGCGACAACGACGTGGAAAAATGTAGTCATTTTCAATAAAGGCGTTATCTTTTGTTGACTCTTTTGATCTTATCGAACGCCGTGGGGCTCACGATAGCGAAATACGAATTACGAAATACGATTTACGACGAAGACGACAACCACCCAGACTCCCAGAGTTACCGTCACAGTCAGAGTCACAGACAGTTGACCTTTACATGCATTAAAACAACAGTTTCATTTGCAAATTGCAACTACTCCACCGTCACTGATATCTTAGTCGATAGAGCATTTTAGCAAAACCAATAATTATTTACTAACCGTGCACCAAAAAACAGAACAAAACAGGACAAAACAGAACACTTACTGTAACGAGCGTTTGCAAGGCTGCCATTTGGAACAAAATCATAGATGATGAGTTTCTCATCGACGCCCCAAAAGAAGCCACGTATGCGAACCAGATTTGTGTGGACCAATTTAGCTATGACTCGGACTTGGGTCTCGAAATTTCTGAACCGGTCAACGCTGCTTTCACCGATTCTACGAACCGCGAGTGTGGTTCCATCTTCAAGAACAGCTTTGTACATGATACTGGAACCTGAAGCACCAAGTATATAAGCAGAAGCTTTTAGTAATGTCTCGAGCTCGAGTTCTCTGTCTCCATCAATGGTCATTAGTATCCCTTTCTTGTTCTGATCATGCTCTTGATGCCGTTGATTGTCTTGACTTTTTCGATTCTCTTCGTCGGTGTGGGATGCTGTGGAATCTGAGTCGTCGTCGTCGTCTTCGTTGTGGTCTCCTCTTTTGCGTAGACACGACCATCTTGTAAACCCTCTTGACTCTGAAGAAGACGAAGATGATGCGACTGAAAAATTGTCTTTTTTGGCTGTGTTTGCTTCTTTCTTCAATGTGGACTCGACTTTTTTCTTTTTTATACACTTGTAGAGATAAAAGAAAATAACAGCGAGAATTGCAATTCCTGCAACATCTGCAATGACGATTCCGATTATTGTTCCTCTTCTAAGACCATTTGTTTGTTCATGAGAAGAGGCTGTGTCGGTTTCTGGGTTTGAATCAATTTTTGGAATTGCAGCGATTGCTGGTGGTGAAGTTGAAGCAGAGTCATTAGGAAGTGAAGTTGGTGAAGAAGGAATTGGACATGGATTCTGTGTTGGTTCACCGCACAGATCAGGATTCCCAGAAAACAAACTCCTTTCTTGATTAATAAAAACACCAGATTCTGGGATTTCTCCAATAAGATTGTTGAATGAGAGATCAATTGTAGCATTACCTGGGATTTTCTCAGCAAATTCTGGAGGAATTTGGCCTGAAATTCTGTTGTAAGATACGTTCAAGTAACGAAGATTGTTGCCTCCGAAATCAGGAGGCAAAGATCCATCAATGAGATTTGAAGACAGATCTAGAACTTGAACAAAGTTGAACCCACTTGGAAGACTATTAGACAAGTAATTGTTCTTCAAAGACACAACAGTTAGATTTTGCAAACTAGTGAGACTAACCGGTAGCTTTCCCGCCAAAGCATTGTCGGAGAGATTGAGAACTTGAAGATTCTGTAACATGGTGGTCTCTGGTAGCTGACCAGATATGGAGTTGCTTGACAAATCAAGAAAACGAAGAGTGGTTGAATTGAAAAGCGAAAAAGGAAGTGACCCATTTAGAGAATTGTTTGATAGATCAAGATTTTCAAGGTATTCAAGCATACCCAGATCGGATGGAATCGAACCGAGAATCTGAGAATTTGGAAGAGACAAACCTGTTACACGAGAATTTGAGAATTGATCACATGTAACTCCATTCCATGAACATGGAGATTCAACATTGTTCTTCCAGCTCTCAAGAACACGAAGTGGGTCACTCAAAACTGATAACTTGAAAGAAAGCAATATAATCCCATCTGTGTTTAACAACACACCACGAGATTCAACCACAACAACTACAAAAAAAACAGCAAACACAACACTAACAACACCAACACCAGCAGAGAAGCTCATGATTTCTCAAACTGATCCCACAACATCTCTCCTTTGAAAAACCAGAGAGAGAGAGAAGAGTAAGTGAGATTTATGATGATAGGGAGAGAGATGCCTTGTGATAAGGAGATTTGGATTTTCTTTAACAATATAAAGAAAAAACACAACACAGCTCACCAAACCAAACTTGTTGCTACCAAAATGCTGTGTGTGTGTACTGTGTAGCAGCTCTGCAACTATAAATAAAATCTGTCAGGAAAAAAAAAACTATAAATAAAAGTTTTCTCATGAAATGATTGAATGCTCTCTCACCCTTTTACTTTTTTTTTTCTTTTCTAAAAATAATCAAAATGATCATCAGATAGGAAATTAGTTTCAAAATATCACTTTTAACGAACATTATGATACTAATGACCCGTTATAATACTGTGATGTGTTTCTAGAGCTATTCTAGTCAGAAATTTTGAAGTCAGTATGTACTGATATAACTTTATCAGTGTGTTGGATGCGAACCATTAGATTTGCATATTTTGACTCAAATTGTATGCACTTATCAAAACTTCTCCATAATCAGTGGTCTACATACAACGTACTAATATACGTTATATCAGTTCGCACCAAAGAGAAAATGACTGCTACTTTAGTAACCATCACTTTTGAAGTATTCTTACCGTGTATTTTTTAGGGCTGATTTTAACATTACATAGTAATTTAAATTTTAACAAAAGAAGATAGTTTTGATATACTTTTTATAAAATTGTTTAAAAAATAATAATCAGAAACGTTTTTCTTAAATTAAAAAAAATACTCCTAAATACACACTTATGTTCTGTTATTAAAAAAAAATGACTTCTCTGTATCTCTTTGTGCGAAATTTGTAATTCAACACACAAACAAATATACTTTTGTTACAAGAAAAAAAAATGGTTACAACAAACTTGAACATAGGCAGCATCATGAAATCGAAGAAACCATTAGTTCAATTGGTTTGATTTATAAAAAAAAAAAACAAAAGCAAATAAAAATGAGGGATAATGACTCGTGTGACTATTAATTTGGTTGACCACTATCAAAATGGTCACTCGTTTAATGGCAAACTTAATAGAGTTTAACGGAATAGTCATTAGTGTCACGATATTCATTAAAAATAGTGATCTTTTTAAAATTAATTTATCATTTAATGGTCATTGATAATAACCAATCAAATTCATAGCTATCAGGTAAATTATTCTTTTTTTAAAAAAAATTTTATCTGCTCACATTTAACAAACAGATGAGAATAGCATCTTTGCTAAAAGACACATAGGTGGAGTTGGAAAGCTGCAGTGCTCTTCTATTAGATTGACTTTACAACCTCCTTCTTGTTGTTTTTTTTTAATTGATTTTCTGATTATTTTATTACTGCCAGTAACGTGTTTGTACTACAATTTTTTTTATAAAGTTTGGGCTAATTTCGTGGTAGTTGTTTGAGATTTGTTTACCAGTTTGAGAGAGATCAGTTTATTGTTAAACCTTCTGTTTTTTTTTAATTAGTTAATTGGTAGAATTGAACATCAACACTCTTTCTCCATTAGGGCAAAGTCAACTATCTCTAAACTTATTTTTTGAAAAATAATTGGCAAGTATCATAAGTAAGTGTATTTGAGTGTTTCATAGTATTATTATAGAAAAAAATTACAATAAGCATCATTTCTGGTAAAAATTTCTTTTGTGAAAACGCGTTTTTAGCATCATAAGTAAGTGTATGTGGTGGAGTTTTTCTTTTGACAAAATAATTGGTAAGTATCATAAATAAGTGTATGTGGTGAAGTTTTTCTCTGATGTCGTGGGAGCTGAATAGATATCTTTTGGTATGTAAGTAAATATCCGAGCCTACCCCACAGATTTTTTCGATGATACCGTTGTTGAAGAATAAGAAAACATTATTTGAAATTTATTACTATTTCAAGTTATATACAAATCATCAGCTATATTGAACTCATTCATACAACAATGGGAATATTGTCAAATGTGGAACTATTTGCTCTCTTATTTACTACCATAATAATTATACATATTCGATATAGCACCATTATTTTTGTGGAGGGGTCCGCAAAACTGCCCTAAAATTATCTCATCATTATTGAATGTAAATGTGAAAACAACTCTGGCCTTCATTCATTGCTCTCCACCGTTTAAATATTTGACCAGAATGTAGTAGCAAGTAGATTATAGAAGAGATATAGAAGAGATTTGAAAGTTATCGATGATCCATATATGACAAGATGAGGTTGATCCAGTAATAAATCGTTCACATCTACACTACGAGCTTACGGGTTTGAGTTATCCCCGTTCCTAAAAGATCCAGAATTTATGTAATAATATAATACTTTATATATATATATATATATATAATTATATATACATATGATCCATGCATGGACCCAGTAATGAGCATGTCACACTTAATTATGCGGTACCGATGTTGAAGCTCGTTTTGGTGTTGCCGATAGTGGCTTTGGGTGGGGACGACTACTGTCTTTTCAGGTAATTTTTAATTTATCATTCTATTTACAGACTTTAGAGTAATTTAAGTTTTTTTTTTGAAACACAGTAATTTAAGTTAAAAAAATATGTATTTTTGATGTCTTGGTAATTAAATTTAAATGAAATCTTTATATAGGTTTCTTTTTGTGGCGGGTTATTCAAAAAATTCATAAAAGATTGGGTAGATGGCAGCAATTATTATTTGGTAGTGAAAATTTTGAACTTAGAAACCGGCTGTTGTATTATATCCCATACATACACAATAAGGTTGTGAGTTTGATCCGTGTTTATCTCGATTCTTTCTAAATCTCGAATTTGTTTTAATAATTAATTTTTTTTAAAATTTATAAATCTAAAAACACATCTGTAAAAGAGTTTATAAAATTTAATTTTATAGAACTAACCTCAACTTAATAATTTAAATTTTAATAGAACCAAAAATATATTTACTACAAAAACACCCATCAAATACAAATACAAAATAAGTCTCTGGCCTTTTTTTTTAACTTCTGGTAGAGATTTCATTTTCATTTGACCAAAGTAATAGTATTTTTATCAAAAATACATTTTGTTATTAAAACTCAAATTATGATGTTGTTAATCCCATAAAATCAACACAAAAAAGTGTTATTTTGCCCTATTAAGTCTTAATAAAGGAAATTAATATTCATTAATTTAGAAACAGGAAACTAGGCTTTCAAAATGAAAAATGTTCAAAAGATATTGTTTGAAACAATGAATAATATTGTAATACTAATTAAACTCAGTTTAATTTTCTGTGATGTTTTCATATATAAATCTTGAAAATATAAAATCTCGATCATTTTTTCTCTTTTTTACTTTACAAAACATTTTCCCAAAAAATAATAATAATAATAATAATAATAATAATAAAGTTTTACTGACGAATAATCCGAAAATAGCGACAAATGTTTAACTGCAAATGCATTATAGATTCGTCGAACAGCTCAAAAAGCTAACCAAGAACACATGTTCTAATGTCTACTTTAGAAACGAAACACTACATATGATTAACTATAAACAAACATATGTACAAACAACTAAGTCTTTGTTTTTGATCCCCACACAGATTGTCTTCACTCTTCATATTGACGGTGGACAAAGATCAGACGGTCCACCTTAGATCTTGCTTCGTTTTTTCTATAAAATTTTATCAACACCCCTTATAGAGTTATAGATTCTACATTGGCTTTTTATCGAATTTTGAGACCTACCTAGAATTAGGGTTTTTTTTTGGATTTTACTCATCACTGCACAACTAAAACTGCAGACTTCAAAAATCAAGATCTGATAGCTCTGTTAACATGGGAATGTATTACTATTGTCTCATGTTAAAAAAAAACTGGATCCGACCAATGGATGCATGCCGTGTGGCAAGAAGAAACAATTTTTTGACACATGGCAAGTTTTCATTGGTTAGAATGGTGTATCCATCATTGTGTCGTCATCTTCTCATTCTCTTTTTTTATTTATTTTATAATTTTCTCTGGTTCTCCTTTTTAATATTGTCTGTGGCAGCTTTTAGGGTTTTTAGTTTTTACCCACCTGAACCTGATTATTATAATTTATAAAACTGAATTAATTAATAATAATAATAAACCTCTCTTGATGGGCCTTGTGAGTTGTGAGTTGTGATAGTATTAACAAATCACATCCAAGATTAAAAGATCTGAATAAAAGTAGAAAAGCTTCTTACTTTTTTTTT
This sequence comes from Dipteronia sinensis, assembly GCA_033220585.1. Classification (NCBI taxonomy): domain Eukaryota; kingdom Viridiplantae; phylum Streptophyta; class Magnoliopsida; order Sapindales; family Sapindaceae; genus Dipteronia; species Dipteronia sinensis. The sequence goes on along the minus strand of CM065638.1, from coordinate 1,916,837 downwards.
TTTTTTTTTTTCTGGGTTTTTAGAATTAATTCCTTTCTTGATCCATTGAACAATGAAAGTGAAAAAAATAGTTGGAAAAGCTATATAGTTAAATCATGGAGCTTTTGCTTAAAGTAAAAAGATGGTCATAGAAAATAGAGAGGTTGAAAGAAGGAATTGATCCATGCCTCGTGTTCTAAACTTGACCAAGATATATGATATTTCTAACTTTTAAAAAGGTCAAAATTATTCCTACAAAGCTTGTTGGTCGGTATCAAGATTCTAACAATTAGCAATAATTAATTGGTTTAAGACTATACAATACATTTACTATCAATAGATTTCATTGACATTTTGTAAAGTATAATTAAATTAGAGCTAAATTTAGGGATTTGCAATAGATGGATCTTGATTGATATGAAGACGTATGTTGACATAACCCTAACTCGTTTAAATATGTATAACATAGGAGAAACCGGTTAATGCCCAAGAGCCGATGGCCATTTGTTAAATGGATTTGAAAACACTTAGGGGTCGTTTGTTTTTTTGACTGAAGACTGAACAGTCCTGAATTTTTCTGAAAACCGAATAAGGATTGAAATCTGAACTGGAATGATATGTTTTTTTTTTCTCACATCTGAATGTACTGTTAACATGTTTGTTTTTTAAAAATAAAATTGTCTGAAAATAAATAATTTTACATTTATACTCATACTAATTAAAAGAAGTATTTTAACATACACCATTCTTTATAACATTTTATATGTTTTCTTTTGCAAACAAAGTTCAATTTAACAAAATAAAAAATTAATCAAAAAATATAATTTTGTATGTTCTGCAAACAAAGTTTAAGTTAAATTTATTGTCAAAAAAAAAGTTCAAGTTCCAGTTGAAGTTCAATTTTGTATGTTGTCCATGTTTCCAGTGAATATAATTCATGAAACCATTTTTTTTTTGGTTTCCTAGATCATATATACCGGAAACCAAATAAAAAAAAAAAGGTTCTTGAATTTTTTATATACAATAATGATATAATATCTTCAAGCCACGAAATCTACTCAATATTATGATAAATAAATTTATTAAGCACTATACGAATAGTTAGATAAAAAAAATTAAATAAAGAGTTTTTACCGGGATTTGGTATGAGAGAAATTCAATTGTTCAATCCCTAACAAATTTCATTATGAGAAGTAATTATGGTTTTTTTTTCTTTTCTAAAACCTATTTAAATAAGAAATATGTTAAAAGAAAAAATTATATATCATATCAAATTAAGAAAAATTTGGAAATATATCTTTTTTTTTTGAGGATATACTTTGAAGAGAATATTTTAATTGTAATCCAGTGATTTGAAATTAAGTTAAAAGTCAGGATTTCTTACTTTTTATTTTAAACTGTTTTTTTTTTATATTTTTAAGTTGTTTGACCACTTAAAAAAATCAAACAAAACAACCTAATGAGTTCAATTCAGACCGATTAAGTTTTAAGTGAAAAAAACAAACGACCCCTTAGTTAACAGTTTCGTAGTTAAACGAAAATATAATGTGTTTCATTAATTGTAATTTCATAATAAATCGAAAATATAAAAACACATGTCACGCACTGAGTGAGTGAATGTAAATCCGAAGACCAATAATGTAAATTGGGAGAGGGAGTGAAATGAAAAGTGAAGTTGGGGACATATTGTGAAGGTCAACAGAAAGAGTACGTACTCCGTTTTGCAGGACTTGCTTGGAGTTATCAGCTTTCTGCCTTTACTTCATCACAAATAACGGATCTGGCTTTGTCTCCTCTTCGTTTGCATGTAACTCTGGAACCTACTATTACTTCAATCAATCTTTCTTATCTGCTTCTTGATCATTCACTTCTTGATCATTCATGCAATAATTGATTTCTCAATAGTCAAAAGACGACAACAAAGTTTACCGAGATCAAACACTATATATCTGATTTAGAATATTTTATGAATAAAGGTGTGATGATATATATATATATATATATATATATATATATAATATCAAGGTTTGAATTCGATACTTGAGTTTTATTTTGATGACTTCAACTATTAAGACATTTGACTATTGATGGTTCGAAATGTAATTTAAATATGATATATTGATAGTATATAATTGTGTAAATATTACTAAATTGGCCTTGCTTGCTGGCAAATAATTGTTTTGGCTTTGATTTGTAGTGTATTGCATCACATTTTTCACATCAACCAAATATTTTCAACTTATTTGCAATGCTGTTTGGTACTCAGCTTTAATCAAATCAAATCAATATTTGGATTTATTCATGTTTACTAGTTAAAGACAATAATGTTGGACGCTCTTATGTGTGGTACTCAATCTTGTTTTATATATCTTGGTTTAAATTAACTGGTAAAAACAAATAACCGACTAAAAAGTACGAAATATATATAATTGACGGTGGTTTACAACTTTACATAATGGTCAGACGTGTAGTTTAATCTCCTCATAGGTACCTATATAGTCAAATACCATACTTTTCTATTTTCTAAAAATTGTATTGTCGGCAAGGATCAAAATTTCAAACTCGAATTAGCTATGTGGGTTCAGAGGATTTTTGAGTTATAAAAATATAAAAAACTTTATGATTTATATATCCTTGTATGTTTACGTTCTGGCCAAATCTTTCTTTGTATATCAAACAAAAAGAAGAAAAATATCTTTGATTTTTTTTAATTTTATAGTAGTAAAGCAACCGATCGACTTTGCTTTGTAGGAGCAGCAAACACTGTAGGTGGATTCAAAAGTGATTATACTTAAAATTGTCGTTGATTAAAAGCAGATAATGTTTTATGTGAAAAGACTTGACAAATATTTCTTTTAAAAAGTATTTGAAACACTTCTTTTACATTAAATTTTAGTTTATCTATATTTATAAGTGTTGAACAAAAACAAAAAATCTATATTTATAAGTGGTGATTGAAATATTGAATACCATCAAATTGTCAAATCGCATATGAAGCATGGGGCAAAGGAGTATGGTTTTTGTCTTGACTTTTGTATTATTTTTCTTTCATTAGGTTGGTTTTGAAAATAAACATGCATGATTCATGAAATTATATAATATTGTGGTTACGAAACTACACGTTTAGTTATTTAGCATTATAGAATCGATCCAACGATATTATTACATACTTCGATTCTAATTTCTTTTTTTTCTGGAACGGTCTAATCGGAGAATTATTAAACTTCTGTATTACTGTATCACTTACACTAATTAAAAAGCAAGTTTAGCTTTATCCTCACGTGGTTGGCCACTATAAGGAACTAATAGTTGATCAAACCTTTTTGAGAGTAATAAAATCAATAACTTTTTTGAGACAGATCATCGACAAGGACTTGTGCATCGAAGTGTGGAAATCACCAACTGGTTTACATTCGATATTCGCAGACAACCCCGTGAATGTGTTTAATTAACAAGACACCTCACCACACTCACGTACTCCACTTCCATAAAAAATTAAGATACCATCGTACATCTTAAACTATACATGTTGTATTATTATGCATCAATGCATGATCATTAATTACACAGCTTATGTATATGTAACTAAGTTTCTGAGTCGGTGGTCCTCTGTCTTGGTGGATGAATTGAAGTTCTTAAAATGGAGTTCACCACCCGGTTTAAACCCTAACAGTTTGTATATTGTTCAAAAGGAGAATCGTAAATAACTTCTTGACTTTTGATAAAATGCTAAATCAAATATTCTGGTTTGAACAATCAGCAAAAAACTCGATATCGTTAGTTAACAGTTAGTTGATCGTTAGTTGACTTTAATTAAATCTAATTAAATGTAATTATTTAAGTGGTTTTTTTCTATAAATGAACTAAAAAGATAATGAAAAAATATACTAAAACTATGTAAGAAAATAAAAAATAAAAAATTATTTTAATGAAAATTATATATATATATATATAAATATATTATAACAAAGCAATAAAATCATTATAAATATAAACAACAAATTTATTTTAAAATATAAAATATGATTTTTGTATGAAATTGATTTTTATTATTATCAGTATATAATTTTATTATATTTTCCTTTTTTTATTCCATTTATAATAAAGGATTTAAATCGTAATATTTGATATATATATATATATATATATATTCTTTCTACCGTCAGTTCGTCCTGATATAAAATATATCAGGACGAAGAATGTGGACCACGGATTATGGAGAAGTTTTGACAAGTGCATACACTTTAAGTCAAAGCATGTAAATCTAATGGTCCACATTCTTCGTCTTGATATATTTTATATCAGGACGAATTGACAATAGAAAAATTGTGTTTCTATATACATATATATATATATATATAAAGTCAACTAATTGTTAACTAATAGTATTGGGTTTTTAGCAGATTGTTCAGACCAGAGGGTTTGATTTGATATTTAATTAAAAGTCAAGCGGATATTTACAATTCTCCTTTATTTCAAAAGAACAATACTGATCGGTCATTACCTAAAATACTAACCCCATAAATGGAAGTCAATTATGTTACCCAATTTGTAAGATAAATATACAAATTTAAAGAAAAAATACCACATGCTATACTCTCATTGATGGTGTCAGTATTTTGAATACTGTATTTTTTATTTAAAAATAGATATCAAAATCATGTATGTACTACTTGATTTCGATAGATCGATTTTTGCAAATCTCTATCGTATTTCAAAGTCAAGTGAATGAAAGCCTTACAAATTTATCCTTAAATTTAAAGATACAGTCCGTCAACGGCATTAGTTGGCATTAATTGTAATTTGAAACATTGGATTTTAAAACACGGACATGAAATTATTAAAGAATGTTATAGTTACTAACTTGGTGTGAATCTTAAATTCCATGGAATAAAATTCCGCTCTAGTGGGGAATAAAGTAATCTTTGTGAGTTGTAATGTGAATGCCATTAATATACATACATAACCATCCAATATTCCAATCTCAAGAAATATCTTAAAGCAATGTCAGAACCAAACCAAATTATTTGTTTAATGATCACCATACATTCCCAATTGTTCCTTTTGGAATATAGCAATTGCGAATCTTTTATCCCCTCACAAGTTGCTATTATCAACGATTACAGATAATCAGTTAACCCGTACGAAAAAATGTCATGTTCAACTTGACAAGAGAAAAACCCTATATTCAAATGCTTTTATATGTTTTACAGATCGAAAGTCTTGTTTGTCAATGAGATGATACAACTATGTATACTAATAACAACATTCTCATCAATCCTCTTGTACCTGGTAATGTCTATAATTTTCTACGTCGAACAAATCTGGTAGGACTAAACCAAATCTGGTAGGACTAAACCGACTAAGATCAAGTATGCTAGCACGACCGTCTATCACAAGCTCGGCCAAAGCAGCCCCAGTTGCGGGACCATTAAGAATACCCCAGCAACTATGCCCAGTTGCAACATAACAACCTCTAGCGCCTGGAATTTCCCCTATGACGGGAATACTATCATCAGTACACGGCAAGAAACATGCTTGCTCCGATTTTACTTGTGCCTCCCCTTCAGCTAAATGGCTTGATACTGTCCTGGCAACCCTCTTTAGCACCTCTATTGAATCCGGGTCACCCGAAATTTCTTCTGGGTTGTCTGGTACCTCTTGCTCTGATGACATCCCACACACGTACACCTCCCCTGAAACCAATCAATTGATATATATTAACAGCAGTTCGGAGAGCCTGTACAAACCTTTTTATCATCATGTAGAAAGTACTTCAGAAAAAACAAAAGGAAAAGATTCGTATTCATTTGTTAACATGAGTAAATTAAATGTCACATGAAAATGGATAACAAGTCTAGTATAAAAGGAGAAGTAAAGATAATCGAGCAAGTTTGTGAAGATAGTTTAAAATTAAAGGAGCCCTAATGAAACCAAGGCAATGGTTAGGACACCCTAATGAATACTAAACCAAAGGTAAAGAAACAACTAACTAACCGATGGCTAAAGTAACGAATAGCTGAATATACGTAAGATCAGATATTCAGATCTCTAATTGCAGACAGGTTCAGAAGAATATCGGTCAATAAATTTGAGTTACCAAGTTTCATGGAGAAATTACAGATAATGAAGCTGATCGACTCTGTGAAGACAGAAAAGAAAAAAAAAAAAAAAAAAAAACCATGGAAGAAATTAAGAACCAAAGAATAACATTGTATCTTAAATTGCTGGAATTGTACAATTAATCGCGTTTCGTTATTTATCTTCCTCTTATAGTAGCAATGTGTTTCCTAAATGCAAATTTTATTAACAATTTGTTCACCTTCTTCCTTGCAATTTCTCATTTTCTATTATGGTTTAGGATTTAGGAATTAGGATGTCATTTCTGGAATACTACCCGAAAGGTGCAAATTTTTTGATAATAATATTACAAACTCATCAACAAACAACAATGTCGATTCTCCTTTCTTCTACTTAACAAAACTGGGGTTTTCTACATTAATAAGAATCAAAGAAATGCACTTGTAAATACTGCACCAAAATTCATCTCATCAATGCAAGAGTGCAACTAAAATGCTATATTATGTAAAAAATCTCTCATTTTCTATTGTTGTTTAGGATGTCGTCTCTGGATTACTACCAGAAAGATTCAAAATTTTCAAAGATAATATAACAAATCCATCAACAAACAACAATGCCGATTCTCCTTCTTCTACCTAACAAAGTTTGACTTTATTAATAATCAAAGAAATGCACTTGTAAATACGTAACAACGACAACAATGCCAATTCTCCTTTCTTCTACTTAACAAAATTGGGTTTTTCTACATTCATAAGAATCAACCAAATGTGCTTCTAAATACATATCAAAAGTCATCAAATCAAAGCAAATACTGTACAACTAAAATGTTAGCTTTCTCTTATTAGAACCTCAAATTGCTACTCAGATTAGAATACTCAAAAATCAAAATGATCACAAAAAAAGTAATAAAATTTATAAAGAAAAATACACCACCTTCCTCAGCCCTCGCAATCTTCTCAGTTTCTATCATGGTTTACGAATGTCGTCTCTAGAATAATACCCGAAAGGTTCAAATTTTTCGATACTTATATTACAAATCCATCAACAAACAACAATGCCAATTCTCCTTTCTTCTACTTACCAAAATTGGGTTTTCTACATTAATAAGAATCAACCAAACGCGCTTCTAAATACGTATCAAAAGTCATGTAATCAATGCAAGTATTGCGCAACTAAAACATTACATTATCTAAACAATGCCTAATTTTTAGCTTTCTCTTATTTAAGAACCTCAATTAGAATACCCAAAAATCAAAATTGATCACAAAAAAGCAATCAAATTTACAAACAAAATTACCAGTTGGACGAGGATACACTTCTGGGTCCAAAGCTTTTCCACCACCAGCCGGAAAATAGCTCAAAAACAGAGCGTGTGGTGTTATAGAAGCACCCTCTTTTGGCTCCACAACAATACTATGAGCCTTGAGACCATACACTCTAAAAATCGACGACAACATTTCGAATTTACCAGACCATGGACCGAGGGCCAACACCACCGAGTCAGACTCGATGACTCGACCGCCCTCTAACACCACCGAGTCAACTCTCCCTCCTTCAACTTCAACACCCACTCGCTCCACTTTCCCTATCACAACCTCCACACCGTAATCATTCACAGCTTTGTTTAATAGAGTAGTGGTAAACAACTTCGGGTGCACTTGGGCCGTCGTCTCGGGTGACCCGATTGTTCTCGGACTCTTAATCGGGCCGTCGACCCACGAAGGGAGGACAGAGCTGGAACTAGCGGCTTTGGTAGAGGTTGAGGTGGTTTGCGATTCGGTGACGATGAGGCTGAGAGTAGTCAGTGGTCGGTACCCGTAATTTTCGGGGCCGTTGAGCTCATCGGAGAGCGAACGGTGGAGATTGAAGCTGGTACGGGCAAGGGAAGAGATGGCTTCATCGTCGCACCAGTCCAGAGCGAGGAAGCCTCCGGCTTTTCCCGAGGCGGCGCATGCGACAGAGGATTTCTCGATTAGTGTGACGGCGGCGCCCTTTTTGGCTAAGAAGTAAGCGGTGCAGACGCCGATGACGCCGCCGCCGCAAACGGCCACTCGCTTCTTAGGTTGGGTGTTTTCCATATGCGGTGATGGTGATGCAGAGGAGTTAATTGAAGTGCCGATTTTGGATGTTTTTGAAGGATTGGGGTTGGGTGGGTGAAATAGAGAGGACAGTGACAGTGAGTGCAATGTCATCGCCATTTTTTTTTTTTTTGAAGCTTGTAGAAACCATTTGGAGCTGACACGTGTCTTTAAACAGAACTGAATCAGATCCATAATCCATTAACCATTTCAGTCATGGGCTTTTAAAGCCCAGTTCGTCCACATTTTTTTTCCAATGTTTATTTATTTATTTATTTTAAATATTACACAATTACAAAAATTCAGGTTTTTTTTAAAGGGGACTCGAACCAGCAACCTCGTCATGGAGGTGTGAGAGGTTTACCACTATACCAACCTCATTTCGTCATTTTCAATGTTTACTTATTTGGTTCGAATAGTCCCTAAATTATCCTTAATAGTATTTTTACTAGTAAATAAGACTCAAAACACTCTCAAGTCTCACTATAAAGAGATGAGGTTGGTCTAGTGGTAAATCATTTACAGCTACACTATGAGGTTGTAGGTTCGAGTCCTCCTCTTTCCCACAAAAAAATCTCATATTTATATATTTTTAAAATTTTAAAAAAAAAAAAAACACTCTCACCACTATGTAGTAACTAGTAAGGTATTATCTCAATCAAAATCTGAAATTTTAACATAATCATTGAAGTAGAAAAGAAAGGATTTTTTATATCATTATTAAAGAATTACAATAAATTATGATGACATCGAAATGGTCTGTTGGGACCTGTCGAAATCAAACACTACATGTGCAACTCAAATATCTACTCTTATAACGAGATAAATGTACTCTCACAACACTAGAAATAAAAATCTCACACATACTTTTAAAACATGGATGGTGAGACTCGAACTCGCTACCGCTAACACTTGGAAGACGGGGTGAAAAAAAAAGGGAATTTCAATTGATATATTATCAATACACATATTTATGTTAGTGCTACCTCAAGTGTGAGTCCCAAAAACTTGTAGCTCCAACACATTGTATGATTCAAATCCAGCTTGAAATAAACTTCCATACAAACAACTAGAAAATGGTAGTCTTTTGGCATTAACTTGGGCTGGACTTACGAATTCAGCCCATGATGGTATTTTTACATGGGCTTCAAATGATCGGAAACTCTTCAAGCTTGTATAGACTTGTAATTTAAGTGCAGGATTTCGTAAAATTTTTCGTGTAAAATCCTAGATTATCAGACTTGTAATTATAGGGTTTAACTAATATTATTGTTCCAACCTTAATGAGGCGTGAGATTGTATTTTTATATATACTACCACTTGTGTTAAGAGGTGATTTACGATAATATCGGTTTTCACAACATATATAATTATATCGTATCATTGAATATTATGTCAATTTAAATGGGATTTTACCAATTTAGTGGAGAATGAGCTGTTCACATATTATCACTTAATAATTAATTATTAAGCAAGTTGTTATATCTCTAATGATCATACAGATATTAAAAAATGAGTGATCGCTACTCTTGGTTATTAGTGTCACTATATTCTTTGATTATTGTCTCCATTTGCAATGGCCCAAAAAACTTGAGACTCGCACTAAGGCGACAACAAATCCACAACCACAAACAACCAATTAGGCATTCTCAATATAATTGTTAGGTGAATTATTATAGCTTTGACACTAGTTGTATCTTTTTTGTTTCCATTTAGTGAAATAATAATTAAATAAGTGGACACCCCATTTTAGCTTAAATGGTGTACATTTTTCCTTCCAATTTTATGGTGGTAGGTTCGAGTAATCGAGTCCCATTATATGATATTGTGAAAATAGATATTTGAATTGTATATGTAGTGATTGATCTCGATATGTCCAGATATACCCCGATTTGTTCAGGCTCTCAAAAACTATATAATAAAAACAAGTAGCAAGTAATTAGTGCTAAACCAATTCAACAATAAGATGGCGACCACAACAATTAATTATAGGGTTAATTACTTTTGGATTTTATTTTATTCAATTATTATTATTATTATTATTATATGAAAGATATTTTTGGCAGTATTGTTGGAGATAAGCCTTCTTATTAATCATCCAATAAGTGTTGTTATTCTCCAATCATCCAATGATGTTGAGAGGTTTGGTATATTTAATTATAATTTCTTCAATAAGACAATTTCATGTTTTACACTTTCACACTGGGTCGTTTGTTTTTTTCACTTAAAACTTAATGGGTCTGAATTGAACCTATTAAGTTGTTTTATTTGTTTTTTTAAGTGGTCAAATAACTTAAAAATATCAAAAAACAACTTAAAATAAAAAGTAAGAAATCCTGACTTTTAACTTAATTCCAAATCACTGGATTACAATTAAAATATTCTATTCCAAATCTATCCTCTAAAAAAAGATATATTTCCAAATTTATCTTAATTTAATATGGTGTAAAAAAAATTATTTTAACATATTTCTTATTTTAAACATGTTTTAGAAAAGAAAAAAAAACTCTAATTACTTCTCATAATGAAATTTTTCAAGGATTGAACAATTGAATTTCTCCCCTGTCAAATCCCGGTTAGAACTCTTTATTTATTTATTTTTATCTAACTATTCGTATAGTACTCAATAAATTTGTCTATCATATTAAGTAGATTTCGTGGCTCGAAAAAGTTATAGAATTATTATATATAAAAAATTCAAGAACCTTTATTTTATTTGGTTTCCGGTGTATATGATCCAGGAAACAAAAAAAAATGGTTTCATAAATTATATTCACTAGAAACGTGGACAGCATATAAAATTGAACTTAAACTTGAACTTTTTTTGACAATAAATTTAACTTAAACTTTGTTTGCAGAATATGCAATATTATATTATTTGATTAATTTTTTATTTTGTTAAATTGAACTTTGTTTGCAAAAAAAAAAACATATAAAATGTTATACATAATGGTGAATGTTAAATGACCTCTTTTAATAAGTATAGGTATAAATGTAAAATTACTTATTTTCAGACAGTTTTATTTTTAAAAAACAAACATGTTGACAGTATATTCAGATGTGAGGAAAAAAAAAACAAACATGTCATTCAGATTCAGATTCAGATTTCAATCCCTATTCAGTCTTCAGAAAAATTCAAGACTGTTCAATGTTCAGACAAAAAAACAAACGACCCATAATAGTTTTTTCTTTTCTTTTTCTATCCTCCCTTAGGAGGATAAGTTCATCCAAGTTTAGGTAGAATGTATTTTCGAGAGAATATGCTTTTAATAGCATTTATCACACATTTAATTTTCAAAAAAAATTGAATTTTAGAATTTATTATAATTATTATGTTGTTAGAAACATCTTATTAATTGAAAGTGATTTTTGATAGACATGGTGTCAATTAGGCAATATTACATCAGTTTTCGCATTGCAATTAAATCAGTTAATTGAATTATTGTTCACATAAACATGAATTCATATGCTGCTGTTGCACTTGGGTTTGATGCATTACATTTCATGAATAGCGAGATCAAAACAAATAGGTTATTGACGAACTTTAGGTTCGGGTAAATGACTCTCAAGTCAACGGCCCAAATCATATCGATGGCAAAAGTTTTAAAAAATATATATCTAATCTAAATAAGTGGATAGATAAATACTGTAAAAAAAATGTAAACCATTAAACTGCTGCCACACACGTGAAGAGTATCACAAACAGTTATAGTGATAACTAACAGGGTGGTGACTTGTATATAGAGGTGTCCACGGTTTGGTTACACCGATGGTTAAAAATCGTAACCGGACTCAAAAAATCGAAATCGAAACGGAAACCGAAACCGGCGGTTACAAAACCGGTTGAAAACCGGTTTTTCGCCGATTCGGTTACGGTTTCACCTCTCTAAAACCCGCTTAAAACCGGTGGTTAAACTGCCGGATTTATTCATTAAAAAAAAACTAACCAACCAATTAGATGCTGCCACGTGGCACTTTTTTTGGAAAAAATAAAAATAAAAACTGGACGGAACCGAAACCGGTCTGTTTTGGATGACCGGTTTCGGAACCGAAACCGAACCCAAACAGAAAATTCCGGTTATGGTTACAATTTGTCCATTCCACGGAACAGGAATCGGCGATTTCAAACCGAAACCGAACCGCGGACACCACTACTTGTATATATATTGGTGTATTTGTTTTTAGACAAACCTAAGTGGTAACGCATTTGGGTACGTTGGATTGTATTGTATTGGATGATCTTATTGTATTGGATTGAATTTGATTGCACTGTATTATTCTTATAAAATGGTGTGTTGTTGGATATGGATCAAATTTCTAATGGTTACCAAAAGGGATTTACCAGTGCGAAGACTTCCTGGAGACACGAGACACGACTGGAAGTATGAGATCATGATTGAGGGAGGCTTGAAGACCTGAAGAACTGGAAAAACGGAAAGCAACACAAATCTCCATGCCTTGAGCTGTGGATTTCCACAGCGGCAGGGACAGCTGTCCCATTCCAGTAAGACACCGTTGTGTCTATGCTGTGAGTTGCACTGTGGGTGGCACAGCGGTGAGACAGCGGTCATGACTTGGTGACGTGACTCGTGAATCGCGGTTTTCTGAGCGATGTAATTTCCGATGACTTCAAAACGGTTTAGATGGGTGACCAACTACAACCTGAATCGTAGTCAATTATAAGCATGCGTTGAATAAGGAAATATTAATGGAAAGGGAAATAATATGTTTCTAGAAGTTCTTATGATTATAGGAAAATGATTTCTCCTTTACAAGAAAACTTGTCATAAATAGAAAATATTATTTATGTGAAACAAGAAAATCTTGTACGTATAGGAAATGGATTTCCTTGTTAGTTTAAACTCCTTGTAATTCATATAAATAGACTATAATAGCTAAGCTATTATGTGTGGAGCAAATTAGCAAATATTAAGAGAGATCTCAAGATAGCACTTGGTGTAATTGGGTTTGGGGTATTAGAGAGAGAAAAAAAATCTTGAGTGAAGTTGTAACAATTTTTCTTCATAGTGGATTGATCTCTTGTCGTCCTGACGGCCGTGGGTTTTTCCCGATTTGGGTTTCCACGTAAAACTCTTGTGTTGTGTGTGATTGAATTTATTTTCTTCTTTCATCTCAATTTTTTTTTTGCTATTGTTTGTTTGTGTTCTATCCGACAACGCTACCGTGTAGTGCCGTTTGTGCGCTAATAATTGGTATCAAAGCACCGGTTGCTTAATAGTGTTTCTTTTTAACAAACTGATATGCCAAAGATGATAAGATTCAAGGTTGAGAAGTTTGATGGAAAGATTAACTTTGGCTTGTGGCAAGTTCAAGTCAAAGATCTATTAATCCAATATGGTTTACATAAGGCGTTGAAGGGCAAGTCAACATCTGCAAACCCTGATGGCTCTAAAGACTCTGAAAAAGAAACGGTTGGTACTAGTTCTGGAAAACATGTGATGAGTGATGATGATTGAGAGGATTTGGACGAGAGGGCTGCAAGTGTGATATGATTGTGTCTGGCCAAGAATGTTCTTACAAATATTCATGGAACATATTCAGCGAAAGAACTTTAGGAGAGGCTTGAAGAATTGTATCAAGTGAAGACCGTCTGCAACTGATTCTACCTGTAGGAGCAGTTTCACATGCTGCAGATGACTGAAGGTATGAAAGTTTCTGATCATCTTAGAGTGCTTAATGGAATAGTTTCGGAATTAGAGTCGATTGTAGTGAAGATTGATGAAGAAGACAAAAGATTAAGACTCATCTGGTTCCTTCCACCGTCCTATGCACACATGAAGCCAATATTGATGTATGGGAGTTTAACCATTTGTTTTGGAGATGTGGGGAACAAACTTATCTCTGAGGAACGAAGGCTAAAGAGTGAAGGTAAATCTTATGATAACTCTGCTCTTTTGGTTGACAGGAAGAAGGGATGCTCCAAAAGAAAAGTCACTTGCTGGGGATGTGGACAGTTTGGACACATAAGGAAGGATTGTCAAAATAAGAAAATAATTGCCGCTAAAGGCTCCAAAGAGGAGGATTTGGCAATCGCCTCTTTTGAGTATGACGACTACAACGATACCCTCTAAATGGGCATAAACATCCTCATGGCATGACCGCTAGTTGCCATGAAAAAGAATGCATTGCTGATAGCTAGTCCACAATTGTGCACGAACATTGGTTAGGAGGTGAAGCAAGGTGTCTGGTGGACAAGGATGTCGATGGCTGAACGAACTCCCTGGGAACCTAATGTGAGGAGTTGCATCACAATTTCAGCAAAGTAAATTTTGACATGTGCCGGTGAAATCTTGGGATGGGTGTTCCTAAGTGGTTATACCTCGTAGTGGGTATGTTGATTCTCGGTGTTGAGAGTTGTAGCTGTGGTCGAAAGTTTTTAGGAATTCTCGTTATAAGGGAGGATTGTTGGATATGTCTCGAATTTCTAATGGTTACCAAACGAGATTCACAAATGCGAAGACTTCCTGGATATGTGGGACACGTTTGGGAGTATGAGATCATGATTGAGGGAGACTTGAAGACCTGAAGAACTGGAAAAATAGAAAACAGCACAAACCGTCGTGCCTTGCGCTGTGGATTTCCACAGTGGCAGGGACAACGGTCCCATTCCAGTAAGACAATGTTGTGCCTACGCAGTGAGTTGCATTATGGGTGGCACAACGGTGAGACAGCGGTCGTGACTTGGTGACGTGACACATGGATCACGGTTTTCTGAGCGATGTAATTTTGGATGACTTCAAAACGGTTTAGGAAACGGGTGTTCAACTGCAACTTGAATCGTAGTCAATTATAAGCACACATTGAATAAGGAAATACTAATGGAAAGGGAAATACTATGTTTCTGGAAGTTCGTATGATTATAGGAAAATGATTTTAGGAAAATGATTTCTCTTTTACAAGAAGACTTGTCATAATAGGAAATATTATTTATGTGAAACAAAGAAATCTTGTACGTATAGGAGATGAATTTCCGATTTCCTTGTTGGTTTAAACTCCCTGTAATTCATATAAATAGACCATAATAGCTAGGTTATTGTGTGTAGAGCAAATTAGCAAATATTAAGAGAGATCTCAAGAGAGCATTTGGTGTAATTGGGTCTGGGGTATTAGAGAGAGAAAATCTTGAGTGAAATTGTAACAATTTTTTTTCATAGAGGATTGATCTCTTGTCGTTCTGACGGCCGTGGTTTTTTCTAAATTTGGGTTTCTATGTAAAACTCTTGTGTTATGTGTGATTGGATTTATATTCTTCTTTCATCTCATTTTTTTTTTTTGCTATTGTTTGTTTGTGTTCTATCCGGTAACGCTTCCGCGTAGTGACGTTTATACACTAATATGTGTTTTGTGATATAGTATAGTAAACTGTGTTAACTAATATAACCTCTCTACTATGTATTAACTGAGCTTATATATTGGTGTAGTTTGTTCTAAAATATATAGTTCAAAACTAAATTAATAAATGAGTCGAAAATTATTGATCCAAAATTCAAGAAGTATCAAAAACAATCTAAACCGTTGTTAGATTTGGTGTTTTTGAAGGGGCAGAGATTAAAAACTTATTTTTTGTGTTATGTATTCAAAACATTTTATAACTTAAAAGCATCATTAATTTATAATATATAGTTAAAGGATAGTGATATGTTCTTTCTTCAACGACAAGTAAAATTGTTGATAAAAAAGTAAACCAAGAATGTGAATGTACATGACAACCAGAATTTTGCAGATAATTCCATTCTTTTAAGTTTTACAAAAGATTAGAAACCAAATTTAACTCAACTATGCAGAAGACTTCAAATTCCATTTCACTTACTTTAATTCCCTTAAAATTTTCTTGACCAATTTTGATTGATACAGTTAACTACTAGTTTTTGGGGGTCCATGTGTCTCCAACAATAAAAACTGTGTGACTATCTCTTCACTTTAATGGTAAGACCGTCGAATATAATTATATCATATCATACAATTTTTAAAGTTTTAAAACATATTTTACATTTCTAAACCAAAATATGCTAAATGACATAACAATATTAGCGGTCAGGTCGTCTCACACAAGTTTTTCTCCTCTCCACAGTAGTGGTACTCGTACTCGATTGTCATTTTTCGGGGAAAATTTATGTGATGAAGCCCAATAATTAATTTTCCAAATTCAACAGCAGCCAGAAACGAACAAGAAAGAACCAACCCAGTTAACAAGTATATATGTGCATCATCATCATGGTCCTACATTGATTTCATATGATAGAAAATCACAATAACAAATTAGACCCCATATTGAATTTATGTGTGTGTTGATAATATTCATGTTCACATCCCATGCACGCCATACCCCCACTAGACCAACACCTATTCTCCATTAACTCAATTTTGAAATCATTATTACTAATTATATATTAATGTTATGACAAGATAAGGTTGGTCCGGTAGTAAACATCTCGTACATGTATCACAGATTGCGAGTTCGAGTCATCCTCCTCTTTAAAAAACTCTGAATTATATTTATATGATAGTCTAATACTTATAAAAAAAACAAAAAAACAACAAAAAAATTATGTATTACTGTTATTGGGCGGCTTACAGGAATTGCTAGCTTTTTTCCTGTTTCTTTTTCCTGTTTGGTTGATGAGAAAACTGGTCTCTCGGTTAATGAAAAGATGAGGAAATAAAATTGGGTTTGTCTTCAAAATTGCTTTTGGATTCTGGTTAGCATGATGAAGTTAGGTCAAAACCAGCTTCCAAATAGGGTCAATTCCAAACATTTTCCCTATCAATTGACTTATCAATGAAGGATATTTGCATTTCTTCAAAAAAAAAATGAAGGGTATTAATATTGATATATTTAAGTTTTGCTATCAATCGACTAGAATAGGTTACAGGTGCTACATACTTAGTCGTGTTTACTTATATCACGTTTACTCATCTCATTTCCGATTAATAAACACAACCGAAATACAATATAAAAAAAACCATTATTATTAATCGAAAAGATAAACCTTTTAAATCCGTCTATATTTTGACCGAAATACCCTTATATTTCACCATTTAGAACATACACGCTTCTCTTGTTCAAATCCACTGGTTGGCACACAATTAGTCATCCAGTCAGTAGATATGTATATAATCATAACTACTTCTACTGACTAGTATTCTGGTTCATCTTATCAGGTTAAAAATGAATTTGATTAGTGGGAATGTGGAATAACAAGCTTTCAGTATTCAAGCTTGCAAAGACAGTGACTCCTGACCTAACAACCGGACACAATTGAGATGATGATCACACAAATTAAGGCTCCACCACTTTGACAAATCCAACATAATTGGGTGGCTAACCATTTATAAAAAAAAAATAGACTTTTTTCTAACTTAAATTCTTTAAGGGGTTTTTGTTGGCTTCTTCATTTCAAGTGCTTTTTTTGAAGGACAAATCATGCACATGCATATATAAAAGCCAATTATTTATACTTTTTATCAGAAAAAAGAAGAACACAAACCTGTTCGGTTAGTTCTTTGTCTACCAATCTGTGATTCTTGAAGGAAAAAGAAAGATACGTAAAAATCTTCACTTCTGTTGTTTTGGTTTTATATATCTGTATTCATGAAGCATGGCCTTGGCAGTCCGTGGTACTTTAACTAGAACATCACATTCTTTGTGTGGAGCCTCTTGGAATTAAGTGGAGTGGTTGGGGTTTTTGATGTGATGACTGTTTTTTAATTTGATCATTTGATGTGTTAATATTGATCATCAATATTCATGTAATTACTTTGAAAATTATATATATCCTGTTAAGAATATTACCCATTGATACTTATTATTTGGTCCTGGAATATGAACGAATAACTTGCCTTGCAATTTGGACCTAAATGATTGATCTTGTGGCCTTGATAATTGATCTCGTATTCTAAATTTGTTCGTATATAAAGAATTTGGATCTTCTTCTTACATCTGCTCTTTCTTGTCTTTAATAATCTCATGATCTCATAACACATAATCATTATAATGAGTAGTTATACAATATATGATTGATTTATACCGTTACTTTATAGATAATCAATATAATATTTGAAAAATGTGAGAAAAGAGTTGAGGTTATGAGAGAATTCAACAATGTGGATGTTCGAACATAATAAAAACTCTACAATGCGCATATGCAACAATGAAATATTTGTTGTTCTAAAACAAATGAGCTGCAAATTCCCACAAATATTGGCACTCTGGAGACAAATATTGGAACTTTGGAGTCTAACATCCGCAGGACATGGGCGTGTTGGAAACTAGCAAAATTAACTAATCCTAAACAAGCATAACTTGAAAAGTAACTCCCATTACAAGAAGGAGATTTTCCTATATTTTGTGATTTTATGGATAAATATGATATTCGAACCTCTATCACAAATATAAAGAGGAAGTGCACAATCAATTAAGGTATAACAGACTCCTACAATAACAGATTGAGAATATAATTGTAACAGGAACTAGGAAGTAAAAAATTGGCAAAGTGGGGATGGGGGGCAATGTTGCTTAGATCCCATCAAGTGTCCTTGCTTAAATTTAATAATCCAATTAAGAAGTAATGAATAGCCAAGCCCACTTAGTTTTCAGTTTACAAATATGGAAGAAAAAGATGGCAAATTTAAAAGTAATCAAAGTGATCACGGATTGATCCTCAATATTATATTAATTAATCGTAAGCTTAGACTTCCATTACTAAAGTATATCATATAATATATATCATATTTAGTTTCAAATAGTAATTAAAGTATATATTAAATTAACAATAGAAAAAAAAAACTATAAGAAAGCAAAAGCACTACTTACTCCGCCCACAATCACTTTTAAAGATGGATACATGCATTATCAAAAAGTTAATTTAATAATAAAATAAAATAAAAACTTGTAGCTCCATTGTTTTGCATAATGCGATACAACCCAAAGTTCTATTTATGCAAAGAAAAATATTCAATATTGATTTGACTACAATAATATTAATTGAATCAATGTAAATTTTGAACACATATAATTACTTATAAACAGTATACATTAAATGTTTTAAAATAAATAAAAATATTTCAAAAAACTACAAATTTATGATTTAATCAAGCTTCAAGTTCTATAATTATTAAAATATTATTCATTTAATCTAGTAAATCTTTAATAAGTCTCAATGTAGAGGTGGTCTTCGGTTTGGTAATGTTATAAAAATAAACATTAGTTTTGTAACGTTGGAACATGATTTTTTTAACGTTACAAACTATAAAGTTGAATTGTAACACTAAAGTAATAATAATAAAAAAATAATAATAATAATAATAATGATTCGTCTCAGACGCATAAGATATTTATATAATTATATTAGAAAACATTGAGTTTGAATAGTTCAAACTTTATCCACACAAGTAATGATCAACCAACTATCCAACCAATGAGATTGTAATTGAATGAA
Source organism: Dipteronia sinensis (assembly GCA_033220585.1). NCBI lineage: Eukaryota > Viridiplantae > Streptophyta > Magnoliopsida > Sapindales > Sapindaceae > Dipteronia > Dipteronia sinensis. Next base: position 1,897,240 of record CM065638.1, on the reverse strand, counting down.
ATAATGAAATAATTCCATTTAAACTTTAATGTTTAATAATGCTTTTGACCAAATTCCTTGTCCAATTATTTCTCTAATTAGCTAAGCCAGCAATATGATTCCTTAATTTAACGGATAATCAAACTGTGGCCCATCATATTACACACCGGTTTACATATGTTTTTTTTTTTTTTATGGCGACCCATTTTATCTACCATTATTTTTTTAAAAAAAATGGGATATTTGGGTAATAAATATTTTATTATGTTATACTATATATTAATAGTGTTTTGGATAATATATCACCTACAGTAATGATTACTAGAATCTGAAATATTAATAGGTTAAATAAACATATTTTACGACCACTAAACTACATTGAACGGTTGTTATTAAAAGTGTTTTTTTTATTTGGATATTTATAAGGTTGTATCTAATTTTTATTTCTTTATATTTTTGTTGTTGAAGAACGGTGATTTCTAATTAAAAGCATGCTTTATATTTTATAATCCAACTTTATAATTGCAACTAAAGATGACTATAATATAGTTATTTTTTTTAAGTTTGTATAGTTTTGTGATTTATAATTATAATCTTTATTGGTCACATCTTACCTAACGTATTCAAAACGTTAGTTAGTTTTATAAAGAAAATGAAATAAAGTGAATATACATATATATATATATATATATATATATATATATATGCACTTATCATTAGATACTATATATACACTTGACTTGGAAATATATTTTTTGTTATGTTGATTGCTACCCTCTGTATTCATAAATAGACAATCCAACGACAAAACATATTCCACTCACTAATTTTATTATTAGCATTTTAAATTCCTGAGGCTCATGAATGATTTGTTTAATAGCGTTTTTTTTTTCAATTTTATTATAAAATATTTTATAGCATAAAAACAAAATTAAATGTTAACAACAAATTAATTTATTGAATAATGCTACTTGCCTACATGGCTACATATCTTTTGCACACTACTAATAGAGTAACATGGTATCAACTTAATTACAATGATATATGTAAATAGTGAAATGTCGTTGTAATTAATAATTAATAACTGTTCATGTATCACTACATTTTAACTGACAGTTAAGATAGGGTTGGTCTAGTGATTAAACCTCTCAAACCCACACAATGAAGTTATGAGTTCGAGTCCTTCCCACTCTATAAAAAACCCAAATTATTGTAATATTTTAAAAAAATACATTTTAATTGACCAGCTTATGGGGTTTGTCGGTTGGTCAAGTTGTAAACCCTTCACAACTGCACTATGAGATTACGTGTTCGAGTCCCCCCCTTCCTAAAAACACCGAATTTATACAATTAATAGAGTAACTACACATATCTATTTATAACCTTAAAAATCAAGACGATCTTTAAAAAGTGTGTGTATATATATATATATTTATATATATATATATAGAGAGAGAGAGAGAGAGAGAGTATGTCATATGAGATCCCTTATTTTAATTTTGGTAAGGAACACCATGAAATCACCTCAATTTGAATGAATTTTGATTTGAGTTTTTTTTTTTGATACGAAGTTCATCGAAATCTACCTATGAATAAAATTTAAAAAAATTTCAAGCACTAGAACTATCTTTCTTGAATTTCCTATATTTCGCCTATTTTTCCGATGCCTTCATAGTTAAATAATCGGGATAAATAGTTCTAATATTTGAAAAAATTTCAAATTTTATTCATAGATATATTTCAATGAAATTATTATCAACAAAAAAATTTGATCAAAATTTATTCAAATCGATGTGATTTTATAATGGTCTTTACCGAAATTAAAATAAGAGCTCCCGTATAAGAGGCTTTATATATAAATATATCTATACAAGTATGATTCGGTAATAACTATAGGTGCAGAGAGTGAGGTTTTCTCACACTCAAATTTACTTATATAATTGGGAAACGAAGCACTATAGGCATGGGCGAAGCCATGATGTTTTAGTAGGATGGGCTAAAAAAATAAATAAACGAACCTTAATTATATATGAGGAGTTTATTAATTTACTGTGTTTATTTGTTTGACATCGTAACCTACGATAGCAATCGGATTGAATTGTCAAGAAATGAAAAATACATATTTAGATATGAACTAACTGCTACTAAAATTCAACCAAACTAGCTCATACTAAGATTCAATCAAAAAAAATGTCCACTTATCAATCAAGATGATTTATTTACTTTTTTATTATTTTTTTAGCAACCAATAATATAAGTTTAAAGATTGAAATTGTGTTTCAACATTTCTAATTTGTTTCTATGATATGTTTTAATTTGTATCTAGAGTATTTTGTTTTAGTTAGGATAATTTGGTAAAAAAATTGTAATATAATTTTATTTTAATAAAAGAGAAACAAAGAGGGTAACTTTTATAATAACTTAACAAATAATTTTTTTTTTCCAAAAATCCAGCCTGGGCTACAGCCCAGACTAAAATTCAAACACCTACACCACTGACTATAGGGGTTGGGTCAAGGTGCCATAAATACATTTTAGACTATCACGAATTAAAAAAATTTAAATATATAAGATTTTAATAAAAATATTATTAATACGGTTGAAAAATACATGCTCTTGCACACATGATCCACCTAGCTGCCAACCGGTGAAGAATATAAAAGCAAATAAAAAGTTATATTGTTTAAATTTATTTATTATTATTGTTTTTTTTTTTTTACTAGTATATCTCGAGAAGCTAAAATGCGCCGTCGGCTTATAATAAACAGAAACAGTCCCTTTAATAATACATAATAATATTTCGTGAAGAAATCTGAAATGCACGAGAGAGAGCATGACACGGTACGATGGATGCATACGGCCTACAATAGCGCGAATCGTGGGATTGTGAAGTTCACGAATCCCCAAAACACACACACAACATTAAAAAAATAAATAAAAAGATGCTGTCTTTTTCGAAACTCAAAACCATTTTTTTGTCAAATATTATAATAAGATTATTCGGATTTATCGAAATCAAATATTATATGTATGATCTGGATATCTACTACTTTAATAGGAGATATCTATTCCCACAATCCAAAAAGAAAACTCCTTATACATACTTATAAAATATACATCGTGGAATTTGAATCTCTCACTACATATATGGAAGGGTAAAACCATTTTTAAAATTAAAACTCAAATTATTAATTTAATTTAATTTAAAAACAAAAAACAAAAGTAGTAATGCGTTATAGCTGGCAAAGTTCTGCTCATTACGTGGCTTCTCCATCGTTTATCTCATTGACGGTTCAAAAGGAGACAACAACCCCATTATTATTATTTTATTTTTTATTTTTATTTATTAAAGTGTTTGGATCTGATGATGATGTTGACGTTGATTTGGCCACGTAAGGGTGGATAACGACAAAAGAAAATTTGAAAGTGGGGCCGAGTTCAACTAATCTTGTGATGACGTGGGGTATGGAACAGGAATATGAACTCAACAAGCTAGGAGCTAGTAGGGGCTATCTCTGTCTGAAGTTGAACTATCGATTCCTTGTTCTTACGTGGAAGCTGTTAGAATTCAACATGTGTTGGGTGTGTTTTTTCGGACAACTGTTATCTTTTGTCGTTTTGTTTGGCGGTTTTTTAAACCATTCGTGTTACACGTGCATTCTTATTACGGATAAATATAGACGGTGAAAAATAAAATTTTGCTCATTAGTTAAACAACAAATCGTTTTTCTTTTTTTTTACTAAGGGAGTCTTTTATTTTTCCGTTTAAAATTTAATATTTATCGTTAAGTTGTTTTGTTTGATTTTTAAATAATAAAATCACTTAATAGACCCCTAAAATCATTGATTATAAAAAATAAAACTTTTATATTTTTCACTTAACAACAAATCAACTGAATATATATCAATTTATTACTTCCAAATTTATCCTTACAAATCTGATCTATTTTCATGTTTTCTCTTCTCTCACAACCCTTAACAATATTAATATTTTGTTTTTTTCTCACGATTTAAATAATTTTAGCAGCCATAAAACCTAGTTTTTTCAACACTCCAAAATCTCCATTTGAATCAAACGTTTTTTATTTGTATTCAAACCTATCTCGACTTCTATTCATATTTCGGTAAGGACTATTTTTTTCTCATAATTTGATTGGTTTTATATTATGAGAAAATTACCATTTTTTTAAAAAAATAATTAATTAATTAACCGGTTTTGCAAACAAACTTAAACCAATTTAACCATAAACTACATGCACTTTACATGTGTCGCAAACATCACGGTATAATCTCTATATGCCCAAATGAGATATTCTCAATTTTGACATTAATTTTCTTAATTTTATATATATATATAATTAAATTATGTATGTTTGTGGCATATTTATATGGTATGTCCATATTGATAGAGCATATAAATTTCATTGTGAATGTATAATTATATTATTATAATTCCACGTATAAACATTGAACATATTATTTGTGGTTTACTCTAATATGTTGTTATTTATTAAACTAAATTTCAATTAACTTGTTCAAATTTTATATTTTAAGGGGTTATATTTTATTGGGTAATTTTTTTTATAAATTTGTTATTATATTATTAAATTACTGTTTTTAATTGTCTAAAATATATTAAAATGTAAATATATGACAAATAATAGTTAAAATGATATAAATGTAAAAATATTTATTTTCAGATATTTGTAACTTAAAAAAATTAAACAACTTATCATTTATATTCAATTTTAAGTAAAAAAAAAATCAAACATGTTATTCAGTCTTCAGTTTTCAGTCACTATTCAGCCATTAGACGAAAAATCAAACGCAACATAAGTAATTTTTTTGGTTGCAATATAAGATTACAAATACTCAAATCATATGTCTAAAAATAGTGTCACAATTTGTATTTAACTAATCAAAATTGAGTATGTGTATAAATTTATGGAAGAAGTTAAAAAATAATAATTAAATATGTCCTAATTTAGTATGTTATATACAAATTAGAACACCATTTTTTGACAGCTGATTTGAATATAAAATACAATCCGAAACTTTTAAGATCCGTTGACATTAAAATTTCATAAGCGGTAAGCATGATACAGCCATCTATGATGTATTGTCTGTTTTAACCTATTCCATATCAATTTTTTATTCATAAAAAGGGCTATAACAAAACATATGTATGGATTATCCTTCATCGGCAATTTTGGTGGTGTTTTCTATTACGATAGTAATACTAATATATGATATAAATAAATATAAATTAGCTCAGATCCCACCAGAGCTCTTTTATGATAAAATTAAAGATTCAATCGATTAAAACAAACAACATATCGTGTGTGACGGGTTATTTGTTAATAAATTAGTAATTTATAAAATGAGTGAAATTATATGTTTTTACAAAGTAAATTAAATAATATACTATCTTATAATTTAATCAAAGTTATCGATTTATATCGACTTGCCTTAGCCAATAGATTATTAATATTTTTTTAAAAACGAGAGAGATATTATTTTAATGAAAACAAATATTGCTATGTAATATCTAGATATAATCATATGGAATTTATAAGTCTCAATTTATATTTTAAAAAGTAATACCACTGTACCCAATTTTGATGTTTAAATTTAGTGCTCAAAATGACGTGATATCAATTTAATCCATTAATTTAAATCATGTAAATTTAACACAATCTAAATTGATTATTTATAATAATACCGTATCATTTAAACACTAAAATTTTAGTAAAATAGTATTATTGTATTTTTAATTCTGACAAAAAAATATGATGATCCAGACATCGGTGATAAGTTTATAATATACATACAAAATAAAAGTCAAAATAAAACTCTCAAATTTATAAAATGAACTACAATTAAAAGTCACTCTCAAATTTATCAAACGAACTACAATTAAAAGTCACACGTCCAATAGTTTCACAATAGCATATAACACTCAGCAGTCAGCAGAATGTTGTAACAATAAATCATCAAATTAGCAATGTAATTGTGAAATTACCAATGAATCAAAGGGTCATTTGAGTCTTAGGTTAGAATCTTTAAAATGAAGTTCAACCGTTGATGTTTGAATTCCGACATTGTATATATTATCTCAACAATGCGTGACGGGTTTAGTGATGGATTTAGAAAAAGCAAAATCATTAATACGAGGAAACCTGTTAGAATGTGGATAATCACGTGACTTAGATTAAGTATTAACTATTAAGCAACCGTACCTTTCCGTCAGATTCTAATTCTATACCATACAAATCGAAATTACGATAAGGTCCATACCCTAGATGCCAAAAAGAAAGGACGAGTTGGCCTGCCGCACCAGAGGATGCAAGTCGCACGTGTGTCTCCATCGTGCGAGGCTGGAGCATGTGATAAAGCCATTTACGCACATGCCGTGTGATTTCAACTTTGAAGTAGATAAAAAAACAGGTCTAAAAACAGAAAAAAAAAAGTAATGGAAAACCTGACACTTGTCCCCGTGTTACGATTTCAAAGTTCAAAAAGTACGATCTCCTGCATCTACTTTTTCTTTTTGTCGTTTTTTCTATTTTTGTTATACGTGTTACGATTAATTCGAAAATTATGAAAACAAAAGTGTTAAAATCAATTGCATTCCTTTTACTTATATAATAATAGCATCATATTCATCTATAAAATTATAAAATATTGAAATATATTTCTCTAAACATAAAGTTATTTTTAAAATCATATGTTTTAATGTTGAATTTCGGATTTCGGAATCTTAACTTAATCGGTGTCAAATTTCAATATATATATATTTTTTGAAGTTTTCGTTATTATATAAATTATAGGATTTTTTGGAAAGGATTCGAAATCACAACATTAATGGTGCATGTGTCAGAGGTTTTATCACCAGACCAACCTCATTTCATCAAACTTCAATATTTATATTAAATTTATAACTAATTAAATATTCATTACAAACCGTTCATGATAAGAATAAAGCACTTTAGTGATTGATTAATAACCTTAGGGGATGCATCCTTTGAAGACCATTCCCCGAAGGTTATTAAACAAATATATATTTACTGATCCTGAATAATACTTGTGTACCTAAGTTTAAAGGGGTAGTGGCAAGCAAATGGATGCTTAATTAAGGGTAATATGACCTTAAAGTGCAAGGTCGAGTTGAATAGATTAGAAAATGCAAAATTATGGAATTTAGTCTCACATGGGGGGCGACATTTGAAGATTACATGTAGATACGCTTTTTCTGCAATTTATAAATTAATGGTGATCTTCTTTGAAAAGGTTTATATCCCACCTCTGCTTTTAGGCTTTGTTTGGTAAGATGGAGGGAGGGAGAGGGTAGAAGGGAGAGGGATGGGAGGAGAGCTTTAATCTCTTGTTTGGTTGGAGAGAAAAGAGAGGGGAAAGGAGAAGAGGAGGGAGCTCTCCTCCTTTTGGGCCCACCAAAACCAATCCCTCCAATTATGGAGGACGAGAGAGGGGAGGAAAAAATGGAGGGAAATTACAATAATGCCCTCCAATTTTTTATTAATCTCCAATTTATTGGAGGGCAATATAGTAATTTTATAAATTATATACCAATCCATCCATTCAACCATCTTTCAATACCAAACAACACGAAAGATTTAAATTATCCTCTCCATCCCTCCTACTCTCTCTCCCTCTTACCAAACATAGCCTTAGAGAAAAACTTGGGTGCATCCGATGCACCACACTGGAATCTGATTGTGGTGCATCGAATCCACTTATTGAATGACACGTGTTATTCCAATTTTATTTTTCCTCCAACTCATCTTCTCTCTTCTTCTTCACTGTCGTTCAGATTCTCTCTCTCCCATTTTCTCACGCACACAGACTGGATCCATCACCGGTGCTTTTTCGCCGGCGCCGTTAGACTCCGCATTAGACGGATCTGAAAGATCGAACGATGTTGAGTTCGTTGGAGCGATTGATTTTGTCGAATTCGCAACGGATCGACGCATATATGATGATGTAGGTTCAGTTACGGTTCGGACTTGGATCCGTTTCTCTCTCAACACATCTCCAATCCGAACACGGACCCTTGGGTTATGGCGGCCGACACATGACGAACATTTTTCTGACGGTTTTATCAGTCAACTCACCGATGATAATGTCGGCGGCGGTAGTTTTATCAAACTTCGAACGACGGTTGGACCACCAAGACAATTTCGTTTGGCGACGACCCTTTTGAGAGATCGGAAATTCATCAATTTTCACTACCTTCCGGTGTGGGTGGTGTCGCTTCACTTGCTCCAGCGGTCGGCGGCGGCACTTAACGGCGGTCTGAAAACGAGAGAGAGGTGCATCTGATAGATAGAGAAGAAGGATAGAAAAACTGAGGTGGAGGAAAAAATAAATTTTAAAATAACACATGTCATTCAATGAGTGGATCCGATGCACCACCATCAGATTCCAGTGTGGTGCATCGGATGCACCCAAATTTTCTCCTGCTTATAATATTTACAAGTTTAAAATTCAATAAATAAACTCATTTTAACGATCTACGAGTCAATTTCAAAATCAAATGCCAAAAGCATCATGTGGATGTTAGATTTTTTCGTAGATCGATGGGGCAGTATTATATATTATGATTAAAAATAAATTACAGTAAAGCTACTTGAAATTATCAAGAACAAGATCATCACCCAACAAGTAATCATGATACTATATTATTATTTATTTATATAATATTCAGTAAAAAAAATCATAATATTAAATGAAGAAAATGTAATTACACATAAACTAGATGATGTTTCCTTAAATATGGAAACAACGTTTCTAAAAACCGACACCAACCATTTATAATGTTAAGTCAAATTGAACGGTTGGAAAGGTATCTTAGTTATTTCATAATTTTTTTTAAAAATTAGATGGATCTCCACCATTTATCTTTTAAATAAACTTTGAAATAATAGAACATTTAAAACAAAATAAGAAAATTCAAAAACTGATTTTTTTTAGATGGATAATGGATATTGGAGATAAGAAATATATATATATATATATATATATATATATATATAAAGAAGCAAAAATTAGAAAAAAGATAAAAGAAAAAGGTGGAAATTCAATCTCCATATTGGATCTATATTTTATTTATTTATTAATTAACGGTGGAGGTCCATTTAATTCTTTTTATTAAATTAATTTTTTTGTTTTTTTGTTTTTTTTGGTAACGAGGATCCCAAACTTTGTCCGAACATAAATCCGTCCGTCCTCCTTCAACTGCGTGACACACGTATGGCATGTATACCATACTGGTCTGTATGTTGGATATAGAGTAGGACAGATAAGAAACCTCGACCCGTACCACTGCCCCCACAACGATGCAAGCGGGTAAATCACGACTCGCCCCCGCATGGGTAGGATTCGAACCGCTGACGTTAGCCCCATGTCCGTCCTTCCACCAACAGGGCTAAACGTCCTGAAGGCTGGCCTCAAGGTAATTGCCAAAAGTAGAACCAAGGACTTGGGTTTTATCCCAAGCCTTGGACCACCAAGGCAACCACCTTTTGGTTTATTAAATTAATATTGATAAGGGAATTTGAATATTTTTACTGTTCCGATATGGTCAATCATTAAAGTGACTGGTCAAACACTAACGTCTAACGAAATTGTATGTAAATGTCAACTTTTTGAAAAAGTTGTTTCGGTTTATAATTAATTAAGAAAACCTTAGGTAAGTTATATGTGATTACTTCAACGAAGAATATAACAAAATTTTAAAATCAACTAATTGTATTTATATTTATCAAAATTATAGAAATTAATAAAAATTCATTAATATATCTAATATATTACACCCTTGTGATTGCACATAGTTTTGTATTGCCTACTATGACCGGATAAACTATCTAAACATGTTCGATCTTGATTCCCAATACTATAAGATTGACTCAATAATATACTATTCAAACTTCATATATATATATATATATGTATATATATTATTTTTTGAATGAATTCGAGTTGTTGAGTTTTGGCTACTATACCTATATAGGTATAATAGTACAAAAACCCGACAACCACACTCATATTAAAATCTACTAAAAATTGATTTCTAATTTTTAGTGCAATCGTACCCATATAGATATAGTAGCCAGGACCCGGTTGTTGTCAATTGTGATATTCAAGTATTTATTGTATAGATCGACAAGGACAAACACACATCCAATCGTACCAACGGAGGCATAATTGCGACATCTATTGTACCATTAAATTCATTAATTTTAATATTTCCAAGAGCAGATGCAGTGCACAGTGTGATATGATCAAAGTGCTGTCTACATAAATCACCACAAATGATCAATGCACACACTCACACCATTATCCATTAATGCATACCAACATCTCACCTCTCTAATATTTTTTTATATAAAGAAAATGGAAGTAATTTCACTCGATGTTTTTTTACAATAAGATATTTTAATATTATATATCATTTTATTTTACAAATATTGTTGTAGGGTTCTATTATTGCCTTATCTATATTTTCAAAGGGGAAATGGTGAGAAATGTCACTTTTTTGTCTCGCTGTTGCACCAACGTCATCGGTTTAAAAACTTATGTTTAAAAGACACATATTTTGGTGAACTACCAAAATTGCCCTTAAATAATCAATTTTTAATTGTCTCTGTACTTCTATCTCCACACTTGAAACACTGAAGGCAGAAACTCCTCTCTTTCTCTATCTACAATAAATTTCAAAACTACTCAACGTTCTTCAGTAAGCACAACAAGGTAATATGTTTGTCTGAAATACTGTTTTGTATCCTTCATTTTTAAAAAACATTCCTTTTGTAAACATGAAACTGGTTTTGTCAATATTGAATCTGTGAAATTTGAATCTCAGATGCTGTTAATAAAAAGCTCGGAGCCTGTTTGAAAAAGCTCGAAGCCTTTGAAAGTGCTCGGAGCCTGTTTGAAAAAGCTCGGACACTGTTTTAAAAAGCTCGGAGCCTGTTTCAAAAAGCTCGGAGCCTGTTTGAAAAAGCTCGAGCCTTTGGACAAAAGGCTCGAGCCTTTAGAAAACAAGCCCGGAGACTTGAAAAAAGCTCGAAACTTTGTAAAATAGCTCGAGCCTTTAAAAAACAAGCTCGGGACTTTGTAAAAACGCTCGGGACTTTTGTAAAAAAGCTCGGGACTTTTGTAAAATAGCTCGAGCCTTTAGAAAACAAGCTCGGGACTTTGTAAAAACGCTCGGGACTTTTGTAAAAAAGCTCGGGACTTTTGTAAAATAGCTCGGGACTTTGTAAAATAGCTCGGGACTTTGTAAAATAGCTTTTTCCGAGCTTTTTCATAAAAGCTCCGAGCTTTTTCATAAAAGCTCCGAGCTTTTTCATCCGAGCTTTTTCATGAACTGCCCGAGATTTTTCATGAATTGATCTGCCCGAGCTTTTTGCATAAGGCTCCGAGCTTTTTCCGAGCTTTTTCATGAAAGCTCCGAGCTTTTTTATCCGAGCTTTTTCATGAACTGTCCGAGCTTTTTCATGAATTGCTCGGCCCGAGCTTTTTCCATAAGGCTCCGAGCTTTTTCCATAAGGCTCCGAGCTTTTTCATAAAAGCTCCGAGCTTTTTCATAAAAGCTCCGAGCTTTTTCATAAAAGCTCCGAGCTTTTTCATAAAAGCTCCGAGCTTTTTCATAAAAGCTCCGAGCTTTTTCATGAACAAAAAAAAAGCTCTGGGGGCGCTGCCCCCTGCCCCCCCGCGAGCTGACCGGGCACCGTTAAAGTTATCGACCCCCGAATGCGTCTGCATAGCGCCACTCCGTCACCGTTAAAGTGATTGCCTGAGTTTCAACCAGACTTTCTCTCTCTACTTCACAACTTTGTCACTGTAAACTGAATGAAAGAAAGCTGATGTGGAACAACAATTGAGGGTATTTTTGTCCGTTCACCATAATAGGTGCCTTTTAAACATAAGTTATTAAAGCAGTGACATTGTTGAAATACCACCTCCAAAAAGTGCTATTTATTTTTTGAGCCCTATTTTCAAATTTATTTTGATGATTTATACCATTTATTAAATTCAAATTTAATGTACTTTTAAAAAAATTAATGTACCCTTATTTTCATAACTTCTATCTTGTGATTTTCGTAACTCAATATCTATCACCAATTTATTTTTTTTTTAGATTTTTTGTTTCATGCAAAGAATTAATGTGTAATTTGTGAAAGCAATATAGTCAAAACAAAATTCATTAAACTTATATATATATATATATATATATATAGAGCTAGTTAATATATTTTTTCGAGTTAAAGCTAGTTTATTAAGATATATATAATTATATATATATATATATATATATATATATATATATCACATACGAGCTCGAATATAAAATCTCTTAATTTAAGCTGAACAATTAAATTATTATACTAATATGAATATGACACATTATACAATTATGCAATATTAAATTGTAACAATTTTTTTTTCTCATATATGAGATTCCATGCAATTTTCCTTTTATGACTAGTTATGTAATGTATGCCATCAAAACACAAGTTAACATGACCCATTACTAGGGATGGCAATTTAACCCACACCTGTGGGCATCCACCCGAACCCGACCTTGTAGGGTCGGGTTTGGGTGGTGAATTTAAGACCCGTAAACCCGTGAACCCGTTCAAAGAAAAACCTGACGGGTGTAGGGTGTGGGTGTGGGTTGGAAAAACGAGCCCGCGAACCCGTATAAAAAAAATTGATTTAATATTTATTATTTAAAATATTATAAATTTAAACTCCAATCGAAAACATTTTAACTATATAAAGAATATGATATAAAAACTTCACTAAGGAGGGTGTATTCAATTAGGATTTCAAACGACTTTTAATGACTTTTTTAAGTGAATAACTTTTGTAGATTTCATAGACTTTTATGGACTTTTATAGACTTATGAAAAACTTTCATAGATTTTTATAGACTTATGAAAAACTTTCATAGACTTTAATTTTAAAAGACTTTCATAGACTTTCATTTCAAAAGACTTTCATAGACTTTCATTTCAAAAGACTTTCATAAACTTTCATTTCAAATGACTTTCAGAGACTTTCATTTTAAAATACTTTCATAGACATTTATAAACATTTATTGGTTTTTAAATATGATATATACTTTGTTTTAATAAAATTATATAGATTTCTCATATCAATAATTTTTTTAAAAAAAGAATAAAAAATCATTTTTAATTAAACTTGACAAAAGCTTTCTTACCTATATCTGTGATTTTAAAATTTTAATTTGTAATTTTATTATATTTAGCATCATAAAGACATAATGCACCTGATTTAGTTTTAATAATCAGTCAATTTTATTTTTTATATAATTAGTCAAAATATTATTAAGTTTCTTCTAGAATAAATGTAGCAAATCGACAATAATCTAATGTTTACATATCTCTACGGAAGTATGACAATGATTATAAAAAATCTATTCAAAATTAATTCAAGTTACTAAAGATAAAACATAAAAACCCCACATAGTTGTTGAACAAAATTCATACATAAAAGTGGGTGGTTTGATATTGATCATAATTACATGGAGCATCGCTCATACACGACTTTGATTATGGACATATTTGTATGATTGAATAATGGTTTTTGTCTTTTATTATTTTTAATTAACATAAATGAAGTTCGTTTGATTTGTTTTGGTGTTGTTTAATTGTTTTGAAAATAGAAGTAAAAAAAAAATATAGAGAGTTGTTTTATATTTTTTTTAATTAATTATTTTTTTGTTTTAGATCGTTAATGTTTGTATGTTTTTTTATAATGTTTATTCATTTTAAAAGTTATTCATTTTATTTTATTTATAAAATTTATTAAGAATGTGTGATCTTTTACTTGAAAATATAACATATGTTTGATGGTTAATGTTTTTCAAAGAGTTTTATGCTTTTATTGTAAAGTAAAAATTCTTTCTATTTTTTTAAAAAGTCATTCAAAGTCTTTGGTAGGAATGAAAGACAAATTGTGAGATTTGTTATAACTAAAAGTCATTAAAAGTCATTGATATTAAAAGTCATTGAGATTTTGAATACCGCCGAACTTTCATAGACTATTAAAAAGTCTTGATTGAATGCCGAATACCGCATGACTTTTATAGAGTCTTTAAAAGTCTATATTGAATAGACATAAACTTTTTAATTCCATTAAAGTCATTAAAAGTCTTTTGAAATCTTAATTGAATATACCCCCCTAATTCTAAATTTAAGAATTGCAATTCTCAAATTTCATTTATATATAGCTAATAGTGGAAAACTTGCACTCTTGTTTTTTCAATGTGGGACTTTTGAAAAAACAAGAGTGCAAGTTTCCACTAAGAAATATACATTAAATGAACTGAAATTTTTTACTTTATTAAGTGTTAATTTTTAATATCATAATATTTTATATATTTAAATAATAATAAAAAAATTAAAATTTTTTTTAAGGGTTTACGGGTGCGGGTGTGGGTGACCCCAAAACCCGTGGGTGAAACCCGCCCGCGAACCCGCGAAAATAAACGGGTTCACGGGCAGGTGTGGGTGACAGAAAGTTTCGCGGGTGCAGGTTTGGATTTTACAAAACTCGCCCGAACCCGACCTGTTGCCATCCCTATCCATTACCATATAAATATTATAATAATTATAATTATATATATATAATTATATATTTATATTGTGAAAATGAATATGTTCGGTTTCAATACAAAAGCCAGGGTTTAGCTACAATACAGAAAATGTATTGTTAATGGACAATTATGTGAGAGAAAGTTAGTTACTTTCTTATATAATTTTTAAAAAAATTTAAATCCTCAATTTTATACACCATTGGATTAAAATCTAAAGAGTAGAAATGTACCCAACAAACCTACGATAATGTATAGTCGTTGAACCCAAGAAGCTATTGTCATTTTTTATATATTTTTCTCATATATGAGATTCCATGCAATTTTCCTTTTATGACTAGTTATGTAATGTATTACATGTGCCATCAAAACACAAGTTAACCTGACCCATTATCATATAAATATTATAATAATTGTATATATATATATATTTATATTGTGAGAATGAATATGTTCGGTTTCAATACAAAAGCCAGGGTTTAGCTATAATACAGAAAATGTATTGTTATGGATAATTATATGAAAATAAACGGGTTAACAGGTGGGTGTGGGTGATAGAAAGTTTCGCGGGTGCAGGTTTGGATTTTACAAAACCAGTCCGAACCCGACCCGTTGCCATCCCTACCCATTACCATATAAATATTATAATAATTATAATTATAATTATATATATATTTATATTGTGAAAATGAATATGTTCGGTTTCAATACAAAAGCTAGGGTTTAGCTATAATACAGAAAATGTATTGTTAATGGACAATTATGTGAGAGAAAGTTAGTTACTTTCTTATATAATTTTTTTTAAAATTAAATCCTCAATTTTATACGCCCTTGGATTAAAATCTAAAAAGTAGAAATTTACCCAACAAACCTACGATAATGTATAGTCATTGAACCTAAGAAGCTATTGTCATTTTTTATATATTTTTCTGAATATTACAACTTTTCATTAAACTTTTTTATTGTCAAAAATGGGAAGCTGAAAAAGGTAATGAAAACAGTTAAGATTTTCCTTGTAAGGGAACTGAAATTCAAATATGAAAAAAATCTAAATGACAGTAAAACGTTGGGTAGAATTAAATGCGAGAAAAATCTCGCGATATATTATATAGTCAAACTTACCAAAAAAAATGAAAATGAAAAAAAAAAAAAATACTCACACACCAACCAAACAACAAGAGTAGGTAGTAGGTACGATGTACGAGTAACAGAAATAGATACGAATCCGTCAACCATATCTCTCCATTTAATACGTATTTTTTTTAATCATTCTCTAAATCCCCCAAAATTAAATTAATTAATTATGGATTAGGAAGGTGCAAGGCAAGATCCCTTGTGTCTGGGAGCGTGTGCACTAAGGATATGGTTTACCGGTTCCGTACAGGTAAAAAAACGAGCAAGTCTAGAAGGAAAACGATGGGAAAACCGACACGTGTAGGTGGAGAGAAGAAGCCGTTAAGGTAGTGGCAGGTTTACAGGCTGGATTTTGCAGTAAAGCAGTAATGATTCGTCCTCCGATTCGGCGACCGGTGTTGTAGTTTTGTGACACGTCATCCGTTCCTTTTATTTATTTTATTTTAAAATAAAATAAAATAAATAAATAAAAAAGAGAAAAAAAAATCTAACACGAAAATGGTATACAGGCTGGCGTCTGAGTCAAAGAGAGACTTGGAAACAAAACAGAGCCCAACCGTTATCATGTTTATCTTCTCATATTTAATATTTTTTTTTAATTTATAAATTAAAATATGGTTGTCTGTGTTTTGTTTGTCTCTTTAACTTCCACAACAGTATAGATGCAATTTCTTTTTCTTAACTTATTTTATTTGGTAGGTTATACGCCACGCTCTCACACCCCCGTGTCAACACTCGCCAGTCACCACTCTAGTTTAAATTTGATGTCCAAATATATTTAGCTAAATGATGTAGCATTATAATATATTGATTTAAATTGTATTAGATTTGTATGATTTAAATGAATGGATTACAGTGATATCACAACATTTGAACACTAAATTTGGATACCAAATATATCTTAAATTTCCATTCATTTAAATTTTGATTGATTGGTATAAGGTTAATACTTAAGCTTCGGCTATCGGTAGGATTAGAACCGCTGATCTGAGAGTCATTTGTCAAAACCCCAAGATCATCTATCTATCTATCAACTTAGCAACACTCATGTTAGCGACACAAACGTAAGACTGAAACACTTATCTCGATTGTAAATCATAAACTTTTATTTGAGTAAAATGTAGGTGGAAAATGATAATTAAATGGTTTTTAAAAACGAGTAATGCTTGAATTTTTAAATTTCGTTCTAAATGGTGTTGTCACATGAAAATGTCAATATCTTGTAAATCATGAGATTATGTGGTGAGTGATGTGATGTTGACACCTCATGTGCCAACACCATTTGAAAAAGAATTTAAAAAAATTTTGAAAAGAAATTACTCTTTCAAAAACGATAATTAAATATGTATTCAGTGGGTTTTTTTTGTCTCAATATAACTATTCAAGTACAAAAAATTAGTTATTTCATTGAATTATTATCCATCTTCATAGTAATAACTAATAACCATACAATATATCTTAGACGCTCCAGATTCAATTTAAAGTTGAATTGAAATCAATCATATGATAAGAGACGCACAACACAAGCCGCTCCCCATGTCATGAACAAATTCAAAATCCACTTTCTCTTTTCTTTCTAGTAGATTGGATAGAGATATAAAGATAGAGAAAGAGAGTAGCGTAGACGCTCCTCCAACAGAGAGTGTACAGAAAAGAAGAAGTAGATGTTATTTAAGAGAGTGACTTATGTAAAAACAAGTGCAACAGATGATCGACACGTGTCTCCAGACAGCTGTATCCCAAAACCTCCAACCGCTTACCTCGAAGAAGCGGTGCCCATAACGCCTACTCACTCTCTAATTCTCACCGGCTCTTCCGGTCACCTCTCTCCATCTCTTATAAATCTCTCTCATCTCCTTCTCCTTCTCCTTCATTAAAATTGGTAACTCTCTTGAAAAAAAAAAACATCTTCAAAGACTCTCTCTCTCTCTCTCTCTCTCAAAACAACTGAAATCTGAAACTGAAAAAAAAGAAGACTTATTTGTATTTTGTAATTTGTAGTAATAGATATTTTCGATCGATGGCAGCTCTAAATAGAAAAGAAGTGGATCGGATCAAAGGTCCATGGAGCCCCGAAGAAGACGAAGCACTTCAACAGCTGGTTCACAAGCATGGACCAAGAAACTGGTCTCTTATCAGCAAAGCCATACCTGGAAGATCGGGGAAATCGTGTCGGTTGCGGTGGTGCAACCAGCTATCTCCTCAGGTGGAGCACCGTGCCTTCACGCCGGAGGAGGACGAAACCATCATACGCGCCCACGCGCGGTTCGGCAACAAGTGGGCAACCATCGCGCGTCTTCTCAATGGTCGTACCGACAACGCCATCAAGAATCACTGGAACTCCACTCTTAAACGCAAGTGTTGTTCTTCGATGACCGCCGACGATTGTAATTACGGTAGCTGTCAAGGGTACGATGGGGATTTCGGTGATGATGTTCCACATCAACAGCCGTTGAAAAGATCGGTGAGTGCTGGATCCGGTTTGCCTCCGATGAACACCGCCACAGGGCTTTACATGAGCCCCGGTAGTCCATCGGGATCTGACGTCAGCGATTCTAGCATTCCCGGCGGTCATCATAATAATATATTCAGGCCGGTGGCGAGAACTGGAGGTGTTAATGTTGATGTTAATATGGTACCTGAAACGACGTCGTCTTCAAACGATCCTCCAACTTCATTGAGTTTGTCACTGCCAGGTGTCGACTCGACAGAAGTGGTGAACGAGTCAACTCAGCAAGTAAATATAACACCTTTGATGGAGGCAACGGCAACGGCGGCGGCGGCTGCTGCGGCGGTGAATAGGGAAGAGAGGAGCAATGAAAGTGGTGGGTTTGTGGGGTTCAGTGCGGAGTTTATGGTGGTGATGCAGGAGATGATAAGGCAGGAGGTGAGGACTTACATGGCGGGTCTTGAGCAGCAGAGAACAGGTAGTGGTGGCGGCGGCGGTGGTGGCGGTGGAGTGTGTTATCAGGGAGGCGGTAGCGGTGGAGTGTTTAGAAATCTTGCTGCAATGGCCAGAATTGGAATTAGCAAGATTGAGTGAGTAGTCAAAAGCGATATGGAGAGAAAACTTGGTTGGAAATTGTGTTCTCTCTTTTGTTTAGAGCAATAATTTTGGTCAATCAATGTACAGTGAGAGAGAGAGAGAGAGAGAGAGAAGGCCATAGATTTGAAGGAAGGAGGAGAGAATCCGGGACAAAGAAACAAAATTTGGTGTTCAATCTCTGGTTGTTCAAGTAGATTTTTAGGGGACAAAAAAAAAATGCAAAAAGAAAAAAAAATTAGATGAGGAAAAAAAAAAATCCTTTTAAATGTTAATCAAAGTTGTTAAATTTCTTTTTTTCTTCTTCTCAATTTAATGGTTAAATTGAATCTTAAATTTGGATTTTTATCTGGAATTCTCAGATTTCCAGGTCAGGGAAATTGAAAATTATGGACCCAAATGTTAAAAGTATCGTTTTCATTCATTTATGGTCCTAAAAAGAATAAAAAAAGATATGACCTTAGAAATACATAGATAGAGAGAAAATCAAGCTGAAAAAATGGTTGATATTGTTGTTAATTGTTAATGCAAGTTCGTTGACAGTTGGAGAAGAAAGTGAGCGAGGTGTTTCGTTACACTTGATGTTGTCTAACTATTTTCAGCTTGAGAATTGAGCTGTTCCAACAACCTTGTAAGTTGTAAGAAATTTTTTGTGATTTTTGATATTGACACGTTTTTCATGTTTTTAGCAATAAAATCCCAACACAGCAATAGCTAAACCATAATATGTTACCATTTTGATCTCCTGAGACCGAGAGCAATAAAAAAGTCAAAACGGATGTTACTGTTTAACTGTTTCTGTTTCAGTAATAATTAACTGAAAAACGGAAAGATGAGATTGGTATAATAGTTCACCCTTATAGTTACATCCATGAGGTTCCAGGTTCGAACAATTTACTCCCTCCAACCCCGATCGAATTAACTGAAAAATGAAGAATTTGTTACCCGATGATAATCAACTGCTATTTTAGTATTTTACTTTACCAACAAAAATGAGGGGATAAAAAACAAAAAACTTGCCTGAAAACGATTTTTACTAGATTGTGAGTGTCAAATCTGTACATTTCAGGATAGAGGTTTTTTTGTTGTTGCCCTAAAATACTTCTTGACATGTTCTCGGATTTCCGCTTCTTTTTATACATGAGTGCATGGGAGATTGTCAAGAGCTTGTAAAGAATTAGAAAAAAAGGAAATATCGAGCGTTTAGTTATGAAGGTGCAGTCTGGATGCTGTCCGAGCTGGTGTTTTGTTTCGGTAAGGACCTAGATTTGAGTTCACTAACGAAATGTGATAAATCCCGTCTCCAGGACCACGTGGGTTCATTCAGAGCGCGTATGGAATTGAGGCAAACAAGAAGAGTGCCACCTTCGTGTAAAAGAACCTGCATATATACACACCAAATGCGAAGATACAGAATTATAAGCTCGAGTTAGAACCAACCAAGAACTAAAACAGGAAAAAGTAACCAAAAACTGGGCAGCTAATTACAATATCATGTGGGTAGTTCTATGCAACAACAGAATATCACAGGCAAGATTCAAATTTAACGTAATTGGCGGAAACAAAGCTCATGGATGTTTTTTTTTTGAAATATCATGGACGTTTTTGACACTAAATGCATATCAAGTAAATGAAATGAAAATTTACAGATGTTAGTCAAGGGGACAACAAAGTGTGTAACCATCGTACAGATGAAGGTTCGGGAACTAAGCATGCATGTTCTTCACATGACAACAGTCCTAAAGATCTAGTTCAAGCATCTTTTCATGAAAAAGCTGCCAAATTTCAGAAACTGGGATCTGTTACACAGAAAACCCTAGTTTTGTTTCATCAATAGTAAGAGATTTTTCTTTCGAATTCTCAAAACATTGATAATCTCAGGAAATTAAGTCTGTAAACATTCATCAATTTGGTACATAGTACATACCGTCAACCACAGGGGTAAAAAGCCTAAAACAGATGGAAGCGTGGCCAAAAATATACAGGATAAAGCAAGGGCCACATTCTGCTTGACCTGCAAGTAAATGTGCTCAAAGATCAATAATATGAAGGGGAGAAAATGACTACAACTGATGACAAGAGGAAAGTTAACAATTACCAGGGACGTTGTTTGGCGAGACTTTGCAATACAGAATGGAACGGCAGAGATATTGTCCCGCAGCAGTAAGACATCTGCAACAGCTATGGCAGTTGCACTAGCCCGCTGAGCAAGCACAATCCCAACAGTTGCAGCAGCAAGTGCTGGTGCATCGTTAATGCCTTCACCAACCATGATCAAACCTCCCCCTGTAAGAAGACCCCAAAATCTGTTCAGCCGTTCCATAATGCATATAAAATTTCAAGGCAACAAATTAACAACTTCAGACCATGCCGTACAGAATACTATGGTATTATGTATACACAGTAGAAACCAGCATGAGAAAGAAGTCAAAGAACAGTGTCGTCGAAAAAAATAAAATAAAATATAAAATTTATAAAGGAAAAGAAGGATAAAGAACATTCAGTGGAAGGAACTAAGAAACACCTATAAGTCAAATGATGAGGTAAATATTATTTGTGCCAAAGTATCGAGCAATTGTATTTCTTTCTTTTCAAAGAAAGAGTTGCCAATTAATATATCCAGAATTACATATATGAGCGGATCTTTACGTAAATACATATATGATTTTATTCGCATACGAGGCATGTATATGATCGGATCTTTACGTAAATACATATATGATTTTATTCACATACGAGGCATGTATATGATCGGATCTTTACGTAAATACATATATGATTTTATTCACATACGAGGCATGTTCTATTTCCCCTCTGTGTTCTGTTGTTTGGTTAGTTACAATAGGAACTAATACATGATCCTTTATAATGAACAATTATTTATTAAGCCTTCAGTGTTGGTAGTTAATCTTCCACAGAAGTTGGTGAGTAAATTATATTCTAGAATTAACACCAAGTAGCCAAAACATAGTGATAAGGATCCGAAATTATCATTCGAGCTCACCCATGTCTCTGGAGATACTTTTGAGATGATTTAGTTTATCCTCAGGCTTTAGGCTGTAGTAAACTTCATTAATGCCCACAGCATTTGCCACTCTCCATGCACTGGACTCATGGTCACCAGTTAGCATCATTATTTGTAGTCCTGCCAGATCTTTTAATTCCTTTATAACATCTGAAACTCCTGGTCGAGGCCTATCCTCAAGGTGAATCAACGATACCTAGACAGACTCAACGGCAGAAAAATTTAATTTTTGAGAAAATGTCATTCACAACATAGTTGACCTCGTAGAATGAGAAGTCATGATAAAAGAAAGTCAGAAACTTACGAAAATCCATCAATTTAAATTTTGTGCCTTACTATTATTTGTATGAAGTGGCATATTATAAAGACAAGTGAATTCAATACTATATCTTTGTTTTTCAAAAGCCATTAAAATATCTCCATTATCAGCGGTCAATGCAGTCAAAGAAGGATACACTCTCAGAGGTCCTTGCACGAAACACAAAATTATCCAAAACCAATAGAGTGCCAGTCAGAGGCAGACTTTAAAAATGTGCATACTTTTATTGAACTTATAGAATTAAATTTTTAGATGAATGAAAAAATTTAGCATAATGTGAAGCACACCTTTTGATTAACAGAAAGAGCAGCATGAACAAAGTTACTTCCAAAAGAAGAAGCGTTCACGGCTTCCTTGATCATTCTGGATTCATCTTTAGATTTACAGAGAGAGGTGATAAACTCTACAGAACC
The DNA here is from genome assembly GCA_033220585.1 of Dipteronia sinensis. NCBI lineage: Eukaryota > Viridiplantae > Streptophyta > Magnoliopsida > Sapindales > Sapindaceae > Dipteronia > Dipteronia sinensis. The sequence continues at coordinate 1,874,683 of CM065638.1, read as the reverse complement.
AAGAGATGCTTTCAACATTTTACCCCGTTCAGTTCCTGACTATAACAAAGTACAAAAGATCATAAATTCATATTATCACTAGTTCATATAAACACTTCAAAAAAGATAGTAAGAAACAGCACAAATGCCTGCATGACTTATTTAATATAGTTAAACGCACGTTCAGTCATCCGGTATAATTTAGCTATAAAGCATGCACAAGTTTTATATAGACTCTAAGAATTTAATTGATACCTACATGGACCACTGAATGAGATAACCGATAAATTCAAACAATGTCTTCTTATAAGATATTCTTCTTCCTCTCTTTTTTTGGCCAAGTATCCTCCGTTGAAACATATTGAAGGATCATAGGAGTTGATGGTTTTATAATTAATCCTAAATAAATTTACCATCAGAAGATATGTTGGTAAGGAAAAGAGTACCTTGATGCCATTCAGAGTTGCTGTAAGACCTCTACCGGGAAAGTACTCAAAACTTTCAATGGAAACAGAAGGGAGATCTTTCCCAATGCTATGGTCTACCACAGCTCTGCATTTTGGAACAAAGGAATAGGTGATAAATAATTTCACATGAAAGATAAACATTGTTAACATCTTGAAAACTGGCAGAAAAGGAAAATAATACAACTACAAATTACAATTGGAAAGAATATAGATGCTTTCATTTGACTCAAATATAAAATCGTTATAGTAATCTTTCACAAACATCGGATCCAAACAGAACTCCAAAAATGGACTTGCAAAAAGGAATATGTATGGATAGAGCCACACACATAATTCATCTGCAAGTGAAGGGGAAACTTGATAAGCATAAGTGCATAACAACTAAATGGAGGATTATAAGGAACTCTAGTAAAATAAATTTGACATTGGCACCACATACTTCAACTTAGAAATCACCATTACATAACGATGTAGGTCTATCATTCTATCCCTAGTGATCAAGTTATAGTTTGCAATCATCATTGAGGAAAGCTATATCTGAGTAAGAACGTTTCTAATTATGCAGATGGTGAAAGAGAGTAGGTCCTGAGTCAGCAAAGAAAAGGAACCGGCATGACAGAGATAACTAGAAGACATGATCAATAAAAATACATAAAACTCCATCTTTCTCAGACTTAAAACACATTGAATTGCAGTTGATGTACAGGTAAAACTTCTGCCCAGTCATCAAGACACTAATTATGGTGCATGCTATATCAGAAAAAAATAGATTTAAAAGGTAAAAATAGCACAAGAATCTCAAGTCTTTATTTGACAAAATACCTTCCAATAGGGTGAGTAGTACCCTTTTCCATGGCAGCTGCTACAGCAAGAGCTTCTTTTTCACAACTGGGATCGCAACAAGACACAAATTTTTTCTTGTTTCTGATCAAATGACCATGTATCGGTTCAATTGCTTTGAACATAAGCCCCCCGGTTGTCAGTGTCCCAGTTTTATCAAAAGCAATAGCATGGCAAGAAGCTAGAGCATCTAGTACTTGTCCACCTTTAAGTAATATTCCCTGTAAAAAAACGCTGTCATGGCTGCAACTTCATTCCCGCCAAACCAAGACCTATTGAAGCTTGAATTTGGAAAAATCCAATTTCCATTTATTCCTCGACTAGTGAATAATCTCTCTAGAAGATTTCCCATTTTTTACTTATATATATGCTTTAATTATTCTATAAAACACCCATATTTTACCTAGTTGAAGTAAACAAGCAGCGAGCATGTAAGTGCTTAATTATGGCAGTTTATTGATACCTTTTTCGCACAGGAACTTATAGCAGTAGCATATGCCAATGGAGCAACAGCCAAGGCACATGGTGATGCTGCCACCATGAGCCCTAATGCTCTATAGACCGATCCTCTGCATGCTGAACATTTAACAAGCATCAAAAACTTTGAAGATAAGAATGTCCTCAAAATACTAAATCTACAGATACGCAACAAATTTCATAAGAAATTTAGGAGAGACAGAGCGAGAGTATGTTAAATGAAACTATATAGAAGATGGAACACCAGAATATACACTTAACACATTTTAGCACAAAACCTTTCTTGGGCAAATACAGTAAGCACATAAAAGACTAAAAACATCACTGGTATATAGTTCAATGCGACCAGTAAATATGAAAATTAAAGAACATGCATATAAGTGCCAGATTTTCCTGCAAATTACCTGAGGTGCCAAAGAATGGCCACTTAAAAAGAAATGGACCGATGAGAGCAACGGCCACTGATAAAACAACCACCACCTTGCTGTAACGCTCACCAAATTCATCTAGCCACCTTTGAAGCTTTGGCTTATTCAATTGTGCTTCTTCAGTCAACTGTACAATTCTGCTAAGCGTTGATTCTTTCCATGTCTTTGTGGCCTGATTCAATTCAGAAAGGAAAACTCAACAATGATGCATAACTGGAGGCATCAACAAGCATTGACAGAACCAAAAGAAAAAAGAAAAAGAAAACGAAAAGTTAAAAAGGACAATGGACAAACGAAAAACACTTTTGACAGATTATGGACTCATGGATTTCTGAACAGATTGGAAGAACACAAAGACACCGATTCAATTCCTTTCCGCATATCTGTTGCAATGGGAAGTCTAAACATGAGCAAATCATTGAGCATACCTTCACAATCATTCTACCATCTAAATTTCTTGCGCCACCAGGAATCCTGTCTCCAGTCTTGGCTTCTAATGGTTTGACTTCTCCAGTCAAGTGTTCAATGGTAATTGTTGCATTACCTTGAAAAACTTCACAATCTACAGGCACAGCCTAAACATAACACCAGATTCATTACGAAACTTCCCATCTTTCAGCATAGCTTTTAAAGGCTTAAAAACATCAAAGTAGAATGACATAATCAACATGGCTATCTAGTGATCAAAACTGGCATGCCATTTCAACTGAGAAAAAGGACTGAGAAGGTGGTAAAATCAATGAACAAGAAGGAAAGGTAAACCTAGAGAAATGCCAATCTTTGTTGTCCAGAGTGCTTCTTAGATGCTATATATGTTATAGAAGAGAACATAATCCAAATGCATCAACATTCATAAAGAAGTGCCTAATACATCTCAGCATGACCATGGTTCTTATGCTGTTTTTACATGACATGAAAAACATTCATATGCCTTCAAATATAAAATAATTAATCTCAAAGGTTTAGTATACAATTTTCTTAAGTGAGAGCTTTATAACCAGAAACAGAGAAACTAATAAACATGGATATGCGACAAGAGCAAAAGCAGGAAATTAGTTGCCACTGGTCATTAATATACAGAAATTCATATCTAAATAAATCTGTACCGCTTAAGCTCATGTAATAATTCTCACTCATGAATTAGCTAGTGAACATAGGCTACAAAAACACAAATCAACTGATTGCTAGTGGTCATTGCTAGCTAACTGATTTTAATTTATTATAAGGTGAACAAAATTCCCTAATGGTTTATAAAAAGACCACAGAAACAGGTGCAAACAAAAATTATATTTATTTATTTAAACTGGACTTTCAGTAGTAGAACTGTAGCCAAAGCACAAAACATAAAAAATAAAAGCACCAACTGATACAAAAAATGTAAGAGAAAGAAAAATAATACATTGGTTATCACAGACCTCACCAGCTCCAACCAAAATATATGAACCAACTTCCACATCATGTACAGGAACACTTTTGTAATCCAAATCAGAGATGTTTGGTTGGTTGTCATCATTAACATTTAGCACAAGGGCAGAATCTGGATTATTTTCCTTCAACTCTTTAACATCTATCATTGAGCGGCTGGTAAAGAACTCTTCAGCTGCAGAACTGATACATATTAGCTTGTGAAACTTAACTTTTCTCCAAGAACTGTTTATCAAATCATTAATTTGAATTGCTTACCAATGTGAGCTAGATTAAACATTGCAAGAAGTAGACCTCCTTCCATACAGTTTCCCATAAATATTGATGCAAAGGCCGCAAGAGCCATCAGTACATGAATGTTTACTTTTCCACCGGCAATATCAGTAAGAGCATCAAGAGATGCTGACACCTGACACAAGCATCAGGACAATTATATGAAATGACTAATATGCTTAACCTTATAGTCTAGTCCACCAATGGAAGAAATCAGGTCCAAGAAATAACTCAAAAAAATACTCTCAATCCCAACAATATATATATATATATATATATATATATTTACTAATCATGCTGCGAATAGTCTCTTCATATTTCAGCACAATACAAAGAGTCTCTTAACCATGTTGTAATTATAAGAATAACAATCTTACTAATCATGCTGCGAATAACACTACTCATAACTCAAATAAAAGGCAGGCATGATCAACGTCCCAAAACAGAAGCTTGTTAGCCTAAACCATGAATTACGAGAAAACTAACAAAATGAAGTTCATCTAAGAAGCTTGTTAAGTTTTCACCAGCCGAATTTCAACACAAAGGCTACTCAAGCAACAAGATAATGTCAGTGAGATTGAGAGTACAACTGGATTTCTATTATCTCCATAGAAGCTTAACATTCAATGCAATTCTAATTCATATTCACTCTACAAAAGCTCAAAGAATTTTCAACCGGATCAAACAAAGTCGTAAAATCAAAATCAAAGCTCATCTGCCAAAATTTAAGAAAATCAACGGAAACAAAAATTTTACCCCAACTAGTGGAAAAGCAACGACAATGAATGCATTCTGCAGAGGCTTGACCGCCGGTTTCGGCAACAAATAAGGACATGCAGCCGAGGCCAGAAACAAAGCCGCGGCACAGCAACAGAGCTGTAAGTGCTCTCTCAAGAAATCCGCCAAGTCCGACCATCTAGTCGCTTTCGCAAACTCGATCACTGCTTTCTGCGGCCCACTCAGCTCCGCACAACCACCGCCGCCGCCGTGTTGGTGGTGATGATGATGGTGGTGATGGTCGTGGTGGTGATCGTGATCGTGACCGTGATCGTGTGCCTGAGCGACGCAATTAAGCGTACGATACTTGAGAGAAGCGTGAAAGGGTTTGAGATTGAAGCGAAATACAGGAGAAGAGGAAATAATGAAAGGCGAATTGAGTGGTTTAAATTTGATTGTAGTGGTGGAGTGAGTGAATCGAATCGTAGAATGGAGGAGAGTGGTTTCCATTGTTGATTTCGTTGTTCAACAATTTCAGGCCATTAACGAAGGGCCGAGTTAGTTGGAGCTGGAGGTCCTGCTGCACTCACCTTTCACTCTCAATTTGTCTCTGACTTTTGACTATGCGTTTATGATTTGTATCTTGTATAGTGTGCTCAAAAGTTTTGATGTCGTTATATAATCCACACTATGTGCTCATTTTGGGCCTAATTTTGGCTTGCTTGTAGCCCAAAATTCAAAATAGCAACAATCAAGAAAAATACGAAATTCGGATTTGGATTCCTTGTTACCTTTAAATGTTCTTGTCTAAATCAATGATAAGGAATTAATTCTATTTTTGGTAAGGTAAAGATATAAAAATCAATAAAAATAATTCAGACTATTGATTTGCTATATTAAACACGTGACTATAGATTATGAAGGAAGATGACACTTAAATGAGATGAGGATCCAGTTCCAAGAAATGAAAACATAAAAGTTGCACATTGTGATAGCCAAAAAATGGCCCATAGGCCCAATGATTAAGCCCACAATTGACCATGTTGGACTCGGGTAGGATCTGTTTAATATGGGTCAAGTATTTGAGCTCCATTTGACTAAGTCTCAGCTAACTGATAACACTTATTAGTTAAGCGAATTTGAACCAGTCAAACATCATGCAATCCCACGAATCCGGTTCAACTTCCACGATCAGTTCCTGGAGGGATCTATAAATGGAACCTCTTCCCTAAAGGATTCTGGATTCTCTCTTGATATCTCAAGCTCTTGCATGCTGAAACTATGCCAAAATATCAACTCCGGCCACCGGAATACTCCCACTTCACTTAAACCACGATCATTCTCAACCATTTCACTCAGTCCAAGCATACCTAAGGCTCAAAATCGACCACTACCCCATTTTCTTTAATTTGTTTCTTGTTATTTCTATTCGTTTTCATCTATTTTGTAGGTATTTGGAGTAGACGACACATCCGATTCGATAGATTAGACCAAGTTGCTTAGACCTAACTCGAATCCGATCTGACCCACATTAATTGTAAATAGATCATCTATACACATCGGTTTCGTAGTTTCGTTTAGAGTACCACCATGAAGATTTTATAGGCATATGAGGGGAGGAGTTCGAGTCCTACAAATACCATTCATATTTTACAAGAACAAGATAAAAATTTAAATTAGAATGAAATAGATGTAACAGATCGAACTATAATGGCAAAGTGACTGGGTCAAGACTCAAGGGTCATCGGATAGAATATATCAAAATTTCTAATAAAATGTGTACGTTGAAACTTGAATCTCATTCATTAAGGTGAATGAGGATGTTAAATTAGAATGAAATAGATGTAATAGGTATAGACTATAATAACAAACCGAAAGAATCAAATGTCATTGGATCGGAAAAAATTATCGTACGTATTTATAAAATATGAATGGTTATACTCCCCAATGTGATTTAGGTAATAGTCAATCATACTTCAAATTCGAATTGTCTCATGTGATTCTTTAAGATACTAGACTCGAGAGGCAGTTCTGGAAGAGGCAGCTAAGAATAGTATCCAATCCCTCTCACTCTCAATCTTCGACGTGACAAGCTATGACGTTTGCAATGAGCAAAAACCGATTATTGAAGGTCCCTCAATTAATTATCCTTGTCAATCAAGCCAAAAATCTGATTCAACATGGTATATTTTACTATTTCAGTATTCTTTGTAGCCACTATAATGATAGCATTATTTTAAGTTGTTCTCTATTATATTATTTTTTACTGTTTTGGTTTGAATGCGTTGCATCTACCAAATATGAATAATTTTTGTGATATTTTGTATTTTAAAATAAAAACCGAAGATGTCTTCTGAGGATATAAATTCTCAAAGATCAACTGATCCATACCATCATATTTTCATCTATCTCTTCAACTTCTCACTATTTTCATACTCTTTGGTGTTCATAAACAAAACCTGAAGCAAAGATGGAGGGCAAAAGAGTCATTGGATTGGCAGCTAGAGATTCATCTGGACATCTGTCACCGTTTTCATTCACTCTCAGGTTTCTCTCTCTCTCTCCGGATAAAAGAATCAGTGCGTCTTATGTATATATTCGATTCAATCAAATTATGTCATATGATATGAATAGCTAATCACGTGAGAGATATAAATGGATTGGACATGTACGACTATATATTCAGAAGTATTGAAGCATTTCTCCATTCTCGCAAAACATGAGCATTCATGCAATTGGCTATTAATAATGTTTCAATGTGCTCTTAAACAGGAAAACAGGTACAGAGGATGTGTTGTTAAAAGTTCTGTTCTGTGGAATGGATCACACTGATCTTCTTCAGATAAGGAGTGAGATTCAACCCCCAAACTATCCTTTGGTTCCAGGGTACACAATTTTTATCTTCGTCAATTTTTTATGATTCAAATACAGTAGAATCTGATTAGGTACGAGATTCTACATGTTAAAGTAGGTTTATTTGATTCTTATTTGTTAACGTTTTATTGAAATGTAAAGGCATGAGGTGGTGGGAGAAGTGGTGGAATTAGGTTCAGAAGTAAAGAAATTCAAAGTTGGAGACAGTTGTTGGAGTTGGTTGCATAGTAGGATCTTGTGGTGCATGCTTGTATTGTGACTCAAACTTGGAGAATTACTGCAACGACAGACTTTTGCTCCTACAATGGCATCAACAAGGATGGAACATGTACACAGGGAGGCTTCTCTTCTGCCATGGTTGTTCATCAAAAGTAAGAAAAAGCTACCGAAAAGAAACGAAAACTAACTTATATTTCTTGATAGTTCTCAAATAATGCTCAAGTGAATGCAGGTTTGTGGTAAAGATACCAGAAAAGCTAGCACCAGAGCAGGCAGCACCGCTACTATGTGCCGGGGTGACAGCTTACAGTCCATTAAAGCAATTCAGAGATTCCGATAAGATTCTCAGGGCCGGAATTCTGGGATTAGGTGGAGTCGGACATATTGGCGTTCTAATAGCTAAGGCGATGGGACATCATGTGACAGTCATTAGCTCTTCCGACAAGAAGAGGGTGGAGGCTTTAGAGCACTTAGGCGCAGATGCTTTTCTGGTGAGCTCTGATGGGGCGGAGATGGAGAAAAGCAGCAAACAGCCTTGACTATATACTTGACACCGTTCCAGCTTTTCACAATTTGCAATCCTACCTTTCACTTCTCAATGTTAATGGAAAATTGATTATAGTAGGTGTGGCTTCAAAGCCCCTGCAATTTGATTCAGATGACTTGATTCTAGGTATGCAATTCAAGATTTTTCTAATCCAATTTTGCTACACATATTCTACTAAATAACTGAGATTTTGTGTTGATATGCAGGTAAGAAAACCATAACAGGAAGTTTCGTCGGAAGCATGGAGGAGACACGGGAAATACTAGACTTCTGGGCTGAGAAGGGTTTGTATTCAATGATAGAGGTGGTCAAAATGGATTATGCAAACAATGCATTTGAGAGAATGGAAAGAAATGATGTCAGGTACAGGTTTGTGCTGGACGTGGCTGGAAGCAACATGGAATGATTCACCTGTCTTTCAACAACGGCAATATCATTTCTAAAACAATGTTCGTAACTTGTACATCGTTTTCCAATAATTCCGAGCAATAGATATCTTCTCTATAACTAGACTCGGATGATGAAATTCTCAATTACATAATGAAATAGTAATTAAATGACAGGGTTTCAGAAATAAACATTTGGCTATTACAATTAACTCTGCTTGTTGTATGAATTACGAGTCTTGAAAAAATGTTACTCACCTCCTGAAGGCAACAACGAATAACAAATACTAATATTACAACAATTGGTTGCCGTCTGCTAGGATAGTTGTAGAAGCAGAAGACAACATTCCGATTTGGTCATGAAATTCTACCAACTCCAATATGTAGAGAGCAATTTCTGAAGATATGTTAGTCATCTTTCCCTTGGGCTTTACCATGAGAAACTTTAGATCCGTCATAAGCAGATAGAAAGAAAGTATTGTGATTCTTCCGCAGAAACCTGCTTGGCAATGAAAATAGTTATTTCTCAGGCATAGTAACACTAATAGGGTATGCATGTGAGCATTTGGTCCCAATATAGAATTATAACATTACAGTTTTATAATCTGTATATAAACCGGTGAAGAAGCGATGTTTCGAACAAGAATAGGATAACTACTGCAATATAATACACAACAAAAATACACACCCCCATATGCTGACACAAAATAACGAACAAGAGTAGGATAACTATTGCAATATAATACACAACAAAAATACACACCCCCATATGCTGACACAAAATAACAAAACTTGGCTGAATAAAATAACAAAGATCATAAATAATAGCAGCCCCTCTAAACAAAAATTCCTAACTCCATCCCTGTCACTAATAAAAGATCCTCAAAGCCCAAGATATATTTCTCCGTCAATTAGATGAAAGAAAACAAAGCCGCATAGTGATGAGAAAGCTGATGATGCATACACGGAATTTAAAAACCAAGTATAAAACTCAAAATTTTAAGAAATAGTTTTCTCTATAAGTTACAGGAGTCAAAAAGAGTATGGATTGAGGGATACTTGAGAAAGTAGATCAATTTCTGCTGCAAGCGGATCAATGTTTCCTCTTCAATGTTGACATATGCCAATAGCTCAGGCAACTTAACTGCAAACAAAATTACTATTATGTAAAGGATAGAAATTAAGTTACGTAGATCATCTCTATCTTATAATGGAGAAAAGGGAGAAATATACTAGTATGGAGACTAAACATAATCTTAAGGAATAAATACAAAACGAAAAGAAGATTTTACAATCAATAGCCCAAAGTCTAGCCAGCAAGGATTTATTTCACTCAACTAGATATTAAAACTGTAAATTACCGAAAAGAAAACTTTAAAATTTTCCACAAAAGTTTAGATGTAATTTAATTATGCACATTCAAAAGCATCAGCAGTTATTGATAGGCATACCAAATAGGCGTAGTAGATGTTCAGCTCCATATATGGTTGATGGAGAAACATTTTCTAAGACCACATCATGATACTGCTGGTGCTCTTTTTTGTAAAGTGGCACCACGGGTAATGCTTTGTCAAAGTAGCACCAAATTCCTTTCAAGATTTCTCCGATTGAATCACTCATCCTGTATCAAAGACAATATGATATGTGTCACCACTACAAGTGTAATTAGGGATTTTAAAATGGCAAGAACTGTTTATCAAATCATTAATTTGAATTTCTTACCAATGTGAGTTAGATTAAACATCGCAAGAAGTAGACCTCCTTCCATACAGTTTCCCATAAATATTGATGCAAAGGCCGCAAGAGCCATTAGTAAATGAATGATTACTTTTCCACCGGCAATATCAGCAAGAGCATCAAGGGATGCTGAAACCTGACACACACATCAGGACAATTATATGAAATGACGACTAAAATGCATAACCCTTATAGTCTAGTCCAAGTATGGAAGAAATCAGGTCCAAGAAAAAAACTTTAAAAAATTCTCTCAATCCCAACAAAAAAAAAAAAATTTGCTAATCATGCTGTAAAGAGTCTCTTCATAATTCAACACAATACAAAGAGTCTCTTAACCATGTTGCAATTATAAGAATGACAATCTTACTAATCATGCTGCGAATAACACTACTCGTAACTCCAATAAGCAGAAGCTTGTTAGCCTAAACCATGAATTACGAAAAAACTAACCAAATGAAGTTCATCTAATAAGCTTATTAAGTTTTTGGCAGCTGAATTTCAACACAAAGGCTACTCAAGCAACAAGATAATGTCAGTGAGATTGAGAGTACAACTAGATTTCTACTATCTCCACTGAAAGCTTTAATATTCAATGCAATTCTAATTCATATTCACTCTCCAAAAGCTCAGAGAATTTTCAACCGGATCAACCTAAATCGTAAAATCCAAATCAAAGTTCATCTGCCAAATTTTAAGAGAATCAATGGAAACAAAAGTTTTACCCAAACCACAGCAACAGAACTGTAAGTGCTATCTCAAGAAATCCGCCAAGTCTAACCATCTCGTCGCTCTCGCAAATCACTGCTTTCTGCGGCCGACTCAGCTTCGCACAACCACCGCCGCCGTGTGGTGGTGATGTTGACTGCGTTTGTTCATCTGTATAATGTGTGCTTAAAAGTTTTAGATGTCGTTATACAAATATACAATCCACACTGTGTGCTCGTTTTGGGCCTAATTTTGGTCTGTTTGAACCCAAAATTCAAAATAACAATAGTCAAGAAAAAACAAAAAAAGTAAAAATTATATATTTTTGGCTAATTGTTGTAGATGGTCGTTCGACAATTAGTGGGTTGGATCAGCTTTTGGTAGGCCCACACAGCCTATCGGTTCGGTCGACTCGTTGAATCGTCTTCTCCAAGGAGATTCCTGCAAAAAAGATGAAAATCGAACAGAAACAGAAGAAATGATGATGTGGGTTTATATTTTGGCCTTAGATTAGCTTGGGCTGAGCGTTAAAGATGAAGTGAGATAAGATGACAAGTTTCAGTGATCGAAGAAGTGATTCCGACAGGGTTTCGGCTAGCTTGACAGCGTTTGATGGTGATTTTTTTTCAGAGAGTTCCCATGTTGAGAAAACTCTTATTTATAGAGATGGGAGGGGCTCTCAACCGTTCGCGATCGTGGCTGTTCCTGGAATCTCTCTTCGAGATCGTGATCACGAGATTTTCTCTCTAAGATCACGATCACGATCACGATCACATCGTGCTGTTATCAATTTAAATTGATAACAGCGGTTTGTTTATCAGGAAAGAACCAGTCAACAGTGGGTCGACCCGGATTACTTGGTTTTGATCCAAGCCCTACATGATTTTTATTGGGCTTCAAACGTAAGAGCCCAGAAGCCATTTTTGGCTACCACAGTTGTCACATATCCTTGACGCCATCCACTGTTATATCATGGATAAATACACTAAGGACCCTTATTATATACATAATTGTATCAAATCGAAAAGATATAATAATATGACATAAATACCCCTCTTAACAAATTTTTAAAACTCACATTTTAAAAATAAAATTTTAAAATTTAAAATTGTAATATTGGTTAAATTATAATAAAATTATGAACTTTTTGATAAAGAAAATTAAATAAATAGAGAAATAAAAAAATTAAATTGATTTAACAATTATTTAAATTATCTTTTTTTTTATTTAAATATCCCTAAATATAAAACTCAGATGAATATATAAATTATTTAATGCGAATTATCATTTAAACTATCTTTTTTATTTAAATATCCCTAAATATCATTTATTCATTTACAATAATAAGGTTATTAATAATGTACAAAACAAAAATAAAAAATTAAATAATAATAGTAATAATAATAATAATAATAATAATAATAAAATAATAATAATGATAATAATGATAATAATTTAAATACCCTATACTTTTTTTTGCCATTATCATTTAAATTGTCTTTTTATTATTTAAATATCTCTAAATATCACTTGTTCAATTACAATAACAAGGGTATTGATAATGTCAAAAAATTAAATGATAATAATTAGGATGATGATAATAAAAATAATTAAAATAATATAATAAGACTAATAAAATAATAAAATAATAATAATGATAATAATAATAATAATATTTTAAATACCTTAGACGTTTTTTAGTCATTATCATTTAAATTATCTTTTTTATTTGAATACCCATGATATTGTAAATGAACAAGTGATATTTATGGATATTTAAATAAAAAAAGATAATTTAAATGATAATGGCGTAAAAAAAGTATAGGTTATTTAAATTATTATCATTATTATCATTACTGTTATTTTATTATTATTATTATTATTATTATTTAATTTTTAATTTTTGCTTTTTACATTATTCATAACCTTGTTATTGTAAATGAATAAATGATATTTATGGATATTTAAATAAAAAAAGATAGTTTAAATGATAATTCGCATTAAATAATTTATATATTCATTTGAGTTTTATATTTATGGATATTTAAATAAAAAAAGATAATTTAAATAATTGTTAAATCAATTTAATTTTTTCATTTCTCTATTTATTTAATTTTCTTTATCAAAAAGTTCAGAATTTTATTATTATTTAACCAATATTTGAATTTTAAATTTTAAATTTTTATTTTTAAAATGTGATTTTTAAAATTTTGTTAAGAGGGGTATTTATGTCATATTATTGTATTTTTGTCCGATTTAATACAATTATGTCTATAATAAGGGTACTTAGTGTATTTTTTCATGACAGACCAATGGATGACGTTAGCATTCGTTCAACTTTTGCCAATTTCAGATAGTTCAGGGGGTTTAGTGCCAACAAAAAAATTGAGGGGACAACATTTGAATTTGGGTATAGTCTGCGGGGGGGGGGGGGGGGGGGGGGGGGGGGGGGGGGGGGGATCTATGACAATTAGCCTATATTTTTTAGAGAAAAATATGATAATTTTCTTTTGTATAAGAAATAAAAAGAAAAAAGTTGCGCATCGGTTTCGAGTTCCACCATAAATATTTTACAAGTACGTTAGGGGTTCATGTCCAACCTGTATGCATTTTACAAGCATAAGATAAAAGTTTAAAGAAGTAATGGATTGGACTATAATGACAAAATGAATGGGTCAAGACTCAAGGGTCATCATATAGAAAAAAAAAATCAAAATTCTCGTTCATGGTGAAACTTGACCCATATTTCATTAAGGTGAAAGAAGTTAAATTAATCTCAAGGGGTTGGCCTAGCAGCAAAGGAGAACATTTGATATATGGTTAAGCACACGATGACATGCACGATGACATGTTCGATTCCCCATAGTGTTAAGTTCTTGAGGCCAAGCAACTAATGCTGTAAAAGAGGGTCGGGCCGGCACATTGAGGCCCGACCTATTTAGGAAAATGGGGGCACGACACAACCCTTGTGTCGGCGTGCCGTGCCGGGTCTAGATCCATTTTCAATTTTTTTTAATTTAATTTTTAAAATTTTTAAATATGTGAATTTAATTGTTATAACTTATAATATTTTTTAACAATTTAACTTATGTTAATTTGTTTATCTTATTTATTATTTTAGTATAATAATTTTTTTTAGAAAATAGATAGATTTATTATTTTATTTAATAAAATAATTCAAAGAATAAATAAAGATTAAAGATTAAAGAAAATAAAAAATAGATAAAATTATGAAAATATGAAATGAAGAATTATTATTTATTTTGGACTTTCAGTATTACATGATTGTCTCGTTAAAAACCTTACCAAGAAAAACTCAGTGGGATAAAAACTTGGTAAGAGAAAAAGAGTGCAATCATATAACAAGTAAATGTACATGGATAACCTAGTCCTGGACCTGGTTACTGTCGGAACCCTCATCAACATATAAATTGAAGAAGTTTTGAATAAGTTCTTGGTCTTCCATTTCATTTTGCATCCTCTTTCGAGCATGCTCCCAATTCTGAAGGCATGTTAATACATCCACCATCTCTGGAGATAAAGAACTTCTTTTTAATTCAATTATACGTCCACTCTTTCTGAATGCATGTTCTGAAGAAATAGTGGACAAGGGGATAACGAGTACATTACTTGCTAGGTGTGACAGGATCGTATATCTGTACCTGTTGGTATTCCACCATAACAGCAGATCAAATTGCTCTGTGTTTTTGAATGAATAGAACTGAGCTTCAAGGAAGCTTTTCAGTTCGGCACCAGAAGTTGCAACAGCTCGTGGAGCTTTAAATGAAGAAGAAGAACTTGATGAGCTGTGTTTTTTTCTGCGTTTGAGAATGCTCCAACATGTCTTCAACGGGAGTTTGTCCGGTTCTGCTGATGGTTGCATGTCAACGCTACCAAACATGTGCTCATAAATACTAAAAACGTCGAACAACTTGTTTCGAATGTTAGTAACATGTATAGAATAATCTACGCTCAAATTAGAACCAATAAACTCAAGCAAAGTTTCTAAACCAGATAATTTAATCCGATGATCTACTATAACACCTAAAACATAAAGGAAATGAATTGTAAACCAGTATTTTTTTCAACTTAGCCTTCATGGCAACAACTGCAGTGCCTAAGATATTATATGTCCTATAAGTGTTCAATATTTCAGACATTTCCACAATCTGATGGATTGCCTGGGAAGATGTAGGGTAATAGACCCCAGAAAAATTTACAGTGGCATCGTAAAAAACATTTAAAAAATCAACAAAAATCTTTGCTACATATCAATCATCTAGATAACCAATTTTGATCATTTTCATGTTATAAAAACCTAAAATAAGTGTATCATAATCCAAACAATTTTGTAGCATTAAGTATGTAGAGTTCTACCTTACCGGCATATCTGTTTGGAATCGTCGGGGTCGTAGACCAAAAGTTTGACAGTATCTAACGAACTCTCGCAATCTTGGATTAGAGCTACTGATTCAAGAAAGGGCATCTCTGATGCGATCTACACAATCGCTTACTTCCTTCATCCAAATTGTACAACTAAATTTATCATATGACATGCACATCGTTGGTGGAATAAATAACCCCTGTTTTGAGGGATATTGTTTCGAAAAAACAATGAAATATAGCTAGTATTTACCGATGCATTATCTAATGTGATAGAAATGATGTGTTGAGTTATTTCATAAGTTTCTAAAACATAAAGAATGACATTATCAATATTTTCTGCGGTATGTTGAAAATTCATAGGACGAAAACCAAGATTTTTTTTTTGTAACCTCCAATCAGAGTCTAAATAGTGTCATGTGACACATAAATAGTCCTATTTAGAACATGCGTTCTAAATATCGGAAGTTAATGCAATAGTGACACTTGGATGCTGTAATTCAGCTATCAAATCATCTCATTGAGTTTTAAAATACTTTAACAAATCGCTCATAGTGGTGTTTTTAGAAACAACTTTAAATTGGGGGTTGTATGCATTTTGGATAAATTCTTCATAAAAAAACATTGTCACCGAAATTAATTGGTTGATCAGTTTGTGCAATGTAACTTGTCATGCATTTTTTAGCATGCGCGACGTCGTAACGCCACGTCGTAACGGACCCGTCTGGGTGCCATTATAGTTGTGTTTGAGTTGTAGTGTCTACATGTCTGTGTACAGACATGCATTTGTCCTTATGCCTTTTCAAATGATTGGTTCCCCTATAAATGGCATATTCCTTATGACAAAACTTACATTTAGCTCTTTTTGTGACCGTACCATATGGGTTTGTTATTTGTATTACGTCAAAACACTAACATACTTCTGATTTCAACTTTTTAGATTTGGGACGTGAAGTCGGTGTGACACCGGAACCGAAATGTCCCGCTGCAATTTTCGCCAGTTTGGAAATGTCAAAATAATCATTGTTCATGTTAAGACCTTCTGAAAATTAAGGATGATTACGACCAATTTCCTATAATACAAATATTAACTCATTAGTCATTAAAAACTAAGCATAAAATCATTAATATACCAAGCATAAAACTATAAAAGCTATAAAATGATAAAAGTACTAAACAAAAAAAAAATTAATAACTAAACATAAAATGATAAATGTACCAACTAAATGAAAATATTAAAATTAACTACTAAACATAAAATGATAAATTTACCAATAAAAAATATTAAAATTAATTACTAAATATAAAATGATAAATTTACTAACCTAAAATATTAAAACTAACTACTAAACATAAAATGATAAATTTACTAACCAAAATTATTAAAATTAATTACTAAACATAAAATGATAAATTTACTAACTAAACAAAAATATACTAAGCATAAATTAAAATATACAAATATTAAAATTAATTACTAGGCATAAATTCATAAAATAATAAATTTACTAAAATCTAAGATTATAAGAATAAATATTAAAATTTATAACTACGCATAAAAATATAAATTTATAAATATATTAAGCATAAAGCCATAAATATTAAATATACATAAAACCTAAGAATAAATATCAAAATTAATAACTAAGCATAAATATAAAATTTATAAACTAAAACATAAAATTAAATAATAACACTTAAAGAAAAAATATACCTTTGAACTTTGGTGTCTTGATGCCTTGGTGGAGAGATTAGAGAATAATAGTTAGATGATAACAAATTAGTAATATAGTATTAGAATAGTAGATTAGTAGTATAGAGAATAGAGAGTGAGTGAGAGTAGAGAGAGAGAGAGAGAGAGAGAGAGAGAGAGTAAGAATGAAATTATGAAAATATGAAATGGTGTACAGAATAAAGATTAGAGACAGTAATGGAGAATGGAAAAAATGAGAGATTGAGAGAAAGTATATGAAAATTGGAATGGGTATGGGTATTTATAGAAAAATTAAAATGTGGGTAAAAATATAAAATAGAAGAGATGAGGGGACAAATGTAATTTTTGGCAATTTTTAAGTTTCAACAGTCAAAATTTGTAAAAAATATTAAAAAAATAAAGTTACTGTTTAATTGAAAAAAGAATAATAATTCGACAGGTCCAACGGTCGGCACGCCCCACATGCGTGCCGAGCCGAGCTGGCACGACATGCCTCGACCCAATGCCCAGCACGACACACGCATTGGAGTAGTGCCTGACCTGTCACGTCCCACATGCGGGTCATGCCTGGTACGGCTTGCCATCCTTGGTGGGCCAGCCGGGCCGGGCACCGATCCATAGTTATAGCATTACAGGTAGCAAATGAGGTAATTCCTTTGTGAGTTCGACAGGCCCGGTGAGGAAGCCGCCCTAGACCAGCCCAAGGGATTACTGGATTAGTCGAGGTGTACGAAAAATGGCTCGGATACCGCTGTAAAAAAAAAGGTTGAATTAGATTGACATAGATGTAATGGACTTGACTATTATAATGACAAGATGAATGGGAAAAATCACTCCATATATTTTATAAATATGTATAATGAAACTCAAACTCTAATCATTATTATGCTTTAATAAACTTCTAATATACATTGAAATAATAATAATAACGATAATTAACCCTTCAAAAATATGGTTCTATCATCTAATATGATTTAATGTAAATGACATTCGACTCATTCTGTCCGGAAATGTTTCAAGTTCAATTATATAAAAGTAATTTTGTTGGAGACTAGATGCAGTTCTAGAAAGTGGAGCTAAGATAGTAAGGCCCCGTCCTGCAGCTGTTTTTTTTTGTTTTCGTTTTTGTTTTCCAAAAACGATTCTGAATTCGCGTTCGTTTAACCGTTTTTCATTTTATTTTCGAAAAACAAAAAAAATTTGAAAAACACATTTAGTGTTAAAAGTGAAAAATTTGAAAAACGTTTGAAAATTGTTTTCTGAATTTGAAAAACAAAAAAAAAAGTCATATTTACATATGTTTTCCCGACTCTTCTCACAAAATCACAGTTCCTCTCAACTCTCAACTCTCAACTCAGGTACCGATCTTCTTCTTCGCTGTTGTGCTTCTTCTGCAGATCTTCTTCTTCTTCTTCTTTTTCTTCTTCGTCTGATCTTCTTCTTCTTCTTCACCGGAGCTGCTATTCTTCTTCGCCAGAGCTGGTCTTCTTCTTCGCCAGAGCTGGTCTTCTTCTTCGTCGCCGCTGTTCTTCTTCTGCAAATGTTCTTCTTCTTCTCTTTCTCCTTCTTCGTCGGATCTTCTTCTTCGCCGGAGCTGGTCTTCTTCTTCTTCACCGGAGCTGGTCTTTTTCTTCGTCGATGCTGTTCTTCTTTCTGCAGATGTTCTTCTTCTTTTCTTTCTCCTTCGTCGGATCTTCTTCTTCTTCACCGGAGCTGCTCATCTTCTGCAGATGAGCTTCAGATCTCCTTCAACTTCTTCTTCTTTTTCGTGCTGTTCCTCGACCGATCTCCTCCTCCTTCTTCTTCTTTTTCATCTTCTTCCTCTTATTCAGATCAACATTCTGTTATCTTTTATTTCTTAATTTTTTAATTTTCATAAACTGAAATTATTGTTGATTTACTTGGATATATGTAGATCTAAGTAACTTTTCAATTAATTATCTTTGTTAAACCGAAATTTAATTTCCAGTAATTGTTAAAAAAAATTTTGCAGTGATTATTGAGAAAAATAGCTGTAGAAGACCGGAAGTTTTGAGCAAAAGTCTGGGACTCAGTTTCTCAGTCACTCAGGTTAAAATTATTCATTCTTCTTATATCCTGCTACGTGATTATGAAGGACAAGAACGTGCACCAAGAGGTCCAAAGGAGTTATTTAATTATAGACATTCATCGTTACGAAATGTAATTGAACGGTGTTTCGGTGTTTTAAAGAAGCGATTCACTATTTTGAAAAATATGCCTAGTTACAAATTACGTAGGCAGCGCCCTGTACCTATAGCATGTTGTGTCCTACATAACTTTATTCGATCACAAAGTCGTGGTGATAGGATGTTTAGGGAATATGAGAATGAAGATATGTTAATTGACGGAGAAGGAGAAGGAGAAGGAGAAGGAGAAGGAGAAAGTAGACCAATTCCTAATATTGACTTATCTCCATCAAATGTAGCAGTAATGACTAATGTTAGAGATGAAATTGCAAAAAAAAAATGTGGACAGATTGCTCACGCAATAGGAGGTAATGTTTTGTAATAGGAGGTGGTGTCTTTTGTAATTTATTCGTGATCTTATATAATTAAATTATGTCAATGTTAAGTTCTGACAATTTTAATGAAATATTTCCATAATCTATGATTATGGAAATTGATAGTTATGTATTTTTTGTTAATGCTAACAAATCTAATATATACAATCCTTTTTATAATTCAATTAAAAATGATTAAAAGGTCCGTAAAAATGATTAAATTCAAATTATTATATTATTATAAACGGTTGTACAAATATTTCATATATATATATATATATATACAATAATTTTCACATAAGTGCGTACTGATAGAATTATATAAGGACATTGAATGTGAGCCACTTATTTTACATATTTTGACTTGATATGTATGCACTTGTCAAAACTCTTTTATAAATGAGTGGCTCACATTCAATGTCCTTATATAATTCTATCAGTACGCACTGACAGGAAAAGGACTGTATATATATATTAGTTTTAAACTATAAATTATAAATTTAAGTGGATGAAAATAAATATTACAACCGATGAGGATATTTTAAAGATATGAGAATGTCAAATTACATATGTAAAAGTTCTTCAGTTTTTGATGTTTTCAGTTATTCTACCGGACGTGTTTTTACTGTTTTCATTTTCAGAATTCAGCTTTCAGTGAAGCTATCAGGCGCGTTTTTACTGTTTTCAATTTCAGGATACAGTTTTCCGTATATGCTACCAGACGCGTTTTCAAAATTCGAAAAACAAAAAAAAAAACACTATTTTCATTTTCACTTTTATTTTCGAAAAACAGTCACTAAAAAACGCTTACAGGACAGACCTACGATACAAATATACAATCCCCCTCTCAGTCTTCGACGTGACAAGCTATGACGTTTGTAATGAACAGAAACCGATTATTGAAGGTTCCACAATTAATGATCCTTGTCAATCAAGCCAAAAATCTGATTCAACTTGGTATATCTTAGCATTCTTTGTAGACACTAAGAGCGCGTTCGGCGAAGTTTTGCAATCACGTTTTTGCGTTTTTAAGTTGTAAAAAATTAAAAAAACGTGTTCATCAAGCTGTTTCCATTTTAATATTTTTAAAATCAAAAAAATCAGTTTTAACTTTTTACGCATGAGAATAAAAAACAACATATTGCTGTTCTCAATGTTTTTGAGAACAGCTTTTATTATTTTTTTTTTGTCTAACTTCTTTATCTCGAGAGCTGCTTCACTTTTTTATTGTCTTCTTCTCGGTTCTCACTTTCTTCTTCTTACTTTCATTTTAGTTCTCCTTCTTTCATCTCTTCTTCTGATATTTTTCTTTGTTTGAAGATCTTTTTCGTTTTCTCCTCATTTTCAAGGTATGTATAATGTGTATTTTCCAGTATTTTTTTTTTGTTCTTGTTTAGATTTTGTTATAATTTTTTTTTTAATTTGATGCAGAGATTACTGATTTTCATCCTCTCTTCCTTGGACTTCATATAAGCTAGGTATGTACCTTATGAATCAATTTTTCGTATTTTATAATTTTCTGATTTGAGCTCTCTTTAGAAAAAAAAATATATACAAAAATGACATAAAAAAAACTGTCCAGATCTGAATTTTTGTTTTTTGATAGGTTTTTTTTCCTCTGTTTTTATGCATCTGCTATTTGGTTTGTGTATTTGGTGTTTGTTGTTACTTTTATGCATACACTATTTTTCTTGCATTTAATTTTTTATTTTAGATGAGAGATGGGTATAATCAAAAATAATTCGGTTTGCTTGCTATATTTTGACTTGTTTTGGAAGATGGGTATAGAAGATGTTATTTTGATTTTTCATTCTGTTTCTCTGTTCGTTGTTGGGTGCAGGGGTTTTTCTTGTTTGTTTTGTTGCTTTTGGTGGCTTCTGTTGGAGGGTGGGGCAATGCTTGTGTTGTTCCCTGTTGGTTGTACTCCTTGGCCTGATAGCCTTTATTAAATACCTCTTTCAAAAAAAAATTGATTTTTCTAGCTGTATTTTGACATGGTTTGAGAGATGGGTACAGGAGAAGGGTATAACTAGCCTGTCTTTGTTACTTGGTGTTTGATTTTAGTGTTAGGTCAATGGTGTGTCTTGTTTTTGAGGGCTGTCTTGTGGTTTTGTGCTCTGTTTTTTCTTCAGTTGCTCTGCTTTGCTGCTGGTTTGCCTTGAGTTGTTATGTGCTTGCCCTTGTTATTTCTCTTAATGAATGACGTTCAAAAGAAAAATGTATATAAGTAATTGGAGTTTTGATATCACCATTGTTTATTCTTGATGAGTTTGATTATTGCTTGTTATGATTGCTGTCAATAGGTGCTCCATATGTGCTCCAAATCCTCCAATAGACAAGAGGTTTCATTTAGTTTAATGGGTTATTGTTAGTATTGGGTGCTTTATAGTGTATAAAGATCATGAGCCTTTATCTCATTTTTTATTATTATAGTATATTGAGTCACTTTTGTTTATTCAAAAGCATAATAATCAATTGGTTTTTATAACAAAAACTAATCAATTATTTTGATCAATTACAAATGTCGATAGAAAATTGTCAATGGTGGAGCCATATATATGCTCCACTATATCGGTACTACAACATATTAGGAAACATTTATAATGACGGACTTCCTGTTACATTTATAATGATGAACGATTTGACATGTTTGTTGTTTATTTTTTATATTTTTTTTGCTGTTTTTGTCCTTTTGTCTTGGGCCTTTGCTCATATTTTTATGATTTTGGGTGTTTAGAAATCGTATTTTGGAAGCTTTTTTGTTTTTTATTTTATTTATTTATTACAACAGAGTTATTCAATTATAGACATTCATCTTTGCGTAATGTTATTGAGCGGTGTTTCGGTGTATTGAAGGCTCGTTTTCCAATTTTGAAGTTAATGTCTAATTGCCGACCACGTAGGCAACGACTGATTCTAATTGCATGTTGTGTGCTGCATAATTTTATACGGAAAGAAGCTCGGCGTGATAGGTTGTTCAGAGAATTTGAGCTTGAAGATATGATTATTGAGGAAGAAGCAGAGACAAATATTTTTAATTTAGATATGTCTTAAGAAAACATGACACAAATGAACTCAGTTAGGAATGAGATCGCATCACAATTGTGGAATGTTTATAATAATAACTAAACATTATTATGATTGATTCACTTTATAGAGTTATTATCAATATAAATTTATTAGGTGTTAAACTATATTTTACGATGTTAATATTATATTTTATTATTGTTGTTCTACTTACCGTTTTTATTGATATTATTATCAATAAATCCAATTATTCCAAATATATATATATATATATATAAAGAAAAATTGAATTAAACCTCATTGAATGTTTGATTATAGTTAGTTGAAAATGATTTTGGAAATTAATTCTACCAGACATGTTTTCACTGTTTTCACTGTTTTAAAGTATTCTACCAGACACGTTTTTATGTTTTTATTCTCGGAATATCGTTTTCAATAATTACTACCAGACGCGTTTTCAAACTCGAAAAACAGAAAACAAAAACAGAAAACAAAAATAGAAAACAAAAAACAAAAAACAGAAAACGAAAACGTTACCGAACGCGCCCTAAAGAGTTTTTTAAAAGGTGTTCTCTATTATTATTTTTTATTGATATGGTTTGAAATTTGAATGCGTTGCATCTACCAAATATGAATAATTTTTTTTCAGATATTTTGTATTTTATAATCAAAACCAAAGATGTCTTCTGAGGATATAAATTCTCGAAGATCAACTGATCCATACCATAATATCTTCTTCAATTTCTCACTATTTTCATACTCTATGGTGTCCATAAACAAAAGCTGAAGCAAAGAAAATGGACGGAAAAAGGGTCATCGGTTTGGCAGCCAGAGATTCATCAGGACATCTGTCACCTTTTTCATTCACTCTCAGGTTTCACCCTATCCTTATCTCTATATAACTCATTCTCCATTTAAATGAATCGGTACATATACGTCCGATCCATTCATATTATATCATATGACATGAATAACTAATCATATGAAAGATGCATGTCATATGATATAATATAAATGAATTGGACATATACGATTACACGTTCAAATGTATCGAAGCATTTCTCCATTCTCGTACAACATGAGCATTCATGCAATTGGCTATTAATAATGTTTCAATGTGCTCTTAAACAGGAAAATAGGTACAGAGGATATGTTGTTAAAAGTTCTATTTTGTGGAATGGATCACACTGATCTTCATCAGATAAGGAGTGAGATTTACCCCTCAAGCTACCCTTTGGTTCCCGGGTACACACTTTTTCTTCGGCAATTTTTTATGATTCAAATACGGTTGAACTGATCAGGTGCGGGATTCTACGTATTAAATGATTCAAATACGGTAAAGCTAATCAAGTGCATGATTCCACAGGTTAAATTAGGTTTATTTGATTCTATATTGTTTACGTTTTATTAAAATGTAAAGGCATGAGGTGGTGGGAGAAGTGGTGGAATTAGGTTCAGAAGTAAAGAAATTCAAAGTTGGAGACATTGTTGGAGTTGGTTGCTTAGTAGGATCTTGTGGTGAATGCTTGTATTGTAACTCAAACTTGGAGAATTACTGCAACGGGACTTTTCTCCTACAATGGCATCAACAAAGATGGAACATGTACACAAGGAGGCTTCTCTTCTGCCAAGGTTGTTCATCAAAAGTAAGAAAAAGCAATCGAAAAGAAACGAAAACTAACTTCTCAAATAATGCTCAAGTGAATGCAGGGTTGTGGTAAAGATACCAGAAAAGCTGGTACCCGAGCAGGCAGCACCGCTACTATGTGCTGGGGTGACAGCTTACTGTCCATTGAAGCAGTTCAGAGATTCCGATAAGATTCTCAGGGCGCGAATTCTGGGTTTGGGTGGAGTCGGACATATTGGCGTCCTAATAGCTAAGGCAATGGGACATCATGTGACAGTCATTAGCTCTTCCGACAAGAAGAGGATGGAGGCTTTAGAGCACTTAGGCGCAGATGCTTTTCTGGTGAGCTCTGATGGGGCGGAGATGGAGAAAGGAGCAAACAGCCTTGACTATATACTCGACACCGTTCCAGCTTTTCACAATTTGCAATCCTACCTTTCATTTCTCAATGTTATTGGAAAATTGATTATAGTTGGTGGGGGTGCAAAGCCCCTGCAATTTGATTCCGATAACTTGATTCTAGTTATGCAATTCAAGATTTTTCTTATCCAATTTTGCTACACATCCTAATAAATAACTGAGATTTTGTGTTGATATGCAGGGAAGAAAACCATAACAGGAAGTTTCGTCGGAAGTATGGAGGAGACACGGGAAATACTAGACTTCTGGGCGGAGAAGGGTTTGTATTCAATGATAGAGGTGGTCAAAATGGATTATGCAAACAAGGCATTTGAGAGAATGGAGAGAAATGATGTCAGGTACAGGTTTGTGCTGGACGTGGCTGGAAGCAACATGGAATGATTCACCCGTCTTTCAACAACGGCAATATCATTTCTAAAACAATGTTCGTAACTTCGTATATCTTTTTCCAATAATTCCAAACAATGGATATCTTCTCTATAACTAGACTCGGATCATGAAATTCTCAATTACATAATGCAATAGTAATTAAATAACAGGTTTTCAGAAGAAAAAAAAACATTTGGCTATTACAATTAACTCTGCTTGTTGTATGAATTACGAGTCCTGAATAAATGTTACTCACCTCCTGAAAGCAACAAAGAATAACAAATACTAATGTTACAGCAATTGGTTTACGTCTTCCGGGATAGTTGTAGAGGCAGAAGACAGAAGACAACATTCCGATTTGATCATGAAATTCTACCAACTCCAATATGTAGAGAGCAATTTCTGAAGATATGTTAGTCATCTTTCCCTTTGGCTTTACCATCAGAAACTTTAGATCCGTCATAAGCAGATAGAAAGAAAGTACTGTGATTCTTCTGCAGGAACCTGCTCGATAAAGAAAATAATTATTTCTCAAGCATAGTAACACTAATAGGGAATGCATGTGCGCATTTGGTCCCAATATAGAATTATAACATTACAGTTTTATAATCTGTATATAAACCGGTGAAGACGTGATGTTTCGAACAAGAGTAGGATACTATTGCAATATAATCTATACACAACAAAAATACACCCATATGCTGACACAAACTAACAAAACTTGGCTGAAAAAAATAACAAAGATCATAAATAATAGCAGCCCCTCCAAACAAAAATTCCTAACTCCGTCCCTGTCACTAATCAAGGTTCCTCAAAGCCCAAGATATATTTCTACATCAATTAGATGAAAGAAAACAAAGCTACATAGTGATGAGAAAGCTGATGATGCATACTCAGAATTTAAAGAATTAGTTTTCTCTATAAGTTACAGGATTCAAAAAGAGTATGGATTGAGGGATACTTGAGAAAGTCGATCAATTTCTGCTGCAAGCGGGTCAATGTTTCCTCTTCAATGTTGACATATGCCAATAGCTCAGGCAACTTAACTGCAAAATGTAAAGGATAGAAATTAAGTTACATAGATCATCTCTATTTTATAATGGAGAAAAGGGAGAAATATACTAATATAGAGACTAAACAGAATCTTAAGGAATAAATAAAAAACGAATAAGAAGATTTTACAATAAATAGCCCAAAGTCTAGCCAGCAAGGATTTATTTCACTCAACTAGATATTAAAACTGTAAATTACCGAAAAGAAAACTTTAAAAAGTTTAGATGTAATTTAATTATGCACATTCAAAAGCATCAGCAGTTATTGATAGGCATACCAAATAGGCGTAGTAGATGTTCAGCTCCATATATGGTTGATGGAGAAACATTATCTAAGACCACATCATGATACTGCTGGCGCTCTTTTTTGTAAAGTAGCGTCACGGGCAATGCTTTGTCAAAGTAGCACCGAATTCCTTTCAAGATTTCTCCGATTGAATCACTCATCCTGTATGAAAGACAATATGATCTGTGTCACCACTACACGTGTAATTAAGGATTTTAAAATGGCAACTTAAAGTAACACTGGATTTGAGTTATTTTCCTTTTTCACTTATAAATTGATTTTGGGTGTTCTCACTTCAAGAAATATAGTCCAATTTTATTTTTTCATTGGAAATTGTCATTGTAAAAATATTTGGTGATTTTCTCGCCACTGATTTGATAGAAAGGAAATTATACAGAACCATCAACTATATTTATTCTTGTAAATCATCATGAAAAGGATACTGGTATAAGCACAACAGTAAAAGTCAAGCACTTGGCAGAATCCCATGAAACCCAACATTGAATCCTGACAAAATTTCAAGCGGGATATAAACCAAGGTCAAACTGGATTTAACTATGTTGACTGGTTTGGGCAGGTTGAAACACTCTACAAGACACAGTGTCCTAGTTTAACAAACCCTAGCACAAGTTCTATCAAACATCATCAACTATGCTGGTGCCATCATGTCTTTCACTCTTTCTAATTATTCCTATAGTCAAGAAGTTATGCACTGGAAACATTTCCCGAACCTCCTCTCTATTGACAGGATCAAGAGTCGAAATTGGAAAAAGAATCAACCGATACCAAACAACAATAATATTATGTAGTAGAACATTAAGTTTGGTTCATTATAAATTTTATCACTTGAGTCCAGTACATTTTGAAACTGGTAAAGACTTTCAAGCCTTAAAAATACCATGGTGTTCACATAATGTTACACGAACAATATGTGATACTTTCATGTCAAAGTTGAAAATATATTATGAAAGCATAGCATATTGACTTAGAAATAGAACTTACATGCCGTCCTTCTTTGACCTGTATTGAAGATACTTTGACAAAATTTCATCAACATTCGGCGAACGTGGAAGTTTAACAAGCTGAAAATAAAAGGTATCTAACAGATAAGTTTAACACAAAATCAGTCAAGTTTAACACAAAATCAGTCATATGCATCATTTAAATGCAGCTTTAATAAAGCTTCCAAGACCATTTATGACATGAAGAAGTTATATTAAATTACGAAGGATGTATCTAATTTGTAAACCCATCAATGCAGAAAAACATAACAATGATGTGCCTCCACTGTAAATTTGGGAACAATGCATAGGCTTCACTCCATATTTTTATTTTTTTTATTCCTTCAGGATGAATACTGTGAATATCATATACACATGAAGAGACATAAATAAGAGGACATAAGTCTGTTCTATCATAAGAAAAAGGAAAGGAAAATAACAATTATGTGAAACTTTTTTGATATAAATAAACTCCCGCCTTGCTAAACCCACCCAACAAATGGATTAAAAAAGAGACCGTAAATCTTTACAACTTATTCTATATCTTCTGTAGAATTGAAATAATTCAGCACAATGTGAACCAATTCAACATATTTTGACTCAATAATAACACATTAAAAGGATAACTATAATTTGAAAGAAGATATATACGTTATTAAATATGAGGACTTGCGCTAACCCCAATAAATGACAATAAAATTACTAGAGCTTACAGGCTAAAAGTTACCAGTTCTCCAATAGACTTGGGGTAAAAATTATTCAACAAAATCACAAGAGACAATTGATTAACTAAACATCTATATATATATATATGAAGGTGCATCTAGTCGATAAAGTTCTCATACGAGCAATGGGATTGAAAATCCATGATTGCATCAGAATCTATATGGTCAACTTGAAACAAAATTAAATGGGCAGGTGAATTTTAAAAGATGTGCTCAATGTTATGAGAAAAGCAAATGCTATTCACAAGTTTTGGTCCTACTTGGAACTGGACTGTCTAATATCCATGTAGCTTATATCCCAAATGGTTAAATAAGGTTTCTTTAGCAATGAGTTGAATATATAATAGAATTTCATTCTTCAAATTTCACCTACATATCTTCATGAAAACGACCAAAGCATAAGTCACATAAAATTAACAGCAATTAGGATACTGCTAGACACACTATTTAAACTAAAATCATATTCAAACATCATTATATAATGATAAAAGATAAGGAACTTCAACAGTTCATAGTAAGTATACTTTATCCTGCTGATTAATAAATTCCCAATCATCAACAAGCTGCTTCTTCAGCGTTGCAGGAATTTGGATCTTGACAAACTTTTCCGTGGATAAAGTGTCCTTCTAGCAATAACAAAATCAACAACAATATTAAAAGAAAGCATTGTTAAGACTCATAAGAAATAGTAGATAGACAATTTTTCAAATGAAGCGTCTGTATGTGCACAAGCATTTGCAGATTATCCCTGACTTGATTAAATTAACAAAAACACTATTGACAACAGCCAAAAAAAAATACGAATGTGAGCTCGAAAAGTTTAATCTGAGTTCCTTATCACCCATTATATCCTCCATGCCCATTAATCATATTTCAACATATCAGAGAGCTCTATAGGTTGATTATCGAGGGAGGGAGTAAGAAAAATGATAGGGGAACAACAATTCACAGAGATGGCAGAAGGAAAACAATTCATCAGATGGATGTGCAGAAACTAAGAAACAAGTTTCTTCCAGAATCAGATTTAAACATGCTATTAATATATCCTTACATCTTACAAACGAAAGGTCCATTTAATATGCAACTTTATTTAAGGAAGTAAGAAACCATTGAACAAATATTTATTCTATGATTATATCATGATGGCAATTATTCATGTCTTAAAAGAATACATATTTTAACATAATCATAAAAAGGATTATTGACATAATACCTATGGATGCAATTGAATGAACACAATTTTTCAGAAAATACAAATAAAAAAGAGGGAGATTAATGACCAATTTCAGAAAATGAAAAACAGAAAAGATATCTTAGTCATTAAGCTCTATATTTAATCATATAGAAAAAAACGGACCTCAACACCAGAGTCACTCTTTCGCTTCTTCCCTTTTGCTGCTGCAATAAAGATCAACATAATATGTTACAAAATGAAGTTCATTGCCTAACTTTTACAATTTCCACAAAAAAAAAAAAAAGAGAGAAGAAAAAAAGATACAGAGCTGTATGTATGTGAGCATCCCATTAAATGTTAGTCACTAAATGTATCTTATGTTGCATTTACAGCAAAAGTCTAATACTGTCAGCAGCCATCGACATCATGCAATCAATTTTAAGATTTTTACACTGAAAACCTTACGGTGTTTCATCGGGATTTGTTACAACAAAGGGTGTTAAGGCCAAATGCTACAAAAATCACAATCTATACTTTAATTTCCACAGGATGATCAAGAGCTTCCCACAACTTTAGCAATCACAATATTAAAAGCTAAACATTCCTCGTAAAAATTTCAAGAAATAGAAGTGCATTCTTTTTTAATTTTTATTCATTGAAGTAAAAATCAAAACCTCTTAAACCCTGGTATAAGTGAGTTTCAAATGCCAGACCTTTTCACAACGACAAGAGACTATACGTCTATACTAGATGAACTGGCTAGTACTCACAATAAAGATGCATTATTCGATGTACAGGTTGTAATATCAATCTTGTAGGGCAGACAAAGAGCAAATTATGTTGCTACTCCAATATTTTATCAGAAACTTAACATGATACAAGTTTTACTCTCGACATAGCATACTCAGCAAGGAACTACACAGCATCTGCAAAATCTAGGGGCAAAGCTTTAGCAAACTTTATAATTTTTTTACCTTAAAATCAATCTAATGATATGTGTAAACAAGAGGGGCATCACATATATCCGTCTACACCTGGAAGGGGAGTCTCTAAAAGTATGAAGCGTAGTAAGAAAATTATCATGTAATCGTATAGAGAGGTCTGGCAAAGAAACCTAAATATTTTATCTATACTCCCCTTCGCAAAAGATTGCTATACAACATCTACAAAGAACTTCAGCGAGACCTCTAATGAATGATGCTTGTGACAGATTAATTTGAATATAATTGCAATCACTTCTAAAGTGGCTTGAAGAAAGAAACATAGGAATTATAAAAAAAAAAAAAAAAATACCGTTACTCTTGAGGTCCTCTTTATCCACTTTTGCATCTGTACAGAAGCAAAATAACTAAAGTCAAATAGTGGGTACAAAGGCACTAATAATACCGATTAACTTGAGCAACACTTGAAACTTCAACAAGATGAGATAACATAAAAACTTAATTAAATGCATTCATAAATAAGAAATAAAGGCAACAATATTCAGTTGGTGATGTCATAGTATAATAAGCTTAGTAGTGTACTACAAAAAAAAAATTGCCATCCTTGCAGTTTGCCTACTATGTTAAAACGAACTAAGGTTTTTCAATTGAATAAACTTTTTACGTAAAATATAGATAAAAGGGCCCTAAGTCCTGATGATTCATGAAAATGATTGATTAGAACTGCTGAAATGAATCATTAAGAACCAATCAATGGGAATGTTTGCTGCAATAGTGGTTGACAATTATTATGGGGAAAGTCATAGCCAAAAGGGTTAAGGTGAATCCTAGGCTCCCTAAGTCCCAACAAAGAGGTACGCTTATTCACAACAGATACTACAAAATAAATTTTTTCTCACTAACATCTGGGGAAAACTGCATTAAATACATGAAGTAGTAGCCATCATTCAGATAATGAAAAACCCCATGATGGAGTAGAAAATTCATAACTCTTGGATCGTGTTCCGGAGAAGATGGGATTCTACCAATTTCTCTATACTAGTCAATGTTAGAAACATTCCTCATTCATCCTGGTCAACATTATAGAACTGACAGATTGAACCCCTTGAGGTTCTCCATTTGATATCTGGCATTGTTAAGAAAGTCAATTCAAAGTATCCATAATTTTCTAGGAGTTGGGGTCAATCAAACATGACATAAAAGTGATCCTACTATGAACACTTGAAGACATAGTGGAAACACCCCAGACATATATAAGAATGAAAATTGATTTTCTAACTTTGTACATATAGCCATCAAATGGCCAATATGGCTATGTACGTGTCTTAGATTTTAGAGGGGGTGATTGGGGATTGGAGAGGTGTAGAAGAGAACCTCTATGTGGTAACTGTCTCTACCCAAAGAACCTGTTAGCTAATTTTCTCATGCCAAATGAAGCATGGGAGACCCGGGGCTAAGGGATGAAGGATGAGGTGTTCTAATTATCCTTGACATCCACCGGATCCAAATTCACACAGATAAACATTTACCAATGAACTCATACAATCAACACAAGCAACAGGGTAACAGCTTTTCAAGCTCTTAAGACACTATCACAGAATTCATAAATAAACAAACAAACAAATAAAATGAGTTGAGCTGACCAGTTGAACTCTTTTGCTTAGTCTGTGCAGAACGTCCAGATTTCGAACTCTTGTCTACACCCAGCTTTTTTTCAAGGGCTTTCTGCTTCATGACATTCTCTTCAGTAATTTTCATAAGCCGATCCGCGCCTACCCATTCATCCCAACTGTTGGCAAGATGTCCATACCATAGTAATGATTGTTGTATTCCTTTTTGAAAAGGAGGATAATATTAATGAAATCAAACCTTTTCAATTTCTCTCCCTCTTAAAATGATTATTTATTAAGTACAATTTTTCATCGTTGTGACCTTCACATCCCTATGTCAATATAACAAACATAATAAAACCTTTAACATATGACTGTATGTATTTGACAGAGTATCCTCATGTGTCCCACCTGTGTCCGTGCCCAATACCTGTTGAGCACAGCCACAGCTTCTCCAATTCCCACTCCATCAAAATTAATGCAATATTCAAATCCAAGGTACCAATATCATAGTTTTATGTGAAATATAAAACTGCTAAATAACTTAAAAAGCACAAAACTTGTTCTAGATTTGTATATAAACACAAAAGGAAAAAAGAAACAAGACATTGGGTATCCTTCTGGTTCTGGATGGTAACACCATCTGGGATGGCTTTGGCCAATTTAATGAAACTAATTCATTGTAAAACAGATGCACAGATGTAATGTACAAATGCTTAACCCTAAGAAAAACAAATTAGCTTTTGGAATGGCTTTCTTTACATGCAGTGAACACACATCTCAATGGCTGACATGAATTGATCATGTTAAGACACAAAACCACATAATCCCTATTTCTGTTGATTCTTAATGTGGTATGGTTGTTAAACCACAGCAGAAACTTTGTATTTATTATGATACGTACTCTGTGTTACTTCATGCAAGGGAAAATAATGGAACAAATAAGCAATCGAATTTTGTGCTTTAGTCCAAAAGACTTTTCAAATACTGCAATTCTGAATTGCAGATCACTAGAGCACTTAATCTCATGGTAATTTTGATTGGGTGGATGAAAGGAAAGAGAGAGAAAATGACCTCCGGATGCAGCACCCAGTACCTCGTTAATTTTTGAAATCGCAAATACAACAGAAGGCATACTCACTTTTTACTCCAACCCTGCAAGATAGCAATTAATTTGTCAGTTAATACTATGTTTACCCATAATATTAAGTGGTACAATCTCTCAAACTTGTTAAGTTGGAATACTATTGAAAGCAATTTCTGAAGTAGATCATAAAAGAGAAGGGTTAAAAAAGAAGTACAAGGGGGAGGGGTGAGCAGACTCACTAGGTAATGAACATAGTATCTCCACTCCTTCTTTCGAAGCTCAGCTTTTTGAACCTAAAATAAGAATGTAAATAAGATTATAACCACTAAAACTTATTAATAAAAAGAATTAAGCAATAAAAGAAATCAGTACTTCCAACATGATTGCATGTGCATAAGAACTCAAGAATTAACCATAGAACAGGTTTAATATCGAAGAGTTTTGCATTCCCTCTATTTCAAACTAAAAACCATCTTTAGCAACATTAAAATCTATATCAAAAGGTCTTAATAATAAGCATATCACTACAACAGCGTGCTCAGTGTTGCATTTCCAACACCACATCCAATTAGAAAAACAAAAAACAAAATAAAACTTAAACATTACACATATTCTGAGACTCCATAACTACAACTGCCACTAAAATGCAATTAGTACAGCAACTATTTGATTAACTTAAGAACAAAGCAACTACATGATACATTCTACAATATAAATAAAATTAAGCTTGTGGAATTGAAAGTAAAGAAAAATAATTCAAATACGGAAAAAAAAACAAAACCTGATTTCACCAATCAATTCCCAACTGATCAAACTATCACTAATTTTTCGCCAACCAAGAGCAAAAGCATCAGACAGACAAAACCAACAATTTAAAATTAAGAATAAACAAAAATAAAACAAGACAGTTGATTCTACTCTTAAATAATTTAATTTGAAACCGCTATGCATATAATTTTTTTTATTATTTTTTTTAAAGCTTAATTTGAGAATTATAAGACATAAAGAGAGGAATTAAATAATTTTTATAAAAATAAATAATAATTGCCTTGGCTTCGTAGATGCGAGGGCCGTGATAAGCGAGGACACGTTCGCTCTCGGAGAAGACGGAGGAATTGGAGGGAGGAGAGTCTCTGCTCGACGTGTCGCCGTCGCTGGTGGTGTCGTCCTTCGATGAACTTCCCATTATGATTCTTCTTAAAACCAAAGGAGAGGCGAACACTACACGATCTCTTTCTTATTCAATTCTCTGCTGCAGCTGTAAGCCTGCAACTGGTCCCGTCGGGTTTCTCTTTTTTCTTTCGCCGATATTTGAACAGGTGATTAGCAATTTTGGGCCCTCTATTTCTGATAATTATTAATTGAAGCCCTTTAGTTTTTAATAATTGAATTGAAGTGGAGTGGATAGATTTTGATGTAAGAGGAAATCGTAAAAGATAACCTTATAAAATTCATTTTTAAAAAAAACTTTATTAAATTATGGGAAAATATCATTTCCCGCCTATATCATAATCTATTAGTAAATATACACTGTATTTTCCTTAATAGCCAATCTCTCCTGAAACTAAACGTATTCGCTATTTTCCCCTTTTTGTTAGCTTTTTAGTTAAAAAAAATTAATTTTTATATTAAAAAACATTTTTACCCTTCAATAATTGTGAAAATTGGGTTTGAAAAAAAAATAAATCATAAAAAATTATAATTTTCTTAAATAGATCTCCACCGGATCTTTCTTATTCAATTCTCTGCTTCTCGTTTATTTGCTATTGCTGTAATTGGTCCCTTCAGGTTTCTTTTTTTTCTTTCACCGATATTTGAACAGGTTAAAAGATTTAAGACCGTGATTCGCAATTTTTGCCCATTTATTTATGATTATTATTAATTGAAGCCCCTTAATTTTTAACAATTGAATTGGAGTGGAGTGGATATATTTTGAAGTTAAAGGAAATTGTAAAAGATAATCTTATAAAATTCATTTAAAAAAAACTTTATTAAATTACCGAAAAGTATCATTTCTCTCCTATATTATGACCTATTAGTAAATATGCCCCTGTATTTTCTTTACTGGTTGTAGTGGTCAAAAATACGTCAGCCCAAATAATCATACCCCATAACTCTCATAGCTAAAATTAGTTATTTCAAAGAAATAAGCTAGGCCCAATAGTCAAGCCTAGTAGGGGTCCAATCTCAATAGGCTCAATCATGAGCTTTGGCCAAAGCAACTGAATAAAGGCCTGATAAAGGACTAGCATCAGTCAAAGTCAAACTTGAACCATGTCAAACCGTTGGCAAATCTTTCATCATTAAGACTATAACGTCTACATCAATGTAATTAAGTCTATAACGTCTACATCATTGCCATTAAATCTATAACGTCTACTTCAATACTGTTAAGTGAGTCAAATGTTAGCTCACTACCTCCTATAAGTAGCAACCCCCTCTCATTCACAAAAGGGGGCTGGACACTCAAAAAACTTGGGAGCAAGCAATATCTCTGCAGATCACGCTAATGAAGAGCTGTCACTCGGTCTACACAATTGACGTGCATCCTCCCGTTCTCCAGGTAGATCTATGTCGACCTCCTCATATCGACCTTCTCCAAGTGGGTCTATATGGACCTCCTCATATCAACCTTCTCCAGGTGGGTCTATGTCAACCTCTTTATATCAACCTCTTCTATGTTGACCTCATATATGTCGACCTCATCAATGTCGACCTCCTCGACGGTCATATTGCAAATCTTCAAGTCGGTCTATGTTGACCTCATAGACGATCACCTCGAATATCTCCAGGTTGGTCTATGTCGACCTCCGCTATGTCGACCTCCTCGATGGTCATCTCGAATGTCTTCATGTTGGTCTACATCGACCCCATCGCTAGCCAAGCAACATATTTTGTTCTACAACCTATATCTATCTATACAGGTTATATCATCTTCTGTTCTACATCCTACGTAGACCTACGGTTTGCCTATAAATCTTGGTCTACTCTCCACTTCTTTATATATCTACTTGTCACCTTGCTGACTTGAGCGTCAAAGAGTCCCCCAAAAGGACCACCCCCTTCTATGGCTCAATGATCGCTACTTTCTTATCCATCTTGCAGGTTGTCGGAGCCCACCTCGACGACTCAATTAACTGTGGATTTTTCAGCGTCTACAATTTGGCATCCACCTTGGGGCCCCGATAATAATTGAACAAGCAAAACAAGCTATCTACGACATCATTCTAGATCCCTCAAATGTTAGCTAAGCAAATGCTCGACACGCTCGACATGATCGACCTCAACTACTCTCTAACTCTAAAACTTCGACTTAGAGAGTGGGGGCTAATTGTAGTGGTCAAAAATACGTCAGCCCAAATAATCAGGCCTCATAACTCTCAGAGCCAAAATTATTTATTTCAAAGAAATAAGCTAGACCCAATAAATCATATGGCCTAATAGTCAAACCCAGTAGGGGTCCAATCTCAATATGCCCAATCATAAGCTTAGGCCAAAGTAGCTGGATAAAGGCTCAATAAGGACCAGCATCAGTCAAAGTCAAACTTGAATCAGGTCAAACCGTTGGAAAATCGTCCATCATTAAGACTATAACGTTTACATCAATGTAATTAAGTTTATAATGTTTACATCATTGCCATTAACTCTGTAACATCTACTTCAATACTGTTAAGTGAGCCAAACGTTGGCTCACTGCCTTCCTCCTATAAGTAACAACCCCCTCTCATTCATAAAGGGGGGTTGAACTCTCAATAAACTTAGGAGCAAGCAATAGCTCCGCAAATCACGCTAATGAAGAGCTGTCACTTGGTTTACATGATCGACATGCATGTAAGTTCCAGGTTTTTGGATTGCGCATTGGAATAGGGTTTTAAAATTTTGTATGCAATCATTAAGTAAACCAAATTGAACAGTAATAATAGAAACACAACAAATAAGGTGAAACGATTTCATACCAGCGTTTGAAAGCTCATTCTTTCTTTTTCGATTTGCTTCCTAATCTGAACCACAAGATCTTTCCGGCTATGTCCCGCGCTTGACAACAGCGTGTGAGCGCGTCACGGATTTCAGGAGCTTAAATGGAGGTAGAAGAAACTTACAAAAACAACTATTGTTTTCTATATGTGGAATTCGGCCACCATGATAATAAAAAAAAATCTCTCTGGCCGCACACCTCTCAGTTTTCTTCTTTCTGGTTTCACGCAACAACTTGCATTCGATGCAATTAAGAGAACTAATATATTCACTTCATTGCATTGTATCAGTTTTCAATAACAATTTATATCTTATATTTATATATTGTTTTTAACTTATTTCATTAATTAATCCTTTAAAACATCTAATATTTATAAGGATAATTAATAACTTTGAAGTTAAACTTTTTAAATTCAAATTTGATATTTAATTTAATAAAAATAAAATAATCAAATTATATTATCTTCATTCAAACACAAATATCAATCAACACCCTCCAATTAATGATTAATTATATAATTAAATAATCTTATTATTCAATCAGTTTAATCACTAATATTATGTAATTAAATAATATAATTATTCAATTAATTCTAAAATAGATACGTGTCACTTTCGTAACGCAATTAATGGACAATCTAATTAATCAACCGTGACCCTTATTACCTTTAATCAATCGGGCTAGTAAGGGGACTTAATGGACCCACAGTATTTCGAGCTCCAATAATCCTTAGAAACAATTAATTAAACTCTTTAATTAATATTTCATGATTATTAACTTCGGTATTATTCCACTAAAAACCCGAAGCTGCATTCTCTCAACTGTAGATGTTTTTACACAAACTAATAACTTTCTGTGTCCATCGATATAACTTTTACATATGGTATAATCATCAACAAGTAGTTCATAATTAGAGCTGAGTTATAATATCCGTTACACCCCTCTAATTACATATTTTTCATTAAGTACCATTGATTCTCTAATGAACAATAAATCCTACATTCCTCACGAAATTAGGAGAGCGCTCATATTGTTCAAGCCCCGAATCAACCCTTAAGGGAACTACTATCTACTTCTCGCAAGAAGGAGTGGATTCCACTATTGTGTACAAACCTTCTCAGCCAGAAGCCAAACCGCGATCCCAACATACGGAGCATATTGATCAGAAATGCAACTCCGACCTCACCCATGGTACATCAAAAATCATGATCTAACCTGAAGGAGTTGATAAGACCCTCAGGATTAAGATCACCCATTTATAGTCATCATTTGTCGATATATATGAATCTCATTATGTAACGGGTCTTATTGAGAGATTCATATAGATCGTGGCCCAGTCATATATGATCACATCATACAATGTGCCTCCATTTTCAAATCAACATATGAATGATCTAAGGATAAGATCACCGTATATTACGGAATTGACCGCATCTGTAGATTAACCACAAATAAAGTACCCATCTTTATTTGCTATCTACGGACTCTTTAGATTGCTTCGTTTCAAAATGAATCTATCTGTATATGACAATCATATACTCAGTTTGAAATTACATCCGGCAATCTTGGATGTTAAGTACACATGTTATATATAAATATATGAGACAATTGAAATGAATAAACTACTTCTTTTATTTATGTTTAATTCACATTTACAAATTACAACCTTTAGGGCAAAAAACCAAACAATGCATCCTCCCGTTCTCCAGATAGGTCTATGTTGACCTCCCCATATCGACCTTCTCCAGGTGGGTCTATGTCGACCTCCTCATATCGACATTCTCCAGGTAGGTCTATGTCGACCTCATATATGTCGACATCCTCAATGTTGACCTCTTCGACGGTCATATTGAACAATCTCCAAGTAGGTCTATGTCGACCTCCTCGACGGTCATCTCGAATGTCTCCATATTGGTCTACGTCAACCCCCTAGCAAGCCAAGCAACATCTCTTGTTCTACAAACCATATCAATCTACACAGTGTCTATCATTTTTGGTTCTACATCCTACAAAGACCTACGGTTTGCCTATAAATCTTGGTCTACTCTCCATTTCTTTGTATATCTACTTGTCACCTCGCTGACTTGAGCATCAGAGAGTCTCCCCCTGAAACCAAACGTATTAGCCATATCCTCCCTTTCCGCTAACTTTTCTGTTAAAAAAAGTTAATTTTCGTGTTAAAAAACATTTTTGCCCTTCAATAATTGTGAAAAATGGGTTTGAAAAAAAAATTAATCATAAAAAATCATAATTTTCTTAAATAGATCTCCACCGTCTTTTTCTTATTCAATTCTTTGCTTCACGTTGCTTTGTTTCTACTGTAACTGGTCCCATCAAGTTTCTCTCTTTTTTTCATCGATATTTGAAAAGGTTAAAGACCTAAGACCGTGATTTGCAATTTTGGTCCCTTTATTTCTGATTATTAATAATTGAAGCCCCATAATTTTTAATAATTGAATTGAAGTGGAGTTGATAGATTTTGAAGTTAGAGGAAATCGTAAAAGATAACCTTATTAAATTCATTTTTTTTTTTCAAAACTTTATAAATTATGGGAAAGTATCATTTCCCCGTATATTCCCATATATTATGACCTATTAGTAAATATGCCCCTGTATTTTCCTTAATGACCAGTCTCTCCCCCACCACCGAAACCAAAAGTATTCGTTATATTCCCCATTTAGTTAGTTTTTCCGTTAAAAAAGTTTATTTTCATGTTAAAAGACATTTTTGCCTTTTAATAATTGTGAAAATTGGGTTTGAAAAAAAATTAATCATAAAAAATTATAATTTTCTTAAATAGATCTTCACCATCTATTTCTTATTCAATTCTTTGCTTCACATTTCTCTACTGCTGCTGTAACTGGTCCCATCAGGTTTCTCTTTTTTTTTCTTTCACCGATATTTGAACAGGTTAAAAGACTTAAGATCGTGATTTACAATTTTGGCCCCTTTATTTCTGATTATTATTAATTGAAGCCACTTAATTTTTAATAATTGAATTAGAGTGGAGTGGATAGATTGAAAATAGATGAAATTGTAAAAGATAACCTTATCAAATTCATTTAAAAAATACTTTATTAAATTAATGGTTTTTGTTTTTAGGCACGTGTAATAGTTTTTCGTGTTTTTAATTAAACATAAACAACCTTAGGAGAGTAGCTCAGTTGGTAGATGGACAAGCATGGAGCTTGTGCTAATGACTCCCAAGTCAGATGTTCAAATCATACCAATAACAAGAAGCTTCAAAAAAATAAATCTGGTCTTAAATAGATAGATACCGTCAAATAAATAAATAAACCTATACATAGCCTAACATTATAAAAAGTGAGAATATATGGAAATGACTATATAAAATATATAAAATTTGTTTTTAACCACAAATGATTTTTAGTAATCCTAATCCATTGAAAAATTTTATTTCACCCCATAGCTACTAAATTGCCGAAATATCCCTTCGTGCACTTGCAATAGTTGCATCAACTCCTTTAGGGTGTGTTTGATACGGGGATGAGACTGGACTGGACAAGACAAGACGAGACTGGATTGGATTGGACTGGACTGAACTGGACTAGACAGTTGTTCCGTGTTGCGTTTGGAATGCATGTGACAAAACTGTGTACTGTACTGCTATGCGTTTGATATGGTTGGAACAAAACGAGACAAGAGGTTCAAATGACCAAAGTGCCCTCTTTATTCAGTCTAATGTTTGTTACCACATAACAGTGACATAAGAGACATGACAAGTCAGTATTTATTTAATTTTATTAAATAAATATTTTTATATATCATATTTAACAACATTAAATCAATATTGTAATTGAAATATATTATAATATGTAAAAAAAATAAGAGGTTCAAATGACCCCTTGTTTTCAATTATAATATTATTATATTTAACTTTAACACAAATAATAATATTGTAATTGAAGTATATTATAATTATGTAATATTATTATATATTAATATGCAATATTATATATTATATATATATCTACATATATCTTATATATATTATGATATATTATATTATTATATATAGGATATATATTATTAAATATTAAATAATATTATTTAATATATTATATAATAATATATTAAATATAATATATATAATATAAAATATTATATGTAATTATAATAAATATATATAATATTGGACATGATTGTAATTGTTTGAAGATTTGAAGGATAAATGCGTCTTTTTGACGTTTGTCCATGTCATGGGACAAGTAGTCCCATCGTCTAAGGTGAGACAATTTTTTCTGATTTTTGTCTCACCTTATCCCGTTTTGTCTCATACCAAAGTTGTGTCAAACGTGAGATAAGAAGAAACTGTTCCACATTGTCATGTCCTGCCCTGCGTACCAAACGCACCCTTATTTTTTCCGTTTATGAAATCAAATGTGAAATCATATTTTGAGGGCCATACGGTTAATTGCAACTCTAACACGGTTATAGGAGTCATTATTTTTTCCATTATTGAAGTCAAACGTGAAATTATTTTGAAGATGGGCATGCCACATGTGGGTAATTGATATTCTAACGCGATTATTAGAGTTAATATATTTTCAATTTTTGTAGTCAAACACGAAATCATTTTAACGAAGTGCATGTGAGTAATTGCAACTCTAACACGGTTATTAGAGTCAAAGTTGAATCAGAAATGCAAAATTGATCATGTTGTTAATATGAAATACCTCCCTCGAAGTTGAGTGTCAAATCTCACAATGTTTTACGTAAAACTCTTATTTTAATTTTATTATGAACAATATTTGGATACTGACCAGTCAATACCTAAAATACTAATCCCACCAAGGGGAGTAGATTCGTCCAAACAAAATACATCTTTAAGTACATTCAAGTTTGCTTTTGATGCCGCTAATAATATCATCAAAATAGTCAAACGGTTTTGTAATTAAATCAATACATTGGTTGAATATAAAGGTAAGATGTATAGCATTACTCACATTCTTATTGTTCTTTGCTCTACTCGAGAGCTCAGTTTTGGTTCACTACTTCATGTCGAGCCAGATTCAACAAATTCACTGGAATATAAGAAGCTTTGCAATGCCAAGAAATATGTCCTTCTATGGCTCCACGATGATCTTACCGGTTGCATGGCCATCGATACTCTTAGCCCAAGCATCTTCAGCCTTGTTCAGCGGATGTTTCGAGTCGATAACTGTCTTGAGCTTCCTCTCCTTCACCAACTGAACAAGATAATTTAGGTGCTCACTCTTTGGTATTAATATCAATGGCACTAGCTGTTTCTTGGAGAAGGTTAGTTTCTTTAAAGCAAATGTCAGCAAAGCACTAGGGCCAGGAGTGATATCTATCACTTTCCCGTTTGCACTCAGGTTAGGCTCGAAAGTAGACCAGGGAATGCCAGACGCGCAATGGATCACTGCATCGTATTTTCGACTAGATGGGCTCGTTAGAGCTGCACCATCTTGAGTCTTGTAATCAAGAACTTCGTCTGCCCCTAAACTCTTGACGAATTCAATGTTGCGTGCCCCACAGGTGGCGGTCACGTGTGTGTTCCCAAGTTTTGCCAACTGGACCGCGTAGTGACCCACACCGCCTGAGGCAGCAGTGATCAGGACATTTGCCGGATGGGCGGTTCTATCAAGCTTGATCCCAGCAGATTGGGTGAGGGCCTGGTGTGCGGTGAGAGCAGCGACTGGTAAGCCAGCACCTTCTGCTGCTGAAACTTCTGTCGGCCTAGCAACTGTCAAGCTCTCTTTAGCCACAGCAAACTCCGCTAGTCCACCTCCACTCTGTCATCACGAAGCATAATTCAAAATTTGAAACATGATAAAGCGTATAAAGTCTAAATAAAATAGTATAGGTTACACATTTAGTACACGTAAAACTTGCAAGCAACGGCAGCACAAATACCCGATACGATAGCACACACCACATGTTAAAGACGAGTGCTGAATGAAACCAGATATTTATGAGAAATTCATTTACAAGTGGCAAAGTTACATAAAAACATAAAATTTATACATGTAGATATGCTGGGGAGATGCCTATGGCCCAAACCAGCATGTAGAACAAGGCGATATTCAAAACATTCATGCCTTTTTTGCAAAATTTAATCTGGAGACTAATTAAAAAATGCAACATTGACGACAATTCAATTGTCTGAAATCCTATTTCATCGGATGATCACCACAAGTCCACAAGCGATTGGAAAGGCAGAACTAGAAAACCAAAACCTGGCCAATTTACTCCCCCAACTACCTGTCATGAAAAAAAAATGAATTGCATTCAAGGCCACTTGATCCCCAACCAAATCACCTCAGCTGACGGTACTTTCGAAGTAGATGAAATCATATTTTTTGCTTATTGCAATCATAAAAACTTCATAATCAAACTTTTAATCTTTCTCAATGGAAAAAGAAACCGACATACTAGAAATAATTCATAATAAATTGAAGACAGAATGAAATTCAAAAGAATATCAATGAGTACTTACAGCAGAGCTAAGCATAGCAACAACTTTGTCACCAGTTTTGAAATTTTTTACATCTGATCCTAGCCTTACAACTTCTCCTGCCACATCAAGTGCTGTTCCAAGATAAACCTTCTTCAGCAAAATAATAAAAAGTAGCGATGCAATGCAATGATTCTTACGGATTTACAATACCATACGGAACCAACCAGAAACAAAAACACATAGAGATCCAAACAAACTCCAAGAAAAGAAAACATCAATCACAAACAGCATGGCACCAACGGTAGGATTTAGGAGGGTGAGTCTGGCTTAATAAGGTGTCGGTATTCAATTGAAACGACAAGTTCTGAAACCATCATACAAAACATCTAGAGTCATTTAACAAATAGAGACCTAGGAATGTCCAAATTTCAGTCGGATGCAAATCATAACATCATGTTTCATCCAATACATTATAGATAATACATGTTTGAGCAATTAAAGAGGCCCTTGGTAAGCTGCTGTATCTAAATTTCACATGTAAATCCATCCTACCAGTAGAGAATGAAGTAATCGAAAAATTCCATTAAACAAAACCAGAGGCGAAATGGATTTACCGGGTATGTGAGGGAACTTGCGAGGCAATAAAAGCCTGATCATGCCCTTCTGCACTTTCCAATCAAATGGATTTAGACTAGTTGCTTCCAGTTTCACCAAAACCTCACCTTTGTTTGGAGTTGGAATCGGCACGTCAACATGCTGTGACAAGCATATATAGATTTATATTCATTATAAGCAATTGCAGCAGCACTAGGACTTAAAAAGAAGCTCTAATTGATGGACTAATTCCTCATACACAGAAAGAAGAAATGAACTTGATCATTGTTTTTCCCTTTGCTTTCATTTTTAGTAAACATGAAAAAAAAAATATGACTTGCAATCAAATTCAACAAGAAGAACATTTACCCAACATTGATGAAACAGAAATGATCAACAACCAAAATAAAAATCATACAATAATTGAGATAATTTGTTAAAATATTCCAATTGACAAATTCCAAATTAAGTGTGTCACACCAAGTAATGTCACTTAAAACTGAATTTAATAAATAAATCAAAATCAATAGAAACCCCTTCAAAGTAAATTGAACTTATTAAATTCTAATAAACACCACAACAGATGAATCAGTCGAATGGGTCTTGATTTCACACTTCATGAACAATTTTTTTTAGAAAAAAAGTGGCTTGTGTGTAAATAACCTTCAAACCAGCAGGTCCGCCA
Source organism: Dipteronia sinensis (assembly GCA_033220585.1). Taxonomy (NCBI): domain Eukaryota; kingdom Viridiplantae; phylum Streptophyta; class Magnoliopsida; order Sapindales; family Sapindaceae; genus Dipteronia; species Dipteronia sinensis. The sequence goes on along the minus strand of CM065638.1, from coordinate 1,829,974 downwards.
CCATATCTCTCGTACTGCACCGCGTGCATTTTCACATTCTCCGCCATTGCCACAGCTGATAGAATAGAACCGATGCCATTTTACAGTTTTGAATTGATTTGTGTGGTGGAGTGGCCGCTTCTGTCGTGACCACTCATGCATGCTAGGTGGTAATCACTGGTAGGTGGAGACACAATTGAATTGACGAGAATATCCTCCACGAATCGTATGTAACAAACGTCACGCGTCGCTCAAAATGGGAATTTCCACCGCTCACCGTTTCTTTCAAATTTCAATACTCCAATGAAAATGATAAACATTCAAATGCAAGCATTTCCACTTGAAAATCCTTTTTTTTTTTTTACGAATTGAATTTTGTTTTTTGTTTTTTTTTGTTTTTTGTTTTTTAAAAGAAGAAAATAATACTTGCATGGACATTAAAATATGTATGATTCTTGTATAGAATCCAGGACGGTGTGCGCGTGCAAATCAGTCTCTGCTGCATTATTGTTTGACTTCATTTTACATAATTTGACCTCATTTTACACGTAACACGTCCAATATGTACACAAACACAACTAATGGAGTAATTGTTGATTGGTTTTTGTAGAAATTTTATTCAATCGTTTTGACCGAACTAATAACGAATGATGTTTTTACACCGACCGTTCCGACTCGATCTATAAGAGTGTAGCACGTGATATAATTTATAAGATAAATATACATAGTAAAAGAGAAAAAATCACTGTGTTATATATCTATATTTCTATTAATATGATCAATATTTTAAATATCGATTAGTAAATATCTAATTATTATTTTATATTTTATAATTGTTCACTGTTGTTTTATAGTTTTTTTTTTATTAAGAATTTTTTTTAATGACCGTAATAAATTCAGAATTTGGTGAACGGAAACTCAAACTCTAAACCTCAATAGTTTTGTGTGAGAAATATATACAAGTGACCCAATTTTCTTAGGTTGAATTTATTTTAGTAGTGAGGTCAGTAAAGCGTTAATTGGATTCATATATACCACACTTCTTAGGTTAATTTTACTTGAGATGATATTAAGCACATCATTTCTAAAACAAATACATGTTTAAAAATGAACTAAAAATAACAAGATAAGATTGGTTCAGTGATATACCTCTCATATCTACACCACTATGTTGTGAATTTAAGTCATCTCTTTCTTAAAAAAAAAACGAATTTATGTAATATTAAAAAAAAAATTAAAAGATGAATTCTTATTAAATAATACTATAATAGTACTCCATTTCTATCTATTGAAAGCGATTCCTTACATTATTTCCATGAGGAAGGTAATTCGAAGAAGACTTCATTGCATTCCAGTAAATAAATAAATAAAAAGTGTAGTATATATAACTTATTTTCAAGACAAGGGAATAAACATTAGTACATATTATCACGCTTACGAGATTCAAAATAAACATCGCTATCTATTGGAATCCTAACAAAAAAAACCATATTTAATGAATAAAAGAACAAAAGATTGAGAAGAAAAATGACGATTTTGAGGGTGGTGGCAATTTATTAGTGTCCACTGCCTCCGTGGCTTGGACAATACTCCTTAATGCCTTCTAGAGAATCGGTGACTTTGTGTCCCTCCGCAGGACTCAGAAATCAGCAGCAATATAGTAGGTGTAGGAATTTTTTAGGACATCAATAATAAGTACTCTCGAATATATTATATATCATAAGTACATTTGATACTATTTTTGATACTACTAACAGCATAGTCAAATAGTTTACTTGTTTTTATTATTTTAATTGCACCACTTTTAGCTAACGGATCGGACAATTCTCTTTCACTTTAGTGATAAGGGTTCAAGTTACCTATTAAATTATAAAATGTGAGGAGATATGTCCATCACATATAGTGAGAGTAATATTCTGGATTATATTTGTAACGGTTGATTTTATCAAGTTTTGACCGACATCTAACTTGATTAGTGTTAGATTTCAATAAATAATAATAATAATAGAATTTATTTTAATCATGAGGTTTGTAAAGACTTAGTTGGACTCGTAAATAGCACATTTTGTTTTTTTTTAAATATTATATAAACTTGAGGTTTTTTTGATAGTGTAGGATTTAAACCTATAACTTTATAGTGTAAGTGTGAAAGAAATACCAACTCGACCAACCTCTTCTTGTCATAAATACCACACTTCCTAGGTTCACTTTTACTTGAGAAGATATTAGGCGTATGATATCTAAAACTAATCTACACATCAATACATCATACATGTTTAAAAATGAACCAAAAAGATAAATAAATTAAGAGATGAATTCTTATTAAATAACAGTAATCCCTTTATATATATATTCAAAGCAATTCCTTACAATATTGTCATGAGGAAGAGGTAGTTCAAAGAAGAATTCTTTACATTCCAATAAATAAATAAATAAAAAGTGTAGTATATATAGCTTATTTTCAAGACAAGTGAATAAACAACTGTACTCGTCACCGTATGTGTGAGATTAAAAATAGATATCGGCATTAATTGAAAAAAGTTTCAAATAACACCGTTATCTATTAAAATTCTGTAAAAAAAAAACTTACAAGATTGATCAGCTGATAAATTTATTGAATAAAAGAACAAAAGATTGAGAAGAAAAATGACGACTTTGGGAGCGGTGGCAATTAATTAGTGTCCACTGCCTCTAGGGCTTGGACCAGACTCCTTAATGCCTCCTAGAGAATCGGTGACCTTGTGTCCCTCACCAGGACTCGGACCAGATTGCTTGATCGCTCCGAGAGACAACCCACCGAAAAACCCGTCAAGCCCGCCTTCATTACATCGGACGTTGATCTGCGGCGCCATGATATTGAAGGGACGAGCCTGAGTCCGATCAATAACAAAAATCGAATTCAGCAACAGAATAATAAAAAACAAGCTACGAGCCATAATATATATTTTACAGCTATGATATCAGAGAGACGATCGAAAACAGAATTATGTGATAGCTAGTATATATGATATGTAGTATATGAAGATCATTGATCTGGTTAATTTGCTATTTATAATAGAGCTGCCGAGCTGGTATAATGGTGGTGTTGATTACTGGTGAGAAAACTGTTTATCTTTGACCAATTTAGATTTGGAAATTTACACTATTCAAACAACGTGATGAGATTATAAAATTTCTAATCTCTCATGTCTCACATTGGAAATGTACAATTTTCAAACAAACGTGAGACTTGTAAAGGGTCAATACGTAATGGTAAAATATGAGGAAGCAACATGGGAGGTTCTGGGGTGGAAGGTGAAGACTGCGAGTCTAAGTTGGGAGGTGAATAATAATAATAATAATAATAATAATAATATATTTATATATCAATATATATATATATATAATAATACTATTTTATCTAAATTTAGTATCGAAATCTGGTGCTCAAATGACGTTGCAATATTATAATCCATTCATTAAAATTATATTAGATTTATATGATTTAAATGAATGGATCAGAGTGTTTTTACATTATTTAGATATTGGATTTTGACACGAAATTTGGATAAAGTAACATCCCTCATATATATATATATATATATATAGTGGTTATCTAATAAGAACGTCATGAAATTATAAGTTAAGGACGTTTAACTACGGTCAGACATTCATATTGGATATGAGTATTTGTTAATAGTGGAACTGTGGGTCTAATATGAATGTGTGGCTGATGTTCTGACTAGAGAACCAACTTTTATAAATATATATATCAGCAGTTGGGTATCGAATACTTAGGTTTAGTGTACATGAAAGTTGTAGGAGTTTGTGATGAGACCAAAGACCAACTAGTGTTTGAATTCCAAGGGATTGGGGACCAATTTGGGAGTCTGATGACTATACTGTATATGTTTGTTGGGGTTGCCATTGCATTTTCCATGACTGGTCAAATTTCAACCTATGAAATTCTGTATTTTTTTTCTTTTGTTCATATTCCCAATAGCTACCATTTTATTTCAAAAGCCACCTATACTCAAAAGAAAGTCTTAGTTTATCCATAATCTATGGCCCATATATAATATATTGATATATTTTATATCAGGTATGCACCGAATAGAAAAGTAATATATATCTATATCATTCAACAAGACCTGTAAATGTTGTAGTCTTTTTATAAATACTAGCTGTAACTTGTTTGTTGGGGATTTGCAATATTTTTTTTATTTTTTTTCAGCTTTTTAATATAAAATATTAAAAACAAGGTAATAACTAATAAGTATGAAAAACGAAAACGACATGATGAGATTGGTTTAGGAGTAAAGTCTCTGAGTTCGAGTGTCTTCTCATCCTCTCACAAAACCCCAAATTATTATAATGTTTCAAAAAAATAAAACATATGAAAAATGAAAAAACAAAAGTTCTACAACCGAAAAAAAAAATCTTCAAAAAAAATGTAATTTAAAATTATTTCATTATTTTATTATTAAATAAAAAATATATTCAACAAAATTTATTGAAATTGAATTGATCAACCAATGTTTCATAAATCAGTAAACTATACTAGTCAACATAAGATAAATCATTGACTATAATAACTTGTAAGAATCAAATACTAAACAACGCTTTTAAAAAAAAGTCTAATTTAAGAATATCCAACCACCGCATTACGGCATATATTTCATACTCAACGTCTAAATATATATTAAAATAAATAAGAATATCTGTCCACTCTAATTTGGGCCAAGAAATTTTTTTTTAACGAGTAACGCTACTTTATGCTCGTTTGTTGACTTTTTTATTGTTTAAAAAGGTCTATAAATATCTATTTGAGTTTTTAAGAATTGTGTGGTTGATATTTTAAGATTATTTATTTTAAATTGAAAATAGACTAATAAAGTTTAAACTTTCACTAGACAAAAGCTTATGAAAAGGTGCTTCTTTAAATATACATTTTTTTTCTTCTAAATGTTTACATACTAAACAATTATATTTTTTTGTTGTCAAAAACTCTATTTCTTATAGGTATATTATAAGTAAATCTTTTACCGATATGTTTTTCAAAAGTCTAACCAAACAAGCTTTTTGTTTAAATTTAGATTGTATTAGATTTACTTGATTTAAATAAATGGATATGAGTATTGCCATGTCATTGGACACCGTATTTAAACAAAGTATCATTACTATTTTCAACAGTGGTCTCTCTTCTTAAAAATTGCCCAAAACCCATTTCATAATCTCTGGAATTAAACCAAAAATCTGGATTTTCCAGCAAACAATAACCAAATCTGAAATCTCCGACTTCCTTTTCTCTCTTATCTCTTACATTATCAGTCACTCAAGGTTGTTCTCAACATTCATAAAAAAGAACACAACGACAAGGATCATCAGATCATGCAATGAAACCTGACTTTTGCTGTTAAAACAATTTAAAGTCAGTAGACAGTAGCTAATCGACAGCTGAAAGTCAAACACATGACAAAACAGAACTGATCACTTGGAGAAGCTGTCGGTGTCGAGATCTACGCTATTTGCGCCTACGAAACCTAATTTTCTCAGTAACCAAACAAAAGTCTACTCCCAATTTGGAAATCTTCTTCGTTTCCAATTTTAAAATTTTTTTTATATATTTTTTTTCAATTTTTTTGGCTGTGAATAGTAACTAAGTGAGCACGTCAATCGATTTGAAAATCTAATCCGAAGCCACGTCACCAGCCACGTGGGCTATTTGAAGTTGGGGTGTCTATGCAGGTGACTTGCCCAGGCAAAGTCCATTTTTGCTCATCCTTTTTAAGGGAGTGAGCATTACCCCCTTCCCAATACATGTCACGTGTTTAGAAAGAGGGTAGTTTTGTCCAAACACATGAGAGTTTTTGAACAAAAATACCTCTCTTTAGACACATATCATTTATTGAGAATGGGGTAATGCTCACCCCCTTGAAGGGGTAAGCAAAAGTCTTCTTCCCAAACACATCACTCAATTTAGCTGATGTGGCTAATTGCACATCACTCAATTTAGCTGATGTGGCTAATTATGCAGCTAATCCTAGCTGATATAATCAACCAAATCAGCTACATCGAGTGACGTGCTCACTGCTCAGTCAGTTTTTTTTAAACAACAAAGTTTGGGCTTTAGTGAAATGTGAACTGCATTAATGGACCTCTAAAAGTAAAAACTACATGATTCATCTGTGGATTTTGGCCCAATTTACTGTGGTTTGATTGATTTGCTGAGTAAAAATGAGATTTGGGTTAAGGCGGTGATATTTTTCCAAATGAAATTTGTATATACACCCCAAATCGATATATTTTTATAATTTTAAAAAATATTATATAAATATATATCTCATACATAATATTAGTAAATTATTTAAAATACAAATATTATAATTAGTTACACAAATAAATAATTATAAGATTAAATTATTATTTATTAAAATTATAAAAATTAAGTAACTATTATAAATAAAAAACCATTGAATTGAATTTAAAAAAAACCAAATTAATATAAACAATTAAAAAGAAACTAAAAAAATTGTCATCTATTAAATCATTGACTTTTTGAATATTGTTAGATTTATTTACAATTTTAAAAGTTTGAATTGAATACAACTAGATTTTTTGGAATCTTACGGATCTCAATTGAATACACTAAAACTTAGAAAAAAATACATTAATGTTTATTCCATTTTTTGAATTAGGAAGATAAGTCCTCTACTGTCATTTGCTAAATTTGGCCTCAATTTAGATAGACGAGTTTGGGGTTGGGACAAATAACTCATATATCAATAACTCGAATCCTACAAATGGTAAAAGTTTTCAAAAAATACCTGGCCCCAAATTGATAAACATCGTAAAAAAAAAGGCCTAAATTAGGGGTCCAATTTTGTTTTATTTTAGTTCATAATAGCCCCAATTTTTCCATACCATGTCGTGCCGTGACATGCCCATATTTCAGTATGTTAACAAAATAACTAAAGGATTTAGGGTTTTTTATTTTTCTCGCCGGCCACCGTTAAATGATTTCTTTCAATCTCTCTCTCAAATCTTAAAATTAATATGAAAAAGGGGTCCATTTAGAATTTTACGCCGGACCCTCAAAAAGTTAGGACCGGCACTGCACGGATTTCAAACCAGGCAGTAATCCCCTTTCCACAATCATATTCTCCTTCCTCATTGCCATATAAAGTTTTTTTTTTTTTTTTTTGAAAAATAGACTATCCAAAGGTGATCATCCCCATTTAAATCAGAGCAGGGATAACAGCTGACTCCATGATGTCGTCCTCTCATCTCTATAGAACAATTAATATGAACATCAAACGAACGACCTGGGAGTGATATCACTGCACACACACAAACTCCTATCAATTCATCATTTAACAAACAGAGAGGTGGTGACCATGTTATTGTAGACCCTTCACCCCAATAAATGAACAATTCTAGAATTTCACTTCCTGGGAGATGAAGTTGAAAGTATGGACATCAAAGTGTCTCCAATAACATGGATGTTATTGTATCGGGATTGCTTATCTACAATAGAAAACTTTGTATTAAGAAAAATAAGAAGATACATAAATGGGGAAAAGATATATATCCACACAGTGTCACGAGCGAGAGGGCTACTGCTGGTGCAAATAAGCAAAGCTATGACAATAGGACCTGTATCATGATCTGTTAACCTTCTTCCAGATACATGATTTCAATATTAGTTTAGGGGTTCAATTTTGTTTTATTTTAGTTCATAAAAGTCCAAATTTTGTCTTACCCTATCATTTTGTGTTGTGCCGTGCTGTGCTGTGTCGTGCCGTGACATTCTCATATTTCAGTATGTTATCAAAACCACTGAAAGCATTTAGGGTTTTTCATTTTTCTCTCTGGCCACCGTTGAATGATTTCTTTCAATCTCTCTCTCAAATCTTAAAATTAATATGAAAAATGGATCTATTTTAAAATTTTACTCCGAACCCTCAAAAAGTAAGGACCGACTGCTGATATTGCTCTACAACATGAAATCCCTTATGCACTGCTTTGGATCCAAGCTTGCGCTGTCTTCTCCATATACTATCACTACTTCAAACATCAACATTTGTAATCTCTCACATTGGATATGTACAATTTTCAAAGAAACGTAAGTGAGACCAACTACTAGTGTTTGAATTCCGAGGGATTGGGGACTAAGTTGGGAGTCGGATGACTATACTATATGTTTGTTGGGGTTGCCATTGCATTTTCCATGACTGGTCAAATTTCAAGATTTTAATGGTCAAATATATATATATATATATATATATATATTCATTTTCTTCTCGGTGTGCACCAATATAAAATACATCAGTGCATTGCATGTGGGTCATAGATTATGGATAAACACTGACAAGTGCATACAAATTGAGTCAAATCAAGACACTGATAAATATTTATCGGTGTGTACCAAGGAGAAAAGTTTTACATATATATATACACACACATGAAAACTATCAAATACGAAATCTCGCATGTTTTTTGTGTGCTTATTCCCAATAGGTAATAGTTACCATTGTTAATTCAATAACTATCGATGTTAATTCCATAGAGATCCCACACGACTGAAAGTTATTATATAAATAAATTTTAATCAATAAGGCCGGTAAATGTGGAATTCTTTTTATAAATAACATGTTTGTTGGGGAGTTTGCATTAATTTTTTTTTCCTTTATAGTTTTCAATATAAAGTATTAAAATGGGGTAATAGTGAAATACGTATGAAAAACAAATAGTTCTAAACCCCCAAAAAAAAAGTCAAAATTATTTTATAAATATATTTCATTATTCTAATTATTCAAAAAAGAATACACTCTACAAAATTTATTGAAATTGATTTTTTTTTAAAGTATTACAATACCCTCATCACATAAGTGGAAGAGAGGTGCGTTACCAGCTCTACCAAGAGGTGATATACGTGAATTTTATTGAAATTGAATTGATCAACCAATGTTTCATAAATCAGTAAACTATACTGGTCAACATAAGATAAATCATTGACTATAAATCTAGAATAACTTGTAACAATCAAATACTAAACAAAGCTTTAAAAAAAAAGGTCTAATTAAGAATATCCGACCTTAGCATATATGTCATTTTCGAGTTGTAACCACCCAAATTTATATAAAAATAAATAAAGAATATCTGACCACTCTAATTTGGGCCAAGCATCATACTTTTTTAATTGTTCTCTCTTCCTAAAAATTGCACAAAACCCATTTCAGAATCTCTGGAATTAAACGAAAAATCTGGATCTCTTATCTCTTACAGTGTCAGTCACTCAAGGTTGTTCTCAGCATTCATAAAAAAGAACACATCGACAGGGATCATGCAAATGAAACCTAATTTTTGCTGTTAAAATAATTTAAAGTCAATAGGTGTCCAGATCTATACTATTTGTGCCTTCGAAACCTAATTTTCTCAGCAACCAAACAAAAGTCGACCCCCAATTTGATGATCTTCTTCGTTTCCATTTTTGAATTTTTTTTTTAACTTTTTGTCAATATTTTTAGCTGTGAATAGTAACTAAATGGGCACGTCAACCGATTTGACCGGTTTGAAAATCTAATCCGAAGCCACGTCACCAATCACATGGGCGAATTAAAGTTGGGGTGTCTGGGCCCGTGACGTGTTCAGGCACGACACTCGATTTTGCTGACGTGTCTAATTACGCAGCAAATCCTAACCGATAAATCAGCCAAGTCAGCTATATCGAGTGTGACGTGCCCAGTCAGCTTTCTTTTTTACACAACAAAACTTGGGCTTTAGTGAAACGTGAAACTGCATTAATGGGCCTGTAAAAGTAAAGGTTACAAGATTTATCTGTGGACTTTGGCCCAACATACTGTGGTTTGATTGATTTGCTTAATAAAAAAATGAGATTTGGATTACGGTGGTCTTATTTGCACCCCAAAACTTTGTATATGCATACCAGTATATTTTTATGAGTAATGCTGCTTTATCCAAATATGATATCTAAATCTAATGTTCAAGTGATGTGGCAACACTCTAATTCATTCATATAAATCATACAAATTTAATACAATTTAATGAATGGATTTGTCACATTATTTGGGCACCATATTTGAATACCAAATTTAGATAAAAAAAATTATTGTATTTTTATAATTTCAATTTTCAACATTACCTTTAAATATATTTAAAAACAAATTACCTTTAAATAAAATAATTAATATATATATATATATCATACATAATATTGATGAAAGATTTAATATTTTGAATATTTTAACAAATATTATAATTAGTTACACATATAGCAAATTATAAGATTAAATTATTATTTATTGAAATTATAAATATTATGTAACTATTATAAAATATAATTATAAACAACTAAACTATTACAAAAAAGTTAAAAAGAAAAGAAAATATGGTCTTCTGTTAATTCATTGACTTTTTGAATATTACTAGATTTATTTACAATTTTAAAAGTCTGAATTAAATATAACTAGATTTTATAGAATCTTTACGGGTCTCAATTGAATACACCAAAACTTAAATAATAATATGAAAAAAAAAACATCAATCTTTATTCCATTTTTTGAATTAGGGAGATAAATCCTACTGTCATTTGCTAAATTGGCCTAAATGTTTGCCTCTTATTAAGTGCATACATAATTACATATTTACATAAATGCTAATATCAAAAAATGGTAAAGGTCCAGGCTGTACAATTAGAGAAAAAAAAATTAAGAGAAAGAATCGGTGTGTTAGGTAGGTACACTATTTGATTTCAACTTATATTATGTTTGTGAAATTGTGAGGCATGATATTGGGTACATTGGTTACATGTCCTTCCCGTATGGCGTGATACGACTCATATGAGTGAAAGTCACATCTCCCATAACCTATTAAAATATTTTCGTAAATATAATGTTACGAAAGAATGCAATTTGGATAAATTGAAGTATTTTTTTTCTCTCTCTCTCTATGTATATAAAATCGTCTTGGCATATAAATTATATGAGTAATGATACTTTGTTCAAATTTGGTGTCTAAATCTGGTGCCCAAATGATGTGACACCACTATAATCCATTCGTTTAAAACATGCAAATATAATACAATTTAAATAAATAGATTATAGTGGTCCTACGTTATTTGAGCACCAGATTTGAATACCAAATTTGGAGAAAGTAACATTATTGAAATTATATATGGATATGACTAAATAAACTTAAAATTTTGATTTAAATATGTGACAAATTAAGGGTTGTAAATATTTGATATAAGGATTGTCATTTGCTCTTCTTCTCCACCATTGGATTAATGGGCAAATCTATGGATTGATTTTGATATATTTTTAAGTTGATTTAGTAGCCTAACCCGTGTGTGTGTACACACACACACACACATATATATATATATATATATATATATATAAATATGACGGTTATCTAGTAAGGACGTTATGAAATTAAAAGTTAAGGACGTTCAACCACAACCACACATTCATATTGGGTATGAGTTTTTGTTAATGGGGATGTGGACCAAATGTGAATGTGGTGTTGTGGTTGAACGTTTTAAAATGATAAAGTCAGGACTCAGGATGTCTTGACTAGAGAACCACGGTATATATATATATATATATATATATATATATATATATAGAAACTTTCAAGTCCGTACGCACTGATATAACATTATCAGTGCATTGGATGTAGACAATTAGATTTATATACTTTGACTCAAAGTGTATGCACTTGTCAAAACTTCTCAATAATCAGTGGATCACATACAACGCACTGATATAATATCAGTGTGCACCGAGGAAGAAAATGATAAGTATAGTATAATTGCTTTGTATACACAGAATTAGCAATATGGGTAATGAAGGAAAAGAGGTTCGTGTTCTAATGGTGACATTGGCATTACAAGGCCACTTGAATCCAACGCTTAGGTTCGCAAAACGCCTCGTATCGAAAGGCGTTCATGTCACTCTTGCCACCACTGAAGTCTCACTCCAGAGCAAATCACCACTCGGTTGTACCACCATTGCTGCTCATGATCATGATGATCAATCCCCTAGAGTCCACTTCGAGTTCTTCTCCGATGGCCTCGACGACGTGGACGCCGATCGTAGAAACGACTCAGAATTTTACTTTGAATCTCTCAAAACAAAAGGGTCTATAAATCTCTCCAATTTGATCACCAAACTCACAAATGGTGACAAAAACAAAAAATTTTCATGCATAATTATCAATCCGTTCACTCCATGGGCTGCGGATATTGCTCTACAACATGAAATCCCTTGTGCAGTGCTTTGGATCCAAGCTTGCACTGTCTTCTCCATTTACTATCACTACTTCAAACATCAACATTTGTTTCCTCACACATTGGAGAATCCAAACGACGTCGTTTCATTGCCTGCTATACCGGTTTTACAAGTTAAAGAGCTACCTTCCTTTATTCTCCCTGATAGTCCTCTTATGAAGAAATTGCTTTCTGATTTGTTTCAAAGGCTTGATAACATCAAATGGGTTCTGGGAAATTCTTTCGATGCGCTAGAGATTGACGTAGTAGCTTCAATGGCTTCGATTGATGCTCCGATCATCCCTATCGGTCCATTAGTGTCACCATTTATGTTTGGAAAAGAAGAAACCGTTGCTGGTAATGTTGATATTTGGAGAGTTGAAGATTCTTGCATTGAATTTCTTGACAAGAAGCCAATTTCATCGGTCGTGTATATTTCATTTGGTAGTATAAATGTTTTAACACAAGATCAAATGGACAGCGTAGCCACAGCTTTGAAAAACAGTAACCGGCCGTTTCTTTGGGTGATTAAACCGCTGGAGAAAAATTTCGGCATGAAATCTGGTGAGCTGCCAACTGAGTTCTTGGAGGAGACCAAAGACAGAGGTTTGGTCGTGAAATGGTGTCCTCAAGAGAGAGTTTTAATGCACCGCTCTATTGCTTGTTTTGTGACTCATTGTGGTTGGAATTCGACTCTAGAGACCGTCGTGGCCGGTGTCCCCGTCGTTGCTTATCCGAAGTGGTCCGATCAGCCGACTGACGCTAAGCTCTTGGTCGATGTTTTGAAAATGGGTGTGAAAATGAGAATTTATGGGGATGATGATGGAGTTTTCAGTGATGGAGTTGTGGAAAGGTGCATTGCAGAGGTGACGGATGTTGGGTTGAAGTTGAAGGCGACGGAGATGAAGAAGAGGGCGGTGGCGTTGAAGGAGGCGGCCAAGAAAGCCGTCGATGACGGTGGTTCTTCTGATATGAACATGGATCGTTTTATCAGTGAAATCAAAGGTGTATCTTGCTAGATTTTCATTTGTATTAATTTGTTTCTTGAGAATAAGATTGTCTTATCATGTCTTTAATCTTTATTAATGATTATTATATTGCAATTTATTGTATTTTATTTTATTTTAAATGTGACACCATTACAAATCAGGGGTATATGTTAAACAGTAAAAGTGAGATAAGTCATTACAAATACAGTAACAAGTTTCCCTACCACCTGTGTTTTGCGATTTAAAATGTAAAAGTGAGGCTCCAATAAGTTAGAATCTTCTCGTTGAAATTGAAACACCAACTTATATAAGGAAAAAAAAATCACATATTAATCATGTATTTTTTATTATATGTATGTGCTATTAAATTATGAAAAATCTTAAAAAAAAGTAAAGAGAAAACTATGATCCGACAAAAGAGAAGTTCATAATCATCCTATTATGTGTTTTTTTCTTTTTATTTTTTTAGTATGAAACGCCTACTAGCATATAAAAAAAAAAAGAAGGTAAACACTTGATCATTACAAATAATGGGCCTCATATGATATTAAGGGTGTTTTAATTGTCACGTCTATATGTAAAAATAAAATAAAATTCATGAGGTGCACATACAAAAAAAATAAAAATAAAATAAATATGTGTTCTATAGTAGCAAATGTTTATTGGGGATAAAATTCTATAGACCCGCATGTCATGAACTCATAATCGAACATTAGGTCTACTTTTCCTTTTTATATTACTTGTTCTTTTTTGGTATTAAAACCACCAGCTTTCACTCACGGAGAGAAGAAAGATAAAGAAAAAAAAACTCAGGCCTTACATCATGTCAAGGTTGCTTCTCACGTTAGAGGCCTAAAAATCTAAAAGGTACCGATTTATTTATATTCATAGTTTTATTTAAAAATAATTTGGGCCTTTTCCTTTACAACAAATATCAATGTAATCTTTTAATAAATTAGGTTGTGACAATTTTACATGCTCAAATATTGTATATGATTATCAATTATGATTACGGGTTGGTTTTTCATTGACCACAAGACTCTATCTTACAATATAACAATCGGTTTTTCATAAAAATAAAAATTTGACCCCCTTATTGTTGAGTTCGGAGCAGTGGCAATTAGTACATTTGCTCAGCGCTAGCATTGATCCTGAGGAGAAGGCTTGAGAAGCTAAGGACGTGTCTAGAGATGTACATTTTCCTCCGGATCCCTAAATTTCCATATCCCTATTCCCATTTGGAGAATTTTTTTTTAGGAAAAAATAGGGAATGGGGTCGGGATGGAGATGATTTTCATCCCCAAATTGAAATGGGGATGGGGATGGGGATGGGGATGGGGGACCTCCATTTCCCCATTCCCCATTCCCCCCATAAATATATTGAAATGGGGATGAGGATGGGGTGACCTCCCCCCATCTCCATTTCCCCAAAAACATATATAAATAAATAAATATATTATGTAACACTTTATGATTTTATTATGTATTTGTAATACACTAATGGATTTTAGTTTGTATTTGTAATGAGTTTTTTTTTTTTAATTTTTAATTTTTAATCAAATGGGAGAATGTGGAAACAAGAAAACGGGGAAATGGGGAAAAGTGAGAAAAAACAGAAAAAACGGGGAACTGGGTTGGGGATGGATATACCTCCCCCCCAAAATTCCTCATCCTCATTTCCCCCATTTGAAATGGGGAAGGGGGGGGGAGGGGGATGGGGGAAGAGGGTTTGTGAAGTGGGGATGAGGATGTGGGGACTTATATCCATTCTCATTCCCCAAATGTGCATCTCTAAACGTGTCAAACCATTCCTAATCGACAGACTGGGTCTATTTTCTTAATTAGTGGGTCTTTTTTTCTCTCCCACTATATCTTTTCAAAATAGTTTTCATAAGCCATTTTGGATTGCAAATTTGAAACTCCATAGATTGATTGCCATATTGATGGAAGAAGACACTTTCTAAAAAAAAATGGAAGAAGACTACAACAAACTTTAATTTGCAACCAAACAATCCCTCCCTCACATTTTGTAAATTAGTGAATGGTTGATTACTCACATCAATTCAATCTATTCTCTGTTTTAACAAATGAATTCACCTAGCTATTTGTTGCCAAAATTAGTAAATATATAAAAGTAAAAACTACAGCACATGAAACTCCATGATTGATTATCTATAGAGGATTATAACTAAATTATCATTAATAATTGGAGATAGATAGAGAGAGAAGATATTCTTGGCAACAATGAAGCTTAATTTAACCACATCCAACTATTGTAATGTGATACACTCATACACACATGAAATCAAGTAAAACTATCTAATTAATCAACAGTACTCACCAAAAAGTCAAAAACAATCTAAAATCTATGGAATTATATTTGTAATAAATAAACACATTGTTATGAATCAGAACCCAATAACCATATTCAACACATCCAATTAAAATGAATCAAAACTTAAACTGCATAGTAACAGCCTAACAGGTTTGCTTGGGCTGATATTGCATGTGGTAATTAAATGTGATGGATCACATGTGAGTCTTTTATATGGCTTATGAAATGTGATGGAAATGCAGGTGGGGTGTATATAGTAATTTTTCCCAGTACAACCGGGCCTGATTTCCATAAACTTTTCGGCCCAATGTATTAGTGTCTTTAAAATCGTATGTACATCCTAAATTTATTTATTTTCAAAATTTCAACCTTAACCTTAAATTAAATTATTAATATTTTAATTCATGAATATAAATATTCTTGAAGTTTTGCAAATATGCAACATGTAGATATCTGGAAAATCCAATGGCGGATGCAGTCCTGGCTTGGGTGGGCTGTAGCCCAACCCAATTAATATTATTAATTATTATTAGTTAATACATTAATGCTCCTAAGCTTCTTCCATTATTCAATTAGCTTTCTAAACAAAAAAAAAAACAATGTTAACAGGTAAATGAGACTCATGTAAGAAATTTAAACTTCTATTAGGTCTGATCTTAGACTTTAAAAATATTTAATCCATGAAATGAGAATGTCATGATAGTAAACCCTTATATGAGACATGTTTTTTCCGAGCGCTACAATTTTAAAGTATTTTAATTTTAATTATAATTTTTATCTGTCAATTTTGGATTTAAAATAAATAGTTGAGTCAGACTTGATTTGAAATATTTGATATTAATTTACCAATTTCAACTATGTATATATTTTATTTTAATTAATAAAAATTCTTTCTTGCTGTCAAAATTCATCATTAAAATAAACAACAATATTTACTCTTAAATAGTACGACAATTTACCAATAAAATAAAAATTCTTGAGAGCCTACCCTGAAAAAAATTTCTAGTGTTACAACCGGGGAAATCGAATATATATATATATATATATATATATATATATATATATAATATACCCGCATACTCTATCCTTCTTATTTGATTAATTAAATAGGTATCATTAAAATACTAATATGATTATGATGCACCCCCTAAGCCTATAGTTGATGTCTTTTTGCTGCGACCACTGGGCAGCCTAGTAGCTGGGTGTGAGATATCTCAGACCCCTAAAAAATTGAACTTAATTTCTTTATAAAAAATTATATTTTTACTTATAAATTTTTAAAACTTTATACTTTAGTCCCTGTACCGAAGAGAAAGTCATCCATCAATTCAAAATAATTGCATAAAGAATCAAGGGAGTCAAATTAATCATGTACGCCCCCCACATCTCCTTTTCTTGAGGAGTGCAATTCAATTCATTCTTTATATAGGCATATTCCTTTCCAAGCAACTCTTTGCAGTCCTCACATTCACTAGGCAGAATTTCTCCATTTGTTTCACTTTATTTTCCCACACAGATTCCTCTTTTACCTGATTATTTTATTTGCAAACCCATGGTTTCCGTGAACTACTACTCGTGTAAACCTAGCTAGATAGCATTATGTTACAGAATAAGTAAATCCAAAAACAATCAAACAATAACACACTAAATTTTCATGGTTCGGCAGAAGCCTATAGCTCAACTTTCATTGTCAAATCATTATTTACAACGGTGAAACATATTCTCTCTCTAATTCAGTTCTCTATATTCTTTTTCTTTACGTCATACTAAAACCCTAAGAATACATAAGATTAAATACTAAATGTAAAACAGTCGAATCTAAATAAAATAGGAAATCACTCTTGAGCTCAACCATCGATATATCAGTGTAAGATACATCAATATAGGTCACGTGTAGCACAACATTACTGATTCAAACTTCGTAACCCAACACACCGGTACGTTAGTTCATTGTGAAAAAAAAGGGAAAAGGTAGTTCATTGTGAAAAGAAAAGGGAAAAGCTGATTTGGGTTTAGCTTTTCAAAATATCTTGAATCACAAAATGGTCTTAGATTATACAAAATGGTCGGTCCTCTATAAATTGTTGACGTGGCTAGCTACTGCTGTATTCAAGTTGAGCTGGTAGTACCTATTCCACTAAGAATCTGACTGTACACGTTACAATAATTGATTGGTGATAAAAAATTGTCCTAACAATGACTCTTGTCTACCTCTTAAAATGGCATCAAGAATATGTAAAATGATCTTGTATTTTGTCGCATTACTTCAAAAAAAAAAATAAAAAAAATTTACTACCCACCTCCCGTTTCATGGTTGGTATCCACTTTTCATGTCAAAATTATCAACCAAAGTGGTGGCTTGGATCTCCAGAGTTTTACAAGATTGGTAACAAGATTCTAAAGTCAAAATTCTGTCCAGCACAAGAAGATGTGAAAACATAACTTGTCTGGCTTGGCTTGGCATGGCTTCCATTGAAGCTAAGTGTACGCATTAAGCCACCATTCACGAGTTATTGTTCACTTTGACAGATTAGGTAGTGTAATTTTGTTCTTTCAAAACGTCATCATAGGATTAACGTTAACATTTATTATTTATTCTACATACTAGTTTTGACTTCAATCGAGGTAGAAGAAACCTCATAACAAATTCAAAACGCTTTACCTCATCTAATGAACATCACAGACCAAATTAATTATTGTTTTCTCGGTCAAATACTCTTAAAATTGAAGGCCCCCACCACCCTAGAAAGCTCTTCACCGTCCTTTTCCACCTTTACCACCAAAACCGTTCCTTATATAAAGACCTTCTACATTGGAGATGCTAATTAAACCACTCTTTTTTCACGTCCATTCTTTTCCTCAATAGAGAATCTTTCAAAAGGGTGTTGTTGTTGTTGTTGTTCAAATTGGCCTAAATAAAGTTAAATCCAAAACAAACACCACAGCAGCACCAACTTCATCAAACAAACCAACATGAGAACACACAACTCCTGTTGTTTAGTTCTAATGATCTTGATGTTGCTAGTTATTTCACAGTTAAGTTCTGTCTATTGCAGAGCTCTTCCGTCAGTGGCGGCCGCGAAGAACAAGAGCAGTCTCCGACAAGCTATTCGTCGTGCTGGGGTTAGATTTTTTAGCAAATTCTCTTCTTCTGCTTCTACTGATGACTACTCTGTCAAAGACAGAGTTTTGGCGGGGGAAGAAATGTATCCGTTGGCTTCTGGACCTAGCCGGAAAGGCTCCGGCCATTAGTTATCATCAATCTTAGCTTTGTTTCATTTTCATTTCTTGATTTTCTGTATGTATTTATGTGTATCTATATCAGCTGTGTACATTGGACCAATGTTAATTTACTGCAGAGAAATTCTTTGATCTTATTGTCTGTTGATATTATCATTTATCGGTTTTAATTGTATGCTGTTAGCTTAAACAAATCCACAAGGAATAATATAAGCGACAAGTTTTAGGTGCGAGATCTCAGATTATTAAACCTCTAATCAAATTATATATAGTTTTATAGTTTGAAAAAAAAGAAAGAATTAGATTATCTATAAGATTGGAATGTTTAAAACTTCCTTGCAATTTGGAAAAGTTTAATTGGCAGAATCAACTGTTTTTCCATTTCCATGCAATGGTACCTTATCTGCTGGTTACAAAAATCTGAAAGAATCAAAAGTGCTTTTTTTTTTTTGATATAGAATCAAAAGTGCTTCTGAAGCAAGATAACATTTTTTTTAGGTTGTAATAAGCACTTATAACATTTTAAATTACTTACGTTGGTTTGACTGGTTCTAATTGAACTAGGGCCTACAGGCTATGTTGAAGAAACAAAAGAATGGAATGTGAAAGTGACACCAACTAATATTGTTAATGAAATCTTTTATAATTATCTGAATGGTTTACTATGATAGAATCTCATTTATCTTTGGGCAAGTAGGGTGAATTTATAATTTTTGTAACTTTTTTTTCTTCTAAAACAAATAAATTATTGCACTTTAAAAAAC
This sequence comes from Dipteronia sinensis, assembly GCA_033220585.1. Taxonomy (NCBI): domain Eukaryota; kingdom Viridiplantae; phylum Streptophyta; class Magnoliopsida; order Sapindales; family Sapindaceae; genus Dipteronia; species Dipteronia sinensis. The sequence continues at coordinate 1,810,396 of CM065638.1, read as the reverse complement.
ACTTGATAATTAGTTTTAAAAATGAATATTATATTATGAGTAATGTTGTTATGTTGTTCAAAAATTTATTTAAATTCATTGCTCAACTAATATGGTTCCTAAAAATCAATTTACCGTAATATTTAAAAAAAAAAAATCAATTTGCCATGTCATTTAACACTCCACTAATGTTATCTTGGCATCGTTTTTATAATTACAATCATTAGTTGAACAAAATTTTCCAAATTAAAAAAAGTATAAATACAACAGTGCTATACTGCAAAAAATGCAAGACAAGGTTGCGGCGGCGGCGTTAAATTTTCAATTTCTAATCCGAAAATTGTAATTCAGAATTTGGAATCCGGTCATTCCAATCTTTATTTTGACCATGTTAAAATATTCAATCCAAAAAGTAATTAAAATATTATTTCTAAAATATATAATTGATTTAAAATCCAAAATAAATACAAATACTTGTATTACACAATAAAAATCAAAACAAATCAAATACATTAATATTATAATATATTAGTTTTTTTTATTGTTAAAGTTTTAGATATGAATAAAAATAAAAATAAAAGTATATATATATATATATATATATTTGGGGGAAAGAGGGGTTTTACAAAATGAGGGGCAAGTTTGTCCCCACCCTCAAAACCTATTTGAAGGGAAAATTTGCCTCTAAAATTCCATTGAAAATGGGGTCCTATGGGGAAACGCCCATCCCCAGAGATGATCCATAGCTTGAAAAGTCACAAGCTATTAGGCTTTTCAGGCCCAATTCGCACTCAAAATTCCAGTTTATGCCACTTAAATCCCATGTCAAGATTGTCAAACCCAAATCCAGAAGTCGAAACTTACATTGATTCAAGCAGATTCTCAACTGATTTCATTTTAGTAAACACTTCAGGAATTAATTAATAAACATTGTATCACTAATCAAGAATCAACAAACAATCTAATCACAAATTAGAAGTTAAATTTCCTCTCCCTTATTAGGATTTTTGATTATTAAACGTGCCCACATCATACAATTTACAGTGGCTAGCTCAATAAACTCAAACACGAAGCAATTTTACCTAGCATTTGCACTTCTCAATTGGGAGAAAACTTCACTTTCTGATAGGTTCCAACTGTCCGAATTGCACACACTATCTTCAACAACTATTGACTCGCTAAGTGAAGGAATACGCCTGACATTAGGCAATGTCAAGACATTTGAAGCATCAGTTGTGCTGTCCTCATGTGGCTCTCTTTTTGTTGGACTTTGTTGAAGCTGCAATGCATATTCCAAGTCCCACAATACATCTCCCATTGTAGGCCTGTCTGAGCTGTCTTCTTGCAAGCATTTCTCGAACGTCTCGGCGAATTTCTTCAATGAATTTGGATTAATCTGGTCTTTTATTAAAGGATCTATAATGTCTTCAAGACACCCTTTGTTCTTGCAAAGCATTCCCCAATCAGCTAAATTCACTTGATCTCTCGGGAGCGATGGATCGATAGCAGGTCTTGCACATAGAACTTCAAGAAGAACAACCCCAAATGAGTAAACATCAGATTTCTCCGTCAATCGTTGGGTCCTGAAGTATTCCGGATCAAGGTAGCCAAAAGTGCCTTTCACAGCTGTGATGACATGGGTTTGATCATGATCAGGAGGGACTGACCTTGAAAGGCCAAAATCAGCAACTTTCGCGACGAGGTTTTCGTCTAGCAAGATGTTTGTTGGTTTAACGTCACGGTGAATGATTCCCACATCTGAACCGTTGTGTAGATATTGAAGACCTCTGGCTGCACCAACGCAGATTTCAAGTCTTTGCTTCCAGGACAAGCAAGGGAACTTGGAATCATATAGATGATCTCTCAGAGTCCCTTTTTCCATGAATTCATAAACCAGTATCATCTCAGACCTCTCGGCACAATACCCTATCAAGGAAACAAGATGGCGGTTGTGAATTTTGGACAAGACCATTATTTCTGTCTGGAATTCCGAAAGGCCTTGGCCTGATCCTGGTTGGCTTCGTTTGACGGCTACTTTAACACCATCCCTGAAAATTCCTTTGTAGACAGTCCCAAATCCACCTTTACCAATCACTAACTTGCTATCGAAATTTTTGGTCGCAAACTGAATTTCACGGAAAGGAACTTTCAATCCAAGGTTCAAAGAATTAGAACCATTGATGGATTTCTCAGTCACCCTACTATGAGTACTTCCTCCTCCGAATACCGGTAACGCTGACCAAGAATCCAAAGGCTCTCCAGGATTTGTTTTCCTGTATTTTTTCAGACCAAAAAATATAAAAACTGCAAGAACACCAATAAAAACCAAACCTCCGAGAACTGAAACCACCACAACCAAGACATGTCCTTTCTTCTTCCCATTATTTATCACAGGAGCTTCAAAACCCGATTTCTCCATTATTTCCATAATCTCCAGACCATTCAAAAATGCTGTTTTCTTCTAAAGACTTTTTGCATTAGGTCCTACACTGATATTCAGAATTCCAGAATCATCTGAATCGACCACGAAATCAAAGTAAAAAGGAGCTTGTAACTGACCAGGTACATCATAGGTATTGATTTCCTTTCTGAACTTGCCAGCAATAAACAGATTGAAGATCACAATGGTCTCAACATTCAACGATGGACTAACAGTGTCGCAAAAGTGAACGCGAACGAAGTGCCCAGTGTTCTTACTCACACTAAAATTCCAGGTTATGTTGAAATTATTGCTTTGGCTGCCATCAACTATGTTCATCTGTTTTGAAGTTTTGTAGACGGATTCCGGGGCAGTATATTCATTAACTATCCCCATATAATTAAGCTTTCCCGTGAAATACGTGCCATTTTCTGCGGCGTCTGGGTTGTACAAATAACTGTCATCCGGAACCCAGTTTCTCCACAGAGTATCATTTTTTTCTGTAAGTGTAGGACCTCCAACATTGATTCTATGAATTGTATACAAAATTTCCTTGGAATAATTTCCATTACTTTCAGAGGAAGTAATATTCAGAGCGGTAACAGGATTGAAACTTTCCGGGGCAGGAAAGACTTCAATGGCATTAACAAATGCAAAAGACGACACTTGAGGTACGAAATAGAGATATAATTTTCCTGAAGTGATGTTGAAAAGAAACTCCTTTGTGGCAGGAGCATTAGTACTATTTCGGAAAGTGAAATTACGTAGCAGAGAAAACTCTGAAGTCGAAACATCGAAAACAGCTGTGGAGAGATTGATTGTAGAGGGAAAAGCGAAGAAGTGAAGACGTACCAGATAAGTAGTACTTATGTTGCTGATTTCAAATTCATACCCAGAAGATTGTCTGAAACCTCTTGCGGTTTGATAGATAGTTTCTTTTTGTCCTGCCACCTGGTTGCTGTCTCGAACAGGGCTGCCGGAACTGGAATTCCGGTCCCCGGTGAATACCCGATTGAAGGATTTTATGTTGGTGTCTGAGCCACAATTGATGAAGTACATATCTGGGAGAGTGTAAGCTGAAGAGATAAGCAAAATTGATGAGAATTGGAAGAGAAAAACCAGAGGAAGAAGTACAGATTTCATGGTGTTGTGAGGTGGAAATTTTTCCTTGAAAGCTGTGAAAAGCAAATGCAGAGATAGAATTGAAGAGTAGAGATTTGGAGATCAAAGATACATGGTGTAAATTTGAGATAGGGAAAAGACTCAACTACTCAAGTCAATTCAAGGACTTGGAGTTGAAAACTCAACAAAGAAAATCTGTCTTAAACTATAAAATTGGTTTAAATTATTAAATAATTTAGTTCATGCACTACAAAACTGAAAAGTGTGACAGAGGAGAATCAGTTGATTGTGGACCAAAGACCGTCTCCAACCCTGCAGCAAACCTTGCGCCATCTCTAATTTGCAGCAGAAATCCCCTCCAACCAAGCTCCATTCTTTGCGGCATCTGTTTGTTGATAAACAGTGTCACACAATATATTGTGTGACACTGTTCATTTGGTACAAAAATGGGTTCATTTTTTTTCCCAATCCTCAACTTTTATAAAATCACAGTTTAACCATATTTATTAAAATCTATTCTAATTATATCTTTTATTTAAAAGTTTTGTTTAATCACAGTTTACCCTTAATCAATTAAATTTATTCCAATTTAGTTATTTTTATTATTTAATGATTTTGTTTTGATTTAATTATTATTGATATTAACATTTATAATAAACTACAATGAAGTGTATACTTAAAAAATTTAAATGCAATTTTTTAAAAATAAATCAATTTATTCAAAAACAGTGAAAATTAATGCAATATTTTACCTAATTAAATTTAATTTCTTTTAATGTATAAATTTCATAATTTCTTATCGTATTGTAATATTATGTTAATTATAGGGTGAAATATTAATTGTGGAGAAATATTTTAAAAAGGGAATATTCTTTTTACTGTAAAATTTGGTACAATGGGTTAGAGATGAAATAGTGAAATAGTTTGAAAGTTGCATTATTTTAGTGCAAAAATTTCACAAAAAAACTATTCGGATTAAAGATGTCCTAACAGGGAAAAATGTCGAAAATTTTGGAACTTTTCAAAAAATTTCAATGTTTTCTTGTATTTGGATGAGTATAGAAATGGTCCCACAAATTGAAAGATTCTACAGTAAATCAATAATGCCTCTGTACTTCATAGAAATTGTCATATATGACTATATGAGCAGTCACCACTCACTACTGGATCCTGCAAATTTTTTCATACTGAATTTCAAATAGACACCGATATTTATAAAGAATTTTGCAGAAGAAAAAAGTGGGAATTCTGTACTTGATAATAATTTAAATTACTTACGTTGGTTTGACCGGTTCTAATTGAACTGGGGTCTACAAGCTATGTTGAAAAAACAAAAGAATACATCTATATATAGTACTCTATTGACAAAAATGTGACACCAACTAATATTGTTAATGAAATCTTTAATAATGATCTGAATGGTTTACTATGATAGAATCTCATTCATCTTTGGGCAAGTAGGGTGAATTTAGAATTTTTGTAACTTTTTTTTCTTTCTAAAACAAATAAATTATTGCACTAAAAAACACCTGATAATTAGTTTTTCAAATGAATTTTATATTATGAGTAAAGTTGTTATGTTGTTCAAAATTTTATTTAAATTCATTGCTCAACTAATATGGTTCCTAATAAACAATTAGCCGTAATTTTTTTTTTTAAAAATCAATTGGCCATGTCATTTAACACTCCACTAATGTTATCTTGACATCATTTTTATAATTACAATCATTAGTTGAACAGAATTTGCAGATTAAAAAAAAGAGTATAAATATAACATCAGTAGAGTGCCAAAAATGCAGGATGAAGTTGCCACAATGTTAAACCTCTCACACCTAAATTCAAAAGGTTGTATGTTCGAGTAATGCCCCTTCCCTAATATCGAAATATTGTAATGTTCAGAAATAAAATAAAATTAAAAATCGGCAATGATTCACTGCTTAAAATGTCACAGGCTATTGGGCTTTTCAGGCCCAATTCGCACTCAAAATTCCAGTTTATGCCACTTAAATCCCATGTCAAGATTGTCAAACCCTAGTCCATATTAGCAACTACTATCTCAAAAGTCCCAACTTACAGGGAACTCCTTAACCAAGAGTGATGAATTAAGTTACATTGATCCCAGATTCTCAACTGATATCATTTTAGTAAACACTTCAGGAATCAACAAACAATCTAATCACAAATTAGAAGTTAAATTTCCTCTCCCTTATTAGGATTATTGATTATTAAACGTGCCCACATCATACAATTTACAGTGGCTAGCTCAATAAACTCAAACACGAAGCAATTTTACCTAGCATTTGCACTTCTCAATTGGGAGAAAACTTCACTTTCTGATAGGTTCCAACTGTCCGAATTGCACACACTATCTTCAACAACTATTGACTCGCTAAGTGAAGGAATACGCCTGACATTAGGCAATGTCAAGACATTTGAAGCATCAGTTGTGCTGTCCTCATGTGGCTCTCTTTTTGTTGGACTTTGTTGAAGCTGCAATGCATATTCCAAGTCCCACAATACATCACCCATTGTAGGCCTGTCTGAGCTGTCTTCGTGCAAGCATTTCTCGAACGTCTCGGCGAATTTCTTCAATGAATTTGGATTGATCTGGTCCTTTATTAAAGGATCTATAATGTCTTCAAGACACCCTTTGTTCTTGCAAAGCATTCCCCAATCAGCTAAATTCACTTGATCTCTCGGGAGCGATGGATCGATAGCTGGTCTTGCACATAGAACTTCAAGAAGAACAACCCCAAATGAGTAAACATCAGATTTCTCCGTCAATCGTTGGGTCCTGAAGTATTCCGGATCAAGGTAGCCGAAAGTGCCTTTCACAGCTGTGCTGACATGGGTTTGATCATGATCAGGAGGGCCTGACCTTGAAAGGCCAAAATCAGCAACTTTCGCGACGAGGTTTTCGTCTAGCAAGATGTTTGTTGGTTTAACGTCACGGTGAATGATGCCCACATCTGAACCGTTGTGTAGATATTGAAGACCTCTGGCTGCACCAACGCAGATTTCAAGTCTTTGCTTCCAGGACAAGCAAGGGAACTTGGAATCATATAGATGATCTCTCAGAGTCCCTTTTTCCATGAATTCGTAAACCAGTATCATCTCAGACCTCTCGGCACAATACCCTATCAAGGAAACAAGATGGCGGTTGTGAATTTTGGACAAGACCATTATTTCTGTCTGGAATTCCGAAAGGCCTTGGCCTGATCCTGGTTGGCTTCGTTTGACGGCTACTTTAACACCATCCCTGAAAATTCCTTTGTAGACAGTCCCAAATCCACCTTTACCAATCACTAACTTGCTATCGAAATTTTTGGTCGCAAACTGAATTTCACGGAAAGGAACTTTCAATCCAAGGTTCAAAGAATTAGAACCATCGATGGATTTCTCAGTCACCCTACTATGAGTACTTCCTCCTCCGAATACCGGTAACGCTGACCAAGAATCCAAAGGCTCTCCAGGATTTGTTTTCCTGTATTTTTTCAGACCAAAAAATATAAAAACTGCAAGAACACCAATAAAAACCAAACCTCCGAGAACTGAAACCACCACAACCAAGACATGTCCTTTCTTCTTCCCATTATTTATCACAGGAGCTTCAAAACCCGATTTCTCCATTATTTCCATAATCTCCAGACCATTCAAAAATGCTGTTTTCTTCCAAAGACTTTTTGCATTAGGTCCTACACTGATATTCAGAATTCCAGAATCATCTGAATCGACCACGAAATCAAAGTAAAAAGGAGCTTGTAACTGACCAGGTACATCATAGGTATTGATTTCCTTTCTGAACTTGCCAGCAATAAACAGATTGAAGATCACAATGGTCTCAACATTCAACGATGGACTAACAGTGTCGCAAAAGTGAACGCGAACGAAGTGCCCAGTGTTCTTACTCACACTAAAATTCCAGGTTATGTTGAAATTATTGCTTTGGCTGCCATCAACTATGTTCATCTGTTTTGAAGTTTTGTAGACGGATTCCGGGGCAGTATATTCATTAACTATCCCCATATAATTAAGCTTTCCCGTGAAATACGTGCCATTTTCTGCGGCGTCTGGGTTGTACAAATAACTGTCATCCGGAACCCAGTTTCTCCACAGAGTATCATTTTTTTCTGTAAGTGTAGGACCTCCAACATTGATTCTATGAATTGTATACAAAACCTTTGAAACTATTTCCTTGTAATAATTTCCATTACTTCCATAAGAAGTAATATGCAGAGCGGTATCAGGAATGAAACTTTCCGGGGCAGGAAAGACTTCAATGGCATTAACAAATGCGAAAGACGACACATGAGGTACGAAATAGATATAGAATTTTCCTGAAGTGATGTTGAAAAGAAACTCCTTTGTGGCAGAAGCATTAGTACTATTTCGGAAAGTGAAATTACGTAGCAGAGAAAACTCTGAAGTCGAAACATCGAAAACAGCTGTGGAGAGATTGATTGTAGAGGGAAAAGCGAAGAAGTGAAGACGTACCAGATAAGTAGTACTTATGTTGCTGATTTCAAATTCATACCCAGAAGATTGTCTGAAAACTCTTGCAGTTTGATAGATAGTTTCTGTTTGTCCTGCCACTTGGTTGCTGTCTCGAACAGCGCTTCTTCTCTGTTTTGTGAAGGAGACGGAACCTGATTTCAGGTCCCCCGTGAATACCCGATTGACGGATTCTATGTTGCTGTCTGAACCACAGTTGATGAAGTACTTATCTGGGAGAGTGTAAGCTGAAGAGATAAGCATAATTGATGAGAATTGGAAGAGAAAAACCAGAGGAAGAAGTATAGATTTCATGATTTTGTGGGGTGGAAATTTGTCCATGAAAGCTATGAAAAGCAAATGCAGAGATAGAATTGAAGAGTTGAGATTTAGAGATCAAAGATAAATGGTGTAAATTTGAGATAGGGAAAAGACTCAACTACTCAAGTCAACTCAAGGACTTGGAACTTGGGAGTTGAAAATTCAACAAAGAAAATTGTCTTAAACTATTAAATTGGTTTAAATTATTACATAATTAAGTTCATGCACTATAAAACTGAAAAGTATGACAGAGCAGAATCAGTTGATTGTGGGCCTAACAGGGAAAAATGTCGAAAATTTGAAACTATTCAAAAAATTTCAATGTTTCCTTGTATTTGGATGGGTATAGAAATGGTCCCACAAATTGAAAGACTCTGCAATAAATCAATAATGCCTCTGTACCTAATAGAAACACTCATATATATGAGCACTCATCGAGTATTGGATCCTGTAAGTTTTTTGGTACTGAATTTTAAATAGACACCGATATCTATTGAGAATTTCGCAGAAGAAAAGTGCAGGGATACTGTACTCGATAATAATTAAAATATAAAAAAAAAACCATCAAAGAAGAAGAAAATTCATCAATTCCACGGGTTTTTAAAACAAGATTTTCAGCTTCTCCAAGCTGGAATTTTGGCCTATCACTATAAAATTCAGTAATTCAACAAATTACTCACTTTGGAAAGCAAAGAAACTGCTTTGCAGCTTCCTGATTCAACAAATAACTATCGCATTGGAAAGCAAAGAAACTGATTTTTCTCTTCTCCTGGACTCGATTTTTCATTCATCTAGTTTCTCCTTCTCTTTCTACCATTAATAATAAATCAAAAATTGAAACAAAAAAAACAGATAAACATATATATGTATATATTTAAAAGTTCAATAGATAGAAAAAAAAAAACAGATTTTCTATTTTAAATGGATTTCTTCTAAAACTACGTATTTAGGATTATATATCATATAATTCTCTGGGTGATTTGAAACCTAACCAGAATCGATTAAGAATGCACAAATTAACACTACAAGTAATAAGCATCTAAAAAAGGTTCTTCAATACAGCAGAGGCTATATTACTATAACATAACATGTACAATAAAACCTGTAATTGTTCGATTCCGGCTTCTTTCTTTCTTGTTATCCATTTTCTTTCTCCTTGTTCGTCTTCTTCTTCTTCGCTGTACTTTTAACGATGTTAGGGTTTATTGAATTTTTAGCGATTTTTTTGAACCGACTAAACACGTCGCGCGAAGTGGATGACGTGTCTAGACATGTAAGTATGGAGTGACTCACGTGTCTAGACAGATCAGCCAACTAAATAGATGTGATCGAACACGTCATTAAATTGGCTGACATATCTTTCCATGCCAGTAATTCTTTGCTGAGGTGGCTGATCTCGTCAGCCATAATTGATGATGTGCCCACTCACATCCACGAGTCCATTTTTGCTCACCCCCTCCCCAATACATGCGACATGTCTAGGGAGAGGGTAGTTTTATCCAAACACATGAGAGTTTTTGAACAAAAATACCCCTCTTTGGACACATGTCATTTATTGGGGAGGGGGGTAATGCTCACTCCTTTCAAAAGGGTAAGCAAAAGTCTTCCCCACATCAACAATGTACCCATCTCTGATGACTTGTGTATACACCTGAGCAACTCTAGGCTGACTTGTTATGCGACATCAGCCATTTGTGTTGACGTGCCCACACACGTGGTCGATTTTTATTTCCAAAATAATTTGTTTCCTGATATGGTGTAAAACAATTATTGGCCTGATCATTTTAATAGGCTCAATATCTTGAATTAGTTTGGGCCTGGCCTGTGAATATGAACTTGAGCTCATTCATAAATCAAAACAAGTTATTATTATTTATTTCAATAATGTTATTTTACCCAAATCTGATGTCAAAATGATGTAATAACACTTCAATCCATTAATTTAAATTTGATTTGATTTACATGATTTAATGAATGAAATAAAGTGTTTACACATCATTTGGACAATAAATTTGGTGCCCAACAAAGTAGCATTAGTCTGTTTATTTTTATTTCATTTTGAAAATCATTGCATTGATGAACTCAACAACCAACATCTTCGGTCTCTTGCTTCAGGATTTTTGTTTCCCATTTTTGCTATTTCTCTGGAGTCACCGAGTCTTTTTTTTTTCTTCAACAAAAGTATTATTGAAATTGTTAATCAAATAATTATATTTTACAAATCAATCAATACTTATGATTAAATTAGATACTTGGAACTTCCGAACAATCTGTATAACCCCTTCTTAACCAAATTGAAATTCTTATATGGATTTTTTCACTAATTATAACAAAACATCCCAAAAAACCAAGTGTTGGATTAAAAAATTGACCCTTATTTAAGACGTTTAATCAAAGAAATTAAGGTAACCAAGTACATCTATAAAAAGTACACTAAACATTGTAACAGAAGTTGTAGTAACTAAACAGAAACACATTTCTAACAAGTTGTGATTATTGGGAAACAACAATCTATCATGAAGAGGTGACCATGAGGATGGAAGTGGACGATACTTCGTATACAGCAGCTCGTAAATCGTTAGTTGAACAACATTTTCCAAATTATAACAAAAGGTATAAATATAACATTAGTGGAGTGCCAAAAATGAAAGATGAGGTTGATTAATTGTTAAACCTCTCACATCTACATCCAAAAGGTTATAGGTTCGAGTCATACCCTTCTTAAAACCAAAATATTGTAATAGTTCAAAAATAAAATAAAACTGAGAACTGCGACCATCCACTGCTTAAAATATCATAGGCTATCCAATTCGCACTCAAAATTCCAGTTTATGCCACTTAAACCCCCATGTCAAGATTGTCAAACCCAAGTCCACATTAGCAACTACTACCTCAGAAGTCGAAACATAGCTTGATTCCAGCAGATTCTCAACTGATTTCATTTTAGTAAACACTTCAGGAATTAATAAACATTGTATCACAAATCAGGAATCAACAAACAAACTAATCACAAATTAGAATTTAAATTTCCTCTCCCTTATTAGGATTATTGATTATTAAACGTGCCTACATTGCACAATTTACAGTGGCTAGCTTAAGAAACTCAAAAACGAAGCAATTTTACCTAGCATTTGCACCTCAATAGGGAGAAAACTTCACTTTCTGATATGTTCAAACTGTCCGAATTGCACACACTATCTTCAACCACTAATGACTCGCTAAGCGAAGGAATACGCCTGACATTAGGCAATGTCAAGACATTTGAAGCATCAGTTGTGCTGTCCTCATGTGGCTCTCTTTTTGTTGGACTTTGTTGAAGCTGCAATGCATATTCCAAGTCCCACAATACATCACCCATTGTAGGCCTGTCTGAGCTGTCATCTTGCAAGCATTTCTCGAATGTCTCGGCTAATTTCTTCAATGAATTTGGGTTGATCTGGTCTTTTATTAAAGGATCTATAATGTCTTCAAGACACCCTTTGTTCTTGCAAAGAATTCCCCAATCAGCTAAATTCACTTGATCTCTCGGGAGTGATGGATCGATAGCTGGTCTTGCACATAGAACTTCAAGAAGAACAACCCCAAATGAGTAAACATCAGATTTCTCCGTCAATCGTTGGGTCCTGAAGTATTCTGGATCAAGGTAGCTGAAAGTGCCTTTCATAGCTGTGCTGACATGGGTTTGATCAAGATCAGGAGGGCCTGACCTTGAAAGGCCAAAATCAGCAACTTTCGTGTCGAGGTTTTCATCTAGCAAGATGTTTGTTGGCTTAACGTCACTGGTGAATGATTCCCACATCTGAACCTTTGTGTAGATATTGAAGACCTCTGGCTGCACCAACGCAGATTTCAAGTCTTTGCTTCCAGGACAAGTAAGGGAACTTGGAATCATATAGATGATCTCTCAGAGTCCCTTTTTCCATGAATTCGTAAACCAGTATCATCTCAGACCTCTCGACACAATACCCGATCAAAGAAACAAGATGGCGGTTGTGAATTTTGGACAAGACTATTATTTCTGTCTGGAATTCCGAAAGGCCTTGGCCTGATCCTGGTTGGCTTCGTTTGACGGCTACTTTTGTTGGATTGTATTTTAGTATATTGTATAGTGTTATTTTATTTGTTAGGGATATTATTGTCAATTCTATTTGTATATGTCTCCAGTTGTGGAGAAATGATTCAATACAACAAACACAATATTTTTCCCCAAAATCAACTTGGTATCAGAGCAAAGAAAAGGAAAACCCTAACCTCCGCCGCCGATCACCTAACCTCTGACGTCTTGGCGATCGGGAATGCGGCTTCTTTTCTTTCCAGCGCTGCCAGTTCTTCCATTTTTTTCGGCGCCGACAGTTCATCTTCCTCCAGCTGCCGACCGCAGATCGACGTCCGACGCGCCAGCCTGCTGCTGCAGGATGTCGGCGGTGAAGTCACCCCTCCAGGCGATTTATTCGGCACCGTCCGACCCTTTCCGGCATAGCTCCGCCGGTAACTTCTTCTTTTCCGCTGCTTCTTTCTTCTTTATACAGCTGGATATACCCCGATCCAGTTGGATCTTCCCGTACTGCAGCGACGCCGTCCGACCTGGTGTAGGTCATTTTCCGGCAGCCGTCCGACCTAGCGTGGGTCCTTTTTCGACAGCCCAGACCTGTTTTGTTTTGTCACAGATCCACTTCGTTCCAGCAGCTCTCTTTCCGACGGCCTTTCCAACAGTTTCTTCCACCTGTTTGCCACCAGATCGACGCCGGCAGACCTGACATAGGTCACTTTTCCGGTAGCTTCTGATCAAGTACACCCTGAGTCTCTCTAGCCTGTGTTTTAATATATATATATATATATATATATATATATATATAGCTTAACAATGTTTCATTGATTGAGTTTGTTGTTCCAATAGTTGATGATTTATTACTTGGACACAAAGGTGTCAATAGGTTGTTCCACGTTTTTTGATTCCACTATTTGGCACTGTGACCTATTTGATCTTAGTTGGTCACATCGGTGATTTTTTTTCATGGCGGATCCTTTAGATAATATTGTTCGGAAAGATGTTCAGTCAGATAATGTTACTACTTTCCGGTCAGATTTGACACCAGTTATGTTCGGTGGGAGAGTTACGAGTGTCATGTTGAATGGACGAAAATTTTCTTCATGGTCTCGGGCCTTGAAGTTATTTATTGGTGGTCGGGGTAAGGTCTCCTGGCTCTTGGGTACTTCCCCACGCCCAGCTGAAGGGGACCCTAAGGTTGATCAATGGGATATCGACAATTATCAGATTCTTGGTTGGATGTTTGGGTCCATGTAACCCCAAATATTCAACATGTTTATGTACCATGAGACTGTTGAGAGTCTATGGACAGCTTTAACATCGATGTATGCCCATTCCAAGAATGAGACACGTCTTTTTGAGTTATATCAGGAAGTCTCTCATGTTACTCAGACGAGCCTTAATATGAGTGTTTCACAATTTTTTGGGTATCTGCAGACGCGTTGGGATGAGATGGCTCAGTATGAACCGGTTAGTGAGTATGGAGACACGACATCAGTGGCTGTAAAATGGCTAGACTGTCTTCATACATACTTCTTCCTTATAGGGCTCAAGCCTGAGTTTGAGCATTTACGGACCCAGATACTCAATTCCTCTCCATTGCCGGCCTTAATGGATACATTTGCCATTGTTGATGGGGGATGAGCGGAGACGTCTCATTTCCACCTTGGTCCCTCCACTTGCCTCTGGGGGGAATTTGGATCAGATGGCTCTTGCCACTAAGTCATCGATCCCTCGTCCTTCTAATGGGAGGAAGTACTGTCAGCATTGTGGTACCACCGGTCACCTCAAGGATACTTGCTGGAAGCTTCATCCAGAGATGAGGGTGCAGTTTCTGAGGGCACAACCTTATAGTAGGTTAGGCCCGCCTCCTACTAGAGTTGCAGGTGTTGCTGATATCTCCAGGCCTCTGTCTTCGTCTATTATTGATCAGATGGCAGACCTCAGGGCACAGATGACCTTGCTGATGCCACAGAGGTCCACTCCCACACCACTTATATCCTCTCCTGCCTCTTCTACTACATTATTATCAGGTACTCCAACTGCTTTTCATGTTTGCTCTGGGTCTCCTTCATGGATTCTAGACTCCGGTGCGAATGATCACTTGACGGGTGAGTTGTCCTTGTTTTCATCACCCTTGGTTCCTACAAATGCGTCTGTCCGAGTAGCAGATGGCTCTGTCACTACTATTAGTAGTAAGGGGGACGTCAGACTTTCGTCTGATATTACCCTTTCCTCTGTTCTTCATGTTCCCAAAACTGCTTTTAACCTTTTATCAGTCAGTCGTATTGCTAAATCCTTCGATTGTGCTGTTATCTTCTTACCTGATCATTGTTTCTTTCAGGACCGGACTTCGAAGAGGATTTTTGGCAGGGGATATGAGCACGAGGGCCTATACTATTTCGGGGGTCCGTGTCATTCTCCTCTACCTCCACCTCCACATACTTTACAGGCTGTTACCACAACTGTTTTTGATTTTCCTGTCACTGTTTCATCTAGAGACTTGCATCTGTGGCATGCCCGCTTGGGTCATGTCAATTTTCAGTATTTGTGTCGGATATTCCCTACTTTCTCTTTAGCTTGTAAACAATTGAATTTTCGTTGTCAAGTATGTGAACTTTCAAAGCATTGTCGAAAGACTTATATTTCTCGTATGCATCGTTCTCCAGCTATGTTTGATTTGATTCATTCAGATGTTTGGGGACCGTCTCCTGTTACTGCTATGTCTGGCCATAGATATTATGTTACCTTTATTGATGACTTTTCTAGATGCACTTGGGTTTATTTGCTTAAAAAGAAGTCTGATGTGTTTGATACTCTTTGTCAGTTTCTCACTATGATTAAAACCCAATTTGCTATTGTTGTTCGTGGCCTTAGGACTGATAATGGGGGGAATATATCAATATGGATCTTATGTCTCACTTGTCCAAATTAGGGATTCTCCAGCAGTTAACCTGCCCTTATACTCCTGAACAAAATGGGGTCGCTGAGCGTAAGAATCGTCATCTTATGGGTGTTGCCCGTTGCCTTCTTCGTGGTATGTTAGTTCCTAAGTCTTTTTGGCATATGGCTGTTCTTACAGCAACCTATTTAGTTAATCGTGTTCCTAGTAGGGTTTTAGGGGGAGAATGCCCTCTTGGGGTTCTTCAGCCCTGATAAACCCTTGTTTCCCATCCCTCCTAGGGTTTTTGGGTGTGTCTGTTTTGTCCAAGATAGGGGTCCGTCTCGAACAAAGTTAGATGATAAAGCTATTCGATGTGCGTTTATGGGATATTCTTCCCTGTCTAAGGGGTATCGATGTTATGACCCTTCATCTAGACGTATGTTTCACTCTCTTGATGTAACCTTTTGGGAGGATGCTCTTTTCTTTACTGGATCTGAAACGAGTAGGGTTGACCCTTTTCCTGATGAGACTATTTCTTGCCCCATTTCTATTACTGATGAGACTATCTCTTGCCCCATTCCTATCGTTTCTTCTGATAGTGTTCCTCCTACTGTTAGAGGTCCTAGCTCTTTGCCCCCTGTTGCAGGTACTCATGTTCTTCAGTATAGTCGTCACCATCGGCTCCCTCTACCTGAATCCTCTCCGCATGAAGGTACTGTCCCTACTTTATCTCACATGCCCATTATATCCTCTCATCTGCGGAACCCTATTCGGGATCGCCACCCCCCAACCGCCTTACTTTATCTTGTAGCACTAACCACCCTATTGAAAATCATATTGCGTATAGTGCTGTGTCTAGTTCCTTTCAGGGGTTTATTAGGCAACTTGATTCTATCTTGGTTCCAAGGTCTGTTGGAGAGGCCTTGTTGAGTTCTGAATGGATTGCTGCTATGCAGGATGAGATGAGGGCATTACAAACCAATCATACTTGGGATTTGGTTGCTCTCCCTAGAGGAGAGAAAACAGTAGGGTGTCGATGGGTGTTTAATGTCAAACATAATGCTGATGGAACTGTCAGTCCATATAAAACCCGCCTTGTTGGTAAGGGCTTTACTCAAGTTCCTGGGAAGGATTTCACATCTACTTTTGCTTCTGTGGCGAAGCTTACTACTATTCGGCTGCTTATCTCCCTCGCTGCTTCACATTCTTGGCCCTTGCATCAGATGGATGTCAAGAATGCCTTTTTAAATGGTGACTTGGATGAAGTTATTTATATGGACCCTCCTCCGGGCTTTCGGGCTGAGGGGGAGTATGCAGGAAAGGTGTGTCGTTTGAGGAAGTCGTTGTATGGTTTGAAACAGTCTCCTAGAGCTTGGTTTGCTCGGTTTAGTGATGTTGTCCTTGGTTTGGGTTTTCTGAGATGTCATTCTGATCATACTTGCTTTGTTAGGCGTACTTCTAAAGGGCAGTGTGTGTTTTTATCTGTCTACGTTGACGATATTATTTTGACTGGTGATGATAACTTAGGGATTGCCCAAGTGAAGAAAGATCTCAGCTCTATTTTCGACATCAAAGATTTGGGAGGTTTGAAGTATTTTTTGGGGATTGAGGTTGCTCGTTCTAGATTTGGTATTTCCCTCTCCCAACGGAAATATACTTTAGACCTTCTGTGTGATACTGGGATGACAGGGTGTAGGCCTGCTTCCGCTCCGATGGATCCGAATATGAAGTTGTCAGCCGAGTCTGGTGATCTTCTGCCCGATCCATTTGTTTATCAGAGGTTGGTTGGCAGACTCATCTACCTAACCAATACTAGACCTGATTTGGCCTTCGCTGTCAGCTTGGTGAGTCAGTTTATGCATGCTCCTCGTACCTCCCATATGGATGCAGTCTATCACATTCTACGATACTTGAAGTCTTGTCCGGGTCTTGGTCTCTTTTATGACTTGAACAATACTCTTGATATCTCGTGTTTTACCGATGCTGACTATGCTGGATCGAAGACTGATAGGAGATCTACCTCTGGATTCTGCTCCTTATATGGAAACCATCTCCTCTCTTGGAAAATTAAGAAACAATCTGTGGTTTCTCGATCTTCAGCCGAGGCAGAGTACAGAGCTATGGCTCAGGGAACATGTGAGATCATATGGCTTCAATCCATTCTCAGAGAGCTTGGCTTTCCTGCTTGTTTGCCTTCGACTTTGTACTGTGACAATAAGTCGGCTATCTTGCTAGCTTCTGATTCTGTTTTGCATGAGAGGACCAAGCATATTGAGGTTGATGTTCATTTCATTCGGGAGAAAGTTAGATCCGGAGTTGTTTCTCCCAAGTTTGTGCCATCATCCGAACATGCAGCTGATGCTCTTATGAAACCTGTGGGACCATCTCTTCTCAGGTCTACTATTCGCAAGCTGAGCATGACCAATATCTTTGCTTCAGCTTGAGGGGGAGTGTTGGATTGTATTTTAGTATATTGTATAGTGTTATTTTATTTGTTAGGGATATTATTGTCAATTCTATTTGTATATGTCTCCAGTTGTGGAGAAATGATTCAATACAACAAACACAATATTTTTCCCCAAAATCAACTACTTTCACACCATCCCTGAAAATTCCTTTGTAGACAGTTCCAAATCC
This sequence comes from Dipteronia sinensis, assembly GCA_033220585.1. NCBI lineage: Eukaryota > Viridiplantae > Streptophyta > Magnoliopsida > Sapindales > Sapindaceae > Dipteronia > Dipteronia sinensis. Next base: position 1,792,495 of record CM065638.1, on the reverse strand, counting down.
ACCTTTACCAATCACTAACTTGCTATCGAAATTTTTGGTCGCGAACTGAATTTCACGGAAAGGAACTTTCAATCCAAGGTTCAAAGAATTAGAACCATTGATGGATTTCTCAGTCACCCTACTATGAGTACTTCCTCCTCCGAATACCGGTAACACTGACGAAGAATCCAAAGGCTCTCCAGGATTTGTTTTCCTGTATTTTTTCAGACCAAAAAATATAAAAACTGCAAGAACACCAATAAAAACCAAACCTCCGAGAACTGAAACCACCACAACCAAGACATGTCCTTCCTTTGTCCCATTATTTATCACAGGAGCTTCAAAAACCGATTTCTCCATTATTTCCATAATCTCCAGACCATTCAAAAATGCTGTTTTCTTCCAAAGACTTTCTGCATTAGGTCCTACACTGATATTCAGAATTCCAGAATCATCTGAATCGACCACGAAATCAAAGTAAAAAGGAGTTGCTAACTGACCAGTTACATCATAGGTATTGATTTCCTTACTGAACTTGCCAGCAATAAACATATTGAAGATCACAATGGTCTCAACATTCAACGATAGACTAACAGTGTCGCAAAAGTGAACGCGAACGAAGTGCCTAGTGTTCTTACTCACACTAAAATTCCAGGTTATGTTGAAATTATTGCTTTGGCTGCCATTAACTATGTTCATCTGTTTAGAAGTTTTGTAGACGGATTCCGGGGCAGTATATTTATTAACTATCCCCATATAATTAAGCTTTCCCGTGTGATCTGGGCCATTTTCTGCGGCGTCTGAGTTGTACAAATAACTATCATCCGGAACCCAGTTTCTCCACAGAGTATCATTTTCTTCTGTAAGTGTAGGACCTCCAACATTGATTCTATGAATTGTATACAAAATTTCCTTGGAATAATTTCCATTACTTTCAGAAGAAGTAATATTCAGAGCGGTAACAGGATTGAAACTTTCCAAGGCAGGAAAGACTTAATGGCATTAACAAATGCAAAAGACGACACTTGAGGTACGAAATAGATATAGAATTTTCCTGAAGTGATGTTGAAAAGAAACACCTTTGTGGTAGGAGCATTAGTACTATTTCGGAAAGTGAAATTATGTAGCAGAGAAAACTCTGAAGTCAAAACATTGAAAACAGCTGTGGAGAGATTGATCGTAGAGGGAAAAGCGAAGAAGTGAAGACGTACCAGATAAGTAGTACTTGTGTTGCTGATTTCAAATTCATACCGAGAAGATTGTCTGAAAACTCTTGCAGTTTGATAGATAGTTTCTGTTTGTCCTGCCACTTGGTTGCTATCTTGAACAGGGCTGCTTCTCTGTTTTGTGAAGGAGACGGAACCGGATTTCAGGTCCCCGGTGAATACCCGATTGACGGATTCTATGTTGCTGTCTGAACCACAGTTAATGAAGTACTTATCTGGGAGAGTGTAAGCTGAAGACATAAGCAAAATTGATGAGAATTGGAAGAGAAAAACCAGAGGAAGAAGTATAGATGGTGTAAATTTGTCCATGAAGGCTATGAAAAGCAAATGCAGAGATGGAATTGAAGAGTTGCGATTTGGAGATCAAAGATACATGGTGTAAATTTGAGATGGGGAAAAGACTCAACTACTCAAGTCAACTCAAGGACTTGGGAGGACTTGGGAGTTGAAAAGTCAACAAAGAAAATCTGTCTTAAACAATAAAATTGGTTTAAATTATTACATAATTAAATTCATAGCACTATAAAACTGGAAAGTATGACAGGAGGAGAATCAGTTGACTGTGGGCCTAATAGGGGAAAAGTGAAAATTTTGGAACTTTTCAAAAAATTTCAATGTTTTCTTGTATTTGGATGGGTATAGAAATGTTCCCACAAATTGAAAGATTCTACGATAAATCAATAATGCATATGTGCTAGTAGGGGTGGGAGTTTAGTAGGGGTGGGAGTTTAGTAGATTGGTTCACTTTTGGAGTGAACCGATAAAAAACCGATAATGTTCGATTTTTAAAAAAGTGAACCGATCCAATCAACTTAACAATTATGAACCGATCAAAAACCGATTAAATTTGACCGGTTCGGTTTTTTCGGTTTTGGGCCAATTGGACCATATTTTTAGGTTTTAGTTATTACACATATTTTCATATTTTAATCTTTTTGGGCCTTGGACCAAATTAAATTATGGGTTTGAACAAATTGAAAATACTAGTTTAAAATAATATTCATAAAAAAAAACTAAGAAAAAAATATGATGTGACACACTTTCATAGTTTTATAGTTTCATAGACTATTAAACATTAAAACTAAGGTTTTTTTTATATATATATATTGGATATCGGTTCGGTTTTCCGGTTTGGGATAACGAACCGGAAAAAAACCCGATCCAATCGGTTTTCAAAAAAATGAACCGAACCGAACCGGTAAACATAAGAAAATCGGAAAAAAATCTATTGGATCGGTTCGGTTCATCGGTTCAATTCGTTTTATTGGTTTTTTGCCCACCCCTATGTGCTAGGGACGGCAAAAACCCCTGATCCGCTCCAAATCGGTGGGGTTCCAATATGTTTGGAACGGGTTCGGAGCATCTAAAATGTGGCTCGAATCGGGTATGGGTCAAAACTTTTTGACCCGGTTTTTATTGGGTCGGGTATGGGGCAATTTCTTATCCCCCGATCCGATCCGTTTGACTCAGTATTTATATAATTATTTTTAAAAATATAAAGGGAAAAATAAATCTTTAATCTTTTTGTCTTTTTACCTAATTGCAATTTATTTGAATTTAAAGTTTATTAAACTTAAATGCTGTGTTCTATTAAATTTATGTTGGGGTTTTTTGCCCTAAAGCTTGTAATATGTAAATGTAATTTGAACATAAATAAAAGAAGTAGTATATTCATTCATTTTGTGTCATACTTTATATAACATGTGCACTTAACATCCAAAATTGTCGGATGTAATTTCGAACTGAGTATATGAGTGTCATATATAGATGGATTCAGTTTGAAACGAGCAATTTAAAGAGTCCGTAGATAGCAAATAAAGCTGGGTGCTTTATTTGTGGTTAATCTACAGCTGCGGTCCATTTCGTAGTGTACGGTGATCCTATCCTGGATCATTCATATGTAGATATGAGAATGGAGGCACCTTGTATGATGTGATCATATAGGACTGGGCCATGATTTATATGAATCTCTCACTAAGATCCGTTTAACGATGAGATTCATATATATCAACTTATGATGGCTATATGTGGGTGATCTTAATCCTGAGTGTCTTATCGACTCCTTCAGGTTAGATCGTGGTCTTTGATATACCATGGGTGAGGTCGGAGTTGCATTCCCGATCAATATACTCCGTATGTTGGGATCACAGTTTGGCTTGTGGCTGGGAAGGTTTGTACACAATAGTGGAATCCACTCCTTCTTGCCAGAAGTAGATAGTAGTTCCCTTAAGGGTTGATTCGGGGCTTGAACAATATGAGCGCTCTCCTAATTCCGTAAGGAATGTAGGATTTATTGTTCATTAGAGAATCAATGGTACTTATGGAAAGATATGATTAGAGGGGTATAACAGACATTATGACCCAACTCTAATTATGAACTACTTGTGGAGGATTATACCATATGTAATAGCTATATCGATGGACACCGAGAGTTATTGGTTTGTGTAAAAAAGTCTACAGTTGAGGGAGTGCAGCTTTGGGTTTTTAGTGGAATAACACCGAAGTTAATAATCATGAAATATTAATTAAAGAGTTTAATTAATAATTTCTAAGGATTATTGGAGCTCAAAATACTGTGGGTCCATTATGTCCCCTTGTTAGCCGGATCGATTTAGGTAACAATGGTCACAGTTAATTAATTGGATTGTCCAATTAATTGTGTTACGAAAGTGACACCTATTTATTCGGGAGTTAATTGAATAATGAAATTATTTAATTAATGAATAATAGTGATTAAATATATTAAATAATAAGATTATTTAATTATGTAGTTAATCACTAAATGGAGGGTGTTAGTTGATATTTGATTTTGAATAAAATAAGATAATATGATTATTTTATTAAATTAAATATTTGAATTTGAATTTAAAATATTTGAATTCAAAAATAAATATTTAATTAAAAAAAAAACAACACAGTGAATGAAAAGCAATTGGATTGCTTGAGCGAAGAGAAAAAAGTCATCGTCCAAAGCAAAGAAAAGCAAACAAAAAGAAAGAAAAAAATAGGGTGTGGCGACCTCAAATGCTTCACTCCTAGAGTTTGTTTTTTGGTGTGTGTGTTCTTCTCTTCTTCCTCTATACAGGTCCTGAATATCGTGATGCGCCCACACGCTGTTACCAGTTCCGGGAGATAGCGAGGAAGATCACGTGGTTCAAATCAGCAGCAGTTCGTATTAAAGTGAATGAGCCTCCTACGTAGGTATGAAAATGTTCATCACTTTATTATTGCATTTGATTATTACTGTACAAATGAGTTAGTTTAATGATTGCATACAAATTTTAAAACCTTCCGCTGCGCAATCTGTAACCCTAGGTTCCAACAATTGGTATCAGAGCCAATTTTTGTACGGTATAATCGAATTCGATTACTCCTGATATGTATGAATGTGTAGGCACATTTTTTTTTGATGAGTGTATGATGTTTTTTAATTAAATTGTTTAATTTAAAAAAAACATGGTTGATAGTAATTTTTTATGGTGTTGTGGATTTAGAGTGTTTCTGGGTTGTAGAATGTTTTTATTTTATTTTTTATTTTACTGTTGTATTATTAAAAAAAAATATGTAATCGCATTATTGCAAGACCTGGTGCGCGCATAGTAGACCAGTATTGCCTACCAAAGTGATGCATCACCAGCGCGCACAGCACACCTCCAGCGAGCCTACCAGCCCGCAAAGCAGGCTACCAGCGCTCAAAGTCAAGCGCATGCTTCCAGCGCGCGCCATCAGCGTCCTTCCAGCGCTGCGCGCATCGCAGACCAGCAGCGCCCTCCAGCGATCGCCTGCCTTCCAACGCGCACCCAGCGCTTCCCACCAGCGCGCAACAACCCACCTGCGCGCATGCAGTCCAGCGAAGCCTACCAGCGCCCAATGTCCGGTGCATGCTACTAGCGCACATGACCTGAAGAGATTGGAAGTCTTGGAAATTACAAGAAGACCAAGGGATGCCTTGGGAATATTTTTTGTAATTAGATTCCAATTTTTAGGTTAAATAATCCACAACACTCGGTCAACTCATGTATGTTTTAATTATTTGATGATTAAGCATTGCCATGCATATACATGTCATTTAAATTAGTTGTGCCTACACATACATATATGTTAATATATCATACATGCATAATAGCCATCCTATATTATGTGTTTAACTTTTTTTTTTAATTTGATTAAAATGGGTTATTCTCATAATTGACTATTTTTAATGGGATTAGTTTTTTAGGAGTAAAAACTTGGTAAATCTCATTAATTACTAATCTTTTTATTAAAGAGTTTTAATACTTAGATTAGTAGGGTCCTTAAAATATATATTAGGATTAATTTGATTAAGCTCCTAATAATAATTGGACCTAATAATGTGTTTAGTTTCAATAGTTAAAACTTGGTAAATACACATTTAATAATAATTCTAGTCTTAGTAAACAGTTTACATAGATTTGAATTATCACTAATGAACTAGATTTTTAAGTGTTAAAAATCAATTTAGTTTATTAGTTATTGGAATAGGATTCTAATAATTTGTGATTAATGCACTTGACGCTTAGATTAAAATTAGCCGTTTAATCTAGTTTAATCTAGGTGCATTATTATTAATAGAAAACCCTTAATATAAAATAGTGAGTGGGAGAGGGATATATGACATTATATCCCGCGGTCTCCATCATTAGTTCAACACCGTGAGATTCGAGTGGGGCCTTGTGACGGCTTTGTTTTCGTCCTCCCTAAGGAGGGTTTCCATAAGAATCAATACCAAGGTTGACTTCCTAACAGATAGGATTTCGGAGGGGATTTCGGGATTGACTGACCCTAAGGCGGCAATTCTCGAGTTAAGCTCTTGAGATCTGAAATGATTGGTTACACTCACAAGGTTTTAATTAAATTGGTTAATTAAAAACCTGACCTAATAAACGATGGTTGAATGATATTGGCATAAGAGTTATTCTGGTATATCCTTTGACTGAGAAGGTCTCTATCCTTTGACTGAGAAGGTCTCGATCCAACATGCAAGAATTTGACCGACCCTAAGGCGGCACTTGCTTGTGGTATGTTGGATTGTCGTTGCATAGAAACATTGTTTTTAGGGTTGTTCTTGTTCATTAAACATTTTCAAGCATCATGTTTAATTTTATGCCGAACATTAGCACATGTTTAGAATGTATGACTGAATGAATCTTTAATTTATGTTTTTTCAGCCATGTCATCTGCACTATTACAAATACTTGCAAACGATAAATTAACTGGTGATAACTACACAAAATGGAAACTTAACATTAATGCAATACTGGTCACAAAAGACCTCAAGTTTGTACTTACGGAGGAATGTCCTCCGGTGCCTACTGCCAATGCCACACGAACTGTTCGTGAGGCATACCAGCTGTTGATGGTGATTTTTCGTCGTCACTATCAACGAACTTGTGTCAAGCGAAAATAAGAACAGATAAGTATAATACCGCAAGAAAACAATAAATCAAAAGATACAAATACGTGGTAAAAAACTCCTTTTAACTGGAGAAAAATCCACGGGTTGTTGCTTGAGCAACAAAGTCAAATCCACTATGAAAAATTCAGTTACAAAGTATTTCTCTCTGACTTCTCCTGCTAATTCACACCACCCCCATTATGTTTCTTACTGGGGTATTTATACATGTTCTTTGCTAGGGTTTATGGTCGTGCTAGGGTTTGGTGTTGTGATACCTGTATTTTGTGTGATCTCCTAGTTCTAATTGAAGTCTGTCTCTTTATGGAGTTTATCCTGTTTCCTGTTTTGGCTGAGTCCGAATCTGCGTCGGATTCTTCGCCCTTTATTTGCGGGAAATATGTTTGCCTTTCAATTGAACTCTGATAGTCGTATCGTTGCTTATTGTGGAGTTGCTCGCTTCTGATTCTATCCATATGTTTATGAAGTACTTGCCTTCATTGTCTGATCCTGAGTATGTCCGAGTATGCCCGAGCCGTTTTCTTCGTCTGTGGTCGGGTTGCTTTACTTTTTGCTGAGTAAATTCCCTTGGGAATTTCTGCCCTTTAACGCTTGACTTTTCTCGGCTTTGCTTACTTGGCCCCTTACTGTAATGACGTTTCCTTAATGATGATTTTTATATATAACAGTACCCCCTTAAATATTTGAACCGAATGTATCCTGCTTACTCGGGATAAATATTTAACTCTTTCATGACTTTTTCTCGTTTATCGTCTTCTTTATCAATGTCGGATTTCAAATTCCTCGTTCGCTTCGAAACGTTAATGGCGTGTCTTAATTACGCCTGCACGCGTTTGATTCTTTTCTTATTTGAAGATCTTTTGATGGTGACTAACTGTCTCTTCGACGGCTTGGTGCCTCCCTTTACTGCCACCTGTCTTCTTTTGTTTGGCCGTGGTACGTGGCATTTATGAGATGCGACCCTTCTGTTCGTGCCCGTACAACTTACGTCATGATTCTTATCCCAATCTTTCCCGCTTCTCCTCACCTACCCTTTCTAGGGTTTCGTGTCTTGGGACCGGTGACATGCTTATATATAGAAGTATTGCTTCAAAGGGGAAAACCCTTATTCAAGTTTTTACCATTACTTCCCAGATTTCAGCCACCGTTTTCCAGATTTCTGCCATTGTTTTCCAGATTTCTGCCATCGTTTCCCTGCCTGTAATCTCGTCCTGCGAAGATTTACTTCTCTCGGTTTCTAAACCTTTTCTCGACCTTCTCGAAGATCCTGCTGTACCTCACGTTTCTTCAATCCTTTAAGGTTAGTTCCCATGGATCCCTCTGCTAGATATCGTCTTTTTACTGTTGCTATGATTGCCATTGAGCAAGGTGATACTTGTACTGTTGCGGCTGTCCACATGTTGCTTGGTGATCCCATTCCCGATCAGCCCCGATTTATAGACGCTGACGTCTCCGGACTCAACTTATCTGGACAGCGTCGTGAAGTTCCACCAGCTTCTTCCAGTTCGTCGCAGCCTGAATCCTATCAGCCTGAAACCGATTCCAGTTCTGCTTCTGTTGCTTGTGATAATTCTCGGCCGTAGAAAAGAATGGGGAAGAAACAAAGCAATCGCGACATCAACAAAGGTTCCTTTGTTCGGGAGATTCGAGTCGGGCCCCAAAGGGTGGTCGATAAAGACATTGAGGACGAGCATAGGGAGGCTCGCATCGTTTTCTCTCCCGAGAGAGTTTGCGCTTACGACGTTGAGCCAAATGTGGTCGGCCCCGAAGAAGTCATTAAATACATGAACCGTTTTGATCTGGACAGCGACATTATCTCATTAAACCCTGCTAACGGTCGGGCTGCGTGGAACCCCCCGCCCGGTCAAGCGGCGATTTACGGGGCGATGCTTTCTTACGGGGTGACGCTTCCGCTGCAACCCTTCATTACGTGGTTTTTGGCCGAAGCTCAGCTCGCCCCCGCTCAACTAACTCCGAATAGCTATCGGATCTTGATGTGCATGTGGCACATGTGGCATAGGATAGGACGACCACCCCCAACCCCTCGGGAAATTAGTCACTTCTATTCTTTGAGGCCTTTGGGAAAGACTGGGATTTACTTCCTGCTTTCAACTCAGCCTGAGAGTTGGGTCCCCAAGGACGTGATCGTAAAGAACAGGGTGATGCCGACCGCTGATGAGAAGATGAAAGGGTTTGTTTGGGGCTTACCCACCTCAAACAAGTTCTGGAAGAATAGTTGGTTCTTCGTGGGTGGAGACTGGGGACGGTCAATTTCTTTTGACATTGAGGGTTCCGAGATGACTCGTCGGGTGCCTCGGTACTTCTGCACACCCTAGTGGAACCACATGACTTCGTCTTTTACAGATGAAGAGCTCAAAACCATGACTCGGGCGGCCTTCCGTCCCGTGGAAAAGAGGGGCAGACCTTACCTCTTCGATGAGAAGAAGATGATAACGGCTCGCCTCTTCCCTCAACTTTCCGCACGCCGGCGTCGCTGTAAGTTCTTTATTTCTTCCTTACTATTTAGCTGCTTTATCTGTCTGGCTTTCAGCTTCCTAACAAATTTTTTTTTTTTTAGTGTACGACATAGATATAGTGTGAGATGCCCAAGCCCGCCGAATGAAAGGCATTGTGGAGGCGAGCCGGAGGGAAGTTAAACGTCAACAGGATGCGGGGATAGCCTCTCCTCAAGGTGACTCTGATGGGAATTCTTCCGAAGACATTCCCGAGGGGGGTGCAGACGACGTGCCAGATTACATGCCTAAGGAAACTCAGGATCAAGAGTTGGCCGCCCACGCAACTGATGAAGGCAATCAAGTAGGTCCTTTGACAAAGGGGAATGAGAAGGTTAGGGAGTCTTCCGAACCAACTGCCTTCTCCTGCGGAACTAGATCTCCTCGGCCTGCTGTAGTCGAGCCGAGTACTACTTCCCCGGATGCGGAAATTGCCAGGGAGTATCCGGACGTGACAGTTCCGGAGATTCTGATTTCTGCCGAACTGAACACTGCGCCGTCTGGAAGTGGTACTGAAATGGGGCGTTCCGATCCAGATTTTGAGGACCCCACAGTAGACCTGAATACTCGTGGGAGGCAACTCAGAAAAAGAAAAGCCTCGTTCTCACCTGGTCGTCCGGCCCCTAAGATCCCTCGAGTAGTTGCTTTCGTCGAATCATCCTCGGATGAGGAGGGGGTAGCGGAGGCTGCTGAGAATGAGAGAACAATAGAGAACTCTCCTCCACGGGATCAGATGAGGGACGAACCTGGCATCCCCCTCAGTTCCCTTCAGGCAGTACCTACTGCTAGGTTCCCCGAGGTTAATCTTGGCAGTCCTGACCCTTCAACCCAGTCTGGTGTACCCACCCCCGAGGCCATGTTGAAGGCTATGGCTTCGGGCCAAGCATATATAGGGGAGGATCGTTGGAGCGATCTCAGGGTCGGTTCGTTATCTGATCGGCTCTGCCATTTCTTCAACAGCGCTTCTTATGTGAGTAACTCTTAAGACTTTCATATTTATCTCCTTTATTGCTTACTTCATTTTTGTCACTTGTTATCGGCTCGTTGCAGATGGTAGCCGAGATGACTGAAGTCTGCCAGACTAGTGATGGTCAGATGGAGAAAATAAGGAGGCTTGAAGCTCAGTTGAAGGAGAGTAAAGATCGCCGTGCTCGGGCCGAACTGGCTTGTCAGGAAGGGGCTAGGTCGGGTCAGGTGCTTCTGGACCAGTGCTTAGCGCGTCAACTAGAGGCTGAATAGAAAGCATCTTTCGCTTCTGAAGAGGCCCAAACCTTAAAAAACCAGTTGTCATCTACTCAGGAGGCTCTACTCCAGGCCGAGCAGACAGCTGAAGATGCCAAGTCCTCCTACGAGCGCCGGATTCAGGACTTGGAACGTCAAGCCTTAACGGTCAAGTCCCTGTCGAAGGAAGCTAGGCTGGAGTTAGAGATTTAGGGGGTCTATCGCTTCAAAAGATCTTCAGCCTATGATGCTTTACTTCTTCGGGAATTTCAAAGGGGAATGGTCTCGGCCGGAGAGTTTTTCAAGAAGAAGAATAGAGCAACCGATCGGGCCAGGGCCAACTGGGACCTCTCGGTCAGAAAGGATGTGGATGCCTTTCTGGAATCCCTTTGGCTCCAGATGAAGACATGGCGAGCATATTGCAGAAGTAAGGGAAAAGAGCCACATCTCATGCACCTGGAAGTTCCCACAGCTGATTCCTTCTCAACTTTCCACGCTTGTGGGAAAGTGGGGATCGACGGTGAGGCTTCTGACGTTGGGCCCGTTCCCGGGGTAGATTATAGCGCTTGGATAGATGATGACACCCCGGAAGATGTGATTGTCTGGCCTTCTGATGACAGTCTCCTGAATGAGTACGTGATGGAACCGGACCGGAGCATTGGTGGAAGTAGTTCCCAACCGCCGACATCTTCTTGATTAATTTTCTTTTTCTTTTTTGTAACAACCGTTGTATATTCTTTCGCTCATATATAAGAAATCTATTCACTATTCTGCCTGTCCAGTTCCCTGCATAATAAACGTATAAACAAAAGAAAAACAAATGAAGCATAATTTGTTCAGTCACCTATACTCGGCTCATAGATCTTAAGAATTTTTGGAACTCTTAATTTCAACCAAGTGCTTGGTGACCACCAAAGTTAACCGAGTATCTTATTCAACTGGCAACTTTTTTAAGCCGAGTATCTTATTTAACTGGCAATTAATTTCTCCGATCTTGTGAAGATCGTTTTACCCTAACGTTTCGTCGAGGCTCACCTCAACCATACGTCAAGGTCCTTACACAAGTCACCTAGGACGTCTCCCGATTTTGTCTGTGCAAGGTTTCGTCGAATCGTTGGTGGTTATGTTGACCGGCCAACACGACTGCGCATCTCACAAGTCTTCCTGGCCGCTCTCCGAGCAGTTTTCCAGTTATCCTGGTGCCTCGGTTTTGCCTTTTGGTTAAATGGGTTTGCACTGCTTAAACCAGGCGGGCGCGCTATTTCAGCTTCTCAGCCCTTCAAGAACTACTTGTCCGCTCTCTCGCGGCCTCGTAGCGCATGATTATTTTTGAACGAGATTTGCTCGGACCGGTTTGTTTTAGGTGACTAAATTTAGTCTGCTTGTTCTCGGACGAAGTGGCCACTGTTGTTTTTACTTTATTTGAACATTCTTTATCGTATATTTTATCGTCTTCAATGAATAACCTCTTTATTATCAAACGGATTTTATTAGACAACAATAAGAGTTAGAAACCTCTTAACTTGACTATAAGTTAAAGCAAAGCTAAAATAACGTTAAACATGAATGAGTTTGTCAGGGGTAGAAAATCTTGAGATAATGAGCGTTGCATGGTCGGGGTACTAAGCTGCCTTCTGGGTGAGCTATCAGGTAGGCTCCATGCCCTGCAACTCCCTTGATGATATACGGGCATTCCCATTTGTCGGCGAGAGATCCTGTTGACTTGTCCTTAGTGTTCAGGGATACCCTTCTTAGCACTAAATCTCTGAGCTGGAATCTACGCACACGAACATGGGAATTATAGTACCTTGCAGCCCTCTGCTGATACGCTGTGTTTCTCACTTGAGCTGCGTCCCTGATTTCTTCAAGCTCGTCTAAGTTCCGCTGCAACATGTTGACGTTGTGCTCGGGGCTGTATAGTTGCACCCTGGGTGACGTAAATGTTGTTTCCGTCGGGATTACGGCCTATGTTCCGAATGCTAGTGCAAAAGGGGTCTCCCCTGTGGATGACCTGACAGTCGTTCGGTATACCTATAACACCTCTGGTAGTTTGTCTGCCCAACTGCCTTTCTTTGATTCCAGCTTTGCTTTCAGTGTGTGCTTGATCACCTTGTTCACAGCTTCAGTTTGGCAATTGGTTTGAGGATGTGCAGGTGACGCATAATAGTTTGCAATCTTGTACTCCTCGCACATTTCCCTGAACTTGCTGTTGTCGAACTGAGTTCCGTTATCCGTTATAATGATGCTCGGGATTCCGAACCTATATATGATGTTCTTCCTGACAAAGCTAGTGGTGTTCGCCTCCGTGATGTGCACCAATGCCTCTGCTTCTGCCCACTTGGTAAAGTAGTCTACTGCCACAATTGTGTACTTTGCTCCTCCCCTTGTTCCTGTGGGCATTGGACCAATCAGGTCGAGGCCCCACATGGCAAAAGGCCAAGGGGAAGTTAAGCTTCTGAGTAACTCCGGGGGTTGCCGAATGTCGTTTGCTATTCTTTGACATGTCTTGCAACTTTCCGTGAACCGTTGCGCTTCGGTAAATAAAGTCGGCCAATAAAAACCTTGCCGAAGTACCTTGTGTGCTAGGCTCTTACCCCCAGTGTGGTTTCCACACACCCCACTGTGAATATCTTTCAGAATCTTGTAGGTTTCTTCTCCGGCAACACATCTTTGTAACACCTTTGAGAACCCTCTTCTGTATAGTTCTCCCCTTAGAATCGTGTACCGAGTTGATCTGTACCTGACGCGTTTTGCCTCCACAGCGTCCTCCGGTAATATGTTTCTTTCCAAATACTCTCTAAGCTGGGTCGTCCAATCACTTGGACCTAGCCGGATTTCTGACACCATGACCTCTTCAGATTCTGCCGTACTTGGTTTGGTCAGGTGCGCCACTGGTATTGCTTTTGACCTAATACTCATGGTGGCTGAGGCTAATTTAGACAAAGCATCTGCTTTTTCGTTCTCCTCCCGAGGGATTTGAAGGATCCTGTACGCCTTAAACTTTTTAAGCAAGCTCTTTGCAATGTCTAAGTAAGCTATCATATGCTCCTCCCTCGCCTGGTATTCATCCAGCACCTGGTTAACCACAACCTGGGAATCACTGTATACCGCCAACTCATCTGCCGCCAATGCTATGAAAACTCTCAAACCAGCCAACAAAGCTTCATACTCTGCTTGGTTATTAGTTGCTTTGAAGTCGAATCTCATGGCGCATTCCACAGCATCCCCTTCTGGTGTTGTTATGACTATTCCAGCCCCACTGCCATGAGTATTCGACGATCCATCCACATGCAACGTCCATTGGAACTTACTCACTTGTTCGCCTTCTATCATCCTTTGCACTTCCATATCTGGCTCGGTGAACTCTGCTATGAAATCGGACACCGCTTGTCCCTTAACTGCAGTTTTTGGGGTATATTTGATGTCAAATTCACTTAACTCAACCGCCCATTTAGTCAACCTTCCCAACAGTTCTGGCTTTTACAGGATGAGTTTTAGCGGGCAGTCGGTATACACTTCTATTGCATGCGTTTGGAAGTACGGCCTTAGTTTTCTGGCTGCCGCGACCAGGGCGAGTGTAACCTTTTCGGCCTGTGAGTATCTAGTTTCTGCTGGCAGCAACGCCTTGCTGGTGTAATATACCGGTTTTTGCACTCCTTCCTCCATTCGAATCAACACCGAACTTGTCGCTACCTCTGTGACTGAGAGGTACAAGTACAACGTTTCCCCGACCACCGGCTTTGAGAGGATGGGTGCTCGCCCTAAATACTCTTTCAATTTCTGAAAAGTAGCTTCGCATTCTTCACTCCATTCAAGGCCTTTTCCTTTCTTTATTGCTCCGAAGAATGGGGCGCATTTGTCTGTCGACTTCGCTATGAATCGGTTAAGTGAGGCAAGACATCCCGTTAGCCTCTGTACATCCCTCAGCGTCCTTGGCGAAGCCATATCTTCCAACGCTTTGATCTTCTCGGGGTTCACCTCAATCCCTCTTTGATGTACCTGAAAACCATGGAATCTCCCTGATGGCACTCCGAACACACATTTGCTCGGGTTAAGCTTCATTTTATATCTCCTCAGCACTTCGAAGGTCTCCCTCAAGTCTTCTGAATGCCTCTCCGCTGTGACACTCTTGGTCAACATATCATCCACATAAACTTCCATGTTCCTCCCGATTTGCCCGGCAAAAATCCTGTTTACCAGTCTCTGGTAGGTTGCCCCAGCGTTTTTCAAGCCAAAAGGCATCACCTTATAGCAGTACAAACCCTGATTTGTGGTGAAGGCTGTCTTTTCTTCATCCGCTTTATTCATTCTGATCTGATTGTATCCTGAATAAGCGTCCATGAAGCTCAACAATTCGTGCCCAGCTGTTGCATCCACTAGTTGGTCTATTCTCGGCAATGGGAAGCTATCTTTCGGGCAGGCCTTATTCAAATCGGTGAAGTCTACACACATTCTCCACTGATTATTTTTCTTCTTAACCAGCACCACATTGGCCACCCATTCTGGGTATTTGACTTCCCTTATCGATCCTGCAGAAAGCAACTTGCCTACTTCATCCTTAATGGCCACACTCCTCTCTGGATTGAACAACCGTCTCTTTTGCACTACCGGACGGAACTCTGGATTGATGGAGAGGCAATGTGATATCACTTTTGGATCTATCCCGGGCATATCTTCGTGGCTCTAAGCAAAAACATCTTTGTAATCCCTCAGTAGTGAGACAAGTTGGGCTTTTATACATTCACTCAAATTTGCCCCGACTTTCACCGTCCTGCCTGGATCTTCTGGGTCCAATACTACCTTATCGGTTGGCTCATCTTTCTTAGCTTCGGGCTCCTCTCTGGGATCTAACTCAAAATCCTTCGGTACTTCTGATTCTTCAGTCTCATCGGTTATCAGCTTGGTTGTCGCATCATATACCTGGTTTACTTCCCTGTCCTTGTATACTGACAGATTTGCCCTTCGAGCCATTTCTTGTGATCCCTTGACCATTCCAACTCCAAACTCCGTTGGGAACGTCATCATTAAAGCATAAGTCGCCGTTACCGCCTTAGCTTTATTCAAGAACGGTCGGCCCAATAGGGCGTTGTACGGCCAATTCTCTGTGTCGACGACTACAAAGTCGAGTAACACTGTTTTTTGGCAAGGAGCCTTCCCAACCTTCACCGGTAATTTTACTGTGCCGAGCGACCTTACCTCCACCCCGCCAAATCCTGTAAGAGGTGTAGGAAAAGGCTGCAGGTCTTTCCTGTCCAGCCTCAGCTGGTCATAAACTCCTGCACTCAAAATATCCGCTGAGCTTCCATTGTCGATCAAAATCCGATGGACCTCCCTATGGCCAATATGTGCGCTAATTACCAGTGCATCGTTCGGTCTTACATCTACTCCATGTGAGTCAGCCTCTGTGAATATGATGGGATCCCAGCCTCCCTTGATCTTTTTTAAGTCGGGTTCAATGGAATTGACACCTAGATCTCTTCTAGCCTCTACGGCTTCCCGAATTTCCTGGGTCCTCTCCCTATTACTTTTGCCCGTTGACGGTCCACCAAAAATCGTGTTGATCGCTCATTCATCCTCAGCTTT
Source organism: Dipteronia sinensis (assembly GCA_033220585.1). Lineage (NCBI taxonomy): Eukaryota > Viridiplantae > Streptophyta > Magnoliopsida > Sapindales > Sapindaceae > Dipteronia > Dipteronia sinensis. The sequence goes on along the minus strand of CM065638.1, from coordinate 1,776,539 downwards.
CTTGGGGCTAAGTTTTCTTGCCCGACCATCCTGTCGGTTATTTTTCTGTCCGTCTACCTTGTCGGTTTTCCTCAGGACGATATCTTTCAAGTGTCCTTCCCTGATGAGGGTCTCTATGTGATCCCTAATTTGAAAACACTTGGAAGTTTCGTGTCTATTCTCCTTATGGAACCTGCAATACTTGGTCGTGTCCCTCTGGGCATATGATGACTGCCTAGGAGGTTCTTTAGACATGTTCTTCTCCTCCAGGATTGCCAGAATTTCCTCTTAATCCTTCCTTAGTGGGGTATAGTTTGTATATCTGCCTTGGAACTTCTGCTGCGGTTGATCTGTCTTCGGATCATATGCCCGACAACCATCCCGACTATCCCGTGTCTTATTCTTTTGTTTATCACCTTTCGCATCGGGCGTCTTCGCTTGGTCCTTGGCTTTAGACCCTTCCGGGCGTCCGCCATGCACGAAGTATCCTCCAGTGGCGATTTCTTCTTCCTCTGCCAAGGCATAGCCCCCAGCCATATCCATCATATCAGCGTAACTGGTCAGACGGGCTCTTCTCAGGTCGAATGACAGCTGACCATTCTGGAGGTTATTGATGAACGCTGCAATTATAGCTTCGTCGTTTGCACTTCCAATCTCAGACACTTCTTGACCGAATCTTCCCAAATATTTCTTAAGTGACTCATCCTTTCCTTGCTTAAGTTGAGACAAGTGGGCCACCGACTTCTTTCTGTGCACATTCCCGAGGAACTGCCTTGAGAAAGCCTTACTCAGCTCGCTGAAGTTACTTATGCTGGCCGTTGGTAACCTGCCGAACCACCTAGAGCCCAGATCCCCAAGAGTTTGAGGGAAATTTAAGCATAGTAGGGCATCATTGTAAACATACTGGGCCATGGCACTCTTGTATCTTCTGACATGATCCTCAGGGTCCGTGTCCTTTTTGAATTGCTCTACATGTGGCATTCTAAACCTCTCTGGGAATGGCGTCCTCAGGATCCTATTGGTGAAAGGACTCCCGGATTCATCATCTGACAACTCATTACGCCCGTATCGCCTGACTAACGCATCCATTTGCCGGCGGTTATTCTCCACTTCCCGGGTCAAACTCTGTATGAGTATATCTCTGTCTCCCTCCGGCTCCCCCACAGTATTGAAATTCTGACTTATAGTCAGTTTTTGGCCTCTCTCTTCCGAATTCGATTCTCTTTGATCCCGATTTAAGCCGTGCAGCCAAACTGTGCCCCTTTGGCGCTTGTGATGATAATTCTGCTCACTCTCTCCCAAGGACGACGATCGATCTCTCCGATGAGTACGCCTCCGTGGACGGTCTCTATCCCTTGCCGTCTGGTCATGACCATACCTTCTGTCCGAGTCATTCTCCTCTCTACGTTCTCCGCTTCCCCTGGTTGGCCTTTCAGAAAAAATCACCAGCCTGTCAATCGGATCACGGCTTGCCTTTATGGGTGCATCAGGCGTTGGTATCACCACTGTGGAGCGCAACCTCGTTGCTTGCTGATTTGGAGCAGAAAGATTGTGAGGTGACATCAAGCCTTCTGTGGCGGAGAGATCAACCCCTTGCCTTGCAGCGTCAGATATAAGTTGCTGCAAGGAAGCGCTGAATCGTTGCGCAATCTCTTCGTTAGTTGGAGGAAAGCGCTGAATGCCAGCCAGGGCAGTTGACTGATCTGCCGTTGCCAAGGTTACCTCTACAGTGTTAAGGGTGGCATCATCCTCCAATTCATTGATTGGCAATCCTTGACTATACCTGGAATCGCTACCATCTCCTTCGCCAGCCATTGTCACAAGTTTTGTTTGATCCCCCTCCTTCTAGCGTCAATTGTTGATGGTGATTTTTCGTCGTCACTATCAACGAACTTGTGTCAAGCGAAAATAAGAATAGATAAGTATAATACCGAAAGAAAAACAATAAATCAAGAGATACGAATACGTGGTAAAAAACTCCTTTTAACTAGAGAAAAATCCACGGGTTGTTGCTTGAGCAACAAAGTCAAATCCACTATGAAAAATTCAGTTACAAAGTATTTCTCTCTGACTTCTCCTGCTAATTCACAGCACCCCCATTATGTTTCTTACTGGGGTATTTATACATGTTCTTTGCTAGGGTTTATGGTCATGCTAGGGTTTGGTGTTGTGATACCCGTATTTTGTGTGATCTCCTAGTTCTAATTGAAGTCTGTCTCTTTATGGAGTTTATCCTGTATCCTGTTTTGGCTGAGTCCGAATCTGCGTCGGATTCTTCGCCCTTTATTTGCGGGAAATATGTTTGCCTTTCAATTGAACTCTGATAGTCGTATCGTTGCTTATTGTGGAGTTGCTCGCTTCTGATTCTATCCATATGTTTATGAAGTACTTGCCTTCATTGTCTGATCCCGAGTATGTTCGAGTATGTCCGAGTATGTCCGAGTATGCCCGAGTATGCCCGAGTATGCCCGAGTATGCCCGAGCCGTTTTCTTCGTCTGTGGTCGGGTTGCTTTACTTTTTACCGAGTAAATTCCCTTGGGAATTTCTGCCCTTTAACGCTTGACTTTTCTCGGCTTTGCTTACTTGGCCCCTTACTGTAATGACGTTTCCTTAATGATGATTTTTATATATAACACCAGCGATGGGTCTCATCTGATGAGAAGGCCCGAACATATTTGTTAGCTTCTATGACAGACGTGCTTGTAACAAAGCACGAAGCAATGACTACAGCATTCGAAATTATGGAGTCATTGCAAGCTATGTTCGGGCAGCCCTCCGAGCAAAAGCGACACGAAGCTGTTCGTTCCGCTATGCTCGCTCGCATGAAGGAAGGTACATCAGTTCGGGAACATGTCCTGAGCATGATGTCTTACTTCAACACGGCAGAAGTCAATGGCGGGGCCATTGATGAACCCAGTCAAGTGAGCATCATACTGACGACTCTTCCGAAGAGTTTCGATCAGTTTAAAAACAACTACGGGATGAACAAGTTAAGGTTTAGTCTCACACAGTTGCTCAATGAGCTCGCTACTTTTGAGTCCATGACCAAGGACAGCAAAAGTAAGACCGGTGAGGCAAATATTGCCGAACCATCTTCCTCCAATAATAAGAAGATGAAGAGGTCTGCTGGAAAGGTGAAGGGTAAGCCCAAACCCAAGAAGGTCTAAAGCACAGAAGGGCACCTCCACCGACCAAGACAAAGGAAAATGTTTCCATTGTAACAAGGTCGGGCACTGGAAGAGGAACTGTCCTCAGTACCTGGAGGAGGTAGCCAAGAAGAAGAAGAAAGGTAAATATGATTTACTTGTTCTTGAATCTTGTTTAGTGGAAGATGATTCTTCACCTTGGATTGTTGATTCGGGAGCCACTAACCATGTTTGTTCTTCTTTGCAGTGGACTGATTCTTGGACACAGCTAGAGGAGGGAGCCTTCTCCATGCGTGTGGGGTCGGGGGATGTCGTGTCGGCCAAAGCAGTGGGAGCAATAAGATTGCAATTTTGTAATAATAATAGTTTTTTATTATTGAACAATGTTTTTTTATATTCCTGGATTTACACGGAATTTGATTTCCGTTTCTAAGTTGTTAGAACAATTGTATTCTGTTTCTTTTAATAATAAGTTTGTTATTATTGGAAAGAATGGTCTGAATATTTGTTCAGGAATTAATGAAAACAATTTATATGTGTTAAGACCGTTAATACATCCTACACTGCTTAACACTGAAATGTTTAAGGTTGAAAAACCTAAAACTAAACGACATAAGATTTCTCCAGATAATGACTCGTATCTTTGGCATCTAAGGTTTGGTCATATCAACCTTGACCGGATAGACAGACTAATAAAAAGTGGACCTTTAAGTGAGTTAAAGGTTGACACCTTACCTGTCTGCGAATCTTGTTTAGAAGGTAAGATGACTAAGAGACCTTTTACTGGAAAAGGGCTTAGAGCTATAGAGCCACTAGAACTCATACATACAGACGTCTGCGGACCGATGAATGTTAGAGCTAGGGGCGGCTATGAGTATTATGTCACCTTTATAGATGACTTCTCAAGATACGGATATGTCTACCTAATGCAACGAAAGTCGGAAACATTTGAAAAGTTCAAAGAATTCCGAGCTGAAGTTGAGAATCAATTAGGTAGGACTATCAAGTCACTACGATCAGATCGTGGAGGTGAGTACCTTGACCAAGAGTTTGAAGACTTTATGGTCGAGCATGGGATAGTTTCCTAACTCACAGCTCCTGGTACACCTCAGCAAAATGGTGTAGCGGAGAGGAGAAATAGAACCCTGATGGAAATGGTGAGATCTATGATTAGTTTCTCATCATTACCAAATTCCTTCTGGGGATATGCGTTACAAACAGCGGCATACATTTTGAATGTAGTGCCATCCAAATCTGTTCCTAAAACTCCCCTAGAGTTGTGGAATGGTCCTAAAGCTAGTTTACGACATTTTCGCGTATGGGGGTGTCCAGCACACATGTTGAAGAACAGAACTGGAAAGCTAGATCCCAAGTCTGTGGTCTGCTTGTTTGTAGGATACTCCAAGGAGACCAGAGGTGGATACTTCTATAGTCCTGAAGATAACAAAGTATTTGTATCGACAAATGCAACGTTTCTTGAGGATAACTATATAAGTGATCATAAACCTCGTTCTAAAATTGTATTAAATGAGTTGGAGCCTGGTGAGACCAGTACTCAGTCAACTAGAGTTGTTAATCCATTAACATCTGAAAGTCAGATAATTCCTAGTCAGGATACACTACCACCTAGACGTAGTGAGAGGGTTGTGAGACAGCCTGAACGCTATTTGGGTGTAAGTGAGGGACAAGATCGTGTCTCTGCTGATAGTGTGGATGATCCATTGACATTAAGAATGCAATGGAAGATCCTGATAAAGAGGAATGGCTTAAAGCCATGAATCTCGAGATGGAGTCTATGTACTATAACTCAGTCTGGGAACTTGTAGACTTACCGAATGGGGTAAAACCCATAGGATGTAAATGGATCTACAAGAGGAAGAGAGGAGTAGACGGGAAGGTAGAGACCTTCAAGGTAAGGCTAGTGGCCAAGGGTTATACCCAGAAAGAGGGGGTCGATTATGAAGAGACCTTCTCGCCAGTAGCCATGTTTAAGTCTATTAGGATTCTCTTATCCATTGCTGCCTATTTCGATTATGAAATTTGGCAAATGGACGTCAAGACTGCATTCTTGAATGGCAATCTTGATGAGAGCATCTATATGATGCAACCAAAAGGATTCGTGTCTTCAGGTCAAGAGCAAAAGGTTTGCAAGTTGCAAAGGTCCATCTATGGACTTAAGCAAGCATCTAGATCTTGGAACATCAGGTTTGATGATGTGATCAAAACCTATGGCTTTGAGCAGAACGTTGATGAGCCTTGTGTCTACAAGCGCATCATTGACAAGAAAGTAGTTTTCTTGGTCCTATATGTAGATGACATCCTACTCATTGGGAATGATGTAAGAGTGTTGTCTGATGTAAAGGGCTGGCTGGCTAGCCAATTCCAAATGAAAGATTTGGGAGAGGCGAGTTATGTTCTAGGGATCCAACTTATAAGGGATCATAAGAACAAACTCATAGCATTGTCTCAGGCATCATATATAGACAAGATTCTTATGCGATTTTCGATGCAGAACTCCAAGAAAGGTAATTTACCTTCTAGTCATGGGGTTCACTTGTCTAAGGAACAGTGTCCTAAGACACCTTAAGAAGTTGAGGATATGAGACATGTGCCATATGCATCAGCAGTAGGTAGTCTCATGTATGCTATGTTATGCACGAGAAAGGACATCTGCTTATGCAGTGGGAGTAGTCAGCAGGTACCAGTCCAACCCAGGATTAGATCATTGGGTTGCTGTCAAGACTATTCTCAAGTATCTTCGGAGAACGAGAAACTATATGCTAGTGTATTCCGGACAGGATTTGATCCTGTTAGGATACACAGATTCTGATTTTCAATCAGACAGGGATTCTAGAAAATCCACGTCTGGATCAGTATTCACCCTAGGTGGTGGAGCCATTGTGTGGAGAAGTATAAAGCAATCTTGCATTGCTGACTCCACCATGGAAGCCGAATATGTAGCCGCTTGTAAAGCTGCTAAATAGGCTGTTTGGCTCCGTAAGTTCTTGAATGATATGGAAGTTGTTCTAGATCTGGATAAGCCCATCACACTTTATTGTGATAACAGTGGTGCTGTGGCTAATTCCAAAGAACCAAGAAGCCACAAGAGAGGGAAGCATATAGAGAGAAAGTATCATATCATTAGAGAGATAGTGCAGAGAGGAGATGTGATCGTCACCAAGATAGCCTCACAAGACAATCATGCTGATCCATTTACGAAGACCTTACCGGCTAAAGTGTTTGAAGGTCACCTAGAAGGTCTAGGGTTACAAGACATGACTCACATGCTTTAGTGCAAGTGGGAGATTGTTGGGGTTTTTTACCCTAAAGCTTGTAATATGTAAATGTAATTTGAACATAAATAAAAGAAGTAGTATATTCATTCATTTTGTGTCATACTTTATATAACATGTGCACTTAACATCCAAAATTGCCGGATGTAATTTCGAACTGAGTATATGAGTGTCATATATAGATGGATTCAGTTTGAAACGAGCAATTTAAAGAGTCCGTAGATAGCAAATAAAGCTGGGTACTTTATTTGTGGTTAATCTACAGCTGCGGTCCATTTCGTAGTGTACGGTGATCCTATCCTGGATCATTCATATGTAGATATGAGAATAGAGGCACCTTGTATGATGTGATCATATAGGACTGGGCCATGATCTATATGAATCTCTCACTAAGATCCGTTTAACGATGAGATTCATATATATCAACTTATGATGGCTATATGTGGGTGATCTTAATCCTGAGTGTCTTATCGACTCCTTCAGGTTAGATCGTGGTCTTTGATATACCATGGGTGAGGTCGGAGTTGCATTCCCGATCAATATACTCCGTATGTTGGGATCGCGGTTTGGCTTGTGGCTGGGAAGGTTTGTACACAATAGTGGAATCCACTCCTTCTTGTGAGAAGTAGATGGTAGTTCCCTTAAGGGTTGATTCGGGGCTTTGAACAATATGAGCGCTCTCCTAATTCCATAAGGAATGTAGGATTTATTGTTCATTAGAGAATCAATGGTACTTAATGGAAAGATATGATTAGAGGGGTATAACGGACATTATGACCCAGCTCTAATTATGAACTACTTGTGGAGGATTATACCATATGTAATAGCTATATCGATGGACACCGAGAGTTATTGGTTTGTGTAAAAACGTCTACAGTTGAGAGAGTGCAGCTTCGGGTTTTTAGTGGAATAACACCGAAGTTAATAATCATGAAATATTAATTAAAGAGTTTAATTAATAATTTCTAAGGATTATTGGAGCTCAAAATACTGTGGGTCCATTATGTCCCCTTGCTAGCCCGATCGATTTAGGTAACAAGGGTCACGGTTAATTAATTGGATTGTCCAATTAATTGTGTTACGAAAGTGACACGTATTTATTCGGGAGTTAATTGAATAATGAGATTATTTAATTAATGAATAATGATGATTAAATATATTAAATAATAAGATTATTTAATTATGTAGTTAATCACTAAATGGAGGGTGTTAGTTGATATTTGAATTTGAATAAAATAAGATAATATGATTATTTTATTTTATTAAATTAAATATTTGAATTTGAATTTAAAATGTTTGAATTCAAAAATAAATATTTAATTAAAAAAAAACAACACAGTGAATGAAAAGCAATTGGAGTGAATGAAAAGCAATTGGATTGCTTGAGAGAATGAGAAAAAAGTCATCGTTCACAGCAACAAAAAGCAAACAAAATGAAAGAAAAAAATAGGGTGTGGCGAGCTCAAATGCTACACTCCTAGAGTTTGTTTTTTGGTGTGTGTGTGTGTTCTTCTCTTCTTCCTCCATACAGGTCCTGAATATCGTGACGCGCCCACACGCTGTTACCAGTTCCGGGAGATAGCGAGGAAGATCACGTGGTTCAAATCAGCAGCAGTTCGTATTAAAGTGAAGGAGCCTCCTACGTAGGTATGAAAATGTTCATCACTTTATTATTGCATTTGATTATTACTGTACAAATGGGTTAGTTTAATGATTGCATAAAAATTTTAAAACCTTCCGCTGCGCAATCTGTAACCCTAGGTTCCAACAATTTAAGTTTATGTATAAATTTTATGTGTACATTAAGTTTTTCTATAGTGTATGTTTTTTTTAAAGTGTATATTTAAATTTGCAATCAAAAAAGAAAAAAAGTTATATATATATATATATTAATTTAAATGTATTTTAAAATTTAATTGAATGTTAAAATTTATGTTAATGTCTTAAAATTGAATTGTATGGTAAAATAATTTATATATTTAATGGTTTGAGATTTTTTTTTTTTAGAAAAAAAAAACGAAACGGGCCATTTCGGGTTAGATATGGGGCACCCCTTATTATTTCAGGTCCGGTTTGGGGCAGAAAACGAAAACCCGTTCGAAGCATGGGACGGTTTGGGGCAATTCATGCTAATCGGGTTTCGGGTATGTGGCACCTCTGATCCGATCCGATCCAACTCGTTGCCATCCCTACTCTTTACCTAATAGAAATAGTTATCAAGTTTTTTTGGTACGGAATTCCAAATGGACACCGATATCTTTTAAGAATTTCGCATGAAGAAAAGTGTGGGGACACACTTGATAATAATTTTTTTTCTTATAAAAAAAAACCATTAAAGAAGAAGAAAATTCATCAATTCTATGAGTTTTTATAACAAGATTTTCAGCTTCTCCAATCTGGAATTTTGGCCTATCTCTAGAAAATTCTGTAATTCACATGCTTTGCAGCTTCACTTTGGAAAGCAAAGAACTGATTTTTCTCTTCTCCTGGACTTGTTTTTTCATTCAACTATTTTCTCCTTCTCTTTCTACCATTAATAATAAATCAAAAAAAAAAAAACAGATATATATATATATATATATATAAATATAAATATAAAGAATTTCTTCTACTAGTCCAGTTCTATGGCTTCAAATTAAACTACCTATTTGGGATCATATATCATATAATTCTCTGAATGATTTGAAACCTAACCACAAATGATTAAAAATGCACAAATTAACACTACAAGTATAAAAAAGCATCTAAAAAAAGTTCTTCAATACAGTGGAGGCTATATTGCTATAACATCACCTGTACAATAAAACATGTAATTGTTCGATTTCGGCTTCTCTCTTTCTTGTTAATTATTTTCTTTCTCCTTGTTCTTCTTCTACTTCTTCAATCTCCTTCTTCTCTATAATTTTAATGATTTTAGGGTTTATTGGATTTTTAGCAACTTTTTTGAAGTGACTAGGCATGTCATGCGATATGGATGACGTGTCTGGACAGATAAGCGTGGAGTGACTCACGTGTCTAGACACGTTAGCCAACTTAACAGATGTGATTGAACAAGTCATTAAATTGACTGATATGTTTTTCTACACAAGTAACTCTTCGCTGAGGTGGCCGAACTCGTCAGCCATACTTGATGACTTGCCACCGATAATGCATATTTCTATCCTTGGTGTAGCCTCCATGTCCTATCAATTACATCCGTTTCCAGGTAAAAACCAAATATTTTATAGTTAAATTGAGGTTGTGCAGGTTTCTAAGTAATCTGTGGAAAAATTGTAAAGTCAAAGGAATTTGAGGGCCGAACTGAAGAATTGCAGAAGCAAGAAGAAGAGAAGAGTCTGCGCCCCTCGACAGGCATACGTCCAGTACACCCTCACAAGCGCAACAAGTCCAGTAAGGTGGTGCTAGTGTAGCGCATGTCGTCCAGCGCACCAAGATCAGTAGGGTTGCGCTGGTGGAACGCCTGACGACCAGCGCACCCTCACCAGCGCAGATTGTTCAGTAAGGTGTTGGAACCTAGGGTTATAGATTGCGCAACGGAAGGTTTTAAATTTTTTTTAATGCAATCATTAAACTAACCCATTTGTACAGTAATAATCAAATACAATAATAAAGTGAAGGAATTTATTTTTCATACCTACGTAGGAGGCTCTTTCACTTTGATACGAACTGCTCCTGATTTGAACCACATGATCTTCCTCGTTATCTCCCGGAACTGGTAACAGCGTGTGGGCGCGTCACGATATTCAGGACCTGTATGGAGGAAAAAAGAGAAGAACACACACACAAAAACAAAAAGAGAAGTGCAGCACTTGTGGTCTCACCACACACTATTATTTTTCTTTTGTTTTGCTTTTGTTTTTGCTTTTGCTTTTGCTGTCTCACGACTTCTTTTTCTCTTTTGTTTTTCAAGTAATCTAATTAATTTGCTCTCTCTCTCTCTCTCTCTCTCTCATTCGGTTATATCTATTATTTTTTAATTAAATATATATATCTCATATATATTCAAAAAATAAACAAACCAAAATCTTATTTGATTTTTAAAACTTTTCAAAAATATCTCATATCTTTCAAAAAGATAATTTAATATTTAATTTTTGAATTCAAACATTTTAAATTCAATTTCAAATATTTAATTTAATAAAATAAAATAATCATATTATCTTATTTTATTCAAAATCAAATATCAACTAACACCCTCCATTTAGTAATTAACAACATAATTAAATAATCTTATTATTTAATTTATTTAATCACCATTATACATTAATTAAATAATCCCATTATTCAATTAATTCCCGAATAAATACGTGTCACTTTCGTAACACAATTAATTGGACAATCCAATTAATTAACCGTGACCCTTGTTACCTAAATCGATCGGGCTAGCAAGGGGACCTAATGGACCCACAGTATTTTGAGCTCCAATAATCCTTAGAAATTATTAATTAAACTCTTTAATTAATATTCATGATTATTAACTTCGGTGTTATTCCACTAAAAACCCGAAGCTGCACTCTCTCAACTGTAGACGTTTTTACACAAACCAATAACTCTCGGTGTCCATCGATATAGCTATTACATATGGTATAATCCTCCACAAGTAGTTCATAATTAGAGCTGGGTCATAATGTCCGTTATACCCCTCTAATCATATCTTTCCATTAAGTACCATTGATTCTCTAATGAACAATAAATCCTACATTCCTTACGGAATTAGGAGAGCGCTCATATTGTTCAAGCCCCGAATCAACCCTTAAGGGAACTACCATCTACTTCTCACAAGAAGGAGTGGATTCCACTATTGTGTACAAACCTTCCCAGCCACAAGCCAAACCGCGATCCCAACATACGGAGTATATTGATCGGGAATGCAACTCCGACCTCACCCATGGTATATCAAAGACCACGATCTAACCTGAAGGAGTCGATAAGACACTCAGGATTAAGATCACCCACATATAGCCATCATTAGTTGATATATGTGAATCTCATCGTTAAACGGATCTTAGTGAGAGATTCATATAGATCATGGCCCAATCCTATATGATCACATCATACAAGGTGCCTCCATTCTCATATCTACATATGAATGATCCAGGATAGGATCACCGTACATTACGAAATGGACTGCAGCTGTAGATTAACCACAAATAAAGTACCCAGCTTTATTTGCTATCTACGGACTCTTTAAATTGCTCGTTTCAAACTGAATCCATCTATATATGACACTCATATACTCAGTTCGAAATTACATCCGGCAATTTTGGATGTTAAGTGTACATGTTATATAAAGTATGACACAAAATGAATGAATATACTACTTTTTTTATTTATGTTCAAATTATATTTACATATTACAAGCTTTAGGGCAAAAACCCCAGCATAAGGTTGCGCTGGTGGAGCACCTGACGACCATCGCAACACCAGCGCCCTAAGAATTCCACCCCAGCTCTTTTCTAGGGTTCCGTGCCCTGATTCCAAACATATAAATACCCCATTTCAGCTCGTTTTGAGGACCTCTACCACGACCCTTGAGCTCCAAAGACTCCATTTACAATCCAAATTCTCCAAGAGCCCATCTTTAACCCAATTCCTTCACCAAATCACCTAAAACCTTCACCAAATCACCATCTAAACTCAAATCCCACTTCACCAACCACCCAATACCTCATTCTCACACATAGATCAACCATCAAGACCACATTTTGGAGTAAAAGAAGTCAATGAGAGAAGAAGCCTAGCACAACCAAGCAAGAGAGGAGGAGGCCTTCAACTTAGTTTACTCTTTTCCCTTACTTTCTTCACTTTTACTTTTATTTACTTATGGCTTGTTCTTATTTCATATCTCGTATGACCATTTCTCACACTATGAACTAAACTCTACTTGGCTAAGGCCAAGATGAAGTCTTTACCATGAATTATCAATAAAGACCACAATTTTATCCATATTGCTTGTGTTTATGTATATGTAGTTCATGTTACAATTAATATTGAGTGTTTAGCTAGCATTTAATATTTAATTGGTTGTTTGTGTAATATACCGAGAAGAGAAGCACACACAACGTGCTCGATGAAATGCATGATAGAGGCCTAGTAAGGTAGAAATACTTGAAGCTAGTCTCTAGGACTCAATTAGTGTACCACTATACTTAATGAACTTGTGTGTATTTCAGATAACCATCGAGAGATAGGTTATTGGTGCATATAAGTGTTGTCTCTATAACTCGAGAGGGAGTAGATATTAATTTAGGGTTATCACGAGTCTACATTAACATTAGCATAAATTATCTTTAACTGGTGGGTCTATAAATTGGTGAGAATTGGTTAGGTGGATTCACGGTCTTAACCTCATTTCTTATAAGTAATACAATCACTTGCTTGTGTGTGACCTGCTTTGTTTACTTGTTTGATTAATTTCCTTAATTGCATTTTTAGTTGTAGTTTCATTTACTTAGTTTTGAGTAATAGAATTCAATCATCAAATCCTTTCTTGTTTAAATAGTAGTCAATCAATCAATTGTGGTACTCAATTCATCAATCCTTGCGGAACGAACTTTATTATCATTGTACTACTCCCACGGCTCTGTATTATTGCGGGTGCTCATTTTGGAGTGATCAGCCACCCACGTCAGCCATATACCCCACTCTGTTTACTTGTCTATACACTTGAGTAACTCTAGGCCGACGTGTTATGCCACGTCGGCCATTTGCGATGACATGCTCACACATGTCATAGATTTTTATTTCCAAAATAATTTGTTTCCTGACATGGTGTACAACAAATCTGGGCCTGATCATTTTAATTGGCACAATATCTTGAATTAGTTTAGGCCCGGCCCGCAAAATGAACTTGAGCTCATTAATAAATCAAAACTGTTTTTTTTTTTATTTCATTTCGAAAATCATCGCGTTGAAGATTGAACTCAACAACCAACATCTCTCTCTCTTGCTTCAGGTTTTTTGTTTCCGAAAAGTATTAATGAAATTGTTAATCAATTTTTTTAATCAAATAATCATATTTAACAAATCGATCAATAATTATGATTAAATTAAATACTTTGTTTATTCTTTAGAACAATATATATAACCCCTTCTTAAACAAATTGAAATTCTTATATGGATTCTTTCACTAATTATAACAAAACATCCCAGAAAACCAAGTGTTAGAAAAAAAAAAAATTGACCCTTATTTAAGACGTTTAATCAAAGAAATTAAGGTAACAAGTACATCTATAAAAAGTACACTAAACATTGTAACAGAAGTTGTAGTAACTAAACAGGAACACATTTCTAACCAGTTGAGATTACCCGGCAACATCAATCAATCAACGGTCAGGAGAACGATTTACGAGCTGTTGAATACGAAGTATCGTCCACTTCCACGCTCATGGTCACCTCTTCCTGATCAGCAGGAAAGTTATTTGAATGCAAGCACCAAGCTGGGAGGAATTCCAACTCTAATAAAGTATATTTTGTGCTGTCATCAAATGGATTTCCTTGCACCGGCGTTTGTTGCAGCTGCAATGCGTATATCAAGTCCCAATACACGTCGCGCATAGTAGGTCTGTCTTCTCCATTTTCTTTCAAACACTTTTCGACTATTTCACAGAATTTTCTCAATGAATTTGGGTTAATTTTCCCCAACAGAAAAGGATCAACAATTTCTTCAATTTTCCCTTTGTTCAGCCAAAACAGCCCCCAATAGGCTAAATTTATCTCCTCCATTCGCGTTGCATTAGCAATAGCCGGTCTTGCACAAAGCACTTCGAGAAGGACCACGCCGAAAGAATATACATCAGATTTATCTGTTAACTGAAGAGTCTTTAAGTACTCGGGATCAAGATAACCATAGCTTCCTTTTACGCCCATACTGAAACTATCTCCCTCCAGAGGACTTGATCTTGAGAGACCGAAATCAGCAACTTTAGCCACGTAGTTTTCATCGAGCAAGATGTTCGTTGACTTAACATCGCGGTGGATGATTCCTCCATCTGAACCTGAGTGAAGATAGTGAAGACCCTGGGCGGAATCAATGCAAATTTGAAGCCTTTGACTCCAACTCAATTTGACTTGTGTGAATGATTTCTCCGAGTTGTCATTCTCATTCAAGCTGTAGAGATGATCTCTCAATGCCCCTTTCGCCATGAATTCGTAGACTAGAATCATCTCAGAGCCCTCGTTGCAATATCCGATCAAGGAAACAAGATTGCGATGGCGAATTCTTGACAAAAGCAATACCTCAGTTTGGAATTCAGGAAGGCCTTGGCCGTGTTTTGAATCACTTCGTTTTACAGCTACTTTCACATCGCTCTTCAGAGTTCCTTTGTAAACTTTACCAAACCCGCCTTCCCCAATCAAGAATTTATTGTTGAAATTCTGAGTTGCCTCCAAAATTTCTGAAAAAGGTATCTTTAATTTCAGGTTTAAGTTGATAGCAGGGGAAGCATGGACAGTTCTACCATCCTCATAAGAAGGCATAGACTGTGAAACTGTGATCTTCTCCAGCTGCTTCGCTTTCCAGCATTTACGACCCCAGAAATATCCCATTATCGATATGAAGACGATAGCCACTCCACTAATTAAACCATTAATAATCAATGATCTCTTCTTATTCTGCGTGCCTTGCACAGGAAGCGAACCCAGTTCCAGGCCTGGTTCCTTCAGGAATTCCATAATCTCCAACCCATTCAGGTATGCAATTTTACTCATAGAATCCCCTAGGTCTTGGGGACTTATACTGATATTTAAAAATCCAGAATCATCTGAATCAACAACGAAGTCATCATAGAACGGGACACCAGAATTGATAATACCCTTATTATTATAAGGAGAGATAGTTTGATTGAATGAATTGTAAACAAAAAAGCTGAAATCATTAATATTACTTGCTTCGGTTAAAAAGTCACAGAAGTGTACCCGAACAAGATGTCTAGCATTCTTATTCACTGCAAAACGCCAACTGGAAACATTCGATCCCTGACCATCGTTTAGATTCAATTCTCTGCAAGTCAAGTAGACAAGTTTTGGACCATAATACAAGGCGTCTTCTTTGTCCAACCTAAAAGGAAAACCTGTAGCAGGAGGATTGCAGGGTTTTACAGAGCTCCCTGGAAGTAGATTTTTTTCATCTGAAATCCAATTCCTCCGGAGAACTGTTGTTTCGTTACTAGCGTCAAGCAATTTACCTCCAACGTTGATCCTATGAATGGTTTGTAAAACTTCAGATAGCAAATTATGGTAAGTACCATTGCTTCCTTTAGAAGTCACGTGAGGCGGCGGATCATCCGAACTTGCCAGACCGTAGTTTTGATGGGTAAGAAGGACTTCTATGGCGTTTACAAAAGCGAAAGATTTTTCTAGAACTGGTATGAAATTGATCCTGAACTTTCTTACATTGACTGCTAGTAGAAATTCCTTAATAACAGGCAAAGTACTGGTGTTTTTCAAGATCCTGAAATTCGACAAGAGTGAAATTCCTGAAGCTGAAACGTTGAACTGAGCATCACCCAGATCAATTTTCTTGGAAGTGAATACATAAAAATGGAGTCGTACCATGTATGTGCCCTTTTCAGTAACTTTGAACTCATATGATGATCTCTGTTTGAAAACTCTGGCTGTTTGATACAGAGTTGCTGTGTCTGTTGATGATGATGAACTTGGGGAGTTCTTGGACTGGCTCGCTTTTTCCTACCGCGAAAGAGTGGCCGGAATCGATGATCACATCGCCAACAAAGCTCCGGTCGTCAACGTTAACGGTGGATTTTGATCCAGAGTTGATGAATAAGTAATTGTTCGGAGGAGTATAGGCTGTCAGGAAAGTGAATTGGAGAAGAAAGACAAGGAAAAACATGTTGATGAAGAAATAGTGAAGCTTTTCCATGGACATTGAAGGAATCTTATCTTATCAACATAGATGGAACTATAAGTTGATGGAGGACAATAGTTATTGAGATGAGAAACTTCAATTATCGGATTAAATATTTGTGTGTTGGTTGAGTACGTGACTTTGTGATGTAGGACAATTGGCTTTGGACTTTGAAGAAGAGTTGGATAGAAAATTGTCCAAAATAGGTGTTTCAATGAAACGGGCATAACTTTTCGCTCGGTTGACAGATTTCCTATTATAATATGTTTTCGGAAAGGGTTTTCGAAGCTCCATAACGGTACAACCGGACTTGCCCGGTTGACGACATTTACTCCCTCAACGGAGCTGTTTAAGATAGGTTATCGGGCATCCGAAGATTTTATGTTTTTATTTGTTTTCCGTTTTTATTTTATTTAGCTGAGGATATTTTAGTCTTTTCCGTTTTTAGGGTTTTCAAAGCCTATTTAAGGGCTTTTGTTATCAGTTTCGAAGTATTGAATAAAATTTACAATTTGGTTTCAGTTTCTTTTTTTTCTGGTGGATTCCAGTTTATGTTCTGTTAGGGTTACGCTTGTGATCCTAGAACTTCCGTTCTGCGTCACTTTGTGTTTGAATCGTATGTTATTGATTCGAATATGAAATTTTATTTGCATGTTCTATCACAATTTGTGTCTAACCAATAAAATTGGGACATATATCTATATTTATAAAAGAAGTTGAAAATTAATAATTAAATATAGACACATATTCTAATTTAGTTGGTTAAATATAAATTTTTGGATGCCTTATTTAAATCCAAAATCAGATAGTATCAAGGATGCAAATTATATGCAGTGCGAAGCAGGAAAAGGAAATGGAAAAGGTTAAGTTAAAGCAAAAGCTTGAACTGAACACGTGATTTTCAAGTGTGCTAATAAAGTGGCAACATTTATCACGGGGAATCTAAAGGAGGATGGTGATGTTTTTTTAGTCAAAATTGTTGTTTTCGGTCTTCTTCTTCAGATATACAGAGATCAAGTTTCAACTATGCCGTGGGATTGTGGACAGTAAAGCCCATAAAAACCATCAGATGGGCTGAATTGGTTTATATTTTATATTCGAGTAATGATATTTACACCCTTCAAAAAGTGTATATGTATTTTTTTTTTGTATATACTAGCTCAAATCGAACCAATCTGCCTAATCCAACACAAACTTTATGGGTTGGTTCGGTTTCATATGCAAAAAAATTATTAATCGTTTTGTCATTTAACAAACCGATCAAATATTGGTTAGGTTTGGGTTGCTAAAAATAAAAATCATATAACCTAAACCAACTTATATATTTAATAAAAGTCAAATCCATATTTTCCGGGATTTTGTAACTTTTATTTATATTTTTTTGCTTCTCATATAAATAGGTTTTTTTTTTCTTTCTCATTCATTGTCGTCAACCATTTGATATTATATAACTCCTCTTTCTTTTAGATATTCTATTTTTTTAATAAATAAAATATAATTGCGCATCCCTTCCGGTGCATGTTAAAATATGAGTTTTATTATGTTTTATTTTTCTACTATGATACATGTTATTGTTAATGTTAATTATATAATATTTTTAATTTTTAAAATAATTAAATAACACCTAAATTTAATTTTTTTTATATTAAAATAATTTTTTATAATAATACAAAAAATGATTTTTAGGTTCAAACCTAAACCGATAAATCTACCCAAACCAACCTGACTTTTTTTGGTTTGGTTTGAATTGGTTTGATAAATCACATTGGTTTGGTTTGGGTTGAAATATAGCCAAACTGAAACATATTGGTTTGGTTTGACAATGAGCTTCAGCCAAAACCAAACCGAAAATGCACACCCCTAGTATGTACATTCCTTTAAATATTTTTAAATGATGAAATTTTATAATCACACCCCACACATTACTAAATATATCCGCCCTTTTAATTATAAAAAATGTTTTAAATAACAAAATTATAAAATATAATACAGGAACCCTTCCAGATTCCAGGTAGATGAGAGGAATCATCTATTTCCTTATGCAACCCGTATTCTTCTGGTGTGTGTAGGGCTTTTGTGTGGAGGGCTCTTTCCTCTCATCACTCAAATCACATGAACTCAACATGTGAGCATGGCAAAAGGGTTGAATTTTCATCTCTAGATTTAATTTGCAGACTCAATTGATTATGAAAAACCAATTGAAGATTGGTTGACAGTGTTTGATTAACACTATGTAGTGTTTGATGAAAATCCTCACAGAGAAAATAAAAGAAAACTAAGTTTGATAAAGCTCCATTAATGGAGATATTTCTTCCAGAATTCTTTTCAAAAATTGTATTGAACTATTACAGAGTCTGATATTATATATCAGTGATTGCCACACTAAAAACGTGACCTTATCTACTTAAAAGAATTTCTTAACTAACTACTAACAAACTCTTACATCAGTATTCTGTTATTTAATCACCAATCAACTAACTACACCTTAACCCATCTGTAACCATCTGCAATGGTTAGCTTCAACTTGACCACTATAGTTTTCAATTTGACAACCATCGTAATGCTCTGTTTTACAACATAGCTTAGCTCTTTTATTAGACAAGCTTATACTCTCAGAGTTATTCTTCTCATCATTCCCCCTCAAACTAAACTGAGGAGAATTCAGAAGCTTTAGTTTGGAACACAAATAACGAAAACGATCCCGTGTAAAACCCTTCGTAAAGATATCAGCAGTCTGATGTTCAGTAGGAATGTAACGAACATCGATTTCCCCAGACAAAACCTTTTCACGAATAAAATGTGTATCGAAGTCAATATGTTTTGTGCGCTGATGGAAGACAGGATTTTGAGCCAATGAATTGGCACCAATATTATCACACCAAACCACTGAACATTCAGTAACAGGAACACACAATTCACCCAAAAGAGACCGAAGCCATAACACATATGTTGTAACCTGAGCCATTGAACGATATTTAGCCTCCGTGCTTGATCGAGCAACAACCTTTTGCTTGCGAGAACTCCAAGACACTAGATTACCATCTAGCAGCACACAATTTCCACTTGTTGAACGCATATCATCAACACAATTGGCCCAATCAGCATCAGCAAAGGCTTCAAGAGTCAAACAAGAGGAAGGCTGGAAGTGAAGACCAAGATGAGGAGTGCTTTTCAGATACCGAAGGACACGCTTGCAAGCCTGCCAATGCACAATCGTAGGAGCCACCAAAAACTGACTAAGTTTGTTGACAATTAAAGAGATATCATGCCTTGTATTCGTCAAATACTGTAGAGCTCCGATCGTACTCCGATAAAGAGTAGGATCAGTGAAAGCAACACCATCAAGAAGAGATAACTTTGTTCCAGCTGCAACTGGAGTATCACATGCCTTTGCATCACTCATATTAACCTTTTTCAACAAGTCAAAAATATACTTGGTTTGGGTCAGATATAAACCATCAGAGTCATGAAAAGCCTCGAAACCAAGAAAATAATTCACTAACCCCAGAGTTTTTAATGCAAAAGTGTTGTTTAGAGTGCTGATAACTTGACGAATTAGCAAGGAATTGTTACCAGTAATTAAAACGTCATCTACATAGACAAGTAGGAAAATGCAATCAGCACCTGAGAACCTTATAAAGAGAGATGTGTCTGAGGTTGAGGTCTTGAAGCCCCAAGAGAGAAGAGCTGTTCTGAGCTTGTTGAACCAGTTTCTAGGCGCCTGCTTCAGGCCATAAAGTGATTTATTTAACTTGCAGACATGAAGAGGATTCTTGCTGTCCAAAAATCCAGTTGGTTGTGAAAATACACAAAGTGTGTCTAATACAACCTAGAGGGATGAATAGGTTTTAGTTGATTTATTACCAACTTTTTGACTTAATCAATTTTAATAGCCTACCCCATATTAGCAATCAAACAATCCAATATAAATATGCAGAAAATAATAAAAACACAATGATTGATTTACGTGAGAAACCCTTCAACTGGGCAAAACTCATGGGCTATCCTTTTAGCCACATACGGTCCTCAAATCCACTATTTGAACGAAAGTTTACAACCTAGGTTGATCTCAAGTCACACCTACTTGGTCACTAACCCTTTCACTCTACCCAACGGGCCTTAATAGTGATTCTAGACCACAAGCTTGTGCACTAACCCACTTAGTCACAAAGTTTAACAATCAATGAAGAGATTAAACTAACCTATGTGAATATGTAAAAGATATTCAAACATGCAATTAATGCTAGGCAACACTAAATGCTTATCTAAGGATTTAAAGATGTCAATGAATGCAAATCCTAGATATCAATATCTAAATGCAAATGCATGAAGATTTAGCTAAAAGGGTAAAATCGTCCTAAATGCTAGCTATCAATGAACAAAGCTCTCAACCAACAAACAACAACTCAAACATGTTATAAATGCCAATAAACATAAAAATATGCAGTAAAATCATATAAAAGAGCTAACCCTAGGCAAACAAGAACATAAATAAATACAATGAGATTTAGGGCATGTTCAAGTTACCTTGTCAATGAAAGCAAGAAGAATCCATGATGAGATGATGCTTGTAAGATGTTAGATGCACATGGATTTGTGTTTGGTTGAGTAAAGATGAGTTCTTGGGAGTTTCTTTCTCTAAAGGAAGCTTGGCCTCTCAAAATGGCTTCTTGAACTCACAAAAACGAGTAAGGAAGAAGAGAGAATATATATAAGGGAGCCCTAGTCAAAACTGCGTCGTTTTGAACTTAGGGCACAGAAACCCGTCAACACCGCTTGATGGACCGCATCGCAGGCACGTGTCCAGACCGCGGTACACACAGCAGTGCACCGTCTGGACAACAACGCGGTGTAGGGCGCTGTGCATGCAGGTGCACAGGCCGCGGTATGGGAAACAGAGGCCTACTGGACAACACCGCGACTTGGATCGCTATGCGTGCAAGTGTACAGGAAGCGGTACATGAAGCATGACCCTACTGAGGTATACCGCTCTGTATGCCGCGGTGCAAGCATGTCTTGCCAAGCGGTCTAGGCCGCGCTAAGAGAAGAAGTATGCCGCTGTGCAAGCATGTCTTGCCAAGCGGTCTAGGCCGAGCTAAGAGAAGAAATTCTCTTTTCGGGGCAAACTCAACACACTAAGTGATGTGCAAAAAGTGCAAGTGTGGAGTGTGAGAAGTGGCATACAATACATCATTCAATTACATGAAGATAAGAGCATAATGCATGCAAGTGAATGTGTGCAACTAGATCTCTTCAAAGAAAGTTAAACAAGTGAGATACCTTTGAAGTGCTCTTGAGAGAGATGATGTCCTTGAAGCTTGATCACACCCAAAAGGCCTAATTTACCCTTACAAAAAAATAATCCCCAATGTGGTTTGTCAACGAAATAAGCTAATCAAAATATGAGGAATTTACAATCTCCCCCTTTGGCTATTTCGTGACAAAACCACCACTCACAAATCATCCTCACAAAAAAGTGAAAAACTCGAGGTCAACAAAAAGATATTCTACATTACAAATAGATACCTAGATACTAGGTCTTTAAAACTTCAAGCTTTTGTAGAATAGCCACCTTCCCTACAAAACAATGAGACTACACTTTCCAAGACAAGTGTATGTGAGGTGATCAAGAGAGACAATAAATAAAATCAATTTGCATAATGAAAGAAAGCTGCAACATGCAAATGCTCCCCCTAAATAGGTTAACTTCCCCTCAATGGGACAATCCCCCTAAAGAAACAACCCCCTTAAATAAACAACATTACTCCCCCTTTTTGTCATGAGATAGGCAAATGAGGATTCCCCAACCGGGTCACTTTAGCAAAGAGAGTTATTTGCAAGATAAGTGTATAATCATATACAACAACTTTATGCATCTTAATTAATTGAGAGAGAATCATTGAGGGTTTATTCTTAAGAAGAAAATGTGTGACTTAGTTGCTTTGAATGTAAGACATGTAACATTATAGATCAAGCAAATGGTATTTGGCAAAGAGAACATCAAAAGGGTTCCAAAGGAATTCAAACCAATTTGCACCCTTTTGCCATAATTAAACAAGATAGAGCTTTTAAAAATTTGAGCACACACAAGCAACCATGTCAATCCTTAATGGTCAATCAAGACATGTATATAAAATCCTTATTAAATGAATGGATATAGAATCCTTATTGGTTGTTGTCTTGTTCAACCATTAAGAAAAGACCCAAAGCTAAATTGGATGAGACATCCTTATTTATTGCATGGACACAAGGTCCTTATTGAGTTTAGCTTTGTCAAGGTGCTTCCACACACATTTGCACACACAATTCATGCATAATATTTTAGCATGTAAAAATCAAGTCACATGTCATGGAGATAAACTTTAGGTCATTCAAATGTACTTCCCAATCAATTATCCTAATCCAAAAATTCATGTTTGAACATAGAGGTGACATGGATTACAAACCAAGCAAGGCACACTTATTGAATAAAAAGCCATATAGGAAAATATATAAGCACAACCAAAAATACTCAAGCAATTAATAAATAAGCATAAAGTTGATCAAGTTTTTGCTTATTTCAACATGCAAGGTTGCTCTCTTTGCTTGAGCTCCCCATAATGGGTCTATTACCAAAACACATCAAGGCATATGACAAATTCCAATAGACCTACTAAGTGACTTGAACCTAGTTGAGTCTATGGGTGACAAATTAGCACAATAGCATGCGGGTTCATCTTTTCTAATCCACTTAGGTGACACATTTTCATTCCTAGTGGTCATAGTCAACATATTACTAGATTTCCTAAGATCATTTTCTTCGAACATACCTAGGCACATGCATATTAGCTCTTTTAAGTCTATTCCTCTCCATCAAGCTATCAACTCTACATATCTTAATGTACATATGATAATTTGGCCTAATATGTCCATCAACACCACAAAAATGACAAGTTGGTATAAAATGAGGAGTTATACCATATCCTTTTGAGGTCATTAGAGACTTGTCATAGCATTTGATGTTGCCTTTGGTGTTGAGCCGGTTCTCTCCTTCTTTATTGTTGAACCGGATTGCCATGTTTCCTTGGTTGAGTTTGCTTGACTTGCCTTTTTGGTTGGGGAAATATTGGTTGATGGAAGCTTGAATGTGGAGCTCTTGGTTGTTGGGATTGAGCTCCATTCTTTGTTGGCATCTTCACTTGGCCACCCTTGGATGACTCTCCAAGTTCAATCTTCCTCCTTGGATGTTGTGAAGGTGAGGCTTCCTTTACGCTATTTCCTTTGACAAACACCGTCTTGCCAAAATAGGAAGTTCCTTTGTCATCAACATAACCAAGGCCCCTCTTATCATTGGACTTCTTTCCAATGCCCAACATATGGTCAAGTTTTTCGGTGCCGGAGGTCATTTTGGCAAGCAACTTCTTAGCTTCCTCCAGCTGCTTCTTTATCTTGTCTTCACTTTCCATGACTCTCCTCACTTCTTCATTCAAGTGAGTCACCTTGGTTGAAAGCTTTAGATTCTCTTCCTTTAATATTTGAATCTCATTTTTCTTTTTCAACCTAGAGTCTTCAAAATGTTTGATGAAGCCTTCAAGGTCCATGCCTTCACAAATTCCCCTAGAGTGGGGGGAAGACTTCTCGTCACTAAAGTCACTTTCTACACTTGAGGATGAGGAACTATTTTCTTTTTGCCTCTCATCAATAAGATCAACTTCCTCATTAGGACTTTTGCCTTGGTCACTTGTTGTAGTGCCAACAACATCACTGTATTTAGCTACATCAATCACACCTCTAGCTACCACTTAATCTATGCCTTCTTCAAGGTCACAATTCAAGGCACTCTTCTATTCTTTTTCAACTCTCACATAGGAGGCTCCAAAAGCCGTGTAGTTAAGTGCAAGCTCTTCATCACCTGAAGACTCTTCATCACTTTCATTATCACTACACGAGACGGCCATTGTCTTTCTTTTTCTCTTGTCCTTCAAGTTTCCTACAATCCGTGGAGATGTGTCCGAATCCTCCACATTCGAAGCATTGAATACAATTTCTTGAATGTTTCTCTTGACTTGGCTCAATCTTCTTGAAGTGGGTTTTCTTCTTGAAGTCATTTCCCTTAGAGCCATGACCACTCTTTTGTAGCTTCAAGAATTTCTTGAATCTCTTCACCATTAGAGCCATGTCTTCATCAGAGTCATCATCCCCCTTCCCAATCTTGGAGGTCTTCAAGGCTAACCCCTTTTGCTTCTTGGGAGGTGTGAAGGTAGGACCTCATCTAGACTTATAGGCAAGTAGCCTTCCAATCACTTCACTCGGCTTCATAGTCTTGAAGTCCTTGTTTTCTTCAAGAACCGTCACTTTGGATTCGAATCTAGTGGAAAGTGACCTCATGATCTTTTGCTTGATCCTCCTATCCGAATACGGGTCACCTAGTTGATGGCTTTGATTCACAATGTCCATCAACTTCACTTGGAAGTCATTAAAGCACTCATACTCCTCCATCTTGATCGTCTCAAATTGTGCTTGAAGAACTTAGAGCTTGGAATCCTTAACTACTTCGGTTCCCTCATGCGCCGTCTCTAGGATCTTCCAAGCTTCATGTGCATTTTTGGTGATTTGGATGAGTTTGTATTGGCTCTCATCCATTGCACAGAACAAAGCATGCATTGCTTTGTTGTTCCACTTTGAAGCTTCAAATTCTTGTGTGCTCCATTGAGACTTAGGTTTGGAGACTTCACTTCCATCTTTGGTGGTCATTGTTGGAGGAGTGTAACCATCTTCAATTGCCATCCAAGCTTGGTCACTTATTTGGCAAATATAAGACTCCATCTTGCCTTTCCAAGAGGCATAGTTTACTCCGGTGAGCAAATGGGGTCTTGTGCTAGAGGCTCCCTCATTACCACTTCCGTTCCCACTCATAGTGTTTGGGTATGAATGAGATGAATGATAATGATGCAACAAACACAAACAAAATACAAGACACACAAAGAGAAAGGATCCCCTAAGTGTATCTAGGAACCCGCTTTGATACCAATTGAAAATACACAAAGTGTGTCTAATACAACCTAGAGGGGGGTGAATAGGTTTTAGTTGATTTATTACCAACTTTTCGACTTAATCAATTTTAATAGCCCTACCCCATATTAGCAATCAAACAATCCAAAATAAATATGCGAAAAACAATAAAAAAACACAAGGATTGATTTACGTGAAGAAACCATCCAACTGGGCAAAACTCACGGGCTATCCTTCTAGCCACATACGGTCCTCAAATCTACTATTTGAACTGAAAGTTTACAACCTAGGTTGAGCTCAAGTCACACATACTTGATCACTAACCCTTTCACTCTACCCAACGGGCCTTTAATAGTGATTCTAGACCATAAGCTTGTGCACTAACCCACTTAGTTACAAAGCTTAACAATCAATAAAGAGGTTAAACAACCTATGTGAATATGTAAAAGATATTCAAACATGCAATTAATGCTAGGCAACACTAAATGCTTATCTAAGGATTTAAAGATGTCAATGAATGCAAATCCTAGATATCAATATCTAAATGCAAATGCATGAAGATTTAGCTAGAAGGGTAAAATCATCTTAAATGCTAGCTATCAATGAACAAAGCTCTCAACCAACAAACAACAACTCAAACATGTTATAAATGCCAATAAACATAAAGATATGCAGTAAAATCATATAAAAGAGCTAACCCTAGGCAAACAAGAACATAAATAAATACAATGAGATTTAGGGCATGTTCAAGTTACCTAGTCAATGAAAGCAAGAAGAATCCATGATGAGATGATGCTTGTAAGATGTTAGATGCACATGGATTTGTGTTTGGTTGAGTAAAGATGAGTTCTTGGGAGTTTCTCTCTCTAAAGGAAGCTTAGGCCTCTCAAAATGGCTTCTTGAACTCACAAAAACGAGCAAGGAAGAAGAGAGAATATATATAAGGGAGCCCTAGTCAAAACTGAGTCGTTTTGAACTTAGGGCACAGAAACCCGTCAACACCGCCTGATGGACCGCGTCGCAGGCACGTGTCTAGACCGCGGTATACACATCAATGCACCGTCTGGACAACAACGCGGTGTAGGGCGCTGTGCATGCAGGTGCACAGGCCGCGGTATGGGCAACAGAGGCCTACTGGACAACACCGAGACTTGGATCGCTATGCGTGCAAGTGTACAGGAAGCGGTACATGAAGCATGACCCTACTAAGGTATACCGCTCTGTATGCCGCGGTGCAAACATGTCTTGCCAAGTGGTCTAGGCCGCGCTAAGAGAAGAAATTCTCTTTTCGGGGCAAACTCAACACACTAAGTGATGTGCAAAAAGTGCAAGTGTGGAGTGTGAGAAGTGGCATACAATACATCATTCAATTACATGAAGATAAGAGCATAATGCATGCAAGTGAGTGTGTGCAACTAGATCTCTTCAAAGAAAGTTAAACAAGTGAGATACCTTTGAAGTGCTCTTGAGAGAGATGATGTCCTTGAAGCTTGATCACACCCAATAGGCCTAATTTACCCTTACAAAAAAATAATTCCCAATGTGGTTTGTCAACGAAATAAGCCAATCAAAATATGAGGAACTTACAGGTTGTTCCATATAAACAACCTCAGTGAGATCACCATTCAAAAATAGCGTTGTTAATATCAATTTGTTCAATGATCCAGCCATAAGACACAGCAATGGAGAAGATGACTCTGATTGTGGAAACTTTGACAACTGGACTAAACGTGTCTAAGTAATCAAGGTCAGGTGTTTGATGAAAACCTTTGGCCACTAAACGTGCCTTATACTTGAGAATACTGCCATTTGGATTGTATTAATCCTAAACACCCATTTACACCCAACCACATTCATGGAAGAGTGATATGGCACAAGAGTCCATGTATGGTTAGCTTGTAGAGCACTAAACTCCTCAACCATAGCCCTTTTCCATTTAGGGTCTTAAAGAGCAAGTTTAGCTGATGTTGGTTCAGTTTCAGTAAGATAACAGCTTACAAGGGATTGAAAGACTTTAGGTCTGAAAATTCCACTATTGGATCTTGTTTGCATCGGATGAAGAGACCTATGAACTGGTTCAATGTTATTAGAAAGTGGTAAGGGAACAGCTGGCAGTGTTGTGGAAGATGTAGCCGAACTAGAAGAGGAAGTTTGTGAGATAGGTGATGTGACAACTCGAATAGTAGAACCAATATCAACATTCTGAGCAACTATATTAGTAGGAACAGTTGACAACACCTCTTGAACAACAGAAAATGGAATACCTGAAGACTGAGAACAGCTTGTAGACATTGTTGTATTAGTAAACAAATATGAAAATGGAAATTCTAGCTCATTGAACTCTACATTTCTTGAAATATACACTCTTCCAGATGGATGTAAACATCTATATCCTCTATGTAAATGACTATATCCAATAAAAAGACACTTAGAGGAATGAAAATTAAACTTGTTTTTGTTGTAGTCTCTTAGATAAGGAAAGCAACTACAACCAAAGGTTTTGAAGAAGTTGTAGTTAGGCTTTTTATTGAAAAGCTTCTCAAAAGGAGAGACAAACTGAAAATTTGCAACAGGCATGTTATTTATCAGAAATGTAGCAGTACTAAAAGCCTCATACTAGAACTTGAGAGGAAGTTTTGCATGAGCTAGGAGAGTTAAGCCAGTCTCCACCACATGCCTATGTTTTCTCTCAGCCACCCCATTTTGCTGTGGTGTGTGAGGACAAGAGAATCGAACCTGTATACCACACTTAGCAAGGTGAGAGGTATAGGCAATGTATTCTCCTCCCATGTCAGTTTGTAGACCCTTGATTTTTCTATCAAATTGCAACTCTACTAGTTTCTGAAAACGTAAAAAGACACCAAGTGCATCAGACTTTAGTTTCATAAGAAAAAAGCCAAGTAAACCTTGTAAAGGCATCTATGAAGGAAATATAGTAACGATGGCCTTCTGTGGAGAGAATTGGAGCTGGTCCCCATACATCTGAGTAGATTAGTTCAAGAGGGCCTTTAACACTAATTGGTACAGATGTATAAGGTAGCCTATGAAGCTTGCCAAGCTTACAAGAGTCACAAAATTAAGGAATTCCAAACTTTTTATTGAAGTGAATATGATGTAACATTTTCTGCAATATCAAAGGAGCAGGATGCCCCAATTTTGCATGCGATATTGATGAGTTTACAGTAGCATATGAAGTAAAAGGATTTACATCTGGTTTGGACCTATTTACACAACCAGAGTCCACCTTATTTGTTGAATTGAAAAAGCAAGAGCTTGACATTTTAACATTGTCATTGACGTCTGGTTTGAACCTATTTACACAACCAGAATCCATCTTATTTGCTGAATTGAAAAAGCAAGACCTTGATCCTTTATCACTGTCGAATCCACCAGCTGCTTGTCTTATACATTTGGCTTGAGACACCCCATTAAGCTTTAGACAATAAAGTCCATTCCTAAGCATTCCTCGAAGTAAAACCTTCCTCGTTTTGAGATCCTTAATCACACATTCATTAGCATAGAACTCAGCAACATCATGATTATCATATGTAAACTTGGAAATACTAAGCAAATTCTTAACAATTTGTGGTACATGCAATATGTTCTTGAGCTGTAGATGTTGATATGGTGGTGTGTGAGCTTTGACCATGGTGTTACCAATATGAGAAATAGAAATCTGCTCACCATTACCTACTATTAACTTGTCATTACCTCTATAACTGCTCTTCATGGATAGATTACTTAAGTCTGACGTTATGTGATTTGTTGCTCCGTTGTCTACATACCATGCTGGGTCTATGACTGTCTCAGGTGTTGCAAGAAAGGCAGAGTTCTGATGATAGTTTGCCTGATGATCTGAAGCACTTTGGTTCACATATTGTTGAGGTGAAGATCCAGTAAAAATCTGGCCATTGAAGTTTTATGTCTGTTGCTGACTATGAGGTGCTTGATTCTGATACTGATGCTGATTGTAAAATGCTTGATTCTAAAATGCTTGATTCTGGTACTGTTGTTGCTGTTGTTGTTGAGAAGAGGGCCTTGAAAGGCTTGATCAAAACGGTGATAGCACTTTAGTGCACTGTGGCCTGGTTTATTGCACACTTGCTATTGAATTCTGTTATTTGATCGACCACCAAAACGATAGGTTTCTTCCTCTGCCGCGATAGCCTCCTCTATTGCCTTGATAATTGCCATCTCTTTGAACTTTTTTGTCTTGAAAGTTGTTAGAGACAAAGTTGGCACTTGTTTGACCAACACTAAGTTGATTTGATGAATTAAGATGCTCAATTCTCTGCTCATGCATCATCAGCATAAATTGTGCATCTTCTAAAGTAATAAATCTCTGAGTAGTGATTACAGCTACAATTGGATCAAACTCAAGACCTACACCATTTATTAGACTTGTAACTAAATCTCTCTCTTTTATCTCTTCTCCAGCAGCCATCAATGCATCACCTATGTTATTAATTTTCAACACAAAATCATTCACCGAATCTGATCCTTTTTTGACACCTTGGAGATGTTGTCTAAGTGAGGCAGTCTTAGCTATGGATTGCTGAGAATAAAGTCTCTCAAGTCGACTCCAAACCTCAAAAGATGTTTGACACCCTATTACTTGTCCTATAATTCCTTCACTGATTGTTGAAAAAATCCAACTAATAAGCAGTTTATCAATGCGTTTCCAGTTGTTATATTCTTGACTCATTCTTTGTTCAACAATAGTTTCACCAGATTCATTTATAACTTGAACCGAAACAAACTTGATTGAAGGTTGATTTAAACCACAAACATAATCTTCTAAGTCTAAAGCTTGAATAGCAGCTAATACCTGTGCTTTCCAGTAGATATGATTGTCTTTGCCCAGCTTTATTGGAAGATTAAAGTTCATACACTTTGAGACTGATGAGAACTCCTTTGACTTCACTACTGTCGAGTGATCTTCACTTTGATTCTAAATCGGAACTTGTGATGCCATTGGTGATCGATTTTGAGAGGAAGATTGAGTAGCCATTGACGTTAGTCAGATAGGCTCTGATACCATGAAAAACCGATTGAAGATTGGTTGACAGTGTTTGATTAACACTATGTAGTGTTTGATGAAAATCCTCACAGAGAAAATAAAAGAAAACTAAGTTTGATAAAGCTCCATTAATGGAGATATTTCTTCCAGAATTCTTTTCAAAAATTGTATTGAACTATTACAGAGTCTGATATTATATATCAGTGATTGCCACACTAAAAACGTGACCTTATCTACTTAAAAGAATTTCTTAACTAACTACTAACAAACTCTTACATCAGCATTCTGTTATTTAACCACCAGTCAACTAACTACACCTTAACCCAGCTGTAACCATCTGCAATGGTTAGCTTCAACTTGACCACTATAGTCTTCAATTTGACAACCATCGTAATGCTTTGTTTTACAACATAGCTTAGCTCTTTTATTAGACAAGCTTATACTCTCAGAGTTATTCTTCTCATCATTGATTAGGGTTTTTGTTTTTCTTTATTATTATTTTTAGTTTTTTTTAATTTGATTTAGGTAGTTAAAAAAAAATAAAGTAAAATAGTTATTAAAAATTATTATATTTTTGAATTAAAATATATAAGTAATTTAATTTAAATGTAATGTTGAAGTTTTAAAGAAGTGTAAATATAGTCACTTTTTATATTCATATATTTTATATTATAATAAAAATACAAATTGATCTCATTTTTTTTAAATATAAAAAAAAAATAGCTGACATTATAGGCCAGAGTCTATCGGGACCGATGGCGAAGCTAAAAATACAAAATTAAAAATTACGGGGAAGCCAAAATGAAAAAAATTTCAAACACAATTTTATTATGTCCCAAAGTTTTTATATAAAACTATGAAAACATTTTTGAGGGAAGGGGGTCATGATCCCAATGGGCCCCACTCTGTCCGCCTATGGTCGAGACATGACAATATTATATTTGTTTTTAAACGGATAACATTCCGGGTTAATGGCCTATCAAGATCGAACGAAATTAGATTTTACAAACATGGTTGAGATTGTAACTCCACGACAGAGAAGGGTCTCTTCATAATTTATGATTTAATTTGCAAATACGATAATATATTTACAAAACCATAGCGGTGAAAATCCAAACCCGCTATAAAAGGTCAAAAAGAAAAAATCATCTTGAAATCAAATTGGGTTTGATTGATATATCTATACGTTTGGCGAATCGAATCCTGAGATATTGTCTTACGCTATTTAACACCAAGCCACGGTAGTTGGTTGGTCGTCCTAGTTTCAATTTCTTGCCACCTAATTCTTTTGCACTATACATGTAGTGGATTGCCCGCCCTATGCAGCTATCAAGCACTAAAAAGAGAAATTAAATAGAGTTGTTACTTGTTTGTTTGTTCAACATCAATAGAATAAAACCACTAGTCGAAGTAAGAACTAAGACGATTGTGGGTCAATGGACGGTGACTAAACCAAGCCGGAGCGACAAGATTTTGGATGCAGACCAACAGCTCATGATCACTAATCAGATCAGGTCTCAGTTCGAATCCATGGCCCCAAAATGACCCACCAAGCCTAACAGAAGCGAACCAGACCACCAGTCAGCAGCCGCCAACAACCTTTCAATGGATGATATGTCCACTGCTACAAAACAAAACATTCCTCAACTTGACAAGCTCAGATCCCTTCTGTCTCAATCTCAGGTCTGAAATCTGAATTCTATAGCATCACATGGTTGAGCTATTTCAACCTTTATATATCTAGCCTTTTTTTTGTTGAGATTTTGTGTTTGTGTGTGTGTGTGTGTGTGTGATTTGAATGGTTGATTGATTGATTAATTAATTAATTAAAATGTAACAGACTGGAAGTGGGTTTATTAGAGTGGTGATCAAGGAAGGAAGTGATAGTGAAGAAAATTGATATGATATTGATCAGTTTGGAAGTGGACATGGAGGTGGAGATCAGAGACCAAATTTCAAGAGCAATCCTGCAACAAATGACTGGATTCCCTCTGCTGTTTGAAGATGATGTATACGTATATAGCTGCTTTTGTATAAATTTCTCGGGTTCAATAAACACATGGGTCAAGATATTCATGAATGTAACACCACCCTCGATGCGTGTCTTGGTATGAAGATGGCTATTCAGCCTAACAATATATACCAATCAAATGTGTATGTAGTGAAGTGTATGCCATTAACAGTCCAACTTGGTTTGGTGGTCGATGGTAAATCAGCGAGAATGGTTAGATCTATTAAATCTGTGCAGAGTCGATATAAGAGGTTGTGCATCAACTTTTTTGTTTTTTTGAAGTACTTTAGACTTAAATGCCAGACATGATATTAATAAGACCGGATAAGGATGGGTTTGGTGGTAAGATAATTGACATGTGGATGTGACTTTGCTTGAATAATAATTCAAGCATCGAAATTATACTTTGTACTTATCCATTTCCATTGTTAATCGATAGTTTTAATAGTAGTAATCAGTAACACATCACCTCTTAGTAGAGTCGGCGGTGTACCTTCCTTCAACGTAAATGGTAATGGGTTCAAATTTCACCATGTACATTTTATAAACATGTGTGGGGAGTTTTCTTTCGGATTGTTAGACTTTAGCAAATAAAGTAGGAATTTAGAATTTGTATTTTTATTTATTTATAGAATGATGGGAGAATGAAAAGGAAATGAAAACTTTAATGTGTTTGAATGTCAATAAAATATATATTAAGTATGAATAATGTTGCTTTATTCAAATTTGATGTCCAAATTTAATTATGGTATTGCCATATCATTTTAACACTAGATCTGAACATCTAATTTGGATAAAATATCATTATTGATTGAATATATATATCACTATAATGAATCTATTTCGATTATCTCAATTAAATTAAATCGTAAACCAGAACATTGTTTTTTATGAATTATTAAGTAATGTTAATTTTATAATTCTCTTCCATTTGTATTTTTACTTTTTTTATAAAAAAATACTCTATAATATATATAGAGAGAAAAAGCTAGCCTCGACTAACTTCAACATATCTCCGGGCTCCACCCCTGCGTACATATATGATCATTATTTAATGGAAACTCGAACCATGCATGTGCGTCTAAAAAAACCGGTGTAAAAATCTCATTTTTATGATTGGCTTATTTCATGACAAATCATATTTTGGGACGTTTTTGTAATATGTAGCTTAGACTTTCGATGGCAAGCTTCCAAGCATCTCCATGACTTCAAAGGCAAGAGCAAAAAGTAAATCACTTGACAAGAGAATGGTTGTACACACACTTACATGCATTTGTTCTTTGTTGCTCATATGTGTTTTTCTTACACTTCTTTTACATGCACATTGTTGTTAGACTTAAGTGTGGTTTTGTGTGGTGTAATTCGTTTCCCGATGTTTGATCGGAAACGTCGGCGCATGTACGTTGGTGTACTTGTCTTAGCGCGATGGGTGACCAATTGAGAAGGTCCCTTTCTTCTCTTGGTTTGGTCTTAAGGTCTCATGGTCTTATACATTGAGTTTGGATAATCTTTGTGTTATCCAAATCTGGCATTTGGTCACTTAAATGACCATAACTCTTTCTATAGGCATCGAAATCTTATTCCGTAAAAAGCAGTAGAAAGTAGACATCCAAACCTTTCCAAAAGTATATTATTTGATAAATTTCGATGTTGTTTGGTCATGTTTTGAGCCACTTGAAAATCAAGTTGGGATCAGTGCACGGGTACTGAAAAAAAAGTGAAGTGTTTCCATGGAAATTGAAGGGATCTTATCTTATCAACGTACATGGAACTTTAAGTGGATGGATGACAATAGTTATTGAGATGGGAATCTGCAATTATCGGATTAAAATTTTGTGTGAAAGATTTTGGTTGAGTACGTGACTTGGTGTTTGAATTGTATGTTATTGATTCGAATATTAATTTTTACTTACACGAGTGTCCTGCAAAATCAATTAAGATATTCAAGGATGCAAATTATATTCATGTGAAGCAGCAGGAAAAGGTAAAGCAAAAGCTTGACTTGAGCGCGTAATTTTCAAGTCAATGTCGTACTAAAGTGACAAGATTTATCACGGGGAATCTAAAGGAGGATGGTGATGTTTTTTAGTCGACTAATGTTAGATATCACATACCACTGTTACAATTTTTTAATCACAATTCATATGATAGGTGAGTATCAATAGGTGAGTAGATATATAGTTAAATGGGATAATTGTTATTAATGTGTATCCACTCATTAATTGACACATCAATTACCATATGAGTTGTAATAGTAGTTGTAATATTTAGCATTACTCTTTTTAGTCATAATTTATGTTTTTTTGGTCTTCTTCGGACATTCTTCGGACACACAAAGAACAAGTTTCAACCATGTTGTGGGATTATGTACTGTAAAGCCCATAAAAACCATCATACGGGCTGAAATGACTCATATTTTATATTTGAATAACGATATTTATATTCTTCAAAAATCTTATATTCACCCCATTTGGGAGGAGTCACCTCTTTAGTCTTCGACAGAGGAGGACTGTACATATGGATTCTCTTGCTGTTGATTTTGCCTTCAAAATATCTCAGCATCCATCACATAAACTGGATGTATTTAAGGTGTCAATTGGGTATTACTTCACTGCAACCATCTCAGATTACCAGTAGATGAGAGGAATCTACTATTTCCTTAAGCTACCCATATTCTTCCTGTGTGTGTTGGGCTCTTTCCTCTCATCACTCAAATCACATGAACTCAACATGTGATCATGGAAAAAGGGTTGAATTTTCATCTCTAGAGTTAATTTGTAGACCGAATTGATTTAGGTTTTTGTTTTTCTTTATTATTTTTTTTACTTTTTTTTAAATTTAATTTAGTTAGTTAAAATTCAAAAAAAGGAGTAAAATAGTTATTAAAAATTATTATATGTTTGAATTAAAATATTAATAATTAAATTCAAAGGTAATATTGAAATTTTAAAAATATATAAATTTAGAGTGTATATACAGTTTTAGATAAATACAAATATCATGCTCTTTACATTCAAATATTCTATATTATAATAAAAATCTAAACCCATCTCTTTTTTTTTCAAATAAAAAAATAGTTGACATTATAGACCAGAGACTGCCAGGACCGATGGCGAAGCCAGAAATACAAAATTAAAAAATTATGGGGAGCACAAAATGAACAAAAATTTCAAAATATAAACACAATTTTATTATTTCACAAAGTTTTCAGATAAAACTATGAAAACATTTTTGAGGGAAGGTGGGCCATGGTCCCTATGGGCCCCACTCCCTCTGCCCATGGTCGAGACATGATAATATTATATGGAGCGGTGCTATTGGTATACCCCTTATTGATCTATTCATACCCGACTTTTTAAAATTTTGATTTAATTAAATAAAATTAAATGTTTTTATTAAATTTTTTGATTTATTTTCAAAACTACCCCTTTTACTTTTTTTCAAACTTAATATATACAATATATGATCTTTCTATCTCTAATCTCTGTATCTATTTACATCTCTCTCACCTCTATTGATTAATTAATTTATTTTTTCTTATTTCTTATTTTTAGTTTTTTCTTCTTCTTATTTCATGATGGAAACGAAAAAATAAAAAATAACAGAGTACTTCAACACAACGACGGCTTGATATCATGCTAAAAAAAAACTTCAAACTTATTTCCAGAGAATGAATTGTTTCCAGATGCTTACTATCATTGTCAGACAATTCTTGCTTTATGTCATTCTCAGACAATTCTTCAAGATATTTAACATCGTTCTTAGACAATTCTTTCGTATTCTTGATATCGTTCTCAAACTCTTCTATAATATTTTAAATGTATGTAAGAAACAGATTTTAGGGTTTAAAAGTTAAATTTTTTTTTTGAAGAAACAGATTACTTAGGGTTTTTTTTTTTGAAAAGGAATGTGAGATTTTAATAGATTTACCTTGTAGAAGATTTCTTTCCTAAATTGTATGTCTCTTTAAAGAGTGTGTATTCAATTAGGATTTCAAAAGACTTTTAATGACTTTTTTAGGTGGATGACTTTTATAGATTTCATGGACTTTTATAGACTTTTATAGACTTTACAGACTTATGAAAAACTTTCATAGACTTTCATTTTAAAAAACTTTCATAGACATTTATAAACATTTTTTGATTTTTAAATATGATATATACTTTGTTTTAACAAAATTATATAGATTTCTCATATCAATAAAAATATATTTTTTAAAAGAATAAAAAAATCATTATTAATTAAACTTGACAAAAATATTCTTGCCTATATATGTGATTTTAAAATTTTTATTTGTAATTTTATTATATTTTGCATCATAAAGATATTATGCACCTAATTTTTTTTAATAGTTAGTCAATTTTTTTTTATAATAAGTCAAAATATTATAAATTTTCTTTTAGAATAAATGTAGCAAATCGACAATAATATTAACGTTTATATGTCTCTACGAAAGTATGACAATGAGTATAAAAAATCTACCTAAAATTAATTCAAGTTATTGAAGATAAAACATAAAAACCGTACTTAGTTGTTGAACAAGATTCACGCCTAAAAGTGAGTGGTTTGATATTGATCATAATTACATGAAGTCATACTCATACGCGACTTTGATTATGGTATATTGATATGATTGAGTAGTGATTTTTGTCTTTTATTATTTTTAATTAACATAAATGAAGTTCGTTTGATTTGTTTCGGTATTGTTTAGTTACTTTGAAAATATAGGTAAAAAAAATGAAATCTCTCGTCCTTAATTGCATAGCCTATGGAGAGTTGTTTTATATTATTTTTTAGTTAATTTTTTTTTGTTATAGATCGTTAATGTTTGTATTTTTTTATAATATTTATTCATTTTATTTTATTTGTAGAATTTGTTAAGAATGTGTATTCTTTTACTTAAATATAACACATGTTTGATGGTTGATGTTTTTCAAAGAGTTTTATGTTTTTCTTCTAAAGTGAAATTCCTTTTATTTAAAAAAAAATCAGTCAAAGTCTTTGGTAGGAATGAAAGCCAAATTGTGAGATTTGTTATAACTAAAAGTCATTAAAAATCATTGATATTTAAAAGTCATAAAAAGTCATTGAGATTTTGAATACCTCCTAACTTTTATAGACTGTTAAAAAGTCTTTATTGAATACCACATGACTTTTAAAGAATTTTTTTAAGTCTATAAAAGTCTGTATTGAATACCCCATGACTTTTATAGAGTTTTTAAAAATCTATATTGAATACACTCAAACTTTTTAATTTCATAAAAGTCATTAAAAGTCTTTTGAAATCCTAATTAAATACACCCCCCTAAGTAATTTTGATACAGGAAAAATATATATTATATAATTAAAAGAGTACGGTATAAATAGACCGGTAGAAAGTGTGCCAATAACACCACTCTATTTTATATATATATATATATATATATATATATATTTAATTATTTATTAAATGGATAGCATTATGAGTTAATAGTATGTCAAGACCAAACGAGATTAGATTCTATAAATATGGTTGAGATTGTAACTCCAAACATCAGGGAAGTTCTATTCACATTTTATGATTTAATTTGCAAATACAATAATATATTGGGTCAGTGATATCTAAAGCCACTTATTTGGTAAGGCAGTCCCAAAATCACCATTAATTTTTTAAAATGGTTCAAATTAGCCATTTTATAGAAAAAAAAGTATCAAGTGTTGCCACTTTAGTCATTAATTGTTTGAAGTCTGTTTGTTTATATCATGATATATTGCCCATAAATTCTTATAAGCAAATCATTACTTTTTATATATAATTAAATAATAAATTAATCATGAAATAAGTTTGATGTCACCTAAAATTAATCAGGAATAATAATAAGTTTTATGTCACCTATAAACAGGAAGTATTATCCATAAAAATAATATATTAATCAAATCATTAATTTTTATATATAATTAAATAATCAAAATACATAAAATATTGTCCATAAAATTCTTTATGGGTGTCATATCATATATAACGGTAGCTTTCTGTTAGATTTTAACAGAATGGCCGTAAAGTGAACAATGTTTTATTAAAACGGTAATTTTGAAACAATATTTTATCAAAATGATGATTTTAGAACAATTTAAACAGTAAATGACATTTTTAAGACTTGACCTACCAATTAACCGTGTCTAGTGTCTAATGCTATTTTCTCTCATATATTTACAAAACCGTGGTGGAAATTCAAATCCGCTATAAAAGGTGAAAAAAAATACATCTTGAAGTCAAATCGGCTTTGATTGATATATCTATAACTATAACGAATCGAGTCCTGAGACATTGTCTTACGCTATTTAACAGCAATCCACGTTGGTAGGTTGGTTGGTGGTCCTAGTTTTAATTTAAATATACATGTAGTGGATTGCCGGCCCTATGCAGCTATCAAGCACTCAAAAGAGAAATTAAATAGAGTTGTTACTTGTTTTTTTGTTCAACATCAATAAAATAAAACCACTAATCAAAGTAAGAACTAAGAAGATGGTGGGTCAATGGACGGTGACTAAACCAAGCCGGAGCGACGAGATTTTGGATGCAGACCAACAGCTCATGATCACTAATCAGATCATGTCTCAGTTCGAATCTATAGCCCCAAAACGACCCACCAAGCCCAACAGAAGCGAACCAGACCACCAATCAGCAGCCGCCAACAACCCTTCAACGGATGATATGTCCACTGCTACAAAACAAAATATTCCTCAACTTGACAAGCTCAGATCCCTTCTGTCTCAATCTCAGGTACTAAATCTGAATTCTATAATTTTTTAGATTTCTGATATTTTTTTTCAGCTAATTTGT
Source organism: Dipteronia sinensis (assembly GCA_033220585.1). Taxonomy (NCBI): domain Eukaryota; kingdom Viridiplantae; phylum Streptophyta; class Magnoliopsida; order Sapindales; family Sapindaceae; genus Dipteronia; species Dipteronia sinensis. The sequence continues at coordinate 1,737,410 of CM065638.1, read as the reverse complement.
TTATTGTATTGGTGGCACTGTGGCAGGTACTTAAATATTCAGGAGATCAAGGAGCGATGGTGCAAGAGGAGTTTGTGGAGACAGAGTACTACAACGAGTTGGTTTCCATTGACAAACAGCATCACACGGTTCAGCTATTTCAAACTTTATATATCTAGCTTTTTTTTGTGTGTGTGTAGATTTTGTGTTTGTGTGTGTGTGTGTGTGTGTGTGATTTGAATGGTTGATTGATTGATTAATTAATTAAAATGTAACAGACTGGAAGTGGGTTTATTAGAGTGGTGATCAAGGAAGGAAGTGATAGTGAAGAAAATGGTTATGATATTGATCAGTTTGGAAGTGGACATGGAGGTGGAGATCAGAGACCAAATTTCAAGAGCAATCCTGCAACAAATGACTGGATTCCCTCTGCTGTTTGAAGATGATGTATACGTATATAGCTGTTTTTGTATAAATTTCTCAGGTTCAATAAAAACATTGGTCAAGATATTCATGAATGTAACACCGCCCTCAATGGTGTGTCTTGGTATGAAGATGGCTATTCAGCCTAACAATATATACCAATCAAATGTGTATGTAGTGAAGTGTATGCCATTAACAGTCCAATTTGGTTTGGTGGTCGATGGTAAATCACTGAGAATGGTTAGATAAGTAAATTGATATTTGAAGAGGTAAATTAGAAGAGGTTTTTAGGGTTACTTTAAAGTCGTATCTTTTTGGTTAATAAGATTCAAAATGTTTATTGATCCTAATCCGTTTATGATAGATTGAAATTATTGTACGTCAAATCAATCTGAAATATTATCATCAATAAGGAAACTTTATCATAAATTATATAATTATTTTATGGAATATCATATCAGTAACTAGTAAGATTGGATAAGGATGGGTTTGGTGGTAAAATAATTGACATGTGTATGCGTATTTGATTGAATAATAATTCAAGCATCGAAATTCTACGTTGTTCTTAACTTCTTATCCATTTCCATTGTTAATTGATACTTTTAATAGTATTAATTAGTGTTAATTGTTAAATAGTCAATGACATTACTTGATTAGTACAGGCCAAACGATAAAGAGAAATTCTATAAAAATCTAAAAGTTACTCTAAAATTCAATTTAAATGATATGTCAAGTGAGTTGTCATCACTATATCTCAAAAAAGAAAAATGAAAAATTGTTAAAAGCTATTACAATAGTAGAAGAAACAATACCAAGGGATTTTTATTTTTATTTTTTGATATTATCAATCTGAACGGACAATATAATTAAATTGTTTTACATTTAAACAATAGTTTGAGGGAAATGCTTGTTGAGGATAGGGTATTAGGGTGTGCCTTGCACAAAGACTCCAATGGCACTGGCTCTGGGCATGGTGAGTCCCTTCACCTTAACTCTCTCCCAATCAAAACACTGAATTAATGAGCCCATAGTCAAACCCACTACACGTTGGGCCAATCCCACCCAGGGCAGGCCAGTCGACCCAGCCCAAATTAACTTGTAGCCTATGGGTTCTCCATTTTCTTACATCTCAGGCTTGAAACTCGATCGTATCACGTGGTATATGGTATCCTTTTATGGTACAATCTTTGGATGATAGATGTGGGAGCAGGAGTGGGGCAGTTGGATACAATTGGAGAGTCTCTGAGATGATATTATACAGGTAATGCAACGTAGAAAGATCTGGTTCGTCCATGTTCAACTCTTCAGGATGGTTGAGCAAATTAGACATTTCCCATTCTATTGTCACTGTTGATGTGTCTGTTGTCGCAAGCAATTCACATAATCACATCCCCGGTAAAGGCTAGGATACTCGTTTAGTAACATGCATGATGATATATTTACTATAGTTGAAATTGAATTAATTATATATAATTAATGTATAATTGATGCACATATCATATATAGTCTCCACCATCGAAATGTTGTCTTTGAAAATCTTGCATGATAACGTGATACAGATATAAGGTGATGGTAACATCTGCGTGTGGCACCCCATATGTTATTGTTTTATCTCAACAAAATCATTTTCACAGATATAAGGTGATGGTAACATCTGCGTGTGGTACCCCATATGTTCTTGTTTTATCTCAACAAAATCATTTCCTCAATTCCAATATATATATATATATATATAACGTTATCATGCCAGGTTTCCAAAGACAACATTTTGATGGTTGGTTGGTGGTCCTAGTTTCAATTCCTTGCCACCGAATTCTTTTGCACTATATATGTGGTGGATTGCCGGCCCTATCAAGCACTCAAAATAAGTAGAGTTGTTTGTTTGTTCAAGATCAATAATTGAGATTATATATGATTTGTGCATTGATTATATATTAGCCGTCCAAAAATGATATTTCAATTTATGTTTAATCAATTAAATTGGTACATACGTCTGTATTTATAGAAAAGGTTGAAAAAAATTAATAAATATAGACTTATGTCGCAATTTGATTGGTTAGATACAAATTGGAACATCATTTTTAGATAGCAATTAAGTCCTTAATTCAATTTCAACCGTAGAAAATAGATTATGCATGCTGTTAAAAGTCAAAAGATTATCAGCATCATATCTAGGGTAGCTTTATTGACACACAAAATAGTTCTCTGTACAATTATTTATACTCCACAAATATACATTATAAAAAAAATTAAAATTTAATAATTTACTCTTTACTATCTCAAATATGTTAAAATTAACCCAGAATATTAATTATACCCTTTTAATTAAATTATTTCTCTTTAAACCTACAAAAAAATCAAATAATTCATTGGACATCATCTCCTTATAAACCGGTTTTATAACAAAGGTTAATGGTCATTAGATTATCATCATCATCAAGAGACAAGCTTGTAAGTAGTTATAACCGCGGTTCTGGTTCCAGAGGGATGTGGAACAGGAACCGGAACCTCCTAGCACCGGTTCCAGTTCCGGACGATTCGGTTTTTTTTTTAGCTACTAACTAAAAAAAACTAATAGATATGTAAATATATAATGATGTGAAATTGTAATTTGTAAATGAAGTTTATTAGATAAGTCGAAATTAAAATAAAATTAAGAATTAAAAAAACTAAAAAACTAAATTGAAAGAAAATAAATATAAACAATTGAATAATTGATAGTTGAGAGAGAATTAAAGAGTATTAGAGAGAATTGGGAGAGAATTGAGAGAGAATTAGTGAGGAGAAATGAATGGGAGGGGGGTATTTATAGGAAAAAAAATGAGAAAACAAAAACAAAAAAAATAAAAAATAAAAAATAAATAAATAATGGGCTGGAACCGAACCGCCGGTTCCAGTCCGGTTTTTTTTTAAGAACCGAACCGGAACCTTAAACCCACAGTTTCAGTTGACAACACTGAATTAGACGCGACAAATGTCATTCATCAACAAATACCAGTTGACAACACTACAAGGCCAAGCTATGTAAACACTTGTACAAGTAATTACAGGTAAGTTTTCATTGTTATTTAGAGTTAAAGTCTAGATACTCTATTATCTTTTTTTAATCAAGTTTTATCTTAAATAAAATAAAATAAATAAAAAACAACTTGTATTAGCATCCAAATCCAAGTGTATTCGCCAACATGTACACCGCTGGCATGCCTTAACAGAATCCTTTATCTTTTGTATGATCAAAGAAATTATCCTAGGATCGAGTACACTTTCTATTTCGGCTCTAGCCTTGTTCAACACTTCTGGATGGTTGAGCAAATCAGACATTGCCCATTCTAATGTTACCGCTGATGTGTCTGTTGCCGCAAGCAACATCACCTGCAACAAAGACGAAATCAGAATTTCAAATTTAATCAGGTTTGTGGGTCAACCATGAAAACTTTTCATTTTGTAAAAAACAAACATAAAACATTTAAACAAAATTTAAAAATTAAAAGGAAATTTCCCAAGAGTCGGAGGGATTAGATTCTCCCCTAACCTGCAAATAAAATGTGTTATGCTTATGTTACCAACACGAATTTATTTAATTATAAAATTATAGATTTATAGTACATTTAATTTTATAACAGTAATATTTTTCATTTTATTATATGAAAAGGAATGTGTAGTAAAAGTTCTTACCTATTTTAAGATTTATACAACCGCTAAATGTGGATGGGTGCGGTAGCAAAGCCACTTGGAGGCTTTGAGGGGCTCAAGTCCAATTTTTTTTTTCTTAAATAAAAACATAACGTTATATTTCTTTCATTTTTACCTCATATTTTTTATTATTTATATTTATTTTAAAAGATATCTTGCCAAAACCCTCCGGTTCCCAAAATTAAAGGGTTGACAATATAAAAATACTTACTCAATCGAACAATAACTTAGGTTTGAGTTACTGTAACCGTAAATGGTATATCAATCAAAATTTCTTAAGCTGTCACGATTCTGAAATTTTTCTTACTGAATCTCAATTGCAACCGGCACAAAATTAAAAAAAAATCTGCATTTTCCACCTGTGCCAATAGGGATCTGCATGAAAAACTTCGGATCGTCCGAACAAAGAATTTTCCTTTTTTTTTTTTTTAATATCTAGCAAAGAAATTTCAAAGAGAGAAAGGGAGAGGGAATTTCATTTTCACTTACAATTATGAGGCCTTTGATCATTTTCAAGTAATATTTTGATTTCTTCTCTTCGAATCCCCAAGAATTTGTTGAGACGACTCGAAGAGAAGATTTCAACGGCGCTTAGTTCGGCGAAGGTTGCGCCAATGATCATCGTAGGAGGTTGAAGCCAAGATGGTGTGGTTATAGCCGATGTATTTGCCCATTATTAAATGAGGACGGTTTGCGAAAACGATGTCGTTTTTGTTTAAGCATTCTTCAGGCTGCTGATGGTGATGACACGACGATTACATTACGGGATCCAAACCGGAGAGAAAAGACCGACCCTTATTTCTCTGAAAGAGCTTGTAGTGTTCTATGAAGTGGTTCTTTGTTGAGGAGATGGAGATGACCAAGAATTGGAAGAGCTCTTGGGCTTGGTGGATGGTTTTTGTGGTTTGATGATCTGATTTGGAGAAAGAATTTGAAAGCTACGAGAAAAATCAGAAGAGAAAGTGATGAGTATAGCAAAGAAAATTCCATGTTTGGATTTGTTAGAATAATGAGCGTATATTTAGAAGAATTGCATTCTATGTATGAATTATTATTCTTATAAGATTTTAAGGTTACTTGTTATTATAGATTATTGTTATCATCAAGAGACAGAGAGTATCGATATGAGTTCACAACCACAGAACCACTGCATATTTTTCAAGAAATCCTGTGGTGGGGCAAATTGTGACTCGAACTTGAGAGGTTGCTACGGTAACATTAATTTGACTATTTATCTTTTTATTAATTTTTTTTGTGTGGTCCGTTTCTACATTTCCTAATTAGTTTCCAAACAAATTCTCACATTGAAGTTTAATGTATAAACGATTGAATAAATAGTTAAATACACAGAAACTAATTAAATAATAATTCAAGAAAGAATGTTTTCGATAAACTTTTTTTTTTTAAGAAACAGTAACAAGGGAATATTCCTTTTTTTTTTAACAAAGCTTTAGAGGAAGGACTTGTTGAGAATGGGGCGTGCCTTGCACATGGCCTCCAACGCACGACACTGGGCATTGTGATTCCTTTTCCTTCGCTCATATCAACTTCCTTACCGTCTACTCTCCCCCAGTCAAAACAATGAATTAGTGAGCCTAAAATCTAAGCCCAGTACATGTTGGGCCAGGCCCACTATAGGCCAGACCCGTCGTCTCAGCCAAAATGGCATTAACTTGTAACCCATGGATTCTCCGTGACAGAGCTCAGTAGAGGGTCCTTATCCTTATCCGAGAGAATCTCAACGGTCGGACAATCACATATATACTAGGGTTATTATGATTTTAGTCCTCTAGTTAGCGTTAATCTGGGTTTGGTCCACTAGTTTTTGAAATTACTAACTTTAGTCCTTATATAACGGTTTCCGTTAAGTCAACGAAAGTCAGAGAACCAGTGGACTAAAGTTAGTAAATTCCAAAAACTAGTAGATTAAAGTTAGTAAATTCCAAAAACTAGTGGACTAAAGTTAACGAAAATCTAACTTTAGCCCTTGTTGACCTAACAGAAGTCAACGGAAATCTAACGAAATTGGACGGTAGGGACTGGAATAGATATTGTCAGAGAACCAGTGAAATAAAGTTAGTAATTTCAAAAACTAATGGACCAAACCCAGATTAACGCTAACTAGAGGGACTAAAATTTTAATATCCCTATATACTAACATACGATCCATGAAGTACACACTTAAAAGTCCTTATAGTCATCATTTTTGGTTGACTATTCAAATCTTTTAGCTTCTGTAGTTGTCTAATCCATTATACCTGTTGATGAATTTTACTTGTTAATAGTGTGTGTTAATATCAAACCACATTGTGCTGATGTATTATTATCAGGTCTTCATTAGCCTAATTTCTTCCACGCTCTCGTCGCTAAGTCCACAGTCCACACTACATACTTAAATGGCAATGGGAGAGAACACTCCACATACTCAAATGGCAATGTTCCCATTAACTTGGGAGGCCGAGTTCATTTGTTTTAATTATAAAATCAACATATGCAATACGGAACTGTTTTCTATTCATTTTCATTTTTTACACAAACCTCAGATAAAAGCAGTCTGCAGTCATGAATCAAAGTTGAGGAATACATCTCATGATCAAAAACGCCAAGCCATGTCTGTCTCAATGTCCTTGTCTTCCCAAAAGATCAGTGAACTAACATCGCCTAATCATATGTGCTCACTGCTCACGTATATACAGGGGCGAAGCCAGGATATATTGTTCGGTTGTACTAAATTAAGTATAATTTTTTTTTGGTATAACAGTTAGCAGTACGGTGACTCTAACAATGATAATCATTTATTATCAAACCACATTTGCTAATAGTAAAAAATTTTAAGCAAATCTTATAGATTTGTTCGAACTTTAACAAATAGAGTAGGAATTCAAAATTTTGTTTTTTATTTATTTATGGAATGATAGAAGAATGAAAAGGAAATAGAAACTTTGATGTGTTTGAATGTAATGAATAATGAATCTATTAAGATTATCTCAATTAAATTAAACGGTAAATTATATAACATTTTTTTTATGAATTATCAAGTAATGTTAATTTTATAATAATCTTTCATTTGTATTAAAGAGTATTTTTTATATAAAAAAATACTTTAATATATATATTTTACATATATGATCATTATTTAATGGAAACTTGAATCATGCATGTGCGTGTAAAAAAAACCATGCGGATATATATGATCATTATTTAATGAAAACTTGAACCATGTATGTGAGTGTAAAAAAAAATCACCTTTAGTGCATTAATGCATAAAAACAATCATTAAAATTTGATATTATTTTAAATTTTTAACAAATGGAACATCCGAAGGGATGTCTGAAGTTACATCCTCACATTGAGGAATATTATATATTGTAGGTGGAATATGATACGAACAATATAAACACTTATACAAGTAATTACTAATTAGAGGTAAGTTTTCATTGTTATTTAGAGTTAAAGTCTAGATAATCTATTATCTTTTCTCTTTTAATTAAGTGTTATCTTATAAAAAAAAAAAAAAACAAAGTGTATTCACCAACAAGAACACCAGCTGGCATGCCTTAACTGAATCATTTATCTTTTGTACGATCAAAGAAATTATCCTAGAAGTGAGTTCAAATCAAGATCTTGGTTCAAAATTTCTTATTGCCCAACATCCAAGAGAACAAACAATTGGAGAGTGGTTTTCACGCACAAATTCAACATCAACAATAGGAATCATAACTAATTGTCGATATTATTTTACAAAATTTTAATTAACCTAAACATTAATTTAATAATAGCTAATCCTTTGTAAACCCAAATCTAATTTTCAGGATTTTTTCATTGCGGGCACGGATACTTCCTCAGCTACGCTTGTTGAGGATGGGGCGTGCCTTGCACATGGCCTCCAAAGGCACGGCTCTCGGCATGGTGAGTCCTTTCCCTTCACTCATGTCGACTTCTTTTCCGTCGATTCTCTCCCAGTCAAAACACTGAATTAATGAGCCCAGAGTAAAGCCCACCACACGTTGGGCCAGGCCCACCCCAGGGCAGGCCCGTCGTCCCAGCCCAAATGGCATTAGCTTGTAGCCCGTAGGTTCTCTGCTTTCGAACCTCTCGGGCTTGAAACTTGTCGGGTCATCCCAATACTTCGAGTCTCTTTGTATGGCCCATGCGTTGATGAATAACATCGTATCACGTGGTATATCATATCCTTCTACGGTACAATCATCGGACGATAGATGTGGGAGCAAGAGTGGGGCTGCAGGGTACAATCGAAGGGTCTCTGAGATGATATTATGCAAATAATGTAACTTGGAAAGATCTGGTTCGTCTATCAACTCATCAGGATCGAGTACACTTTCTATTTCGGCTCTGGCCTTGTTCAACACTTCTGGATGGTTGAGCAAATTAGACATTGCCCATTCTAATGTCACCGCCGATGTGTCTGTTGCCGCAAGCAACATCACCTGCAACAAAGGTGAAGCCAGAATTTTATATTTAATTAAGTTTGTGGGTCAACCATTAAAACTTTTCATTTTAAAAAATACAAACATAAAAAATTTAAACAAAATATAAGAATTAAAAGGACATTTTCCAGAGGCGGAGGAATTAGATTCTCCCCTAACCTGCAAATAAAATGTGTTATGCTTATGTTATTGACACGTATTTATTTAATTATAAAATTATAGATTTATAGTACATTTAATTTTATAATAGTGATATTTTTCATAATATTATATGAAAAGGAATGTGAGTAAAAGTTCTTTCCGATTTTAAGATTTATACAACCGCCAATGTGTAGACATGACGCCGGTTCTGTTCGAACCGGAACCGTCTGAAAAAAACGGAACCGGTACCGGGGTGGTTCCGGTTCCGGTTCTAAATTTTGTGGAACCGTCCGGTTCGAACCGGATCAGAACCGGCGGTTCGGTTCTGGTTCGAACCGGTCGGTTCCACAAAATTTATATATATATTTTTTTAATTTTTTTTTTAAAAGTAGATCTGAGAAATCAGATCATCACTCATCACTTCACTTCCTTCGTCCCTCTCTCTCTCTCTCTCTCTCTCTCTCTCTCTCTCTCTCTCACACACACAAATCAACCCCAAATCCACTCAAGCACCACTCCACCAGCCACCAGGCCACCGCCGCGATTTGGCGACGACGTCAGCCATCATCATCGGCCGATCGGCGTCGGTCATCTTCTTCTTTCTTCTTCGTTTGCCCCAGTTTCTTCTTCTTTCTTCTTTCTTCTTCTTTCTTCTTCGTTTGCCCCAGTTTCTTCTTCTTTCTTCATTCTTCTACTTTTTGCTTGGATCGAACGACGGAACGAGAAGATCAGAGATGGGATTGGGTGTGTATAAGTGTATTGTGTGTGTGTTTTGAGTTTTGATTGGGTTTGTGGTGGTGTATGAGTGTGTGTTTGAGTTTTGATTGGTTTGATTTGTGGTGTACCGGTGTGTGTGTGTGTGTGATATTGTGATGAAAATTGATAAAGGTAATTAGGGATTGTAAATTTGGGTTTGGGTCAGGTGTAGGGAAGTGATTCATGAATTATGATTGTGTTGATTTTGTTTTTTAAAAAAATTATAAAATAAAAACCGGTTCCGAACCAGCCGGAACCGGTAGAACCGGACAGGAATCGTGGAACTGGAACCGGAACCGAATCCGAACCTGCGTCATAGTCTACCAATGTGGATGAGTGTGGTAGCTAAGCCACTTGTACGCCTAGAGGGGCTGAAGGTCTCCAATTTATTATTATTATTTTTTAAACATTTCGTTATATTTTTTACATTTTTAACTCGAATTTTTATTATTTACATTTATTTTAAAAGATTTCTTATCATGACCCTTAAGTCCCAAAATTAAAGAAACTGGCTTCACCTCTGGATGTGTGGTAAGAAAATACATGTTCAATCGGACAATATCTTAGGTTTAAGTTGCTGTAATCTTAAATGATACATCGATCAGATTTTCTCAACCTATGATGATCTTGAAATTTTTCTTACGGAATCTCAATTGCATTCGGTGTAAAATAAAAAATGAGTGGTGCTATTGGCACACCCCCTACTGATCTATTCATGCCCCACTTTTTTAAGTATATAATATTCTTTTTGTTTCCTTTATCAAAATTACTGAAAGAGACATACAATTTAGGAAAGAAATATTCTACAAAGTAAATCAATTAAAATCTCATATTCCTTTTCAAAAAAAAACCAGTAATCTGTTTCTTTAAAAAAAAATTAACTCTTAAACCCTAAAATCTTCTTCTTACATACATCTAAAATATCAAGAATATGAAAGAATTGTCTAAGAACGATATCAAACATCTTGAAGAATTGTCTAAGAATGACATAAAACAAGAATTGTCTGACAATGATAGTAAGCATCTGGAAACAATTCATTCTCTGGAAATAAGTTTGAAGTTTATTTTTTCTTTAAAATTATATTAAGTTGTCGTTGTGTTGAAGTATCATGTTATTTTTTATTTTTTCGTTTTCATCTTGAAATAAGAAAAAAAAAACTTAAAAAAAAAAGAAATAAGAAGAAAAAAAAAATCAATCAATGGATGTGAGAGAGATGTATACAGATACATAGATAAGAGATAAGAAATAGAGAGATCATATATGGTATGTATTAAGTTTGAAAAATAAGTAAAATTGGTAGTTTTGGAAATAAACCAAAAAATTTAATAACAACATTTAATTTTATTTAATTAAATCAAAATTTTAAAAAGTGAGGCATGAATAGATCAGTAGGGGTTGTGCCAATAGTACTACTACTCATAAAAAAAAATCTGCATTTTCCACCTGTGCCAATAGGTATCTGCATGAAAAACTTCGGATCGTCCGAACAAAGAATTTTCCTTTTTTTTTTTTAATATCTAGCAAAGAAATTTCAAAGAGAGAAAGGGAGAGGGAATTTCATTTTTCACTTACAATTATGAGGCCTTTGATGATTTCATCGGTATAGTAATCAGGCTGTGACTGCTGCAAAACAAGTAGATGGCTGATCAGGGTGTTTCTGCTTTCATCGGCGGCGGCTGCTTTTCGATGTTCATCAATCAAACCTTGCAAGAACGAATCCGTCTTTTTCCCAATACTCACAGCTCTTTTAACAAGTCCCTGATAATCAAACCACTCCAAAATCGGCATGAAATCTTCAGGATTCGACGCCCCTCCATATTCAAACATCTCTTTTATAAGCTCTCGAAACTCTCTTGCTTCCTCCAGTTCCCTTCCTCCGTCGTCTTCGCAGCCATAATATCTCTTCCCTGCCACCATTCTCATTATGATGTTAAACGTCAGCTCTGTAAACATCGGGCTCAGCTCCACCTTAGCAAAACCAGTACCGTTGCTTGAAACCCCATATAGCTTTTCAAGTAATATGTTGATTTCGTCTCTTCGAATACCCAAAAATATGTTCAAGCGACTCGAAGAGAAGATTTCTACAGCGCTTAGTCGGCGAAGGTTACGCCAATGGTCACCGTAAGGGGACAGAGCGATGGTGGTGTTGTTGTAGCCGAGGTATTTTCCCATGATTAAACGAGGACGGTTTGCGAAAACGACATCGTTTTTGTTTAAGCATTCTTCGGCGGCCGAAGATGATGACACGACAATTACGTTACGGGAACCGAACCGGAGAGAAAAGACTGAACCGTGTTTCTCTGAAAGAGCTTGTAAAGTTCTGTGAAGTGGCTCTTTGAGGAGATGGAGATGGCCTATAATTGGAAGAGCTCTTGGACTTGGTGGGTGGTTTTTGTGGTTTGATGATATGGTTTGGAGCAAGAATTTGAAAGCTATGATGAAGATGAGAAGAGTAAGTGATGTGTATAGCAAAGAAAATTCCATGTTTGGATTTGTTAGAATAATGTGTGTATAGTTAAAAAGGATTTCATTCTTTATAGATAAAGAATGTTATCTCCAAAGAAAGATCACCGCAAGATATGACTACTTTTAGTGGTAGTCTTTACACTTTGCACTTAATAATGAAAATTTTATTGGAAACCAAGGAGAGTCAATCATTCAACAAATCCTGTGTTGTGTCGTTGTGATTACTCAAACCTTAAGGTTGATCTGATATCATAAATTTGGTTCGAACCCATATCTGGTTCATGGTTCGACAACCACATATATACAACTGATCATGAAGCAAACGTCCCTCTCTAGTCACTATTTCTTAGTTAACTAATCAATCTATCCTTGTGTAGTAATCAGATTCTTAGAATTGTTTTTAATGAATTTTACATGTCAACAGCGCGATTTAGGTTGTATGAACAGCGAAGATGTCTTTCTTCCACTACATACTTAAATGGCAAAGGGAAAAAACACACCACATACTTAAACGGCGATGTCCCCATTAACTTGGGCGGCCTAGTCAATTATTTTGAATATAAAATCACCAGTTGTAATAGAAAAGTTGTTTTTCTATTCATGCCATTTTCAAAATCAAACGCACTGGATTATGCAACTGAGGCAAGTTGCAATTTAATTAATTTTTTATGCAATCAATGGTGGCATTTAAAAATGAAAAGCAAAAAGCAGATCACAAGAGGCTTTTGGGACTATTAAGCGCGAATTAACATAAAAAAAATTAAACAATTAGTAATTTATAGAAGAGTTTATTATCATATTTAAGCTCATCACAAAAGACCACATGCACACTCCCTTCTTCATTTTTATTTTTTATACAAACTTTAGACAAAAGCAATCACGAATGAAAGCAGAGGAATCCATCTCAAAAACACCAAGTCATGTCTCAACGTCCTTGTTTTCCTGAAAGATCAGTGAACTAATTAATATCGCCTATTCATATGTGTTCACATGATCATCATTTAAGGGAAACTTGAATCACGTCCGATCCGTATTCATGTGTTTTTATTTGATATCAACAAAATCATTTCCAAGATATATATGTTATGTTATCTATCATGATTTGTATACACATATAAACTTATCTTTTCTGTGATAGAAATTAAAAGAATATTATTCTAGGGATATCGAGTGCAAATCAAAATCTTGGTTCAATTCCACCTATATTCGACAGAACGAGTATATATGGTTTTCGCACAAATTCATCATCAACAATAGGAATCATCACTGATTGCCGATATTATTTTACAAAATATTAAACACACAAATTTATCTTTATAACACAATTAACAATATCACACAAATTATTTAACCATTCTAATATAGGTAATCACGCAGCAACGAGGACATTGTTTGTAAAGGGTCGTGCTTTACAAAGAACCACCAATGGGTCAACCTTAGGCATGGTTATCCCTCTACCTTCGGACATGTCAACTTTCTCTTCACCAACTCGCTCCCACTCGAAACACTGAATCAAAGAGCCCAAAGCCAAGCCCACAACTCGCTGGGCCAGGCCCGAACCAGGGCAGGACCTCCTTCCCAGCCCAAAAGGCATCAGCTTTCGGGCCTCACCTTCTCCAATCTCGAACCTCTCTGGATTGAAACTATTGGGATCATCCCACAACTTCGGGTCCCTGTGAATGGCCCATGCGTTGACCAATAAGATTGTGTCACGTGGCACGTGGTATCCTCCTACCGTGCAATCTTCAGACGACATGTGTGGAACTAGAAGTGGGGCTGCTGGGTACAATCGGAGAGTCTCTGATATGATACTCTGAAGATATTGTAGTTTGAAAACATCTGGTTCATCGATCAAGCGTTCTTGGCCCACTTGATCATCCAGTTCGGCTCTAGCCTTTTTCATGACTTCTGGGTTGTTGACCAAATTGGTCATTGCCCACTCTAATGTAACCGAAGAAGTGTCTGTTCCAGCTAACAGTAGGACCTGTATGAAATAATTATAAATAAATATGATTGATTCAAATAAAAATGTAATATTGAAAAAAATTATATAGGAGAGAATTATTTTAAAATAATAATTTTCATTTAAAATTAACTGTACGTTGTATGGAATACGAATTTGGATCCTCTACTAATCTGATCTTTTTTTTGACATCACATAATCTCATGATACATAATCTCATGACACATAAGAATTGTAATGAATGTGTGGTTAAGATGTGATTGGTTTCTACAACCACTTTATCAACAACAAATCACATGCTTTAAAAAGGTCAGGAAAATGAATGTGTGGTTAAGATGTGATTGGTTTCTATAACCGCTTTATCAACAACCAATCATATGCTTTAAAAATGTCAGGAAAAAGATCAGATCAGTAGAGGATCCAAATTCATACCATACACGTGACATGTTTATGGGTCATCCATGCATAGAGTATAGATTGGAGTATAAATAAGACAAATACTCATTGTACACTCAATTGAATCTAACAATGACACATCAAACGTTACAAGTCCCGACATATTTATCTATCATCTATGCTAAGATTTCCAAAAGATAAAACCCAATCTATAGCCACATAATTTGATGTAGGACAATTGGCTTTGGACTTTGAAGAAGAGTTGGATAGAAAATTGTCCAAAAGAGGTGTTTCAATGAAACGGGCATAACTTTTCGCTCGGTTGACAGATTTCCTATTATAATATGTTTTCGGAAAGGGTTTTCGAAGCTCCATAGCGGTACAACCGGGGTTTGCCCGGTTGACGACATTTACTCCCTCAACGGAGCTGTTTAAGATAGGTTATCGGGCATCCGAAGATTTTTATGTTTTTATTTGTTTTCCGTTTTTATTTTATTTAGCTGAGGATATTTTAGTCTTTTCCGTTTTTAGGGTTTTCAAAGCCTATTTAAGGGCTTTTGTTATCAGTTTCGAAGCATTGAATAAAATTTACAATTTGGTTTCAGTTTCTTTTTTTTCTGGTGGATTCCAGTTTATGTTCTGTTAGGGTTACGCTTGTGATCCTAGAACTTCCGTTCTGCGTCAATTGGTATCAAAGCAAAAGGATTTGCCTTGTGCGATGGCCAACAACGAAGCCGGAAGAGTTAACCCTGACGACGCTGGTCGAAGGGATACCGATTTATGGGCAGCGATTGACGAACAACGACAATCGATGGCGAGGCTGGAGACTATGATGCAGCAACTGATGGCGCAACAGCCTAATCCCAACGCCCCTGCCCCTGCCCCTGCCAACAGAGAAGGAGTCGAGGGAGTTGCCATTGGCCGCCCTGTAGGTAGACGACCGCCTAGGGCTGCGAGACACGAGCAGTTCGAAGAATGGAGCGATAACGATTCTGAAGAGGATTTCGTGGGTTACCAAGGAGATCATCGATTGAACCAAAATCAACCTGGTTATCGGATCCGTGCAGACATACCATTGTTCCATGGAAAGTTGCAGATTGAAGAGTTCTTGGACTGGATTTCAGAGGTTGAGAGATTCTTCGAGTTTGCTGAGGTAACAGAAGAACGTCAAGTCAAATTGGTAGCGTACAAGTTGAGAAGCGGGGCTGCTGTTTGGTGGGAGAAATTACAGATGGATAGACGGCGACAAGGTAAAGTTCCTATACGATCCTGGAGGCGAATGAAACAACTTATGATGAGCAGGTTTTTACCTCCTGACTATGAACAATTTATTTTTCAGAGTTATCAGAATTGTGTTCAAGGTAACAAAACCGTTGCGGATTATACTGAGGAGTGGTCCAGACTTTCAGTTCGTAACAACCTCAATGAGACAGAAGGACAGCAGGTTTCGAGGTATTTGGGGGGTTTAAAGTCGACCATTCGAGATAAAATTGGGTTGCAAGTCGTGTGGACAGTAGATGAGGCGCACAACATGGCCTTGAAAGCGGAGTTAATGGAAAAACCACCCAATCATTTTTCTCATTACAATAAGGACATGGGTGAGTCATCCAACACTGCCGCGAACACGAGTAGATTTTCACCAAGTGATGGACAGGGCCAGGCTAAAAATACTGCAGATCAAAGGGGTTTGGGGCCAAATAACAATTTTGGCGGGACACGATCAACTGCAGCAGCAGCAATGGGTACAAAAGAAACCCCACGAGGAGCGCCAAATCCATACAGTAGACCAGGCGGTATGAAGTGTTACAGGTGCGGCCAACCTGGCCACCGTTCGAATGAATGCCCAACCAGAAAACCGGTGAATTTCGTAGATGCTGAAGAAGAAGAAGAACAGAATTTTGAAGATGAGGGAAACATGGACGAGTTCTTAGAAGGTGCAGAAATTGCGGAGGAACAAGGGGAGCCGGTAAACTGTGTGATTCAGCGAGTCATGTGTGCAACAAAATTGGAGGGTTTATCGCAACGAAACAGTATTTTCAAGACTTTTTGCAGTGTGCAAGGAAAGGTTTGTGATGTGATTGTCGATAGCGGGAGTTGTGAGAATTTTGTGTTCAGAAAATTGGTAGAACATCTGAATCTGCGTACAGAGAAACATCCCAAGCCTTATGCGATTGGGTGGATTCAAAAGGGACCCAAGGCGAATGTGACAGAGTTGTGCAAAGTTCCTATTTCGATTGGGCAATACTACCGGGAAGATGTGGCATGTGATGTAGTCGACATGGATGCTGGTCACGTTTTACTGGGACGTCCTTGGCAGTTTGATGTGGACATAACCTACAGAGGACGTGACAATGTTTGTGTTTTCAATTGGGGTGGCAGGAGAATTGCGATGGTTCCGAAACGGAATCCAGTAGGGAGTTCAACTAAAGCCACGGTAAATGAGCAGTCTTTGGTCACTTTAATCACGTCTGTAACTGATTTAGAAGCTGAGATTAAGGAGGCACAAGAGGTACATGTTGTAGTAGTGCGGGCTTTGGTGACAGAAAGCCGAGGAGAGCAAAGAATTTTAGTGCCCGAGAAGGTGCAGACCCTGCTTACTGAATTTAGTGATTTGGTGACAGAAGACTTACCGGATGACCTTCCACCGTTGAGAGATATTCAGCACCAGATTGATTTAGTTCCGGGAGCAAGCTTACCGAATTTACCACACTATCGGATGAGTCCCAAGGAGAATCAGATTTTACAGGAAAAAGTGGAGGAGTTAATGAAGAAGGGATTCATTCGAGAGAGCATGAGTCCATGCGCTGTTCCCACATTACTTGTTCCGAAAAAAGATGGCAGTTGGAGGATGTGCGTGGATAGTCGTGCGATTAACAAGATAACTGTCAGGTACAGCTTTCCCATTCCGAGATTGGATGACATGCTAGATATGTTGGAGGGGTCGAAATTATTCTCTAAAATCGACCTGAGGAGCGGGTATCATCAGATTCGGGTCAAACCTGGGGATGAATGGAAGACAGCTTTCAAAACTAAGGATGGGCTGTATGAGTGGTTGGTGATGCCTTTCGGACTATCCAATGCGCCGAGCACTTTCATGCGGCTTATGAACCAGGTGTTGCGGCCTTTCATTGGAAAATATGTAGTCGTTTATTTCGACGATATATTGATTTACAGCCGTAGTGAGGAAGACCACATGGAGCATCTGCGAGCTGTGTTAGAGGTATTGTTAAATAACAAATTGTTTATCAACTTTAAAAAATGCAGTTGGATGACAGCGCGGTTACTATTCCTTGGATATGTGGTCAGTTCGGACGGAATTTTGGTGGATGAAGAAAAGATTAGAGCCATTCGTGATTGGCCTACACCGAAGACAGTTGGAGAGGTGAGGAGTTTTCATGGGTTGGCGACGTTTTACCGTCGATTTGTGAGGGATTTTAGTAGTATTGTGGCCCCTATTACAGAGTGTCTGAAAAAGGGAAAGTTTCAGTGGAGTGAGGCAGCCGAAACAGCCTTCGCAGTCATCAAAGAAAAACTATGCACCACTCCTGTTCTTGCTCTACCCAGTTTTGAGAAGTTATTTGAAGTGGAATGTGACGCTAGTGGAGTCGGGATTGGAGCAGTGTTGTCACAAGAGAAGAAACCGGTGGCGTTTTTTAGTGAAAAGCTGAGTGATGCGCGGCGAAAATGGAGTACCTATGATCAGGAATTCTATGCAATTATTCGTGCTCTAAAGAATTGGGAGCATTACCTAATTCAGCGCGAGTTTATTCTTTACACTGATCATCAAGCTCTGAAGTACTTGAACAGTCAGAGAAGCTTAAGTAATATGCATGCTCGGTGGGCAACTTACTTGCAGAAGTTTCCGTTTGTTTTGAAGCACAAGTCTGGAATGTTAAATAAGGTGGCTGACGCGCTGAGTCGGCGTGCAAGCTTATTGGTGACTATGCAGCAAGAGATTATTGGGTTTGAATTTCTGAAAGAATTGTACCCTGATGATGAGGATTTTGGAGAGATATGGGAAAAGTGTGTTCTGAAACAGACTGAAGGGGAGTTTCATATGACCGAGGGCTATTTGTTCTGTGGTAATCAGTTATGTATTCCGCGGAGCTCTCTGAGAGAGAAACTGATTCGAGAGTTGCATGGTGGTGGTTTGGGTGGTCACTTGGGACGTGACAAGACTATTAGTGGGGTGTCCGAACGTTATTACTGGACGTAGTTGAAACGCGATGTCGGTAACTATGTTCGCAAGTGTTACGTCTGTCAAACTTCTAAAGGACATGCTCAAAATACGGGATTGTACATGCCACTACCTGTTCCGAATGCCATATGGGAGGATTTAGCAATGGACTTCGTTTTGGGTCTTCCACGAACTCAGCGTGGGGTAGATTCCGTGTTTGTTGTGGTTGACAGGTTCTCAAAAATGGGACATTTTATTCCTTGTCGGAAGACATCTGATGCATCACATGTGGCTCAGTTGTTCTTTCGGGAGGTAGTTCGTTTACATGGTGTACCCCATTCAATCACATCTGATAGGGACTCGAAGTTTCTTAGTCATTTTTGGGTGACATTGTGGCGACGGATGGATACCACTCTGAAGTTCAGTAGCACTGCGCATCCACAAACTGACGGACAGACAGAGAATCTAAACCGAACACTGGGGAATTTAATTCGGAGTATCTGTGGGGATAAGCCAAAACAGTGGGACGTGGCTCTGGCACAAGCTGAGTTTGCATATAACAATGCTGTTCATACTGCTACGGGTAAGTCTCCATTCGCTTTAGTGTATCGACAATCTCCTAAGCACGCGTTGGATCTGGCAAAGCTTCCCAAGGTCACTGGTATGAGTGTTGCTGCTGAGGCTATGGCTGAGCAGGTTCGTGATGTTCAGGCTGAAGTGAAGGCACGGTTAGAGGAGAAGAATGCAAAGTATAAGGCTGCAGCAGATGTTAAAAGGCGTGAGAAGTTGTTTGCTGAGGGAGACCAAGTTATGGTGTTTTTGCGTAAGGAGAGGTTCCCGGTTGGTACCTATAATAAGTTGAAGCCAAGGAAGTATGCACCGTACAAGGTGGTCAAAAAGATCAACAATAATGCCTATGTGATCGACTTGCCTACTGATATGAACATATCCCGAACTTTCAACGTAGCTGACCTGTATGAGTTTTGTGATGATGTTCCGCTCTATCCAGATTATAACTCGAGGTCGAGTTCTTCACAGGTGGGAGAGACTGATGTAGGACAATTGGCTTTGGACTTTGAAGAAGAGTTGGATAGAAAATTGTCCAAAAGAGGTGTTTCAATGAAACGGGCATAACTTTTCGCTCGGTTGACAGATTTCCTATTATAATATGTTTTCGGAAAGGGTTTTCGAAGCTCCATAGCGCTACAACCGGGGCTTGCCCGGTTGACGACATTTACTCCCTCAACGGAGCTGTTTAAGATAGGTTATCGGGCATCCGAAGATTTTTATGTTGTTATTTGTTTTCCGTTTTTATTTTATTTAGCTGAGGATATTTTAGTCTTTTCCGTTTTTAGGGTTTTCAAAGCCTATTTAAGGGCTTTTGTTATCAGTTTCGAAGCATTGAATAAAATTTACAATTTGGTTTCAGTTTCTTTTTTTTCTGGTGGATTCCAGTTTATGTTCTGTTAGGGTTACGCTTGTGATCCTAGAACTTCCGTTCTGCGTCATAATTTTAGTTTTATTTTCTTTACTTCTTTATTTTTCTATTTTTAAATCAAGGAATTTTCATGCATGGTTGAATCTGTGAACAATCCACACACATGCAAGCAAAAGTAAGAAAATTAAAATAAAAAAAAAGTCACACTGACCAGAATGAGCCCTTTGATTATTTGATCGGTGTAGTACTCTGGCTGCGACTCTTGAAGAGAAAGCAAATGATCAATCATGGTGTTGGTGCTCTCCAAACCAGCCTTCTTGATTCTATGCTCATCAATCAGACATTGCATAAACTCATCAACCCTTTTACTCAGACTCACCACTTTATTCTTGAAATCTCCACCGTCGATCCAATTCATGATAGGCAAGAAATCTCCAGGATTCGATGCCCCACCATATGATGCAGCTTCCTTCATAATCCTCCTAAACCTCCTCGCCTCTTCCTCGTCCTCCACGTCATCACCGTAGTAACGCTTCCCAGCAACCATTCTCATTATAATATTGAGCGTCAACTCTGAAAACATTGTTTTCAGTTCTACCTTCGAGAACCCCCCTTGACTCGGTGATCGAGACAGCTTTTCCAGTAGCCGTTTGGTTTCGTCCCTTCTTATAGACAAAAACATGTTGAGACGGTTGGACGAGAAGACTTCGATGGCGGTGAAGCGGCGGAGGTTGCGCCAGTGGTCGCCGTACGGCGCTTGCGCGAGAGTTGTGTAGTTATATCCGAAGTACTTACTCATGAGTAGTTTCGGGCGGTTGGCAAAAACGATGTCGTTTTTGGTGAAGCATTCCTCGGCAGCCAAGGCTGATGAGACGACCACCACAAGACGGGAACCGAACCGGAGAGAAAAGATGGGGCCGTACTTTTTAGCTAAGTCGTGGAAGGTTCGGTGCATGGGATGTTTTAGCAAGTGAAGGTGGCCGATAACCGGCAGCGATGGACGTGGGCTCGGAGGGAGGTTTTTGCGGAGGTAATTTGTCGGCTGAAACCACAACTTGAAAATGAAAATCAAAAAGAGAAGACAGAGAGATGAGTAGAAAATTTCCATGTTAATTCGTAGCTCTTGTTTTGGTTTTAGTACTTGAAGTTTTTGAAAGGTAGATGTGTGTAACAGTGTGTTGTTACTTGTGAGTAGTGAACACCTGGTGAGCAAGATTTTGAGACTATCTATAGACTTTTTTTTCTAGACTTTTAATAATTCAATAACATACTCTCCGTTGGAAGTCAATGCACTCCTATAAATATTTGGAATTTAAAATTAATTAAAATATTATGTAGTCTCGAGTAAAAAAATAAAAAATTTGTATTTTTTATGTATTTAATTTATTGTATTTTTTTTAATGTATTTAAGGGTCTATTTGTTTTTAAGCTCAGAAATCAATGATATCATATTTGTTTTTCTTATACATCATCTGATGCCCGGAAAAATATGAAAAAGTGTTTCAAAATAAAAAGTCAGGAAAGTCGGTTGAAATCTGAAGTGCTTTTGGACTTAAATATTTTTAAAATTTTATTTCTAAAATAACCTTTTACGAATAATATAATTCCAATTAAACCACTCCTATATAAAACTACTGTTCATTTTTAAAACCTATTCTTGAAGCCAAGCCCCAATACCGGTGTTCGAAAAATCGGTTACAGTTGGATTCCTCTGGTCAGCTCTTTACAGTAGCGAAAAGGTTAAAATCGGTCACATTAGTCGATGACCGATTAAATTGATCAAGAAGCAGAGCCAAAAGGTTCTAAAACAGGACACATAAACCCAAAAATAAAACAAAAAATGAACCAAAAACAAGTAGATAGATAGATAGATATAGACCTGAACGATCATGTTGGGCAGAGAAGGATTTGTGCATCTCTACAAGTTGTTCATAAATGGTAGCATAGATAGAAATTTGTTTGCTGAGAGTTTGAAGCTGTTCATCAGTCATCACTTCACTGTTCACTCACACAACACACGACACACAACACGACTAAAGTCCTCTGTTTTCTACTCTGTTTCTGTGAAAAAAAGAAAAAAGAAAAGTCAAGCGTAGAAAATGAAAAAAAAGGAGACAAAGAAGGAGACAAGAAAAGAGTAGGCAACACGACTAAATGGAAGAGGAAAGAAAAGGGTGGAGAGAAAAGGGAGAAGAAAATGAGGAAGTATGTGTTTGGTATGGTGAGAAAAATAGAAGGCATGGAAAAATGGGTGAGACTCAATATTTTTAATCCTTCTAAAAGTGGGATGAAAATGGAGAGAAGAGAGTAATTGGTTTTTGGTTTAATTGAAATTATAAATTTATCTTTCTTAATTCTTATAATAAAAAAATAAAATAAGTAAATTTGTTCAAATTGAACAGGTAAATTTGTTCAATTTGATTTGTTCACTAATTTGTGATTTACATAACTTTTACCCGAACAAATCCCATCTAAAGTTACAAAAAAAAATTCAAAATCGAAACATTTTTTTTATAAAAAAAACGATATAATTCAACCAAAAAAAGTAACTTAAAATTTATTTTTTAAATAACTAGCAAAGTATAATTTATTAATTTATATATATAATAGGTTAAAAAATTTGAAGTCATTTTGTAAAAAAAAAAATTTGGATTCAATATTATTTAAATTATATTTATTTATTAAATATAAAAATATATAATATATAAACTATAATGTATGGGTAAAATAGTAAAATCAATAAAGAAAATTTTTCATCATTTGTCTTCTCGTCAACAATAACAAACAAATGAAAGAAAATTTTCTTTTTTGCTTCTTGTTTATCAAACAGTTCAAGAAAAAATTATTTTTCTTTCTTTCACTCGTATTTTCCATCTCTTCAAACCTTTATATCATTTCTATTTTCTTTTCTCGATACAAAACACACTAAAGTGCTCTGTTTTCTGCTCTGTTTCTGTGAAAAAACGAGAAAGAAATGTCAAGTCTAGAAAATGAAAAAAAATAAGAGACAAAGGAGACAAGAAAAGAGTAGGCGTGGAAGAAAGTGAAGTTGATGTTTGTGGTTGGGTTGTGTTTTGTACCCATCTGCATATTTTGAGCACCAACCATTCATTTTTATTAAATTTAAAAATATATTTTATTGAAATACTGTTAAAAAAATAAATTACACAATCAATTTATAGTTAATTATCATTAATAAAAAACATGTTGTCTAGATTTCAGATTTCACAATCAATATATATATGATTAAAATTTGTTCAATTTTTTCTCTTTAATATAAGCAGATGTTACCTTTACACTTGAAAAAGCAAGTAAAAATTAAGATTAGGAGAGATTCCTAACACATTGGTATGAGACTATGGTCTATGCCTCTATGGATGTTACTTCTTTGTTTTAATCTTAAAAAAGATTTGGATCTAACAAGGGGTGGAGTTTGGATAAGGTTTTGCTTCTCCATAAGCGGATAAATATTCACGACAGAAAATCAATATTTGTGTAATCATATCATTGAATCTGTATATTTATCTTGTACCTACTTTGTCGTGTTGCCCTGCTTTTGGGTGGCTTGTTTTTCGTTTGTCTGGCTTTCTGCTGACAGTATGCTTTATAATACTTAACAGTTTCATAAAAAAAAATTCTTGTACCTATTTAATGCATATAATCTACTTCAATATTTAATTACTTTTCAAATACGAGAAGAAAATTTTATACCATTAATCAAGATTAGATATACGGTAGACACGGACTTTTGATTTGATATTGTGTGTGAACAGTGGAGGACGTGGTTGGCTCTGGATTTCTCATGGGATCGGTCCTCGAAGCTAAAGTAGTACGTCTAGGACAAGTCGACAAGGAGAAAATCTTACGTGCATGCATATAGTGCAATGCATCCATCAAAGTGATGTATGTCATACGGTAAAAAAAACCAATCAAATTAGTTCTTCATAAGATAATGGCATACATCTATTGGTTAAAGTGTATTGTACTGGTGTATGCAAGATTTTCTCCGTAGATAAGAAGAACAAAATCGTGATTAGTGGGGACAAAACAATGAGTTCCTCGCTTTCAAATTTTTTTTAACACGAAATGTATGATTTTCCAATTATAAAAATCATGGTGTTCCAATTTATATTTTACTGGTTAAATTCAGTCATGTTAACTAATATTATGTATTAAATATAAGTCTTTTTTAAAAATAAATAATTAAATATACATAATAGCGATTGATATGATTGAATTTAATTGGTTAGATATAAATTGAGATATCATTTTTTATATCGATGATTTGAATCATTTTACAATTCAACCTACACCTAGATGTGGGATCTCTTCAAATAATTAAGTATATTTAAATTTTAATTCGAGCATGGTCTATAACTTACGTCATTGAATACGCAAAGCAGCGGTTTGGATGACAATGTGTGCATGAGCTAATGTGGGACAGTGGGAGTATAAAGCTACACTACTTCGACAAAAAAAAAAACCCTTATGTTTTTGCTTACATATTCCCATGCGTAGGCAATTACAGACATTTAATTTGCATCTATTAGAGGTGAAGCCAGCAAAAAATTTAGTTTGATGGGTCAGTGTTGTAAAACCAAAAAAAAAAAGATGGGAGCCGAAGTGAAAACATTTAAAAAACTTTCAATTCATTCTAAATGTGAGTAACAAACTAACAATATTTACCCAAAAAGTTCAAGCTAATTAATATTTAAACACTCTTATACACCCCTCACTTGCCAGACCGGTAAACTTGTCATGTGGACAAAGACTAAATAAAGAAACAGATTACAAAACAAATACAGAAAATATATATGTGATGAGACTCAGCTCATACACATGATTCCTAGATCAAACCTGACCAATTATTATATACCACATATAAAACATTTTATATGGTTACGAAAAATAAAATTTTATTATTCTTCTCTTTTATACATTTTTTTTTTACGTTACCTCTTTCCTGCCACCATTCTCATTATAATGTTAAACGTCAACTCTGTAAACATCGGTCTCAGCTCCACCTTAGCAAAACCAGTACCATTGCTTGAAACCCCATATAGCTTTCCAAGTAATATGTTGATTTCGTCTCTTCGAATACCCAAAAACATGTTCAATCGACTCGAAGAGAAGATTTCAACGGCGCTTAGTCGGCGAAGGTTACGCCAATGGTCACCGTAAGGGGACAAAGCGAATATGTGTTTTTATTTGATCTCAACAAAATCATTTCCAAGAAATATATGTTATGTATATAATGTTCTCGCTCATGCTTTGTAAATACGTATTAAAAAAAGGGGGCTCTGAAAATTTAGGAATTAACGAACATATCTTTGTGGATGGATTGCTCTATGAACTCCAATGCACCCGACCGAAAACAAGCCTTCGAAGGAACTACAGGAAGGTGTCATATCAGTTGTATGTAAAACAACACTTATCAATTTAAGCGTGACCAATTAAATGTCATGCATCGCCCATATACCAGTTGATCGACAACACAACAAGACCATAACGACAACGATGTTAATCTGTTATAAACACTTAATTATACTAGTAATTAGAGGTAAGTTTTCATGGTAATTTAGAGTTAAAGTCTAGATAATCTAACATAACCGAATCGTTTATCTTTTCTGTGACAGAAAAGATTATTCTAGGAATATATACTACAAATCAAGATCTTGGTTCAGAGAACGAACAACTAGAGTATGGTTTTTGAAAAATTTAATCATCAACAATAGGAGTCATCACTGATTGCCGATATTATTTTACAAAATACTAAACACAAATTTATCTTTACAATACAACCAACAATATCACACAAATTATTTAACCATTCTAACATAGGTAATCACGCAGCAACGAGGATATTGTTTGTGATGGGTCGTGCTTTACAAAGAACCACCAGTGGGTCAGCCTTGGGCATGGTGATCCCTCTACCTTCGGTCATGTCAACTTTCTCTTCACCAACTCGCTCCCACTCGAAACACTGAATCAAAGAACCCAAAGCTAAGCCCACAACTCGCTGGGCCAGGCCCGAACCAGGGCAGGACCTCCTTCCCAGCCCAAAAGGCATCAGCTTTCGGGCCTCGCCTTCTCCAATCTCGAACCTCTCGGGCTTGAAACTATTTGGCTCATCCCACAGCTTCGGGTCTCTATGAATGGTCCATGCGTTGACCAATAAGATCGTGTCGCGTGGCACGTCATATCTTCCTACTGTGCAATCATCAGACGACATGTGGGGAATTAGAAGTGGGGCCGCCGGATACAATCGGAGAGTCTCTGATATGATATTTTGAAGATATTGTAGTTTGAAAACATCTGGTTCATCGATCAAACGTTCTTGGCCCACTTGATCATCCAGTTCAGCTCTAGCCTTTTTCAAGATTTCTAGGTTGTTGACCAAATTGCTCATTGCCCACTCTAAAGTAACCGAAGAAGTGTCTGTTCCAGCTAATAGTAGGACCTGTATGAAATAATTATAAATAAATATGATTGATTCAAATAAAAATGTTATATTAAAACTAAAAAAAAAATTATATTGGAGAGAAAATTATTTAAGAATAATAATTTTGTTTTAAAACTAACTATACACAGTACACCATACACATGACATGTTTATGGGTCATCCATGCATAGAGTATAAATAAGACAAATACTCATTGTACACCACGTAAAGGTTGTTTTCATTCGGATCTAACAACGTCACAAGTTTGAATACATTTGAGTGGCGGATCTCATTTTACGATTCCCGACATATTTACTATAAACAGTGCTTAGGTATGATCGGTGTATCCAAAATACTGATTCCACCAATAGTAATATAGTATGTTGTCCAATTTTAGATACAGATATTATCATTGAGTCCCTATGTTTTTTTGAATTATCTATTTTTTACGCTCTTATTCATTTTTCATTTGATTGGTCCCTATGTTTTCAAAAACCATTCAATTTCGTTCCTCTGACCATATTTTTAATGGTCAACGGTCACAGAAAATATTGAATGACTATTTTACCCCTATACATTTATTTCATTAAAAAAATTTACAGAAAAAAAAGGTTGTGGATAGAAATTTGAAAAAAAAAATAATGAATTTTTTAAAAAAATAGACTTGCAGATTAACATCAAACCACACAAATCAATCCCTAGTTTATCATCATCATTACCAGAAAAAAAAATCCCCATTTCAATAAAATTCATCATCGTTACCAGAAATCTGTCACTGTTCATCATCATCCTCATCAATCTCAAACAACAACAATCTCAAACCATACCAAAAAACCAAACACCAATCTCATTCCCGCCATATAAACTATCAAATTCCTTAAAATTGTACTCCAATTCAACGCCGAAACTAATGCAGATACAAATTTGAAGAAAATCATATTCATAATCTCCACAAAAGAGGCATAGATTCTTCACATGACATCCATAAATAAACAAACCTAAACTTTTTCAGATAATCAATCTCGAAAACAGACAAACACGAATGATCAACAAACCAACTGATATCAATTTAACTTCCACAAAAACAAAAAACACATTCCCTTTTTCACTAACTCAAGCTCAATTCAAGACATACACCTAAAAAAACCTCAAAATGATAAAAACTTGAAGCTCGTATTTGACATTGTTTCAATTTTATTTTTTCAGTGATATCAAAAATTTATTCAACCTAACAACATCCAAAACAACACTACATGTTATTAATCAGATATCAGTTCAATTTTGAAGTAATTAAGTGCGATTTGGCATGAGTTTTGATAATCGTATATAAATAAAACAATTAATAGAAGCTGAGAGAGGAGAGATAAAACGAAAATCAAAATCAAAATCAAACCAAGACAAAATCTAACAAAATCAGACCAGAAAACAGCATCTAACAGAATCAAAATCAAACCCAGACACCCAGCGTCAACCAACCTGCCACTCAAACCCACCACCGACTCAAACCGATCGCCGACCAACCCAGCTCCGCCGCCACCGCCCACCCAGCTTCATCGAACCCAGAAACCTCCCAAGCAAAAATGAACCTAGATCAGCACAAAATGGATTTCAGTAGCTTCTTTTGGGTTTTCATGGAGGTCAGACAGAGACCGAGAAAGGAGAGAGAGATTGAGAAAGAGAGAGAGAGAGAGAGCAAGAGAGAGATGAATTTTGAATGATTTGGGTTTTTGGTTTTAGGTTTCGAGAAAGAGACTGAGAGATGATTGAACTGATGTTAAGGCGGATTTAGTGTTTGAGTGGTGGGGTTTAATGGTGGGGGTGGTTGGGTTTGGATCTGGAAGGTGGTAGGGGTTTCTGGGTTTCATTGGTTCATGAAGAAGAGGAAGTTTGTTCTTTTAAGTTTTGTTTTATTTTTATTTTTTTGATTAGCCACTGTCCATCACACAAAATTTTTTTCTTTAAATTTAATTGTATTTTGTTTTTTTTTTAATTTATTAGGTACCGCCATCTTATTCTATTTCTATTTAATTTTTTTAAAATTTAATTTTTAATATATATATATATATCTATTTAATTGTGTTTTGACACATGGCATACCATTGCTTGAAGATAAAAATGCTCTTAGAACCGTTAAATTTGACTAACGGTTGACTAACAGAAGGACGAAATTGAGTGATTTTTGAAAACATAGGGACCAATCCAGTGAAAAATGAATAAGTGAGTAAAAAACAAATAATTCAAAAAACATGTAGGGACTCAAATGATAATTTCCCATTTAGATACCACAGAGACAAACTAGAAGTTAAATGTTTGGGGGGCATAGTGTATTTAACGAATTTTCTACGGTATGCATAATGATAACATAAACAATCAAATTAGTATTTTCTTAGAGTGGAAAGTGGGGGTGGGTGGTAGGGAGTTAGACTAGGGTGGAAAGTTTTCTTAGAGTTGGAAATTGTGGGTGGATTTTAGACCGAGATAGAAATTGAGGGTGGACTTTGAGTTCAATGAAAATTTGTAAATGAAAATTGAAAAACATGAGAGGTGAGAATTTGTATTAATATTTAATATTTTTATAATTATTTATTTATAAAAATAATCTATAGCGATTGGAGCCCATATAAAATGTGCATAGAATATAGAATAGTATTATTTTTTTAACTGTAGATTGTATTCCACCAAAAAGAATGCACAAAAGCCGCCCAAACAGCAAAAAGAACAGAGCCACAACATAAAGGTCAGTGGTGCGGGATATGATTTCTTATATGTCCTACTATGTGAATCCAACCCTCAGCGGGACATACAAGTCAGACGAGTGTCACGTAGTTAAAGAATGATAGACGAATATGTGTCTGGACGAAATTCGGGATCCTCTGTACCAAAAAAAAAACCAAGAAAAAAAAAACAAAAGGGATCTTATATTTATACTATAATTTAGTACCATATGCTTCATGACACAAACAATAGTATCATTAAAATATACTTAATTTTTTTTAACTCATTAAAGTATATTCAAAAACAATAATATTGTTAAAGTGAAAGAAAAAAAAGATAAATAAGTAAACAGATTAATAATAAAATAATAATATAAATATTGTGAATAAATGATTTATTAGACAAATAAAATGACGAAAAATAACGTAAGAGAAATGAGAGAAATAAAAACAAATAACAAAGATGGATGAGTGACAAGAGAGGCGATGGAGTCTTATGTTTCTGCATTGATTTCTCTTAGGCCGAACATTACCGATGAATTAAAAGTTCGAAACATAAATATAGGCAATAAACAAGATATTGCAATCATTACCGACGGTAGCCACTATCTCCACCAGTAATATAATTATTTATTTGTCCCCTTGTGAAAACCATAGATTATTCTTCATTGCTCCTACCACTTAGATAAACAAATGGTGAGAGAGATAAGTGGGAGAAACACTTTTTCAACAATAAATTTTTTCTTCAAAACATTTGGGGGGGGGGGGGGGGGGGAAGGGGGGGCCACGGCCCCTGCTGAACCCCGTCCCTGAAGATACCGACTGGGTTGTTCTTTATCTATCATCTATGCTAAGATTTCCCAAAGATAACACCCGATCTATAGCCACATAATTTTATTTTTATTTTTTCTACTTATTTATTTTTCTATTTTTAAATCAAGGAATTTTCATGGTTGAATCTGTAAACAATCCGCACACATGCATACAAAAGAAAGAATAGTAAAAAAAAAGAAGAGTCACTGACCATTATGAGCCCTTTGATTATTTGATCTGTGTAGTACTCTGGCTGCGACTCTTGAAGAGAAAGCAAATGATCAATCATGGTGTTGTTGCTCTCCAAACCAGCCTTCTTGTTTCTATGCTCATCAATAAGACATTGCATAAACTCATCGACCCTTTTACTCAGACTCACAACTTTATTCTTGAAATCTCCACCGTCGATCCAATTCATGATAGGCAAGAAATCTCCAGGATTTGATGCCCCACCGTACGATGCAATTTCCTTCATGATCCTCCTAAACCTCCTCGCCTCTTCCTCGTCCTCCACGTCATCACCGTAGTACCGTTTCCCTGCAACCATTCTCATCATAATATTGAACGTAAGCTCTGAAAACATTGTTTTCAGTTCTACTTTAGAGAATCCTCCTTGACTCGATAAACGAGACAGCTTTTCCAGTAGCCGTTTGGTTTCGTCTCTTCTTATGGACAGAAACATGTTGAGACGGTTCGATGAGAAGACTTCGATGGCGGTGATGCGACGGAGGTTGCGCCAGTGGTCTCCGTATGGTGCTAGCGTGAGAATTGTGTTATTATATCCGATGTGCTTCCCCAAGAATAGCTTGGGGCGGTTGGCGAAAACGATGTCGTTTTTGGTGAAGCATTCCTCGGCAGCCGAGGCTGATGAGACGACCACCACGAGACGGGAACCGAACCGGAGAGAAAAGATGGGTCCGTACTTTTTAGCTAACTCGTGGAAGGTTCGGTGCATGGGATGTTTTAGTAAGTGAAGGTGTCCGATAACCGGCAGCGAAGGACGTGGGCTCGGAGGGAGGTTTTTTCTGCGGTGCGTTGTCGGTTGAAACCACAACTTGAAAACAAAAATCAGAAAGAGAAGAGAGACAGATGAGTAGAAGATTGTCGTGTCTTCCATGTTAATTTGTAGCTCTTGTTTTGGCTATAGTTGGAAGTTGTGTGTTGTTACTTACTTACTTGTGAGTAGTGAACAATTGGTGAGCAAGATTCTTAGACAATTTATAGACTTTTTTTTTTCTTTCTAGACCGTGACATACTCTCATACGCAAACTGAGTATAAAAGATAATATATGTGACATACTCTCATACGAGTAGAAGTTACACTTACATTTGAAAACAAAAACATAAAACAGATTGCTAACATGTCAGTGACTCTGTCAGTGTTTTAAAATATGGTCTATGGATGTTACTTCTTTGTTCTAATCTTAATAAAGATTTGGATGTAACAATGGGTGGAGTTTGGATAAGGTTTTGCTTCTCCATAAGCAGATAAATATTCAAGACAAGAAAATTTGTATAATCATATCATTGAATCTATATATTTATCTTGTACCTATATAATACAACATCTGTTTCGATGTTTGAAAATTTTTTACTTCTTAATTACAAGAAGAAAATCGTAAACCATTCAATCAAAACTAGACATACTATGGTCCATAACTCCATATATAAGGATTTTTGATTTGTTATTATGTGTAGACGACATGGTTGGCTCTGGATTTCTCGAGTCATGAGATCGGTCCTGGATGGTAATGTAGCCTCGGATAAGAACATCAAAATCGAGATAGGTGGGGTACAACCGTACAAAACAATGAGTTCCTCGCTTTCAAACGATTTTAAAAAGAGATTCAAATTAGCCGTCTAAAAATGATTTGAATTCTCTGTTGATTTTTTTTATGACCATTTTAAATGATGTGATTGGTTGTTGATAAAGTGGTTGTGAAAACAAATCACATCACCACTCATTCATTGTAATGCTTATGTGTCATGAGATTATGTGAGGTCAGGAAAAAGATCAGATCATGATCCAAATTCGTACAAAAATGGTGTCTCAATTTCTGTCTAACCAATCAACTGCTTATACAAATGTAGACACTATTTTTGTACAGCTAATTTGAATCCTTTAAACAGGAAATGAATGGTTTTTATTGAAGACTTAAATCAGCTGTCCAAAAATAATGTCCCAATTTATGTCTACATAACAACTAAATTAAGATATGTGTCTACGGTTAATTATTTTTTTTTAACTTTTTCCATAAATATAGATATATATTCTAATTTAATTAATTAGATATAAATTGAATACCAAATTTAAACAATTCATTTCGGTTCTTTTATTGACTGGACCCACACCTTATTCTAGATGACTTGACTCTTGAGTCTTGATCGAGCTCTCGAGTTTCAACTTTAAAAAGATGCGGGATCTCTTCAAATAAATATATTTAATTCATGCATGTGGTTTACAACTTACGTTACTGAGTATGTAGTTTATAACTTACGTCATTGAGTACGCAAAGCACCGTTTTGATGACAATTAATATGTGCAGCAGGGACGGACCCCTGTGGGACAAAAACTTGGGTACAGCAGGATGCACCATATATCCCCCACTCAAATATTACCACGTGAGCAAAATCTCTTATGTGGCAATATCTAAGTGGAAGATGCATGGTACATTGGAATGTACCCAAGAACTTCTCTCCCTGTGGAGGCCAGCACGGGCCGTGGCCCCCCAATGTTTTGAAAATAAAAAAATTATTGTTGAAAAAGTGTTTCGCCCACTTATCTCTCTCACCATTTGTTCATGCAAGTGGTAGGAGCAATGAAGAATAATCTATGGCTTTCTAAAGGGGATAAATAAATAATTATATTACTAGCGGAGATAGTGGCGACCGTTAGGGATGGCAATTGTATCTGGACCTGTGAGTACCGAATCGAACCCGAATTGTATGGGTCGGGTCTGGGTCTTCACATTCGGGTCGTGGGTCGGGTCTGGATCCAAAATAACAAACCCGATTCGGGTCCGGGTCGAGTCTGGGTCTAGGTCAAAAACCTGAACCCGGACCCATGGACCCGATTAATATAAAA
Source organism: Dipteronia sinensis (assembly GCA_033220585.1). NCBI lineage: Eukaryota > Viridiplantae > Streptophyta > Magnoliopsida > Sapindales > Sapindaceae > Dipteronia > Dipteronia sinensis. Next base: position 1,704,475 of record CM065638.1, on the reverse strand, counting down.
CAATTAAAGTCTTAATTTCTTAAACACTGTCGTTTTATACCTAACGTGACCTAATCCTAATTTCTTCTTGCAGCCGCATAACACATTCTTCTTCTTCTTTCACGCCTAATTTCTTCTTTCTTCTTTTCTTCTTTTCTTCAAGCCTAATTTCTTCCCAGTTGCCACCTAATTTCTTCACGCCTCCAGTCCTCCACCGAATTTCTTCGACGGCCTGCAGCTCCACGTCAACGGCCTGCAGCTCCACGTCGATTACCTAAGGTATTAGTTTGAGGCTTTGTTTGTTGATTTTATGTTGAAATGAACGATATTTGGAAGCAATGAATTGCAAGGAGCTGATCCACTCATTACCGAATGAATATGAAATTGAGCTATGTGCTGATGGCGGTGAATCTTTTATTGTCAACTTTATTAATTGCCTAAAGCTTAATCTCAAAGCAGTCAGCAACCTCTTGATATTCTTTCAAGTCTCAGTACAAAATCTCAAAGCAGTCAGCAACCTCATATTTATTGTTGTTTTAATGGATTTTGCTGCTGTACGGATTTAGTAATTCGAGGGATGTTACAAGAGGATTCAAAAGATTTTGTTTAATTTTTATTTTAAATATAAATTTGTTGAAGTATGGAACGGTTTTGCACAAGCAATTTCATTGCTTTTTTTTTCCTGGATTGTTGTGTTGTGATAGTTATGAAAAGTCAAGGAACAAAACCAGAGAACTTGTTGAACAGTTGATGTTTGATCAATGGTGTCACTGGAATTAATTACTTGAAAGGATTTTTAATTGATACTACGGGGCAAGTTTTTTGTTGGCTTGTGTGCTCATACAAGTATACAACAAGGTTGGTTACTCTGTTATTGAATTTAGATAAACCCCATCTCAAAGATTGCCTTGGAGAATATGCTTCACCAGCTGAAACATGGATTCATGGATGTTGTTTAGACTTCAGAGCAATCTATTAAATTTAAATTAAATCCACATTGTTTAGAGTCCATGTCACTTTTAAGAAATTGGAATTCTGGAAACTGTTTGCCACAAGAGTTAATATGCTAATGAATAATGATGCTTCTTTGTTGCACCAACTAAGAACTTGTTAAGGAAAAAAAAAAAAGGAGTTTTATATTACATTAAAGGTTTTGCGGGTCCGCGGGTATATGGGTCCGTGGGTCCTGACCCGAACCCTATGAAATTTCAGTGGGTCCTCAGGGCGGGTCTGGGTCTGTTTAAGACCCGCGGGTCCAGACCCGAACCCGAACCTGAAAATTTTCATGGGTCTGGGTCTGGATCTGGATCTAAATTTTTTTAATAGGTCTGGGTCTGGATCTGATAGGACCTCGATCCGAATCCGACCCATTGCCATCCCTAGCGACCGTTGGTAATGATCGCAATATCTTGTTTATTGCGTATATTTATAGTTTCAAACTTTTAATTCATGGGTAATGTTTAGCATAAGAGAAATCAATGCAGAAACATAAGACTCCCTCGCCTCTCTTGTCACTCATCCATTTTTGTTATTTGTTTTTATCTCTCTCATCTCTCTCACGTGATTTTCTGTCATTTATTTGTCTATTAAATCTTCTATTCATGCTATTTATATTATTATTTTATTATTAGCCTGTTCCCTTATTTATCTTTTTTGTTTTTGACTTCAACAATATTACTGTTTTTGAATATACTTTAATGAGTTAAAAAAAATTAAATATATTTTAATGATACTATTGTGTGTGTCATGGAGCATATTGTACTCAATTATGGTACAAATATACGATCCCTTTTTTTTTGGTTTTTTTATTTGGTATCGAGGATCCCGAACTTCGTCCAGATACATATTCGTCTATCATCCTTTAACAGTGTGACACTCGTCAGGCCTGTATGCCCCGCTGAAGGTTGGATTCATAGAGTAGGACATATAAGAAATCCCGTCTCGCACCATTGACCTTTATGTTGTGGCTCTGTTCTTTTTGCTGTTTGGGCGGCTCTTGTGTATTCTTTTTGGTGGAATACAATCTACGGTTAAAAAAATAGTACTATTCTATATTCTATACACATTTTATGTGGGCTCCAATCGCTATAGATTATTTTTATAATATAAATAATTATAAAAATATTAAATATTAATACAAATTCTCACCTTTCATGTTTTTTAATTTTTATTTACAAATTTTCATTGAACTCAAAGTCCACCCTCAATTTCTATCTCGGTCTAAAACCCACCCACAATTTCTAACTCTAAGAAAACTTTCCACCCCAGGTCTAACTCCCTACCCCCCACCCCCACTTTCCACTTTCCACTCTAAGAAAATGTTAATTTGATTGTTTATGTTATCATCATGCATACCGTAGAAAATTCGTTAAATACACTGTGGCCCCCCAAACATCTAACTTCTAGTTCCGTCTCTGTAATTTGCATGTACTAATTTGGGAGTATTATAAAGATGCACTGTTTGGACAAATATAACTTATTGGATATTTGGATCTAAGTGAGCTAGAGAGAGACTGAGAGGGAGATAGTGCAGTGAGATTACAATTTTATGCTTTTGCTGACATATTCTCATGCACAGGGGGCGTATCCGGGAGTTTTTGTTAGGGTGGACTAAAACAAAACTCAATATATATAATATATATATATATATATATATATATATTTATATATAGACTTCGATAATATTAGAAAATTTTATTAATTGAAAAACAAAAATTCATCTAGATAAAAGGGATGTAATGGGTCTTATAGTTAAAAGTACATAAACTAAAAAAATAAATTGTAGTTGGAAAATAAATTCTTAAAAAAAATAACTAAAACACTAAATTAAAATTATGAATAATAAACTAAAAATAAATAAAAAATTAAGAAAAATATCGGAATCGAAGAACCAATTATGAATATTTTTATAATTGAAAATTTCGAGAAACGAATATGATTATTAATTGGGAAGTATGTCAGTTTGAATTGACCTTAAAGAAAAAACGAAAGATGTTGCCATGTTGGATTGTTGAGTGCAGGTGCAGCATGTAGGAGTCTGAAAATAGGAATATGAAAGAAGGGTGCTGCTTTAATTAAAAGAATCAAAAATTAAATTTTTTTTTTTTGAATTGAAAAAGCCCTAGACTGTCTGCCCCTGTTCATGCGTAGGCAATCAGAGAAACTTGCGTTATCAATTTGATAAATTTTAGTTTGGTGGGTTAGTTTTGTAACTAAAAATAAAAAATACGGACACGAACCGAAAACATTTTAACACTTTCATGTGTCAAATTGGCAGACTTTACATGTAAGTGGACTAAATCTAAATAAAGATGCACTTTGTAGAATAATACATAAAATAAGCATGTGAGGAGAATCAAACATAGGATTCCAAGATCAAACATAGTTCCGTTATCATATTAATAACTATCATACTCAAAAAATTAAACTTATAAAAAAGTGTCTGACAATATATAGAATTCAAATGTTTTATTATTGACCAAAAGATACATGCCATCTAGTAAGGAAAATTCATGTGATCGGTTAATATTATCTCATGTCATGCATCTATTGGCCGATCCAGATTTTCTGTAATTAAGTTGATATTCTAAGCACGACTTTAAAGCATATGTTGTGTCAATTTATCAAGTAACATGATGTGATCTAACATTTGAAAGGAACCTCAACAATACTCTTTGGCCAGTCTCCAACAATCACATGCTATACTAATATATTGGAATGGAAATAATAGTGGAGCGTTAGACAAACTCAACGATGCTATAGAAATAATAGTGGAGCGTTAGTCAACCTCAACAATAATTTTTGTTGTGTTGATGCCAATCTATATTGAAATGATTCTGTTAGAATGATCGAATTTCCCTTTTTTAGGAAAAAGTTTGTTATAAATAAATAAAAAAAATCATACTCTCCACATCAATTCATCAAATTAAGTATTAAATAAAGAGAAATTTAAAAGAGTTTATTTTCATAATTAAGCTCATCATAGGTGTAGGAATCAAATATTAATGCTACACATTTCATCTAAAATCACACATTTTTCATCGTAACACTTATGACATTTGAAATGTCAAATGGTGAGTGGATACATGTGGTAGGTGAGATAAAACATCATTAATGTATATCCACTCACAATTTGAAACCTGATATGCTACATATGTTTAAATGAAATAAGATAAAATTTTATATGGGATGTTTAATATTATTCAATAAAAATAGATACTTCTCACCAGGAGCACCCAGAGACATAGCTCTGTTAGTAGATAAACGAGCTTGGAGCTTGAGCAAATGACTAATAAATCAGATGATTGTCAAAAAAAAAAAAAAAATACTTCTCACCGGGAGTTGCCATAAACACCTTTACAAAAGATAAATCATATAATAGTATAATATTCAATCCACCATAAATACACAAGTCATATAATAATATATATTTAATGATATTTTTTTTTGATACAACTAGATAAAGGAACAGCAAACAAAAGAGCCGAGACTCCCAAATTAGGCCAAAACAGAGGCTTCTTTTGCTATGATATCCAGGATACAAAGAGGGAAATCTTCCATCCAATACTTGTCTTCATCACATGTCAGGGCAAATTTCCCCAGGCCATGCACTGCTTCATTAGCCAACCTCGGTACAGAGTACATCTTCACATCATTTAAACCGGCCACTGGCCAGCAAATTGAGAATATTAGCAAGAATAACACCAGAATCTGAATCAAGATGGCTTCGATCGTTAATCCATTTGACCTCAACGGCCGCTTCAGATTCGAAAACACACGGTGCTGTCCCACAGTCAATGCTAAACTTGATACTCCTATTAATCGCAACCAATTCAGCTATTTTAGCATCGAACCGAGCTTCAACCGTTTGAGCACACGAAGCCAGGACTTGACCCACAGCATCCCGAATGACAACCCCGATGCCAATACGACCACCATTTGCATCCACCGCCGCATCTCAGTTAACCTTGTACACACCATTGTCAGGAGGCCTCCAAATTTTCCTCGTCTCAGGCCTAATACCCTTAAAAATAATATTCTCAGAGCTGCTAGCAATGTAATCAGCAATAAAACAGTTACTCCATACAACAATGTCTTCATTTAACTGATTCAAGGATCCATGAAGGATAGAATTTCGGTGAAACCGAATTCCTCCAAATGATCACACAAAAAAGCCTCAGCTCATCCAAATTCACTAGAGAGAAAACATCCAGAATAAGATCAAAAAAGAAGTTATAGATGCCATTGATAGCATACTTACCATGAAGCCATTTGGATCTAGAACTCACTAACTTGCGGCATCCCAAAGAGCGTGAAGACTTGACTCATACAACTCTTTGCAAACAGGGCATCTCCTAGTCACCGGTATTCCACGGAGGCCAAGATTCATCTGAGTCAGGATCCAATCAAAACAAGCTCTCCAAACAAAATTTTTGATTTTCAAAGGAACTTGAAGCTTCCATAAAGCTTTCCACCAAGAAGACAACATGCTAGGATTGGAGGAGCCAGTACTATCTGTCAATTTGTAGACAACCTTGTATCCACTCTTGACAGTGTATTGGCCGCTATCGTCATAATGCCAAATAAGAATGTCCTCTGTTATTCCCGTACCAATAGAGATTTGAAGAATACTGTCAACATCAACTTGCAAAAAGTTACGTTTCAGACACTGAACATCCCAACCCCCAGACACTGATAACAAGCAGTCAACAGTAGCATTATCACTGAGCACGAGAGGAGAGATAACCTTGAAGGTGGACGGGCGTGGCATTCATTTATCGTTATAGATGCTTATAGATCTCCCATGGCCGACTCTCCATCTTAATCCTTCATCCAGAATACCTTTACCCCACATTAAGCTATTCCAGATATATGAGGCTGCAGACTTTTTGGTTGCTTTCAGAAAATTGCCATCCCTAAAGTAGCACCCCTTTAACACTCTGGCAGCTAGAGAATCCGGGTTTTTCAAGATACGCCAATACTGTTTGGCTAAGAGAGCCCTGTTAAAGGTTTCTAAATCCTGAAATCCGAAACCTCCATTGATCTTCGGTTTACACAGGCGAGCCCACGTACACCAGTGCAACCTTTTCTTATTATCAAAATTACCCCACCAAAACCGAGCATATAATATGTTAATCTCTGATATCAGACCCTTTGGGAGGTGGAAGAGAGACATGACATAATTAGGGATAGATTGAATAACAGCTTCAATCAGAATTTCTTTTCCTCCTACCGATAAACGTTTTTTCCCCCAGCCTTTGATATTAAGCCAGATCCGATCTGTAATATTCGAGAAAAGCTTCTTCTTACTTCTCCCAGTGAAACAAGGAAGTCTCAGATACCTGTCATGACAATCAACCCTATTAACTCCCACAATGGCGGCTAATTTATCTTCCCCCTGAGCTGAGCTCGAAGGACTGGTACACAAAGCCGATTTATTCAAGTTCACCATCTGGCCCGAAGCTCTAGCGTACTCATCAAAGATTCTCTTAACAGTGTTAGGTTTTGGCTCGTATTCTCAAGTGAACCCAAATGTGAACCAAACGAGACTCAACTGATGTTGGAACTTCCTGGAGACGTTGGATACGTTTGGAAGTTAGAGTTGGTGTTTGAGGGAGCTTGAAGACCGAAGAAGAACTGAAGAAACGGATTCGGGAAGAACCGCGGCGTGGACCGCGATGCGGACAAGCGCATGGATCGCTGCACAGGGAGCGGTCAATTCCAGTATGTATAGCGCGGTGTAGACCGCGGCGGAGGCAAAGGCACCAACCGCGGTATTCTGAGCGGTGGACTTCAGTGGCTTTTCCGCAATGTAGGGAGCGGGGTGTACACCGCGACCTAGACTGCGGTAATGACGTATTTTGCTGAGATCATGAATATTGGGCGAAAAAGGAAAGGTTTTCTTCTGGAAAGTTCTTGTGCTTATTGGAAAAGGAAAAAGAGTTTGTCTTCATGAAGAATAGGAAAGTCTTATGCTTGAAGGAAAAGATTTCTACTTACAAGAAGACTTGTCATAAATAGGAAATAGTATTTATGTGGAACAAGTAATTCTTGTATGTTTAGGAGTAGGATTTCATTTCATCTTAAACTCTCTATAGCTAGTATAAATAGACCTTGTAATTAGGTTATTTGGTAGTGGAGTAAAAAGAAACACCATGTAACATCAGAGAGTGGTGAGATCCGGGTGAGAGAGACCCAAGGGAATATCTGGGGAGGGATCCAAGGGAATATCAGTGGATCAAGTTAGAGATCCGTTGGTGATATTCAGGGGAGACCTAGGAGATATTGGGGGGTTCTTTGTGAGGATCTTGTGAGCGTGGTTTGGGGTTGAGGTGTGAGAGAGAATCCTGAAGTATATGGTTGTAACAATTTATCATATAGTGGAATTTTCTCTGTCGTCCTAACGGCTCGTGGTTTTTTACCCGATTTGGGTTTTCCACGTAAAAACTCTTGTGTTGTTGTGATTGATCTATTTTCTCTCATCTTATTTTTCTGCTATTGACGTTATTAATTGCTATGAGTTATGGGCGTATATTAGGCATGACGCTTCCGCGATCATCGGTTCAAATCCCTAACAATTGGCATCAAAGCATCATGGTTTGGCGATGGCGTTTTTTTCTTCAAGTCTTTACGGGAGATCGTATGGAGGACTTGGTGGTATTAGGATGATGATGATGGTTGCCTAATTTTGGTTTAGCAATGGAGATACGTCTTGAAAGCGGTTTCGAACTCGGTAGGGTTTGATGAAAAGGAGAATATAGATGGAGGAGAATTTGGGCTTGCGGTGGCAGGTACAAGTCATGGAGGTCCAATCTGGGTTACACAAGGCGATTAAAATAAAAAAATAATAATAAAAAAAAACAAAAAAAAAACTCCTGAATGCGATAATAAAAAAAAATCTTAGGATGATTCGTTCCTATGTGGTTATACCTTGTGGTGGGGTATGGTGATTCTCGGTATGGATAATTGTGGTTGTGGACAAATCACTTGAGAATTCAAGCAAAAGGGGAGAATTGTTAGGTTTTGGCTCGTATTCTCAAGTGAACCCAAATGTGAACCTAAACGAGACTCAACTGATGTTGGAAGTTCCTGGAGACGTTGGATACGTTTGGAAGTTAGAGTTGGTGTTTGAGGGAGCTTGAAGACCGAAGAAGAATTGAAGAAACGGATTCGGGAAGAACCGCGGCGTGGACCGCGATGGGAACAAGCGCATGGATCGCTGCACATGGAGCGGTCAATTCCAGTATGTATAGCGCGATGTAGACCGCGGCGGAGGCAAAGGCACCAACCGCGGTATTCTGAGCGGTGGACTTCAGTGGCTTTTCCGAGGTGTAGGGAGCCGGGTGCACACCGCGACCTAGACTTGCGGTAATGGCGTATTTTGCTGAGATCATGAATATTGCTTGAAAAAGGAAAGGTTTTTTTCTGGAAAGTTCTTGTGCTTATTGGAAAAAGAAAAAGAGTTTGTCTTCATGAAGAATAGGAAAGTCTTATGCTTGAAGGAAAAGATTTCTACTTACAAGAAGACTTGTCATAAATAGGAAATAGTATTTATGTGGAACAAGTAATTCTTGTACGTTTAGGAGTAGGATTTCATTTTATCTTAAACTCCCTATAGCTAGTATAAATAGACCTTGTAATTAGGTTATTTGGTAGTGGAGTAAAAAGAAACACCATGTAACATCAGAGAGTGGTGAGATCCGGGTGAGAGAGACCCAAGGGAATATCTGGGAGGGATCCAAGGGAATATCAGTAGATCAAGTTAGAGATCCGTGGGTGATATTCAGGGGAGACCTAGGAGATATTGGGGGGGTTCTTGGTGAGGATCTTGTGAGCGTGGTTTGGGGTTGAGGTGTGAGAGAGAATCCTGAAGTATATGGTTGTAACAATTTATCATATAGTGGAATTTTCTCTGTCGTCCTGACGGCTCGTGGTTTTTTACCCGATTTGGGTTTTCCACGTAAAAACTCTTGTGTTGTTGTGATTGGTCTATTTTCTCTCATCTTATTTTTCTGCTATTGACGTTATTAATTGCTATGAGTTATGGGCGTATATTAGGCATGACGCTTCCGTGATCATCGGTTCAAATCCCTAACAAACAGTTCTACAATTTGACTCGTTCACCTCAGTAAAAAGGATACTGTCATCGACGAAAAATAAGTGAGAAATTTAGGGGCCCCCTCTGCTACACTTGAAACCAACCCACTTCCCCTTATCTCGAGCTAGGATGAATCAACCGAGATAGCTCTTCAGCGCAAATTATGAACAGATTTGGGGACAAAGGTCCCCTTGTCTTAAACCTATAGTTGGTCTAATATCACCACATAATTCACCATTGAGCATAAATGAGTATTTAACAGACCTAACACATCTCATAATCAAATCTATCCAATTATTGGAAAAGCCCATCTTCTCCATCATCTTCTCAATAAACACCTACTCAACCCTATCGTAGGCTTTCGACATGTCTAATTTTATCACCCAAAAGCCCTGTTTTCTCTTCCTCCACTTCAGTCTGTGAAGACATTCAAAACCCACAATAGTATTATCCGAAATGAGCCTACCCGGAATGAAGGCACACTGATTTTTAGCAATTACCCCACAGAGAGCACTACGTAATCTATTAGTGATGGATTTTGCGATAACTATGTACAGGACATTGCATAGACCTATGAGTCGGAAATGAGACACCCTTTCCGGATTTGCCACTTTTGGGATCAAATTTATCACAGTGTCATTCATTCCTTCAAGAGAGTCACCATTATTCAATACCCCTAAGCAAGCAAAAGTCACACTAGCCCTAGTAAACTCCCAAAAATTTTGATAAAAAAAAAAGCGAGGAGTCCATCTTTCCCGGGGGCCTTCATCGGCTTAATTCCAAAAACAGCTCTACGAATCTCATCCCCAGTACACTTAGCATCCAAGGAACGATATATATGAGGATCCAGATTCGGTTTGATCCCGTCCAACACAACATCTAAATCATACTGGCTAGGATAACTAGAAAGGAAGATAGTAGAAAAATACTAACCAATTTCTCTTTCAACCTCAATTTAGACTCTTTCCAAGTGTCATTAACATCTAAACTACCATTGATTCTAGTCCTGAGCTCTCCTCACCAAGGCTTTCGAGTGGAAAAATGGGTATTCCGGTCTCCCTCTTTTAACCAGTCCACACCCGTTCTTTATTTCCAGTACCATTCTTTCGGTTTTTAACGCTTCATTTAACCGTTCCTTAAGTCCAGTAATCATTCTCCAGAACTCTGGTCTATATGTATTACAAGCATTTTTAAAAGCTTCTCTTTTCTGTCTGATATCTTGACCAAAGAGTCTTCTCTTGTTGACGTTCTAGGATTCTAACAATCTGCCACATGACTTGATACTGTCCATCACTTTCATCATGCTGCTGTCTCTACCATAATCTTTCTAAACCGACTCCACAATCTCCAAACATTCCTTATCATCTGCCCAACAATCTTCAAAGCAAAACCGCATCTTCCTATTACTCAAATTACTAAGATTCTGACTTTGGCCTGCTGAAAAACTCAACACTAGTAGCCATGGGTCTGAACCCCAAACCTCAAGATGGTGCACAACAAAATTTGGAAAGAGGTTTCTCCAGCTTCTATTACAGAGACCCCTATCAAGCCTCTTCATGGCCATAGATTGATTTTCTCTTTTGTTACTCCACGTAAATCTCGACCTTACAAACCTCATATCTTCCAGATGACAGTATTCGATTATTTCTCTGAAATCGGTCATGGATTTCCATTTTTTATTAACACCCCCAATCTTCTCGTCATCATAGGCAATTTCATTGAAATCACCCATGCAAACCCACAGAAGGTTTATTAGACTCACGAGACGACGAAATAGAGTCCTAGTATGTAGCCTCAGGCTCCGGTCCGGGTGACCATAGAAACCAGTGAATCTCCACCATTTGTTTATGTGAAAACTGATTTTGACATCAATGTGGTTCTAAGAATATGACAACAACTATAAATTCACATCATTCGACCAATACATACAAAGACCCCTCGATCTCCTAGTACAATTCACCACTAACTTACCATTAAAACCCAACTGGACGCGCCAATTTACCAATTTTCCATCTTTACTTGATCACAATTCGTCTCAATCAAGAACACAAGGTCTGGCTTCATCTCTTGCATGTGGGATAGCATGATATTGAACGCTCGGGTACTATCAAGTTCCCGGCTTTTCCAGACGAAACGTTTCATTGGATTCGGCGGGCCGGTAGAGACTGGCCGGTCGATAGATTATAATTTGGTGCCTCCCTACTCTTTGATAAAACCCTACCATGAGTAGCAGAGCACATAACCTCATTTTCCATCTCCACCAATTCATGTGAACATATCGTAATTTGGGCTTCGATCTCTTCTGATTTCTTGGTGTCTTTCTCCTTCTGGATAGCAACATCCTATCTTTTGTTATCATAGTTATCCACCTTTGCTGGAATATCACTTGAAGCATCATGATTTATCTTCCTTTTCTTCCAGATCTTCCTCTCATCTACTCTAAATTGATACGCTCTCCTTTTGCCTTTGTGGATTTCCGATGTCTGGATAAAATCCCCAAATTGAGCTGTATTAGGATTCACAATCCCTTTTCCCTTTGAACACCTTCCTCCTCGAGCCGTGTGGAATATTATGGATCCCATTTTTCTCATTAACTTGGTTCCGATTTGAGATGGATGTATAAAGTTCAAACTGGGCTTAATGCTTTCACCCCGTCCAACCTCTTTAGAAGAAAGGTTTGATCTAGTTGGGTCATCAATTAATACCTTTTCCTCTCCGTTTTGTGGGCCTGTTCTAATAGAGTGATCCAAGTTTACCCCACTCACATGATTCATAGGATTTTTGATTGGCAATTCATGTGCCTCCACAATGTCACATGTCGGCCCACAAAGATTTTGTTCAGTTAGCTTTACACTCTCATAACTCTTAGCCCCCTCCAACAAAATAGTTGGAGACAAATCGTTAGCCCTCTTACTGTTCTCAAGACAATCATTAGCCGTCACCTCGAGACCCTGAAATTTCCATTCATTGGCTCATCTCCCTCGGTCATCAACACATCCCCCTCATGCATTGTTTCCTTCACACAGTCTCTCTTCCCTGGAGATACGAATGTCACGCGTGAACCCATATTCCTTTTTTCGGTGACTCCCTCAGATTTTGTTTTTGACGAACATCCCTCTCCATTTATCACTATTGTACCTTCATTTCTGGCTGGCAGAAAGGAACCTTTACTATCAGAAAATCTCTCCTATCGGGTCGGAGCCGAGGCTTTCATCCATAATCCAAATAGATCTTTCTTGACTCCATTGAAGGTAGGGACCATCTCATTTGAGTCACAGTCCATAGTTCTATAAGTAACTTTCCCACATTTAAAACACATGATAGAAAGTCTCTCGTATTCTGAGCAGTAGAATCGTTTCCTCTCCGTCTCCCATGATATCAACACACAAGCATCATTTTAATGGTTTGTTGATATCAATCTGAACCCTAACACGTAGGAATTTTCTAGCACAATCTCCCAATAACCTCCATCAATGTCAATCACCTCCCCGATCATCCCATCAAGGAATAAACCAATGTCCCTCGTCATACAAAGCAGGGGAACTTGGAATATCTGCACCCAGATATCAATCCACCTAAATTCCAGCTAATCAACTGTTCCTTTCCCTATCGGTTTCTCTAGAATCATAAGAGCATCATTGAAACTCCAAGGACTTCCGGATAGCACCTGATTCCTATCAGTACAGTCTTTGAAATGGAACATAAAAATATTTCCCACTACTGATTCAACATCAAAACCCCTCTTAACCTGCCATATCTTCTTAATAACTCTAATAAGGACTTTTTTATTCACCATCTTATTATCTAGGATTTTCCCCACCAAGCTTAACTCAATTCTTCCTAATGCAGCATCTTTTAGATTAATATCAAGCTTCCTTACAAGACCATCGTGTTCACTGAGAGAGAGAGAGAGAGACTTACACAATCGTGGGGAGCTTATCACATGTTCTGGTGATGTTTCGAAGAAGCGGCTGTACAAAAAGGATAACAAGAAGATGCCCATAAGTTCTATATTAATTACAGTCCCTGTGAACTGGGGAGACAATGTCGAAGACAGTGATTATTCAAAGTGGAGAAATGGTAGTAATTATGGCCTTGCTATTAAGGGTGATGGTATGAAGTTAAAAAGCTCCAATAAATGTTTTCATTTGTCTCAGAACTTAGAGGAGGAGATCTCTAAGGTCATTGACTTTGGCGTAGCTGCAGGATTTGATTTCAATGGTAAGGAAGGGAAGATGACCGATATCGTTGCTAAAGCTTATTCGGAGTTGATGGGATTCAAGCTGAATATGGCGAAGTAATCCTTTTAGTTTGGGGTCGTGGTTTCTTTGTTTTTTAGTTTTTGGGCTGCTCTGTTTGTTTTTCTAGGCGTGTGGTTGTGGGATTGAGTCAGTTTTTTGTTTAGGTGTTGGTGTTTTGTTTTTCTTCGCTTTTAGTGAGGTTTCTGGCTTGGGTTGCACTGTTTCTTTGTTAGGGCTGCTTAGGGTTTTGAAAGTGTCTTTTTAGGTTTGTTGTGGCCATGTGATGTGAGTTCTGGTCGATTCTGTGGTGCGTGTTTCTATTGGCTTGTGGGGCTGTGGTTTGTTTTTAGCTCTTCGGCTTGGCCGTTTATAAATTAATTTTGAAGTTAAAAAAAAAAGATTTTTCATTTTTCAGATTTTATCTTAAAACGATTGTGGATGTGTTTGGTAAAAAATTGTTTTTAAATACAAAAATAAAAAATCAAACATCTTTCTCTTTAAATAAGAATACATATATAATTTTCTTATTAATTTTTTTTAATCTTAAATATGTTTAAGATTATGTGTGAAGATGAACCTAGGTAATAATATTCATTCAAGTTAAATTAATTATGAGTTTTTTTTTTGCTTAAATAATTCGATTATTTTCTATGAATTTCGACAAGTGATTATGAATACATAGATATTATCTTTAAAAAAGAATGATAATTATGATGATGAAGCAAATAGGCTTATAGTGAATATATATTTCAGGTGACAATTTGAACAGACACACTCCAATCAATTTGTGTTGGAAGTAAAGAAAAGCTCCATTGTGAGAGGCCTATATCCTCTACTCATAAGCTAAACAGTCCCTTAAGGAGAGAGGCCTGCACTGCTCCACATACCTCCATGGAAGACTCCAAATGATAATAATAACAACATTAAATTAGCCTTGCCCCAACCCTAAATTGGTATACTATACTCATGAATTTTAATTGCCACTTTGTTGTCATTTCGGATATACGTACATAAGTTTGTGTGTAGTAGCGAAGTCTTTTATTTATTTTTTAACAATTATATATGATACGATGATATTCTTAATCAGACATGTATATCGTAAGGGTTGACACACTAGTAATTATAGGTAGGGTTACGGCACATGTTATATAATTTCTATATATCCAACCACTACCACATATGTACTACTGTAATTAAACACACAAAATTTTCTCTAGAACACAGCCTAAAAGCTATAATAATAACACAAAAATTAATTAACCATTCTAATAAGCAATCACACAGCAATGAGTACAATTGGAATCATAATTGATTGTCGATATTATTTTACAAAATATTAACAGAAACATATGTATATATAATTGTAATTAAACACACAAATTTATTTCTCGAACACAACCTAGGAAATCACAAAAATTCTTTAACCATTCTAATTAATTAGTAATCACACAAAAATGAGTACATTGTTTGTGATGGGTCGTGCTTTACAAAGAACCTCCAACGGGTCAACCTTGGGCATGGTGATCCCTTTACCTTCGGTCATGTCAACTTTCTCTTCACCAACTCGTTCCCATTCGAAGCACTGAATCAACGAACCCAACGCCAAGCTCACCAAGCGCTGGGCCAGGCCTGAACCAGGGCAGGACCTCCTTCCCAGCCCGAAAGGCATCAGTTTTCGGGTCTCGCCTTCCTCAGTCTCAAACCTTTCGGGCTTGAAACAATCTGGCTCGTCCCACAGCTTTGGGTCCCTATGAATGGCCCAAGCATTGACCAATAAGATCGTGTCACGTGGCACATCGTATCCTCCTACCGTGCAATTATCAGACGACATATGGGGAATTAGAAGTGGGGCTGCTGGGCACAATCGAAGGGTCTCTGATATGATATTTTGAAGATATTGTAGTTTGAAAACATCTGATTCGTCGATCAAGCGTTCTTGACCCACTTGATCATCCAGTTCGGTTCTAGCCTTTTTCAAGACTTTTGGGTTGTTGACTAAATTAGTCATTGCCCACTCTAATGTAACTGCAGACGTATCTGTTCCCGCTAATAACATGACCTATATGAAATAATTATAAATGGATATTATTGGTTCAAATAAAAATAAAATTGTTATATTAAGATTAAAAAAAATTATATAGGTCAAAAAAATATAATTTTATTTTCTTAAACAACATAGTAATTTTCAGATTAATTTGCAACTGCAGATCCCTCTTTAGTCAATATCGAAAATGCTTTTACTAATTGATTTCTATTCCAAAACGACAACACTCGTCCTCACTAGGCCATTAATTGTACTACATGTACGTGACATGTCTATCTATCATTCATGCATAAAATATTTTTGATAAATGTACTCATTTCGGTCGTAGAACTCATTTAACAAGTCCCAGCCGTATTCATGAGTTTATAATACAGTATGTCATCATCGGATAGAGTAGAGACAAGAAAATACTTTTAGTTTGACAAGATGAGGTTCTCTTCGTGGTAAAGTCGGGTTTGAGTCTCTTACCCTCCCCGTTAAATCCCGAATTATTCTAATATTTCTATAAAAATAAATGATAATACTTATAGGTTCAAGAAGATAACCCCAATCGATAGCCACACACTTTTTTAATTATTATTATTATTTCGATCTTTATTTCTCTATTTTTATGTCAAGGAATTTCCATGGTTGAACCGGAATCTGTAAATAATCCACATGCATATATGAACCACACACATGCATGCAAAAGAAAGAAAACCAAAAAAAATATATTACGGACCTGTATGAGCCCTTTGATTATTTGATCGGTGTAATACTCTGGCTGCGATTCTTGAAGAGAAAGCAAATGATCAATCATGGTGTTCGTGCTCTCCAAACCAGCCTTCTTGTTTCTATGCTCATCAATCAGACCTTGTAGAAACTCATCAACTCTTTTACTAAGACTCACCATTTTGTTGGTGAAATCTCCACCGTCAATCCAATTCAAGATAGGCAAGAAATCTCCAGGATTCGATGCCCCACCATACGATATAACTTCCTTCATAATCTTCCTAAACCTCCTCGCCTCTTCCTCGTCCTCCACGTCATCACCGTAGTACCGTTTCCCTGCAACCATTCTCATCATAATATTGAACGTCATCTCTGAAAACATTGTTTTCAGTTCTACCTTAGAGAATCCTCCTTGACTCGATAAACGAGACAGCTTTTCAAGTAGCCGTTTGGTTTCGTCTCTTCTGATGGACAGAAACATGTTGAGACGGTTCGATGAGAAGACTTCGATGGCGGTGATGCGACGGAGGTTGCGCCAGTGGTCTCCGTATGGTGTTAGCGTGAGAGTTGTGTTATTATATCCGATGTGCTTCCCCAAGAGTAGCTTGGGGCGGTTGGCGAAAACGATGTCGTTTTTGGTGAAGCATTCCATGGCAGCCGAGGCTGATGAGACTACCACCACGAGACGGGAACCGAACCGGAGAGAAAAGATGGGGCCGTACTTTTTAGCTAAGTTGTGGAAGGTTCGGTGCATGGGATGTTTTAGTAAGTGAAGGTGTCCGATAAACGGCAGCGAAGGACGTGGGCTCGGAGGGAGGTTTTTGCTGCTGTGCGTTGTCGGTTGAAACCACAACTTGAAAACAAAAATCAGAAAGAGAAGAGAGACAGATGAGTAGAAGATTGTCGTGTCTTCCATGTTAAGTTGTAGCTCTTGTTTTGGCTATAGTTGGAAGTTGTGTTGTTACTTGTGAGTAGTGAACAATTGGTGAGCAAGATTCTTAGACAATTTATAGACTTTTTTTTTTCTAGACTTTGACATACTCTCATACGCAAACTATAAAAGATAATATATGTGACATACTCTCATACGAGTGGATGTTAGTATGTTACACTTACATTCGAAAAAAAAAACATAAAAAATTAAGGCTAGAACAGATTGCTAACACGTCGATGACTCAGTGAGTGTATAACACTTCTTTGTTCTAATCTTAATGAAGATGTGGATGTTACAATGGGTGGAGTTTGGATATGGTTTTGCTTCTCCATAAGCGGTTAAATATTCAAGACAAGAAAATTTGTTTAATCATATCATTGAATCTATATATTTATCTTGTACCTATATAATACAACATCTGTTTCGATATTTAAAAAATATTAACTTCTTAATTACAAGAACAAAATTGTACACCATTCAATCAAAAGTAGACATACCATGGTCCACAGATAAGGACTTTTGATTTGTTATTGTGAGTAGACGACACGGTTGGCTCTGGATTTCTAGAGTCATGGGATCGGTCCTGGAAGGTAATGTAGTCTCGGATAAGAACATCAAAATCGAGATTGGTGGGGGACAAAACAATGATTTCCTTGCTTTCAAACGATTTTAAATAGACATTCAATTTAGCTGTCTAAAAATGGTGTTTTAATTTCTGTCTAACAAATCAGCTTCTTCGATAAACGTAATTATAAATTGAGACACTATTTTTAAATAGTTGATTTGAGTCTTTTAAACAAAAAATGAACGGTTTTTATTGAAGACTTAAATCAGTTGTCCAAAAATGGTATCCCAATTTATGTTTAACCAACCAAATTGTGACATATGTCTACATTTAATTTTTTTTTAACTTCTTCTTTAAATGTAGACATATATCTCAATTTAGTTGGTTAGAATAAATTTAAATAATTTATTTGAGTTCTTTTATTGATTGGACCCACACCTTATTCTAGATGTAGTTTTAAACAATATATTTAATTCATGCATGTGGTTTATAACTTACGTCATTGAGTACGCAAAGCAGCGTTTTGATGACAATTAATATGTGCATGTGCTAATTTGGGAGTATTATAAAGATGGACTGTTTCGACAAAAATAACTTATTGGATATTTGGATCTAAGTGAGCTAGTGAGAGACTAAGAGGGAGATAGTGAGTGAGATTACAATTTTATGCTTTTGCTGACGTATTCTCATGCGTAGGCAACTAGAGAAATTTGCATTATCAATTCGATGAGGTGAAGCCAGAAATTTTAGTTTGGTGGGTCAGTTTTAAAAAAAATATATATATATATATATTGACACGAACGTAAATATTTTAAACACTTTCATGTGTTAAATTAACAAATAAATTAACAAATTTGATAAGTAAGTGGACTAAACCCAAATAAAGATGCACTTTACTGAATAAATACATAAAATAGGTATGTGAGGAGACTCAAAAATAAGATTTTAAGATCAAACGTGGATTTGATAGCATATTAATAACCATCATACTCAAAAGATTAAATTTATAAAAACTTATCTGATAATATATATTCTAACGCTTTATGATTAACTAATAAATACATACCATCTAATAAGGAAAATTCATGTAATTGGTTCACATTATCTCATATCGTGTAGATATTGGCCAATCGAGATTTTTTGTAATTAAGTTGATATAACTATATAAGTACGACTTTATATAAAGCATATGTTGTGTCAATTTATCAAGTAACATGATGTGATTTAACATTTGAAAGGAACCTCAACAATACTCTTTGGCCAGTCTCCAACAATCACATGCTATACTAGTAGATTGGAATGGAAATAATAGTGGAACGTTAGTCAACCTCAACAATAATTTTTGTTGTGTTGATGCCAATCTATATTGAAATGTTTCTGTTAGAATGATCGAATTTCCCTTTTTAGGAAAAAGTTAGTTTTAAAAAAATAAAAAAATCATACTCTCCACATCGATTCATCAAATTAAATATTAAATAAAGAGAAATTTAAAACAGTTTATTTTCATATTTAAGCTCATCATAGGTGTAGGCATCAAATATTATTGAGCAGTCTCGGTCTCTCACTCTATTTCTACAAATCCGTCTGAATGTCAATTAAGTGAAAAACAATTCTTAAAAAAAGATATACGGACGATAGCATTTTTGTAATCAATGACAAAAACAAATACACATCTCTTTATGAACTCTTATAATATCATATATAATAATAATAACAGTATTTATAATCAAAGATTGCCTAGCAATTTAATAAATGTATAGAAAATATTCAAATCAATAACATATAACAATCTTAGCAATTTAATAAATGCTTAGAAAAATATTCAAATCAATAATAAATGATAATATTACAAAATAATCAAATCATATCATCATATGTAATCATATAATAACCAGTATTTTTTAACCAAAGGTCGTCATGTGACAATTTAATAAATACTTATAAAATATTTCAAGGACATGTGTCTAACCAATCAAATTAGGACATGTGTTTAAATTTAATTATTATTATTTTCAATTTCTTTCATAAATATAGATACAAGTCTCAATTTGGTTGGTTAGACACAAATTGAGACACCATTTTTAGACAGCTGATTTGAGTCAATATTCAAATCAATAGCTACTTCTATCATAAATGTCTTTTATTTATTTATTTATTTGAAAATATAAATCATATAATAATATAATATTCAATCATATATAATATAATAAAAACAGTAATGCTATACATCTCATCTAAAATCACACATTTTTCATCTCAACACATGTGACACTTGAAATGTTAAATGGTGAGTGGATATATGTGGCAGATGAGATAAAACATCATTAATGTGTATCCACTCACAAATTGACATCTCATATGCCACGTGTGTTTAGATGAAAAATGTGGGATTCTAAATGTGATATTTAGCATTATTCTAATAAAAATAGATACTTCTCACCGGGAGCCCCCATGGGCATAGCTCTGCTGGTAAATGAGCGAGCTTGAAACTTGAGCAAATGACTCACAAGTCAGCGGCTCGAATCCTGCCAATGGTAAAAAAAAAAATTACTTATAACCGGCAGCCGCCATAAATACCTTTAAAAAAAGATAAATCATATAATAATATACATAAATCATATAATAATGTAATATTTAATGATATTATTGATACCTTATTCATAAATCTCATAATTATGAATTAGAATCAATGCATTGATTATAACCGATTATATTCCTCTACTCATCTGATCATCTCCTTGTTAATGAGTTTTTATATTGTCATTATATTTTTTAAATATTATTAATATTTATTTATCTTTTGACATTCTTTTAAAAATAATACTTGTGTATTGACCGGCCAGTATTCAATATACTGACCCCATCAATGGAAGTGTAGCACATGATCTATTTTCCTTTACTTTTTACATTTATCTCACAAATTGGACCACGTACTACACTCTCAATGGTGAGGTCAGTATTTTGGATACTAACGTCAATACCTAAGCATTGTTCTTCTTTTAATTAAATCTATTTATTAAATAATTAAATATATTTAAGAATAATATTAATAAATATTTATCTGTTGGTATTCTTCCTACTATATTAAATCAACTGAATATATAAGTAAATATATTTTTATTAAATATTTAAAATTCTTCTGACATTCCTCCGAAAATATTTACCGACTCTTCATCTATTTATACATGTAAGTATGTAACCCTCGATCTGATCTCTCACACCAAATCACTATAAACACATTTTGTGTTGTTTTGTGTGGTCTATCTCTCTAAACATTTTCCATTTCATAATATAATGTTTTCCAAAGTGGTCAGAACTCAGAAGTCATCCTGCTTTCTTCAATAATCTGATAGAAAAGGATGCCGAATTTTGTAGAGACAAAATTGAATAGCTTTTTTTTTAAATGGACAAAACAGAATAGCTATTCAGATCAACAATTTGACTTGGTAGTCAGTTCATCAGCTACATTTAGTCTGCTCACTGACAACAAAAAATAACAAAATTGAGTCTTTAAAGTTGGCTATGAAGACTTTATTTTGAAATTTTCATATATATATATATATATATATATATATATATAATTTGGTTGTACTCCGATTATTTTCCCATAAATTTTTTGATGTAGGACGATTGGCTTTAGAGTTTGACGAAGAGTTGGATAGAAAATTGGGTAAAAGAGATGATCCAAAGAAACGGGCATAACTTTTAGCTCGATTGTCAGAATGCATATTATAATATGTTTTCGGAGAGGGTTTTCCGTGCTCCATACTATCCCATCCTGGGTTTCCCAGTTGATGTTGTTTTCATCCTCAATCGAGCTGTTTTAGGCAGGCTGGTGGTTGAAGTTTTTTTTTTTTTTTTTGTATTTTTTGTATTTTTGTACTTTCGTTTTTAGTTATTAAATGTTTAGTATATGTCTAATTTGGTCTTTTACCTTAAGTTAGAGTTTCCATAGACTATTTAAGCTCTTGGTTATTTGTTTTAGGGATCTTTTATCAAAGTTTTAATAAAATTTAATTATTTTCCTGGTGGATTCTAGTTTATGTGATCTTAAGGCTTACGTTGGTAAACCCTTAAACTTCCGTTTTGCGTCAAGTGGTATCTGAGAAGAGGGATTTTCCTTGTGCGATGACCAACAACGAAGCCGGAAGAGTTAATCCTGGTGAACCTGGTCGTAGGGATGCCGATTTAAGGGCAGCGATTGATGAGCAGCAACAGTCAATGGCGAGGTTGGAGACCATGTTGCAGCAACAGCCTAATCCCAACTCATCTGCTGCCAATGCCCCTGCCCCTGTCAACAGAGATGGAGTCGAGGGAGTTGCCCTTGACCACCCTAGAGGTGGACGACCGCGTAGAGTGGCGAGACACGAGCAGTTCAAAGAATGGAGTGATGGAGACTCTAATGAGGACTTTGCGGATTGCCAAAAGAATCGTCAACAACACCGAAACCAAAATCAATCTGACTATAGAATACGCACAGACATACCGATGTTCCATGGTAAACTACAGATTGAAGAGTTCTTGGACTGGATTTCTGAGGTTGGACGGTTCTTCGAGATGGTTGAAGTTATGGTTGATTGACAAGTCAAGCTGGTTGCGTATAAGTTGAGAAACAGAGCTGCTGTTTGGTGGGAGAAGTTGTAGATGGATAGGAGACGACAATGCAATGTTCCTATACGATCCTGGAGGCGAATGAAACAACTTATGATGAGCAGATTTCTACCCCCAGATTATGAGCAATTTATTTTTCAGAGTTATCAGAATTGTGCCCAGGGTAACAGGACTGTTGCAGATTATACCGAGGAGTGGTCTAGGCTATCAGTTCAAAACAACTTAAATGAGACTGAGGGACAACAAGTTTCCAAATAGTTGGAGGGATTAAAGCCTACAATTCGAGACAAAATTGGAGTGCAAGTCGTTTGGACAGTGGATGAGGCCCATAACATAGGCCTTGAAGGCAGAATTAATGGAGAAAACATCCAATCAATTTTCCCACTACAAGAAGGACATGGCTGAGACGTCCTATAGGGGACGCGACAATGTTTTTGTTTTCAATTGGGATAGCAAGAAGATTTCAATGGTTCTAAAACGGAGTTTAGGTGGTGGCTCAACTAAGGCCACGATAGAAGATCAATCTTTACTCTCTTTAGTCACTTCAGTAACTGATTTGGAATCTGAAGTTAAGAAAGCACATGAGGTACATGTTGTGGTTGTACGAGCTCTAGTGATAGAAGAGAAGGAAGAGCAAAGAGTTGAATTACCCGAGAAAGTGCAATCCCTTTTGGCCGAGTTCAGTGAGTTGGTATCTGATGATCTACCAAATGGCCTTCCACTGCTGAGAGATATTCAACACAATATTGATTTAGTTTCGAGAGCAAATTTACCCAATTTACCACACTATCAGATGAGTGCCAAAGAGAATCAGATTTTACAGGAGAAAGTGGAGGATTTAATGAAGAAAGAGATTATTTGAGAGAGCATGAGTCCATGCATTGTTCCTGCATTACTGGTTCCAAAGAAAGATGGCAGTTGGAGGATGTGCGTTGATAGTCGCGCGATTAAGAAGATAACTGTCAGATACAACTTTTCGATTCCGAGATTGGATGGCATGCTAGATGTAGGGAAAATTGTTTAAAACCGCAGCGGAAGGCGAAAAAATAATTTTCGTATAGTTTAAAATTTTTCTAAAGATTTGAACCTTAACCCTTTAATTAATTAAACTCAAATATACGGTTACAATTAAATACCTCTTGTCGCGTGATCCGATTGACTTACGTCGATGGTAATCCGCAAGATCTTCAATCCTAGCACGTACGTGAATCACCTAGGAGCGTGGTCTCCCTTTTTCTTTGAATTGCTTACCTTAGAATGGATGTATGGAATTTCTGATCTTGATCTTCAATAGTAAAACACCAAGAGCCTAAAAAAATAGTTCCGGTCACTTTTGAATTCACAATCAATATGATTGAAACTCGCGTAACCCTAAATCGAAAGTGTGCACAAAACTTTTTGATGTTAAAGGCTTGTAAGTACACTATCGAATGAGAACTTATTTTCTTTTTCTTTCTTGGCCGAAAATCTATGTGTATAGAGTAGGATTTTTTATTTTCAAAACAAAACAAAAATCTCTCTCTATTTTTCTTCTTTTTAGTGGCCGAAAATTCATAACCTTATATTTATAGGTTGGCCGAAATTTCTCCTTCACCAAGTAGGGTTGGCCGAATTTATTGAATAGGAAATCCAGGGTTGGTTAATTTCCTTACTTGAAAAGGAATTGTCCTTTTCCCTAATTCCTATCAATTCAAGAATCTAAACCCTTGTAAGACTAGTGGTTGCTGAATTCTTTGTATAATAAGGAGTGTATGTGGACTTAATCTTTACCACATTAGGACTCCTATCACTTAAAAGAATTCCAACCATAATCCAACATATAGTATTTAATTTACTGATCAGGAAAAGATTTTGATTTAAACTATTAATTAATTAAATAATTAATTAATTCCCATTTAATCAAAACAATAAAATAAAATAATATCTTGGGCTATTTAATTTAGCCTTGCCGCCCACACCATATATATATGGGCCCAATATTATTTTTCTTATTTTATTTAATCCATTAGACTTTAAATAAAAGCCCACATGTGAACCAGACTTATTCTTACTAAAAGAAACAAGCCTACATGTCTCCTTTTAATATATTAATATAATAGTGCAGCCCATTAAATAAATAATAGACATATCATATTCTTAATATATTAAATGCAATTCTAGATGGACCCATAAATTGGTCCGGTAGAATATATCAAGTGATCCATGCAAGTACGTGTGGATTGTGGATCGTGGATCTTGTCGGGCTATCTAAATTTAAGCTTCAATAGACATAACCTAATCACAATCAACAAATGATTCACTTAGGTCTGATCTATTAATTTTAACTCATTCCACTAAAGAGCTAAAATTGAACTCTTAAATAAAGATAGAATAAGGAGATGTTTCTCATTCATACCCTAGACAATCTTATAGGAGATGGTGTATCCTCATGAATAATATCAGTAATCGCCAAGAGCTCATAGACCGCCTATAGCTCTCCAAGTTACCATATTTCCTCATATGACCACATTTTGAACTTGGATATTTTGACTTGTCCAGAAGCCATGTCTTCAATAATCATTATTGAAAACTCAATGTTGAGATTTAATATCCAATACCTCAAAACATCCATATGATGATATTATACTCTCATTTAATAAATGTAGCCACGATGTCCATATCTATAAATGAAGTCCTCTATCGATTAACAAATGGATACCACCAAACTATCGAGGATAGACTATGCTATATAATCGTACTCATTGATAGCTCAAATGATAACACTTGCAACCATAAGTCCATCATTTATCTCAGGATTTAGATAGACTCTCCGATTGTCCTGATAATGAAAAGACTTATATCTAGTGACGGTTCTAGATAAAGTATTTCATTGTGATCCAGTTCAATGCACCCAGTGCACTAGATTCTTTTACTCGAAAACCTTTCGATGATTTTAGACTCATCATAACTCATTTGATCCCACTCAAATGCTAGTAAAAGAATTCTACAACTTTATCAAGATAGAGGTGCCCAACATTTAACTTAAGTTGTGAACGTTATTCAAGACTAACTAAAGAATTGTGTCTACCTCATACCTATCCGGATGTACAAACAATTCTTCATATCTCATAGTCATTTGACCTTATGATTATTTACCTTGACAATTATAATTATAAATGCTATAAGATTTTGCAGAATCAGAAATCACTTTATTTATATGAAAAGATTGTCAATTACAATATTACACTCTTGCTATTGAGCATAATCCTAACACTAGATATGTAGGAGGGTTCGAAGTTGCTCTCCAAAATTGATTTGCGAAGTGGATACCATCAGATTCGGGTCAAACGTAGTGATGAATGGAAGACAGCCTTCAAAACAAAGGATGGACTCTACGAGTGGTTGGTTATGCCTTTCGGATTGTCCAATGCCTCTAGTACTCTTATGCGACTTTTGAACCATGATGACATACTGGTTTATAGTCGAAATGAGGAAGACCATATAGAGCATCTGCAGGCTGTTCTAGAGGTGTTGTCTGAAAATAAGCTATTTATTAATTTTAAAAAGTGCAGCTGGCTGACAGAACGATTGTTGTTTCTTGGATATGTGGTCAGTTCGAAGGGTATATTGGTTGATGAAGAAAAGGTGATAGTCATTCGTGATTGGCCTATATCCAAGACGGTAGGAGAGGTGATGAGTTTTCATGGGTTGACGACGTTTTATCGTTGATTTATTAGAGATTTCAGTAGCATTGTGACACCCATTACAGAGTGTTTAAAGAAGGGTAAATTTCAATGGGGTGAAGCAGCTGAAACAACTTTTGCAGTCATCAAAGAAAAGCTGTGTACTACTCATGTTCTTGTTTTACCCAGTTTTGAAAAATTATTCGAGGTGGAGTGTGATGCTAGTGGGAATTGGGATTGGAGCAGTTTTGTCACAAGAGAAAAGACCAGTGGTGTTTTTTAGTGAAAAGCTTAGTGATGCACGCCGAAAATGGAGTACCTATGACAAAGAATTTTATGTTATTGTTTGTGCTCTTAAGCATTGGGAGCATTATCTTATTCGGCGTGAATTTATTCTATACACTGATCACCAAGCTTTGAAGTACCTGAACAGTCAGAGGAGCTTAAGTAATATGCATGCTCGGTAGGCAACCTATTTGCAAAAGTTTCTTTTTGTTCTGAAGCACAAATCTAGTATATTGAATAAGGTGGCCGATGCATTGAGTCGGCACGCGAGTTTGCTGGTCCCTATGCAGCAAGAGATTATTGGGTTTGAATTTTTGAAAAAGCTGTATTCGAAAGATGAAGATTTCACCGAAGTATAGGGAAAGTATGTTCTTAAAAGAAACAGATGGAGAATTTCATGTGGTCGATGACTACCTGTTCCGCGGAAATCAGTTATATATTCCTCAGAGTTCTTTGAGGGAGAAGGTGATTCGAGAGTTACATGGTGAAGGTTTGAGTGGTCATTTGGGACGTGACTAGACTATTAGTGGGGTAGCCGAGAGGTATTACTGGCCTCAGTTGAAACGTGACGTGGGTAACTTTATTCGCAAGTGTTATGTTTGTCAGACTGCAAAGGGGCATGTTCAGAATACATTTCTCTACATGCCTCTACCTGTACCGAATGCCATATGGGAGGATTTATCGATGGATTTTGTTTTGGGTCTTCCACGGACTCAACGTGGAGTAGATTATGTGTTTGTTATGGTTCACAGGTTCTCCAAGATGGGGCATTTTATTCCTTGTCGGAAGACATCTGATGCGTCCCATGTTGCACAGCTGTTCTTTCGTGAGTTGGTTCGTTTACATAGAGTCCCTCAGTCTATCACCTCTGATAGGTATTCGAAATTTCTTAACCCATTTTGGGTTACATTGTGGTGGCGGATGGATACTACTCAAAAGTTTAGTAGCACTGCGCACCCGCAGACTGACGGGCAGACTGAGAATCTGAACCGAACACTGGGGAATTTAATTTGAAGCATTTGTGGTGATAAGCCTAAACAGTGGGACGTGGCACTGGCACAAGCTGAGTTCGCGTATAATAATGCAGTTCACATTGCTACTGGTAAATCTCTTTTTGCTTTAGTGTATTTGCAACCTCCTAAGCATGCATTAGACCTAGCACGTCTTCCTAAGGTTGCTGGAGCAAGTATTGCCACCGAGAACATGGTTGAACAGGTTCCCGAAGTTCAGGCTGAGGTGAAAGCCCGGTTGGAGGAGAAGAATGCGAAGTATTAAGCCGCAACATATGTCAAGAGGCGTGAGAAATTGTTTGTTGATGATGATTAGGTTATAGTACGTGTTTCTGAGTAAGAAAATGTTCCCCATTGGTTCCTATAACAAGTTGAAGCAAGGAAGTATGGGTAGTACAAGGTGATCAAGAAGATCAATGATAACGCCTATGTGATCGACTTGCCTGCTGATATGAACATCTCTCGTACTTTCAATGTAGCTGATCTTTATGAGTTTTGTGACAATGTTCCACTTTATCTAGATTATAACTCGAGGTCGAGATCTTCCCTGGAGGGAAGGACTGATATAGGACGATTGGCTTTGGAGTTTAAAGAAGAGTTGGATAGAAAATTGGGTAAAAGAGCTGGTCCAAATAAACAGACATAACTTTAAGCTCGGTTGTCAAAATGCTCTATTATAACATGTTTTCGGAGAGGGATTTCTGTGCTCCATACCGTCCCAACCTGGGTTTCCTGGCTGAGGTCGTTTTCATCCTCAACCGACCTGTTTTAGGCAGGTTGTCGGGTGTTTGAAGTTTTTTTTGTTTTTTTTTTAAAGAGCTGGTCCAAAGAAACAGACATAACTTTAAGCTCGGTTGTCAAAATGCCCTATTATAACATGTTTTCGGAGAGGGATTTCTATGCTCCATACCGTCCCAACCTGGGTTTCCTGGCTGAGGTCGTTTTCATCCTCGACCGAGCTGTTTTAGGCAGGTTGTCGGGTGTTTGAAGTTTTTATTGTTTTTATTGTTTTTTCGTTTTTAGTTATTAAATGTTTAGTATATGTCTAATTTGGTCTTTTTCCTTAAGTTAGGGTTTCTAGAGACTATTTAAGCTCTTAGTTATTTGTTTTAGGGATTTTTATCAAAATTTTAATAAAATTTAATTATTTCCTGGTGAATTCCAGTTTATGTGATCTTAGGGCTTACATCGGTAAACCATTAAACTTCCGTTCTGCGTCATTTTTGGCTGCTGCTATGTCATCTGGAAGTAGTAGAAGACAACATACGAGATAAGGATCTGAACCAGTTGATAACAACACCTCCTCTAATATGCAATTATAAAACATCTGATTTATAGGGGATCAGATCAACAAAGCTTCAGACCGAATTTAGAGTAAATTATGGTTGCTTCCCCAATGTAATCTCACCTCTTCATTACTTAATATTGTATGCTTTTTTTTCTCTCTGTATATTTGATTGATGTATCATATGGGTTGATAACTCTAAATTAATAGGTTAATTTAAGTGTGGATTTTTGTATAACAATTAACAAGAGATGTTTTTGAATCGATTATAACACGAGAGATACTCATGTTCATGTGAATAATATGATGATGAGAAGCATCAAAAGGTGTTAAAGCTACAAATTGACCAATTGATAAAACTTCAGCATCATCAGCTCTTCATGCCATAACTGACTTGCTGATTCAGCTGTGCCTAGTCAGCAAATTCTGTTTTGAAAGTCAATTTAGAAAAGCTGGTTCAAATTGTGTGACTTCTTAAGACAAGATCCTGACCATTGATCTTGATATATTTTTCTAGATTCTGTTAAGGTTGTAAACAGAGCATAAAAGCTCTTCTTGTATCTGATATTCATAACACACAAGAAAAATGAGAAAAAGATACGAAAGAAATTTTTCAGATCTACTTTCTCTCTCTCTCTCTCTCAATTGTTCTTCAATCTCAGTTCATATTCTCTTCATTTTTTCGGGAGGATGAGAAATCATAAGTGTTCTCAAGATGTGTTTGGTTTCGATGCTCCAAACGGATGGCTTTATTAATGTTTCCCTTTATGAAACCCTCTCGGGTCACTTCCTTTGGATGCCTTGCTGATTGATCAAATTTCATTTTCTATCTTTGTCAAAATTTTCAGATTATTTGTGGATGTGTTTGGTAAAAATCTTGTTTTTAATTTAAAAATAATAAATCAATCATCTTTCTCTTTAAATAAGAATACATATATAATTTTCTTATTAATTTTTTTAAACCTTAAATATGTTTAAGATTATGTGTGAAGATGAACCTAGCTAATATTAATTCATTCAAGTTAAATTAATTAGGAGTTTTTTTTTTTGCTTAAATAATTCGACTATTTTCTATGGATTTCGACAAGTGATTATGAATACATAGATATTATCATTAAAAAAGAATGATAATGATGATGAAGCAAACAGGCTTATAGTGAATATAAATTTCAGGTCACAATTTGAACAGACACACTCCAATCAATCTGTGTAGGAAGTAAAGAAAAGCTCCATGGAAAGAGGCCTATGTCTTCTATTCATCAGCTAAACAGTCCCTTAAGGAGAGAGGCCTTCACTGCTCCACATTCCTCCATGGAAGACTGCAAATGATAATAATAACAACATTAAATTAGCCTTCCCCCAACACTTAACTGGAATACTATACTCATGAATTTTAATTCCCACTTAGTTGCCATTTCGGATATACATAAGTTAGTGTGTAGTAGCGAAGTCTTTTATTTATTTTCTAACAATTGTATTCTTAACCAGATCTTGATACACTAGTAATTATATAATTTCTAAATATCCAACCACTACCACATATGTACTACTGTAATAAACACGTACACAAATATTTCTCTAGAACACAACCTAAAAGCTATAATAATAACACAAAAATTAATTAACCATTCTAGTAAGTAATCACACAGCAATGAGTACAACTGTAATCATAATTGATTGTCGATATTATTTTACAAAATATTAACAGAAACATAGATGTATATATAATTGTAATTAAACACACAAATTTATTTCTCGAACACAACCTAGGAAATCACAAAAATTCTTTAACCATTCTAATTGATTAATAATCACACAAAAATGAGTACATTGTTTGTGATGGGTCGTGCTTTACAAAGAACCTCCAACGGGTAAACCTTGGGCATGGTGATCCCTTTACCTTCAGCCATGTCAACTTTCTCTTCACCAACTCGTTCCCATTCGAAGCACTGAATCAACGAACCCAATGCCAAGCTCATCACGCGCTGGGCCAGGCCTGAACCAGGGCAGGACCTCCTTCCCAGCCCAAAAGGCATCAGTTTTCGGGTCTCGCCTTCCTCTGTCTCGAACCTTTCGGGCTCGAAACTTTCTGATTCGTCCCACAGTTTTGGGTCCCTATGAATGGCCCATACATTGACCAATAAGATCGTGTCACGTGGCACGTCGTATCCTCCTACCGTGCAATTATCAGACGACATATGGGGAACTAGAAGTGGGGCCGTTGGGCACAATCGGAGGTTCTCTGATATGATATTTTGAAGATATTGTAGTTTGAAAACATCTGATTCGTCGATCAAGCGTTCTTGGCCCACTTGATCATCCAGCTCGGCTCTAGCCTTTTCCAAGACTTCTGGGTGATTGACTAAATTGGTCATTGCCCACTCTAATGTAACAGCAGATGTGTCCGATCCCGCTAATAACATGACCTATATTAAATAATTATAAATAGATATTATTGGTTCAAATAAAAATAAAAGTGTTTTATTAAGATACAAAAAACTTTATATATATATATAGGTGAGAAAAATATAAAAATAAATTTTGATTTTCTAAAACAACATAGTAATTTTCAGATTAATTTGCAACTGCAGATCCCTCCATAGCCTAAATCGAAATTGCTTTTACTAATTGATTTCCGTTCCAAAACGACAACACTCGTCCTCACTAGGTTAACTGTTCTACACGTTACATGTCTATGTGTCATTCATGCATAAAGTATTTATAATAAATGTACTCATTTCCGTCGTAGAACTCACTTTACAAGTCCTAGACATGTTTATGAGTTTGTAATACAGTATGTCATCATCGGATAGAGTAGAGATAAAAAAAATATGTTCAAGCCTCTCTCCCTTTCCATTAATCCTCACACTATTGTAATATTAAAAAAGAAAAACGAAAGATGAAAATAATTCTAGGTTCAAATAGAGATAACCCCCAATCGATAGCCACACACTTTTTTAATTATTATTAATTTTTCGATCTTTATTTTCTATTTATATATCAAGGAATTTCCATGGTCGAACTTGAATCTGTAAATAGTCCACATGCATATATATATATATATATATATATATATATATATATGTACCACACACATGTATGCAAAAGAAAGAAAAGAAAAGAAAAAGTCACTGACCTGTATGAGGCCTTTAATTATTTGATCGGTGTAATACTCTGGCTGCGATTCTTGAAGAGAAAGCAAATGATCAATCATGGTGTTGGTGCTCTCCAAACCAGCCTTCTTGATTCTATGCTCATCAATGAGACCTTGTAGAAACTCATCAACTCTTTTACTTACACTCACCACTTTGTTGGTGAAATCTCCACCGTCAATCCAATTCAAGATAGGCAAGAAATCTCCAGGATTTGATGCCCCACCGTACGATGCAGCTTCCTTAATAATCCTCCTAAACCTCCTCGCCTCTTCCTCGTCCTCCAGGTCATCACCGTAGTAACGTTTCCCCGCAACCATTCTCACAATTATATTGAACGTCAACTCTGAAAACATTGTTTTCAGTTCTACCTTAGAGAATCCTCCTTGACTCGATAAACGAGACAGCTTTTCCAGTAGCCGTTTGGTTTCGTCTCTTCTGATGGACAGAAACATGTTGAGACGGTTCGATGAGAAGACTTCGATGGCGGTGATGCGACGGAGGTTGCGCCAGTGGTCTCCGTATGGTGCTAGCGTGAGAGTTGTGTTATTATATCCGATGTGCTTCCCCACGAGTAGCCTGGGGCGGTTGGCGAAAACGATGTCGTTTTTGGTGAAGCATTCCTCGGCAGCTGAGGCTGATGAGACTACCACCACGAGACGGGAACCGAACCGGAGAGAAAAGATGGGGCCGTACTTTTTAGCTAAGTTGTGGAAGGTTCGGTGCATGGGATGTTTTAGTAAGTGAAGGTGTCCGATAAACGGCAGCGAAGGACGTGGGCTCGGAGGGAGGTTTTTGCTGCGGTGCGTTGTCGGTTGAAACCACAACTTGTAAACAAAAATCAGAAAGAGAAGAGAGACAGATGAGTAGAAGATTGTCGTGTCTTCCATCTTAATTTGTAGCTCTTGTTTTAGCTATAGTTGGAAGTTTTTGAGAGAGAGATTTCTGTTGTTACTTGTGAGTACTGAGTAGTGAACACTAGGTGAGACTATTTATAGACTTTTTTTTATGTTGTTATGAGACTATTTATAGACTTTTTTTTTTTTTTATACTGTGAAATACGCTCATACGCAAACTGACATCGATGTATAAAAGGTAAACATATGGTTAAAATTTAATTTGTTAATTTTTTCTATCTCATACAAATAGATGTTACACTTCTAAGGCTATCGATAGATTGCTAACACGTCGGTGAGTGTATTAAACTTTGGTATATGGATGTTACTTCTTTGTTCTAATCTTAATAAAGCTTTGGATGTAGCACATCATTTGTGGCACGTCTCTTCCACGTCAGTGATGAGGGATTCAAATCCCACTATGAGTTTTTCTTAAGCATGTATGAGTAGTTTTCTTCTCGGTTTGTGGGAGTAATTATCTCCCATTATATGAGTAGTTATCCAGACCGTATACGTATTGTTTGATTTCGGTAGGTCCCTACAATCTTACTGTAATAGTTATTTTAATACTAATAAAAAAGAGAGAGAGATTTAGATGTAACAATGGGTGGAGTTTGGATAAGGTTTTGCTTCTCCATAAGCGGTTAAATATTCAAGACAAGAAAATCAATATTTGTATAATCATATCATTGAATCTATATATTTATCATGTACCTATATAATACAACATCTGTTTCGATATTTAAAAAATATTTACTTCTTCATTACAAGAAGAAAATTGTACACCATTCAATCAAAAGTAGATCTACCATAGTACCATGGTCCATAAACAATGACTTTTGATCTGTTATTGTGTGTAGACAGAAGCGGAATTAGGCATGGTTGGTGGGATGTAGCCCACCCTAGTTTTTTGAAAAGAAATTTTTTTTTTTTAAATAGTTTTAAATATGTCTCGTTTAATTCTAAGGGGTCGTTTTTTTTTTTGTCTGAAGACTGAACAGTCCTGAATTATTCTAAAGACTGAATATGAACTAAAATCTGAATTTGAATATCATGTTTGTTTTTTTTTTTTCCTCACATCGGAATATATTATCAACACGTTTGTTTCTTAAAAGTAAAATTAGTCTGAAAATAAGTAATTTTACATTTATACCCATGTTAAGCAATTATACATATAATATGGAATAAAAACAATCCAAAAATAATAATTATATATGAACACATATGATCATAATTTTCTTCTTCCATTACAAACAAACATCATTTTTACTAAGAAAAGAATTTTTTATTTTCAAAAAATAAAAGGAACAACAGTAAAACTCACACAAAACACTCTAAAAAAATAATATATATAAATACATCACCCTAATATCATAATAAAATATTGATATTAAACACAAATATGAAAAGTGAATAGAGTTTTTTTAAAGCTATTTAAAATAAAGATTTCTATACCATATATAAGTATGATGAAATTTGAAATATGTTATATATAAGGGATAGTATCGGAAGAAAGAATGTTGGATTGCATTTAATGCAATTCAGTTATTTGCAATTAAATGAAAAGTCAGGATTTTTTACTTTTTATTTTAAGTTATTTTTTTTGTATTTTTTTAAGTTATTTGACCACTTAAAAAAACAGACAAAACAACTTAATAATTATGATTCAGACCCATTAAGTTTTAAGTGGAAAAAACAAAAGACCCCTAAGTATATTTCAGTCTAATTCCAATTCTAACTTAATTTACCATATTTTTCTTTATTTTAATAATAGCCCAATAACTTAAAAACATCCATTAAACTCATTAAAGCCCATTGTATTTCTTTAACCAAGTGAAAGATCAAATTGAGAAATTTTAACCCTTTATTGACTCAAAAATCAAATTTGGAAATTTTAACCACTTAACAACAAACCAAAAACAGTATATTTACCATATAAATTAATCTCTAAGTCTCTAAAAATTTCAATTTTATGTGTTTTTATAATTTTTGGATTTGTAAAGGTATACAGACGTCGGTATGATAAAACTATGACGAATCATCTTGGGAGCTATACGTCTTCAATTTTTAACAAAATTCCAAGTTTTTAATATTTTATTAAATTTATACAATACAACCCCAATTAGTGCTCAATAGTCAACACAAGTTGTCCATATTAATATATTATCATATAGCTATATAGGGCATATAGACACTAAACATTATGATACAAAGTCTTGACTTTTACGCTCCTTCCGATATCCAGTCGTAGGTTTTTTTTTTGTCTTCTTCTTCTCTCTAGTATGTTTCTCAGTTCTTTAATCTCACTCCATCTATAATCTAACTCTAAATTTTTTTTAACGATTTTAGAACAACATTTGCAAGAACTCTCTCCATAAAAGATAAAAATGTTTATTTTTTTTTCTATTTACTTATTTATTATTTTAGTATTTACTTTTTGTTTGTTATGGTTTCCTTATTACATTAAGATTTATTTAGGATTAGTTTGATTTAATAAACTTGTACTTGGTTCAGCCCCGCTGGATAGAAAATCATGGATTCAGCTCCGCCGGATAGAAAATAAGTTTTATTTTAAAGTTTATGTTGTAAAATTAAGTTTTATTTTCGGGTATGAAACTGGTCAAAACGTCTTTATGCAACAAGATGGATGACAAGCTTTTTGAGAATTGTATGGTTGTTTTTATTGAAAGAGAACTTGCTTTTACAATTGATTTGAATTCGGTAATATTGTAATAGATGATTTTGCTTCTTTGAAGCCTCATAAGTCAAAATTTAAGTTGGATCTTTTTGTGTTTACAATATTACATGCGTATTTCCTTTTTATTTTCTTATGTTTTTTTTTGTTAGAATATGTAATTAAAGGGTAAGACTCATTATGTTCCCTGACTATGTATACTTTTTTATTTTAACTAATAAAAATTCTCTCGTACCATTGAGATTCGTTATCAAAACAATTTTTTTATTATATAATATAATTTTTTATCTATATGAAATTGTCTACAGCTCACCAAGAAAAAAAAATTCTAGGTTTCGCCCATGTGTGTAGATGACATGATTCCTTGCTTTAAAACGATTTTAAACAGGAAATGAATGGTTTTTATTGATTAGGACTCAAATCAGATATCCAAAAAATAGTATCATAATTTGTTTTTAATCAATCAAATTGGAACATATTTCTACATTTATGAAAAAAGTTGATTTGAGACATGTTTCAAATTGATTAGTTAAATACAAATTAAAATATTAATTTTAGACAACTGATTTGAGTCCCTTTATTAATCGGCCCACACCTTATCGTAGAAGACTTGACTCTTGAGTCTTGATCGAGTTCTATAGTTTCAAAAGATGCATGTGGGATCTCTTCAAATAAGTATATTATATTTAATTCATGCATGTGGTTTGTAACTTACGTCATTGAGTACGCAAAGCAGCGTTTTGATGACAATTAATATGTGCATGGGCTAATTTGGGAGTATTATAATGATGCACTATTTCTACAACAATAACTTATTGGATCCCGTGCACATCACTTCTTAGTAGAGATGACAGTGCACCTCCCTAACACATAAATGGTGAGAGGTTCAAATCCCACCATACATATTTTATAAGTATGTATGAGGAGTTTTTTTCCTGGATTTTGGAAAGTAGTTATCTCTTATTATAGGAATAGATATCTAGACCGTACATATATTGTTTGATCTCGACAGGTGCTGCAATCATATTGTAATAGTTTTTGTAATATTTAAAATTAAAAAAAAAACTTATTGGATCCCGTGATTTGGATCGAAGTGAGCTAGTGAGAGACTGAAAGGGAGAGAGTGAGTAAGATTACAATTTTATGCTTTTGCTTACATATTCTCATGCGTAGGCAATTAGAGAAATTTGGATTATCAATTCGATGAGGTGAAGCCAGAAATTTTAGTTTGATGGGTCAGTTTTGTAAAACAAAAAAAAAATTATGGGCCGAACTGAAAACATTGTAGACACTTTCACGTGTCAAATTAGCGGACGTCAGAACTCAGAAGTAAATAAACTAAACCTAAATGAAGTTGCACTTTTCAGATACCATATTAACCATCGTATCCAAAAAGATTAAATTTATAGAAAAGTGTATGATAATATATAGAATTCAAACACTTTGTTACTGACCAATAGGTACATGCTGTATGTGATTGGTTCACCTTATCTCATGTCGTGCACCTATTTGCCGATCGAGATTTTCTGTAAGTTGATATTCTAAGTACGACTTTGTCAATTTATCAAGTAACATGATGTGATCTAACATTTGAAAGGAACCTCAACAATACTCTTTTGGCCAGTCTCCAACAATCACATGCTATACTAATAGATTGGAATGGAAATAATAGTGGAACGTTAGTCAACCTCAACAATACTTTTTGTTGTGTTGATGCCAATCTATATTGAAATGTTTCTGTTAGAATGATGAATTTCCCTTTTTAGGAAAAAGTTTTTTTTTTAATAAAAAAAATCATACTCTCCAGTCTCCACATCAATTTGTCAAATTAAAAATTAAATAATGAGCAATTTAAAACTTAAAAGAGTTTGTTTTCATATTTAAGCCCATAATAGGAGTAGAGATCAAATATTATTGAGCAGTGGTTGATGAACTCGCTAGTCTCAGTCTCTCACTCTATTTCTATAAATCCATCTGAATGTCAATTAAGTGAAAGAAAAAAAAATCGTTAAAAAAGACGTACGGATGTCTCTTAATTATGAACTCTTAAAATTATATAGTTTCTATATATCCAACCAGTAGCACATATGTACTACTGTAATTAAACACACAAATTTATCTCTAGAACACAACCTAAAAGCTATAATAATAACACAAAAATTAATTAACCATTCTAATAAGTAATCACACAGCAATGAGTACATTGTTTTCGCACAAATTCATAATCAACAAATGGAATCATAATTGATTGTCGATATTATTTTACAAAATATTAACAGAAACAGATGTATAATTGTAATTAAACACACAAATTTATTTCTCGAACACAACCTAGGAATCTAGGATATCACAAAAATTCTTTAACCATTCTAATTAATTAGTAATCACACAAAAATGAGTACATTATATTTGATGGGTCGTGCTTTACAAAGAACCTCCAACTGCCTTGGGCATGGTGATCCGTTTACCTTCGGCCATGTCAACTTTCTCACCACCAACTCGTTCCCATTTGAAGCAATGAATCAACGAGCCCAAAGCCAAGCCCACGACATGCTGGGCCAGGCCGAAACCAGGGTAGGACCTCCTTCCCAGCCCAAAAGGCATCAGCTTTCGGGTTTGACCTTCCCCAGTCTCGAACCTTTCGGGTTTGAAACTATCCGGCTCATCCCAAAGCCTTGGGTCCTAATGAATGGCCCACGGGTTGACCAATAAGATCGTGTTACGTGGCACATCACATCCTCCTACCGTGCAATTATCGGACGACATATGGGGAACTAGAAGTGGGGCCACTAGGCATAATCGAAGGGTCTCTGATAAATTGATCATCCAGTTCGGCTCTAGCTTTTCCAAGACTCCTGGGCTGTTGACTAAATTGGTCATTGCCCACTCTAATGTAATGGCAGATGTGTTTGTTCCTGCTAATAACATGACTTATATGAAATAATTATAAATGAATATTATTGGTTTAAATAAAAAAATGATAATATCAAAAAAAAATTATATAGGTGAATAAAATATTAAAAATAAATTTTTATTTTTCTAAAACAACATACTTATAGAGGTTGAATATATTTTAGGTATATTGAAACTTAAATAATATCGATGTACATATATAGCTTTAAGAAGCTAATCTAGAGATAAATGAAAACTAATCTACAGATAAATGAAATGAATCTAGAGATAAATACAAAGAGTTAAGCGAAGAGATAAATACAAAGATAATACAAATATATTTACTATTTATCCTTTACACGCCCCCGCAAGACAGTGGGCACGTCAGAGACACTGATCTGGGATCGCAATAGGCAAAATCTTGTCCTCAAAAGCGGATTGGTAAGAGAAGCTGCCAATTGATCAGAAGAAGACACATGTGATATTCGGAGTTGATTGTTGCGAACCTTTTCACGCACAAAATGGAAATCAATGGCTATATATTTCATCCTTGAGTGAAAAACCAAATTAGAGCAAAGGTACGTAGCGCCGATGTTATCACATTAGATTGTGGGTGGGCCGGAGGTAGGAATTAGCATTTCATGTATGAGAGAGGAGAGCCAAAGTACCTCCGAGGCAGTGGTAGCAACCGCCATATATTCAGCCTCAGTGGAGGACCTAGCAATAGAGTGTTGTTTATGAGAGCACCAGGAGATGGCATTTGACCCAAGAAAGACAACGTATGCACTAGTGGAAGTACGGTCATCGTGATTGCCAGCCTAATCCGCGTCAGAAAAGGCATGTAGCATGAGCGGTGAGTCACGACGCAGCAAAAGACCATGACTGATTGTGCCACGTAGGTAGTGCATGAGTCGTTTTGTAAGAGACCAATGGCCAGTTGTCGGACGATGCATGAACTGAGCGAGCTTATTCATTGCAAAGGCAATGTCAGACCAAGTGAATGATAGATACTGTAAGGCATCAATTACCTGTCAAAATTCTATGGCATCCATGAGAGATGTGCCATCAAGAAGCTTGAGGTCATTATCTGCATTTTATAAGAAACACCCAATTGCACCCTACAACAATTTGAGAAGGGTACGGAGGAACCAAAACCCATGTTCCATTTCGAATAAGAGCATCAAATTCATTCAACATCGCTAGTCTCCATTCTGAAATATTCAGGGCCTGAGACACACAAGTAGGCTCATTTTGAATAGGTGACATGCCACTGGTGAGGGATAATTTGGTGAGAGGTTTGTGTATGTTATTCTTTGATCGGGTGACCATTGGGTGACCAGTTTGGACGGGCTATGATGGCTCAGTTAGGGTGTAATTTTTAGCTTAATTTGCAACTGCATATCCCTCCATAGCTATAATCGAAAGTGATTAAAATTTGCTATTACTAATTGATTTCCATTCCAAAACAAAAACGACACTCGTCCTCACTAGTCACTAGGCCATCAATTTGTACTAAATGTAACATGTCTATGTGTCATTCATGCATAAAGTATGTGCTCATTCATAATTAAAACAATGTCTTATATTTCAGTCATAGTATTCATTTTTCTTTTTTCTTTCTTCATTTTTCTAATTTTATAACAAGGAATTTCCATGGTTGAACTTGAATCTGTAAACAACCCACATGGAACACACACATGCATGCAAAAGAAAAAAAAAATCACTGACCAATATGAGCCCTTTGATTATTTGATCAGTGTAGTACTATGGCTGCGACTGTTGCAGAGAAAGCAAATGATCAATCATGGTGTTGTTGCTCTCAAAACCAGCATTCTTGTTTCTATGCTCGCCAATCAGACCTTGCAAAAACTCGTCAACCCGTTTAAAGAGACTCGCCACTTTATTCTTGAAATCTCCACAGTCGATCCTATTTATGATAGGCAAGAAATCTCCAAGATTCGTGACCTCACCATACGAAGCTGCTTCTTTCATAATCTTCCTAAAATATCTTGCCTCTTCATCGTCCTCCACGTCATCACCATCGTACCGCTTCCCTACAATCATTCTCATCATAATATTGAACATCAACTCTAAAAACATCATTTATAATTCCACCTTCGAAAATCCTTCTTGACTCGATCGAGACAGCAGTAGCTTTTTAAGTAGCTGTTTGGTTTCTTCTCTTCTTATGGACAAAGACATGTTGAGACGGTATGATGAGAAGACTTCAATAGCGGCAAAGCAACGGAGGTTGCGCCAGTGGTCTCCGTACGACGCTTGTGTGATAATGGTGTTGTTATATCCTAAGTGTTTCAGAATGAGTAGCTTCAGATGGTTGGCGAAAACAATGTCGTTTTTGGTGAAGCTAATATGTGCAAGATCCAAGTGTCCTTCATTGTAGGGAAAGCCTGATCATATTAATAGTTATTATTAATTAAGTTTGTTAGATTGAATAAATTAGATTGTTAGGTTGTGCCTTAGTGGCATCCTTGTTACTGATAAGTGGGTTGCAAAGAATTATGCACCACTTACCACTTTCCCTATTATTTTGCTTAGTTGATAGGTTGTTGATCACTCCTAAATGAGCACTCGCAATAGTACGGAGCCGTAGGAGTAGCACAATGATAATAAAGTTCGTTCCACAAGGATTGATGAATTGAATACCATAATTGATTGATTGACTACTATTTAGACAAGCAAATATTTGATGATTGGATTATACTACTAAAGACTAATTAAATTAAACTACAACTAAAAATGCAATCAATGAGTCTAATACACAAATAACAAGGCAAATCACACACAAGCAAGTGATTGTATTACTTATAAGGAATGAGGCTAAGACCGTGAATCCACCTAACCAATTCTTACCAATTTATAGACCCACCGTTAAAGATAAATTATGCTAATGTAAATGTAGACTCGTGACAACCCTTAATTAGTCTCTACTCTCTCTCGAGTTATAGAGACAACACTTATATGCACCAATAACCTATCTCTCGATGGCCATCCGAAATACACACAAGTTCATTAAGCATAATGGTACACTAATTGAGTCCTAGGACTAGCCTCGAGTATTTCTACCTTACTAGACCTTTATCATGCATTTCATCGAGCATGTTGTGTGCTTCTCCTCTCGGTGCATCACACAACAACCAAATAAATATTAAATGCTAGCTACACACTCAATATTAATTATTGCATGAAACACACATACATAAATGTTATTGGTGTAATTTGGAAAGATAACATGTCAGCATATGGGGTATTGTTATTGGTGTAATTTGGAAAGATAACACGTCAGCATAAACAACGTGAATTGCTGGAATAACAGGTGACGTGTCAACATAGAAGAGTTAAAATCAGCCAACCTAAGATGATCAGTAAACGGCCCCGAACGAATGATCAAAATCACCTAGATGGTCGGGTTGGGAAATCCCAACCAAGGTAAATAGATTGATCGAATATAGTAGTTCGATCGGGAATGAATCCCTGGTCAGGGGGTGAAAGAGATCTGGTCGGGTTTGGCAGATGGTCGGTTAAGCGACACGTGTACAATTTAAAAATGTACTCGGATGAGCTGATGTACTAATAAACCAGAATTCAATGCGATCACGACTCAAATACGTAGAGAAAGAGTCACACTTAAACAAGACATATTGCAGTACACTCTGATAAGAAAACAAACTTCCTTATAGATATCAAAGTCCAAATCAGGCAATAAGTTTAATTCATTCAATTCACAGAAGATACAAACGGCTCCGATAAGTCAGAGTTTCATTAAACTTATACTACTTTTTTCTTATTTTGTACTCCGAGAATTAAGGATTTATACATGTATAAATTGACCCTAAAAACACCAAAGAAGGGGTTAATAAATTACTAGTTGAGAGAGCGATCAAGAAGAGATCGAGTGTGTAATCATTTTATTCATAGTGGATTTCTATTTCGTCGTCTGACAACCGTGGATGTTTCCTCACTTTAAGGTTTTACCACGTAAAATCTTTGCTGTTTGATTTGTTTGTTATTTATAATCTTTCATTCAATTGTTAGTTCGACATATTTTGTGTGACGCGTGATCCACATAGCTCAATCCAAAAATCACCGTCAACAATAAACACAAGCAATAGGGATAAAATGGTGGTCTTTCATTGACAATTCATGGTAAATGCTTCATCTTAGCCTTAGCCAAGTAAAGTTTAGTTCATAATTTGAGAAATGGCCATACAAGATATGAAATAAGTACAATCCATAAATGAATACAAGTTAAACTAAAGAGAGAAAGGAAAAGAGTAAACAAAGTTGAAGAACTCCTCCTCTCTAGCTAGCTTGTGCTTGGTTGTGCTTGGTTTCTTCTCTCCTTGACTCCTTTAACTCCAAGATGTGGTCTTGATGGTTGGCATAGATGAGGAAATGAGGTGATGAGTGGTTAGTGAAGTGGGATTTGAGGTTAGATGGTGATTTGATGAAGGTTTTAGGTGATTTGGTGAAGGATTTGGGTTAAAGTTTGGTTCTTTGAGGTTTTGGATTGTAAAGGGAGTCTTTGGAGCTCAAGGGTCGTGATAGAGGTCCCCTCCACCGAGCTAAAATGGGGTATTTATATGTTTGGAAAATAGAGCACGAAACCCTAGAAAAGAGCTGATGTGGGAAGCTTGGGCGCTGGTGGTGCGCTGGTCGTCAGGCGCATGCTCTTCTTTCTAGAATCTGTAATTCTTCCATTTGGCCATCAAATTCCCTTGACTTTGAAACGCTACCCCTATATTACTTAGAAACCTGCACAAACTCAATTTAACCATCAAATAACTGGTTTATACCCGGAAACAGATACAATTGATAGGATATGGAGGTTACACCAAGTGTAAAAATAGGCATTGTCAAGTACCCTCAAACCTATCTTTTGCTCGTCCCCGAGCAAAACCGAAGCAAACAAGCATATGCCACAAACATTTTTCTACTGAGTCACCAAAAGAATAAGATGCGAAGTTGGGTGATCCACAATGTAATAAAAATGCATCCCAAGGTATGTAGACCAAGGTGCTACAACACTAAGGATTACAATTCCAGACTTCTTAGTGGAGTTAGTGTCAAAAGCATCGAACACAAGAGTCATTCAATAACATTTCGCCTTGACTCTAAGCCTCCTAAGTTTTCTCTCATTTTCCACACCAAACCTAGGCCCACTCATCAACATATGCGAGTTGGAGTTTATGCACAAAGACTTTTCAAAGTTAAACGCATATGGAAAATTTCAAGAACGCTAATGTTTTCATGCAAATTGACCTCAAGAATGGAATCAAGCAATAAGAACACCCTTATTTTCAAACTAGACTCCCCCTAAAGATCAATTAGGACTTATTTTAAAGTTCAAGAGGGGTTGATGATTTGGTGGTGATGGAGATGTCGGGTGGGTACGGTTTTCTTGGCAAGCTAATAACCATGCTAGAGTAACAGTTTTTACTTGTTGCACTTATGCATTTTTCTTGAGCGTCTAGGCATTTGAACACTTTGAACACTTTGTAAAAATGGTAGTTGCTTTAAATTTGGGCAACTCTTTACCTTGTACTTTTAAGGCTTTTCATGCTTACATTTTAAGGTTTGTTGATTTTTTTTATGGAAGCCTTTATCTTAGTACAATTTACAAAATAAGCCTAAGTACACGCTACTTGAATACGTTTTGGAACATTTCTCATTGGGCTTCAATCTTCATGTTATCTAGCCATGATCATTGCTATGGGATGGTAAAATGTT
Source organism: Dipteronia sinensis (assembly GCA_033220585.1). Taxonomy (NCBI): domain Eukaryota; kingdom Viridiplantae; phylum Streptophyta; class Magnoliopsida; order Sapindales; family Sapindaceae; genus Dipteronia; species Dipteronia sinensis. Next base: position 1,660,668 of record CM065638.1, on the reverse strand, counting down.
TGGGTTTAATATGGTGTAGACGTAACATGAGGTGTATATGGTGATTAGGTTTAGTGTGTAGGTCTACATTCTTTGGACATTCAAGCACACACACAAGGCTTAGGACTGTGTTTGGGTAATTATAAGTGGCTGACATGCATTGCCTACGTCATCTCTAAAGGTACAAGTCTAGCAAGCAAACAAGGGAAACACAAGAGGCACACTTTTAAACTTTGATCTTTAATGCTCAATGCATGAAATGAGGTCCTTGTTTATAATTATGCCTAAAATCTACATGATGAGTGTTTAAAGAATAGAAATAAAATTCACTCTTGTGGACGCAAAATTTAGGGCAATGAAGCTCACATGGGTAGTCTCCACTAATGATTTAGACATCTCAGGCACGCTACCTCATTCACTAAAACACAATGAGTCCAGTAGGATGTGTGTAAGCAATGTGATATAGCTTTGAAAGACACAACTCAAAAACAACATGGCATATCCAAAAAGACTAAATTGGACCAGCCCAAAAGCTCTCAACAAGCAACCCGTGCTGCTCTAGATTTTGACTCAAAAATGGTAGAAATATGACAAAATTTTGAACCAGCACACAACAACAATGATCGGTCACTGAATGGGCGTACCCCCAAACATAAACGAAACATTGTCCCCAATGTTTGCACATATATAAGGATTGGACAATATAGGCTTAGAAGCGGGAGGGAAGCCAAATGTAACCCACACAAGCAAAAATAACACAAACCTAATAACTAGGCACAATACAACGCCGCACACTTAATTCTAAACAAGAAAAAGGTAGAAAGAGTTATCTAGGTGGGTTGCCTCCCACCAAGCGCTTGATTTAACGTCTCGGCTAGACGCATTTTGCTCATTTCATCAATCTGAATCACCAACCAGTGCGATAGCATCGCCAACTTCCTTTCTCAACTTATGTGAGGCATAGAACATCCTCAGCCAAAACCCATTCACTTTCTTTGTTTCTTGAACCGCACACATATCCTTCATTCTCTTATCCCCTTTTTCCAACTTCTTCTCAATTTTCACCGGGGGAGTTGCTTGGGTTTTGCTCATAACTCCATGCGAGCCTAATTTGTGGCTCCCCTTCATTTTCTTTCTTGAAGCATCACGACCCAAGCTAGACTTAGGTGACTTTTTCAGAATGTCTCTTCTAAAATCTTCCCCCACGAGAGGATTAAAAACATCAACTCTTAAACATGTTTGGGATAATGAAAGGTTCTCGGTGGCCTTGAGCATGTCGAATACTTCCTTTTCATCTTCAACCCTCAAAGTTAGCTTGTCCTCCTTGTGATTAATCAAGGCTCCACTAGTCTTCAAGAATGGTCTCCCAAGAATTAACGGGATCTTCACTTCTTCTTCCATTTCTAAAATAAAAAAATCTACCAGGAAGAAAAATTTACCCATTTTCATCAAAACATCCTCTATAACTCCATATGGGTACTTGATAGATCGATCCGCTAATTGGAAAGTCACCCTTGTAGGCTTCATTTCTCCCAATCCCAACTTCTCAAATACGGAGTACGACATCAAATTGATGCTCGCTCCCGAGTCATTTAGTGCTTGCCCGAACTCCAAATCCCCAATTTTGCATGAAATTGTGAACCTTCCCGGATCTTTTAATTTTGGAGGGAGTTTTTTTTTTTTTTGGAGAATAGCACTACATTCTTCTGTGAGAGCTACCATCTCGCAATCCTCCAACTTCTTCTTGTTTGATAGGATCTCTTTCAAAAACTTCACATATGTTGGCATTTGAGCCAATGCTTCGGTGAATGGGATGTTGATGTGTAGTTTCCTAAATATCTCCAAAAATTTTACGAAGCTTTGAGCATCCTTATGTTTCTTGAGGCATTGTGGATATGGGATTGGAGGCACATATGCCTTGACTTGTGGTGGAGGAGGTAGATCAAAAGATGTGTTGGGTATATCATCTTCTTTCTTTTCTTCCTCGCCATGGGATTTAGAGGTACAATCTTCACCTCTCTTCCTCCCACATTCTTTTTCAACTTCTTTTTCTTGGCCAAATTTCTCAGGTAGCTTCACTTGTTTACCACTCCTCAATGATATCGCCATACATTGGTCTCTTAGGTTGGTTTCCGTGTTACTAGGCAACACACCTTGTTGCCTCATTTGGATTGCCTTGGCTATTTGCACCTCTAAATTCTTGATCGAGGCTTGAGAATATTGTGCAACTTGATCTATCTTTGCATCGAGCTTCTTCAAAGCCAAGTCTTGGGTGTCCATCAGATTATCAAGCTTGACCATGTATTTCGACAACAAGTCTTCAAGTGTAGGCTTTCTCTCGGCTTGGTTTTGGTATGGTTGATTTTGGAAGTGGGGTTGTTGGTTAGGAAGGCCTTGTTGTGGTAGGTTGAATCTGGGTGGTTTAAAAGTTGCTTGATGTTGTTGAGGTTGTTGGTTGTCTTTCCAAGAGAAATTTGGGTGATTTCTCCACCCGGGGTTGTATGTGTTTGAGTATGGGTCAATTTAAGGGTTTGGATTTTGGTTGAAGTTCCTATTGTAGTTCACAAATACGACTTGTTCTGAAGTTCCGGTAGCAAATGGGTTCCCCGCTTGACATTCCACACTCTCATGAGGCCCCAAGCACAAGTCACAACTCAAAGTAGTTACTTAGGAGATACTTGAGTTTGCTTCCATTCTATTAATTTTCTTTGTTAATGCTTCAACTTGGGCTTCTAGTGCAGTGGCTTGATCAACACCTTACACACCAGGTGCTTTCTTTGGGGTCTTCCGGTTGCTCCCCCAAAGGCTATTTGCGACGGCCATTTCTTCAATCAAGTCGTAAGTTGTATCCATTGACTTACTCATTAAAGATCCACCCGCTGAGGCGTCCACAAATTGGCGTGTGGATAAGTTCATGCTTCGATGGAACTTCTCAACAATTGACCACTTCGGCATTCCATGACAAGGGCATTTTCTGAGCAGCTCTTTATACCTCTCCCAAGCTTCATGCAAGTCCTCTGATTCAAATTGAGTGAACTCATGAATCTCGTTCATCAGTTGAGTTGCCCGTCCGAGTGGGAAGTATTTGCTCAGAAAGGCTTGGGCCAAAACATCCCATAAGGTGATCGACGCTTGTGGTAACGAGTCATACCAAGCCTTGGCTCGATCCTTCAATGAAAATGGGAAGAGCCTCAATCGAATTGCATTGTCCGCAGCCCCATTAATTTTGAATGTTGCACAAATCTGGTCAAAGTTTCGCAAGTGTGCATTCGGATCTTCGGTGAGATCTCCACCAAACAACCCCGCCAATGCCAACATCTGGAATACGTGTCCTTTGATCTCAAAATTGTTTACTGCTATTGGTGGGAGCTGGACTGGTAACATATTCTGGTCCATCCTTGGCATGACATAATCTCTCATGACTCTCTTATCATGCTCTTCTTGCTCATTTTTCCCTTGTGGGGCCGCAGCTGGAATCTAATCCGGAGGTACTGCCTCTCTTTCCATGGTTATTCTTCGATTCCTTCTATTTAACCAGGCTGTAGCTTCGATGTCCGGATCAAAGCTTAGATCCTACAAGTTGTTGCTCCTTGTACTATGATGCATACAAGAGCAACCGCCTGAAATCACAAGAAAAAGAACACAAAGTAAAAAGTCTAAATTAGTAATAAATCAACTAATAGTGATATCAATATACCGTTCAATCCCCGGCAGCGGCGTCAAAAATTGATCACTCCTAAATGAGCACCCGCAATGGTACGGAGCCGTAGGAGTAGCACAATGATAATAAAGTTCGTTCCAAAAGGATTGATAAATTGAGTACCACAATTGATTGATTGACTACTATTTAGACAAGCAAATATTTGATGATTGGATTATACAACTAAAGACTAATTAAATTAAACTACAACTAAAAATGCAATCAATGAGTCTAACACACAAATAACAAGGTAAATCACACACAAGCAAGTGATTGTATTACTTATAAGGAATGAGGCTAAGACCGTGAATCCACCTAACCAATTCTTACCAATTTATAAACTCACCGTTAAAGATAAACTATGCTAATGTGAATGTAGACTCGTGACAACCCTCAATTAGTCTCTACTCTCTCTTGAGTTATAGAGAAAACACTTATATGCACCAATAACCTATCTCTCGATGATCATCCGAAATACACACAAGTTCATTAAGCATAATGGTACACTAATTGAGTCCTAGAGACTAGCCTCGAGTGTTTCTACCTTACTAGACATCTATCATGCATTTCATCGATCACGTTGTATGCTTCTCTTCTCGGTGCATCACACAACAACCAAATAAATATTAAATGCTAGCTACACACTCAATAGTAATTATAGCATGAAACACACATATACAAACACAAGCAATATGGATAAAATGGTGGTCTTTCATTGATAATTCATGGTAAAGGCTTCATCTTGGCCTTAGCCAAGTAAAGTTTAGTTCATAATACGAGAAATGGCCATACAAGATATGAAATAAGTACAAGCCATAAATGAATACAAGTAAAACTAAAGATATAAAGGAAAAGAGTAAACAAAGTTGAAGAACTCCTCATCTCTAACTAGCTTGTGCTTGGTTCCTTCTCTCCTTGACTCCTTTAACTCTAAGATGTGGTCTTGATGGTTGGTATAGATGAGGAAATGAGGTGATGAGTGGTCGGTGAAGTGGGATTTGAGGTCAGATGGTGATTTGATGAAGGTTTTGGGTGATTTGGTAAAGGATTTAGGTTAAAGTTTGGTTCTTTGAGGTTTTGGATTGTAAATGGAGTCTTTGGAGCTCAAGGGTCATGGTAGAGGTCCCCTCCACCGAGCTGAAATGAGGTATTTATATGTTTGGAAAATAGGGCACGAAACCCTAGAAAAGAGCTGATGTGGGAAGCTTAGGCGTTAGTGGTGCGCTGGTTGTCAGACGCACCACCAGCGCAACCCTACTAGCCTTTATGCGCTGGTGAGGGTGCGTTGGTCATCAGGCGCACCACCAGCGCTACCCTACTGTACTTTGAGTGCTGGTGAGGGTGCGCTGGTCGTCAGGCGCATGCTCTTCTTTCTGGAATCTGTAATTCTTCCATTTGACCATTAAATTCCCTTGACTTTGAAATGCTACCCCTATATTACTTAGAAACCTGCACAAACTCAATTTAACCATTAAATAACTGGTTTATACCCCGAAACAGATGCAATTGATAGGATATGGCGGTTACACCAAGTGTAAAAATGGGCATTGTCAATTGTCAGTTGTTTTGTTTAACTGTGTAACTCTTTCAAAGTCTCAGCCTATAAAAGCTGGTGGCACTTGTTATTGAGATCACGATGAAATGAATTATTGACAATTATCCTCTTTATCTCTATTGCTTATTTCTGTTTTTTCTAAATTCTCCTTATGTATTTTTTAGGATCGGAAAAGTACATAACAATGGTATCATAACCCCTGAGTCTACCTCTGTGCTAGGCTCAACATCCAGAAAGCATAACAAACAACTTCTCCATTAAATATTCACCTTCCATATTTCTCCAAAATAAGGAAATTAACTAAGTAACTGTTGCATAACAACATGATGGCCCTATTCAACGTAAATCTAGTTTCCCACTAAAGCACTAACTATTTTATTAAGATAACTAACTAATAACAACTTGGCCAAGTCTACCAAACTAAGATCCCATATTCAACGTAAATCAAGTTTCCCACCACATTTGCACGTGATCTTAGTTTGGTAGACTTGTTCAAGTTGTTATTAGTTAGTTATCATAATAAATTAGTTAGTGCTTTAGTGGGAAACTTGATTTACGTTGAATAGGGTCATCATGTTGTTATACAACAGTTACTTAGGTAATTTCCTTATTTTCTGCAAGAGTTGCTCTATTTTTTAGCTTAGTGATGTAATGTTCAGAAGCCTATAAATGGCTCAGAATTAGTGAAATAAAATCATTGAATATTAAGCCAAATTGTCTCTCTGTATCTCTCATATTCTCCTCTTAATTCTTCTTATGTATTTCTAAGTCTAAAATACTATTTCTATCTTAAATTCTCTCTATGTATTTTCCTGAATCGGAAAAATACATAACAATGGTATCAGAGCGGTTTGATCCAATGGACACACGTTTTCGTAACGGAGTCTATGAGTCCACCTTCTTCTAAATCCAAAATATCCTCCAAACCATTAGGTATGACCTCCAGTCTCTATCATTTTCTCAAACATAATTAGCCACCTATCTTCCAATGTTTTTCAATAATACATCTGTATTGGCGGGGGTTTTTATCGATTTTGATAAACCACCGATATTTGATGATTATGTATTTGAGAAAATCTCATATAAAAGCAATTCACATTTTGTGGATTGTTTTTACAAGTCACACATTTCCTTTACCACGTAGTCAACCTCCCCGGCCCTTTGGACCATGCTGGACCGCAGTAATACCCATCTGAAGTTATCCTTCCCTACTTTCAACGGTGATGACTGGCAGGAATGGATTTTCAAAGATGCACAATATGTTGATTTCAAGCACATACGATCAACCAAATTTGGAGACCCTTTTAACTGTGGCGAATCCAACGAGTTGGAACTCCCGGTAGACTTATTCGGAATTTATCCATGTGGACAAGGATAATTTTGGGAGGGTGGAATGATATGTGCACATTTGCACGTGATCTTAGTTTGGTAGACTTGGTCAAGTTGTTATTAGTTAGTTATCATAATAAATTAGTTAGTGCATTAGTGGGAAATTTGATTTACGTTGAATAGGGCCATCATGTTGTTATGCAACAGTTAATTAGTTAATTTCCTTATTTTCTGCAAGAGTTGCTCTATTTTTTAGCTTAGTGATGTAATGTTCAGAAGCCTATAAATGGCTCAGAATTAGTGAAATAAAATCATCGAATATTAAGCCAAATTGTCTCCTTGTATCTCTCCTATTATCCTCTTAATTCTTCTTATCACTACAAAAAATGGTCTTTTTCGACGGCTAAATGCCATCGGAAGAGATGTTTTCCCATCGAAAATACACTTTTCCGTGTATTTCCGACGGGAAAAAGCCGTCGGAGGCCATCACAAATACGCTTGTCGCAAATAACCATTTACCGACGAGCTGTCACAAATACTACCATTTCCAACGGTTACGGCCGTAGGAAAAAGTTCAATGATAAAAAAAAATTATGCGCCTTCGACTTGATGGCGCCACATCACCCCATCACCCAAGCTAAATTCCATGTATTTTATATGGTTCGAACCCGTGACCTGGACGATTGAGAGTAAATGTTGCACTTACCATTTTGCCATAACTTTATATCTAATATCTTTTGCATACTATTTATATATAAGCTATTGATAGGAAATTACATTTTACTGCTCCTTTAAGTTGTAATAGGATACGTATATTATATCTTTGTTGATTTTATTTTTTATAATCAACATTTTACTAAAAAATTAATAATTTTTAATAATTAATAATTTAAACTTATTTTAGTAATTACTAATAATTTTGCTATATTTTATATTTATTTAATTTAGTCAGATGTACACATAAAGTAGACTTCTTATTAGTACCATTTTTTTCCCTAAAGTATGGTCCCTATTGTCTAATTTTCTTGTAGTGATCACCATAAATTTTAATTCTTTTACATTATCTATGACATATTATTTGAAAATTTCAAAATTAAATCAAAATATTTGGTGAAAAATTTAACAGAGTGATTTCACTAAAAAAATAATACATAAAGTCACATTTTTTTTGTAATGTATAAAATATCACATACATTCCGTTATAATTTATTAATAAATATTATAATACTAAATTAATTATTTTTTCCATAACAAAGCCATAACAAATAATGTAGGAAATAGTACTACATTTTCGATAGCGTAATTGCCCTTAAAATTAATTTGAATTAAATTTTATCATTTCCGACGTCACAAAAAATGCCGTCGGAAATACAGACTATTTCCGACGGCCATTGACTCGCTCCAAGTGGGCACTCACAAGTGTACAAGGCCGGAGTGTAATACAATAATAAGTAAAGTTCGTTCCCACGAAGATTGAGGAGTTGATTACCGAAATTGATTGATTTAATTACTATTTGAACAATGATTAAAGAGAGTGATTTTCTTAAAACTACAATTACTCTAAATTGAACTATCAAGCAACTACAATGTAAAAGATGAATTTAAAAGTAATAATGAATGTAACTATATAATGAGAAATGTTAAGACATAGAATTCACCTCACCCTCTAACCAATTTAGTTCTAGACTCACTCAACTACCCGATTAGTGCAAATATGAATTGTAGACCCGTGTGCCTAAAAATAACCTTCATTCTCCCTCGAGTAATAGAAAAAACACCCAAGCATACCCAAAGCCTATCTCTCGATGACCCTAGAATATATACATGAATTCATTAGGAACTTTGGCACACATACAAGGATCCTATACTCTAGCCTCATGTATCTCTACCTTAAAAGATATATATATATATATATATATATAGTGGACATTTCATCAAACATGTGGCGTGTGTCACCCCTCGGTCCATAACACACCACCAAAAATCATTCACAAGGTGATTAATCTAGTGAAAACATTAAATATTCAAAAAACATCCATACAGAACACAAAGCATAAATGAATAAAGGAGTAGTCTTTATAGATAAATTCAAAAGTTTGGTTTCATCAAGTCTTAGCAAGAGAAATTTAGTTCATGTTACAAACTAGAGCCATCCACAACATATATGAAAAATGAATACATGGCTCTACAACAAAATGTAAAAGAGAAAGAGTTTAAAGAAAACTAGATGGAAAATCTCCTCATTTTCTTGATTCTTCTTCTCTTTCTTGTTGTCTTCAGCTCCCTTTTGCCCAAAAATATGAACAAAATATGGATTTGGTGAAGGCTTTGAATTGTAAGGAAATATGGTGTCTTGGTAGTTTTCTTGGGAGATGTGTGGGTTGTGTTTTAGGAAGATGAAAGGGTGGAGGTTGAGAGATTTTTTGGGTAGAAACTGGTACTAGGTCAGAAAATGAAAAGGAAATATATAGAAGAATGAATTAGGACAGGGGCAAAAAGGTCATTTCCTTGATTTTGTACCTTTTCTGGGAAAATGGGCGACCTGGTTGAGAAACAATTTCAGGTCGCTATGCTCTCGGGTTGAAATGAGAAATCTTGATCCGAGACAATTACGACCTTGGGGCGACCTGGTTGAGGTCGCCATGAGGTCGTTTTCTTCTCTGCTGGTGAAGCTGTAACCCGGTGCAATAGCGAAATTGGGGCGACTTTAGTTGGGGTCACCCTGAGGTCGCCCTCTTGTCTGGTGGAGGGGCTCCTGACCTGACTGCATAGCGACCTTATTGAGGTCGCCCTGAGGTCGTTTTTTCCTCTGATCTTGCTTCTTAGGCTGATTTTGTTCCATTTCGACTCCACCCAAACTAATCTTTGACCTGCACAACTTGATTTGAGTGTTAAAACACGGTTTTACCTGAGAGATGCATACATATTGATAAGGATGTGGGGCTACATTTACATGTAGAAATGGAGCAGTCAGCCATCAGGCCGTCAGAAATGTTGTCCTCATTTCCGACGGCATATGGACTATTTCCGGCGGTTATTGGGCTGTCGAAAATGTGATATTAAATTTTTACTCATTTTCGACGGCACGTTTGGCGTCGTTGAAAACCCGAACAACATTGACGGCTTATTCAACTATTTCCGACGGTTATTGGGTCGTCGGAAATGTGGTGTTACATTTTGACTCATTTTCGATGGCACTAAAATAGTCGTCGGAAAAGGTACCATTACTGAAGGCAATTAGCGTCGTCGGAAATAGTTCGTCACTAATAGTCCGTCACTAATAGTCATTTTTTTGTAGTGTATGTATTTCTAAGTCTGAAATACTATTTCTATCTTAAATTCTCTTTACGTATTTGCCTGGATCGGAAAAATACATAACATAAGCATTCATCGGCAGTTGAGGCAGACGAGACGACCACAACGAGTTGGGAACCAAAACAAAGAGAAAAGATCGGACCGTACTTTTGACCTAAGTTGTGGAAGGTTCGGTGCATTGGAGGTTTTAGGATGTGAAGGTGGCCAAGAACCGGAAACGAAAAACGTGGGCTTGGAGGGAGGTTTTTACGGCGGTGCGTTGTCGGCTGAAACCACAACTTGAAAATGAAAATCAGAAAGAGAAGAGAAAAGGATGAGTAGAAGATTGTTGTGTCTTCCATATATGTTTGCAGCTCTTGCTTTGGTTGAAGACGTTTCAGATGGAAAGATAGATGTGTTTTTACTAGTGACTTTTAGGCATGTTGTGAGCAAGATTTCGAGACTATTTTAAATGTGAATCTGAATTCTACCGATTGGGATGTACAGGATTCAATCCAATACAGTATGATTCATTGGATTCAATCTAAACCATTAGATTGAACAGAATTTTAGGATATGATCGAATCATATTGGATTGGATTGCTGGGTTTTTGTAAACTATATTTAGTTAAATTTGCAAATGTCTATTTTTTCTTTAAATAATGCAAAACTGTTCAAAAAAAATGTGTCTAAATTCATGTCTAAATGGTATTACATATAAGTTGTCAATATCACTTATCTCATAATCTTATGATTTATAAGTTGTTAACAACTTACATGCCATATCAATTAGACATGCATGAATTTAGATAAATTTTGAGAACAACATGGCATTATTTTTTTTTTCTTTTTATAAATATTTGAAGTGTCATTATGGAATAAAATTTGAACTCACAGTTTCAATGTGTGAGAGAGCGAGGGACTTACCCTTAACCATCTCAAGCGGTTAATTTATTGAATTTGCATGAAAGGATATGTTAAATTTTGAACAATTATATATTATGATATATAGTTATTAAAAAAGGATTATGCTACTGTACAAATAATAATATTCGTATAATCACAGTAGAAAATCTGTCAGCTTGAAATCCTTTAAATTATTCAATTCGGTCTACTTTGAAACTAAACACGTAAGTACATATGAGGGGAAAAAAATTAATAAATTGCCTTGATTTTTTTAGTTATTTTTAATAGTTAAATTTTCTTAGCCATTGCAATATTTTAAATATATGTTGTTATACATTGTGTGAATTTATGAACTCTTGAAATGTATGAAGTATGAACTCTTGAAATAAGTTATAAGTTTGCTTTTTTAGACATCTAAAAAAAAGAAAAGAAAAAGTTGATTTTGTTCTTGTAACCTTTTGCGATTGATGTTAATTTGATGGTTTTAGATGCGAGGAAATAGTTAATTTGATGATTCTCTTAATGACTCTCTCTCTCTCTCTCTCTCTCTCTCTCTCTCTCTCTCTCTATATATATATATTTTAACGGCAAAGCAGAATATATTAATCAAAGCCTGAAAACAGGCACCAAACAGGAAGAAGAAACAAGAAAAGAAACAAAACCTAAGAAACAGACCCCCCCAGCAAACGAGCACCCCAAAAACGAAAGACCCGACGCCACAACCAAAAAACACCACTGTATATTGATTTATTAAAAAGTAAAAATTAAAATATTTGTAGGATCCTTTTAAGTTTCACCTAAAAGTTTAATAAGAAATTAATATTTATTCTCTCTTATCCAAGCATTCACTCACCAATTAATGTTTATCAACTCACCAAGTGATACCACAGCTATCACGTGAATTGGAATGAAAATTATAGGATCGAAGGTACATGGGATGTGTAGCATTATTGATCTTTTTTATATATACACTATATGCGGAGGTGGGGTGATCTCAAACATATGACATGAATTGTTAGTCGAATGAGTTTTATTTACCGCTGAGTCACACCGGGCAACGATAACTCTTAAAATATATCTTAACAAAATACATTGATACTGTTGGCACCTGAATTACAGGCCTACAAAGTAACCAGTGAGATTGCAAGAGTGTCAGGCCTAACGGATCTGAGTAAGTCCATCGAGTACCATCGCCTCAGGCAAATATAAATCTCACAACTAAATAAATAAATTAAATAATTTTTAAATATAATAATGAAAGAAAAAACTATATAATAAAAAGTTAAATATTATATTTTAAACATGGTGGGAATTATAAAACTCATCCCCGCCACATATTCATTATGAGTTTTACTATCCCCGTCCTATTCCTACAAAATTGAAACTTATTCCCACCCCATAAGTCTGGGTTCCCATGGGTTATTTTGTCATTCCTAATCAAGGGAGTGAAGACTATACACAAATTAAATCTCATTTAATTATGACCAAGACCAACATGAATTGCCCCTCGTAACAAGTGAAACAGAAGTTGACGTATGTGGCTTATCTTATTTCATTAGCTAGAAAAAAAAGTGCTTGCATAGATTTTATTTCATTAATTTAATTATCAATTACAAAATATATTAATTAATACACTGACTACACACAAACAATCCAACTATGACTCGCTAAAATAATGGCTTTACTCCAAGCCTTATTAACGGCAACGACTCAAACCTGGAATATATCAGATTGAATGAGCGTTCTTTACTATTAAACAGTTTAACGGAGAATAATATCGACGATAGGGCGGGAATTACAAATCGCCACCATTGGCTCAACTTTGGGCATGGTGAGTCCCTTGCCTTCGGTCATGTCAATTTCTTTCTCATCAACTCTCTCCCACTCAAAGCATTGTATCAATGAGCCCAAAGTCAATCCCATGGTCCGTTGGGCCAGGCCCATTCCAGGACAAGCCCTTCTTCCAATCCCAAATGCCATTAGCTTCTTATTCTCTTCACTAATTTCTCCATTCTCAGTCTCAAACCTCTCTGGTTTGAAACTTGTGGGTTCGTCCCACAAATTTGGGTCCCTATGAATGGCCCATGCATTGACCAATAAGATTGTGCCAGCTGGAACATCGTATCCTCCTACTATGCAATCACTTGACGACATGTGTGGGACTAGAAATGGAGCTGTCGGGTACAAGCGAAGGGTCTCTGATATGATACTTTGTAGGTATTTTAGTTTGGGTAGATCGTGTTCATCAATCAAGCGTTGTTGGCCCACTTGAACGTCCAGTTCATCTCTTGCCTTCTTTAATACTTCCGGATGGTTAAGTAGATTCGACATGGCCCATTCCAATGTAATTGCTGATGTATCAGTTCCGGCTAGTAGCATCACCTGTATCGAGGATATTGACACATTATAAATACACCTTATAATGTATCGAATCGAATACGTGTTGATGGAGTTGTAAATGGGTTGATTCAAATTTTACTCAACATAAATCCCTTGTAATTAGTTTATTGTGTTCGAAAATGAGAACTCAAATCCATTTGTCATTTTAATGATCCATTTAACTGTTAGATTATATATATAATTAATTTTGATAATTAATATTTTGATTTTATTAAATAGGATGCTTATAATAAATTTTAAAAATAAAAGAATTTAGAAAAATAATTTTAAAAATGTATATCAAAACTCAAAACTATCTTATGCTTAAAATTTAACATAAAAAATTTCTAAAATTAACATATTTTTAAATTAATGGGTTATAGCTGGTTTTAATTGGTTTTAAGAGATAAACATAAACCAGAACTATTAATTTTTTGTGTTTTAATTACTCTAAACCATTAATGATCCGAACCCAATAGAGCTAGACCCATAAACCGTTTTTTTTTTGTGAGCTAGTGAGTTTGTATGATCGGTTTAGTGAGTTGAATGTAATTTTAATAATATTGATTATTGAAACTAACCAGTATAAGGCCTTTAATGATTTGATCAGTGTAGTATTCTGGCTGTGTTTCTTGCAGAGAAAGAAGATGATCAATCATGGTGTTTGTATTCTTCAAACCATCTTTTTTACGATGTTCTTCGATGAGACGTTGTAGAAACACGTCCATTCTTTTACCAAGTCTAGATAATCTCTTCTCAAAATCGCCATTATCAAGCCAACTCAATAGAGGTAAAAAATCTGCCGGATTCGATATCCCAGCGTTCACAAAAATCTCCGCTATAATCTCCCGAAATTGCTTCGCTTCTTCTTCATTAGTCACGTCGTCGCCGTAGTATCGTTTCCCTGAAACCATTCTCATGATGTTATTAAACGTTAACTCAGTCAACAATGGCCTTAACTCTACCTTTGTAGAAGTTCCTTTGAGAGAATTAATACGAGACAGTCTTTTTAGCAACTGTTTGACTTCATCTTTTCGAATGTTTAGAAACATGTTGAGACGGTTCGATGAGAAGATTTCCAGAGCGCAGATGCGTCGGAGGTTGCGCCAGTGTTCGCCGTAGGGCGCGTCCGCTATATTCGTGTAGTTGTAGCCAAGGTGCTTGCCTATTAGTAACTTGGGTCGGTTGGCGAAAATGATGTCGTTCCTTGTAAAGCATTCCTCCGCGGCCGTTGACGATGACACGACAACCACGAGGCGGGAACCGAACCTCAGCGAGAAAATCTGGCCGTATTTTTTCGAGAGGCTGTGGAATGTACGGTGCATGGGAGGTTTCAAGAGATAGAGGTGGCCGATAATCGGCAGCGCGAGACGTGGGCTTGGAGGGAGATTCTTGTGGCTTGTTTTTGAATTAAACAGCAATTTGAAAACAAAAATGAGGAAGAGAATTGAAAGAGTACATGAGTAAAAGATGGTTGTTGCCTCCATATTTGTAAACTTTGGATGAATTTTTTTCTATGTTTTGATGTATTGAATTAAGATTCTGTGAGGAGAAGAGATTGTTGAAAATGTGTGTGCTTTAGCCTTTATATAGGTCATTATTTGTCATACGACTATGTCCAAAGAAACAAAAAATATATATAAATATATTTTTGACGCGTTTAAGTTTTCTTTGTTTACCATGTATAATTATGAACTTTTGGTGCGACCTAGTTTTAGTCTCGACTCAAATGTTGAAATATGTTTCCACTTGTAATATAAACTTTGCTTACAAGCTAAGGGTGTATATAATATATACAAATAACATATATATATATATATATATATATAGGGCCATAATCATAAATAGCTCTAAAATTAAGGGAGTATACAAAAATATCATTTCTCAATAACTTTTCTTTTTTATCAAAGAGAAATGATTTTAGACCAAAATACCCTTAGTGTAAATATCACACGTAAAGATAACAACTTTTTTGTTATCATCTTCATCGCCTCAATCAATGGAGGTCTATTCCAGACCTCCATATGTGGAGGTTTGTTCGACCTCCATTGATGGAGATCTGTTCGATCACCATCAATGGAGGTTTGAAAAAAAAGTTTTATTTTATTTTTTAGAAAATTGAAAATTGGAAGAGAAATTGAAAAATAGAAAATTTGAAGTTTCCAGCAACATTACACGCTGAAATGTAATTTTAGCGTGTAATCCTTTTATAATTTCAGCATGTAAAGATGCATTTCAGCATGTAAAGATGTTGATATTTCAGCATGTAAAGATTTTCAGCGTGTAATCATGTTAACATTTTAGCGTGTAAAGATTTCCATCGTGTAATTATATTCATATTTCAGCGTGTAAAGATTTCAGCGTGTAAATATTCAGCTTGTAAAGATTTCAGCTTGAAACGAAATACTTTCAAAGGACTTTTGAGAGGGCAAATGATATCCGATTTTCGCCCGTAATATATCGTTGGAATCGTTTCGACGAGGAGAACAATATTTTAAAGAGAAAAGATAAGAAAAAAAAGTTTTAGAGAGAAACATGACAAGAAGAACTTATGAAAGAGAAAGAAAAAATTGTGTCAGAGAATACAGTGAAAAGGTAGATAAGGGCAATCTTGTCCAAAAAATATTTCTCTTGGATAAAAAAAGAAAACTTATTGGGATATGATAGTTCTGTATACTGCATTAATTTTCAGGTCAAAAGGCGAAATTTTGCCATATATATATTAGGGAAAGGGATAAGAACTTTAGACTTCAATCAATGTTGAAACGGTAATAACCATTATATAAATAATGTTACTTTGTCTACAAATCTTGTTCAAAATCTAAATAAATCTTAACTATACGTGGTTTGATGCTAAATGACATTCATTAAGGTTCAAATCAACATATTATAAAAAGTAATTAAATATATGTTAGGTCGACAAAATGAGGTTGATTATCTAGTGATATGTCTCTCTCATCTACACCATGAGGTCTTGGATTCGAGTCTCTCTCCCTTCCTAAAAATCCTAAATTTTTTTAATATCTTTTATATATATATATATATATATGCACGCGCACATGCTTTGTTATTTGTAATTAATTTATTAATCACATTATTTGAAGTTTGTTGCAAATTATCATGGACAAATACAAATGCTTTTATCTATATATATCATATATATATATATATATATATATATATATTATAGGGTGGTTCTTTAGTAAGGCCGTTCAATCACAACCACATATTCATATTATGTGTGAGTATTTATTAATGTGGAGCTGTAGATCCAATATGAATGTGGAGATGTTGTTAGACGTTTTGAAATTATAAAGTCAGCACGTCTGAACTAGAGAACCACCGTGTGTATACATATATATATATATATATATATATTTTGAAAAAAAAGGAAAATATATCTATATATCTATGATATTCATATATATATATATATATATATATATATATATATAGATGATATTTGACTGACATATTACTATGCATGTACGTCAGGGTGTGCGTGTGTAATTTTGTTTATTTTATTTTATTTTTTCATAGCTATTACGTAAGTGCTTTGCTTTGCATTGTTACAGTGTTACTGGATTCAGGAATCGATCGATATAACCAGAGTTTTATATTGCTTTGCACTGTGACTTTTAATTATTATTATATTTTTCCAAAGTTTAATTACCATCAATTTTTTATTTATTTATTAAGAACGCAGTTTAAGTGTTGTAAATTGCCTTTAAAAATGCAGGCCGACTAATTAACAGGATGCTTTCTGATTTAATTTAAATAATAGATATGTACAGAATTTTTGAAAATAATTTTTTTTTCCTTTCGAACCTGTACGGCTGATTTGGGATGTGGACTGTGGTGATGATTTGTTGTCTGCTTAGACTGACAACTTTAGGTTTAATAAAAATATAAAATCAGTGCCAAACAACTTACAATGCCAAAGACAGGCCAATGTATATTAATTTTGATACGGTTAATTAAAAAGTTATAAATTGAAATATATATATATTGTTATAAATCAATGAAGAACAAATGAAAAATAACAAGGTAGAGTAAAACGAGAGAGAGAGAGAGACAAGAGAGACGAGAGGACTTCTGTGTATATATATTTGAGTTGCTTCATCTAAAACCAACATTATAAAGAAGAGATACTACATATATATATATATATATATATATATAATTTAATCTTATCACTTGACCACCTACTTGCCTATTTACATAATGATTGCATCACACCCAATTATACCACTTGATTTACAATTGATGAAGAGAGAGGCTGTGCGTTTGACAATGCTTGGCAGTTGGATCAATGCCTTGACTGTCTATTACTTAGTGGGTAAGTATATTACTTAGTTAGTAAGTAAATTGTGATAAGTTTGAAAGTCTCATGTGTGGGAAGTAAGTGTGGAAAGCCACATATATTATATATATATATATATATATATATATATATATATATACACGCATATACTTTTATATTTTCCATTTCAATTAAATGAAATATATTTGTGTTGTTTTCTTGTGCACATAGACAAGTGCAAAGATCAAAGGATATGAATTATTTTATAATTTGGGCATCAATTAAGCATATGATAATGAGGTAAGAAGATTGACCCTTGTGGATGGATTGTTCATCCAGATCCTTCTATCCACTTCTATCCACCAGAGATGTCTTTGGATAAGGTTTTTTTTTTGTTTTCTATGTTTTGATGTGGTGAATTAAGATTCAGTGAGGAAACTAGTTGAAAATGTTTGTGATTTATATAGGTCATTGGCAGGGCCGGTTCTGACGTTTTTGGGGTCCATGGTGAAAATATAAAAAATTAGAAAAATGAACCCCATAATATGTCGAATGAGGAATAGGATGTTGTCAAAAATGGGCTCTACGATTTTTTTAAATATATTCTATACATATAATTAAAAAACAAAAATTGGGCCTTTAGAGTCACAATTTTTTTTAATATATTATATATATATAATTAAAAAAAATGAATTGAGTCTTTCAGAGTCACAATTCTTTTTTTTTTATGGACTATAACAATTCACAACATGTCCAAACTTATATATCCAAAATCCAATACTACACATTAGCTTTAACAAAAAAATCTGAACCCATGACGGTTAGACTTGGTGCAACGTAATCTTTTCATTTAATAAAACATTTTTTGGACCCAACATAATCAATTTTTAATTAAAAAAAATATTGGGCCAGGGCCCGAGGCAGTTGCACCTGGTGCACCCGCCCAGGGCCGGCTCTAGACATTGGTCATACACTCATACGACTATGTCCAAAGAAACATATATATATATATATATATATATATATATATATATATATATAGTAAGTCTTATAAGAAATTCCTTAAATTATTTTTGGTAAGGACCAACATAAAATTATATTGATTTGAATGAATTTTGATATGAATTTTTGTGTGGATGATAAGCTTATCGAAATCTACATATGAATAAAATTTGATAATTTTTCAAACACTAAAACTATTTTTCTTAAATTTTCATATATTTCGTCAATTTTTTCAATGTGTTTATATTTAAAAAAATCAGAATAAATAGTTACAGTACTTGAAAAATATTCAAATTTTATTCATTGATTGATTTCAATGAATTTATCATCCAAAAAAAATTCAGATCAAAAATAATTTCAAATCAATGTAATTTTATGATGGTTCTTATTGAAATTAAAATAAAATATCAATTTTATAAGTCATTTTATTTATTTATATATATATATATATATATATATTGACCAGCTTAGGTAGGGACGGACCGTCATTGAGACTAGGCCCACCATAGCCTTTCTAAAAAATATTAAATAATGAATATATTTAAGAAAGGTAGACGTTCCGTAGTAGGAGATATTTATATGTTGACCAGCATAGGCAGTGACAGACCGTCATTAGGGATGGGCCCACCAAAGCCTTTCTAAAAAAATATTAAATAATGAATATATTTTAAAAAAAAGGTAGACATTCGGTAATCGGTAGTATGAGGTATTTATATGTTGTCTTTAAGACTTTTTAACGAATCACGATGTGGTGTGACTTATTTGTCTTTATTTAATAATTATTTTATTTCATCTTTTTCTAAATTTACTTAAATTTGATCCAATTTTTTTATCAACACCGACAATTTAAATATTTTATTTTGTATTGAAATTTTAGAATTATTGTCAATTTCTTTATCAACACCAACAATTTAAATATTTTATTTTGTATTGAATTTTAGGAGTCAATTTTAGTTTATAAATTTTAGAAATAATCTAATTATCGGTTAATCTAATTTTAAGTTTACAAATTAAAGAGTCGTTAATTTTTTCCACTTAAAATTTAATGGGTCTGAATCATAATTATTAAATTTTTTTGTTTGTTTTTTTAAGTGGTCAAACACTTAAAAATACCAAAAAACAACTTAAAATAAAAAGTAAAAACTCATGACTTTTCACTTAATTGTAAATCACTGAATTGCATTAAATGCAATCCAAAATATTTTCTTCCAATACTATCCCCATATATAACATATTTCCAATTTTATCATAATTATATATGGTACAAAAAATTTTATTTTCATATATTGCTTATTTTAAATATCTTTAAAAATAAAAAAGAACCCTAATCACTTCTCATATTGGTGTTTAATATCAATACTTTATTATGGTATTAGAGGTGATGTATTTATATATTATTTTTTAGAGTATTTGTGTGATTTTTCCTACTGCCCCTTTAATTTTTTGAAGAAAAAAAAACTTTTTCTTTTCTTAATAAAAATGAAGTTTACTTGTAATTAAAAAAGAAGATCATGATCATATGTGTTCATATATAATTATTATTTTTTGATTGTTTTTATTCCATATTATATGTATAATTATTTAACATGGGTATAAATATAAAATTATTTGGTTTTAGACAATTTTATTTTTTAAAAACAAACGTGTTGACAATACTTTCAGATGTGAGGAAAAAAAACATGTCATTCAAGGTCAGATTTCAGTCATTCTTCAGTCTTCAGAAAAATTCAGGACTGTTCAATTTTCAGACAAAAAAACAAACGACCCCTAATTAACAATATTGATTAATAAATTTCTTTTTTTTTCATTAAGTTTAGATGCATGCTTAAGTTTTTTTTAATTACCCTTTTACTGCTATATTTGTTAGTAAATAGTAATATAAGTGTTTATTCGTTTCTTGAGCCCAAAATCAAAAGGAGAAAAAAGGACTTTGATTTTGGGGTTCTCTTCATTTCCCTCTACAAAATTTGAATTTTGTCTTCTAGATTTGCTTTTATTTTCGATTGTCGGCGATTTGGCAGGATTCATGATTTTATCTATTCGATTGAGTTTATGATAATCTTTATTCTTGATTTTTATTTGTCATATATTTGGGACCCTATAGAAAGATAAAACTTGGACTGTGCATTTGTTTGTCAAATGGGTGAAAATTTTGCTATTTCTTTCAATCGAATCGATTTTTTCCCATTGCAGTAGAGCTCGTCAAGGTTGAAGAGAGTGGTTGAATTCTTGTCTGTTGGGGATTTGAATCTATGATCGCGGAAGCGTCATGCCTAATATTTGCCCATAACTCATAGCAATTAACATCAATAGCAGAAAAAATATGATGAGAGAAAATAAACCAATCACAACACAAGATATACGTGGAAAACCCAAATCGGGTAAAAAACCACTGGCCGTCAGAACGACAGAGAAAGTTCCACTATATGATAAATTGTTACAACCATATACTTTAGGATTCTCTCTCACGCTTTAACCCCAAACCATGCTCACAACGCTCACAATATCCTCACCAAAAACCCCTCAATATCCCCTAGGTTTCCCCTGAATATCACTCACGGATCTCTAACTTGATCCACTGATATTCCTTTAGATCTCTCCCTGGATATTCCATTGGGTCTCTCACCCGGATCTCACCACTCTCTGATGTTACATGGTGTTTCTTGACTCCACATAAAATAACCTAATTACAAGGTCTATTCATACTAGCTAAATGGAGTTTAAGATAAAAGGAAATCCTACTCCTAAACATACAAGAATTACTTGTTCCACATAAATACTATTTCCTATTTATGACAAGTCTTCTTGTTAAGGAGAAATCTTTTTCCTTCAAGTACATGACTTTCCTATTCTTCATGAAGACAAACTATTTTTCCTTTTTCGATAAGCACAAGAACTTCAAGAAGAGTTACTTTCTTTTTTTGCTGAATATTCCTGTTTCACGCATGCTTATAATTGACTACGGTCCCGGTCACGGTTGGCCACCCGCTCCCTACACTATTACAAGTCACCTGGAATGCATCGCGTTTCCTTCCGGAATCCGATTCTTCAGTTCTTCTTCGGTCTTCAAATCTCTCTCAAACACCATCTCAAACTTTCAAACGTTATCCTACGTCTCCAGGAAGTTTCACATCAGTTGAGTCTCGTTTGGTTAATATCGGGTTCACTTGAGAATACAAGCCAAAACCTAACATCGTCAAGGTTGAAGAGAGTGGGTGAAAAAAGAGTAAAACAGACCAAGTGTAGAAAGAACACACATTGGGAGAGGCCAGGAATTGCATTAACTGAGAGGAAATTTAGGAAAAAGAGAATGAAGCATGTGATTTATGATATTTGGGTGTGGGAGAGGCCAGGAATTGCAGAGCAGCCATGAACAAAGGAAAGAGAAGTTATAGTGATAAGATTTGCAGAGTCGTGAAGAAAGGGAGCAATTAAATTTTAATGACTTGGCAAATGACATCGTTTGGAGTTAATTGAAATTAAAAAAATAATTTAATTAAATCCTGACCATATAATTTATTAATTTCCACATGTCATTGGATCCTTTAGAGCTAGTTCAGCAGGAAAGTGGTTCAGCAAAGGATCCTTATCTATCAGCTTGTGCCTTAGTTGATCACCATTGTCCACATGGCTCTCGAACCTTTCTGGCTTGAAACTTGTAGGGTCCTCCCACAGGTTTGGGTCCCTATAAATTGCCCATGCGTTGACCAAAGATTATGTCTGCTAGAACATCATACCCTCCCACTGTATAGTCACTTGATGGCACGTGTGGGAGTAGAAGTGGAGCCGCTGGATACAAATGAAGAGTCTTTGATATGATGCTTTGTAGGTATTGCAATTTGGATAAATCTGATTCGTCTATCAAGTGTTGTTGGCGCACTTGAGTGTCTAGTTCGTCTCTTGCCTTCTTCATCACCTCCGGGTGGTTGAGCAGATTTGACATTGCCTATTCCAGTGTAATGGTTGATGTATCAGTTCTGGCCAATAGCATCACCGACATAGTAGAAAAAAAAAATCGAAACATTACACGCCCTACTTATTCAATATTTCAACTCAATAGTGGAGAAGATTTTATATGGAACAATTACATGTTGTCCAATAAAATTGTATCAATATTAAAGTAATTTATGTTGAAAACATAAAAGTGTATTTTTAAACTTTAATTTGGTATTAGACGGTATAACCATACGACGGTGAGATTGTCCTATACAAAAATTTATACCAAAAATCATCTGGTTAGATTTAATTCTCCGATTGAAAGATAGACCATAATTTTTAAAATGGAAAATAAAATAGTAATTGAAAAGGTGATGTCTTTTTTTAATTAGAGCCATCTAATAAATTTCTAGCTAATCCCATTTACTCTCTACACTTTCTATAATATTAAAACTAACCTTACAATTTCAGACCCTATTTGTAAGAGTTGATTTCGTTATGATGTGAGAGAATCCTGATCCCAGTTTATCAAGTAATATAATGTGATCTAACATTTGAAATGAACAGACAGTACTCTTTGGCCAGTCCAACAATCACATGCTATACTAATAGTTAATATAATTTGGCGTGGAAATAATAGTGGAAAGTGTTGGTCAAGCTCTCCATTTGTTCCTCAGGTGCCATGCTAATGGTAATTATAGCTCTTAGAATTGACATAGATCATGAGGTCCCTTTTGTTGTGGTACGTTGATGCCAATCTATATTGTAATGTTTCTGTCGGTTAAAAAGTTTATCAAAAATAAATAAATAAATCATTGCTAGTTTGGGACTATTAATACAATCAACATTAAATTAAAAATTAAAAATTAAAAATGAGCAATTCAAAAGAGTTTATTTTAATATTTAAGCTCATCACATGTATAGGCTTTGAATATTATTAAGCGGTGGTTGATAAACTCGCTACCCTCATTCAATTTCTACAAATCCATATGAATGTCAATTGGTGTGTACATCAAGGGAAAGAGAATTAAGTTTCTAATTTTGAATTCCAATGTTTTTTAGAGTTTTGAGAAATTAAGTTCCGTATACCTCATACACAAATCAGGAAGTAAGTTCATGAAAGAAATGGAACTTGAATCCTCTAACTCACCATAGGAATCAAGTTATCTTTACTTATTACAATGGGAATTCATGTATTTTTATTAAAATAGTCCCACATAAAATTAATTAAATAAAACAACCCTGTATATTTTTTTTTATTAATATCTCATATGAAATTATGTTGTAAATATATGGGTTCAAATGGAAAATTAATTAGTGTTTTGATTTTTTTACCAAACTTTTCACAGAAGAGACAAGAATACCCATGATGTCTGAAATAAAAATATTTTTAAAAAAATTGAGGTCAGAAAGACCTCCAAGCGAGATCTCATCGACAAGAAGAAGAATGTTTTTTATTCTAATCTGGAAAAAAAAATGTAAACACACCAGCAGTCTTCTTTAATTAAACACATCAACATCCTTTTTTAATTAAAAACACCATCGCGCACACCACCCGTTTTTATTCAATTAAACAGCACCACCATTCTTCTTCAATTAAACATACCACAAGTTTTCATTAATTAAACACACCACCAGTTTAATTCATAACGTATTTAATTTATGTATTTAATTCCTAGTGTGTTTAATTACTAATGTGTTTAATTCCTATAGTGTTTAATTTATGTGTATTTAATTCCCAGTGTGTTTTAATCCGATGCGTTTAATCTCCTTCTTCACAGATTTCTTCCATTCTTCCCGGTTTTTTTTTATTTTTCCTGGCAAGTGGCCTCCATTGAAGGTCACACAGACCTCCCATCATTAAAAAAAGATAATTAAAAAAAGTTTTTTTTAAAGAAAATTAGTTTTAAAAAATAAAAATAAATAGAAAAAGCAGGGTTAAATGTGTCTCTTCGGTGGAAAGTTTGGTAAAAACAATGAAAACACTGATTCCGGATAAAAATAGAAACTCCCTTAATTTTTTTGATTAAAATGTGCTATTTCCTCATGATTTTATTTCATTAATTTAAGAGAAAATTATGATATTTATCCAAAAAATTATGGTGTTGTTCACATTTATCCATTCTTAATAAGTTAGCTGATTTTATTCAAATTTATGGGTGATTTGACGGAAATACCTTTAAAATTCTTTTGTTGACTTCCATATCCTCATCTTTATTTTTTTTTCTTTCTCGCTTTCAAGTTTCCTCTCTCATCAATTTAAGTTTTTACTTTCATCAATTTTAATAATTTGAATCTCCATTGACATTTTCTCTCTCTCATAGATTTTTCCTGTTTCTCTCATTCATGTGTTTCTCTCTCTACAATTTCTCTATTTGAAATATTGTTTTCATAGCCGAAACGTTTCCAACGGTATATGGGCGAAAATTTGATATCGTTTTTCCTTTTAAAAGCCATTTGAAAATGTTTCCAAAAACTTTACACGATAAAATATTAACATGATTACACGATAATATTAACATCATTACACGATACTGATATTTCATTCTGTAATAATGTTAATATTTCATCATATAAAGTTTCTAGAAACATATCTCCATTTGAAGATCTGGAAAAAAAACCAGATCTAGGTCGAACAAACCTCCATCAATGATGGTTTGTTTGCAGACCTCCATCAATGGTGGTTTGTTTACAGGCCTCCATCAATAAATGTTGAACAAACCTCCATCACATACCTCAATTGATTGAGGTTTGTTAAACCTCCATCAATTGAGATTGGTTAAGATAATTAAAGAAAATTCTTTCTCTCACATGTCATAAATGCACCAAGGGTATTTTTGTCTAAAAATCATTTCTCTTGGATAAAAATAGTGAAATTATTTAGAAATGACATCTTTTAATACTCCCCTAATTTTAAGGCTATTTATAGTTTTGTCCCTTAATATAATTATCAATAACAAAATATATTAATTAATACACTGACAACCAAACAACGACTCACTAAAACAATGGCTTACATCGAGCCATATTGATGGCAACGACTCGAACCTGAAACATTCCAGATTGAATGAGCAACTTTCACCATCAAACAGTTTGGAGAATAATATCAATGATTGGGCGGGAATTACAAATCGCAACCACCGGCTCAACTTTGGGCATGGTGAGTCCTTTGCCTTCGGTCATGTCAATTTCTTTCTCATCAACTCTCTCCCACTCAAAGCACTGTATCAATGACCCCAAAGTCAATCCCACAGTCCGTTGCGCCAAGCCCATTCCAGGACAAGCCCTTCTACCAACCCCAAATGCCATTAGCTTCTTATTCTCTTCACTAATTTCTCCATTCTTAGTCTCAAACCTTTCTGGTTTGAAACTTGTGGGTTCGTCCCACAAATTTGGGTCCCTATGAATGGCCCACGCATTGACCAATAAGATTGTGCCAGCTGGAACATCATATCCTCCTACTGTGCAATCACTTGACGACATGTGTGGGACTAGAAGTGGGGCTGCTGGGTACAAGCGAATGGTCTCTGATATGATACTTTGTAGGTATTCTAGTTTGGGTAGATCGTGTTCATTAATCAATCGTTGTTGGCCCACTTGAGCGTCCAGCTCGTCTCTTGCCTTCTTTAAGACTTCCGGGTGGTTAAGTAGATTTGACATTGCCCATTCCAATGTAATTGCTGATGTATCGGTTCCGGCTAACAATATCACCTGTATCGAGAAAATCGACACATTATAAATATATCTAATAATGTGTCGAATCGAATACGTGTCGATCAATTATAAATGGGTTGTCAAATTTTACTCAATATAAATCCACTTGTAATTAGTTTATTGTGTTTGAAAATGAAAACTCAAATCCATTTGTCATTTTAATGTGTAATTTGAAACTGATCCATTAAATTGTTAGATTTTTTTATATAAATATATTTAGTAATTAAAATTTCGATTTATTAAATGGAAAATTACACTGAACCCCTTGAGATTTGAACAATTTACACTTAGATGGATAAGTTTCTTTATTATACACTAAAACACCCAAAATTTAAATTTGACTTTAAAAATACCTAAAATGCCCCTAGTTATATTATTTTACACTTTATTTTTTTTTACCTTTTAATCAAACACTTTATAAACTTTAATAAAATAAAATAAATTAAATAAAAGATATGATTCCTTAAATAAATAAATAGTTTAAAAAAATAAATAGTTTTAAAAATTAAATAAATAAATAGTTTAAAAAAAATTAAATATATAAATATTTTTAAAACATTAAGTAAATAAATAATTTAAAACATTAAATAAAAAAAGTTTTAAAAAAATCAAATAAATAAATAGTTTAAAAAATAAGTGAAAAAATTAAAAAAATTAATTTTTTTAAGAATATCTATTAATAGGGACAATATAAGCTCTAAATATCTAAGGAGTGTTGGGAACCTTGAAGCTTCTCTCACCATCATCATTACAGTAAAAGTTTAAATATCTAGAGTTTTTCTTATCCCTATTAATAAATATCCTTAAAAAATTTAATGTTTTTAAGTTTTTCACTTATTTATTTATATTTTAAATTTATTTATTTATTTTTTTAAAACTAATTATTTATTTTATTTTAAAAACTATTTATTTATTTATTTTTAAAAACTATTCATTTATTATTTATTTTAAAATTGTTTATTTATTCAAAATATTTATTTATTTAATTAAAAAAACTATTTATTTATTTAATTAAAAAAAACTATTTATTTATTTAAACTATTTATTTATTTAATGAATTATATCTTTTATTTAATTTTTTTATTTTATTAAAGTTTATAAAGTGTTTGATTAAAAGGTAAAAAAAATAAAGTGTAAAATAATATAATAAGGGCATTTTAGGTATTTTTAAAGTCAAATTTAAATTTTGGGGGTGTTAGTGTATAATAAAGAAACTTATCCATCTAAGTGTAACTTGTCCAAACCTCAAGGGGTTCAGTGTAATTTGTCCTTTATTAAATTATGTAAAATTAAAAAATTAGAAAAATAATTTTAAAAATGGTATATGAAAGTTCAAAACCATCTTATGAGCAAAATTTAACGTAAAAAAATATCTAAAATTAACATATTTGTAAATTAAAGGGTTGTAGCGGGTTTTAATTGGTTTTGAGAGATAAACTTAAACCCGAACAATTATTTTTTGTGTTTTAATAACTCCAAACCATTAATGATCAGAACCCAATAGAGCTAGACTCATAAACCTTTTTTGTGAGCTAGTAAGTTTGTATGATTGGTTTAGTGAGTTGAATGTAATTTTAATAATATATTTTTTAGAACAATAAGCTTTATTAAGGACCAAAGAGGCCAAAACATAGCAACAAGAAAAAACAACCAAAAGCGAAAGAGCCCCAAAGAGGAACCACGTAATTTTAATAATATTGAAACTAACCAGTATAAGGCCTTTAATGATTTGATCAGTGTAGTATTCTGGTTGTGTTTCTTGCAGAGAAAGAAGATGATCAATCATGGTATTTGTATTCTTCAAACCATCTTTTTTACGATGTTCTTCGATGAGACCTTGTAGAAACGCTTCTGTTCTTTTACCAAGTCTAGATAATCTCTTCTCAAAATCGCCATTATCAAGCCAACTCAATAGAGGTAAAAAATCTACCGGATTCGATATTCCACCGTTCGAAAAAATCTCCGCTATAATCTCCCGGAATTGCTTGGCTTCTTCTTCATTAGTCACGTCGTCGCCGTAGTATCGTTTCCCTGAAACCATTCTCATGATGTTATTAAACGTTAACTCAGTCAACAATGGCCTTAACTCCACCTTTGTAGAAGTTTTTCCTTTGAGAGAATTAATACGAGACAGTCTTTTTAGCAACTGTTTGACTTCATCTTTTCGAATGTTTAGAAACATGTTGAGACGGTTCGATGAGAAGATTTCCAGAGCGCAGATGCGTCGGAGGTTGCGCCAGTGCTCGCCGTATGGTGCGTGCGCTACAGTAGTGTAGTTATAGCCAAGGTGTTTGCCGATTAGTAACTTGGGTCGGTTGGCGAAAATGATGTCGTTCCTTGTAAAGCATTCCTCCGCGGCCGTTGACGATGACACGACAACCACGAGGCGGGAACCGAACCTGAGCGAGAAAATCTGGCCGTATTTTTTCGAGAGGCTGTGCAATGTGCGGTGCATGGGAGGTTTCAAGAGATGGAGGTGGCCGATAATCGGCAGCGCAAGACGTGGGCTTGGAGGGAGATTCTTGTGGCTTGTTTTTGAATTAAACAACAATTTGAAAGCAAAAATGAGGAAGAGAATTGAAAGAGTACATGTGTAAAAGATGGTTGTTGCCTCCATATTTGTAAACTTTGGATGACTTTTTTTTTTTCTATGTTTTGATGTAGTGAATTAAGTTTCAGTGAAGAAACTAGTTGAAAATGTTTGTGATTTATATAGGTCATTGGTCATACGTATGGAATTTTTTGTGATTTATATAGGTCATTGGTCATAGGTCATGTATAAAAAATGTTTGGAATTTTTTTGGGTGTATACACTCATACGACTATGTCTAAAGAAATTAATTAATTAATTAATTAATATATATATATATATATATATATATATCAAGTTTCTTATAAGGGATCTATTGTGTTAATTTTGATAAGGATCAGTATGAAATTACATTAATTTGAATGAATTTTGATATGAATTTTTGTGTGGATGATAAGCTTATCGAAATCTACGTATGAATAAAATTTGATAATTTTTCAAGCAATAGAACTATTTTTCTTAAATTTTCATATATTTCGTCCATTTTTTCGATATCTTTATATTTAAAAAAATCGGGATAAATAATTATAGCACTTAAAAAATGTTCAAATTTTATTCATCGATAGATTTCAATGAACTTATCGTCCAAAAAAATTCAGATCAAAATTCATTTAAATCAGTATAATTTTATAATGATTCTTATTAAAATTAAAATAAGAGATCTGGCAGTTACCTCTATATATATATATATATATATATATATATATATATATATATATTGACCAGCTTTGCAGGGGACAGACCGTAATTGAGGCTAGCCCACCATAGCCTTTCTAAAAAATATTAAATAATGAATATATTTTAAAAAGGAAGACGTTCAGTAGTAGGAGGAATTTATATGTTGACCAGCATAGGCGGGGATGAACCGTCATTAGGGCTAGGCTCACCATAGCCTTTCTAAATGATATTAAATCATAAATTTATTTAAAAAAACGAAGACATTAAGCAGCAGGAGGTATTTTATATGTTGTCTTTAAGACTTTTTCATTAATCACGAGGTGGTGTGACCTATTTAATTTAATTTTTTTTATTTAATAATTATTTTCTTTTATTTTTTTCTAAATTTATTTAAATTTGATCCAATTTCTTTATCAACACCAACAATTTAAATATATTATTTTATATTGAAATTTTAGGATTACTGTAATTTTTAGTTTATAAATTTTAGAAATAATCTAATTATCTGTTAATCTAATTTTTAAGTTTACAAACTAATTAACAATATTATTTAATAAATTTCTTTTTATTTTCATTGAAATTTAGATACATGCTTTTTCAGTTTTTTTAAAGAGTGGTGTTATTGGCACACCCTCTACTGATCTATTCATGCCCCACTTTTTAAAATTTTGATTTAATTAAATTAAATTAAATTTTTTTATTAAATTTTTTGGTTTATTTCCAAAACTACCCATTTTACTTATTTTTCAAACTTAATACATACTATATATGATATATATATATATATATATATATATATATATATCTTATCTCAGTATCTGTATACATCTCTCTCACCTTCATTGATTGATTTATTTTTTTCTTCTTATTTCTTTTTTTTTTAGTTTTTTTTTTCTTCTTATTTCATGATGGAAACGAAAAAATAAAAAAATAAAATGGTACTTCAACACAACGACGGCTTGATATCATTCTAAAGAAAAAATAAATTTCAAACTTATTTCCAGATAATGAATTATTTCCAGATGCTTACTATCATTGTCAGACAATTCTTGCTTTATATCATTCTCAGACAATTCTTCAAGATATTTGATATCGTTCTTAAACAATTCTCCATATTCTTGATATCGTTCTCAAACTCTTTCATAATATTTTAGATGTATGTAAGAAGCATATTTTAGGGTTTAAGAATTATATATTTTTTTTAAGAAGAAGAAGCAGATTACGGGTTTAAGAATTAATTTTTTTTTTTTGAAGGAGAAACAGATTATTGGAGTTTTTTTTTTTTGGAAAGGAATATGAAATTTTAATAGATTTACTTTGTAGAAGATTTATTTCCTAAATTGTATGTCTCTTTAAGTAATTTTGATAAAGGAAAAAAAAAAGAATATTCTATAATTTAAAAAGTGAGGCATGAATAGATCAGTAGGGGGTGTGCCAATAGCACCACTCTTTTTTAAATTACTCTTTTATTGCTATATTTGTTAGTAAATAGTAATATTATTTCTTGAGCCCACAAAAGTAATAAAATAAGGATTAATTTACTAACTTATTTTTATGTTTTGTTTTTTGAAAAATCATTGGATACAATTTAATTAGTATTTAATTGTATTTACATTTTATATTTATTTTATAATTTATTTTGATTTTACTTTTTTTATTAATGTTGTTAATGTATTTATTTAATATACATTTACTAAGTAAGTCTCGCTAATATGTCATCTTGACTAAGTATGTCTTTATTTATAATTAATAAAAATTTCTCGTATTGTCGGTAAAAAAAAATCATTCTAGCCTACCTTAGTATTTAATCATGATTACGTCCTTGAATTTAGGTTTTCTTAATAATATATATTGAGTACAAGCAAAGGGTGTATATAATAATAATAATATATATATATATATATATATATATACAATTTTTCTATTTTCAGTTCGTCCTAATAAAAAATTTATCAGAATGAAGAATGTGGATCATTAGATTTATATACTTTAACTCAAAGTGTATGCACTTGTCAAAATTTCTCCATAATCTTTGGTCAATATTCTTCGTCCTGATATATTTTATATCAGGACTGAACTGACAATATATAAAATACCTTCTACTATTGAATGTCTTTCTTTTTTAAATATAGTTATGATTTAATATCTTTTAGAAAGGGATTAAAATTTAAAACTTAGAGACTTCAATTGATCAATGTTGAAATGTGTAGTGACCCCTAACCAGTAACCACTAACCACTGTACCTCCCACTATAAGAAGTAAATATATGTTATGTCATTTGTACGTAATTAATTTATTAATCACATTATTCAAGTTTGTTACAAATTAATATAATAGTTTTGGACAAATAAAAATACTTTTATCTATATTAATGTTATATTATTATATATATATATACATATATATTTGTTTGAAAAAAGGAAAACTTCTGTACATCGATATGATATTTGACTGACAAATTCCTACGCATGTACGTCAGTGTGTACGTTTGTAATTTTTATTTTATTTTATTTTTTCATAGCTATTAAGTAGGTGCTTTGCTTTACATTGTTACAGTGTTATTGGATGCAGGAATCGATATAACCAGATTTTATGTTGCTTTACCTGTGACTTTTAGTTATTATTTTTTTTCCAAAGTCTACCATCATTTTATTTATTTATTTATTAAGAAAACAGTTTAAGTGTTGGAAAATATAAATTTGGATCACGAGTTAATCTGTATCTTAATCTGTGTAATCGATGGTGGTAATTTATTCTTTTATCTATTTTATTTTTATTACTTTTAAATATAAAGTATTATTCTTAAATACATGAACCAGCATAACAAAGGATTATGATCGGTAAAATATTGCCTTTAAAAATTAAGAGTGCATGCCTACGAATTAATAGGATGCTTTCTGATTTAATTCAAATAATAGGTTTGAAAAGAAAAAATTTTCCTTTCGAACTTGTACGGCTGAATTGGGCTGTGGAACTGTGGACTGTGGACTGTGGAGATGATTTGTTGTCTGCTTAGACCGACAAATTTAGGTTTAATAAAATCAGTGTAAAACAACTTACAATGCCTAAGATAGGACCCAAATATTGATAAACATCAATGAATATTTTGATATGGTTAATTATAAAGTTATAAATTGAATATATATTTTTGTTGTTTTCTTGTGCACATGGACAAGTACAATAGATCAAAGGATATGAATTATTTTATAATTTGGGCATCAGTTAAGCATATGATAATTAATGAGGTATGAAGATTGACCCTTATGGATTGATTGTTCATCCAGATCACCCAATCCACTGTAGATGCCTTTGGAGAAGGAATTACTTGTCTTGTTGTCACCTTATTTTCATGTCATCACGGTAAGATAGACACGAGTTAATTAAAATTAATAACATCAATGACTACACAACAAGGAATTAGAATAATGAGATATATAAATGCCACCCAAGCATGTAAATCACGAAAGTAACTTTTCATTAGTAAGAAAAAAAAACTCATAATTCTAATATATTAATATAGGGTGTTTACCAACATTCTCGGTTACCACCTTAACTGTATGCACGATGAATTTTTTAGGGTTATCTAAGTATTGAATATCTCCATAATACTAGATGATCTAATTGTTAATTAAACTCATCTTATTCACGATAATATATATATATATATATATATATATATATATATATAGTGAGACACACACACACACAAAAACCCAATATATCAGTTTCTAAACATTTTGATGTAGAGCAATATTCACAACTGAGCGAGCTTTACACATTGCTACCAATGGCTCAGCTTTGGGCATGGTAGTTCCTTTGCCTTCTTTCATGTCAATTTCATTCTCATCAACTCTCTTCCACTCAAAGCACTGTATCAACGACCCCAACATCAATCCCACAACCCGTTGGGCCAGGCCCATTCCAGGACAAGCCCTTCTTCCCATCCCAAATGGTATCAGCTTGTGCCTTAGTTGATCACCACCGTCCACGTGGCTCTCGAACCTCTCTGGCTTGAAACTTGTAGGGTCCTCCCATAGGTTTGGGTCCCTATGAATTGCCCATGCATTGACCATTAAGATTGTGTCGGCTGGAACATTATATCCTCCCACTGTACAATCACTTGATGGCATGTGCGGGACTAGAAGTGGGGCCGCTGGATACAAGCGAAGAGTCTCTGATATGATGTTTTGTAAGTATTGTAGTTTGGATAGATATGGTTCGTCTATCAAGCGTTGTTGGCCCACTTGAGCATACAGT
The DNA here is from genome assembly GCA_033220585.1 of Dipteronia sinensis. Classification (NCBI taxonomy): domain Eukaryota; kingdom Viridiplantae; phylum Streptophyta; class Magnoliopsida; order Sapindales; family Sapindaceae; genus Dipteronia; species Dipteronia sinensis. The sequence continues at coordinate 1,627,046 of CM065638.1, read as the reverse complement.
TCGACTCTTGCCTTCTTGATCACCTCCGGGTGGTTGAGTAAATTCGACATTGCCCATTCTAGTGTAACGGCTGATGTATCAGTTCCGGCCAGTAGCATCACCTAAATAGTAAACACAAAATGGACACATTACATGCCCTAGGCATTCAATAATTGAACTAAATAGTGGAGAAAATTTTATATGGAACAATCATATGCAGTGTCACATGACGAGATCATCCAATAAAATTGTATCAATATTAAAGTAATTTATATTGTAAACATAAAAGTATATTTTAAAACTTTAATTTAGTAAATTTTATTCAACAGTCTAACCATATGGAAGAAAGACTTTCTCATGCAAAAATTTCTTCCAATACGAAATCCTGCATGAACCCCGGTGCAACAGTCTCACACTTTTTTCGTGCGAGTGCTAATTAATTTTTCTTTTTGAATTGAAACCGGTGTCTATTTGAAATTATACACCAAAAAAAGTGCTAAATCCGGATGAGTATTGTTTGTATATATTAACAATTGAACAAACGATTGGCAAAAAAATAAAATAATAAATTGAACTTACCAGTACAAGCCCTTTAATAATTTGATCAGTGTAATATTCGGGTTGTGATTCTTGCAAAGATAGAAGATGATCAATCATGGTGTTTTGCGACTGCGAACCATCGTTTTTACGATGTTCTTCAATAAGACCTTGTAGAAACTCATCCATTCTATTGCCAAGTCTAGATACTCTCTTCTCAAAATCACCATTGTCAAGCCATTTTAAAAAAGGAAGAAAATCTACCGGATTCGATACGCCACCATTTGAGAAAATCTCTGCTATAATCTCCCGAAATTGCTTTGCTTCTTCTTCCTTAGTCTCGACATTACCGTAGTATCGTTTCCCTGAAACCATTCTCATGATGGTATTAAACGTCAACTCAGTCAACAATGGCCTCAACTCTACCTTCGCGAAGCTTCGTAGCGAATTGCTAGACAGTTTTTCCAGCAATTGCTTGACTTCTTCTTTTCGAATGCTTTGAAATTTGTTGAGACGGTTAGTTGAGAAGATTTCTAGAGCACAGATGCGGCGGAGATTGCGCCAATGCTCGCCGTGTGGTGCACTCCCGACGGTTGTGTTGTTATAGGAAAGGTACTTGCTTATTATTAATGTCGGGCGGTTGGCCAAAACGACGTCGTTTTTGGTGAAGCACTCCTCCACCGCGGTGGATGATGACACGACAACCACAAGCCGGGAACCAAATCTGAGCGAGAAAATCTGGCCGTATTTTTGTGAGAGATCGTGAAATGTACGGTGCATGAGTGGTGTCAAGAGATGGAGGTGGCCGATAATCGGTATCGAAAACGGGCTCGGAGGGAGATTCTTGTAGCTTGGTTTTGATTGGAACAATAACTTGAAAACAAATATGAGAAAAAGAATAGAAAGACACGAGTAGAAGATGGTTGTGTCCTCCATTTTTGATATTTGTTGCAAGCACTGATCAGCTTTGTATTAATTTCAATTATATTGATTATTGTAACGTGATATATATATATATATATATATATATATATATATATATATATAAATAATCCTTTTCCTGTCGGTGTGCACTGATAGAATTATATAAGAATATTGAATGTGAGCCACTCATTTATAAAAGAGTTTTGACAAGTACATACATGCCAAGTCAAAATATGTAAAATGAGTGGCTCACATTCAATATCCTTATATAATTCTATCAGTGCGCACTTATTTGAAAATTATTGTGTATATATAAATATATAAAAAAGAGATGATTATTTACCGTTTAATGTGATTTTACAATTTTAAGATTAAGTGCACTTAATTAGTAAGTCTGATAATGTCTCGATTGAAGTTTCGTATAAGAGATTATTAGTTTCTTTTTAGAAGATCTTCTTCAAATAGATTTTTTAGGATTAGTTGTTTTAAAGTGAATCTTTTAGGAGTAGAACTTTCAATGAAAAGTTATTGGTCATTTAGTTGTTAATTAGAGTTATTTTAAATAATATAGTTATTAGACATTTTAATATTATTAAAAAAAAAGCTTAAATGATCTACTTGAAAAAGCCTAATTGCTAGTTTGGTTGAGCTTTTTACTGCCTCAAAAAGTTTACAAACGTCTATTTGAGTTTTTTAGCGTAAACCTCTACTAGGCAAGAGCTCATTGAGATGTGCTTCTTCAAATATATATTTTTTTAAAAAAAATCTACCAAACTATAAGTAGATATTTTACCGATAAATATTTTTCAAAAACTCAACCAAATAAGCTAAACTTGAATTTCTCTAAGTAGACTAAAACAGTTTTTTTAATCATCCAAAAACTCAACTAATAAGAGCTTTTTTCGATTACAAATACTTTTTTAACCTGTAGATAAGTTCTTTCAAACGATATAAATATTTCCCGAATCAATTTGTTGACTTTTATTTGTCTACTTTGTGAGGCGATGAACATGACAACATCATAGACAAATTTGGGTACTAGAGTCTTAGTGCGGATTGAAATCTATCTTTATTAAAAGAAACAAAGAGTCAAATTCAAAAAAAAAAAAATTATTATTTTAGGGTAATTTAGAGTTTTTACCAAATCTCCCAACAACAACAGTAAGTCACTGAGTTGACCATGACGTTTTATTAAATAGATAATAAACAAGAGTTGTGATTTTTTTAATATATTATACAATCTAGAGTTTTGTTAAACAGGCTCCATCAATCTATAGTAAATTTGAAAATTTGTCAAAATTTGAATAGAAAAATGTGGAGTACAAATTCGAGAAAATAGCGACCTTTCCCGTACTTTTATCACATTTAGCACTTTCATAAAAAAATTGTATTTTTTTTTTTACAATAAAAAATTGTATTTATAATGAAACTCAGTTTTCAAATTAAATACCGTAGAACTAAGACGTAATCTCTTAGGGACCGTTTGGTATGAGGTAATCAAGTTATCTGATTTCTGGGAAAGTTAAACATAGTAATATGTTTCTTGGAAATCGTATATACTCATGTTTGGTTGTGTATGAGAATATTGTGTTAGATTCCTGGGAATGTCAGATAACTGTGTTTGTTTATACATGAGAATCTTTTATTTTTTCTTTTGAATGAATTTATAATTTTTAATTTTTAATAATCATTTTTTTATATGTATACTATTTAAAGTCTTTAAAAAAATTAAATCAAAATATTTACAATCTATTTACATTAGGATTATAATATTTAATTTAAAAAAAAACAAGATTAAATCAAAATTAAAATGGCAGATCACGTGATATTCTTGAGTTCTTCTTCTTCTTCATTGATGAGTGATGACTGAACACCTCTCTACAAAAAAAAAAACCATTACCTTACACAAAAAAACCCTTCTCTCTCTCTCTCTCTCTCTCTCTCTCTTCTGGTGTGGGGATCTCTCACCAGTTCTTGTCTCTCAGGAGATCGACATCTGGGATGGGTCGATCTATTCAGACCCATGCACGAAAACAGGTCGTCTGCATCAGACCGCGCCGTGGTTCAAGAGATCCGCGCCGTTGTGGATGGTGAGGGTGGTTTCTGGTGCGGGTTTGATCATGGGGGTTGTTTTTGGTTTGGGTTTGGCGGTGGGGTTGGCTTGTTTTCTGGATAATGTTGAATCCGGATTTGGGTTTGAAGATGATGAATCTGGATTTAGATTTGATGATTATTTATTTTTAATTTTTTGAAACATTGTTTGATGATTATTAATCTGGATGAGATGATGGTTTGGCTTAAGATTTATTTGGGTCAGAGTCTGAACGATGATGATGGGTAGTGATTAATTGCTTTTGTTTTTATTTATTTTTAATTGATTGTGGGTCCCGTAATGGGAATCAGATGGAGGGTAATCTGAAACCCACCTATTGAGATGGGAATCACATTACCCTTCCTTCCAGGGGTAATGTGATTCCCATGGGATTCACTTTCCTGGGAATCAAAAAACCCAAACTTTCTACCAAACATGGGAATACTATGAGATTCCCATTCTCATGTAAAGATGACGGTATACCAAACGGCCCCTTATATTTCTAGAAAGAAAAAAAAAAGACATATGATCCGTTATATTCGTGATTATTATACAGGTTTAGTAGTCCATTCATGCATTCCTTTTAGATGTTCCGTGATCTATTTATATATTCCATACATTTTACATGATTACAGGGAAAAAAAGTAAACCATATTAATTTGGTAATATCGTTTTTTTATTGATCATAAACAAATCAAAAACCTTTTTTTGTTAAAATTGCCGGCTATATCTAGATTCTGGACCACAAGGTTGCTTCGAGCCTTCGAAACAGGCACAACTAATCAAATCTCAACCTGATGATATCATTAGGCGAAATATAAACCACATATGTATGTTCATATTGAAATGAATCGAAATTTGTACGGAGCTGGTCAATGATGCTCGAGTATATACTTATTTTAAGTACTTATTTATTTTCTATTGGTATCTATGAATTGATCACGAGCTGAAATATTGTCTAGACTCTAATGTATCTTGAATTTATACTAAATGCATTTAATATAAATTTTGTAACATTTTCCATTTTTTTTATACTAGGCATTTAAAATGAGATATTTAATATTTTCTCAATTTTTGTTATATATAGCTATCTAGCTCAACGTCATTTTGTCTCTGTACAGCTATTATTGAATTAAATTTGACTATTTTCTAAGTTGCAGCATGCACTGGAACATGATGTTTGTCTCTGCATTTTTAAAATCTCTACGTCAGTGTGTGCGTATATATGATAATCTTGGATCAATTGAAGATTTGAATGGTCGTGACCACTGTTTTGTGCCAATAATTAATTTATGTTCACAATTTAATTACTTGGACTTTTCTGTCTGATATAGTGATATATATCGCTTTCAAAAGAGATGTTTTGGTTTTTTTATTTGAAAAACAGACGTCATATGTAGATTAGTCAAACCTTAACATCAAAACATGGAAAACATGGATACTTTTTTTTCCTTTCAATACGAAATATACCGTTCTTTTTTTCTTTGACTCTCTATCGTATTTTTTTGAAAGTTGAACCTAGGGTTAAGGGTATGCGGAGAACTAATAAGAATAGATTCTACCGGGTACGATTTGGAATATAACTCGATTTTATTTAAAAAAAGATATCTTTTCATATTTTACGGTTTAATAAGTAAATGTAGGTTTATAATTATAACATCATGTATGAACCTTATTGGCATGGAGCTTTATTTTTTAAATCTCCAACCACTGGACAATGAACCATTGGTATGACTAATGTATTTTAATAGATATTATTGTAAAGAGATATTTTCTTTTGTGTTTTTATTAATATTTTTTCTTAAACCTTCGATTTTCATGGATCATTCAATTAAAATCTAATGTATAGTTTTCACTACATTATTGTTACATATAGCATTATACCATAAAAAGAAGGAGATGAAGACTGCGATTGGAGTATATGAGATTATTATAATTTGGTATTATATATATTTGATTACATTAGTCTTGTATTTAGATTTGAACTACTCAGGAACGAAACTAAAAGGTAATCGACTTTCATCGGAAAAAAGATAGCCAATTTTGCAGAAATATATGGCCTTGGGACCCTCCTCCTCAAAAATATCCATTTTAATTCCTCATACACCCCCTCTTTAGTCTCCACCCAAAACCGTTCAATTTCCACTCTAGATAAAGCTTTGTCAAAAAAATACCAAAACAAAACCAAAAGCTACTACAGCTAAATGTGACTCATTGGTAAATTATGCATATTTAGCCTGATAATATCTTAAATTTAAGTTGTTGTTAGGGATGGCAAAATTCCCCGCTGGGACGGGGCCCCACGGGGACCCGCACTTTTAGGATGGAGATGAGTTTCAATTTGGTGGGGATGGAGATATATAGTCTAACCCGCAATGAATATGGGGCGGGGATGGGTTTTATACTCCCCACCCCGTCCCGACCCGTTTAAAATAATATTTAGTTAAACTACGTAGTTTCAAAGAAAATAAATATATCTAAAAAAGGAAATATATAAATTTATTAACCCTAACTTTACATATCTTCACTGTTATGAATTTCAAACATTTTGACTTCATACTTTATATTTATGTTTGAAAATGATTGAATTTTATGAGATGTTTTTTAATAGATTATTGGAATTATTTATTACTTTATATTTTAGATTATATCCGATAGTTATATATTTGTTATTTTAATACAAAAAAATATAAATGTGGTTAATGGGTGGGGATGGGGAAAGCACTCCCCGTTGTACCCCGCCCCGCCCCAACCCGCTCCATCTATGGTGCGGTTTTATGAGGGGATGGGTTTTCAAAAAATAAATGGGGTGGGGTGCGGGGAAGGCCACCCCACCGTAAATCTGCCCCATTGTCATCCCTAGTTGTTGTAGTATACACGATATTTATATATTAAAACAAAAAACAAAAGCCAAATCATGGCCTGGTAAAAACTCTAAGAAGGACCTGGATGTGATATTTTTAAAAGCACCACAAGCCCAACAAGGCCCAAATGGGTATATCTTTATTGGGGTCTAACCCAAATTTGCTTACAGAGTAACAACAGTTACGTTTGGCCCAAATGGATCTCTCTCTCACTATATATATAGTAATAATGTTTGGATGGAATTATTATTTGGTATTATATTTGATTAAATTAGTGTTATCTAGAATTTAACTAATTTGAAAATGAAAATAAAATGAAATCAACTTTTACGATGAAATGAGATTGCGAAATTTGCCAAAGAATGGACAACCCTATTTCAATATTTATGAATAAAAGAACAAGAGACACAACTAATCATAGCAACAAAAAGATTTTTTTTTAATATATTAATATAGGGTGTTTACCAACATTCTCGTTTACCACCTTAACTGTTTGCATATTGATTTTTTATGGTTATCTAAGTATTGAATATCTCCATAATACTAAATGATCTAATTGTTAATTAAAATCATCTTATTCATGATAATATATATAGAGAGAGACACACACACAAAAACCTAATATATCAGTTTCTAAACATTTTGAGGTAGAGCAATATTCACAACTGAGCGAGCCTTACACATTGCTACCAATGGCTCAGCTTTGGGCATGGTAGTTCCTTTGCCTTCTTTCATTTCAATTTCATTCTCATCAATTATCTCCCACTCAAAGCATTGTATCAACGACCCCAACGTCAATCCCACAACCAGTTGGGCCAAGCCCTTCTTCCCATCCCAAATGGTATCAACTTGTGCCTTAGTTGATCACCGCCGTCCACGTGGCTCTCGAACCTCTCAGGCTTGAAACTTGTAGGGTCCTCCCATAGGTTTGGGTCCCTATGAATTGCCCATGCATTGACCATTAAGATTGTGTCGGCTGGAACATTGTATCCTCCCACTGTACAGTCACTTGATGGCACAGTGTGGGACCAGAAGTGGGGTCGCTGGATACAAGCGAAGAGTCTCTGATATAATGCTTTGTAGGTATTGTAATTTGGATAGATCTGGTTCGTCAATCAAGCGTTGTTGGCCCACTTGAGCATACAATTCGTCTCTTACCTTCTGAATCACCTCCGGGTGGTTGAGTAAATTCGACATCGCCCATTATATTGTAACGGCTGATGTATCAGTTCCGACCAGGAGCATCACCTAAATAGTAAACACAAAATGGACACATTACACGCCCTACGCATTCAATAATTGAACTAAATAGTGGATAAAATTTTATATGGAACGATCGTGACGAAATCGTCCAATAAAACTGTATCAATATTAAAGTAATTTATGTTGTAAACATAAATGTATATTTTAAAACTTTAATTTAGTAAATTTTATTCGACAGGCTAACCATATGGTAGAAAGACTGTCTCATGCAATCTCACACTTTTTTTTTTGTGCGACTGTTAATTGAATTTTTTTTATTTTTATTTTTTGAATTGAATCTATTTGAAATTATACAGCAAAAAGGTGCGAAATCGGGATGAGTATTGTATGTATATATTAATAATTGAACTAGCAATTGGCAACAAAATAAAATAATAAATTGAACTACTAACCAGTACAAGCCCTTTAATAATTTGATCGGTGTAATATTCAGGCTGTGTTTCTTGCAAAGACAGAAGATGATCAATCATGGTGTTCTGCGATTGCGAACCGTCGTTTTTACGATGCGCTTCAATAAGACCTTGTAGAAACTCATCCATTCTATTGCCAAGTCTAGATACTCTCTTCTCAAAATCACCATTGTCAAGCCATTTTAAAAAAGGAAGAAAATCTGCCGGATTCGATACGCCACCAATTGAGAAAATCTCTGCTATAATCTCCCGAAATTGCTTGGCTTCTTCTTCCTTAGTCTCGACATTACCGTAGTATCGTTTCCCTGAAACCATTCTCATGATGGTATTAAACGTCAACTCAGTCAACAATGGCCTCAACTCTACCTTCGTGAAGCCTCGTAGCGAATTGCTAGACAGTTTTTCCAGCAATTGCTTGACTTCGTCTTTTCGAATGCTTTGAAATTCGTTGAGACAGTTAGTTGAGAAGATTTCTAGAGCACAGATGCGGCGAAGATTGCGCCAATGCTCGCCGTATGGTGCCCTCGCGACGGTTGTGTTGTTATAGGAAAGGTACTTGCTTATTATTAATGTCGGGCGGTTGGCCAAAACGACGTCGTTTTTGGTGAAGCATTCCTCCACCGCGGTGGACGATGACACGACAACCACAAGCCGGGAACCAAATCTGAGCGAGAAAATCTGGCCGTATTTTTGTGAGAGATCGTGAAATGTACGGTGCATGAGTGGTGTCAAGAGATGGAGGTGGTCGATAATCGGTATCGAAAACGGGCTCGGAGGGAGATTCTTGTAGCGTGGTTTTGATTGGAACAATAACTTGAAAACAAATATGAGAAGAAGAAGAGAAAGACACGAGTAGAAGATGGTTGTGTCCTCCATTTTTGATATTTGTTGCAAGCACTGATCAGCTTTGTATTAATTTCTATTATATTGATTATTGTAACGTGCTATATGTAGATGGTCGTTCAACAGTTAGTGGGTTGGATCAGATTTTGGTAGGCCCACACAGCCTATCGGTTCGGTCGACTCGTTGAATCGTCTTCTCCAAGGAGATTCCTGCAAAAAAGATGAAAATCGAACAGAAATAGAAGAAATGATGATGGGGGTTTATATTTTGGCCTTAGATTAGCTTGGGCTGAGCGTTAAAGATGAAGTGAGACAAGATGACAAATTTCAGTGATCGAAGAAGTGATTCCGGCAGGGTTTCGGCTAGCTTGACAGCGTGTGATGATGATTGTTTTTTCAGAGAGCTTTATGTTGGAGAGTCTCGCCTTATTTATAGAGGTGGGAGGGGCTCCCAACAGTTTTTCATCGTGGATATCCCTTAAAATCGTGATTCCCAGTTTCTCTTCATAAGATCCCGATCACGATCATATCGTGATCTTTATCAAATTCAAATTTGATAACAGCGGTTGTAAACTGGAAAGAACAAGTCAACAGTGGGTCGACCCGGAATACTTGGGTCTTGATCCAAGCCCTAAACGATTTTTATTGGGCTTCAAGCATAAGAGCCTAAAGGCCATTTTTAGCTACCACAATATATATATATATATATAGGGTAAAATTTATAAGTAAGCAAAAAATTAGGAGGTTTATTGTTTTTACCCAAGATTAGTATTTTTATTGTTTCTACCAAAAAATCAACTTTTTGGACAAAATTGCCCTTCTTTTTATTTTTACTGTTGATGGTGATTTTTCGTCGTCACTATCAACGAACTTGTATCAAGCGAAAATAAGAACAGATAAGTGTAATACCGCAAGAAAACAATAAATCAAGAGATACAAATACGTGGTAAAAACTCCTTTTAACTGGAGAAAAATCTACGGGTTGTTGCTTGAGCAACAAAGTCAAATCCACTATGAAAAATTCAATTACAAAATATTTCTCTCTGACTTCTCCTGCTAATTCACACCTCTCCCCATTATGTTTCTTACCGGGGTATTTATACATGTTATTGCTAGGGTTTATGGTTGTGCTAGGGTTTGGTGTTGTGATACCCGTATTTTGTGTGATTTTCTAGTTCTAATTGAAGTCTGTCTCTTTATGGAGTTTATCCTGTTTCCTGTTTTGACTGAGTCCGAATCTGCGTCGGATTCCTCGCCCTTTATCTGCGGGAAATCTGTTTGCCTTTCAATTGAACTCTGATAGTCGTATCGTTGCTTATTGTGGAGTTGCTTGCTTCTGATTCTATCCATATGTTTGTGAAGTACTCGTCTTCATTATCTGATCCCGAGTATGCTCGAGTATGCCCGAGCCGGTTTCTTCGTCTGTGGTCGGGTTGCTTTACTCTTTGCCGAGTAAATTCCCTTGGGGAATTTCTGCCCTTTAACGCTTGACTTTTCTCGACTTTGCTTACGTGGCCCCTTACTGTAATGACGTGTCCTTAATGATGATTTTTACATATAACATTTACCCTTGTGTGTTTAATTGTGTTAGACTTGGTGTGTTTAATTGATTTTACATGGTGTGTTTAATTGATTTACACCTGGTGTGTTTAATTGAGTTTAATTGGTCTGCCTTGGTGTGTTTAATTGGTGGCTTGATGTGTTTAATTGATCTGCACTGATGTGTTTAATTGATCTGCACTGATGTGTTTAATTGGTGTCCTGGTGTGTTTAATTGGTGTGTCATGGTGTGCTTAATTAATTTACACATTGTGTGTTTAATTGATATGCCCTAATGTGTTTAATTGGTCTGTCCTAGCGTGTTTAATTGAGTTGTCCTGGTGCGTTTAATTGGTGGCCTGATGTGTTTAATTGGTGTCCTGGTGCGTTTAATTAGTGTCCCGGTACGTTTAATTGGTCTGCCCTGGTGTGTTTAATTGGGTTGCCGTGGTGTGTTTAATTGGTGGTCTGGTGTGTGTTAAAGAAATCTGGAAAAAAACAAAAAAAAACAAAGGAGATCGTCAATCTTTCCCAGATTCATCAACACCCATAAACCAAATTTTTTTTTTTTAAAAAAAAAACAAGGATTTCCCTTCTCTTTCCTTCATCTTTTCATCAACCAAACAAAACAAAAACTCATTTCACAAACCCATAAACGAAATCCAATTAAAAAATTGAAAAAACAAAAAAAAAATTAAAAAAGAACATTGATGGATCTTCAGATCTTCATCAATGGAACCAATCAACCACCACCACCAAACCCGAAATCGAACCAGTCAACCACCACCAAAATCCAAAGATGAAATCGACGAAATCCCACCACCACCAAATCCGAAATCGCACCATGTGGAGGGAGGCGGCGACGGCGATGGGTGTGGGTGGAGATATGAGGGAAGTTGATTTGTGCATGTGAGAGAAGAGAGAGAAGAGAGAAATTGCTCTGTTAATGGTGTGAGAAAAAGGAGAGAGAGAGAAGAGAGAGTCGTGAGAGATAAAAGAGAGAGAAGGGACAATTTCACAATGAGTGTCAATTTTGTCTCTTCAAGGCAAAGTTTGGTAAAAACAATAACAATACTAATGTTGGGTAAATTTAATAAAGCCCTTAATTTTTTGACTAAAAAGACCTATTTTGTCATATATATATATATATATATATATATATATATATATATATAAAGAGATGATTATTTACCGTTTAATGTGATTTTACAATTTTAAGATTAAGTGCACTTAATTAGTCAGCCTGATAATGTCTCGATTGAAGTTTAGTATAAGAGATTATTAGTTTCTTTTTAGAAGAGCTTCTTCAAATAGATTTTTTAGGAGTAGTTGCTTTAAAGTGGATCTTTTAGGAGTAGAGCTTTCAATGGAAAGTTATTGGTCATTTGGTTGTTAATTAGAGTTATTTTAAATGATAGGGTTATTAGACATTTTAATATTATTAAAAAAAAGCTCAAAATATCTACTTGAAAAAGCCTAATTGCTAGTTTGGTTGAGCTTTTTAGTGTCTCAAAAGTCTACAAACGTCTATTTGAGTTTTTTAGCGTTGTTTGGTTGAGTTTTTGAGGTTGTCTATTTTAAATTGAATAGTGACTAGTATAGTTTAAACCTCTACTAGGCAAGAGCTCATTGGGATGTGCTTCTTCAAATAGATATTTTTTTTAAAAAAATCTACCAACCTATAAGTAGATCTTTTACCGATAAATGTTTTTCAAAAACTCAACCAAACAAGCTAAACTTGAATTTCTCTAAATAGACTAAAACATTTTTTTTAATCATCCAAAAACTCTACTAATAAGAGCTTTTTTCGATTACAAATACTTTGTGGAGTACAAATTCGAGAAAATAGCGACCTTTCCCGTACTTTTATCACATTTAGCACTTTCATAAAAAAATTGTATTTTTTTTTACAATAAAAAATTGTATTTATAATGAAACTCAATTTTCAAATTAAATACCATAGAACTGAGACGTAATCTCTTATATTTCTAGAAAGAAAAAAAAAAGATATGTGATCCGTTATATTCGTGATTATCATACAGGTTTAGTAGTCCATTTATACATTCCTTTTAGATGTTCTGTGATCTATTTATATATTCCATACATTTTACATGATTCCAGGGAAAAAAAGTAAACTATATTAATTTGGTAATATCGTTTTTTTATTGATCATAAACAAATCAAAAACGTTTTTTTATTTAAATTGCCGGCTATATCTAGATTCTAGACCACAAGGTTGAATCAAATCTCAACCTTCTGATATCATTAGGCGAAACATAAACCACATATTTATGTTCATATTGAAATGAATCGAAATTTGTATGGAGCTGGTCAATGATGCTCGAATATATACTTATTTTAAGTACTTATTTATTTTCTATTGGTATTTATGGATTGATCACGAGCTGAAATATTGTCTGGACTCTAATGTATCTTGAATTTATACTAAATGAATTTAATATAAATTTGGTAACATTTTTCCATTTTTTTTATACTAGGCAATTAAAATGAGATATTTTCTCAATTTTTGTTATATATAGCTATCTAGCTCAACGTCATTTTGTCTCTGTACAGCTATTATTGAATTAAATTTGACATTTTCTAAGTTGCAGCATGCACTAGAACATGATGTTTGTCTCTGCATTTTTAAAATCTCTACGTCAGTGTGTGCGTATATATGATAATCTTGGATCAATTGAAGATTTGAATGGTCGTGACCACTGTTTTGTGCCAATAATTAATTTATGTTGACAATTTAATTATTTGGACATTTCTGTCTGATATAGTGATATATTTCGCTTTCAAAAGAGAATTTTTAGTTTTTTAATTTGAAAAACAGACGTCATATGTAGATTAGTCAAACCTTAACATTAAAACATGGAAAACATGGATACTTTTTTTTCCATTCAATACGAAATGTACCGTTCTATTTTCCTTTGACTCTCTCTATCATATTTTTTTTGAAAGTTGAACCAAGGGTTAAGGGTATATCAAGAACTAATAAGAATAGGTTCTACCAGTACGATTTAGAATATAACTCGATCTTACTTAAAAAAAGATATCTCTTCACATTTTACGGTTTAATAAGTAAATGTGTTTTTATAATTATTACACCATGTATGAACCTTATTGGCATGGAGCTTTATTTTTTAAATCTCCAACCACCGGACAATGAACCATTGGTATGATTAATGTATTTTAATAGATATAATTGAAAAGAGATATTTTCTTTTGTGTTTTTATTAATATTTTTTCTTAAACCTTTGATTTTCATGGATCATTCAATTAAAATCTAATGTATAGTTTTCACTACATTATTGTTACATATAGCATCATACCATAAAAAGAAGGAGATGAAGACTGCGATTGGAGTATATGAGATTATTATAATTTGGTATTATATATATTTGATTACATTAGTCTTGTATTTAGATTTGAACTACTCATGAACGAAATTAAAAGGTAATCGACTTTCATCAGAAAAAAAGATAGCCAACTTTGCAGAAATATATGGCCTTGAGACCCTCCTTCTCAAAAATATCCATTTTAATTCCTCATACACCCCCTCTTTAGTCTCCACCCAAAACCGTTTAATTTCCACTCTAGATAAAGCTTTGTCAAAAAAATACCAAAACAAAACCAAAAGCTACTACCACTAAATGTGACTTATCGGTAAATAACGCATATTTTATCTGATAATATCCTAAATTCAAGTTGTTTTAGTATACACGATATTTATATATTAAAACAAGGGAAAATTGCACTAAAGTACATTGACCATTGTTAATATTGCAACTAGATTGTACTTTTACCAAAATAACAGATTAGTACCTTTGACCAAACGATTGACCGTTAGAGTTAACTGTTGACCAGTCAAACATTACGAAATGACCAAATTATCCCTAATCAATATTATTTTACCAATTTTTATAATAATTTTATTTAAAAAAAAACTATTGGAGGATCTCTCCTCTATGTAACGGGATCTGAATACAGATAAGATCTCCATTCCCAATGGAGATCATGTTCTATACACACACACAACACTGAACAATAATCATGGTTGAATTCAAAATGAGGTTGAAGCTTCAAAGTACACAAAGTAGTTTTTGCATAATCCGGTAAAACCTTCTTTTTTTTTTTTTTAGATTTCATCTTATAGATTCTCTCACAAACCATAGTGGGTTTCCATTGAAATCCCACTTTTGTTGTCTTATCATTCAGTTTTTTTTAGATATCTCCCTCTTGCATTTTTTCTCTTTTCTTTTTTGTTCTCTCTTTCGTTTGTTCTCTTTTAATTGATGATGATGATGACCTGAGAAGCAAACAAATATGGTGATGGTGATCAAGAAGAAGAAGAAGAGATGGAAATCGAACAAACAAAAAAAAAGAGAAAAAACTTCTTTATCTTTTATTTTTTCAGTAATAGATGATGATTGTGAAGGCAAAAAAAAGGGAAATCTGGGTAAGTTATATATATTCCTTTTAAATTGATGTTAATGGTGTTATTGAAGAAGAGAAGTTAATGGTTTCATTTTTTGTTTCATAAATTGTTTTTCTCGAGAAAGATGAAGATGAGATCTGGCTTCCAGATCTGTCAAAAATGTTGTTTACTTTATTTTAATTTATTTTTCTTTGATAACTGATTTTTATTTCAAAAGGAAAAGTTTATTATATTTGATTAAATTAGTGTTATCTAGAATTTAACTGATTTGAAAATGAAAATAAAATGAAATCAACTTTTACGATGAAATGAGATTGTGAAATTTGCCAAAGAATGGACAACCCTATTTCAATATTTATGAATAAAAGAACAAGAGTCACAACTAATCATAGCAACAAAAAGATTTTTTTTTAATATATTAATATAGGGTGTTTACCAACATTCTCGTTTACCACCTTAACCGTTTGCATATTGATTTTTTAGGGTTATCTAAGTATTGAATATCTCCATAATACTAAATGATCTAATTGTTAATTAAAATCATCTTATTCACGATAATATATATAGAGAGACACACACACACAAACCTAATATATCAGTTTCTAAACATTTTGAAGTAGAGCAATATTCACAACTGAGCGAGCCTTACACATTGCTACCAATGGCTCAGCTTTAGGCATGGTAGTTCCTTTGCCTTCTTTCATGTCAATTTCATTCTCATCAACTCTCTCCCACTCAAAGCATTGTATCAACGACCCCAACGTCAATCCCACAACCCGCTGGGCCAAGCCCATTCCAGGACAAGCCCTTCTTCCCATCCCAAATGGTATCAACTTGTGCCTTAGTTGATCACCGCCGTCCACGTGGCTCTCGAACCTCTCTGGCTTGAAACTTGTAGGGTCCTCCCACAGGTTTGGGTCCCTATGAATTGCCCATGCATTGACCATTAAGATTGTGTCGGCTGGGACATTGTATCCTCCCACTATACAGTCACTTGATGGCACGTGTGGGACCAGAAGTGGGGCCGCTGGATACAAGCGAAAAGTCTCTGATATAATGCTTTGTAGGTATTGTAATTTGGATAGATCTGGTTCGTCTATCAAGCGTTGTTGGCCCACTTGAGCATACAGTTCGTCTCTTGCCTTCTGCATCACCTCCGGGTGGTTGAGTAAATTCGACATCGCCCATTCTATTGTAACGGCTGATGTATCAGTTCCGGCCAGGAGCATCACCTAAATAGTAAACACAAAATGGACACATTACACGCCCTACGCATTCAATAATTAAACTAAATAGTGAATAAAATTTTATATGGAACGATCGTATGCAGCGTCACGTGACGAAATCATCCAATAAAACTGTATCAATATTAAAGTAATTTATGTTGTAAACATAAATGTATATTTTAAAACTTTAATTTAGTAAATTTTATTCGACAGGTTAACCATACGGTAGAAAGACTGTCTCATGCAATCTCACACTTTTTTTTTTGTGCGACTGTTAATTGAATTTTTTTTAAAAATTTTTGAATTGAAACCGGTGTCTATTTGAAATTATACAGCAAAAAGGTGCGAAATCGGGACGAGTATTGTATGTATATATTAATAATTGAACTAGCAATTGGCAACAAAATAAAATAATAAATTGAACTACTAACCAGTACAAGCCCTTTAATAATTTGATCGGTGTAATATTCAGGCTGTGTTTCTTGCAAAGATAGAAGATGATCAATCATGGTGTTCTGCGATTGCGAACCGTCGTTTTTACGATGCTCTTCAATAAGACCTTGTAGAAACTCATCTATTCTATTGCCAAGTCTAGATACTCTCTTCTCAAAATGACCATTGTCAAGCCATTTTAAAAAAGGAAGAAAATCTGCCGGATTCGATACGCCACCAATTGAGAAAATCTCTGCTATAATCTCCCGAAATTGCTTGGCTTCTTCTTCCTTAGTCTCGACATTACCGTAGTATCGTTTCCCTGAAACCATTCTCATGATGGTATTAAACGTCAACTCAGTCAACAATGGCCTCAACTCTACCTTCGTGAAGCCTCGTAGCGAATTGCTAGACAGTTTTTCCAGCAATTGCTTGACTTCGTCTTTTCGAATGCTTTGAAATTCGTTGAGACGGTTAGTTGAGAAGATTTCTAGAGCACAGATGCGGCGAAGATTGCGCCAATGCTCGCCGTATGGTGCACTCGCGACGGTTGTCTTGTTATAGGAAAGGTACTTGCTTATTATTAATGTCGGGCGGTTGGCCAAAACGACGTCATTTTTGGTGAAGCATTCCTCCACCGCGGTGGATGATGACACGACAACCACAAGCCGGGAACCAAATCTTAGCGAGAAAATCTGGCCGTATTTTTGTGAGAGATCGTGAAATGTACGGTGCATGAGTGGTGTCAAGAGATGGAGGTGGCCGATAATTGGTATCGAAAACGGGCTCGGAGGGAGATTCTTGTAGCTTGGTTTTGATTGGAACAATAACTTGAAAACAAATATGAGAAAAAGAAGAGAAAGACAGAAGTAGAAGATGGTTGTGTCCTCCATTTTTGATATTTGTTGCAAGCACTGCTCAGCTTTGTATTAATTTCTATTATATTGATTATGTAGAAATGTATTGTGATAACACGCTATATATATAGAGGCGATTATTTATCGTTTAATGTGATTTTACAATTCTATGCTAAAACGTATTTAATTAGTCAGTCTAATAATGTTTCGATGGAAGTTCCGTATAAGAGATAATTAGACTATTTGATAGAGAAATGACGAAGTAAAAGTGTGTGTATATATATATATATATATATATATATATATATATATTTGACTTGTCTAAAGGTCTAAGTATTCCCATTTCCCTGAATCAATTTGTTGACTTTTATTTGTCTACTTTGTGCGGCGATGAACATCATAGAAAATTTGGCTACTAGAGTTTTAGTACGAATTGAAATCTATCTTTATTTACATGGGAGTACAAGCTAATGCATGGTATATATTGATGGAAGGAAAATTAATTTTTAGTGTATTTTTGTTGTATTATTTAATGAAATTCTTTGTTAGAAAAATTAAAATATAAAATTTTAATTAATATTTTCCATCTCAAAAAGAAACAAAGAATGAATTTGAAGAAAAATTACTATTTTAGCCTTGTAGGGTAATTTAGAGTTTTACCAAATCTCCCAACAACAGTGAGTCACTGAGTTGACCCTGACGTTTAATTAAATAGATAATAAATCAATTTATAGTAAAATTTAAAAATTGTTTAATTTTGACTAGAAAAATGTGGAGTACAAATTCTAGAAAATAGCGACCTTCCCCTTACTTTTATCACATTTAGCACTTTTGTAAAAAAATTTGTATTTTTTTTTGACAATAAAAAATTGTATTTATAATGAAACTCAGTTTTCAAATTAAATACCAAAGAATTGAGGCACGATCTCTTGTATTTCTAGAATAAGAAAAAAAAAACATGTGATCCATTATATTCGTGATTATCACGTGGGTTTTGTAATCCGTTGTATTCTTTTAGATATTCTGTGATCTATTTTTATACTTCATACATTTTATATAGTTACAGTATATAAAAAAAGGTGATCCTTGTTAATTTGGTAATATTGTGTTTTTTTTAAAAGCAGAATTTTACTCAACCTAAACAAAAAAAGAACTACAAAGGGAAGTCCCTCAGCACCAAACTACCAGCGCTGGGAGGACATTCCTCAACCCAAAAACAATCCTGAGAAATAGACAAAGCCATTTTGGCGATAGAATGGGCAACCATATTTACTATCCTAGGCACATACTGCACTGATATGAATCATATCTTATTTGCATGGTTTGGGCGTGCTGCATGGGTAGACCAAGTCAGAGTCAGAGGTCGTTTGAAATGTGATAGTGTTTTATTGCATTTGAATTGGTCATATAATAAACAGCTGTTAGTTTGGATGTGCTCTATATCATTAGCACCCACTAGTTGGGATTTCCTGTTTTATTGCCTTATCAGTTGTAACGAATGCTGGCCTATATAGGCAGCAATTGAATGGAATAAAAGTTATCAAATTATTAAACAAAAGATTCTCCAACCCCTGTTCTTCTTCCTTCTTCTCTTCTTCCCAAATTCATTTGTATCAAGTGGTATCAGAGCCATTCGTTTCTATGGAAACGCGTGGGAAAACCAATGTGGAATTCCGCTCCGAAGTCCATGAAATCTTAGCTACCCATGAAACACTGTTTGAACAAATTCTCAATGAATTACAAGCCTTGAGACTACAGCACACCCAAACCTCTACCGAAAATCGATCCTCATCCGAAAAAGACATCAATCAGCTTTTGATAGGCGAGGCCTCTCACAGTGGTCCGACTGCAGCATTTCACACCAGTTCTGACAGGAGTCACAATCACCTCAAATTGAATTTTCCAAAGTATGGGGGAGACCACCCGACGTGGTGGATTTTCAAAGCCGAACAATACTTCGAGTTTAAAGGTATTGATCCTTCACAGCAGGTTCAATTGGCCTCTTTTCACTTGAAAGGAGTTGCTCTTCAATGGTATCAGTGGTTCACCAAGTTCCGGGGTCCCTTGACCTGGAAAGAATTTACCAAGGCTGTCCTACATCGGTTTGGACCGACCGATTATGATGACCCATCGGAGGCCCTGTCACGACTCAAACAAACCACAACTGTGAATGCCTACCAAGAGGCCTTCGAAAAATTGTCACATAAAGTCGACGATCTACCTGAGGATTTTCTGGTGGGAAGTTTCATTGCAGGATTGAAAGACGACATCCGGTTAGATGTGCGGGTCAAGCAACCTAAGACACTCTCCGAGACCATCAGTGTGGCCCATCTCATTGAAGAACGGAATCTGCTCCAGAGGAAACCAGGTGCTTCATTTCGTCCAGCAGCAACTAACTATCAGAACCGAATACAACCAAACTCAACAATAGGACTCATTGGCCCTCCACCATTACAATCAGTGAACCAAACTACAGGACCGAAATTCCAAGGCTCTGTCTGTCGCATCACTAGTCAAGAAGCAAGAGAAAGACGAGAGAGGGGGTTTTGCTTCTATTGTGATGAGAAATTCGTGCCCGGACATCGGTGTACAAGACCACAAATGTTCATGATGGTAGACGTGCAGAACGAAGACGGAATCAACGACGTCGACATGGAAATTGAAACAGCATTTCAAGAAGCCATACTGGAAATTTCCTTTCATGCCTTGACTGGAACGACTCATCCCCAGACTTTTCGAGTGATTGGAAAGGTAGGAAAAAAGGATTTAACGTTACTAATTGATGGAGGCAGTACCCATAATTTCATCGATCAAACGGTTGTGACCAAGCTTGGGTTACCGGTGATACACGACAAGGTGTTTCGGGTAACGGTTGGAAACAAAGAAATTATTGAATGTATAGAACGGTGCTTGGGCCTTTCACTCACCATTCAAGGGCTTGTGATACGAGCACACTTTTATGTGTTGCCTGTGGCTGCGTGTCAAGCCGTATTGGGAGTACAGTGGCTGGAAACGTTGGGTCCGATTGAGACAGACTATAAGCGACTAAGCATGTCCTTCAGCCATGCAGGAAGATCGCACACCTTGCGTGGCTTGCACCGAGTTAAGCTAGCTCCTATGAGCGATAAAGAACTGCTGCACCTCTCGGGTACTGGATTATTTCTTCATATGATGTCAACAACAGGCCAGCCGGTTACAAGAAAGGATATTCCAGCTGACCTTTGGGACCTATTGACAGAGTTTGGTCACGTGTTTAATGAGCCATCTGGGCTACCTCCGATACGCAGCCATGACCACCAAATTCCCCTGCTTCCGAATCAGCCACCAGTCAATGCAAGACCGTACATGTATCCACATTATCAAAAGAATGAAATAGAGAAGCTGGTTAGTGAGTTCCTTGAATCAGGAATAATTCGCCCGAGCCGAAGTCCCTTTTCCTCTCCGGTTTTGTTGATTAAAAAATCTGATAGTTCATGGCGATTTTGTGTTGATTATCGTGCTCTCAACGACATCACGGTAAAGGATAAATTTCCAATTCCAGTTATTGACGAGTTGCTAGATGAGTTGCAAGGTGCGAAATATTTTTCAAAATTGGATCTACGGTCTGGCTACCACCAAATAAGGGTCCATGACAACGACATTCCAAAGACTGCTTTCCGCACTCATGACAGGCATTACAAGTTCCTTGTGATGCCGTTCGGATTGACTAACGCTCATGCTACCTTTCAAAACCTAATGAATGACATCTTCCGTCCTTATTTATGAAGGTTTGTTTTGGTTTTTTTTATTTATGACATTTTAGTGTATAGCAGTCTTGGGTTGATCATATGCGGCATCTACGAGTTCTCCAACTTTTTTCCAATCATCAATTATTTGTTAAGGAATCCAAGTGCCAATTTGGGGTGTTAATGGTGGACTATTTGGGACATCGAATTTCATTGCAAGGGGTAGCCGTGGATCCTAACAAAATCGATTCCGTACAAAATTGGCCTGCGCCAACCTCAGCAAAAGGGGTTCGCCGGTTCCTTGGCTTTACGGGATATTACCGTAAATTCGTCCATGGATTTGGAATGATAGCTACACCTTTGACACAGCTCTTGACAAAAGAGGGATTTCGGTGGACATTAGAATCTTAGGAGGCTTTTGATAAATTGAAATCAGCTCTAGTTACTCCACTAGTCCTACGTCTACCAGATTTTACACAACCATTTGTCGTCGAATGCGATGCAAGCGGGGCTGGATTGGGAGCTATTTTGTCACAACAAAACCAGCCAATCACATTTTTTTAGTGAAGCCTTGAAAGGGTCTGCGAAGGAATTGTCTACTTACGATAAGGAGATGTTGGCAGTTATGAAGGCAGTGCGGAAGGGGCGACCGTATTTGTTGGGCAAACCGTTTGTAATCAAAACTGACCACCAAAGTTTGAAGTACCTACTCGAGCAACACATTTCCACTCCTTCCCAAGCTAGATGGCTGCCCAAAATTATGGGTTATTATTACACAATACAGTACAAACGTGGCAGAGATAACCAAGGCCCCGATGCACTTTCTCGTGTCACCATGTTTCAATTTCTGGCCATCACATTACCATCTGCGGACTGGTGGTCGTCCTTACAGCAAGAGGTAATTCACAACCCCTATTATGCCACGTTGAACAAGGCTTCTTCTCATAATTGCTTCCAAAGAGATGGGGTATGGATGGACAATGGAAAAATCCACTTGAGTCCCGACTCATCCTTACTGCCAGCAGTATTAGCGGATGCCCACTCTTCGCCGACCGGTGGACATTTTGGCTACCTAAAGACCCTCAGCCGAGTCAGCTCAAGCTTTATATAGCCGGGATTTCATACCGCCGTGAAGGAATTTATCCAAGATTGCGTAGTATGTCAACAATGTAAGTACGACAACCTTCGTCCAGCTGGGGCTACTCCAGACACTAACAATTCCGGAGCGAATTTGGACCGAAATCTCCATGGATTTCGTCGAAGGATTGTCGACCTCTCAATGCCACGATGTGATTATGGTTGTAGTGTTTTATTGCATTTGAATTGGTCATATAATAAACATCTGTTAGTTTGGATGTGCTCCATATCTTCAGCACCCACTAGTTGGGATTTCCTGTTTTATTGCTCTGTTTTATTGCCTTATCAGTTGTAACGAATGATGGCATATATAGACAACAATTGAATGGAATAAAAGTTATCAAATTATTAAACAAAAGATTCTCCAACCCTTGTTCTTCTTCCTTCCTCTCTTCTTCCCAAATTCATTTGTATCATGCACCGACTCAATGCCACCAACACTGATAACATTCAAAATGTCACTGAAGACAACACCCACATCAGCAGAAATAGCAGAACCAGTGTTGGTTAGATTTACTACACCTAGCGCGTCTGATTCGACCACAGCAGGAAGAAGCCCCATATCCTTAGCAAACACAATGCCACGCAAGATTGCCACAGCCTCCGCAATCTGAATGGAGAAATTTACATCAATTCTCTGAGCACTTGAGCCCATAATCAAACCACAATGGTTACAGATAACAATTCCCACACCAACACAATTATCCTGAACCTTAATTGCAGCTTCTACATTAATCTTATACAGATACTCCAATGGAGGCTCCCACCTAACCACCTCTGAGGCCTCATCCTCCTCTGCTCAACAACATCCATAGCATTGGCCTCCCTTAATTATGCAAGATAAATTTTAGCCCACCCAACCACATCCTTGTAAGACACACCCGCAATATCATGAATCTGTTGGTTCCGTAGGAACAAGATTCTCCAGAAGAGTACACTAAGCAATGCCAAATCCTCACATTGGATACTATGGGCGTAAGAAAAGAAGAAGTCCTTAAAGTTTAAACAATCCTTCCAACTTAATCCCTGCAAGAACCCACAAATAGATTGAATCTCCTTGAGCTTCGCACATCCCCAAAGCTCATGCTTAGTTGTCTCATGCGACCTGTAACATAACACACAAGTTGGATCTGCTGGAATCCCTTTCATGGCAAGATTTGCTCTGGTTGGGAGCCAGTCATTACAAGCTTTCCATATAAAAAGCTTAATTTTATTAGGGACATTAATCCTCCACAGATTCTTCCGGAAAGATTCTGCATTTTCCAAACCCGAATTACTTGACCCACCAATATTAGACTCCGCTACCATCCGACACATACCCAAATTATAGCCACTACGCACCATGTATTCACCATCCGCTGTGAAATACCATGTTATAGAATCATCTCTACAAGTATTACTTAGAGGGATGGACAAAATCATCTTTGCGTCCTCCTTAAAGGAAAACTGTCTAACAAGTTGGTTGTTCCAACCACCATAATCTGTCCTCAGATGCCTTACCAAGTAAATATTATCCTGCACACAAGGACCAATAACTTTAAAGGTAGCTGGGCGCGGCAGTCACCTGTCATCGTAAATACGAATTGTCGTCCCTGATCTGACTCTCCAGCGCTGAACCACACTCCAAAATCTCTTTCCCCTAACACAAACTGCTCCAAATCAAAGAGCACCTCTGTTTAAAATCAGCCTTTAGAAAAGATGAAGTGGGAAAATAAGCCCCTCTCAAAACCCTTGCCACCAAAGAATTTGGGTACTTAACCAACCGCCATCTTTGTTTCGCAAGAAGGGCTTGATTGAACATTGTAAGGTCACGGAAACCAAGACCCCCAGCACTCTTATTACTACATAACCTCTTCCACGAAGCCCAATGCATCTTCTTAGTTGTCTCAGTACTACACTACTACCCCACCAAAACCTTGAACAGAGACGATGAAGATCAGTGACAAGGCTCTTCAGAAGGCGAAACAAATTCATAGTATAGGCTGGAATCGATTGCAAGACAGACCTGATTAAAACCTCCTTACCACCTACAGATAATAACTTCCCCTTCCAACCTTTAACTCTTTCCCACATACGATCCTTTATATAATTAAAAAGACCACGCTTATTACGTCCGCCAAAGCTAGGTAGCCCCATATGGCTTTCATGACACCGTACCATCTTCACACCAATAATATCAGCTAACTGCTTCCCTTCGTCAAAAGAAATGGCCTTACTCAGATTTGACAAAATTAACAAGCTGGCCTGAAGCCTTCGAATAATCCTCCATAATCCTCCTAATCACACCACATTCAACATCAATAGCTTTTGTGAAGAATAAACTATCATCTGCAAAGAATAGATGTGAGACAACTGGCCCAGTTTGCCCACATTTTGGTAATATTGTGTTTTTATTGATCATAAACAAATAAAAAACATTTTTTTTATCGCTGACTATATCTAGATTCTAGACCATAAGGTTGCTTCGAGCCTTCGACACGTAAAATGCACAACTAATCAAATCACAACTTTATAATGTCACTACGCAAATATAAACCACATATGTACATTTAAATTGAAATTAATCAAAATTGGTACAGAGTTGGTCAATAATGCTCGAGTATATATTTATTTTGAGTGCTTATTTATTTTCTATTGGTATTCAATGCTAGATCACGAACCGAAATATAATCCGAACCCTAACGTGTCTTGAACTTATACTAAATGCGGTTAATATAAATTTTATTACATTTTCCGATATTTTTGATAAATAGCTATCTAGCTCAACATCATTTTGAATTGTCTCCGTACTGTTATTATTGAATTAAATTTGACATGTTCTAAGTTAAATGTTTGTCTCTGCATTTTTTAAATCTCTACGTCAGTATGTGCTTATATATGATAATATATCTTACTATCTTGGATCAATTGAAGATTTGAATGGTCAGTGTGTGCGTATATATGATAATATATGATAATGTGCGTATATAATATGGATAATTTTTTTTTCCAATTCAACACATTTGATACCAAATGTTAAATGATCTTCACCGATATTTTTTGTAGCCATTCTTTTTTTCTTTCACTCTCTCTCCTTTTTTATTTTTTAAAGTTGACCTTAGGGTTGGGGGTATGCCGAAAACTAACGAAAATAGGTTCTACAAATACGATTCAGAATATAACTCAGTCTCACTCAAAGAGAGAGGTATCTTCACACTTTGTGGCTTAATAGGTTAATGTGGGCTTATAATTATAATACCATGTATGAACCCTATTGGTGTGGAGCTTTATTTTTTAAGTCTCCAACCACCAGAAATTGGACCATTGGTACGACTAATGTATTTTAATGGATATTATGGAAAGGAAATATTTTCTTTAGTTTTTTTTATTAATATTTTTTCTTAAACCTTTTATTTTTATAGATCCTTAAATCAAAATCTAATGTCTAGTTTTCACTACATTATTGTTACATATAGAATTATACCATAAAAAGTAGGAGATGAAGACTGCGATTGGAGTATATGAGATTATTATAATTTGGTATTATATGTGATTACGTTTAGTCTTGTGTTTAGATTTGAACTACTCAAGAATGAAATTAAAAGGTAATCGACTTTCATCGGTAAAGAGATTGCCAATTTTACAGAATAATCCCATATATGGCCTTGAGACCCTCCTTCTCGGAAATATCCATTTTAATTCCTCATACACCCCCTCTTTAGTCTCCACCCAAAACAATTCAATTTCCACTCTAGATAAAACTGTCAAAAAATACCAAAACAAAACCAAAAGCTACCACAGCTAAATGTGACTCATTGGTAAATATCGCACATTTAACCTGATAAGATCCTAAATTCAAGTTGTCATAGTACAAATGATATTTATATATTTAAAAAAAAAAACAAATCAAAGCAAAAAAACAAAAGCCAAATCATTGCCTGACCAAAACTCTACGAAAGATCTAGATGTGATATTTTTAAAAGCATCACAGGCCCAGCAAGGCCCAAACGGGTATATCTATATTGGGCTCTGACCCAAATTTGTTTACAGAGTAACAACAGTTACGTTAGGCCTAAATGGATCTCTCTCTCACTATATATATAGTAATAATGTTTGGATGGAATTATTATTTGGTATTATATTTGATTAAAGTAGTGTTATCTTTAGTTTGGTGCAACATAGAATTTAACTAATTTGAAAATGAAAATAAAATGAAATCAACTTTTAAAATGAAAAGAGATTGTGAAATTTGCCAAAGAATGGACAACCCTATTTCAATATTTATGAATTAAAGAACAAGAGTCACAACTAATCATAGCAACAAAAAGATTTAAAAAAATATATATATATATATATATATATATATATACAACTAGAAGAAATTCTCCGGTACACTAATTGGCTATCGACAATAAGATATATGACAATTAAAATATATGTAGCACACATGTGGCAACCATATGCCCTATCTCAATGTTTGGATGCATCACTCAATAGTTCACAAGATGTATGGAAAATTTTCATCAAAGCTTCCCTAATAGCAAAGAGTTCCCAAACCCCATGAAGATTCCAAATATCTTGCTTGAAAAGTAGTGCAATTGTCACCCCATATATGGGATTAGAGAATCCCCTTTATCGAAAATGAGGAGGGCTAGATATAATCTCTCAAAAACACAAAAACCTAATATATCAGTTTCTAAACATTTTGATGGAGAACAATATTCACAACTGAGCGAGCTTTACACATTGCTACCAATGGCTCAGCTCTGGGCATGGTAGATCCTTTGCCTTCTTTCATGTCAATTTCATTCTCATCAACTCTCTCCCACTCAAAGCATTGTATCAACGACCCCAACGTCAATCCCACAACCCGCTGGGCCAGGCCCATTCCAGGACAAGCCCTTCTTCCCATCCCAAATGGTATCAGCTTGTACCCTAGTTGATCACCACCGTCCGTGTGGCTCTCGAACCTCTCTGGCTTGAAACTTGTAGGGTCCTCCCACAGGTTTGGGTCCCTATGAATTGCCCATGCGTTGACCA
This sequence comes from Dipteronia sinensis, assembly GCA_033220585.1. NCBI lineage: Eukaryota > Viridiplantae > Streptophyta > Magnoliopsida > Sapindales > Sapindaceae > Dipteronia > Dipteronia sinensis. The sequence continues at coordinate 1,599,755 of CM065638.1, read as the reverse complement.
TTAAGATTGTGTCGGCTGGAACATTGTATCCTCCCACTGTACAGTCACTTGATGGCACGTGTGGGACTAGAAGTGGGGCCGTTGGATACAAACGAAGAGTCTCTGATATGATGCTTTGTAGGTATTGTAATTTGGATAGATCTGGTTCGTCTATCACGCGTTGTTGGCCCACTTGAGCATACAGTTCGTCTCTTGCCTTCTTCATCACTTCCGAGTGGTTGAGTAAATTCGACATCGCCCATTCCAGTGTAATGGCTGATGTATCAGTTCCGGCCAGTAGCATCACCTAAATAGCAAACACAAAATAGACACATTACATGCCCTAGGCATTCAATAATTGAACTAAATAGTGGAGAAAATTTTATATGGAACAATCATATGCAGTGTCACATGACGAGATCATCCAATAAAATTGTATTAATATTAAAGTAATTTATGTTGCAAACAGAAAAGTATATTTTAAAACTTTAATTTAGTAAATTTTATTCGACAGTCTATCCATATGGCAGAAAGACTATCTCATGCAAAAATTTCTTCCAATGAGGAATCCCGCACGAACGCCAGTGCAATAATCTCACACTTTTTTTCGTGCGAGTGTTAATTGATTTTTTTTTTTGAATTGAAACCGGTGTCTATTTGAAATTATACACCAAAAAAAGTGCGAAATCCGGATGAGTATTGTATGTATATATTAACAATTGAACCAACGATTGGCAAAAAAATAAAATAAAAATTGAACTTACCAGTACAAGCCCTTTAATAATTTGATCAGTGTAATATTCGGGTTGTGATTCTTGCAAAGATAGAAGATGATCAATCATGGTGTTTTGCGACTGCGAACCATCGTTTTTACGATGCTCTTCAATAAGACCTTGTAGAAACTCATCCATTCTATTACCAAGTCTAGATACTCTCTTCTCAAAATCACCATTGTCAAACCATTTTAAAAAAGGAAGAAAATCTACCGGATTCGATACGCCACCATTTGAGAAAATCTCTGCTATCATCTCCCGAAATTGCTTGGCTTCTTCTTCATTAGTCTCGACATTACCGTAGTATCGTTTCCCTGAAACCATTCTCATGATGGTATTAAACGTCAACTCAGTCAACAATGGCCTCAACTCTACCTTCGCGAAGCCCCTTAGCGAATTGGTAGACAGTTTTTCCAGCAATTGCTTGACTTCGTCTTTTCGAATGCTTTGAAATTTGTTGAGACGGTTAGTTGAGAAGATTTCTAGAGCACAGATGCGGCGGAGATTGCGCCAATGCTCGCCGTGTGGTGCACTATCGACGGTTGTGTTGTTATAGGTAAGGTACTTGCTTATAATTAATGTCGGGCGGTTGGCCAAAACGATGTCGTTTTTGGTGAAGCACTCCTCCACCGCGGCGGATGATGACACCACAACCACAAGCCGGGAACCAAATCTGAGCGAGAAAATCTGGCCGTATTTTTGTGAGAGATCGTGAAATATACGGTGCTTGAGTGGTGTCACTGTCAAGAGATGGAGGTGGCCGATAATCGGTATCGAAAACGGGCTCGGTGGGAGATTCTTGTAGCGTGGTTTTGATTGGAACAATAACTTGAAAACAAATATGAGAAAAAGAAGAGAAAGACACGAATAAAAGATGGTTGTGTCCTCCATTTTTTATATTTGTTGCAAGCACTGCTCAGCTTTGCATTAATTTCTATTGTATTGATTATAAATGTATTGTGATAACTTATAGGCAAATAAGAGAGTGGTTGATATGGTAAAATTACAATTTATATAACTTAATCATGAAGTAATCAAGTTCAAATGAGTGGAAGATATTTAGCAAGTGGGTGAGGGAGATATTTATGTAGCGGTGGAATCCACACTATATTCACAACAGTATTGTGATAACTTGCTATATATATATATATATATATATATATAATATACAGAGGTGATTATTTGTCGCTTAATGTGACTTTACAATTTTATAATAAAGTGCATTTAATTAATCAGTATAATAATGTCTTAATTGAAGTTTCGAGAGATTATTAGACTATTTGATAGAGAAATGTGGAAATAATATATTTTTGACTTGTTTAAACTTCCCTGAATCAATTTGTCGACTTTTATTTGTCTACTTTGTGAGGCGATGAACATCATAGAAAATTTGGGTACTAGAGTTTTAGTGCGAATTGAAATCTATTTTTATTTATATGGAGTACAAGCTAATGCATGGTATATATTGATAGAAGGAAAATTAGTTTTTAGTGTATTTTTGTTGTATTATTTAATGAAATTCTGTTAGAGAAATTAAAATTTTAATTAATACTTTCCATCTCAAAAAGAAACAAATAATGAATTTGAAATAAAATCATTATTTTGTGGTAATTTAGAATTTTTATCAAATCTCCCAACAACAGTGAGTCTCTGAGTTGACTCTGACGTTTAATTAAATAGATAATAAATAAGCAATTTTTCTATTGTCAGTTCAAACTAATATAAGATATATTAGTTTTTTATATGTGGGTCATTGGATTTAAATGCTTTGATTTGGTTGCATGCACTTGTCAAAACATCTTTTAAATCCAATGACACACATACAAGGAACATATATATTTTATATTAGTTCGAACTGACAGTAGAAAGACTGAAAATAAGAGTTGTGATTTTTTATTTTTCTTTAATATACAATCTAGAGTTATGTTGAACAGGCTCCATCAATCTATAGTAAATTTGAAAATTTGTTAAAATTTGAACAGAAAAATGTGGCGAGCGAGAAAATAGTGACCTTCCCGGCTTCCAGTAGACATGACCGCGGTTCGGTTCCTGTTCTGAACCGTCGTTTCCAGTTTCAAGGGGATCTGGAACTGAAACCGTAACTGAAATCGGAACCGCCTGGCATCGGTTCCAATTCCGATTCTGGTTCACCCGGTTTCAATCCGATTCCCCGATTCCAGATGGTTCAGTTCTTATAATAAAAACAAACAAACAAACAAACGGGTGAGATACACCTTATCAGTTCTCAAAGTCTAATCCCACAACTCACCTGACCAAACTCTCTCTCTCTCACACGTCTCACACACCCAAATCATTTTCTTCTTCATCTGATTTCTACTCTCTCTCACCCAAATCACATTCTTCTTCTGATGATGATGATTTCTAACCAGGCTTTCTCTCTCTCACCCAACCCCAAATCACCGTCACTGAACCGGTCTCTCTCTCTCTCGATCTCGGCGGTGGCAGCGGCCACCACCCTTGAATCGGCCATCATCAGTTCATCACCACCACACCAGCACGGCTTCTTCCTCAGCTTCTTCGTGTTTCTTCTTCCTTGTCTTTCTTTTCTTCTTGCTTGGATTGATCGAGAAAGAGATGCTTGACTGGTTTGGAAGAGGGAGAGATAGATGGATTCTGGAAAAAGTGATTAAGTGAGTGTTAGTTGAAGGAAATCGATGGATTAATGGATTAATATTATGATTAATTGATTCTGGAAACTGGAAAGAGTCAAATAGATCGATGGATTTAGGAAGTGGTATATTGGATTAGTGGTTTGGAAGAGAAAGAAAGAAAGAAGAGTGAGAAAATAAAATTAATATATATATATATATATTTTGGTGGAACAGGCAGTTCTAGAACCGGAACCGGAACCGAACCGTCGATTCTAGTCAGGCTTTTTAGTTTAAGGAACCGAACCGGAACCTTAAGCCTTACGGTTCCAGAACCAAAATTCCAGTTTCGGTTTTTGGCATATTGTTACAGTTCGGTTCCACGGTTTGAACCGAACCGCGGTCATGTCTACTTCCCCGTACTTTTGTAAAAAAATTGTTTTTTTTTTACAATAAAAATTGTATTTATAATGAAACTTAGTTTTCAAATTAAATACCCAAGAATTGAGGAGCAATCTTTTGTATTTCTAGAATATATATATATATATATATATATATATATATATATATATATATATATATAAAGTCATTTTCTCTTCGATGCGTACTGATATAACTTATATCAGTGCGTTGCATGTGGACCACTGATTATGGAGAAGTTTTGACAAGTGCATAAACTTTGAGTTAACGTATGTAAATCTAATGGTCCACATCCAACGCACTGATGAAGTTATATCAGTGTGTTGCATGTGGACCACTGATTATGGAGAAGTTTTGACAAGTGCATACATTTTGAGTCAACGTATGTAAATCAAATGGTCCACACCCAACGTACTGATGAAGTTATATCAGTACGTACTGACTTGAAAATTTATATGATCCATTATATTCGTGATTATCATACAGGTTTAGTAGTCCATTCATGCATTCTTTTGGATGTTATCTATTTATATACTCCATACATTTTACATGATCCTAGAGAAAAAAAAAAGGTGATACATATTAATTTGGTAATATTGTGTTTTTATTGATCATAAACAAATTAAAAACGTTTTTTTTGTTAAATTGCCGGCTGTATCTAGATTCTAGACCACAAGGTTGCTCCAAGCCTTTGAAACAGGCACAACTAATCAAATCTCAACTTTATGATATCATAATACGAAATATAAACCACATATGTACGCTCATATTAAAATGAATTGAAATTGATACGAAGCTTGTCAATGATGCTCGAGTCTATACTTATTTTGAGTGCTTATTTATTTTCTATAGGTATCCATGGATTGACCACGAGCCGAAATATTATCTGGACCCTAATGTGTCTTTAACTTATACTAAATGCGTTTAATATAAATTTTGTAACATTTTCAATTTTTTATAGTAGGCAATTAAAAGGAGATATTTTCTCAATTTTTGTTATATATAGCTATCTAGCTCAACCGTCATTTTGTCTCTGTACTGCTATTATTGAATTAACTTTGACATGTTCTAAGTTGCAGCATACACATGAACATGATGTTTGTCTCTGCATTTTTAAAATCTCTACGTCAGTGTGTGGGTATATATGATAATATATCTTACTATCTTGGATCAATTGAAGATTTGAATGGTCGTGACTACTGTTTTGTTTTGTTGACAATTTAATTACTTGGACTTTTCTGTCTGATATAGTGATATATATTGCTTTCGAAAGAGATGTTTTAGAGCATGTCCTGTAACATTTTTCAAGTTCTGTTTTTTGAAAATAAAAATAAAAATGAAAACAGTGTTTTTGATTTCAATTTCGGAATCTAAAAACGCGTCTGGTAATATATATTGAAAGCTGTATTCTAAAAATAAAAACACAAAAAAAAGCGTTCGGTAGGTGAACCGAAAAATATCAAAATTTGACAGTAAATTGATCCGAAATATCAAAATTTTTGCTAGCATTTTGATAGAAGAATTTTAGGAGAGGAAGATAGAGAAGAACAGAAGAGGGAATAATTTGCATTAATATTCAATACCTTATTCGTTCTTGACTCAACCCATAAATAGACAATGAGTAGTACAACTAAAACAAAACAACTGAAAGCTGTAAAATAGGAACTGATCATTAGTAACAACCAGATGACCATTCCCAACCAATAAAGACTCCTAATTCATTTATTCCTCTACTACCTAATTCAAATTCTAACTATAGATAAATGGATCAAGTTTAACTGGTCCCGACCAAATCTCCTCTTGTATGACTTGCATGGCTCATGCAACCACCCAATACTTTGCACGTATCATTCCTTTCCACCCAAAGAATCCTTGTCCGCAAGGATAAAGTCTGGATAAGCCCGAGAGAAGCGCCTCTGGTTTTCCCAAGTAGAGTCCTCAGCCGGAGCACCCACCCATTTCACCAGGATTTCTGTTTTGGGACGATATCGGTCCTTCCGAATGACTCGTTGATCAAGAATTGCCTCAGGTTGCGGACGGATTATGGCCTTGCCAGTCACAACAGGGAGATCTGATGAAGTGCATGGTGCTGGTCCCAAATGTTTCCTGCAACAAGCTTACATGAAATACATCATGTATCTGAGAACCCGTAGGAAGAGCCAACCTATAAGCTACTGGACCCAGCCTTTCCGTAATCAGGTACGGACCAAAAAAAATGAGCAGCAAGCTTTAGGGAACTACGGAAGGCTACTGAGGATTGCCGATAAGGCTGCAGCTTCAAATACACATAATCGCCAACAGAGAAGATCACCTCCCGACGATGATGATCAGCCTGAACCTTCATACGATTACGAGCCACCTGGAGATTGTGACGTAAATCACGCAAAATGGAGTCCCGATCTCGAAAGATACTCATCAACAGCCTGTACTCGAGAAGTACCCGGAACATATGTCAATAAGCTTGGTGGTGGGATGCCGTACACTGCTTCGAAGGGCGAAACTTTGGTGGACATGTGGAGTGATGTGTTATAACTGAATTCGTCCACGGAATCCAATCCAGCCATTTACGCGGTTGGTCACCTGTAAAACAGCGTAGATATTGTTCCAATGTACTGTTTACGACCTCTGTTTGACCGTCGGTTTACGGATGATAACTAGAGCTCATACAAAGCTGGGTTCCCTGCAATTTGAACAGCATTTGCCAAAAAGAACTGATGAACACCTTGTCACGATCACTAACAATTGATGTTGGAACACCATGAAGTCGGACTACATTGTTAACAAAGGCCCTAGCCACGGTCGCCGCTGTGAATGGGTGCTTCAAAGGGATGAAGTGGGCGTACTTGGAGAGCCGGTCGACCACCACCATGACCACAGTATTGCCATTCGAAGGAGGCAATCCTTCTACGAAATCCATCGAAATTTCTGACCAAATGCTTTCCGGAATGGGTAGCGGTTGGAGCAGACCCGCAGGTTTCATGCAATCTGATTTGAACCGTTGACAAATATCACAGCTTCGTAAAAACGTCTTCACTGTCTGTTGCATGGTCGGCCATGCGAAATTATTTTTTATTCGAGCTAAGGTCTTGTGATACCCAAAGTGTCCACCCACTGCTGAAGAATGATTATCAGACACAATCAGGGGAATCAAAGTAGAAGTGGGACTCAAGTAAACTCTGTTGTCTCTAAACCAAACCCCATCTCGGTGAGAGAACTTGTAGCTCGTGCAAGTATCATTTTTTTCAGCTAAATGCTTGTAGAACGGGTCTGATCGAACTTCCTGTTGCAGCACACAGCCACCAGTCCGCCTGTGGTAAGGAGACAGCCAGAAAATTAAATTCGACGACCCGCGACAACGCATCTGCACCCTGGTTTTCGGATCCTTTTTTGTACTCAATATCGTAGTCTTAACCGAGGATCTTTGGTAGCCATCGGGTCTGGGCGGGAGTTGTGATACGTTGCTCCATAAGATACTTGAGGCTTCGATGGTCTGTTCGGACGGTGAATGGTTTGCCAAGGAGGTACGGGCGCCACTTGCGGATCGACTTGACAATTGCAAGCATTTCTTTCTCGTATGTCGATAAGGCCAAAGCGGATCCCTTCAAGGCCTCACTGAAATAAGCAATCGGACGACTGTGTTGAGACAATATAACACCTATTCCGATCCCACTAGCGTCATTCTCAATCACGAAGCGTTGTGAAAAGTCTGGTAAGCCCAGAACGGGTGGTGAAGTCAGGGCTTCTTTCAACCGAACAAAGGCTCCAGCAGCTTCAGCATCCCAGTTGAACCTCTCTTTAGTCAGAAGCCATGTCAGTGGTGCCGCGAGGCCTCCGAAGCCACGAACAAATTTCCGATAATATCCGGTCAGTCCCAGGAACCCACGGACAGCCTTGACTGTGGCTGGTATCGGCCACTCAAGGACAGATTTAATTTTCTCCGGATCAACCGCCACCCCTTCCCGTGATATGATATGACGGAGATAATCCACCTGTGAAACACCGAACCGACACTTCGATTCTTTGGAAAATAGTTTGTTAGCAGACAAATTATCAAGGACTAACCGTAAGTGGGAGAGATGGCCATTCCAGGTTCTTGAGTACACCAAAATGTCGTCAAAGAAAACTAAGATAAACTTCCGAAGATGCGGTCTGAAAAGATCGTTCATGAGACACTGCAAAGTGGTCGGGGCATTGGTAAGTTCGAATGGCATTACCAAAAATTCGTAGTGCCCTTCATGGGTACGGAAGGCTGTTTTCGGTATGTCCATCTCATCTACTCGGATTTGGTGGTAGCCTGACCGTAAGTCCAGCTTCGAAAAAAATTTTGCTCCATGAAGTTCATCCAAGAGTTCATCGATGACATGAATCGGGTACTTATCTTTTATTGTGATACTATTTAGGGCCCTATAGTCCACACAGAACCTCCACGAACCATCCGCCTTCTTAACTAACAAAACTGGAGAAGAGAAAGGGCTACTACTCGGCCGTATTAATCCTGAAGTCAACTGTTCTCTCACCAATTTTTCAATTTCTGACTTCTGGTAGTACGGATATCGGTAAGGTCTGACACTCACAGGGGTTGAGTTCGCTTGCAATGGAATTCGATGATCATGCATTCGTTTTGGTGGTAAGGTCGTAGGATTCTCGAAGACATGTTGGAATTGTTGGAGCAATTTAGAGAGATCATGGGGATACTTGTTAGTGCTCGTTTCATGCACTGCTGGACCAATATTGAAAGAACTAAAAGAATCATTGCCCCTTTCAAGTGCTGCTGGAATGATTTGAAAAAGGTACCCCGTGCCTTGCAAACTTGAAAACTCCTTGTCAGATATAACACTGGACTTCGCACTACCAAGCCCTTGGAAAGTGCATGTGTCACCGCCTTCCTTAAAGGTCATCGTTAACATTTTGTAATCGGTTTCAACGGGCCCAAGAGTCTCGAGCCATTGAACTCCCAATACCACCTGACATACCGACACTGGCAAGACATAATAATCGGCTGTCACCGAGTGACCTTGAATCATTAAAGTGAGATTTCGACATCGCCCAGCGCACTCAATCCGTTCTCGATTTGCCACCATCACCTGCAGTTTTCTGTCTTGAGTCACTGGTAATTGATGTGTCAAAATCGTGTTATTAAAAACTATACTCGCAAGTGCACGAATCGTGAAGATAAGCACAACGGCAAGTAAGGTTCGTTCCCACGAGGAAAAGATATTTATTAATTAAAACTAATTCTAATTAAAGTTAAATTAAAGTAACAAAAGATTTGTTTGAGATTTGAACTAAACTAAACTAAATTAAGAAAGCAATTTAAAAGAATGTATTTGTGATCAATGGATAGAAAGCACTAGGTTATCAATGATCCCCAATTATGAACACTCGATATATGGAATTAATTTGTAAACAATATTCAATCAATTCTAGGGTTCATTCTTTGTCTTTAATGTGACTATTACCGTATGGTCATGGGATGAGTCACGTGCTCCCAACCACTATTCACCCTTGGTCTATGGTATGAACAATGATCGGAAACCCTTTAAGCACAAGAATTAAGAACCAAATTCTATACTTTGCTTGGCCTATGCTAAAGATAAAATTCATTCATTCAAAAGAGCATTAATTAAGATTAGGTTTGGTCTATACTCTAACCCTAATTCTCAGGTAGTCTTAACCCTAAAATCATGCCAAATAGTTATTCACCCTTGGTCTATGGTGTGAATAAATATTAAAACTAATGAGGATCAAGCAATTAAGAACAATGAATAAATCAAGAATTTTAATTGATGAAATAATAATTAATCCATATATGAGCATTCACAAAAGGTTCACATTGATTCCCTAGTTATGGGATTAGTTACACATCATGGGAAAAGAAAAGAAAAGAGATTGAGTAGAGAAAACCCGAGATGATCATCAAAGAGCTCCTCCAATTCTTCTTTGTCTTCTTTGTCTTCTTCTTCTACAATAGATGGATGGGTCTTGAGGTGATGTGTGGTGATGGAGTGATGGGGGATAGCCCCCTTGGTGGCTAGGGACCTCCCTTGGCTTCTATCTCCCGAAATTAGGCTTCAAAGGGGTTTAAATAGGCTTTAGATGATAAGCCAAGTCCTTAAACAACAAGGAAATTGGTTCCCTTTTGGAACTCTACCTTTTTTGGGATTTAATTCTTTCCTAATCCACTCAAATTGATTACTTATTGAAGGATGATAAGGATTAGGTGTCAACTTGCTTTCCAAGACTCACACTCATGTCCAAGAAGGTAATATTTCCCGTTCCGACAACTTGCAAAATAAATCCCGTCACTATTTACGGAATTATGACTGATCTGACCATCGGATACTAAAACAGGCATAACTTCTTCTAGGAATATCGGAATTGCGAATCCGAAAAGTGCGCTGGAAACTAGACTTCCGGGGATTTCCATCCATAGGTGGTAGGACACACAATTCAATTGGAGCTGAGAGATATGTGCCCCGCAATCTGGGTGATCTGCACTGGCCGAAATTCAGCTTTTTGCTCCTTTTCTTCAAAATAACTTCTAACACCTCTTCCATGGAATGTGACCTATAAATGCTCAACAAACACATAAAATACCTAAATTCACCCAAGAACAAAGTACAAATAATAGGAAATCGGGACCTAAAATATGTATAGAAATAGACCGATCAGTAATCCCAGCTCGGAGACTAAGGTTTGGTCGATGAAATTATGGGTGCTGCCACCGTCGATCAACACCATCACGTCATGATTTCGTAACTTCCCCATTACTCGAATGGTCTGAGGGTGCTCCGTACCTGCGATTGCATGGAAAGAGATCTCTGGTATGAGCTTCATTCTGTCTGTATCAGGCTCGGTGTGTTCTTCAACTGAATCTGCCGGAAGAATGTCCTCAATCATAAACATCTGGGGTCGTTCGCATCTATGGCCCGGAATGAACTTTTCATCACAGTAATAGCATAGTCCCTTCTCACATCGCTCCTTCGCCTCCTGATTGGTAATCCGTCTGAATGTTGCTGGGGTATTATTCGAGTTGTGGGCTGTCCTCGGCAGCGGAGGAGGTCCTAGCACACCTGCAGTCGGACTAGCTGTGGTCTTTGATTGTGTCTGAGGACGAAATGGCAATGGATTTCTCCTCTGTAACAGATTTCTTTCTTCCATAAGGCTTGCTACTCCTATCGCGTCCGCTAGCGTTCGGGGCTGCTTGATTTTGACGACTAAGCGTACCTCCTCTTTGAGTCCTGCAACAAAACACCTGATTAGGAAATTCTCTGGTAGGCCATCCATTCTATGCGACAGCTTTTCAAAGGATTCCTAGTATGTGGCTACTGTGGACATTTGTTTGAGGCGTGTTAATGCTTCTGATGGATCTTCGTAATCAGTCGGGCCGAAACGGAGCATGACTGCCTTAGTGAATTCATTCCACGTAACGGGTCCACGGAACTTCGTGTGCCATCTATGCCATTGTAAGGCGATGCCCTCTAAATGGAATGATGCTAATTGGACTTGTTGGTCCGGAACAACATTTTTAAACTCGAAGTATTGTTCCGCCTTATAAACCCACCCTTGTGGATCCTCCCCATTAAACTGCGGAAAGGACAATTTTAGGTAGTGATTGTTGCGTTCTATATTGGGGTTAGAATGTGAAGGACTAGGCTGATGGGAAGATTCGGCAGGTGCAAATGGGTTGATATCGGACTGGTAAGTGTTTGATGGACTGGGGTCTGCGTGTGAATTGGTAGGACTCAGTGAGGGTCACAGAGATTTTAGCTCTGCTATTACCGTTTTCAAGGCAGCGTTAACCTGGTCGAAACTCGATTCATGGCGTGCCAGAATTTCATTCACTTCATTGCGGAATTCCGTGTTGGATTTTCCGCGGGTGTCCATCTCGGTCGAGGACCTTGACGGCTTTGATACCACTGATAGAAGAATTTTAGGAGAGGAAGATAGAGAAGAACAGAAGAGGGAATAATTTGCATTAATATTCAATACCTTATTCGTTCTTGACTCAACCCATAAATAGACAATGAGTAGTACAACTAAAACAAAACAACTGAAAGCTGTAAAATAGGAACTGATCATTAGTAACAACCAGATGACCATTCCCAACCAATAAAGACTCCTAATTCATTTATTCCTCTACTACCTAATTCAAATTCTGACTATAGATAAATGGATCAAGTTTAACTGGTCCCGACCAAATATCCTCTTGTATGACTTGCATGGCTCATGCAACCACCCAATACTTTGCACGTATCACATTTCTCATCCCAGATTACTAACTAATTTTTCTTCACACTTCACTCTATAAACAGAGCTCATGTTGCTATTCTAACTAATAGACTACACAAAACAAACAAAAAAAAGTAGTAAGTTCTAACTCCTGCACTATCAAACAGAGCAAAAATGACACAATAAACACATAAAACGACAAGAACCCAGAAACGAACTCAAACCTGGCCGCCGTGACTGGAAGTCTTGTGGTGGGCAGAGAAAGTGCCGGCAGAGACTAAATCGGAGTCGCCGAAAGTGTGTTCTAAAGAGAGCTGGATCTTAGAGTCCGAATCCGAATCCGAATCCGAGAACCTCCTGGGTCGTCGTGGTGGATCCAGGGCCGGCCCTTGTGTATGGCTGGAGGGGCGGCCGCCCCGGGCCCCTTCTTTAAATGGCCCAATTTTACATGATTTCAGTATTAATTTAGGGGTCCATTTTTGTTTTATTTCAAATTATAAAATGTCCAAAATTTTGTTATGAGTATAAAATGCCCAAAATTATAAAAGGTCCAAAATAAAATAATATTGGGTTCAATATAAGCAAATGTCCAAAAGAAATTTTTGTTAATTTTTTTGTACATATTGATATCAGTATAATTAGATGTCCAATAGAATTTCTTACAATTTATAATTGGTTGTTGTAGAGATATTTTGGTATAATATGAAAAAGGAGCTCATCTTAGAATTTATCCCCGAGCCTCAAAATAGTCAGGGCCGGCCCTGGGTGGAACGGGTGGTTGTTGGGGTGGGTTCGGCAAGCCGAACCTGAGGTTGCTGATGTGGTTGTTCGCCTTTGAGACCGAACTCGTCATCGTCAATGAGAAGCTCGTCGGATTCGAAAGCCAACGTAGAAGAAAACAAAAGGAAGAAGAAGAGAGTGAAGAGAGAGAGTTTCTTCTTCATTCGACAGCCAACGAAGAAGAAAAAAAATAAAATAAAAAAGTGATTTTTTTATTTAAAGTGAAAAACAAAACAAAAAACAAAATGAAAAACATCTAAAACTTGTTTTTTCAATTTTTTTATTTTTAACAATGGTTTTGTTTTCTATTTTGTTTTTGTTTTTTGAAAGCAAAATGAAAAACGGTTAACGAACCAGAATTCGAAAAACAAAAATGAAAACGGGGAAAACATTTCCTACCAGACAGGCCCTTAGTTTTTTAATTTGAAAAACACACGCCTTATGTAGATTAGTAAAACCTTAACAACAAAACATGGAAAACATGGATAATTTTTTTTCTTTCCATTCAACACATTTGATATGAAATGTGCCATTCTCTCTCTCTCTCTCTCTCTCTCTCTCTCTCTCTCTCTCTCTCTCTCTCTCTCTCTCTCTCTCTCTTATTTTTTGAAAGTTGACCGTAGGGTTAGGGGTATGCCAAGAACTAACAAGAATAGGTTCTATAAGTACGACTCGGAATAGAACTCGATCTCACTCAAAGAAAGAGGTCTCTTCACACTTTGGGGCTTAATAGATAAATGTGGGTTTATAATTATAAGGGATAATTACCCCGGTGCCTATCGAATTGATGACACACTATCAAAATGGCCACTAGATTAGAAAGTTGTTCTAAAATGACCATTTTTGAAGAAAAGTGTGACACCAATGGTCATTCCATCTAATTCCATCTAATTTCATCCAATTACATCCAATGAGTGGCATTTTGGTAAATAAGGTGATGATATTAATTTATTTAAAATATTTTTTTGGAAATCAATTTTTTCAATAAGTGGCATTTTGGTAAATACGGGGATGAAATTAATTTATTTTAAATGTTTTTTGGAAATCAATTTTTTCTTTTGTTTTTTGAAATGAATAATTATATTTAGTGTGTGTAAATATATATATATATATATATATATATATATATATGTGTGTGTGTGTGTGTGTGTGTGTGTTTAAAATATGTTATACGTATATACACACAATAAATTTAATTATATATTTTAAAATACAAAAGAAATGGTTTAGATCAATACACGTATCTCTTTTTGTTTTTTAGATTTTTTAGATTTTATAGCTTTAATCTTCTCAAAAAAGAAAAAAAAATATATATATATATACACACACACACTTTATATATATATATGAGATATGCTATAAATATATAAACACACTAAATATAATTATTTGTTTCAAAAAATAAAATAAAAAATTGATTTCCAAAAAAAAACATCTTAAATAAATTAATATCATCACCTTATTTACCAAAATGCCACTAATTGGATGGAATTTGATGGAATTATATAGAATTGGATGGAATGACCATTAGTGTCACACTTTTCGTCAAAAATGGCCATTTTGGAACAACTTTCCAATCTAGTGGTAATTTTGATAGTGTGTCATCAATTCGATAGCCACCGGGATAATTATTCATAATTATAATACCATGTAGGCATGTATGAACCGTATTGGTGTGGAGCTTTATTTTTTAAGTCTCCAACCGCTAGACAATGGACTATTGATACGACTAATGTATATTATGGAAATGAGATCTTTTCTTTAGTTTTTTTATTAATATTTTTTCTTAAACCTTTGATTTTCATAGATCCTTAAATTAAAATCTAATGTCTAGTTTTCACTAAATTATTGTTACATATAACATTATACCATAAAAAGAAGGAGATGAATGAGATTATTATAATTTCGTATTTTATATATTTGACTACAGTAGTCTTGTATTTATATTTGAACTACTCAGAGTCAGGAACGAATTAAAAAAGGTAATTGACTTTCATCAAAAAAGAGTGTGCCAATTTTGCATAATTATCCCATAAATGGCCTTGAGACCCTCCTTCTCGAAAATATCCATTTTAATTCCTCATACACCCTCTCTTTAGTCTCCACCAAAACCATTCAATTTCCACTCTAGATAAAGCTTTGTCAAAAAAATACCAAAACAAAACCAAAAGCTTCCGCCCCTAAATGTGACTCATTGGTAAATAACGCACATTTAGCCTGATAAGATCCTAAATTCAAGTTGTATAAGTACAAATGATATTTATATATTTAAAAAAGAAAACAAAAAACAAAAGCTAAATCATAGCCAGACTAAAACTCTAAGAAGGATCTGAATGTGATATTTTTAAAAGCACCACAAGCCTAGCAAGACCCATATGGGTACGTCTTTATTGGGGTCTGACCCAAATTTGATTACAGAGTAACAACAGTTACGTTTGGTCCAAATGGATCTCTCCCTCACTATATATATATATATATATAGTAATAATGTTTGGATGGAATTATTATTTGGTATTATATTTGATTAAATTAGTGTTATCTTTAGTATGGTGCAACATAGAATTTAACTAATTTGAAAATGAAAATAAAATGAAATCAACTTTTACTATGAAATGAGACACTGAAATTTGCCAATGGACAACCCTATTTCAATATTTATGAATAAAAGAACAAGAGTCACAACTAATCATTGCAACAAATATATATATTTTTAAATATATTAATATAGGGTGTTTACCAACATTCTCGTTTACCACTTTAACCGTTTGCATATTGACTTTTTTAGGGTTATCTAAGTATTGAATATCTCCATAATACTAGACAATCTAATTGTTAATTAAACTCATCTTATTCACGAACGATAGATAGATAGATAGATATATATATATATATATATATGTGTGGAGAGAGACACAAACACAAAAACCTAATATATCAGTTTCTAAATATTTTGATGTAAAACAATATTCACAACTGAACGAGCCTAACACATTGCTACCAATGGCTCAGCTTTGGGCATGGTAGTTCCTTTGCCTTCTTTCATGTCAATTTCTTTCTCATCAACTCTCTCCCACTCAAAGCACTGTATCAACGACCCCAACGTCAATCCCACAACCCGATGGGCCAAGCCCATTCCAGGACAAGCCCTTTTTCCCATCCCAAATGGTATCAATTTGTGCCCTAGTTGATTACCACAGTCCATGTGGCTCTCGAACCTCTCTGACTTGAAACTTGTAGGGTCCTCCCACAGGTTTGGGTCCCTATGAATTGTCCATGCGTTGACCATTAAGATTGTGTAGGCTGGAACATCGTATCCTCCCACTGTACAGTCACTTGATGGCACGTGTGGGACCAGAAGTGGGGCTGCTAGATACAAGCGAAGAGTCTCTGATATGATGTTTTGTAGGTATTGTAATTTGGATAGATCTGGTTCGTCTATCAAGCATTGTTGGCCAACTTGAGTAAACAGTTCGTCTCTTGCCTTCTGCATCACCTCTGGGTGGTTGAGTAAATTCGACATCGCCTATTCCATTGTAACAGTTGATGTATCTGTTCCGGCCAGGAGCATCACCTAAATAGTAAACACAAAATGGGTGCAAATCATGGACCTCGAACCTTCAGATTGGATGACTTGTGTGTGGGCGCGACCCGCATACACGAATGCCGCTCCGATTGGACCCCGAACATAAATGTGAAGTTTGTGTTGAAGCAAAACTAACAAGGTCATCATTTCAAACTATTGAAAGGAAATTTGAACCCCTTGATTTAATTCACAGTGATATATGTGATTTAAAATTTGCTCCAACAAGAGGTGGCAACAAATATTTCATCACATTTATCGATGATAGCACTAAATAATGCTATGTATATTTGCTAAAAAGCAAAGATGAAGCTATAGAGAAGTTTATTCTCTATAAAACTGAAGTTGAGAATCAACTCAACAAGAAAATCAAGGTACTGAGAAGTGACCGAGGTGGTGAGTATGAAGCACCTTTTGGTGAATTCTGTGCACAACATGGAATCATACATCAAACCACTGCACCGTATTCCCCTCAGCAAAACGGAGTTGCTGAACGGAAAAATCATACCTTGAAAGAAATGATGAATGCAATGTTGCTAAGTTCTGGATTGCCTCAGAACATGTGGGGTGAAGCTATATTGTCTAGCAATTACCTTTTAAATAAGGTACCTCGAAAGAAAGTAGACAAGACCCCATATGAACTATGGAACAGAAGAAAGCCTTCCTATAAATTCTTACGAATGTGGGGGTGTCTTGCCAAAGTGGCTGTACCTATACCTAAGAAGGTGAAAATAAGTCCGAAAACTGTTGATTGCATTTTCATTGTATATGCACATAACAGTAGTGCTTATTGATTTTTAGTGTATAAGTCTGACATCCCTGATATACACAAAAATATGATAATGGAATCTAGAAATGCGCATTGTTCTTTGAACATGTATTTCCATGTAAATCCAATGATGAAGCAAGATCGTCGAAACGAACACATGCTGATGGTTGTGAGGACCAAGAACAAGGAAATGAAGTCGAGGATAAACCAAGACGTAGCAAAAGAGTTAGGACAAAAACATCATTTGGTCCATATTTTCTGACCTATTTGCTAGAAGGTGAACCTCGAACCTCGAACCTTCAGAGAAGCATCAAGCTCTTCAGAAAGACTCTTGTGGAAAGAAGCTATCAAGAGTGAAATTGATTCCATCCTTCAAAATCATACTTGGGAGTTAATGGATCTTCCTCCGGGATGTAAACCTCTAGGGTCCAAATGAATTTTCAAAAGAAAAATGAAAGCAGATGGATCAATTGATAAGTATAAGGCCAGACTTGTAATTAAATGTTACAATCAATGAGAAAGCCTAGATTACTTTGATAAGTATGCTCCTGTGACGAGAATAACCTCCATTAGGATGATACTTGCAATCGCAGCTTTGCGAAATCTTGAAGTACATCAAATGGATGTAAAAACAGCTTTCTTAAATAGGAGATCTAGATGAAGAGATCTACATGGAACAACATGAGGGTTTTTCCGCTCCAGGACAAGGAAAGAAAGTCTGTAATTGGTGAAGTCTTTATACGGTCTAAAGCAAGCACCAAAACAATGGCATGAGAAATTTGACAATGCTATGATGTCAAATGGTTTTAAAATCAACGAATATGACAAATGTGTTTATGTCAAAGACACAGCAAATGGCTATGTCATTGTGTGCATATACGTTGATGACATGCTCATTGTTGGTAGTGATGATAAGATGATCAAATCTACCAAGGATATGTTGAAATCAAGATTTGATATGAAGGATATGGGACCGGCTGATGTAATGTTGGGAATGAAAATCTCAAGGACATCAAACAGACTCATTCTAAGTCAGTCACACTATGTTGACATGATTCTTGAGAAATTCAACAAAAATGATTCTGGAATTTTCAGAACGCCAGTAGATACAAATCTACACCTATCCAAGAATAAGGGTGAGAGCGTCTCTCAACTAGAATATTCTAGAGTGATAGGAAGTTTGATGTACTTAACAAGCTGTACAAGACCAGACATAGCTAATGCAGTCAGCAAATTAAGTAGATACACGAGGAATCCAGGAAACGATCACTGGAAAGGAATAGTAAGAGTACTAAGGTACTTTCGATTCACTCATAATTATGGACTGTATTATACCAGATATCCTGCTGTTCTAGAAGGATACACGTTGCAAACTGGATATCTGATATGAAAGATTCAAAACTTACTAATGGGTATTTGTTCACACTAGGAGGTGCGGCTGTATCCTGGAAATCCTCCAAACAGACATGCTTAGCCAGATCCACCATGGAATCTGAGTTTATTGCCTTAAATAAGTGTGGTGAGGAGGCTGAATAGCTTCGCCAATTCTTAGAGGATATTCCAAGATGGCCAAAGCCTGTGCCAGCGATTTGCATCCACTGCGATAGTCAATCAGCAATAGAAAGAGCACAGAGCAACATGTATAATGGGAAGTCTATACATATACGTCGAAGACATAATACCATTAGACAGCTGCTCTCAACTGGAGTTATCTCTATTGATTATGTAAAGTCAAAAGATAACATTGCGGATCCGCTAACCAAAGGGTTAAATAAAGAACTAGTTGAGATATCATCGAGGGGAATGTGACTAAAGCCCATGAAATAAAAGTCGATACAATGGAAACCCAACCTAGTTGACTGGAGATCCCAAGATCTAGGTTCAATGGGACAACCAAGTTGTAAGACTTAGTTAGATCACTGTAGGGGTTACCCTCCAGTCCATTCTTGTGATGAAACAGTGATGCATGTAGGGAAATAGGCTAAACTATGTTTTTAATGATTCTTATGCTTCAGAATTCCGAGCTATGGAATCTGAGCAGAGTAATGCGGGTTGCTCTTCATTAAGAAATCACCTATGTGAGAGAGAAGCGTGGCCGCTTTGAAAAGAGAATAGTAAAGAGCTATATTCTCCAAAGACTCTCACAGAATCAGGCGCATGTTCATGGCCAAAACGAACATAACAATGAGAACCAAATCGGGTCTGAAAAATACATGTGTGAGGTACGCTATCGTTTACATAAAACAGTAGAACAGTTCAAGGATATCATATCTATTGATCAGCCAGTAAAGTAATCATACATTTACGAGGGAAGGTTCAAAATATATGTAGCACACATGTGGCAACCATATGCCATATCTCAATGTTTAGATGCACCACTCAGTTCACAAGATGTACGAAAATTTTTCATCAAAGCTTCCCTAGCAGCAAAGAGTTCCCAAATATCTTGCTTGAAAAGTGGTGGTACTGTCACCCCATATATGGGATTAGAGAATCTCCCTTCTCGAAAATATTTTTTTTTTAATTCTTCATACATCTCTCTACTCTCCAACAAAACCATTCAATTTCCACTCTCAAAGAATGACCTATTAAAAAATAATAAGAGTCTGTTTGGAAGAGCTTCTTCAAGTAGATCTTATTCAAGTAGATCTTTTAGGAATAGATCTTTTAAAGTAGATCTTCTACAAGTAGAGTTTTTAATGGGAAAATGTTGGTCGTTTGGTTGTCAATTAGAAAAAGCTTTTTTAAGTGGTAGGATTACCAAAATATTCAAAAACTATTTTAAATGATAGGGTTATATTAGACATTTTAGTGTTATTAAAAAAACTTAAAAAGATCTACTTGGAAAAGCCTAAAATTTGAGCTTCTCCAAGTAGCGTAAAACAGTTTTTTTAATCATCCAAAAGCTCTACTGAGTGACAATCAAAAGACAAAAAAAATTTGAAATGAGCTTTTTTAATTAAAAAAGATGTTTTAGCCAGTAGACAAGCTCTTCCAAACAGACACTAAGTAGAATCCCAAAATGGCCCAAATGATAAAACTTTATTAGGCTATTGGCTACTATTCTGACCCAAGTTTGCTTAAGCCTTTGATTGTAGTGAATCATTGAATTAAAATCTAATATCTAGTTTTCACTACATTAATATTACATATTACCATAAAAAGAAGACGATGAAGACTACAATTGGAGTTGGAGATTATTATAATTTGGTATTATATTTGATAACATTAGTCTTCTATCTAGTTTGGTGCTACATATAATTAAACTAATCGGGAATGAAATTAAAAGATAATCGACTATCATTGGAAATGAGATTAGCCAATTTTGCATAATAATCCCATATATGGCCTCGAGAGTTGAGACCCTTCTTCTCGAAAATATCCTTTCTAATTCCTCATACACCCCCTCTCTAGTCTCCGCCAAAACCATTCAATTTCCACTCTAGAAAAAGCCTTGCCAACAAATTACCATAACAAAACCAAAAACTACTCCCATTAAATGTAATTTATTGTACATGACACTCTTTCTGCCTAATAATGTATCAAATTCAAAAAGTCGCAGTTTAGATGGTATATATATAGATTAAAAAAATAAACAAAAACAAAAACCAAACCAGGGCCTGGCCCAAACTCTAAGAAATACTAGGATGTGATATTTTTAAAAGTATCACAAGCCCAATATGGCCCAAATGGATATATCTTTAGAGTGACAATATTAGCACCCCTAAAAATTGTTTATACACCTTTTTCGTAAACACACTCATTAAAAATCTCTAATTATCTATGGTTCGTAAATAAACCACACTTAATATCCAAAATACCCTTGCTTACAAAATCTCTAGTTTGTACACCCCTTTCTCACACACACAGCTTCTTCTCCATTCATGCTTTTCAACATTTGGAGATGGAGTAGCCTCGTAGATATTTGCAGGAGATCAGGGTGACATGAAAAAAAAATTATTCAATTAATTCTCTTCTACTTTTGTTGTGATTTTATCGTTCACAGTAGACAAGCCACCAAATTCTAAGTTCAAAATAAGAACTCAGTAGAATTCGATCAGGTGCATTCTTCATTGAAGTTATTAATAATCATTGTATTTTGTTCTTGTCGATCTTCTATTATTTTGACATCAATAGGATGATCATAGCATCCTTTAGGATGAAATTTACTTTTTTATGCTTTTATTCTCCATATTTAGTAATCTGAAGTTGTATTCCTTAAAAGAAATTAAAAATATATTTAAAATTAGTACTTAAAAGAGAAGCTAGGAGTTGAGAAAATAAAAAGGAACTTTAAGAAACTAATTAATAACTATTTGTGGGTGTACTTACAAACTATTTGGTTATTTAAGTAATTATACTTAAGGGTA
Source organism: Dipteronia sinensis (assembly GCA_033220585.1). Taxonomy (NCBI): domain Eukaryota; kingdom Viridiplantae; phylum Streptophyta; class Magnoliopsida; order Sapindales; family Sapindaceae; genus Dipteronia; species Dipteronia sinensis. Next base: position 1,578,243 of record CM065638.1, on the reverse strand, counting down.
AGATTGGATTTTCAAAATATACTAATTTGAAGTATACGTACAGTTTTTGAGGGGTGCAAATATCGTCACTCATATCTTTATTAAGGCTATCGGCTGCTCTTTTGACCCAAGTTTTTCTTCACATAATCCATGAAATAATTAAAAAATAAAAATAAATAAATAATAAAAGGCAAAAGAAACGCAAGCAAAAATTAATTAATGCGCATGCGGCTTGTGCACCTTCTTATCTAAGAGCATTTTCAATGCAAGCGTGGCTTGTGAAAAAAAAAAGATGCCACATAGGATAAATAGACATTATGGTAATAATTGTATCTCCAATGCAACCATGCATATTCAGCATCAAGCTGACGTGACAAAAAAAATAATAGACATTATCAACATGACCGTCCACTTTCAGACGGTCTGTTGCACAACTCTTTTTTAGGTTGACTCAATAAATATTTAAAATCGACATTAATTTTTCATCTATTTTTTGTAAGGAAATAAAATAAAAAGAAAATAGGAAATAAAATTGGACACGTCATTAAAACAAAATGTGTTTAAACGGAAGCATTGGAGACCAAATATTAAGTTGATTGTCTATCAAATCCATATTTATGCCACATAGGAAGCAACTCTCTTGACATTGTTGCCATGTCAACAATTATTCATATGCAAGCTATTTTTGCATTGGAGATGTTCTAACTTGTAACGACAGTCCCAGAACCAGACCCAGACTTATAGCACTTTGCATATTTGAAAAAAAAAACTACAAAGCTCTATCTAGACATGACGCCGGTTCGGTTCGAACCGGGGAACCGAACCAGAACTGTCCCAAAAAAACCAGAACCGAAACCGGAAACGGAAAAATAGGTTCCGGTTCTGAAACCGGACCGGAACCAGAACCGGTACCGGGCGGTTCCGGTTCCGGTTCCAGTTCCAAACTTTGAGGAACCATCCGGTTCGAACCGAACTGGAACCGGCGGTTCCAGTCCAGTTCGAACCGGACGATTCCTCAAAGTTATATATTTTTTTTTGTCTCTACCTACCCAATACCCACGTCACTTTCTCTCTCTCACAGACTCTTTCTTTCTCACTTTCTCAGTCTCTCTCTCTCTCTCTCTCTCTCTCTCTCTCTCTCTCTCTCTTTCTCTCTTTTCTTCTTTTCTTCTTTTCTTCTTTTCTTCTCGTCGCCGACAGCGGCGGATCCTGTCACTGCTCGCTGGTCCGCCGATCTCCTCTTCATCGACTCCGATCTCCGATAGTCCGATCTCTTCTTTCTCTCTCCCTCTCTCTTCGATCTTCGTCGCATCATGACTTCTTTTCTTCTTTGTGTTTGAGTTCTAGACCTTCTGGTGTGTTTGTGTGATTTTGAGTTTGTGACTTTGTGCGATTTTGTGTGATTTCGGATTTTGGGTCTGTGGTGATTGTGTGTGTTTGAAACTTTGAACTGATGTGATTAGGGATTGGGAATTTAGGGTTGGGTCATTTGGGTATTTAAGGTGTAGGATTTGATTAGGAATTTCAGGTGTAGGACTGTAGGGTTTGAACCGTTTGATTGAATATTTGGGGATTTTGGGTTTAAAAAAAATAAATAAAAAAGATAAATAAAAAAAGGGTTCCGAACCGGTGGAACCGGACCGGAACCGGAGGAACCGGAACCGGCGTCATGTCTAGCTCTATCTGCGCCCGCGAAAATATCTCTCTCTCTCTCTCTTCTCGGTCTGGCTCTCTGTGTCCGATTTACATGCTTTAATTTACTGGTAGGCTTTGCATGGTTGCCTGACTGATCCTTATCTAACAGCCTTTGATATCGGCGATTCTCGCGCGACCATGACCACAATCACTTCCGTCGAATTGAATTATCTCGTCTTTCACTACCTAATTGAATCATGTATTTTTATTCTCTTTAATTTTGTTTTTATTTTATTTTATGCAACGTTTGTTAATGAGAATCGAGAATCGAGATACATGTTTTTGTGGTTCTCTGCTTAGGTCGAATTCTAGGGTTTTGTATAGTTTTTTTCGTATGGATTATAAAAAAATGAGGCTTCTTGAGCTGGTTTTTTTGTTTTAATGACTGTATTGGGGTTTTGTTGTGGTAGATAGCTATATGTTTGATGTTTCGAATATTGTCTTGTTTGTGGAATGATTGTTATGAGCGGATCCATCCGCAACTAAAGTTGTAATTTGTTGATTTACATCATTTATATGTTGATCTATTAGCTGTTTAGGGTTTCTGTGTTATATTTATACCATGTTTCTAAATACTTTGCTATTATCTAGTACATTGAGAGCTCATTTGGTATGTTGTATTGTATTGTATTGGATTGTATTATATGAAGTTGGATTGGATAGTATTGCATTGGACAGTATTAATATTATTTAATCCTTTGTTTGGTGATACTTCGTATTAGACTGTATTAAATTATACGATGTTTGGACGTGATTTCATATTATACTGTATTAATAGATTTTTAAAATAAAAAAACATATTCTATTATATCGACTTCTCCATGCCTTGTGAACCCTAGGATCTGTGCTGCTTAGCCATCACGCTGTCACCAGAAGGTAACGACGCACGGCGGCAGCTGCAACTCACGACCTGCAATGCGCGGATTTGGATGAAGAACGGCCATCGATCTTCCTTCTAGCAGCAAAATGATGTGTGTTTCATGGCAGTACTGTGTACATGAATGCATGTTTTTCTCAAGCATACAATTTAGTGGAGGACCAGGTCTCATGCAAAGGAATTAGTGTTGTTAGTGGAATGAGTTAGTTGTCAGTTGTTTGTAAAGTGATTCACGCACCACTTACATTATCTCCTGTTTTCTAGCTTAATTTTGTTTAGCGGTTATTTTGGGTAGCCTATAAAAAGGCAAATAGTGGATTGAATGAGATGTGCAGAATACAATATTAATATCCAACCTTTGATCTCGTCTCTTCTCTCCTTAATTCCTCTATTCTTCCTCTGTTTCTCTGCTTTTCTCTAATTCAACCATATCACAAAACGTGCGGGTTGCACGCGAAATCTCGTCCGAACGACGACGTTGACCATAGAAGGTAAGATGGGTCTGGGTTGGCTGAGATGAGATCAGATCTTGGTGACCCATCAGACCAAGAAAGAACAGATCATATCAGATGATCTGATCCAACCTTCATCAGATCGAGAACTTGATCTGAAAACCAACACCCATCACCTTCAACATATCGTGCATATCAGTTATACTTCTCAAATATGTTTCAATTTTGTTTCCTGGGAAGCGTAGAAAGAAAGAAGATGAGCAGAGGTAATAGTGTAATACATAGTAAACCCACCTCCTACTCTTGTATTGTGTAATACATTGGCAGGTGTAATAGATGAGTTATTGTGTAGTAGCTTGTACAGTACACAAGCCAGTACCAAACATATGTATTGGATAAGATAATACATTTTAAATCTCTTATCCTATACAATACAAGGAAACAAACGCTCCCTTAGTTCACTAATAGTGTAGTTTTAGTTTCTTGTTACTCACGTTTTCTGTCTGTATTTATGTCGAATTCTAGGATTTACTTCATATGGATTATAAAAAGAGAAGCTTCTTAAGATGGTTTCTTTGTTTTAATTACTGTATTAGCGTTTTCGTATGTTTGGAACTAGTCTTTCGAGTATTGTCTTGTTTATGGAATGGTAGTTATAAGCAGATTGATCTGCAATTAAAGTTTCTATAGGCCATACATGTATCACGTGTCATATGCATGTTTAGTAGGCCCGTGGTGGTGATTGGGGTGCATATATGGCATATATGAGCACGGACATATATAGCTTAGTATTTGTGCTTTCAATGAAGTGAAGATACACTTGATTTCATTTGAGAAGCTTTAATTGCTATTTGTAACATGTGAAACGGTTGTTATGTGACTTATAATGGTTTAAAATACTGGCCTTTTCTTTAGATTTTAATGTTCAGCTTGTTCATCAATATAAATTTCAGTAAAGAGGAGATTAAAATGAGTTAAATGTCATGAAATGCTTTAACTTTAATAGAGGCCTGAATTGCTTTGATAATTATCTCAGATACTGAATTAGTGTACTAATTGTAGAAAAATGTACTGATTGTAATTGATTACATTTACGGCCATAATGGTTAGTTACCAGTGGTAGAATGACTGTTACGAAGTCTCATATGCATGGTATGCATGCACAAGGAACATTGAGTTATTCATTTACCAATTTAATTGGTGAAGATTCCTCGGAACCTTATATTTAGCTGCATTGTTTCAAAACACGGCCGAGGCGGCCGCCTTGAGGCATCAATCTTTTAGTTAAATATATATTTTATTATAATGTGTTTTTAAAATGACACAAATAAAAATTAATTTAATTAAAAAAATTTGTTGATAATATATATGTTAACGACCACAACATTATTTTTACTCTTATAATACATTAAAAAAAAATGTTGAACCCAGTTATGGATGAAATCATGTTACAGTTGTGGAATGACTATAATAATACATAAACATTATAATTAATTAAACTTTGTTTGTATGGTTATTATCAATACAATTTAGTAGGTGTTATAACTATTTTTTGTTATAATATTAATATTATCTTTAATTATTTTTGTTGTATGGTTACCTGTTTTAATATTTAGTATACTACTAGACACATTTTCTATGTTTTCATTCTTGGAATATCGTTTTCAATAATTGTTACCAAATGTGTTTTAAAACTCGAAAAATAGAAAACAGAAAACAGAAAAAGAAAACTTTACCGAACGACCCATTTTATTTTAATTTTTCCATTTAACACATTTGATATGAAATGTTAAATTATCTTCCATGCTTTGTACGGCATTCTTTTTTTCTTTGACTCTCTCTCTCTTCCATGCTTTGTATGCCATTCTTTTTTTTTATTTGACTCTCTCTCTCTCCTTTTTATCTTTTGAAAGCTGTCCATGGGGATAGGGGTATGCCGAGAACTAAGGAGAATAGGTCTATGACTACGACTCAGAATATACCTCGATCTCAGTAAAAGAATGAAAGAGAGATGTCTCTTCACATTTTACGGTTTAATAGTTAAATGTGGGCTTATAATTATAATACCATGTATGAACCCTAGTGGTGGGGAGGTATATTTTTTAAGTCTTCAACCATCAAACAATGGACCATTGGTACGACTAATGTATTTTAATGGATATTATGGAAATTAAATATTTTCTTTAGTTTGTTTTATTAATATTTTTTCTTAAACCTTTTATTTTTGTGTATCCTTAAATTAAAATCTAATGTCTAGTTTTCACGACATTATTAATACATGTAGCATTATACCATAAAAAGAAGAAGACGAATACTGCGATTGGACACTGAGATTATTATAATTTGGTATTATATTTGATTACATTGGTCTTGTATTTAGTTTGGTGCTACATGGTTTTGAACTGCTACATAGTTTTGAACTAACCAGGGATGAAATTAATAGGTAATCAACTTTCAATAGAAAAGAGATTACCAATTTGTAGAATAATCCCATATATGGCCTTGAGACCCTCCTTCTCGAAAATATCCATTTTAATTCCTCGTAGTCTCCACCAAAACCATTCAATTTCCACTATATAAATCTTTGTCAAAAAATACCATAACAAAACCAAAAGCTACCATCACTAAAAGGGACTTTCAGATAAATAACGCACGTTCAGTCTGATAATATCATAAATTCGAATTGTCGGAGTACAAATGGTATATATATATATAAACAAAAACAAAAAACAATAGCCAAATCATGGCCTGGCCCAAACTCTAAGAAAGATCTGGATGTGATATTTTTAAGAGTAGCTATATTGGCATTCATTAAAAACTATATATACACCCCTTTTTGTAAATACGCCTCTAAAATATTTTAAAAATCTATGGTTCGTAAATAAACTCCACTTAATGTCAAAAATACCATTTCTTTAATTTTATTGTATTATATTTGTAAGTACTCCTCATTATTTTGTTATCTAATCAGATTTATTTAAAATTTTATTATTTTAACTTTTTATTCAAACAAATAATTTATCTTTAAAAAATATATTTCTAACTCTTGCAAAAACATTTGATATCACTAACAAATTGTCTAAAAAAAATTAATTTTCATTGCATCAAAACTTTTTGTCAATTCTTTAATTTTTTATAAGATCAAAATTCTCCAATTCCACATAATTGAAAAACTATTAGCTGTAACCGCAGCCGATGCATGTGCTGTTGTAGCTCTTTTAGTTTGCAATATTTTTAAATTTAAAATTCATTAATAGAAAACAACAATTACACCAACCAAGAAGAATGGTCATATGTAAAAATAGGCTCTCAGCACACAATAGTGTATCTCGATTCCTCTATTCCTAAGATTTTTTTTTAAATGTTCATAAGAAAATTTATTGATGGTATTGATTTTTGTTTCACTCAATTATAGCAGTAAATTTTTGGTCAACTCAATTAATTTGTATTCTTCAAAAGGAATTGAAATTAATATTAAAATAGAAATTAGGTTTTTTTTTGAAGTAAGAAATTAGGGTTTGAGAAAATAGAAATGTTTTTAGGGAGCAGATATTGACACTCATAAAAGTTATTAGTACACTCATTTTTATAAGTACACTCATGTCTAAAATTTAAAAAATAAATATTACTATAATCACCCATCCTAATATCAATTGTACCCTCGTTGAAATAAATATATTCATTTTAATATATATTATTTATAAACACTCTTAAATTATTATCACACCCAATTGATATAAAAAACACATATTATTTTTGGAATCAAATATTCTTTTAATGACGGTCCAATTTACTTTTAAAAATATCTCGAATGTAGGAGCCTTATAAAAGAAAATATATGGAACCGTATATGGGGTCAAGAGATTTTCAATCTAGAATTCTTTTATTTATACAACTATTTTTTTATTAAAAAAAACTTATAGATATATACAGCTATCTTAAAAAAAACCTTGTTGATATCTACCGCTATAGTTAAAAAAATATATTTTGTTTATCGATAGTGTTCATACCTATACATAAAAGAAAGACAAAAACAATATGATAATCATGTGATGATGAGAAAGTTTGATACTTGAAATAAAATTAGAGTTTAATTAGGGTTTATCACAAAAATTAGAGTTTATCATATATTTTTTTTGAAATGTAAGTTTTTTTTAATAAAGAAATATAGTTGAAGATATTGGTGTAATTAATGAGTGTATATAGTATTTGGTTTATTTTTAATTTAAGTAATTTGTCCTTATTGGTAAATTTCTATTAGGATATTTTTATAATTAAATTTTTTAATAAAATATGAGTGTACTAATAAGTTTTATGGGTGGTGTCAATATCCTCACTTATGTTTTTATTATATATGTGAATATCAAATAATTAATAGAAAACTTTCTTTTTCTTTTTCTTTTTTATAAAAGATCAATATAAAACCAATTAATCATTATAGGTGTGTACTCACAAACTATTTAGTAATATAAGTAATTTTACTCTAAGGTAATATTGGATTTTCAAAAAAAAAAAACACATTAATATATATATATATATATATACGGTTTTTGAGATATTCAAATATAGTCGGTTTATTTTTAAAAGCATCATAAGCCAACAAGACCCAAATGGATATATCTTTACTGGGATATGAGTCATATGACGCAAGTTTGCTTACAAGAATAACTAAAGTTACGTTTGGCCCAAATGGATCTCTCTCTCTATGTATATATAGTAAAAATGTTTGGATGGAATTATTATTTGGTATTATATTTGATTAAAGTAGTGTTATCTTTAATTTGGTGCAACATAGAATTTAACTAATTTGAAAATGAAAATAAAACGAAATCAACTTTTACACTGAAAAGAGATTGTGATTTGGCAAACAATGGACAACCCTATTTCAATATTTAGGAATAAAAGAACAAGAGTCACAACTAATCATAGCGAACAAAAATACATATTTTTTAAATATATGAAACTAGAAGAAATTCTCCGGTAAACTATTTGGCCATCGAAAATAAGACATGTGACAAGTAAAAAATATGTAGCACATAGGCTACAACCATATACCATATCTCAATGTTTGGATGCACCACTCAATAGTTCGCATGATGTATGTAAAATTTTCATCAAAGCTTCCCTAGTAGTGGTGGCAATATGGGCCGGCCCAGCCCATTAGGCCCGGGCCAGTTAGGCCCGTCTGTGAAATGGGCCGAGTCAGGCAGGGAAAACGGGTCAGGCAGGCTTGTTAGACAAAAAAGGGGGTCCGTCCCAAGTCCAAGGCCAGTGTAGGGACAGACTGGGTCGGGCCTTAAACGGGCTTGCCCGTTACAGGCCCGACAGGCCTTAAACAGGCCGGCCCGTCACAGGCCTGTTAGAGCCTTAACGGGCCGGCCCGTCGGGCTTCGAATATTTTTTTAAAATTGTAAAAAATTTTAAAAAAATATAATTTTTAAAAGTTTTGAATATTTTTTCCCCCCTAACGGTCACATGGCTAATTATAAAATCCACCATTCAATTCAAAATTTTTTTAAAAAATTCAAATTTGAAAAAATTGAAAAAAAATTTCTGGCGGCCCATCAAGGCCGGCCAGAAAATTGAAAAAAAAAAATTTTACGGGCAGGGCCCACGGGCGGCCCGCCAAGAAAAAAACTTTTTAATTTTTTTTAGGGCTGCGGGCTTTGCGGGCCTTACCGGGCCCGGCCCGATATTTTTCAAAGGGGCCCGACCCGACCACCAGCGAAACGGGCTTGGGCTGGCCCGTTTCGCTAGCGGGCCGAGCAGGGCGGCCCGTTTGGGCCCAGCCCAAATTGCCAGCACTATTCCCTAGCAGTAAAGAGTTCCCAACTGGCCCATGAAGATTCCAAATATCTTGCTTGAAAAGTAGTGCTATTGTCACCCCGTATATGGGGATTAGAGAATCCCCTTTCTCGAAAATATATTTTTTAATTCATCTTACATCTCTCTACTCTCCAACAAAACCGGTAATATTTTAGATTCGAGTCGGCTCTGTGCAGATGATATATATATATATATATATATATATATAATTTTTCTATTGTCAGTTTGTCTTGGTATAAAATATATCAGGACGAAGAATGTAGACCGTTAGATTTACATACTTTGACTCAAAGTGTATGCACTTGTCAAAACTTCTCTATAATCTGTAATTCACATTCTTCGTATTGATATATTTTATATCAGGACGAACTGACAATAGAAAGACTGTATATATGTACACACACCAAGCTCAAAGAAAGACCTATTCAAAAAGAATAAATAGATGCCGAGAATGGCCCAAATGACAACTTTATTGGGCTATTATGACCCAAGTTTGCTTAAACCTTTGATTTTATTGAATCATTGAATTAAAATCTAATATCTAGTTTTCACTACATTAATATCACATATAGCATTATACCATAAAAAGAAGAAGATGAAGACTACGACTGGAGCAGGAGATTATTATAATTTGGTATTATATTTTATAACATTAGTCTTGTTTTTAGTTTGGTGCTACATGTAATTAAATTAATCGGGAATGAAATAAAAGATAATCGACTTTCATCGAAAACGAGATTTGCCAATTTTGCAGAATAATCCCATATATGACCTTGAGACTCTCCTTCTAAAAAATATACAGTTTAATTCCTCATACAACCCTCTCTAGTCTCTACCAAAACCATTCAATTTCCACTATATATAAAGCTTTGTCAAAAATATTACCATAACAATTGTTGGGGTTTTTGCCCTAAAGCTTGTAATATGTAAATATAATTTGAACATAAATAAAAGAAGTAGTATATTCATTCATTTTGTGTCATACTTTATATATAACATGTGTACTTAACATCCAAAATTGCTGGATGTAATTTCGAATTGAGTATATGAGTGTCATATATAGATGGATTCAGTTTGAAACGAGCAATCTAAAGAGTCTGTAGATAGCAAATAAAGCTGGGTACTTTATTTGTGGTTAATCTACAGCTGCGGTCCATTTCGTAGTGTACTGTGATCCTATCCTGGATCATTCATATGTAGATATGAGAATGAAGGCACCTTGTATGATGTGATCATATAGGACTGGGCCATGATCTATATGAATCTCTCACTAAGATCCGTTTAACGATGAGATTCATATATATCAACTAACATAAATGTGAGGGTGATCTTAATCCTGAGTGTCTTATCGACTCCTTCAGGTTAGATTGTTGTCTTTGATATACCATGGGTGAGGTCGGAGTTGCATTCCCGATCAATATACTCCGTATGCTGGAATCACGGTTTGGCTTGTGGCTGTGAAGGTTTGTACACAATAGTGGAATCCACTTCTTCTTGTGAGAAGAAGATGGTAGTTCCCTTAAGGGTTGATTTGGGGCTTGAACAATATAAGCGCTCTCCTAATTCCGTAAGGAATGTAGGATTTATTGTTCATTAGAGAATCAATGGTACTTAATGGAAAAATATGATTAGAGGGGTATAACGGACATTATGACCCAGCTCTAATTATGAACTACTTGTGGAGGATTATACCATATGTAATAGCTATATCGATGGACACCGAGAGTTATTGGTTTGTGTAAAAACGTCTACAGTTGAGAGAGTGCAGCTTCGGGTTTTTAGTGGAATAACACCGAAGTTAATAATCATGAAATATTAATTAAAGAGTTTAATTAATAATTTCTAAGGATTATTGGAGCTCAAAATACCGTGGGTCCATTAGGTCCCCTTGCTAGCCCGATCGATTTAGGTAACAAGGGTCACGGTTAATTAATTGGATTGTCCAATTAATTGTGTTACGAAAGTGACACGTATTTATTCGGGAATTAATTGAATAATGGGATTATTTAATTAATGAATAATGGTGATTAAATAAATTAAATAATAAGATTATTTAATTATGTTGTTAATCACTAAATGGAGGGTGTTAGTTGATATTTGATTTTGAATAAAATAAGATAATATGATTATTTTATTTTAAATTAAATATTTGAAATTGAATTTAAAATGTTTGAATTCAAAAATAAATATTTAATTATCTTTTAAAAGAGATGAGATATCATTGTAAAGTTTTTAAAAATCAAATAGATTTTCGGTTTGTTTTTTAATATATATGAGATATATATTTTTTAATTAAAAAAAAGGATAACTGAATGTCGGTTTGTTTTTAATATATATGAGATATATATTTTTTAATTAAAAAAAATGATAACCGAATGAGATATAACAAACAAAAAGCAAACAAGAAGAGAAGAGATTAAAAGTGATTGTGACACAGTAATCAAAAAGCAAAACAAACAGAAAAAAAAAATATAGGGTGCGGCGAGACCACAAGGGCTGCACTTCTAGGTTTTGTTTTGGTGTGTGTGTTCTTCTCCTCTTCCTCCATACAAGTCCTGAATATCGTGATGCGCCCACACGCTGTTACCAGTTCCGGGAGATAGCGAGAAAGATCACATGGTTCAAATCAGGAGCAGTTCGTATCAAAGTGAATGAGCCTCCTACGTAGGTATGGAAAAGTTTCTTCACTTTATTATTGCATTTGATTATTACTGTACAAATGAGTTAGTTTAATGATTGCATAAAAAATTTTAAACTTTTCCGCTGTGCAATCTGTAACCCTAGGTTCCTACAAACAAAACCAAAAACTACCCCTACTCAATAAAATTTGATGGTAAATGACACTCATTCGGCCGAATAATGTCTCAAATTCGAGTCATCGCAGTTTAGATAATATATATAAATATATATATATATATATATATATATATATATACAGAAATTTTCAAGTCAGTTCGTACTGATATAACTTCATCAGTGCGTTGGATGTGGACCATTAGATTTACATGCTTTGACTCAAAGTGTATGCACTTGTCAAAACTTCTTCATAATCAGTGTTCCACATGCAACGCACTGATATAAGTTATGTCAATGCGTACCGAGGAGAAAATGACTGTATGTATATATATATATATATAGATAAATATATTATAAAAAATAAACAAAAACAAAAGTCAAACTAGGGCCTGGCCCAAATTCTAAGGAAGACCTGGATGTGATATTTTTAAAAGCTCACAAGCCCAACAAGGCCCAAATCGATATATCTTTAGGGGGCTATTGGCTGCTCTTCTGACCCAAGTTCTTCTTCACATAATCCATATAAATAATTAAAAAATTAAAAATAAATAAATAATAAAATGCAAAAGTAACGCACGCAAAAATTCATTAACGTGCCTGCGGCTTTTGCGCCTTCTTATCTAACTTGTAACGACAGTCCCAGAACCAGACCCAGACTCAGAGCACTTTGCGTATCTGCAAAAAAAAAAAAACTACAAAGCTCTCTCTGCGACCGAGTAAATCTCTCTCTCTCTCTCTCTCTCTCTCTCTCTCTCTCTCTCTCTCTCTCTCTCTCGCTCTCTGTGTCCGTTTTCCGTGCTTTCACTGGTGGGCTGTGCCTGGTTGCCTGACTGATCCTTATCTAACAGCCATTGATACCGGCGATTCTCGCGCGACCATGACCACAATCACTTCCGTCGAATTGAATTATCTCGTCTTTCGTTACTTAACAGAATCAGGTATTTTTATTCTCTTTTATTTTGTTTTTATTTTGTTTTCTGGAACGTTTCTTAATGAGAATCGAGATACATGTTTTTGTTGTTCTGTGATTAGGTAGAATTCTAGGGTTTTGCATCGTTTTTTTCGTATGGATTATTAAAAAAAGGAGGCTTATTGAGCTGGATTCTCTGTTTTTAATTACTGTATTAGGGTTTTATTGTGGTAGATAGCTATACGTTTGATCTTTCGAATATTGTCTTGTTTGTGGAATGTTAGTTGTTAGCTAATCCATCCGCCACTAAAGTTGTAATTTGTTGTTATGCATCATTTATATGTTGATCTATTTGATGTTTATCGTTTCTGTGTTATTTTTGTACCACGTTTCTGAATATTTTGCTATTATCAAGTACATTTAGTTCACTAATAGTCTAATAGTGTAGTTTTAGTTTCCTGTTACTCACGTTTTCTGTCTGTATTTATGTCGAATTCTAGGATTTTTCCCTGCTTGAGCTGGTTTCTCTGTTTTAATTACTGTATTTGGGTTTTCTTATGTTTGGAACTGATCTTTCGAATATTGTCTTGTTTATGGAACGATAGTTATGAGCAGATCGATCTAAGTTTCTATAGGCCATATATGTAGCACGTGTCGTATGCATGGTTAGTAGGCCCGGTGGTGGTGATTGGGGTGCATATATGACATATGAGCACGGACATAGCTTAGTATTTGTGCTTTCAGTGAAGTGAAGATGCACTTGATTTCATTTGAGAAGCTTTAATTGCTCTTTGTAACATATGAAACGATTGTTATGTGCTTATAATGGTTTAAAACACTGGCCTTTTCTGTAGATTTTAAGGTTCAGCTTGTTCTTCAATATAAGTTTCAGTAGAGAGAAGATTAAAGTGAGTTAAATGTCATGAAATGCTTTGACTTTAATAGAGGCCTGAATTGCTATGATAATTATCTCTGATAAATTATTGTACTAGTTGTAGAAAATTTTACTGATTGTAATTGTTTACATTTACAGCCATAATGATTAGTTACTAGTAGTAGAATGACTGTTACAAAGTCTCATATGCATCAGGAACATTGAGTTATCCATTTACCAATTTAATTGGTGAAGACTCCTCGGAACAATATATTTAGCCACATTGTTTCAAAACATGGCTGAGGCTGCCACCTTGAGGCACCTCACGCCGCCTCGGCCCTCCACCGCCTTGAGACTGGCCCCTCAAGGCTGTTTTTAAATAACACTACCTTGGGGAGATGAGGTGGTGCCATTAGATTTGGGTTTTGGTGATTGAAACAGTGAGTTTTGGCATTAGTTTTGGGCTTTTGATTTGACTCAAAACTCAACATTTTGAGCTTTTTGTCTAAATTAGATCAAGGGCATTTTTGTCTAAATTAAATAAACCCCCAAAACAGCCATCCACAGCCCCCACTCATTTCGTTAATCCCCTCACACCTGAACAACACCTGAACAACACCTGAACAACACCTCACTCAAATCTCACAGCCTCTCACACTCGACTAAATGCCTAACAGTCAAGGTTCTAGTAGGCGCCAGGCCACCTAGGCGGTGCCGCTGCAGCCGGAAATATATATATATATATATATATATAATTTTTCTGTTTTTTTCCTAAATAAAACGACACTGTTTTGAAGGGCGAGTTTTTTTTTTTTTTTTTTTTTAAATACCGCCTAGGCGGAGTCAACAACTTTGATTCCGCCTTGGCCACCTAGGGCCCTAGGCGGCTGCCTGTTGCTGACTAGATGCCAGGCCGACTAGGAAGGGCAATTTGGCCCAAATCGTGGCAGCCATGGCTGTTTAGGCCGCTTTTTCGAACACTGCTAATTGCTCTCTAAAGGTATTCATTTTTCTCTTATTCTTCTCTTTTTCGCATTCTACCAACCTCATTTTTCTAAATTGAGGTCACTAAGATAAACCGCCTCGATCCGCCTCACACTTTATAAAACATTTTTTACTAGTGCATTGTATTTTATTGAGCTGGAATTAGAGCACCTAGATAACTAGATTCTAGAAATCGATAATTATGTCTTTACACTTTGCTGATCTTATTCTGCAGGATTTACACACGCAGCATTTTCTTTAGGATATGAAGCTGGTATCAACAAATGCCCTATTGATGGAAACTTGGTTCCACCTGGTGCTCTTGTTACATTTGTGCAAAAGGGACTTCAGTACTTGGAGATGGAAGCCCATTTGAATAATGTTAGCATGCTTAATTCTTTTGTTTTTGATCATCCTGTATTTGCTTATGTCTATTCAAGTGTTTTTGCTTTCTTGTTATCTTAAAATATATGGTAATCAATGTTTGCGTTAAGCTTGCCAGAGTGATGCAGACATGGATGAAGATTTCTCGTTCTTACAACCGATGGATCTCATTACAAAGGATGTCTCTGAACTGCGGCTGATGGTGAAAGAAAAGAAGAAAAATCTACAAAAGGATAAAGAGAAAGAGAAAGAGGTTGATAGGGAACATGAAGGAGAACGTGTACGTGCAAAAGAGAAGGAAAGGCAGGACAAAGAGAAGGAACATGAGAAGGATAAGCAGCGAGAGAAGCAGCCAGAGGATCATACTGATAAGGAAATGTCTATTGATCAAGAAGAAACGGTTAACAAACC
This sequence comes from Dipteronia sinensis, assembly GCA_033220585.1. Classification (NCBI taxonomy): domain Eukaryota; kingdom Viridiplantae; phylum Streptophyta; class Magnoliopsida; order Sapindales; family Sapindaceae; genus Dipteronia; species Dipteronia sinensis. The sequence continues at coordinate 1,563,055 of CM065638.1, read as the reverse complement.
TGAAGAAAATGGAGTTCCTGGAGGTGAAACATATTTACTCCTTTGCTTTTATTTTCTTTGTATTATTTTAATTGTATTCTCTACATGTTTGCAATTTTCCCAAGTCCCACCTTTTTTTCCACCAAGGATAGCTTTGCATTGTTGCTTTGCAGCAACTATGAATGCACTTGTGATTTATGAATGCTTGTTATTAAGAATGATTGATGAGTAAGGTAACAGGTCACAAGCAGTTTGGTCATTAATTAGAAATTTGAAAATCAGTTAATCTGTTTAAATATTTTAGATGAACTATAATCTTTCCAATTGCTTCAGAGGAGTAGACAGCGATTTAGCTCAAGTGTTCATTCTTTCATGCCCATAAGCAATTTACAACCACCGATCAATCCATGTCTGGTGAACACCATAGCCATTAAATCGCATCTTAGATCAACTTTGTGTTTTTAAATAAATTCCTGGGTAGTTTGCTTTGGAAGGCATTAATGTGGTGAGATATGGGGGTAGTGTTTTACAAGTTGCTGACGTAATCTAGAAAATAAAACATGCTTTAGGAAATTAATTATTGTGGTCATTAATTGCCTGCTGTGTAATAGGTTATACTGTTATAGGTTGCACCTCCATAATTATAAGAACTATGAAATGAAGATTAACCACATTGTTTGCTTATGCATATGGAAGAGGGGAAAACAAGCAATTATTATGAACATTTGCCAATTAAAAACATATGATGTTATGAAGTTTCCTAGTTTAGTTGCTAATTGACGACTTTGTAAATGATTTGTTAAATATTCATCTCCCCTTAAACCCCTCTCATTTTATCCATGCTGTTCTTTTGCCTTACTTAACTAAATACAAATTATGAGACCTTTTACATATTTAATAGGAGCAGAACCAATGGATATTGCCCCTACCTCATCATCTCTGACTTGCGAAATTCCTAGTTCTGATGTGGCAATTTTGGAAGGACATACTTCTGAGGTTTGGGCTTTTATGCATGTGTAATTGTTTATTTTTTCTTTATCCCCTTTCCTAGCTTTATGCCTTGGTAACAATACACCTGTTTCTTGCATCCTTTACAGGTTTGTGCATGTGCATGGAGTCCAACAGGTTCCCTTCTTGCATCCGGGTGGGTTCTCTATTTCTTGACGGTTTTCAGTGTAAATAATTCTTTTAGGGTGTCAATAACTCGTAATTTAGCGTAATTCATCTGTTTTCATCCTCACTGACCAATTACTCAGTTTACATGGTTTTTTCTGTGTCCTATGTTATTCCATTAGTAAAAACTTAATGCATGTTGAGTATTTTCCAATTGATATAAGTGCTGAACATCTGAACTACGTAAAGATAGTGCCATCGTCCAAGCACAACAATTTTGATTGATAGCTTGGTGTTAAAGGGCAATTATTTTCCTGGTTTAAGTTTTGTTGGAAATTTATTTCTGATTGATTGAGCGCTGCTGATCAGATATAAATGCTAGGACAACAATGAAATACAATTCCACATGGTGGTAGACTCGAATAAATAATCTTGTCAAGTATGAATCAATGGGGTAAGCTTTGAGCTACTGTTGGATCAATGATCTTGACGAATGGTGTTTGTATCAAATCTAACTTTAAGAAATTGAATCGTAAAAAGTAAAATTTGACCTTGTTCTAGTTGGATTGTTGCAAATGTGTATCGTTTCTACAATGTTAGTAATATTAACTTTCATATTCTTACTGTTTCAGCTTTTATATAGTGACAATTATGCCAATTTATTAATTTCATGTAACTATAGTATTAGTAAGTTAATAGTGGAAATGATTGATGCCTTAGGCCTGGAATATAAATTTTTGTTGTTGGATTTGATGATAATTTAATATTGTGAATAAAATTATGCATGTATATGGTATTATTGCATAAATGGTATAATAATCCCATCGGTTTGGGAGCGTTTAGGGTTGTGGCAAGGTAATGCCGAGCATCTATCTTAATCAGGCTGTAAAGTTTTATTCTTATGATATTATGTCTTACATCTAGCTCTCACTGCCTCAATTCTCAGGTCTGGAGATTCAACAGCTCGTATTTGGCCAATTGCAAATGGAACTGGTAGATCTGGTGCACAAAATGTCCTGGTGCTGAAGCATGTAAAAGGAAGAACAAATGAGAAAAGCAAGGATGTCACAACGCTTGATTGGAATGTGAGTTCTGTTTCAGTATTTTATTTAATTTCTTGACAATAGCTAATCACTTTTTCCATTAATTTCTTGTTAATCCTGAAGCTGTCTTTTATAACTTTCAGCATGCAAGAAAGCTACTTATATGTTTTATTTATTCCCCTATCCCAATTCCCAAAGCATAATTAGAAAGTGATTATGTTGAATTACAATAGAATAAAGATGTACCTAATTACGCAGCAAGAGACAACTTGAGCATTGAATTTCTGCTTTTTAATTGCTCTTTCAAATCCTAGAAAATTAGTTTTAGGATTTTCTTAGCTATCTGACTATATGGTTCTCATTCTCTATTCATTCCTATCGATAAACTATGTTCTTGACTTCTTTCGCCTGCTTGAATGCAGGGCGAGGGAACATTACTTGCAACAGGTTCGTACGATGGCCAAGCTAGAATTTGGAGTACAAATGGTGAGATGCTTTGCTTGTCTAAAAAACTTCTTGCTCTTTTTTTTTTCCGTCATCTTTTTATGCTAAGAAATTCTCCATATGTTAATTTAATGGGTTTGGGTGTGCAGTTGTGTTGTTGAAGTAATGAAACCATTGGTGGAAATAGTATCCTATAAGGATAGATTATCTTATCTTAAAAGGGGCCCCTGAAAGTATATATTTAAAACAGGGGCAAAACCAGATTCCTTTTTTTTTTTGGGAGGGTGGGATAAAATCATAAAATTATAAACTATATATATATTATGATGGGTTGGCATGTTTTTTAAGTTTAATGGGTTTTTTGTTTAAATTTATGATGAGCTGTGGTCCTGTGGACTACATATGTATTTGTTTTGGGCTGAAGATGATTTAGTCTATAGAATGGCTAAAGTTATCATTTTTTTTTTCTTTCTAAATTCTCGGCTGGGCCAGCCGAGCCAGGCTCGATTCCCCCCTGATTTGAAATAATCACACTATGATTTTATCTATAAAAAATTATCTTCCAATTATAGTTATACCATCCTATGTAGTATTTTTGTTACGATATGATCTTAGTACAACAGTTATTTCATCATTAAGGTGAGAAGGCATCTTGGGTTCAACCATTATGCTCTGCTTGGTAGGACAGAAAAACAGAAAAAGTTGGATGGATGAGTGGGGGAGGAAAATGGATTGTTGATATCATTTTATCGTGTTTGGTACAATTGAAAATTGGGGAGAGTATTTTCACCAAAAAAAAAAAATGGGGAGAGTATGAAAAAAAAAGGGTGTGGAATGCACTTTCCATTGTCTACCTCATTTTTCAATAATACCAATTTGGACGTGAAAGGGAGTTGAAATGAGAGAGGATGAGAATAATGCCAATAATCTACAAATCTCCCCCCATTAAGCTTTCTTACTATCAAAGACGTGGAAGAAAATAAAAAAATAATACTTTCTTCGTTATATTTTTCTCCCCAATCTTTTCAAATTACTATCCAATGAAATGTTGACCAATAAGTTGCCACATGTCCCTTTGCATGAGGCCATAGTGTTGTTTCATCATAGGTTGATTGCCACTCAATTGGTGGGATCAGGACAGGTGCATGTTATTCTATTGACATGTAAGTGGTGGTCATCCATTACTTTTATAACACTTCCCTTTGGATGTCCACCATTTTGGTATTTGATTATATATTATTTAAATTCAGTACCTCCTGTGCTTAAGCTATTATTTTTACATTTTTTGTAGCTTCCGCAGCTAATTCTTATTGGTTTTATTTGGTCTAGGCGAGCTAAAGAGTACATTGAGTAAGCATAAAGGTCCTATATTTTCTCTGAAGTGGAACAAGAAAGGCGATTATCTTCTTACTGGAAGCTGTGATAAAACTGCAATTGTATGGGATGTGAAGGCAGAAGAATGGAAGCAACAATTTGAATTTCATTCAGGTGCCATTTTAGACTAAATTTTGAGGACCCGTGATCTCATCATCACACTCATTTTTTGTTGGGGTTAATCTTCATGTTTGTGATTTTTAGGTCCAACACTTGATGTTGACTGGCGTAATAATGTCTCATTTGCTACAAGCTCCACGGACACCATGATATATGTGTGTAAAATTGGGGAAACCCGCCCCATCAAAACTTTTGGTGGGCATCAGGTTTGATCTTTGATTCTACATTTCTACATGATTTCGTCTTAATTTGAATGTGTCTGCCTAAGTGTTTTAGTAGTTTATTCAAGTAGTGCTGGCAAATTATAGCTTTAGGGTGTGTCATATTCAATTTCAGTCTGGCCAAAAATGCCGAACCTGTAGCTGGCCTATGACCCAAGTTGGAATTACAAACCTGAACAAAGCCTATATTGTTTCAGTTTAATCGGTGAAGCTGCCAAGCTAATGATATCAACAAGTTAAAAACAATGTTATGTCTTTGTAACAAACTAAAGTACATAATCAGCAGTGATTAATTGAATTCAGGCTGTAGGCATGAATGTCTAATTGGAAGCTTATTCGTTTATGATGGACGTGTGCCCTTTTTTGTTGGGTCCATAATTTCACACTATGGCCATTTTCTTTTTGTGGGGCTCACTTGGTTTCAATGTTGTTAGCAGACAAAAAATAAGTGATGTTCGATTATGCCAGGCCTCCTCTTGAAAACATTTCCGCTCACTTTAGTTGCATAAACCTGCTCTTGGTTAGTCTAGTGGAAAGGCATGATTTGACAATTATTTTACCGAAATACTATTGTTAAGCTATGATTAGTATATGAATGTCTGGAAAACATTAAACTTTGTAGGCCTAAACTACCTACATTGTGTAAATAAAATGTAGGAAGCTCTTTAAATTAACTTTCTGAACTTTGTGTGATTTCAGGGTGAGGTTAATTGTGTCAAATGGGATCCAACAGGTACATTACTGGCCTCGTGCTCAGATGATATCACTGCAAAGGTTATTGTTTGCTACCTTTCTCTTTAGTAGCGAATGCTTTGTATTTTTGGTTTCATGAAATAATATATCTGTTCAATTCTAGTAGCTCGGTTTTAGTTCCTCTGCTTTTCATATGGAATAGACATGTGCTTGTTGTATTTACATATTTTGGTTCTATTAATCTGTTGTGCTTGTTTCACACAATTTATTTCTCTTCCTAGCTATGCGACCTTTTCTCTTATTGGGTTGGCAACTCATTTAATGTTATGGAACAGATATGGAATATGAAGCAGGATGAGTATGTTCATGATCTGAGGCAGCATTCTAAGGTACCATTGGTTGGTTATTTCCTTAATCACCATTTGGACATGCACATGCATGTATGTTATTGGATTGTTAGTCCAAACATTGAATGACTTGTTGCAGGAGATTTATACTATCAGATGGAGTCCCACTGGACCAGGAACAAACAATCCTAACCAGCAGTTGATCCTGGCAAGGTAAAAATGAACTTTTTCTGTTGATTTCTTATGCATACATATCTTATTGAAAGCATTCTTGAAATACCTATTCTATCGTTAACCACCGATTGTCATGCATTTCTATTGAAAATCGTAATTCGACATTGAACTGTACATATTAGCAAATTAAGCTGCCTCATATTAGCTGAATGAGCGCATGTTTAAAGTATTTACTTTCACCCTGGTTACTTAGCCTTTGCTTAAAAAGCAGTTATCGCTTTTCATGATATAACCATATTTTGTTCGTGTTTGTTTAATTAGTTGTTTTTCTTGGACGTACGTGTTGTCTCTTGATTGTGGAAGCCCTTATAAATAAAATGTTAAGATGTTTTTTTTCTTTGGTTGAGTGCATTAACACTTTTTGGTATATGATGATTAGGCTTACTACTTTTTATGGTAAGAGTTATAATATTTTGGTTCAGTGACATGTTTCTCACATTCTGTGATTCTGTTTTCATGCAGTGCATCATTTGACTCTACTGTAAAGCTATGGGATGTTGAGTTAGGGAAACTCTTCTGCAGCTTGAACGGACACAGGTATATGAACTTGAACTTGTTTATGATCTCTTTGTTTAGGAGACAACACAAGAGATTAGTTGTCAATGATGTCTTACGATAAATTTTTGAAGTGGAATGACACTTAAATGTTGTTTTGCCGACCCAAGCTTTATTTATTTAACCCTCAACTCGTTTCATTGACTAATACTGGTGATTGTGGTACTGTGATTACTTGGCATTTGGCCTAGTATATCTAAGTGAACCTGCTAACCATTTTATGTGCAGTCCAGTTAACACCATGGTGTACAATTGATTTGATGCTATCTAGATACAAACATACAATTTACTGGGTTTGTTTGCAAATGCCAGGAAGTGAAGTTTATATGATTGATGTTGTTTCTGAGAGTACGTTATTATTAAATCTCCAGGGATCCTGTGTACTCGGTTGCATTTAGCCCAAATGGGGAGTATTTGGCCAGTGGATCTCTTGATAAATCCGTGCACATCTGGTCTCTGAAGGAAGGAAAGATTGTGAAGACATACACTGGCAATGGTGGCATATTTGAAGTATGTTGGAATAAGGATGGTGACAAGATTGCTGCCTGTTTTGCTGACAACACAGTTTGTGTTTTGGACTTCAGAATGTGAAGACTTGGGAAGTTCCGTTTGATGTTAGGACTTAGGTATCCTGCGAGCTTGTCAGAAATGTGAGAAGCTATTTATCTCATCTTCAAAATTTAGCCATTAAAATTGTAATCTAGTTGGATAGGTTTAAATTTCATGAGTAGATTATTTATTTATATTTTTTTGTTGAAAGAATTTCATGAGTAGATTAGATGTAGTCATTAATTTTTAGTTTTGATATCTGCAGTACTTCTCACTCAGTAGTCAGTGAGACATTTGCACATTTGCCGTAGAGGGTAGTTCATGTACAGATTTATTTTCATTGGATTCTCAATTTGTGTCTCTTTTGGATTTTGTTTGGTTTGTTTTGTTTTTAGTCCCTTGGACTTTGGTAGTCTGTTTTGTTTCTGTCTAGTTTAACTTAAACAAAACTGCCCACCTTCAATGAAGATGCTTTTGCATAGATGATGTCTGTTGCCATATTATTTACATCTTCATTGCATCCATTTGGTATAATGTTTTACCCTTTTTAGGTCTGTATTATTACTTATAAGTGCAGACACTTGAGATGGAAATATACATACCTTTGATTTGGGACTTGTATTATCATTTTGTTCCATTCTGCATTATTAAAATTTTGCCCATGAATGCAAATGCCAAGCATATGTTGTGTGATATTGCATAGATGCAAGATTATGTATTGTGAAAGTTACGATACAAAGACAACAACATTTGACTCGCATTTCAGAAGTTCGTCTTTTTCCCCTCAGTTGCACAAATTGGCCCCAAATGCAGGTAGATGTAGAAAACCTCGTACTTGTTCTTCGTACTTCATGTGTCATTGTATTTACACCTATAAATCAAGAATGGTTGATTACATCGCATAGAAATATAGACATCATTATATGTGGAAACTAGTTATAAACATTTGAGACTTGTTCCATAATCACAATTCACCAGTAATCCCCACAAGAACATGAGCCATTCACAAAATGGTGAAACCGGATTCTATCTCTCATAACAATCTGACGCCCAGTGATCTTCGAAATCAACTTGGTTACTGCATGACAATCCAAACAAACCCTGAGATTCTTCACAATCTTGATTGTAGTCCCTGGTTGAGTACTAATAAGCCCGAAAGCAATAGCAAGCTTCTCACTGTGAACTTCAAGTGATCGCTCTTTTTGCGCTTCTCCAATATCATGCAACACAATATCTGTCTGCGGAGTGTATCCCTGAGCCTTGATCCAACCATTCATTTGCTGTAATTTCATGTAGATTTCTTTGCTCTTTGGATGCTTCAAATCTCCCGCAAGAAACTCGTGTATTTTGTTATTCACTTCGATTGAACTACACCCGGGTTCTTTTTGTACTCCGATCTCTTTCATCAAGGTCCTTACCCTTGCTACTCCATCCCAATTGCCCTTTGCAGCATATATGTTCGAAAGAAGAATACAAGTCCCCGAATTAGCAAGATTCTGGCTAACAAGAAACTCTGCAATTTTCTCTCCCAAACCAATATTACCATGAAGCGTACAAGCTCCAAGCAAAGTTCCCCACAACACGGAATCTGGTTCAATCTTCATATTCTTGACAAGCTCATACGCTTCTTCTATTTGCCCAGCACGTCCAAGAAGATTAACCATACACCCGTAATGCTCATTCTTCGGTTCAATTGCATACTCATCTTGCATTGAATTGAACAATCTCCATCCCTCATTCACCAAACCAGCATGAGCGCAAGCGTTCAAAATGCCAATGAAGGTTATATGAGTAGGCCTTACTCTAATGCTACACATTTCATTAAACAACTGCAAAGCATCTTTGCTAGATCCATGTATAGCATAACCTACAATCATTGAATTCCAAGCAACAACATCCTTTTCGTTAACCATATCGAAAACCAATCGTGCATCCTCCAAACTGCCACATTTACTATACATATCAATCAAAGCAGTAGCCACTTGAACATTGAATCTGATCCCAATATTATTCTCAATATACGAATGAACCCACCTACCAGACTCCAACGCACCAATCTGCCCACAAGCAGATAACACAGACACTACAGTGATTTCATCCGGCTTCAATCTCACCGCCAACATCCGTCTAAACAACACAAGAGCCTCATTAGGCAACCCATGTTGCGCGTACCCATCAATCATCACATTCCAACAAACAACATCCTTCTCTTGCATCCCATCAAACAACAATCTTGCCGCAGCAATATCCCCGTGTTTCGCGTAACATGATAACATTGTCGTTATAGAAACCAAATTCCTCTCAGACATATTATCAAACAGTTTCTGCGCAGACAAAACATCACCCCCTCTAGCATAAACATCGACCAAACATGTCCGTACATACAAATCCTTATCCAACCCGAATTTTATCGTATGTGAATGAATTGCTATTCCGGGTTTCAACGGACAAGATTTGAGTATAGACGAGAAAGTGAATGCATTGGGTTCGATGTTACGAGCAAGCATTTGCGAGTAGTAGAGAAGGGCTTGTTCATGGAGATTGTGTTGGGCATGGCAGTGAATGATAGCGGTGTAGAGGAAGATATTGGGGTCATGGGTTTGGTTAAAAAGAGTCACAGAATAGTCGAGGCGGTTGAGAGAAGAGTAAGCACGTAAAAGATGGAAGTTGAGGATAGGTTGTTGGTGGAGGAGGAGGTTGTGGCGATAGAGAGCGGCGTGGATTCTAACTAGTTGGGTGCTGGATTTCGAGTTGGAAATTACGACGGCGAGCTTGTCTGGCGGTGGAAGGTCATTTGTTGCTGTGAGTGGTGGTGGGGTAGTGAATAGAGGGGCTGTGGACATCGTTGTAAACATGTTTCTGGTGTTTTACAGTTTTTTCGCCATGGATGATTTTTTATTTTTTTCTTTGAAAGGAAGCTATGGACATATTTGTTTAATTGTTTCAAGGAAGATTAATGAGGACCTTATATGTTTAGTAGTGAAGTTGGTAGGAAATATCTAATTTATCTTCATATTTTGTATTTATGTTGTTTTTTTAAATAACGTTGTCGGGGCTCTAACGTGCACATTTCTATGCTGAACGAGAGTCTTTTACCATTAAATTGGTATACATTGATATAAATTTTGTATTTCATCTAATTCAGGTAGAGAGAATGTGACTTGGACCCTTAAATGTGATGGCATACATTGCCTCATGAACTTTAATCACAATTTTGATGGAATAACTAACAAGTGGGTGATTGAAATAAGAGTTGCATTGCATTACAATATAAGGTTGGTTCTATGGTAAGTGTAGAGTCCTAAAATCTTCAGTTGAATTTCCGTAGGTCGGTAGACACTGATAATGGTAGAGCAAAAAATAGTAGGTCGATCATGGTGGTTCCGTTGGGAACTCTCCGACGCTCAAATTAGACAATTTATAAACAAATAAAACAATTTCAAATCAACAATTAAACTGAATAAAATCTAAATCAAACCGTAAATAAGGCTGGCCGAGTGGTGTCTTTCGGATAGTCTTATGTTCGCTTGGGCTAAACATTGAGTTTAGCAATTTAAATCGCTAATAATACTAATAATAATAATAATAATAATATAATGTTGGACGAATGGTCTAATAGAAGATGAAATGTGTGTTGATCGAACGACTTCGAATGCAATTGAAGAATGATGTTATAAATAAAGTTAAAATTGTTTAACTATTAATAATGAATTGAGAGCAAATGAAGGTTGATGTGTGAGTTAGATTGTGGTCCCATCACTTAATTGTTTTTAGTGAGTGGGAGTGTTCTTCTCAAACCTCTTTTCTTCATGAGTGGGAGAGTCAAAAAAAGAAAAAAGAGATTTTCTCTTTGATGGGAGGAGCCTCCTATTTATAAAGCTAGAGAGATGCCACTTAGAGATGAGTCAGTTGATATCTTCCAACGATCTTGGCCTGATATCGTAGAATGAGATAATCCCTAATATCCCGAGATTTTAAGAGTTATTTGAGAGTTAACAAGTCAATAACATGTGTTTTAGTGCTGACCTGGTCTTAATATACTTAGTGCTTGTTTGGTTGAGCTTTCTACTACCTTAAAAGGTCTATAAACGTCTATTTGAGTTTTTTTTAGAGTTGTTTGTTTGACTTTTGAGATTGTATATTTTAAATTAAGTAGAGGCTAGTAGAGTTTAAACCTCTACTAGGTAAAAGCTTATAGTGAGGTGCTTTTTCATATATTCATATATATATATATATATATATTAAAAAGTTTACCAACCAAACAACTATTTTTTTTTTTCAAAAACTCTATTTCTAATAGACTTACTACAAGTAGATCTTTTACCAATAGAGGTTTTTCAAAAGCCCAACCAAACAAGTTTTTAGAATACGTTTAGGAGAGCTTCTCAAGTAGATATTTTTGCAATAGATCTTTTAGAAATAGATATTTTAGATGTAGAACTTTTAAATGAAAGTCGTTAGTCGTTTGATTGTCAATTAAAAAAGAACTCTTTTAATGATAGAATTACCAAAATACTGTAGCAAATATTAAATTATAGGGTTATATTGGAGATTTTAGTATTATTAAAAAAAACTCTAAATGATCTACTTGGAAAAGCTTTAAATTTGGGCTTCTCCAAGTAGACGTAAAACAATTTTGTTAATCATCCATAAGCTCTACTGAGTGATAACCAAACAATAAAAAAAAAAATTGAAAAGAGTTTTTTTAATTAAAAATGTTGTTTTAGCCAATAGACAAGTTCTTCCGAACGGACACTTAGGCTATGTTTGAATCTGTTTTGGGTTCACATTAGGCCTGACTTTCGTTGGGCCTGACTATACCTGTATTCTGATATCAGTGAATCGCCTGGCTCCTCATTTGGATTTCCAAAATTGGGCCTTAATATTTGTTGTGTTATTTTTGGCTACCACAATAAGTACATCACACGTACATCCAGATTTGGAGTCTGAGTCATACCCCATCCCTTGATCCTGAAATACTGTAATATTTCAAATATATATATATATATAGGATAATTTTCACCTCAGTGTGCACTAATAAATATTTATCAGTGTGTTGTATGTGAACCATTATATTCAATTGTTTTGACACAATCTGTATACACTTGTCAATGTTTATCCATAATCTATGGCCCACATGCAATGCACTGATGTATTTTATATCAGTGCGTATTGAGGAGAAAGGGATTATATAAATGTATATATATACGGTCATTTTCTTCTCAGTATGCACTGATATAACTCATATCAGTGTGTTGCATGTGGACCACTGATTATGGAGAAGTTTTGACAAGTGCATACACTTTGAGTCAAGATATGTAAATATAATGGTCCACATCCAACGCACTGATGAAGTTATACCAGTGCGTACTGGCTTGAAATTTTCTGTATATATATATATATATAGTCATTATCAAGTGAGGTATACCTTACGTTAATTTCGGTAAAGACTTTGATGAAATTACATCCATTTTTATGAATTTTGATTTAAATTTTTGTGTGGATGATAAGTTCATTGAAATTTACTTATGATTCAAATTTGAGAATTTTTCAAGTACTAAAACTATTGTTTTGAATTTTCCTACATTTCACTCCTTTTTTCAATGCCTTTGTATTTAATAAAATCGGGATAAATAGTTATAGTATTTGAAAATTTCTCAAATTTTATTCATAGCTAGATTTCAATGAATTTATCATCCATACAAAAATTCAAATCAAAATTCATAAAAATCGATTTGATTTCATCAAAATCCTTACCGAAATTAAAGTAAGGTATAACTCACTTGATAATTATTATATATATATATCATGAACCATTTGGATGGATCAAATCAATGGTGTTAAGCTTTTAATTGTCATCATACCCCGACCCGTAGACCCGTGGATGTTAGGACAGGAGGACCGGGATGAAACGACGTCGTATGAGTAGGGTTTAAATCAACATGCCTAAACCCTTTGTTGCATCAGATTTGAGGTTTGACATCACATCAGAGTTGAGAAGCACAAAGCAAGAGAAATGGCTTGGCGCTGCGGATCTCTATCAAGGTCACTGATATCCACCGCTAGATCATCTTCAATCAGAACAGCTTCATCATCTGTACCTCGCCTCCGCCCTTCACCGCCACTCACCGCCAACCTCCTCCAATCTCGCCGCTCCATGTTCTCCCTCCCTAGGTATACTATACATACTCTTACACTTATTAAGTCTTTGCAAATACATACATATAGTTTCATGCTGTAACTTTTTATTATTTTCGTTTTTGTTTTTGAAGGAATATTGGAGCTCTAGGGTGCGCTCAGTCGCTAATGCCACTGCACAGCGTGGTCGCGGCTACTCGGCTCACTCCTCACATCTCTGTCGATTCCCGTGCTTGTTGCGAGTTGTCTCAGGGTACATTTATTTTATTTTGTTCAATTATGTTGACTTCTGATTTATGTTAGAATTATTTTTTGAAATGTTTCGAGTTATGGAAGAAATTAGTCTCATTTACACATATTTTGTTTACTAAAAAATGTTACATTATAGTTTAATAATGTTTTAATGTATTCGTGTTTCTAGACTAATGCATTCAAAATTGGTATTATGTGCAGTTTGGTCATTAGAGAGATGGTTTCTTCCATTGTTCTTATGCTTATGTTTTCCATAGAGAGTACTATGGATTCTTCTCTGCAATGTTAAGCATGCATGTTTTTCCTCGGGGACTGCCATTGGATGTTATGGAAAGTTATGAATTATGATGATTCGTTAGCATGTTGTGTCATTTATAGATGAATCACCTCTAAGCTACTTTCTGGGAAACTTTGAATAATGTGCATTGTCTTTGAGATTATTGCACAATTGGTTACTTAGTTCTATATCTCCACACAGCTGGCTATTTCTTGGATCATGAACGTTAAATAACTAGAAGTTAGTGGGCTACTTATGTATTCATAATGAAAAGTATGTTACTTCAGTTATGGCAGATCAGTTGAGTATATCTAGAGCTGTTTATGGTTTGACCATGACATATGATCATTCTCTTGCTATGTCAGATACAATTACATCTGTTAAGCCCAACAGACCATTTTATTTGTTGCTGTTTTAGACTTTTAGTTGTAGTTCACCATTGGATTGTTACAGTGTTTTGATTTTTGCCTAATAGATTGGTTTTTTATTTATAGATTTTTTTTTTCCTTAAAAAAAAAACAAAAAAAAAAACTCCTGGAAGCTATTTTTGAAAATCTGAGACTTGAACTCCTTAGGTTGTGATTGCTTGGTTCTGAGGTTTAGCACTTATCCGTTGAGGAAGATTGTAGCCATTTAAGAATAGTAGGTTCCCGAAAAGGAGGCATTAAGATATAAAGAGCATGCATCTATATGATTTATTTTTCTCATACTTTAAAAATCATGTCGTACTATGTAATTTAGCAGGAAGATCTCTAACTCTCCAAGTGTTGTATAAGAGATATTGGGATCGAAACCCACTAACACTAGGGTTTGAGGGGTTTTATATTTGAATTCCATTGTCTTACAAAATGAGTGAAAGATTGAAAACTGTCCACTTTCATTTGTTGAATTGTTTACACCTTTCAGAGATAGGTTGTAGTCAGAAATCTTAATTTTTTTAATCAACTCATTACTCACAATAGTAGACCTACTATCTTTAGATAAGCAAATGAGGTATTGTTAGGTATCAAAAAATAAAACGTCCTCACGCTCCTGTTAGCAAGGTTTCTAGAACATACATCTAAAAAAGTTTCATGGATTGGACCTCTTTTGGGAAAAAAATTATGCTATCATCATTTTTCCCTTTCCAAAATGGGACTTCATCAAATGGCTTGAAAATTGAGGATAATGTTTTCTAAAGGTCTCTATTCTCTAATGTTGAATTTCATTTCAATTTCCACTACCATGCACAGCTAGATGTAGCTGTTTTTATTTGGATATTATATATAATTTAAGAGTAAATTTGATAATGGTTTCTTGTGATTTTATTTGGTTGTTAAATCAAATTTATGTACCGAACTAATTATGGGTTTTGCTATGCACTAAAGGTACTTAATGGACTGTTGGATTAGCGCCATGAGTGCTACATCATTTGGAGTTTGAAGTACACCAGGTGGGGATGTCTTTTGAAATAAAAGACTTGTGAGTTCTCTTTTTATTGTGGTTGATTTGGAAATATACTTCACAATTGTAATTGGAGTTTGTGGGAAGTGATTTTAGTATATTTTTAGATTAGGTAGGTTCGATTTTCAAGAAGTTTCATTTACCATTATGCTTTGTTTAAATTTATATACTGTGCTTGTACAATTTCTATATTTTCTTTTTCAATTTTTAGGACTTCTTGTAGTCCAATAAATTAATTCTATGTTTGAAATCTAAAGGTGGATCAATTGAGATTATATTCTTATGCATAGTTAATGGTTAAAATGATTACATAATGGATTGTTGTTTTTGATTTATAAACCTTTCCGAGTTATTGCGTATATTGATTTAATTTGTTGTTCAAATTCTGTATTTTCTATTCCGATTTATCAGACTTTGTATAGTTCCGGAGTTCTAAGTTGGGTTTTCTATTAGTGGACTTTTGGGTATTCTCTTTTGCCTAGTTGATGTGCAAATAAAAAAAAAAAAGTGGTTCAACCAGCTATCAAATTCATTACCTGTAATTAGGCATTGTTCAATTGTATCTTATGATATTTTCCACTTGCTATATACAATCCGTGGGAAGAAACAAAGGTAATATTAGAGACGGCTTCTTCAACATTCATTATATTGACTAATTTGATAGTGTAGTAGATGTGCTCAAAATGTAGACTACACTCATGCATAGCCTGAAATGTTTATGAGACATTTGTTTCTGAGAGATGTATTCACAAATACACAGCAAAGTTAGTATATATATATTCTGCTTTTTTAAACAATGCTCTGATGTCTAGTAATAATGAGCAAAGGGCTCTTGACTCCATGGACAAAATTGGTATACATCTATGGAAAATGCAAATGGTATTGTATGTCTGTCATGTGCCATTGTCTTTTAAATACAATATTATGTTTTAGATCTGTTCATCCTAAATATCTTATTATTCAAAGAAAAAAAGTCACCTGAAATTTTTGGTTCCATACCTATTTTCAAGGTCACATAAGTCACAAGTGTCAACTCTTTCTAGTGTTTTTTTTCTTCTTTTTTTTTTCCGGTTGAATCATGGTAGATTGAACTTGTAGAGGTGCAGAGAAGTCACCCACCGGGGTAATTGTGGTAGACATGAAAAAGCACATTATGGGTTGAGACTTGAGCCCAGAGCTCATTAAAGTTGCCATATTCTTGAGCACATGCCAGTGTTAGAACCGTGCCGGGCACCCTGCCCCGCACCATTCTATTCTGCGCAGTGTGGTTTGTCTTGTTTTTCATATGTTGCAACAGAAGATGGGTCTTCAACAGCTGACTTGTCTATTAATCAATGCAACACCGTGTGTGCTTAAGTTAGGAAGCAGTTCATTTCCTGTTTGTTTTTGGCCACCCTTTTGAGGTCCAGACAATTCAGCTTTTGACCAATTGGATCTATCTATCTATCTGGTTCAATATCAGAACCCCACCTTAGTATTGCATTGCAGTTATAGGCTAGCTAAAATTTCTTTTGAAAGTACAACATGGTCATACTGATAGTATTAAGATTAGCAATGGAGTGGCCACAGCTGATATTTTGCTCTGCAAATTTAGAAAGAGTCGAAAAGGTGCATGGTTTATTCTGTTTGTAACTGTTTAGAAGTGGTTCATTTACTTTGAAGTCAAACTGGATTCACTTTTTCAAGTCTTTTAGTTGAGAATATTTTCGTTCTTAAATTAATTTATGTTTAGAAAAACTCTACTAAGATCTCACTATTAGGACCAAATAGACGAGAACAAGAATTAGACGTAACAGATTAGGTCGTTTTCCATAAATCCGACTTGAAGAACAATCTTGCTTCATATTCTCATCTTAGATCATCAAACCCAGTTGGAAGTTGAAACCTACTGCCTAACACCCAAGAATATATAAGAATAAGCTCACTGAAATTCTACTTTGCAGATTCTTGGTTCTAAAACCAACTTAGGAGGGCATGTCACTAGAAAAAACCTTCTTTGATATAAGCTTTCGATAAAGGTGTAACGTAAGACTGCCATGTTGAGGAGCTTCTGTTCTCCTCTTTGATGGGTAAAAGCCATGTAATATCTTCTTTTTTCTGGAATCTGCTCTTCCATGGCATCCAGGATTGTTGCTTGATTCCAATTTTTTCGGCAAAAGCTTTAGCTCGATACCCAGATAAGACTGTGACTTGATATTGCATTACTTGGTAATTATTGAGCTTCATATACTGCCTTTCTTGATATGCATTATTCATCTCCCATTTTTTATTCTGGAAATTATTCTTCCTTTTGTGTTTGAGGTGGATGTGTTTTATATATGGCAAGAAAAATTCTAAAATCCAGACACAGATAGAAACTGATCAGTTTCCTACTTATAATTTTTGCTAGGTAGACAAGAGTGTTCAATTTTCCTTTTTTTTTTTTGTGGAAGAGAAAACAACTGCAAAGCATACAATCATATTCATACTTGGCTTTGCTGGCTATATATTAAATTGAAAACAGGGAAGCTCACAGATTGGTTGGATTGCCCCACAACTGAAGGCATATATCAATGATTTTATACCTGCTCCAATTTATTTTATTAATTTCAGGAGATTGCTAAAAATACCCATTTATTTGCCTGGCATATCTAGATCAGATATGAATAGTTTATTTAAGTTTTGGGTTATTTTATTATTTATTATATTAATAATTGGAGTCTATTTGTGGTGCTGTTTCCTTGTAATATGTTTGGATTTGGACATGAAATTTAGTGATAAGACGAGTCTAGTAGTGTGTCCCAAGATGTGAGTCAGCATTCCAATACCACAATTATTTTATCTTAAAGAGTCTTCAGCTTGAAAGCTGCTTTGATGAATATGAATGAACTCATGACATCATCATGTTGTGGGGAAGCTGAGCTTTTTTGTAAATTGAATTATTATTAGAAAAGAGAAGAAAAGATTCTGAGAATAAGCTAAGCAGTAAGCACAAGTGGTTGTCAATGCACTTGTACTGTACACATATACATTACCCACTACATCTAGACACCCACATAGATCCTCTTGTTTGTAGAAATAAAAAACCCTATTTGATAAACAGACACCCCCACCACCACCTCTGCTACTTTTTATTTTTTTTAATCTCCTATTATTAGGTACCGATCACCTCAAATAATGCCATACAAAATTGAGTTTATCTCACACCTCTCTACTTTTTCAAATATTTTAGGTCATTCTATATAAAATGAATTTAGAATTCTTTTTCAAATACAGTTTCTGAAATTGTCTTGTCAATCAGAGACTTCGAAATACAGCTCCGTTGCCATAAATATAGTCTCTGCCTTTATTAAATTCTTCCAGATCTAAAACAGTTTCTGATAGCAATAAATTAGTCAAAGTTAGCTCCTGAAGCCATATCTTTCATGGGACTTGCAGGGGAAAGCAGCATAGCAGTAGACTGTAGTAGACTAGTAGTGGTATAAATAAGGTAACCTAACCTTTGTAAGTTATTTACTGTAAGGCACATGGAGAGAGTGGTCCATAATTTGCAGGGCACTGCATGGGAGATTGAACAATATGGTATGGGAAAAATAGGATAAACCTACCATGTGATGCTTGGGAGTTGGGACCATGTTACTCTACTTTGAACTCAATGAATTTATTAGTTTTATGTGAATAATATAATTAATCTAGTTTTTAATAAGATTTAAATTGATAAGACGAAGTTGGTCCATTTATACCCCTCAATAAGTAGTTTTGTCAAATTGTATGTAATCAAACGCTTTATTAGATTGGAAGGAGTGTGGGGTAGAGTAGCGGTGTTGGTATGTTACCACTAGTGCACTTAATGTTTCTCTAATGGCACTAATGAAAGATTGATTTCATTGTTTGACTCGTGTTGCATTATTTGTTAGTTAAGCTGCTATTATCCAAATGAAAAAAAAAACACAAACACACACAGAGACACACACAATGTAGAGCCTATTTGTTATTCACCCAGCAAACAAATCGAATCATGTACTTGATTTTGATGCTATACAAGGTGTTAAAAAAAAGGTGATCAATGAAAGGAATCCTAAGCTTGACATACCCCAAACACTAGAACTATTAGTTGACATCATAAGCATTTTCTCCCTTAAATGTTGAAGCATCATCACTTTGTTAGAAGGAAACCCCAGATAGAATTTTGAGTAGCTTTAATAATGATATCATCATATATTCCATTATTTTCTTATACCTCTCTCCTTTTCTGATCTATTTAAGAGCAACCACCACTATTTCTTCAAACCTCCAAAGTGCCCTTTTTTTTTTGCATTTGATAGCATGACTTTCCAGGAAGAAGCTACTGATGAGATATCAAGCAGCAGCAATAATAATCAAGGTGGAGATTCATCGAAAGATTCGAAAAACGGCAAGGTTGTTGAAGATCAGAACAGTTTTGGTGATTGGTTGAGTTTAGGTGGTTTGAACAAAGATGGTGATCATGAAGTTGGAGAAGAGAATAGTCATGAATCTCAATCAAGACCTACTAGTGGAAACATTAAGATTTTCTCTTGCAACTTCTGCAAGAGAAAGTTTTATAGTTCACAAGCATTGGGTGGTCATCAAAATGCACACAAGAGAGAGAGAGGAGCTGCTAAAAGGTTCCATTCTCACAGGATGATGATGGCATCATCAATAGGTTTTCCTTTCAGTACTCTGCAGCTTCCTTTTCGATCTCTCGGTGTGCAGCCTCACTCACTTGTGCACAAGCCATCCATGGCCACCCACGGCAGCAGATCAGAAGGGCCAAGTAGTAGTAATTTGGTGGGAAGATTTGCTGATGCCAACACAAGTTTTGGCATGGTAAATTGTACACCAACCTTCATTCTTGAAGAGGCTAATTTCGATACGATTTGGCCTGGAAGCTTTCGCGTAGATCATAATAATTCGCCCAAGCAAAGCTTTCGCGTAGATCATCATAATTCGCCTATGCAGCAGACGACGCCGCCAGCATCTGATTGCCAGAAACTGGACTTGAATCTCCGGTTGTGATGATCATGACTATAATTTGTGTCTCAATTTGGTTTTATTTTGTTCTTCTTCATATCTATGTATAATATAAATATATATTTGTCATGATCATCTATCATTTGATAGAAATTTTAGCCTTTTAGGTGCTTGAGAAGATAAATAATAGCTTCATGCATCTTATTACACTCTACTCGCAGCTGTCCAATATAATTTAACTAATTTGGAGGGTTCATGAACCCTTTGAGATAAGGTATTTACCTAATGTACTTGGAGGATTTTTACGTGATTGTAAAAATAATAGGTTGGTTTTTCAAATATTGTTAAACCTAGTGAGGAATTTTTCAAGAGACTAACTTTTTGGATCGTAAAACTATCAACCAATATATATATATATAAACAACTTCCTCGTAAACACAAAAAAATTCAAAGTACGAAAATTTAATTCTTTCTAAGTTTCTTCATATTTCACACAGATTCTTTTTTAGATCAAAACCTATGACACATTATTTGACCACTCTTTTATATCTTGTGAAATTAACAAGCTCCGAGGTTATATTTCCATTTTTTTTAATCCAACAACAAATGGGTTAAGGGTTTACGGAATCTATCCAAATAAATATTATATATATGACTTAAATATATTCTCCCACAGTGATGAGAAATCTACTATCACAAGATTTGGTCATAACTAATATATCCGCTCTCGAAACAAGTCACAACACCAAAGATTAATACAACTACACATGCTAACAAATACATATGATGGGCCAAGAATTGTACATCTCTTTATTTTTCTAGTCTTTGGTGAATCATATATAACAACTTCAAAATCCAATATAAAATTTCTTCTGTAAATAGAGCATTTCATTGTGACAATTTGACAATAACTCAATGCCTTGTACGGTGGTTTTAACCTTCAAATCAGATAGTACTTAATCGAATGTGGGTTTTCTAGCCCAGAAGAGATGGTGTGGTGTGTTTAGAATTCTAATTTGGGTGGACAAAAAATACAGACATCTGTTATCTTTCTACAAATCTTATTGGGCCTTTTGATGTTAGAAAATAGACCAGCCCATATCAAGCAAAACACAAAATATGGACCTCGCTTCTTCGTACCATTATATCAAGAAGGCCGGTGGCCCGGTGGTTTGCAAGCTTTTTTTTATAAAAAAAAAACCTTTTAAAACTTTTATACAAATTTTGTAATTTATTCACTTTGACCCCTCTCAAAAGTTTCATTTCTGTATAATGGCAACAAAAATGTATTGCTCTAACAGTGCCCCTGATCAATGATCAGTGGCCATATTGCATGTTAAACCACTTTGTTCTTGGCAGGCTAGCTTCTAAATTAATAGGCAGCCATATTTTGGAGTTTTCCAACCAATTATCATGTTTTTTTTGAAGTATTACACTATTACATAAATTCGGGATTTTGTTTGGGGAGAGGGAGGACTCAAACACATAATCTCGTAATACAGGTGTGAGGGGTTTACCACCGGACCAACCTAATCTCGTCGCCAATTATCATATTAAAAATCTTGTTTTCATTATTATATATCAAATGAAGAAATTAAATCGTTCATTGCTCAGTAATTACGACACCCAAATGAAGATATATTTTAAGGGAAAATATTGCACCAAAACTTTTTGTAGTAAGACTCCATGTTAATGATTAAAGGAAAGTTAAGGTTAGTGATCATGGAATGAATGCACATTAAATAGGTATATAAGTTTTATTTTATATTTTTTGTGAAATATTACAATAACTGATTTGGGTATGGGGAGAGACTCGAACCCACTATCTTTTTAGATATATATATATATATATATATATATATATATATATATATATATAACATTATTTAGTTCCAGTTGTTCACATACTTGAAGGATATATACAAGTGTAAAAAATTACTAGAAAATAGGTTTTAATTATAGTATTTTGGACTCATTAGAGCCACCCATTGAAATATGTCAAACAAACATAAGGGATATGCTTGTATTAGTGATTAATTAAACAGGTTAGGCAAGGCATGTAATTATAATTTGATTGAAAATTCTACACATAACAGAACAAACTTAATTAGGCTAAAGAAGACTCCAAAAGGCAGCCGTGTAAATTTTGACAAGAAATCTTTGAAGGCTTGACCAGAAGGAAATTAGATGCTTCCTGAAACCAATAAACATATACATCATATATGCCTAGCTATGATGTTCCTCTTGCAACTACCACGTGAAAGTTTGAAATCAATATTATTGTTCATGTTCCTTTTACCAAACCATTCACTGCTTTAAAGTTTGAAGTTTCAACAAAGAAAGTCTTCGATGCATTAATTTTCTACTGTCCTATATACAATAATAATAGACAGGTCTATAACCCTAACCCACTAACCTTGTGGTTTTTAGCTTGTTGATTTCCTTGCATTCCAATCCAATTTCCATGCATCTTCAAAACAAAACAATGCTTTATAACTGTCATTCTTTGATCCTAGTCACAATTTCATGAATGTTCCTGGAAGCAACAAGCCAGCTGGTTCTATTCTGCCCCAATTATAAGACCTTATTTTATGTCAAAATTCACCATTGCCCTAGCTCGTATTGATTCTATGAGGAACAAAAGTTGAGGTAGTTCAATAATATATAAGCTTCATACACTCATACAATAAGTAATATCTTCTTCGTAAATCTTAAAGCTATACTTCACAATCATTTTAAGGGAAATAAATAAAGCTTTAACTAATATGTTCATTAAAATGGACAATAACAGTCAAGTCCCTTATCTTCAACTCTTTTTTTTTTTTGAAACAAATACAAATAATTCAAAGTACGAGAAGAAAGAGACTCGATTCGAATCTGCACCCTCAATGTTGTTGAAAGTGAAAGAGGTATATATATATATATATATATATATCAATCATTGGTCAACACATCTAGTCTCCTAACTAAATAATATGAAAATGAACCCAATAATGCACAACACACTTGTACGTTACCAGGCATTGATCGAAAGGATATATACAGATACACTGCATTGGATAGAATAAATGACAATATCTTTAACTTTTTTTTTTCTGATACATCGCGATAGTTGATCAGAGGTTTGCCAGACAAGGCTATAAATGCAAGATCGTATGCTTATTGTCAATAGTTTTTACCCAATAAAACAATGAAGACATTGTATCGGCCACAGGCCACTACATATATGAAGAAGAGTCATTCTCATGATTATGAAAGGGACGATATGTACATATATAAATTTGATTCATATATAATTCATCCCCCCGACATGAAGTAATTATCTTTGTTCAATTATTTCAAACTTGAAATCATCAAAAACGAATGCAATGAGTGCACGCCGGCCAGAAATCCATTGCACCTACGCTTGCCTTTGAGTAACATTTCAAGAAAGTTATATTTCTGACTTTTAAACTCTTTTGTCTTTTTTTCCCAAACATTACAAGAAATTCTGACACAAACGATTCGGTCAATGATCAGTTGGGACATCTCAATATCAAACAGTATATCTATATTTCAAAAATCTACTCCCAAAATGGATGGTGTATGTCCACTCTCACAACAACAGCGAGAAAACTCGACAACGATACGTACACTTATAAAATACTTGTGGTGGGATTCGAACCCCAACTATACTAATATAGAAGTGAAGGTGCACTACCATCGATGTTAAAAGAATAAAAGGTGACGTGCTCTTGACGTTAAACTATTGCTTCAAATTAATATCGTTACTCTTTGTGAAGGTTAATTTTTTTAAAAAGATTATTACTTCTCTAATTCTCTTCTTTCATTCATTTTTTGGCCGAAGGATTCAACCACATCGATCTTATCCACAACTTCTTCTCAAGTTTTCATTGGATGCACATCTAATCCTCTATCTATATCTCTGTTTTCAGAGACGAACCCAATAATTGAATTTGCACATATAAAACTTATGATCATGGTTCATCATTTATATATATACATATATATCTATATATATATATTTGTCTGCAATTGAACCATATTATTCCCTTCTTCTTCAAGAACTATATATGTCAACTAATTTTGTTCATGAAAACTCAACTAACTCTTTATGTGTTCTAAAAGAACTACTATATATATATATATATAATGCTTCATTAAGTCGTGCAAGTAAGGAATTCTTCAAAAATACTGCTATAAATAAGAAAATGGTAAGATATATATATATATATATATATATATATAGAGAGAGAGAGAGAGAGAGAGAGAGAGAGAGAGAGAGAGACTTATGAGAAAATTAGCAAAATGCATGGCAAGGCAAGTGGAATTAGATAGAGTTTATTTATTTATTTAATTTTTTTGATAGCAGAATTAGATTGAGTTAATGTCACGAGGAACACATTTGGAGCTTTTGATACCACGAAAGACACACACAATTAATTACCAAACAATGGAAAAGCATATATCTACTGGGTTTTGCTATAAATATCTTTTGCACTACGGAAATTGTACGAAGCAATATTATTCAATAATATAATGTAGTAGAAAAATGAAAACGAAAAAAATTCTTGAATGAGAGATGGGAAAAAAAGATGACACGAAAAGAAAATTCTTTTAAGATGATGAGGATGGCCAAAGAGGAGGCAAACAAAAGCTAAAGCTATAGCTTCAATTCACTATCAATTAATTCACTGCCCTGGCCACGTAATTCCATGTTTGTGATTCCAATACCAAGCGTTTAATGTATGAGAATTAATATGATCAATTTGTCTACATTATTGTTTGTGTACCACCTAATTAGGGTATATATATAGTCTTTACATTGTCAGTTCGTCCTGATATATTTTATATCAGGACGAAGAATGTGAACCACGGATTATAGAAAAATTATATATATATATATATATATATATATTCATAGGAGATTCCAAGACTACATAAATATTCTATCAATTCTAAAAATCTAATTACTGTACATTCTCATATCCCAATTTATAACGTAATTAACTTATGATCTAACAATTTAATTCATATGTAATATAACATATAGCAAATCAAATAAATCATTATGAATGTATATCAATAATCTGTTAATTGATACATATTGATATATAAATTGGAGTATAAAGTTGAAATGTGTAGGCGTGTAGCATTATTTTTTAAACTTTTAGCATTGATGGGTTTGCTAACATCCATGGCTTTAATCAAATATTTCAAAGAAATCTACAATGGAATTAAAAAAATTGGAAGACTTTTTGTTTATGACATTATCTATTTATCCACCAATTTAGATCATGTATTTTTTTTTAAGCTTTTACTATTGGTAGGATTCGAACAACTGATTTGGAAGTCATATACCTAAATCCCAATTCATCTATTTACCAGCTGAACGATGCCTCTAGAGGCAAAAATTAAAAGACTTGAGTGAACTCTTAAAAAATATAGCCGTACAGCTATACTACAAGCAGAAGATAAGTGGAATCCATTATCCATACTTAAATGTAATTGAAACAATTAGTAAACAATAGATGGCTACAATCAAACAATAATTGTGTAGTAATACTAGTGAGAAAACCACATATAATCTCAGCCATCCATTAATATTATGTTGATCATCTCCATATTCCTTTAAAAAGAAAAAATGCCCATCAATTCATATGAGCTGGGATTAATAAAATTCCTCCATTTGTTTTCTCTCGTGTTGTGTCTTTAGATAATTATATATCAAAATCACCTAATTAAGTAGCATTAATTATTTACTTGAACAAATAACAATGGTTTTCAATATATGATTGATGAGCTTTGCTACATACAGAGTTTTTTTTTTAATGAATAATTGGTTCCGCTACTATGCATGCATGTACTATATATATGGTCGTTGGGTTAGTTTATAGGTCCTTGGATTTCAATCAAATAGTCTATAAAAATCAAAGATTTGAAAATTGAAAAAAAAAAAATTTAAACTAACTATCTCTTACATAACTCCCAACAACTAAACAGCTCCCGTGCAATAACTAAATCCCGTCAATTATTACATAATAACTAGTTACGTCATTTCTCAATCACAAATACAAAGATTTATGTATGTATAGCCGAGGCCCCACCAACAACATGAGTATGCATGCGTGATGTTCAAATTTTATTCTTTGACTCTGACTGTTTCATGCATATGATGATTGATGATGGTGAATATATTGGTGATGATGATCATCATCATCATCATCTTATCGATCATGATGGTCGTGAATCGTGATCATCTTCTACTTTGCTGGCATATTTTGTCGGAATAATGAACCGATCGAACAAACTTGTACGACTGTAACTTTGAGATATATATATATATATATATATATATAACATAGGCCACTAGTCTCCACTACTGTGTAGTTGTGCCTAACTCAGGGACCACTCTTTGATTTAGAAGTTGTTCAAATACAAGAAAACGATTGAGAGTTGGTCTCCATTAGAGCATGTGGATGTTGAAAACGATTGAGAGTTGGATCATGGATGGGACACTTTCATTTGTTCGTTTTTAGGGCAACAAGGAAACATTGTTTGCACGTGATTCTTGATATTTTGGGATGTGATTAGACTTAATTAAGTCTTCAACAATAACTTATAAGGACCCTTTAAAATCTCAATGATTTATTATTGAAAGCGGAAGATATTGTGGATTATAGAGACGAATATTTTGGGATGTGATTAGCATTCAAGATCTCGAATGTTTTATTGAAAGCTTGACATCATCGTGGGTCGGAGATAATCAAAATTATGAAACTATATTTACAATATAAAAATTAAATTATCTTAAATAAAATTTATTTTGAAGTTTTCAACAATCAAAGTAAAAGACTCTTGATATCGTTATTTCGGTATAACTTTAATCAAACTGAGAAGTACCGACAAACTTATAATAATTCATATTTGTGGGTTCTCATTATTAGCTTTAGTCGAAATCTTTTACTTTTTATATGTGACGGTTTCCAAATGAATTTCACTCAGCGTCATACAACTTCTTAACACAATATTACACATCAAATATTTTATCAATACAATTTAGTATGGACTTGACAATTAATTAGGTCATATTAAAAAAAATGAATGCATACTTCATTACCCAATTATTAGTCATTGTGATGGTATGACATAATTGAACATGATAATTTGTTTTCAAAAATAAAAATAAAACGATAGAATACAACCAATTATAAATAATTTCAACTTAATTCATGAGTATGATAGAAAAAATATACATATGTTGAGTCATATGGTCTATGTATTATATATATCCAATATAAATAGACCTCTCGATATATTTATGTAATCGTGGTCTTGGTTTGACTGGCATTTGCGATCTAACCCACAAATTAAATTAATATAGTCAACATTTAGACCTTTTAAGGCCTGAAATACTAGAATTATAGGTTGCTTGTAGCTGAAAAGATTAGAAAATATTGAAATCCTAATACAAGCCAGAGGAAATTAATTTATTATAATAAACTAGATTGTAAATTCAAAACCGTATTCTGACCTAGTTTGTTTTCTTGAGACTACAAAACACTGTAATTTGAGTAGTAATTGTGGAAATTGATATCTCTTGAATTTGAATTTGAATGTAATCCAAAAGGTAAAAGTCAATTACGTGAAAATTCAAGAGGAAGCTGTTGGTTTATGTTGTATGATTCCGGAACAAGAATTCTGTCAAGTAGACATGTTAGGAAAGTTTTCATATACATCAAAATTTTTTTATTTTTTTTGAAGAGTCCATGTAACTAATAAGTTTTTTTTTTTTAATACTACAAGAACTATTACAATAGAACTATCCGGATATCTACTACCATAATGAGAGAAAACTACTCCCCCACAACCCTGGAAGAAAACTCCCTATTTATACTTGGAAAATACGTATTGTGGGATTTGAACCCCTCATCACTTATGTGGAAGGGGGTGTACAACCAGCTTTGCTAAGAGGTGATATGCCATGTAACTAATACGTTAAGACAAAAAATTAAAATATTATAGTAAAAATGAGGGAAAGTAACACTTTTTTTTAAGTATTACATTAATTCGGGGTTTCAGCCTCATGGTGTAGATATGAGAGGGTTTACCTGTCGGACCAACCTCATCTCGTCAAAGCTAACGTATTTTGTGAAAATATCACTGATTTGATAATTTGAGTTTTTTTCCCCACTATTCTCTCTCTTCTCATTTTCTCACTCTAAAATTCTTTAGACAAAAATCGATGGTTCAACAACTCAAAGTCAGCTTTTAAATCTCTAAAAATGACCTCATTGTTGAAGATTTAAATTTGCATTCATCTTTCTAGATTGTGTGAAAACACTCTTCTTCAAGAGTTTTCGAGATTAATCTTACTAATTTTAAATCTTTGTTTTTAATTTAGACCCTAAATTTCTTTGATTTCACACTAAATCTATTCTTTGGAGTTTAAAACATGCATTAAGGGATAAAATATTATCAGATTCATTCAAACTGGTATTTCAGTACTAGACATGTCTTCTAAATAAAAACGTTTGCTAAACGAAAATCATATCTTTCTTTCTTCGGTTTTTTCACAAAACCCTTCAATGCATTTTAGAATTGAAAAAAAAAAATCCCTTTTAGGGCTTCTAATTAAATATTTCAAAAGTTTTTTTTATATATAATCCTAATTAAATTATACTTATAATTAATTAATCACAACTTCAGATTGTGGATAAGGATATGTGAGTGACTCAATTGTCACAAACATGCTTGAGCACCAAATAAAGTTTGGCATTTGTACATATATTTCAACTTCCCTCCCTCCTTTGGGCAGTTGTTGGGAGGTCACTGTCCCTCGTGAATTTGTCATTTAAAGTATGCCTAATCGTAATGTCATGACGTACCCATCAACCATGGCAATAGTTTACATTACAAACGTGGTTCTACTTCCATAATTGAAAGTGGTTGGCTTTCAACACTGGAAGAGGTCTCTGGGGATTGTGAAGTCTCCGTGTCATCAAGGCAAGGGCCTTTTGACAACCATGACATTAATAATTTGATTAATTCAAATATTCACTGTTAGACTTCATGTAACAAGCAACAAAAATCATTTCTTCATAGGTTTTTTTTATATTAAATGTGGTGAACTAATTTAAGAGAGCCGTCTGCTAATGGTGTTTAACAAAAATGAAAAGGACTTGTATTGATTGGGATACATATATAAGTGAATGGACGGTATATATATATATATAGTTTTATTATTAGTGATATGTATTGGCAATTTTTTTATTTATTTTATTTTTTTCATTTGATTGAAATAATGCGTGACGACAGTTGCTTCCTTAGAATATATTTAAGAAGTCTTTTGTGTCTTTATTCAGTAGTTTCTCCCACGAAATAAACTTGAGGGCGTATTTACTAATTAGGCTTTCCTTTGATATTCATCTCTGTTTATTAAACGCGTCCTGATATCATACCATCTTCCAAAGAAAGTATTCAACGTGTTTCTTTAACATTGAACCCATATATAATTCCATTAACAAAGAATGTACAAATTCATAACTTTTATATATATACTGCTTGTGGTGCGGGGACTCGAAAACTTTTGATACATATTTTACTATGATTGTACCAAACACACAAGGAATAATTACTGAGCCTCAGATGAAATGGTTGCCCATCAATCTCCATTTTGATGATCTATAATGGAGCAAAGTTATTGACCCACCAGCAACCGTCCATTCCAAAACTGAAGCAAACATGCATCTACATAAGAATCGGCACGTCAGAAATCAAATAATTAGTTCCCATTTTTAGAAGCAAATAATTAACTTGCACTATTACTGGATTATCTAAATTCCATGAATTATATGTTTGCTTTAGCTGTTGCTTTCTTTTGTAAAGTGATTTTATTAGTATTATTATCAAAGCTTTATTGGTTGTAAAGCGAAATTGTACGAATCGATAATGTTTCGATAATGTTTCACGGGTTTCTTTTTTTTCTTACTAAGAAAAACCTAACAACTTTAATTAGGGTTCTTAATTAGTCCAATTGATCATGTGTTGTTGTATATATTGCATATTTAGTAACGCATTTGAGAGATCTTTTACACTTTCTCCTTGTTATTTCGAGTAGTAATGATTTTGTTTGTTCCCTTTATCATTTGCACATGTAACATGTTCTCAACTTCTCATCAAAGACTTTATGTGATTAATTAAGTGGAAAATAAACCAAAGTTTTGTGTAATAATTATGTGAATTAATATATCAAAATAATTAAAAAATTCTTAATGATTTCCTTTTATTTTATGAGTATTCAATTATTACTGTTTTCTTTTAAAAAATATATATATATAATAAAGAAAGAAGAATTGAACTTGGCTAACCAATAATGATCAATCAATCTCTTCAAAGAGATTACGAGTTCATATTAATATATATACTAATCTAAAGTAAAAAAATAGATAAGAACAATACTAATCAAAGACTATAATTCAAATATAGGATCAACGTACTAATAGAAAAAAAATCCTAACAAAATTAAAAAAGAGAAAAAGAATGGTAAAATAAGATGTAAATTAATTAATAACCCGTAAATTACTCATTATACTTAGAGCAATTAATATTAACTTCACTGTAATTTAATTTGTGAATTGTGACTCTCAAAACTTCGATTAATTCAATTGATAAGAACTCATTTTTATGTGAAGAAAGGGCACATTTTCATATACTTAAATCTCCTTCCATTTTAATGACTTCTAAGTCATCGGTTCGAATTATACCAATAATAAAAACCGTTAAAAAAAATCTCCTTCCATTTTTAGAGTCTTTGATTTTGGTGTTTTTGATTTTGGTAGGTTTGTTTTGTAAATATCTCCTTCACTTATTTATTTATTATTTTCGTACAGACGAAATTTTCAATTTCTAATTCTTAAAGAAAATAATTACATATGAACCCCTTTATTTTTGTTTGGTGTAGTTCAACCCTATGAGAATAAAATAATTGATGATTTCCTTTCCTCTCTCCCTAAAGATGGCCCTATCTATAACTAGATTGCTAAACAAATGAGACACACATGCATCTCATTCTAGCTAGCTACCCCTTTAAAAAAAAACCAACAAATTTTATTTTATTTTATTAAAAAAATAATTAACTTCCTTAGGATTTCTTTAATATCAATGTTGATCTATGTTGAGTGGATTTGTCCCACTTTAATGAGATTGTGATTCCAATTATATCTTATATACTCCAACTCTCGAGTTTAGTACATTGACCGGGAACAAAATTTTCTGAATCCGTCAATGTAAATGATAATCTCAATTCTATCCCTCCCTACAACAATATTAAATTGAATATATATATATATATATATATATATATATATATATATTATAATAAAAAAGTTCCCAAAAGATGGTGAAGAAAACAATATCGGAATTGCATGTAATGCAACTGTCAATGATGTAAAATCAAATGCAAAAAGCCCACCTACCCTCCTCGTGATATAAAAATTGTTACCATCACCCTCGACATGATCAAGACCAATTAAGTACAAAACACTAATTCTAAGTTTCTAACCAAATCTGTATAATATATTATCAATTCAGCTCCACGTGATTGCTGCACATAATATTACTTCTTCACCATTATATATAATAAATACAAGGGGGGTTTACAGTTCAGTCCATGAGTAATTGAGAAACGTCGGATGTTTTACATATATTTATATTTTTTGTCAAATCGGTCCTCACATCTATTAAATGGCTTATACAGATCATATGGTTAGTCATTCATTGTCAAACCTACAAATCTCAAAGAAATTTTAGTCTTGTCATATATCCATAATTGATTAAAAAGAGTAAAAAATGGATGGATAATCTTCATTGTCCATTTTTTAAATTTGTTTTTTTTTTTTGCAATTTATTATTCCAATTTTTCAAATTTTTATTGGTCAGTTAAAGTCAAAGGGCTTTTCATATATTTAGAAAGAAATCTATTAAATTAAATGTAATAATTAATATTTTTAATGTGTTATTATTAATATTTATTTATTTAAAGAACCATTACATATTGTTTAAAAAATATTTTTTATGTGTAATACTTGCTCAAATGATGTGGCAACATTGTAATCCATTCATTTAAATCATGTATTCATTTAAATCATGTAAATCTAATACAATTTAAATAAATGGATTACAATTATGCCACATCACATGGATTACAATAATGCCACATCATTTGGATATCAGATTTGACACCTTGGACAAAGTAGCATTATTGTTTTTTTATTACCATTTATAAGAATAATTAAAATTTAAAAATATTTATTTTAATTTAAAAATAATCATAATATATTGAATGTATATTTAAGAAGTGAAGAGCTTTCAAGCCAAGCCGGAGATCACATTCCACTAAATAGAAATTTCTCAAGAGCAATTTCTACATACCTAGGGGGGAGGTGGAAGGAGAGAGAGGCAGCCCTCGCTATACGTCATTTGTCCTGTCCTATTTTAGCCCGTGTTTATCGGGCTGTATTGATACTCTATGGTTATTTAGTACTACTTTTGTTCTACTTTTGTTCTACTTCACGTAAATGTCAATACAATGAGGATTCTCTTTTCTCGTGTATCACATTACGGTAGTAGAATAATTCAATTCTTCCTTAAAATTAAAAAAACCATAAAAGAAAAGAAAACAAAAATGTTAAAAATAGAAAGAAAAAAATTTCAAATACAAAAAAGATAAAAAAATATTTAAGAAAAAATCTAGTTAAATTTCCTTTTGAAAAAATAAAATGGATAAAATCCGGGTATCGGATATATTAATCCGGGTATTAGATACATTTTTATAAATATAAGGACTAATTTTATAAAAAGGTTATAAAGATGAGTAAACAACTAACGTTTCCCAATCACTCATGAACTAAACCGTAAATCCACTAAACATAATTATAACCTATTTTCGATTAAGTAAAATAATAATAATATATTCCTCTCTGATCGTCATCATCATATTTAAATGGGTAATTACCAATTTGGTTCTAAACTTTTTTAAAATTTCAAGTTGTTTGTTACCTTTACAAAAGTGATCAAATTGGTTCTTACACTTTTTTCAAGTGCTAAATTAGTCCATTTCCTTTTAGAAGTGATCAAATTGGTCCCTCTAACTGTTAATGGTGTTAAATATAACAGTTGACTTTAGCAATTTTAGTTAAAGTACGTAAATACCCCTTATTTGTCATATTAGAGCAAAGTTGTTTTGTCTTTTGTTCATTAAATTCATCATTATAATTACAATAAAATTCAAAAATATTATTAATAAAACACCATTTTTACCATTTTTAATTAAAATTTTCTAAAAATATATAAAAATATTTTAATAAGACAATGTCAATTATATCCTTAGTTACCATTCATTTCCAGTTGAGTCTTTTATCATTTTTTATATAATTGTTTTTCTTTTGTTAATATTATACAAAACTGTTGTCAAAATTATTCTAAAATCAAAATCCACAAATAAAATAAATAAAAATATAAATGTGTTAGAAAAAACTATGCATGTGTCATTATTATATTGTTTAGGAGTAAAGTACAAGTTTACCCCTACACAGTTAAAGTTAACTGACGGAACTTAGTTAGAGAGACTAATTTGACACTTAGAAAAAATGTAAGGACTGATTTGGTCACTGTAAAAGTCGCAAACAACTTGAAATTTTAAAAAAAGTTCAAAACCTAATTGATAATTGCCTTATTTAAAGTAATTAAACTTGTTGAATTATATATCATTAGATAACAAAAAATTTCTTGCCTAGTAGCTAGGTCTGATTAATCAAAACTTCTTTTTTGTTGCTGATCATATATATATATATATATATATATATATATATATATATATATATATATGAGCAAGAATTGTACTCACTAGCATTTTATATATAAAAAACTTTTCTACAATTGGTTCGACTTGAGAATTATAAAAGCTAGGATTGTTAGTCCTAGTCTTTAAATTAATCTAATGGATAAATTCCTGCTAAATTAAATTATAAAAAATGAAGTTCTTTTTTCTAAATCTTTAAATGTTACCATACTAAACTATCTTTCCAAATTTCTCTCATAAATATTTTATTACCTTATTGAACTTTCTCTCCTCTGTATTTCGAACTCTCTATATGTATTGTTTCTTAGGCAATCTCTAACAAAAATAACTCACGAATACACTTTTTTTAAGGGAATAAACTTGACAATATATATAGTCATTTTTTCTTCGATGCGTACCGATATAACATACATAAGTGCATTGTATGTATGCTATAGATTGTGAATAAGCATCGATAAGTGCATACAGACTGGATCAAAGCAATTGAATCTAATAATCCGATGCAAAGGCACTAATAAATATATATCGGTGCGTACTGAGATGAAAATTTTCTTATATATATTACACAATACACATTTAGTGTTTAACTTTATAATTTCATATATATATATATATAAATGAAATATGAAAATTTATTTGTTTCAACTAAATCAATTAAACTTGAATTAAAGTTCTTTAGATAATCACATACCACTAATTTTTTTTGTTTGACAGTTCAAACTTATTGTATTGAACAATACTTAATGTTTTCATTTGTTCATACAAAACAAGTTTTAATATTTCTTTTATTATTATTATTATTGAAAAACAAGATATTTGTTTTGAGTTTTTTTCTATATTTATATACAGTTTGTAAAAAAAAAAAGGAAACAAGTTTTTTCGTAAGTTTTTTTTCTTAACAAATTAAATAATGAGTAATTCTACTTTGTCCAAATTTAGTATCCAAATCTAGTACCCAAATGACGTGGTAACATTGTAATCCATTCATTTAAATCATGCAAATCTAATATAATTTTAAATGAATGGATTACAATGATACCACATCATTTGGGCACTAGATTTGGACACATTCGTAAGTTTTTTTTCTTAACAAATTAAATAATGAGTAATTCTACTTTGTCCAAATTTGGTATCCAAATCTAGTACCCAAATGACGTGGTAACATTGTAATCCATTCATTTAAATCATGCAAATCTAATATAATTTTAAATGAATAGATTACAATGATACTACATCATTTGGGCACTAGATTTGGACACCAAACTTGGATAAAGTAACATTATTGTTAAATAATCAGAGCATCTCCAATGCAAATATGTATTTTTAAGTTTCTAAATAGTGACATATCAATATTTTTATTCATTATGTGTCCACCTAAAAAAAATAGAGAAATACATATTCTTATCTCCAATACAATTATCTAAATTCAAATATGCATCCATTTTATGACCAATCATAATAAAACAATTATTCAACTCTCTCTCATATTTTATTTTATAATTAAATGAACTTTAATATTATTGACGGAAAGAGTTATAAATCTTAGCCATTATTTCTAGAAGAGTTTCTAGAATTAGAAACTCATCTCGATATTCTCTAACTTTTTTTTACCACATCATCTTCATATTGAAATTAGATAATTGCATTGGAGAGAATTTTTTTTAACTTTTTAACTTTCTATCCTATGTGATAGTCAATTTTCTTCAAATGCAAATTTACATCGGAGATACTCTTAGAAATAAAAATCGGGGAGTAAGAAATTTGGAGAGAGAGTTTAAATTGGATATTCATTATTCATTAATATTTTTCAGTTTTAACCTTAATTAGGTAATTAAAAATGTTCTCTCTAGAAATTCGTAGAAAGATTATTATTTTTATATATATTCTAAAAACGGCCGGCAGCCATCGCTATCTGAGTCCAACAAACTCACCAGAAAGAAGCCGCGTGGTCCAGCTGACTTCTAGTCCCAAACAATTTATCGCTGACATGGCAGACATGTGGACCCTACATGTCGGGTTCAATTCACTTGTTCTTAGTTTCTTACGTGTAGTAGGTCCCTCTTGTCTGCTCTTAACGGGGCAACCCACAGAGACAAAAAATTTTGGTATGTCTTTATGACAAAAAGAAAAAACCATATATCTATTAGCTTCTTTGTGAATTACTATTGGTCCGGCCTGTCCACGTGTACACTGATGACGTGTCACTTGAAGAAGAAAAAAAATATTAGGGCACTATGATATTCTTCTATAAAAACCGATCAATCCATCAACTCTCAAAACCACACACCCTCTGATCAGTTCAATTAACAAATCAATTTCTCTCCTTTGGTTTCTTTTTGTCTTTGTGACTTGATCTTTCAATCATGGCCGTTGATTCAATTCTCTCATCGTCATCACCACTAGGTCCTCCTGTTCATGAGAAAGATGCAAAGGCTCTTCACTTCATTGAAGAGATGACGAGAAATGCCGATGCCGTTCAAGAGAGGGTTTTGACTGAGATACTCAGCCGAAACGCCGAGACCGAGTACCTCCGACGCTTCAAACTCCACGGTGCAACTGACCGCGACACTTTCAAGTCTCGAATCCCTGTCGTTACCTACGAAGATCTTCAGCCTGAGATCCAACGTATCGCTAACGGTGATCGCTCTCCCATCTTCTCTGCTCACCCAGTTTCTGAGTTCCTCACTAGGTAAGCATATATATTTATCTATTTTTTTTTAACTATTATAATATTTCGATATCAGGGTAAAAAGACAGAATTCGAATCCATAACCGCATGAGTGCATGAGTGCAATTGTGAGGGCCAACCTTATCTTGTTCGATCATTTTCTAATTTTGGGTTTGTGAAATATTACAGTTCTGGCACCTCAGCTGGAGAAAGAAAACTAATGCCGACCATTCATGAAGAGCTGGACCGTCGTCAACAATTATACAGCCTTCTCATGCCTGTTATGAACCTGTGAGTACTAGTACTCTTAGGGTTTTTTTTTTTTTTTCTCAATTATTTTTCTTTTTTGGTTTTGTTCATCAAACACCAGATTATAATTTTCTTTTTCGTGACGTCTCTTTGTTTCTTTATAATAAATATCACTTTCTATTGAGAACTAGTACATCTTTGGCTTCTAGTATTCTTTTTAGAGAATCTTGTTCTAGTTGATAACCCATTTGTATATTTTTAGTTCATTTCTTTTAAATTTAAAAATTATTATCGGACTGAATAAGCATTTTTTTTTAATGCGATAGTTATGTGCCTGGTCTAGACAAAGGAAAGGGACTCTACTTTTTGTTTGTGAAAGCAGAATCAAAGACAACAGGAGGTCTCTTGGCACGTCCAGTGCTCACAAGCTATTACAAGAGTGAACATTTCAAGACCAGACCATATGACGCTTTCAATGTCTACACAAGCCCAAACGAGGCCATTCTATGCGCCGATTCTTTCCAGAGCATGTACACACAGATGCTCTGTGGACTGATCATGCGTGAAGAAGTCCTACGTGTCGGTGCAGTTTTCGCCTCTGGACTCCTTAGAGCTATCAGATTCCTTCAATTGAATTGGAAAAATTTAGCCACCGATATCTCTACTGGACAACTGAACCCCAAAGTGACGGACCCTTCCGTCAGAGAATGTGCGACCAAGATATTGACTCCGAACCCAGAACTCGCTGAATTCATCACAAAAGAATGTTCTGAGGAGAATTGGGAAGGAATCATAACTAGAATTTGGCCTAACACGAAGTATCTTGATGTGATTGTAACCGGTGCGATGGCTCAGTACATTCCGACGCTTGATTATTATAGTCGCGGCTTGCCGATGGCTTGCACCATGTACGCGTCTTCCGAATGCTACTTCGGTCTCAATCTCCGACCGATGTGTAAACCGTCCGAGGTCTCTTACACTATCATGCCGAACATGGCCTACTTCGAGTTCATGCCACATGACTCTACCGCCCCACCTCCCACTCGCGACTCGCCACCTTGCCTTGTGGATCTTGCTGTCGTGGAAGTGGGAAAAGAATACGAGCTCGTGATCACTACCTATGCAGGTCTTTGCCGTTACCGAGTCGGTGACATTCCTCTTAGTGACTGGTTTCCACAACTCAGCCCCACAATTCAGTTTCGTAAGAAGGAAGAACGTGCTTTTGAGCATTGACTCGGATAAAACTGACGAGGCCGAGTTACAAAAGGGTGTTGACAATGCATCTGTATTATTGAAAGAGTTCAACACTAGTGTAATTGAGTACACTAGTTACGCTGACACCACGACAATACCGGGACATTACGTGATATTCTGGGAATTGCTGGTCAAAGATCCGTCGAATTCACCTACCGACGAGGTGTTGAACAGATGTTGTTTAGCGATGGAAGAGTCGATGAACACAGTGTATCGACAAGGCCGAGTTGCTGACAACTCAATTGGACCGCTAGAGATAAGGGTTGTGAGGAATGGCACGTTTGAAGAGCTAATGGACTACGCAATTTCAAGAGGTGCGTCGATTAATCAATACAAAGCACCAAGGTGTGTTAGTTTTAGTCCAATTTTGGAGCTGTTGAACGCTAGAGTGGTGTCTAAGCACTTGAGCCCAGCTGCTCCGCAATGGACCCCAGAACGACGTCGTTGATATACTGCATGAAGTATGTTGAATAAAGAGATTCTCTAGAGCACCTCTCTCACTTCATATCTATATCTATCTTGGTTGATCTAATAGCTTTTAAAAGTGTGTTTTTAGTTTTTTTTTCTTCTTCTTTTGAAATGTGAAGGGGTTGATTTGTGTTTGTGTTAATTATAAGTTCACATAATTAATCTCTCTGTGCTGCTCATGATGATTTGTTGTCCGGTGAATGTATCGTTGTCGGTCTTTTTCTTTGATCTATATTTGCTTTCGCAAAGTTGATCAAGAAAGGACGTTAAAAGTGTATGTAAATTAAAGCCATCATGAACGGCTCTTATTTGTTTCGTAAATGCTAAATGTAGTGGCAAACTTGTAAATATATGCCTCATAAAGTTAATATCAACTATTGTGTATTTTTTTTTATATATATATTTCTTTTTGTATATTTTTGGGCTTTATATGCATGGATTTTTGCGCACGTGATAGATATTCCTTTGTTTTTGACAACATATTAGTATATTAGTGCCTAGCTCTTACAACTTGCATCATCATCCTTTATCTATGTTGTGCTTACTAGGTTTTCTATATTCAAGTCTTTTGTTTGGAAGCATGTCACGACACTACTACAAAAATGATGATTTATGACACAAAATAATGATGGTTTTTAAAAACCATCGTAACATTATAACACTTTTTTGAAATCTATAACCACATCTTGATGACATTATGACGGTTTTTAAAAAACATCATAACATTACAATGGTTTTTACTTAACATTATAACGGTTTTTAAATAAGAAAAAACAAAATGTTAAGGGTGAATGACTGTTTTTAACCGTTATAACCCAATAATCGGTTAATTGTATAAAAATGTCTTATCTATTTATTTTTAATATACATATATTATAATTAAAAATATTAATATTTAATTCATTATTTAATATTTTAAACTATATTTAATTATAAATAATTGTATTATTCTTTTATAAATGTTGTAAATTCTGTAAGATATTATTAAATATTTTATTCAAATTTAAAGTCATGGCATTTTAGATATGCTATATTATATCATAGTTATAAACCTTATTTTATAATTATATTATTGAATTAATTTTAAAGTTATTATATAACAGAAAAATAAAAATTAGTATTAAAAATTGATTATGTAGAGTTAAAGAATATTATAATAAGCCTTTAAAAATGTTATATTAAAAAGTTAAAAAGTAACCTAAAATTGAAGGAGAGAAAATAAAATGTTAAAAGTAATTTAGAAATAAAATAGGGAAAATAAAAAATTAAAAAGTGTAAAAGGGAAACAAAATGGATCCCACAATTACTATTAGGTTTCTACAAGTCATCCAAATCAAAATCCTAATCTATAACAACATCTTGTGCTTTTGGAGTTGTTTGGCCGTGCACCCTCTTTCTCATCTCTATTTTTTTTTCTATTCTCTCACCTTCTTCATCTTCTTAATTCTTTGTCCTCTTCTTCTTTGTCTTCTTCTTAATTCTTTGGTCCAGTTTGTGTTTTTTTTTTCCTTTCTTTCTTTTACATTTGTGTTGTATTTAATCATTTTATTTTCTCTTTACACTAATTCAATTTTATATTATTCATTGGGATATATACATATATATATATATATATATTCAATGAATTTTTTTTTTTTAAACATTTTAAGATTTATGATGGTCTTTAACAGTCATAATTTAATGACAGGTAAAAACCGTTAATAAGTTAAGATATTATAAACCATCATTAATTGGCTCTTGACACTAGATTTATTGATGGTTTTAAACCGTCATAAAATAACGTTTATGACGGTTTTTAACCATCATAAAACACTTTTTTTCTAGTAGTGCGAGTCTCTTGGTTGGACTTGGTGGATCCATATATACACTTATAGGGTACATGATCCCACATATTTTGTCATGTGAAAATCCAAATAATTGGTATTTATTAAATCTACATAATTAGATATCAAGAATCATATACGAAAAAACGTGTAAAATTTGGTATCCAATAATTATATATATATATATTACAAATCAACTGATGTCTAATATGATTTAATGGTAAGAATATTCATTCAGTACTGTCAATATTTTATGTTCGAATCATTATTACCGTATATTGTATTATACATATATATTATTACAACATTTGGTGGGCAGATTATATACATATATATTAATTATTTTTTGACATAGACTATATATGTTTCTGGGGCATCATAGGCTCATAGCAGCTTTATTTCTGTGTGAATATATATATATATATATATATATGAAAAAGGCTTCTGTTTTTAATTAAACAGCAATATAATTAATTATATATAATTGATAATATGACAAGGGTAGGGTTAATAGGGTATCCCCACACAAGATTTTCTCTCCGATCTTGGATCTGCCATGCACAACCTTTTTAATTGTTTTTTGTTATTACTCTTTGATTTTGAAGAAGATACCCTACTATACTCTCTCCTTTTCCATCAGTAGAATAGTAGGTAACAGCATCTCTTTTTAACTTTTCGTCTGTTGCTTGCTTGCTGGGGTAATGAAGAAGAATTGAAGATCATTTTAATATATATTATGAGAGGAATCTTTTTTTTTCTTTGGTTAGTGTGATGATGACCAATATCTCACATGATTAATGGAAGTATTCTGCTTCTAAGTAACCATGTATATATATTTCTCAGTTCTCACTGTCTAATTTTCACTGTAGACGTATTTTAATTAATCTTGTTATTATCATTTGGACTACAGAGTTGCAAAGACAAAACAAATCATGGTCATGTCATTGTAAATTGTAATTGCTTTCAAATCATTTTTATATATTAGGTTTTTGGGTTTTGCTATGATCACTTGGGTTGGAATCAGCCATATACTTGAAAAAGCTGTGACATGACGTTTACAAGAGCATATATGGTAGTGCGCGCTTCTAGTACTTCTCCATATTAGCGGTGGGTGATTCGAGCATGATATTGATCATCATATGCATTTTAATTATAAATATATACGGAGAGTTTTCTCAAATTTGATATTTACTCACAAAAATGTCTTGTTATAAGATTAAATATCCAATCGGTTACTATTTCATTTCAAGACTTAGTAATGATATCTACTCACATAACGGTTCATAAAGTTATAAGAATAAATATACAAACCACTTATTTACTATTTTATTTCGAAACTTAGTAAAGATATCTATTCACATAATAGGATACCTACTCACATGTAATGGCCCATAAAGTTATGGAAGTAAATATTTAAGCCGTTCATTTATTAGCTATTTCATTTCGAGACTTAACGAGGACATATATTCATATATCGTGAGATATCTACTCCTACGACACTAGTAAAAAAACTCTACACACATACTTATAAAGTGTTTTTATACTCAAACCTCAAACCACTAATGTGAAAGGAGAAATGCATTACCACGTATATGTTAAGAGGTGATATGTAATGAATAGTAGTTTCCATAGGCCTAAAAGTTTCTCTTCTCATTAGCATTGTGGGGTGGGGGTAGTTCGGTTCAGTTCAATTTTAGTCAAAACCATATTGAACCGATAATATTTCGGTTTAAAAAAAATATGAATCGGCTTGTACCGTTTTGAATCTTAGAATCAAATTGAACCGAGCACCTTTATCTCGGTTCGGTTCATTAAAGACTTAACTCGTCCCTAACCTTTGAGACCGGTTGGAATGTTGGATCTAAAAATTATAGCTTAGCGTAGCCTGACCCGTTATTTGAATTCTATTAATGAATATAAATATATTTTTTAATAAATTTTCTCTTACATGTTTTATGCATTTGTGATTATAGAACAGATTAAATTGTCTTGAGTTTGTAGTTATATATGTTTGAGGCTGCCTAGACTGTGAAAGAGAACACTACTCTTATTCTGCTAAAGCTTTCACAGTCCCCTCTCTTATTTCTCGTATATAAAGGACCTTTAATTTATTCATTTATTGAGCCTTAAATTAGAGACAAACTAAAAACTAGTATTGATTTTGTAACACTCATAAAATATTATATCAAAAAAAAAAAAGTTTGAACTGGTTTCGCCTTTAAAGATTAGAATAAAGGCAATAGATCAATTTGATTTAAGCAAATTAATCAAACATGATACATTCAAATATCGAAAATGACAAAGAGGATGAGTAAATTTAATACTTAGAAAGATGAATTTACAAACTTATATGCAAGTTATATAAATATCATCTCTTACATTCTTCTGTACCTGGTTTTGGTTTTGGAAAAGAAAAAAAAAAACAATTTCCAAATGTCAGGTTTTGTTAGATATAGCTAGATGAGCAACTGAGGAGTGAGGATGTGTGTGTGTTTTTTTTAATATGGTTCGTCAGTTCGGTTCAGTTTTGGATACTTAAAACCGAAACCGAACCAAAATCAATTCAGTTTTTAAAACTTAAATCGGTTTGAACCGAATTGTTTATACGAACCGAATTGTTTACACTTACCGAATCAACAAATACCCTTTTTCGGTTCGATTCGATTCAGCTCGACTCGGTTACGGTTTTTGTGCCGTGCCCACCTATAAGGCCATAAGCATTGACAAGACTAGAGTAGCCCATGTTCACACCCAAAAAAAAAAGTGACGGTAGTAAAAGCATCTAACTAAAGGTCACATGCAGCAGAACAAAAGAAGCAATTAAGTAATTGATTACCTAATCAGCTTTCTAATTTAAAAGTGATCGACTTCAAAATTAGACTTTTTAACATGCCGATCGAAGGCATACATATGTAGCTTTAAAGAGATCTTATTGCTGCTAAAGCAAAACACTTTAAATTTTGCATGTTCTTATTCCACCGCTGTTAAAGTAAAATCTTTGAATGTAACCAGCCATGCATGTGAAATAAACCCCTAACAACAACTTAATCATAATACTCAAAAAATAAAGTAAATCTTTGAATGTCACTTTGTCAAATCAAAACCCAACAAAAATCTTATTCAATCATCATACCATAAAAAGTTTTCAATCCATTTCCATGATATGATCATGATGATATATATATATATATATATATATATATATATATATATAAGTCTGAACATGCACAAACCGAAAATTGAACACAGTAGATGCAAAATCTGACTTTAGAGTATCTCCAATGTTATTATGCATTTGGAGAAAATGGAGTGCCACATAGGATAGATACTAAAGAAGTTAGAAAAATTCTCTCCAATGCAATTATCTAAGTTGAATATGTGGCAAAAAAAAGTTAGAGAATATGGAGTTGAGTTTCTAGAATTAGAAACTCTCCTAGAAATGCTGACTAGGATTTCTAACTATTTCCACCAATAATATTAAAGTTCATTTAATGGTAAAATAAAAGAGGAGAGATAATGTAATAATTGTTTTATTATGATTGGTTATAAAATACATACATATTTGACTTTAGATAATTGCATTGGAGATATGAATATATATTTCTCTAAAAAAAATTCAAAAGTGAGCCCATAGTGAATAGAAATACTGATGTGACACTAATTAGAAACTCAAAAATACATATTTATATTGGAGATGCTCTTATATATAATTTACATGCCTTCATTTATTAACAAAGAGTTTCCAAG
This sequence comes from Dipteronia sinensis, assembly GCA_033220585.1. NCBI lineage: Eukaryota > Viridiplantae > Streptophyta > Magnoliopsida > Sapindales > Sapindaceae > Dipteronia > Dipteronia sinensis. The sequence continues at coordinate 1,519,232 of CM065638.1, read as the reverse complement.
AATCCAAAATGAGACGGCAAAAACAACGATACTAAATGTTGTTCCAAAGATGCAATTAATAATAATAATGAGACGGTTTAAGTAGGTAAACATTTAATCAGAATGATAATCACATTGTCCCCCTGGTCTTGGGCATACATAAACATTCTTTTTGTTTCAAAAACAGTATCTAACACACTTAGAGCATCTCCAATGCTATTATGCATTTTTGAGTTTCTAAATAGTGTCACCTCAGCATTTCTATTCAAAATGGGTCCATTTTTGAAAATTTTATAGAGAAATACATATTCACATCTCCTATACAATTATCTAAAATCAAATATGTATCTATTTTTTGACCAATCATAATAAAACAATTATTACATTCTCTCTCCTCTTTTATTTTACGATTAAATGAGCTTTAATATTATTGGTGGAAATAGTTAGAAATCCTAGTCGGCATTTCTTAGAGAGTTTCTAATTCTAGAAACTCAACTCCATATTCTCTAACTTTTTTTTTGCCACATCATCTCCATAGTTCAACTTAGATAATTGCATTGGAGAGAGTTTTTCTAACTTCTTGAGTCTCTATCCTATGTGGCACTCCATTTTCTCTAAATGCATAATAGCATTGGAGATGCTCTTAAATATCTTTTCCATTTCTGAAAATTACTTTTAATAAACGATACCAAAAACATCACGTTGTTAAAACATGATTTTAATTTTTGAATTAGTTTACAAAAACATGATTTTAAAAATGATTACGATACACGCCCTAAAAGACTTATAATCAAACTAAAAATCCAAAATTGAACTTGAAAAAATATCACAAATCAAAGTTTAAAAATTTGCGAATAAAAAATATCAAGTATCAACAAACGGAAACCCATGACATTTCTACCACTAAAAAAAAAAGGACCCGACATGGAATTTTGGAAAATAAATCTACAAAAACCTAAGAAAAATATGTGATATTTCATAAAGAAATAGGGACTTTTGTGAAATTTTCCCTTCATTTTATGAAATAAATAAATGCCCTAGTAAACACTTTGTATAAACCACTAGTTTGTCACTTTGTTGATATTAGAATAAATAAATTGCAAAATATATCCCAAAATTTACCGAAATTTATGCGAGTTAAATTTGAACACAAGAACTCCAATTTGTGTTTCTTAACATCATCATCGGAGGATATATAGATTAAAATTTGAACTCCATAAATACCAGATTACCATCTTTCGTATCAATACCAATGCCTGTTTCTATCAAGTTAACATCCTTATTATAAATTAAGTTATTGAAAATTTCGAACAAATCCTAAACTTCTAAACTATCTGTTGTCCAATAAAGACCTAAGACTCCTAATAGTATACCAAAATCCCCTACATGATTAGTTACAAATGATTTGTGACAATCACTCGTTGCACTAGGGTGTGTGAACCAAAACTCTATCAATAGATAAGAACATTTTCAAACCAATTCCCAAAAAAATATAAATTTGTATAAAATTCAAACTTGTAACTAATCCCAACATTGTAATTTGTCATTGCTTGTTGGAATTCAGGTGATGAAGATGTTGGATTTTGCTTACAATTCTCTCAATATTTTCTCTTGTTGGGTCATTTAATTTGTTTTTTACATGTAATAGGTTTGGTTCTGCAATAGTTAACTACTTGAAACGCTTAAAGATAAGAAATTTTTGTTAGGTTTCTTCTATTTTGATGTGGGTTTATTGTTAACTATGGAGAGGCCAAGCAACGATTGGGGTACTAAAGAAAAAAAAAAGAGACTACTTTTAAAATATTGGGCCGAATCAGGCCCAATAGAAAAGGAAGAATCATAACGTGTACTCTAGAACCTTGGGCTGGACTAGGCCCAATAGACCTTGGCGAGATCATTGTTAAATTTGGGCCGGACAAGGCCCAATATACATTTGCTTTAATAGAGAAAAGTTCACTCGGTACTCTAGTATTTTTTATTTTATTAATTACGTACATATATTATATTTATTTAAAAAAAAATTATTGTAATTCCTTTTTATCAATTTTACTTGCACATATAAAACTTGAAACTCACTGTAAAAAATAAAAATAAAAAATAAAAATAAAAACCTTGAAACTCGAGTGCACCACATAAAATTTCTTGTAAAAAACTTTTTTGTTATCAGAAATCATAAAATACTTTGTTGAAACATTAATATGATCAAAAATCAAAATACATTTGATTCTTATTTACATATATTGCATATTATGAATGTAGAAGCTCAAAATACAGAATTTTAAAAACAAAGTTTGAAAATAAAAATAAAAAACAATATTGATGTGGCTTAGTGGTAGACCGGTAGGGCGGTAGGTCATTGCATTGCACAAGGCACAACTTGGGACATTATCAGACAACTCAAATTTAGGGTTTACTGATCATTTTTTTACCGACAAACCACATTGAACGAAGGTTGAATTATGACAATCCATAAACTTACTAAAGCAAATGTGTTTGATTTTCAAAACCAAGAATAATATTTATATTTTATATCAACTGCACCATAAATATCAGATTAAAATTATGGAAAAAGCAGTTTCCAAAACAACCAAAAGACGATCCGTAGCATCTCTAAAACATACATTTATCTGATCTGATATGATAGACAAGTCTGGCTCACACAATCACCACCGATTTTCTAAAGCAGATCGAATATAACAAATTAAATGTCGCTGCTCATGTTAGAATGGGATGACAAAGTCGAAGTCAACTGTGCAAGTCCTTTTCATTTTATATGGAAATTAAGTTTCTATGGAGGACCACAAGAAAGAAGAAAGTGATCAAGAATCGCATATTCGCATTGTTGATTTATTCTCTTTGTGAAGAAAATGGATGGAGGAGAGATTGTAATTGCCATGCTGCCAGGCAGAGCAAGGATTTTGTCTTTCGAGGGATTAAGATATAAACTACTATTAACGGTCATGCAAGAAAAATATATTAATATATAAAAATACAATACTGTTTAGTCTTTAAGATAATGATATATAATAATAATTAATAAAACGAGATGAGGTTAGTCCGATTGTAAAGCCTCTTACATCTACACCACGAGATTGCAGGTTCGAGTCCTCCTCCTTCCACTTAAAAAAACCCAAATTAATGTAATACTTCAAAAAAAATTTGTTACATAATAATAATTATTATTATATTGACAGTGACATACTTTGAGAATCAAAATGGAACTTAACTTTATTTTGTATCTCAAAAATCATTTATAATCAAATTTATTTAAATATCTTTATTTTTCCATTTCAATATACATAATCAAAGAATATGTAAAAAAAAATTATCCTTCATCTTGTTAGATAGATGAATTATCTCTTTCAATTAGTTCCTAATTAATAAGAGTAGCATATAAATATATAATTCATATAAAATATTTAAAATATCACTGTACTATTAATATATTTAATTGTTTTAGTGAGTACCTAATAAAAATAAAAATACATACAGTTTATGTATAGTTGTGAGGGTAAATTCGAGAGGAAGTTATTTCCTTTTAATTTTAATTTCTTATAAATTTCCAAATATTTGATTTTTCTAAACTTTTGGATTAAAATCCGGTGATTGAAAATTAACTATGTAACTATACAGTAACCAATGTTCAAAAAATCGGTCGCCTAGGCCGATTAATCGGTTGGATTCCTTTAGTTGGCAGCTCACTATGGTGAAAATGCCAAAATTAGTCAGCGACAGATTAATCGGTCTCGACGGAGTCAAAGCTGTTGACTCCGCCTAGCCGAATTTTTTTTAATTTAAAAAAAAAAAAATTAAAGATGGAGATGGAAAGAAGGAAGTAGATCTGATCTTGCTGGAGCTCGTTATCAAAACCCAGAGCAGTGTGATTGAGAGGAAGATGAATCGATCAACAATGAAAAAAAATATGATTGAGAAGAAGAAGAAGAAGATTTGCAGAGAAAACAAAAGAGATGAAAAAGATCCACTCTAGAGATTAGTTCGCAGATTTTAAAGGTTTGCTTAGTTTGTGTTATGGGCTTTTGCCCTCCATTGCACAAAAAGGATGATGAAATAGATGGAGTTTTGAAGGGAGAGATTGTGTGTGTTGCGATGTTGAAGGCCGGAACCGGAAGCCATCGAGAAGAAGATGGTGGGGTTAGGGATGGGCATTTCCCCACGGGGCCCCATCCCCATTTGCCCCCAAATGGGGTTTGGGGGTGGGGGTGGGGGCAAATTTTACCCCCAAAACCTAAATGGGGATGGGGGTGGGGGGAGCTACCCCCACCCCATTTCCCCATTTCTTTAAATGGGGGTGGGGTCTCATTCCCCATACAATATATATATATATATATATATATATTTATATTTATATATTTTTAATATTTTTTTTTAAAAAAATAACTTTAACTTTATTATTTTTGGTTCCACCACTAATTGACTACCTGATAGTTGAAAGTACTTAATTGTTTTTGTGAATTTGTTTAGACTTTTATGTGTAATACTAAATTAATATAGTTATTTTTATTAATTTTGGACAATTATATGGATTGGATATCGAAACATGGTGATTCGTTGAATTGGAATGATCGAATTTCAAATCCAAAATTATAAATTTTGGATTTCAGATTGAAAATATTATAATTGAAAATGGAGGAAATGGGGGACGGCGTGGGGGCAAGGGAACCTCCCCCCAAACACCTCCATCCCCACTTCCCCCAAATGGGGTTTGGGGCGGGGATGGGGGGAGGTTTCAGAAATGGGGATGGGGGTGGGGGGGCCCTCCCCCGCCCCAATGGGCCCCCACGCCCATCCCTAGGTGGGGTCCAAATAAAAACACAAATATGATAATAAAGTCGGATAATGGGTCCAGAAAGTTATGTTGGCTCTACGGTGTGCCCTACCAAAGTTGGTGACAAAAAAAAGCACAAATAAGAAATGGAACAAAATAGAAGAGAAAAAATTCCGATTAATCGGCCTAGACGCTAAGCATATGTCTCCGACCTACTAGTGTCTAACACTTATTAGAACCTTGACAGTAACTGTGTAGTAGTTGAATCCATATACACAGACTCATTAGGAAATAATATATAGAATCATAAGTAATTAAAAATATTGAAAATGATTGATTTTGTCTTGATAAAAAAAATGGAAAAAATTTATATTATTAATAAAATGGAGTGTTGAATTCTCACATGGCCCCCCTTTCCCTTCCCTCTGCATGCCGCTTCCAGTAGTTGCTAGAAAAGCTTTAGTGAGGTCAAGAGGCGAAGCCACCTCCATCAAATTTGGAGGGTTTGAGGATCACAACAAAAACTTGTCTTTCCAGACACCAACGTATGTGACTTAGCCACCGGTGAGGCCAAACTTATACGTTACATATCATATATATATATTATGTATGTGACGTGCTATGTCTTCTATATAATTAGTTATTTCATTTTACATAAATGATTTAAGCGGATTTGACGTATATATGCAACAAAATAACAAAATAACAACAACAAAAAAATCTCCTATCAGGCTATCACCATTGCAGTAAAGCATGAGTGACTATTAATTAAGACAATTAAGCTTGCATGAGTGACTATTATAAGATCAAATATGGTTTATAAACCACAAAATTATATATAGACTGGTGATGGGAAGTGAAAGGTACAAGCACTAAGCACATGAATGAAGCATGCTCATAATTTTTTGTTTGATCATTAGCTTACGACCTCATTTCTCTTATTGTAATAATTTTACTCATTAATTGGATAGCTAGCTGTAAGTTTCTTTTTTAATGAATTTGTTTATTTACAAATTTTGTACTCATTCTTTAACCTTTACCAAAATCATCGATTCTGTTTTTCTTTTCTTTTCATTTTCTTATAAATTTAATTTAATTTTAATTTCATAGCTAATCAAATAGCTCTTGTATTTATATTTAACTAACTAAAATATAAAAATTATAATTTACATGTTTGATTCTTTATTAATCCAAATCCAAATCCATATTTAATTAACCTCTAATGACAGAACCATAACCAATAATTCATTTTCTTTCAAAAGAAAACAAAACACCTGCACATCTTCTCTATGCAAGCCTATCACAGGTCACAATTAACCAACAATTTAGGCCAAAACCTCACCAGCAAAGGGCTCAAAAAATAAATAGCATTTGTTGGAGGTGGCATTTCAACATTGTCACTGCTTTAATTTAAAAGACACATATTATGATGAACGGACAAAAATACCCTCAATAGTTGTTCCACATCAGATTTCTTTCATTCAGTTTACAGTGAAGTAGAGAGAGAAAGTCCAGTTGAAACTCAGGCAATCACTCGAACGGTGACGGAGTGGCGCTACGCAGAGGCATTCGGGGGTCGAGCTTGTGCAGTTTATGAAAAAGCCCCGAGCCTTTAGAAAAAGTCTCGGATCCTTAACCAAAATGCTCTGAGCCTTTGGCAAAAGTCTTTGAGCCTTTAGAAAAAGTCTTGGATCCTTTACTAAAAGGCTCAGAGCCTTTGGCAAAAGTCTCGGAGCATTTAGAAAAAGTCTCGGATCCTTTACTAAATGGCTCGGAGCCTTTAGAAAAAGGCTCGGAGCCTTTAGAAAAAGTCTCGGAGCCTTTGGCAAAAGTCTCGGAGCCTTTGGCAAAAGTCTCATATCCTTTACTAAAAGGCTCATATCCTTTACTAAAAGGCTCGGAGCCTTTGGCAAGGCAAAAGTCTAGGAGTCTATAGAAAAAGTCTCGGATGCTTTGCTAAAAGGCTCGGAAAAAGTCTCGGACCCTTTGAAAAAAGTCTCGGAAACTATATTACAAGTTTCGGAGATTCAAACTTCACAGATTCAAACTTAACAAAACCAGTTTCATGTTTACAAAACAAACGGTTAAAGCGTTACAAGACTCAAAAATACAGAATTAAAAAAGAAGTATTTCAGAAATATATTACCTTATTGTGCTGAAGAACGTCGAGAAGTTTATTTTCAGACAAGGTTGTTGTAGAGAGAGAAAGAGAGGAGTTACTGAGTTTAGTGTTCCAAATATGGAGATGGAAGTACAAAGCCAATAAAAAATGATTATTTAAAGGCAATTTTGGTAATTCACCATAATATGTGCCTTTTAAACATAAATTATTAAAGTAATGACATGGATGCAACGTCAATTAAAAAATGTGACATATATCTCCGTTTCCACCCCGGCAAATTGACAACAGTCAATAATTTTCAATCTTATCTCTCTGCCAAATTATTACAAATAACCTCAACTACGTGAGAGAGACGATTCCAGGTTTGCATGTGAATTATTTTCTCTTTCAGACTTTTTAAAAAAAAAAAGCACTTGCACACAAAACAATGCACATGCGGCTTTATTTGTGCACTCCTATATCATGTACATAAAAATCTATTTTGTTTGTTATTGCTTATAATGTCGACACAATGAGCAAAGCAAGAGAGCCAAGAAAAGAGATCACAGGTTTTATATTCTCTAACCTCAAATAAGCTTTCATGCTGTCAGCCATTTTTTTTTTCTAGCTCCAAAGCAAATTGACCACTGATTAATTCTTTATTTGTTTGTTTTTCAAACCATTATTTTATATGCAACGTCGTGTTCATTTTTTGCTTTTTAAAAAATGCTTGGGAGATTCTCTTTGATCAAAACACTGTTTTTCTAAGAGAGTAGAGTACACTGCAGACCCCATATGTGATAATACAGTATTATATGCCGTCCCTTTACGTTATAAGAATATAAGATTGCGATATGTAAATAATTAAAAAGAATAATATAATATTTTGTAATTTTAATATATAATAAGTGTGAATGGAATATGCTGCTTGTCAAGAATAGAGTCTGATACTGTATTATCTTCCAAAAAAGAAAAAGAGCTTGATATTAATTATTGGTTTCTAATCTAGCTCTAATGGTCCACAATCAATATCAAAAGTTTTCAAATTTGTTTTAACATTCCTTTATATATATTGTATATATAACGGAATAATAGAATATTTTTTAATTTTACTTCAGGATGTAGCTCAGTTAATATATAAATGAGTTTGATCTTTGAACAAATGACTCTAAGTCAAGCTGTTCGAATCATACTAATAGGTGAAAACTTCTATAGGAAAGAGGAGTAAAAATATGAATTTAATACCTTACGTAGGAGGGAGAATTCTCTTTCCAACAAAAACTTTAATTACTGATTTAATTATATGTGGGATTCGTATAATTTGATTATTAACCTTGATAACAATTTGAAAAACAAATAGATTACTAGGAAGTGAACAAGGTACGTGGAAGTCATGGCGCGTGGGTGTGGAATCAAACTGTTGCAGAAAATGTGGAGAGTTTAGCGTTGTTGTGGTGATTGGTGAAAGCACGAGGCATGCACGACAACACGTACGCACACGCGTTGCCGTCACACATTTGGCAACTTCTGACTCGTCTTTCCTCGTGCTTTCGTACCTCGTCGTCACTCAATACAGTGGGGCCCGCACACAATCAATGCCACGTCGTTTTGCCACATCGATATTTCTTTTTATAGTATCATTAACTAGATAATCATTAATCATTCTAAACCTATCTTTCACACTCTCTCTCTCTCTCTGTCTATCTAATCTCTCCAAGCCTTTAAAAATCGTCGTGTACAATAATAAAATACACTATTATAATTATTTAAATTAACGGTTGTATATATATGATTAATTAAACAATAAAAAGTATTCATCAAGTGTTAATATTTTAGTAAATAGTATAAATTTTTGTCGACAATTTTATAAATATTTTATTTATTGAATTTTAGGAGAATTTGTTAATTAATATGTGTATTTTATAAACATATATGTAATTATGTTATATTTTGTGAAAAATATATAAAAATTAAAAGTTTTCTTAACCTTTAAATTTTATTTAGACTTTTGATAAAGTTTTTAATTTTTGTCAGGAACAAAAATTAGGGTGGTGGCTTGGTGCATGCATAGTATTTCATAGATTGATGGGGTTGTTTGGATTAAGACACGGTTTTTAAATGAAATTCATCAATTTGGTTGTGTAATAATAGAGGGTTAACCTGTTCTATTTGGACTGTCCAACCTTGGCATCTAAGACAAGTTTGGATTTACCCAAACCAAATTGATTTGACAACATATTATGAAGGATATCCAAAATATTTTGTAGTGATTTTTTATTATTATTATTATTATTTTGCAAAACAAATGCAAACATGTTTTTAGATATGTACATCGGGGAAATGGGGATGGATACCCTATCCCCACTTCCCTCATCCCCCAACCTCTCTCTCCTCATTTGGAGGGGGGGGGGGTATATCCATCCCCAACCTTAGTTCCTCATTTGACTAAAAATTACAAATTAAACAAAAAAAAATATTCAGTTACAAATACAAACTAAAATCTGTTAACGCATTATAAATACAAAATAAAAGAGTAAATGAGTTTATATAAATAGGGTTTTTAAAGAATAAAAAAATTTATTTATATATGTTTTGGGAGAAGTGGGGAAATAGGGATGGGGGAACTTCCCCCATTCCCATCCATATTTCAATTTGGGGATGAAAAACATCTTCATCCCCACCTCATTCTCCATTCCCCCTCTAAAAAAATTTCCTAAATAGAGATAGAGAAGTAGGGATTTGGGGATCCGGGGTAAAATGTACATCTCTACATATATTAGTATGTATATTTATATTTAAATCCTCACTAAGAGTGAAGTCATGAAATTTCCATATTTTTTTAAAGACAAAATAAATCTTACACGAGTTAGTACTCAAATATTTTTTTTTCAAGGTTCATATAGACTATTAAAGACATATTACGATCTATCTAGATTAAACAATAGAGAAATAATGAAGATGTTTGCTTATTATAGTTGTTTGTTTGTTTTATTAGCTATACAAGACTCAAAATTTTTGTTTCTAATTGAAAGGAGAATACGACATAAAAGTGAGTTGATGTGCAATCCTCATATATCATGATCATACTCATTTTTCTTCATTTGAAAGGAATCTCGAGCATGCTTAAAAAAACTTTGAATTATTTTATAATTCTTTTAATATTTAAAAAAAAAAACCCAATTTCTAACGATAATCATCACTATATGCAAGTCGTAACACTTGGGGGTCGTTTGTTTTTTTATCTGAAAACAGAATAGTTCTGAATTTTTCTGAAGACTGAATAGGAACTGAAATCTAAACTTAAATGACATTTTTTTTCCTCACATCTGAATGTATTATCAATATGTTTGTTTTTTAAAAGTAAAATTATCTGAAACTGAGTAATTTTACATTTATGCCCACGTTAAACAATTATACATATAATATGGAATAAAAACAATCCAAAAATAATAATTATATATGAACACATATGATCATGATCTTCTTATATTACAAATAAACTTTATTTTTATTAAGAAAAGAAATGTTTTTTTTTTCAAAAAATAAAAGGTGTAACAGGAAAACTCACACAAAACACTCTAAAAATAATATATAAATACAACACCATAATATCGTAATAAAGTATTAATATTAAACACCAATATGAGAAGTGATTAGGGTTCTTTTTTATTTTCAAAGCTATTTAAAATAAATAATATATTAAAATAAAGATTTTTATACTATATATAATTATGATGAAATTGAAATATGTTATATATAGGGGATAATATTGGAAAAAAAAAAGATTTTGGATTGCATTTAATGCAATTCAGTGATTTGAAATTAAGTGAAAAGTCATGATTTTTTACTTTTTAGTTTAAGTTGTTTTTTGACATTTTTAAGTTGTTTGACCACTTATAAAAACAAACAAAATAACTTAATAATTACGATTCAGACCCATTAAGTTTTAAGTGGAAAAAACAAACGACCCTTGGTCACCCAATTGACCAATTTTTATTTTATAAACACATATTTTAGGTATACTTTTACCATAATAATACACATCATCATACTTTTTCAATATATTTTTACCATAGTAATATATATATCACCATATTTTTACTATATAAATAAACCTGATAAAGTGCAGTGATGTGTGTCAAATATGTCTAAAATGCTTGTAGTATCATAATTATAATGTTCAAAATATGCCTCAAATGAGAGAAAAATGGATAGGGTTAACCTGTGCCTTTAGGCACAGGTTAAAACACTATAAGTAGAAATATTAATATTGTATTAATTGTTTTTAATTATAATAAATATATAAATATCATAATAAATACATTTTCACTTTCTATTTATAGCGTCTTAATCTGTGTTTTAAGACACAAATTAACATTACTCAATAAAAATTGCCCGCTCACTGCTGAGAAATTCTTAGATACATCCGATACATTATGTATCGTCCATCTTGATATTGTCATGTAAACAAATTTGCTTACGTGGCAACATCCGGCGCATCCCACTGCATCCATATTTTTGTCCTCACTACTTCTTTAGTTCATTGACACCTAGACTACTCCGAAATTACCAATACACCCTCGTCAAAAAAAGAATTTATATAATAATATAATAGTGTTAGCAGTTGCCTTCACTTCAAAGATAAAAACAACTCGAAATTCGACCAAACCAAAAAAAAAAAAAAAACAGAACCAGACCAAACCGAAGCAACAACCACTTTAGATTATTCTATCACAGCCAAGACAAGCCAAGCAAAGCAACCATGCCGCCCTACGAGCACGAGCACGAGCGGCCACTTTTAACTGATGACGAAGAGGAAGAAACAGCGTACGATTCGTCGGAGAAAGTCGTCATCCTCGGGATCAACGACTCCTCCGGCGACTTCGACGAAATAACGCCGCCGTTTTCATGGAAGAAGCTGTGGATGTTCACGGGTCCTGGGTTTTTGATGAGCATCGCGTTTCTCGATCCCGGGAATCTGGAGGGGGATCTACAGGCCGGAGCGATTGCTGGGTACTCTCTGCTTTGGCTGCTTTTTTGGGCCACTGGTATGGGGCTTTTGGTCCAGCTTCTGGCGGCTCGGCTGGGCGTCGCTACTGGCCGCCACTTAGCCGAGCTCTGTCGTGACGAGTACCCCACGTGGGCCCGGATGGTTTTGTGGGTCATGGCTGAGTTGGCGCTTATTGGAGCCGATATTCAAGAGGTTATTGGAAGTGCTATTGCGATTAAGATTTTGAGTAATGGTTTTGTTCCTCTATGGGCTGGTGTTGTCATCACTGCTTTAGATTGGTGAGTTTTTTTTCAATTGATTCTTTGTTCATTTTCTGGGTTTGAGCTTTTGATCAACCATTCTATGTGGTTTCTCAGTTACTCTGTGTTTTTTTTTTGGCAAAGTTGGGACTTTTCATGTTTATTTTAATGGGTACAGCTTAGTTTTTTGAAAAATTGGTTCTCTTAGCTGTTGAGTAGTCCATGTTAATCATTCTTGTACATTTTTTTTATTGAATTGAGTCTGTTTGAGGATATGCTTAAAGAGTTTTTAATGGATTCAATTCGTTGGCCAATAAGACTCTAGTCTGTAGTTACTTAAAGTTATTATTTTTTTAATTTATAATATATTTGTTGAATGCTGGTCTGGCTTGATTGGTTGAACTGGGATATGTGTTCAATATTCTATTGAGATATTTTAACTTTGTTTGTTTGCATGGATATATACTGGAAAAGAAAAAGATTTGACTTTTAATATGTATGAGTATGACTGAATTTTAGTTTAGCAATAGTAAATTTTAATATTCTAGCTTCAGATTTTCACTTTTTTTTTTTTTTTTTTTTTACTATTGATTGTGGATCACTGGTTCTGTTTGTTTAGTGAGAATTTAGTTCATTGCAATGTATTTATTTTGTTGTTCTTTTGCAGTTTTATTTTTCTATTTCTCGAGAATTACGGTGTGAGAAAATTAGAAGCTGTTTTTGCTGTTCTCATTGCAACAATGGCACTCTCATTTGCTTGGATGTTTGCTGATGCCAAGCCCAATGGCAAAGAACTTCTTCTTGGTAAGGAACTCACATCTGGCGAAGTGAATTCTGTTGTCGAAATTTAGTTTTCGATTTTTCATCTGTATCTAAGAACTGTCATGCCACATTGCATCAAACACAATGTTAAACTGATGATTATCTCTTGCAGGCATCTTGATTCCGAAACTTAGTTCGAAAACAATACAGCAGGCTGTTGGAGTTGTGGGTTGCATTATCATGCCTCACAATGTGTTCTTGCATTCAGCTCTTGTACAATCAAGACAAATCGACCGCAGCAAGAAAGGCCGGGTCCAAGAAGCTCTTAATTACTATTCCATTGAGTCTACTATCGCTCTTGTAGTTTCCTTCATAATCAATCTGTTTCTTACGACCGTTTTTGCAAAGGGGTTTTATGGGACCGAGCTGGCCAATACAATTGGCCTTGTAAATGCAGGGCAGTACCTTCAAGAGAAGTATGGAGGTGGATTTTTCCCGATTTTATATATCTGGGGTATCGGGTTATTAGCAGCTGGACAGAGTAGCACTATTACTGGGACCTATGCTGGGCAGTTTATCATGGGAGGTTTCTTGAATTTGAGGTTGAAAAAGTGGCTGCGGGCACTGATAACTCGAAGCTTTGCAATTGTCCCAACCATGATCGTCGCTCTTGTTTTTGATACCAATGAAGACTCATTAGATAATCTTAATGAATGGCTTAATATTCTACAGTCAATTCAGATCCCTTTTGCTCTTATTCCACTTTTGTGTTTGGTGTCAAAGGAGCGAATCATGGGCACTTTCAAAATTGGCCCCTTTTTACAGGTACGTTTTGATGATCAATTAAGTTGATACTCGTTAATTGTAGCATAATGTTAAATGTCATTTTAACTTTTGGGAAGTTCTGGTAAGGGCTCCCGTGTTACTTATTTTTGTTCTTGAAGGTGTTAAATGCATTATCCGGTAAAGATAGACATGTGTCTACACTATCTTTTTGAACTTATATTCTTGTTCTTAGTAACTTGAAGAACTTGGAAAAAAAAATGATCTTTCACTTCTACAGCATAGAGTATAACGTGTTCATATAGAATTTGAAATTGTGCATCATTGTTGACATTTTTGTCTGAATTCCATTCAAATGAATCTAGATGCATAATATAGAAATTTCTTGGGCTGCTATCTCACTTCTTCAGCATAGAGTGTAATGTGTTCATATAGAATTTGAAATTGTGCACCATTGTTGACATTTTTGTTTGAAAATCAATCAAATGAATCTAGATGCATATTATAGAAATTTCTTGGGCTGCTTTCTAGATTATACCTTTTCTTTTCTTTACGACAGAATCTGCATCGCCATGTAATGTGATATGTCCTTTATATTTTGTGTATACATGTCACTTTATGCATCCAGCGTAGTTAGACTGTAGCAACAAAGTTGTATTGTTAGTGATTAATGTTTATCTTGCTGAGTATTGGTATAGATGTAGGATTTTGCACCTTCAGGTTTTCAGCGCGGTTGGTTCGTTCTTGTTTTATGTGTTATAGAGGAGCCGGGTTTTAGCCTTTAGGATTAAATTACGGACTTGACACATTTACAAATGCCCTTGCAAACATGCTTTTGACATAATTGTTATCCATTGTATATTCCTCTTTACCAAGCTCTACCTTTACATTGTATATGGGACAGTGTTTTCTATAAAGGAGATATTCAGTCCTGAACCTGTGACTGTATCTGATATCTCAATTCAAATTTTATGTTGTATGAGGTTGTTTTGCATGTTGTTATGGCTGTACTTCTTCTACCAAACAATTTATCAGTAAACATTCTTATGAACATCACTTTTTAAACCATTTTTGTTTTTTTTTTAAAACTTTGCAGATGGTATCGTGGCTGGTGGCAGCTCTGGTTATAGTGATCAACGGGTATCTTTTGGTGGATTTTTTCTCCAAAGAAGCTAAAGGCATTGCATTTACTACTGGGATATCCGTTTTTACAAGCGCATATGTGGCTTTTATAGTTTATCTAATCTCGCAGGGCTTTGCCTTTTCTAATTGGTGTGGTCAGCCCAAGCAGACACCCGGAATTGAGTAGTTAATCTACAAACACCTACCGCTAATCGCACAATATATGAAATATGCAGTGTTTCCGACTTGCAAGTAGTTGCAATCGTAGGAGATTGTCGAACTCTGCATTTTTCACAGAATTCTTTTTACCCTTTCGGATGCACACATCTGAGACTAGCTATGTATAGAGTTTAAGTCGTCGACAATGGCCAACTATGTCTTTGCAGTCTGAAGCAACATTAGATAGTTGTTGCTGTATACTAGGGTTAGCTTATACCTAGTTGTATACAGAGGACATGAACAAGCTTTGTGAACTTCATATAACAAATGTAGTTGCAATACTGTAATTCTGATATAGGTAGTCAAAGCTGGTTACTTCAAAATATGTAATGCAAATGTTTTTAATTTTTTGGTGCATTGTTTTGTGCCATTTAACTTTTTTGCTTGGTTTTAGGGCATTTTATGAGATCCTACCTTATATTGTGCTTTATTAATAAAACATTCTACAAACTTTGTAATTATCTTGAAAACCATAAGTACTTCACATGTGGTTATTTAGATAGTGCTGCAAAATGCTTTAAATTTATGAGAAAATAGCACTATACATTATTAATCGGTGGGTGGAGTACAAATAGGCCATTTATTATTAAATTGTTCTAAAATCATCATTTCGATAAAACACTGTTTATTGGTTGTCATTCTCTTAAAATCTCACTGAAAGCTGTTGTTATCTGTGACATGATATCTATAAATAATTTTATGGGTAATATTTTATACCCTTTTTAAGACTTTATCTATCGATTAATGGTGTCTGGTGCTATTATATATATAAAATAATTTGATTATTTAATTATATATATAATAATGATTTGATTAATTTATTATATTTATATTTTATGATTATTTAATTATATATAAAGTAATAATTTGATTAATTTACTATTTCTTTTATTTTAAAGGAATTGTTGACGTCAATAATTACTTCTATCTCTATCTTACATTTCCCTCAACTTGCTATTGTTTTAAAAACAACCTATTCTTCTGAAAACAAAAGTAACGATTTCATTTTTACTTCTCTTAAATTAAATATTAGAATCAATATGATCACAACGATCTAGTAAAACAGTTTTGTTTTTACACAAAATTGATCCGGGCCCAGACTATTAGTTTGTAAAATTTGTTTGTTTGAATGGAAATGACAGATTGTTAATGTGTTTTCTCATTTATGAATCTGATTTAAATAGGGAACCGACTTGTTTTACTGTTTTGACCTCTATCCTAACATGTTATGATAGAAGAAAACAGACTTCAAACAATTAATGGGTAAAGTGACAACAATTTATACATTCTTTCTATGAAATGTCTAAATTGAACTATTTTGAAAAATTAATAGTCATTTAGGAACCGTTTCGTCAAATCAGTGGCTATATAAATCAAGAACCCTAAATTTTTTCTAATTACATTTTACAATGTGAAGAATCAGCTCAACTTTATTCATATACCAACTGCGGCAATTCAAACAGAGTGAAATTGGGATACATTGGTAACACACTCTAAACATGTTTCAAAACAAATAGTCACACTAGACAATAGACATGTTTCAAAACAAATAGACAATTCAAAAAGAGTAAAACTGTGATACATGTGCAACATACTAATAAGTCAAGGTAGACGAATATAACCTATCAAATATTGTAAGCGTTGATTGTCTATCAAAAATTAATGTCAAAAGACTTATATTCTATATGTCAGAATGTGTTGTTAGACAACTAAATTAATATTTGGTCTCCAATAGCTTCTTCAAAACATATTTTTTTTAATGATCTTGTCTTTTTTATTTTATTTTTTTTAACAAACAATATTATTATTTTAACAAAAAACACCAATTACTTGCGATATGTCATGAATATACTTACTGATTCAATCATGTTGACAGAACTCAATGTCTATTTGTTCTAGTTGGCATCCAGTATTTTTACAACCCACGATTAATACGTATCGGAGATGCTCAGGGGCGAAGGTGTTTGAATTTTAGTCTGGGCTGTAGCCCAAGCTGAATTTTTGGAATTTTTTTTTTGTTAAGTTATTGTAAAAGTTACCCTCTTTGTTTCTCTTTTATTAAAATAAAATTATATTACAATTTTTTTTACTAAATTATCCTAACTAAAACAAAATATTCCAGACACAAATTAAAACATATCATTGAAACAAATTAGAAATGTTGAAACACAATTTCAATCTTTGAAGCATAATTTAACGGAACATGTTAACATATTAAATTTATATTATTGGTTACTAAAAAAATAATAAAAAAGTAAATAAATCATCTTGATTGATAAGTGAATTTTTTTTTATTGAATCTTAGTATAAACCGTTTGGTTGAATTTTAGTAACAGTTAGTTCACATATAATTATGTAATTTTCATTTCTTGACAATTCAATCCAATTGCTATCGTAGGATGCGATATCAAACAAATAAACACAATAAATTAATAAAAAATTTATACATAATTAAGGTTCATTTAATTTTTTTTAGCCCAATGATGTAGATTGAAAATTGGGAAAACGCCAATCGATAAAAATATGGATAAACGATTCGGATCCGTTGATTCGCGTACGAATACCGGAAACGAAACTTACTATTATGCTGTTGATCCGCTCACAGATACCAAGATAACAGACTTCAAATACGTTGATCTTCACAAGATACCATAAATGGAAGATAAATAGAACAAATTCTCTAATTTTTTTTATTCATTCAATAACTTCTGATTTTTCAAACCTAATACAAGTTATTAAATAAGGAAAAACAACCTAAAACTATTAGGATTCAATATCCCGTAAAACCCTAAACAAAATAAAACAACCGAACCATTAGGATTCAATATCTTCTAAAACTCCTAAATAAGAGGTCTAAAACAACTAAACTAAATCGGAAAAGAATCTCAAAATAAAGGAACAAAAACGAATTGTAAATAAAATAGGAAACAACCGGATTGTTGCACACGAAACTAAATTGCCAAATTTGGGCCTACTGCAGCCTGTTACAGAAGACAAAGTCTTCATAATAAATGTAGGGCTTGTCTTGAGTTTTCCGAAAACATATTATAATAGCAAATCCGACCACGTTTGCTCTCTGTAGAGGCTCACGAAGTTCAGCCCAGATTTGGTTATACCACGCGACCCAAATACGTATTCGCCACCCATACGAACTCGCCATCCGCTCCGCATCATCCTCCCCAGGTTGAACAGAATTCGGCCTCGAATTCAGCACCTCTTCATCCTCCAAAGCTGGATCGCCGTTGTAAGGGATGAGATGCTTCACATTGAAAATATCAGCTGTACGTATATTGCCGAGTAGCCTAAGACGGTAGGGTTTGGAGTTGACATTCTCACTAATTTGATTACCCTTTTGCCTTAAGCTAATCTGTGTCATCGATGATACGGAGCGGATGACGAATTCATATGGGTGACGAATTCGTATTTGGGTCGAGTGGTACAACCAAATCTGGACTGAACTTCGTGAGCCTCTACAGAGAGTAAACGTGGTCAGATTTTGTTTTAGCCCAACCTAGTAAAACATCATGGCTTCGCCCTTAGAGATGCTCTATAAAAGGTGATAAGTGGAGCGAAGGGGCCACATGGGCATGTACACCGTCCTCAACAATATTGCTAGAAAAATAAAAAAGGACACTAAATTTTATTATATTTTTATTTTGACCCTCCTAAATCTTTTATTTTAGTATAATGACCCCTCTAGAGTCCAGATAAACTGATAGACATGACACACTACCCGACCCATTGAAAATCAGAACCCATTATCTGATAATTAGAACTTAGGGCTCATACTCGTTAGAAGAAAAAGGGTTCAACAACCAGTACCCGTTCCTTGTTTCTCAAAATTTATCACACCCATTTCGTTAATTTCCCTGTTGTGTGTAGAATCAAGGGTCGGTTCTATTCGCGCTTACAAAGGTACGCTTTTGTTCCCTACCCTTTACTTCCTTTTTGTCGAGTTTCGTTTTACAGGTTGATTGCATAAAATTTGGATGCTTTGGAAATGCATGTTTGTGCCATTTGACGTTACAGAAATCGCTGATTAATTTGGTTTCTCCGTGTTAGTGATTACTGCGGAAGAGATAGAAAACAAATAAGAAGTTGCGTTTCTAAACTTTATGTTTTGATTCATTTAAATGAAGCTTTTTCGTTTGGTTGTCTTTTGTAATCCCCAAATAGGATTGAATTATTTTGTTTGTATTAGAGTGAACTGAAATTACGTTCAATATGGCTGTTTGTAAATTTGTAATTGGTAGTGATCTTTTTTTCTAGTAAAGTATCAGACTGAAAATGAATTGTATGTTGTGCTACATTAGCTCTCCAGTGCAAAGGTCTAAACTTTATTTTCCGTTTCGATATCTGATTTCAGTTGTTGGATTGCATCCAATTTTATGTGGGAAATTAGCTATTTTGTCTTATCAAAAGGATAAGACTCTGCAATTTTAGGAAAATGTGAATTCCTATGTATATATATACATGTGATGGAGATAATAGTCCTATAAAATAGTCTGATTCTACATTTAGCATCACAACTGAATGGCTTATGTCTGGTATTGTGGTTAAATTTTTGGTTTCACTTGCCGGAATAGGTGTTGATGGTTTTGGTTTCACTTAGAAGTTTCTACACTTTATGTGTTGATTCGTTTAAATGAAGCTTTTCATTTAGTTGCCTTTTGTAATCCCCAAATAGGATTGAATTATTTTGTTCACTATTAGACTGGACTGAAATTAGGTTGAATATGTCTGTTTGTAATTGGTAGTGATCTTTTTGTAGTTAAGTATCAAACTAAAAATGAATTGTATGTGCTACATTAGTTCTCTAGTGCAAAAAGGTCTAAACTTTATTTTCCGTTTCGATATCGGATTGAAGTTGTTGGATTGCATCCAATTTTATCTGAGAAATAAGTTATTTTGTCTTGTCAAAAAGACAAGAAGCTGCAATTTTAGGAAAATATGAATTCCTATGTATATATATGCATGTGATGAAGATAATAGTCCTATAAAATAGTCTGATTCTACATTTAGTATCACAACTGAATGGCTTGTCTCGTATTGTGGTTAAATTTTTGGTTTCACTTAGAGGTTGATGAAATAGTGGGCCGAAATAGGTGTTGATGATTTTGGTTTCGCTTAGAGGTTTCTACACTTTATCTGTTGATTCATTTAAATGAAGCTTTTCATCTGGTTGCCTTTTGTAATTCCCAAATAGGATTGAATTATTTTGTTTAGTATTAGACTGAACTGAAATTAGGTTGCATATGGCTGTTTGTAATTGGTAGGATCTTTTTCTAGTAAAGTATCTGACTGAAAATGAATTGTATGTGCTACATTAGTTCTCTGGTGGGAACATCTAAACTTCATTGTTCTTGGATTGTATCCAATTTTATCTGAGAAATTAGTTATTTTTTCTTGTCAAAAAGACAAGAATCTGCAATTTTAGGAAAATAGGAAAATGTGATGGAGATAATAGTCCTATAAAATAGTTTGATTCTACATTTAGTCTCATAACTGAATGGCCAATGTCAAGTATTGTGGTTAACATTTTGGTTTCGCTTAGAGGTTGATGAAATAGTGAGCCGAAATAGGTGTTGGTGATTTTATGATGGTAAATGGATTTATGCTTATGGGTAACTTCTGTTTTGCCCTTATAGATATAGCTTTGTGCCATTTTATTACTTTTATTTTCCTTGATGTATTTGCAGTGCTGGCTGCTGGGTGACTCTTGAATGAATTTGATTTTCTTTTATATCATTTAAGCAGCAAATGAGTTGATCTGAGCTGAATATTAGGTTATTCAAGCTTGGCTAGGTCAATTGAAACAGGCATTCGAGACTTTGAGTTCAGCTTGAACTCAAGTCAAGCTTATTTGCCGTCTTAGCCATGACTTAACATTCTTAAGCCAGGATCAAGCTCTGTGTATTACTTCTTAATGGCATCCGTGATTGGAGAGAAACAAGAAGAAAAAGCTGACTTCTCTATGTATCTTCTTATTACCATTTCTTCCCTTTAGTCACTCTGTAAATGGTCAAACATGTAAAAAATCTTGAAAAAAAAGAAGTTTGATGTTTTGTTTAATACTTGTATGTACTTGGTTCTTGAGGTTATGTACAAACATTGATATGATAATTATTGTAGAGTAACGCTAGACATCACGACTTGTATCCCAACTTGTGAGGTGTCAATTTAATTCATATGGCATGTGTCAACTGTCAAGTGAAATAAATCATAGTTAATGTGTATACTATTCATTTATTAATTGACACCTCACAAATTGGGATTCAAGTTGGGATGTCTAACATTACTCTTAATTGTAATTTTGACCATAAATGACGAGAAAAAGGTTGATTTTGTATATTTACACCTGCAGAAGTGATAGAGAGAGCTTATAGGTTATTGATAGCAGATTATGTAGTAAGATGTGAGAAAAGAAAATGATAGAAGAAGTCGAAAAGCAATCCCTATAATGATGTACTTTTGTATGTGGAATATTTTATTACAAGAAGAATGCAGATTGGTTTATGTCCATAAATGGAGCCTGTTGTGATCTACAATCCATTGTGTTACTAGTCAGTCATTAAAGTGTAGGGTTACCTGATGACCCATGTTATAAAATAATGCTGAAAAGACAATTGACATGTAAAATGGTTTGAGGTCATCAAGAGTTGATCTTCATGGATAATTTATTTTTGAGAGATGATTATAGAGCCTCAAAGAGGCATATTTGGCTTTAAACTTTGGAAGCACTATATTTCGTGAGTACATTTTCATTGTAAATTTTGGTTTGGCTTGCTGTCCCCGAGTGTGTTTTGACTCTGTATTCCTTTTTATTGCTCATGATTTTCTGGTCTTTCAATGCCTTGTGTAGAATTTCCCTTGAAGCATTTGAACTCTTCATAACCATGCCTAATACTGAACAAGTACCAGCAAATGATACTGCATCCTCTATGATAGAAAAGCTAGGCAAGGCATTTTTGGAACTTGAAGCTCGCAAGGATGCACCAAACAACAATGTTCAGTGGAAGGAGATTGAAGAACACTTCCGCAATCTTGAGATGATGTTAAAGAAAAAATCTGAAGAGCTAGAAGCTAAGGAGAAGGAATATGATGCGAAAGAATCAGAAACTCGTGCATTGCTTGCTGAAAAGGAGGCAGCTGTCGCTGCTAAAGAGCAAGAATTCATAGATCGAGTGCAGGAGCTTAAAGATGCTGCCGTTGCTGCCATTGAAGATGCACGTGTAAATTGCCAACCTACAACTTTAGAGCCTATTGATGGTGGGGACAATCAAGACAGTAAGGTAAGCAGCTCTCTTGGTGACACAAATTCCCCAGAGGACATTCCTCATGAGATAGGCGAAAATGCCAAAGGCGTGGATGTTAAACCACGTCCAGAACTAATACAATTTTGCAAGCAGATGGATGCAAAAGGACTTCTGAGTTTTACCCTGGAGAATCATAAAAATCTGTATGCTATTCGTAAAGAACTTTCTGTTGCACTAGAAAGTGCGACAGAACCAGCCCGATTGGTGCTGGATTTACTGGAGGGGTTTTACCCTCCTGATGTAACTGACCGACCATTGGATAAGAGGGATGCTGCCCTTCAGGGCATGCACAAATCCTGTATCATGTTTATAGAAGCTATGGCTGCCTTACTGGCAAGAATTGACCCAGGTGCTGATCACCTTCTGAACCCTGAGACCAAACAGCAAGCCAAGGCGATTGCCGATGTGTGGAAGCCTAAGTTGGCTAGTGCAGGCACTGATGCTTCCAATGCAAATTTATTGGAAGCAGAGGCATTCTTGCAGCTTCTTGCAACCTTTAGAATTGCTTCGGAGTTTGATGAAGAAGAACTCTGCAAGCTTGTTCTTGTACTTGCTCGGCGCAGGCAGGCACCTGAGCTCTGCCGTTCCCTTGGGTTATCTCATAAAGTGCCAGGTTGGTGTTCTTTTTATCAACTGACCTGATGGTGTTTGGAGACCGGACCTCCATTTCCCATAAATATCAGACACTTATAGGGCAAGATAGTGTGTCACCTGAGAAATGTATGTGATACTGAGATTTTATACCCTTTTTTGATGTGAATTTTGCTAAGCCTCTACTTTTTGTGCAGGTGTTGTCGAGTCTTTGATTAACAGTGGGAAACAAATAGATGCCGTACGCTTTATTCATGCTTTCCAGCTAACCGAAAGCTTTCCTTCTGTGCTCCTTTTGAAGGCATACTTGAAGGAGTTGAGGAGAAACTCACAAGGAAAGGGTGGGAACTCGGGTGGTGGCGGTGTACAGGTTCATTTACATATGCATAATGGCTGAGTTATTCATGGAAATTTCTCTCTAACTAAACACTTATGGGTTCTTGTTTTTTTATTTTTTGTTTCCATACAGACTGATGTAAATGCGCAAGAACTTGCAGCTCTGAAGGCTGTGGTCAGTTGCGTTGAAGAGTACAAGCTTGAAGCTGACTATCCTCTCGATCCACTTCAGAAAAGGGTTGCTCAGCTGGAGAGATCCAAATCTGATAAGAAGAGGGCTGGAGATTTTGGTAAACATCAGCACACTAAGAAGCAAAGAGGCAGTGGAGGATATCGGGGTTCCCGTACTCCTGGAGGCAATGTAGCTGATGGTAGGCAGGTCCCACCCCTTTTTGTCAACAGGGCCGGGTTCAGAGGAATGCCAGAGAGATTTCCTCCTCAGGCTGGTCAAAACCCTTATGATTATCAAGTTCCCCGCCAGCCTGCATACGCTCATCAAGCAAATGATCAAAGACTATACTACTATCCCCAAGATGATAGGGTTCCTTCAACCTCGTTCAATGCAGCTCCGGCTAATTATAGCGGATACTTGGGCAGTGGATTGCAGCCTTCACACCAGCCATATATGTAGAGGTACCCATAATCCCATATGCAAGTTTTGTAGGAAAATTTAGTATGCAGGATTAATTTCTCCCTGAAGATTCTATATTTTCTTTTGTTAGACAGCAATTTGGTCGAGGCTTCTATTATCAAATGCCTTCAAAAAAATCAATGTATTGCTACATATAGCCGTCTTTTGTTCGTTTTTAACATGTTGATTTCCCAAAACTTGTAAGACACAACTGTTGTATTGAACTTGAAGTGGCATCTGCATTACATATTGTGAGGCCTTTTATCTTTCTAGTTGATAATTTGATATTCGTTAAAGATGCAAGAGAGTACTTGTTTAGTTTCCGATTCTTGGTAACACCAATTAGTGTGTTTGTGTCTGCTATGCTCTGTTAAGCAAAATTAGCAATGGAGAGCAAACTTGCTACCTTGGTTCGGAATGTGTCAGACCGATTGAAATTTGTTTTTACAATAATGCCAGACATCCCACATTTTATACAGAGATACCGACTAAATGTACAGAGATACTGAAAAATTTAGTCACCGTTTTTTATATATTTGTTTTAAATAAATTGTATGTGAATGTTGTAACATATAAAGTGATTTATAGCACATTATGTAAGCGTTTTTCATTTTTTGTTTTTCGAAAATAGAAATCAATATTTTTGGTTTTAATTTTGAAATATGAAAACACGTCCGGTAGTATGTAGTTCTAATTTTTTTTTTCTAAATTATTTCTCAAATGACGCGGCACGTGAGATCTTAACATTACGAAAGTCTTGAGATTATGTGGTGAGTGATATGATGTTAATATATTACGTGCCACGTTATTCGGAAAAAAATCGGGATGTCTAGCATTACTTTTTTTTAAATTGTAATATCAAACTTTTATTATTATTTTTGCATTATAATGCCCTATTCATATAAAAAAAATGCCCATATTATAATTTATAAATTTGAATAAAAAAATAGGTTAATAATTCTTCGCATATCAGTTTGAAAAAAAAAACTCATAAAAAAATATTTTTTTATTAAATAAATATTGTTTTTTTATTAAATATAAATTACGGGGAAAATAATTAAAAATATTCAAAAAAAAAGGAAAAAACTTTTAAAAATAAAATGAAAAATGAGCTGCTCCTCCATCGATCTGTTTCTTGGAGAAGATAGGAAGAAGAAGAAGTAGTAGATGATGATACAAACAGAAGAAGAAAAAATATGTGAGTTATTTAAAAAAAAAATGGAAATTGTATCGATATTGATACTCATAAAACTTATTAGTACACTCATATTTTATTAAAAAATTTAATTACAAAAATATCCCAATAAAAATTTACCAATAAAGACAATTACTTTAATTAAAAATAAACCAAATACTATATATATTAATTATTTACACTCATATCTTCAACTTTAAAAAAATTTATGTTAAACCCTAATTGAACTCTAATTTTATATAAAGTATTAAACTTTATCATCATCACAGGATTATCATATTGTTTTTGTCTTTCTTTTATGTATAATTATGTACTCTATCGATAAACAAAATATTTTTTTAGTTATTTATTTATTTATTTAAAGATAGCTGTAAATATCAATGAATATTATTTTTAGGCAGAATTTCACATCAGTTCTATCTTTTTGGTGATTTGTCACCTTTATAAATGTCTTTCCATATTCATCACTTTAGTCTTTGTTTTTTTTAAAACTTATCAATTTAGTCCATTTGACCAAATATGTAAAAATCAACTATTTTAAAACCTGTTAAAGTATATTTTTGTCCTCATTACTATTTAATTTAGTTAAAATGATTATATTACCTTTAAATTAAAATAAAAAATAAAAAATTCTCAATAATAAAATCTTAAATAAATACATTACAAAAAAATCTTAAATAAATATATTATAAAAAAAAACTTAAATAAATAATAATAATAAAATCCATTAATTTTTATTTATTTTTGTCATAAAAGATATTTATTTAGCAAAAATGATTATCTTAGCTTTAAATGATTTTTTTTTTCATAATTTCTTTTTGTAATCTATTTATTTAAGATTTTATTATTGAAAATTTTATTGTTTTTCATTTTAATTTAAAGTTAAGATAATTATTTTAACTAAATAAAAATCCACTATTAAAAAATATAAAATAAGAAAAAATTAATGGATTTTTTAATTATTTATTTAACCTTTTTTGTAATATATTTATTTAAAATTTTTATTATTGAGAATTTTATTGTTTTTCATTTTAATTTAAAGTTAAGATAATCATTTTAGCTAAATTAAATAGTAATAAGAGCAAAAGCGTACTTTTATAGGTTTTAAAATAGTTGACTTTCACATATTTGATCAAATAAAATAAAATGATGAGTTTTGAAAAAAGTAATGACTAAAGTGATGGATTTGGAAATACATTTATAAAGGTGACAAATCACTAAAAAGATAAGATTTATGTGAAATTCTGTATTTTTTTTAAGATAATTGTATAAATAAGAGAATTTCAGATTGAAAATCTCTTGATCTCATGTACGATTCTACATATTCCCTTTTATAAGACTCCTATATTAGAGATATTTCAAAAAGTAAATTGGACAATCATTACAAAAGAATTTGATTCTAAAAATAATATGATTTTTTTAATATAAATTGGATGTGATAATAATTTAAGAGTGTTTATAAATAATATATATTAAAATGAATATATTTATTTCAATAAGGGTACTATTGACATTAAGATAAGTGCATATAGTAATATTCATTTTTTTATACTTTAGACCTGAATGCATTTATAAAAATGAGTGTATTAACAAGTTTTATATATGTCAATATCTGTACCCAAATAAAAATAAAATAAACATAAATAATGTGTTTTTCATATTTTTTAATTTTAATACCGATTTTATTTTTATTTTTTTATAAATAAAAAACGGTTAACTAATACGAATTCGAATTTATTATTGAGAATCGAAATAATCCAAAAGCCAAATTACAAAGGACTATTTTGTGTGGATGTAGCTGTTGCCTTTTACGATTTATATTCAATAGTCAAAAGTCCCAGTCAGGCCTGCTCATGTTGATCCTGAGAAGTTGACATTTGTTGTTCTTCCTTGGCTTTGCAAGTGGGTTCAAAGAGCACTAAATATTGGTATTTCGAACATTTACCAAACCTAACTTGACTTTTCTAACTAGTCTTCGCTCGTAGACTTTTCAACCTATGCCTTGCAGAATATTATTGGTCAAATTGTCGTATCAGAAAAGCAATTCCATGCATTTCTATTTAAGGGACCGTTTGGTATACCGTCATCTTTACATGGGAATGAGAATCTTATAACATTCTCATGTTTGGTAGGAGGTTTAGGTTTTTGGTTTTCCGGAAAAGTGAATCCCATAGGAATCACATTATCCTCCAAGGGGGTAATCTGAAACCCTTCCCAACAGGTGGGTTTCAGATTACCCTCCATCAGATTCCCACCGTGGGACCCACAATTAATTAAAAAAATAACAATTGGTAAATTTAAAAACAATTCGTCCAAAAAATTTCCACATTTTCTTACACTTTCTCACTACCCAAACACTAAATTTCCAGATTTAGAAACTTAATTTCATCAACTAAACCATCGACAAATTCATCTTCATCAAAACAGCATCATCAAACAGCATCATCAACACCCAAAAAACAAATTTATAGCAAGTGAACACCAGGAAAAAAAAATTACAGACGACGATGAAGATCAAGAACCCGGCCCGACGACGACGACGACGACGACGATGAGCTGTGACGGCGACGAGCTGTCGACGACGACGAGCTGAGGACGACGACGATGACGAGCTGCGACGACGACGACGAAGAACAAGATCGGAGAGAAAGACAGAGAGATAGAGATGGAAAGAAAGAGATGAAATGTTTCTGGAGAGAGAAAAAGAGCTTTGAATTTATCTTTTTAATTTTTTGTTTTTAATACATAAATAATAAACAAATTCCCACATACAACCAAACACTTTTACTTGATATTCCCAGGAATTCAATATAATATTCCTATACCCAACCAAACACATGTACACAAGTTTCTCGGGAATCACATTCCAGTGTTTAACTTTCCCGGGAATCACATTATTTTGATTACCCCATACCAAACGGCCCCTAAATGGTTTTCAACTATCTTTTGAAAGCTTAAAATACAACATTCCGGTGCTATCTAATACTTCTAGATAAAGCCCGTGCACATTAATAATAGGGTGTTCGGTCTCATTATACGTGTTTTATAAGTATATATAAAGGGATAGGGTATTGATTGGTTAACACATAAAATACTGACTTTGAGTTTTGATTGGTTGAGATTTACAAATATTTAAATTCATAAGTCCCAAAACACTGGGGCCTTTCCAAATCCCAATCAATAAGAACCCAAAATCATTATTTTGGGTGCTGACCGGTCAGTACCAAAATATTTTCTTATATAAAGAGTTTTCTTTTCGATATTATGAAAGCAGATATCTCTCGATTATACGTGTAAATATTCTGGCTGTAATCAAACATCTTAAAAATATTATCAAGTTATTATTCCTTGAACTATAAAAATGGTAATGATCCTAGTGTCGACCAAGTACCACCAAACAATGAAAGAGACAGTTTCAATTTTCTGATCCACAAACCACAAACCACAATTTCATCCTGACAATAGTTTTCTTTGGTAATTATATTAGTTTAATTAGAGGAGTGTCTAACATGAAGTTTGAATTTCCACCTCTAACAGTTTCTAAGAAACTTCTTGCCAAAGTGAAAGGACATGCAAAGGAGTCACATTTCCCATTTAGCTAATTTGTTTTTGGTAATGTTAGTTTAATATTTTCAATAAAAGTGTAATTAATTAGATGTTTAACAAGAGGCTATGATCTCCTTCGTTAATCCTTTTTTCACCATGAACAATTGTTTATTATTTACTCAATGCTTACAACTTTAGCACATTCACTCATAATTTAAATGGTCGTGCACTTTTCGTTCCTATTAACCGTTCGAATTTCACATTTATCCTTAAAAACAAAATTGTTGGTATCTATGAGAATTAAAATCACAAACTACTAATTATATCTTTCGAAACGTGTTTATAGCGGTTTTTTTGCAAAATTTTAATAATTCAGTTGATTAAAATTTATAAAAAGTATTAAACCATAAATACGTTATTAAAAAGTTTATAATCAAATCACATTCTCAATAAATAAGGTTAAGTAGGGAAAAAAACTATAAAATAACGATTTCCTGTTATCTATACCGACAAAAATAACAATAATGAAAATAGTATTAAATAAAATTTTAAAATAATAATAATAATAATAATGGAAAAGTTTATTTAATTTTTAAGTTTGTAATAATAATACGAGCATAAATAAAAAAGTAAAAAGATACCACTCATTATCGGGTTCGGAAATCTTGGATGTAATTTCCATACAGGATTACCGATTTTTTTTGTTATTGAAATATTACATAATTACATTAATCTAGGTTTTTGTTTTATAGAGAGAGTACTTGAATCCGCAACCTTATAAAACATGTGTAAGAGGTTTATCACCGGATCAACCTTATATCGTCACCGATTTTAGTTTTATGTGACTATCAATTTTGTAGAGTTATAAATAGATTGTTACATACGACAATACGTCAGTAAGTAATCATGTACGAATATTACGTTTCGGATTTGGATCTAAATCTCTTTGTTATGTATATATAATTTGTAACGGTCGAGATGAGGTTGATTCGATGGTAAAACCCATCATACCTACATCCTGAGGTTATAGATTCAAATCAAATTCCCCTTTTTTCTTTAAAAAAAATACCCGAGTATATAACCGTGTAATATTAAAAAAAAAAAAAATTAATGGTCCATCTTTTAAAATTTTGGTAACCGGCAGTTTTGGCGGCTAGTCGACTACCTGCAAATTCCAGTCAATCGTCCAAACGTCATTAATACGTTTAATTAAATAAAAAATATGGAATGACGAGAATGCCCCCCCTCCTCCCAACCCATGAAATAAACTTTTTTTTTTTAAATTATTCAATTAATTTAACAATTTTCAAAAAATAATATAATCGAATTTTATAAAATAATAAAATATTGTTATTATTTTACAAAGACGAAGAATAAGAAGAAGAAAACCAAATAAGAACCCAATAATAATAATAACAACAGAGAAAGAAGAATTGAAATCTGGACCCTGAGCTTTGTCAACTGACACAAAACCACCACCACCACCACCACCACCACCACATCCTCTTTCCTCTTCGTGTCACTTTCGCTGCATTCAGGTACCGTTTTGATTCGTCTTTTCTTTTTATTTGATCTGTCTAGGGTTTGTTTATTATTATTATTTTTTTGTTTTGTTTGGATTGTTATCTGCTCTAAATTTGCAGAACTGTCATCATTTTTTAGGTTTTGAATAGTATATTGATTTTAGTTGTTTTGATTGGTTGCGGTTGTTTTTGCTTTTGCTTTGATTGAACTAGCTGAATTCTTTTTGCTGCCTTGGAGTTATCAATCGACCAATGAAATATGAAAAATTGAAAATCCGTGTGATCTAAAGATATTTTGTGTTTAGTGTGCATGCTTGAATATTTAGAGCTGAGTAGCTGTTGGTGTAAATGAGGTTATGATGCTTCTTCAGGTAGTTTGTCTATTGGTTAACTAGTTTAATTTACGGTTTATCATCGAAGACAATAGCAGGAAACATGTGTGCTTTGATATTTGTATAGTGATTGGAAGCTTTGGATGGGTAATTATTGTGGATTTGGCTGTTAAGCCGGTGAATACGTGTGTTTGAATTTATCAGATGTGTTTAAATTGACATTAATGTTACTTCACTGTTGTGGGAAGTAAAGTGAGAGAGTTGTATTGTGTGAGAATCATGTTTACGGCACCACTTGGAGAAAGACTAGGTACTGTCTACCTCTTTTAAGAATCTAATAACTGACCTCTACTTTGGAAGTTGGAGATTTGGGAAGTAGGAATAGCAGTTCCGGTAACTTACAACATCTTTGTATATAGTTTGCTAAGCTTTTTGATGTAGTAGAGAATGTGTAGTGCATAAGTTCATAATGAAATGACCCAATCCTTCTAGTGAGATATTGTCCGATTTACGCACACAAATTTCATGTTTTGTTTAAGGCTTTCCAACCCAAAAAAAAAAAGCATCTACACTGTAGGACTCAGCTAATTCACTAACACTTCCACTAGCAACGCGACTTTGGGTGGATTTTTTTAACTTAACATCGGTCCTTACAAAGCAGGTGTCTGAGGAGAGAGAACATATGCTTGGTTATCTAAAAGCTTGTTGAAATTTGAAATACACTCTTGCATAATTGTGTTAGGGTTTCAATTTAGTAAAAGATTGGTACAAATCAGGCTTTTTTTGTCCATAATTAAAAATAAACTAACTTCTCATTATATTTTTTTCCATGATTGTAATTATGGTGCTATCCAGAACATTAAACTTAATTTATAATCCTATTTCTGTTATTGACATTTGAATTTTACCAACCTCTATTGCTTTTGGGTTTGAAGAACACTTTACAAGTTTATATATGGTGTCGAGCAACTTAATCCAAGTTGTCCAATTGTTAGCTCATTTCTTCCTTTTCTTTTTCAAGAATGAAATTAATGGTTTTTTAGGGATCTCTTGGACCTTGGAACTTAAAATTTTGGGTAATTTGGAAGGACTGAATCAGGTTTGTATAGAGGAGAGATTGCAAGAAATATAATGCCTGAATTTGGAGAAGACTTTGACTGATGAAAATTTAACTGGCAGTCTGGTACGAGGAAAAAACGGTTCAAACACTTTAACTGCTTCCATAATTTGTCTCTTCTCCCACATTTTATTTCAATGATACCGAGAAAGATTGTCACGATGATCAATTTTGATGAAACTATGGGTTCAAGGTGCCTCTTGTAGGAGGTTTCTTTTTTTACATTAATGTTTAACTTCGTGTATCTCATTTCTTTGAAGTTCTTGAAGTTCATAGAACATAATTGTAAAATTTCAGTTCTATACATAATTTTTTCAATTTTAGACTTTAAATTCCCAAAAACCCTATTTTGTGTTTGTTCTCTTGATAGTGTGGCTGCACAGATTTTGACAGCATTGTTGAAGAGGATTTTCTTCATTTTGTGCTTTGACATGGTTTCTCAAAGCTCAGACGCTCAGTGCTGTGACAAAGATTACTTTGGTGTTTGAAATATCAGGTTTGTAGCCGAAAGGTACATTATTTTCCCTTTCTCTATGCATATATCATATATGTGGTCTTTACCTTTTCAATCTCACCTAGTTAATGAGTTTACTTTATGCATTAGAATGGTGAATTAGAATGTTTATGATTGCATCCAAGTGACTAGCTGCATGCTTTGTTCTGGAGTATTTAGGTCATGCTTTTAAATTTGAAATTAACTTCTCGCTATTCTATTTGTTTTTTTTTTCCTGGTGGGAAGAAGTATCTTATTTGTATAATATTAGCCTTTACAAATGTTGCTTTGAGAGTGTTTTGATTAAATTGCTAATTTTTTCATTCTTCTCATTGGGACTGTTCATAACTCTGCCACTGATGCAGGTGATGGAGATATCGATATTAAAAGCTCTTCTTAACAGCATCTCTTCCTTCTTACATTTATCATCTTATGACAACATCAACTTGGACCCAGTTCAGAAGTATTACCAGAGAACGGAAGAGTTATTAAAGTTGTTGAAGCCAATACTCGATTCCATTATTGATTCAAAAGTAGCTTCCGATGAAGTGCTTAATAAGGCATTTGAAGATTTCGGCCAATCTGTTGATGAATTAAGGGAGCTCTTTGGAAACTGGCAGCCATTATTGAGTAAAGCTTATTTTGTAAGTTACAAACTGGATTTTCAGTTTATAGCTTTGTAAATCTAAAGCTGATTTTATCTTACTCATCAAGCTAAGGGAAAAGTACCGAAGCCAACTAGTAGGGATTAGCAACCACATGATTAATGGTTGTTTGATTGATACATACGGTTTGCTTTCTGCAGCATGTTTAGTAAGGGTTAATGAAGTCATTTCATTTTTTATTAGTGTACCATAGGAGGGGAGACCTACTCTGGCAATTATCAGTTATATTTAAAATATCTCATTTTCTTTCATTTGCAATTGATTGTCTTTTTTTCCCATGTTCTTGCTCAATTCACATTCCATTTTTATCCTTTTTCTTTCTTTTAATCTCTTTTCTGGAAAAAAAGAATTTATTTATTTATTTTTTCTCTGAGAGTCTATATAAGCCAGGAGGGGTGGTAGTAAATATCCCATAGAAGTGGTTATGGTGGCAATAGCAGTAGTCACATGTTGATGGAATGGTGTTAGTAGAGTTGCTGAAGGTTGAATTATATGGGTTTTAGTGTGTAAATCTTCTTTTTATTTTTCTTACGAAAAAAGAAACAAGAAAAGAAGATAAATATTTAATATGTTGAGGCTTTTAAATATTGTACTGGAGGTAATTTTTAGTTAACCTTAGCCTCATTTCCATGATTTGCAGGTTTTGCAAGTTGAATCATTGATTTCAAAGATACAGGCTTCTGCCTTGGATATTTTCCAGCTGCTAAAGTCTTCTCATCAGTCTCTTCCTGATGGATTGAGTTTACCTTCTCTTGAGGTACTTTATGACAAGAATATTGATTGAACTTTCTTACTCTAATTTTTTCTTGTATGAACAGAGCATAACCCTCAGCTTCTCTGAATGATCATTCACAAAATTACATTGATTATATGAAGAACCATCTGTTAGATGGTTACAGTATCAAAATTTATGCAAAATTTTTGAATTTGACGATTTAATGATAGCCCTTTGATTGGATTCCTGAACTGGAGAGTTTTATACTTAATTCCTATTTTGATGATAACCGAGGGGCTGGGTTCAATGGCACTCTTCAACCTGTGTTCCCGTGCCTTATGAGGCATTGGCCCAAGTTGAAATCCTACCAACAACTTGGGGTGTTCTCCCAAGGATTTGGTGCCAAAAGCTCCCTGAAAACCACATTTGTTGAAAAAAAAAAAAAAATCTATTTTCAATTTCTAACAATTGAAATGACTAATTGCAGCACTGCTCACAGAAAATGAAGCATATTGAATGTGAACAAACATCGTCTTCCATTAAAGAAGCTATAAGGGATCAAGTGGATGGTGTCGTGCCCAGCTCAGAGACCTTGGTGAAAATTGCAGAGCGCGTAAGCTTGAGGTCAAACCAAGAGATTCTGATTGAGGCTGTGGCCCTTGAAAAATTGAAGGAGAATGCTGAACAAGCTGAAAAGGCTGGGGAAGCTGATTTTATGGATCAAATGATTGCTTTAGTAACTCGGATGCATGAACGCCTTGTTATGATCAAACAGTCACAAATCTGTAGCCCTGTCCCAATACCTCCTGATTTCTGCTGTCCCCTTTCACTTGAGCTGATGACTGATCCAGTGATTGTAGCATCTGGGCAAACATATGAGCGGGCTTTCATTAAGGATTGGATTGATCTTGGGCTCACCGTTTGTCCTAAGACACGCCAGACTCTGGCTCATATCACTCTAATACCAAATTACACTGTAAAGGCACTAATTGCAAACTGGTGTGAGTTAAACGACGTGAAGCTGCCTGATCCCATGAAAATTATGAGTTTAAACCAGTCCTCCCCTCTCTTAAATGCAGATTCTACAGCACCAAGAGACTCACATATTTTTCCTCATAGCACGGGCAACCAACCAACAGTGCCAGAGTCAATTCGGCCAACAGTTTCGCCTGGTAAGAACTCGATCTCATCCACTGGGATTCTTCGGGAGGGAAGTTCTCCATTACATCCCCGTTCTACCTCAGAGGTTAGCTTGACAGGTACAGCTGGAAATGGGCAGAGTTTGGATATTGCAAGAATATCACTAACAAGTTCTGAAGACAGGTTTACTAACTCAGAAGAAAGGAGTACGGAGTTGGTTGGCCAACACTCTGTGTCACCTTCTAGAAGAGCATCTTCTACCAGCCGCTGACACTGCCGACGAGTCATCTCAGATCCACATCAGGACTGCTTCAGCCTCCAGTGTTCTTTCTAATACAAATTTTTCTCAAGGAGTGGTAGGAGATGCCAACGAGACATCCGAGGGGTCAAACCACCACACTGATGCTTCTCGAGAGGTGAAATCAGAACCACCAACTGCTAGTACCTTGACAACTGCACCGAGAGAACCTGAATTTCCACCCCGTTTGATGTCCCGGAACCAAATGATCTGGCGTCGCCCATCAGAGAGGCTTGTCCCTAGAATTGTTTCTAATTCTACTGAAGCTAGACCTGATCTTTCTGGCCTTGAAGCCCAAGTTCGGAAGCTGATCGAGGACTTGAAGAGCACTTCCATTGATACTGAAACTCAAAGAACAATAACGGCTGAACTCCGGTTACTTGCCAAGCACAACATGGATAATCGGATGGTAATAGCAAACTGCGGGGCTGTCAGCTTGCTAGTTAATATGCTCCGCTCAACTGACACTGAGATTCAGGAAAATGCTGTTACAGCACTTCTTAACTTATCAATTAGTGATATCAACAAAACTACTATTGCTAATGCTGAAGCTATTGGACCTCTGATTCATGTCCTTCAGACGGGGAGTCCTGAGGCTAGAGAGAATTCAGCTGCCACCCTCTTTAGTCTCTCAGTGATTGAGGACAACAAGATCATGATTGGGAGGTCTGGGGCAATTGGACCTCTTGTTGATTTACTGGGCAATGGGACTCCTAGGGGGAAGAAAGATGCAGCTACAGCTTTGTTTAATTTATCAATATATCATGAAAACAAGGCGCGTATAGTGCAAGCTGGTGCTGTAAAGCACCTTGTCGATTTGATGGATCCAGCTGCTGGGATGGTTGATAAGGCAGTTGCTGTTTTGGCAAATCTTGCTACAATTCCAGAGGGAAGGGCTGCAATCGGTCTGGATAATGGGATCCCTGTTCTGGTCGAGGTTGTTGAATTGGGCTCTGCTAGAGGAAAGGAAAACGCAGCTGCTGCCCTTTTACAGCTTTCCACAAACAGTAGTAGGTTTTGCAATATGGTGCTCCAAGAAGGAGCTGTCCCACCATTAGTGGCATTGTCACAGTCGGGCACCCCAAGGGCCAAAGAAAAGGTACCATACCAGTTACAGTTGTAACGTATTCATATTTTCTTTTTATTGAAATATAATAATGAGCATTAAGCATTTTCTCTTGTTTTTTTGTGTCTTTCTTTTTCTTGCAGGCACAAGCACTACTTAGCTACTTCAGAAATCAACGGCATGGTAATGCTGGAAGGGGTTGAAATTAGAAGCACAACCTACATTGCCATGCAAGGTTTTGAGTCTAAGTTCTATACAGTGTATGCATTTGATGTTGCAAATAATCATTATGAAGATTTTGCTGCCTGGCTTTTACATAATTTGTAGAGAAAAGAAAATGATTTATGTAGAATTTGATTGATTTATCTTGTGAAGTATTTATTATTGTGAATGTGAAGAAAATTTCATACATGCGAGTTTGGTCGTTGCAGTGACATTGAGGAAGATGATGACCAGATGAAAATCACTTTTATTTGGTTTATCGTTTTTCCCGCATGTTTATTGTTTTACTCTTTTTTCATTTGCAACAGATGGTTAGCGCTGAGAGA
Source organism: Dipteronia sinensis (assembly GCA_033220585.1). Lineage (NCBI taxonomy): Eukaryota > Viridiplantae > Streptophyta > Magnoliopsida > Sapindales > Sapindaceae > Dipteronia > Dipteronia sinensis. Next base: position 1,482,718 of record CM065638.1, on the reverse strand, counting down.
GGCTGAAATTAGAAGTACAACCTATAGTGCCATGCAGGGTTTTGAGTTGGAGTTCTAATCGAAGTGTGTACATTATTCATTATTCGATGTTTCTACTTGTTACGAAGGTTTTGTTGCTTTGTTTTTTCCCGATTCATATAGAAAATAAGAAATGATTGATAGGATTTAATTTAATCCTCTTGTGAAGTACTTATTCATGCGAATTATCCGAAGAAATTTGCCGCATTTGAGTCTGGTCTTGCAGTCAGCTTAGGATTTCAGATTGCTTTGTAATATTTGCAATTACCCTGCAAGTGGAGGCCATTGGTGATTGTTGACAATGAATTTCTATGATGGCAGCTAGCTTTACTTGGTCAGTTTGCATTTAGAAGAAATTGTCGCCCCGTCGGATTATATTATAATTTCAGGACTGAATTTTGCTTTGAATTGTAATTGATAGGGATTTAAAGTTGCTTTCAACTTGGTTAATCATGGAAGTAATTTTTTCAAGGAAGATTATGCATCTTCGTCTATTTTTTTTTTTCAATTCTTGGTATCCAAAGAAAATTTTATAAAAGTTTGATTATATATAAGTTGTATTATGATACGAAAGATAAGCAATATTTTAAGATTATTATTATCTCCTCATTTATATTTTTTCCATGTTTATCATCTAATCAGGTATAGCTACTATACAAATCTACAAAAATTAAAAATTAAAAATTTGAAAATGAAAAGATAATAAATCCCTTTCACAACTAAATCTCATCTAAACAGAATATAATAAATTAATAAATAATTATGATTCTAGTATTCTACTCAACAATATAACAAACGACCCCTAAATAGACTTTTTAATTGCAATGCAGTCTTTTCGAAGTCAACGTTCACATATGAAGTTGGTCATCCAACGGCAGGGGAATTTCGTATAAATAAGTTCACTTGTTGAATATTATGTAATGAAACAATAAATCAGGGGTCAGTAGTGAGATTTGCCAAAACAAAAACAATTAATTAACATATCGAAAAGTGAAAGCGCACGTGAATCAAGTGGACCCCATAAGACTATATATATATATTTTAGAACCAAACTTGCCGCCCAAGCTCATCATCAATATTGTTCCTTGGCGCCTGCTCGTAAACCATTTGCTTTCAGACCAACCGACCACCGTCAATTCACCGGCCAAGCTAACTTTCACCGGCGGTGACCGCCGCCGTATCGTACCCTCACCAATATATCCGATATCAACAAAAAAAAAGACCCCTTTATATCTAAACCCAGGTAAACTCTTTTTTGGTCCTCTCTTCTCTGTTCTAAGGGTTCAGGGTTTTACATTATCTCATAAAGTTTCGATTTTTTTATTTATTGTTTATTTCTGGCCAGCCTTTGGCTATTGTTTGGTGGTGAAATTTTGTGGGTTTTCTTTAGTTTCTTTAATTCTTGGTCGTTGAAGAATTTTTTTTGGAGGGTGGTGTTATTAGTTTAAAATACATAATATATTGACGTTCAGCTTCTTAAATGAAAATTTTTTGGCGGGTTTTTCGTTTTTTCACTCTCTAAATCATGTTATATTATATTGGTTGGCAAGATTGATTCTTGATTATCACACTTTTAAATTTGGTTGAACTGGTGGTCATTTTATATTTGTTTAGACATTATGATGGAAATTTCTGCTACTAAGCAGAATGACAAAAGTGTTTTCTTCGAGCGTCATCAAGAAGACAAGCTCATGCCTTGTGCGAGTAATATTGAAGACAACAACACCTTTCACATGGGAGTTTTATTTGATGGAGAAGCTAATAAGGTACAGAACAGAAGTGAGGATGTGGAAGTAAATATGACTAATTGTACAAAATCTATTGACCATGTGCTGGTTGAAGATGATTGCAAGAACCCAAGTGAGAATTCTAGCTCTTTTGGTGATACTGTATCTGGGTCTGAGAATGGCTCAAGTATTGGTGGTGATGGTGTTGAAGAAGTTGATTCAACATTTTGTGGTGGTGATGGATCATCATCAGTATTTGATGGAGCATTGCCTATGAGGTATTTTTTATGTAGCTTTATAAATTTATGAATTCAAGATCATATGGCCTTCCAGAAACCCTTTTGGGTATGTATGTAGCATTGGAATTTGGTCATATAATCAAGTTTATTCCTCTGTGCCATTCTAATTTAACTTGACTTGGAACTGATTTCTTTCTAGTTAAATTGGAGTTTAGGTTGCATTACTGGTGGAATAAAAGTTAGGGCGGGGTAAGAAATTATGTGTTCTTGTTCTAATAGAAATGTGGAAAAATTTGTTTGAATTTTAATTTTTTTTTTTTTTATGTCGAATTTAGGATTTTCTGAATTACTGGAGTAATGTGTGACGTTTTGTCAATTTGATCAAATTTGAGGATTTTGTAAATTGTTATATTTATCTGTGCAAATAGATGCGTTGCTGGTTAAGTTTGATTGTCTGTTATTTTGATGCGTTTCTTCTTGCATATTTTTCCATTGTCAGCTAAGTTGACATCTAGTCTACCAAGCTAAATATATAATACATCAATTTTGCCTGAAATTTTTTATGATCTTTTAGAAATGCACTACTAGTCAGCAGCTAAAGTAAATGCAACTTAATAAATTACCTGATGCATTCTAAAATTGATTTATAAAAGACAGCATTGATCTTAGCAATTTTGTGGGTGTATAATTTTGCTTAAGTTGAATTGAATTATTGTGACATATACATGTAATATATTTTTGCTTCCCAATTTTTCAGGAACAAAAGGTTGTCAGATCATTGGCGGAGGTTTGTACGTCCTATTGTGTGGCGGTGTAAATGGGCAGAACTCCAAATCAAGGAATTACAGTCTCAGGCACTTAAGTATGACAGAGAACTAGCAAAATATGATCAGAGAAAGCAGTTTGAATTGGAAAAGTCAACATCAGAAGGTTATGATGCCAAGTCACAATCATTTTCTTGTCAAAATGGAAGAAATCAAGTCATGAAGAGGAAAAAGAGAAAACGAGTCGAAGAGACAACTGATCTAGCATCATATATGTCACACCATAACCTCTTTTCGTATTATGGTATTTAGTTCATAGTTCTTTGTTTCATACATTGTTTATATCTATTACAATTCTGATTGGTGTCTTTCCTTTTCTTCTCCCAGAATATAAGAGGTCTGCTGTTGATGGTGCTTTTGTGGATAATGATGGCGGTAATTTAGGTAAGAAGCAAGAATTTTGTCTGAGCTTTAATTTTAGTGATTGTATAGATTGTAGAGAAAGTATTGGGAAACTTTTCATAAGTCATAAGCATCTGTTATAGGGTGTTATGATACTATAGCTGTATGAAACCAACTATTTAGTTCTGTTTGATCAGTGACATCTTTGTGTTTTGAACCTGAAATAATAATCTTAGCTGCCAGTGTGAAGTTAATTTGATTTCTTACATTCAGGAATTCAATCTGTTATTGTATCCTATAATCTTTTCGCTAACCTGGGCAATGTATTCCCTAATCCCTAGATTGCTTCTATATTATAGAAAGTGGACTTGAGTGCATGAAGCATTTTCCAAGCTAGAAAAAAAAAATCATGTGATATGTCTACATTGCAAGGAAAGTTTGTATCTGGTTATCTTGTTTAAGAGACATCATTTTAATCCTAAACTTTGGATATCATGTCAAATTGAATTTCCCAGCAGTATATTAAAATCTATGGTGATTTCCACAGATAATAAGACGATCAATCACAATGATAATTTCGAGTTTGAGGATAGATGGACATCTCTTGAATTGAGAGAGGGTGGTGATAATTCCTTGGAGCAAATACTTTGGAAAATTGAAGTGGCACAATCAGAAGTTCATAAATTGAAAACTCGAATTGACATGGTGGTGAGTGAAAATCCTGGAAAGTTCACTTCCGTTAACAATTTGAGCTTGCTTGTTCCATGTGATGCGTTGACTGATTCTGATCGAGCTACTTCTCCTCCCAAAAATGTAAATGGAATGTCAGATAGATCTCTATCTATTTCATCCCAGCATATATCCGAGTGTGACATGAGAGATCTTTTTATGCCTGAAAGTGCAGTTTCAAGACAGAGAGAGGCGACCCTTTTTCCTGATATGATCGAAAGCATTGGCCTACCTCAGGTTGGAGTTTCGTATGAAAATGTAAGTTTCATTTCCCTGGCATCTAAGGAGTCTCGACAGTCATATACTCAAGTCTTATTTAAATGGAAACCTTTTCTTTGTACTAACGAGTATAAAAAAAGAAAGTCTTTTTCTCATAATCAATTGATTGACATGAACCGATCTTAACAATTATTTTCATTTCTGGTGCTGATAAAGTAGTTGTATTTTCCCCCTTTTTTATTTTTATTTTTTATATTTCTGGTGATATATGTAGACTTACCCTGATGTACCACCTTTTGATTTTGATGTAAATGATGCCAAGTTAGAGAGTTCAGTGCATAATTGAGAATTGATCAGATTATGGGAATGTTAGGACTTGGAATTTTATGCTGGCTTGATGAACTAAGTTGCATTATCTTATTTATTCATGCTAATGGAACTGCTTATCCGTCATCCCTACAGATCGAGGAAGTGATTGTGTCTGATGAAGAGTTGCAAAATTTTGAGAGAGTTATAAGTCGGTTCACAGAGAGGAAGCCTCGGGAACCAATGAGTATGCCTAAATCCCTTCCTCCAGTTACGGCTCCAGAAGCTGACTTGCCTGTAAAGATGTATGTGCCTGATGGTCAACCTTCCCCTTCCAAGTCCAATGTGCGTAACAACAAGAGGAAGTGGGGGAGGCAAAAATCACACACGGGTAAGTGGAGCCGGAGATCCTCAGGTTAGCTGGCTTGTAAATGAGTTGGAAGATTCTTTTGTTGCCTATGTTTTAAGAAATGAAGTTTTCTAGCAAGAGGAGATGTTGTCAACTGGCCGCAATTGCAATTATAATACGTAAATGCTGTTAATTCTGTTCTCTGTGTATATACTCCACCTCTCTCGCACAGGAAAAGAAATACAATCTCAGATATTCTGCTCAAATGGAAATATGTACATGCTTTGCATCTTTTACCAACACACTCTCGTAATCTCTCTCCTCCCTGCGGAAAGATGTATACTGTTTGAATGTTATCCATTAATTGTAAGTAGTAGAGCAAGTTTTAGTTAGAATAGTTTTTGTTTGTGTTTTCTACATAAATTTTGGTGAGGGTTTTGCTTGCATGCTGCTATGGAATTCTTTTACGGTAAAACGGACTGTGAATTCATTTTACAAAGTGGATTGATGCCCCTTGCTTTACACAAGGCCTCAATTGCTGCATTTTTGGTGGTTTTAATAGGAACAATTTATTACTTGTCTGGAAATGTTTCTATTTATTAACATGACTCTTTCACAGAAGTGAGACACTTGATTATGCACATTATATACATGTAATGTAATTAGTCAGGATGCCATTCTTTAGGCAAGCTTGGCTGAGATGAGGGTAAATATAGTAACTAGGATGCTGCTGGAGGATGTGAGTGAAAATCTTGCGGTTGAAGTTGCCGTTCCTGTTTGGGAAAGCTTGGTGTGTACCATGTCGTCTTGGATGCTTCTTTTGGATCACTTGGCTGGTACGGAGGTGGGGGACGACGGCGTGGCTGAGGTTCTTCTGCTGGTTTGCTGGCCACACGTGAGGGAGGAAAGTATTCCTGTGCCTCAGGTACTACAGTTTTTGGCTGAGGCGATGGAGGTTGGGATGCTGTAGGTGCTGCGGCTTCCATATTTGGAAGCGCCTGCTGAGTCGAAGGCGAGGGCGACTGGGGTGAACTCTTTCTCTGGATGATCTTTCTGGAAAGCTTGGCTGAGATGAGGGCGATTAGTGTGATTGAGGGCACGAAAATGACATCAGGTATGGCCTTAATCATCTTCATCTGGGGTACATTTTGTCCTGCTTTCTTGATAGCCATGGCTGCCGGAGGTGTTACTATACCAGTCTTTATCGTAATGTCGTCTAGCGAACTAAGTTTCATATTCTTCTTCATGAATTCCACAAACTCACTTTGTCTTTTCGCTTCTGGGTATCCTTCCCACTTATTATAACGCTCCTGAAATTTAGTAGTTCATTTGAGTAAGAACAGATTCTATTAAAAACAAAAAACAAAAAACGCGCACGAGCACACACACAAAAGGATTCAAGAAACATCCAGTTACCTCAACATCTTTACGTGATGGCACATCATAATGTTTTCCAGGCAATGCAGAGTTAACAGTGCTGACAAAGATGATGTGAAAATCAAAATTAGATCAAATTTCATTTGTTTTTGTAATAATAAAACTTTTTTTAAAATTTTTTAAAATTTTTATTTTTTGCAATCTCTTACTTGAAGATATCCAGAAAAGCTTCGTGAAAGTCTTCGAAGTTGTCGATTTCTTTCTCTGAAAATTGCTTGTAAAGTGTACTCATTAGCATATTGAACATCTGTGAAGATGGCAAGCCTATCATATATTATGACAATCATTGAAACAAAAAAACAAAAAAAGCCAAGTTAATTTTTCTCTACAATGGAATCACAAATTGTTCATAATCCAATCAAATAAATGAAATAATCATGACATTAAGCAGTAAACAAGAAATAAATGGAAACAGAAATGACAAACCCTTGCCCATGAAACTCATGATCATCCCCATGATGATCTTGCAAGGACTTGAAAAAAAATATATATATGAGAGAATTCTATTCAATTCAATTCAATGACAATGTAATATAAATATGGGTGGGAGAGATAGAATAGCTTGCAAGTCAGTTTGGTTAATGTAAGAAAGGAATTAGATTATTATTCTCTCTTATGTTTTTCTCATTCTCAAATCTGATTCCTAGCTTGGAGATAGCTATTTGCTTGAAAATGGATAAATATTATGTATGAGTATTTCTTATTTGTTTGAGTTACATCAAATAAGTCTTATTAACTATTCTCTTTACATTTCTACAAGTCTCATCAAATAGTTATGAAAAGTATCACAATTTTCTTGCACACAACCGTATAAGAATAACAAATCGACTTTAATAGAAAATAAAAATGAATTGAATGCGATCTCTCGTGGTTAGATTTTCTCTATTATTTTAAATTCTAAATAATATGTGATCATAAGTGTGAAAATTGAAAAACGAGATAGAAGAAAATGTAACAAATTTAATTTAATTCTTTAAACAAATCGAGAGTGTTAATCATCAATTATTAATTATAATTTGATAATAATTGGGATTATTTATATAATTTATTTAAACATCATCCGAATATATATAGAGAGAGCCACCCAAACACAAGGGGCAATACTAAATTCATGTACATATAGCCATCGTACGACACATGTCATTTGGAGTGACATGTGTCCTTGTAAAACAGTGGAAGTCATCGGATCCACAACACTCCAAATGACACATGTCATTCCAAATGAGATGTGGATGGAGTGTTGTGGATATAGTTGCTTATAACGTTTTACCGGAAGGACACATGTCACTCCAAATGACATGTGTTATACGGTGACAATCTGTAGTAAAATTGCATAAAGACTGTGAAATCACTTTAAATAAATTGATGTAATAGTTTTGTAAGCTGCAGTTTTATAACACCAGTAACGTGCAATGTACATGCCAAATTTATAGTATTGAACCTTAAATATTATATAACAAAAGGAATTTGTAATCAATTTAAAATTTCTATATCTGAAATTTGAAGTTATTTAGAACATAATATAACACTCAACTAAATCTAAGATAAACAATAAGAGTATATCATACTTCTAAGACAAACAACAATTAAAAATTTTCACTATTGAGTTGAAGACTAAGAAAAGCAGAAAAACAATGAAGAAATTGAATAAGTTCCAATAGATAATCTTATTAAATTAGATGAAATTGAAGATAGCCAAAAACTAAAATTAGTATAATTTCACTTCCACAATGCAATGTTTCTGAATATATCCAAACAATGTTGTTTAACTTAAAGTTTTTTAAAAATTAAACAAATATCAACTCTTCCCCTCCACTTGCAACCTAGCATACAACTTTTGCCTCCTTTAATCCCAAATTGCCACCTGTCCCATTTATTTATTTTTTAATCTAAATTTATATGCATCAAAATGAATCTATCTTATACTTGAGCTGGTTCGGACTCGAGTCATGTGTTTAGGTTTGGATACTAGGATTGAGAAAATTTTTGGGACCGTTATTAGAGTAGATATTCGGGCCGCACAAGTGTTGTTTGATCTCGATAGGTTCCAACAATCCTATTATAATAATTCTTATATAATACTTAAAAACAAAACAAAAAACCAATTATCTATATATAGCAGAATATTCAGAATAGGAAGGGGACTTTTAATACTAATGTATGAAATTGGTATTGCCAAAATTTTCAGATTATATTTCAAGTACTAATTATTTCGACTAATAAGATTTCTTAGAAATTTTAGATTCAGAACCATACAATTGGTTATATATATATATATATATATATATATAGTATTTAAAGTTCCAGTCATTTTCTCCTCAGTACGCATTGATATAACTTATAACAGTACGTTAAATGTGGACCATTGATTATAGAGAAATTTTGACAAGTGCATACACTTTGAGTCAAATTATGTAAATCTAATGGTCCACATCCAATGCACTAATGAAGTTATATCAGTACGTACTGATTTGAAAATTTCTGTTTAAAGTTCTTATTATATTGAATAATAAATCAAATATAAATAAACTCATTCTTATAAGACCATGATTTTTTAGACCAGATCTTGGAAATGTTAATAGAGCAAAATATACAAAACAGAAAAGAAATACAGTAGGGTACATAACTAACCCAAGAAGAAACACTGAAGCATCATCTTTTTCGTGGAACGTTGAACTTCACATGTAAATGCCCTTGAAATATGCGATTGATGAGTCATAACAGCGAGAAGAAGATTGTAAAGCAGCTATCAATAAACCAAGAAATTGTCATCTTGTTATTATCTAGCTTCAAAGCTTTTGAGTTCTGACTAAGTGTTCAAAATCTTATCGTACCTAGCATCAGAATAAATGTTATTGCTATCTAATTTAGATTTAGAAAATCAAAATCTTCTCTAGTGGAAGTCTATGAGAATTAAGTTCTACCATGTTTACACGAACAAAATTATCAGAATTCAAAATACAAAACCTAACCCAACAGAGAAAACAAAACCATGAATAAAATCCATTTACTTCAAGTAATAATGTAGCTCTCTTTCACTAAAAGATCCCATAAAATTTATAAAAGCTAAAAGCTTTCTAATTGCAATCTAATAAGAGACAGAACTTACTTCCCATTTGATTTGACCACAAATAGTGGGAGGGGAACATGCAATATGCAGGTGCCAAATTTGTAGTATTGAACCGTAAATATGATATACAATAATTTTCACATAAATGTACACCGATAGAATTATATAAGGACATTGAATGTGAGCCACTCATTTTACATATTTTGACTTGGCATGTATGCACTTATCAAAACTCTTTTATAAATGAGTGATTCACATTCAATGTCCTTATATAATTCTATCAGTGCGCACTGACAGGAAAACGACTGATATGATATATATATATATATGTATATATTTTTTTATATATGAATACAAACTTATTTACAACATATTTACAAGCAAAAATTGTTAGTACTTCTAATGTTGAAATTGAATTTGGAGTTCCTAACTTGAACCGGTAAACAGTTCAAACATGCTTCATTAGAGAAGTGAATGCGTCGTCCTTTGGCAAACCAAATTTGATTGCTGCCATTTCAGCAACCTCCTGAAAAAAAATACACGATACAATAATATGATCATATCGTAATGATCATTACAGGCAAATCAAACTGCTGTGTCAACTCACCTGTATTGCAGATATCAATTTGTATCCCCACGAGTCCATGGTTTCTTTCCATTCTATAAAACCTTCAGGGATGATAGACTATGCATTAAGTTCCTGTAAGAGAGAGATGGAAAATTAGAACAAGAAAAAAAAAATTTATGATTGAGAGCAAAGGAGCATGCTTAATTTTTGCCTGCATTTCTTCATTAACCACACTTTTTGGAACCTCTACCCCCTGGTGGTGTCACCCCAACCTGTTAATTTCGTCAGACCAGAAAACAGTCTTAACATATTTGAGTTAGTGTGTGCACCAGCTCCAATCCAATCACCCTAGTAGAACAAAAAATCAAAATGGAAGATGTTATCAACACGCAAACCGACTACTCAGATCACATAACTAAAAATCGAAATGGGTGATTTTACAACCCTTCAAATTCCAACAATTCAATAGAGAAGAATTATGAATGAAAAATTAACCTGAATTGATGATGCTGATGCTTTTGTGGATAATGATGGTGGTAATTTAGGTAAGAAGCAAGAGATTTGTCTGAGCTTTAATTTTAGTGATTGTATAGATTGTGGAGGAAGTATATATTGGGAAACTATTTGTAAGTAGTAAGCATCTTTTATTGGGTGTGATGATTCTACTGCTGTATGAAACCAACTATTTAGTTCTGTTTGATCAGTGACATCTTTGTGTTTTGAAACTGAAATAATAATCTTAATTAGCTGCCAGTATGAAGTTAATTTGATTTCTTACATTCTGGAATTCAATGTGTTATTGTATCCTATAATCTTTTCGCTAACCTGGGCAATGTATTCCCTAATCCCTAGATTGCTTCTATTTATTTTCGAAGCTAGAAAAAAATAAATCCTGTGATATGTCTGCAATACAAGGAAAGTTTGTTCAACAAATTGATATTAGATTTTATTTATATGTTTATTCTATCAAATTGTAACAAAATCACATTGCCTTCAAATTTATTTTTCCGAAATATTGAGAAACATGTCCACAAAGAGAATGATGAGATTTTCGTAAATTCTCAGTTTTGGTGGGAAGCTTTGAAACTGCTTTTAGTTCCATGGCAATTTTGTATAATTAAAGTATTTTGGGTTTATGGATTAAACTAATGAAATTTACAATGGCAGATCTTTGACATTAACATTTCATTCAAAACTCTATAGTTTCATGTGTTGCATATGTTATTTTCATGATTTATTTAAGATTTATTTTTCTTTCAGTTTATGACAAAGATTTTGCCTTTTGGATACATGGACGGTTATCTGGTTATCTTGTTTAAGAGACATCATTTTAATCCTAAACTTTGGATATCATGTCAAATTGAATCTCCCAGCAATAAATTAATATCTCTGCTGGTGATTTCCACAGATAATAAGACGATCAATCATAATGATAATTCTGAGTTTGAGGATAGATGGACATCTCTTGCGTTGAGAGAGGGTGATAATTCCTTGGAGCAAATACTTTGGAAGATTGAAGTGGCACAATCAGAAGTTCATAAATTGAAAACTCGAATCGACATGGTGGTGAGTGAAAATCCTAGAAAGTTCACTTTCGTTAACAATTTGAGCTTGCTTGTTCCATGTGATGCATTGACCGATTCTGATCGAGCTACTTCTCCTCCCAAAAATGTAAATGGAATGTCAGATAGAGCTCTGTCTATTTCATCCCAGCATATATCCGAGTGTGGCATGAGAGATCTTTTTATGCCTGAAAGTGCGTTTCAAGACAGAGAGAGGCGACCCTTTTTCCTGATATGATTGAAAGCACTGGCCTACCTCATGTTGGAGTTTCATATGAAAATGTAAGTTTCATTTTTCCGGCATCTAAGGAGTCTCGACAGTCATATACTCAAGTCTTATTTAAATGTAAACATTTTCTTTATACTAACGAGTACAAAAAAAGAAAGTCTTTTTCTCATAATCAATTGATTGACATGAACCGATCTTAACAATTATTTTCATTTCTGGTGCTGATAAAGTAGTTGTATTTTCCCCCTTTTTTTATTTTTATTTTTTATGTTTCTGGTGATATATGTAGACTTACCCTGATGTACCGCCTTTTGATTTTGATGTAAATGATGCCAAGTTAGAGAGTTCAGTGCATAATTGAGAATTGATCAGATTATGGGAATGTTAGGACTTGGAATTTTATGCTGGCTTGATGAACTAAGTTGCATTATCTTATTTATTCATGCTAATGGAACTGCTTATCCGTCATCCCTACAGATCGAGGAAGTGATTGTGTCTGATGAAGAGTTGCAAAATTTTGAGAGAGTTATAAGTCGGTTCACAGAGAGGAAGCCTCGGGAACCAATGAGTATGCCTAAATCCCTTCCTCCAGTTACGGCTCCAGAAGCTGACTTGCCTGTAAAGATGTATGTGCCTGATGGTCAACCTTCCCCTTCCAAGTCCAATGTGCGTAACAACAAGAGGAAGTGGGGGAGGCAAAAATCACACACGGGTAAGTGGAGCCGGAGATCCTCAGGTTAGCTGGCTTGTAAATGAGTTGGGTTGCCTATGTTTTAAGAAATGAAGTTTTCTAGCAAGAGGAGATGTTGTCAACTGGCCGCAATTGCAATTATAATACGTAAATGCTGTTAATTCTGTTCTCTGTGTATATACTCCACCTCTCTCGCACAGGAAAAGAAATACAATCTCAGATATTCTGCTCAAATGGAAATATGTGCATGCTTTGCATCTTTTACCAACACACTCCCGTAATCTCTCTCCTCCCAATTGTAAGTAGTAGAGCAAGTTTTAGTTAGAATAGTTTTTGTTTGTGTTTTCTACATAAATTTTGGTGAGGGTTTTGCTTGCATGCTGCTATGGAATTCTTTTACGGTAAAACGGAATGTGAATTCATTTTACAAAGTGGATTGATGCCCCTTGCTTTACACAAGGCCTCAACTGCTGCATTTTTGGTGGTTTTAATAGGAACAATGTATTACTTGTCTGGAAATGTTTCTATTTATTAACATGATTCTTTCACAGAAGTGAGACACATTATATTATATACATGTAATGTAATTAGTCAGGATGCCATTCTTTAGACAAGCTTGGCTGAGATGAGGGTATATAGCGTAACTAGGATGCTTTTGGAAAGCTTGAATGTGGAGGATGTGAGTGAAAATCTTGTGGTTGAAGTTGCCGTTCCTATTTGCGAATGCAGAAAATCTGACAAAGATGATGTGAAAATCAAAATCAGATCAAATTTCATTTGTTTTTTTTTTTTTTTTTTTTTGCAATCTCTTACTTGACGATATCCAGAAAAGCTTGGTGGAAGTCTTCGAAGTTGTTGACTTCTTTCTCGGCGAATTGCTTGTAGAGTGTACTCATTAGCATATTGAACATCTGTGAAGATGGCAACCCTATCATAGATTATAACAATCATTTAAAGAAAAAAAAAAAAAAAAAAGAAGCCAAGTAAATTTATCTCTACAATGGAATCACAAATTGTTCATAATCCAATCAAATAAATGAAATAATCATGACATTAAGCAGTATACAAGAAATACATGGAAACAGAAATGGCAAACCCTTGCCCATGAAACTCATGAGCATCCCCATGATGATCTTGCAAGGACTTGAAAATATATATATATGACAGAATTCAATGGAGAGATAGAATAGTTTGCAAGTCAGTTTGGTTAATGTAAGAAAGGAATTAGATTATTATTCTCTCTTATGTTTTTCTCATTCTCAAATCTGATTCCTAGCTTGGAGATAACTGTTTACTTGAAAATGGATAAATATTAAGTGTGAGTATTTCTTATTTGTTTATGAGTTACATCAAATAAGACTTATTCAATAAGTCTTATTAACTATTCTTTTTACATTTCTACAAGTCTCATCAATAGTTATGAAAAGTATCTACAATTTTCTTACACACAACCGTATACGAATAACAAATCGACTTTAATAGAAAATAAAAATGAATTGAATGCGATCTATCGTTGTTAAATTTTCTCTATTATCTTAAATTATAGATAATTTGGGACCATAAATGTGAAAATTGAAAAACAAGATAGAAGAGAATGTAACAAATTTAATTTACATCTTTAAACAAAACGAGAGCGCATTAATCATCAATTATTAATTATAATTTGATAATAATTGGGATTTTTTTATATAATTTGGCAATTTGCTAATCATCCATTATAATTTTAAAGAAAAAGCAATAATCATTAATCATTTCTTTCAAAAAATGTAAGTCATGATTATTATCAAATTTATTTAACTGAAATTATCAAGGCAAGCATGTTTATATATAATTTAGAGGCTGATAGAAAATAATTTGAGTTAATTTTACTTTTATTTTTTTCTTCATAATTTGTATTATAAGCCCAAAGTTTATAAAAAAAAGTCCAAATCTGTTAAGCTGTATTTGAATTTTGAAGTGGGCTGAACTTGTTTTAACCGCAAACCCGGCCCAAAACTCAGCATGATACGCTCCCTTTTCATTGGTCTCCAAATCATTAGACACGTCATGGCGGGCACGTCACAAGGAAATCAATGATGTGCTCAGTCACGTCAATAAAATGCGCTGATGTGGTCGGCATGTGAACAAGCTGATGAGGATGTGAACAAACACGTTGGCAAAAAGCATTGACGTGTTTACTCACGTAAGTAAATGCACCAACATTACTAGGAATATTGTCAAGTTTTAAAGGACGTGGCATGGCATGTCATCAAAAGGCAATGACATGGTTATCCACATTGGCAAACATTGTCTGACATGCCCAGTCATCCCAGTGGAGCCCGTGAGCAATTGTATTGTTAAGGCTATAGGTTTGATTGAATTTTGGTGGGATGTAATTGTAAAGTGCATCGCTCTCTTGACTCACGTTATTTTGTTAAGGCTATAAAAATACACATTTAATAAGCTTCACTGGATCTGCTTTTCTGGTAACATCATATTCAAGTGATAGATAGCTGAAACTACCACTTAATGGTTAGCTATGTACAATACAATTCTGATATATACATGTCTTTCTAATATATACATGAAAAAGGAATGAACATCAACCTCCAAGACTATACGAAGAACGGATATGTTCACCATACGAACATTCTTTACCGTGGCTACTTGATGCAAGCAAATTGACCTTGATGATCTCCGACTTTGACTTCGGACGCATAGACACTGCTAAGACACTCAGGTGAAAATCCTGAATTCAAGAATACCGATAAATATGTCAAGATTATGTTTGTTACAACATCAAAGCGCTTTTCTTCATATTGTTGGTGCTTACGAGCCAAATTAGTAGGGAACTCGAGGAGTTAAAGTACGAATAGTAATACAATGATTTTCCTGAAGGGATAAATAGCTCTAGGAAGGAGAAAATTGACTGAAAAATGACTGATATTATCGTCATGTAAGTTAGAGTGAAGCTTACCCTGAAGGGATCTCCCCGTAAGGACTGCACAGACATAGATTTTCCTGTCTCACCGTCCTGTAAAGAACAAATAATCGGCATCTTAAGTAACTTTGTCAGAGATGACATAATGCTTAAATTGATAGCCATTTACTGATTATCGAATACCTCCAAATAAACATCCCTAAGTCGCCTTCCGGTTTGAGCACAGCATATGCGAATAACATGCTCATCACAACTGCCACTGATAATGTAGTCCCTTCCATTCATGTAATATGAACGGGTATAGTTATAAGCACTTCCTGTTGTAGTTATGTCGAAATTTATGTGAACCCTCCCATCTACAGCCAAAAGTTGCTTAACCTGACAACACAAAGAATCGAGGTTTATCTAATTGATTTTACTACAACGCCGGAACATAATATATACTGATTTTTGTAAAGTACCTCATTGTCAACAGCAGAAACAAGCAGATAAAGGTCGTCGGGAGAAAAGCAGACCATCACATTTCCACTTGAGCTTGAAGTTGTGTAGCAAGGGTGAAGTGGTTTCTGCCTCAAATCCCACATCTTGACGTCACGGTCAAATGATGAAGTAGCAAACATGAAAGGGGAATGGTGGGCAAATTTAGCGACATTAATAGGTTCTCGATGCATATCAGTGAATAATTGTAAACGTTTCCCAGTGTTAATGTCATATAGAGCCACATTTTTTGAGTAACCACTTGCAAGAAACTGGTCATCTGCTGAGTTGACATGAACAGACGTCAATTGCTCAAAATCAAAAAAAGTGGTCACGCCAGAATTGTCATACGTGTCTGCAACTTTGGGCGGTATATGATTGATGTCATACAACGTCACACGTCCATTGTCTAAACCTGAAACAAGCTGATAGTTCACAGAATTAACAGGCCATCAGTAGCTGTTTTACAGGATAGCAAATAAAGAAAAAAAGTAAACTTTATAAAGCATTTGATGTTTATTCCCCGAAGTTTAGCTTCAAGGTGTAATTATGGAGTTTACCTTGGATGGGAACTTCTTTAACCAACAGAGCCCCAAAACGCTGTTCGTTGCTCCTATCGATGGGATATAGCCAGCGATATTCCCGTTTTCATGGTTGATAACAACCACTTCACCATCTAGTGTTCCAAAAGCCATAAGACTAGAATTAGATGGATGATATTCAAACTGCCTTGGACGAAGCCTCTTATTCTCATCTTTATATATGTGGCTAAAGCTTGACATGGGATGCAAGAGTGGCCACGCAGAAGAACCAAGCTTGGAAGCACTGAGAGACCTCGAGAAAAAAGGCTGGCTGTTTCTATAAGGATTTCGATGCTTTAGCTTCGAAGAGTTTTGGTAATATGTGCCACTTGTTCCCATTTCCCGCTTCTGCAACAGACTAATGACACTTTCTTTTTGCTTCCTTTTATATGGTAAGTACTCAAAGTATTTCGAGAAGACATTCTTGGCCATGTCCCTGTCTGTCCTTCTAATCGGCAAATTATCTAAAACCTCCAGATTAGGCAATGACACAACCATGTACTCCCTGTAATGCTTCTCGAAACATATGGGGGAAGGATGGTGTGAAATATACTTCTTTAATCTAATGGATGCATCCTTCAAGTCCTCGTTACGCTCACTGATTAGAATCTCATCGCTGTCACATATCTAAAATTTGACAAAGAAAAACCTGTTAGACAGACCAAGATACAAAACAGTAAATAACAAATTGAACTTGCTCTCAAAACCAACCAAAATTTCAACCTCAGGACTATATAATGAAGTTACCTTACTTGTCGTTTTGGCACGTCCATACAGATTAGGAAGGGGGTTCGATGATAGTTCCTTAAAATTTGATCTTTGAAGGTAGCTTGAAAGTTCAACTTCGTAATCGTCTGCTGAATTCTTATATCTGTTAAGATTATTTGCACTATTCTCTATTCCCTCATCAGCAGCGGAATCTTGAAATGTAGCATCTGCAAGACCAACTGACAATGCAGGGCATGGCCCGGTGTCCTTGCAACACAAACAGTTCTGGAATCGTAGTTCCGTTAAGGAAGGAAGTTTTGCTAGAGCAGCACTAGTTGTCCAAAGATTAGAAATTCTGGTCTCACACATTGAGAGACTAATCAGATTTGGCATGCAAGAAAAACAGTCCTCGTGCAAACTCGTGAGGGATGTACAAAAATCTAAATTTAGAGTGTGCAATTAGCATAAATCTTCCGACCATGTTGAGCTTCTGAATATTAGTCAACCTCAAGTTTAGGACATGGCAAGCCAAACCACCCTGACAGAGATCCCTGAAAAGAACACCAAGACAAGGAGGTCAATGATAATGCATCGAAAAACCTGAAAATTCATATTCAATGATGATGGATAGGAAAGAACTTATACGGACCACAACGTTTCATTCCTCAAAGACACATCACTGACATCGACAACTCTGAGCTTGTGATTTATCGCATGCATCAAAGATATAACATGTTCTTCATTCAAGAAACATGGTGTGAGGGTTTTATAAAGGATGTCAACTGCATCAATGTCAAAAGAGTCGATTTCCAGGAAACACATCAATCAATGGGGAGATATCGGTATCCTTTAACTGGTCTA
The DNA here is from genome assembly GCA_033220585.1 of Dipteronia sinensis. Lineage (NCBI taxonomy): Eukaryota > Viridiplantae > Streptophyta > Magnoliopsida > Sapindales > Sapindaceae > Dipteronia > Dipteronia sinensis. Next base: position 1,464,861 of record CM065638.1, on the reverse strand, counting down.
ACGAAACCACAATGCAAGACTTTTCATTGCACAATTTCTGAATCTTGGCCTGAACAGAAAGAAAAGTTACAATAAGTAAACTTCTTCTTGCCAGCAGCTGTAAATGACACGACTTAAAAAGAACCAGGAAAGATTTACTTTCAAAGAAAGTTCAGGGACAATAAACATATAAGTAGAAATAGAGCTTCTTTCATGACACTTTATAGCAATAAAGAAATCAAAAAAACATAACGATAACGAGTAAAACAAAACTTCATGCATTTCTCCGAGATAGCCGGAAACTCAAAGCAGCTTACAATTGCATAAACTATAGTTAACCGGACCAAAAAAATCTCTATAGGAGAGTGTTATGAACCTTCTTGATGAAAGCAGCACCGACAATTAAATGGACTTAATTATTTGAAATCTATAAGAGTTCATCCTCATAAACATGTCATTATGCTATAAATTGACATCGTAAGTTCACTTCATTGAAGTAGAATTTAGCAAACTCCAGGTTTTTTTTAAGGTCCTTGCTCATTTTAGCATATATATGCCTTTAGAAAATCACTTAGAGCAGCATTTAGTGATGAAAGAGATTGTTGATGATTGGATCACATCATTAATCTTCCACTAACAACGAAACCTCTGCCGTAAAAGGTACTCTTTGTTCTTTAATAACTACTTTCTTGGCAGAGTAATTATTTTATATAATCATCTGGAACTTTTACATTGAACTTTGTGGCACACAACAACCAGCAGAATCTGGCCAACACCACTGCATAACAACACAAACGCTTTTGCTGGCACAATCACCGCAATCTGCACATACCTCAACCATCATCATGCAACACCAATACTGCCATGATATTGATATCAATGCAACAAATTCCATAGTGACATTGCTAAACTAGCACTATGTCAAACTTGGCACTATGTCAAACTTGACACTATCGTCCTTGCAACCTAGCCAACCTAGCTACCATTGTCTATTGGTGATGCAAATGTTCTTCATGGTTCACCGATATCTAAATTATCTCTAACCACCATGCTTACCATAGCCATTCATTAGGATTTCTCTTAATCATGTCTTTCATATATCACAGAAGACAGATGTATCTTTGAAACGGAAAAAAATTAGCAAATGCAGTTTTCGATAAATTGTTTTACAATCATTGAAGAAAAACATGAGAGAAAGTTCATTGTAAAATACCTCAGAAAACCATGATAATACAGTAGAATTGGGCAGCGTCCCATGCTTGCTGCAAGAAGCGAGGTACCTAGCACCAGAAGGAGAACAATTTTTCTGTTAATAAAGCATCAATAACCACAACAGATTCTACAGAAGCTAAGTAACATAATTCTGCTTCATTGCAGCGTAAGCATCATAATCAACATAATTTTCAAATCTAATTACTACCAAGATACTTTTTAAACTGTTTTCAGAATCTTAATTTCATCTGGGCAAGCTAGAGAGTTACCAGAAATTCACACTGCTCTTTGGTTGCAGCTCAAGCTAAAACTACTACTTCAATAGGCATCAACTCAACAACATCAACCAACTTCTTCAACACATTGACATTCATGAAAAGAAAATATAATTAAAATTAAAATAAGGTTTATATATAGTAGTATGAATGCAAAGTAGAAATTACTAATTAAGAAGTTACTATTTTTTTTTCCTTTAATTCTACTAATCAAAAGCTCACTAGTAGCTGTTGTATCCAACAAAATTTCTTGAAAAAAAAAATCCAACCAACATCTCATTTTACATAACCAGTTTCCATTGTTTTGCATAACAAAAACTAACAGTAGAACACACAAACAACAACAACAACAACAAAAAAGACATGAAAGAGATAAAGAGAGAAACAAAGGAACAGAGAGAGATACCTAGGTTCTAAGCTGGAGACATCCATGGACATAAAATCCTTCCTCTTCTTCCAAAAAAAAAAGAAAAAACAAAAATTTGGGAAAGTTAGAAAGAATTGTCAGAACTCAGAAGAGATATAACTATAAAAGCAAAGAAAAGGAGGCAAGAGAGAGAGTGTTGTGTTGTGTTGTGTTTTGTGTTTTGTGTTTTGTGTTAACTGTATTATTGTGTTGTGTTGTTATAAGCGAAGTGGCTTCTCATAAACACTTGTCATAGGATAAGAACCACACTACTACTACCAACTACTGCTCATATCAATATCATTTCTATATCTCTCCGTACACTAAAACGTGTTTTCCATTTTCATGGTTCTGCTTCTTTCTGGTCCCCAGCTACTACCGTCCAACCTGACCCGAAATTTCCAACCCATTTTCCAAACCGGGTCTCAATAACTCTCTTCACCTACACCTACAAGGCTACAACACCTACCTTCACGTTGTTTGTAGTGTAAACCACTAAATTTTTTTTTTATTTTATTTTTTTTAAAGGTAGATTAGATAAAGAATGATGATTGGGTATTGACTAGTAAACCGGTCAGTATCCAAAATACCGACCTCATTAATAGGAGGAGAGTATAACATGTCTTTTTTTCTTTTATTTTTTTATATTTATCTCCTAAATTGGACCACAAACTATATTTTTATTGATAGAATCAGTATTTTAAATACAAACTGATCGGCACCCAAATATTGTTCAAGATAAAAATAAGATTATCCGTTTTCTTTCATATACCTTCATTCGTGTAAATGGTGTTTGAAGTTGGTGAAAAAGCTTTGAGAGTCATGAACGACTTTTTTAATGAGAGTTGGCAAGGTAGGAACTAGGAAGAGTTTGACTGATATTTGATTATTGTTCCATTAATGGATATCGTCGTGGAGATAGCGAAATTTCCATTTTAATAATTTTAATGGTTTTATCTAACCAATACACTGTAATATATTTATATGGTATTTGATTATCTACATTTTTTTTTATAATTGTAACAAATGATTGAACTAGTGTCGGCGATTTGGTAAACCTTTTGATATTATATGCTATGATCAAGTACAACGTTACAACTCCTCCTCAAATATACCACATCGGCCAACCAATGACCCAAACATGCACGATTTTATATATATATATATATATATATATAACACCAAAAATGTTGGTGAAATCAATTATTATAAGGGTCACAAGTCTCAAGTCTCAACTACGAGTGAATGAGAAATACCAACCATTTTACTAATAGTTATTGTGCAAACATGCATGATTTTGGTTGGAAAAGTATGAAATTTTAAAATTGTATTTAAAAATGTATGGGTGAAAGAATATATTTTTTTAGATATTTTTTTTGAATGTTTTATAAACTGTATCCAAAATTCCAAATCAAAAGCTCTTTCTTATAATGATATTTGAAAACATTTTATAAAAGTATTAAATATATATCGACTATGTTTTGTTTATCTATATAATCTCCTATAATGGAACCTCACTTTGATATGTATCGTGTTTGAGAGTTTTGTTATTAAATTATTATTAATTAATCAATAATAATATAATATATAGAATATATCTTTATAATCAATAAGTAATTAAGAGGTAATATCATATTTAATAGGATAATGAATAAATTATATTTATCAATCCATAATTGATTTTTAATTATTAATTATTATGAATTAGTTATATATATTATAATATTTGATAAGTTTAAAGACAAGTCATATTTTTTTAATAATTAGTTTTTTTAAAGTTATTAATTATGTTTTAATTAATAGAATCGTGCACTTGAAAGGTACATCACACACATAGAGTTATAGGAATATTTATTACATGTTCATCAATATTATCTCACAAATTTTTAAGTGAAAAAGAATCTCAATAGTCCCATGTACATGTATGAATACTCATATAATTCTCTATTCAATTTCCTTCGAAATGTAATATTTAATAAATTCATGCACTTGCAATGTACATGCCACTTATTTGACATTACAAGTATAATATGTAATCATATCTCTTAATTATATATATTAGTCACTTCCAGACTCTCTACATTCTTCATAATTTAATTTTCTAAATACAAGAATTTAATTATTATATTGATCTATCTGTCATTGCAACTTCTCTTTAATGAGATTAATTAGAGTGTAATTAATAATGAGTCTTTAGTAATGATTGTTTTTAATATTAATAATTGAAAACTTTTCGGTATCCCATACTATATTACAGTTGGTAATTATATATAATTTGGTATTTCGTAATATATATTGGTGGTATATAAGTTGATCCATTTAAGCAACTCATATTTTAAAATAAAATTATTATTTCTGTAGGTTCATAAGTGCCAACACTCAGAACTTTGAATTGAATGGAACTTTTGAATGAATTTTTTCTAATTCAAATTTGCAATATTATTGTGATAATAAGAAAAAATCTCTACTATTTATGATGAAATAATTAAATTACATCCTTTCATAAGAGTTCCATAAAAAATATTTATATTTATATAATATATAATATCTAAAATATTTATATTTGGATCAGTAAAATTATATTACACAACGTATTTTAAATATATATTTTTAATAAAACCTCGTGTATCCAACAGATCATTTAAATTATTATTATATTATGTTTTACAAACTATAAACTAGCGTTATTTTATTTTTGTACAAAGAAAAAAAAATATTGTCATGTATTGTTTAAAAACTGTTTGAATAATAAAATATTTATTTCAGATATTCATAATTCAAGATGATTTGACCCTATACTACAAATTGTTTTTAGATTATGTTGTGAAAACAAATTCAATTATCTTGTGAAAATACAACAATTATTTTTTTAGATTTAAAATCTCTTCTTAAAAAAATATAGATATCAAAACAGTTTTTCAAAAAAAAAATTTACATTGTTTAAAACGTTCTTGAACTTTAAAATTGAATAATAATGATAAAATATAATTTATTTCAAACATTTCTAAACATACTTTACAACGAAGCACCCAAAGAATATAACTTGCAGAACAACCACAATAAATGGAATAAATAAAGAAAACATTGAATGGTTGTCGATAGATACTTGATGTTGTGTTTGATTATTGAAACCAGACAGGATTTTGAAAATGGGTCCGGCATGGATCCGATTGACATAGTAAATGGAATCTTAATTTGGATTAACACGTAATCTTTTTTATTGTTTATTAAGGAAAATTAACACGTAATTAGTCATATCACTATAATCACATATGCAAGCCAACTTATTGCGATCAATGACCACAACCAATAATAAATATTAATTAATGCCATGATATATATTTTGTTTAGTGAAATTCGACACAAATCAGATAAAGTTCTAACGGGATTTAGTGTTACATAAATGAGATAAAATCTTACATGGGATTGTTACATGGTGAGACCGTAAGACCGTCCAATAAAATTGCACAATTTATTTTGGAAACATAAAAATAAATTATAAAATTCTAATTTAATATAATCTTATTAGACGATCTCATCACATCGTAGTTCCATACAATATTTTCTCTTTAATACGATTAGATTTGAGACACGTGTTAGCTATTTAATTAATCATGTTGTGCAACACGAGATTGGATTACAATAATTATATATATATATATATATTTATATAAATTGTGATCAATAAAGACATAAAATATGGACGTTGATAAAATATAAATAGATTAAATCATGTTTTGAGTGATAGAAATTAGGAAATTCTTTGATTTTTTTTATTTTCTTTTTGTGAAACTTAAAATTAATTTTAGACAATTTTTGTAAACAAATTAAATTAATTTCACACAATTTGTATAACATCAAATTAATTAAATTGCTTAATTTTTATAAAACAAGATAGAGAAATCTATGGCTAAGATGTTCTACTTGAAATGGAACAAATCTGTCATCCAATCAAAAAGTGACGGATGGCGATGTTGAGAATGAATTAATTTGTCATAACAATTCAATATTTTAGAAATATTTTTGTAGTGGTTGATATTGATGAAAGAACACATCAATTGTCAAACATGTGACCTTGTTACACACACTATCTAACAAAAATACAGCTTGAAATTTGAAAAAGTCTGAAAATTACCAATTTAGTCAAGAAATACAAAGAATTTTCAAGATAAGAAAAAAATTCTTTTAGTTTCTTCCTCACTTGAGCAATTGACAATATTGTTCCCCAAATAGAACAGATGATCTATATATATATATATATATATATATATATATATATATATATATATATACACACACACTAACTACCACCTGTGGCAGGGACGTACCCATGTAGAGACCAGATGGGGTCTGTGCCCCACATCAATTTTTTTAAAAAAATGATTTTATGTTTATATATATAAAACAAAATATATTATTGAGAACAATTCACTACACAGCATAGTTGGTATAACTTTTCAATTTCACCTATGAAAGTTAATGATTCAACTCTCTCTACAAGCAAAAACAAATATTCTTTTTAATATCTATTTTTATTTTACACTCTTTTCCAATTCCTTTCTCAAATTTCCATCTTTTTCTACAACAAAATAATCTATTTTATGTTTCCTGTCAATGTTAAATTCTTAACTAACCTTGATTTGTGGTTTACTTAATTCAATTTTATTATATAGTAAATTATCTATTATTATTTTGAATTGTTTTTTTCTTATACCTAATATTTTTAGTAATATTATTAATCAATTATTTTTATATAAATTTATAGTGAATTCATTATAAATACAAAACAAAATTGTATATTATAAAACTATAATTTAATTTTTTTTTTAAGAATAAATATTATAATTTTTCATTGTTCATGTTGTTTTTTTTTTTATTTATTTTTTTAATATTGTGTTTCTTGTTTTTAGTTCTTTTCGATGTAAGATTATTTGGTTTATCTCGAGTAAATGCTATATTTTTTTATTTAAAATTCATTATACCATCAATTTTTTATATAAAAAAACTCATTTTATTATGATTTTAAATTTTTATTATTTTTTTTATATAATTGTTATTTTATCCAAGTACCCCACCTCGTTAAAATTTCTGGATTCACCACTGATCTATGGTATATATTGACTATATCCTGAGACATTATTAAATTGAACGAACATTCTTTACTATTAAGCACGTGACAAGAATCTTAGCACAGAGAAAGAGGCAACAAGAAGAATTGGTGTTTCTTTTGGGCCAGTTTTGGGGTGCCAATATATTGGTTATAGCTTGGATTGCTACAGTATATAAGTTTCTGGTATTTAACTTCAAGGCCCATAAATTGCTTATTAACTATATCAATAAGATGGCCTTTTGAGCCCATCGTTAAGTCAAAGTACATTAGGGTTCGTTCGTTTTTCATTTACTAACTTGCTGTTTTTTAAAAATAAAAATGAAAATAAAACCAGTGTTTTAGATTTCAGTTTCGAAATTTGAAAATGCATCTGGTAGTATATCCTAAAACTTGTATTCTGAAAATAAAAACGGTAAAAACGCCTATAGTAGATTAACTAACAATATTTTTAAAATGTAATATCAAGTTTATTTTGTTGGCATTATAACCTAAAATTATAGAACCATTTGATTATATATTTGGCCTATGAAAATTTTCTATTGTAATTTGTGAATTTGTACTAACCCATCATAAATAATAATTGACCATAATTTAGAAATAAATATTAATTTTATTAAATATAATTAACAGTAATAAAAAATACAATTAATAAATAACTTAAACAAAAAAATATCAATGAGGTCGGTCCATTAGTATGGACCCCACACCTATATTATGAGGTTGTGGGTTCAAGTAGTTTTTCCTCCCGAGAATTATTAATATTTAAGAAAAAAAATCAATACCACTACTTTGCATTATCATTTTTTTTCAATTAACCTAAATTATTTGTCTTTTTCGTTTTTTTAATAAAATATAGTTATTTTATATTCTAAAATAAAAAAAAATTACAGGTAAAAAATTAGAGTCAATAGCCAATAGGGAATGAATTGAGATTTTTAAAAAAAATAAAAGAAGTAATTAATGACGGGTCCCACACTCCCACCTATCTAATAGCTCCATCATTTCGGTTTACATGGAAAACAAAAACAAATAAAACAACCGTTTTACGTTTTTCACTATTGTACAATTTGGGCTTTAACATAAAACTGTATTCTATATTTTTTATATTGTTTTTCAAAACTCTATTGGACAAACATTTGCACCGTATTAAAAAAATAAAAACCAAAAAAGCTGTCAAAAACGATACCAGACGGCCCTTTGTATTCCTTTAAAATTGTATATATACATAATTACATAACCCTTTCAAAATGTATCCCATTAAAGATTTGTTAAGAAATTATAATTTATAGTTATAATCCACCTAATACAAAAAATATATTTTTATTTAATGTTGTTGTATTATTTTTTTTTATAAATAAACCTTTTTACTTTTCATGAGGAAAAAAATTGAACTTACAAAAAAAAAGCCATAGCAAACTTATATTTTAAATTTGTGATTTTTTTTCCTTTTTCCAAGGTTTAAATGTTGATTTTCAAGGGTCCACAGTTGTAATAAATATGTGCACTGATTGGCTAATTTTAGTTTATTTGTCAAACCGGATCTTCAAGGAATCAATCACAATGCTTGACTAGATTATATAAATAGACATTGAGTCAATTTCTTTTAACAACATCATCCCCTATTGAGCTTGTAAATTACCAAATCTAAAAAGATGAGAATAAAAGCCGAAGTGAGGAGGAAGAAAGGAACTCAGAACAAAGAGTCTAAAAGTAAAAATTAAGAAAAATGTTTAGGTACAGTATCAAAAATTCTGACCTCAACAATGAAAATGTAGTACGTAACTTTTTTTTCTTTTGCTTTTTACACTTATCATATAAAATGGACAACGTGATACATTCTCATCGATGAAATTAGTATTTTAGATATTTACCGGTGGTGATTGCAAATGTACCACTCACTACCATCACATAGTATGATTTAGTAGTAAATAATGTCCCAATTTGATAATATCTTAAATCCGGATAGTTTGATAATATCTTAAGTTCGGGTTTTAACGTGAGTGGTCACTATTGCTAATAAGACCACTCAACAAACATGCATTTATGGTTATAGGCATTCTTTTAGTATTTTATGTTCGAGTTACCACACCCAGATGGTATATCAAGAGGGTTCATTCGACATCTCATTTCAAGTCACGTGGATAGGATATCGAATTCTTGGTAAATAAAAAAATAATAATTGCAATAATAATCAAACAAAGAAATGGTAAATAAATATATCAAGGATCAATCTGTAATAACAAAGTGCACATGTAGATAAAAATAAAAATAAAAAATGGAAATAATTAACAACAGAGACAACTCTCTCTCTCTCTCTCTCTCTCTCTAGAAGATCAGACCGAACACGGCCACAAATGCCAATCCACCCACCAACTTGTACACACTCCTGATGGTTTCTGCACCACTCTGCAAATTTTGTTCCACAAGTTGAAAAATATTAGATCTCGAAAATCAATTAATTAATTAGCATAAAAATAATTAATTAATTAAGAAAATATCAAATAACAGTTAATGCTATCATGCACCCCGCGCGTGTCACTAGATTCTGACATTGACTTAATTGAGCTCAGTTCTAGCTGGCTGTCTTAATGGTTCAGGTAATAAAATTAATTTTTTCTGTCTTTTCAAGAAAAGACGTAGCCAATCCCACTGTCATTGGCGGCGCGTGAAATCAAAAATCACAACCAAATCTAGTACACATGCAAAGACAGTGAAGATGGCCAACTGTACGTGGTTAACAATAGTTCGTTAGTTTTAAGATGTCTGAAATCTGAATCAGATCTTTTTTATACTTGCTGTGCCAGATCTGGGGGAGCATTCAGATTTCAGACAAAAGCCTACTAAAAGTGAACGTAGAAGCAGAAACTAGGTACGTACCTCATCGGAGACAGCCGCCGATGGTCCAGGAGAGGAAGCGGCATCTTGGCTCGGTCCAGGTGCCTCCGTCGGTGGAGCAGGTGGGCTCGACAAATCCGGTGAAGGAGCTGGTGCATTGTGCTTCTTTGGCTTCTTCTTGATTGGAGTCGGCGCGGGAACATCGGCCGCCGTCGGCGCCGCTACTGGAGCAATAGGTGTAGCTACCGGAGTGGCAACCGGAGCAGGAGACGGAGGCGATTTTGCTACTGGAACTGGAGCGGGAGGAGTGCTAACAGCCACAGGAGCGGTCGCTGGCGGCGTCGATGTCGATGTCGATGTCGGTGCTTGTACTGGAGCAGGAACCGCCGGTGTAACTGGAGCCTTAGCAGGAGCAGCGACGGGAGCAGGTGGTGATGATATGGGCTTAACCGGAGCTGTCGCTGGAGCAGAAACCGGAGTGGTTGCAGCCTTCACAGGAGCCTTCGTCGGCGCAGACACCGGAGTGGTGGCAGCCTTCACAGGAGCCTTCGTCGGCGCAGCCATCGGAGACTGACCACCGACACCGGCAACAGCGACGCACACAAACACAAATGCGAATACAATTTTCCGATCCATTGCTTCGTTTTTTTTTTCTTTTCAGATTAAGTGAATTCGCAACAAAATTTAGAGAGTGAGTGACACTAGCAATAGTGTCAGTGAGTGTTATATATAGGCCACTTCAAAGCAACGGCCGTGTTTTTTTATTTAGTTTTTGGGTTCAATCTGATCCGTTGAAACAAATTGGGACCACTATCTCATGGGCCCAGATTAGCCGTTGGATTAGTAATACAGTCTTGTCCCCACTTAAATGGTATCAAACAAAGTAATTACTGTAATGTTGCCGCTTGAGTCGCTTGACACAGTCTGGCTGGGGCCCAACTCTAAGTCCCGTTAATTGCATGTGAAAATGTAATAATTTAGATTAGATTAGGTTCGATTAATAACATGTAATACTATTTTTTATTTATAGTGACACGTCAGTATTCACACTTTATTATTGCTGGCATTTTCTGTATTTTGATCTGACGGTGGAGGTTGAGTGGTTGGTCATACAGCTGGGGATGATTGGGAGGTGGGGTCCAAGCCGTAGACGACAGACCAATAAGAGCTGGCCACGTGAGTTGGTTGGACAATGATTATTACTAGGGTAACTTTAGTTGGATTTCAGGCCCACCGTCAAAAGGTAGGACCCATCGGAAAAGATGTACCGTCGGGAACCGTGCCGTGGAACACAACTTGTAAAATGAGTCATACAATTGTGTGTAGAAAGTTAATAGCTGGCAAAGCAAACTTGGTCTCACGATCTGTCTCAGATTTCTTGCGTTTTTTATACGTAGACAAAATATTTTCTACTTTACTCTTTTATGGTCTTTTCATTTTTGTACTTTTGTTTCGAATATGGCATCTATATGTAACATCACGGATTCATAGATATAATGCTTTGTGTTATCAAGCTACAGGTGGGTTGTAGGGGAAGAGATCTCTTACGCTTTGTTAGGTAAAAAAGAGATATGATTGGAGGGAAATGGGTAGAGGGAGAGCTCCAATCCCTTATTCGGTTGGAGAGGCAAGAGAGATAAGAGGCGAAGAAAAAGGATCTCTCCTTCTTTCGGGCCCACTAAAAGAAATCCTCTCATCATTGGACGGATGAGAAGATGAGGGGTATAATAGAAGGGAAATGACAATAATATCCTATAATTTATAAAAAAAAAGGTAATATAGTAAATTTACAAATTATATATCAATCAATCAATTGAACTCTCTTTTCAATAACAAACAATATGAATGATATATATTATCATCTTCATCATTCCTACTCTCTCTTCCTCTAAATTCATTCATTTTTTTTGGATTATAGAAATATATATTTGGACATTAGTGTTTGATTTTGGTAGATCCAGATAGATAATTGTTCAAATATGGCTTCTATATTTAACATCACAAAAATATATATGGTATTTTTCATGTGATTTGTTAATGTGCTTTTGTGTTACCAATTAGTTGTAGGTGGGTTGTGTGTGTCTGCAATTCATTCCTTATATATAAGGTCAAAATTCAAGTACTTCTAATAAATAGAAGGTTATGAATTTAATTCATGTAAATCTATCTAAATTGTGTGTATATCTATAAATTATTGAATTATTTGAGAAGGTATTAATCACCCTCTTTTTATAATATGAAATGTTGTCTTGAAAAGACAATGTGGATTTCAAATGAGTCGACATTAATCACACTCTTTTTATAGTGTGAAATGTTGTCTTGAAAAGTCAATGTGGATTTGAAATGAGTCAAAGACAAAGCACAATATGATAAGCCAGGTCTTCTGTTAAATAAAAACTTCTAAACAATGTAAGAAATACAACAATAAACATCAAATGAAATAAACTACGGGTGTTTTTTTTGGTATGAAATAGGAAATTATCTACCAATATTCTCACCGAAAATAACAAGAATTCTAAGATCATCTCCAATAGTATTCTCAAAAGTAAAAGAGTAATCAAAATTTAATTATTTATCCAAAAAATACTGTCTAATAAAATCACTAAAATTTAGTAATAGTAGTTATCAATAATCAAATAATCAAATTTAGCAATAGTACTTTTAATCATCAAATACAAACTTAAACAAAAATAAATGTTGTTGTAATTTTATCATTTATCTCTCATCTGTGGTTTTTTTTTTCTTCTGATTACCTATGTATCTCATTATTGTTTTGACCCAAAAAATTTCAATCAGGTAAAATTCGTCTCTTCATTACGAATGGATCAATACACATATCATATACATTCTCTTGTCTTTTTGTAGTTTTTTTTTTACTCTTGAAATAAAAATGTGAAAAATGAGGCGGGATTAGATTTTTGATTTAGATAAAATGTACTATTGTAGACTACACAATCATCAAATTTAGCAATCCCTGAAAATAATCCTCAAATATTGAGGTGGTAACTTTTGATGATCCAAATTTGCTTATACCATTGGAGATCGGAGATGCTCTAAGTTGCATTTAATGTTGCATAAGTTGCATTCTTATTATGTCACTTAATCCCAACAATCAAGACAATCACTTAATTCCTTAAATAAAGCTGAGATGAGCTAGTAAGAAAATATTTCACATGGAAGGCAGCGCACCTCACTAGGCATTGCCGCCAAACAACTTGTGTTCAATGGACAATCTCATGTAGCCCATAAAACGCTCAAGTGTGATCCCACCATAATACTCCTCCTCTATAAATAAAGGAGTCATTCAAGCTTTAGCCATATGAAATCTTATAACTTGATTGTCGAAGTATAAATGACTAAATTACTTGTAATCGGACTATAATCATTGAATCATTACTTTTTACACGAGTGTTTTATACAACAAAGAACGACAAGTCAATGGACACTAAATCATGCCAATATGGACCACCTATTTCAAATGCAGAGACATTTGTTTACAATTGGGCCCAATTTGTCAAAGAGACTTCAGTTCACAAACCCAACCAAATTCCAAATGAGCTAATGAAGTATTTCTCTGGTGTTAATTAGGGTTTGTGAAGTAAAACTGATTCTTTTATCCATATGAAAAATTATTAAGTGAATTTGACTAACTTGAGTGTCTGATTTAGCATCAGGAACTTGAGTGATTTGATCTTCAAAGAAGTCAAAGACAAACCTTAAGACGAGAAGAGATCCTTAGGTTCGTAGGTTTTACCTAAGGACATGTCTTCTTTATGTGAAATAAGAACTAAACAACGTAAACGAATAACAATACAAGAATAAACATCAAATGAAATAAACTAAAAGTAATTTTGTGTGAGGTAGGGAATCATCTAATCATCTATCAATCTCACCGAGAATGACGAGAATTCTAAGGCGCAATTTATTATAGAGTTCTTAAGTTACTTAATCCCAACAATCAAGGCAATCACTCGCATGGATATGAGATAGTAAGAAAAGATTTCACATGGAGGGCGGCTCACTAGGCATTGCCCAACCATGTCACCTAACAACTTGTGTTCAACACACAATCTTACATGGCCTAGAAAACGCTCGACTGTTATCCACTGAAATGCTCCTCAGTAACTGAAGGAGCCATTCATGTCCTAGTCGTATGGAAATTTATTAAGTGAATAAATTTATATGTAATTTTAATTGTAAGTTGCTGCCTTTTAAGTTTTAACTTCATAGTTCATATATCATCCAATTGAAGCAAATATACATACCAGCATCTTTTTTCTACCATATGATCAACTTTAAACATTATCAATTTAAAAAAAAAAAAAAACTTTTTCTCTAAATAAAGAGAGGAAGAGAGATGTTGGAAGGCTTTTAAAGAAGATGTCTTCATGAAAAAACTCACTGTATTTTTAAGTTTAACATCTTGAGCATTATTAATCATTTCAAAACTATGAATACCACAACATTTGACCTATTAGGCAACAGTCAACTACATCAAGCAATATTAATCTTTACAAATACTGCTATTAATAACATTTCAGGAACTACTGTACATTGATAACATTTCAGGAACAAGTACTGATTCATTAAACGTGGAAATAGTGAGAAATGTCACCTTTTTGTTTCCTTGTTGCACCAACGTTACCGGTTTAATAAGTTATGTTTAAAAGACACCTATTATGGTGAACTACCAAAATTGCCTTTAAATAATCAATTTTTGATTGTCTCTATACTTCCATCTCCACACTTGGAACACTGAACGCAGTAACTCATCTCTTTCTCCCTCTACAATAAATTTCAAAACTACTCGACGTTCTTCAGCACAACAAGGTAATATATATTTGAAATACTTTTTTTTATTCTTCATTTCTAAAAAACGTTCATTTTGTAAACATGAAGCTGGTTTTGTGAAGTTTGAATCTGTGAAATTTGAATCTCTGATGCTGTTAATAAAAAGCTCGGAGCCATTGGTAAATAGATCGGAGCCCTTATTAAATAGCTCGGACCCTTTACTAATATGCTCGGACCCTTTGGAAAAAAGCTCGGAGCCTTTAGGAAAAAAACTCGGAGCCTTTAGAAAAAAAGCTCGGACCCTTTGGAAAAAAGCTCGGAGCCTTTGGAAAAAAGCTCGGCTCCTTTGGGAAAACCCTCGGAATCTTTAGAAAAAAGCTCGGAGCTCGGAGATCATAGTAAAAACCTCGGAAACTATTTTAAAAGGCTCTGAGCCTTTTCCATAGCTTTTATGTTTGTCATAATGGTTTGTGGTGATGAATGTTACAGGAGAATGAATCGGGTGAGAATAGTAATATATTACAACTGTCGATGGGAGCAGTTACCTGACGGAAGTCAGAGGTTTGTTGGATCCGAAAACCAAGGAATGTATGTGTCAAAGAATATGAGTTACGAAGAATTGGTGTCGATCGTGCATAATGGTGTAAAAGGGGGCCGGCCCGGCCCACATCGGCACGGCCCCCCGGCCTGTTTAGGAAAACGGGCCGTGCCTGGCACGACACGCCACTTTGGCAGGCCGTGCCAGGCACGGCCCGTTTTCCTAAATGGGGGCCCGGCACGGCACGCCGGCACGGCCCTTCCGTGCCGTGCCGCGTGCCGTGCCGTGCCGGCACGTGGGCCAATTTGGCGGGCCAAATGGGCCGGCCCATATTTTTATTTTTTTTTTAAATTTTTTTTATATATTATTATTTTTGTATAATAAAAAAAATGTTTATAATAAATTAATAAAAATCATCGTTCAGCATGTTTAGACCGTCTGGAAAATAAGGATGGGTGAGATCCATTTCCTAAAAAAAAAAAAGTTTAGGTCATTAAAATTAACTCCTACACATACAATGATTATTTTACTAAAAATATATATTAAAATTAACTCCTACACATAAAATGATTAATTTACTAAAAAAATATATTAAAATTAACTCCTACACATAAAAATGATTTTTTTTACTAAAACAATATATTAAAATTAACTCCTACACATAAAATGATTATTTTACTAAAACAATATATTAAAATTAACTCCTACACATAAAATGATTAATTTACTAAAAAAATATATTAAAATTAACTCCTACACTTAGAGAGAATTAGAGAAAGTGAATGAAAAGTGGAATGTGTGGGAGTATTTATAGAAAAATTAGAAAAGTGGGTAAAAATATAAAACACAAGAGTTGAGGGGGTAAATTGTAATTTTTATTGTTTTTTTTAAAAAAATACCGTTATATACTTAAATTTTTTTTTAAAAAAAAACAAATTCCTCGGGCCCAACGGTCGGCACGCCGTGCTGGCGTGCCGTGCCGGGCCGGCACGCCGTGCCTGGAACCCTGACCCGGCACGTGCCAAGAATGGGGGCCGTGCCAGGCACAGCCCGCCATCCTTGGCAGGCCGGCCGGACCGGGCCCTCCAGGCCCGGCCCATATTTACAGCACTAATCGTGCATACCGTTGTGAAGTATGATGTAAACAAATACAATGTTGATCTAGAGTTAATATCAATCGTTCATAGCGCTACATGTCGCACATCGTGATGTAGCTCGCGCAATAGCAGTCGATGGACTATGCTACCCGAAAACTTCATCACCCGATCCATCCGAAGGAAATGACCAAAACAAGACTCTGTATACCGACGTCGGTCTTCGACCCTGAATTGTTCTGGTACACTGTCCAGTGCGACGTCGATATCTGGAAGGTCGCTGAAATGGTCATGTCGAGTGATTTTTCCATCGTACCATTCCCACTCTAGAGTTTTAAGCAAATCCTTTAGTTGACTCCCCATCTGCATTTTCACAGAAACAATGTATTAGTAAACTGTAAAAGGCTCGAACATAATAATATAAAATAGCAAGGAAGCAGTTTGAAAAAGCTCGGACATATTTTGAAAAAGCTCGGGCAGTTTGAAAAAGCTCGGACTCATTTTGAAAAAAGCTCGGACTCATTTTGAAAAAAGCTCGGACACATTTTGAAAAAGCTCGGACTGTTTAAAAAGCTCGGACACAGTTTGAAAAAGCTCGGATTCATTTTTAAAAAGCTCGGACACATTTTGAAAAAGCTCAGACTATTGAAAAAGCTCGGACTATTGGAAAAGCTCGGACTCATTTTCAAAAAGCTCAGAAACAATTTTAAAACGCTCGGACACTGTTTGAAAAAGCTCGGACATAGTGCGAAAAAACTCGGAAACATTTTGAAAAAGCTCGGCCACATTTTAAAAAAGCTCAGGAGCAGTTTCAAAAAGCTCGGACATTTTAAAAAAGCTCGGACACAGTTTTAAAAAGCTCGGAGACCCAGAAAAAGCTCGGGACCAGTTTGAAAAAGCTCTAGAACAGTTTGAAATAGCTCAGAAAGTGTTTTAAAAAGCTCAGAAACCCAGAAAAAGCTCGGAAAATGTTTTAAAAAGCTCAAAAAAGCTCGAAAACACCTTGAAAAAGCTCGGAAACCCAGATCTTCAACAGATTTACAAACCCTAACCTAACCCACAATCATTCTTAGATCAACAAACAAACCTAATATACAAGTTTAATCAACACCCAACATCAAACATGAACTTATCAAAAACAAAATCCACAACATAATCTGACTTAACTTACCACAGTAGATTGAAGATGCTCTCGTCTGAACACTAGAAAAAACACTGTTGTCCTACCGTCGGTTACTTCATCGTCTTTTTCAGCCTGAAAACCACTGATCTTCCACGTCGGTTCTTTTTTCAGCCGATGTTTTCTCTCTCTTATTTTTCTCACTAAGTTTGAAAACGACAAAAACTCACTTGGAAGGGGTATTTTTGTCTGGACACCTATATTGGTGCCTTTTAAACATGAATTAGTAATGTGGTGATATTTGCACAACACCCACCCCAAATAGTGCTATTTATTTTTTGACCCCTTCATTAAACCTTGCCAAGTTATATATACATGCAATAGGAAAAGGAATCAAACATTGTCAAACAATGCTTAACCATAAATTCAATATCAAAAAATAATATGATGCAAACTGCTAAAGTAATTTAACGTGATAGTTACCCAACTAACCTAAATGAAAGCTGCTTGTTTGGAAGTTGAGTGCGAGGAAATAGGTACTGCAGGTCAATTTCTCTAGAATTTATTGGATTTCCATGCTTCAAAGTTGAGAAATCACATAAATTGTTCAAACCTGGACAGATACAAAACAGATATAGAAACTTCATACCACAACATTATTGGGGAATGGGAAAAGTGTAAATGTTGTTAATCTTTTTGCTAAATTAATAATTAGATTGACATTTCATTTTATATTTGTGTATATTTAATATTGTTAATATTGTATTAATAACATAAAAATATTAAACATAATATATAAGTTGTTATATATATGAGGATTATGTTTAATATGTGATAAACTTAATTGTCTGTAATTGATATTAAAGTTGGTACCTTTACTTAATTAAAATTACTAGTAAGGTTCATTCTCAATAAGAATGGAACAGTTTTATCTGAACTGTTGACGTGGTGACATTAGAATGAAGGTACTTTGTATAATAAGATTATACAAGACGTGAACACGATATATTAGAATCTTTAATAATCTCCGTTTTGAAACAAATTATTCTCATCTATCAAAATAGATTGTCATATATGGAACGATCTTAATCCTGACTATTTAACAGACTCCTACTTATAGAGTTGTGTCTTTTGACTTACTCGGTATGGTTTGCTCAAATTGCCAAACCTAAAAACCTAGCTTGTATCTTGGAGACATGATGATATACTTAGTTGGGAATGATAATATACAAGATGGAATCCATTCCTTCTTAATTGAAGTAGACAAACAGTTCTCTTGAGTAAATGATTCAGGTCTTGAACAATAAAGCGCTCAATTTATGAAAAGATTATAAATAATTGTTCATTAGAGAATCACAGACACTCAGGGGCTGTCTGGTATGGTTAATCAAAATAATGTGATTCCTGGGAAAGTAAAACCCGGTAATGTGATTCCTGGAAAAGTTGTATACATGTGTTTGGTTGTGCATGAGAATATTATATCGGATTCCTGAGAATATTAAGTAAAAGTGTTTGGTTGTAAATGGGAATTTATTTTTTTTATATTAAAAAATAAACAATTTAAAAAAAGTTCGAAGTTCACTTATATGGTTAAAAAACCCAACTATTGTCTTTGCCATCTTTTATCTCTTTCAAGAAAAGAGATCCATTTCAAGAAAAAAGACCAGATCTTTCACATGTTGTCGTCCTTACCTCCACGTCGTTGTCGTCCTTACCTCCACGTCGTTGTCATCGCCTCCATCCGACCGGGATCTTCGTCGTCGTCATCATCGAAGCTCCTCGTCGTCGTTGTCATCATCAAGCAAACCCAAATCTTGTTTGTTGCTACTTGCTGCAATTTTTTTTTCTTTTTGTGTTGATGATGGTATTTAATGCTATTTGAGCAAACCCAGATCTTGTTTTGATGAAGATGAAGTTGGTTATTGTTTAGTTCACAAAAGTTAGGTTTTGAAATCTGAAATTTTGGTTTTTTGATAGTGAGAAAGTGTAAGGAAATCTTGTTTTGATGAAGATGAAGTTGGGTATTGTTTAGTTCATAAAAGTTAGGTTTTGAAATCTGAAAATTTGGTTTTTAGGTAGTGAGAAAGTGTAAGGAAATAAAATTGGGGATTTTTGGTGTTAATTTTCAGAAGCATGGTGAAGAACTAAGAAGAAGAAGGTAATCAGATGGAGGGTAATCTGAAACCCACCTATTGAAATATGAATCACATTACCCCTTTGGGATTCACTTTCCTGGGAAATAAAAAAACCCAAACATACTACCAAACATAAGAATGCTATGAGATTCTCATTCCCATGTAAAGACGACCCCCCCCCCCCCTTTCAAGAAAAGAGATCCATTTCAAGAAAAAAAACCAGATCTTTCACATGTTGTCGTCGTTGTCGTCCTTACCTCCACGTCGTTGTCATCGCCTCCATCCGACCGGGATCTTCGTCGTCGTCATCATCGAAGCTCCTCGTCGTCGTTGTCATCATCAAGCAAACCCAAATCTTGTTTGTTGCTACTTGCTGCAATTTTTTTTCTTTTTGTGTTGGTGATGGTGTTTGATGCTGTTTGAGCAAACCCAGATCTTGTTTTGATGAAGATGAAGTTGGTTATTGTTTAGTTCACAAAAGTTAGGTTTTGAAATCTGAAATTTTGGTTTTTTGATAGTGAGAAAGTGTAAGGAAATCTTGTTTTGATGAAGATGAAGTTGGGTATTGTTTAGTTCATAAAAGTTAGGTTTTGAAATCTGAAAATTTGGTTTTTAGGTAGTGAGAAAGTGTAAGGAAATAAAATTGGGGATTTTTGGTGTTAATTTTCAGAAGCATCGTGAAGAACTAAGAAGAAGAATGTAATCAGATAGAGGGTAATCTGAAACCCACCTATTGAAATATGAATCACATTACCCCTTTGGGATTCACTTTCCTGGGAAATAAAAAAACCCAAACATGCTACCAAACATAAGAATGCTATGAGATTCTCATTCCCGCCGAAGGATAAAGATGTAATTGAGAGGTAAACGGATTTGAACCTAACTTATATTACCAACTGTTTATGGAGGATTGATCTGTATGTAATGATTATATCAATGGTCTGTTTGATTCCTATTCGAGTAATTAATTATATAATGACAAAAGTGTAGTTCCAGTTTTTTTAGTGGAATAAATCTGGAATAAATAAATCTAATATTTAATTAAAGAGATTAATTAAATATTAAAGATTTATTGGAGCTTGAAATTATAGGTCCATATGTCTCCATGTCATCTCTATAACACTGTATTGAATATTAATATATAATGAGGTTTAGCGATTAATTTAGAATTGATCATCTATATAATGAAGTTTATTTATTGTTATTAATAAGAGCACACCACTCATTGAATAGAGTGATTGTCATTAAATATTATTAGTTGTTAATTTTTTTTATTTATTTTGGAGTGGTTCAACCACTCCAGAATAATTGCAATATATCTCTCGTTTTTTCTCCATGTCCTAATATATTATATATATATCACAACACCACCAAGAAGTGTTCATGCTTTTTCATTGAAAAGAGTTTTTGCTTTTTGTTTTCTTCGAACTTTCGAAGCAAGGTTGAAAATAGCTCATATTCTATGTTTCTTTATGCCACCCACCCTAGTATTATTAATATTGGTGATAATCCTCACCACCCTAGTACTCTCTCTCTATTAAAACAGAAGAAATATGAGAGACATCATCTTTGTTTTTTTTTCTTACTAGAGAGAGAGGAACATAGATGAACGAGAGATACTGAAAATAAAGAGAAAAATATTTTTTGAGTTCTAAGCCTTTTGAGAAATATTGTGAGAGAGTCTCTCAATATTTTTTCTTTGTTGTCTCAAATGTTGAGTACGTAACAAGAATAGAAATTCGAGAGTCGAAATTTTTTCTATTCAATATCGAGACGCCCACCAGTCGATTCTTTAGTGTTGGAGATTCGGCATGGAAGAACTTGGTTCGAAGGAATCACGAAGATTCTACAGTGGAAGAACTCGGTTCTAGGGAATTACGAAAATTCTACGAGGGTAACTATTTCTTTCCTTACTATTTATAGTTAAATATTAAAATCAATATAATCACAACGATCTGACTAAAACGACTTTATTTTTATGGAAAATTTTAAAACCGGGCCCACCACCCTTCCGCTGCATGGTGCCAATTTCGGTTCCTGGAACCAACAATTGGTATTAGAACCACGTTGTAATTTATATTGATTCTAATATTAGAATTGATTCCGGTAGTAGGCACTTTACATTAAATATGATTTAATGGTTATTTTTATTCATGTGATGAATATATGGTAAATAAAAATGATTTTGGTTGGTAATTATATGGTTCCTTTGGATTTTGTTGTTGTTGTTGTATCGTCTTTTCAATTTTTAGATAAAAATTTGTAAGCCTGATGAGGTATAGAATTTTTATAATTTGTGATATTGAAGAAGACGGCGTTATCAACAAATCGATGAGATTTGATCACATTATGAAGTAAAATTACAACTAAGACCAATTTTGTAATTTGATTAATTTTTGGGTTGTAATTTAAATATCCAAAGGAACTCGGGCAAAATTCATTTAGTTTTAATTTGCTTTTTCATATTATATTTTATACGATAATTATATAATATGTTCATGCATATAAAATGTCATCTTAGTTAACAGGTGCCTGATGGTGTAAATCGTGTTATTAAAAACTATACTCGCAAGTGCACGAATCGTGAAGATAAGCACAACGGCAAGTAAGGTTCGTTCCCACGAGGAAAAGATATTTATTAATTAAAACTAATTCTAATTAAAGTTAAATTAAAGTAACAAAAGATTTGTTTGAGATTTGAACTAAACTAAACTAAATTAAGAAAGCAATTTAAAAGAATGTATTTGTGATCAATGGAAGGAAAGCACTAGGTTATCAATGATCCCCAATTATGAACACTCGATATATGGAATTAATTTGTAAACAATATTCAATCAATTCTAGGGTTCATTCTTTGTCTTTAATGTGACTATTACCGTATGGTCATGGGATGAGTCACGTGCTCCCAACCACTATTCACCCTTGGTCTATGGTATGAACAATGATCGGAAACCCTTTAAGCACAAGAATTAAGAACCAAATTCTATACTTTGCTTGGCCTATGCTAAAGATAAAATTCATTCATTCAAAAGAGCATTAATTAAGATTAGGTTTGGTCTATACTCTAACCCTAATTCTCAGGTAGTCTTAACCCTAAAATCATGCCAAATAGTTATTCACCCTTGGTCTATGGTGTGAATAAATATTAAAACTAATGAGGATCAAGCAATTAAGAACAATGAATAAATCAAGAATTTTAATTGATGAAATAATAATTAATCCATATATGAGCATTCACAAAAGGTTCACATTGATTCCCTAGTTATGGGATTAGTTACACATATTGAAAATAAAAAGAAAAGAGAAAGAAGAGATAAAACCCATTAAGATCTTCAATTGTAGTCTTCTTCGTCTTCAAATCTTCAATGTGTAAAGATGGATGAGTGTGTTGTTGTTCTAGGAATAAAAAGTAGAAAAAGTGAAAAGTTCCTCTCTAACTCTCAATAAGAAGTATTTATATGATCTCCAAAAATTAGGGCTTCAAGATCTCCTTCGAAAACAAGGAACGTGCACGACCGCTCTCTATACCGCTTGGCGGACTCATGCCTGAACCGCGGTCTGTGCAGCAGTGTACCTACTGATCTTCAGCGCTCGGTGGACCGCGACTGAAGTAATTCTTGTCAAGCGGTATGGACCGCGGGTAACAAACAAGTACATACTGATCTTCAGCGCTCGGTGGACCGCGACTTATGCAGTGCATGGAAAGCGACCTCCACAGCGGTTCTTCACAGATTTGCCCATTTTCTCACTTTTAGACTCCTTTTCTTGGAAAAATTAACAAACACCTCTTTTAAGGAAATGTGACCTACACATGCTCAACAAACACATAAAATACCTAATTTCACTCAAGAACAAAGCGTAAATAATAGGAAATGGGGACCTAAAATATGTATATAAATAGACCGATCAGTGCCTACTAGAATCGTTATGACATGACATGCATACATATTCTATTCTAAAATTGTTTTAGATTATAAACATATTTGTATTTGTTATAATTGTTATTATTACATAATATTGGATATTTTGTAATTAAAATACATCAAATTCAAATATTGAGTGGGAGATGGTAATATGACAATATTACACATAGTCTCCACCATTAGTACAACACCGTGAGATTTAACTGGCACCTCGAGACGCTTTGATTTCGTCCTCCCAACGGAGGGTGTCCATTTAGGTCAATGGCAAGGTTGTCTTTCATGAGATAAGATTTATATATGTATTTCAGACCTACCATACGGCGGCAATTTTGAGTTAAGTCTGAAATGGTGGGTTACACTCAAAAGATGTAATTAATCTTGTTAATTAAAATCTTGACTAAATCCAACTGCGGTTATTAAAAGTTGAAAATATGAGATATTTTGTTTTAACTTTTATAATTGTTATTATTACATAATATTAGATATTTTGTAACTAAAAGACAACAATTCATAGGTCCATGTGTCCACATGTCATCTTCATAACACTGTATTAAACATTAATATATAATGAGACTTAGTGATTAATTTTAATTGATGATCTATACATAAAGTAGTTTATATATTGTTCTTAATAAGAGTGCACCACTAATTGAATATTTGTTTAATATAGTTGTTGTCATTAAGTATTATTAGTTGTTAAATTATTTTTATTTTTTTATTTTTTTTATTTTGAAGTGATTCAACCATTCAAGAATAATTGTAATATCTCTCTCGATTTTTCACAATGGCCTAAGATATATATATATATATATATATATTATATTATATATATATATAATATCTTAGGCAAATATATATATTATAATATCTTAGGCCATTGTGAAAAAACGAGAGATATATTGCATATTTTAAAGTTTGAAGAAAACAAAAAGCAAAACCTCTTTTACAAAAAAAAAAACATGAAGACTTCTTGGTGTTGTTATGATATATATATATATATATATATATATATATATATATATATATATATATAGTCTTTATCACAACACCACCAAGAAGACTTTATGCTTTTTGATCGGAAAGAGTTTTTGCTTTTCGTTTTCTTCAAAGTTCAAACTTTAAAATCAAGGTTGAAAATAGCTCATATTCTAAGTTTCCTTATGCAAGGCCGGCCATAGGCTTGTGCAACAGGTGCACACGCCCCAAGCTCATAAAAATATATAGAAAGTTGTTATTATATTTTAGTTTAAAGGTGTCTAATATTTTAGTTATTTTCTTAAAACTGAGCCAAATATTAATAAAATCTATATTTTTACCCTGGATCCCTGAGATATCAGGACCGACCCTGTCCTTATGCCACCCACCCTAGTATTATTATTGGTGATAATCCTCACCACCCTAGCTCTCTCTTGACATATAAAACAACACAAAAGAAACATGAGAGACATCATCTTTGTTTTTTTTCCTTACTAGAGAGAGAGGAACATAGGTGAATGAGAGATAGTGAAAATAAAGACAAAAATATTTCTTTCATGTTGAAGATTCAGTGTGGAAGAACTTGATTCGAGGGAATCACGAAGATTCTACAGTGGAAGAACTTGGTTCTAGGGAATTATGAAAATTCTACAAGGGTAACTATTTATTTCCCTACTATTTATAGTTAAATATTAGAATCAATATAATCACAACGATTCGGTTAAAACAGTTTTGTTTGTATGGAAAATTTTAAAACTGGACCCACCGTCCTTCCGCTACGCGATGCCAATTCCAGTCCCCGGAACCAACAAACACAACTGTGCAGATCCATAAGCAGGTAAATAAATAAATTATGATATATACTTCAACTGTTAGGAAAAAAAGAAAAAGAAAAAAGAGGTGCTTGCCTGTCACAGGAGCTGAATTTTCAATACTAACACCCAGCCTAGGAAAAGCACCAGATGGAGATGACGCCATAGCAACTTCTGAAACATTCTGTTGACTTGTAAGAATATGCCCATGCCTTTGTTCTCCAATTGTTAGCTGGTCATCAGTAAATGAATGTTGTATATTGACATTAGATAAGCTACCTAATCTCCCTTTCTCTCTGTCTGTTCCTAGGGAAGACAGTCCATTCTGCTGCTTAGACATCTCTACTATCTGTTGAGGCATAAGAGCCATCAGCAGTACATCCCACACCCTTGCCTTTGTCAGCAAATTTCAAGAAACCCAAACTAGGAAACATTGAATTGCCTCTTTGAACCATTACATACTCTCCAGGTTCACAATATAAGTGACTTGGGAACAATATTGTCACTAGAGACCATATTATTATCAGCCTTACAGTTTGCATTCCTCTCAGGTGGGGAATTAAAGTGTGCAGGTAATGGAACCACTGAGCTTTTGGTCACATTGCCTTCAAACTTTTCTAGTGTGGCTGCATCCATGGCATTAGATAATCCACATGAATGTTCTTTTCTTACAGATAAATTTGACAAGCCAGCAGAAGAAAACTGAAAATATTGTCTGGATTCCCCCTTTTCCTTGCAATTAGTTGCTGCATCGTTAGAGAACAAATTATTGAATATTTTCTCATCCATAATGCCATATATGAACATGTTAACATTAAAACAACATATCATAAATAATGAACAAAGTAAAAGCATTTTTGTAACACAACATTATGAATCATCTGCTGCAGGAAAAGTGACTCGGATGAACCGACAAATGTGTCTAATAACTTTGTTCCAATGACTGATGGAACTGAAGAGTGACTCTGATGGTATGGTTGCCCAAGACTCAACTCTATGTTTCTATTATGTGCATTTTCAATTTTGGTGACATCATAATTTTTACCAACAGTTCTTGAAATCTGAGAAGTAGGGTGCGTGATGGATATATTTCTGGACCGGACAGAAGAATCGATGTAACCAGATATAGATTGCAAGCTGCTATTAGTTCCCCTATCAACAAATTTTGACACTGTTGAACACCTATATACACACAAGTTGCTCTGCAAAGAATTAACCAAGCCCTTGAGAAGATAATTGCTACTATCCTGACCATATATACACACAGCAAACAACCACCAAGTTCAAGCAATGTTTAACACAAACTAGTGTAATTCTACATACAACTAAATAACAAACTTCACCAATTACTATCACAAAGCTAGATCGACTCTCCAGTTGAATAACCTAACACCCCTTCCATGTTTGTTGCTTGACCACTGCAATGAGAGCAGAGTTCATGAATTTAAAAGGCAATAATTGTTGATTTGAGAAAAACCTTCTGTAATAAGCAACATCAAATTCAAGCAGCAATTCAAACAAAAACTAAAGATATAGGCAGTATTAAAAATCTAGGTCAGTCAAGTTCCTAGAGAGTATTAGATAAAACACTAGCAGCTGCTCATCTCTTGACATATTGTTGATTTCCATAAGAAAATTTTCAACACAGAAAATCAGGGATCAGATGTTGGTCTTAATAGTAAAAACACAATGCAATATATTCACATAATACAAACACAATCAACATTTCAAAATCGAAAAAAAGTTGAGCGAATGCACATGCAAGCAATCCTCAATGCCTGCAAACAAAAAAAATGAATGAAAAACGTGAATGTATTATTGTCGCAAATAGACCTGATTTCGAGTCGATGAAGCCATCGATTGCGTCGACGAACCGGGTTTGATGGACCCGGACCGCATCATAATTTTTAAAAGGATTAATTGCACAAACCTCCTCTAAGTTTAGGTTTAATTACAGCTAGATGAATCTTTTACTCATAATTACACAAACATCCCCTACCATAAGTTGACTTCCTTTAAATTAACAATTGACCAAACTTTTAGGGTTAAATGACTTGAATACCCCAATTTGTATTATTTTATTACCAAAAATAAATAATTGAGCAAATATTATCTAATATATAATAAAAATTAAAAATTTTAATAAAAATAATGAGGATAATGTTGTTATTTTTTTAATATTTATCACCTATTTTTCATAAAAATCATTCATAGACCTTTTTTTGAATGGGTGATGAATCTAGAAAAAAAAATCTCAATTGTGAATGCTTTTTTTTCTCGGTTGAAAATGGGTGTTGAACCTAATATATATATATATATATATATATATATATATATATATATATAAAGCTCAGATGATGATGATTTTCTCTTTAGTTGAAAATGAGTGGTGATAGATGCTATTTGTCATGCCCTAGGCATTTTTAGTTGATTTTCCGATGTGTTTTAGGGTTTTATTTTGCAGGTTTATTGAGATCATGTGGAAGAATAAATTGAGAAGTGAAGAAGAAATCGTGAAGATAGATAATTGAGAAGAGAGAGAAATAGATCAGAATTTAAGATAGATCGAGAGAGAATTTGATAGAGAGAGAGATTAGAAATTAGTTGAGAATGATTGTAATAATTCTTGATTTCATTCGTTGTTACAGATTTTGTACTAAGGATTCTACATATAATAGGACTCTTGGAAAATGATTCTCTATACTAAGATGCACACTAATTAACATAGACTCACACTAAATCCCTAAATCTAATCCATAATTTTCCCAATCATTTCATTGACAAAAAAGAAAAGTTCATCATTTTTTTCTCCTCTGAAAAGTGGGTGATAAATATCGAAAAAAATAACAATATTATCCTCATCTTTTTTATTAAATTTTTAAATTTTATTATATATTAGATAATATTTGTTTAATTATTTATTTTAAGTAATAAAATAATACAAATAGGGGCATTCAAGTCATTTAACCCTAAAAGTTTGGTTAATTATTAAGTTTAACGGAAGTCAACTTATGGTAGGGGAGGTTTGTGTAATTTAAAGCACAAGATCCATCTATATGTAATTAAACCTAAAATCAGAGGATTTGTACAATTAGTCCTTTTTAAACCCGAATTTAACCCCAACATTTAACCCGCATTGAGTGCTGGTCGTTTTTGGGTCCAAACCCGGGTTCATTTTAAACCCGCATCGATTTGGGTTTCATGAAACTTCAAAACCCGCCATTCAAAAAAACACAACCTTATTTCATAATTTTAAAAAAAAAAACTGATCTTCTCACTGTTCACAGTCAAGCTCGCATCCTCTCTCCGCCGAGCCGCCGTCGACGTTTCCGGTCGCCACCAGTCACTGCCGGCGAAACTTTCTCACCATTGAACCCCACATCCAAGGTAAGTGTCGTTATTATTATTATTTTTTTCAATTCTATTGACATTTCCAGCTAGATTAATTAAATTTATTTTGTTTAGTGTATGTAAATAATCTGATAACACTAATTAGTTAATTAATTAATTAATTGTAATTATTTGAAGCACAAGATTGTGAAGAGTGATTCAGTGAGTTCGATATGGATCACAGCTTTTGATGTATGCATTTGAAAACACTTTCGACATCACTATTAGCTTTTGTTTTTACAAAAACAAAATATTTCTATAGAAAGATATATAGGAGACCATTTAATGATCTCAGTTCTTGTAGAGTTTTTAAAAACCTTGTGAGAAATCAATAGTTATATATTCTCTTTCTATGCAACACTCAAATTTTCTGTAGAATCTAGATTTTTTTTTTACTTGAAAGCATTATTTACAAGAATACATTCAAGACATCGAATCGTTCGGTTTAGGATAATTTAAGTAGGTCCTTTTGAAAATGTGTGAGACTGGTTGGGCTTGTGAAGTTAATATATATGGTGTCTAATCTAAATCTAGTGATATGGCCATTGTTAATTACTGTCTCCAAGCAGGTGAGGTGAGATAGATATATCGATAGATCATGAGTTATATTGACCTTTTTGAAAACTGTTTCTGCTTATGTGAAATGACTCAGGCAACGAAGAGTTTAGAGTCATGCATTACCACTTAGAAAATTCATTGGATTTTTCGATTGAGTCTGAGTTTTTATCTGAACACGTTTAAAAACAACCCTTTGATTGCTCAATTGTATATAGTGTGTTGAGTTTTTCTCATTTTAAAGGCCAAGATAAATAAAGACTGCTTGTTGTTTCATCTTATCAATCAGAAATAAGCCTTCTTTGATTTCCTTTCTTTGGAATTTATAGGATAATAGGAATTGCTCGCTCTCTCTCTAATATTTCACTCTGTCTAAAACTTTGAGGATACATATTTTAATATCCTTTTATTTTTCCTTCTCTTCTCCTCTAGATACGAATTTGAAGAGATTGTGAGAGCATTGACTATTGGATGTGAATCGACACTCAACACTATCTACAGGAGCTGGTATCTTCTGGGTACACACTAATATTCTCTTTTGACCATGCTCTCTCCGTTCTTTCGATGGGAATTTGAGTAATTTGTTCATGCATATAAGATGTTTGATGGAATGAACATGAGTTATGCGCATGTATTCAATTTATACTTAAATACAATTTTAGAGAACTTTTAAGGTTGATGGTTCTCGTACTCGAATATGGTGTAAAAGTTCTTTTTTTTCTTTAATGGTTACTTGGTATAATTTTATAGGATGGGATTTTATATGTAATATGTCATGCAAGAATGGGTTTTGTTGGATTTAAGATTTTTGTGGAAGAGATTGTATTTGGAAAAGAGCATTATAAGTTTTATTTGCTTGGAACACTTTGCTGTTGGTGGTGTGTAAGTTATCTTGTTTAGGTTTAGACTTTATCTGTCAGCACAAATGATCTATCTTTCTGTTATGCTCAGTTTCATATAATTAGGTCTTTGTGATCTATGTGTTTGTTCTTTGTGGTCTTTGTGGTCTTTGTTTGTTGAAGAAATATTGTTCATGCAAGAATGGATTTTGTTGGATTTAAGATTTCTGTGCAAGATATTGTAATTGTATTTGGAAAAAGGGTTATTTTGTTTATATGCATTGTAAGAGGTTTGATAGAGCATGAGAATGGTTGCAATTGTTTTCAATGTCCAAATAACATGCAGTTTGTTAAAGAATCATGAATCTCATAGAACTGGAAAGAGGAGAAGACATCATCAGCAAATTGCCAAATCATGTTCTTGGCCATATCCTCTCACGTCTTGACACTAAAGATGCTGTTAAAACATGTGTTTTGTCATCAAGATGGAAGGATCTTTGGACTTTAATCTACAATCTTCATTTCAAATATCTGGAAAATGTTAAAGATGGTGGATCTTCTAGCTTTGAGAATTTTGTGGACAAAGTACTTAGTCGTTGTCAATCACAAGAAATTCAAGATTTTTTTATCAGTTTTCATTTTAGTGATGATACTGGAATTCTATCTCGTGTTGCTCCGTGGATATGCTTTGCAATAGAACACAAAGTTCAGAATATGGAGATCAATGCTTTTTATAATCCTCCGGATGAGGAGTGGCTTCCAATTAGATTGCCGCAAAGCATTTTAACTTGCAAAACATTGGTGATGTTAAATCTAAGCAGTGGAGACTGTGATTTTGTTTTTGATATTCCCGACTCCGTAGTGTGTTTTCCGTGTCTTAAAATCCTTCATTTTGAGGCACACCGTTCGAATAGTAACCTAATGCAAAAGTTTTTTCGTAGTTGTCCAGTACTCGAAGAATTGACAATTCGTGTAGATATTGAGTATAATGAAAATGTGTTGACTTTTGATATCACAGTACCAACTCTCAAAACTCTAGAAATACATTTGGAACCAGATTGGAAAGGGACTCGTGGTTCGATACACAAATTTGTGGTTAGAGCTCGTAATCTTGAACGACTCTACATTAGTGATGATACCTTAGCAAGCTTTGTAATAAATGAGACTCCTTATATAAGTGATGCATCACTGGATGGTTGCTTTAATTGCTAGCAGAAAATGAACCGTCCAAAGATGATGCTAGTCGTGCAATGGTGCTTCTGAGAGCAATCAAGAATACAAAGTTTCTATCATTGTCTGAAGGAGCAATGGGAGTAAGTCATATTCCTTTAACAATTTTATAATTTATTTTTTTCAAGGTTATATATCATTGTATTTTGTTATCATTGATATTTTATTTTATAACAAAAAAAATCTATTGATTGTTGTTGCTTTTTTGATGAAGGTTCTAATCTTGGCTTTCGATGGTAATTTGCCAACCTTTCCTAATTTGATCCGACTGGAATCGGGCATTAATGCTTACTTTGGCTGGAAATTACTTCCACACTTTCTCAATAATTCGCCTAATCTGGAAGTTCTTAGTTTAAGGAAGGTGAGTTTGATATAATTGTCACATATAATTAACTAATTTATTCATTATTTTTCTTCCAACATGTAGATAAACCGTGAAATTCCAGTTATATAGAATCTATTAAATTATTAGAAGCATCAAGCATGTAAAGGAGAATGGGAAGGGTTTTTCAAGAACAATTTTTTTCTTCATTTTTCTCTCTTTTACTGACCGGTACAAAGAATTTTACGACGTAAAATTCAGGCACTAATACTTGACTAAACAAGTAATTAGCTTGAATAAGTTTTGAAAGATTTAAGTTAAATCATAGCAATGCATTACACTATGATTTTGCTTTCGGAATTAATGTTTGATTTTCTTCACTGTTTACAGGAATATGGTGTAATTATGCCTGGGGAACAATTTACTTATTTTGAATCGGAGTGTTCCATCTTGTTTGCTATTGCATGTTGAAAAGATTGAAATGATAAACATGATGGCGAACTTTGATGAGCTGGAAGTGATCAGGTACTTGTTGAAAAATAGCAAAGTCTTGAAGAGCTTTTTGGTGGGTTTCTTTAAATTTATTGATCCTCAGATAAAGAAGTATCTGTGGTATCAAATTTCTAGCTTTCCAAGGGGTTCTACTTACGCGAAGTTGAATTTTGTTGACATGTGACGGGAGATGGATCTTGTAATGTTAACTCTCTTGAAGTTCGTTGGGAGATTGATCTTGTAATGTGAACTCTTTTAAGTTTTTGTTTGTTTTTTTCTCAGGAAGGAATTCTAATGTATGTGAGCACAGAATGACTCATGCATTTAAAGATTCTATGAAAAATACGAAAGTGTATCTGTTTTCCTTTCTTGTTTTTGTTGCTTCATTTTGCTTTCTTTATGTATTCTAGGTTGTCTAATTCAAGGGAGACGGCTTTCAACCAAGAAGTTAAAGGTTGAAATAGATATGACGCCGGTTCGGTTCGAACCGGAACCGGTGTCAGAAAATCAGAACCGGAATCGTAAAAACCGGTTTCGGTTCCGGTTCGCCTCAGCGAAGAACCGGACGGTTCGAACCGGACCAGAACCGGCGGTTCGGTTCCGGTTCGAACCGCCCGGTTCTTCTTTTAATTTTTTTTTAAACGAACCGTTGGCCAACGGTTCACCTTTTTTTTTTTTCTTTATAAATTTTCTTTTCATTTTCTTTTCTATAAATACCCCTACCCCTCCATTCATTTTTCCTCACTCTAATTTCCTCAATTCTCTCTAATTCTCAATTCTCAATTCTCTCTAAACTTTCAATTCTCCAAGTCTCAATTCTCAAACTCCAAAACTCCAAGTCTCCAAGTTTCCAATTTTCCAATTTTCCAATTTTATTATTTGCAATTACTAAGTTAGTAAGTTTCCAATTTATTTTATTTACAATTACTTAGTTTCTAATTTTATTTTATTTGCAATATTTCTTATTTCCAATTTATTTAATTTGCAAATCAATTACTAAGTTTCAAATTTCATTTATTTACAATTTATTTTATTTGCTATATATTCCAATTTATTTTATTTGCAATTTATTTTATATCCAATTTATTTTATTTACAATTTATTTTATTTGCAAATTGCAATTACTAACTACTAAGTTTCTAATTTTCTTCCAAATTTATTTCCAACTATTTAATCATTTTTTAACATTTTTTGTTTAAGGAATTTTACAATTCAATTTTTAAAATGGCAAGTGGAAGTGTTGCTCCTAGACGCTCCATTTCGATGAAAAGTAAGAGTCGTATGACGGATAATCTCGGTCATGACGACCGTGCATATCACGAGTATCTACAACAACAAGTCTATGCTGAAGACTTAAGTCTAAACTTTCCTCAATCTCATTCTCATCCCTCTCTTAGAATTTCTGAACCCGATCTCAATGTTACCCCCATTTTGACAAGCCAATCAGAAAATATGCCTGATCTTGGTCATGATGGTGATGAGCTTGATGAGCCTGATCCCAACCCACATCAAGATTTTGATTTTTATCCACAAATGGAAGAAAAGTTATCGAAGCAAGTCAAATCTGATCTATTCGTACTCCATATGAAGAAAGTTACGCATGAAGATGGAAGCACAGTAGTGATTTGCAATTACTGCAAAAAAAGTATTTAAATGGCACAAATCTGGAGGATATGGGTCATATCGGAAGCATATAACGAACTCACATCTAGATGCACAGGCCAAATCGAGTTCACAATCTCAAATTCCCAGGTACGCTACCCCTAACCAACAATTATTTAAATATAGTGATGCAAAAAATAGAGAAGAATTAGCTAGAGTGGTTGCAGTAGAACACTTACCATTTAGTTTTGGCGAAAATGTTGGTTTTAATAATTATTGTCAACGAGCATTAAATCCTGCTGCATGTCGTGTTCCTAGAACCACGCTCACAGAAGCACTTGAAAACATTTATGAAAAAGAAAAGAAAATGTTGGAAAAATTTTTAGAAAAATATAATGGTCGTGTTTCCGTATGTGCCGACATATGGAGTGATCATTGGCAAATGCATTCATACATAGGTGTCACTTGCCATTATATGGATAATGCATGGACTATCCAAAAAAGAATTATTGCATTTAGAGTTTTTGATGAAAAACACACTACTGCTAATATTTTTAGACATCTTAGAATTATTTTCACAGAGTATAAAATTGAGAACAAATTTTTTGCAATTGGTTTTGATAATGCTTCTAACAATACCGCTGCTATTCCTGCTTTAATTGAATTATGCAAACCTTATCTTGGTGGTAAATTTTTTCATCAAAGATGTGCATGCCATGTTTTCAATTTATGTGTTCAAAAAGGATTAAAAACTCTTGAACAGTTTATTCAACTTATTAAAGATGCTTTCTATTTTTTGTGGAAACATCCTTCTGTAATGAAATTATGGCCAGCATATTGTAAACAAAATGGTAAGCGTGCCATTAGATTTCCTCGTGATGTTCCAACACGTTGGAATTCTACTTATAAATTGCTTGCTAGAAGTTATGAATATAGGGATTTATTAGTTACTTTTATTCAATATCATGTTAGTCACATTAATCTTTATCAAAGTCATTGAGATGCTTATAGTAATGTTTGTGGTTTGTTAAAAGTTTTTTATACTGCTACTAACAATTTATCTGGTGTTTATTATCCTACAACTAATTTATTTATTACTGAGAGTCTTAATATTGCTGGTGCATTTGCTCATTGTGAATCCGACTCAGAATTACATGAGTCTGTTACTGCTATGAAGGATAAATGGTTAGAATATTATAAGGAGTTTCCAAATATTTATTTGATTGCCTTGTGTTTTAATCCACGTTGTAGATTAGAAAGTTTGTCTGATTATCTTTCTGCTTATTATGAACAAGGTTTTAAAATAGATTATGATGTTGATATGTGTTGTGCTAGGGTTAAAACATTATTGTATGAATTATATGATGAATATATTAAAGTTTACGGTCCATCACTGAACATAGATGTTCCACAAACTCAAAATGTATCTCGTTCATCATCATCATCCTCTGGATTTGTTAATTTATGGTATAATCTTTTATCAAAAAAAACCAAAAAATTATGAGGTTCTTCTTCATCAAGCTCCACCACATATTCCGAGCTTGAATCTTATCTAAGTACCTCTTTTGGGTTCATAGAAGACACCGAAGATAAAAATTTTGATATCCTGTACTGGTGGAAAGAGCATGAAAGGTACTTTCCAATCTTGGCTATGATAGCCAAACAAATCCTTTCAACACCAGTTTCTACGGTGGCGGTAGAACAACAGTTCATTGCCGGTAGGAATATTTTAGACCCAAAACGTTCCCTTATGAGTCCGAAATCACTTCAGATACAAGCTTGTGTTGAAGATTGGACGAAGGCTCAATATAGACAACAAGAAATCGATCAAGAGGAACCATACTATTTCTTTAAAGATGATCAACCGGCTGAAAGTCGAACGGATGATCATGGCAACGATTAGTCCACGACTCCACGCCAAATCCCCATCTCCAAACTCCAAAGTCCAAATCTACAATAAAAGGTAAGAGAACTACGTGGCATTTGATTCTTCTAAACCCTTAAGATGATACGTAGGCAACTTAATTGTGGTAAAAATTAAGTGCAAGACCAATTTTATTTATTTTTGTTTTGTTTTATTATTTTTTTTTAATTTGTCATTTATTTATTTAACTTTATTTTACGGGTGACCCAATAAAATACATTTTTACATGACTAATTTTTTTTATGAAATATGATTTAAAAAAAAAAGGGGGACCGGTTCCGGTTCGGAACTGGTGGAACTGGACCGGAACCGGAGGAACCGAAACTGGAACCGGAACCGCCGGTTCCGAACCGAAACCGGCGTCATGTCTAGGTTGAAACCCTCTATAACTAGGGAAAAATTGGAGGAGTTCTGGGTATCGAAACGTTCGAACTGACTTCACTTTTGAGCAACATTTTTTTATCAAGTTTTTCTCGGGATCCAAACGTAGTTTATGATATATTGGATTTCATATTGGCTAATTGTATAGCAAACTAAGCCATTTTTATGCCAAGTTCTACAGACTCCATAGATGGTGAATAATTGCTACTCTGTAGAATAGGAAGATATTTCATAAAATAAAATAGACATTATATAATCTTAACATTTTTTATTTATATTTTATATATTAATGTCAAGTGATGATAAATAAAATGCGGACTATCATCGTATCAAAAGTTGATTTTTTTAAGGAAAACTAGTAACCAACTCTCTGCCTGTTTACACTCATGTTAGGAAGCATTTCTCCACACCTTCCTGGCCCTCACTTATATCCCAATACCTCCTTACAAAAAGGACTTTGGATTCAAAACACTGGGTGGATTTATAAAACGATATAGATTAATTCACAGTCAAGTTCTTAATCACAGAAGCATTGTCAATGCGGTGCAACGCCACAATGAAGTTTTTTGACTTGCAAAGTTTCTTTGCCTTGGCA
This sequence comes from Dipteronia sinensis, assembly GCA_033220585.1. Taxonomy (NCBI): domain Eukaryota; kingdom Viridiplantae; phylum Streptophyta; class Magnoliopsida; order Sapindales; family Sapindaceae; genus Dipteronia; species Dipteronia sinensis. The sequence continues at coordinate 1,428,326 of CM065638.1, read as the reverse complement.
TGTTGAAGTGAAAGTTCTATAGTTTCATCTGTTGATTCAGTATTATCCGAAGCTTTTGCTGAGCCTGCACTCAAAGCAGGCACCAGACCACGGAAAATAAGACTATGCCTTGCCGGAGCTTCATCACTGCATGACCACACAATTGAATCTGTTGTTATTTGTGGTACCACTACAGACAAGATTGGTATACTAGGCCTGTAATTTGCCACTAGCTTCGCGGTGGTTCCGCCTCTTGTCAGGACCCAAATGAGGACTGCATTTATGCTAAAGCAGTCCTCACTGCTGAAGAAGCTAAACTCTCTAATGGACTCATAGGCATAGGAGCAGTTTCCATTTTTCTCTCTAAAAGATTCCCAAGTCCTTTGCCTCCAAACAAATTCTGGCCATGGTTTGGGCTGCGATTTCAGGATAGGCTCCAGCACAAGTTTCTCCACTTAGCATCACAAAGTCAGTACCATCAAGAACTGCTCGAGTAGGCCTTGGAGATTTGATCGTGGACTCCAGCATCTGATAGCAGTCACCACTGGCTTTCCTTGTATATTGGCCTTTTGTATCGTAACTTTCTGAGCAAGGAATATCTTTTCAATTGGAATTTCCATTCCCAGGTCACCTCTAGCCACCATAAATGCATCTGAATTCGCCAGAATTTCATCAAAGTTAGCAACCCTTCTTGATTTTCAACCTTTGACATAAGAAGGAAAGTCTTAGCATGCTTGCCTAGCAGCTTTCTGACCTCCACAAGGTCTGAACCTTTACGAACAAATGAAAGCGCAATCATGTCAATCTTATTCGGCACACCCCACTGTAGAATATCCTCTTTGTCTTTCTCTGTTAAGGTTGGGAGATCAACAATGACCCCAGGAAGATTGACATTCTTCCTCTCACCCAAAACAGCAGAATTCTCACAACGGCAGCGTACCAAACCCAATTCCTTATCACAAGCCAAAACTGTTAGTGTGATAGTGCCATCAGAGCACATTATAACACTTGAGTTGTATCGGCTTCCCATCCTTCATAAACCTTTCTTTTGACATTTGTGCTTTTGCTAAGTGGACCAAAATGTTAGAACAATGGGATTGGTTTTTGTTTAATGATTCACATAGACAAAGTGTAACTATATCTTTAAGTCATACAACATGCCACTGACAAAAGCCATTAGTTATCCAAAACAAAAGGTAGAGTGAAATATGCACATAGTCAAATGCATGGAGTATTATATAATAAGTGACATTATTTAACTTAATGGTTTCATAAAAGGATCCAGGTTTTAATCTATTATAAATCCATATCTTCTATATTCAACCAAACCTGATAAAAGGCCAAGCAGTGTAGCACAAATTTCTCCATTAAATCTAGTTCCAAATCCAGTGCAGTATCATATCGATAGGAACTTGGTTAAAAAATTAGACTGCAATTCAACATCCAATCCAAAATTTGCCACAGTACTTGTTATTTACATACTTAATGTCATTATTTTCCAACATTCAAACACAATCTAATGAGCAATGACAAAGATAAGATTAAATACTTAAATAAAAGTTCGTCAACAAGTACAAAAACAAGGAGGCATGTAAAATAAAACACCATCTATGTAACTGTGTGATGCAATCAACCCATCGCATATGATTCGATACATAGTTATCTTTTATCTTACTTTCTTTCAAGTACTGTTGTCATCCAGAAAAACAGCTCTCAAACTTCATTTATTGGTTATATTTTCATCTCATAATCTATTCTAAACATTATACCATCATGATCCCCACTTGTTCACATAAGCAATCAAAACAATTAAAAGGAAGACCTGGACTTTATATCCTATGCCATAAAAGTAACAGTCATGGTTGACGAGAAGGATGAAAAAAAGAATAAAAATAAGAAGTAATAAAACCAATAGAGGTAAAGGAGTCATAAAATTGGTCATGATGCAAAGGAAAGCAACATGATTGAAAGAGTTAAAAGGCCAGGACAAAGCTAAGTGTTCATTAAAATAGGTTAGAGATTCCAAGAATGTGCACTGCTGCTTAAGTATTGATAATAAAGTCTATGTTTCTATTTTTTTTTAACAATCTAGTGTAATTGATGCAATGAAGATATCCTATTAACAAGGATTTGAACAACTGTTTCATGGTTAATTACCTGGGTAAGATGAGCCCATGCCTGAAGGAAATTCCGATCAAGTTGAATTGCTTTCAAATGTGCCTCCAGCCTTTTTATATTCACCAATTGAAGATAGCACCAAACCCTATCAAAGTCAACATCCAGCTAATTAGGTTTGAAAGAGAATGAATTGAGTAATTCTAAACACAACAAAGTTAATGTTGAATGTTGAGTACTAACCAAATGAGTATATGCAGATTTGTTATCCTTATCAAGCTTTACACATGCTGATAGTGATAGGTCTTGCACAACAGCATTGAAATCCTTAAACTTGAAATTAACAATTCCTGCATAGTTGTAATATATCGGTTTAAGTATCTATGCAGAATGCAAACAATAATAAGTTAAAGCATGGAAGGACCGACAATTCCTTCTTTTTGGTATTACAATTAGTTTTTGCTGTTCCTGTAGCCTGTAGGTATATCATCCATTATCTATGAATAGACTTCTTTGTTTCTTATAAAACTACAAATGACTTCATAGTTCATATTGAATGGAATGGTCTTACAGATATTCACTGCCCTCATAAGATTAGTTAATTCAGAGCATAACAATAAAATTAAAAACACTTGGTGTTATTGAAATTATAATTCATAGAAAAACTCGCAGGTTCCCTTTGTGTATTGTCTAGCTTCAGTCTTTTTTATGAGTCAGTAGCTATGTGTTTATTATTCTGTTAGGGTATTCAAGTCTTTTTAGTTTCTCTATTAAAAAATTTAGACCCTGAAAATTAAAATTAAATAACTTGGTGAGACATTAGGGAATTCCAAATATCTTAAGAGATTGCTCAGGCTTATATATCCTCTCCCTTCTCCTATGGCATCGAATTGTGAGTGTCTTTGCTATGTTAAGCTTAATTTGGCTCTCTTAGACTTAGTTTTCTTCTTAACTATTTAATTTTTTTCTATCATACTGGAGTTGTAATGAAGAGCTACTTCAACTATTAAAATGTATCAACTTAAATTTATGACTTTAAACTTTGGTTTCAAAATCTCAATCACCTATGTGTTCTTAATCTTAGAGTTGTAAATGCATTCAAATCTCAATCATTAGATTAAGAGCACATCAGTGGTTGAGATGTTTGAGTCAAAATTTTAAAGCACAAATTTAAATTAATTTAGCTTGACTATATATATATATATATAAATATAGTCACACGGTGGTTCTCTAGTCATGACGTCTTGACTTTATAATTTCAGGACTTTCAACTACATTCACATTGGGTTCACAGTCCCACATTAACAAATACCTACACCCAATATGAATTTGTGGCTATAGTTAGACGTCTTTAACTTATAATTTCAGGACGTCCTTACTAGATAACCACACATATATATATATATATATATATATATTTATATATATAATCATTTTCTACTTAGTGCGTACTGATATAACTTATATCAGTGCGTTGCATGTGGACCACTGATTATGAAGAAGTTTTGACAAATGCATACACTTTGAGTCAAAGTATGTAAATCTAATGGTCCACATCCAACACACTGATGAAGTTATATCAGTGCGTATTGACTTGAAAATTTATGTGTATTATATATATATATATATATATATAAATTTTTCTATTGTCAGTTCATCCTGATATAAAATATATTATGACGAAGAATGTTGACCATTAAATGTATATACTTTGACTCAAAGTGTATACACTTGTCAAAACTTTTCCATAATCTGTGGTCTACATTTTTCGTCTTGATATATTTTATATTATGACAAACTGACAGTAGAAAGACTGTATATATAATTCTCTATTTGTTTGCTTGTTCAACAAATTATAAATAACCTTTCTCTTGTCAAGGAAGGCGAATATTGTCGTTCATAACCTTTCGAAAATGGCCATGGCTATTGTTGATGATTGTTTTTGGATAGAATCCTACCTTTGGGGATGTTTGTCCAGGATAATCGTCCGGTTTAGTTTTGTTTAATAAAAATTTTCTAAAAAGAAAACATATTATGAATAATTGTCTCATGAGGTGCTAAGTGTGTCACTGGAATAGAGGTGGCCACGGTTCGGTTTCGGGGCGGTTTCGGTTTCGAAACCGCCGGTTTCGGTTCCGTGGCCACCCAAACCGTAACCGTAACCGAGAAACCGGTTTGGTTTTCGGTTTCCCCGGTTTCCCCGGTTTCGGTTTCGGTTTCGGTTTCGGTTTATTTCGGTTTCGGTTTCGGTTTTATTTATTTTTTCCAAACAAAACCTAATTACAATAATTACTAAACGTAATTAAAATAATGGGAAAAATAATGTTCCAGAATTGTTTTTTGACAAATGAATAAAATTTAAAATATAATATGAAATTGAAACATTTGTAATAAAATGAAATTGAAACATTGTAATAAAATGAAACATTTGTAATAAAATGAAATTAATATAAAATATTCAATACAATTATATAAATATATAATATACAATTGAAGCATTTAGGTATTTAATAATGTTGAAAATAAAAGAAATTGACATTGATAAATTGATACAAAATTACAATTGCAGATGTATTAAAAAATAATTAAATGGATATTGAATTCAAATATACAATGTAACAAAGTTGAATTAAAAATAAAAAATAAAAAAATCGGCCTTGCACTTAATTTGACCTCAATTAAGTTGCCTACGTATCCTCCATAAATGTAGAGCAGTAGAGGAATCAAAGGTCACGTAGTTCTTTTACCTTTAATTAGATGTTCGGTGTTGAAGGTTGGAAGTTGGAATGGAATCTAATCGCTGCCTTCTGTTCCCGTGGTTTGGTCATCTTCGAAAAAATCATTCACTATCTCCGCCTCGATTTCTTGTTGTCTGTATTTTGCCTTTGTCCAATCATCAAGACACGCCTGAGCTTCAAGTGTCTGCGGACACATAACCGACCGTCTTGGTTCCAAAATATTTCCACCTGCACTAAATTCTTGTTCCACAGCTACGGTAGAAACCGGTGTTCCCAAAATTTGTTTGGCAATAATAGCCAAAATTGGGAAAATCTGTTCATGATCCTTCCACCAAACCTGGATACTAAATTCACTATCTTCTAAAAATTCATGAGATGTTTCTAAATACCGGTCAAGCTCAGAAATCGAGCCGGATGAGGATGAAGAAGATGTTCTTAATTTTTTGGCTCTTTGGGAAAACAATCGATCCCCTAAACCCTTTAATTTAAAAGTAGAGGAAGTACCAGTACTATCAGATGTCGGTTGATGTTGTGAAACCGGCATGTTCAAAGACGGACCATATATTTTAAGATATTCATCATATAATTCATAAAGCAAAGCCTTAATGGAATTACAATAACTAAGAACATCAACTTCTAAATCTAAACTTTTGTAATAATGAGTTAAATAATCTTGCAAACATTCTAATTTAAAACGTGGATCAAAACATGATGCAAGCAAATAAATATTTGGAATCTCCTTATAATACTGTAACCATTTTTTTTTCATGGCAGCAACACATTCACTCAATTGAACATCGAGTTCACACTCACTGAATGCACCAGCAATATTAACACTTTGAATAAGAAATAAATGAGTAGTGGGATAGTAAATACCAGATAAAGCATTAGTAGCATCATTAAAAACACGTAACAATTCAAGAATTTTTATACATATATCCCAATGCTTCAATTGAAGAGAAATTGAAGGAACGTTATAAGTAATAAAAGAAACTAATAATTCCTTATATACAACACTTTCATTAAGCAACTTATAAGTAGAATTCCAATGAGTACTAATGTCCCGAGAAAATTTAATGGGACGCATACCATTTTGAGAGCAATATTTTAACCATAGTTTTTGGAGTTTGTTTTGCCTCCAGATATAGTTAATACTATCTCTAATTGGTTTAATATAAACAGAAAGAATTTGTAATCCAGCTTGAACACACAAATTTAAAATATGGCATGCACATCTTTGATGAAATAATTTACCCCCAAAATAGGGATTGCACAAATCCTGCAACATAGGAATAGATGCGGTATTGCTTGCAGCATTATCAAAACCGATCGCAAAAATTTTGTTTTGGATATGAAACTCTTCAAAAATAATTTTAAGGAGTCGAAAAATATTTTGAGCCGTGTGTGAGTCATCGAAAACACGAAATGCAATAATTCTTTTTTGCATGACCCAGTCATTATCCATATAATGACATGTCACACCCATATAATGGTGACTACCAAAATTATCGGTCCATATGTCGGCACATACGGAAACGCGACCTTCAAATTGATAAAAAAATGATTTCAATTTGTTTTTTTGTTTTTTGTAAATGGAAAACATTGTACGTGTGAGAGTGGATCTAGGAACACGTTGCATTGCAGGATTTAATGCATTTTGACAATAATTAACAAAACCTACTTTCTCACCAAAACTAAAAGGTAAATGTTCAACTGCAACCATTACTGCTAATTCTTCCTTGTTTTTTTCAGACGTATAATGAAATAGTTGATTAGTAGGGGTTCCGTACCTGGAGATTTGGGATTGGTTACTAGTCTTTACCAATTCAGAAGGGTGATTTTTCCTAATATGGTTCCAGTACGTGCCATATCCGAATGATTTGTTGGTCCTGTATATTTTGGGGCAGTAGTTGCACTTGATTTGGATCATCCCGTCATCTAACTGAATTTTCTTCATATGCAATTTGAAGAGATCGGACTTCATCGGCTTTTCTTCTTCACCTGCAACAAATTCATTTGAAGGGGGTTGGGGGGTAGATAGATTTTCATTACTATCAGGGTCATAGAGATTGGGGTCGGGTTCGTCGGAAATTATTAGAGGGGGATTAGGACTACGAGGGAGATCGGATCCAAATTGAGATTGAAGGAACTCGTGGTAAAGTCGGTCGTTATAACTGACATCATCACCTTGGTGTTCCAACAAATCTTGCAATGGACCCTTTCCCTTGTTCAAATTTCTTGAACCTTCTCCCCCACTTGCCATTGAATAATTAATTATAAATAATAATAGTAAAATATATATATAGATATGTGAGGCACTCAAAATATTGTTGGAATAATAGTGGTAACACTAAGAAAAATAGATAATTGTAAATAAATAATAGATGATTGTAAAAAATTGAAGAAAAAAATAGATATTAATTTTTATAAAAAATGAAAAATAAAGAAAATTGTATAATGTAGAGAGAATTGAGAATTTGAGATTGAGAGAGATTGAGAGAAGTTGAGAGTGGTGTGAAGAATATTGAAATGAGGGGGGTATTTATAGGATTATAGTGGAGGGGCGAATTTGCAATTTTAAGAAATTAAGGGGAAAAAATAATATATATATATATATATGGCCGTTGGCCATAGGCAAGATGACCGTTGGTCACCTCACCCAACGCCCAACGGTCATCAGTTCAAATGTAATTTTTTTTTTGAAATATGTGGTCCACGTGGCGATTTGTGATTCGTTAGAATTTTTTTTTTTTATTATTACAAACGGTCGAAACCGCCGGTTAAACCGTCGGTTTTGGCCGGTTTTCAACTTCTCGTAACCGTAACCGAACCGATTCGGAACCGGTTTCCAACCGGTTCCGTAACCGGCGGTTTCGGTTTTTCCCACCCGGTTTCGGTTTGGTGCCCACGGTTTAACCGAACCGTGGGCACCTCTACACTGGAATCACTCCTGAAATTTCTAACTGATTTGTCGTTCTTTATAATTTGGTTGACCAAATAAGTACACAAGTAACACAACCAACCCAAAAAATATCCATTTGAATTCATGTACAAATATTCCTCTCTTCTCGAATCTCTAGCTAGCTCTACCATGGCAGAATCACAGCACCATAAAACAGTCAGTGTCTAGCATACTAGAACTCAATGTCCTGCACGCCGATCAAATAAATTATGGAATCGATGTATATGCATTTCGATATAATATATATAAATAATGACAAATATTAATACTCAAACTGGACTTCCATTGATCTTGATCATATATATCTTCAATGATCAATGATCATCGTTGAAGACATTCGAAAAATGCACGTCGTTTTAGGTACATTCAAATTATTAAACCAAGTTATAACTATTAGGTATTAAGATATTTAGACTTGCTAATCATACTTCTCATATATAGTTTATATGGAATTGGAAGCCGCATTTTCTTGAGACCAACACCACCTTTACTTGACTTTTTTTTTTTTTTGGGGATTTCTACTTCACTTTTTGAGTTGGAAACTAACTGACAAAGTGACTTTAATAGCATTTTCTGATTTTATTTTGTTTATTTTTGTCGAAACAAGGGCATGCATTTGATTGGCTTCATATGGAGCCATGGAGGGGACCATATGGCTGAGTTTCTTTGCTCTCAAGGGATTGAAATGGAGAAAATTATTACTCAAGCTTTCATTCTCTGTAACTGCATATATATATATATATATATATATATATACTATGCTATTCAGATCTTGTTATTTATAGTTTAGGCTGATAATTTATTTGTATCATGTAAACAATATTGGGTTGTGAAGCCTGAATAGTTATCTTTGAATCAGTATCATTGCATTCTTGAAGCCACGGGGGTCGATCTCATGAGTCATTTCCTATTTTGTTTAGGAATGATAGTTTTAACTGCAAAGTTTTATTATTTATACTCTTATAATTATAGGGTTTTAGAAGTCGAGAGTGACAAGGAAAAAAAAAACTCGAATTAAACGAGTATGTTTCATTAAACACGATTTGATAGTGAAAGTTGAGTGCTGATACGTTCCATGGATATAGGTTTACACGGAGTCTCTCTTTATTGTTTTCATACTTTCATAAGTTTTAATTATTGCTTTGAATTTGTATTCTTTTTAACTATTACAATATTTCAATATTTGGAAGGAGGCATTAATGCAGGCTAGGTGTGCATGGTTTAGCAACAAACCGACCTATTTGGTAACATAGAACTCTCTCTTTGTTTGCTCCTTCAACATATAAATAATTAATCGTTTCATGTGGTGCTAGGTGTGTCACTCGAATCACACCTGCACGCACCTGAAATATTTCTAACAGACTTTATAATTTGGTTGACCAATCAACTAATCAAGTACACAAACCATCCAAAAAAAAAAACCTCCATTTGAATTCCTGTACAAATATTTCTCTCTTCTCTTGACCTCCTCTGCTCTGCTAGCTAATAGCTCTTCAATGGCAGAATCACATCACCATAAAACAATCAAGAGGACCCACCTGAAAACAACAACAACAACATGCATCAATCCTCTTTGTGTTTTTTTTGCTCCATCAACGAGCTGTCTCCATCTCTCAGAAGAACAAGACTCTCTCGGTGCTTCAAAGAGATGACGTCATCATCAGACCAAGAACAAGATTACAAGAACATGTATTGGTCTTGAGTGTTCTCTTCAATCTCGCAGCCAATCAACCAAAACAATCCCGAGTTCCTGTACCTGGGAATTTTAATGCATGTTCAAACTAATCCAGAGAGCTAGGTGTTGATGACAAACAATGGCTTTTAAGAGACCAAAACATCTACATACCCTTACTATGCAGCTCATATTGTTGGTTCCTATACTATGAACAGAGCTGATTATGCAGAAAAAGCTGTTGGATCAGGTGTTGTTTTGCCATTAATGGAGCTTTTAAGAGGAAAAATCAGTCAGCCATGAAAGAACCTTCAAACAAACAAGTATCTATATATTAAAATTAGACAGTTCCCATGTTAAAAATAATAATAATAATAGGAAGGAAAATGTTTGTGAAGTCAAACTGATTCTCATATACTTATATTTATTAAGTGAATAAATTTATATGTAATTTTAATTATATCCAATTGAGGCAAATATTATATACTAGCATCTTTTTGTTACTATGATAACTTTAAACATTCTTTGATCAACTTAGAATATTTTCCCTTCTCTTTTTTGCATGCTTTTTTCTTTCTCAGAAAGTAGGGTTACTTATTGTGAATAGGCCGGCAATCTCCAAACTCATGTGCCTAGAAAGTCATGCACGCCGAAAATACAAATGGCATCGGCATGTATATATTCAGATGTACTTCGATATATAGTTATTTTCTATTTAGTTTATGCATACTGAATTAAAACAATTGAATCTAATAGTTCAAATACAAAACACCGATATAAAATACTGATATATAGGATGAGTGATGACAAATGTGATCAATACTCAAACCGGACTTGCATAGATCTTGATCATATATATCATGATCACTGTTGAAGACATTCGAAAACTGCACGTCGTTTTAGGTACATTCAAATTATTAAACCAAGTTATAAATATTAAAATATTAGAGTTGCTAATCATTCTTCTCATATATAGTTAGATCGATGTTGCATATGGAATTGGACGCCGCATTTTCTTGAGACCAACACCACTTGTACTAGACTATTTTTTTATTTTATTTTTTTTGGGATTTCTACTTCACTTTTTGAGTTGGAAACTAGATGACAAAACATTTTCTGATCAACTTGTATGAGTTGATTTTATTTTAATTTATTTTTTTTGTTATCGAAACAAGGGCATGCATTTGATTGGCTTCATATGGAGGGGACCATGGCTGAGTTTCTTTGCTCTCAAGGGACTGAAATGGAGAAAATTATTACTCAAGCTTTCATTCTCTGGAATTACAGATATAATATCCTCTCTCTCTCTCTGTTTATTTATTTAATCTAAAGTTTAATTTCGTGATTGCATTCTTCATAAACCATCTCACATTAATCAGTTCAAGTAAAAGAAATGAAACCCATTAACAATGTGGTCCAAATGCTTCATGAATTTATAATTTAACAAGGGAGAAAGCTATTTTCCTGACTATAATTTAATTACTAAAAAGAATAAATTTTTTAGGACAATTACTAGTTAGGTTCTTGAATTTTTTTTAAATTCCAAGTTGTTTTTGATTTTTTAAAAGTGATCAAATTGGTCTTCACATTTTTTCCAAGTGTCAAATTAGTCTCTCTCTTTTTAGAAGTAACCAAATTGGTCTCTCTAACGATTTAACATCGATAAATATAACAATTGACTTTAAAATTTTTAGTTAAAGTACGTAAATAAAATAAACAAAAATATACATGTATTATAAAAAAGGCTATGCATGTGTCATTATTATATTGTGTATAAGTAAATTACAATTTTAACCTTACAAAGTTAAAGTTAACTGACAAAATTTAGTTAGAAGGACTAGTTTGACACTTGGGAAAAATATATGAACCAATTTGATCACTTTTGTAAAAGCCATAAACAACTTGGAATTTAAAAAATAAGTTCATAACCTAATTAATAATTATTCAATTTTTTAATGATTTTGAAAGTAGAAAACAAACATTTCCATCAAATTAAGCTAATATAAGTTTTCTCAATTGATAGCTAGTACGTATTTGTAATGTTTGTAAACACATTGCATATTATCTTGATCATGTTTTTTTTAAGGTATTACAATATTATATAAATTCAGGTTTTTTTTATAAAGAAATCATTTTATTTACGATTTAAGTCTTGTTATGATGAGATTAAAGAAGTAAGAGTGTGTTTAGTATGGCTTTTCAAGTAGAGCTTTTAGAGTAGATATTTTTATAGTAGAACTTCTAACAAAAAGGCTTTTGGTTGTATAAATTACAAAAAAGGTGTGTTGACAATGTATTTTTAAAAATAGCTTTTAGTTGTGTAAATTACAAAAATGGTGATGACAATGTATTTAATGAAAGAATTGTATAGTGGAATATTTAAAATTTATAAAGAGTAGTTGAGTCAATTCATATTTTTAAAAAAGCTTAAATAAAGGATAATTGAGACAATTAATACATTAAAAAAGCTGTTTTCTGTTTTACCAAAAAACTAAAAAAAACCTCAAAATCTCAAAATAGCTTTTAAGTTAAAAAAACGCTGCTGATCCTTATACAAGCCATACAAAACATAATTGTTTGCTATTGCTTTTCAACATATAAAATAATCATCTCATGTGGTGGTGCTAGGTGTGTCACTCGAATCACTCCTGCGCGCAGCACCTGAAATATTTCTAACTGACTTTATAATTTGGTTGACCAATCAAGTACACAACACAACCACCCAAAAAAAACTCCATTTGAATTCTTGTACAAATATTTCTCTCTTCTTTTGATCTTCTCTGATCTGCTAGCTAGCTCTTCAATGGCAGAATCACAGCACCATAAAACAGTCAAGAGTACCAATCCATGCACCAATCCATTTTGTTTCTTTTGCTCCATCAACGAACCCGCCCCGTCTCTCAGAAGAACAAGACTCTCTCGGTGCTTCAAAGAGATGACGTCATCATCAGACCAAGAACAAGAACATGTCTTGGTCTTGAGTGTTCTCTGCAATCTCGCAGCCAATCAACCAAACGATCCCGAGTTCCTGTACCTGGGAATTTTCGAATGCATGTCAAAACTTATCCAGAGGGGTGTTGATGACAAAGTGTGGCTTTTAAGAGACCAAAACATCTACATACCTTACTATGCAGCTCATATTATTGGTTCATATACTATGAACAGAGCTGATTTTGCAGAAAGAGCTGTTGAATCAGGTGTTGTTTTGCCATTAATGGAGCTTTTAAGAGGAAAAATCAGTTGGGTCGAGCAGAGAGTTGCTGTTCATGCACTGTGTCACCTTGTCAGCCATGAAAGAACCTTCAAAGCTATTACTGATTTGTATGAACAAGAGATCATAGAATTGGCTAAAGAAATAGCTTGCAATTGCTTTCAAGTGGTTTATGAAAATTTTCTTGGTGTGAAAAAGAAGAAATTGAGAGTGAAGTACCACTGCGATTTGCTCACAAGAGGGCTTGGTGGATGCGAATTACGAGAATCGAAAAGCTGAAAAATGGACCAGTCAACTTCAATGTTGGTCACTGTATCTATTGAATTGCTTTGTAAAACAAGAAAGGTCTCTCAATCTAATTTGCACAGAAGATTTCTTGAAAACTGTTTGTGAAATGTGGGGTGGCTTGGAAAATCCAAATTCAGTTTCTGGAATTGGATTGATAAGAACACTCTGTTACACAAAAATTGGAAGAGAAAGTGTAGCAAATTTGAAACAAGTCATCAAAAGTCTCTGCAATGTGTCAAGATCATCTTTTGATTGGCAATTCAAGGCCATTGATTCACTTTTGTTGCTTCTCAAAGACCCAGATACAAGATACAAAGTTATAGACATAGCTGCTCTGTTTCTTGTTGATTTGGTTGAACTTGATGAAATTGGAGAAGCAATTACACGAACACTTTTACGAGATTTTCACAAAATTAAATATGGGAAATTGAAGTTGATGAAGAGCAAGAAAGCTGAGAGAGCTTTAAAGGAAATCTGGGATTTGAAGGTTGAGAGAAAGAAGAGAGAGAAATTGATGTCTGAAGAAGAAATTACAAAGAGAAAATCCATGGTGGGTGAGTTGAAACAGAGAGGAAACCAGAAGTTTTGGTGTGGTTCCATTGAAGAAGCTGTGAAAATGTACACAAAAGCTTTAGATTTGTGCCCATTAAAGATGTTAAAAGAGAGAATTGTTCTTCATAGCAACAGGTCTCAGTGTTATTTGCTGTTGAAGAAGACAGAAGCAGCCATTAGTGACACAACCAGAGCTCTATGTTTATCTGGTACGGTGAGGGTTCACAGTAAGAGCCTGTGGAGACGATCACAGGCGTATGATATGATGGGATTGGCTAAAGAGAGCTTGATGGATTGCTTGACATTTATCGGTAGCCGTAGCATGAATTCAAAGCACACCAAGCGTCGTGTGAAGATCCCCTACTACGCGGCACTTATGATCAGCAAACAGATGAATGCCACGTGGCCTTTTAACGATGCTGCCAAGTCAAAATTATGTAGTAGACATCAACGGAAAGTAGAAAAATCCAACGGTCTAGATCGCTTTCCGGGTAAGCACTCCTCACTTTGTTCACTTCATTTCAATAATTTAATTGAGGATCTACAGTTCAATACAAAATAATTATATATATATATATATATTTTTTTTTTTCTGTCTTGAAGATCAAACACAAAATTTTCTTTTAATTAAATAACGTGTCCTAATATTATATTATTTACTTTTTGATACTTTTATAGGCATGCCCACCATTATAGAAGAACAATCAACGGAGAAGAGACGGAAAAGCAGAAATATAGAAAGAGAAAGGAGAAGAAAATGTGTAATATTCACCGGTGGACCGGCACATATCCATGGGCGAAGCCAAGCGGGGGACGATAGGGGCCATGGCCACCCTAATTAAGAGAATTTATTAAAATTTTCTTTGAAAAATTATATTTTTAATGCTAAATTTTATAAAATTTCACTTTAACCCCTTAAATATTATATTTTACTACATCAGTCTTTCCAAATTAAATTTTCTAGCTTCGCCTCTACACGTATCAGAACCGAATGACTCGTGTTTAATGACTCATAAATATAGGATACACTGTACAATATCTGATTGTAAACTAATTAGTGTAATTCAACTAAGTGGTTTATAGTATCCACTTATAATATAAAAAAACGCTCATTCAACCTGATGATAGTAATGTTAGATATCACACCTAAAATCATAACTTTTCCATCACAACACATATGACATAGGAATGGCAATGGAGCGGGTTCGGGGCGGGGTGGATTTCCCCTCACCCCACCCCATTTATTTTTTGCAAACCCATCCCCTCATAAAACCCCACCATAGATGGAGCGGGTTGGGGCGGGGCGGGGGTACAACGGGGAGTGTTTTCCCCATCCCCACCCATAATTCCAAGAAACTATTAAAAAAACATATCATAAAATTCAATCATTTTCAAACATAAACATTAGAGACTTAGAGTTACAGTTAGCGGTTAGGGTTTTTTTAATAGTATTTTGTTTTGTCACTTTATGTTAAATAACGGTGAAGAGATATAAAGTTAGGGTTAATGTATTTATATATTTCTTTTTTTAGATATATTTATTTTCTTTGAAACTACG
Organism: Dipteronia sinensis; assembly: GCA_033220585.1. Classification (NCBI taxonomy): domain Eukaryota; kingdom Viridiplantae; phylum Streptophyta; class Magnoliopsida; order Sapindales; family Sapindaceae; genus Dipteronia; species Dipteronia sinensis. The sequence goes on along the minus strand of CM065638.1, from coordinate 1,413,251 downwards.
TAGTTTAACTAAGTATTATTTTAAGCGGGACGGGGCGTGGTGGGGAGTATAAAATCCATCCCCAACCATATCCATTGTGGGTTAGACTATATATCCACATCCCCGTCTCATCTCCACCAAATTGAAACCCATCCCCACTCCAAAAGTGCGGGTCCCCGCAGGAAATTTTGTCATTCCTAATGTAGTAGCTGATGTGTCAATTGGTGAGTGGATAGAGAGATAAGTGAGATACATCATTATTAATACGCATCCATTCACCAATTGACACATCAGCTGTCACATATATTGTGACGAAGGAGTTGTGATTTTAGGTAAGATATCTATCATTACTCTTTTATGAATGATCCTGTTTCAATAGCCATCTAATTAAATTAATCATAGTTTGAGAAAATTAAACAAGAACAAAATCAATAATGTTAAACATACAACCTTCAATCCCATTATTTCCAACATAACACACGTAGCAGTTGAGGTATCACTTGATGAGTGGTAAGTGGCACCTCAGTTGTCACGTGTGTTGGAATGGAAATTGTGGGATGTATGACTTTATCGTATTAAAATATGTTTAAAGATAGTTGGGCTTCCACTATCATCTAATGCCTCTTTCGGGCCTAACACCATCTACCATTTTTCTCTCTGTATGCACAAATCTTTGATAGATTTGCTGATTTGGTGCGTATCATTGTCGTATTCGTACCTAACTCACTAATTTTGCTTTAACAAAGTCATTAAGCATTTAATTATTGTTCAGATTAGACAATATCCACCAAAAGATAATTACTTTTTGTTAAGTGTTAGGTAATCCAAAGAAAAAGTGGCCGGTATGTTCAATTTTGGATTAGAATATTATTCTTTATATTTCTAATGCTATGGAAAAGTTCAATAAACACATTTCATTAACCATTTTGTAAAGAAACATCTAACTTGCAGTAGATAAGTGAATATGATCACAAACCAAATTTTCTCCAAAATGAATTGTTGTTGACATTGACACATTCACTATTATTCTATATCTTCTTATCCCATTAGCTTTACGCATATGTGTATATGTCCAAACCGTTTAAAGCTATGATTGAGATTGCTTAATTTATGGAATAATCCGTTTTTAGTTTAACTTAAAGAATAATCAACTTATAAGATAAGTTGATATGAGTTTGGTAAATTAAAAATAATCAATTTAAAAAAAAACAAAGAAAAGGTGTTTGGTAAACTTAAATTAATCATAGAAAATGACTAAAATTGATATAATTGTTAAAATGTAATATATAATTCAATTTTTTTTTTACTATTTATTATTATTTTTTGTTTATATTAAAAATACAAATATAAATCATAGAATATATATATATATATATATAATTTTTTTAAAAAATATTCTACTGAGTCAGCTCGCTCATCTCAATACTAATTTACTGAGTCATCTCGCTATTATCAATACTGAGTCACCTCACTCAAACTTCATCTTCATCAACGAAAACTATGCAACTCTTGCTGATACCTGTCCAAATCCGCCACCGTCTCCCGCTCCACCTAGAGCGTCGACAACTTCATCCCTCGCCGGCGACTTCGTCTTCCTCGCCGCCGAAGACAAGTTTTGAAACTCGAAATTGATGAGAGATTAAAATCTGAATTGATTAGTTTTGGTAGGGCCGATCACTCGAAGATAATGAGCTATATATCGCCGTCGACATCGTTTCCCTCGCCGACGAATCGACGATGGAAGAGGTCCATTTTCTCCACGAATCCGGGATGTAGCCGCCAGTTTAATCGCGAAACAGAGGAGCCAAATGCTGCCTCCTTCACTGCCGGAGTAGGACCGGTTTCCTCAGTCAAATTCGTCGTCGCCTATGGTAGCCGTCCGTTCTCCGGCCTCCATCGTCGGGGGTGTCCACCACCAGCGAGCAGTAGCCACCACTGTATATTCTTAACGATTTTTATTTTTATTTTTGTTTTTTTTTTATATATTATTAATTCAAAATTTTATCACTATTAAATAAATGATATTATTGTCTATATATTAAAATGATATGGGTATTATAGACATTACAACAATAAGAAACCAGCTTCTCTAAAAATCAGTTTTCAAAAGCTATACCCCCAACCAACTTCTCAAAAGTTGATTATTGGATGAGCAAATTATGAAATAAGTTGATTATCGAGTGTTTACCAAACACTTATTAGGTTCTAGATTATGAAATAATCACTTATTTCTTAAGTTTAAGCAATCTCAAACATAGCTTAAATCATGTCATATGATATACATATCTCATGTGACTGATTATTCATAACACATGACGTGATTAAATGGTTTCGATATACACGTGAGCTACCGAAATCATGGAAAGAAATAGAATTTAGGGAAATTATCATTTTCCCCCCTAAGATTTACCATATTAGATAAATAAGTCCATCTAGCTTCAATAATGGCTAGTCTCCCCTCTGAAACCTAAAATAATAGTACATTTGCCCCTTCTGTTACCTTTTCTGTTTGAAATCATGTTGACCGTTAAAAATCAAGGGCAGTATGGTAATTTTGGTATTCAATTAAATAAAAAATGAAAAAACAAATAAAACTAATTAAATTAAAAATTAAAAATATATATAAATAATTAAATAATAATAAATATCAAAACTAATCATATTCTCTCCCTCTCTCTCCATTCATTGATCTCTTCTCCCCCTCTCTCTCATTTTTTCTTTGATTCATTTTTTCTTTGGAAATCAATCTCTCCCTCTCGATTTCTCTCAAACATTCAATCATCTTCCCCACCATCATCTCCAATCATTCAATCTTCGTCGCAAATAACAGCAGCCCGAAAAAATATCTCTTTTTCTCTCTCTTCTCGCTCTCTCTCACCAACGGTGTGGGTATGCTGGTGTGTTGGTTCTAGTATGATATGGGTGTAGGCGTCGGTGTGGGGCGCTGATGGTGGTGATTTCAGGTGGGCGTGGACTGGGTGGTGGTCGTTTGGGTGTGGGGTTAGGTCAGCGTGTTGGATCGATTCCAGAACTAGGTTCGATTCCAGATCTGGGTTGGGTCGAATCGATTCCAGAACTGGGTTCGATTCCAGATTTTAGGGTTTATGTTTGTATTTGATTTTAGGATTTGAGCAGATGGTTTGATTTTTTTTTTAGATTTCTAGAATTGTATTTTTCTGGGTTCGATTTGTTTTTCTGAGTTTAATTTGTATTTTCGATTTTTTTTCAGTAATAATATGTTTTTGGGTTTGATTTGTATTTTCGAATTTTCTGGGTTTCAGTATTAGTGGGTCGATTTGGTTTCTGGTGGTGGTGGTGCGGTTCAAGGTCTAGTGGTGTAGTGTTCTGGTTTAGGTTTTTGGGAGGTGGTGTTGGTGATCTGGGTTTGGTGTTGTTGTGATGATGATGAACTGGTGGTGGTGGTGGTTGCGGTGGACCGGTGGTTGTGGTGTTGATGTTGGTGGCTGATTCTGGAATTCATTAATTGTAATTTGTTTTATTTTATTAATTCAATAATTTCTGTTTTAATAAATCATTAATGTTTACTTTAATTCCATTCATATTCTTTTAATGCACAATTACAATATAACCCTTGTTATTTCACAACCAAATAGGAAATAAAACTATGTGATGGAAGGGTAAAGTTGGCTTTTCATTTTCAATTTTAATGGTCAACGTTATTTCAAACGGAAAAGGTAACAGAAGGGGCAAATGTACTATTATTTTAGGTTTCAGGGGGGAGACTGACCATTATTGAAATTAGAGGGACCTATTTATCTAATATGGTAAATCTCAGGGGCGAAATTGATAATTTCCCTAGAATTTATGATGTTGTACAACACATATGTTTACAACAATAAAGCTGCTATGGATACAAAGACAGTTAGTGTAGTAGATCCATAGGAGTTAGACTTGGGAACGAAGCTACTTGTCGATGGATTTTTTTTTTCATCACCGTCTCTTTTTGAACTTTTAGAAACACACTAAATCAGCGTTTTGTATAGCTATTTGACGATATGAGGTCGGTCCATTAGTAAATTCTTCACACTTATACCAATGAAATCATGGGTTCGGATCCTTCATCACCTCTAAAAAAAAAAAAAAAAGGCGTTTTGTATAGCTATAGCCATACAGGTTACGGCTGTAATTTGCAATTTCGTACTTTATGGTCCAATTGAGGCTCAAAAAATTACTTATTCTTTTCTTTCGAGTAAATAAGGCCCAAATTAAATTTGCTTCAACTTAAAGCAACCCAATTAAGGCCCAAACAGTTTTTTGGGTTAGAAAGGCCCAAATTAAATAAAATAAATAAACGTCAAAAAAGGTAAAAATATATCATACGAAAGAAGAAATATCTATATATATAATGACAAATGTCAATACTCAAATTGGACTTGGACAGATCTTGATCATTCTTGAAGATATTCGAAAACTGCACGTCATTTTAGGTACATTTGTTTGTCTTTTTACTGCACGCCGTTTTAGATACATTTGTTTGTTTTTTTTTTTTCGGGATTTCTAGTTCACTTGTTGAGTTAGAAACAAGGGCAATCATTTGATTGTTTCTTTGCTCTCAAGCGACTGAAATGGAGAAAACTATTACTCAAGCTTTCATTCTCTGGAATTCTAGATTTATATTGTATGTTTTTTAATTTCCAGTTTTCGTGATTGCATATATTCTTCATAAATCAAATAGGTTTCAATTAAATATTAAAAGAAAATAGTTTTTAAATATTTGTAAGAAGAAAGGCATTTCGATCAAATAGGTTTCAATTAAATATTAATTGCATATAAATCTAAGTTAAAATATATATTATATTTAATTTACCCTTAGTTACTATTTTTCTTCGTTATCCACCCAAAAAAACCTCCATTTGAATTCTCCTAAATGAATTGTTGTGACATTGACACACTATTATTCTAACTGTTCATGGGTTTCACTCCAATGGTGTGCGAAATTAATGCATATATTCTCATCCCTCGGAGAAAAGCACTTCTGCTGATTCCCACAGAAGGTAGACAACAATTAACATTACATATTCTCAAACAAAAATCATACCAACTACGATGACCTTCTAAAAGGAAAACATGACCAACAATGAAATCAAATTCGACAAGTTGAATACTTTAACAGGCTCTCGAAACACAACAAACCGGTTGATAGGAAGATAAGTATATTCCAAATGTAACCACAACAAAATCAGTGATTGATATTTGATGTATTATATGTGGGCTATTGAAATCGGGAAAAACAAATAGAATTAATTTATTCTATGATGCTGTACAACACTTATATGTTACAACAATAACAGCCGCTATGAATACAAAGTGACAGCTAGTGTAGATCCATGGGAGCAAAGTATTCACCTCTACGAAACACCAAATTCTTGAAGGATTTGCTTCCTCACAACATTCTGCATCAAGGATTTATTTATACAGGATATGATTATTAAATGACAATTCCATGGTACTGTTCATTCACAGTATTGTTTGTTTTGGACATAAGCGTTTGATTCATCTTTTATTCGTTGCTGTTAGATTCTTTGACCTTATCATTCTTTTATATCCCTTTAACGAAACATGTGACAATGATTATTATTAAGGATTTATTTATTTAAATCAACATCATATGTCACATTCTACAAAGGGGTTTTTGATAATTAATTGACATTAACCTGCGTTTATTGTTTTGTGTTCCTACACTGAATTTAGATACTTGACTAGTAATCACATTATATCATGTCATTTAGATGAAAGACAGACACATTATATACTATCTCATTAATTTTTCTGTTATTTCTTCAATCTACTATAACTTTTCCACTCATGTTTTCTTATTTATCTACTGTCTTAAGAAGAAATCATAATTTATCTCATGAGTAAAAATATCAGACCAACTCATATAGTTTACCTCTTGGGTAGTTGCAGGAACTCAATCATCATACAAGCTAAGAGCAGCGATGATTGATCCAGTTGTGGCAAAAGTTGATTCCACATCTGGATAATCTTTCCATGATGTTGTAACCTTAAGTGAAGGATACAACCAGCTCTTAACAGAATCCACAAAGGAGTTCGGATCAAAGTTCAAGATGGCTTCCCAATCGACCTGTAAACCTTGTGGGATTTGCCCAGAGAACTCCATATTAGCGGCAAGGAACAATCCAAGCAACACTACGAACCCAACAGCAGCAGTGCCTCTGGAAAGTGGCATGAAATTGTACCTGAAAAGCAATTTGAATTAATTTTACACAGAATTAAAAGTTTTTTGAGCAAAAGGAAACCATTTGCATGCAGAGTGTCAAATGATATACCAGTAATATGCCATCCTTAAGATAGCATCTCTCACATTTTCAAGAGCATCGAAATCAGTAGAACCATATTTTTCACCAGAATAGGTATCACATAGAGCCTGCAAAGTGCAAACACATAAGATAGTTAAACTCAAGTGTCAAAACTATTTCAGAAAAAAATAAAAAATAAATAACAAATAGATGCAGTATCAAGATAAAATATATGCCAAGAATATCAACAGTGCAACTTCCTAAATCTGGTATTATATAATATATATATATAGAGAGAGAGAGAGGAAAAACTTTATAGCATTTTATTAGACTCAGTGCTAGGTGTTTGACTCCTTAATTAGGCCAAACACCTAGCGTCATCTGTTCACATTTTAGGTGTTCTATAGTTCGCCAGTCTTTAGACCATCTCTAACCCAAATAGTGTTTTTGGTGCAACTTTTACATTAAAATAGTTCAACTTTCACACTATTCCACTATTCCATCTCCAACCCATTGCACCAAATTTTACACTAAAAATAATATTCCCTTGCATATTCCCTTTCTTTCCCTTTTTTTTATTATTATTTGTCAACAAATACTAATCTCCAACCAGTCAAAACCCAATTTACAATTAAAAAAAAAAGTTGTGCTATACGATCAATGTCGCGCCAGATATTGCGCGACACTGTTCACTTGCACAAAATAGGCGCAGAAGATAGAGCTGGGTTGGAGGCGTTTTTTTGCTGCAAAATGAAGATGGCGCAGAAGATAGAGCGAGTTGCTCTTAGGGATAAGTTCAACGAGTTTTCAAAACAGTTAAGGTATCTTCAAATGATGTGTACATCGAACTCATACATTCTGCTATAATAAACGCTTTTTATTTTGCTGGATTTGGGATATCATATTAATTTTAGAAATAGTTGGAAGTATCTTCAAAAAATGAGTTAGAAGGAACATGCTTAAGAATCATATCGGTAAATACTGTGCCATTTAACAAAGACATAGTTTGGTGAATGATTACAGTAAAAACTATTAGCTCGTTTTTGACAGCAGAACTTACTTCCCATGCCTTAGTCATTTCTGCATCGAAATCATCCCATCTAGAAGGTGTACAAGGTGTTCTAATTGCAAAGTCAAACCCCGATTGTTGCCCCCTGGAAGAATTATTTGAGTTTTAGCCGATAAAAGAAAACAATAATAGCAGAATGAATTTGAAGAATTAATAAGTTTGAAGAAATAACAAAATAAATAAAAGGAAAGGGATAAAACGCTGCAAGCCAGAAAGGAGGATTTTACATTTTCACTAAGGTGATTCTTGTCCCTTCAAGCTGCTTCCTGGAACAAAAATAATAAACAGAGATTAGATCATGAAAAATGATTTTAAATGCCAATGTTATGTTCTAATTTGTAGGTAAAGTTACCCCTCAACCGCAGTGCTGTTGCACCAAGTAGCTAACCAGAAGTCCTCACCAACAACTTTGTACAGATCTTCACAGGTTTTTGCATTCATAATCTGCACATGTTAACATCATATTCTTACATATTGCATTTCCTAATAATAAGTACGAAGAAAAGCTCGATGACTTTGAAATTTTCCCTAGATAGATTTTGATAGGTTTTTGAGGTTGCAACTTCAAATTTCCTATAAGAGTTCCAAACAAACATAGTTTGACCAAAAAATGCTACCACCAATTAAGCATTTGCAGTATGACGGCAACCTAACATATTTGAATTTCAATAAATTTGGTAGCCATGATTGTTACAAAAGGATAGAGCCAGACTTTAGAATAGAATAAAACATTATATATACAAAATCTTATACAATGTTCATTGAATCACTTTGATCTCTATTGCATGCAATGGAGTTGAAATATCACAGTTTTGGGAAAAGAAATAATGAACAAAAATTTCACTTACAATTCCCAATATCTTATGTTAGCTGCAATTAACTCACAAAACAAAGAACAGTAAGACAAAGACAACATATGCATTTTCAATATTTTAAAATTCTACAGAACTACTTCATGAAGTTGAAGCATGTGAGATGCAAAAAGAACCCTTCTACTTCACCTCCTTTTTGTTTACTTTTTCTTCTTACTAATACAATATTGTTTCTTATGGGGGGAGGGGAAAGAAAACAACCTTCTACTTAGATAATTAATTTTTTTTGGACAGAAGAACATTACAAATTACAATTTGCTCTGTCAGATAGGATTATGGCAGGGTTCCAAGGAAGGAGAAAAAAATCATGGCGGCAATGGAAGAACTTACATCTTGCAATTTGCCATCTTCGGATAGATCAATAGTGTCATCTGTCTTATTGTACACATACTGTTTATCCTTCATCACGATCTTTGCAACATGTAATGTTCTGCAGCATTAAAAATTATACACATTGTGCAAAAACCTTGTTTTCAATTGCAATTAAACTGGGTTTTACCTTTCATAATTTGGGACGTATCGAACAACCTTCGCTTGTCCAAGAATCATCGGTGTGTGGGACCCAAATCCGGAATTAAATTCTTCGCTGAATTGCACAGACATCCCCCATTCACCCAAAACAAAAAGGCAAAAGAAAAAAAGAGCATAAGCAAAGACTTGAGTTAATCATTGGAAAATGATGAAATTTCAAAAACTCAAAAGCAAAACATTGTCAATTTTGTTCATTCTAGAAGCTAGATTAGTGGCAAAGCAAGAGAATGTCCTTTTTAACTTAATAATGGGCTATGTTTATGACTTTATGCACCCTTTTAGCTCCAATATTATGCAAAAATATAAATTATTAAGGGAATTATCATACAAATTAACACATTGAAGGTTTATTTTGGGTTGGCTAACAAACCACCCCCCCCCCCCCCCCCCCCCCCCACCTGTTGCATGCTCTAGGAAGGAAAATATCAAAGTTTACCCTGAAATCATCTGCAAACAGACTTCACCAGTGGAGCGGTAGAAACATAATGTAGATTCAATTTGGAGAAGTTCACTTAAAGTTGTATTCACAATTGAAAAAACAATTCACTCAAACCTATTTTGATAGGAATATTAAGAAAAACAAGAATGGCAGATTATGCAAGAATGAATGTGGTGGTGTAAAAGACATAAAAACAGAGTCACTTCTCTTACGATGCAATGGCTCATCTGTCCAAACAATAATATAAATATTAAGAATTAAAACAAATGTTGAGATTCCCACGATGCTAAACAAGTTAATAACTAATAAGAAATTCATAGCAGACAAATTTCAAATTAAAAAAATTAGATTATATACCAAAATGTCAACAAATGACAAAATGGCATCACTGATACAGTCAAGTCATATTTTGAGACACTAACACATGAAGATGGTCTTTCAAAAAAAAAAAACACATGAAGAAGGCAACACTAACACATACAAGTTATTTGTTGATACAAAAACACATGAAGATGACATACCCTAACTTGTTAACCCACACAACTGGATCACAAGGTTCAGAAATCTGTCTCCATTTGACAGCTAGAGAATAAACATCTTGCCATGACATCTTGGGACGATTGGATGATCTTTCTTCTGTAATGCCATATGAAGATGTTTCCAAGGAACTGCTTGTGCTACAACCAGCACCGCCTCTATTCTGGCTGGCAATATTGATCCTGTCTCTCCTTCGGGATCTCTTTCCATTTTTTGATGAGCTTCTATTGGAATACTTCCATTCTGATTGCAAAGCACGCCAAGTTTTCGAAACTTTCTGAGCAATCTCAATAGCAGCAAATCCAGCCATACGATGCTGACACGTAATATAACATAGAAGATATTACTAATTACAAATCACATTCAAAAGCAGTAAAAATAATAAAAATTGACCCCCCACCCCCCAAAAAAGAAAAGAATGTTATGTGTGTGCAGCAATATTTTTTTTGTGAGTTATATATATCAGCAGCCTCTATTTTCTTACACATAATATAACAACTTTTAGACCATTACATTAATGCACTTTCAATGGTTTACTTTTGACTAGTCAGCATAAATGTATATTGGGAATAGCACAAATCGGATATACTTCAAACATCAGAGTGCAATATTCTACTGACCCATAGACTGTCATAATCGTTGCAAAACAATGGGGACACTATATATGTGTGCATAGATTATTATATATATCAAGATCAGCTCAATGTTCTGTCAAGGAGGTTGAACCATAAGGTCAAAGTTTAAAATTAAGTTAGAAGAACACACTACTACTCTAAAGATGAAAATAAATAAAAAGAGAGGTCTCTGTTACGTGCCAGTTTTCTATATTACCCTTGAAAGACAACACAGTCAACTTCAACACGCCTACAAATCAAACACAAGGAAACATTCCCCTGGCTGAAGATGGACAGTAGCTCAGGAGTTATTGGATAATTTTATATACAAGAATGAAGCATTATGCTGTCAATCGCACAAGCCCAATTAAATGTCCAAAAAAAATATATCATTGACCACTAAATGCATGTCAACTTATTGACATGATTGTATATCAATCATTCTCTACTGAGGGATCTCGCAATTTATTAAAATGCGAGCCTCAAAATTTCACCTTGAATTTTACAAAATTCGCCTTAAACTATACAAATTTTACGTCCAGTTTACTAGGTGTACTTTAATCTATGAAGTTGAACAGTAATCCGGTCCAGGTGTAGACGAGCTTTGTGAAATTCAACTCCATAATAATCCTTTAGATAATGAAATAAAATAAGCCAGAAACAAAAAATAAAGCTTTTCTGTTCATCATCAAAAAGCATATACTTAGAATATCGCTGGATTCTACACACAACTCATCACCTGCCAATTCAGATTGCAGGTAGACATCTAAAAATGTTCAAAGCAAAATGAGAACTTGGGAAACTTAATATTTTACTGTAAGGCTATTTTTTGTAAAATTAAGGCTTGAAACAAGAATAGTCTTTTACGAGAATAAGATGAGAATATCAAAAAGTAAAATTGAATAGAAAGTGGGAAAAATAATATCAAAAGCAGTCTCAACAAAAAGATATTCATTCTAGAAGAAATCTCAAATAAATTACCTGGCGCCTATTGGATAAGAAGCCAGGACAATCATATTGGATTTTCTTGCCTATTAAATCAGCAGCCACTAGAAGAGCAGTCTTCTGCTTTGTAACCGCAAAATCTTGCTTCCTAAGCTTACCCTTTTTCAGAGATTCACGCAGAGGAGGTTGTCTGTATACCTTTTCACATACATCCTTCGGATGCAATCTTTTGCACCAGTATTGCTGAAAATTCCATAAACAACAAGAATAACATATGTATGAGAGGAAGCTACTTGAATTACAAAGCATGCTGCCTTTGATAGAATTTGCAACAAAAACTGATTTGTGGTTTGGAATTATCATTGATATCTGCATTATTGCACTATGAAGCCCTGGGAAAACTAGTAACCAACTCCCTGCCTGTTTACAGTCATGTTAGGAAACACTTCTGTACACCTTCCTGGCTCCCATTTATAACCCAATACCTCCTTACAGCCAAAAGACTTAGGACCAAAGTGGATTTTTCAAAAATCTTGGTGGATGTATAGAACGATATAGAATAAGATGATTCTTCATAAAAAAGCAGTGACTGATGATAGGCTATGTTTCAATTGTTCTTTCTTTTACTTTTCAACCTTTTTTTTTGTTGGGGGGTTGATGGGGAGACAACATGGAAATAAAAATGTTTCAATTGTTCTGACATGTAAGCACGGTTGTTATATATCAAGAAGGTCAAATCTTGGTTACAATTACGTAGTCTAAATCTTAAGCAGGCAGCAGGCTATGGCAAAAACAACAATGCTTATGCAATAAGGACTGATAACCAAATCAAATACAATTGTCATTAAATGTTACCTTAAAAAGTGCATCAATATCTCTGTCAATGTCAAACCAGCAAAACTCACTGTTGATTTTATAAGCGGTGTACAAAGCAATCTCCTTCTGCAGAAGAAGAAAAATGATTGTTCAGAAACCTATATTTACACTAGGGCCAGTATTGTGTTCAAATAAGACCATAATCAAATAGTTGAGTTGCTTAATAAATAGTTATAGCATATTTTTTTTTTCTAGTATGCACATACACACATGCAGGAGTGATAAAATTCCATTCAATTTATTAAGTACAGAATACATAACTGCATAATAACAGACTCAAGAGGAGAAAAGGACAGGGGAGTAGCAAAGGAACAGTCTCAACAGTGCATACAGGGGTAAACAAAATTTCTGTTCAAACATTTACTTTTGTCCATGCATATCTAAGTATATAACATGTTCCAGAGTGTGTGAATATAACTTCAAATTCATAAGCATAAGCATTAACCAAATATGTCAATATTGTTTTGATTTCACATAATTCTATTGCAAATGCCTCATATCCAAAACGATCTACTTGTAATATATTCTCTTTCTACAAAAAAAAGAAGTGATACTACATGTCCACCCGAATATATTAGTTAACCTTCTTTTTGTAGTCATCCCAAAACTTTTGTTCAATAAGAAAAGTAATTTTATACACTCTTCCGTAACATGAACTACAAGTGAAAGGGCGAGACCACTATCCCTAATCTAAGTAAATAAAATAAAAGTAACAACAAATAATTGTCAATTTAACATGCAGTAACATCAGTATGATTTCTTTTAACATTTGTACTTTTGCTGAGTGCACCAAAATGTTAGAACAATGAGATTGGTTTTTGTTTAATGATTCACATAGACAGAGTGTAACAATATCTTAAAGTTGGAACAACATGCCACAGATAAATTAGAACATAAATTTTTAAACAACGTGTCACACTATAACAGATTGTTACGAGGAAAATAAGAACATGAGCCATTTATGCCTAACATAAGACTGCTACACAGCACTAGGGACCACTCAAAAGCCATTAGTTATCCAAAACAAAAGGCAGAGTGAAATATGCACATAGTCAAATGCATGGAGTTTTATATATAAGTAACAATATTTAACTTATGGTTTTATAAAAGGATCCAGGCTACACCAATGAAGAAATCATTTATGATAAGAACATGTTGATGACAAAGTATAAGGCATGAAAAATCCAATGCAGCTGGTCCTGATTTCTTGAAGAAGATAATAATAATAATAAATAATAAAAACAGCTGAGGCACATCTATTATAGATCCATATCTTCTATATTCAACCAAACCTGATAAAAGGCCATGCATTGTAGCACAAATTTCTCCATCGAATCTAGTTCCAAATCCAGTGCAGCATCATAGTCCTTGACCTATGATCATCAGATCAATAGGATTTTAATGCAAAACAACAGGTGCAGCCTAATAATTTATACAATTCCAAAATATTATAAAAAGAAAAGCGAGACTCTTTATTACCGCTTCTCCATATTCCCCGATAGCATGGTAGCATGAAGCTCTCAAGTATAAGCACTCAATGTTTGAGGGCTCAATGCTTAACCCGGTGGATAAGTCTTTGATTGCCTTCCTGCATCAGCAATTTTAGCAGTTAACAACAGATAGCCAATGCATCACTGATGAGGAAACAATTCTTACACAATCAAGTAGTATCATCTATAGAGTTAAATTGTTAATAATTAATTTTGACTCCTTCAGCACCTAATGTAATGATGAAATGCAGATTGTTCAATTTAATTGGGCATGCCCTAGTGTCATCGATGAAACTTAAAATAAGAAAATGTAAGAATAAGGTATATGTCGTGATGTGTGTAATAGGTTATCATTACCCATAACGACTAATGAGGATATGTGAATAAATAGGGTTTTTCTATATATATAGAATTATTATCAACTGCGGGATCCCGTACGAATTTTTTGTGCGGGATCACGGTTTATCACATGTGATAATCCGTGTAAAAAAATTTAAACGGTTTATCACATGTGATAAACCATGATCCCACACCAAAAATTCGTACGGGATCCCACACTAGAAAGTTACTAAATCTATATTGTTGAAAGTAAGCTGTTAGTTTCTGAGGTTATGTTAGTTATTTGTGGTGTTTTAGTTATCTACAATAAAGAGAGTTGAGTAGTCTGTTACTCAATCTCATCTCTAGAGTTGTTGTTCTACATTAGTTAAGAGAGTTGGATTTGTGATGAAGTGAAATATAAGAGAAATATTTCCTCACAATTTCTATATGGTATCAGAGCACACTCTGAACCAGAAACTCCTAAATGACTAAGGACGTGGTTGACACTCCTAGTACATCCTCAAATAATTCATCTTTCTCAACTGAGTCCAACCCATGCAGTAAGGAGCAAATGGAAGCATTGCAGAGATTTTTTAACCAATCATCACAAAACTCCAACACTACATATACTTGCCCCGGATCCCTAGCTCAAAAAGGTACTTTTCTAAATGCTTTAAGTGTGAAGAAAGAATAAGGTAGCCCATGGATTGTGGACTCCTGTGCATCAGACCACATGACCGAAGGTATCAAGAATTTCAAAATTTTTAATCCATGTCATGGCAATCTTACTGTTAAAATTGCTGATGGGTCCTTATCAAAAGTAGCAGGCACAGGTTCAGTTATGATTTCTAAGAGTCTCATACTGCACTCAGTTCTTTTAGTTCCTGATCTGGATTGCAATCTGTTATCAATTAGTAAACCTACTCTGGAGCTAAATTGTATTACTAAATTTTTCCCAAAGGACTTGGATTTGGGGAAGATGATTGGCAGTGCTGAGATGTGTTCAGGACTTTATCTCTTGAGGATTGAAGACTATCCTGAAAGACAACCTCGTTTCATTCTTATTCTAGGGTAAATAACGATAGTGCGATTATGTTGTGGCACTAGAGATTAGGTCATCCAAATTTTCTATACCTTGAAAAATTGTTTCCAGCATTGTTTGATAATAAAAATCCAAACTTTTTTCGGTGCGAAATATGTCAATTATCCAAACACACTCGTCAAGTCTACCCTAATAAATCATATCAGATATAATATCATTTTTCTATGATCCACATTGATGTCTTGGGTCCTTCTAGGGTTGACAATATAACAGGAGCTAGATGGTTCGTTTCCTCCATTGATGATCACACTAGACTAACTTGGGTTTTTCTTATGAGAGAAAAATTTGAAGTAAGTCAGATTTTCAAAAACTTAAATAAAATGATCCAAAATCAGTTTCATACTAAAATTCAAATTTTAAGGACCGATAATAGCAAGGAATATTTTAATTCTGTTTTAAAAAATTACTTGATCAATGAAGGAATTGTGCATCAAAGTTCTTATGTTCCCCAACAAAATGGTGTCTCAGAGAGGAAAAATCGCCATCTTCTAGAAGTGGCCAGATCAATCATGTTTTCATCTAATGTTCCTAAACAGTTTTGGGGTGAAGTTGTTCTCCTATTTAATCACAGCTACCTATTTAATCAATAGGTTACCATCTAGGGTTCTTAAATTTCAAACTCCATGTCAAATTCTTCTCAAAACCTTTCCTAATACCCAACTTTTGTCACATTTACCTACTAAAGTTTTCGGCTGTAGTGTTTTTGTTCATACTAGTCAGCTACATCGGAGCAAATTGGACCCACGATCAATTAAATGCATTTTTGTTGGGTATGCTCCTACCCAAAAAGGGTACAAATGTTATTCTCCAGCCAAAAAACGTTTTTATACCTCCATGGATGTGACATTTATGGAAAATCAGCCTTTTTATCCCAAACCTAAAATTCAAGGGGGGAATTTGAGTCAAGAATTTCAGTTTTGGGAGACTCTTACAACTGATCAGGATATTAAGTTGTGGGAAGCCGTGTATCCTAGTCAAATTCAAACTCCTAGTCAAAATCAAACACATCCCTCATCTACAGGTGAAATTCAAACTCTTCAAACTCCTAGTCAAATTCAAACACATCCCTCATCTACTGATATTCAAATTCAGAATTCTTCCTCATCTAATCCATCTAATGAAATTCAAATTCAAAATTCTTCCTCATCTGATCCATCTACTGAAATTCAAATTCAGAATTCCTTTTCATCTGATCCAACCGAAATTACCAAAATTCAAACTCAAACTCATCCTAACAGAACTCTACCTCATCCCTCATCTGTCTTTGAAACCAGTGAACCTCACCCACACATGTCTCCTAATCTATCTCATCTACCCTTGAATCAAACCGAAAATCAAGAGTCTCATTCTCTCACTGAATCACAAAGCCATCCTAGTCAGCAGACCAATTCTATACAACCTGCTGCTAACAACAAGTTCATTGTGTATACTAGGAAAAGGAAAAATCAAAAAGAGATAAGAGTGCCAAACACAATCACAGCAACACCATTATTCTGAACCAAATCAACAAGTCCAAAAATCAGACCTGAATACAGAAGCTGCTGGTAAAGGTATTTCGGGTAAGAGTGATTCGAATTCTACTCATACTAAGAGTAAGGTGTCTGATATTGATCAACCTTAGAGATGCACATTTTCCCCCGGATCCCCAAATCCCCACGTCCCCATCCCTATTTAGGGGAATTATTTTTGGGAAAAAATGGGGAATGGGGTGGGGATAGGGATGATTTTCATCCCCAAATTGAAATTTTCCCCCATAAATATATTGAAATGGGGATGGGGTTGGGGGGAGGTCAACCCATCCCCATTTCCCCATTTCCCCCGAAACATATATAATAAATAAATATATTATATAACATTTTATGATTTTATTATGTATTGTAATGCACATTTTATGATTTTATTATGTATTTATAATGCACTAATGGATTTTAATTTTAATTTGTAATTGAATTATTTTTTTAATTTTTAATTTTTAATCAAAAGGGAGAACGGGGAAATGGGGAAACGGGGAAAAATGGGAAAAACGGGGAACTGGGGTTGGGGATGGATATACCTCCCTCCAAAATTCCCCATCCCCATTTTCCCCAAATGGGGAAATGGGGGGGGGATGGGGGAAGGGTCTGGGAAGTGGGGATGGAGATGGGGGGACCTATATCCATCCCCATTCCCCAAATGTGCATCTCTAATCAACCTATTGCTTTAAGAAAAGGAGTGAGAGAATGCAGGGACCGACCTCTCTATCCTATGTGCAAGTTCATCTCATATGAGGGCTTGTCTCCAAGCTACCGGTCATTTGCGGTTAATATATCAACAATTTCAGTTCCTAACAGCATACACGAAGCACTCAAGGTACCTGAATGGAGGGCTGTGGTTTATGAGGAGGTTAGAGCTCTAGAAAAAAAAATGGGACTTATGAAATGTCAGAGCTTCCAAAAGGGAAAAATCATGTGGGTTGCAAGTGGATTTTCACAGTGAAACATAAAGCATATGGGAGTGTTGAACGGCTCAAAGCCCGGTTGGTCGCCAAAGGATTCACACAGTCCTATGGAATCGATTATGAGGAGACGTTTGCTCCCGTGGCCAAACTCAACACAATCCAAGTATTGCTATCATTAGCAGCAAACTTGGATTGGCCACTTCATCAGTTAGATGTGAAAAACGCGTTTCTAAATGACGACCTAGAAGAGGAAGTATACATGGAGGTTCCGCCAGGCATAGAAACATACTCAAAGACCAGTAAAGTATGCAGACTCAGAAAATCACTTTACGGACTCAAGCAATCCCCACGTGCTTGGTTTGAGAGGTTCACAAGGGCAGTAAAACAATATGGGTATTTACAATGTCAAGCCGACCACACACTGTTTGTCAAACATTCATCTGGAGGTAAAATTACTATTCTTATTGTATATGTAGATGATATAATTCTTACAAGGGATTATGATGAGGAAATTCAGAGACTAAAAAGGTTTCTTGCAAAGGAGTTCGAAATCAAAGACTTGGGAAGTCTAAAGTATTTCCTTGGCATGGAAATAGCTCGGTCAAAATAGGGAATTGTAGTTTCTCAACGTAAGTACATTTTTGACTTACTGAGAGAAACTAGGATGCCTGAATGCAAACCCACAGAGACTCCAATGGACTATACAGTGAAGTTGGGAAATATTGAAGGCAATGCTGCCGTGGACAAAGTTAGATATCAACGACTTGTGGGAAAGCTTATCTATCTTTCACACACAAGACCAGAGTCACCAGACAATGGTTTTTCAATAAGCACGGTAAGCCAATTTATGAACAACCCTACTGAAGAACATATGGATGCAAGTTTCAAAATTTTGAAGTATTTGAAGATGACACCAGGAAAGGGCCTTTATTTCAAGAAGGGCTCAAATAGAAATATTGAAGTTTTCACTGATGCCGATTGGGCAAGGTCAGTCACAGATCGAAGATCCACTTCGGGGTACTGTACATATGTGTGGGGTAATTTGGTTACATGGCGGAGTAAGAAGCAAGCAGTAGTGTCAAGAAGCAGTGCCGAGGCAGAATTTAGGGCCATGGCACATGGTATTTGCCAGGGATATGGTTAAGAAGGCTGTTAACAGAACTGAAAACTCCTATGGACAAGACAATGAAGCTGTTCTGTGACAACCAAGCTGCCATCAGCATAGCAAAAAATCCTGTGCATCATGACAGGACGAAACATATTGAAATAGATAGGCATTTCATCAAAGAGAAGTTGGAAGAAGGTAGTGTGAAGCTGGTATACACGCCTACAGTTCTTCAAACAGGTGACATACTTACAAAAGCACTTCCTAGAGTTAATTTTGAAGATTTGTGTACCAAGCTGGTTATGAAAAATATCTACAGCCCAGCTTGAAAGGGGGTGTTGAAAGTAAGCTGTTAGTTTCTGAGGTTATGTTAGTTATTTGTGGTGTTTTAGTTATCTACAATAAAGAGGGTTGAGTAGTCTGTTACTCAATCTCATCTCTAGAGTTGTTGTTCTACATTAGTTAAGAGTCCTTGCATTAAGGAAGTAGTTTAACTTCCTCCCATATATATTTTCCAGTAATCTCTCATTTGTAAGATGAAGTGAAATATAAGAGAAATATTTCCTCACAATTTCTATATATATATATATATTTGAAAGATATTTAAAATGTTTCCTTGTGTAGCTATGATAATAATCTTTTTAACACTTAAAATTTGGTTAAAAAAATTAGAGTGCAATTCAACATCCAATCCAAAATTTGCCACAGAACTTGTTATTTACATACTTAATGTCATTATTTTCCGATATTCAAACACAATCTGATGAGCAATGACACAAATAAGATCAAATACTTAAATAAAAGTTTGTCATGCAAGTGCAAAAAACAAGGAGGCATGTAAAATAAAACAACCATTTCTGTAATTGTGTGATGCAATCAACCCAGGGAATTGATTCGTTACATAGTTATCTTTTATCTTACTTTCTATCAAGTACTGTTGCCATCCAGAAAAACAGCTCTCAAACTTCATATATTGGTCATATTTTCATCTCATACTCTATTCTAAACAATATATCATCATTATCCCCACTTCTTCAAAATAGTTTCTCCCCTTGAACAATTAAATCAATCTCAAAACAATAAAAAAGAAGACCTGGACTTTATATCCTGTCATAAAAGTAACATTCATAGTTGACGATAAGGATGAAAAAAGAAAGAAGGAAAAAGGAATAAAAATAAGAAATAATAAAACCAATAGAGGCAAAGGAGTCGTAAAATTGGTCATGATGCAAAGGGAATCAACATGATTTTAGAAGAAAGAGTTACAAGGTCAGGATAAAGATAAGTGTTCATTAAAATTAGACAAGACACTGTGCACTAAATCCTATGCTCAGGATAAGAAAATTAACAAATCTCTATGGCAAAATATGCTTTGACTAACACCCTAACTAGTCAGGAAATGAGGCAATGTTGTTAAGATCCAGCAATCCAAATCTCAACGAGCTAATTAAATCCTTATTTCAAAGAAACAATCATAAACAGCTTATGCAACCCGTCAACAGTTTCCAGTTGGCTCATCTCAATACATGACATTCAAATTTCACTTCCTAGCAGTCATGCTAAACCTACTAAATGTTCCAGCATTCTTGTAGCATTGCACAATGTAGATAATCCAAAGATACCGAGATCAATAATGAGTAAAAAATACTACATTAGGAGAAAAAAAAATGTTCTTCAATAGAATATGAGCAAGTTGATAGAACTTACTTATGCTGTCCCATCCCATGAAGCAGTAACCCACGCAAGTGATATGCTTTTGGGAACCTATTATCAGAACATCAACACTGTCAAGTGTAAGTCTCTCAAAGTATCATAATTATCAATGTACAATGCATTTATAGCATTAGACACATGATCCAAAGAAACATCTACCGCTCATCAATATGTAGAACTTGCTGAAGGCATTCCAAAGCTTTTCTTGAATTTGCCAGATCTTGGTAGAACTGCCCAAAAATCACAAATTCAGAAGAACAATACTTGAGACCGCTGCCTAATACCAAATACTATCATGAACAAACAGTATGCATGTTTTATAGACAAAAATAGGTTAGAGCTTCTTATAGGCTGATAGAGATTCCATGAATGTGCACTGCTTCTTAAGTTTTGACTTCTCGGAACAATCATTTATTTCCAGCATGCTAATAAAGTCTATGTTTCTATTTTTCTTTAACAAAACGAGTGTAATTCATGCAATGAAGATACTATGAACAAGGATTTGAACAACTGTTTCATGGTTACCTGGGTAAGATGAGCCCATGCCTCAAGGAAATTCCGATCAAGTTGAATTGCTTTCAAATGTGCCTCCTCGGCTTTTTTATATTCACCAATTGAAGATAGCGCCAAACCCTATCAAAGTCAACATCCAGCTAATTAGGTTTGAAAGAGAATGAATTGAGTAATTCTAAACACAACAAAGTTAATGTTGAGTACTAACCAAATAAGTATATGCAGATTTGTTATCCGTATCAAGCTGTACACATGCTGATAGGTCTTGCACAGAAGCATTAAAATCCTTAAACTTGAAATTAACAATTCCTGCATAATTGCAAATATTGGTTTAATTGTCTATGCAGAATGCATAAAGTAATAAGTTCAACTGTTCAAGCATGGAAGGACCGGCAATTCCTTCTTTTTGGTATTACAATTAGTTTTTGCTGTTCTTACAGGTATATCATCCATTATCTATGAGTAGACTTCTTTGTTTCTTATAAAACAAATTATCTCATATTGAATGGAATGATCTGCCAATGTGTTACTGGTGATACAGAAATAGATTTGTACACTCTCTGTAACTTACAGCTATTCACTTCCCTCGTAAGATTAGATAATTTAGAGCATAACAATAAAAAATTTAAAAAACACTTGGTGTTATTGAAATTAATTCACAGAAAAACTTGCAGGTTTCCTTTGTGAGTTTTAGCATTAAATTTATTATCTAGCTTCAGCCTTTTTTATGAGTCAGTAGCTAAGTTTTATTATTCTGTTAGGGTATTCCAATCTTTTTTATTTTCTCTCTTAAAAAATTTAGCCCCTGAAAAGTAAAATGAAATAACTTGATGAGACACTAGGGAATCCTCAATATCTTAAGAGGTTGCTCAGGCTTGTATATCCTCTCCCTTCTCCTTTGGCATCGAATTGTGAGTGTTTTCGTTATGTTAAGCTTGATTTTTCTCGCTTGGTTTTCTTCTTAACTATTTAATTTGTTTTTTTCTATCATACAGGAGTTGTAATGACGAGCTACTTCAATTATTAAAATGTATGAACTTTGATCCCAAGAAATCTTACAAGACAATGTTGTGGACATTCATCAATAGTAAATGTTTCCAATATAAAAACCATTATTTTATGAAATTTATTATTTGACAAGAAAACAAAAGATAAAAAAGATGAAGAAAGTGGCATAAAGTTTGTGATGCCAGAATGAGAAAGTTAACTGCAAGTCTGCAAACATAAAAATAGCGCAAAGACTGGGTTCAAGCAGTTACCCCTTTCATGTAATATATCTGCTGAATTTGGCTCAAACTCTAATGCCTTGGTCAAATCTTCAGTGGCCTTGTATCAAGAAAGATAACAATGATTTGTGTTAATAAAGGTTATGACAAGCACTAAAAAGCGTCCATTTATTTCATGAAGGAAAAAGTTTGAGTCTTGTGTAATAACAACATTAAAACTTTATTTAACTGCTTCATGAAAAATTTAGTTTTGCACTTTTCTTGTCAAATATTTAAGTCATTTCGCATGAAAGTAAATATGCTTGCATAAGGGCTGAAATATCAAGTGAACCTCAATAACATATTTTACAAGCAAATATTTATCTAGTGAAAATCGTAAAACAAAAATCAACCCAACGTTGGGAAAGAAAGTGGATACAATTTTTTCTTCATTTTATATGTGCACTGAGATTTAGTGGATAGGGTATACAACTCTCACCTCAACAGATTCTCCTAGGGCAGCTCGGGCCTGACCTCTACGCTTCCAAGCCTCACCAGCTGATGGGTTCGATTGAATGGCCTAAAATATTATCATACCAGACACTCAGATGTAGAAGTGTAGAACTCAATATAACTTTTATACCTACTGAACTTGATATTTAAGTACCTTTGTAAAATCAGCAATAGCAGCTTCAAGTTCTCGTTTGAATGCATATGCTGTCCCTCTTCCTATCAGTGCCTCAGGATATGTAGGATCCTCTTTCAGTATCTGTGTGTTCAATATTTAAAGGAGACTGTTCATAAAACTTGGTAATGGCCCAAGGGCACTGATGATCAGCTCTATTAGTCCTCACTACTCGCCTCCCAACACCAAGGGATAAAATGAACAAAATAATGAAGCACAAAGCATAAAGACAAATTCCCACAATATATAAAACCATCAAGGCAACCCATAAGATCTGATGTTTCACCTGGTCAAATATTGATATGGCATAAGCATATTTCCCTTCATTAACCTGCAAAAGAACTAGATTGTCATGTCAAATCAAATAAATGGATCAAAACATTTAAAATACAATGCAAATGGTAATTGAACCTGCCAACAACATCATAACGAAAAACAGAAGCATACCTGTGCTATACCCCTTGATAGTCGGAAATCTACGCTTATTGACTTAGTCTTTGAAATTCTAGTAACAGAAAACCTTTTGTTTCTCTTGTCTTCATCACTTTTTTCAATACGTTTATCTGTTTTATAATTCAACTTGCTGAGGCTTTCAGAACTATCACTTGAGTTGCAGCCAGTTATAGATAATCTACTGCATGGTTCAGATGTAGAACTAAAGTCTTTCAATGATTCCTTGTCATATCTTGGTTTATCATGAATAAAATGAGTTCCATTTGTTTGGCTATCATGTATTTTATTCACTTTAGCTTTATCACTGAAGCCATTACTTATGTCAGTATTATTATCAGACTTCCTGCAGATATCAGTAACATCCGTTGATTCATGGTTTATATTAGATTCATCACTCAAATCATTGTGATTATTTGAAGTTTCACTGGATTTTCCATTGACTTGAACTCCTGATTCAGACACTTGCACAGATGAACTCCCTTCGGCTTTATCAATTATTCCATTGCTCATGTCAGAATTATCACTAGACTTGTTGCAGATTTCAGATGCATCCCTTGGCTCACTGCTTGACTTCGATATATCAGATTCATCATGATTCTCACACGCTTTACTTGTTTTTCCATTTTCATATTCTCCTAATTCAGATACAGGTAAAGATGACCTAGAATCAGCCGCATGGTTTTCAAGAGTGACACTCTTGTCTTGTTTTGCAGCTGTCAGAAGCTCTTCAAGTTCTAGCAGTTGCTTCAGATCTGCAGACTGATTCAAAGCATGTTCATAACCTTTCTCCCAAACCAAAAGAGCATCCTCTTTCCTTCCTAATTCAAAATATGCACGACCTAGATGACAGAAAACGATAGATAAGTTCACGAGATAGTCCATGACCCCCAAGTGATAGGGTCACTTAATTTAAGGTTTAGTTTCAAATATATAAGAACAACCATTACCCAACTGATTCCTGAAAGGCATTGATTGCACAATGAAGAGCACACAAAAGGGAAAAAAATATTGTCACAGCATAACCATATTCTACTGCATGCATATCACATTATAAATATCATATGAAGATGTCCTTCAGCAAGTCAAGAACTAATTTCCCGATTTCATCATGCAACACGCAACCGTGACCACATCTGGCTCCATTATCTTTCAATGTTTTATGTTACCTCATGAACAGTTATAACAATACATATAAAATATAATCTCCTAGTATATAGAACACTGTATCTAAAACCCTAATAACAAGGCTTTGTTTTGCTCCATATAAAGCCATAAGCATGTCTACAATAAATATCAATAATGTGATATTCTCCCAACAGCAGACCAAAAATTATGACATTAATGACTGAAATAAGCCTAGATTATTGAATATGAAAAAAAAAATTACAGCAACTAAACTATAGCTACTCCACCAAATAAGAGGAAACTTGCTGACCATAATTGACAATAGCTTCTAGCATAAGTCTAACAATTCATATCACAATCAACTATAAATGAAGCAATCCAGTTACTTATACAATCAAAATTCTATTAGCAAAGTAAATAATTTAACAACACAATTACAAGTCCAAAAAAAATAAAAACAGAGAACTGAAGAGATAAGAGAAAGCGATACCTTTGAGGATATAAGCTTGAAGAAGTGTAGGGTCAAGCTGAAGCGCCTTGTCACAGTCCTTAATCACATGCTTGTGTAGCTCTAGTTTACTGTAACAAAATGCTCTATTGCTGCAACCACATACATTTCCACACAATCAAAATCAGTCTCATCACAAAATCAATTAGAGATCAACAATGCCAGAATCGGAAAAAAAATAATCTCAAAATCAAATCGAAAGAAACGATGTACGGACCAGATATCCTGAATTGCACAGGACTGAGCGAGAAGCGAGTCTAGGACTCGTATCGCCTTGGACCAGTCTCGCGAGCAGCAGAGCTTAGCGAGCTCGACTCGCTCGGATATAGCTGACGGCATGACTGGTAGCCTGAGTCAACGCGGAGGAGTTGGTGAGAATTCAATCACGGATCGATTCGTCGTCAATCTCTCTGCATACTATTATTATTCGTCTGCTGCATCTTCTGTTTTTTTTTTTTTTTTTTTTTTTTGGTTTCAACGGTTTTGGTATGAGAGTAGGGTAAAAAGGGAAATGAAGTGAAAAAAATGTAACAACGAAGAAGAGGTTTGGGTTTGGAGGAAAGAGAGAGAGAAACAAACAACGGTGGAAAAGAAAATCGAGACTTTGACACGTGTGAATGATATTTTGACACGTGTGAATGGATGAGGCTTTAAATTTAAATTTATTTGGATGAGGAACTTGACACTTCCTTTTGACTATTTTAAGCTCCTAAATCCTAATGGTACCGTACCATGAGTTGTCAGTCACCGCCCAGGCAGACCCGAACTACTTTTGGTTTGCACCGCTCTTCACGTCAATGCCACGCACCGTTTTGCTAGTTGCTATAATCTATCTATGCAAGGAGACAAGCTTTAATGTGCACCACTATCTACTCACATAGTCACATGTCAGTAATCATGTGATCATACCATCAACACACTTTGAAATCTGACATCGAATGGGTTAGAAATATGTTAGAACCATCCAAATTCCAATATTAAACATTATAGGTCAATCGGTCCAAATATCTACTCAGATACTTTAATATGCATTAAATACTTATATATAAAGTGATAGTGTGATTATGCATTCAACACACTTTGTAATATGACAAGAATGGGTTAAGAATCTATTGCAGTATTGCTACTCTATGTATGCAAGGAGACAAGCTTTAATGTGCATTATCTACTTACATGTCACGTGATCGTGTTATTATATATTTATACCTTCAGACACACTTTAAAATCTGACTACCGAACAGGATCAAGGGATTAGTCGAAATCTTTTGAGATTAAACATTATATACATGATAGTTCGGATATTTAATTCTCGCAACAGTAAAAAGAATACTTCATACACGTACTTGTAAAATATGTATAGGGAAATTCAAATCCTCCATTACTAATGTGAAAAGGGAAATGTGCGGCTTGCACTTAAAAGTTATAGTAATTGATCATAAGAAAAGTGTATCTCACACACGTAACGTAATATAAATCAGAGAAAACTTTTCTTTGAATTTTATATGTTAGAAAATCAAAAATTAAGTTGCAAGAGTTTACCATTTTGTCTTTTTGAATTTACTGGTAACGCACGCGATCTCTTTCTTTTAAAACAAGAAAAGGATTTGGCTATATGTTTTTATTTTTATTTCACAGAGGAATCAATGCAATCGAGTTTGGATTGACCAGGGCAGTCCATAGATAAGATATCATATGTTTACCGTACAATATGCTATACTTATATGCAAATATGCAATGAACTGGACAAAATAATGAGTGAGTGATTTCATGACTAGCTACCTGATGATGCATAGAGTCAGACATGCTTCCGCTCAATGCAAGTAAAGTAGCAAAGAAAGAGAAAGTAACTGCGACAGAAATAGAATGCTATGGAAAAAGTAAAAATTGCCAGTTTGCCACTAACAAAAATGTATTCACAAAATAAAAATGTTGAAGATGATTTCATGGCTTCTACTGTGTGTCATTTTTATATTATGGGGTATTATCACTAAAGACCCTACTTTTTCATGAATTGTCACATTTTTAAACTTCTTCACCATATTAGTCATTTTAGTCTCTTGTTTTTTCAAAATACATCACTTTAGTCCATTTGACTAAAAACTAACGGTCAACTATAATAGAATATATAAAAATACAATTTTACCCTTATTGTTATTTTTAACAAAATTTCCTTTTAGTCCACCTAGTTTCAATAATAGCTGGTCAACCCTTGAAAAAAATTATAATGACTCCATCAAGGTTTGAACCAAGGTTGAAACTTAATAAACACAAGCTCTAACCTGCTGAGCTACACTAGCTCATAATTGAAGATTTGTTGATTTAAATGTATATATATATATATAGTTATGTAATTTGTTTAAACTAATTTAAATATATTTATATAATTTAAAATAAAATCATATATATATTTTAAAATATAACTCAAATTTAATAATAATATATAAAAACATATTTATGAAAATGAAAAAGAAAATAACAAAATTAAAGGAAACCCGGAAAATCCAAAAAATCAAACCCCGTAAATTTGTTTCTTTCTTTCTTTTTTGGATTTTTTTTCCTTTTTAAAAGTATATTATTTCAATTTGATAAAAAAAAAACCCAGAAAATTAAAGCCCATAAATTGAAAAGGGAAAAAAATCAACAACAAACATAGAAAAATAAAAATAATAATAAACTCATATTTATATAATTTAAATTAAACTCATATATTATAATAATATATAAAAACATTTATGGAAATGAAAAAGAAAATAATAAAACAAAAGGGAATAAAGGAAAAAAATTGCTTTTTTTAATTGTTTTTCCTATTTTTGTTGTTGATTTTTTTCCCTTTTCAATTTATGGGCTTTAGTTTTATAGGTTTTTTTTATCAAATTGAAATAATATACTTTTGAAAAGGAAAAAAATCCAAAAAAAAAATAAAGAAACAAATTTACGGGGTTTGATTTTTTGGATTTTCCTGGTTTCCTTTAATTTTGTTATTTTCTTTTTCATTTTCATAAATATGTTTTTATATATTATTATTAAATTTGAGTTTATTTTAAATTATATATATGATTTTATTTTAAATTATATAAATATATTTAAATTAGTTTAAACAAATTACATAACTATATATATATGCATTTAAATCAACAAAATCTTCAACTATGAGCTAGTGTAGCTCAGCTGGTTAAAGTTTATGTTTATCAAATTTCAACCTTGGTTCAAACCTTGATGGAGTCATTTTAATTTTTTTCAAGGGTTGACCAGCTATTATTGAAACTAGAGGGACTAAAAAGAAAAATTTTTAAAATAACAATAAGGGTAAAATTGTATTTTTATATATTATGTTATAGTTGACCGTTAGTTTTTAGTCATATGGACTAAAGTAATGTATTTTGAAAAAATAAGGGACTAAAGTGACTAATATGACAAAAACGTTTAAAAATGTGACAATTCATGAAAAAATGGGGACTTTAGTGATAATACCCCTTATATTATTAACCGGGAAATTTCGCATATCACCTCATAGCACATATGGTAGTGCACATTTTTTCTATACTTGATAGTCAGGAGTTCGAGTCCCTCTATATGCATTTTACGAGTATATACGGAGAGTTTTCTCCCGATTTATAAGAATAGTGTAACTATACCTATTGTAATAGTTGTAAATGTAAATTCAGGGGCAAAGTCAGGACTCATAGCCCGAGTGGGCTAAATTAACCTCTTTTTTTTGTATACCGCATGCAGTGCATTGACTCGAATATGAGATATTATCATACTAAATTAATGTAATTCTCTGTTCAAGTCACACTAGGCGATGGTACAAAGGTTTTTTTAAAGCAAACCTAAAGGAAAAAAAATCGCAAACGAAACAAATTTAAATACTTGTTCGGACAAGCAAACGAAGTAAAGAATTCAAAATTTGTTTTATGTATCTATAAAAAACAGATAATAGAAAGGAAAATGAAACTTTAACATGTTTGAGTGTCAATAAAATATTAAGTATATCATTCTAATGAATCTATTGAGATTATCCCACTTAAATTAAATTATAAACTATACTATTTTTATGAATTATTAAACAATGTTAATATTGTAATATCTTGTCTTACATTTATATTTTTATCTATTATTTAAAATAAAATAAAAAACCCAAAATTATTAAAAAGAAATTTATAAAAAACTAGCTTGGGCTGAAGCCCAGGTTAGATTACATATGCCTCCGCTATAATAATAAAAAAAAAACTGGGAAATTTCAATTATAGTCTCTAAATTTTTAAATTATCAAAAAAATATCTTATTTTGGTCATATAACCAAAATGTTGACAATCAGCAGATCTGTTTTGGTATGAGATTTCGAATTGATCATTGAATTTGTTCCTAATCCAAAAAAAAAAATGGAAACCCGTTTGACATCACTAAATTCCTACCCTTAAAAATTAGTATACGATTGTGGTCTATAAGGTAAAGGAAACCCTATTTATCATCATCCGAATTGGACCTACTGGCCACTGAGGGAAAAAGGCCAAGCCTAAACCTCTATTTCGTATATATCTAGCCTTAACTTCCTAAGTTGTAGCAAATGGGGTTCACTTTAAAGTTTGGTCTTTGTAGGGTGTGGGCTATATCAATTGGGTTGATAGAGTCTATTCAATTAATACCAATAAATATCTCATTATAATTCATTGTTGATTGGACTTACCAAAATAAACCATCTTTCTTTTTCTTTTCTTTTTTAAATCTGATACTAGAGTTATCGATATCTACCAAAATCGAACACTATAGCATGACTCAAATGTTTATTCACACTTATTACAGTTTTATATGTAATTGTGTGACAATATATATAAAGTGTCAAAACTTAAATTTTGGTGGATTGATAGAGATCGTGAAACTTTTGATGGCCCGTGTAAGAGATATTTGATAATTCACCAAGATAATCTAGCAGGATATATATATATATATATATATATATATATATATCCCGCTAATATTTCCTTATATGCATGTGCATTTTGCTATTCGTTTAAAATATATAATGAAAATTTCATTATAATCCCTTTAATTCAAAAGGGTAAAATGATTCAAATTTCTTCATATCTTTTTTATTTTTTGGCAAAAAAAATAAATAATTTGTCTTTTCACTTTATCAATCAAGCACCACATTACACGAGACACGGAGTGTTAAATCCACACATTGTCAATATAATTCAATAATTAAGCACATGGTAGCTGCAAAAGACAATCAAAATTAAGTTACAAAGAATCTTACATGATTTGGACCCACCTTTACATTATTAATATTACTTAAACCATTCTTATAATACAATGATATCAGTACTTATAAATTATATATATATATATATATTTTTAAATATACCATTTATTGTTTTAAGTAGTCCACCTTATTCTCTTTTATAGTTTTATCTTTTACTTTTGTATAAGAAACTTTTCACTCCTAAGCCCTGTTTACACCAATAAAAATTACCAATTATCAATTAGAATTGTTAATCAATATAAAAAGGATATTATCATTTCCCCAGACCTTTAAGCCATTAGACGTTTTGCATCGGTATCGACCAATTTCCACCTGACATTTTATTTAATAGTTTAAATACACCCTCTCGTCATTAATAGTTAGTCAAACGTTAAAAATAATTTTAAAAAACTTAGAAAGGTAAATGGGTAATTTTATCCTAAAAAAATAATAAATAAAAATAAAAATTATATAAAACTAATTAAAATAATAATAATAAAATATTAAAATTAAAATTAAAAACCTGACACTTTCTCTCTCTTCGTCTCATTCGCATTGTTTCTCTCCATATTCTTTTCACCATTTCTCCGTAACTTTACATGCACCCAAAGTAGAGGTGTCCACGGTTTGGTTAAACCGGCGGTTAAAAACCGAAACTGAAATTGGAAAACCGAAACCGAAACCGGCGGTTACAAAACCGGTTGGAAACAGGTTGAAGCCGGTTCGGTTTCGGTTTAGCCTTTGGAAAAACCGTCCAAAAACCGCCCAAAACCGGCGGTTAAAACCGGTGGTTTACATAAAAAAAAAAAAAAACCGGCCTAAACCGTCCAAAACCGAACAAAACCGGCGGTTTAACAGAACAAAACCGGCGGTTTAACCGCCGGTTTACATTTAAAAAAAAAACCCAAAACCGTCCAAAACCGGCGGTTAAACCGTCCAAAACCGTCAAACCGGTGGTTAAAAACCGAACCAAAACCGAAATTTTCCGATTCGGTTTCGATTTGAGCTGTCCACGGAACCGAAACCGCCGATTTCGAACCGAAATCGGCCCGAACCGGAACCGTGGACACCTCTAACCCAAAGCAATAGCTAGATATATTTATAAACGAAATTTGAAACAGCGTAGACGATATCTGAGACTATCCGCATTAAATCCCTTAAAAAAAACCGTAAAATGAGACTTACCTCATGCAAAGTGAAGCCAAAATATATATAAAAAAAAAATAACGATAGACAACTGGACTTCATTTTTTTTCTTTTGATAATGACTTTAATTTGTATCTAGACGTTACTATTTGACAATTTAATTTAATTATATATATATATAAGTGACACGTGTAAAGAATCTCCATGAATGTAGTGTGTAAGATAATTTGGCCAATTTGTCTCAGTAGTCCGCCGGCCATTGCTGACACTGTGACACGTATCTGTCTCTAATCTCCACAGCCAATAGAAAATTTTCTTTTCTTTTTATTTATTTATTTATTATTTTTGTGCCCTTTATTTGTCTCTCTCAAATTCTCAAATCAAGTTGGAGTTGCAGATAATCAAAGCCAAAAAGAAAAAGACAACGTAAATGCGACCTTACTTAGTTAGAGTCACACAAACAAACAAAGACAAATCACAACAGTTAAATGTAACAATAACCAACATATTAAACTAGCGATTAAGACATACACAAACAAAAAAAAAGGCACTTGCCATATTAATTATTGGGCAATATTGTGACGAATGTGCCTGAGCACGACCGGAATAACATTATCCGGTGAGCTGAGCTGTGGCAAATGACCGTCTGATTGCATGACTTCGACGATGGAATCGCCGCCGAGATGCTGGTGGAGATATTCGGAGATCACCACGGGGACGGCCAAGTCCTTCATGCTCTGAATTATGTGGCATGGCACGGTGACTAACCTCAGAACGTGTCTCATATCACTCTGGAATATGATTTGGGCCACACTGAGGGCTATGTCCGGTCGCATATTGAAAAGGGTCCGGCTGAATTCTTGGACAGCCACCGATTCCATGTCGCCGCCAACGGCTAGTGGCGCGAAACCTGAACACCACGCCTTGTAATTCGACCTCATCGCATTAAATAGCTCGTCCAGGTCCTCTTGTTCAAAGCCTCCATAGTAGTCCACGTCGTTCAAATACCTATCACATAATCAAAAAACTTGAAAGATCTGTAACTTAATTTAATTCTATCGATTATTGTGTAATTTTAATTATTTTATTTGAATTCTCCCCACCCCATATTGATCAAAGTTTTTTTTTTTTTTTAATATTACAATAACTCGGGATTTGGAGAAACGACTGAATTACCTGGGTGAGCCAGAGATCATGACGATTTTAGAGAAGAGATCGGGGCGGGAGATAGACGCAATAGCGCCGATCATGGCTGAAACGGAGTGGCCGACGTAAATACATGACTCGATCTGCAGTTCTTCTATAATCGCGAGCAAATCGTAAGCATAGCCTTCAAGCGTAGAGTATCGATCGAAATCGAAGTATTCTGGATTGGTAGTTCCGGCACCCATGTTGTCGTACATGACCACTCGGTAATCGGCGACGAGATGAGGGACGAGGTGCTTCCACACCGACTGGTCGGTGCCGAAGCCGTGAGCCAAAACGATTACTTGCTCGCCGGAACCCATCACCGTTATGTTGTGAGCTGCTTCTACGATCCCCATTTTTATGGAGAGAGGTGTGAACTGTGAAGTGTGAACTGTGAAGTTCTTTGAAGGTTTTCGTTTGTTTTTTTCGTTGGTGCCTTTAAACTGTGTTGAGGAGAGTTGATTCGAACCACTTGTGTTGTATGTGACGACGACATTTTTGTGATAAGATAATAAGTCTATTTCTACTACATGAGGGGTTTTTATTGAATGCGGTTGAGGGTCTACGGTTATCCTGTGTCTAGCAATGTGTGTGTTAAAATCAACGGTTGTTATACGATCATCATGCTATAGTCATTCATTATTATTATTATTATTACACATTTACACTAATATATAAAATCAAGGTTTTTTTAGAGGGAGAATTCGAACCCACAACTTTATGGTACATGTGTGAGGTATTTACTATCATTGGACCCATCCAATTTCATTAATAATTTATTCGTATGAGGTACAAATGCATCCGTCATTCCGTTGACATGTATATGGATGGGTCATGGGTGCGATGGAAATATGTTTGTGTGTTTGCTTTCATATAGATGTGACGTAATTGTTTCCAACAAAGATAAAAATTTTGGTAGGGATGGACAATTACATGGCCTGATACATTCATGTGCCGTGCTGCGAGTCATGTAAGTAAACGTGTTTTGTTTGCGTCTGTTTCGATGTATATAATGACCTTCTCATTTTGATTTTTCCATGGATGTGACTCGGAATCGTAGACTCCAATACTTTAGGAAAAACAAAAATTAAACGTGTTTAGTGGTAACTCAACCTTATTTGTTAGGAGAATGTTTTGATGTGGCATACTGGCATGTATACTGTTTGATTTGTAAATCCATTTAATAAAATCGAAGCGTTTATGTAACTCGAATCTAGTATATTGGTAGATTAAATAAACATTATTAACTACAAAATCATATTAGATAGTAGTAATTTATTAATTAAATATAAAGATAACGCTTTAATACTAGCACACATGTACAATTACACTATTACTGGGAAACAACTTAGCATATAGTAACATATAGTAATAAAGTTTCATTGCTAATCTGCCTTAATCCTTTTTTAAGTACTAATCTGCTTTGATCTTTTTATAATGTTGTGGTTGGTTGAAATTATTATTTATCATTTTTGTTTTAGTTGATGTATCAACATCGACATTAAACTGACGTATTAATCTCTAATATTGCATATATTCAGCCGAATTAACAGTAATTTTATTTATATAGAATTTGAGGTGAACCAATATAAAGTATCTCTCGCACTCGTATTAATATGATTATGAATCATTTTAACTCTTTATTTTATTATGGGTTTTACCATCAAACTACGTGAGAAGTAACATGCTGATTATTATCTTTACTATATTTCTACTTCCATATAGTAACCAAATTTCGTATAGGAGGTGGGTAATGCAAACGGTCGATATACAATTAATGTGGGTTAGATTGAATTTAAGTTAGGTCTAAGCAATTTAGTATAACATATCGAATCGGATGTGTCGATTATTCCAAAGATCTAGAAAAAAGATGAAAATAAATAGAAAAAATAGGAAACAATAAAAAGAAACCTATGTGATGGTTGATTTTTGGCCTTACAGGGGGAAAGATACTGAAATTAAGTATTCCGGTAACCATAGTTGGTATTTTGACAGTGTTTCGACAAGCTAGCAAGAGCTTTATGCATGGGGTGAGAGATCAGAATCATTTTTCAATTAGTGAAAGTTTTATGTATATGTTTTACTGTAGAGTTGATCGTTTGAAATTGGTTGGATAATATCCCTGATATCCTGACCAGATTTCACGGGATCTTCTGGTTATTTGACCAATTCAAACGTTTATCACATTATCAGTTGGGTTGAGTAGTCGAATCAGAGTGAAAGTATGACTGAGTCAAGCAATAATTTAAACAAGGTTTCCCGGGTCAACCCACATTAGTTGGGCCTTATCCGGGTTCAATGCGAAGTTGGCACTAGGCATAAGCATTAGGCCTAAAGGTTATTTTTAGTTACCACATGTAATATATCTGTAATTAGATTAATGATTTTATATTCACTGCTGATATGATTTTTGTCATGACCTTACATAATCTCATAAAACATAAGTATTGTAATAAATATGCTGTTAAGATGTGATCGGTTTCCGATAAGACTTTTGCTTACCCCCCATGATAGGGGGTGCGCATTACCTCTCTCCCCAATAAATAACACGTGTTCAATGAGGGGTATTTTTATCCATAAACTCTTATGTGTTTGGACAAAACTACCCTCTCCCTGGACACGTGTCATGTATTTGGGAGGTGGGTAATGCTCACCTCCCTTGATGGGGGTGAGCAAAAACGGACTCTTGGTTTTCTCAACTACTTTATCAATAACCAATCATATACTTTAAAAAGATCAAATCAATTGAGAATCCAAATCTATATTCAATGGATTTACCCCGGTAGTTAACATATTAGAAAAATCATTAGTTCAATCAAATATCTAATTATATCGTTGATATTAGTTCAATCAAATAAAAGCTATTGAACATGTATGATTATTGCAAGTTGACAAATAGACGAATTGACATAATTATATAAAAATCACAGTAGTTGATGTGTCAATTAATATGATGCTAATTATGTCTACAAAAATTAATTATGTCTGAATTTTTTTAATATGATGTTAAGTGATTGATAAGATAAATTAAACTAATTAAACAAATCAAACAAATTTAAAAGAGTAATTAAATTGTTTTGGTAGTAAAACCCTTATAAACCCTCACATATACATTCACCGAAAAAGGCAAATTACACCATACTTTTCACAATCAAGTAATGTTAATGCGGCCAACGTCCAAATATGAAAAAATCTTATATCATTTCAATCCATATGAAAAAGAAGGAGCTATATAATCACTTAAATAAGAGTTGATATACACATAATTTTATATTTTAAATACATAATTAAATATTGAACAACTAGTTTAGACTTTAAAGGATTATAATTTATAATAATTATTTTTACCTTGACAAATTCATGATAATAAACACCACAACTATAACAAAAGAGTACCACAGATATTAAAATATTTTCATTGTTAGTACACAATTTTTTTAAGTAATTATTTAAACAACCACGTGATACATGCCGTTGCATGTCTCAAGAATTCTCAATTTCTCATATCACTTTAAATAATCAATGAATTTGCACATAGTCCAAAAGAAAAAAATTTGGGTGTATTTGGTATGCAGATGAGACAGGACAAAATATGACAGTTATTTATTATTGTGTTTGGTATGTCTCAGACAGAATTGTTAACTATAATGTTATATGTTTGGTATGGCTGAAACATGTCGGGACAAAATGTTCAAATGACCAAAGTGTCCCTTTTATTATATAAGTAATATATATATATATAATGTTGGATATGTTTGTAATTTATAAAAAAATTTAAAGGGTAAAAACGTCTTTTTAAGATTTGTCTCATACATGGGACAACTTGGTCTAGGGTTTTGAGTAGGAAAAGTTTTGGTGTTTTCTGTCTTATCCTGTCTCATTCTGTCTCGTGTTTAAAAAGTAAAACACGTCAAACATGTGATATGAGGAAATTGTCTCATCCTATACCATGTATCAAACGCATCATTTATGTGCATTCAAGTATTATATATCTTTAAATTAGTTATTCAATATATTTTTTAATTAAATCATGTCATATAATATTTATAATAAATTATTTAAGTCCCACGACTAGGGGTGGCAACAGATCGGATCGGCCTGTCCCAAATTTGAAACCCACTATTTTTAGA
The DNA here is from genome assembly GCA_033220585.1 of Dipteronia sinensis. Taxonomy (NCBI): domain Eukaryota; kingdom Viridiplantae; phylum Streptophyta; class Magnoliopsida; order Sapindales; family Sapindaceae; genus Dipteronia; species Dipteronia sinensis. The sequence goes on along the minus strand of CM065638.1, from coordinate 1,376,745 downwards.
TTGCCTAAAACCCGACATGTGATTCGAATAGGTTTCTGATTTCTGTATCAAACCCGACCCGAATGATCCGATTCATTTTATCCTAAATTTTTGTTTTCTCAAAGCACTGAATATACAAATTATTTTACTATATGATTGAATTTTAGGATATTGAATTAAATTTTAACATTAAATTAATATATATATATATATATATATACATACAATTTTTGTTTTCTTTTTTATTGGAAATTTAATATACACTTAAACAAAAACATAAACCATAGAAAAACATTTTAACATACACTTAAAACAATCATTTTCTCCTCGGTGCGTACTGATATAATTTATATTAGTGCGTTGCATGTGAACCACTGATTATGGGGAAGTTTTGACAAGTGCATACCCTTTGAGTTAAAGTATGTAAATCTATTGGTCCACATCCAACGCACTAATGAAGTTATATCAGTGCGTACTGACTTGAAAATTTATGATACTTAAAAATCACACATATAGTTAAATTTAATAGAACACAACATATAAGTTTGACAAATTTTAAATTCAAACATAAAATATGATTAGGTAAAACGACAAAGAGATTAGAGATTTGTTTTTTCATTTATATTTTAAAAATAATTATATAAATACCTAGTCAAAGGAGGCAGGATCGGGGTATATGGGGGTTGACCCATACCAGACCCGATAAAAAACTGGATCAAATAAACTTGACTCAAATTCAATCTGAACCCCATTTTAAGTACTCTAAACCCTTTCGAGACGGATTGGAATCCTGCAGGTCTGGGTCGGGGATTTTTGTCACCCCTACCCGGCTTACCCACGTGATTTAAAAAATCTAATAAAGATTTTATAAAAAGCCCAGTCCACATCAGCCTAAGGAGCGGTGGATGGGGAGGCCACGATACCAAACACATCGGGAAATGGTGATTGCTTGTTTGTATGCTAACCAGGGACCTTCGCATGTGTGATATGTTCCATTAAAACCTTTATTAAAAGCATGTCCAAATGAAAACATACAAGAACCACACGTAGGTCAATGCTACATAATTATGAAATGCTATATAATTGTGACGGGGACGGCCATTTTCTCCCGTGGCTCCAAATCCCGATCCCTCTCATCCCTATTTGAGAGAAAAATTTTGGGGAAAAATTTTTAACCTGCCCCTTCATCGGCCCCATTCCCATTTTTCGATTTCCTTCAAATATTATAATATTATATATAATATATTTATATTTATTTATTTTTATATTTTCAATATTTTTATTATTTCTATTATTTCTATTTACTAACTATATCAACATCTTTATAACTTAAAATCTAACCCTAAATCATATTCCCTAAAACACTTTTTCTTTTGTATTTGAATTTAATGGATTGTGTATTTTTACGCTTTTTTAATATATAATTTTTATTAATACAGGGAAACTGGGGGAATAGGAAAACAGGGGACTTTGGACGAATGGGAAAACGGGAAAAAACGGAGAAAATGGGGATGGAGGGGCCTCCCCAAAACTACACCATCCCCATTTTCCCCAAATGGGGAAATTGGGGGGGGGGGGGGGGATGTGGGAGGGTTTGGAAAATGGGGATGGGGATGGGGATGGGGGAACCTACATCCGTCCCCATTTCCCCATTGGCCATCCCTAATCGTGGATAGTTGTCGTTGAGGTGACTATCGGAATCCAATAAGATTGGATTTTATAAGCACAGTTCGAATTACTTTTATCACTTTAAGAGAAGGATTTTCTCATACTTTACGGTTTAATAGACGAGATTATATTTAATTTACCAAGATTTGAACCATATAATAGAACTTCATTTTGAATTCTCCAACCACAGAATAAAAGACTATGTTAGTGCACAAACGTCATTATATGGAAGCGTTGCCAGATAGAACACAAATAAATAATAGCAAAATTGAGATGGAAGAAGAAAATAAATTCAATCACACACAACACAAGAGTTTTACGTGGAAACCCAGATCGAGAAAAAAACCACGGCCGTCAGGACGACAAGAGATCAATCAACTATGAAGAAATTGTTACAACTTCACTCAAGATTTTCTCTCTCTAATACCCCAAACCTAATCACACACAATGCTCTTTTTGAGATCTCTCTAATGTTTGCTAATTTGTTCCACACACAATATTCTAGCTATTATGGTCTATTTATATGAATTACAAGGAGTTTCAACCAACAAGGAAATTTATCTCCTATACGTACAAGATTTCCTTGTTTCATATAAATAATATTTTCTATTTATAACAAGTCTTATTGTAAAAGAGAAATCATTTTTTCTATAATCATAAGCACTTTCAGAAATATATTATTTCTCTTTCCATTAATATTTCCTAATTCAACGCGTGCTTATAATTGACTACGATTCAAGTTGCAGTTGGCCACTCGATTCCTAAACCGTTTTGAAGTCAACCGAAATTACATCGCTCAGAAAATCACGATCCACGCTTAACGTCACCAAGTCACGACCGCTATCATGACCTCTGTGCCACCGCAACTCACAGCGTAGGCACAACGGTTCCTCCTTGGAACAGGACCGTTGTCCTACCGCTGTGGAAATCCACAGCACAAGGCATAACGGTTGCTTACTGGAATGAGACCGTTATCCCTACCACTGTGGAAATCCACAGCGCAAGGCACATCGATTTGTGCTGTTTTCCATTTTTTTTCCAGTTATTTAGGTTTTCAGGCCTCCCTCAATCATGTTCTCATACTCTCAAACGTGTCTCACGTCTCTAGGAAGTGTCTGCATCGGTGAATCCCATTTGGTAATCATTGAAAATTCCAGCCATATCTAATAATCCTCCCTTATGACGAGAATTCCCAAAACTTCGTCCACAGCTACGACTCTCATCACCAAGAATCAACATACCCACCACGAGGAATACCACTTAGGAACACCAGTTAGGAACACCCATCCCAATATTTCACTGGCACATGTCGAAATTTAGCTTACTGAACTTGTGGTGCAACTCCTCACGTTAGGTTCATGGGGAGTTCGTTCGGCCATCGACATCCTTGTCCACCGCACACATTGCATCACCTCCTAACCAATGACCGTGTGCAATTGTGGACCCGCTATCAGCAATACATCATCTTTCATGTCAACTAGCGGTCATGCTATGAGGATGTTTATGTCCCTTTAGAAGGCATCGCTGTAGTCGTCATACTGAAGAGAGGTGATTGCCGGATCCCCTCTTTGGAGCCCTTAGGGGCACTTATCTTCTTATTTTGACAATCCTTCCTAACATGTCCAGACTGTCCACATCCCTAACAAGTGACTTTTCTTTTGGAGCCTCCATTCTTCCTTTCAACCAAAAGAATAGAGTTATCAGAAGATTTGCCTTCACTCTTTAGCCTTCGTTCCTCAGAGATTAGTTTGTTCGCCACATCTCCAAAATATATGGTTGAACTCTCATGCATCAAGATTGGCTTCATATGCACATAGGACGGTGGAAGGGACCGGATGAGTCTTAATCATTTGTTTTTTTCATCAATCTTAACTCCAATTAACTCTAATTCGGAAACTATCTCATTGAGCACTCCTAGATGATCGGAAACCTTTGTACATTCAGACATTTGTAGCATGTGAAACTGCCCTTTCAGGCAGAATCGGTTGCAGACGGTCTTTGCTTGATACAATTCTTCAAGCCTCTCCCAAAGTTCTTTCGCTGAATATGTTTCATGAATATTTGCAAGAACATTCTTGGCCAGGCACAATCGTATCGCACTTGCAGCCCTTCCGTCCAAATCCTCCCAATCATCATCGCTCATCACAGGTTTTTCAGAACTAGTACCAACTGTTTCTTTACTAAGATCTCCAGAGCCTTCAGGGTTCGCATGGGTTGACTTGCCTTTCAACGCCTTATGTAAACCGTATTGGATTAGCAAATCTTTGACTTGAACTTGCCACAAACAAAAGTTAATTTTTCTATCGAACTTCTCAACCTTGAATCTCATCATTTTTGGCATATCCAATTTGTTAAGACCATTATCAAACAACTGGTGCTTTGATACCAATTGTTAGTGCATAAACGTCACTAGTGCATAAACGTCACTACGCGGAAGCGTTGTCGGATAGAACACAAACAAATAATAGCAAAAAATTGAGATGGAAGAAGAAAATAAATTCCAATCACACACAACACAAAGTTTTACGTGGAAACCCAAATCGGGAAAAAAAATCACGGCGGTTCAGGACGACAAGAGATCAATCCACTATGAAGTAAATTGTTACAACTTCACTCAAGATTTTCTCTCTCTAATACCCCAAACCCAATTACACTAAATACTCTCTTTGAGATCTCTCTAATATTTGCTAATTTGCTCCACACACAATAGCCTAGCTATTATGGTCTATTTATATGAATTACAGGGAGTTTAAACCAACAAGAAAATCCATCTCCTATACGTACAAGATTTCCTTGTTTCACATAAATAATATTTTCTATTTATGACAAGTCTTATTGTAAAAGAGAAATCATTTTCCTATAATCATAAGAACTTCCAGAAATATATTATTTCTATTTGCATTAATATTTTATGATTCAACGCGTGCTTATAATTGACTACGATTCAAGTTGCAGTTGGCCACCCGCTTCCTAAACTGTTTTGAAGTCATCCGGAATTATATCGCTAAGAAAACAGTGATCCACGCGTCATGTCTTTAAGTCACGAATGGTGTCATGACCGATGTGCCACCCATATCGCAACTCACAACGTATGCATAACGGTTCCTCCTTAGAACATGACAGTTGTCCTACCATTGTGGAAATCCACAGCGCAAGGCACATCGGTTGTTACTGGAATGAGACTGCTGTCCCTGCCGCTGTGGAAATCCACTAGCACAAGGCACAACAGTTTGTGTTGTTTTCCGTTTTTCTAGTTCTTCAGGTCTTCAGGCCCCCCTCAATCATGATCTCATACTCCCAAACATGTCTCACGTCTCTAGGAAGTCTCCGCATTAATGAATCCCGTTTGGTAACCATTGAAAATTCGAGCCATATCCAATAGACTCTTGGTGACCAATGCTATGTCTCTTCTCATCACCGTAGATAAAGAATTTGGATTAAAATTGAATCAATAAGAGTTTGGATTCTCTATTTTGGACAATCTAACATTATTCTTTTATATTTTTAAGGGTTTCTATATGGTCGGAACAGGAATCAATCAACCATATATGGATACGTGTAAGTGCAAGGGAATCAGTAAAAGAGGGGATCTTTAAAGATTGTTTGTTGAGCATTACTGGATAGACAGACAGACAAAAATGGTCCAAGGCATCCACCTATAAAAGTTTATCTATCGACATTATTTCCACGAATCATGACAAATATATCGATTTTCTTATTAGAAATTTAAATTTATAATATCATATGTAAAAAAGTTTTTTTTTTTTTGTCAGGTGCGGCAATTCAAAGTCTTTTTTCCGAAAATAGATATTTTTCTTTTAACTATATATTACTATTTGGGAGTTGACTAATTGAGGTAGGGATTTGAATCTATACACTCTTAATGTATCATGTAGATGGGTAAGTTATATCATTAGTTCAATCTTATTTTATCGTAAAAATAAATATAAAGTGAATAACATATCTTATATCATCTAAACCAAAGATGATAATGACAAATCATTTAATTTTTGATGATAATGACAAATCATTTTAATATAATACTCCGGAATTCTTACGGTGATGGAAAAGCAGCCAGTGGTATGTATCACACCTCTAGAAGGACCACAAGTTTGTGGTCCTGTGAGTGAAGAGTGGTCACATATTCTTGCCAGCTCCCAAAACTCTGTTTTCAAATGCTGAACAACTCAAATACTGTGCCTTGAATCTCAGGTTATTGTTATATAATTTTCCCCAGAATCAAATATCAGGTTATCTTATTTTTATATAATATATTATCAGTATCCTTAACTCTCCTGTCAATCCATTTTTTTAATTGTAAAGAAACAAAAACTGCTGCCCTGTCAATTTGTTTGTTTAAGATGTTTCATGCACTTTAAGTCGTGAAATGTCACAGATTTCGAGTGGTCTGTACTTTTGGTCCGAAAATATCTTAGATTTGAGTTATCAGTCAATAGACTTTAAAGATGTTACTATAACCTGGCAGATAGTGAACAATCAGTAAGTACAAAGTCTAATGTTAGAAATTTACAATTGTCTCATGAAACCAAATTCAACACATTCATTCATTTCATATCGACAACATCGAATTAGATCGAATTGAATGTTTTTTCAAACTATTCATTCTGAACCGCATTAAGTTTTGACAAAGTAACCGATTTAAACCTAAGATCACTTTGTCTATTCAATATACATATTTGACGATCTTTGTCAATTCAACATGCATATTTGATCTCAAATTTTCCTACACTTTCTCAAGATATGGTACAAAAGAGGCACCAAGCTTATAAATAAGAAAGACCACTGCCTAATGTGATCATTATTACAAAATCCCATCTCATCTTCTGAATGGATGCAATCTATTTATATACTTTTCGATAATTATTTATATAAGACAGGGCACAGGATTACCATGAGGTAGAACGTTTACTCAAGCGATAACGCGAAAAGAATCATCTGCTTCACCCACATTAGGAGAAAAGATATCGACAGGGGCGCTGGTGAAGTCAACAACGCGATGGTTTTTGAATCTACCATTTGAAGAACCCAGTGGATGATCTAGATATATCACAACGACAGTAATATCGTCATGGAGATAGCGCCTTGCACCCTTTTCGGTTCTTTTTAATTCTTCATATTTCATTTCTCTTTTTTTCGCAGCTTCCTGCAGTGCAGCTCTCACCAATCGCTTTGCTATGCCCTACCAAGAAATACGAATACATAACAAAAAAATTGTTAGTTTCTAGTTACATATGACATTATCATTGTGTTTGATTCATAATATTTATCCGAAGTCTTACAACTCTAGGGCTCTTCAAGACGATTTCAACAGCTGCTTCGTCACTTAATTGCTCCCAGAGGCCATCTGATGCAAAGATCAAGAACAAGTCATCAGGCTTCAACTTCCGGATCAATATCGAGGGCTCGGCTGTCATTACTGGTCTTTTCAAATGAATTAGTGATCCGAATTGGCGAAAGAGAGGATCCCTACTAAGCTCAGGTTTCTTCAAATAGACATCTCCGATTGATCTTGATACCTATGAAGGAAAATGTTTAGATAAAGCCATGTGATGTTAGATAAGGATTGAGAAATTCACAACCAAATGACAAGTAGAAGCCACATAATGAACGAAATTGAAGTAAAATGGTCCCTAAAGTTATCTTGAACGGAAAATTCCACGTGATTCCTGGAAGTGTACCAGAGGTCCAGAACGGTCTAGAAGTTGAAAGTTGTTCACTTTAAGCCACCGAGTTTGATATTATAGCTCTTAATTACATAACAAAAGTAAATATGGAAGTCACAAGGATCACATTTACATAACTTTTATTGCATCTGTGTTTTTCGCTACTGTCACGAAACCAAGCTCTTTTAAGTCCTCACAGAAATTTCAGTGGCCATTCATTCTATAATTCATTACATTGCCATAGATTTGCAGGAGAAACGGGCCAAAGAGTCCGAACATGTGATTTGCAAAACATTATAGAGGCCGGGGATTTCAAATATTTCTTTTTTCGATATAAAAGTTAAAATGCACATAACATGTTGCGAATACATAATAATGTTGAATTGAAAACAACCAAAAGACAGAAGATTATCAGAACCTAACGAATTACAGGTTGATCCGATAGAAAAACATATTTGCTAGAAAAGTACAATCACATAAAAGAGACTATAGGAATCACAAACCAAAAGATTGTTTGTGGTGATCTTGATACCTACAATAAAACTTCCAACTCCTTGATGTTCATACATCAGACAACATGTTGTTCGATACAAGTTAAGCATCATCGAATTGAAGGCTTCACGAGAACATATCGAACAAGTTCAAGTTAAATACTAGAATAGCATCAGAGCATTAACACTACAAAACTACAATTCATCATAAAATGCAACTCCAAGAAGTTAATTACATTGTCGCAAACAAAATAGAATCTACATTAAGTCCATTGAAAAAATAAAAATGAAGCAAGAGCTAGCTAGGTACCTGAATTATACCCTTGATTCGCCAAACCCCGCGAGTATAAACCACGATGTGAGAATCATCGGGATGCAGTGCCTCGACCTCCTTCCTCACTTCCTCATCGCCAACATTGTGATCCACAGACAACCGTTCAGCCACCACCTGAATACTCTTTCGATTATCCGACACTCTACGACCCAACACAGCTCTTGAGTCACCGAGATTCGCAACGTATAAGACATCATTAGCAATGGCACCAACAAGGCAACATGAACCCACTAAAGCAATCTGTGGCCTTGCTGCACATGATTGCTTCACTAAATGTAGAAATTGCTCTTCTGTTGCATCAAATGCCCTTTTTATTACTTCAGCTGATAATCCTCCTTGCTCTGTTGCAAACTCTGAAATCCAAAATTTAGTTAAAGAAAGCCAACCATTACACCCAAAAGCTTAAACCAACCGTAAATATCCCAACATTAGTATTTTAAGCACTCTAATACACTCCCACTGTGACAGACCGACGGAATTAGCCCTAATAGGCCCTAATAATAGTATTTAAGTACTATGTCCAGACCGACGGGCTAAGTAGGTGAACAAACCCGAATAGAGACGCTTATTACAGAATAAATACAGAAACATATGTATTGGAGGGGACTCGAATCAGCGCCCAACATAGTATTTAATCAATCTGATACATATAATTTATGTTGATTTGTTTAATAAAAAAAAAATTGATGACTTAAGAAGTTAAAACAAATTTGACACTTTCATGGGTCGAAAACAACAAAAACCAAAGAACAAAACCCAAGTTTTCTTCTATATTCCCGCGTTTTCTCGGTTACCAAACAGAATATAAAACCAAAAGCAACAAAAACAGAGTGGCTGAAAACTTACTGTTGAGAAAAGGGAAGAGGTGGTGGGTGATGAAGCGGGAAGCCTCCGGACCACCGTGACCATCATAGACACCAACATACGTGGCAGAAGGAGACGTGAACACCTGTCCCTGGTCTTCCAACAAAGAATTTGCCTGCACCACTGCAATTGAATAGTCCCCTGAAGCATGAGGCTTCAAGTCCATGTGCCACAGCAGCCCATCACCACCACCACCACCACCACCAAAACACCGCTCCAGTGGTCTCGTAAATGTCTCCAACATCTGTTTGGCACCTTTTTCCCGGAAAGTTTTTATATTTTCCAGGGAAAAAAATGTAATTTTGGTGGGGTTTGATTCTGTTTTACTTTTATAAAATAGAACAGGTTTGAGTGTCGAAATGGTTTCAAAAATTCAAAGTCACAAGTCTTTTCAAGGTAGTTGACGTGGACCGACGTAATGTGAAAAACTTATCTATAATTGTAGCGTGTTTTGTTTCATATGGAATCTTGTTCTTGTGCGTTGATTTTTAGCTTTATTTGAACAAATCATAGCTCATTCCACTTCGATGTTTAAGAACTCGAACCTGACAGTCAATAATGTATCATCAGTTTTCTTCAAGTTTGTGTTACTGTTGCGGTCAATTCTACAATTGGAAAAAATCAATCAATTTAATTTTGATAATGGATGAAATCTTCCTTGTAGGGACCTGCTAATCTCAGCTCTTTCCTCACGTTTTTTAATGGATATGATTGATCGTTAATAAAGTATAGGTGAACATCAATTACGCCTTATCTTAACCATTCATTTGTTAGAATGTTCATAATATATCATAATATCATTGAAAATTGAGATGGGAAATGATTCAAATTCTTCGAATAGTGGATGAAATACACTAGACCATTAATATCATGGTAGGATCAACGGTTCGAATCCTATTAATAATAAAAAAAATTCGAAACAAAATATCTGGTCTAGATATTTGAATAAATAGATACAGATAAAAAAGTCTGGTGCCCATCATACTTGTACCACAAAGTTACAAGTTGGAGTCTTTCCCCTTCCTAAAAACCCACACATCATACCTATACCACGAGGTTGCAGGTTGGAGTGTTTCCCCTTAATAAAAAACCCCGAATTTATGCAATAACATAATATTTAAAAAAAAATTAACATAATCAAAATTTATGACATATCTCGGACATATTGATAAAAGGTATATGTCGACTAAACTTGAAATAAGGCCCAGTTTGGCATTGTTGTGCTGTGGGGGGGAATTGCTTTTGGATCTGCTGTGAGAATAATCATCTGAGTGTTTGGTAAACTGATTTATAAAAGTACTGTGTTCGGTAAACTGGAAATAAAATGCTGTGACTGTGTAAAATTACTAAAAGGACACAGTTGTAATAAAACTTGTCTACTATAATTCTCTGATGAATTTCAACATAATTTTTTTATAGAGATTTTAATAATTGAAAATGAAGGTTAATATTTAGAACTAAAATAATAATAATTATTATTATTATTTCTCCTTTTCTATAAAATATAATAATAATAATAATAAATAATTTTGTTGTTTTATATAAATATTAAAAAAAAATCCTTAGATGTATATATATATATATATATATATATATATATATGACATAACCACTAACTAGTACTCTTGACTAAAGTTTAATGATATATATTATGCAGTGTGCAAACAAATCTACTTGGAATATTGATTTATCAGCATGCTATGTTCATGATGTGTGCAAATTCATTAAAATTACACTGTAGTGTGTTTTCATGAAAGACAAAGGATAAAATAAGAAATTTGGTAAAAATTACACCGTAGTGCGTTTTCAAAATTATCGCTTCTCAAAAACTCAGTTGGGAGAAGCTAAAAGTGCCTAAAAGCACTTCTCTAAAATTTTACCAAACTCCCTATCACTAGTCCAGAATCACTTATAACCCTAAAAACAGTTTGGAAGCTACCAAATTTGGTATAAGTTCCCTCATGGACAGGGAAATTCCAACCCATAGCCGATATTTTTAAAAATATGTTTCAATTCAACATGTTTGATTATGTCAAACTAGTGTCGTTATCGTCAGAGGACTGTCTAATAAATTAGTCTTTTGGGTTGGTAACAACTAACAAGTGTTTCGTCGTTATCAATTTTCAAAAGAACAAATTTCCTATGCTATGCTGTTGATTCTGCAAATTGTGGGTGTGCTTAACAGGTAAGTGTATTAAAAAACACTAGATTTCGTTTTGTGAGTTGTAACTTGCAAGTAACCAAGTGATAAGAGGGCCATCTACACTTCTATTGGATCAGGCTTTCCTTATTTCCTGAGGCCTATATTGAAAAAGTCTGTAAATGTAAAGTATACAAATATCACGAGCCTACTTGAGCTGTTAATACCACGTTCATTCTTCGAAAAATAGTTGATCGAGTATCATACTTATCCATTAAATTGTAAATTATAGGGAAACATCTTAGTAAAAGTTTTATTACAAACCGTGATTGTAGCTGTAGATCTCGTCTGATCCTCTCACTTGATTGGATTACAAGTAATCTATCTCAATGCATGAGACAGAAATACCATTACAATTTACACTCACCTGAATCAAATCATCAAAAGACAAAATGGGTAACTCTTTACACTTTCTTCTCGTGTGTTTCTTCTTTTCTTTTAACCTTTGTTTTGGCTCTCTCATATGTCATATTGTCATTTTTTTGTGCTTTAGTGATAGTCACGAATTGCCGTTACCACATATTCACATCTCAACACATAATAAAAGCATCAAAATTCATACTTTAATGATGACAACCACCTCCACCACCAGCACCGCATTCCTTTGTTGATATTCATCTTCATCATTTCAACTTGTCACGGCTACTACTTTCCTCCATCATTGTTCTATACTGTATTAAATATATACATATATATATATATATATATACATAAATTTTCAAGTTAGTTCTATACTGGATATTTTGACTCAAAATGTATGTACTTATCAAAACTTCTCAATAATCAGTGGTCCACATGCAACGCACTTATATAACTTATATCAGTGCGCACTGAGGAGAAAATGACTGATATATATATATATATCAGTAATTTTCAAGTCAGTACGCACTGATATAACTTTATAAGTGCGTTAGATATTGACCATTAGATTTACATACTTTGACTCAAAGTGTATGCACTTGTCAAAACTTCTTTATAATCTGTGTTCCACATGCAACGCACTGATATAAGTTATATCAGTATGCACTGAAGAGCAAAAGACTATATATATAGTCTTTCTATTGTCAGTTCGTCATGAAATTAAATATATCAGGACATTGAATGTGAGCCACTTATATGGAGGAGCTTTGACAAGTGCATACACATCAAGTTAAAGTATGTAAAATGAGTGTCTTACATTCAATGTCCTGATATATTTAATCTCGACAAACTGACAATAGAAAAATTATATATATATATATATATATATACCATTTCAAACTTTTTTACCAATTAAAATTGTCATTTTGAAATTTGAAATTATGTAAACAAAACAAAACAAAAATTCCCTACAAGGAGGTTTTACCGTTATAGCTAATCACAAAGGTCAATAAAAGAATTATTTGAAATGCTACTTTTACCTTTATTTTTGTGTGCGATCGTGTTCAATGAATTACGGGTGGATATTTTGGGTTTGGGTCGGGTTCTAGATCATATCCAAACATGATCCAGATTTTTGTTTTTTATATTTTTTAATTGAATATATAGTGTTTTTGGTTGAGAACTCTTAACAAACATGTTCGTTTTGAGTTAGTTTCCTTAGCTTTCGGTTTGTTTATCTAGCCGAACCAATTGTCTAGCTCTATTTAGGACAACTCATACCCAAATATTTTCATACACGGTCTAAGACAATTCGAATCTAGAGTTTGTTAAATCGAATGAACACCCTGATTGTCGGTCCACATTATACTACCGTGATGGTGTATAGAAAAACACATTTAGTATTGTTATAACTTGTAAAGAATAGATTTGAATGAAAAGCAAAATTTGTACACACACATACATACACAAACTACACTTTTAACCTTTACTCTTAACTCCACAGTCCACACCTAATTAACTTGTAATCACTACAGTCACCATAACAGTTAAGTGACAACAGATCTCTCTCTCTCTCTCGATCTAGAAAACAGAGCCCTCTCCTACACTCCAACAAAAAAGGCAAAAAAGAAAGGAAAAAAATGATGACTAGTCTGGAAAAAAAGTAGCATGCGAAGCGTTGTTCAGGAGTCTACCACTACTATTTTTACTAACTAAATTCTATCCATCATCATCATCATTATTATTTTTAACAACAACATAGCTTCCATGTGAAAGCTCCTTTAACCATTCAAACGTTCGATGACGTGACATCATTTGCTTTCTCTCTTCCTTCTTCTTCTTCTTCTTTATTTTCAACTCTTCTTCACTGCTTTTGATGACTACAATGTTGTCGTTGTTGTTGTTGTTCAACGGGACCGTTTCAACGGCGTTAATTGAACAATTACAACCACTTAAATTGAACAAAGTTGTGAAACTGCTCTGTTTCTGTCTCTGTTTCTGGTTATTTCCATTGGAACTGTTGTTGCTGTTGTTGCTGTTGTTGCTACTACTACCACTGCTACTATTACGACTAACAGAAACAGACCCATTTCTGTTTACGCCATTGTTGTTGCTACGAAGCTTCAAATCTTGAAATTCAATCTCTGGTGCACGAACCAATCCTATTCTAAACAAATCCCATATCGTAGATTTCTGGGTTCTGCTACTACTGTTACTGTTGTTGCTAACATTACTCAATCGAAAACTTGAAACTCTGATTTGTGGGTTTGGACTTGGAAAACTGTGAAAATTGTTTCTTATTTTTTGCTTGGAAGAAGTCATCGAATTCGCTGAATTGGTGGTGGTGGTGGTGGATGAGTAGTAACTTCTGGTACTGCTGCTTCGACTAGTGTTGATGCTAGTGGATCCAGACCCAATAGAGGAGGAGCCACCGTGGTCCATAGACTCCGATCGGGACAGGCACCGCCGTGGTCCACCACCACCGCCACTCACAGAGAGACGTAACGGTAAAATTTGGCCTTTGAAAAACAACTCATCAGCCGTACACATTTCAGATTCTTCAGTTGAACCGAAATTGAATTCTTCAACAACGGTTTCTCTCATTTGGGTTGTTGCTTTTTCTTCTAATTTGTTGCTACACTGGTTTTTTCCTTCATTGAGTGGCAGATCACAGAGTGACAATGCTTCTTCTTCTTCTTCCTCCTCCTCTGTTTCTTCAGATTTTGAAGATAACAAATTTTCTTCTTCAGCAGAATCTCTCGCCATTGATCGATCGATATTTAAAATACTAGAAGCTTAAAAGTTGACAGTTGGGGTCCTCTCAGTTGTGTGAAGAAACAAAGAAACAACAGAGAGACAGAGGATTTATATAGACGATATAAAGAAAGATATTTGAACATGAGAGAGAAACAGAGGAGGAGACAAGTGGAATATAAATAAGTAAAGTTACTGTGAAAAAAAGAAGAAAAAAGAAAGAATTAGAAATGGAGAAAAGAGAGACCGAGAGAGAGATTTGCAGGCGAGCCAAACACAGTTTTGTTTGGAATTGAGATTTGAGACCGCAGAGAGACTATAGATATCGGGGCCGGCAAATTTAAGAGCTTAAATTTATGCACTTTCGCTTTCAATATATTATTGTGCTAGCTAGAGGGTTGGTTTTTTTTTGGTTCATGTGGGCCTTAAAGGCTGTTTTGGCATGTCGATTTTTATTTTTATTATTATTATTTTGTTATTATTCAAATTGGATTTTGTGGTTTTGAATTTGAAATTGTAAATCAATTCCTAATGTCACACCTTAATGAACAGCTACAAGATTAATATTATTAGATAGGATGGGAAATGGGATTGGTTCACTCATGTCCAATTTGATCATATTTCATCACATTGAGGCTATGTTTGGTAGGAGGGAGAGAGAGTAGCAGGGATGGATGGATTAAGGGGGAGAGAGAGTAGGAAGGATGAAGAGGATAATATAAATCCTTCATGTTGTTTGGTATTGAAAAGATGGTTGAATAGATGGATTGGTATATAATTTATAAAATTACTATATTGCCCTTTAATAAATTGGAGGTTAATAAAAAATTGGAGGGTATTATTGTAATTTCCCTCCAATTTTTCCTCCCTTCTCTCATCCTCCATAATTGGAGGGATTGGTTTTGGTGGGCCCAAAGAGAGGAGAGCTCCCTCCTCTTCTCCTCTCCCCTCTCTTTTCTCTCCAACCAAACAAGGGATTGGAATTCTCCTCCCATCCCTCTCCCTCCTACCCTCTCCCTCCCTCAATCTTTCCCTCTTACCAAACAAAGCCTGAATGTATTTGATATGTGATTGGTTACTTATGTTTTTTCTTTTAAGTAAATAGTGTAATATTTATATATAAAAAAAATTGACGAGGTTAGTTCGTTCTATCAGACATGACATCACATGACGTAATGTGATATGTGGAATGTGGAGTTGGGCGAGTTGTAATCGTCTTAATCAATGAATTTTTCGAAATTTAAAAAGGGTTTGTCGTATCATGTCATATAAAGCGTATTTCCAAATATAATGTTTTGTTGAATGAGTGAAGATTTTCTCGAAATTTAATATTATTTAAAGACAATATTATAACTCTTAATTAATTTAATACCGTATTCTTTTAAGGGTAGTGTTAATCTGTACCTTTAAAAATATAAGGATTCAAATTACCAATACAAAAATAGTGTCTCAATTTGTGTTTAAGTGTTTAACTAATCAAATTATACCACGTATACTCATTTTTTTAAAAAATATTATTAAGTGTTAATGATCGTGATTGACATGATCTAATTTGATTGGTTTGTCACAAATTAAAACATTATTTTAAAAAAAGTGATTTGAATCTTTATAAAATAGACAATGTTTTAAAAACAAAATAATTACTATAAAAAGAAATAAGACAATATATTTATTACCTATATTTATTGAAACAACACAATAAATACATTGTCTTGTTTCCCTTAACGGTAAATATTATGTGATTTGAACACTATTTTTAGACAAATGATTTGAATCATTTTTAAAAATGGAAATTTGATATTGTATTAAATGATTAATTCAATTGATATTTGTTTTCGAAAATGTAATTAAAAAACTAAATCAATTTAAAAGTATTTGAATTTCAACCAAAGGTTTGGCGAGCTAAGCATGCATTGAGAGTCGTGATTTGAACTTTGCTGTATGATTTTTTAATAAATTCTTTGGTACTATAATCAAGAAAAATTAAGTTGTATATGTATTATTATATTATATTATATATAAGTGGAAATTGCTAAATCTTACTGCATCTAATATAAGAAATTCGTTTTTAACCACATACGAATTTTTTTTTTAAATTCAGTGTATATCCGTAAATTATAAAAATATCCCCAATATTGATTTTTATATTTTCTTTTGTTATTTTTTTTTACCGTCTTCTTCCTTCTTCTCTCTTCTTTATTCCTCATCGAATTCTGATCGTTGTTCCTACACATCGAACACCAATTGCCACACCATTGTTGTTTCTACAAAACGACTAACTAGAGGATGGTTTGATCTCGGAATCGCATTGAAGATTTGAAGAATTGAACGTAGAAAAACTTTTTCGATTTACTCTAAATCGGTTTAATGTATATAAATATCTTTCATTTATTCATTAATTGAGTTGCAAATAGTTACTTTAACATGGTTTTAATGTTATTGCATCAATTTTGTGTGTTTTGTGAAGAATCAAATTAAATAAGATTTCATGTTTTTCCAGAAGATTTCAAGTTTATCTGGTTCGAAAATTTGATTCACTGGTTCGAAAACTTTAAATCTTCTGTTAAAACTTGAAATCATCTATTAAAAAAAACTTGAAATGTTGACAAAACTTGAAATCTTTTTTAAATAAGATTTTCATGTTTTTTCCAGAAGATTTCAAGTTTCGCTGGTTCGAAAACTTAAAATATTTGTTAAAACTTAAAACCTTCTATAAAAACTGTAAATTTTGACAAAACTTGAAATCTTCTTTAAATAAGATTTATTTAAATAAGATTTAAATAACTTGAAATCTTCTTTAAACTAGAAGATTTCATTAGTTCGAAAACTTGAAATTTTACTGTTATCATGAAAACATAATTTTTTTAGAAATCAATCTTTTATGGCGAATGGTGAATTCGTCTTCGGGCTACAACGACAGCCTCTTCTCTTCTGGTTGCTCCGGCCACACCGCCCTCTTCTCTCTCTTCTCTCTCGGTGACAACACCTCTTCCTCTCTCTCTTCTCTCTTTCTCTCTACTTTTGTTTTTTGTTTTTGTGGTATTTAAATATGGATATTCGGATAATTTCTCAAAAATATGGTTATTAACAATTAAATATTTGTATGTGGTTAGAAACAAAATTCTAATGTTTTGGATGAATTCTAATGTTTTGGATGGTTACTTTTAGTTTTCTCTCTTATTATAATAATAATAATCATTATTCAATCCTACACAACATGAGAAATTTAAACGTAAGATTTCTCATTTCTGGCTATATATTTTGAATAACCTATGATTCCAACCTCAAATTTGTATTTAAATTCAAGCAAAAGAGAGTTGGTAAGGATTTAATTATGTGTTGTTGAGAGTGGGTGGTTCGATTTCACAAAATGAGAATTTTTGTGGTGCAAATTGTGATGATGCAAAAAAAAAAAAAAAAAAAAAATTTTGAATTAATGTTGTTGTTATCACCTATATGAGTTATCTCATTCTCATGGGTGGCTTGTGAATACAGTCCATAACCCCATATCTGATATTTGCTTTCTCATCAATCATTATATATATAAATAGACAGGTGACTTTGGCTTTTCTCTCTCAAAAATCAAAATACAAAAGGAATGGCTCGTGTTTCTCTTAAAAAGTTGTGATGGAGTATCACCAATCAAATACATTAAAGAGTCATTGCTTGCTCATTTGCTTCCTTGCTGGGTTCTTAATATTTGCTTGAATCTAGTTAATACTAATCAATTCTCTTGTAAAGTTAATTAATAATGCGATTTTACACACAATAGAATTTTGATCGGACCCTATGCATGCGCATGCATGGTTCCTTAAAAAGTTAAAACTTTATTGATATCAATCTCAAAAGTAAAATAAAAAAATAAAAAAATAAAAAAAGAGAGTGAAAGCTAGAAATTCTCTTTTTGTTGTTTTTATGTTGTGAGACAAGGATACCCACAAACATCTTTTTTCTATAATCCTAACACGATGTTAATTCGTTATTCATGTTGTTAATTTGTTATTTGGTTTGGTGGCAAGGCGCTATCATGCCTCACAATACCTCATTTTTGGTTTGGTGGCAAAGGGCTATCATGCTTATACAATACCTCAATTTTGTTAACTACATATATCAACTTTATTTACAAAATTTTGGTCTCTTTAATTGTGCATAAACTTCTTCTTCTTTTTGAAATATTATATAAATTCGGGTTTTTTAGGAGGGTGAGGACTCAAACCCATGACATCTTAGCATAAGGTGTGAGAGGCTTACCACTTGACCAACATCATATTATCAAAATCTTTATTTAATGATACATTTGGTTAACGATTGTTATACGAATAATGAGATGATATACTAGTAAAGTGATATTTCAATGATAAATCAAATTACATCTAACCAAAAAGAAAGTCTTACATACACCCGTCCAATGGGTGTTTGCGGTAAGAAAAACTAATCAAATGAGTTATTCATGCCACATAACATTCTCCTATCGGTTAGGATGTATTGCATCGGGTGCATACAAGATTTTCTCATAATAAAAGTGGTAATCTATTTTTATTTTTAAAATCACAAAGGGCAGAGAAGTCTCTCCTTTTGCGTAGCGGAGTAGATTCTGATTAGACCCATTATCCAAATAGTGTTAACTGTCTAAAGATAAAAATAATAATATTAATAAAAGCAACATTTAGAATTGGGCCACAAAGCCCACTATCTTGTTAATGAAATGATTGTCTGTCGCCAGATACTTGAAACAAGAGCCCAAAGTCAGATAGCTTTTATCAGGCTTGTTTCAAAAGATCAAACTAATGAATTCAACTTTTAAGCAATGATTTCACACACCACGTCTCTGGCGAATCGATGGCCCATATTAAATGTTAATCATCATCATCACCACCAATTTTCAGGTTTTCTCCATTCTTGGCACCTACCTTGTATTGTATATATGATGTGTTCAAATAGGTCTTAGACGCCAATTGACAATTGTACGGTAGACTGGCACCCAGATAGTGGAACTAGTATATGTATAATAATGATATTGTGGCATGTGAATTGTTGGTTAATTATAAAAAAAAAATCCAAGACATGAGAAAGCAACCTCTACCCAGTAAGGCATAAGGAAAACAAACATATGATAAAATTTTTCTTTTTTTAAATTCGTTACAGATATTGTCAGTACTAAACGAATGTTCATACCACCAAAGCTGTGGTAGTGATCATATTTATTGATAGAAATTGAAAGAGCAAAACATATATGATATATGTGACTCTATGTAAAATATTTAGGGGACCCCACGACGTTTATCGACATCGGCAGTGGCAGGAACATCAGGCTTTGAGGGGACGGCAGTTGCACCGGAAGGAGTAGGGGCGTCGGTGCCGCCAGCGCTGCGGCCGAGTGTGGGCTCTTGATGGCCTTGAGTTCCATAAGCCTGAAGCTTGTAATCCTCCAAGTCCGTGTAGTTAACATATGGACTGGTCTTCATTGGAAGACCCTCCAAATTCACTTCCTTTGTCTCCTTCTTCTCTTCACCAGTATTTGTCTCAGTCTTATGAGCTGTTTGTTGTTGCTCTGGCTTCTTCTCCATTTTCACTTCCCTGTCTTGATCACTCTTGATGACTACTCTTTAGTTGATTCTTATAGACGATATATTTTAATTTAATTTGCATAGTTCCACGGCTATCTAGTCCTGTTGCATCATTTGTTTTATTGGCACGTGTTAACTAAGTGTTGGTCGATCTTTCATGGATTGTAAAATTGTCGGTGGCAATGCCATTGAATATGGATTCACTAGATATTGTTGATTTCGAAATCTAACACCAAATGAGATAGGGTTTGACGATAAGATTGAATACTACTGTATGTAACGCTAACATGGGCGTAGCTCAGCCGGTAGATGGACGAGCTTGAAACTTAGGTAAATAACTTCCAGATCAACGACTTAAATCCTACCAATAACGAAAACTTTTAAAAAAATACCTAATCCTCGATTAAGAGATGTTGTCTCAAAAATAAAAATAAAAATAAAAAAATACTACTATACGCAACATGGTCGTCACAGGGACGGAGGCAGCATCGGCAGCATAGAGAGGGGGCCACTGCTCCAGTACTCTCCCTGAACTCTTGAAGTTTTCAAAATTTCCAAATTTGATTCTGTATCAATTTTTAGAAAATCCTTAATTTTCAAATATTCATAATATTACCCTTATTTCATTTTTTAGTTTTCTAATGTTTTTTTAACAATTTTATATATAAACCATATATTTTGAGGTCATCATTTTTTTTTTTGAAGACTGGACAGTCCTGAATTTTACTGAAAATTAAATAGTGATTAAAACCTGAATGACATGTTTGTTTTTATTTATTTATTATCTCTGAATAGAATATCAACTTACTTGTTTTTTAAATATAAAATGGTTTTAAAACAAGTATTTTGACATTTATATCCTTGTTATTATCAATTGTTATGTATTTTCATTTTATATGGTACAAACAACTAAATAATTTTTTTTTACAAATCTTAATCCATTTTTATGTGATAATTGCAATATATTATTCATGATTAAGATATTATAAATAATTATTTATTTAAAGGATAAATAATGATTTCGAAATAGTTTTGATTTTAATGAATTGAATTGAATATTCAACAATGGTGTTGAAAGTTACGATGTGATTAATGTTTTTTTACATGTTTATCATAAGTATTAGATTAAAAGAAATAAATTTGTATAATATAAAATTATGATAAAATTGGAAATATATTATCTTTGGTAGGATAATCTTGGAAGAAAATATATTAAATGCAATTTAATGATTTAGAATTAAGTTAAAAGTCAGGATTTATTACTTTTTATTTTAAGTTTTTATTTTTTGTATTTTTAAGTTGTTTAATCACTTAAAAAAGATAAACAATACAACATAATAAATTTAATTCAAATCCATTAATTTTTAAATACAAAAAACAAACGACCCCCTTAGAGCTTGTTATTTATGTCTAAAGTCTTAATAGCATAAAAAAGAATAATGATTGGGTGCTGATCGGTCAGCAACCAAGGTACTGACCTCACCAATTAGAGTGTGACACGTGGTCTTTTTATGAAGAATACAAAAGATAAATATAAAAAGCAAAAGAAAAAAAGGCCACATGTCACATCCCAATTGGTGGAGTCAATACATTGGTTGCTGACGGGTCAGCACCTAATTATTGTTTTATAAAAAATATCTTTGATTCTTCCATATTCTATCCATAAAAAATATCTTCCGGCTCTTTAATTTTAATTTTACAATCCAGTAAGTTATAATCTATACTGAGTTGTAAATAAATTACTTTTCTGAAGATTCTCTATATTTACGTATAATCGTGTTGATAAGCTTGTCGTAAACTCAAAAGAGAAAAGCTAAAATAAACTATTATACTAATCCAATATTTTGCTCACTGTACAAAGAAGAACCAACAATTCAGTATTTGTATTTCTGAAATCGATGAATAGCGTGACAATTACTACAGAAATGCCACATATATAGGCAAAAACAAGAAGGGGTTATAACGCAATTTTCCATACAGGTTGTGCCATCATCCAACACGTATCATATATACCACAAATCAATTGTTGCCATCTGTCCATGCCTACGCATCATAGTAGAAGAATCCATCAAGTTCTACAGCATTTGAATTAATGATGTTGTTATCACTTATCTCATTTTCATGGGTGGCTTGTGATTGACAGAACACAAGAGTCCATACCTCATATCTGATATCGGCTTTCCCATCATATATATAAATAGACAGCCAGACAGGTGACTTTGCCTTTTGTCTCTCAAAAATCAAAACACAAAAGGAATGGCTTGTGTTTCTCTTCAAAAAGTTGTGGTGGAGTCTCACCAATCAAATACTTTAAATAGTCATTGCATGCTCATTCAGTCATTTGCTTGCTGGTTCTTAATATTTGCTTGAATCTAGTTAATACTAGACAATTCTTTGTAAAGTTTAATTAATAATGCAATTTGTACTCGAAAAGAATTTTGATCGGACCCTATGCATGCGCATGCATGGTTTCTAAAGAAAAGTTACTTTATTGATAGCCATCTAAACAAGAAAAAGAAAAACGAAAAGGAAAGAAATTCAATTTTTATTCTTTTATATTACACTAATATTAGACATCATATAAATTTAATTCAAATTTCAACTTAAATAATGTGTTATGTAAATTTTTTTTATTAACAAAATCATATCTTATGTATGATAACAACTTACTTGTCATATCATTTAAGTTGAAATTTAGGTTGTATATCATTACTCTTTATGTTGTGAGACAAGGTTATCACAAACATCTTTTCTATGATTCTATCACTACATGGCTGTTTGTTTTTTCTATTATAAAACTTATTGCCTCTTATATCTTAAATTAAGATAAATCACTTGTTTGTTTTTTCAACTTATATCTTATTTTAAGATATATATATATATATATATATATACCTTTTAGAAAAAGTAAATTTTTTTTATTTTTATCTTATTAAAAAAGTGCTATAGTAGAGTTTTTTTAGTAAATGTCCATAGATGTCCTATAACAATTCGTTCATTTATAATTTTATCTGCACATGATAAAATCAATTTTCCAAAAATTCCCTATTTTCCAAAAATTCCTAATTTTGAAGAAACCCTAACACAATTTAATCAATTTTAGATTAACAATAAGTCATCCAAAATAAAAAAACAAACATATCGTAGTATCTTAATTTATAAGACGTATCCATATAACTAAAAAACTAAGGTCTTATAAGACTTTAGATAAAAAAACAAACGGCCCCTAAGTTAATTTCTTAATCCTATCACATGGTTAATTCGTTATTTGGTTTGGTGGTAAATGACTCTCATTTAGTCTAATAATACCCCATTAATATGCATCGTTACGTACTTGCAATTTTTAACTAAAAATCCGAAACCTTTTATTAATAATAATATATAAATAAAATAGAGGAGCATGCATGCCATAAAACAAAAATCTTAAAAGGTACACAAGCTTTAACAGAAGACAAAGAAATATGAATCTAATTAATTAGACCTCAAATCATTCTCTTGTACCTCAACCTGTGCGGTCAAATTAGCAACAAAAGGTAATTTTGCTTCGGCTGCAGAATCATTACGAATCTTGATCTTAGTAATAGGGAGATTCTTAGAACTTTCCTACTCATTTGAGACCTGAAATTAGATAAAATCTTAAAAGTTGGCTTCACTTTTCTTTTTGATTTGGTCATCACGTGAATCAAATTATTGTCAAACAAGGGATCTACTGAACCATGATTAGAATTTGAAGCATGAATATCTTGGTCTTCTGATGTTTTCTCCAAATTAATCTTAACCCTTTTATCTTTTGAAATCCCATCCAAATCTTGCTGAGGATTGTCAAGAATCACCATGTTATTAATGCAAATATTCTCTAAAAAAATATTGAGGATTCTCATTATTATCTTCCAAATTTTAATATTTGGTATTCAAATCATTGGAGATATTAACATTAATTCCCGCATCTTGATTAGGAAATTGTTCAATTGTTTGAATTTGAATCGAAGAAAAACTCTCCATTAGATCCTGATCTTCCACAAATGCATTAAACGTGTCGGTCATCACCATAAACTTTCCTTCCTGGATTGGAGTGTTCCCAGTAACATCACCAGCTCCATCCTACTGTTTTGAATAATTAGCAGTACCATTAAAAATTTCCTTGGATGAACTTCCGCTCTCTTTTATTTCTCTAGAATCAAGCTTTCACAATTTGTAACTACTCTTAAGTTCTTCCAAAACCTTTTTTGAATTTTTTTGTCTGTTTTTTTGTCTGAACACTGAACAGTCCTGAGTTTTTCTGAAGACTGAATAGGGACTGAAATCTGAATCTGAATGATATGTTTGTTTTTTTTTCCTCACATATGAATATACTGTCAACATGTTTGTTTTTTAAAAATAAAACTGTCTGAAAATAAGTAATTTTACATTTATACCCATACTAATTAAAAGAGATAATTTAACATGCATCATTTTTTATAACATTTTGTATGTTTTTTTTTACAAACAAAGTTCAATTTAACAAAATAAAAAATCAATCAAAGAATATAATTTTGCATATTCTGCAAACAAAGTTTAAGTTAAATTTATTGTCAAAAAAAAGTTCAAGTTTAAGTTCAATTTTATATATTGTCTACGTTTCCGGTGAATATAATTTCTGAAACCATTTTTGTTTTTTTGGTTTCTTGGATTATATGCACCGGACACCAAATAAAAGAAAGGTTCTTGAATTTTTTATATATAATAATTCTATAACTTTTTCGAGCTACGAAATCTACTTAATATAATAGACAAATTTATTGAGTATTATACGAATAGTTAGATAAAAATAAATAAATAAAGAGTTCTTACCGGGATTTGGCAGGAGAGAAATTCAATTGTTCAATCCTTGAAAAATTTCATTATGAAAAGTAATTAGGGTTTTTTTTTCTTTTCTAAAACATGTTTAAAATAAGAAATATATTAAAAGAAATTTTTTTACACCATATTAAATTAAGATAAATTTGGAAATATATCTTTTTTTTAGAGGATAGACTTGGAAGATAATATTTTAATTGTAATTCAGTGATTTGGAATTAAGTTAAAAGTCAAGATTTCTTACTTTTTATTTTAAGTTATTTTTTGATATTTTTAAGTTGTTCGACCACTTAAAAAAACAAACAAAACAACTTAATGAGTTCAATTCAGACCCATTAAGTTTTAAGTGGAAAAAACAAACGACCCCTAAATCTTTATTTTATCCTCTAAGTCTTTATTTTATCTCCCAAAAGCCGACTTGTATAATTGTATTATAATTTGTAAGTGAAGTTATTTTTCATTAAATTTATGTTATGGTTAGACCAAACTACGGGTACATCACAATTTAAAATTTAAAATTTTGTTAACTAATACATCAACTATATTTTACAAAATATTGGTCTTTTTTTGGTGTCTTTAATTGAATGGAAATTGATATACATCAAGTCTTTCTCAAATGATGTATCTGGATAATGACTATTATATGAATAGTGAGATGATATGATATCCTAAGTTGTATTCTATTATAATTCAAATCACATCCATTTATAACTGAAGTGGCTTTACACCTATACACTTCCCTTCACATCCATGATATAGGCGGTTCAAGACATTAAATCCTAATTTTATCTATAAAATCACAAATTGTTAGGGTTTCTCATTTATAATAGGGTACTCTTGACAAAGTAAAATAATAATAATAATAATAATAATAATAATAAAAGCAACATTTAGAATTGGGCCCAATCCCACTATCTTGCTAATGAAATGATTGTTTGTCGCCAGATATACTTGCAACAAGAGCCCAAAGTCAGATAGCTTTTATCAGGCTTGTTTCAAAAGATGAAACTAATGAATCTAACTTTTGAGCAATGATTTCACACACCACGTCTCTGGCGGGTCGATGGCCCATATTAAATATTAATCATCATCACCACCACCACCACCATTTTCAGGCCTTCTTTCTTCTTGACACCTACCTTGTATTGTATATATGACTGCGTCCAGATTTTTTTGTGACATTTAATTCTCATCAAACTCTTCTAAAGGAGAAAATGAAGTCCACTGCATATTGCATGTGTCTTTGTATCATTTTGAAGTTTACAAGAATTTTATGTTCTTTTTAATATTTGATCAATACAGTTATCGATAAGTTAGTCGTTGTTTTAATGGAAAAAATTAAGTAATGCTGTTCTGACACGTGAGTTGTCGACAGTTAATTATGTTCTTAACGACAGTTAATTATAATTATGTTATTATATAGTGAATGATATGATTTTCACAAACTCAAATGTCATATGAATTTGGACAATTTTTTTGTTTTTATCAAACTATTACAACGATGTGATTTTCACATCACAAACTGAAATGTCATTTTGACACACTTAAACTCAAATGTCATATGAATTTGGACAAATTTTTTTATCAACCTAACATTACTCAAAAGGAAAAAGAAAAAAGAAGAAGAAGAAGAAATCCGGTCAATTATGCTATTAAAGTAAACTCTACCAAGTACGGCTTCAGGAAAACAAACATTTGATAACATTAATTGCATTAATTTTTTTTTTTTCCAAAACTGGGATAGATATGGCAAGATGAGATTGGTCTGGTAGTTAAACCCCTCACATCCATATCATAATGTGGATTCGACTCTCTCCCTATTTCAAAATAATATTTATAAATAAAAATCCAGAATAATTGATATTATAGGACTAAATGATAACCCTTACCACCAAAAACACGTATGGCGGTGGTCAACTTTGTTGCTTTTAATATTACATCATATATATGATCAAACAACAAACTAATTAATTAAGCATGCATGGACAAATATATGCGACTCCGTATAAAATACAACCTTAATTTCTAGAAATTAAAAGAGCATAGACATAATATATGTGACTCCACGTAAACAATTAATTTAGGGTACCCCACGGCGGTTAATCACATCGGTGGCAGAAACATCCGGCTGGGAGGGCACAGTTGCACCGGAAGGAGTAGGGGCATCGGTGGCACCGGCGCCGCGGCCGAGTGTGGGCTTGAGATGGCCTTGAGTTCCATAACCCTGAAGCTTGTAATCCTCCAAGTCCTTGTAGTTGACGTATGGACTGTCCTCCATTGGAAGCCCCTCCAGATTCACTTCCTTATTCTCCTTCTTCTCTTCACCACTTGTCTCAGTCTCATGAGCTGTTTGTTGTTGCTCTTTCTCTTGCTCTGGCTTCTTCTCCATTTTGGCTTCTCGATCTGTCTCGATCACTCTTCACTATTGAGTTGAGTCTTATATAGTTTGACGTGATCGAGTTCGGTCGGTCCGATATATATTTAAATTTGCATAATTGCATGGCTTTCTAGTCGTATTGCATTTGTTGTATTGGCACGTGTTGGTCTTTCATGGATTGTAAAATTTACGTGGCAATGCTATACGATAATGGAATTCACTCGATATTGTTTATTCGAAAATCTAACAACAAATGGGATAAGATATATTCGAACTTGAACTGGAATACTACTTGCATGATATTTGATCTACTATAATATCGAAGACGTAGTTGAATATTTGTAAAATGTACCGAATAGTTGCACGGTCACAGGTCCAATTCCCCTAGTGTCAAATTCTTGGGGTCAGGCAGCAGCAGCAAAGAAGGTAATTCCTTTGTGAGTTCAGGTTGCACGGTTACAAGTTCGGTGTCAAATTCTTGGGGCCAGGCAACAAAGGAGGTAATTACGTAATTCCTTACGTAAGGACTAGTGTCTTATAATTAAATGAGCATCTTGTATTTCATAAAAATTGGGGGCAATTAAATCCTTAGGTAAGGGCTATCTTATCCAACTTTCAGGTATCAAGATACGTTTAAGCCGTAGTTGATTTACTTTTTTCAGTTGATCTACCCCATACTTTAGTGAATCCCACATCCAATTTAAGGCAATTATTGTCCTCATCACTCAACAAGTAAAACGAGCAAACAAATAGTACACATATGATAAAGTGCTAAACTAAAACTTGTTTTTATCTGATATCGAATTATACTAATACAGTAATTCATGCACAAAGCACAATTTAGATTACTAACTCTTTGATTAATGTACGAGTTGTCTATTAAAGTACCACATTCTGGGACATAGGACAGCTGTTTAATTTTCAGTGAAGAAAAGTCAAAGAGCTACAGGATTTTTTCAAATAATGCCAATAATCGTATGTACATATACGATAAAGAGCAAAATCGTAAATGTGATCGCTTTAAAGCAGACAATATAGCGAGTGGACCACGACACAAATGAAGAAATGCAAATAGTAAACCGGAAATTGACGAATATATATATATATATTTTTTTATACCTGTGAGTATCCCAACCAGCTTGCACACATCTCGACTAAGTGAACGTTTAAAAGGGTTTATCTATTGGTTAAAAGAGTTTTTTTAATTAAAAAATTAACTCTGTTTTAATTTTTTTTTGTATCGATTGGTTGTCACTCAGTAGAGTTTTTGGATGATTAAAAAAACTGTTTTACGTTTACTTGGAGAAGTTCAAATTTAAAGTAACACTAGAATCTCCAATATAACCTTATAATTTAATGTTTGTTAGAGTATTTTGGTAATTCTATCATTAAAAAAAGTTTTCTTTTTAATTAACAACCAAAAAACCAATAACTTTCATTTAAAATCTCTACATCTAAAAGATCTATTGCAAAAAAATATACTAAAGAAGCTCTTTTAAACGTACTATAATCTCATGAGACCCTGAAGTTAACAGCCGGGTAAACCTCTGGTGCCTCAAGAGTAACGTGAGATTGAAGAAGTTATTTGATACATATATGGAACTTTGATCTTCAACATTAATATATATATAGACTAGATTAGGCATGCAATTACACTGTACACTGAAAAAGGAAATCATCCCAATAATTTTCCCTGGATTTTCCAGGGTTTTTTTTCCCTCTCAGAAAACAAACATCAAACACTAACCGGGCATTAAAAAAAAAGTAGACAAGAAAATCAATAATTGCATAAGCTATAAAACAACAATTCTCCACACACTCCATTCCTTTATTTTGAGTGGGTGAATAATTATCATTAATTACTAATTAATTAAAATTAATTAGGTCCAACTAACTGCGATGGGACTGCCAACAATATGCTTCCCATCAGACCATTCAATACGACCAAAGCTATTCGCATTGGGCGACGGCATTGATGAACTTACAGTGAACGTCACCGTATACGATTTTTTCTCATTCACTTGACTAAAACTCAACATTGCTGGTTGTACTGATATTTTGACTTGTGGATTTTCTGATGTTATCGACAACTTATATGTCCCTGGCGATCCCACGTTCGTCAGAATGCGCGTGTGCTTTACGACGGTGGGCCCACTTCCTTGTGTGGTGTCGATGTTGACAGCGAAAGATGGGTAGTTGAGATCAGTGACACTGTACTTCTTACTAGCATCGCATGTGAGTTTCTTTCTCGCAACCATGTTAATCTGCGACTCGGTGTAATTCAACGCACAGAGGAATCCAAGATAATCATCCACCGTTAAATCATATACCAAACCCGGATCAAGGGCTGATACGGGATCCACGTGTCCAGCGCCATGATCGAACGGTGTGGACGGTTTTCCCGTTGCAATGTCTTGAATTTTCTGACCGTTTTTGTATGCCACGTAAGCGGTGGTCATGAGAGCTGATCGGATCGCTGCCGGAGTCCAATCTGGATGAGCCGCCTTAAGCAACGCCGCGAGTCCACTCACATGTGGACACGACATTGATGTACCCGATATTATATTGTACCCGACCCGTCTATTATCCGTTGCCAACCCAGTTGGGCCCACTGCACCAGACCAAGCCGCTAAGATGTTGACACCTGGCGCGATCATGTCCGGTTTCAATACCTCCGCCGTGATGGAATTCGGACCTCTTGAACTGAATGCTGCCACCACCGGTGACGGTTCGATACCCACTTTAGTTCCTTCGAATAAAATCGTCGCAGTCGGGTTTGGATCCGAAAACAGATAGTGTTTAATTTTCTCACCGGATTTTTGACCCACTGTTGTCGCTGGTAGCATATGAGCATCCGCCACCAATTCCTCGCCGTTAGCGGCGGTGTTAGCCAAAACCATGCCTAACCCACCAGCAGCTTTAACGACGGCTCCTTTTTGAACTCTAGCGGTGACTCCACGATCACAAAACACTATCTTTCCGGCGACTTTCTCCGGTATAAGACTACTCACCATACACAAATTCCCATTAGTTGCATTGCTAGCGTTACCAGCGTAAACAAAAGGCAACAATTTTCCGGGTAAAGCTGCGCCTTTGAAGAGCGAGACACCGGAATAATTTTGGCCGTTGCCGAGACTAACAAAGGCAGGGAAGTCCCGATCCAGTGTACCTGCACCTACAGTAGTAATCCATGGAGCCACGTTGGACAAACTAAAAGGGCTAGGACCAGCATTTCCAGCAGAGCAAGAGACCAAAATGCCCTTCTCCATAGCTGCAAAAGCTCCAATAGCGACACTATCTCTGTAATAATCAGACATGCCACCACCCAATGACATTGATAGAACATTGACATTGTCTAAAATAGCCTTGTCCATACCTGCAAGAATATCTGAACTAAAACAACCACCAATCCAACAAACCTTGTAAACAGCAACTCTGGCGCGCGTAGCCATCCCACGCGCTGTCCCGTCTGCGTACCCAAATAAGCTTGCACCTTCAACAACAGATCCGGCTGCGGTACTGGAAGTATGAGTACCGTGACCATCATCATCTCTTGCAGATTTTGACTCTTTGGATTCATCAATTGGACCTATCGTTGCCTCATACCCAGATGCGAAGTACCTTGCCCCAATTAATTTTTTATTGCAATTTGAAGCTGTGAAATTGGTACCAGTTTCACATATGCCTTTCCAGTTACTGGGTACAGGACCGAGTCCGGTATCGTCATAGCTTTTGCTTTCGGGCCAAACACCGGTATCCAGGACTCCGATTATGACTTCACTAGCTGAGTTGGAATCGGGGTACATGTCGGCGCTTTTTCCGAGTCCGAGAAACTCAGGTGTACGAGTCGTGTGTAACTCGTATCTCAACTCGGGCAGGACGGAGAGTGTACCTGGGTTGGTTTTCGAGTGCTTCGGCTTCTTCAGGGTGTTAACCGGGTCGAGTATCCATGGATCACATTGTCGTAAGTGTAGAGAATTTCTGCTGAGTTTGAGACCGATTTGAGTGACGAGTCGTACCAGTGTGAGTGGTGTTTGAAACTCGACGGCATCTCGGATTTGGCCATGTGAACTATGTAGGTCTTCTTCTTTGCTAGATCTGCCATTGACACGTGGCAGAAACCCAGAAGAAGAAGAACCATTAGAGACTTGATCAACGTCTTCATATTTGTTTCTGCAGCTAAAATTAACAGAGAAAATAGCTTGAACAAGAACTATACTTATTAGTTATTACTACTACGACACACATAAAGAGTGTGAGAGACTGAGTGGATACAGCTTCTGTTTCTTTGAATGATTGATTGCTTGAGTACAAAAATCAAAGAGAGAGAGAGAGTGTGTGGATACAGATTATGCTGTAAGAAAAAGAAACCATACAAACAATTTTTTTCCAAATTTCTTTTGGAATGGAGCGTGGGAACATTTTCCGTAAATGAGTTAATATATTATAAATTATGAGATTATATAATAAATGACGTGATATAAATATATCATGTTCTAATATTATTAGAAAAAAAATTTCAAAAAATTAGTATTATTTTAAAAGAAAATGTTTTTAAATGGTATTTTAATTTATATTTATCCAATCATATTAGATTAATAATTAAATATAAATAATTATATACAATATAATCCATTTTAATTAATTAAATATAAATTAAAATAACTTTTTAAACGGTCGATTTAAATCCGTAAAGAAATACATTAGCTTTGGTCACGTGTGTGAGTGTGTCTTCCAGGCATTTTAATTTTTATTTATTTATCCATCCATTATCAATCCTGTGCTACTGGTTCTATCTCCCTCGAGATTCTCTCTTCCTCTACCTTTATCTTTTTGCAGAAAAAAGGAAAAAAACCAACCCGACCCAGTGATCAGATCATCAGACCCGGTACTTCAATAATAAGTACCCAACTTGTTTACATTTTATCACAATCACAAACCCATTTTCCTCTCGGACCCACTTGCCAATCCCACCCATTTTCAATGAAACCAATTATTTCCTCTTATTTTCAATGAGTTCGATGATGATAAGTTGATACCATTCCACGATAGCCTATGTGCCCGGGTGGCCGGGTGCAAAGAAATCTGATTCGTGTTTCAGATTAGAATATTAGATTGGTTAAAAATTTTAACCCGTGAAAACTACGTATCATTACACTTTTGCTATATGTATTATTATGATTAGAGTTACGCTGCTGAGATAGTAAAAATATGATGATATATATTAGTATACTCAATATATACTTAAAGTTATGGGTTATTGAGAGAAAAATTGATCGTTTAATCATCTTTTAGATTCGAGTAATCATATATTTAAAGTTTGATAATATCTCATATTTGAGTAGTCGTTTTACAATATTTCATATTCAAATCTTTATAGATTTGAGTTCTAAGAATGTCTCAGATTTGAGTTGTCGTCTAACAATATAAAATTCGAGTGATCGTTTGACAGTGTTTCAGATTTGAGTTGTCACGGGTGGTAGTCGGTACAGATGGTATATATAAAAAATAATTAAAAATTCCTTCTAATGCTTGTCAACGGTCGGATTGATTAGAGTATGGGCATTGGGTTCACGGGTACTTATCAGTTGTGTTTGTCTAGCCATTATATTTCTACCTTGGTAGGTGAATTATAAGTAGAAGTTTACCCGCCAACTAACCTAATCTCTCTTTTAGGTGGGTTATATTTGTATTTATTCGAATCCAATCTGTTCAATTAACTGTCTATATTAAAATTCACAACCCCTTTCATCAATATAGTTGAAAATTTTAGCAGTTTAAACGATTTTTATAGTAATTGATTTCATCGGATCCTGATATATCTATAATCCATTGAACCTTTTTTTATGTTAAAAATGTCCAATTCTTGGTTTTAACAACGTAAACAGCTGAAAAATTCTTTCACGGGAATTATTCTTTAGTCAAGAGAGAGTTTCAAATTCCAATGCATAACATATGAAAACAAGCATATCAAAATTAAGATTTTTGATCTTAGTTCAGGGTTTTTTGAAGTGTGGGCCCACGGATCACGTGGATTCTTTGGAGGGTTGGATTTTTCTGATTAATCAAATAATAAACGTCTGATATGAATACTTTTTTTCCACGAGATTTAACTAAAGTCTCCATCGTGCCAAACAAAGCAACAAATGGTACTGCAAGATTTTTGTTTTTTTCTATAACGGGAATAGTTTGTATGTGTATGTTCACACCATCAATCAAGGACAAAATGTTTACAAATTACAATCCTGTGGTGGAAAGAGACCATTAACATTGATGTGCAACCGTCAATCATGTCTTTTTACGGTAACGCTGACTCGATTGATCCTCTCCCACTTGATATATATTACTTTCGATCGGGAAATAAACACGATGTATCTTCCATCAATTAACCTGTAATTGTATAAACAATTTGACTAATCATCTTTGTCATATCTTAATTAAATTACAACGGAAAGAGAACGTAAACGCAGGTGCATTTTCTATGGAGCCCAACAAGGCAATAAATGGTCCTTCAAGATTTTCATTTTTTTTCTATAACGGGAAAAACTTGTATGTGTATGTTCACACCATCAATCAAGGACAAGATGTTTACAAATTACAATAATGTGGTGGAAAAAGACCATTAACATTGATGCACCACCGTCAATCTTGTCTTTTTATGGTAACACTGACTTGATTGATCATTTTCCACTTGATATATATTACTTTCGATTGGAAAATGAACACCGTGTATCTTCCATCAATTAACCAATAATTGTATAAACAATTTGGCCAATCATCTTTGTCATATCTTAATCAAATTACAACGGAAAGAAAACGTAAACGCGGAACGCTGTGCGTTTTCCATCGTGCCCAACAAAGCAAAAAATGGTCCTTCAAGATTTTCGTTTTTTTTCTATAACGGGAATAACTTGTATGTGTATGTTCACACTATCAATCAAGGACAAGATGTTTATAAATTACAATCATGTGGTGGAAAAAGACCATTAACATTGATGCGTCACCGTCAATCTTGTCTTTTTACGGTAACGTTGACTTGATTGATCCTCTTCCACTTGATATATATTACTTTCAATCGGAAAATGAACACGGTGTATCTTCCATCAATTAACTAGTAATTGTATAAACAATTTGGCTAATCATCTTTCTCATGTCTTAATCAAATTACAACGGAAAGAGAACGTAAACTCGGAACTTGGTGCATTTTCCATCAATTCAAACCGATAATTTTGTCAAGAAATAAGCTAAGCATCTTTGTAGTGTCTTGATCAAATTACAACTCGGTTTCAAATCATGGTTCATGCATGCCTTCTAAGTAGAGGTGCCCACGGTTTGGTTAAACCGTGTGTATAAAACCGAAACCGACCATCCAAAACCGAAACCGTCGGTTACGAAACCGGTTGGAAACCGGTTTCGAGCCGGTTCAGTTACGGTTAGGGATATCCTAAAACCGCCCAAAACCGGCGGTTTGGGGCGGTTTTTATAAAAAAAAAAAAAAAAATTAACCAATAGAAACGTGCCACGTGGACAAAAGACAAAAAAAACAACAAAAACCGAAACCGAAACCGTCCAAAACCGAAACCGAAACCGCCCAAAACCGAAACACAAACCGCCCAAAACCGGCGGTTTGGGACGGTTTTGGGCGGTTTATATATAAAAAAAAAATTCTAACCAATAGAAAAGTGACACGTGGCTATAAAAATTAAAAAAAAAATATAAACCGAAACCGAAACCGAACCGAAACCGAAAACCAAACCGGTTTTCTCGGTTCGGTTACGGTTTGGGTGGCCACGGAACCGAAACCGGCGGTTTCGAAACCGAAACCGCCCCGAAACCGAACCGTGGCCACCTATACTTCTAAGTTCTAATTAGAATAAGCAATAAATTATGAAAATTGACGAAATGAAGTTGATAAAATAATATATTTCCCATATCTACGATATAAAGTTATGAGTTAATATGAAATTGATCTAATGTTATGTTTTGCTTACTCCTAATAAGGTTGTAGGTTGAGGGGGTATCATTTTCCTCAAACCGTCGTTACTTTGGAGTAGTACGACGAATTCACGAAACTTCTTTATAGTTTATTATTAGGTTCATGTGTACAACAGTTTCTAGATACAATTTTAAATATACCGGCTCTATTAATTTTTTTTGGTTAAACTGGTTCTATTATTTGTATATCGAAGATCGTGTTTTTATAAAAAAAAAGATACAACTCAATTTTATTTTATTAATTTTATTAATTTCATGTTCAAACCATTCCGGTGGTTGATTAAGTTGTCATAAATTATCATGTTACTTCAAGTCATTAATTGAAAGATAAAACATAATAAACATATATAAATCGATAATTAAACTTATGCGTGCTATATAATAAATAATTGGGTTTATATAGATAATTATACATGGCCAGATTTTTATTTTTATTTTTTATTCAGTGAATCATTTGGATGGTTTACACAACACAAATCCCTTGCACAGCTAACCATTAGGGATTTACTTCACGTGGATTATCTGGATTAAATGTTATTAAATCACGACTATAAGCATGATTGATTAGGTTCAACCATCACATAATTAATTACATTATTATTATTATTGAAAATATTAATTACATTATTAAGTTGTTTTTAAATTCTTGGTTGGTTGAACAGAAATATACAGCCAATGTAAATTATATTCCAACCTACTGGAAATGAGTGTTAATTCG
The DNA here is from genome assembly GCA_033220585.1 of Dipteronia sinensis. Lineage (NCBI taxonomy): Eukaryota > Viridiplantae > Streptophyta > Magnoliopsida > Sapindales > Sapindaceae > Dipteronia > Dipteronia sinensis. Next base: position 1,340,918 of record CM065638.1, on the reverse strand, counting down.
ACTTCCATTTAATTTCCTGTCCACTACAACCAGTCTTATGCAGATGTGTGGTGTATTATGATTGGATTAGAGTAATAATTGTAATTATACAACTAATTATACTTAATTATTTTCTATCTAGAAAGCAAAACATTTACACTTTTGTATACAAAAAATAATATTTAGAGGATATTATTACTTGTAAGAATTGTGCATTTACCTCCTAGTATAATACTAATAAGGTAGTGCACGTTTTCTTCGATATTAGCAGTGAGAGATTTGAGTTTTATGTTTAAGTTTTCTTTTTATTGTTGTAGAAGTAAATTTATGTAATGAGATATTTAAATAGTGTTATAAAAATAGATATTCAATTCGTACAACCTATATTAATAGAGTAATGTTAAACATTTAAACTTGTATCTCAAATTGTAAAGCATCGATTGATCACAATGACTCAATAAACACTTTTTATCAACAAACCACAATTGGGGTAAATAATTGTTTTGTTTTTTGTAATGGGGTTGATTAGTTTGCTAAAGTTTATTTTGTAATGGCCATCAAATATAGTGTTTTTTTTCTTCTTTTAGAAGTAGTGAACCAGAGGCAATTATGGTGTCTAAATAAATATATCTCTAATATTTCTCCATAAATGCTTACAACAGCATTTATTTGATTCATGTGATCTTCACGTTGACTAGCTATTTGTGGAGTTGAGAGCACTCGATCTTTTCCTCCATTAAAACAAGAAAAATTATCACATACCAAGTTGGCAAACATTAAAGTATGGACCAGTTCTGCCAATTATTGAAACTATATAGAGACATCAAAATCATTAATAAATAAAAAAGAAAAGAAAAAAAGAGTATAACAATTTCTTTCTGACCAAACAGGTAAAAAGTTAATTTACAGTAAACCATGAGATCAAACATCGCTTATAGTCGAGATATCAACTTAATAACGAGTGAGATATCTACTCATACTACTTATAATATTTAACGGTTTTATAGATAAATATGAGATACAAAATCAACGTACATCTTAATTATAAATCTTATATAAGAAATTAGTTTATATATATATATATATTTATATATAAAATAATTTATTCTATCGTTACTAACTAATGTAACTCGAATTTAAAATATTATCCGGATCGAATAACAGGTGGTCACCGTGCAAGTTTTGTTTGAAGTGAATTCCTAAAATATATAGCTGCAGTGCTGATTAAAATATCGATAATTCTTTAAAAGAAAAAGAATGATATCACGTCGGAATATATTTATCCATACACTTGATAAAAAGTTGATTGATCATATCAAGGAGATTAAAAAGAATCGCTAATAAACAAATATCTTGTTCACAAAAATCAAGAAAACTCAATTTTCAAGCTTACTGTAAGAGATAAGTCGGTAACCTAGATAAGTAATCCTATCCGTATTGAGCCGAAAATATCCTGCTTCTTACATCTAAGCCCTACTCGGTGTTCACATTTTCAATCCGACAACCATATTAAAAGAAGTGGTTCATGATCTTTTAAATAATAATAATAATAATAATTATTATTATTATATATATATATATATATGTTTTTTCTTTCTAAATTGATTATATAATGTTATTTAATATGTTCCATACGTTATTTAATTATTGTACAATATAATGTTGTATAATTGAATCCCATATGAAAATATCTCTCTATATATATATTTTTAGTTTATAATAGTTTCATATATATAATTTTGTAATATAAATAAATTAAAAAAACATTCGGTTCATAATAGTTTCATATATATAGTTTTGTAATATAAATAAATTAAAAAAAAAACATTTAAGGAATGTTTTTGATTTGTTTCATTCAAAAAGAAATCCCATACATATATATATATATATATATATGTATGAATACATATATATATATAATATATACATATATATATATAAATATATACATATATATATATATATATATATATATATGAAGAGTTCTATTATGCGTCACACACTATTAATATTTGATATTATTTTAACATTATCGTATACAACATAATTAGGTGACTTAAGAGTCAAGACTTAAGGCACATTACCTACACGAGATCATGACAAAATAATATCAAGTTACCTACACGAGATCATGACAAAATAATGTCAAATTTCAACGGTGAAAACTAATTAACACCTATATATTGATGTAATGCTATTATTTACCATAAAAAATATCATTTTCTTCTGAGTCATTTGTGAAACAAGCATGACCACATGACGAGGCCATGTGTGGTGGTGGAAATCGAAAGATCGAAAACCACCACTCACCAGCAACCATTAATTGTTGAATCAAAATTTCCAGACTTGCGGCATCTAATTTTAGTTACTTTAATGGCAACCCATCATCTGAATGACTTTCCTCAACAGTTGGTTGCTTGTAATTTTCACATTAATGGATTCACAAGAAAAAAAATAATAATACACAATTAATGACAAAGGTTTCTGACCTGGTGACGGCAATAAATTTTCCAAAATTTGTTATTTTTCTTATAATGTTTTTAATTCGATTGCATGATTTTACTATAATCTCGTCAAGTTCATATATTTTAAAAAAGTAAAATAAATTTTATACAGTATTATTAAAGCTTTCTAAATTCTAACTAGTGATGATTCAATGCCTCATTTCAAGTGTTATCACAATTTCATAGAAAAGAAGACATGGAGTTCTTGATTGATAAACATGAGTTTAATACAATATTAGCATAAACATGCTTTCTATTGGGCATTTTAGTGGTATCCAATCGTTTAAAGTAAAGTAAAGCTTTTACGTTTAATACAATAATAGCATAAAGATATAAAATTGATCTAATGATATACTTTTGTCGCTCATAACACACTCACACGTATATAGATAAGGGTCATGATATTCATGTCACGTTTTACTCAATCGAACTCCAAATTGCAATAATTACAAAGTGAAAAAAAGAAAAAGAAATAAAAGTTGATGGAACCAAGTCGTGGCATGTATCTCTTTTTTCCAACATATTTACAACGTGAAATTATTTGTACAAAATCCGGTGCGTTTCACATTTGGCATCCACTGAAGTAGCTGGAAAAGACAGCACCATGACATGAAAACAGCCTCAATGTTTTAGAATTTAGATCTATCATATCCTTGTAATGGTGCATTCTCTATAGACTATTCTATGATCCTTCTATGTTATATATTGACTTGTATTTATTATTATTATTATTATATATATATATATATCATCTTATAACAACTTAAGTAGGAAATTCTCATCCATGGAAATAATTAACATCTTATAACAACTTTAGATTTTATAATATAAAACCCATTTGTCACATAAATTCTTATATTTGTGTTGATTCAACCAACAAATATTTGGGATTCATAAATTATTTTGATTTCTCTAGCACCTTATGGGTACTAATGTACAATTTTTAAGAACATAAATAAATTTAATCTCTTCTATTAATAAAAATTAAAAAATATTATTAAGTTGTTGGAGCAACAAATAGGCCCATTAGTTTTATCAATTTGCAAGAGGACTGGGCTTTAGAATCAATATGGGCTGCTAAATAGTTCCTGGAATGGGTCTAATCCAACCATGAAAAAATGAAAAATAATTACTATGATTGAAGCAGAATTTCAATTTATCTAGTGGTGAATTCTAGATCACTTAAAGATTCTGTTTCATTTTAGTGGCAATCATCAAGCCGATAATGGGCAATAATAGAACCATCTTATTCGACCAAATGAAAATTTGTTTTTCATAATAAGCTCATGCATTTGTCTGTATTCTATGTATGCATAAGCAGACGAATTTAACTATAAATACTTCTACGTGGTAAGGTTTTTTTTTTTTTTTTTGGTTCTTAAAGTATTGGTACTAAATCACAAGGAAATAATTCAAGTAGTTTTATGATTTATCGGATTTCTTATATTTAGAAGGTCTTCTCTGAGTTAACGTTGTTTATGTATGTTTACGATTGGTAATAGTAATATGATAGTGTTAACCTGTGTCCTAAAATTTGAGTTGTTAACCTATGCCCTTGTTTAACACTACCCGTAGTAATATTATGTGGTGTTGAATACTTTTTGCCAAAAGGGTCTTTCTGACTTCAAAATATAATCAATAATGCATTGCAGATTCTTTCTGGTTGCTGTGGCCACTAGAGTCCCCCTCACTCCCCCCCACCCCCTAAGAGTTATTCTGATAGTGAACCTGATATGTATCTGAAACATTCAGCAGTATATTCACCATAATCTCAATACAATTGCATCCAGCTATTTATAGGCTGAAGATGCTGCGAATGAGTTTGTAAATAACAACAAATAAAACAATAACCGATAAAACAACTAAATAAAAGGGATGTGCACCACTCACGTAATTGTGGGATTGCCCACTAATACAATCATGGCCATGGATCACTCATGAATCCCCCCACTTATGTCAACAACACAACTAACAATAACTAACACCCTATTGACTAAGTCCTCTTCCTTCCTTGCATATATCATTCCCTCCTCCTCAAATTATCTTTGTCGGTAAGGATAAAATCCGGATAGGAATTTGAATAAATTAGGATGCTGACAACAGTTAAAAATGTGAATTTGAATGCTTGAGTTGGAGTATTGTTCTACAACCTTCAACGTATCATCATGAGTGTTGAATGAGTTCATCAGAAGTACAGGAACATTGCACATTGCACCCATATTTGGAGTTGAGAGACTCAATTTGCTTAACAATTAGGTTAGAAAATGTCAACCCAAGTCAGAAGTTGTTGCATTTAGTTAACAAATGTGGTGTCTGCAGTGGTTGTTATTCAAAGTTGTTTTGCATTATGTTCTTAATTTTAGTTAGTTGTTGCACATTATTGATTATGCATGTCTGTTATTGTTAGTGGTGCACTAGTACCTTGTTAGAGCACATTTCCATTTTGTAGGACTTGTAAGCCTATATAAGGCTGTGGAGTTAATTGAACGAGATATGAAATTGTTGCAGTAAAATACTATCTTGCTTCTATCCTCTGTCCCAAATTCAACCATAACACAAGCCTCCATTGAGCTTCAAAACAACAAGTAAATCTTTCAAAACAAGTAGTATATCTAAAAGCTTCTCAGTTTTGGACGGATCAGTAGGAGCAGGTACCAAGCTGTCATAAGGAACCACTACTTTATGAGTAGGGGTCTAAATCTTGCTCTATTCAACATGTTGTGCTTCACTGGCACATAAGATGTTGGACAGAACCGGTTGGTGCGACGATTTGACTGGAACGAAGGGATTGATGTCTTCGTCTACTGGTTTCTGAAATTGAGTGACTCGCAAAGCTTGCAAGTCGGTCATAATTGTTTGCAAGGTTGCATTAATTTGATCAAAACTTGACTCGTGTCGAGCTAAGATTTCGTAAACTTCGTTACGAAACTTGGCATCCATGAATTGAACTGCTCTAATACCAAAATGATATGAACCTAAAACATTCAGTAGTAGGAGTAGAAGAAATAGAAAGAGAAATAGAAGAATTAAGAGAGGAACAGAAGGAAGGCTTATTTTTATATATTCAACATAATCTCAATACAATTGCATCCAGCTATTTATACGCTGAAGATGCTGTGAATGAGTTTGTAAATAACAACAAATGAAGCCATAACTGATAAAACAACTAAATAACAGGGATGTGCACCACTCACGTAATTGTGGGATTGCCCACTAATACAATCATGGCCATGAATCACTTATGAATCTCCCCACTTATATCAACAACACAACTAACAATAACTAACACCCTATTGACTAAGTCCTCCTCCTTCCTTGCACATATCAGAAACATAGGCAAAAGAGGTCACTAAAACAAGAAAAAAGAAAATTACTTGAATTGTTGATATGCAACTCTAGATTGAAGAACTAAGGTAACTGTTGACTATCGAGATAACAGCAGAACATTATAACCAAACCAAACGAGAACCTCACGGACAATGGAGGTACTTTCAAACTAGCTTTAGAGAGGTGTGGTCATTGTGCAGTATCCTTACACTATGATCAGAATGAACCATTTGAACCAAGTCAACTCTCTTCTGACTCTGCAATCAAGAATTCAAACATCAGAAGAAAACTAAGATTAACACTCCAAGTTTTATGCATGTATAAATCCTGCAATTTTTGATACAGTTACTACATATCCAATTGAATCAAAAATACATCTGTTATCCAAAAGAAATTTGTATGATTTCACTTTTAGAACAAACGAAAGCATGTACGTTCTTATCAGGTATTGATATCAAGAACCGGAAAGAGAAATTCTTTGACTAGCTTACCATGTATGGCTTCCATGTTATCCTCCTTGAAGACGCCAAGGGGTGACCCGTGAACAGATAGAAGCATCTCACCAGGTTTAGGAAGCCTTCGAGATTTTGGTGTCATCCCAAATGACAGCCTTTGACTGGTCGCCTGAAAGGAACAATAACAACAATCGTTTTAACCATTTAAACATCAACAGCCCTCTAAAAACTTCATTAGCTGCCATAACACATTTTCAAGACCTTTTAACAGATCTCATTTATAACAGATATCATATTATCAAGGCTTTCACCAGACACCCCAATTCTGCGCAATAAAAGAAAAAAAAATGAAAAACATTATTATAATGAATCGGAACTTAAGACAGAAGACAGACAAGCTTTACTAAGGAATTATGTCTCTCCACCCAATAAAAGTAAACAGATATTCATCAGATACTCGCTTTCATTTTTTATTATTTATATAAATTCTTCTTTTAGTACAAAGTTGTATCCTGTATCCAACTATCCATAGTACAAAGTTGTTGCCAGGATTGTCCTAAAATTCACTAAGCTTGCATACATCCCAGTTGGCCAGGCTGCAGATAACATTTCAGGCAGACCACAAAAGCTTTATACACATAGTCGGACCTTATAGCTGCATTAACTTTTCAGCTGATCTTAATCTGTTTATTCAATTGTTTGGTATATTTTGATAAACAAAGACTTAAAGGACCGAGGAAAGAAGAATACAAAAGTGAACTAATAATGAACAGCAAAGCTTAGAAGACATAAATAAAATAGCAAAATATAAACAATGAAGAAGCTACGAACCCCTGGAGTTTGGAGGGCATCATGCACTCCAAGCATTTGAGAATCAGATGGCTCCTCCAAAACCTACAAAATAGAGATATCAGGTTTGGAATCTAAGTTCTTCAAAATATTTTTTCTATGATGTGCAGTGGTGTTAAGATGGTGCACTAAAATATGCTTTAATGAATCTATTGCATAAGGGATGGGGGATAAAATAAATAAATAAAAATTATTAAAAACTCAAAGAAACCTGTTTTTTCAGTGATTAAATCTAAAAGGAAAGTGAAGGAAGAGATAAGAATCCCAAAAATCCTCCTTTCTAGAGGCAAAAAGTGTTTGAAATCCTATGTATATATCATCTATACTAGGTTTCAGTTTTCCCATCTTCAATTAAGCAACATTCACGAGGCTACAACAAGAAGAAAGCTCATCAAATAAACCTATAAACTTGTGTAACTTTAAGACCTTGGTTCTTTAAAGTACAATTGCTAGTATATTTCATCCTACTCTGGTATATTTCAAGACATAAAGCAATTGTATTAAAGGTACGTACGAAGTCTCTGATCTGCAGATTATCAACACCTTGAAGGCTTGTTTTCACTGCCAACAACAAGGTAACTCCATGTCAAACAAAATAATGTAAAATAATCAAATTGAATATATGTACATCAAAAGCACTATAAACTCCTGTTACCTGATTTGGTTGATAATTCATAGCCACCAAAAGATGGAACACCAGAGTAGTAAGGATAAGCTACAGACATCTGACGTAGTAGAGAAGCATGTATATTTCTTCCATCAGCATTGTCCATAGATACATTACCATCTATATCTTTCCACTGCAATTCAACATGCTCAGTTTCTTCAGTTCTCACTACTGACAAGTTAGGAAGGTTTTCTTTGAAAAATTGCAACACAGGGGTTTGCAGCTGTTCCACATCAAAATATGAGCGGAGTAAACGCAAATCAGTGAGTGAATTCTCAATCTCCACATCACGAATTGCCCTAACAGCAGCACTTCTTCGTTCAACTAAAGAAAGAAATATAAATTAATTGTAAGAAATAACAGAAATAGGAAACATTTGGCACACTTGAAATTTTTCATGTTGTCTAAATTTAAAACTCTTTGATCCAACCTCATATCCTATAAGGAAAGAAATTAAACCTTTTGCTTTGCCTTCGTTAACCTATCTATCCTTCTTCTTAAATACTTTTTGCTTAATGTCAGTAACCAAAAAATTAAAAATTTCAAAAGGAATCATCCCAAGAAAAGAAAAGAATATATTACAAAAACTCAAATTAAAAATCCACCTAGCTGAATATGATCATAATTCATAAATGGTGATTATCGCCATATATCAAACAGAAAACTTAATCGGTGCCTGCAAGAACATAACTAAGAGCCACATAACCTGAGAAAGATAATTCTTTTTCGGAAGTATATCTACAAACTAACTTTGGTCCTGATGAATTTAACTGCAACCCTAGTAAGATTTTAAACCAACAAGTACCTTTCTTTGCTCATTTCGAGTCAACAAGTAGCTTACTTCACTCTTTCAGTGGCATTCGAACAAAAGCATAATCATCAAACACATGATACAAAAACTAGAATAAAAGACTTTCTCAAGTAAATTTTGGAATGATGTCTCAGAAAGCAACATTAACGTTTTATAGATAAATAAGCTTATGCGTACAAGAAACAGAGACTATAGTAAATGAAATTTGAATCATATACCCTCTTTGGCATTGAAATCGGGTTCAGGTGATGTGGGTTCCTTTTTAACAGGCTTTAGACCTCTTTGCTTCACCATTTACGCCAATCTAACAATATATATAAGACCTGTGATTAGCTACAAAAACCAGATAATCTCAAGTGAATTGAGTTGCAGAGACTCATAAACAGGAAACACACTCACATTTCCCGGAGACGGCGCGTCGAAATATTCACGGCTCACGTTGGCTTTCCGGTCGACTGAAGTGGGCTTCTCTCTGTAGTTGAAAAGCAACAGCGGGAATTTGCGAATTGCCCCAAAAAATTGATTTAATTTTGATTTTTGAATTGAAATCCAGTGGATCGGGTCGGTTTATCGGATCTAGATTGGGTATAAGATATGACCCGAGGCCCATCTTATATTCGTAGGCACGTCAAAGCTTTTAGCTGATGTGCCAAACCACGTCATCCTTACGTCAGCATAAAATTGATGATATGTTATGCCACGTCAGCCTCAACTGGCTGACGTGCCTAAACACGTCACACATTTGACGTGTCCTGGCACGTCAATATTTTTTTTTGGATATAGTGTCAGACTATCAAGACGTACACGTGTCAAAATCGTCTCTTTCTTTCTTCTTCACTCACATCGACTACCATAACCAAAATCTCTCAACACTCACAACACAGTAGCGATTTTTCATCGCAAAATCCGATATGATTTAAATAAAATAATAATAAATAAATAAATAAAAATGGCATTTCTCGCTGCGATTAATCGTTATCGGCAACTCTCTTCAGTCACAATTCAACTCAAGTGTAGCTATCCGAGTTTTACAGCTCGGTGGCTCAGTAGTAGCAGCAGAAGTGAGTGGACTCGGACCGATTTCCCAGTAGAAAACGCCTACAATATATTAGGTGTTCTAGAGACGAGCTCGTTTGCTGAAATCAAAGCTTCGTTTCGCAAATTAGCTAAGGAAACTCATCCTGATCTCGCTGAGTCAAGGAACAACGACTCCTCGGCATCGAAGCGTTTCGTTCAAATTCTTGCCGCTTATGAGGTATCAAATTATTTCATAGCTTTTGGAATTCGCTTTAATAATCATTGCGATTTCAGATTGACACTTTTTGATGGATATACAATCTGACTGAAGCTATTTAGAGTTTTGAATAAAGTAATTCACAGCTAATATTTATAGAGAAAAATGCAAAAGATGCTCCAATTTTAGATTTGAAGTTTGAAGTCATTGTGGTGATTTCTATTTATGGTTGAAGCAGAATTTCGATTTTTGGAATCATCAAGCGGATAATGAGTAATAGTCTGGTTACTCTGGTACCACCTTACATGAATTTCATTATCTTTTGCTAATGCTAGGATAATAAAAATTCGTATTTGACCAAAGGAATTTTTGTTGTTAATAAGCTCATGTACTCTATATATGCGTAACAGACCAATGTAACTAGAAATACTCTTATACCTGATGAGTTTTTTTGGTGCTGAAAGTATTGGTACTCAATCAACTGGACATAATTCAGGTAGTTTTATGGGGTGTTCTTATAGAGTTGTAGTTAGACGGTCTTCTGTGTGTTAATGTTGTTTATATATGTATAATGTCATGGTTGGTAATGGTGATATTCGGCAGTGTTGTATACTTTTGTCCATGCGGGTAATTCTGACTTCTAAATATAATCAATGATGCATTGCAGATTCTTTCAGATTCTGATAAGAGGGCACATTATGACCAGTATTTGTTATCCCACAGAAAGCTTATGCAAGAACATTCTAAACAAGATTCAAAGTTGCACATGTATAGATACCACATGACAGTGAATAAGCAAATGGAAGTTGTTGAATGGTTAAAGTGGTACAGGTTTGCAATAAATAATATATTGTCACAGAAGAAAGTGATAGTTGGAACAAGTTATTTTGATGTACTTCAAGCGGATTTTTATTCAGCCATACATGCAGCATACTATGGCCCTGTAATTGAATCTATGGACCTTCTTCCTGACCGTTTTGAAGCTGAGGAGAGGTCTGTGTACGAAACTGCGGAGGTGCTGCACTTGGTTTCAGGGCGTGATGTATTTGGAATGGTCTGCTTGGCCAATTATATACCCAGGTTGCCTTTTACCTGCAATGAAAAACTGACTTCTTCTGCATCTCTTGAATCAAGCACGTGTTGGTCTATTGAGAATGCAAACAATTGCATGAATCCATATGTAGTGAATAATCTCGGAACTTCTCAAATACAAACCAACAATATTACAAGTAATGACTCAGATGTATATAGAGATTTAGAATTGCATGTGTCTGGAAGGGTGGTTGCTGTGGCCGCTAGAGTCCCCCCTAAGAGTTATTCTGATGGGATTGAGAGAGACGATGCTGAAGATCGCATACATGTATTTCTTACTTCAGAAGAAGGTGCCATGCATACAAGCAGAGGAATCTCCATGGATTCCTCTTCAGATGATGCTGTTGGATCAAGGATTCCTCTTGGAACTATAACTGGTTTGGGGACTAGCTCAGAAGAGGGTTCATGCTTTGTCTACAATAGCAGTGGTCAAAAAACCCATGTGATAGTGAAGCATAGGACATTACTGGTTTGTAAAACTAGTCTCCTTCAGTTTGCATTCTTTTTAGCTTTCATCCTATTGAGATGCAATTTTTGGGTTCTAATTAGATATGTACTTAAAGAGGCATTGTTCTTCTTGTCATCATTTTAAAATATATAAGAAAGACGAAGGCTTGATTCAGATCGCTGCATTATTCTGGTTTCTTTTTGCCTGCTGCAAGTTATAACCATATGCTTTTATGGTTTTTCACTGTGACTGATGCTTGAGGTTTTGATGACTTTTTATATTATTATCTGCTTAGCTTTGTAAATTGAATGGTTACTGAAAGCAAAAATGATGATTTTGGGTGCTTCTTACATAAATAGACCCATAACATGATTTATGTTGTTAGAAATGTTAATTGTTATGGAATGTATTAGTTTTTATCTTCTTTTTCAACATAGCTTTTGAGAAAAACGCTTCAAGTTTCCAGGACCATGTATATTCTATATGAATTTAGGTGCTTCTAGGTCTGTAGGTGTTTACAACTTTCTATTTTCTTTTGTTTGCTTGTAGAACTGTTGAAATCAATAAATCACCATCTTGCCTGTATGCTGTCTGACAAATTTTCATACTAATGTCTTTTTCCCTGTCTGTTACCTAAATTTTTCTGTGAATATTTGGCAAGCTTCCAAACATTTTATTATGGTGATGTATATCAAATTGTCTGACTGCCTGATTGCATTTAACTAATGTTTGTATGCAAATAACTTCCTTTTGATGTTTCTTATATTCACATTTCAGGTTAAGCATATGCACTGGTACCAACTGGGAGATGAAGTTTCAGTTTGTGAGTGTCGAAGTAGTAGAGCCAAATTACCTCCTAGCAAGTAAGTTTTGTCAAATATACAAAATGATGGATGAGTTATATGATATAGTTAGCCCAGCTAAACCTTCTTACCAGTAAGTTCTTTTATTTTTCTTTTTTTCTTCAATGAAATATGTTTAACTAAGGAACTACGGTTATTGATTTTAAAACATAGTTCCTTGTATGAGAATTTGGCTGTGATCTTATAAATTGTTTTGTAAATAAGCGTCTGCATATCATGTGGTCTTCTAGCCTTCACATGGTCATTTTGTGGACTAATTGATCATAGGATTCAATTAGTGAATCTTTTTATAGTGAATGTCACGTGTCTTTTTGGGCATACCATAGGAAATTATTTAGCTCCTTTACTTTTGTCAAACTTTTAGTTTTTACTACTTCCTTAAGAAGTTATTGCAACAGGTTTTGGCTGTTTGAGCCCCGCTGTGACATGCATGACATTGGTGGTTGGTATATTGAAACATTTGGCAGAGATAAAAAAGGCCGGACAGTCCTATCCCAAAGGTGTTGGGATGGCTTTGATGCAAGCGAACAGTTTGACCAGTAAGTGCATGTCATGTAGGCAGTAGAATTTTTACCTTTAATATTTTTTGTAGTTTCTTTTAACTTCTCATTATGACTCAATACTATTCTGTAGAGTTGTGGTTTACCACTCCGGAATGAGTTTTGACACTAGTGATCTGATAACATCTATTAATTTAGTTGAAATTCCAGAATCTTTAGAATAGTTTGGAACTGATAATGTTATCTGCAGCTAAGAACATTATCTGAAATGAAATTTCAAAATTTATTAATTCTCCTCCTATTTTAGAACATTATATTATATGCTTAGGAGTCAGTATTTTCACCTGAAGCCGCATCTCGTAGCCGCATCTCGTAGCCGCATCTCGTATACTTCTTGATATCATTTGATCGGTTCTTTTGGAGTATTACATCTTAATAGACATTGCAAACTAACTTATTTATTCCTCAAAAGTTTGATTTATCACCACAAAATATTCTACAAGGCCAGGTGTGTTTATGTTCTTGATTTTTGAAAATTGAAGTATTCTTCTTTGTTATTTATGTTATCTGCAGGAGGCTCCATCCAGCTATGTATTTACTTGTTCTTGCATATAGAACACTAGATCTTGAAGCTGCCAAGAAAAGAAAATGGACAGTCAGGGATCTTGTTGAAGTACAGTTATTTAGAATTCTCAGCTGGTGCAAGAAACTTGTATAGGAGGAACATCACTGGGTAATTTTAGAAACAATTAGTTATTCAGCCCTGCGGCACTTGAAAATGCATTACCCCTGAGGTCAAAGGTTAGTTGTTGATAATTCTTTGTATCCATTTCATCATCAAGGTTATAATGAAGCTAAGTGGGACTGGCAAGAATTTCTGCTAGGTGATTCTTGCATATCTTGGAGGTTCTAAGATTATCAACCCTTTGAAGGAAGGTGTAAGGAAGGGATATCATTCGGGGTTACAAATTCTGACGTGTAGATACGTCGTATGACCGAGTTGTGCATTTGAAGAGCAGCTGTTGATTCTGGCAATTTTGATATTAAAAAAATCTTGGTCATTGAAAAGCTAACCTGCATTTGCAGTGCTTCTTCAGAATCCATCATGTTCTGAAAAATGACTCATAGACTCATGGTATATGTTGAGGGAATGGTTCCTCTTATGCTGATATTCACGTGTGTGCTCTGCTCTTCTTCAAAGGCAAGTTTGTTTCTGCTGACTTGTGGCAGAAACAGTTTTCGAAGTTGATCACTGGAATTATTCATCGGGCATGGAAGAGAGATAGCTATTAAGATGGAAGTTCTTTTGACAGGTCATATGACTATGGCTTTCTTTCAGATGGGGTTGATATGGGAGGAAATTGATGGTATTTTGCCAGTAATCAAGTAATATGAATTATAGGTTTACACATTTTTGTTATGCTGTATATAGTATTTAAATAAGGTGCAAGCCTAATCGAATCCACAACTACTTTTCCCTCTCGAGTTGAAGGATTTGATATACATGCAAGTTCTGAATAGATACATTGTACTCCTTGATATTTGATCAATTAATTATTTCTTTTTGATCATTAGCTGTTCCATGTCATATGTTTCTTTCACATTTCATTTGTCTCGGTTTCTTTACCATCTAGCGATTTCCTTAACTAGTGGGATAAAGCATACAACATTATGAAATGCTTCTATCATGCAAATTTCAGATCACTTTGCTAACATGATTTGAAAGGGATCCATGCCTCCTTTTTTCCTATCACTTAAGCATATCTTCCCATTTGCAGTATTGCCCACCTGCTAACACACGATAAAATCTATCTCTGCAGTAGACCGGTCTTCCATCAGCAGCATCGGCAGCAGCTGCTGCCAAATCATCGTCAGACTTCACCTCCATCGGCAATTGAAGCAAGTCCTCTTTTCTACATATATATGAAGAAAGTTGTGAGAATGGAAGTCATTCAAAAGTTTTATGGAAGGAGGGTTGAGTCTCTATTTATCTATAATACCTTATATCAAACTTCTTGTTGATCTTTGAAGCTGAAATATCTGAGTTGTTTTCATTTGTGGCAAGGGGCGTGTGAAAGAAATGCTCCACTGGTGTAGCAAATATGAATAGTGACACAGCTGTCACTAGTAATGCCCCTGTTCCAATGAGTGTTTGTTTCAGCAATTTGATGACTGGTTTAACCTGGAGACATGAGTTTCCCATTTATGAGATTTTTATACATTTAGGAAGCACATACATTTTGTCTCAGATTCCTATTAAATGTGTTGTAGAATGTAAAAAAGCATTTTTAGCAGAATTGTCCATACTGTAAATACTTATGTGTCAATCGCTTGAAATATGAAGCATACTGCATTTTGAATAATGTCTCTGGGTGTGTGTAGATGCATGTGTGTGTACTTGCATAATCCGCTTGTGACAAATTTGATATGTGTGACCTTCTGCTTGTGTTGTATGCAATTGGAAGTTTTTGGTTTAGCACATAAACATTTCCAGGTTTTATAGCATATATAGAAGTCTATATATAAAATTCAAAGATGCATTGATTGTCTGCACTGATTAGTACCTTGTAAGCACCCAACAGTCTGTCACGAGCCAGGACCTGTGATGGAAGAAATAAGTTAGTAGTTCATAGTAGAATTATCTTATCTAATCAAAAAGATAATGTGAAATGTTGCTTCTATGTTTGTTTATTATTTTGTTAGAATTTCATGATCCTTTCTGTTGTGAATCTAGGTCTGTCGTTACAATGCTTTTTCCTCCTTATGTTTTCTTTTGCTTCTATACTGTTCTTCTCTATCACTCCAGACTATTGAAACAGCAAGCGACTTCAATTAGCTTTGATTGAAGGCTTTTTAACAAACAATTAACTTTGTACTCTATCTTTATTAGTTTTTTAATTTATTTTAATGTTTTAGAGGGAGATGCTGACCTTCTACTTGTTGACTGCAGATTTCAGTATAAGATTAGACACCCTTGAGTTAGACTGTTGCTGTGCTATCTGGGAGTTAGTTGGCTTTCATTTGAAATATCTTATTGCAGCAAAGTGGTAACTGAGCAGTGCTAAACACCAACAATTTGACTTCCCTGCATCATTATATTTCAACACATGTTTTGAACCCTGATAAATATTCCATTTTACTCGCCCTCTTGTCATTTTTCTCAAAATAACTTGTCACTGAATAGGTTATCATATGGTTCTTGATACAATTTTAATTGCTATAGTAACATGTACGGTTTAAGATCTATTCTTGATTATATATTAAATGATATTGTGCTGCTATTTCATTATTCAAGTTTTGATAGTCATGTAGGCTTTATTTAGGCATAATGAGAAAATTGTCTATCATCTGGGAGTTAATGAACTTATGATCGTTTCTTCAAAATCTTAAGTAGTTATGCTTTCTATTGCATAATTCTCACTATGTACTCGACATATAATATGCATCAACACATGTATATTTATTTAGCAGTGCTAAATTTTCAGCTGGAGAAAATGGAATTTACTAAGGTTTTTAGCATATATATAACAGAGACTCATGAGTCATGACAACTATTTACAAGTTTTTTTTTATTGAGCTCTTTTATATACACTTGGTCTTGATTGTTGTTCCATCCTGGCTGTCTTTTTAGTTAATAACTTGAACAATATCTGTCTGTCAATTCGGTTTCCAACTATTTTACCAATGTTTGGCTGGTGGGGTCCCTTGCTAATAGGCAAAAGTTTATGCTAACAAGCAAAATCAAGGAATTATTAAAGACTCTGTGCATGTTTTTGTTCTCAATCAATACCTGTGTTCTACCTGGTGTGAAAAAGTGAGAGAGATGAGATATGTGCTAACCTCTGGTGGCTTTACCCACATTTGTCCATCATACCATCCACTTTCTTCATACGGTATCACTGCTGATAGAAGTCTATCACCAACGTAACTCCATCCCTGTATTATGCAAAATTTAATGGTTAGAATATTGTTAAAGTATTGCAGAAAAAATATGAGATCAATTAGACAAGAACATGGAGTGTTGAAATATGTAATAAGTGCTTGAACAGTGGGTGATACAAGCAGTTTTGATTCTTTGCTTTATCAATTTTAAGAACTTGTATAGTTTCCAACTCTGTAACGGTATTTTTCAAGTGTATATATTTTGTGAAAACTAGCTCTACTTCCACCCTGCTAGTGGATATAATTATGATGTCTTCAGGTCAAGAAACTATGTGAAATCAAATCAGATATTAACAAGAAGGATAAGAAGACATCCATACCAGATAAATCCGTAAAACTATCAATGATACAATGAAAAGAGTTCCGGTCCCAGCAGCAAGCACAAATCTAAGAGGTTCCTGCAGTATTTTCAACAGATAAAACTGTAATAGGCAAGGTGGGTGACTTTTCAGCAAATGAAATATGTTGGTTTATACATATATTCTTCCTCAATATTTTGTGTGTTGATGTACCGATAATAGTCTTTTCGTGTTTCGAATGTTCTATTATAGTTATGAAAACTACAGTAAGGATACATTCTTCTTCTTTAAACAGAATCATTGTGATGACTACTGATTTCTTTCAGATGAATGATGGGACAAATAGGATATCTTCTTATTATAATAATGGTAATCGTACTGTTTATGCATAAAGAAAATTTCTTATTTTCAACTTGCCCTTGAAGGATCGAAGCTCGCGGCTGCAATTGGAACTCCAAGAACTGTCAAGGTTACTAACCAGAGACCTCCAAGACGAAGGAAAAACGGCCCTGGTCCCAGTTCGCCCCACGAATACAAAATTCCATCTTTCAGAGATGAGTACTCATTCACCTAACATGGAATCAGTCACTGTAAGTATTAGTTGATTAAGTTATATCAATTGACTATTGTATGCTGCATGATGCAAGAGATAAAATATGCCGGAATCTACTTGAAGCTGTTTCTTTCTTCTGTCTATTTCTATGATGTTTTTCTCCGTTCTGTTTAGTTAATGTTAAATCATCTACATAGTTGCATAAAACATTTGTTGAATCACATAAAATGAAACCAGTACAAGCATACATAAGACTATCATCATACCGGTCTTTGTTCAAAAGGGACCTCAATTTCCAAACCTGGGTCCCAGCTACTGCCTGAGAAGCTGCTTGTCCCACCATTTGTTTCATCTTTCAATGCCTTCACTGAAATCCCCCAAGCTGATTTCCGAGCTCTGTTATAGTTAATGATCCATGAACCATACCCACTTCCAAGCTTGACTTGTGTCACTTGTGTTGCACTAGGAATTGGAGAACAGTGAACACTTAGTCTGAGCATTTACTTGGAGCAATTAAATTAAAATTACTGTTGATGGTTGGTTCAGCAGCCTAAACTCTCAATGAATTCTTCTGTTGAGTTTTTGGTGAAAGATTGAAGAAAAGAGAGGGAAGAATGAATTTGAGCTCACTTCACTACATAAAAGAAGATATTATGTATTTATTTATTTTATATTATAATTCAGGGGCCAGAAATTATTTGCGTGGAGGAAAAAAATGCATACAAAACCATTCATTCAATTTCATTTTGTGGAGTGACTTTGAAGGACTTTCTCATAAAGAAAGTGACACCTTTCTTACTGTGCAGATGGGACCTGATAACCAATCAGAAACTGCCACTTCAAGTAATTCCAGGATCTTAGCTTCTTTAATCAAGACAGTCCCCAAAATAATTTCATAACCTTAGCTTTGTAAAATTTCAGAATCAACTCTATAATGTTACGTAAAGTTATGGAATACAAGTTTTGAATATTTTCTATTATATGATTGTTTTGATTAGAGAATTATTATTTAAATGCAACATTGATTTGTTGTCATTGAATGTACACCATTCAGTTCCAGAGATTATATAGGTCAGTTTTGGATTTATACTATTTTCTGTGGTTGAGAAGTGGGAGTGAGGAGTAGTAGCTTGTGCAACGTGGAAATAGTTGCCTCGCACGTAAATTTGTTTGCGTAGCTCGTGCTTCCACAAGCACGGATGTGTTTTGCGTTTGGATAGTGCAATTTTGTTTTTGCTACTTAGATTCCAATTTTCTTTTTTTCTTTTTAAACTATTACAATAAACTTTGGACATTCAAATCACAAACTCAAAGTGTATCAGCCAGCTAATCTCATCTCGTCAATTATATTCTAATTGAAACGTTTTTAATTTACAAAAAAAAAAAAACCATAATATTGATATTAACAATAACAAGCAAATCTTAACAGATGTGGAGGTCATACTATTTAGAATTTTTTTTAATGGTATATATCTATCAACCTATTTAAATCGGGTATTTTTTTTGAAGCTTTTTGTCATTGGTATTATTCAATCCGTTGGTTTGAGAGTCATTTACCCAAATTCTAAACTCTTCTATCTACCGGTAGAGCTACGCCATTTCTTTTTAATGTTTGACGGTTGACTTTTCAACGATCAAAAAATCACTGTTAACACCATGTCATATTTTTGATAAGTTATTTACTTATGTATTTAGTTTTCGTAATTTAAAAAAATGTGTTGATTTATATAATTAAAACATGTCAAGTAAACATAGCCATATATTTATGTTTAATTATTAAGAAATTTTATCAAACAAACTTTTATAATTATTACCAATGAAAATATTTTTTGGATTTCAGAAAAATATTAGGAGTCTAGTTTAAATTTCAATTTGTTTTCAATTTGTCTTTTTAAACTATTACAATAAACTTTGGACATGACTCAAACCACAAACTCAAAGTATATCAGCCGACTAATCTCATCTCGTCAATTATATTCTAATTGAAACGTTTTTAATTTACAAAAAAAAAAACTGTAAAATTGATATTAACAATAACAAACAAATCTTAACAGATGTGGAGGTCATACTATTTAGAATTTTTTTTAATGGTATATATCTATCAATCTATCTAGATCGGATATTTTTTGAAGTTTTTTGTCATTGGTATGATTCAATCCGTTGATTTGAGAGTCATTTACCTAAATTCTAAACTCCTCTATCTACCAATAGAGCTATGCCATTAAGAAAATACTATTTAGAATTATACTATGGTTTATACTCTATAGTGATCAATACAACACCACCTTTCAATTAACAATACGAATACAAAGTGAAAGTGATAAAAATAATCAAAATAAAAAGATTATTTTTGAAATAATTAATCCCATCTTAAACCATGAAGCATGAGACGATACGTCTAAACTAATTAATCCTACAATTATATATCTATGGTTCTTCAATATAAAATTAAAATATATTTACTCCAACAATTATCTGTGGTTCTTCAACATAAAATTAAATCTGTTTCCTACGTCTACCTAACTATGATCAATGAGCTAATTTGCTAGACAAAAATTTAAGCAAATTAGCTAGTAATTAATGGAGTTATCATAGTTTAGGCAGTTGATTTAGCTTTTTTCCAATTTGCAAGGCGCACCATGAAATCCATCACTTCATCTGGGTCACGAAGAGAGTAGGAAGCCTGTGTCCCTTGGAACCGAAGAAACTGTTATCGGAAATCCCCGTCCAAAACCTCGAATAACCTGCAATTATTCATGGTATTCAATTTAATTAGCAATACAATACCAAATACCTATAGTTTTTTATTATAAAAGTAAACATCCTAGTAGTTTTAATAAGGTCATTATCTCTCTTGGGCTTCTGAATTTTCATTTCATTAATTAAATAAGGTCAAACATCACCTTCAGGTCATTCTAGTTAATAAAATCTCGTGTAAACAATTTAACGGTCGATAATTTCTAATAAGTTTAATGTAGGGCTAAGGAAGAATCACAAAGTACATTTATAATAGAGTTGCTTATATTATTATACCTTGAAAACATCTTCATCAGTCGTATCATTTCCTATGTAGAGAAAGAGAAAATCGCTTGAACCAATGAAACCAAAGGTGTTAAGTAGGGGCAGATCCAAGTGTAGACCAGGTGGGGCCTATGCCCTACCTCAATTTTTTTTTTTAAAAAAATTGATTTTGTATACATATTCATTAACAATATTTACACAATATTTCCTCTAGTACAGCTGGTAGTAGATCTCTGTTTTACTCTTGTGAACTAGAGCTTATTTAGTTAAGCTTTTGAAAAACTTCTATTTGTAAAATATCTACTTGTAGTAGATTTATTAAAAATAGAGTTTTTGAAAATAAAAAATTATTGTTGTTTGATTGATAGACATTTAAAAAAAAAGGTCTATTTGAAGAAGCATTCCCCCATGAGCTTTTGCCTAGTAGAGGTTTAAACTCTACTAACCTCTACGCAATTTAAAATAGACATTCTTAAAAGCTCAACCAAACAACTTTAAAAAACTCAAATAGACCTGTAGACCTTTTGAGGCATAGAGCTATTAGTTCAAGTCCCATCTCAAGCAAAGACATTTTTTTAAAAATTTAATTACCTTGTAATTTTTTAGATCTTATTTATTTTACAACCTTTTCCAATTCCATTCTCAAATTTTCATTTCTTCTAAAACAAAACAATTCATTTTCTTATTTTATATTAAATTGCCTATTGTTATTTAGGATTTTTATTTTTTCTAATAGTTTAAGTTTGACATATCTAACACGTCTAATCAATAAACCATAAAATCTCAAATTTTACTTTATTGGATTAAAATAATCAATCTATTATTATGATTCATTTTCTTTTATCCTTATTATTTTTCTTTATTTTATAGTTTTAATTTATTTAGAATCAATAAATCAATAATTTACCAATAATTTGAAGAATAAAAAATTTAAAAACATGTATAGTAATATTTATTAATAAATTATTTTTATATAAATTTAAATTGAATTCAATATAAATGAAAAAAAAATTCTTATTATAAAATTAGATTGTAATTTACTCTTTTTTTTTCATTATATATGTTGTTTTTCTTGTTATTATATATTTTTTAACATTTTTTCTTGTTTTTATTTCTTTTTGAATATAAGATTATTTAATTCATCTGAGTAAGTGTTCTATTTATTTTATTTTATCTAAAAAACTCATTTTATTATGATTTTAATTTTTCATTATTTTTTTTTATATATATTCAAGAGTCCTGCCTGGTTAAAATTCTTAGGTCCACCACTGGTGTCAAGCAAATACTCCAAAGCACGACTTTGGTTCCAATTTATGGATGGCTTTATCTCCATCACCTAATCAATAAAAACATGCACATAATTTTTATATAAAACCATAACATTAAGAAAATGATCATCTGACTCATTTTCAAATATGGATGTCTGCACTTTATTTTTGTGCAAACTCAGGCATGTAAATGTTCAGTGATTCATATCAAAAACTGATGTTTTAATCTAAACGGCAGATCTAAGTACGGTTTATATGATATGAATATAGAGAGAGAGAGAAAATCACTTTCTAATGCAAAATTTGTACGGAATCATGGTTTATATATACTACAAAATAAATTGTAGTTAAGACAATTAAAAATACCATTTTGCCACCGTTGATGCGAAAAATTGGGTATGCTTTCATAGTAGAATGCACCATCTCTTAGAGTGTGTCCACTTCCTAGTGTAGATCAACCAGTAAAAAGTTCATTAGCTAATTGAATTTCGAGAATTAATAATTTTGGCATCAAATATTTGATAAAAGCAGTTTTTAGTATTAATTTGGATTATTGATGCATTATTACCTTTTCATTTACATTTCAATAATGCACAGAGACACAAAACTTGTTGTCTTCAACCATAGCACTTTCAAAAGTTTTAATTTTTTGTTCTAGCGCTTGAATTATCCGGAAAAAATTAAGAAGAAGAAATTAACAAATTTTGCGTGTTGAATCATCAAATTAATAGTACATATATAATTATCATTTATAATTAAATAAAAATGTATAATATTAATATAGTGCATATATGTACCTCCTTGATTGTGGGCAAGAACCCTTGTGCAGGTTGGAATTTTATAACTTTATTACCCTGTGAAATGAAATGAAATTAAACAATTAATATTTTGATTTAAATTCATTATTGTGTTGAAAAACATTGCATTAAAAAAAATATATATGTATATATAATATCACATAAAATATGAAACTTGTTCATCAACAGTTTGGTAAGTTGCCCTTCATCTTCATACTTCAAAGACCCGGTAGGAGTCCATATATCCATGCCATGACTCTAGCATATACAACATTGTCCAGTTTCACAAGACCATTCACTTATATACAATTATGTTATAATTAACATATATCAATAACAAAACAAGTTTATAAATACATTAAAAAAATGAATATATAATTACTTGATCATTTTATAGAATTTTAATTGGTATCTTATTAATACACCTTCTACTAACAAAAACAGTAGGAAAAAGATTGTCAACTTCATGTACAGCAACGCACATCTACATACAATTCATGAAAAGTACTATTATATGTATGTATATTCGAATTCTATATACAAAGAGAATGTATTGTCAATATATATAGAGAGAATGTAATGTTTTGTAAATTATGAACAAACACCTACACTACGAGGTTGTGGGTTCGAATCTCTCTCACCCTCCCCGAAAATCCTGAATTATTGTAATATTTTTTTAAAAATGTTTTGTAAATTATGTACATATATGAATTTGTATATGGTTAAAGAAAATGATCAATTACTACGTACCGCATCAAACATGAAAGCTTTGTCGGGGACATTGACGATTGGTGACAAGGTTCCATCATAATCCAGAAACAAGACTAGTTTTTTGCCTTCTGCAACAGCTATCGTGTCTTCAAACGAGTCCAATGCAGAAGGATGTTCTTCCTGTGATGTTAATATATATTCAGATCGATGACATCACTATAGGGTTCAGCTACTATGCTGATAGTTACATGATTGGTTTTTAATTATTAGATTTCAATTCAAAGGTTTACAAAAATCAAAAATTTTAAAATTTTAAAAAATAAATAAAAATCTCACTTTGACGTCTGAATTTTCATCTTTCAGAGATGAGTACTCATTCACCTAACATGGAACCTGTCACTGTAAGTATTAGTTGCTTAAGTTATATCAATTGACTATTGTATGCTGCATGATTCAAGAGATAAAATATGCCTGAATCTACTTGAAGCTGTTTCTTTCTTCTGTCTATGTCTATGGTGTTTTTCTGTGTTCTGTTTAGTTGATGTTAAATCATCTGCATAGTTGCATAAAACATTTTGTTAAATCATATAAAATGAAACCAATACAAGCATACGTAAGAGTATAATCATCAGGAACGGAGCCACCTTAGAACGAGAGGAGGCCACTGTCTCCCCTGAAGTTTTACAATTTTACAAATATTTTCCTAAACTTTTAGATTTTTATATTGTTACCCTTGTTTAATATCCCTCAAGTTTTATAGTTTTATATATTTGTTCCCTATACTTTCATATTTTTATATTTTTACCCTTACTTCATTTTAGATTTTCTAATTCTTTTATAAATTACACTGTTAATAATTTATAGATAATGTCAAAAAAAAAATTCTTTCTTAACTAATTTTAGTATATTATTAAAATATTTTTCTCTCTCTCCAAATCTTACTTATCTCACTCTAATACTGTAATACCATGTGTTATAGGGATTTTTCGGTAACATGACATGTCAGCAAAGATAGCGGATAATCCAGAATATATGGCAGACCATGTCAACAGAGAATAAAAACAGTCGCTACTGATTGGCAAGCAGTCGGATGAACTGAACTGGTAAAATAGACCTGATCGGGTATAGTAAACTGATCGAGTAAAATAAGCACGATCGGGTAAAGTCAACGGGTCAACATTCGACTAAGTCACAATTAATGTTACTAGATGGGGCGGTCAAACTGAATTGATCGGCCAAGATAGGTTTAAACCCCATCGGGTAGCAAAACCGATTGGGGAAAGATGACCCAATCAGGTTGGGAAACTGTCGGCCAAGATATGCTCAGTCAAGACAATAACACGAGTTCAACTACGACTCAATTACGAAGAAGAAGAATCTTACTTAAGCAAGGAATCTAGAACCATATTTCGATAAGGAAATATTATTATTTCCTCATACATATCTGAGTGTCCAGATCAAGTAATAACTCTACTTTTCTAGAAGATTGCACACCGATCAGGAAATAAGTCTTAAAAATGGACTACTCAACTAAAATCCTGCGAAGATTCTTATTCAATGCACAAGATCTCCGAAACAGGAAAGAAGTTAAATACAACTTCAATAAGTAACAAGTCATAATTAAACACACTAATTTTCCTTACTTGCACAACAAGGATTAGGGTTCTTTGCACATATAAATAGACCTATAATCTTATTGTGTAAAAGGGGTTTTTTCAATCCCATCCACCTATGGAGAGATCTAGATATTGAGGGATTTAAGGATCAATTAATCGATTAATCTATCTATCTATGTATATGAAAAAAACATAACAACAACAAGAGAGAATGAGAGATTGAGTGTGTAATCATTCTATTCATAGTGGGTTTCTTCTCGCCGTCACCGGCAACCGTGGATGTTTCCCTACCTTGGTGTATTACCACGTAAAACATGTGTTATGCTTGATTTATCCTTTATTTCCTACTTTTCTACATTATCATTCACAAATACGAACAAATCGTATCGCATCCACGTAGAGAAAAAAACGTTGATTATTCAACTTTAGACTGGTTAAAGCTTCTATCTGCCTACATGTTAATGTTTGACGGTTGGCTTTTCAGCGATCAAAAAATCATTGTTAACACCATGTCATATTTTTGATAAGTTATTTACTTATTTATTTAGTTTTCGTAATTTAAAAAAATGTGTTGATTTATATAATTATAACATGTCAAGTAAACATAACCATATATTTATGTTTAATTTTTAAGAAATTTTATCAAACAAACTTTTATAATTATTACCAATGAAAATATTTTTTGGATTTCAGAAAAATATTAGGAGTCCGGTTTAAATTTCAATTTGTTTTCTAACTTTTAAACACTATTATTGAATCTTGAATTAAAGACTATAAATGTTAGTCTATTTTATTTTTAGAGTAATGTTAGACATACCATCAACTTTATATTTCAACTTATATTCCAACTAGAGTTGCATGTCGATTAACAAATCGATACATATTAATTATGATTTATTTCTCTCGTTACATTTATAGGGATTAAATTGTATAAGTTACAAGTTGAGATATGAGTTGAAATATCTAGTATTGTTTTTATTTTTATTATGTTTTTGTCAAAAACATATTACCTGGTCTATATAGACAGATACCGTAAAAAAAAATTATGTTTTCGTCACTATTCAAGGATAAACTTAATTTTTTTTTCATAAATACACAAATTAAGAAATTTTATCTCAATAAATTTTTTATTCATTTTAAATAATTAATGAAAAATAATAATGTTTTAAAATATAAACAACATTTTTAATAACTATTTTTTTTCACGGCACCCCCTCTAGAACGTAATCTTGGCTCTGTCCCTGATCATCATACCGGTCTTTGTTCGAAAGGGACCTCAATTTCCAAACCAGGGTCCCGGCTACTGCCTGAGAAGCTGCTTGTCTCTCCATTTGTTTCATCTTTCAATGCCTTCACTGAAATTTCCCAAGCCGATTACCAAACCGTAACCACTTCCAAGCTTGACTTGTGTCACTTGTGTTGCACTAGGAATTGGAGAACAGTGAACACTTAGTCTGTGCACTTACTTGGAGCAATTAAATTAAAACTACTGTTGTTGGTTCGTTCAGCAGCCTAAACTCACAATGAATTCTTCTGTTGAGTTTTTGGTGAAAGATTGAAGAAAAGAGAGGGAAGAATGAGTTTGAGCTCACTTCACTACATAAAAGAAGATATTATGTATTTATTTATTTTATATTATAATTCAGGGGCCAGGAATTATTTGCGTGGAGGAAAAAAATGCATACAAAACCATTCATTCAATTTCATTTTGTGGAGTGACTTTGACGGACCACAAGTCCACAAGCATGAACGTGTTTTGCGTTTGGATAGTGCCATTTTGTTTTTGCTAATTGGATTCCAATTTTTTTTTCTTTTTAAACTATTACAATAAACTTTGGACATGACTCAAATTATGATTCAAACTAGTGGGGGCAATTCGGGCCGGGCCCAAACGGGCCGCCCGGCCCGGCCCGCCAGCTAAACGAGCCAGGCCTAAGCCCGTTTAGCTGGTGGGCCAGCCGGGCCCCCATTTTAGAAAACCGGGCAGGTCCCGTGTAGGCCCGCGAAGCCCACGGTCTAAAAAAATTCAAATTTTTTTCCTGACGGGCCCAGCCCGTCAGGGCCCACCAGGAAAAAAATTTTGAATTTTTATTTTATTTTTTAAAAAAAATTTGAATTGAAGGGTAGCTTTTGTAATTAGCCAGGTTACCGTTGGTGACCGTTAGGGGGGGAAAAATATTCAAAACTTTTAAATATTACGTTTTTTTAAATCTTTTACAATTTTTTCCAATTATACCCTTCCTATAAATACCCCATCACCCCCTCGCCTTATTCTCTACATTTTCTCTACTTCCCTACTCTCTTATTCCCTATATTCTCTACAATCTCCAACATCTCTCACTCACTCTTTCAACTATTTTGTAATTTATTTTATTTATTTAATATATTATTTATATACTATATACTATTATACTAATATACTATACACCATACATTATATATTATATATTTACATACCTTCCACTCTCTAGTTTCTACATATTCTAAGACTCTTAGTCTCTTACTCTAAGGTATTGTCTTGTTTATTTATTTTTTAATTAACTTTCATTTGTTATTTAATTATTACGTATTATTAATATGTTTACAACTAATGTTATTATTTGTTATGTTGTTAGGTATCCAATGGATGACTTCTCCAACATGATCATCGAAGAGAGTTCTGGTAGCAACCAGCCGACGAGTTGATGTAATTGTAATTTATAAATACTTAATTTTTTTTCCCGATTGCACTCTTTTTCCCTTACCAAGGTTTTATCCCATTGGGTTTTTCTTGGTAAGGTTTTTAATGAGGCAATCATGATTTGTAATTTATACATTTCAGTATCTCACCACAAATTCAATATGAAATTATAAAATATTATTCATCGAAAACTAATTAAGTGTTGTATGAAATGAATAATATTATATTTCACATTAAAATTTTACATTAATTACTCAAAATTATTACAATGTATAAAAAAAATTTTGAATTAATAAAAATTAAAAAAAAAATTGGAAGCCCGACGGGCCTGAAACGGGCCGAGCCGGCCCGGCCCGGCCTGCCCTCCCACGGGCCTTGGACCCGGGCCGGCCACCTTTGACTGTCTGCCAGCCCGGGCCGGCCAGGTCCGTTGGCCAGATGGGCCTAACGGGCCCGGGCCGGCCCGAATTGCCCCCACTAATTCAAACCACAACCTCAAAATGTGTGTGTATATATATATATATATATATATATATATATATATAATTTTTCTATTGTCAATTCGTCCTGATATATTTTATAATATATCAGGACGAAGAATATGGACTATTAGATTTACATACTTTGACTCAAAGTATATGCATTTGTCAAAATTTCTCTATAATTTGTGGTCCACATTCTTTGTTCTAATATAAAATTTATATCAAGACGAACTGTCAGTAAAAAGACTGTATATATATATATATATATACACGATATATTTTATATTAAGATGAACTGACAATAGAATGATTGTAAATATATATATATATATATATATATATATATATATATATATATATATAGTATTCTAATTGAAACGTCTTCGATTTACAAAAAAAAAAAACTTAAAATTGATATTAACAATAACAAACACATCTTAACAACGTGGAAGTCACAAAGTATTTGAAATTGCTAAAAATGACCACCTTAAATATGGGAAATTCGTTTGTAACCACAAACAAAAATTTAATCATTAATAACCATTTTTTTGAGAAATTACTAGAAAGCCCTCATATAAAAACCATCCCAAAAACTCTCTCTCTCTCTTTTCTCTTTTTCTTTCTCTCTCTCCCTGAAAATCATTGCCAGTGTCGTCGCCTGAGCGCACCGCCGACGAAGGTCTGCCCACCGAGAGTCGGCGTGCTTCTTGGCTTCGCGACAGCCACAACGCCATCGTGATTCACCGCCGCGCTGCAAATCTGTGCGAACCAAGCAAAGCCGTCGTGCTTCACGCCCAGGCGACGACGCCGGCGTGCCGTTGTGCGCCATCGTGCTGTCGTACTTCGCCTGGGCTTCTCAACCATCCAGCTGCGCCGTCGGACTCCTCCTCCATCGGCGACGTGATCTGTAGAAAAAAGATAAACAAAAAAAATTAAGAAACCTAATTTGGGAATTTGGGGAAAAGGGAAATAAGGCATGATTTCAAGTTTCACACTTCAAAGTTTTAGACATGATTTCAAGTTTGATCCACATTCTAGTGGTGATTTCAGATTTGGTCAGATTTTAGTCGTAATTTCAAGTTTGCTTCGAGGTTTAAAAAAAAAAAAACTAATTTCAGGGGTATTTTTATAATTTATGGATATACACCGAATTTTTTTTAAAAAAATGGTTATTAACTATTAAAATTTCAAAAGTGATTACTAACGAAAGTTTAATGTTTTCAATGGCTATTTTTGGTTTTGTCTCTACTATATACTATTTAGAATTAAACTATACTATAGTGATCAATACGACACCATCTTTCAATCAACAATAGGTATATAAAGTGAAAATGAAAGTTATAAACATAATCAAATTAAAAAGATTATTTTTGAAATAATTAATCCCGTCTTAAACAACGAAGAAGCATGATACGTCTAAACTAATTAATCATACAATTATATATCTGTGGTTCTTCAACATAAAATTAAAATATATTTCTTCCTACAATTATCTGTGGTTCTTCAACATAAAATTAAATCTGTTACCTACGTCCCCTAACTAGCTATGATCAATGAGCTAATTTGCTAGACAAAAATTTTAGCAAATTAGATAGTAATTAATGGAGTATCATAGCTTAGGCAGTTGATTTAGCTTTTTTCCAATTTGCAAGGCGCACCATGAAATCCATCACTTCATCTGGGTCACAAAGAGAGTAGGAAGCCTTTGTGTCCCTTGGAACCGAAGAAACTATTATCGGAAATCCCCTTCCAAGACCTTGAATAACCTGCAATTATTCAGGGCATTCAAATTAATTAGCAATACAATACTAAATACCTATATTTCCGATTATAAAAGTAGACATCTCAGTAGTTTAAGAAGGTCATTATCTCTCTTGGGCATTTAGATTTTCATTTCATTAACTAAATAAGATCAAACACCACTTTCAGGTCATACGAGTGAATAAAATCTCGTGTAAACAGTTTGCCGTTTGATAATTTCTAATAAGTTTAATATAAGGTTAAGGAAGAATCATAAATATATTTATATTGGAGTTGCTTACATTAATATACCTTGAAAGCATCTTCATCGGTCGTATCATCTCCTATGTAGAGAGGGAGAAAATCGCTTGAACCGGTGAAACCAAAGGTGTCAAGCAAATACTCCAAAGCACGACCTTTGTTCCAATTTATGGATGGCTTTATCTCCATCACCTAATCAATAAAAACATGCACATAATTTTTATATAAAACCATAAAATTAAGAAATGATCATTGACTCATTTTCAAATATGAATGTCTGCACTTTATTTTCATGCAATCTCAGGTACACGTACATGTTCAATGATTCATATCAAAAACCAAAGTTTTAATCTAAACGGCAGATCTAAGTACTGTTTATATGATATGAAATATGAATATATATATATACATAAATTTTCAAGTCAGTACGCACTGATATAACTTCGTCAGTACACACTGATATAACTTCATCAGTGCATTGGATGTGAACCATTAGATTTACATACTTGGACTCAAAGTGTATGCACTTATCAAAACTTCTCCATAACCAGTGATCCACATGCAACGCACTGATATAAGTTATATCAGTGCGCACTGAGGGGAAAAAGACTGTATATATATAGTCACTTTCTAATGTAAAATTTGTACGGGATCACGGTTTATTATATGTGATAATAATAAACCTTGTAAATTTGTGCTAAATCGTGATCCTGCACTCAACAATAATTTATATATACTACAAAATAAATTGTAGTTAAGACAATTCAAAATACCATTTTGCCACCGTTGATGCGAAAATTTGGGTAAGCTTTCATAGCAGAATGCACCATCTCTTTGAGTGTGTCCACTTCCTAGTGTGGATCAACCAGTAAAAAGTTCATTAGCTAATTGAATTTCAAGAATTAATAATTCTGGCATCAAATATTTGATAAAATTAAGCAGTTTTTAGTATTAATTCAGATTAATGATGCATTATTATTACCTTTTCATTTACATTTCGATAATGCACAGAGACACAAAATCTGTTGTCTTCAACCATAGCACCTTCAAAAGTCTTGATTTTTTGTTCCAGTACTTGGATTATCTGGAAAAATTTAAGAAGAAGAAATTAACAAATTCTGTGTGTTGAATCATCAGATTAATAGTACATATATATAATCATAATTTATAATTAAATAAAAATGTATAACATTAATATAGTGCATATATGTACCTCCTTGATTGTAGGTAAGAACTCTTGAGCAGGTTGGAATTTTACAACTTTATTACCCTGTGAAATGAAATTAAAGATACAATTAATATTTTGATTTAAATTCAATTTTATGTTGAAAAACATTGTATTAAAAAAATGTATATATAACATCACATAAAATATGGAACCTGTTCATCAACCGATTTGGTTTGTTGACCCTCATCTTCATACTTCAAAGACCCTGTTGGAGTCCATATATCCATGCCATGACTCCCAGCATATACAACATTGTCCAGATTCACAAAACCATTCACCTATATAACAATTATGTTATAATTAACATATATCAATTTAACACAAGTTTATAAATACATTAAAAAAATGAATATATAATTACTTGATCATTTTATAGAACTTTGGTACCTTATTAATACACCTTCCACTAACAATAGCAGTAGGAAAAAGATAGGCAACTTCACGTACTGCAGCGCGCATCTGCATACAATTCATGACAAGTACTATTATATGTATGTATATTCGAATTTGATCTATATATATAGAGAATGTAATGTTTTGTAAATTATGAATAAGATGAGGTTGGCTCGATAGTGTGTCCCACACAGGTATACCACGAGGTTGTGGATTCGAGTATCCCTTTCTCTTCCAAAAAATCCTGAATTATTGTAATATTTTTTTTAAAAAAAATTGTTTTGTAAATTATGTACATATATGCATTTGTATATGGTTAAAGAAAATAATCAATTACTACGTACCGCATCAGACATGAAAGCTTGGTCAGGGTCATTTACGATCGGTGACAAGGTTCCATCATAATCCAGAAACAAGACCAGTTTTTTGCCTTCTGCAACAGCTATTAAGTCTTCAAACGAGTCTAATGCAGAAGGATGTTCTTCCTGTGATGTTATTATATAATCAGATCGATGAGATCATTATAGGGTTCAGCTACTATGCAGATAATATATAGTTACATGATTAGTTTTTAGTCATTAGATTTCAATTCAAATATTTACAAAAATCAAAGATTAAAAAAAAAAAAAACTCAGTCGCTTAAACTATTCCGAAACTAAGTCAAGCATGACCTGAAGTTTTTCGTCCAAACCTAAGTGATAATCCTTATTTCCAGACCAAATTTCAGGACACTAGAGAATTATATATATAAAGAAAAAATTTCAAGTCAGTACGCACTGATAAAACTTCATCGGTGCGTTGGATGTGGACCATTAGATTTACATATTTTGACTCAAAATGTATGCATTTGTCAAAACTTCTCCATAATCAGTGGACATGTAACGTACCGATATAAATTGCGCACCGAGGAGAAAATGACTCTATATATATATATATATATATATATATATAAACATTGTAATACAAGACGGTGACAAATAAGATAATTTAATCACCAGCCAAGTTGTATGTGAATCCAGCAGATCATGATTGTTGTTCGCAGCTGATTCGGTGAGCAATCCCATGGCTAGCTGTTGATCAACAACATCCGATCCGGCCGTTAGTTTTCCGATGAAGTTATGAGGTCAAATTTTCTACTTAATTAGCGTATGATTAGATAAACTAATCATTGTTGATCAAAAGAATATATGCTAATTGATAAGAATTTCTTGAGAGATAATGGATTATGAATGTATTATAGGTTTTGTTCTTGCAAACTAAAATTTAATTTTATAAAGAATAATTATCAAAATTGACTACATGTATATATTCATGAAATATATATCATCAAGTGATTGATGTGCATCATAAGTTAAAAAGCAAAAGAAAAAACAAAGGAAGAAGAAACATTACCGTGCTAAACTCCACAAGTGAGATCGAAAAAGAGACTTTAATTGGCTAATTTCTACGGAAAAGAGACCAATGTTTTTATTTGCATTCGTTTATGAAAACAAAAAACGAGAACAATATATAAAACAGATTCAAATATATACTATTGATTTATATATATATACACATATATATATATATAATTATAATTGATATAGGAAAAAAAAGAATAAAATACTACTGAATTAAAGTATCTGAATAATTTTTTTACTAAAACAAGCAGAAAACTTGCCTTGTTAAAAAAATAATTAGCGAGTATGTTTAATTGTTTACCATAAAAATTTATTATGGTATCTTCTCGAGCTTTTTTTCAAGTGAGTCAATGGTACAAGAGTCCTATTTTGTCAAAATCGTAATTAATTTTAATTAATTTGAGAGATACTGGGAATCATTAAAATATTATGATTCTAATAACTTGAGTCTCACGTTTCCATAATACTCAGAGCCATCTAGGGTTTAGTATGCTGATTTGGTTGCTACAAAAAGCAATGATAAAATCAAGTTTAATTGGGTCATCGATTCCTTCCTTTTCAAGACAATAACCATGAACCATCCAATAAGTTAATGTAATTTTAGCATCTAAACATAGACGTTAATGCCCTTAATTATGAAAACAAAAAGTGTCTTCTCTTTCTTCTGACTTGTTTTTTTTTTTTTACCATTACAATATCTCGTGGAATAACGCTACTTTATCCAAATTTGATGCTGAAATCTAGTGGCTTCACTCCGATCTACATATTCATTTAAATCAAACAAATCTAATACAATCTAAATGAATGGATCAGAGTGATGCTCAGGGACGTAACCAAGATTAAATACTAGGGTAGGCTAGAATAATTTTTTTTTTCTGATCATTAACATTATGAGAAAATTGTATTAATTAAAATAAAGATACACCTAGTTAAAAAGGCATATTAGGGATTACAATATTCTAAATAAATGTATTAAAAAATGTATATTCTAAATAAATACTATAAAAAAATAAAGTTAAAACAAATTATAAAATAATGTATGTTTCTCTTTTGCATTACGACCTATATAAATAAAAATGGTACAAAAATAATTCATTAAATTAATTATAATTCAATGCTTTCTAAAAAATATAATTTATTTAATTATTAGTTTAATTTCATTATGATGGAGCATTCACGTCACATAGAAAAATAAATATACACTTATATTACTATTTACTAACAAATCTAAAAAATAAATAAATATTAACAAGCATGTATCTAAATTTCAAAGAAAACAAAAAGAAATTTATTAAACAATATTGTTAATTTGTAAATTAAAATTAGAATAACTAATAATTAAATAAATCCTAAAATTTAATTACGAAATAAAATATTTAAATCCATAATATTCATAAAAATATATCTAATTGGAAGATTAATTATTGATGTTGATAAAGGAGTTGGACTAAAATTTGGAGAAAGATGAGAGAAATAATAATTATTAAAGAAAAAAAAATGATTATATAATTACCTGTTGAGTGGACGAGTGGTGACTGTTGTTGCTTGTCTCGTGATTTATGAAGTAAAGAATTGATAAAGTTAAAAGTCTTTCGCCATGTATATATAATGTTGGGCAAATAACCTAATTCCTAGTCCTACATTGTTTACCCATTGATATCAAGAATTTTTTTTTTTTTTTACTTTTTAATTTTTTTTCAAAAAGCTAGCCTAGCCCAAGTTCCGTCCCTGGTGATGCCACATCATTTGGGCACCAAATTTGGACACTAAATTTAGATAAAGTATCATTACTCTATTTCTTGATTTTGAGGAAGCGGGTATAAATCAAACCCATAACTTTTTGGATGCAAGTGTGAGATACTTACCACTAAGCCAACCTCATATTGTTTTTCTTCTCACCTATTAGTTGCAAAAAAAAACAAAAAAAACAAAACAAAACAAAACATTTATAGGCCAGCATTCAACACTACAAGTGACTAACGAAACACTCTCTTCAATCGTGTTTCTCACTCTACGAAACCCTATTTTCTCTCTCTTCACTCTCTAGAAAACACAATATCTATCGCAAAAAGTCTAAAAACGATTATTCAATTCATAGTATGAGCATTCAAACATTCAAAAATGGAAGTAAATGGAGCACTCTCATTTTTCAATATGTGGTCCCGTTGGCCTTTTGAAAAACCTATATTTATAAAAAGTCTACTTCTAGTAGATCTATTAGAAATAGAGTTTTTGAAAAAAAAAATTATAATTGTTTGGTTGGTTGATTTTTTTTTATAAAAAAAAGATCTATTTGGAGAAACTCTTCTCCCTGAGCTTTTGCTTAGTAGAAGTTTAAACTCTACTAGCCTCAACTGAAATTAAAATAGACAATCTTAAAAGTCCAACCAAACAACTTTAAAAAAACTAAAATAGATATGTATAAAGCTTTCGAAGCAGTAGAAAGTCCTAACAAACAAGCACTTATGAAGTGGAAATATATAACATGTTAGATTGGTGTCGTTATATTGTTGTCGTGACTAATATCTCTAAGGAGGGTGTATTCAATTAGGATTTCAAAAGACTTTTAATGACTTTTTTAAGTGAATGACTTTTGCAGATTTCATGAACTTTTATAGACTTTATAGAATTATGAAAAAATTTCATAGACTTTCATTTTAAAAGACTTTCATAGACTTTTATTTCAAACGACTTTCAGAGACTTTCATTTTAAAAGACTTTCACAGACATTTATAAAAATTTATTGATTTTTAAATATGACATATAATTTGTTTTAATAAAATTATATAAATTTCTCATATCAATAAAAAAATATTTTTAAAAGTTTGAAAGACCTCTAGTCTAAGTAGCTAAGTTAGAATACTCTCATCATTGATATTAAATTCTAGCTAGGACATATATTTTAACATACAAATATGCAAATCCTGAATTTTCAAAGAGGTTTGTACAAGACAAATAGACTTGTCAGAATAAAGTGGAGGAAGCTCTAAACCATTGTAAAGATGAAGTCAACGGAAACCTTACTTCTACTAATAATATTTTTAACTTTTAAGTAATATTAAATGCCAGGAAATGTACAAATATGTTTGTGCAAATGTTGATAGTATACCTTAGCAATTATTCCTAGAAGCTTGTGAATGAAATCACCATAAAAAGAATTAAAATTTGCCCTAATCAATCCCATTATCCGAAAATCATTGTTAATTAAACTTGACAAAAGCATTCTTGCATATATATGTGATTTTAAAATTTTTATTTGTAATTTTATTATATTTTACATCATAAAGGCATTCTGCACCTAATTTTTTTAATAATTAGTCAAAATTTTATTTGTTTTTTATAATTAGTCAAAATATTATAAATTTTCTTTTAAAATAAATGTAACAAATCGACAATAATATTAACGTTTACATGTCTCTACGAAAGTACGGTAATGAGTATAAAAAATCTATCCAAAATCAATTCAAGTTACTAAAGATAACATATAAAAACCGCACAAATAGTTGTTGAACAAGATTCAGGCCTAAAAATGAGTGGTTTGATATTGATCATAATTACATTGAGCCACGCTCATACACAACTTTGACTATGACATATTGGCATGATTAAATAGTGGTTTTTGTCTTCTATTTATTTTAATTAACTTTGTCTGATTTGTTTCAGTGTTGTTTAGTTGTTTTGAAAATAGAGGTAAAAAAATAAAATATCTCGTCTTTAATTGCAAAACCTATGTAGAGTTATTTTATATTATTTTTTAGTTAATTTTTTTTGTTATAGATCGTTAATGTTTGTATGTATTTTTAATAATGTTTATTCATTTTAAAAGTTATTCATTTTATTTTATTTGTAAAATTTGTTACGAATGTGTGTTATTTTATTTGAAAATATAACATATGTTTGATAGTTAAAGTTTTTCAAAGAGTTTCATGTTTTTCTTCTAAAGTAAAATTCTTTCTATTTTAAAAAAAAAGTCATTCTATTTTAAAAAAAAAGTCATTCAAAGTCTTTGGTAGGAATGAAAGACAAATCGAGAGATTTGTTATAACTAAAAGTCATTAAAAGTCATTGATATTTAAAAGTCATTAAAAGTCGTTGAGATTTTGAATACCTCCTAACTTTCATAGACAGTTAAAAAGTCTTGATTGAATACCACATGACTTTTAAAGACTTTTTAAAAGTCTATAAAAGTCTGTATTGAATACCCTATGATTTTTATAGAGTCTTTAAAAGTCTACATCGAATACGTTCAAACTTTTTAATTCCATAAAAGTCATTAAAAGTCTTTTGAAATCTTAATCGAATACACCCCCTAAGAGTCTAAGTCGTGATTTATTTATTTAATTGTCATTATTGTGACTTAAATGCCATTGTCATTGTCATAATAACTAAATAATCTTTTCATTTGCATGTCAAAACAATAATGTAAAAACAAAAGCATTATTTGTCAAGACCGACCACCTTTGAAATTGAATGGCCACTCATGCATGCATCCAATTTCACAGTACGGCGAAATTGAGTCTGAGCGTGAAATTATGATTATGTTTTTGAGTAATGGATTCCAGCAACTCATATTTCGTTTTTGTGTCTCCATTTGTTCTCCCCTCGATCTCCTAATTCAATATTATTTATATGTACCTAAGTATCTTATGTCACTTAATGAGAAATGTGAAACTTCTCTATTGGTATTAACTATACTATATGTCTATATGAAATACCATACATGATTGGATATAGGATGGATTCACACATGCTAGTTTTTACGATGTAATAGTAAGTATTACGGTAAAATCTGACACCGAATGATCGGATTGGTTTGTCTATGCTTATTGTTGTTGCCGAGATCAAACAATACATGTAAAACTCTTATATCTATTCTCATAATTTATATTTCCGGGTCTATCAAGACCTACCACAAACTCTATCAAGATCAAATAATAAATGTGCGACCCGAATATACACGAAAAAAAACTCTCATAAATACTTGTAAAATTCGTATGACAGGATTTGGAGTTTTGAACCGCTCTATTAAAAGCACGTTTACTAATTGAGAATAAAATAAAAAGCGTGAATCAAGTTCCTGAAAAATATAATGAAGATAGAAAACTTGATTCCTTTCCAAATAGAAACTCAATTCCAGATTCGTATGTGCGAGACCCACGTAATATGATACCTAACATATTTTAATAAATACAGAAATCACAAATTGAATTCATTTTCCTTAACTTTTTTTTAAAAAATTTTTTACTATCGGTAGGATTCAAATCCCACCGGTAGAGCTACCCTTAGGGGTCGTTTGTTTTTTTCACTTAAGACTTAATGAGTCTGAATTGAACTCATTAAGTTGTTTTGTTTGTTTTTTTAAGTGGTCAAACAACTTAAAAATATCAAAAAACAACTTAAAATAAAAAGTAAGAAATCCTGACTTTTAACTTAATTCCAAATCACTGGATTACAATTAAAATATTCTCTTCTAAGTCTATCCTCTAAAAAAAGATATATTTCCAAATTTACATTAATTTAATATGGTATAAAAAATTTCTTTTAACATATTTCTTATTTTAAACATGTTTTAGAAAAGAAAAAAAAACATAAATACTTTTCATAATGAAATTTTTCAGAGATTGAACAATTGAATTTCTCTCCTGCCAAATCCCGGTAAAAATTCTTTATTTATTTATTTTTATCTAACTATTCGTATAATGCTCAATAAAGTTGTCTATCATATTAAGTAGATTTCGTGGCTTGAAATGTTATAGAATTATTGTATATAAAAATTCAAGAACCTTTTTTTTATTTGGTTTCCGGTGCATATGATCCAGGAAACAAAAAAAAACAAAAAAGGTTTCATGAATTATATTCACCGGAAACGTGGACAACGTATAAAATTGAACTTGAATTTGAACTTTTTTTTGACAATAAATTTAACTTAAACTTTGTTACATAGCATGCAAATTTATATTCTTTGTTTAACTTTTTATTTTGTTAAATTAAACTTTGTTTGTGAAAAAAAAATACCATACAAAATGTTATAAAGAATGGTGCATGTTAAATTACATCTTTTAATTAGTATGGGTATAAATGTACAATTACTTATTTTCAGACAGTTTTATTTTTAAAAAACAAACATGTTAACAGCACATTCAGATGTGAGAAAAAAAAAAAACAAACACGTCATTCAGATTCAGATTTCAGTCCCTATTCAGTCTTCAGAAAAATTCAGGACTGTTCAGTGTTCAGACAAAAAAACAAACGACCCCTTACTGAGGGCGTAACCCGTAATAATCAGTACTATTTAATTCATCCAATTTTGTAATAGAAAAAAGAAAAAAAAAAAATCAGTACGTGTAGCAGAAAAGAAAAAGGTAAGAAAGTAAAAAATAATAAAAATGGAATCCAACAAAAAATCCAGCTATAAAACTAGATTTTCCTTTCCTTGTCGGGTGTGATTCACTGATGTATTACCAAATCCAAGTAAACATTTTGGTAAAATATTCACCGACTAGTCTCTCTCTCTCACTCTCACTCTCTCTATTAAAAAATTCCCGCTTCGTTCGTACCTCTGCAAGAAATCATAATAATAAATACTCATTTGACTAACCAGTATCCACACAAGACCGAGAAAATTTGTTCTTGAGAAAAATGAAACCGAAATCTAAACCAAATTGGATCTTCAAATCAAAGCTAGGGTTGCCTGTTGTTTTCATTCTTTGTTCTTTCTTCTTCTTTGCTGGCTTATTCGGTTCGTCTCTCCTCTTCTCTCAGGTTCTTTTTTTCTACACTTTGATTTTCAATTTTTTTTTTTTTTTGAGTTTGGTTTATTTATGTATGTGTGTACTGTGCAGGATATATCGGTTGCGGCACCGAGACAGAGAATGCTGGAATCGGTTTACGATTCGATGCCTTATGGAGATTCTGGAGATGATTATATTACAACTATTCCTTTTCAGGTTTGTTTGACTGTTTTGTTAATGCAATTTTGAATAACAAGTGATTACTAATTGTTGATTTGCTTCCACACACTAGAAGGAGAAAATTATGTGATCATTGCTTGTTTGTAGGCTTAGAGTGGTATGGATTACATGTATAATCGCTTTCAATTTCATATATTGCATGTCTTTAAGAAGAGTATTTTATTTATTTATTTATTTATTATCACAGTGATTTTGTGAATTGAAAGATGAGTCTATTGCATGACCCTGTTTTCACAAAAAATAACATAAAATAAAAGTTTGTTCACTTTCTTGATCTATTTATTGATATTATTTCTTGTAGGTTTACTTTAATTGTTGTTGGCCCACATTTCAGATCACACAATATGTTTCACGAGACCTGTCTTTGTAGTTGTTGACCTACTTTTATGATCACATTATGTTGTTTTATGAGATTTTGATTCTATATGATTTAAAATTGGTAAGAGCTTGCTTTCTAGTTGAGAAGTGTGATTGAAAATTACATGTAGTTAGGCAGTTCAAAGTCTTGAGATTTATGTAGATGATGTTGAAATGCTTTTGGTACTGTGGTTTCTAGTAGATCTTTTTTAAGTAGATGTTATATTAACTGAATTCTTAAAAGAGCTGTTATTAAAAGTTTATTGGCTAATGGATGTTTATATAATTATGAAGTAGTTTTTGTAATATTATAGACAATAAAGGGAATACAAATAGTTAGCCGTGAAAAGAAAGAGGACCGATAACAGGCGGCACTGATACTTAGTTACTTACAATTGACCATGGAAATGATAAAATGTGATACTTACGGTGTATGGAAACTAAAATGTGATGCTTACAATCTATAGGTTAATGAATTTTGTTTTACTTTAATCTAAACCTTGGTGAAAACAGCCAGGAATCACGTTTTAATATCTTACATTTTCCCCGGAACTTACATCCCTATCTGACAGGTTTTGAGCTGGAGACCACGTGCTCTGTATTACCCTAATTTTGCAACGGCAGAACAATGCGAGAGCATAATTAACATGGCAAAGCCAAACCTTAAGCCATCGACCTTGGCTTTGCGTAAAGGAGAAACAACAGAGAGCACACAGGGAATCAGAACAAGGTATGGTCTGTAGGCATATTTATTGCCTTAATTTTATATTGGCGTCGATCAATAGCTCTAGGGCTTGATTTGGTGTCCTTAATTGATTGCCCAATCATTTAATTTAGATGATACCATTATCAAATTTATCACTGTATACTATCACACATGATTATGATGACTTGAAATAAGGGCATTCCAAGCAGTCATAGAAACCGAATTTGAAATTTTATATTTGGCTATAGCTCTAACTTGTAGTAGTTCTCAGGTAAATCACACAAGGTTGTAGCTCTTAATATGCTTTGTAAATACTAAAACAGCCATTTAACTTTTAGTGGACATACAACATGTATTTTGTTAATGAAGGTTATTTAAGTTAGTAATCCTTTAAAGTATATACAATCAGAAGAATTCAAATGTTATTGAAGTTAGATGAGTGTTATGGCTTGAGGGTTCGTAAATGACTAGCTTGATTTGTATGTCTAATCCTGTTAATTTTCTTTAATTTTTGTCAATGCTATCATTGTTTCACCAGACCTGAAGTGGCTCAAGTTTATTAGTTAAACCAAATATTTGTATTCTATCCACTCCTTCCTCTTTGAACTTGTCTTTGTTACCATCCTTAACTATGGACATTGAATATGATCAATCAAGATTTAAAGGTTCTTGTATGTCCACTCAGTGCCACAGAATAATTTTGGTATATAACTTGTATCTGACAATATAGCTCATAGATAACAATTTTTAATCATCTTTCATCTTAGAGATTTCATTTATTATCTTACTCTTTATTTTCAAACAGTTCTGGCATGTTTATTTCTGCCTCTGAAGATGATACTGGGACTTTGGACATCATTGAAGAAAAAATTG
This sequence comes from Dipteronia sinensis, assembly GCA_033220585.1. Classification (NCBI taxonomy): domain Eukaryota; kingdom Viridiplantae; phylum Streptophyta; class Magnoliopsida; order Sapindales; family Sapindaceae; genus Dipteronia; species Dipteronia sinensis. The sequence goes on along the minus strand of CM065638.1, from coordinate 1,298,891 downwards.
CAAGGGCTACAATGCTTCCTAGGATCAATGGAGAGGTATTTTCATTATCTTATGAAATTTTTTGGTTTCATCTGTGTTGTATTTTACATAAATGCAAGCTATGTATGATTTGATATTTCAATCCTTAACTAGTATTCAATTGATTGTTTGTCTTTTTTGTTGAACTAGTTAACGTTTCATTTCAGGGCAATACTAAAATTGTCTGAGGATATCACCATGTTTCAGGCATTCAATGTATTGCATTATGAGGTTGGACAGAGGTATAATTCTCATTATGACGCGTTCAATCCTGATGAATATGGCCCACAAAAGAGCCAAAGGGTACATACATCTTAAGCTGCAACATTGATTTTTTTCATTTTCTCATTATCTTTATGAATCATATAATCTTATGGTTTGAAAGGAAATGTCCCCACTCACACAACACATGCACGTACCCATCACATCCTTTTAAAAAAAAATCCCCGCTTCTGTCCCAATTGCAAGTAGAATAGGCCAAAGTTTCAGACGTTGAGTGCTTCCTGATAGCTTCTTTCGTTTTAATGATTTCTTTTATATACAATTGACTATAAAAATAAGTATTCAAAATGGAATGTCTAAAAGTTTTCATAAAAGCTTCTAGTTTGTATGATTTAAATTCTTGATTGCTACTATAATTGAATTAAAGTTTTCCAACAACACTGAAGGTCTTGATTAATCTCCAAACAGGTTGCTTCTTTCTTGTTGTATCTATCCGATGTCAAAGAAGGTGGGGAAACTATGTTTCCATTTGAGGTAATACGATTGACACCTCTATTCTTCCACTCTTCCACTTTTCGGTAATTTTTTTTTTCCTGAAAATCATTACTGTCTCTCATCCAATGCTCTTGATGTGTAGAATGGCATTATCACGGATGAAAGCTATGACTTCCAGAAATGCATTGGTCTGAAAGTGAAGCCACGCCAAGGGGACGGACTTCTATTCTATTCATTATTTTCAAACGGTACAATTGATCCGGTAAGTGATCGTCTTGTCATCATCTTGCAAATATATAAAGTTGAACGTTAGTCTCGGTCGATAGTTGGCTATTTTCTCTCTAGGATTTGTTAACTTTTCAGGAATGGAGAATATTTGAACAGTTGTCGTGTAGCTTGCTGGTTTGTGTAAATGGTGTGTGTGAATTTGTTCGATGGTTTTGCAGACATCGATTCATGGGAGCTGTCCGGTGATCGTAGGAGATAAATGGGTGGCAACGAAGTGGATCAGGGATCAAGAAGATCCTGCTTAAATATTTTTACATTTAACTGGTGTTTAATTCCTTTTTTTTCTTTTTCTTTTTTCTTTTTCAATCCGAAGATCACCCATAATTGCTTACCTTAGTGGAGTTGTCGAAATTTTTCAAAATAAAATATCAAATTTCACATATGAGACATCTACCATTTAATGTCTATAAGATATTAGAGTATATAGTCACTCTCGGATCCCGTATGAATTTTTTATACGTGATCAAAGTTTTACAATATGTGATAAACCTTTATTCCGGGATTCCATACTTGTTGATAATAATGTTTAGAGCATATACATGCAAGGCTACTCAGTACTCACCTGTCAACATAATCATATGCGCCATTTTGTGCCCTACAGCCCCTACTGCTCTTTTTATATAATGACATCACATCAACATCAATTCTTTTTTTTCAAATAAACAAATGATTTAAACTATTTTGTCTTTAGCCATCTTCCATATTACAACCAAACAATAAACAATGAACTAGTAATTGGGTAAGTAAATGTTACTTTATTGATTCTAAAAAGAGTGAAACTATAAAGAAAAATTGATAAAAATATTAGAAAAAGAAAATTGAATTATTATTATTATATACTGATTGAGTGATTGACAACTTTAGTGTAATAAAAATATAAATTTGGGGTTTTGGGATCCAATTGTTAGATTTTTAGGTCACAAAAATTTTGAACTATAAAAGCACAAGAAAATGAGAAGAATTTAATAAAGATAAAAAATAAGAATAATTTAATAAAGAAGTTTAAAAGTAAACTCTATTATATTTACGAATATATAAAAAATATTTCAAATTAGTGTATATTTGGAAGAGTTTCTCTACTTGTCAAAAAGATCTTTTTCTAATTCTAAAAGCTATTTTCAAGTTCTTTTAAGGACAATTATGAGAGGCTTTTGAGTTTTGAGTGTCCAACACCTACCCAAGCTTTTGTCCAGAGATTTGATATGTTGAATTTATAATAGAGTTCCAGACCCCACAACTTATTATAGAATCATTTATAGTAATGTATGATAATCTGGTAATTTATTAATAATAAAAAAAAACAGTAAAAATTCCAAGCAAATGTAAACGTATTCTTCATGGTGAGAAGCTGGAACTGTTGAAAAAAATATATACTCATCTCTTACTATTTCCGAAATATAATGTTAAAAAAAAAAAAACACTTGAGCTACTACAATGGCACTTCTTATTTTCAGATTTGCATAACTAAAACTAAACTAAAATAATAAGACTCGACCTCAGACAAAGAATTATATATAATTTAATCTTTTCAATTAAATTAATTATGCATACCATGAATGAATCCTCTGCGAGGCTTTCAAAACCTCTGTATAAATTCAAGGTCACCTCTGTTTTTCTCCAAATATCTGAGAGACGCAGCTACTCGTGGTTGGTGGCTTCACCTGATGATCGGAGAGGCAAGCCATCATCCACTGCTCAAGAATCGTCGCATAGTCCTGCCTTGTCTGACTCAACTGGCAGGTACTGGCACTGACCATGAGAATGTTTATCCGAAACTGTATAGTCGAAACTTGCACTTGAGAGAATTCAGTGACAAAAATTTACTTACAGATTATATACTTGCTTGAAATGCAATAGGCGTGGTGGAGACTATGGTACTAATTTTATCAATCTTCACAACTGAATTAGATAAGTTCGTGAACTCATCCTTATTCCATCCTTATTCCGATAATCAAATGCTTCTTGCATACTTCAGCTGGAATTTAGGAGGAACATTTTTTTCTGTTTCACCTTATGTCGAGCTATAGGTGATAAATGCATTGGCTTTGATCTTCGAACATAATGGGGAACGAAATCACAGTTTGTGCCCATTTTGATATGGTTGCTTTCCCCACCGCTTTAAGATATGCATACACCCTGCTGCTATGAACAGCCCAAGGGCCGTAAACGATAGCATTACTGCATTGTCAATGTTCTGATAGTAGCCTCTCTGCAACAATTCCAAGGGAAAAATATATAAGTTTATAATGGAACCAAGCTAAAAACAATGTGTCAAAGACTCAAAGTGTAACACCAACCACAGAAGCACGAACCCCCGATCACAAAACAGAAAGAAACTGCCTTCAGGATTTTTAAAAAATAATACATTAACATCAAAGAGATCACTAACATAATGACATTTAATCGTCATATTAAAAAGTTCAATTATTACTTCTAGCATCTTACATGTACTAATTATTAGTAACGAAACACTATTTATGATTATGAGAGTTCAACATTTCCACTTATATGTATTTAGTGTTTAAATATTAGATTTACTACGACTTCAAGACTAAAATGCAAAAGATATCCAACTTTACAAAGAAAAAGTTGAAAAGTTGGTAATTATTAATATAAATTTTATTGTCAATTGTAAGTGATTGAAACTCAAGTGAATTTGAACTCAACTCCAGATCAAACTCCCCAATATTCTGACCATAGAAAAAAAAAAGGCTTTTTTCCAGTCCAAAAGGGAGGTGAGGAGTCATTAGATAAGTTCCACCAACATTTATAGTTGCTTTAAAGGTACAAATTAATAAGAAAACCTTTTCTCATAAAGGTAATCTAAAACCTTTTTTTTTTTATCAGAAACCAAGTTCCCCAGCATTTACTCCAAATCATTTGCATCAATCATTCAAATCCATCAAAAGGAATGCATGGAAATCCTACTTGACATTGGTTCCTAAACATCTATGTTAGTCAACTCAGTACTTTTCCTTTTTAAGAATTATAATCAGCCCACTTCAAGCCAAGAGCTTTGGATGGAAAGAATCTCCATTCCAGGTTTGCTAGAGCTTGATTGCTCCATTTATAACCAACATTTCATCTATCAAATTCATCATTAGTCCACATAAGAGGACCAAGTCAACCCATATAGATGGCAAAAAAAGTCTCCCAGGTTGAAATGTCTTAGTTAGAGACACATACTTGCAACAAAAAAAGCAGAATAGCTGCATTTGCAGGGGCTAGAGAAAGACTAATCATCCCTCCACGCAACTCATTTGGCACGTACCTGGAAACACAATTAGAAGCAGAAGCATCAAATATAGAAAAGTTCACTAGGTAACTCGATTATGATACCATTAACACAGCAAACCCTTATTCCACATACATTGTCCTCAATCTAGCAAGGGAAGGTAGAATGAAACCAACAATAGCATGAAATAAGCAGAATAGTGTCACCAAGATTCCAATTTCCTACAAATCATCAAGAAATCATGTCAAGTTCTAACTACCAGTGCCAAAATCAAAAAAGGAAAAAATATAATAAATCTTTTTTTCCAAAGATAGATGCCACCCATACCTGATAATCATAAGCTATTATGGAGAAGACAAACCCCAGTACAGTGAAAGCATAAACTAGGCAATCCTCAGTTCTAAATGACGATGGTCCACTAATGAGCCAAGGAAATATCGTGCTTCCCAGCATTCTTGCACCAAGCAAACATGGATATATCAACCCTAGATGCACTTCTCGTCCATCAGCCTAAAATAACATAAGATAAAATAACTCACAATTTTTTTATAGGAAATATAAGACAATTCACAAATTAGCAGACAACTTAAGTATAGATGACAGATTAAGACTTGAAACTCAATTTTTAATATTAGGTTAAAAGAAGGTTTTCAGTCAAAGTTGAGCATGGAGTTGATAACAGAAAGTTACCTAAAGAAAGAAAAAACAAAAAGAACTATCATTCTCTAAAAAATGGTCTCAATCTCCATTCCCTACTTAACCTACTACTTTAGTGTACCATTTATCCTGAAATCACAGTGAAACTGCGAATTCGAAATTTGTAGGCATTTGAGGAAAATTATTAACAGAAATCAAAAGTCAGATGTAGTTTCAACTTCTTCAAAGAGAGAAGATCATCTTACCACCAATGTTGGGGCCCAGAGAACCCAGAATACTCCAATGGAGAATTGGATGCAAGCTTGTGCACATATCAAGAGCCATATCCTTCTATCTGTTTTTCATACACAGTTCAGCAAAGACAAAAAATTCATAATTCAAATGACTATTTTATCAAAAAGCACATATCAAATAAAATTCGTTATACCCTGGATAGTTTCATATGCCTCTCTAAAATGCTTATGACTAACTGATTTTATTAAGCAATGTTAGATAGGATATACATTCATTAATAACAATAGATCAAGGTGGTGTCACTTTTTAAAAATGTGCATGTAAAAGCTGTGGTAAGTAAAGGATGACATGGAGTTGCCCTTTGTTAAGCACTTAAGCTGCTTTGTGCCTGCTAAAATTTCGGAAAGACATTTTTGTAAAATATGAAAACAAATATGAGATGCTCCAATTTACACCATAATCAAGAGTTGAATCATCAGATACTAAAAACAATTCTGTTATGATCAATCTTCTGATTAGGATGAAAATGTTTATACTCACAAAGTGTCGAAAGAAATAACATGACTTCTAGGAATAAATTACAAGAAATTCTCTCTCACTTTTTTCTCAAAAGTGAAGGAAGGAAGAGATGACTATTTACTTTGATTTGATCGTAGCTAGGATGAGCAGCAAAAACATACAAGAACAGAAAGGGTGGGTTGACAAAGGGAAACAAAACCAAAAAGTATACCCTCATCATTAGGAACGATGTGCAGTCACAAAGTCAAAAAATGGCTCTTGAACATGCTCACTTAAATCATGGATCATATCATACAAATCTAACTCATTTGACATCCCTTGTTATAATATGATACCATGCCCATCGAAATCAAATTATAACTTATAAACTGTACGAGTAAAAACATATACACACTATGAGTTTGTTTCGTGTAAATTAAAATATATGCAACTTATAAAAATACAGAACTCTTACCACCAAAAATACATGTCTTGAAGGATGTCCTATATTCCTTAAATGTAAGTGTTGAATTTTCAGTCCATCCTCTTGTGATAAAGATTATTGCTATTATTGCCAAGAAGACGGATGCAGTGTAAGGAGATGATATGCCTTTTTCCACATTACTACCAACCAACCAGTTCGCAAGCACCTGACTTCCAATTAGAGATGCAGACTCAAAGAAGGTCATTAACCAAAAGGTGTCACTCAAAGTATCTTGTCTGTGCCCTTGCTGGAAAGAAGAAACATATAAAAGCTATCACTCAAGACAGTAAAAGAATTCCTGTAGGTGTGCAAATGTTATGCTGTAACACAGATATGGTCCCAATAAATTATGGGGACTAACCTACTAAAACAAAACTTTGAATACTTTTCCATGAAAAAAAAACACTAAATCTGGGCTACTTCATGAGCAAAAATACCATGACGATGTGAAATCCGAAAACAAAGAACAAAAATTTAATTCACACAAACCTTTTCATGTTCAACAACTGCCCATGTCTCAAAATTAACGGTAAATATTGAGGAGGCAAGTGACAGACAGATGTTTGCTACCCAGACACTTGAATGTGTTGTAATCCTCTTCCATATGCCAACAATGAAGTGTAGAATGAAGAAAACCAAACAAACTTTCTTTTGACCTCTATACGAAGGCAAAAAACAATATGTATTGTCAATTCACAGAAATCAGTAATATCTACAAAAGAAACTCTATGCTAAGAATAAGCCCTCAAAGTATAACACAATTGTCTCTCAATTAATTTCACTTGCTATATTACAACCAGCTACTTCATCAATTCATTCAGTAAATAAAAAATTGTTCCTCACAATATTGTCAACAATTCAATTTATTTTCTCTTTTATTCTTGAAGAAAAAATGCATTCTCACTCCCAAATTCAATGTTAAATATTGCCAACCAAACTACATACAAAAATAACAAAATCCTAAATACCATAAAATTCCAAATAATTCCAACATTGATATAATACTCTAGATGCTATCAAAAACCATAGAAATATGAAGAAAAAAAAATGATGGACATTTAATAATAAAAGCAATGCACTTACATGAAATCAGAGAGCATGCCAAGAAAAGTACCAACGAAGAGAGCAGCCGCAAATCCAACACTCAAAAACAAAATCATCTGTTCTTTACTCGCACCATAATTAACCAACTCAAACTCTCCAAACACCGACCACAAACCTTCCATTACTGACAAACAACAATAAACACAATCAACACAATCAACACCAAATCATAACCTCGAATTTCAAATCAAATCTCTTTATACAACACATTAAGCTTTATCAACAAAACAAAACAAAATTAAAAATGAAAATGAAAAGCTTACCTGAAGCGAGAGAGAAGACGAAGAGGAAGCTCCGTTGAAAGCGAAGAAACGAAGAGGAGAATCCATGGTCGAAGAGAGAAGAGGGGGTTTTGTTGGAGGAATAAGGAAGAAGAAATATAGAGAAGAAGCAACAGAGGAATATAAATATATAGAGAGACGGATTTGGCTCCCAAATGGAGCTCTCGATTACAACACCCATTCGATTGAAAAAATTGTTCAGATCTCAGAGAAAATCGAAGAAGATCATTATAGTTGAAAATGATTGAGTGAACGATTTGAGCGAGTGAGAGAGTGAGTGAGTTGGGTTTTGAGATCTGTTAGTGCACTTGAGCAACTTCTACAAATGCAAATGAAAACGACAAGTTTATACTAAATTACATGCGTGAAACGCATCGTTTCCGCTTTTTACGATATATATACCAGTGCCTGTAATCCCAAGGACGGTGTCGGTTCTTTTCTTTTTACTTTATTATTATTATTATTATTATTATTTATTTTATTTATTTTTTTAAAAGTTTTCAAAAAAAAAAAATTAGATAAAGTTTACATTTTATTAGTGACTCATAAAGTCATAAATATGTGTAAGGTAATATTAATATATTATTAATTTTTGAAATACCTTATTGAGGTTGCGGCTACTCGAATCCTTTCGAAGCTAGATATTGTGAAGGTTATTCAAAATAGATCTGGATCCTCTCCGGTCTCCCCCATCTTAAGTGTTTTCACTTTGTCCACACCTCCATAATCTAATATAATTATTTTTATTAATTTTTATCTCTTTAATCTATGAAAAGATTGAATTAATCAAGACTATTGATTTAGATAAAAATAGGATGAGGACAAAATGAAATGAGGAGGGGATCCAAATCTATCCAAAATAGCTCAATTCGGTTTAATACAAATAAGTAAATATGGATTTCGGTAAAAAAAAAAAAAAAAAACTTCAAAATTTTAAAATTTTCAGTAAAAATATAGAAATTATCGTCAATATCTTCAAAACATATGTTGAGGATGTTGATGGGAAACAGAGAGGCACTACAGCTGCTGAAAAGGTGGGACTTGGGAGTTGGGAGGAATTTGGAACTACATGCATATGCTAATGCTCCTGCCGATAATGACATCATAGGACCACCGCCACTGTGCGGCACCTCTTTAGCTGCCCCTCAAATTCCTTTTCTTTTGCCCCCTTTAATCTTTGTGTTCAAATTACTTTTAAACTTTCAATGTTTTTACAATAAGCACTTTTTTCTAATCATCACTGTAGTTTTTGCTAATCTAGGATCACAAATGGTTTATACAATACAACTAGTTAAATTCTTATATTTAGAAGATGATGGTTAGTGTTAACATGTGTCTTTAAAAGATTATAAAAGACAATTTAATAACCCAAATCATTGATTTATAGCATTTTAGCTAGCTAGCTTGCTGTACAAAAACTCATTTGAGCTTTTCTTGTTTCTCCAAGAAAAATATGCAGTAGCATCCCATATTTCATCTTCACTGGTATCTAATTCCCTACCCTAAAATCATATATTTACTACACCAACTGATGAAGAATACCATACCATGAATATTAATGAGCCATTGATATACTGTTAGTTCTTTATTGACAAAGAAACTACTACTAGATTTACTAGCTTATACACAAGAGTGATGTTTCCAATCAGCTGCGTCGACACTAGCGTTGATGAAGAGCGATTGGCGTAGAATTGCATGCCGTTTACCTGAATCAAACCAAGCCATGTTAAAAGCACAATATATATATATATATATATATATATATATATATATATATACTGTCGTATAGGAAGACTTGTAAGTCTAGAATATGCAACTCAATTGAATTCCAACTTGCAAACCATAAATTTATTTTCCTTTTCAGTTAAATTCTACTTATGGCAATGTCATTACATCTCAAATCTTATTATTTGTGAAGATACATATGCATACAGCTCAACTAAACCAGCCTAAATCCCAAACATATGCATTTAATTGGTTTTGGCAAAGTGTACAAATCCATGGAGTACTACCATAAAGAAATTGATTGAGGTGAAAGCTAGAATAAACAAAACAGCAAGCAACCAAAAAGCGAAAATCAGAGGATTGACTCAGAAAGGTGGAGAGGCAAAAAATGAGATGAAATGTCAAAACATCAGATATGAATATAAGAAAAATCAAAGGCAAGTGTTTCTCTCTATAAACTAAAGGGCCATCGATCAAAGGCGCATAGAGAACATCAAGGTAGGTATATATCTCATCAAAGTTATCTCAAATCTTTGCAAGAGAACTGGACAAATTTCCATAAAAGAATTACAAGTCCAATTCAATCACCTTTGAAAAGGAAGATTCTGATCAGATGTATAAACCTATTGTATGGATCGTGAAAAATAGAAAGTTTCAGGCATGCATCAAAAGAACAAACCTGTCTGGACGATATATTCCTCCTTTTGCAAATTTTTTGCATGGAAGATGTCTCTTTTTGCAATGTACATTTAATTAATACTGACATTATTCTAATTATCATTTTGCAAGACACAAATGCTAACATACATATCCATGCCATAAGAAGTAGTCATGAACATAATTAAACAAACAACTACATACATACCTTGTTCAAGGCATCTGGATCGAAGACTTGGTCACATCTAAGCCTTCAAAACTAGGCATTGGCTCATCTACATTCCTGTAGGAAAAGTGACGATAACCAGTAAGCAAAGAGACAAAAGAAAAACCTCAACAGGCTCACTATAAGCCAACCCAAATGGAAGTATTTCACAAAATTACCTCTCATCCACAGGACCTACTTTGTTCATTTGCCATGCCTTCAGATCAGAATGTAGCTTACTACATGCTTCGGAATCTGCAGAAACCCGTTTACTATCGCCCTGTGCCAATGGGAACATGAAAAATGACATGATCCCTAAATTCTCAATGGTGGAAACCACAGAAGAAACCAGAAGCAGTTCAGATGTTAAAAGCAAAAACTTACATTGATATCATCTTGGATACACCCAGGAATACTTCTTGAAAGAATAGTGACATACTGCTCCATAGCATCCTCCCGTGTCATGTTCTCGAATGACTTCCAAGCATTCCTAGCACAAAACAATAGTTTCCTTTGTCAATGCAGCCATGAGCCTTTTATATGTCTAGCAATCAAGATGTAACCCTTGAAGGAAGGGCCTTATTTTGCTTCTACGTTAAGTTCGTCTATATTAATATCCTCGGATTAATTCAAAGTTTGCTAAAATGCTACAATGCTTGGGATCTGATAACCATTTTTCTTTTTTGACAATCATTTTCCTGAATATAACATCACTTCCATACTCTGTACTTTTTCATGGTTTTATTCCCATCTTTCAGTCTTCATCAAGCTACGTTTCTCAATTATTCTGATGTATAGGGTTCCATGTCTATTTCTTAAAATTCTCAATCAGCCAATGCGGCATATGGCTCCATGTTCAACCACTCATAATTGATTCAATTTTATGAAATTGCTAACTAGGTCTTAAAAGTTAAAAGCACAATCATTTCTCAAAATTGGATATCCATCAACTCAATACATTACTTCCCCGAAGATCACGAATTTCAAAGAAACAAGCATTGTGACTGAGACAATTAGACAACAATCACCTAAACAAACATTTTTCAAATTAACAATGCAACAGAGATATAATCATGTAGATGAATCTATGATCAAATTCAAACAAACCAACAAGTAAGCAGAATTGAATATGTAAAAAAAACACTCAAAAATTAAAATCAAAAGAAAAGGAAAAGATTCAATACCAGTTTGCACGAGCAGAGACCTTCAATGCCATTGGTTGAGGTTCATGGCAAGGACCTTGAGTGGCAATCTTGTGAAGTCCATACAACTGCAACTTCACAAGACTATCAAGCCTTGAAATCTGATCAACATTACTCTTAGACCCAACAAAAGCCACCACAGAACCGAAAAGCCTCTCTAACTCAGTTCTCTCTACCCCTTCCCAATCATCATCTTCATCAAACAAGGCCTCCTTAACACCATCTTCTCCATTCTTGTTTGCATCATCAACAGTCTCATTTTTACACAACTCACTCTCAATTCTGTTAATTCTGTCACTCTCAGTACTTTCATCCACCAAAATCTCCTCACAATCACACAACAGACGACCATCTTCTTCATTCTTGTTTGCTTCAATAATCTCATTATCACATTCACTTTTCGAAACAACTATCTCTTCACTTTTAGACTCACCCACTTCATATTTGGTCCAATCTTCCTCAATTTTGGTAATATTTTTACTCTCAGTACTTTCATCCACCAAAATCTCCTCACAATCACACAACAGACGACCATCTTCTTCATTCTTGTTTGCTTCAATAATCTCATTATCACATTCACTTTTCGAAACAACTATCTCTTCACTTTTAGACTCACCCACTTCATATTTGGTCCAATCTTCCTCAATTTTGGTAATATTTTTACTCTCAGTACTTTCATCCACCAAAATCTCCTCACAATCACACAACAGACGACCATCTTCTTCATTCTTGTTTGCTTCAAGAATCTCTTTATCATCACATTCACTTTCTGAAACCACTATTTCTTCACTTTTAGACACACCCGCTTCATGTTTGGTCAATTCTTCCTCAATTTTAGCAATATTTTGACTCTCTGTACTTTCATCAACCAACTTGTCTTCAAACTCAGATACACCACCAAACTTACCCTCACTAAATTCTCTCAAAACTTCACCCTCACCAATCTTGAAATCATTACATAATCCACAACTATCATTCAAAGTTTCTCGATTTCCAATCTTTTGATCAACTTCTGAGACAAACCCAATTCTTCCTTCGTCTCCAGAATCATTCTTTTTCAATTCAGCTTCGAATAGTTCACGTTGACTCAACACAGACACGTGATCATCATCACTCTTGTTGGAAGTAGAAGAAGAATAAACAGAGAAAAGCTTGGCGAGAAGGAAAGAGAAGAGAATAGGAAAAATAAAGGTCAAGAAGAATTCAAGAAAAAACGTCATGACTATTACACAGAGAGAAATGGTATTTTTGAGAGTTTTGTTGTAGTTTTCGAGACTATAAAAAATGGGTTATTGAGAAGAGATCAAAGTATATTCTTCTGGTTTAAACAAATGCTGCTGCTGCTGCCGCCACTGCTGCTTTTAGTAGTTGTCGGTCCCAATCGTTGTTATAGAAGGTTTTTCTGATAACGACTTTTCCGCTAACCGCGCTTTGTGAGAAGTAGACCAAACGGTGGTTACCTGTTTTTTTATGCCATAGTGAAACTACCTCGAGTTGACTGACGAGATGAGGTTGGTTTGTATCGCAACTCTTAATGATGTAGAGTAGAGTAATCCCTTCTTATATAAAAAAAAAAAACCAAATTAATGTGATAAAAATGACTTTGATCACCACTTAAATCAGTGTTATTGAGGAGGAATTAAATATGGGTTTTGGTGGAAAATACAGTGATTGGAATTTTTGGAAATTTCAGGATATTCAAGGATTTTTTTTTTTTTAATATTGGTCTTCTAAAATATGAAAAAAATTGATATTATTTTTTATATTGGAAATCTGTTGGGATATGTCAAAATCAAGAACAGTATATACGGTCTGAATATTTATTTATGTAATCGTATGATATATACTCTCGTAATATCAAGAAGAAAACTCATTAAACGATTATTATAAAATGAGTGTATGATAGTACTTGAAGCTCCACCACTAATGATGAATGATAGTTGCATGCCACCTAAACAAATAGTTAATGTACATTCAAGGACTAGTTTTGAGAAGAAAAATGTAGATGTTGTTTGGAACCATTTTTAAAAACGAATTTTTTTTTAATATTGTTTGATTACATGTTTTATAAAATTGTTTTTGAAAACAAAAAACAATTTTTTTTAAAGTTATAACTAAAATGCTGAAAACAACTTTTTATTGTTTTTTACCATTTTCAAAACATCATTTCTAAATAAATCACGATTTTTTTCTCTAAATAATTACTTTGTCTATTTTAAAAACTACAAAACAAATTTACATTATTTTCCGTTTTAGAAAATTACTTTTAAAAATACTACCAAACACATTTATATTTTTGAAAACATCATTCTAAAACATAATTTTCATTTTTTTTTAAAACATCATTTTAAAAACGATACCAATGATGCAATTTTGTAATGGTCAATGATGATTAAACATAAAGAGTTATTTTCTTTAGAATCTCACGATGTTGTTCAAGACAAAATTAAATTTACTTGAACAAAAAAAAATTATTAAAATAAAGTATGAGAAAAAGAGACAAGGCACCATCATTTTATGACTGGTAGATGGTCATGGTCCATATCGATGTTTCTAACATTAATTTCTTGAAATTAGCAAATGCTATGTACCATATATTGCTTGCAGCTATCGTGCAACATATAGGCATTGTTTCCTGCAAGAATCTTTGTATTTTTTAGACATCATTTTGGTCATAAATTTTGTCGGCAGAATAGGCATTGTATATATAACTCATTGTTATTATTTTGAAATTGACCACATGTTAAATATGGGATTCAACGGAATCTTACGAGATCAATCACTACGAACACACGATTTGTAATATAACTTATAACATGAGTTTTATCATATTTTACGATTTAATAGGTAAAAATGAGATCCGAATGAATATATATCGTATAACGTAAAGAGAAAAATGCACAATCACATTATTGATCACTAAAAATGGAAGTATCATTATTGTTATCATAATTTTATGAAACTTGTGTGGGTTCTATAATTACACTTAAAGTATTAAACACGTTATAAACGATATAGTTGTTTGTTTTGGTGAATGATAGCTGGTGTTGGGTTGTGTTGTCGTCTGTGAATAATGAATTGAAGTAATAATAATTTAATGTTAAGACTATTAAATATGTCAGTACTTGGTACCCACCAAGTCCCACTTTATTTTATTATTTTTATTTTTTTAGTTAATATATTTATTAATTCAGGTATTTTTTAAAAAACTTTCGTTTTTGGTAGGATTCGAGCCGCTGACTTGGGAGTTATTTGTCCAGACCCCAAGCTCGTCCATCTACCAGCTGAGCTACGCCCTTGTTGGCCCAAGTCCACTTTATTTATTACTCACCAATCATCATTTTCTTTCGATTAACGCTGTAATTCAAAACATTTTATATGATTTTTTTTTTCAAATAAAAATACTATGGTTAAGCAATCGAATTTGAAAATAAAAAACAAGAACAACAAGTTATTATTATACTATATCGACATAAATTTTTTAATTAAAGATAAAAGTTCGTCATGTTTCATTGTAGAGGAAACTTAATTCTTTAGGACCTTTAGGTGGGACTGAGCGGAGAATTAAGTTTATTTTCCGATAGTAATATTTTTTTTAATTGTTTTTCTATAGTAACTTAATTCTTGATTCTGGCGGGGATATTATTGAGTGGGCTAACAATTATCTCAAGGATTGCAATGTTGATGCTTTTGAGTTGAAAATTGTTGCTGGGTGATTAAATGATCAAAATAGAGTCTGGAAGCCTCCAAACCAAGGCATGTACAAAATTAAATGTGATGCTGCAATTGACTTAGCTGGATGCTTGGTGGGTTGTGGTACTGTGATTCGTAATGCGGAGGGCTTCGTTTTGGCAGCTAGCTCCCAAATAATGGTAGCCTCTTTCCCAACTCATACTGTTGAAGCAATTGCGATTCTTCGGAGCATTCAGCTGGCTATCGACTCAGGACTGAATCTGATCATGGTCGAATCGGATGCATCTGTGGTGGTGGATTGGATTAATAGTGGGAATGACTTGTTATCCGACGTTGGTGTTATCATTTCAGATATAAAAAAACCTGTTACAATATATACATTATGTTGTGGTGTGCTATACTCCCAGATCGGCGAACAAGGTGGCTCATTGCTTAGCTAAAAATGCCCTCATCTGTTCTGATGATAGGTTTTGACTTCTGGTTGGAGGAGTCCCCTCCTTGTGTTAGTTAGATCGTTTTGACCGAGAGTCGAACGAGGCTGCAATGTTTTCTCCTTTGTGTTTTTTGCTGTTTTTCCTATAATAAAAAAAAACTTAATTCTTGATTTATGTGTATATTTTATATAAATTGATTTTTGTTAATTTTTTTATTAAATTTCAAATATTTGAATTTGGCTAAAACAAATTCATATTGAAAAAAAAATCGATTGAAAAAATAGAAGGATGGAATTTAACAATGCCTTATTCATCTCAACTTCGTTTTCTAGACTAGAATCGTTGTGTTTTATATTAGTTGATTAAAATTACAGAAATGGTTTGATATATTTGTCTTCTTTTTTTTTCATATTGAATTATTATAATTTTCGGAATTGAGACGAGCGAAAACATGACTGACACCGATAATTTCACTAATTTGTATCTTCCCGTAATTTTGGTGAAAGTTGAAATGCCTTTGTATGGTAATATGGGCAAAAGTTAGGGTATGTTTATGTAATTTGCCCTTAAAACAAAAGAGTGCAAAAATGATTGGTCCGTGACCGACCTAGGGGTGACCCAATTATATCTCTTTGAAAACATAAATATAAAACCCAATAATTGGCCTGAAAAAAGGTCCTTTACCAATTATAGCTTTAGGCGAATTAGGGCTTCGGGTGATCATCTTCAATCTTCAATCTCCGGATCGATCAATAAAGCAGACATGGGAGGTGGCAACGCTCAAAAGTCCAAGATGGCTCGTGAAAAGAACTTGGAGAAACAAAGAGCCGCCGGCAAAGGTTAATTAAACTCTCAAATTTTATTTTATTTTCCTTTAATTTTAGTCCAGGTTTCGTTTCATTTCTGAGAAATTGAAAGAATTATATTGCTTTTATATATTTAATTAGAAAAACCGTACGATTGTAGCAAATTTGTTTTTGAATTTTTGCAGGAAGCCAGTTGGACACAAACAAGAAGGCGATGACGATCCAGGTAATTTTGTGTATTGTTTATTTTATTACGATTGCTTGTCCTCAATTTTTGTGTCTTCTGGTAAATTAATTTTCATGTGAAGTTTTGTGTGTGTATAGGTATATATATTATGTTCTAGTTTGTGGTTGTTTTGTTGGCCAAATTGAATTGAAATGTAAATTGAGTTTGGGCATGCTAGTTGTTTGTAGTGTTTGATTAATATGGGAGTTTTTGAATAAGTAACTACAAGATTATAGATTATAAGGATTGAAAATGCTTGAATAGTGATTGTTCGTCAATGTTGAATACTTGAATAAGAAATCGTCTATAAACAATCACAATAGGTGGCCAATTGGCACCTATTGTTTTTAATGCTTGGGTTTAACACACTGATTACGATATTAGAGGTGCCACTGGTGTCTCTCTATAATGACATGTATATATTGCTTTAATTAGGTAATAGAATAAAAGAGAGGACAGAGGAAAATACCGGGAGATGAATACTTATAGAGATTGATTGTTTGTAACTTAATCCTGGTACATTTTTTTCCTATAGAAGTAAATCGGGATGTAAATAGAGAATAATTTTGCGCAGCTCATCTATATTGACGTTGGTATTTTTTATTTTTTTTTTCCTTCAAAGAAAAGCCTTTTCTTTACTGGTATTGATAATATATACTGTCGGTGATGCTACTTGGCTTCATGTTCTGTTTGTTTCAATCCTGATCTTTGTATGAATGTAGACAGCCATTAGGCAAACCTAGTTATTGCATAAGTATAGTGTTTAATTTCATCAAAGGAAATTGAGTCTTCTCTGCTTGATGTACTCCATATATTTGCCGGTCGTTTCTGTTTGAAGATGGTTTTGTTAAAATGTGGATGCAGTGTAAGGTGTGCATGCAAACATTCATGTGTACAACTTCGGAGGTGAAATGCAGAGAGCATGCAGAAGCGAAGCACCCCAAAAGTGATGTTACCGCCTGTTTTCCTCATCTTCAGAAGTGAACGGAAATTACGGAATTAGGGGGAATACTAAATATATAGATAGGACGGGCACTTCATCTCCCCTAATTTATATCCATTATGTTTCCCAAACTATTTCAAATCAGTGTTCCATGCAGTCAGTAAATGTTGTCTCCTTTTATGGATCTTGGTGTGTAATGACAATTGGAAAATCAATCTGCTGTTTCTATATTTCCTAACTGTTAAGTGTGAGCTTCCATGAGCCTTAAATCTTGGAATTGTAACTATGGTTTTATTTTAAGTAGGTTTAAGGCATATAAGAAGTTGAAGTATTTGTCTGTGAATTTTGCTAGAGACCTATATAGATAATACCTAATTGGAATAGAAGTTGAAGTATTTGTCTGTGAATTTTGCTAGAGACCTATATAGATAACACCTAATTGGAACAAAAGAGAGTAATCGCCTTAGGCATATTCAAGCTTGAGCAACCTGCAAAATTTTACTGTTATGAATGCAGTTTTACTATTTCAGCACTATAGTTGAATATATATTTGTTAATTTGTATATAATTTTGGAAAAGAATAATATTAAATTGTTCAAAGTCGTAGCTAACACATTATCCACAACATCATCTTTTGATCGGGTGAAAAAGTTTTCTGACAGTCTGGCATTCTTAGAAAGTTGGTCCAAAATGTGTTTTTTCTCCAAATGGTTGGAAAAAATTTCCAGTTTAACACAACGAACGATTTAACTACTCGTAAATTCTGAGAATTCTTATATCGCCATCTACAAATTATATAGGCCGTAATTGATAAAAAGATTAATTAACCTGTTTATCCTTTCTTCAAGCAAACATATATAAGAAAACAACACTATAACACACGGCATTACTACAATCATCTTCTCATATGTGAGAAACATTTTGATAAAAAAAAAAAAATTAAAGATTCACTTTAATTTCACAGTTTTCATTGGAAATATAGAAATTTCAGTACCGAGTTTCTGTAAGCTGGTGCTTATAAACAAGAATTTTGTATGAAGTAGATGAGTCTCAGAACCTCAGATCATGGTCTAGCTGTTCTTATTTAGTTTTAATTTCAAGATATTCCCAAAAAGCAGCCACAATGATAAATACAGACAAAAAGGAAGAGTAAATAATAGGGCCTGCAATTGTTTTATGTACTCTTAAAAAACTAAGTTGATCACACAGTAAAAAGCTATCACTCCACAACCCTTAGCTGCCTTCTACAGACACAAAGGCAACGACAGTGTTTTACAGGTGTTTGTAGTTGGGTTTCCATCTGATGGGCTACTGTGTCCGCATCCTGCTACTTTCTGCAGCCCTCACTTGGGAGAAATATGGATGTGCCTGCACCCGATGGAAACATATCAGTATATCAAGAATGAGTCAGGCAACTAAATTATCAACCAAAAAGCTTGCAAGAAAAATGTTATTTTGGATTAAAACTTCTATTATCTCTGTGTGCGCGAGAGATGCCAATTTGAGCAAAAAGGTCAAAGTCTTATAAGCTTTGTTAAATTCATACCAACTCTATCCTAATCCCTTGTCTCATTTTGGGGCAGCCAAATTTTTAAACAGCTCAACCTATCCTATTTATTGCAAAACCAGTACCAATACTTGAAAATCAAATTCACATTTTTTAACTGGCAATGCTAAACTAATCCATAATAACGGACAAGATACAGATTCATAACATGTCAACCTCTCACACCAAAGAGAACAAGGAAATATGACGTTTCATTGAACATCCAATCTCCCATCTTGAAGTTCTAAATGTCAGTCCCAAAGCAAAGGGGGAACTTAATGAAAACCAAGAGCAGAAGTGCGGTTTCTGGTCTCTTTCCTTAAAAAAGGTGGGCGGTGCGGGGGGGAATAATATTTACCACAAATGGTACAAAACAAGAAACATGAATAAGATGGGAGTAGGTTATGCAACACAAATTTTGTATAACTGACATCTTGTGGTGGAAGTGGAGACTTCCAGCAAATTGCATGGTTGAGATACATAGGCATGTAAATGTTCAAGGGAATTTACGTCTGCTGAACAAAGAAATTGTTAGAGGATTTCTGGATATATCCCTATGTAGCATGAGATTAACTAAAATAATTATGTTGTTTGGTGTGTTTTGAATTTGGAGAGCCTAGAATTGGATTATATTATTTATTGAATGCAACCAAAATGAATATTTAAAAATTACTTTGTAAGCAAAATAAGATATTTCAAATTATTTTTTAAAACAAAAATACAAAATAAAAATGGGGAGTGAGATTAAACGATTCGGGGGCTGGTACTGTTTAATCTCAATTTGATCTGTCCAATCCCAAAGTGACCCCAAACACAGGACTCTTGTGCAAATGCACACACAATGTCTACAATCAGACCAGAACAATGTCTTCATTGTGACATTAACTAGGCAAGTGAGTGAAGTGACAAATAAAAGGAGAAAAGATAAAACATAAAAAGAAATTGGACAACAGAAAAATCCAAGTTCAAGGTTAGATATGAGGCAAATATATACTACTAGCAAATTGGCTCATAAAAGATTACCATTGCTTCCCTAGCCGTTAGCCTATCCTGGTGATCATATCGTAAGAGCTTATCAAGAAAATCGATGGCCTGCATGTAAAAACAATGAGAGAATGAATATCAAGCATGATAATATCAGTGCACTGTAAGAAAACTGATTCCGTATTGCTCAAAAACGTAAAGATAGATGACCTCTGGAGAAATCAGATGCTGATTATCCGGATTAACAAATTTAGACCAAGGCTTCCTGCTGTGCCTGCAAAGTGATAAATTAACAATAACAAAGATAAGAGAACTATTAGTTTCATATGTTGATCTATTTAGAAAAACCCTAATCACCGGTTAGACTATATCAACTTTAAAGTTTGACTTAAATTTGTGACTTCAATATCCATCCATCTATTTCCACTCAATCCAAAGGTTGTCATCTCCCTTTAACTTTTTTACTCTTTCCCAACATTCGATTGAGTGTAAATTGATGGATATTCTTAAAGTCACAAATTTTAAGTTAAATATAGTCTGACCCCTAAATCATATTTCAAACATAATCCTCCAAGGACGAGGACAATGAAAGGTTGCAACGCTAGAAACTCAAACAGATGGTCAATGCTCAGTGCAATCACACTTGTTATGCAATGTAAAAGTAAACTCACACCAGAGAAAAAAAATTCATGTTTAGTATACCTCCCAACAAGCGCATCAAGTTGAGGATCAAGCTCTAAATGATACTTGTTCAGGTATGCATTTAACTCATCAGTTCCCAAAACCTGGAATTACATCAATAAACAGACGGCAGTCCCGTGGCATTAATAAAAATTAACAATGAACTTTTGGAATGCAAGCTTTGCTATTCATGCAAAATGTGTCTATAGTGCTAAAATACTATCATGCCATGCATATGTATAGCAGGAAAGAATTTTAAACTGAAGCCTATCAAATCATATACATTATGTGATCACATCAGCTCTCATCAAACCATTGTTCACTGGAAAGTTAACTTTGGCAACCTACACAAATTGTAGGCTATAATTTATTATATCCTATCATCAGGTGGCTCAAAACTTTTGTAATACAAAGAAAGTTAAACATATATATAGGCAAATGAGTGGCTTGTGAGGGGGAATCCATAATAGTGACTTGTGGGGGAATCCATAATAGTGGCTTGGTGGGAAAGCCATATAATTACAACACTCCCCCTTGATTTCCCACCACTTGTATTTTTTTTCTTTTTGCTAAGGTTTTTATCCCACTAGGTTTTTCCTAGCAAAAATTAAAAATACAAGTGGTGGGAAATCCAAGGGGGAGTGTTGTAATTATATGGCTTTCCCACCAAGCCACTATTATGGATTCCTCCACAAGTCACTCATGTGGATTCCCCCACAAGCCACTATTATGGATTCCCTCACAAGCCACTCATTTGCCTATATATATGTTTAACTTTCTTTGTAAATAGGGAACACAAAATCAATAAAAAGGTTGGTTGAAATAAATTGAAACATTTTCTTTGCTCTATCGTTTCTCTCTCTTTCTCTCGCCTCACTCACTTTTCTTTCTCTTCTCACCGGTTCTTCATTTTTCTATATTGTTATTCATTTATTCTTTAGTTAATTTATAACACGGGGCTGCGATTCTTGGACATTAATCTCTCAAGTTAACGAAGAGTTTCCAGCATGCTCAATCGTTTCAATTGGCAATCATATACAATATGGATAATTAGTTTTGTCTTACAATTCAAAAGCCTTGCAATGTTCTTGAACATAGCCAAATTCTAAAAAAGTAATCTCAAATACTACATTAGAGAAACTGTCAAGATTTAGAAACCTGTTCTTTTTAAGGCAATCAAACTAGTACACATACTGCTTTGTGATAATGCATGTTATGTCAAAGGGCCCATTCCTCTTCCTCAGGGTCATTGTAATACTGGCCATTACAGTTTATATCTCTTAAGATTTTGACTAGAAGAAAAAATTAATTCAAACCAAATAAAGTACAAAAGCAATTTCTGTTCGCCGAATGCTAGGATGATAAATTTATGCAGCATCAATATGAAAGATAGCAATAATAGATGCATGATATTTTACAAGCATGGTGAGAAAATAATCAACATACTTTTCAGAAAATATATATATATATATATCAACATACATCAACTAAATTGAAATTAATTTGCCAGACCTTGAGAATAAGCATTACCTTGGCAATTTTGACGAGTTGATCATGGTTGTCATGGCCATAAAAGAATGGTTCCTTTCGAAATATCTACATTAAGAATGAGTAAACAAAATGTGATAACATTCAGCTTGCAAAAAGAAGAATGAAAGAGAGTCTACACAAGCACAAAGACCCACCAAAAACCAGATCCGTTCATGCTAACAATACCACTTAAAGAGATGAACATTTCATTATTCTAAGTAAGATTCTAAAACATCAATCCTTACCATTCCTGCAAACATGCAACCAAGGCTCCACATGTCCAAAGAATAGTCATAGTCCTGTAAATCCACTAGAAGTTCAGGTCCCTTAAAGTATCTGGAAACAGAAAAGATTTCAGTCCCTCCTCAAAGATGAATCAGCATTTAACAAAAAATTAATAGGAAACAAAGAACTTATCAATGTGAAATCAATGGGCAAAGATGAATCAGTAGTTTAAAGTAAATATCTTGAAGACACCTTCACAAAGAGTAAATCAATAAAGGAAACTCTAAAGCTTACCAACTATCATCACACACAACTAACTGCATGCCTAATTGCCTATAATGATCTTTAAAAAAAAATAGTATTATAACTTTGCAGAAGTGCTATGACAGCATTAGATTCAATGCTTCACCTACGGTTTTAAATTACAAATCTGCAGATTTCATAAGATTTGCAAAATACTTGTAAGTGCCTATCAATCATCAAACACAAAGACATCATTCACTTCAAATATCCAACATACTAGAACAAATAGAAAGAACCCTCTACATATCACTGCAGTCTTGAGTATAAGCTAAACAGATAAAGAGTGGGGGGTGGGGTAGGGGGTTATTACACTAAATTTTTAAAAATCCATTCAAGCTTCAGCTTAAGTTAGGTATAAAAGGGTTCGATATGAAACTTCACTGGTTCAAATTTCAAATATTGTGATTGGTACAATAAAAAAATTTTAATAACAGTTCACTGTTTAGTTTAATTGCTAAAAAATGGTGCCAGGTAATTTTCAGTAAATTTTAGACACCAACAACTGTTAAATTCCAAGAGCTTAAATCCTTATCCTAGGCTTTTAAATTAATGCTACACTTAACTGTTGAGAATTTCAATACAAATTCTACACAATTTGTTGTCAGTTGCTTAACAAAATATGAAATGAGCAAATATCCAGAATTCTCCAGGTTTGAGTAGTAAATATTGTACTGACAACTTTAGAAATTTGAAATGTCATAAAGCAACCATAAAAAAAAAAGGATAAGCAATATAAAAGCTAGCTCATGTGCTTGCAAGGCCAAGCAAACCTCCAATGTTAGGCCTCCAAACCTTTTACTGTCAAAAATAAGAAAAAGAAAACCCCAACCCCACCTTCACCTAATGACGCATTAACCAGTACTAAATGACTTACATTTTTGTGTTTTAATTCTCATGTCTAGGCTTAAATTCCAGCAGAAGGATTTGAAAGGTTAAAACCTGAAACGTTAGTAATTTTATGAATAATGCTTTTAAACATTACCTAGAAGCCACACGGACATTATACTCCTTGCCAGGATGGTAAAATTCAGCAAGACCCCAATCTATCAAACGAAGTTTTCGCAATTCATGGTCTATCATAACGTTGTGCGGTTTGACATCTCTGTGCATTATTCCTTGTGAATGACAGTAATCTAATGCCTGCAAGTTGAATACAGATAACTACTTATAATGAAAAGTCAGGAAAATCAAGCTGAAGGTTGTGTAACACAGAGCTGGTAACAACACAAGGTTAAAAGTTTAATAAAAAAGGATAGCTCATCATGACCACTAAAATTAACCAATCCAGCCATTGCCTTCAAACCAGCAGTTGCGTAATAACTTAGCAAAAAATACATGGATATTTCAAAAAAAATAAATGCAAGACACAAAGCTAGCCAAAAAAAAAACCTTTCTTCCTTTTCTATTTTGGAAAGATGGTAGCAAATACTCTAGCTGGTAAGCAGGGAAAACAATCTCTCAATTATATATTAACTTTCAAGTGCGGGATCCCACGCATTTTTTGTGCGGTTTCACATATAAATTTTTTTATACTGATTCTAGTTAGTGATTCCGCACGAATTTCAAGTGCAGGATCTTGCACTTGAAAGTTATTATATATATAATAAATAGAATAAAAGACTACATGCTTCAGTTTTCCTGATGACAGGTTCACCAAATATATTTCGTCCTGTGATCATGTCTGAGCACTTGAATTTTATTAATTAAAAGTAGGAAGTTAGAAAGTAAAAAAAAAATAAAAAAAAATTGAATAAGCAGTCCTCCCACCAAGATAATAAGCAAAACATGGCCGAGTATAATTCAAAAAATTAAAAGGAAGTAAACTAGAAGGAAAGCAGCGGAATGAGAGTAATCTTAATAATAAATCCAACTCATATTACCTTGAGAAGCTCATATATGTAGTAGCGTATGTCATAATCAGTTAATGTGGGATACAGAACTTTGAAATCGGTACTGTTAACATACTCAAATATCAAGCTAGGAGTTTTTGAATGCTGGTCTCTAACGATATCAAGAAGCTTGACAACATTTGGGCCCCCACAAAGGTTCTGGAGTATTTTTATCTCTCTCTTTATCTGCACAAAAAGACAAATAGAAATATCATAATAGATAGGCCATGAAGATATCTCAATAAATTGACAATGAAAGATTCTACGCAATCAGCACACGTCATTTTATGTGATAGAACATCTAGTAACAAATTAACAATAGTATGAAAGTTTATCCCACTCAGAAGTAAACATAAAGGGGCAGTTATACAAGTGTTATACATATCTGCTAAGTGAAACAATATCTTTTTTCCTTTGTCACTTTAAACAATAGAACCCTTAATAAGCCAAACAAAAAAACACCAATTCTTAAAAAAAGTAACTTTTTGCAAAGCAACTACTGTACCTTTATTCATGTGGTACCTGCATTCAATGTGTAAGGAAATTACAAAATTACCTTCTTTTTCTTGACAGGCTTGAGGATCTTAATTATGCACCGCTCATTGGTATTGACATTAATTCCTTCAAAAACTTCACTGTATTTTCCTCGTCCAACTTTCCGAACAACCTCGTAATCATCTTGGTCACTGAAAAGAACATAGAGAAAGGTATTATTACCAAATGAAGGAAAAGGAAAATGAACAAAAAGAAACAAATCTCATGATCATTTATAGTATAAATTAAGCTAGTAATAGTAGCTGCAGTGTGCATTCTCGGAACTTGAACAAACGCAGCAGCAAGGCCAGAAATGAACACAGGCAAAAATGACATCGAACATATTGCTCTAGACGGAACAAAATGGTGAGAAAGGACCCACATAGCTGGTTCTTCTAAAAATTTGTTGTATTTTCACATTGTTAAACATTAGCAACAAGCAATAACAAATTGTATTATGTATCACACTTCTATTCCATTCAAACCACTCAACAATACTTGTATGCTTTTCCTGAATTCCCTTAAAGCCAAAAAGCCCAAATATACTTTACACCTAATTTATCACAAACCAAACAAAGAAAACATCAGTTAACGTGAATCACTAACAAACTATTCACTGAAGTTAAAATTCCATAAAATTGAAATCGATTAATAACACTGTACCAGTAAAATATCAAATAATCAATAGAATACAGAAATCTATTCTCCAAATTCAAAGTAACTGATCTTCTAAAATCTAATAATTAGAGATTAACCGATTACGAGATCCAATCCAATGCAACTAAATTCAAAAAAAAAGATAAAATAAATAAAACGAAAATGAAATTGAGAGTAGAGTCAGAGACGAGACCCCCATTGAACAGTGAGAGACTCGTAATCCCAGTAATCCTTTGGACGAAGGACGTTGACGTCAGCATAAACTCGAGCCTTTGACATGAGTTGCGGCGGCGAGATCTCGCCGAGATTTATTCTTCTCTCGGACTTATCGAAAATATCGTGGCTGGGTGTGACGGTGAGATTGAATGCGGGACAAGGGGTGCGCAGGATAGGGAGTTGCGCAAACGGCACACGCAAGGCCAGGAGGCCGCAGACGAAGAGGATGCGGAGAGAAAGTGCCAGTCCTCGCGGTGGCTGCTGCTATTTGTTGGTGGTGGTGGTGGTGTTGTAACCTCACCGCATCTTACATGCGCTAAAAAACCACGACACCCAATTGCAGTTTTTTACCATTTTTATTTTTTATTTTTTTATAAATAAATAAATAAAATTGTTTTATTGTTTTTCGGTTTTTGCTGTTACTTGTTTGTTAGTGGTTTTCAACACGAAATTGGACCGAAAATGGGTTTGGGTTGAGAGGGTAATGGGTTGGATTTTTGGTGGGCTATTGGTGCGGGCCCATTGGTTGATAAAATATCTAGGGTAAAACGCGAAAACCTCCCCTCACCTTTTTAAAAAATATTGAATTTTGTAGATATATTTTATTTTATTCAAATATTTCCTTCTAATGTATCATAGAATTAGAGAATCCTAAGCTTTTAAATTAATGCCTTCAATTTTAAATATTAATTCACCATTTTATAATTAATTTATGTGCATTGAAAATCCTTGATGGATCTCTAACATGCCATGAAGATTGACAATAAATCTCCACGGTTATCATTTTTTCATAGATACTTCTTCAAAGTATTGATGATCACCTTTAAAATGGCCTCATCCAAATTTTTTTCACACTAATTTTAACAATGACAACAATCCAATCCAAAATCTAGTCACAACTTACAAATAAATCCAAACTTTAGTATGCATTTCAAAGATTAGAAGAAAGAAAGAAATAAAGAAAGAGGGTGTAGAATAGATCAAAAAAATAATGTGAGGATCATGATGAAACATTGTGGAAATGTTATATAATTTTTAGTTTTTACTTGGGATAAATTTTAATATTTGTTATGCATATATAACACTACTATTTTGAATTAGATATTACTATTTATTTTACTATAAAAAACAAACAAAATTCATACCTTTTACAATATCAATAATGGAATCATCCACTCAAAATAAAAATAATAATAATAATAATACTTAGATTATATTTTTATTTTCCCATATCGTTGCACATCTACATAGCATGAACAAAATCTTTACATTTTACGATGACAATAACTACGATTATATTTTTACTCAAATAACAGTCAAACAAAGAAGGAAGTGAAGAAAAACCCGAGCAAAACACCCACAATGGTTAATGTCATTATTTTCAAATAAAATTCTGGGAAAATTTAGGTTTCCTTTCAGTATCTCACTATTTTGATTGTTCTTGATATTAATGCCTATTAAAGACCAATCCCGAGT
This sequence comes from Dipteronia sinensis, assembly GCA_033220585.1. Taxonomy (NCBI): domain Eukaryota; kingdom Viridiplantae; phylum Streptophyta; class Magnoliopsida; order Sapindales; family Sapindaceae; genus Dipteronia; species Dipteronia sinensis. Next base: position 1,271,443 of record CM065638.1, on the reverse strand, counting down.
TTGCTATTAGTTTGGTTTTGCCTATTAAAAACCAATCCCGAGTTTGCTATTAGTTTAGTTTTGAATTAATATTTCAAAGTTCATTCTAAAAACATTTTCCATTTCATTCCAAAATCATGTTCAATGCTCATTCTACAAACATTTTCCATTTCGTTTCTTCAATGTTCATTCCAAAATCATTTTCGCTATCATTCCAAGAACATGAACACACCACTCCAAGGACGGTGAAAATACCAATCGTTGCCCAATGAGACTTGGTGGTGAAGGGCACACATTTAGTCTAACAATCTCTCATGTTTAAATCGTCACCGCCTCAAGTGGTATATACCACCGCCTCAAGTGGTATATACCAGTACCATACAAGTCATGTCATAAAAGAGTACTGGTTTCAAAAATTGGTAAAAACTTGAAAGTACGTATCTCATGTTCTTGTCGTGATGAACAAATAATTTGTCTCAAAGACAAGTTGGGGCATCTCGTGCAACATTGAAAAAAAAAATCTATATTACATTAAATGCTGTTAAGGAGAATTGAGTTACAACTATTACAAGCTAGGAAAAGCAGGTGTATTCCTCTGAAAATTTCAAGGTTGAAGTAAGAAATTGGAAATGTTTTTGCCATTCTCCTATATTCACATAGCTTTAGGTTGGATTTGCTCAAAATCAAAAACCTCGAACATGAGGCGCCTCACATCTGGCTTTCCATACACAGTGTAAGCAAGCCCGTGAAGGGCTTGTTGAACGGCAGTAGTGGAGGGGTTCCTTAGTCTTCGATTGTGCTCGTAAGCATCTTGAACCTGTTCAGAAAATATGATACTGCGATGAAGAGACTTTTCCCTCAAATATCTCCCGCAAAACTTGTTCATAAGAATTCGTCGGTGCTTCTCCTGCAGCCACAGTCCAGGGGCATCTAGATGCTTCATCAGCAACCTCTCGGCCATTACAAGATCCTAGAAAAGTTGAAAATGCACAAACATGAATATTACCGGAAAATATTGTGTTTTCATCTCCTTTTCCTTTTGTTTAATGTTTTATTTAAATTGTATGAAAACAAAATTACAGGTACTTGAATTATATAATCAAAACATCAGTCCTCAAGTAAACAATCCTTAAAATATAATTGTGCTAATGCAAGAAAAAATCATTAACCTGGATCTTTTGGCCAACATATTCCAGTCGCTCATAGCAAAACCGAGGGTGCTCAAACTTGTGCTTCGATGGATGCAAGAAACAAAGCTGTAGTCCGTGACAAGAAACAATAAGGAAATAAGCAGTCAGATGAATATCTTAACATGCCAGAAATTCAATAGAAGACTTATCTTCCATAAGCAGATATTTGACAATGAAATGATGCCAAAAACCTTTCAAAATTTCATCTTTTTATGATTAAATTATTGAGAATAGTTTGTTTAAACACAGTGGTAATCATTGAATTTTATGAGAAATGAAACAAAATGTGTTTACTAATGATGATTGACGAAGACAGAATCGGGATTAATCTGCTATATTCAGCTGATCTACTTCATAAATTTTTGTTCATCAACCCTTGTTCTTTTTAGTAATTTAGTATATAATTGTTAGACGACCATGTATCCTAGCTCAATATACATGCACTCTACCACAAAATCCCAAAAGAACTTCCAGCATAAGACCTCACCATAAATTTCGGGTCAAAGATCAACGAATGTATTATACATACATATACATGAATTAGCGTATGAAAGGAGACAAAAATACTACCTGTAGCCCAAGTCCAAGTTCAATATTCCTGGCTTCAGTAATTTCTGGAATTCTGTCATTTACTGCCAAGGGATATCCCAGTATTTGCATAACTTGCGGTCTGCTGTCAAAATCCCATAGATTTCCTCGGAACCGATGCATACCTGGTGGAACACAAGCTCTGAAAAGCCTTGGGTGTGCAAAGAGAGCATCTTCGGGTGGCTGTAATGGAAATAATCATTAACTAAAAGATTCCTTTGAACAAAACACAATAATAAATCCCCAATTTTGTTAGGAAAAAAACCAAATCCATTGCGTCACTCTTTAATAACTCATGATCTCAACAGCTAGCTTCAAATATTACTGACATCTCTGCGATTCTAAAACTGCCTCTCACATCCAAATGTAAACACTATTGCCCAATATAATTTGTCTAGTGCTAATAAATTAAATCCCCAGACTCTGGTATGGAAAGAGTATTCAAGACAAATGCAACTTTTTTATTTACCTTTGACTGTTCTTAACACACTATACATTTAAAAATAAAAAAGAAAGACAACAAAACAAAGCCTGCCTTGTAAGCAGCGACGTCTTGCCAACTGAGCTTGTTGCCTTCGAATTCGACAGATACATAATCTACATCTTCAAGTTGTCTTCTTAACTTTGGTTGGCAGTCCTCATCTTCTGGATCCATCCCAAAAACTTCAAAAAGAACACGGTATACTTCTGGCAAACCAAAACACAAGTATATAGCCCCAAACAGAGCCCAGAATACAGACCTGAACATAACAACACAAATTTAGTACTCATTATAATATTATATTCTCTCCGTTTATCATCTTACCACCAACCAGAGCACATACCTGAACGTAACAGTACCCATTATATTCCATGTGTCAATCAATCATCTTATAAAACCAAAATCATTACAGAAGACAGTCTTACAACAAATTTGTACAATATAAATAATGCTAATTCCTTTGTTGTTCAGTATTGAAAGGAGAGGTCCACCAATTTATTTACATAACAAAAAATGTTGCAGAAGTGAGAGACATTTATGCTAACTTTGCTACTAATGGGAAAAAGGGGCTGACAAACAAGCAACACTATCATAGAATTACAAAGAAAAGCCAAAGAATCCCAAACCATATAACAGATTTGAATCACATGCTTGAGGCTAAAACTTAAAAAAAATAAAAAAATAAAAAAATCCCAGAAGAAATCACATCAGTGACTTTCATTCTTCTGATTTTCTAATGCTGAGGCCTTGCCTTCACATAGAAATAAAAATGATAACCCCACATTAACATATATGGCATCTAATTATAACCTTACATTCAACCCATCAATTCCTGACCCTTCCATTGTCTTGACCATTGTTTCACTCAAAGTCTCAAACAAAACTTAATAGAGCTTCATCAATCTTACTGCATTAGGTTTCATTCCTCTGATGTTTTAGCCTGCAGTTACAGTAACCTTGTGAATGATTCATTCTCAAGTCAATTTTTCCAACTTTTGATAGAATGGTCTCGGTCTCATCACTCAATTCTTACTTCAGTTGCCCTGTTAGTGTCCATCCCTAATAAGAAGGGAGAGACCAGAAACCCTGAAGAACCAAGCAAACCACTCCCTATTATGTATTAGTAATTAAATCAGATTCAAATATAACGATTGAGCAAGTGCAGCATCCAATAGCAAAGAGGCAGCATTTCTACTATGCAGCATCCAGATTCCGGAGCACTGGGATGGTATTTATCTTTGTTGCAGCTGTTCATTAGTCAACTCCCACCTTAATCACAATGGAGCAAGGATTTGTAGACATGGACAAGTGGTATCATCCTTATGTTAAACATGAAGAAGACATAGCCGAGAAAGCTCGTACAAGGTCCTTCTATTCTATGAAAATAAGGAATACGTTATGCATCTATTAGTTGTTTATAAAAGAACAGCATGAGAGCTGTAAAAGTTGCATCCTATAATTTAGAGAATATGGAGCTCTAAGGACAAAGAGGTTTGTGCTAGTGAGGGACATTGGTAGTTTTATTGATCTAATACAAGTTGCTAAACTAATTGATTCTAACACAAGTTATAGGGATCCAGCGTCATCAAACTCTGGAAAGCATTGGGTAAAAAAACAGGGTAGTGGGAGTTGGTGCCTTTGGTTGATTGATGCCAGACAACTCAAAGTATGATGTTAAAATTCTAAAGCAAGTCTCAAAATACGCAATTTGCAAGGTGTAAGCTTCGAGTGGCTATTAAGATGCTGTTTTGGCCTTCTATGAATACATATTAGAAGGAAGAGCATATAAATATCATATATATTAAACTTTTGGGTACAGACTTTATAGAAGAAGAAAGAACTCTTCAACAACTAAATCCTATCTAAACAACACCAAAACAAACGAGCCATTTCATGAAGGGAATTTCTGGTGCCCCGATTGTATAATGACTCATACTAGCCTAAAATATAAGCAACTAGAAGCCATCCAGCAAAATAAATCTGAAACCATCAAAGTAGAAGTTTAATAAGCAAGTACAACCAAGACCCCTGTGATTAAAGCTCAAGATCAAGCACCATACATTCTATGACAAGCAACAAGGTACATAGAAAACCTATATCCAAATCACAACATCTAATTCATCTCTCTTCTCACAATGTTATAATTTCAAATTACATTCCAAGTTCAGATAGAAGACTACTAACATAGTGAACCATAAAAAGGACAAAAACAAAACACATCAAACTATAACGAAGCCTAAAATTCATAGACGAAAACTGTGTCAAACCCCAAATGAAGAACAGAAGTAAACTTACTTCACAGGCGGTTCGCGCTCCTTCCTGATCAGCCTATCCATATCATCATAAGGAAACACCAAATTCTGCAAGCGAGCAGCTTTGATCCACTTGGGCAAATTCCTCTTTCCAATCAAATTATACACTCTTTCTCTCATAGGAGCAGGTGATTCTCTCGGATACCTCTGCAAGAAATATTCCGCGAACGCCAATTCAAGTACGTATTGCCCCAGAAACAACAGCCTCGAATGGCCTGACCTCACGTGCCTGGCCTTAGTCCTCTCACAAGCTGGATGCTGAAACGCCAAGTACAACAAAGTATCGAAATGTTTCGCCGGATTATCATCTCCCAAATTCTCAGACGGGTCCAAAGAGTACCCGAGAGCTTGTTTAGCTTCAAGCAAGTACTCGTCCATCCACGTTTTGTCAGCATTGTTGAGACGCGCAGAGGGCAAACAGGAGCTCAATAAAGGAAACGACTTGAGAGACAGTTGAGGGCTCTTTAAGAATCTATCAGCTAGTCTCTTGTCGTCTAATGGGGGTCTCAAAATGTATTTTCTTGGTGGGATTTTTTTCCTTGGAGAGGTAGCTCTTTTGCGCTCAGCGAGCTCTTTGAGAAGTCTCTGTGGGCTGTTTTGAGGCTGTTCTTGAGGTTCTATAGCTACAGCGTAAATACGGAGATTTTGGGAAGTGGGTTTTGGTAATTTAGGAGTTTTAAGAGAGATTTGGAGAGGAAATGGAGAGATTGAAGAAGAGAAAGAGATGTTATCAGAGATAAGAGAGGAATGGTGTACTAAAGAAGAAAAAGAAGAAGAGAGTTCCATATTATATTTGAATGAGAAATTGTAAAGAATATTTCAATTGGTTTTTTTTTTTTTCTGGTGGAAAATTAAGAAAAAGAGTTATCAAAATTCATTGCCATTGATGGAGGGTTTTGTGTGTTGTGTTGCTGGGGTTTTTGTGCTCTTCGGGTGGATAAGATGAAACAAGCCTGTAGATGCGTCTATACAGATATTTCATCGATACGTCGTCGTTTAGTTAGTAGAAATTGTGTCTGTTCATGATTGGGTTACCATCTCCTATGCACCCATTACTAAGTTCAAATTACTCTTTTTTTTTTCTTTTCTTTAGTTTAAATTATTATTATTAGTATTATTTAAGTATTACATTATAAATTCGGGTTTTTTTTTTAAAACGCGAACACGTAATCTCATAGTGCATATGTGAAGGGTTTATCATCGAACCAACTTCATATCGTCATTTTAGTTTAAATTATTTTATTATTATTTTAAGTATTATTAAGTGGAAATAAGGGGTTTTAGCACTTTTTGAATTGGTATTGTACGTGAGGCACCACTTTAATAACTTAAGTTTAAAATGCACTAAAGTAAGTGACTTCCAAAAATACCTATTACTGTACACATTTTTAAATTATTTGTTTGACTTTAACTTTTGGAAAACACTTTGAAGTTGTCTGAGATCTATTTCTCTCTCTCTAACTATCTTAAAGTGAAAAGCTCTGTAAATTGAAATTCAAATTCATCTTCTTATTCAATGAGTTCGATGTTTATATAGTTACATAAGATCATTCATCTTATCAGTTTCCTATCTCAGTTTTTTAAAACTGTCCGAGCTTTTTCAATCGTTGTCCGAGCTTTTTTTGTTAAAGTTTCAATTTATGAAAATTTTGTATATAAGATGATGAAAATATAGGTTTCGATACTTTTAACACTGTGTCGGAACCTTTTATAAAACTGTTCAAGCTTTTTAAATTGTTGTTTGAGCTTTTTTCAATAATATTAGTTTTGACAATTTTGAATCTCCGAGCCTTTTTAACGAGTCTCCAAGCTTTTTCATGAACTGTCTGAGCCTATTGTATAAACTTTAAACTTTTTTATGCCCGAGCCTTTATTAGTTGTATACGAACCTTTTGAGTAAATGTATGAGACTTTATATAAAGTGTCTGAACTTTTTAAGTAAATGTCTGAGCCTTTGTATAAAGTGTCTGAGCCTTTATGAGTTATTTCCGAGCCTTTTGAACAATCATTTTTTTTGTTAATTTTGTATCTCCGAAACTTTCTATAAAGTGTCTGAACCTTTTAAAAAAGTGTCCGAGCCTTTTAGAAAATAGACCGATCCTTTTAGATAAATGCCAGAGCTTCTTAGATAAATGCCCGAGCTTTTTAGATAACTGCTCAATCATTTTAAATAAGTGTCCGAGATTTTTAGATAAATGTCTGAACTTTTTAGATAACTGTCTGAGTCTTTTAAATAAGTGTCCGAGATGTTGGAACCCCGTTCACTGGTAACGCAGCGGAAATAGGTTTTAAATTTTTTTTATACAGATCATAAACGATCTGGGATCAGTGAACTTAGGATCGCAATTCTTTTTCCGGAACTAATTCATACAATATGTAAACACGGGAAATTGTAATCAATATATTAAAAGAAAATTTAGAATCTTACCAACGTTTGGAGGCTCTTTCACTTTACGATATGCTCCTGGTCTGTACCACTGATATTCCTAACTATTCCCGAAATTGGTAACTACGTGTGAGCACGTCACGTACTCAGAAACTTATGAGGATATAGAGAGAATGAAGAAGAAACAATTTCTTCCGAGAGAAAAATATCTAGAACAATTTTAGGATGTTTAAAGAAAAATATATTATAATTTTTTTCTTTTCAGTGGTGCACCCAGCACAATTATTTTTTTTCTTCTTTTGATCTCACGCACCCCTATGCGTTTTTCACTTTTTGTTTCTCTTTAAAAAAAAATCACGCGCACCAATTGCACACACGAAAATACACTTATACGTATTCTCTTGTTCTCTTTTATAAATTACGCACCACATATATTTGTATCTTATACAAACACATATTTGTTTTTGTGTGCTACTCTTATCGTTGTTATCAACATATATCATATATATATATATATATTATAACTAAGACTCTTTAATTGATATCTCTTTAAATTCTAAAACAAAATCTTTTAAAATAATATCTCATATCTTTTAAAAGATAATTAAATATTTATTTTGAATTTAAACATTTTAAATTCAATTTCAAATATTTAATTTAATAAAATAAAATAATCATATTATCTTATTCTATTTAAAATCAAATATCAACTACCATCCTCCATTAAGTGATTAATAACAAAATTAAATAATCTTATTATTTAATTTATTTAATCACCATTATCCATTAATTAAATAATTTCATTATTCAATTAATTCCCAAATAAATACATGTCACTTTCGTAACACAATTAATTGGACAATCCAATTAATTAACCGTGACCCTTGTTACCTAAATCGATCGGGCTAGCAAGGGGACCTAATGGACCCACAGTATTTTGAGATTCAATAATTCTCGGAATCATTAATTAAACTCTTTAATTAATATTCTTTGATTATTAACTCTGATGTTATTTCACTAAAAACCTGAAGCTGCACTTTCTTAACTGTAGACGCTTTTACACAGACCGATACAACTCGGTGTCCATCGATATAGCTATTACACATGGTGTGATCCTCCACAGTAGTTCATAATTAGAGCTAGGTCATAATGTCTGTTATACCCCTCTTATTACATATATCCTTTAAGTACCGTTGATTCTCTAATGAACAATAAATCTTATTTCCTCACGGAATTAGGAGAGCGCTCATATTGTCCAAGCCCCGAATCAACCTTTAAGGGAACTACCATATACTTCTCACAAGAAATAGTGGATTCCACTATTGTGTACATACCTTCCCAGCCACAAGCCAAACCGCAATCCCAACATACGGAGTATATTGATTAGGAATTGCATCTGACCTCACCCATAGTATATCAAAGACCACGATCTAACCTAAAGGAGTCGATAAGACACTCAGGATTAATATCACCCACATATAGCCATCATTAGTTGATATATATAAATCTCATCAGTAAACGGAACTTGGTGAGAGATTCATATAGATCATGGCTCAGTCCTATATGAGCACATCATACAAGGTGTCTCCATTCCCATATCTCATATGAATGATTCAGGATAGAATCACCGTACATTACGGAATGGACCGCAACTATAGATTAACCACAAATAAAGTACCTAGCTTTATTTTATATCTATGGACTCTTTAGATTGTACGTCTCTTACTGTATCCATCTGTATATGAACCTCATATACACAGTTCGAGATTACATCCGGCAATCTAGGATGTTAATATATGCACAAGTTATAAAATAAACAACACAACAAGAATGAATTGAACTTTTCTTTTTATTTATTTCATAAATCCATTTACAAATTACATCTTTAGTGCATAAACCCCAACACGAGACTTTTAGGAATAAGTATCCAAGCCTTTTGTATTGGGTTTTAAATTGAAAAAAAAGCTCTGGGGGCGGTGCCCCTGCCCCCACGAGCTTACCGGGTAGCTCGACCACCGAGTGCGTCAGCGTAGCGCCACTCTGTCGTCATTTGAGTGATTGTCTGAGTTTCAATGCGACTTTCTCTCTCTACTTCACAACTCCGTCATTGTAAACTGAATGAAAGAAATCTGATGCGGAACAACTATTTGGGGTATTTTTGTCCGTTCACCATAATATATGTCTTTTAAACATAAGTTCTTAAAACAGTGACAGTGTTGAAAAACCACTTCCAATAAGTGTCATTTAATTTTTGAACCCGTATTATTAATAGGATAGTCGGACCAGTTTAGATAAAACAATATATGTGCGGTTCGAATATCTATTCCCATAAATCGAAAAGAAAACTCCCCACGTATCCTTAAAATCAAAACAATTTATAGATTTAATAAAACCAAGATTATTAGTTCAAATTTGCCAAGTGACAAGATCGTATCTCTACATTTTTTTTAATCCAAGTTTTGATATGAAATAATGGATTAATTGCATAAACTTACAATGTGTTTTGACTTTATAATAAAATTTTCATCAAACGACCTTAATCAAAATTTAACAGTTGAGTGCTAATGACAGGAGGTTTGAATATTTTGCTAAAAAACCAAAACACATGATGAGTTTGTGCAATTAACTCCAGAATAAAAACATATTTTAGGCGTTCGTGAATTTATTTTTTTTAATATTACAATAATTTAGGGATTATATGAAAATATTTATGATAATAGAAATTTGTTAAATTAAAAGTATTTGGGTTAATTTAGATGTTAATTTTCTTCTTTGTTTGGTAATTAAGGAGAAAATCAGAAAATGGTAAGTGAAAATAACATTGAAAATTTGGAGTATCAAGACGTGAAAAAGCCCATAAAAGTTACTACTGTTTATCATCAACATCAATGGCCCAGCCTTTAAAAAAAACAGCAGCCCATAAAAGATTGAAGAAGGGCTATTCTAAAGGGTAATCGGGTCGGGCCGGATAGCTTCCAAATACTCTTATAATCGAGGAATTATCAATTGTTAATACACATTAACGTTGAAATATCACACATTTTACATTCAAATTCGTACAAAACTCTGTACGTAAATGTAACTGTATAGGTTTTATGTTCATATTAATACACATTCACATTGAAATATCAAAATTTTATGTTTGAACAAATTTGTACATCTAACGTTACATAACCGATCCCGATTATTATTATCCATTTATCAATTTACGAAAGTTTCTTTTTTTATTTTTAAGTATTACATGATTATATAAATTTAGGATTTTTTTAGAGAGAAGAATGATACTCAACCCCGTAACTTCGCAATGCAAGTGAAATGGGATTACCACGTCTTGTCAACTTACAAAAGTTTTGCATAGTCATCGATGCACAAGTGGCCACAGGTTAGAGCAGGTGCAGTCAATCACTTACTAGAGATCTCAAATCTCTTTGTTAGGGGAAAAGGTTGCAGGATAATTCATTTACCCCACCACATGAGATGATATGGATAGCTTTTGTTGTATGAACACTAGAATTTGTTGTCTTACATTCTGCCCCAAATTGTAGATGGTTTTTTTTTTTTTTTGAACTCCTGTATGAACAGGGTTTACTCAAACTTAGGTGATTGATAATATATTTGTTAGGCTTTGAAATCGTGGTATAGATATGAGAGATTTACTATTGGACCAATATCATTTCGTAATGTTAATATACTATCTTTTATTAATTATAAATTGATAATTGCTTATGCCAAAGCACTTTTTTATGTACAAATGCAAATATATTTTAAAAACTACTCCTTAAAATATACCTCTTAATATTATTGTTCTAAGAATTGTTGGACATAAACCCAAAATTGCAATTAGGGGACCATTTGCAAAATATCAAAAGTGTCACACATATTCGACATTCAATCATGTCGATCAGGCCTAATAATTTAAAAGAAATTATAACAATACGAAACTCTACATAAACAGACCCACCCAAAAAAATGTTATAATTTGGGAGAAACATTTGTCACAATACTAAAATGTATGTGCATCAATGATTTTATATCGATTTCGACTCTACAAGAAGGAATCTAGATGACTAGATCAATGGGGGCAAAAAAAATAGTGAATGTGATTTGATTGTGGGACTTGAATTATTTGTCACGGTGATATCACATCTATTGATGATAACCTAATTAGCTAGCTAGCTAGATTAGGAAAGTACAACTTCTTTTTTTGGAGCCCAGCGCATATAAATAATTCAAATTCATGCATCACCAATATGTGATTGTATATATATTCGAACATGTTGAAGTGGGAATCCAAATTATTTGTTTTGTGTTGGTCTTTTGCTTTTAAAACCTTTCACATACATGCGAATAATGCGATCCAGCAGTACTACTGCAACTTCTTTGCCACCATTATTGAGGATTGTAAACAAGCACAGCCTATCTTACTAGCTATTGCTAGACTCATTCTTTGGATCCAATCTACATAGGATACTCTTATTTGACTGTTAAAGTCACGTCTGCCAATCGGGAATGAAAAAGAAAGAGAATCAAGTTTCATTGGAGGGTGAATCAAGAAAGGGAACCTAATTCCATAGATGGGAAATTTGATCCTCATAACCTCAGTTCTTCCTCACCTTTTAATGATTTCATGACACAAACATTATGATTTATGATGGATGAGTGGTTAGGCCTTAGGATGTGATTGTTTTCCACTATCACTTTATCGACGACTAATTTAATCACATGCTTTAAAAATTTATGGAAATAGTTGAGATTGGGAGATCATGGAAATCCATAGGCGGGAGGGAGGAATTAAATTCTATTTTCAACCGAAACTTAATTCCCAATTTATATATGAGATTCACATAACTTGATTCCAAAAATCAATCAAAATGATGCTTGTCTTACCATATAATTCATGACGTGATGTTGTGAGTGTGATTGGAAGGCAAATATCTTGTCACGTCATATTAGTTGATTTTTAAGGTTATATTTTCTGGTTGTATAGCATTATTGTTATAATCTATGGTAGAATTCATATGAGCTCAAACTAAAAGAAAAAAAAAAGGAAGAAGCTAAAGTATGGGTTAGCAAAAATTGGTTGAAATGCCAAAATCCATTCTAGCTATTTAGAAGACACAAAACCATTAATGCAGGTGTAACATAGCCTAGCAGTCTGATTGATGGGGGCCTGCAGAGAGACTTTAGTGCTGTGCTGTGCATTATTGAACGAGAGAGAGGACCCATTTCAAGCAAAAGATGACATGTTAAATCATATACTGGCGGTGGATTGAGATCGGCTGTGAAATTTGGCGCCTTTTGAACAATATTCAACATTCGTGAAGTTAGTCATAAATTGCAAGATGTGAAGGCACATCCAAGACCAAGAGAGAGAGGCCTTTGATGTTTACAAGAGCCATTGTTTTCATTAATTTTCCAAACATCATTTATTGATCCTGAAACCCTATTACTGATCACTTATTTGCATTTCATATGTGTTTGAAGAGTTGTATTATTACACTTACTAGCAACAAAACAATTGTACAAGACAACATGAGAATGTCCGGTGTTATATAGTTGGTAAGCATATAACTAAGAGCATACTTATATCAGACTTATGTATTCATCTCATCAATTTTTGTCATGTGTCTATTATTTGACCCAACACATATTAAAAAGTGATGAGGTAGATAAGTGTGCTATAAGTATGCTCATAGTTATATGCTTATCAAAAAAAAAATCCCCCTTGTATGCCTCTCACACCTTGTTAGCAATAATCCCTATGCAGAAGCGTTGCCGGATAGCACAAACAAACAACAATATCAATGAAGAAAGAAATTAAATAAGATGAAAGAAATAAAACACGAATCCAAACACACAAACGCAAGATTTTTACGTGGAAACCCAAATAGGGAAAAAATCATTGTCGTCAGGACGACAAGAGATCAATCCGCTATGAAGAAAATTGTTATAACTTCACTCAAGATTCTCTCTCTAATACCCCAAACCCAATTACACCCAATGCTCTCTTTGAGATCTCTCTAATATTTGTTATTTTGCTCCGTACAAAAAAAATATAGTTATTATGGTCTATTTATATAGTTACATGGAGTTAAAGACAAAAAGAAATCATATTCCTAAACGAATAAGAATTACTTGTTCCATATAAATACTATTTCCTATTTATGACAATTCTTCTTATAAGGAGAAATCATTTTCCTTCAAGAACAAGACTTTCATGTTCTTCTTTGGTCTTCAAACCTCCCTCAAACACGATCTTCCACTTTCAAACGTATTCCACGTCTCTAGGAAGTATCCGCATTTGTTGAATCCCGTTTGGTAACCATTGGGAATACGAGTCATATCCAACACACATATACTACGAGATTGTGAGTTTGAGTCTCCCCCCTCCTCAAAACTTGAATTATTGTAATATTTCAAAAAAAAAAAACACAAAACAAAACAATTGTACAATCAATTATATATCTGACAAGGATTTTGATCAATATCATGTGTATATCTTCCCTCTTAGTTCAAGTATTCTATATTTGTGGTGATATGTTTGAATCACATCATACATGGATTGTAAACATGTCCGATTTATAAGAGTTGATATGCCGACTACACATATAGTATTTGTTGTTGATGGACCCTACAAACGTCCCTAACCCGTTAATAATTGTATACCCTAACCTGTTCATAATTGTATAAGGAACATCTGCCCTTGTAAAGGGAAGTAATAATGCTAGGGAGATAAGACACATTTTTCTCTTTTTAGCATCCGACTTACTTCTTTCATGTCTCTCTAGTTATATGTTTAAAGCAAGAATAAGACTACCGAGATATGCACAATTATCTAGAATATTGTCGAATTAAACTGAAAAAGTGTATTACCATTAAGAGAGACATGTAATCTAATGCGGAAATGAAAATCCCTACGTAGTGTAGTCGTGTAGAGATACTGAAGATATATACTTCTGTCAGTTCTGTGGATGGGAATATATTCAACGTGGAAAACTTCCACTTTTAGCCGCCAATGAACATGCAAACTAAACTATCCCATCTTTTCAACCCAACTCCTCCCAAGCCCACACCACACACTTCCACATCTTTTTTTATCATTTTCTATTCTAATTCATCTCCTGAAATACCCATAATGCCCTTCAGTGTACACATAAAAAGCCCCTTTTCTTACTAGGGAGGAGACCCAATTTAGGCAATTCACATTGTCAGGAGTAACATTTCCAAGGCTGAAACAGGATAATACAGTTGTTAGTTTTGAGAACTTGAACTTGAGCTTTTGAGCATTAATAGGTTCTTCAGGTTCTTATTGAAGATTTGAAGAGAGAGTCAGCAAAAACAAGAAAATCACTAGGTTTTGCCTGCCTTATCAAAGCCTAAACCTTTTAGAGAGGAGTGTGTGTGTGTACTGGTGCTAAATCTAGACTTTTCCCTACTTTGGCCTCATTATAACTTCCACTGTTGAATGGAAAGATGAGCCTTAAAAAGGTCTTTCACTCTCTGCCATGGCAGCAGATCCTGATCAGGAAGAAGTTGTACCCACAACTGCTGTGAACATGCCCACCAAGAAGGAACTTTTGTCCACAGCCATGAAGAGAACCAGTGAATGGTTTGCTTACTCTAAACATATTTTTTCTTTCTTTCTTTTTTTCTTTTTTTTTTATCCAATTCAATCTCTTTGTTTTCTAACATAAAATAGAAAAAAAAAAAGTATACTATATATAAATTATATTGATGATGGTATTGGTATCTTCTTTTGCTTCCTCAGGATTTTCTCTCAGGAGATTCCTAGTGATGTCAGTGTTCATGTTGGAGGTTCTTCCTTTTCGTTACACAAGGTAAAGGAATACTAGAATTCCCGTTTCAACATTTTAATTTTCAGATTCATGTGTCTTTTTATTTTACAGAATTATGATTATATTATTGATTGACCCACAAATCAAACCAATAGAGTATCTGATTACATAATTGAACAATATATTTTGATTTCATCTCATACAACATTTGCAGTTTCCATTAGTTTCAAAATGTGGATACATAAGAAAAGTTGTATCAGAATCAAGTGAAGCTGATCTTTCTGTGATTGAAATCCCTGATGTTCCGGGCGGTGCTGAAGCATTTGAACTTGCAGCAAAATTCTGTTATGGAATTAATTTTGAGATTGGTACAGAAAACATTGCCCTGCTTAGATGTGCCGCGGAGTATCTAGAGATGACTGAAGACTACGCGGTCGCGAACTTGGTGGGCAGAGCTGAAGCCTATTTGAATGAAGTGGCACTTAAGAGCCTTGCAGGGGCTGTAACTGTGTTACATATGTCAGGAAATTTACTTCCAATTGCTGAGAAAGTGAAATTGGTTAGCCGATGCATTGATGCAATTGCATACATAGCTTGCAAGGAGAGTCAGATTTATGTGCCTGGTAGTGGTAGAGCTGAGAGTGGCACTGAGGTTGCAATTTCTGCAATGGTGTCTCAACCCAAGCCCCCCATTGTAGATTGGTGGGCTGAAGATTTAGCTGTCCTGAGGATTGATCTCTTTCAAAGGGTTCTGATTGCAATGTTGGCAAGAGGGTTCAAACAGTTTGCTCTTGGTCCAGTACTAATGCTCTATGCACAGAAATCTCTACGAGGTTTGGTGAGATCTCAACCCAGAAAATCGAATTTAAAATTCATCTATACGTAGCTTGTGTTTATTAGAGTGCTTAGATATTATCGTTGAACTATTTCTTATAATCTTAAGCTTTTAGATCTGATGGTTACTAATACTGTTTGGTATCAGAGACAAGTTTCACCTAAGAGTCATGGTTTCGAGTCCTCTCACATGTGTTTCTGTATTTATTCTCCAATTTATATCTCTATTTAGGCATTAGGGCCAAGATCGTTGGTCTAGCTCATGAGGGTGTATTAGAGCGCTTAAATACTATTGTTGTAACATTTCTTATAAGTTTAACCTTTATCTCTATTTGGGCTTTAGGGCCAAGACTGTCGGTCTGGCACATGAGGGGTGTATTACAGCGTTTAAATACTACTATTGAACAATTTATAAGTTTAACCTTGTAGGTCTATGATTACTAACGGTGTGTGTTCTAATTGAGGAATTGGGATTCTTTTCTGATGCAGGAAACATTTGGGAAAGGGAGGAAGAAGATTGAGCCACAACAAGAACATGAGAAGAGGGTGATTTTAGAAACAATTGTGAGTCTTCTTCCAAGGGAAAGAAATGCATTGTCTGTTAGCTTTCTTTCTATGCTGCTTCGAGCTGCAATATATCTCGAGACAACGGTTGCTTGCAGGCTTGATTTGGAGAAGAGAATGGCCTTGCAATTAGGACAGGCTGTTTTAGATGATCTCTTGATTCCTGCCTATTCTTTCACCGGGGACACATTGTTTGATGTGGATACCGTGCAGCGGATCATGATGAATTACATCGAATACGAAGTGGAAGGCAACCGTTTGAGCTTCAATGCAGATGATGAGTTCATTTCTCATCCATTAAGTGACATGGAACGCGTTGGGAAGCTGATGGAAAACTACCTTGCTGAAATAGCCTCTGATCGTAATTTAACTGTTTCGAAATTCAACAATCTTGCTGAACTTATTCCAGAGCAGGCAAGGATAACAGAAGATGGGATTTACAGAGCTATAGATATCTATCTCAAGGTGCTCTAAGCCAATTTTTGAAGTTTTTCTTTGATCAATTTCGTTATTTGAAAAGTGAAATCTTTCATTTAGTCAATCTATTGCTTTTATTTTGTTATCAAATCATAAGTCTTATACTGTACTTATTCATTATCGTGAAATACAGGCTCACCCAGGTCTAAGTGACATGGAGAGGAAGAAAGTATGCAGCTTGATGGACTGCCAGAAGCTCTCTAGAGAGGCCTGTGCTCACGCGGCACAAAATGACCGGCTTCCTGTTCAAACTGTTGTTCAAGTACTATATTATGAGCAGCAACGCCTTCGTGATGTCATGAATGGAGATCATTCACCTTCTCTCTCTTCCAAAGGAAATGTATACTCCACCGATACCCACCCAATATCGGATGAGCTCTCTGGCTTACGCAGAGAGAACGAGGACTTGAAAATCGAGTTAGTGAAGATGAAAATGAGAATGAAAGAGATCGAAAAGTCATCATATAAATCCGCAGCTAGCAGTCCAATGCCATACGCCGAGAAGCCTCCTTTGCCTAGAAAATCATTCATTAACTCTGTTTCAAAGAAACTCGGGAGGCTTTATCCTTTCGTTCGTGCTGATGGAGTCTCGCCTTCCAAAGGTCGAATCAAACCCAGCAAAGACAGGCGGCATTCCATATCGTAAGAGTTATTATTGGCTTGCTTGTTTTCTACTCTTATCTAGTCTTTGTGAAGATTTTCGTACACAATATATATATATATATATCTTTGGTTTGATTTGTCTGCTAAGGCTTGAGGGGATAAGTAGTTGCTGTCTGTTTTGTTTAGTTTTTGCTCCCTTTGATTGTTTTGAGTGATATCACTGTAAATAACATTGTTATTATGTTGCAATAAACTACATTATGCAAATTGTTGGTGATAAAACAAGGGGGGAGTTCAAGTGCATAACTCAATTGAACTAATGTTCCTCTCTAGCTAAAATTGTTTCTGATCAATTCCGGGTTTCATCGTTCTCTTTGAAAACATATTCCAGGTTGTTCAACTATGAAGTATGCCTGTCTTGTACATTCAACTCAATTAAATCATATCATGTGACACGATATAAGTGGGCCGGAAGTATTCGCTGAGACGCATCGAAGCATTTCTCTTAGTTAACAACATTGAGTGGGGTCTGCAACCAAATTATTGAGTCCTTTAAGAGATAAAGAGCTTTAGAAAATGAGTCCTTTAAGAGATAAAGAGCTTTAGAAAAAGAAAAAAAAGAAAAAAAAAAGTAAAGAATAAATGAATCAAAGAGACAAGATGGCAGTAGCAGCGCATGTTGTTGTCTGTCTAAGGCAGAATCATCATTTGAACCTAAAAATTTGTGCTAATAATTTCAAAAGGGATAT
Organism: Dipteronia sinensis; assembly: GCA_033220585.1. Lineage (NCBI taxonomy): Eukaryota > Viridiplantae > Streptophyta > Magnoliopsida > Sapindales > Sapindaceae > Dipteronia > Dipteronia sinensis. The sequence continues at coordinate 1,253,484 of CM065638.1, read as the reverse complement.
CAACTTTCTGAAGTTAGTAGCTAGGCATGGTTGTTGTTTATGGACAAACTTTAAAATATTCAAGATTGGAATCTAGTGTCTATCTTGTGGCAGGCAGAGAAACAAAGATGAAACTCTTCTTCAAAAATTTTAGTCCCCATCCAATTATCTAAACTTCAAATCTGCTTAATTTTGATCAATAATGGCAACTATATATATATATATATATATATATATTATTCTTAAACAGCCAGCAATTGTATGTGCTGATGCACTGATATTGTGCAGCAATTGTAATGCTGTTTTTTCCTACAACATTTAAATAGGAAAAACCTGTAAAAATTTTGTATTCGGTAGAAAATTTCTATCTGGGTCCTTGTAAAAAAGCTTCCTTTTCTCCAGGGTTCAAGAAACTGAAAAGAACATATATGTAGAGACTAGAGAGAGGCATAGATAGATATAGTATATTCGATATGTTTTTTTAGATTCCAAATGCATATATGGCGACTTCCAGGACATTACCAGATTGAATGGACGTTTTATGTTAAGTCTTTACTTAGTTAGAAAATTGTACTTATATGTCTTCTAAAGTGGGACTAAAGAGATAGATTCCTGGACAGCATTATAATTAGAAAACAGTAGAGACAAATTTCTCTATGTCAACTCATCAATCTAAGCATTTTCCAAAGGATTTGATGATCAAGTCAATATGTAACTATAATGGGTTTTGCAAGTCATGGAAAAACATATGTAAAACCTTTACACAGAGACTTCCATCACCCATCATAACACTACAAAACTCTAATAAGCAGATCAATGATAATTGATAAAAACACCACACAACACAAACATTCAATCATGGCATTGATTGATCATAAGTCGATATGAAATCAATCTAAAATGTTTTCATATCGACTGAGAATTCGTCATGGTTTTCTTTTTTTCTATTTTTTCAAGTCATGTTGAGGCTCAAAACTTGTAGAAGCCAAGGAGACTGTGTTAGTCTTTCCTGTCTGATCAATTCTTCTTCTTCATTGTTGTTGTCTATTCTAGTGTTTTTGCTCCCACTTTGGAACCCAAATGGCGTGTCGTCAAGCCCCAATTCACAGCCTCTCAATACTCTTCTACTAGCTGATGATCTATTATGTTGCCTGTTAATTATATGACTGGACCCTGTTGAATTATTGTTAGAAGAAGAGAAACATGGTCCGGAGTCAGAAGTTGGCGGCGAGGCTGGTTTCTTCCTCCTCGAAGAGGAGTAACTTGTCGGTCCAAGCGTTAGCTCTATCTCACTCTCATCTATAATATTCTCTAACATTCCATTATAATTGCCATTTGAATATTCTGCTGTAGGCTGCTGCTGCTGCTCCAAGTCAAGTTTCATGCTTGGTTTGTGTTGCATATAATTGACATGTCGATTAGTACTCCTGCTTTTATCGACGTTTCTCATCAATATTTTCTGGATTCGATACAGACGATGGAGTTCATATACCTGCAAATTATTAATTTACAACATTTCCAAGCTTAATTAGAATTACATTCAAAATAATAAACCCATTTGAGGATTGAAATCTAGTTGAAAAAATTACTAAAGAATTAAGTACCTGCTCTTTGAAAGTTTCTTCATGCTTTAACATGGCCATTCTCATGAACTCCATATCGTATGCTTTCTTACTACGACTCTTCTCCATTAATGGAAACTTTGATGATTTTGATGAATATCAGTTTCTCTGTTAACTGTTACAGAATCATATAAAACAAACATATGAGGTTTCAAATTAAAGCTATAAAAATATCTTCATCAACCAAAGAAAATATATAAGGACCTTGCATTGTCAGAGTACTATAATTTATCCAAGAAGGAAATTGTGACATTATATGAGCTAGCATTAATTGATGAATTTCAAATATTTTTTCCATGTGATTTGTCTGTTTGTTCACTTAGTTTTTCATCCCTTCAAGTCAATCATGGGCCACAAATATTAATTTCACATATAAAATATCTTTCAATATGAGCTAGGGAGTGATGTTATATGTTTACGTATTGCTTATTTCATGCATATATCTACTTAACAAAAATGGATAGGACCTAGAATCTAGATCTAAGGAAGCTACACATGTACTATTTGAACTCAACAGGTCTTAGTAGACACTTGATACGACTGTTCAGTGTTGGAATTCATCATAATAACCCAACGATATAAAACCATAGAAATCGAAGGATCTATCCTCTATCTTAAGTTTGTGAGTTGTGACTATGCAATTATGCATCATCAATTTGTATAATATTTCATGAACTTAATTGAGTATATATTTATTGCTCTTTGTTATAGATTATTAAACTCATAAACTGCATTACAATAGTACATAGTCCATGAAAATTATAATCTTTACTATAGATACATTATTATATGTACATATTGTAATTGACAAATAAAAAGAAGAAGATGGAGAGTATATATTCAAGCTTATGATGAGATGCAGATTTTAACAAGAAAAACATATCAAACTCCATGGCATATGATCATAATTTTTTGTTGAGAAGATATGGAAAGAACAGTAATTAATCAAAATATTTCAAAAAAAAAAAAAGAAGAAGAAGAGATCATCAATAAATAATTAATAAGAAGATCTTCTAACCTGTAAGAGTTTGAGGAGCTGATGGTGATGTTGATGATGAGAAGAAGAAGAAGAAGAAGAAGAAGAAGAAGAAGATCACAACTCCAAAGTGGACAAAGAAGCAAAACAAAAACAACAGCAACAACAACAAAAAAAGCTAGCAGCTAATTCTCCTGGTGAACCAGCTATATAGAGAGTTTTGTTTGATAGAGAAAGAACTAGCTGTGTCTGCCTCTGATCTGCAGTCCTCACATTCTATCTATGATCAGTACTGGTACTTGTTTTGTATATATATTGCAATATATATAATAAAAACTGATAATAGAAGAATTGAAGATTCTCTTTCTCTCTTTTCATTCACACAGAAACCAAAGTGTTTGTTGCATCTGGGGTTTGAGGCATGCCAAACAAATCCCAGTGCCTTGACCAATCCCTTGTGAGTTTTGTGAAACAGATGCTTCACACAACTCCACCACTGCACATTTTATATATTAATATATTTAAATAATCTGATCTAATTTGAGTATCTTAATTACTTAATATTTATAAATAATAATAATAATAATGTGTTGAGGATCACAAGGCCAGACAAATCATGAAGAGAACAGCTTAGGATGGTTAGATGAATCACATATTCACATGCACCCAAGAATATTGTATATATGATATATATATATATATATATATCAATAAAGTAACAGTTGTCTCGATTATATACTACTACATTTTATTTCGTGGTCCCATATTACATTAATTTGAAGCAAGCTGATGTGGCATCTCTTGGCCCGCCGACAATTAGATCTCCACCGTACAATAAAAAAATATATATATATATATATATATATATATATATATATATATATATATATATATATATATCTTCTTCAATCTCTCCAAACACTCATGTATAATCACCAATGATGATCATCATATTATTACACAAACTTGAGAGAAATAAATTAATGTGGTTTGGTTTGAGATCGATTGCTTAATTACATCAACATCTTATCGTTGGTTTGGTTCAACAAAATCTTAAGAATTGTGATTTATATTTTTCTTTTAAAAAATATTAATTATGAAAATAATTTTGTATTTAAGTTTACATATAAAATACACATATAATATTATCAGAGTGAATCTCTCGTAGAGAATCCTTTATTTTAATTTCAGTAAGGACTTTGATAAAAATACATTGATCTTAATGAATTTTGATTAGAATGTTTTTTAAGGGTGATGGATTCATTGAAATCTATCTATAAACAAAATTTGAGAATTTTTCGAATACAAGAACTGTTTTTCTTGAATTTTCCTATATTTCACATATTTTTTGATGCCTTCGTATTTAATAAAAATTAGATAAATTGTTCTAATACTCGAAAAATTCTCAAATTTTGATCATATGTAGATTTTATTGAACAGATTTCGGTGAACTCATCGTCCAAAAATCAGATTAAAATTCATTAAAATTGATATGTTTTTATCATGATCGATACCAAAATTAAAATAAATGATCATTCATAAGATATTCACTATAATATCAATATATATATATATATATATATATATATATATATATATATATATATATACACTAAACAAGCCAATAAATGATGTGTCTGATTTGTCCATTCCAGCCAATATTTATGATTACTAATATGTTAAGTTATATGTCACTCACATCATTCATATCTTTACTATTATAGTTGCGGATTTGAATCGTATTCTCCTTTTCGATTTTGAATTATCTAAAATAGTTCAAAAAAGTATCAAACTTTTGAATTATCGAAAATAGTTCAAAAAAGTATCAAAAAGCTAAGGAGAAGGAAGATTGGAAGAACCTAATTGGCCATGTGAGTCAGGTGTTAAACAAATCAATCAAATCCATGATCCGGATAAGTGTAGACAAAAATGGTACAGATTAAATGTACTTGTGTATAAATCTAGTAATTTACACTCAACTATGTATATAGAATAATAATCTATAATATATAATAATATATGAGCATATATAGATCTCTTTTGATTTTCTTTCAAAAATAAAAATAAAAAAAGAGTTCAAAGTTATTTTTCATTGTTATGTTGTGACTTGTGACAGAGTACAGACAGACAGAGATTGGAACCAAACGATCCAATCCCATAAATTATTTAATTCAACGAATTGATGATAGATAGATTTCGAATAATTATATTATGATATATATATATATTAATAATTTTAAAATAAAGAGAAATAAAATCCATGTCGGCTCATACTTATCAAGAAAAAAAAAAGATGATCACATGGATGCTGTGTAAACTCCACATAGAGTTTTGAGAAGAGAATCTAAAACAATAAAAAAAAATGGAGAGAGAGAGCGAGAGTGACATGGAAGCACGCGTTGCCGGTGCGGGGAGGAGCAGCCGTATGGGACGGTGGGTCCAGTGGTAGGGGTTCACTGAAAAAGCCTGAACCACCAGTCACCAGTCACCACGGGCTCGCAGTACTACTGTTGCATGTTTTTGTTCTTTGGTCCCACGTACCATTACAAGTAATAAATAAATAAATAAATATGTGTAGGGATCACACTTCACACTTCACAGTAGTAGCTGAGTAGAGTAGAGTACACGGTGCATGTGTTTCTCGCCAGTAGTGGCGTGGTGGCTGTGCTGGTGCAGCTAGCTGCTACTACTACTGCTACGAGAGAATTGAGAACAGAAACAGAAGTTGGTGGTGGCGGTGGTGGTGGTGCAATAGATCATAGATATGTTCATGCGTAAGAGTGTGTCGGTGTGTTTTGAGCGATTCAAAATGGTTGTGCACTTCCCTTTTACAGTCATTACGAGGGGTTTAAGTCCCACCATACTTATTTTATAAGTATGAATCAGAAGTTTTCTCATGATTTGTAAGAATAGTTAATCAGACCGTACATGTATTGTTTGATCTTGACTGGTTCAGACAGTTCGATTATAATAGTTATAATACTTTAAAAATAAATAAATAAAACAAGTCGACAACAACATAGAACGAAATTTTTTTGAGTCCTTACATCAAAAACTATTGATTCGCATGCATGTAAACTAATATATTAATCTGTTTTTGTTTTGATCTCCTCTCTGTCTGCACTGCTAATTGAGCTCCCTAAGGCACTGACTAGCTACTAGTATATGGAAATCATCAAAAAGGTTTCAAAAAAAAAAAGTTGAGGGCAAAATTGTAATTTTCATATATCAATTAAAGTTTAAGGGCAATATCATTTTTCTGCTGATTTTTAAGTAATTGATCGTTAAAAATTTGATTAGATAGATCAAATTGAGTTATTTTTGATAATTTAAAGTCTTTTAACTAGCTAACTAGAGATGAGATGAGATTCATCACCACCATAAAATTGTGGGTTCGAATCTTCCCTCTATCTAAAAAACACCAAAAAATATGTATTATTTTATAAGAGAATCTAAGATATGGAGTGTGTGTATTTGGGTGTTGTTCGTAGATTAGGATGATCAAAGAGTGACGTTGATATTCACACTCCAATGTCCAACTTAGTAATGGATCTAATCATGTATATTTGACAAGAAGTTTATTCATGGAACTTTTTCTACGATTATCCATCTATCTTGGTTTTACTTTTTTGGCGTTTATATAAATTGGTTTATGACATGCAGTTGTGTTGTCGTTTGAAGTGTGGGTCATATGCTACAAGTATGATCCATAATACAATTCATATTATTCGGGAAAAATCTCTCAATGTCATGCTTTAGGATTTTATAAATAAAATTTAAGATTTGAACCTTATTACTGAAATAAAGGAAAAAATACATAACCATTTGAATTAAAAGTGAACATATGTTATCAGCTTCTTACCAAGCAGTTAACGTATGTGAAATGCTCAACTCCTATTATACGTATTTTATAAGTGTGTATGAAGGAATTTTATCTCTATTTATGAAAGTAATTATCTAGACTATACATGTATTGTATGATCGTGATTGGTCCCGACAATCTAATTTAATAGTTGAAATACTTTAAAAGTAAATAAAACAGACGAAAACAATATCAACGAATTTTTTTTGAGTCCTTACATCAAAAACTATGGATTCGCATGCATGTAAACTAATATATTAATCTGTTTTTGTTTTGATCTCCTCTCTCTGTCTGCAGTCTACACTGCGCTGACTGCTATTTGAGTTCACTGAGGCACTGACTAGCTAATAGTATATGGAAATCAAAAAGGTTGAAACAAAAAAATTGAGGGCAGAATTGTAATTTTATTGAATCAATTTAAGTTTAAGGGCAATATTGTTTTTCTGCTGATTTTTGAATAGTTGATTGTTAAAATTTTGATCAGATAGATCAAATTGAGTTATTTTTGATAATTTAAAGTCTTTAATGGGCTAATATGCGGACGAGATAAAATTTATCTGCACTATAAATTTATGGGTTGGAGTCTTCCCTCTGTTTACACAAATTTGATTTTATATAATATTTGACAAGAGAGTAAGATTTGGAGTGTGTGCATTTGGGTGTTGTTCGTAGATTAGGATGACCATCTAGTGACGCTGGCATTCACACTCCGATGTCTAAATCAGTAATGGATCTAATCATGGATCTAATCATGTATACTTGATAAGAAGATTATTCACGGAACTTTTCTACAGTTATCCATCTATCTTGGTTTTACTTTTTTGGCGTTTATATAGATTGGTTTATAGCGCATTTGTATTGTCATTTGAATCGTGGGTCTTATACTATAAGTATGATCTATAATACAACTCCTATTATTAGATAAAAGTCTCTTAATGTCATGTTTTAGGATTTAATGAATAAAATCTTAAGATTCGAACCCCAATTACTGAAATAGAGAAAAAAATATATATAACCATTTTAATTAAGAGTGAACATACATTATCAGCTTCTTAGCGAGCAGATTTTGTTTCATAGAAATTAATTTTTAAAACGTCATGACTCATGAATAATTATCCATAGAAGTTAGAATGAACCTACCTAGCTAAATCCACAACTTGATAGTTTCTAAAGTTATCGATTTAATAAATAAATAAAACCTAAGAAGTAACTCAGAATAAACTTTTTTTCATGATCATAGACGTGGCTCTGTCATGTTAAATATTTTATAACCTTATATTATTATTTATCAACCTTTGAAAAGTCCAAGAGTCACGATCATCTATCTATAGTTCTATACTACTATAATATATCGATGTAAATTATTGGTTCCTTTTTATAATCAACAACTGAATTATAAAATTATTGGCAGCTAGGCAAGAATTAATTAATAAATTAATATTAGCTAGAAGTTAATTATTTATTCATAGGTTATAACAAATTTAATGATGACCTAATGTGGTGGAATCTCGAATCTAAGGAATATTGACCTATTTTTTTTTAAGTGATCAATTGGAAAAGGTGATGTAGTAGTTTGTCATGGTGGAGAAACACGTGGTCCTCACTTTAACAATTTTTTTTTTTTAATTATATATTTGAGATTTAGCGGCCAATACGAACCACAACCTCAACGAATGGATGTGATGTACGGATTACAATCGAACCACGTCAATTTTTGTTATCTTTCTGTTTTTAGTGTAAATATTGGTCCAATTAATACACAAAAAATAATATAATTAAATAAGATTTTTTAAAAATCATATCGTAACTAATAAACGTCGCTTACCATTAAACTATATAATACTACACTATTATCTCCAGGAGTCATAGTTCAACTAAAAGAAGGATGAATTTATAATTTAGGTAAATAAATTTTAAATTAATGGTTTAAATTATATAAATGATAAAATATATTTTAAAAAAATTATCTCATATAAATAGATATATAGATAGTGTTAAAAAAAAAAAAAAATCTATGCCATGCTGCCACGTTGTAATACAGTGTTTAAATTTCAAGAGACATCATGAGTATGATTGCAACATCATCATTCATGTGCTCTGGACACTGCACTAGAGCTACCTCTTCCAGGTATTAGTACTCTGCACACTCGATTGCTCTATGCCCTTTTTTGTTGTTGTTGAGCTTTTGTCTCCTTCACGTCTTTTTTTTCATGCGTGTCTAACCTAGCCAGTAGCCATACTTTTTCCCTGTTAGCATTTGAGTTCTCTAGAATCTAGATTACAACTAAAAAAAAAAATTTACTACGAGTTATAAAGATTCGTAGATTCCTCATGTTTTCTCATGTGGGGTTGATCGGTAATGATGTGTGTGTATATATAGTCTTTCTACTATTAGCTCGTTCTGATATAAAATATATCAGGACGAAGAATGTGGACCATAGATTATGAAGAAGTTTTGAAAAGTACATACACATTGAGTTAAAGTATGTAAATGTAATGGTCCACATTCTTCGTCATAATATATTTTATACCAGGACGAACTGACAATAGAAAAATTGTATATATATATATATATATATATATATATATATATTAAGTGAATCTCTCATAAAGGATCCCTCATTTTAATTTCGGTAAGGACTACTATAAAATTACATCGATTTGAATGAATTTTGATCTGACTTTTTTGTATGAATAATAAGTTAATTGAAATCTATATATGAATAAAACTTGAAAAATTTTCAAGTACTTTAACTATTTATCCTGATTATTTCAAATATGAAGTCATCGGAAAAATGAGCGAAATATAGGAAATTCAAGAAAAATAGTTTTAGTATTTGAAAAATTCTTTGATTTTATTCATAGGTAGATTTCGATGAATTTATCGTCCATAAAAAAAATTAAATTTAAATTTATTCAAATTAATGTGATTGCATGGTAGTTCTTACCGAAATTAAAATAAATGATCTATTATGAGATACTCATTCATATGGGTTATATATATTATATCGGTGTCGATCAAGATCCCGTACGTTTTTTTTTTCTACGTTTAAAAAGTAAAAAGAAACAGTTATGATCAAAATAAACTATACGGAAACCATTTTGAGAGGCTTTAAATACGAGTGACGATATTTATACACCATAAAAACTATATGTACATCCCTAAATTAGTGTTTTGTTCAAAATTCCATTATTGACATTAATTATCATTATTAAAATAATTATAAATACTGTTCATATACTATATTATTACAATTTATAATATTCTGGGTATTTTAACAATTATGTATAATATTTTTTTTATCAAAATATTAACTATTTATTAATTAAAAACTTAAAAAGTAATTATTAAAATATAAAATAACTGTTTTAATAATTGAAGGAATTGAAAAAAAAATCAGTGTATCTAATTAAAAATCTAAGCTAAAATAAAAAAATAACTTAAATTAAACAAAATGAGCTTTGGTTGAAAATCTGGAAGGTGCTACGCCCTCCTCCCAGAGTCCCAGCTTTATATTTATTTTTATTTCAATAATTATATCTAAGTTAATGTTTAAAAAATTATTTGAGCTAAAATAAAAATTAAATTAAATTAAAAAAATAAGGTTATGTTGGAAATCCGAAAGAAGCTACGACTCTTCCCAGATTTTTTTTATTTCAAAAATTTTATTTTATTTTTTGAAATTTTTATTTCAATTATATTAGAATTTGTTAATGTATAGTATTTAATAATAATAAGAAGGAAAAAATTAAGTAAAAGGATATAATCATAATATGTGGAGTGTGTTTATAAATCGTAACATTTAAAAAGAATTTATTGAAGGTATAAATGCAAAACATGTGTACATACGATTTCCGAGGGATGCAAATATCCCTACCGTTAGATATTTGTTGAGCTTTCTATGTACGGGGCTGCATCAACATTTTTCACTTCCTGCCTAAACTGCTTTAAATGGGTTTGGGTCCAATAGTCATTGTGGACTTGGGTCGTTTGCTGACTCAGATAATGAGTGTATTTAGAAAACCGATGGGTGTGCATAGTAAAACTCATTGAAAATTAATCCGACAATGATTGTTTGAATAACGATATTTATATCCTTAAAAACTGTATATACATCTTTTTCGTAAACAAATCCTATTACAATTTTTAAAAAACTATTGTGTAAAAAAAACCTCATTTAATGGTAAAAATACCCTTTCTTATTTGTATTGTAATGTTTTTTAGTTTTATAACTACACCCAACCTACACCTATTTTATTATTATTTAAAATTTTGTTATTTTATATATTGAATCAAATAAATAATTTATAACTCTGAAATACATAAATTATACCAAAATGAGTTAGGTTTTGAACTAATTTTATTTACAAGTGGTAAATTAAAATAACAAAAAAAAAAGAAAAGATAATACAATATATAAAAAATAAGGCAACCATTGCTGCCAACAGTAGATTAAATGTCCAGATAAGCACACATATACAGATGTGTGTGCCTCGAAAGTTAATACAAGGAGACAAAGCGAATTGAGCTTGTATGTGCTGCTGCTGTGGAACACACAACAACAACAACAACTCAGAGGCTGGGTAAATGTAGAGAAACATCGATATAGATTTTTATCTCCTCTTTATCATAATAGTGTGGGTTTTTACATTATGAACCGATGAGATTTTCTGAAATTCTGATTGTATTTCGACTGCTGTTACAACCGCATGCAATTCCAATTTGTATTTAAAATTAGTATTTAGAAAAGAAGTTACGGTTTAAAAAAATAGAAAGAGTTATATGATATAAGTGAAAATCAAATAAATAATAGAAAATAATTTATAGATGTATTTACAAACTATTTAGTTTTTTTTAGTCATTTTAATCAAGAATATTATTAAAAGTTTAAAAATGTATTGATTTTGGATGTATAAACCGTTTTTGAGGGGTGTAAATATCGTCCTTTTTATTTATATTATTATATTAGTAGAAGATTTGTTTACTTGGTTGAATTTAATCTTATCATTATCAAACTGGTTGGTTTTTCGTATATATAATCAAATAACCCATTAGGCCATTACAAACATCAAATTATTTACCAAATATTTTACACCAATTAATATAACAATTATTTGAATCAATAATTTTTTTTTCATCAATGATTCAGCACAGTAATGCCACACGACTCGAAAAATTAACCTGAAAATAGACAAAAATAATAATTTAGCGGAGTGATTTTGTCCTTATTATACTATTCATATAATAATGATTTATATAATAATGACAAATTAAATCACTTATTCAATCATTAGTTTAAGTTTATTTCTGAGTTAATTTATTGGATTATGTAAGATTACTATATTCAATATAACCAACCAAATACTATATTTAATATAACCAACCAAACGCCACCGATAAAATATGGTACATAGTTGTAGGGCCGATCCTGACTTTTTTGGGGTCCGGGGTAAAATTTTAAGATAGACCTATTTTTCATATTAATTATAAGACTTGAGAGAAATCGAAAGAAATCATTCAGTGGTAGCCGGAGAGAAAAATAAGAAACCCTAAATCCTTTAGTGATTTAGATGACATACTAAAATCTGAATATTAATGTCTCATATTTGGGAAAAAAAATCAAAATCTATTTCGGGCTTTAATACTCCAAACTGACCTTATTTTATATTTTTGTTTTATTTTAAATTGTTGGCTTTAATGTATTATCATACTGACCTTCTTTAGACTAAAACTCAAAATAAAATTTTTGGTCTTTTTATAAACTAAAATAAAACAAAATTGACTCTCTAAACTAATATTGAAATCATGTAAATATGTGCATTTTTTTAGACTAATACTCAAAATAGAAATTTAGGTTTTTTGTGAACTAAAATAAAACAAAATTGGACCCTTAAACTAATACTGAAATCATGTAATTATTGCCTCATTAAGCCCGGGGCAGCCGCCCCTCCTATTAAAACCCCGGGCCAGCCTTGCATAGTTGGATCAATTCCTTTACATTAATTTTGTGAGTATTACTTTTTAGAATTACATTAATGTGTGCTCTAAAAGGTATACATTCAGGAACTATATAATGTTATAGAGTCACAGAACTCTTTTTCCAATCTAAGAGCTCATACAATTTTATTTTTTGTACTATATAACGTTACATAACTTATTATATAACGTTACATAATCGTTTAACGTGTCAGACACACGTTACCCTTTTGGTTATATGCTTAGATAAAAGCAGTGTAAATCAAAGTTTGCATAACAATCAATATCTCATCGCATCAAACCTTAAAATGGAGATTCATTTGAATGTCTGTGTAATATAAAACGAAATTGAATAGATTTGGATAAAGATTATGTCACTTTCTTGGCAAAATATCTCCTTAAGAGAAACCTATTTTCCCACACATTGTTGACAGGAATATTTGAACCAACAAAAACCATTCATTTGAAAAAGTTAAGAAATCTACAGTCTACACAATCACTTATCTTTTCACTTTTATGGCAATTTCTACCACTAGTAGCTTGTTTCGTATGAAAATCGAGCTATTGTTTTCCCCATCTCCACCCTATACATGCTATCAACTTTATTATATATAATAGCATTATTTTCTTGGATCAGACCCTCTACTAACTCATCTAAAATAAGCTTATTCTATATAATACAATAATTCCGAATTATGAGATTATATGTGTTATTGCTTAAAACAATTATGGATTTTCAACATCACCTTTTAGTATTAGTGGTACTGTACGTACCTTATCTTCCATGTAATTAGCTGTCGACAGTTTGAGTCTCACTATATTGCATTTTATAAGTATATATTAACTGTTTTTTTTTCTCAATATTACAGGATGGATATTCGAATTGTATATATAACATTGGATTAGACAATCCACAGAGAGCAAATTAATGTTGTGGGCGCGCTTGTGTTAGCACTAGCTCAACATGCTTTATCTGTTGGTCGGTTCTTTTCTAAGTTGTGGAGGGCTCCTCCTATCCTTTGTTCATGAAGTATTTAAGTATTTATTTAAAAAAAAATATTTGAAGTTTATTTTTTTTCTCATCGAATTCATTTTTTCTTCTGTTTGATTTGGCAACTTGTGTGTGTATATATATTTCTAAAATAGATAGAATCGGCAACTTGTGTATTATTTTGTTAAATTGAACCGTGTCTAAGTTGGACACTTCCCCATGTACCAACTATCATTCTATCAATCAAACTATAATAAAAACATCAATCAAAATCGAGAAAATTTTCGTTGCAGTCAACTATTGAAAATAAGATATGCGGTGAAAAAAAAAATCACATTTAACACACATATTTAACTCCTAATATAACTATATGTCTTAATGTTATTGACGGAAAGCATTGCATCTGATGCATAGAAAATTTTCTTATCAAATCTGGTATGCTGCAGCCATATTACTATTTTCAGGTTCTGAACTACAAGTATTATTGTAGATAATCTTGTTAGATGAGCTTATAATTTTAAAATATCACATCAATTATTATATATGAAGATAATTTAATTAATTTAAAAAAAACACTGTTTCAATATATACAAAAGAGCATGTATTATTGTAAGAATCTAAACAAAAACTTTATTAATTATCTATTGAATGAATTAATAAATAATATTCCGTAGATTTAAAAGAATAAATATAAATTTTTTAATTTTTGTTTTTTGTCCATTCAAGTAACAGCTAGTTATTCATTTGGAAAACAACGTGACACCAAACAAGCAGATGAGCCAAGCTGTAATTGAAAAAAAGATAAAAGAGTAGAGAATAATCGAGAAGACCACAAAAAAAAAAAAAAAAAGTCTTTTGAGATTACGTACTCGAGTAAGCCAATACCCATCATATTACAATCATATTGCTTAATTGATATCTTCTATCATCTGTGGGTCCCAGTTCATAATTATAAATCGAAAATCTTAACCTACACCTTCGGGACACGATAATATATGTGTTTGGAATATTGGTTAAGTATTAAAATAATATATAAAAAATGATATTTAATTTTTTGAGATAAAGAAAGTTACATGTTGATGTATTTAAAAAAAATGAATGATTAATATAAATTTTTTATTGGTAGCATGTGCTCTTCGTTGATATATATCGTATCCCTCTTTTCACGTTAATAGTAGGGTTAAAATCTGCTGTACCCATTTTTATAAATGATCAGGTTAGCGATATTTAAAGTCACTGATTTGGTGAGGTAGTCTCAAAATCACCATTAATTTTTTAAAATGGTTCAAATTAGCCATTTTACCATTTTATAGAAAAAAAGTATCAATTGTTGCCACTTTGATCATTAATTGTTTGAAGTCCGTTTGCTTATATCATAAATTATTATAATACAGGTCAAAATAGTAAAACATGTTTTGCACCGGTTTTATAAATGGTTTTTAACAGGTTTTAAACTGGTTTTTTTACTTGTATTTTGACTATTTTTTGACCATGATTACTTTATAAAACATAAAATATTGCACATAAATTCTTATAAACAAATCATTACTTTTTATATATAATTAAATAATAAATTAATCATGAAACAAGTTTGATGTCACCCCAAATTAATCAAAGAATAATAATAAGTTTTATGTCACCCATAAACAGGAAGTATTATCCATAAAAATAATAAATTAATCAAATTATTAATTTTTATATATAATTAAATAATCAAAATACATAAAATATTGTCCATAAAATTCTTTATATGCATTATATCATACATAACGGTAGCTTTCTGTTAGATTTTAACAGAATGGCAGCCAAGTGAACAATGTTTTGTCAAAATGGTGATTTTGAAACAATGTTTTGTCAAAATAGTGATTTTGGAACGATTTAAACAGTAAATAACCTTTTTGGGACCTGACCCATCAATTAATGATGTCTAGTGCTATTTTCTCTTTTATAAATATATGTGAAATGTTTTGTCTTTGATATTATGGAAGTAGATATCTTCCGGTTATGAAAATAAATAGCATTTGATTTTGATAAATCTGGCCGAATCCTTCAATTTTATTATTATTTTATAAAAATTTAATAATAAAAAATCTCGTAAAGCATATATTAACATGGCCCATTTAAACATAAATTATAAGCTTTGAAACAAAATAAACAAACAAACAAACAAAGTTATAAATCATTTATTTCGTTTTAAATTGTAATGATAACAGCTTTTGTGTCTCTTGTAAAGGCATCTTCTTGATTTTGTTAATTTGCTCATTTATTTATAAAGTTTTTATATAATCATCCCTTCATGAGGGCACGACCATCTACTCTCCTAAGTCAACCCATTTGTCTTAAACGTGCATTTCCAAATATTCAAGTTGATGATGATGATGATTTGTAGTCGTATATCATATCAATCATTTATTTTTGAATTCATAATTCTTACATAAATTGAGATTTTAAGATGTGTTTCTATATATATAAATAAGCAATGGAAATTTATAAATCTCATAACTAATTGTAAAAAAGAGATGGGGAGGAGATTGATTAATTGATTATACAAATTCTCTATTCAAATTTTTGTATACATATATGACTATTTCAATTCACTCTTAATAAAATGGTTGTATATTTCTCATTTTACTTTACGAGAGTCATTGAAATTACATTTCAGACACTACTACTTATAGTAATTGATCTGATGAGATCCCGACAGACTCTAGACCCCGGTGACCCGGTGGACTTTGGTGTTAGTCAGGCAATATAAACCAAGATTGGGTTCATAGCACATGGTCCATTAACGTGCACAGCTCCTCCCTCCTCCACCCTAAATTATTTCTTTATAATCAACACTTCATTAATTCAGTGTACGTTTCATCTCATATCACAGTCTATATTGACTCATGTTAACTAGTCAAATCGATCATTTAATTAAAACATTGTCATGATTGAATCCTACTCATTAAATCCCAAGAACCAAACATATCTCATTCTATACTATTTCAAAATATCATTATCACCTTTAAAAAAATCAAATTAAAATCATTTATATACCTTATTTTATTTTAAAATTAAATATTTTATTTATATATTAATTTGATTTATAAAATATTTTAAAAATATTTTTATTGTTTTTATAGATTTTTTTTTCTAATTTAAATATTAATTTAATATATATATATAAAATTAATGAAAAAAACTGAAAAAAAGTCCTAAACTCAATTATATTTTAATCATAATAAATAATCTTAGCACTTTTATAATAAAATTATCAAACATAGGTATACTATTTTTAAGCTATACAGTAGTTTTAAAATACAATTAACAAAACATCTACCGATTAACTTCACAGTTGATTATTATAAAAGTTACAGGAATACCAAACTGACCCTTAATCTTCGTTCATTGAAAAAAATATCATCAAATTCGAAGAAAATATAGGTGATTCAAATTTATGAAAATATAGATATCGAAAACATTAAAAATATCCTCAATACCCTTCAAATATAAAAGCTCTTCAATTATATTTTTGATATAATACTTTCAAAATACAAAAAATATCAAAATATATCCGGAAGAACCTCGATGACTCAATATACATTTAAACTTTAAAGTCGTCTACTATAGCAGACTTTAACGTGCATGCTATGTTCTAGTTCTAGTTCTATTAATCAATCTCTCTATCTCTGTCTAACTAGTTGTTTCTCTCACTATGGACCACCTTTCCTAATTGCAAATTGCAAATTGCAAATTGAGTTTCAAAGTTGAAACTTTTTATTAACTGACTAGATCACATTTAAACGAGGAAAACAGTCATATAGATTAATAAAGACGAAGGCGGCCAAGCCATTTGAAAGTTGAAACAGACACAAAAATCGAATATATCACTTTCCTGAGTTAAGCCCACATATTCACACACAAAAAAACTGAAAAAAAAAATAAATCCACTCCTTTCAATTAATAAGATTCCAATAGCTAGCTAACAGCTGGCCACACGACGACTACTGCTTCTACGTCACTTTACTTATATATATATATATAACACAATCTTTACACTCAATCAATGTGATCCATCAATACAATTTACAGTACTAACAATCGTCTTTGTGTTTTTGATCAAAATGGGTCGGTTTAGTTTTCTAATTTTGCTGTCACTTTCTCTATGTTTGTCTCTGTTTCCACATACTAGTTTGGCACAAATTCGCCAAAACTATTACGCCAATATCTGCCCAAATGTGGAAAAGATCGTTCAAGCAGAAGTACAGAAGAAATTCCAGCAAACTTTTGTCACTGTTCCTGCCACTATCCGTCTCTTTTTCCATGATTGCTTTGTCCAGGTAATAATTAATGTAAAATACGTAATGTTACCGTATCAGATATGATATGATATGATTTGATATTATGCATTTACTTTATTGTAGAATTAGTTCCTGATTGGATTCCCTGATTGATTTTTTTTGTTGGTGTAATTATTCCATGGACAGGGTTGTGATGCTTCAGTGATTGTTGCATCAACAGGAAGCAACAAGGCAGAGAAAGACCACCCTGATAATCTCTCACTAGCCGGAGACGGATTCGACACGGTGATCAAAGCCAAAGCCGCCGTTGATAAGATTCCTGCTTGCAAGAACAAGGTTTCCTGTGCTGATATCCTCGCCATGGCCACCCGAGACGTCATTGCTCTGGTATTTAATTAATTAATCCCGTAACTATATAGTACCTGTACAGTAGATGAACCTTTAATTTCTTAATCAAATTTGTATATATAATGCAGTCCGGTGGACCTAAATATGCTGTCGAGTTGGGAAGATTAGATGGTCTGAGTTCTAAAGCTAGTGATGTAAACGGGAAGCTTCCACAGGCAAGTTTCAATTTGGATCAACTCAATTCAATGTTCGCTGCTAATGGCCTCAACCAAGCAGACATGATTGCTCTCTCAGGTAACATCACCACTTCTTCTTTTCTTTTTTATGTGGTCCGACAATCTTAATCTGGAACATTTGTCAGACTGAATGACTATCGGGTCAAGCCAATCACTTTTATATTAATTATTATTGATTACACGACAGGTTGTTCTGTTGTCATGTGATTATTGCATCTTTTGTTTTTATACGTTGGAAGAATCAACTAATATTTTGAAAGATTTAATGATTTAAAATAATAAAGCGATTGATTTGATTTGATTTGATTTGATCACAAGTTAGATAATGATGGTTTGATCTGTTTTTTTTTTTTTTTTTTTGTGCAGCTGCACACTCCGTTGGATTCTCTCATTGTGGAAAATTCTCAAACAGGATTTACAATTTCAACAGTAAAACTCCAGTGGATCCTACGATTAATAAGACATATGTGACCCAATTGCAAAATATGTGTCCTAGAAATGTGGACTCTAGGATCGCCATCAACATGGACCCAATTACACCCACCAAGTTTGACAATATTTATTACAAGAATCTCCAAAATGGAATGGGCCTGTTCACCTCCGACCAAATCCTCAACCAGGACCGAAGATCTAAGCCCACTGTAGATGCATGGGCCGCCAGCTCTACCGCCTTCGATTCCGCCTTCATCACCGCTATTACCAAGTTGGGCCGGGTCGGTGTCAAGACCGGCCGGAACGGGAAAATCCGCAGTGATTGTGGAGTTCTTTAACTGACAAAACATACATGTGCTGCACCCTATCCCATAATATCATTCATGTGTTCTTGTGTTCTGTATAGATTGATGAGTTGGTATCACTGTCCAATATGATTTGGTGGTAAATGGCGTTCTTTCGGCTTGATAATGTTTCTTGTTCGAGTCGTCGTATGAAGTGGTTTATCAAAAAAGAAAAAAAAATAAAGTTGGTCAACGAAAACAAAATAATAAACCACGTGAACGCCTGTTTGGATTCATCTAGACTCCTTTTGTACTGTTTTTTTTTTTTTTTTTCCAATTTATTGTTCTATTTTCTTGATAATAATAAAATGGTGTTGGCCTTATCCTCATTATTGTCTAATAATTAATAAGTTTGATTGAGATTGAAATTTCATTTTCTAGACATTATTGGTTGGTATCAAGATGGAATATAAAGGTGAAATGTCTAGTATTATTTCTCGAAAACGAACCATATGAATGAATAACATGCACAACCCATCTAAGAACATGCTGCTTATAGAAGGTGTGGATCATTAACTTTAAAAAAAATCAAGATTTTGAAGCCTAATAATACACATGCACTACACAAATAATGTTCCCAACACAACAGCTATCTTGGTCAAAAGAAAAGATTCCACTACACAAAATAAATGAATAATACTCTTGACAGCTATCTTGATCATAAGATTTCAAGACATAATAATGCATGTGAACCAACAGAAATAACCTTATCTAAGAAGTATACACTAACATGAAAACATACATAGCAGACAACTGATTACAAAAGTAAACTAGCAATGATCAAATGCTTTTGCATGAAATTCCAACCACAGCCTCTCTCCCATCTCATCAATGACAAAGATGTTTCCAGTGTTGGATTTTCAAGGGAAACGGAAAAGTATTCAAGTAATCAAGTTTACGAGGAATTGGGACAGTTATTGAGAGATATAGTACTCACGAGACATGTTTACTGATTAAGAATTTCAGTAAGGGAAAGGGAACTTAATTCTTGATTTGTGAGTATAGTGTTTACTAAATACGGTGACCCCACCCACAAATCAGGAATTAAGTTCTTGCTGAAAAAGTAACTTGATTCCCCACTCCGATCTAGAGAATTAAGTTCCATTTCCAATGAAAATTGATTACCCTTGATTTTTATTCCCAATTAGTAAACACGCCCTCAAAATTTCTGGAAAAGCTGCTCAAGCCAAAGATCATCTGCCGTCATTCAACTGGACATTTCTATTCACACAAATCAAACCGGCCGGCAGATCTTCCACCATCTGCTGTACTTATTCCATTAACAAAAAGAGGTACACCACATTGAGAAAAAAGTAAACAATCTTGCACATCACAAGCAATTTGCAACCACACAAAAATAGAGCAGACAATGTGCTAAGTTGAGAACCTATGCCACAAGTCTATACACAGAACACCACCCAAAGCAGTCAACTGTTTATGCAAGCAACGCTACAGAAAAGAAACATTCAGTGCTTCTATAACAATAATCCCTATAAAAATTTGAATTTCTGCCTTTAAAATGATTGAAAAACGATATGCGGCGCCCAAAACACCCAACAATAAACATGATTGATGACGACCACGCACCCAAATCGAAGACAAACATACACAGATATAGCTAAGCAACATTATGTAGCAAGAAAATTAGCAACCACATGCCTCAAAATTGAAAGAAGGGATTTATTAACAACGAAATGTTTGAAGAAATGAACAAATAGACTACAGATATTATCAGGAACCTGCGACCTAATGGTAACTAGAATCTTACAAGAGTTGATATATCTAGACTTTACTATGTCGTGATTTTCCACCCCGTAAACAATCATCATTATGGCCTATATACAATCTACTCAACTGGATTCAGAAACTTTGCAAGTCTTTAAACTTATGTACTTCAGAATCTTTATGAGACATGGTGTGGTCAGGATCAATGTTAGCAGACTTTATAATTTAACAACTCAAAATCAATTTTGTATCGAACCTAATATCTTCAATCTTCTGAAGCACGCAAACAAACCTTCTCAAGTTGTGTTGGCCAATCTTCTCCGAGTAGCTGAGGATTTAACTCCGTTGCAACTCGAAAATCTAACAAGGATGCAGAAATGGGCCCACTAGATTTCTGTTTGTATCTGATAGGCCATGTTCCATTCATTCCATTTCCAGGTATGGAAGAACGGTTTCCTTGATCTATATGTTTTTGCCCAGACCTTGAACCGGCTAGTTCTAAACAGGGCTTTATTAATCTCTTCATGTAAATATCGAGGCCATTATTCAACAAATTTGCACAATCTACCGAGACTTTTAAACCCTCTGCCTCCAACTTCTGTTCCAGCCTTTTTCTTAAGGAATTAGTATCGGGTAGCTCACCACTGTTTTGACACATCTCCGAGTAACAAGCAGTGGTAAAGCTATTACGTAGTACTTTTTTACCATTCAAGGGTATGCCAAGAGGAGCTGTAACAGGGCTCCTACTATAGATGCTAGGACTAGCAGCAGCCTGATCAACCTCTTCTCCATCTTCCACAGAACCCGGGGGTCTGCTGCCCAATGAAAGCAACTCAGTAGCGCTCTGCTGTTCTTGAATTTTCGGGACCAAGTCTTCACATGTGACACTGTGGTTCTTCCCATGGGGTCCAAGAGGACTTGGACGGTCCTTGAACTTGCCATCACGAAGACCTGGGGTCCTCCCCTTTCGAGGGGATTGGGGAAAATCTTTGTTAAGTGACTGAAGACAACTTGTTTGATACCCATTAGGCACTTTAACACTCAACGATCCTTCAACATTGGTCGCTTTTGGTGGCGGGGTCTTAGAAAGACACGCTGTTTTTTATAATTGATCTGAGGAGATGATTATGAAGACGCACATTTTCTCTTCCTATTGTTCCGATACAAAGTCTGTCAAATTCAGACTTGCTAATCTTATGACTTAGAAATCTTGTGAGAAGACCAAAATACTTCTCCGATTTTGCACGCCCAATCTTCCTTTCAATATGACTTTTTATCTCGTAAGTGTCCACTCGATTAGAATGCCGATTGCTGGGCATTTTAGCTTCCAAATTCCTGACTATCATCAAAACAGAAAATTTCATATAATTAAACCAAAACCCTCCCATTAACAAGAAAAAAAAAAGGCAATTAACTTCTCAATTTAAAACCCATTAATGTGCAAACAACTAGTATATTACTTCTCCATTCAAAATTAGAAACCCTAAAATCATCCATATTTATTAACAAGTCAACTTCAGTCAAAAGTGACTGCCACTGTAAACTTGAATATCGAATTCCGTATAAAAAAACAAAAAAACAAAACCCAGATAACAATTGATCTAAATTCTCAATCTTTAAACTTCGTTTTACAAATTAATAACTAACGTATCAATAAAATCAAAGTCAAACCACCACATACATATATGCAAAAAATACACTTCCCAACTCTGATTTCACAGAAATCAAATAATAAATCCAAAAATTCTCCAAAATTTAACATTTCCAGAATCTGAAGCTGAAATTGAAGTTCTAATCTACACCCTTCAGAGAATTCAATAAAAAAAAACCCAATAAAGCAATTCAGATTTCAGACATTGAAACGGTAAGCAGACAAGTAACTTGTTAAAAGTAAAGGAAAACCAACCTGAATTAATGTAGCAGACAATTGAATTGGGTTGAAATTGATTGAAATCCACTGCAAATTTGGTGGATCAGTTGGCTTGGTTATTCGACAGAGAGAGAGAGAGAGAGAGAGATTAGGGCTGGTAGGAAAAGGGAGGCTTTTTAGAAGCTTCTTCGATGACTAAGAAGTCTAGAAGTCAAAAGGCACGTGTGCATTGTTACATGTGTAAGCAGCTGATTGGAGCATCTTCAGGGTTCAGGTTTGTGTTGGTGTGTGTTGTGTTTTGTGATGTTTTTCTTTTCCAATCATCGTACGAGTTTTGACATACCACTTCAAGTCAGACACACTACCAACTCCGACCCACAATCGCAACACCCAATCGGTTTTCTGTTTATGTTAAAAGTTATGGGGATTTTTTTGGTCACAAGTCAACCCCATGACATGGATGTTAGTGTGTTACTGGGTCATGTTTTTAACGATATCTATCTTACCCTAAATTCCGGTTAAGTCATACCTATATTAGGTTCTGGGTTCGATTTTCATATCTCTTTATCAAATTATGTATTATTATACGGTTGTAATAGTTCATAAAAAAAAAATTAAACCTTTTACGTCAATTATTATGTTTTATTAAAGAGAAAAATGATTATACGTCAATTTTATACATTTAATCGTTTTTCTCTCTACTCAAATTGTTTGGATCTAGAAGGGAAAATTTTAACAAAAAAATAAAATTACACTGAGATTAGGACCTTCGGTTGAGTTTTTTTTTTCCGACTGTGTTGTGCTCAACTTTTTAGAATCTACATCATTTGGGCATTACTAAAATGGATGGCAAAGATTTATTTTACCTTCTTTACAAAAATCAGAAGAAAAGTTCCACGCAAGCAACTAGCCACAAAATCTCCCTTGTAAGAATTCAATGATGATTAATAACGAAATTTGCACGTTTACCATTAAACCATATTGGATGGATGTCTTTACTTTGTATCGAAAATAAAAAATTTTGGTGGATTTTATGTAAACTTCCTATTTACACTTACGTACACAAAAGTTCCTATTGTAACTATAATCCAAAATGATGAGTGATTAAATTTTAAATATTTTTATCAATAATTAGCAGTAAATGTTATCCTAGTTAATAGCACTGATATCATAATAACAATTAACAAGATCCTTTTATAAAATTCCAAGATTAACTTGCCCTAATTTGAACACAAACTCCAAGCCATTGAGCTGGGTTGGCTAGGCTGTAGTCGGGCTTGGGATGTTATTAAGAGGCCCATATTTTTGCCACCCCATTAAATGTATTAAAACATCACATTTCTTAGAAACCCCCAAAAGTGTACTTATTCATAGACGAAAAATCACAAGTAGCCCTACAAATACAAGAAATTATAAAATTTGCCATTATCGATAAGTTTAATCTTTTTGTCAACATTTCCGTTTCGTGGACAAAGATGCACAAAGATGCACTTGAAAGAGTTGAGGGTTTATTTTAAGTGTAAAATTGAAAGATGAGGAGAGAAAGTCAGAGAGAGAGAATTAGAGTGAGAAATTCGTAGAGAAAATCGGAAAAGATAGAAAGTTATAAAGAGAATCGGAAGATGGAGGAAGTTAAAAATTAGAAAGCGAAAGTTAATAAAAGAATTGGAACCGAGGGGAAAAGACGGGGTGAATCGGAAAAAAAACAAAAACATTAGTAAAAAATGAAACTCGATTTCTATTTTCAACAATTTTACACAATGATTTTTATGTGTTGAAATTTACACACCAATGTATATTTTTTGTGAATTGAAATGAAAGGATTCGTCAAAATTTCTCTATAACTTTTAGCTTTCTCTCTCACCTCCGATTCTCTCCATAACTTCCTCTCTTCCAATTCTCTCTATAACTTTCTCCTTTAATTTCTAAAGTGTTCTTCACCATTGCACCATTTTCTTACTCTACAAACACTAAATAATGACATGCCATAGCAAAACTTTTCCTTTTTAACAAAAAATAAAATAAAAAATAAATAAAATCTTATTCTCAGTTTCCTCTTAATTAATATCTCTCATCTTCCTAATGACCTAATCTGATCCCAAATTTCATTACTTTCTCAACTTAATTTGTTTCTTCAATATATAATTGTATATAATCAAAGCCAGTTTCTCCTTGAATCTAGGGAAGTTCTCAATTTTCCATTTCTAGATCAATAATCAAACCATTTCTTGATCAGTTCTAGGTGAATAACAAAAGTAATTAGATATATGAAAGCATGTAAAAGATAGATCCATCAGCTTGAACAAGATCATCATCATCATCATCTAATTCTAATTAAGCAATAATGTATAATTTTATATATAATTAAAGTGAAGAACTCATCATCCACTATATAAATTTATGCATGCCCCTTGACCAATCTAAAGAGAAAAGAAAACATTAGGTACTGTTTCTTGAAGAAAGAATTACAACTAGCAATCAAAGATGCGTATCATTTTCTAATTTATATATTCATCAAACCATATCAGACGGTGGTCAAAAAGTAGACTTTTTCGGATTAATTAGCAATGAACGAACAATCTTCAAATAAAAAAAAATATAACACAATGATCAGTACTGGCTAATAATAATTATTGTCATCTCTACTCCTAGCTAAGCTATAGAGAATTGATACCCAAAAAAAGAAGCTAATTAAACACTAAAATTAACCAAGAGAAAACAATTAAGATTAGGCATTAAATCGTTAAAATTAAAGAAGAAAATTAAGCTCAAGCAGGCAACCATGCAGAAGCAAACACAGCATTGTGACCTTTCCATGTAAGCACAAGATCATCTTCTTCCTTCTTCAATCCCCACCCAGCTGCATGTTCATCAAGCATTGTTTTCACTTCCATCACCGCTTCTTCGCCGAAATTCAAACCTCTGAAATTGGCATTTCTCATCCTCTGCACCCACCGGCTTTTCGGCTCAAGCCTCTCAACTCTCTGAAGCCCTTCATGTGCTATAACATTCTCAATTTTCCAACAAATATCAGCCTCGTACCACTGCCTTTGCTTGCTCCCTCTAGGAAGAAACGTGTCCACCGTATCGTATGGAATCCAAAGATAATTGAAAGCTGCTTTTAATCTACACACCAAATTATTCGATGTCAAATCCGCATCTTCATCTACTAATATAACAATTGTTGGGTCCAAACTCCTTAGAGATTTAAGAAACAATGAACGAAGATCCGATGCAGACTCTTCAAAGCTGTACGGATTATTTGATGAAATGGTTTGGTCTTCTGGTATATGATGAAGCATCATGTGACAGTTGATGACTAGAGCTTCGCTGGACGTTTCCGGGTAGACAAAATGTTGCATTCGGATTTGTTCGATCAAAGAATTGAACCCATCAGCGTGACTTGAAGGAATTACATTGAAATCTAATGAAATATTTCTTGACCTAGCAAAGTTGACCAACTTTGACCCCAATTCTTCATATGAAAGATCAAGCATTGGTGGTATATCTTCAATAGCGCCCGCTACTGTGAGTTTCAGTCGCGGAGACAGTGGCGGTGACTCGAACCTGTTAGATATAGCGTCTATCAGGGTAGGAATTTGCATGCAATGTGTCAGGCTCAAATCGACGATATGGATGACCGAATGGCCTTCCACAGCTTCTAATACGGCTGCATTCGCGGCGGCGAATCCAAACCGGTGCCAAGGAGTCAAGTCAACGTAGCTAGCGAGCTCGATAACGGAGAACTTGTGGTTGTCTACGGCGAGGTGGTTGCAACTGTAGTACTGAGCATTGATAGCAGCACCCATTGCCGCGAGCATTTTACAAGTGCCGCTCTTTACGGCGCGAGCTATAAGTGCGCGGAGAAAAGCGCACGTAAGTCTCTGGTTTGAGTCACCGTCAGGCGGTGCAATATTGTTTAGAACCCACAAGATTTGCTGTGCTAGTGTGGCGTCGTTGTTTTCGATTGCGTTGGCACAGTGAACCAAAAGCTGTTCCATGCAATTAGTGTCACCGAAATTTCCTAAAGATTTCGATGTGGGAAAACCAGCAGTCCATGGACGAGTAGTCGTCGACCTCTGTATTTGGTTCTTGTTCATGGTGAAGAGATTTGGAAATGAAGTGATTTGATGCAAAGGTTGTGGTGGGGTTTCAGTGAATTGCATCATGTAGAGAGAGTGTGTACAAATTTGTATAAAGGAACAAAAAAAACCAAGAAAATTATACAGGAATCACAGAGAGATAGAGAGAGAAAGAGAGAAAGAGACCAGACTAGTAGCAGTGGGTACCTTTTGGTGGTGGTGGGTCTCCGGGAAACGATCCAATTGTAAATTTGTAATGTTGAAATTGTGAAGAAGAAACAACAAAACCACTACAGCTGGTGGAGAATTCTGCAAATGAATCCTAGAAAATAGACTTTTGAGCTTTATTCTGGGGATTGCATATTTTTGTTTTGCTCAGAACTCAGAAGGGAAAAAAAGGGACTGATCAGGAGTAAAAAAACAAGTCAAATTAAGCAAAATAAAAGAGACTTTTTTACTTCTAGCAATTTTCAGACTTTTTTCAGCTACTAAAGATATATAGGATGCAAAGAGGCTGCTTTAAAGTTTAAAGATGAAACCTTTTTATGGCTGCAAAAGAGTCTAATGAGATTAATAATCTTCTTCTTCTTCTTTTTTTCTCAGGTGAGAGAGATGGATGGGTGCATATTATAAGGTAGAGGGTTGGACGTTTTTGGTGGTGTGTTGGATTTTGGTGGCATGTGAAATAAGCCGGCCAGAGAGTTGTCTCTACGTGGGAGTTGTGGATTTTGTCATGTAATGTAAGAGTGGGGATTCAAGGCAGTTGATCTTTTTGGCTCACTTGCTCACGGGCCATCATCATCATACATCCATACATCATATCTCTATCAAAATTCATATCATGAACAAATCATTTTCCTGCTGTTTTTCTTTTTATATATAATATTATATATATTATGCGATTGAACGAACGTGATATATTATCTGACCGAACTAAATCAACGCTATTTACATAACAAATTGTTTAGGGGTCCACCAAATGATTCAATGCATGCATCCAAATTCTCTGCATGTTTATACAAGACAAAGGGACGGTCATTTTCACAGCCAGATATATTGAATAATTACTTGTTAATTATCTCTTATGAATTCACCTCAATCACGGCATGTCTGTCTGACTAATGCTAATATCAACGGCGTATAAGAAAACTCTCTCTCTATATATACAGTATTTGCTTATGAATCCTTACACGTGACTTCAGATATATTTCGGTGAATACATATTTTACCGTATATAACTTAATGCAAATCAAATTTTAAGCCTGTTATATACTAAAAAACATGTAGGATCCCCGTAAACGAAAAGTAACTATGTAAACACACAGCTAGCATACTCCACACACACGCAGGTTTCTAGGCAATACAAACATATGCATACAAACATATATACATGTGTGTTTGTATATATATGTGTAGAGTTAAAACATTCTCCGACCCTTTATTACTCTCATGCACATAGAACTATATATTCTTTGGTTGACATGAAAATAATATAAAAGGTGAAATCTTATCCAGGACCATTTTTAGGATACGCAGAGTATGTAAGAGGATTAAAATGAGTTGTATAGCAACATATGAGAAGGGCACATATCCTTGGAACAGGTCCAAATATGATAAATATCTCTCTGGAATGGGACCTTCCTGCACATAACACGTGATATACTCTGTTTTGTTCCCTTGTTCAAGGACTTGGTTCATCTTCCTACTCCTATACCCCACCATAAATAGACTACTCAATCATGCCACATGAAAGAAAAAAAAAATTGAAAAAATTGGGACCTTTCCCTTCCCCTTAACACCTCAGTCCCACTTGAGAAATACTTGCATATGTCAGAAACTCATAAAGTATACGGCCGACCCATTTATATAATATCATGTATCATGTGTTTCTCATATAATTACTAATTAGTGATCATATCACATTAATTATCACATGACGCATATGTTTAATCCATTCATCAACTATATATTCATATTCTTATACATTTTGACACTTTGATGAGCATTTCGAATTTTCAAATGCTCTTATGTTAATTCTTCAACGTTTTGGCAAACCTTATGGTGCTAGCTCTCTGTATATAGTTTAAGGGATTTTTTTTACCTTTAACATTCATAAGAATTTTGATGATTTTTGATAATAAGGTAAATGAAATCTCAAAAGAAGGATAATTTCCCTTCCAACAATGTTTGACTATAGTCTATAGATAACATGCACAATGATATACCTAGACTAAACATAGCCTAATAGCCTATAGTTCGAGCAATCTCGAACGCACAAATGAAAACGATGACGATGGTGTATATATTTAGTTTACACAGATAAAATTAGTGGTCATCGGGTACTGTGCCATTAATGTTTGACCATGTAAACTAAATACTATCTTGTTGTGTACCACATTAATTTATATATACGAATAATGCGATTTTTCTTTTATACTACTGTAAATGATAGCATTCTCATAGACCATAGCATGTTGATTGAACAACTCATGAACCCTTTTTAAATAGATTCATGCGTTTTATAATGTTATAATAAAATACCAGGTCACCAGTCACCATATATATATATATATATATATATATAAATATCGTATAAATATAGATAAATAAAAATAATAATGAGTTTAGTTTAAGAAATATAACCCTAAACTTTTATCGTCAACCAAACCGATCTCACACATCCAGTCTTAGTTCAAGTGATATCGATATACACATTCTCATTCATATCAATGGTGCAAGTTTATGCATAAAGAATTTTTGGAAGTAGACATCTTGATCGTATAGATAAACTATTAAGAAGTTTAGACTTTGGAAGTATCACATCCTCGGGAACCTCTCCTAAAATTTCCTTCTCATACAGAAAATTAAGTTAAATTTATTTTGTTTGCTCCTTGACTCTTTATAAAATGAAAATTCTACAATTTAGCCCCTCAAACTTCACTAAATTTAAAATTTTGGTTTCTTCTTTTTTATTGATTGATCTTGGCAAGACTCACGGCTTGTTGTCTTGGCAACTCTTGACCTATTCAGTGATGCAAGATTTCAAAATAAAAAACAAGCTGAGATCTCAAAAAGTTACACATAAAAGTTCTACCATGTTGTTTCCTACCAAACTATACATATATAATCTCAATGCAACCATACGCAAAAGCTACCTGATTTTCACTGTTAAACAAAAAGAAAAACTGAGACTGCAAGCAGCAGTGCCAGCAAGAGAAAGCTGACTCACTTTTTCACTCTTCCTTTTGTTTAATATATAAGTACAGACCACAGTATACTGTGTAACATTTAATAATAATTCATTTCCATGTTTTCGAAATGCATGCAGAGCTAATTAAAGAAGAGCATAAGAAGAATCTGAGGGAAGCATATGAGGAGAAATCATATAAGTTAAACATATCAAGTTTTTTATAATTTTTTTTCTGTGAGAGTTTTGAGGAGGATTCCTAAAACGATTGAAATACAAAGACTAGAAGACATGCAAGTTAAATATATAATATTAATTAGGATTTGTTTTAGAGTTTATAAATAAGGAATTCTCTGCCATCCATGGCCATGGCCTTTTAATTTGATTTTTTCATTCTATGAAAGACAAGAAATAAAACAAAAATTGCTAGCATGAAAGTAAGGTATGTAACCATGTGCTTGAGATTATAAGATACCCATTTTGATTATACTAATTAATATGCAATTATTATTTGTTGTGTTTTAAATTGTGAAATATATTATAATAAGTACATTGTTGTTGTATTAATTTATAGGTTTAATTAAACAAGAGGAACATTCCAAAAAACATAAGGAAGCCAAAAGCATTAAGACAGTGGCTTCGAATGTTGAGCTACAGAAGAAAAAAAAAAGACAAAATACCTTTTTCATCTTGATAATTTAAACCAAGTTTGAAAGATGCTTCTGTTTTTGGTATTTATTGTTAGGGCAAATCAAATTATATATCCACCCAATCATTACTAAAGGTTTGTTGTTCTCCATTGTATGGGACTGATATAGAAATTAAACTTAATTAAGGATTATAAGCATCTAGCTAGTAAAGGTTTTTATATGAAACTATGGCCTTAATGTTAATTTATATATGTTTATATATATATATATATATATATATATTACATACGGGTAGATGATTCGAACTTGCAGACAGGGGCAGACCCCCATGGAGGTCCCCTCGTCTACTGAATTTTTTTTATAATTTAAAAAATATATATATATTACATTTTAGTATTATAAATATTAAATTTTTGTCCTTTAGCCCCCCAATTCGACAATTCCTGTTCCGCCTATGCTTGTAGAGTCAAAGCAGTTTCAGAAATTTAGTGGTCTATTTGAAAAACTATATAAATTATAATAGAAAATTGTAAATAAATAAAGCAAATCAGGTAAAATGTAATAATTAACAACAAAGAGTTCTTCATAAAAAAAAATAAAATAAAAAATAAAAAACAAACTTTTGTGACCAGGTAACCGCGGAGGCAAAGTAACCACTGGAAGTTCTTCATAGTATTATTATTATTTTTTAATCGAAAAACAAAACAAGCCAAGCCAAACCATAAGTTTAAATATAGTTTTTCTACTCTCGGTTCGTAATGACATAAAATATATTATGACAAATAATATAGATCACAGATTATGGAGAAGTTTTGACAAGTACATACATTTTGAGTCAAAGTATGTAAATCCAATTATCCATATTTTTTGTTCTGATATATTTTATATTAACACGAGCTGACAATAGAAAAATTGTATATAGAGAGAAAATTACGATATATGCATTTTGCATGACCTATATATAATTGTCAAATATGAGTACTTTCATGAGCTTGTCAGAGACAAATGTTGCAGTGTCACGGGGCTCCGAGGCTCCGACAATGAAGACCACAGTAAGAGGACAATTTGAATTTATTTACTATATCGTGAACCGATAGTTATTAACTTATATCTGAATTCAATGGGCCTAAATGCCAGAAGTCTGAACTCTGATAACAACTCATCAACTTTTCCAGACCTATCATTTTCTTTTATAGAGGAATGTTTCTCATGTCCCAACCTAATTAAAAAAAATTATTTAAAGAAATAAAACGTAAAGTAGATAAATTAAGAAAGTAACCCAATAAAGTTTTTGTAGGACTGCACCCAACATATTACTTTGTTTTCCGAGAACAATTTTAGTGTTGCAAAGAGTGAAATTACTCTACTCTGGAGAACTAGCTAGTAAGAGAGCCAAGAAACCTAGCTAACAACTTTGGAATTTTATACCCAAAAACTTGCTTGTTTGTAAAACTCATGTCGTTGCAATACAATCAACCTTTGTTACTTGTTAGGCTGCGGAAAGGACGATGATTCATTGAATGCTTTTGATTATTATTAGGAGTTCCATATTGACTCTATCTCATTTTCTTAGTAATTAAATACAACGAAAAAGAAATAAATCACTACATTCAAGGTGTGTTTATGTGTGAGAAATCTATTGAAAACAAAGCTATTGGACTGGTGTTTGGGGCTTAATATGCAGTTGGTTTGGATCCTCTGGTGTAATTCGCCTGGGTCACTTTACTTCCCAAACGTTTCAGGCCAGGAGGCCCCTCCAATGAATGGGTGCATTGTACCAACTCGAATTATATTTTATGAAATCCTTCAACAAAATTAAAATGAGCCGACTCTGGGTAAATAGTGTTTTATGAAAGTGGGAATGGTGAGAAATGTCACCTTTTGGGACATGAGTTGTACCGACGTCACTGCTTTAATAAGTTATGTTTAAAAGGCACATATTATGGTGAACTACCAAAATTGCCCTTAAATAATCATTTTTCTATTGTCTTTGTACTTTCATCTCCATACATAGAACACTGAACTCGTTTGTTTCTCTCTCTAAAATAAACTTGTCTGAAAATAAACTTCTCGACATCCTTCAGCACAACAAGAAAACGTACTTCTGAAATACTTATTTTTTATCGTGCATTTCTGAGTATGAGTCTTGTAACACTTTAACCGTTCCTTTTGTAAACATGAAGATCATTTTGTGAAGTTTGAATCTGGGAATTTTGAATCTCCAAGTTTTTTCTAAAGGCTCTGAGCTTTTTTAAAAAAGCTCGGAGCCTTTAGTAAAAAGCTCGAAAGAAAGTTAAAAAAGCTCGGAGCAATTTAAAAAAAAATGCTCGAAATTATTTCTAAAAAAGCTCGGAGGCATTTTTAAAAAAGCTCGGAGCAATTTAAAAAAAAAATGCTCGAAATTATTTTTAAAAAAGCTCGGAGGCATTTTTAAAAAAGCTCGAAAAAAAGTCTTTTGAGCTTTTTAAAAAAGGCTCCGAGCTTTTTTAGAAATAATTTCGAGCATTTTTTTAAAAATTGCTCCGAGCTTTTTTAAAAATTGCTCCGAGCTTTTTTAAAAATGCCTCCGAGCTTTTTTAGAAATAATTTCGAGCATTTTTTTTAAAATTGCTCCGAGCTCGACCCCCGAATGCGTCTGCGTAGCGCCACTCCATCACCGTTCGAGTGATTGCCTGAGTTTCAACCGGACTTTCTCTCTCAACTTCACAACTTTGTCACTGTAAACTGAATGAAAGAAATCTGATGTGAAACAACTATTGGGGGTATTTTTGTCCGTTCACCATAATATGTGCCTTTTAAACATAAGTTATTAAAGCAGTGACATTGTTGAAATACCACATCCAAAAAGTGCTATTTATTTTTTGAGCCCTTTTATGAAATCCTTTAAGAAAATAAAAACAAACACTTGTAATAAACAATATTCGACAAATGTTCAAGATATTATTAGTCATTCGACTTATAGTTTTGTTGTTTTATAATACATAATATGGATGCAATCTGCTGTTGATGGCTACAATGTATGCATATATGTTTATGGACAGACTTGATCTAAAAAGACATTTACTATAGATATATCTGTAAGTAATCCTGGAATCATACCACTAGCTACTATGATAATAAATATTCATTTTCGCCTAATGTTTTTCCTTTCATTTCTTATTGATGGATTTTAAACTATGGTATCATAAAAAATGTGATAGTTGTATCTATTTCTTCATTCAACGTATTACAAAGCATTATTCAAAAAGGATCTGACCAACGACACATATTTGAGACTTGGATGAATGAAGAAAGTTCAAGATCTCACTTGATACTTTCAATTGCAATTGAGAGTACCAACCTTCAAACTAAATCTGTTGCAAGAGGAAAGATCTCACCTGATACTTTCAATTGTCACTGAGAGTACCAATTGAAATATAGTTTCAAGAGGTTGATGAGTAGGAAAAATACATACTTACAAGTCTAGATGAGTTTACAAAAGAAGATCATGGAAAGATGATAAATCAAAGTATCTTATGTATGATCGAGTCTTTGATGGTTATGCTACCGAACAAGATGTATTCGAGCATAAACATGCAAGTTTTACTGGATTTTGATAACTTGCATCTTAGCATAACTTGCATCTTAGCTTACAAGTTATTAGAAGACATCTATAAGATATAATTAGTCAATCGACTATAGCTTTGTTGTTTTATAATGCAGAATTTGAGTGCAATCTATTGTTAATGGCAACAATGTATGCATATCTACTTATGGACAAAGTGGATGGATATGAGAGTAATCATGGAATCATACCATGAGCTACCATGGTAATAAATATTCATTTTCACCTAATGTTTCTCCTTTTATTTCTTATTGATGGATTTTAGACTATGATATCATAAAAAGTGTGACAGTTGTATCCATTTTTTCATTCGACGAATAACAAAGCATTATTAAAAAATGATTTGACCAACGACACACATTTGGGACTCAGATAAATGAATAAAGCTCAAGATCTCACTTGATACTTTCAACTGTCAAGAGGTTAATAAGCATGAGAGATATGTACTTACAAGTCTAGATGAGTTTACAATAGAACGTCCATGGAAAGATGACAACGGAAAGTAACATATGTATAATCAAGTCTTTAATGGTTATGCTACCTAAAAAAATGTATTTGAGGATAAACATGAAAGTTTTACTAGATTTTGATAACTTGCATCTTAGCTTACAACTTCTTAGAAGACATCTATAAGATATAATTAGTCAATCGACTTATAGTTTTGTTATTTTATAATACAGTATTTGGGTTTAATCCACTGTTGATGGCTACAATGTATGCATATTTACTTATGGACAAAGTGGATAGATCTGAGAGTAATCCTGGAATCATACCATGAGCTACCATGGTAATAAATATTCATTTCCGCGTAATGTTCCTTCTTTTATATGGTATAATAAAAAGTGTGACAGTTGTATCTATTTTTTCATTCGACCAATTACAAAGCATTATTCAAAAAGGATATGACCAATGACACATATTTGAGGCTCAGATGAATGAAGAAAGTTCAAGATCTCACTTGATACTTTCAATTGTCATTGAGAGTGCCAACCTTCAAACTTAATCTGTTGCAAGAGGAAAGATCTCACTTGATACTTTCAATTGTCATTGAGATCGAGTACCAACCTTCGAACTCATTCTATTGCAAGAGAAAATGTATTATCCACTGTAAAGCCAATATGTTATTCGGTCAAACCATGAGTCATGCTTCTAAATGCTTTAGAAGTAGGAATATATGCATTTACCTATTTCTTCTAGTGCAATGAGAAATGAAAATCTAAAAGAAACTATATTAAACACAAAGATGAACAATATAGCTCACGGACTTGAGAGCATTTTTGGATTTCTATTTCTTGATTTCTGGATAATTACACTCACCCACATAACGTGTGTTTATATACATAGTTAGAGACTCTCAATTTTGAATCTAACAACTTCCGTGATTTACGGAGAGATCATCTATTGTGTCTGATCTGATGGATCATATTGTTGCTTGCATATTGCTGACCTCAGCTGAATCAAGGTAGTTAAAAAGAGCGCCAACTTTCTTTTTGTTCTGACGCCTATTTCTTATCAGAAGAAGTGAGAGCAATCATCTGTAATGTGGATGTATGTTACTAACTATGAACCTGTCACTAGCCACATCTGATTGCTTCTGATATGGTTCAACTTCCCCCCTCAAACGAAGCTTGGAACTGTCCAAGACTAGTTTGTCCTTCAACAAATTAAACCTACTAATGCCTAGGGCATTAGTAAGAACATCTGCTGGTTGTGCATCAGTTGGAATGTACCTGACATCCAATTCATTTTCCTGAATTTTATCACAAATGAAAATGAAGATCTAGCTCAATATGTTTAGTCCTTGAGTGATATACTGGATTTTTTGCCAATGAACCAGCTCCAGTATTGTCACACCATAGAACTGGAGATGAAAATAGTGACAGTCCAATTTCTGATAGTAGAGCCTTTATCCACACCACCTCAACAGCAGCTTGAGCCAAGCCTCTATACTCTGCCTCACAGCTTGAACGAGCGACCACTTTCTGTCTTTGGGTGCTCTATGACACCAGGTTTCCACCAAAGAACATGCACCATCCACTAGTAGATTTTCTATCATCAAGATTACTAGCCCAATCTGCGTCAGAAAAACCTTCAAGAACCATAGGTTTGGTAGCTAATAAAGGCTTGAAATGCAGTTCAGTAGTCAATGTTCCCTTTATATATCTGAGAATACGCTTGCAAGCTTGCCAATGTACAACAATAGGTACAGCCAAATATTGACTCAATCTGTTGACATCAAATGAAATATCAGGCCTAATTAATGTAAGATATTGCAGGGCACCTACAGTACTTCGATAAAGAGTTGGATTCATGAAAGGTTCCCCATCTTCCTTAAATAATTTAGCACCAGTTGACATGGGAGTTGGACATACTGTGCAATC
This sequence comes from Dipteronia sinensis, assembly GCA_033220585.1. Lineage (NCBI taxonomy): Eukaryota > Viridiplantae > Streptophyta > Magnoliopsida > Sapindales > Sapindaceae > Dipteronia > Dipteronia sinensis. The sequence goes on along the minus strand of CM065638.1, from coordinate 1,216,932 downwards.
AGTCATTTTAGTCTTCACTAGTAAATCAGAAGCATATTTGCTTTGTGTTAAACTGATCCCATGATCAGTCCTAGAAGCCTCAAAACCAAGAAAATAGTTTAGGTCACCCAAATCCTTCAAGGCAAAATACATGTTCAAGTTATGCATCATCTGTGATAATAACTCAGAGTCATTACCGGTCAATAATATGTCATCGACATATACTAAGAGAAGGACCATACAACTTTGTTTCCGAAGCACAAAGAGAGATGTGTTAGTCTTAGAGTTCATGAAACTCCAACTCACCAAAGCTGATTTCAGCTTGTCATACCACACTCTTGGTGCCTGTTTGAGGCCATAGAGAGATTTGACCAGCCTGCACACATAATCTGGAAGTTGGTCATCGACATAACCCTTTAGTTGTTTCATGAATACGGAATTCCTTCAGCTCTTCATTCAAGAAGGCGTTATTAATGTCCAACTACCTAATTTTCCAATCATGAAGGACAGCAAGCGAGAGCAGAATTCTTATGGTGGAAGACTTTACAACCGGACTAAAAGTCTCCAAGAAATCAACTTCCGCTGTTTGGTGGAAACCCTTGGCAACAAGGCGGGCTTTGTACCGTTGAATAGAGCCATCTTGATTATGTTTAACTGGAAATACCCATTTGTTCCCGACCACATTCATATCATCATGTCTTGGAGTGAGAACCCATGTGTTATTCCTTATGAGTGCATTATACTCGTCAGTCATTGCTGGTTTCCAGTTAAGATCAGCCAAAGCATCAGGTACTTTTGTAGGTTTTCTGACAGTTTGATTAACTGCTGATACAAAGACATTTGGAGTAGCAGCACTAGCTTTCGATCTTGTAACTATAGGATGTGTGGAATGAGGAACGGTATTTCGTGTGTTGCGCATAGGAGAATAAGGCAAGTGAATTGTAAGAGGTATTGCAGGCATAGATGAATCAAGATGCTTAGTGAAATCAAGTTGTTTTGTGGAACGAAAATGTTGATCTAAACTGATATTTGACAAGATAGACACTGGGAAGCTGGACTTAGTGGACATATCTTTATCAAAGTTATTATCCCCTGGAAACAACCACTTGTAAGGAAACTCTTACTCATTGAAGATGATATTCCTAGTGATATAAACTCGGCCACTAGGGTGTAGACATCTAAAACCTTTATAACAATCACTATAACCAATAAAAATGCACTTGTCTGAATGAAAATCAAATTTATGCCTATTGTATGGTCTGAGTAAAGGAAAACAGGCACTGCCAAATGCCTGTAGAGAGTGATAATTTAGAGACACATTATACAATTTTTGGAGTGGAGAAATGTGACCAAGAACAGGAGTGGGAAGCATATTTATAATGTCAACAACAGTATGAAAAGCATCCCACCAAAAAATAAGAGGAAGTTGAGCTTGAGCAAGTAATATTAGACCAACTTCTACAATGTGTCTATGTTTACACTCAGCTGTACCATTTTGCTGATGAATATGAGGACATGAGTGTCTAAACTGAATTCCTAGTTGACCAAGATATTGAGCCAAGGGCCTATACTCTCCTCCCCAATCACTTTGAACACATTTTATCTTACTGTTGAAAGCAAGCTCAACATGTTATTGGAACTTAATAAAAACTGCTGTGACCCGAGATTTAGATTCAAGTGGATAAATCCAAGTGAATCTAGAAAAAGCATCTATAACATGAACATAATATTTGTAATCAAGCTGAGACACATGAGAAGACGGTCCCCAAACATCAGTAAAAATGAGTTCAAGAGGTGATTTATATACAGTTTTTGAGGAAGGAAATGGCAATTGATGAATTTTGCCACATTGACATGCATCACAGAAAATCTAACGAAGCTGATGCAGTACAAGGTAGATTTAAACCTCTCAAGATTTGCTTTAGAATAGGAAAGGAAGGATGTCCTAGTTTCATATGCCATAGAAACAGAACATAATTTTTGTCATTAGATTTGAAAGTGTTACAAGGTCTTATTGTATGTACATTGTAACATGAGCTTGTCACCAACTCATCAGTACAATTCTTAGAGATTGTAATATCACTACACTGATTTGCAACAATTTCTTTACATACACATAACGAATTCGAAAAACATCTTTGACACAAATTATTTACTTTTGACATAAACAAAGCATGAGCTTTAGCAGCTGCAGACTTGTCACTAAATTGACGAAAGGTCCAGCTGGTAGAGGCCATTTCTCAACCCCCCTTGCAGCAGAACCTTCTTCGTAGTCTTGTCCTTAATCAAACAAAATTCAGCATTAAACTCTACTATAACATCATTGTCCTTTGTGAATTGAGATATACTTAACAAATTTTTAGTTATTGCTGGGACATGTAAGATGTTATTCAAGATCAAAGGCATATGAGGTGTTGTGTGTGAGCTTAATGAAGAGAAACCTACATGAGAGATTTCAAGTTCAGCTTCATTACCTATTGAGAGCTTTTCTGATCCCTTGTAGTCAGCTTTGTGAGAGAAATTCTGCACATTTGGAGTAATATGGTTTGTGGCACCACTGTCCACGTACCAAGATGGATCCAATACTGAAGCTGGTGAGGCAATGTAGGCATTTGCATTGGAGAAGTTTCCATAATTCTGCATTGGCATCTGACTTTGGTTGTTTGAAGTATTTGCATTGTACTGGCTCATATGTGCTAGAAAGCTTGAGTTATTACCTTGATTTTGTTGATTTCCACCTTGTTGCATAGTTTGCATACTTAGACCTTGAAAATTCTGATCAAAACGTTTGTAACATGCATATACAACATGTCCAATTTTGCCACATAACTGGCATATAAATCTTGAGCCAGGTCTGCCTCCATTTCTACCTTTGCCTCTACCTCTTGATCGACCACCTCTATAATTGTCCCCTCTAAAATTTCCATTAAAAGCATATTGAGCAGAAACATTAGTCATGTCATAAGATGCAACATAATTATGTTTTGCTAGTCTGCTTTCATAGCTCATTAGTTGATATTGAACTTTTTGAAGACTAATCTCTCATTGCCTTTCAGTTACACTCACAACTATAGCATCATATTCTAAACCTATACCTCCCAAGATCTGCGAGATTAACTCAGCCTCTGTCAGTGGTTGACAGGCTACAGCAAGATTCTCAGTCGGAGTTTTCATTTTTAAGACATAATCACTCACAGACAGGCTACCTTTTTTGGTACTCTGTATTTCATCTCTCAATTGTAGAACTCTAGCTTTGGACTGCTGAGCAAAAAGACTCTCAAGGGTTTTCCATACTTCATGAGAAGTAACACAGTGAGTGACATGACCGAAAACTGTTGTACTTAGAGTTGTGAAGAGCCAACACACAATTAATTGATTTGCCTTTTTCCAATTGATAAAATCATCACTTAAGACTTTATCAGATTTACTCAAAACTTTATCAGATTTACTTGACTAACTTGATTGTACATACTTTAGTGGACAAATACCAAATCCTAGCACAAAATCTTCTAGATCAAATGCTCTAATTGCATGTAACACCTGTGATTTCCAGAAGAAATAGTTACTTTGATCAAGTTTTATAGGAAGCTTAAAATTGAGTTTTGTAGAAAGTGATGAAACCTGTGATTTAAACTTTCAAGAATTGGATCGATTTCTCTTGCTTGAAGAATCTAATCCTGAGCTTGAATTTTGCATCTGATCGTGAGTTTGAAGACGTCATGACTGCTAGTCTTGAAGCTCTGATACCATGAAAATCTAAAAGAAACTATATTAAACACAAAGAAGAATAAGAGAATGAACAATATAGCTCACAGACTTGAGAGCATTTTTGGATTTCTATTTCTTGATTTCTGGATTTCTGGATAATTACACTCACACCCATAACATGTTTTTATATACAGAGTTAGAGACTCTCAATATTGAATCTAACAACTTCGTGATTTACGGAGAGATCATCTAATGTGTTTGATCTGATGGACCATATTGTTGCTTTCATATTGCTGACCTCAGCTGAACCAAGGTAGTTAGAAAGAGCGCCAACTTTCTTTTTGTTCTAGCTCCTATTTCTTATCGGAAGAAGTGAGAGCAATCAGCTGTGATGTGGATGTATGTTACTAACTGTGAACCTGTCACTAGACATAGCTAATTGCTTCTGATATGGTTCAACATGAAAAAACATACCTGTACTGCTTAAGGCTGTGAAAAAAAAAGTAATTAGTATATATATTAAAACAAGCTAATATAATGTTTCATACAAAACAATTGCTTACTTGTAAAGCAAATGGAAACTCGCTCAATGATTATTGTCATGACTGCTAGTCTATCGGCTCTGATACCATGTTAAAACTGATAGCAAAAGAAGAAAATCAAAACAAGAAGAAAACATAATAGATGAGAAAACAGAGGAAGTTGTAATAGAGCTTTAATGGTGAGTGAGAAAATATCTTCTCTTCCTTGTTTATAGATAAAGCGTCTTTACAGAGAGCTATTGTTTATATACAATATCAGAAATCTAATGTCTGACTTAGATGATCTAATGATTCTCAAGAGAGCTGACATCAGCTGAAAGAAGATTCAGTTAGAGATTTCTGTTAGAGTTGGCGGGAGAGTCAACTGATATTGGCGCCAAAATCCAATCACAAGATTAGTGTGATCAGCTGAGATATAATCAGTTGTAGCCTGCCTCATGATAAGGTCTAATAGACATCTACAGATTGTTATGAAATAATCATGAACCTTCAAGAACAACAAGAAATCTCTCCATCCTTATCGGTTCTCTCAAGATTGGATCGCCTTAATAATCTGGTAACACCTTTTTATGTATTTAATTGGCATCTTTTGTATTGCTCTGTCCCCTTTAGTGATGTCTCTTCATTTGCTTGTCCCATTTAATTTACATTTAAACTTATAATGGTGATGGATATGTAGGTGCAATTGCTAGAAGAAATTCATTCTTCAAGTGGTGTTATTAGGAGAATGAAGAAAGAAAATGAGTTCATGACTTTGTCATCTGCTCTCGAGGAAGATCCTCATGAAGCACATTTGATTGAGCGACTAACTCTTATCGATAATCAAGTATTACAGGTTTATTATTATAAATTAAGGGCCATACATGCATTCATAAAAAAAATAGCTTATATATGATCTGATCTCCTTGTTCACATACATGTGATTAATTACAAATGTGAAGGAGAAGATGATATTCATAGTGATATTTGGTGGTCTTGATTTGTTTTTCTATCCAGTTAAGCTTGGAGATGGAAGTAGGAAACACATCAGGGTCAAGTTCATTCAGATACCTGAAAAGATTGAAGATAAATCAGATTTTGAGCAGCAAGGTGCTCTTGTGATCCAAGTAAGTTGAAATATAAAATGGTTTTATATACTGTGATGCAAGTGCAACCACCCACAAATACTTTAAGCATTCTAAAGGAATTTTATTGCAGGAGAGTATAGGTTGGTAGGAAAAAACAAATGAAAGAAAATCAAAGGTGGTTTGCAGTACAAGCATAAGAAGATGGTCTCGAATGGGATGCTGATGCCTGATACTTCCAAAATTTAGTTGCTTAAATATGATTTGATGAATCTCTTATCAATTTGATTTGATGTTCATGTTGAATTTGTAATATTAAATTAACGAAGAGATGTTTTTTTTTATCACATCTCTAGTTGATGGGTTGAATGTTGTTAGCCCACCAAAATCAAATCATACCTCAATGAATGAATATTTAACATTCTAGACTGAAAAGAAAAAAAAGAGAGGCATGAATTACTTTTAATAAAAAAAGGTTGAATTTTAGGCCACAACAATTAGTTCATTAATCATTTAATATGAATACCTTTAGCAAACGTATATAATTAGAAAAATTAACATATTTAATCGATGTAATAATAATATAGTATTTCTTTTTATAAATAATAATATAGTATTTCAAGAGGAAGAAAAAAAATAAACAATAGGGTGATAGCTGTAACGTCTATAATAAATGTGATGGATTAAAATTGAAATAAAAATAGTAATAGTGGTTGACTCTTGACCGATTATGGTTAAGGATGTCAATGGGAAAGGTTTAGGGTGGGGATAACAAATCCCAACTCTGACACAAACAAAATTATTTACTCCCAACCCCGTATTGAAGATCGGGGTCGAGGTTGGGGAGGTGTCCCCAAACCCGCCATGCCCCTTCCCAAGTTAGTATACAACTGCTTTTTTTTTATTCATTTGGTTTTAACATTAAAAAAAATTAGGTTTAAATTGGATAACAAAATTCAGGTTAATCTTTTATATATTAATATTACTTATTAAAATAATATATCTTTTTGTATTGATTAAATATTACTATTATTGATAAATAAATATTAAGCGAGTTCGGAACGGGACGGGAACAACAAATCATAACCTCTACACGTTTTAGAAATGAGGAGTAAAAATCGGCCCCAAACCCACTCTGATCCAATTTATTTTGGTAAAACCCCACCTCGTATGGGGCAGGATGGACTGGTCCTAACATGTTCTTGTTTATTTATTTATTTATTATATAAATTGATTTTTTTTTTTTAATATTAATACCAAAAGACCTAATTTAAGATTTTCGCCTTAGACCTTGTATGTTCTTGAGCCGCCTCTGATTGTATGGATCAACAAATTACTTTTACATGATCAATAAATACTTTGTGATTATACTTCGTCAGCACCGTACACACTAGAATATCGCACTTAAGTCTTAACCCACATCATACCTAGGTTTATTAAGTTCAATCAAACAAGTTTCAACACAAGGTTAATTTGATTTAATTTTTCCATCATTTCAGCAAGAATTTACATCCACCACCAAGCCCTATCTTTCTTTTATTATTATAAATATTCAACATCACATGATGAATTTTACATTATCTTAATTATTCGATTCTTAGTCAAGAAATTCTCATTTCAATTTCGGATAAAAAATTAAAATAAATTGGAATACAAACAACTATCTATATATATCAAGCATTCACATCAATCAAATTCGATTTGATCCTAAACAACTCTCTCGTAGTATGTGATATTTGGCCATATAATTGTATTAACTCTAGTTCTTCATAATCCATATAATGTGCAAGTGTATATTAAAAAACAAAATTTCAATCAAGCAAGTTTCAAGACAGGCTGTTTTTCCATCATCAATAGTAAGAATTTTCATTACACATCAACTCCATCTTTTTCTTTACTTGTTGGCTTATTGTAGAACCCAATTTAAATTCTAAAATCAGGCATTCCACTAAAGTAATTAAGGGTGAAAGGATGGGTTATTGTGTCATGTTTGTAACAATCCAAACACGGTTTGTTAATTGTTTTTCATTAAGTCTTTTATGTTACAAGTCGAAAATCCAATTCAACACATCAAATTAAAAGTTACTTGATAAGACCTATTTAATATTTTAATTTATAGATCATGCCAATTACATGATAAATACAATTTCATTAATTCATTTACCTATTTTAAAATAGTTTAATTATATAATTCAATCCATTACACCAATTTAATAAACATTTTAATTGTCAAAATAATTATTTATCTTTAAACATTTATAAATTACATATTTATTCTTTATATTTAACCATATGGAATGGACTAACATATTATGAATTAGGGTTTAACCCAAACACAACTCTTTTATATAACAATATCAACTTATTATTGACTCATCAATGACCTGAATCAAATAAAACCCAAACTAATACTCTTTAATTTCACATGTATTTTGACAATTGGAGATAAACATAACGATAATGACAAGTTGACAACAACAAAAATGTTCATCTAGCTAGTTAGCCACCGAAATCAAGTAATCTAACTTGAAAATATTAGTTTCAAAATACTACATGATATGATATTTATTGCAATCAACGGCTCACAGTAATGACACGTCGGCAGTGGGGGGTGACATGTTCACGTGCGAGAAAACATTCTTTTAGGAACAGAAATTGTGAATGCACCTTCCTCTTCCCAGGGTTTAGGGTTACGGGTTACCTTCTAAAAAAAGCAGTCAGCCAAAGTCAATTATTTCGGCTTTTTTTTTCTTTTTTGTATAATTTTGTTTGGATTGGCTTAAAGTACAGCCTCATATAGTCGTATATATTAGAAAGAAAAGATTTTATTTGTTCCACCAATTTGGGTATTCTTCACGTGAACTCTGCATGTCCTACACGATTCCATGTCGGCTTCTTCTTCTCTCTCTATATCCAATGTGGTCCAATCATATCTTCTTGTTTATATGCTCTCATTGACAAATCAAGATCATTGATTCATTGTGTTAGTTCTGTTGTCTACTATAATAATACTGTGGATAAAACTCTCACAAATCAAACAATCAACCAGATCACCAGATAGGTGCACTACAATCTGTGCCGAGATTGTATAGCAATTATATGTTGCGACCATTCCTTTAGGTTTAATTGTTCTATCAACTAGAGGAGTCAATTTGTATGAAAATAATAAATATAAATGTTTGCACTAGATATAATTATAGGCTTTGTTTAATTTCTTTTAACTATTAGTGACCATAGAGACTTGTAATATATTTAAGATTCCACTTGTACATTATTTAAGTGAGAGAATATATAGACTATATACTATATAGTCTCACTGGTTTATTGTCATGTAGAAAAGTATCCACTTACACATGCACATAAAGGCTTGTCACATGAATGTCTTTTGAACTTGGATAAGAAAATTTTAAAAAATATTTTTTTAATGGAAATCAGTGTTCCACGCCTACACCACCCGGATTCAAACCTTGGTATTATATATATCCGTTTCACATTTGTTTATAAAATAGCAAAATATGTAGAAATCCCTTTCCTATGGTGGGATTATATATATTTCGATTATGAAAGTAGATTTTGAACCGTACATATAATTCTTAATCTCGGTATCTCCCAACAAACCCTTGTAAATGTGCAAGGCTACACAAGGCCGAAGGCCCAATTAAGTTTTGTTAGAAGTAATAGGCCTTGTTAGTACTTTACAATTAACTTCGTATGATCAGAATTATTTACTTCTTTTATATGTGGTAAAAAAATTTCAAGTCACATAGTTTTTAATTTAGAGGACAAAAATTATGTTGGATCGAAAAGCAACCCTACTGTCGGGAGATTCATGCCTCATTATTCACGTTTTAATGGAGTATACTATGGGAGATAATGCATGCTTGACAACTGACAAATTAAAAAGAAAGATGTCCCACATCATTTATTTTTATAATTTTCAGGATTTTTTTTTGAAATAATATAATTTGCTAGTGTTACTATTATAATATACCTGTTATTTTATAATTGAATATTATTTATTATTTACATTTTTAATTAATAATGACATACATTAATATAATTCTATGCATTCTGATTTGTAGAAACTTTGACAAACTATTTTCATTGAATTTGCCAGATCTTCAATCGTACGCATTGATTTTGACCTAGGTTTACTTTATATTTGAGGAAAAAAAAAACTAAACCAATGATTATGTCCCAACACTAAGTGATTTTTTTAAGAGAAAAACAAGTGGATTTGATTTGATGAATAATTTTAAAAGTTAGTCTGTGGTTTGAAACTTTGAATTGATTGTGAGATCTCACATGCAATGGTTGACCCGCAAAAGGAAACTTACTAAATAGTAAATTCAAGATGTAAAATCAGATTTATAGGATGAAATCTGGATTTTGATCTTGTGGGGAATCGAACTAAGTTATTCACCACAATATTGTGGTCAAGAGGGTAGGAAAACATTTTGGCTTGTAATTTGCAAATTGTTTCTAGTTATGAAACATAAATATTAGAAAAACAGTACTTTTTTTTAAGTGTTATTATTATTATTATTATTTTTAGAAAAACATTTTTCACAGAAACATCTTTGATTAAGACCACGTTATGAGGTAAGCTAAGTATATTCCAATGAACAGAAATTAGAGAGGAGGGGTTGGAAAATGAAAGGAGACATATTTTTATGCGGAAGAATGGACTTATAGAAATAGAAAATAAAAGATGACTATAAAATAGACTGAAGAGCCAGATGTCCTTTGCAGAAAGAATGGAAGACTTAACCCTACAATTAAGGTAATAGGTATACTCTTTATTTATTTATATATATATATATATATAATTATTTAGTCAAGTCTTGCCCTGAAATTTTTGATCCAATAAAAATTCTAAGATCTTAAATAAAAAAATCACTAACGATCTGATTAGAGAAAGATAAAGACACAGTATGCAATGAGTTATAATTGGAGGAATTTTCTAAGGACACTTGAGAATCTAATAAATAAGCCAGCATCAAGCAATCACACCACAGCTTGCCAACCCATATATTGATTTTAATAATTTTAGTTTTTCGATTATCAATAATTAACTTCTATTTTGGTTTAACTCGATATTCAATTATTACTTAATGCGATAACTGTACTGATTTTAACATCTTTATATAAAAATAAAAATAAATAAAAAAAAGTGATTTTAGATAGCTACGTCATGGCCATCCAAGTTGAGGTAGACCCCAACTCTCCTCAACTTGGTTAGCAACTTGTCTTCACAAATCAAATACCAAAATTATTAAGTAGTTTATTTATTTATTGCTCTATATAGTCTATAGATATTCGACCCTACTGTTTTTTTTCTATATTTTTTCTTTTTTTGCTGCTATTGTAACCAAATTTATAAGATAACGACATGCATTATATTTATTTATTAGTAATAGTTTTCTTCTTCTTTTATTTTATTTTTCTTTGGGAAAATAATGCATTAGTGAATGAGGATTGAGGTGATGTGTGTATATACTCAAGTTTCATATGGTCCTTTTCAGTAATCAATACTTATGTTATATTTTTGTCTATTTTTAGCTCTTATCAAAGTTGTACCTTGCATTCCATTATATATATATATATATATATATATATATATATATATGAAAATTGAAATGTATGTATAAGCTGTAACCATCCCAATAAATGAAACTGAGATATTTTCTTTAAAAAAATAAAAATGATTATTATCCTTTTCTTGTATCTCTTGATTTCTTGAATGACTTGTCAGGTCAAGTAAGATACAATAGTAAAACAGCTAACAGCTTAATGCAAGACATCTCCCACTTTTATATGGCCAGATGTGAAGCTAGTTTTATCAAATTTGGAGGATATGTGAGACTATAAAAAAAATTCAAAGAAATATATAAATATAAAAAAAATGGGAATAAATATTAGATAAATTGGGATTGGAATGATGGTCCCTCCAGGCCCATGAATCCCACTTATATTAAATTTCAACTAATGATGTATTAATTAAGTAGATACATGTCGCGTTTGAGTTAGATTATCACTAATGTGATATGCATTTTTGGATAATTTATCTTTTATTGTATTTGCTTGTATTTAAATTCGGTTGTAGTTAAATTCCGAAAGTAGACTTTTTTGAAGCACAATTTTAAAAATATATATATAATTTGTTGAGATATTGTAGTCAAAATTTTAAAGCATAATTTTAAGTTATAATCAGAGGAATTTCCCAATGACACCATTGAGAATCTAATAAAAAAAGCCAGTATCAAGCAATCACACCAAGGCTTGCCAACCTATATACTGATTTAATAATTATAGTTTTTCGATTGTCGATAATTAAATTCGTCTACTTTTATTTAAGTCAATATTCACTTATTCTTAATCATTGACTATACTGATTTTAACATCTTTATATATGCAAAGAGATTTTGGATAGCTACGTCATACCAATCAAATGTATTCAAATCTCAACTATTTGATTAAAAACATATGATTGGTTGAGATGTTGAAGTCAAAATTTTAAAACACAATTTCAAGTTATAATAAGAGGAAATTCCCAATGACACCATTGAGAATCTAATAAAAAAAATGCCAGCATCAAGCAATCACACCAAGGCTTGCCAACCCATATACTTATTTAATAATTATAGTTTTTCGATTATCGATAATTAAATTCGTCTACTTCCATTTAAGTAAATATTCATTTATTCTTAATCGATGACTTTACTGATTTTAATATCTTTATATATAAATAGAGAGATTTTGGATAGTTAAGTCAAGCCAATCCAATATAAATAGAGAGATTTTGGATAGCTAAGTCAAGCCAATCCAATTTCAGGTAGACCCCAACTCTCCTCAACTTGGTTAGCAACTTGTCTTCACAAATTAAATACCGAAATTATTAAGTAGTTTATTTATTTATTGCTCTATAGATATTCGACACAGCATAAATTAGTCTTATATATTATATAAAAATAAATATTGAATAAATAAATATATATATATATAGGTTCCGTTGACGGCATAAGCCATCTTATTATTCGTGACCCTTTTTTATAATTTTTTTGCTGCTATTGCAACCAAAGTTTTAAGATAACAAAATGCATTACATTTATTTATTTGTTTTCTTCTTCTTTTATTTATTTTTTTCTTTTGGAAAATAATGCGTTAGAGAATGAGGATTGAGATGATATGTGTGTATATACTAATGGCTCTTTTCAGTAATCAATACTTATGTTTTATTTTTGTTGATTCTTAGCTCTTATCAAACCTGTACCTTGCATATATATATATATATATATATATATATATATATGAAATTTGAAATGGTATGTATAAGTTGTAACGGCTAACAGCTTAATGTTATACATCTCCCACCTTTATATGACCAGAGGTAAAGCCAATTTTATTAAATTCGGAGGTGTGTGAAACTATTAAAAAAAAAAAATCAAAGAAAGACATAAATATATAATAAAAAAATGGGAATAAAAATTAGATACATTGGGATTGGAATGAAGGTCCCTCCAGGCACATGAATCCCACTTATATTATATTTTAACTAATCATGTATTAATTAAGTGGATAAATGTTGAGAGTGAGTTAGATTATCATTAATGTGATATGTATTTTTAATAATTTATCTTTTTTTGTGTTCACTTGTATTTAAATTCATTTATTGTTAAATTCTGATAGTAGACAATTTTTTTTTTAAGAGAAAGTTTTACAATAATATCGGAGTTTTATGGTGGAAAGAAAAGAGACTCGAACTCACAACTCATAGTATGATTGTAAGGGGTTTTATCATCGGATCAATCTTATCTTATCTTAAAATTTATATTTCAAATTGTGTCACCCAACTCGTTCGGTGTTATATTTAAATAATAATAAAAAATAAAAAACATATGTTATATGAAGTATGAGCTGGCCAAGTTGCATATGATTTTCGCCACAAGAAAACCCAAGAAGAGGGGACAAACCTTTATCTGATTACGTGTACTAGACTCAGCATTTTGGTATTTGCTTCTTCTTTTCTTATCTTATAATAAATGAATAAATAAATAATTAACTACAAGTGTTTGGACTTACTGTCAAAGCTGTGAACAAACGAATATGATAAGTGGATCAATTAATTAAATTAAAAAAATAAAATAAGGAAAAGAAAAAGAAAAAAAAAAAGGGCTGCATCTGCACCAAGAAGCTTGGAATTTGTCGTAAGTTGCCTAAATTCAATGAAAGTGAGCAAGCGGTGGTGAAATCCGCGTCACATCTTCCTCAATTCCTTGTCTTCTTTTCACCATCAATAATGCTGTCCACCTTTTTATTATTAATTTATTATTGTTATTAGTACTATTATTCTTCTCCCTCCACGTGTCTTGTTTCTATCTCTTGAGAGCAAACTTGCAAAAAAAGAAAAATTAATAAAATATTCGATAAGATAAGGTTGTTCCAGGTTCTAAAACACTTTTATACGTACATCATGAGGTCATGAGTTCAAATCTCTCCCGGTAAAACCCTGAATTATTAGAATATTTTAAAAATAATAATAATAATAATAATAAAATGTTCGACATTATTTACAGCTAAGATCTATGGTATTTGGACATGGACACTACATTGGGATGATATGCCTTTCATACCATATAGTAAGATTTATATATTTGAGTCATGTTTTTCTTTTTAGACTCCAAATTTATTGTAGTAGTTTTTTTTTTTTTTTTTAAGTCCTGTAGACATGAATTTGTTAAGAGAAAACAAAAATATTTCCACACATTTCTTGTTAATTTGGTATCATCAATTAACACATTAAGAATAACTTATTTTAAAATTATATAAATCATAAAGAAGGTGATCAGGATTTATATATAAACCACAAGAAGTGGAAAACTTACGTAAGAATTGCAAGTGAGAAAATCCCAAGTCAATGACAAAATCCATTTATCTATACCAGTATAGCAATAAAGGCATGGATATATTGTGTTAACAATTACTCAAATATTAATAAAAAAAATTTCATTTAGTTCAAAACACAAAATATAACTTAAAATAAAAATAATATACATAAAAAATTGTAGGAGTAAATACAATTATAAGGTATTTTTTTAAAATAAATTTGATACCAATTGGGTCAATGACTCGATTAAACACTAAATATACTGTTTAAGAGGTATCTACCGTTATTATATGGAAAGAATATCTTAACTCTTTATGGTTTTACGAGGAAAAGTGATATATATTTCATTCAAAGAAATCAAACACTAAAAGTGATATATATATATATATATAAATATTTTCATATCAGTGCGTTGCATGTGAACCATTAGATTCAATTGTGTTGAGCCAAGTCTATATACACTTATCCATAATTTATAGCCCCCATACAAATCACTGATATATTTTATATCAGTACGCACCGAGGATAAAATGACTATATATATAATGAGAAATTGAGTTTCAGTTTCGTTATACACATTTTATAAACATGTTTGACTAGTAATTTACAATGTTATTCATTAATAGTATATACAATAAAGGGGATTGCGTACTAGGTATGGTAAGTTACGTGGGGGTAACACTAAAAATTGAAAACCACTTTTTAATTGATTTTAATACGAAAGTATTTCTTAAAAATTCAAGTTAACACACAATCCATTCTAAAATACGAGAACCAAAAGGAGTGGAGGAGAAATGAGTGGGTTTGGGTGGTGGGGGACTGGGGGTATCGAAAACCATATTGAAATGGAAAAACGAAGGTTCCCCCACAAGGGGTCCCACTGCAAATGCGGCGATACGCAACTCCCATTTCATTTTCCACTCATCCAAAACAAAATTACCCTATTGGTTTATTTATTTTCAATTAATTATAAAATTAACATTAATAATAATAATAATAATAATAATCTAAAGTGGACCCCACACATCTCCCAAGATACAAGGAAGCAAAGAGAGATAGAGAGAGAGAGATAGGACCAAACCAACAAATCATAAAATAAAACCCAACAGTCACCTCCCTATAACCAAGCTGACGTGGACCGTACACTATTTTAATTTCTATTGGCTGATTGAGACATTGAAACTGATCATTTTTTCTAATCGGACCCCACACCTCCAATAAATAAATCCTCTCAATTCATTTGATTCCTTTTTCTATCTCTCCACGCCTCTTCGCAGTCTCAAAAGCCACGCACTTGTGATTTGTGATGTGTTGTTGCGTTATGTATCCTACGCCGAAAGGTCTACTAATCGCCCACCAACTGTTTGTCAAAATGCTTCCTTCTTTTATTTTATTTTATTTTCTGTGGGCATGAACTGTTTGTCAACTTTTATATATATTTATATGTATAAAATAACTTTTGTTGTGGATAACAATCAGAGAAGTTTTAGATCAAGATCAAATACTATCTTTGCATGATTTGGTCTTTGCTTCTTGTTTGGAAGATTTTGAGTGGGACTTAATCACTTAAATCAATCGTTTATAATTGGTATGTGATTTGTGTCTAATCATCTAAATTGAGATATGTATATATATATATTAATATAAAAAATTAAATTAAACGTCGATATAAATTTATACACCATTATTAAACAACTGATTTGAATCATTTTTACGTCTCTTATCTTAAAACATGGATCAACGCACCGATCAGATTTTGTTATGTTTGGTTCAAAGAAATTCGATTGCCATGTTAACAGGTTTGGCTTGTGGAGGTCAAAGTTGGAACATGGATTTGCTCAGTTGCAACTTGCAATGAGTACAACTTTGGACTACTAGGTCTAGAACCATGAAATTTCATTTCATTTTAATTGGATATTTTTTATTTTATTTATTTATTTTGAGTTGCTTGCATCATCAGCTTCTTAAGATTCAGTCAGATATAGTTCTAATTATTGCAATTAATCGTCAATCAAGATCAATTTTATTAGACTAACAAAACCTTAATTGGGTTTGACTGTTTGACCTAATTATATAGATAAATTTTGATTTTTGAATTAATACAAACAAGTTAGAAGTATTTCAACGTATTTTTGACAAATTTTAAAGAATTATTTTTAAATGATTTAATAAAACATTTAAGAGAAAATCTTTTGCAGCTTTAAAACATAACATTTTGGTGAAAGGGGATGGTGTGGAATTAATGAGGTGAGACATGAAAAATAAAATAAAATAAAATAAAAATAAAAACAGTAGTGGAATTATTCTTCACTGATTTCAGGCAAGTCAATTAATTAACTCCAAGTTGTCTAAAGTGGTACTAATTGTTCATTTTCTTCTACAGTCAAATTTAATAGTTGAATGAAGATCAATAATTCCATAATATAGAGTTCTACGAATTTTCTACCGTGTTATAAGAGTGTATAGCTCCGTATTAGATAATATTTGGACCGTTAATATTGTTTGATCTTGCCGGATTTAGACGAAAAATCACGAAAGAAGTAAGAACAAATAGATCACACTTTAATTATTGGATATTAACAAATAACTACATATTTCTAGAAAGAAATCATATGCCGGAGACTTACAAAAACTCGCCGGAAAAATATTTCCGGGATAAATTCTCTAAACCAAAAAAAAAAAAATCAGTCTCTCGTGTGAACGTAAAATTCACAGAGTCGCAAAAGGAAAAAAAGAACAAAGACATGGTCTTTGTCTTCTTCTTCAGACAAACAAGTTGAGTAACTTCTTATCTTCAGCTCCATTGTTATACATCATATAATGATCTCCTACCATCCCACTCTCGAGACATGTGGTGGTCACTGACTCCTCCGAGTTCATCGACGGAGTGCACGGCCGCGGCCGTTGAAATTCCGGCTTGCAAGTTGAAACGACTTTATTATTATTATTATTATTCGACAAGCTCGGGTTCAGACAAAGATTCAGATCTGATCTCTGCTGCTGCAGCTGCTGTTGAAGTTGAAGTTTCGCGGTCTCTTCCGTTCTCTTACGTTTCGGTGGTGACGATTTGGATCTCGAAGACGAGAATCTAGAGTGAGAATTCGGGAACGGATCTTGTTGTTGTAACTTCCACATGGCATCCGTACAAGTGATTTCGGATGTTTCATCGGAGGACGGCGGCGGAGAAGAAGATCCGCCGTTGAGTAGCTCCGGCATGGGGCGCAACGCGCCGCCGCGGAGCACCGTCTCCACAGCGGCCTGACAGACGTGCCAGTTTCCCGTCCATAGAAGACCTACGGCTCCGTTGACTGGGTTCACAGTTCTGCCACAAGCTTCGTATAACAGAGACTGAAACAAAGCTAAAGGAAACAAAAATTATAAACAACTGAAAACAAAAACAAAGACAGAAAATGAAGAAGAAGAGAGAGAAAATAAAATACCAGGACGCTGAGAGTCGGGGACGGCGGAGATGAAGGACATGAGGCCGGCGCGACCGAAGAACTTGGCGACGAAGACGGTGGCGTGGCCTTGGGCTTCAGGGCTCTCGATCCACTGTAAACATGGACGTAATATACAAGTTTCACTGCATCCTTTTCGAAGAACTCTGCAACCGTTGCAACTCATGATCTCTCTTTCTCCAACTTTATCGCATAAAAAATATATGTATGTAAATATATATATATTTCTCAGATTTTTCAGGTTTCAGGACACGACAGTGTAACTGGTTTGGTCGCTACGACACAACGAAAACGAGTCTTTGCAGATGTAAGAAGACGAAGGGAGAGAGAGAGAATGAAAACAAGGTGAGAAGGTGAAGGAGAGGAAGATATATATAAAGGAAGACAAGAGAGAGAGAGAGAGAGAGAGTTAACTAGGGTTAGGTTGAGTTGAGTTGAGAAGTGGGTGTCGGGTTGAGTTAAGTGGGTGTGTGTTGTGTTTTGTTTGGGGGAGTTTTTTGGGGTTTGATTCCAAAAACTTGGGCGTGAGCGGCTCCGTGTTTCCGCGGATGGTTGTCCCTCCACCGTTGGATTCCTTTTTTATTTTTTATTTTTTTATTTTTCTATTTTGTTTTATTTATTAATTTTTATTATATAGTGGTGATACTGTTTCTTGTGGATATTGATATTGATGATGGGCTCCCATTTTCATCATTTTATTTTTCTATGCTTACCTCCTTTTCATCTTTTTCTTATTATTATTATTTTTTTCCTTTTTTATTTTTGATTCAAAGTTGGCATATAATCTGGCGTCAGAGTAGTAGTGGTCATAAGTGATGGTGATATATATAAACTAAAGAGAACACAATTAATTTTATTATATGCATTTTTATTTATTTCACTTAGATTGGATTTAGTGATTGTTTACTTTTATGTTTTATTTTAATTATTTACCTTATTTGTTTTGATTTGAAGGGGGTGTTTTTGTCATTTAAGAAGTCAACTCTATTCAAAGAAATATTTTGACAGCAATGGCAAAATGGAATTTTTTTTTATATATAATTTAGAGACTAAATTAGTGTATGTTTACAACATTAGTGATCATTTTGGTTTGTAAACAATGGGAATACGTGGGATTTTGTAAACTATTGAGGGAATCTTAGGATTTCCTTTTTATATGAATAAAAAAGAAAAAGATAATTAGGTCGAACGAATATCTATGGACCATATAGATCCCGTTCCTGAAAATAAAATGAATAGAAAAATTATATTCATATGCTATGGCCATGATACAAAAGTATCAATCCCCTTCTCAAATTGAGTAGATTCTTATATATATTTATATTTACGGTTAATTTTGTCATCCTTACCATTATATTTTATAATTCAATTATACATGTTATTGAGATTTTAACATATTACTTTTTATAAGATGACGAAAGACCTTATCAGTTAAGCTAATTAATATAGATAAATATATTTATTATATAACAATTTAACTTAAGTACTCTAGATGAGCTGAGTCATCAGCAATTCACTTTTTATAATTAAATAATTTTTAATACTTAAGTAGCCATATTATATATATGGTCTTACATTTTCTATTACAAAAATTGTGATCGAACTAGTAAGGAGTGATGTAAGAAAGGAGTTGGAATTACAAAAAAGGGCTTGTCGTTTAAAGAGAATTACGATGGCTTGTTATGTAACATGTGAGAAAAATATTCGCATAGTTTACGAGAAATTTATTTAATTTGAAAAAAAAAATGTTAGTGGATGCGGAGGAAACATATGTTATTTTTAGTCACTAATGATTAAGTGGTATGTGCGAGATCAGGAAACACAAGCATTGTTAGCGGTGTGTACTTACTCCATTTTTTTATTTATTATTTAATTACTAGTACATTATTTGATGGACTTTTTCTATTTTAATTTCTATGTACAATAATGTATTTCCAATGCCAAAGATTCTTTAATTAGGTAATTGGAGTCTTCAAATACAACTCTAGCTTTATGACTTAAACTCTAACACCAACTCTAACGTTAGGGCTTAAGCTCTTGCACCGTCACCGTGAAAAGTGTGGGGACAAGAACGAAGCTATGAAGGGGTCTATCGGTATGTGGGAGTCATGGCTCCCGTAGTCTCTCAGAAAATTCATTTTTAGTTATTGTAATTAATTGAATTTTTTTTCCTTTACTACTTTAAAATGGAAATTATATAGTTTGGACTTCTCTAAACTTAATGAAATTTGAGATTCTGGTTTCGTACTTGTATAGGGAAATCTTACCCATATGTAATGTTTGATTTGATAAATCTCAATAGACCCATGAGTGCATAACTCGTTTCTTTACTTGTTATTACTATTATTATATGCATTAACCTCGGCAACCATGCCTTTGTAAAGTATGTTTCTTGCTTTTCTAACCTACAAGATATTTTGAAGAAAATAAAAACAAATCCCTATTCTTGCATCTTACCATTAATTCAAATAGTTTTTTTTATTCCTTTTCAAAATAACAATAATAATAACAAGGGAGATTTGCAAATGTATATCATGCCAACTCTGAATAATAATGAAATGAATGACAATAAAATAAATAAATAAATAACTCAAAAATTCATTTCATTTGATTTTTTGTATATCTTTTTATGGAGAAAAACTTACATGGAACAATCCTATTGTCATTTGATGAGACCTGCCAATACAACTATCTCATTTACTTTGAAATTACAAAACTATAATTTAAAATTGTCACATGGTACAAATATATTGGACAGTCTAATCAAACGACAATGAGATCGTTCCATATGAGTTTTTCTCCTCTTCATGCCTCTCCTTACATCTGATATTGACAAACTGTACAAACGTCGTTTACTATAAAGCACCACTAGAGAAGTTAACTTTTGCTTTTTATATAAATGACGAGGGACCATAATTATTATGTGCATGTAATTAATAAAACGTGAGTTGTGATATTAAATGATGTAACCTTATCATCTTCAATTATTGTTTTATAGAGACTAAATAAGAAATCGATTATTGAATCTTATCTTTTTCCATAATAATAATAATAATAATAATAAAGTTTTCCAACTGGAAAGGTGACATTGCATCAAAAATTAGAACTCCCATCCCTCCCTTATATTTCCTTTCATATTCGTTTTCCAGGACCACGTTCATTTTATATGGTTGGGACAATATGAGGTTGGTCAAATGGTAAAGCTTCTTATATTTACACCACGAAAGTTGTGGGTTTGAATCCTTCCCGACTCTCCCTAAAAAATACATGAATTAATGTAATATTAAAAGAAAAATTCACTTATATGGTTATATGTTGAAGAAAATGGAATTTCTTATTGTAGAATGAAACAATTTGGAGAAATTAGTGTTAATAAAATGTTAAAAAGAAAAACACAAAAAAAAAGTGATTTATTAAGCATAAATAAGGTTATATTTATTAAAAAAATGATGGATAATATTACAATAACTGGAGAATGAAATATTTAGCAGACATATCTCAATATATCAAAATTAATAAATCAAGTAGAAAAAGAAAAATGCTCCGTAACAAAAATTCGCGTAGAGATACCATACTATTAAATTTGCATAAGTGTTGCACATTTCATGTTAATGAGAGTGGTATATAATATATATATATATATAGAGAGAGAGAGAGAGAGAGAGAGAGAGAGAGAGAGAGAGGTGGATAGCTAGCCTACAAATCTACTACAATGATTAATATATTGAGTTTAGACATCCATTGATATACATATATATATATATATATATATATATATCATTCTCTCTCTCAATATAAAGTTTTTGATGTAGGTTTTATTTCTATCTTTTCTAATTCTACATATGAGTTTCACATATGGGTTATTTAACACTTAATAGTAGTGAATAAGCGATCTGTGAGATGAAATGAGATTTGTCCGGTAGTTAATCCCTCACGTCTATCCCGAGATTGGTACGATAGTAAATCCCTCACGTCTACCCTGAGAGATTGCAGATTCGAGTCCTCCCTCCTAAAAAAAATAATAATCCGAATTTATACAATAGGGTAATACTTAAAAAAAATGATCTATTTTTTCTTAAATTTTTAAATTTAAATTCTTATGAATATTTGAATTAAAATCCAATTGCTAATACTCTAAATCTCTAGTAGTTACCCATATAATTATATAGAACATGTATAGTAGCATGACTCTTCGCATCGGATTCAGTTACGATAGTAATCAAATTTTTTTAGTATTTAATTTTTCTTAATTTTCAAACTTTTATATTTTCTTGGATTAAAATTCCATAACTAATAATCGAAAAAATCTTCAATTGAATGGTCTCATTGTCACTTGGTGAGACCGTTCCATTAAATATTTTCTCCTAATGACCACCTTATAATTATATAGAAAGCCAATGAAAACGTCGCAATCTGGCAGACGTGGCGCTCTTATCTTACTCACTTACCGTCAATGCTGTCACTTGTATCCTCCCTCCCACTTGCAATGCAAAATCTCTTAAAACTTTGTTATTTACCACCAAAACAAAATCACTTGAATTTCAATGACTCATTGACACTGTTTTTATTATGTCTTTTTCCCATTATCTCATTTTCGGTTTTCATTTTTTTTAATTTTTTAATTTTTAATTTGTTTTGGTGGGCACATTATAAGAAAGAATGAAAATGTGGTGTGAAATTAAAGTAGAGTCAATTGACTTCCTAAACCACGGGGGGTCATTTTCTATTTTTCTTATCACACTAAATCATGATTTGATTTTATTTTTTTTTATCTTTATCTATTTCATTCTTTTAATTTAAAAAGTAAAAATCATTGTATTAGGATGTGACTCCAATTAAGATATGAGACAACTATAATTCCTTTTTTATGGCTCTAGTTACATTCTTGACTTTCGGTTTAAAAAGATTTATCAAACCTCGAATCAAATTCACGGTATGATGTGTTTAAAAGTAATTTTTTTTGAGGTATGAATTCAAGATTTGACCGAGAGAAAGACAAGTACTTATAATACAAACTTGTGGACAGGATAAACTTATCACTGAATCACCTTAACTTTTTTCGATTTCTAAGTAATTTTTTATTAGGGTTTACTAACTGGAACTTGAACTGGTTGGTCAAATACTCAAATGAATCAAATGGTATATAATTAGAATATCGAGTGGCTATTGGTGTGGCAAACCTAACACACCCTCCTTATAATATTTACATCCAATAACATGGATTCCTTCATTACCGTACATACCTAACCTAAAGTTAGGTAATAGGATAAGCTCCTTTTTCTCTAATAATATTATATTCATTATTTTTATTTTTTTAGAATTCGTATTTGAAACCTCAACTTCATCAAGAAGTATGACTACCATCAAACTGTGACCGAAACCACATATATATATATATATATATTCATTAATTTTAGTTGGTGGGATCTTTTTACAATTATATAAGTTATTTTATAATTAAATCTTATTCATAGATTACATCTATGTTATAATAACATTATAAGGTCGGATTCCATTAGTTTGTATATATGCATATTACTCAATGAATAATTATATATTTATTTCCATTTCAAAAATTAGTAAAAACATATACATTGTTGTCAATGCACCACCAATAATTCTATTTATATATATATATATATAACACATCTCCAATATTTCCCCCAACTTCCAAATATGTAAATGTTCAAAATTTATAATGAGCATATCTATTTTTCAACACATATTT
Organism: Dipteronia sinensis; assembly: GCA_033220585.1. Classification (NCBI taxonomy): domain Eukaryota; kingdom Viridiplantae; phylum Streptophyta; class Magnoliopsida; order Sapindales; family Sapindaceae; genus Dipteronia; species Dipteronia sinensis. Next base: position 1,193,566 of record CM065638.1, on the reverse strand, counting down.
CGGACAAATACTTTAGAATACTTTCAACGAACAGAAATTTAATCTCACATATATACATATACATATGCATTGTTCAAATAACTTGACATTTTAAGATTTTAGAACAGATTTTTAACCAGTGTAAAACAACCAATATGATGATATTTGCTTTTTATTTTTTAACTAAACCACCTATAAGATTAACATATCACCTACAGTATAGTATGATTCCATATAACATCTGTTTCACGTTATGTTAACTAACAATCAAGGAGTTTATTTTTATTTACAATCAAAGGGTTTGTTGTTCGTTATCATCTTACAAATGTGTACTCTGTTTTTCAAAACGATAAAAAAGGAGAAGAAAAGAAACACGTACCTAAGTGGTAGAGGCAAGTTTGAAGAAGAGTTGCTGTGTGGAAGGTGGGACCATTCTTGACACACAGCTGAGCTTTCATTTTTAATTTTCGATGAGTTATTTTTGTTAGATCACAATCCCTCTCAAAATGGTAATTACAAACCCCTCATTGAACAGTTGTTTGGACCACATAGCAACTAAAGCAAAAAAGAGAGCAACTACTTCTCTATCTGGAATAACAACAAACAAAAGCTCAAATCATAATCAATCGTAAGCAAGCAATATCTTCAAGATTCCAATTTGTGGGGTCATTTCTCTTTTGGATTAATAAAAAAATTAAAGCCAGTTTCAGTCTTCTCCTAGTAGTTCATTTCAAAGCATATACAACATAGTCCACAGAGTGCTAATCGTAGCATATCTTTAGTACCGATCTCAAATCAGTCAGGCAAATCACGTCTAATGTACGATGTTGATGATGACGATAAGGAGGAGTTCTATCAGTAAGTACAGGCATTATTCTTTAATGAGTGGCTGGCTTTTGTTACGGATAGAATTTGAGATGGCCCCAGAAGGAAAAAGAAGAAGAAAAAGGATTGGCTTAACAATCAAGAGAATATGTAGTATTACTATTTCAATGCACTATTGATTTGTACTGATAATGATAAATGAACATCAAAGAAAAATGTGTCAAAAAGTTCAATCAATTCTCAGTGGTCCATCCACTAAGAGGAGAAGAAAAAAATCAGACTCTATGATACTGATAATGGCTGTCAATTTCTATCTGACAATGAAAGTTGCAAGACATGTGAGGCTCTAAAGGATTTCCCTGTATTAACATAAACTAACTTTATTTTACTTACCAGGGTGGGTGGCACAGCAACTTTGGAGAGAGAGAGAGAGTCATGCAAGAATATGGTCCAAGACTGGTGGTGCCGATAGACCTGAAGAAGAAGCCGCAGGAACAGAAACATAGGCTTCATAACCGGTGGCACCCAGAAATACCGCCAGTTGCAGAGGTAAAAGCCGGAGAGGTGTTCAGAGTTGAAATGATGGATTATAGCGGGGGTGGTATTACGCGTAACTACTCTGCAGATGACATCAAATTTGCTGATCAATCCATTGTGAGTTCTACTTAAGATTATGTGCATATATACTAGCTTTTTGATCAACTTCTACTACATAGAATTTCAGGACTGAAAGAATATATGGCAGAGAATAGTAACTGATATGCAGAATGAAATTCTGGGAAGCTTCAAAATTTATTCATGTAAGCATAGTGCAATAAAATGAATCAAATATTCAAATCTGCTAATCAATTGGCTATTTGGTATAGACTGACGATGTAATTGTCCTGAATCTAGTGCTTTAACATATAATTTAGCTTCCAAGTTTTTAGTTTTTTCTGCCTTTTTCCATGCCTTCAAAACATGTCAAAAGCTTCACCAAAAAAAAGAAAACATGTCAAAAGCAGGCAAACTTGAAGGATTTCTTTGATATCAAGTATGGAAAATTCAATTTTTCAAGTTTCAAATAGCTAGTTCAAACACATTTAAGATGTCAGGCTAGTCTTTTGCTATAAAGAAATCAAGTTAATTATTTTTGTCCTATATTAAAATGGGGACCATTGGAAAAATGGTTGCTACAATTTGTCAGCTTCTAAGGGAGTCAACTTTTTTTTTTTTCTTTACAATAAATCGAATTTGATTAACCTAACAAGTCTACAACAAAAAAAAACCCCAAATTCTCTGCCTATTCACTACCAATTCATCCATGGCTCCTCCAACTCCAAGACTAGTAGTGCCAGTAGATTTGAGGAAGAAGCCATGGGAACAAAAGCTAGCACTTCACAACCGATGGCACCCTCAAATACCTCCCATCGCAAAGGTTAAAGTTGGTGAGCTCTTTAGAGTAGAGATGGTAGACTGGACTGGAGGTGTCATCAGAGATGATGATTCTGCAATTGATGTAAAAACCATAGACCTCTCCACAGTAAGTAACAAGTGTATTCATCTTATTAAAAAATTTCAACTCTAGTTTATGTATATTTTATTAACAACCCTAAAGAAGGTATTTAACAGACAAAAAATGAAAATAATAAGTACCTTATATAGACACAAAAGAATTATTTTCTACAGCTATAACACTTAAGAGACAAGATCAATTGGGTCTGCATATGCATGAACAGGATCATTTTGATCATTTGTTAACTATGTTTTTTTTTTTTCAAAAAATAAAAAATAAAAAATTTGACAAGGTACATTATCTAAGTGGGCCAATCAAAGTTGTGGATGAGGAAGGAATTCCAGCCACGCCAGGAGATCTTCTGGCAGTGGAAATATGTAACTTGGGTCCTCTTCCAGGAGATGAATGGGGTTATACTGCTACATTTGACAGAGAAAATGGTGGTGGTTTTTTAACTGATCATTTTCCTTGTGCAACCAAAGCTATTTGGTATTTTGAAGGAATTTATGCATACTCTCCTCACATACCGGGTGAATTTTCGACCTCTATTACACTTTAAATGATTCAGAGTACTACTGCATAACTATATGTCTATATCTAAAGGTTAATGAATATCTCTCCTAAGTCCTAACACACATTCATGTGTATATATTCAGGGGTACGATTTCCGGGTTTAACTCACCCAGGAATAATTGGAACTGCCCCATCAATGGAACTCCTGAAGATATGGAATGAAAGGGAAAGGGAACTTGAAGAGAACGGTCTCCAGTCTTTAAAACTATGTGAGGTTTTGCATTCACGGCCACTGGCAAACCTACCATCAACCAAGGGCTGCCTTCTTGGACAAGTATGAAATGTCAATACCCATAAAAGATGTTAACTAGCATAGTTTAGCTTCACATCAGATAACAAATTTATAGATTTTCACTACCAAGGGCGAGCATGCTATAAAATTGCCATCCATTAAATACTACTTTAACTCATCTATCTTCATAACAGTATAGTTTTTCTTACGCATAAGAAGTATCTGTAGATCCAAGAGGGCACACCAGAGTGGGAAAAGATTGCAGTGGAGGCTGCAAGAACAATTCCTGGAAGAGAAAATGGAGGAAATTGTGATATCAAAAATCTTAGTAGAGGTTCAAAAATTTACCTTCCAGTATTTGTAGATGGAGCCAACCTTAGTACCGGTGATATGCACTTTTCTCAGGGTGATGGTGAAGTCTCATTCTGTGGTGCAATTGAGATGAGTGGCTTTTTAGAGCTCAAGTAAATTCTCTATCTTGTAACTTATCTCAGTATTTCTATTACAGGATATACTATTACAGACAAGGCAATTCATTTTAGAGCTAGTTTAAAGATTTTCACAAGGTCAACACCTGAATAACTAAAAAGTCTATTCTAATATTCTTAACATTCTTACACCAAACTTGCTTACCTAGATGATACAGTTTGAACACTACAGATTGATAAATTAGCATTTCTACCAGGCGGTTTCCGTCATTTCAGAAAAATCGACTAACCCAAATCTCCTGAACTATTGCAAGTGTTTTGCACATCATATATTTAAATCACGTTCTTATCCAAATTAGTGACACCATATATTGTTTATCAGGTGTGAAATCATACGAGGTGGTATGAAAGAGTACCTTACACCAATGGGGCCAACTTCTCTTCATGTAAATCCTATCTTCGAGATAGGTCCAGTTGAGCCAAGATTCTCGGAATGGTTGGTATTTGAAGGAATCAGTGTCGATGAGAGTGGAAGACAGCATTACCTTGACGCAAGTGTTGCTTACAAACGTGCAGTTCTCAATGCCATTGACTACCTATCTAAATTTGGGTACTCCAAGGAACAGGTCTGTATCTCCCTCGGCCCAAAAAAATTAATCTTATAATACTCACAGAAACACATATGCATAAACAAAGAGATGCAAAAATACTATCACAGAAATAAATAAACATTATGTTACATTACTGATAGTCTGATACAACAGATTTTATGGTGATTGTCAGATGTATCTTTTGTTATCATGCTGCCCATGTGAAGGTAGGATCTCTGGAATTGTTGACTCTCCCAATGCCGTTGCAACCATCGCAATCCCAACAGCTATATTTGATCAGGTTCCTACTACTCCACAAATTTAATGTTGTACAAGTCACCTACATGTATACTACCAACTAAACCATGAGATAACTAAAAAAAAAAGTTGCTAAACCCTATCTACCTCTTCAGATTCTTGGAATTCAGCAAACGAATCCAGCTTCTGTTCAATGAGTAACATGCGCCCACTGCCTTAGACAATGAACTTCATAAATGATACTATGAATCCTATGACACTGGACTGTAATCATTTATTAAGAAAACTGCAAAGAACATTGACAATAGAATTCCTAGCTGCAACAACAAGAAATAACCTGTCACTGGAAAATAAATTCCAGTACTTGTTCCACATAATTAACCTTTCACTGGTAAATAATCTCCGATACTTGTTCCACATAGATAGCATGCACACCAGCTAGAGAAAGAAGATCCAAATTTTGTACTAAATGTAAAGCAGTTCAATTTGAAAAGCAGACATATATAAAATGATGGACAACACATTTATGTCAAGCCTACCTAACAGAGTCAGAAAGCATCTTCATTTAATCAAATTTAAGAAGTAGAAAATGCATGCTCTAGTTTTTTAAGTAATAGCTCTGCTTGTGCAGGATATTCGTCCAAAAACCAGAATAGTGCCCGTTGGACCCCGGCTAGTGCGGAATCCAGATGTCCTAAAATGCACTTATGATGGAAATTTGCCCACCACAAAGAACCCTGGAGCCACAACATAACCTCTCCTTCAGGGGTGCTAAATAAAGACGCAGGCACATTAGAAACTTAAATGCCGAATAGTACTTTTGCATATGGGAAGGTGGCGAAATATGAGTGTCATAATAAACTTGGTTGTCACAAAATTTCTAGCTATGCTTTAACTATTTTAGCAAATGCTCCAGGTTATTTTTCATGCCATAACAATTATGCAGTAGATAAAAGAACAATACCCCAATATTTCTGCCTTGCTAACCGTATGACCAAAATAAAATCAAACTTTAATTAAGATTTAAAGATAAGTTTCTTAAATTCTTGGCACCAGCAATGCAGAGAACATTGCATACTATGTGACTCAACAAGAAATAGCACAGAAGTTCACAATTTAATTATGAATAGTATAGAGCCTCTCTCCAGAGTAAATAGTTCACGAAAAATAAACTAGCTTTTGAATGTCACCGCTTTGATGAGACCTTCTACTCCAGTACAACATTATTGCTAAGATAGTATATCAGGCATAGTTGTTACTTGTTAACGATATCCCACAAGTAAAAATCAAGTCCACTTGACAACTTGATGAAGTTAAAGAAACAGGCAAGCATGCATGGACCAATAGAATTAGCACTTCCCTATTAAATATCCCTGATGACAGTCTGAATCTAAACTGATTAAATTATAGAATAAACATATATAGGAGTCATCTTGTGAATCCTGTATTTCCTCTCCTCATCTTAAGTTGCTAGAGATGCTAAAAATAAACAAGTTTCATGCTAAGCTTATTGTACAGAAAAAAATCCATCAACCACATCTAAAAAGATTAACAGATTGCTCCAATATCATACAATTTAACTAGCCCACAAAATACAGCACTTAAACAAATTATGCACAGTTCTGGTGCCGTCAATAACTACATGTTCACATAAATGAAATGCAGGTGATGCTCAGACAAACAAAACCATTTGTTTTGAGTACGAATTTCATATAATAACTAAATATCAACTACTACATTAAATAAAGTCATTTGGTTCATATAAGAGAGATATACTCTCCAAAATTTTGAGTACTGAGATCCTTGAGGACGAGCAAAACAAAAAGGATGTGATAAACTAATGTCACTCTTGTCATAAAAAGTTACCTAAAATATTCCAAGCTAACATTTTCAACACCCACTAGTAAACATATAGCAAGAAGACTGCAATGTCAAATTGTCTGATCAATAATATATCGAGAGTGTTCGGTGATGTTGTAGATATTGGGATTGAACACCGACAGACCAGAGCCAAAGGTCTAGTTCCACACTCAGAACCTGAACAAATAAGCAAATGATTACAAAAAAAAATTGAAATAAAGGATAAGAGTCAGAAACTGCATAAAAACTACAAATGGGGTCCTTCACAGCAAAAAAGTCAGTCATAGAAGCAATTATTGACAAGGAAAAAAACATTGCATTACATACAATTATAAGACTGCGAGAAGAAGGTTTGAATAACAAATTCATAAAAATCTTATGTATTTCAGCCAATGTACACTACAATGGTGAACTATATTATGTTTTTTCAATTTCTGTGCAATGGATTTTAGATTGAATGATTTAAAATATATATATATATATATATATATATATATATATAATACTATACTCTGCACTTCCATTCAAATGCCATCCAGCTGCAACCGGACTTGAGGACTTGACTACCATAAAGAAAAGTTTCATAACATTTCTTACCAAACTAAAGAAGGAAATGAGAAAAGAATAAATGATGCACTGCCTTACTATTTTTGAAGCTAAAATAGACAAAATAGTAATGGAACAGTTAAGTTCATTGAAGCAGTTCATCCAACAAACATTACAAGTAGCTATCTATGTTTGACTAAATATCAATTGCAACACAGAATTCTAAACGGTGGCTATTGTTCAAGAAGCATGCACCAAAACATTCATGCCACATGCTTAAAGGCCGAATGATTTACTGACGAGGGAGTCAGAGACATGTCAAAAGTAATGCTGCTAACCAATTTTGTTAGATAACACATATTAATGAAACAAAGAAAATATAGCTTCATCATGCAAATGAAGCTGAAAGATTAATTCAAGAACTGGAAAATAAAGTTACTAATCATCATCAAAATGGAAAATATCAATAAGTTAGTTTACGTGATAAATAAATAACATCATCTACACATGAAGTATCAAAGAAAATTATCATAGCAATTATGAACAAAAAACTAATATACCCATGTATTTGCAAATGAATGAAATAGGTGAGTGTTCATAACAATTGAAAGAAAGAAAAAAATGTACACAAGATAGTTTCCCATACCTGATTTCCTGATTTTGCACGGAACAATTCCCTCATTTTCTCCACAGCATATATAGAGCAGGCTCGTAATTCAACTTCCTCCTCACTGCCTGAAGCTATTTCACTATTAGTCTCAATTGCACTTGAAAGGTTTGAGCTATATTTTAACACTCCAAGCTCCTGAAGCACTGCTGGAACAATATAGTCCGCGAACATAGTGATTGAGTCAATGTCATATAATTCTCCATATCCTTTCCCCTTGAATGCGCCCCATAAATCTGCAGCAAATATTTGTGCTCTTTTGTACAAGAATACCTGGTGACCTTTGTACACCGAATGGTCTCGAAAGCCTGCAGATTTTTGTAATATTTGGAGAGTTAAAATTCCCAACTTGGTTAGAGAATGAACTACACTTCACATGCCACCATGTCAACATGTCATGACTGATGTGATACTAAGAATATATGACAGAAAGGCATATATAAATATTATTAAGTACCAGGGAAGTGACGAGCGACGAGAGCGACAAGTTTCGCAGCTGATTTTCCACATGATTCCACGAGATTGGAAGCTTTACCTCCAAAGTTTCTTTCCAGTTCAAGTCCAACCTGGATCATGAAATTATACGTTATTAAACAACTTAATTGGTTGTTATGCTAAGAAATTACGTGCAACAGATGTAGATACAAACAGATCAAGAACCAAACTGAAGAAATTTGAAGGGTAATTCTAGTAGAAAAATTGAAAAATACATGAGATGAATACTTCTATCATTGTAAGGTAAATTTTACCTCATGCAGAAGACGCACTCTTTCATCCTCCAAAGGAAGTGGCCTAGGCCATTTCAACAATTCTCGTAATTGTGGACCTGAAAATAAAAGATTAATCTCACCTATCTAATTTAAGAGAATTGTTTCAGTCGCAGAGCGCAGAATCAATGGTCAAACATTTACACTATGTACAGAAACGTACACAGAGTAGCATAAGTTTTCATAAAACAGAAAAATCATTATAATGGTTATATGCTATGCTGATCAATACATTTATCTTCTCAATAAGATTGGATCAAGTAAGGGAAGAAAAATTGCTTCGTAGCACTCTGCTTCTAGCAGTTTTTAATATAAAAGATCATGTAACAGCTAGAAAAGACTCAAATCACATTGTATGCAAACTTTCATCCCATTCGTTTTCTAATAGCCATAGAAACCACATGTAGATCAAACAGTAGAGAAACTGTACAAGTCATCACAATTCGCTCTGCTTTTAAACAGAAACTCAGAACAAAAGAGCAGTTAATTTGCCAATCACTAGTTAATTCACAGTCTGGAATCCTAATTCCTCTTTTATGGCTATGTTTGTACACAAGCAAACAATTCCATTCTCATATAAACGGATACACACAATTGAACAGAAAGAAATACCAGTGTACTTCTGCAGACGATCAGCGTCAAATGCAGATTTGTCGTTCTGCAGAGCTTCCTTAAGTCCTGATGCTAAATGATCATAACTCAACTCCTTATCTTTAAGCATTAGAAGGGGGGAAATGAAAAAAAAAATGTTAGAAAAACAAACAACAATATTTTTTCATGAAAAAAACAAGGACTATTACATGAAAATTTAGATATTTGTGGGGTGATTACAACAATAAATACACATCCTTGTCACTCTAAGTAGCTCGACATTGTGTTCCAACTTAAATAATTACGAGGTATCAAACAAACGAGCGCTAAAAGGAATTGGGATCTCATGTATTGTCACACACACAATGTCGATTCATGATCACTCACTCTTCTAACAACATTGTTGCAGAACTAAGAAGCCTATAACATCCAATAAACATATACTCTAAGCAATTCAGTAGCATTTCATAAAATATGAAATTAACCAACAGAAAAGCAACAGGACAGTATCGTAAAATGCAACACTTGAACCATTGAATTTCATATTTCTCTTAGTAAAAAGGTAATTTGATCTCAACATCCTTCAATTGCAACTGTTGAAGGCATGGTCCAAAAATCCGTTCGCTTATACCATTGCACAATTTTTTGACCTCTAAATGCTTTTAAACTATGGATTGAACTTCTAAAAAAAAAACATGTTCAATGATGTAGCCTATAATTAATTATCAATTCAAGTAAAAGTGCATCTAAACAATCAAACACTAAACACAAAGGCAGCCAATGCAAAAACACATAATTGAATTCGTTAACAGGCCAAAAACAAAAATCGCTTATACCATTGCACTATTTTCTGACCTCTAAATGCTTTTAAACCATGGTTTGAGTTTTTTTTTTTTTTTTTTTAAACAAGTTTCAATGCTGTAGCCTATGCAATTAATTATCAATTCAAGTAAAAGCGCATCTAAACAATCAAACACTAAACAAATCACAAACAAAAACACGAAGGCAGCCAATGCAAAAACACAGAATTGAATTCATTACCGGACCAAAAACAAAAATCGCTTATACAATTGCACTATTTTCTGAACTCTAATGCTTTTAAATTATGGTTTGAAATTCTTAAAAAAAAAAAAAAAAAAAAAAAACAAGTTTCAATGCTGTATCCTATAATTAATTATCGATTCAAGTAAAGGCACATCTAAACAATCAAACACTAAACAAATCACGCACAAAAACACGAAGGCAGCCAATTCAAAACACACAGAATTGAATTCGTTACCAGGCCAAAAACAAAAATCGCTTATACCATTGCACTATTTTCTGACCTCTAAATGCTTTTAAACTATGGTTTGAGACTCTAAAAAAAAACATGTTTCAATGCTGTAGCCTATATAATTAATTATCAATTCAAGTAAAAGCGCATCTAAACAATCAAACACTAAACAAATCGCGCACAAAAACACGAAGGCAGCCAATGCAAAAGCAAAAAATTGAATTCGTGATTACCAGGCCAAAAACAAAAATTCAAAGCATCCAAAACAAACAGGTACTGGACGGTGAGAGGACCGTTATCGAAGTAGTGAATCCCTTCGTAATCCCACTCTACTTTAGGAATCGAACCTGTCATTTTCTCCACTACTTTCTCAATCCCTGCCATTGATTCAAACAACAACAACACATCACAAAACTCGCATGCATTCATCAAAAAAAAAAACCAAAATTATTTAAAATTATTTTATTTATTTTTTCATAAAAAGTCGAAGAATTGACCTGAAGAGTCAACGACGACATGAGAAGAGTGTGTGGCCACCCAAGCCGAGCTCTTCCTAACCTCGTCCATGACTGTCATCTCTGTCACTGTCTGCTCTTAACCCTAAAAAAAAATATATAAATGATATATATGTATAGATTATGGTATGATAATATAATTCTAGTTTATTTATTAATATGAAAAAAGAAAAAAGAAAAAAAAATGCGTTGCCTGGTTCGAAGTTTCCCGCTAGTTGGTTTGTTTGTTTGTAAGCGAGTGTTGGAGTGTTGCACCTCTGATTGTGGAGAGCGGTTGGGCCACTAAAATTCTATCAAAAAGGGCCAGCGTGTGCTAGTCACGTGCAAGTGTAGGACTGAAGGGCCCATTTGTTATTTGTCACGTTTTTATTTGTTATTTTTGGACCAGATTAATTGTACCAATCAATTCCTTGACAGTTTATTTGTGCTATTTCTGTAATAAAAAAAAGATTAATAGCTTGTATTTTGGATACTGATTATATCGATAGAAGTGTAACATTTAGCCCAATTTAAAGATAAATATAAAAAGTAAAAGAAAAAAATGTCACATGTTGCACTTCCATTCGTGGGATCAATATTTTTGGATAGGTTTTCTTAGGCCAACTTGGGAAAGATTCACTTTTTAAAATTCATTTTAACAATATTTTCAATTTTTAATTCACAAAATTTTAAACAAGTCCTAAAAAGTCAAAACCAGAAATGAATGAAAATACAGATTTTATAGACATCCTTAAAGTTTCACCACAGACAACTTATCAAATCACGTGTTCCAAAGTTCAAACACCAACCAAATTTTTTTCATAGAAAATGACATTTGTAAAGAGATAATGTGAGAAGCAAAACAGGGTGATGAAATTATTTTCAACAATTTGATAGCTCAATATAACGATATTAAACACTACTAATATGGTTTGAAAGTATACTACTATAATCGAAAGAAGTTGGCTTCCAATATCCGAAAAATTCTCTTCGTACTTATTGTTATTGCTAGAAGTTGTATGTAATTGTTTGTTTGTTTGTTTTTTTATGATACAACAGCCAATTTTCGAACAAGAAGCAAGCAAAAATGTTTTATGTTTTCCTTTTAAACTGAAATTCTATCTATTTTTTAAAAAATGAAAAGAAAAAAAAGTCATCCAAAGTTTTTGGTGGGAAAGAGAGACAAATTGTGATATTTGATATGACTATAAGTCATTGAAAGTCAAAGATATTTTGAATACCTTCTAACTTTCACATACTTGTAAAAAGTCTTTGCTGAATACCTCGTGACTTTTAATTACTTTTAAAAAGTCTTTAAAATATATATATTGAATACCTCATGACTTTTAATAACTTTTTTAAAGTCTACAAAAATCTGTATTGAATACCTCATGACTTTTATAGAATTTTTAAAAGTCTATATTTAATCACCCGAACTTTAAATTCCATAAAGTCTTTAAAAGTCGTTTAGAATCTCAATTGAATACACCCCCCTAAAACCATATTTTACCTTGTGTGCGCGTTTATTAATCAGGAATTAATGGAATAAGAATCAAGTTCTACTGGAAAGGGAATTGAGGAGAATCGGAATCAAGTTACTAAATTATGTTCCAGTGTTTACTGACAATTTAGGAATCGGAAACATAATCAAATTTATTCTCTTTCCAATGTTTACTTAAACTAAAGAATTTGAGTGATACATACTTGATTACAAAATACCCTTGTATATACAACATGATAAAGTTTCTTTTATTATTATGAAAATATGTATTTTATATTACTCATAACACTATAATTTAATAATTAACATCTTTGTATCATAAAATTTTAACTTATTAGATAAATAACTATACGTAGTTCATGGGAAAATGAACATTAGATAAAGATATAACTTAATTTAAAAAAATTATGAAATGGAAGTAATATATATATATATAACTTAATTAAAAAAAATGAGATGGAAGCAATATATATATATACATATAAAAGAGATATTAATATGCAGTATTTATTATTATTATTTGAAAAGTGCAGAAGTTATTTGTAGTTCATAGACGGTGATGTAATATATATATCAAAATACACTCTAAACGTGTGTCTAACAACCTAGAGGGGGGCTGAATGTGTTGTTAATCGATTATTACCAATTTTTCGATTAGTCAATATTAATAATATAACCCAATATAACCCAACATAAACAAACATACAAAATCAAGTAAAAGTGCGGAATATAAATAACACTTGATTTTTATGTGGAAACCTTTCAACAAGGGAAAAACCACGAGCTATCCTTCTAGTCACACACGATCATCAAATCCACTATTGTAATGATGTTTACAACCGAGGTTGACCTCTAGTCACACAATTTTCTGTCACTAACCCACCACTACTACCCAACGGGCCTTTATAGTGAATCTTTGGTCATTTTGCTTGCCAACCACACCTTGGTTGCAAGACTTCACTTGCTTGTGCACTACACCTTGTGGTCACAAGACTTAACTCTCAAGAAGAGATTAACAACCTAAGTGAATATATGAATATTCAAAATGCAAATAATGCTAGGCAACACTTAAATGCTTATATAAGGATTTAAGATGACACTAAGTACAAATCCTAGATATCAATGTCTATATGAATGCTCATAAAGACCTAACTAGATATAGATATGCAAGTCTAAAATCTAGTCATCAACACAAAGCCATATTAACACATGTTGTCACATAAAATGGCAAGAACAATAAATGCAATTAACAATGCAATCAATGAGTCCTAATTAGATAGAGGGCAAACATGTTATAAATATTAGTTATCACAATACAACAACCCAAACATCAACAAATATCTCAACTTGTAATTAAAATCTAAATCTAGATGGAAACAAGTTATAAGAGAGATTTCTTGTTAAGTAAGAACACAAGAATGTATGAGAATGGTGTTCTACTTACTAAGTCAAATATGTTGATGAAGACCCATGCTTAGAAACATCCTAGATGAAGCTAGATGATGCTTGAATCATGAATGGATGATGGGTGTTTGGGTTTTAAGAGTCAGAGACAACTCTTGGAGCTTCTCTCACTAAGGAACCATTTCCTCTCTCTAAAAATCAATTTATGAAGTTCTAGGGTTGAATGGTGGAGAAGATGACATAAATATAGGAGAAAAAATGAGCAGTCATGAAAAGACGAAAATATCCCTGTTTTGGTGCTAGGCGATATGCACAAGTCACCTTGAATGTCGCTTTTTGTTCTGGACAAAAATCAAGCAGCTTGAGGCGACATGTGAGGCGACATGCACAAGTCGCCTGGTATGTCGCCTTACACACTGGAGAAAAATAAAGTTGCTCGAGGCGACATGTAAGGCGACATGTACAAGTCGCTTGGGATGTCGCCTTACACACAGGAGAAAAATAACAAGACTAAGGCGACATTGGAGGCGACATGCACAAGTGACCTTGCATGTCGCCTAACACACTGTAGGAAAAACTCAAGCCTAAGGCGACTTATCAGGCGACATGTTCAAGTGGTATTGCATGTCGCCTAACCCATTGTGCAGCCCATCAACTCCAAAAAGCAAGACGTGTGTGTATGTGTGTTCAACCATACATGCATGTCAATACAAATGCATAGAGTGTGAGTGTGTGCAACTAAATCTCTTCAAGAGTTAAGGACAAGTGAACTACCTCTCTTGAAGCTCTTTGGGATGATCGGAAGCATGTCTTCGAGAACCTATGCTACCCGTTACATAAACATCCTCAATGTGATTTGTCATGAAACAATCCAATCACAAAAGTGAGGTTCTTACAATATATATAAAGATGATTATATATATATATATATATATATAAATCACAATGCCAGAATAATATAAATTATTAATTATGTAAATCAATATAAAGATTAAAAAAAAGTAAGCCAATACAATTTACGTAAATTAAAAACAAAATTCAATAATCATGATGAAGACGATTTTTTTTTGTTTGTTAAGTGATGATATTTACTAAAATATCATGAATTCCTTTTGCAATCAGGAAAGGAAACTTAATTTCTATGGTGGGTGGGAGGGGTCAAGTTCCCTTTCCATTAGGAACAAATTCCTGATTTATAAGTGGGGTCCACGAAATTTAATTTTCTACAAATGTAGTAAACAGTTGAATTCATAAACTAGGAACCTAATTCCCTTTTCTTAGTATGATGTCTGATTAGTAAACACGTCATTAATTAAATATATTTTACATTTATATTTTACGTATTTTTAAGCTTGTTAGGGGTATAATCGTCTTTCTAATATAAACACAATGAAAAAAAAACAGATGTAAATAATATTATAATACAAATGACATATCTACTTGACTACACTATTTACACTTGCTTTGTAAATTTCACACTATATACCCAAAAAATATACAATTGAATTTGTAGAGCGGTAGATATTGACAATTCTGCAAATAAGTTAGTGTGAGACAGTAGAGGGATCGATGGGGTCGAACGCTTTGTAACCTGAAAAAGGCAAAGCTAACACATAGTGAGGGTGATCCCTTTAGTGACTTTCCGATACTCAAGTCAGTAGAATACTTATAGTTGATAAATATCGTATAACGAAATAGTAAAAGAATTGACAATAAATATAAATCAGATGATCAAACTGTATGTCGGCGTTGAATTGTAGAGCCCTCTTTTGATGCTTATATAGGTTTGAGCGTTGAGCGTGGAGCTTAGCCAAACTGTAATTGGCTTGAATGTGTTGAGTGAGATTTTAGAAGAGAGACATGTAACTCTCTTAGCGTGAATGAGAGTCAGAAATCATGGTCCCCTTAAAATGAAAGGGTTGCTGCTATTTATAGCCAATGAGAAGTGTTCCCAAAGTGAATTGCTCGTATAATCCCCCTTATCTTCGTCTAAGATCATGAGTTGAGATTACGATATTATTTTAAATTTGTTTTAGCCATATTGACTTGATCAGTTCCCTAAGTTGCACACATGACTTGGTCCTTCGTAGACTCTGGTCAATACTTGAGATTGATTTGGACCCACGCTAGGGCCTATCTTTCATTGGGCTTGACCATGCTTGTATTTTGATATCAGTAGATCGTATGATTCCTCGTTTGAATTTCCAAAATTGAGCTTTTATTTCTTGTGCTATTTTTGGTTACCACACACACCTTTTCAAAATAATTTCATAACTCGAAATGGTACAAATGTCTACTTACTTTTAAACTAATTTGAGAGATCTATGATTTATGAGACTATTTACTTGTTCACAAGCCATTTTTACATAGACTAATAGACTAGTTTTTTTTTAGAGTATTAAATGTGTGTGCATTTGGCTTGGGAATTGATTTATATAACAATATTCTTAGTTGGACATGAAGACAACTATAGTATCAAGGTTATACTAAATGTAACAGTGGTTAGCTTCATTAAATATACTACAGGTGTTAAATGATGTTTATCCAAATGTAATATGTCCAAAATTTGAGTTGTCACGTCATATGTGGTCTATGAAAAATAAAAATTCATTTAAATACACAATGATTCATTATGGTATAGTTAGTACAAATTAAAGTTGATGCCACAAATGTATAACATTGAACATAACTTTAAAGGTGTGTTTAGGAAATGAACTTAATTACTAATTTATGAGTACTATATTTTTTCATTTAAGAATCAGATCATATATGTCTTATATATAAATCAGAAATTAAGTTTCAGTCAAAAAGAAAACTTGATTCCCCCTCTCATCTAACTTCTAGAGAATCGAGTTATCTTTTCTAATTATTTTTCTAGAAAAATTTATTTATTTTTATAGAAAATTTATTTATTTTTATTTAATTATCCATTAGTAAACACACCATGGGTGAAAAGAATAAAAGTTTGTGCCCTAAATCCGTAATACAAAATTGAAAATGCCTTAAAAAAAAAAATTCATGACATATTAAAAAGGTCAAAAAAAAAAAAACGACGTCGTCGTCGTAGAAGTAAATAATTAAGACAGAAAGAGAGGTAAATTTTAATTTTATCTTTGGGGGAGAAAATGAAAAACACATGAAAGAGAATGAAAGAAGAAAACACGATTCCACGTTCCGGCTAAGTTATTGTTGTAAAAGGGGTCTGTCTCTAAATAATAGATGGCCATAAGGCCTCTCCATTTCACAATCTACCGCAACAACAACAGCAACCACAGCTACAGCAACAGCGCCACCAACACCTCTCTCCTCTTCTCTCTCTTTTCTTCATCGTCCTCATCGACAAAGTCGATATCGAGAAGAAGAGGTCCCACCATATCTCCTCTTCCCCCTCCTCCTTCTCATATAGCATCTCCTTCTCTTTTCCTCCGTCGAATCGTCTCCAGCGCTCCGCTCTCTCACGTCCGACACCACCAGTTGAAACAGGCCGACACGCTGGCGCAGAAGATCGGAAAATCGATTCGCCGCCCCGGCGCTCCCTCCAAGGCTAGGGTTTATCCCGATGTCAATGTCGTCCGTCCCAAGGATTACTGGGACTACGAGTCTCTCACCGTCCAGTGGGGGTATTCTACTCCTTTTTCATTTTTTGTTGTTTTTAACTAGTTTTTTAGGGATTTAGAAATATCTTTGTTCTGCTAGTAGAAGAATTAGGTATAGTTTGAATTCATGATTTTTGTTTTGTTCTGGTTCTTTGATTATTATATGTTATTTATGTAAATTTATGCTTGAATTAGTATAATCAGATCTCAATTGCGTGGTTGTTTTTTGTTTTAATCTTTTCATGTTACAAAATTATGATCAAGTGTTTGGATACATTACATGGTCTTTATATGTGGTGATTTAGAAATATCGTTGTACTGCTAGTAGAAGAAATAGGTATTGTTTGAATTCAGGTTTTTCTTGTGTAAAATTATGCTTGAACAAGCTGTTAGTACAATCACACTCAATTGTGTGTTTTTTTTTTAAAACATTTTCATGTTACAAAATTATGATTCAGTGTTTGGATACATTAAATGTGGTCTTCTATTTGTGGTGTGTTATTATGTTAGTGACTGGTTTTTGGTCGTTTCGGTTGGTTCAATAGGGAGCAGGACGATTACGAGGTGGTCAGGAAGGTTGGGAGAGGGAAATACAGTGAGGTGTTTGAGGGCGTGCACTGTACTGATAACGAGAAGTGTATTATTAAGATTCTCAAGCCTGTGAAGAAGAAGAAGGTGAGTCCCAGCACATGAACTTGTTCTGGTTGCGATGCATATTAAGCTCTTGAAAATTGATATCTGATTCGTGTTGTATGGCTCAGTTTATGGAATGACACTGGAAAGACTTACTTTGTTTGTTTCTCTTACTAAATGCAGATAAAGAGGGAAATTAAGATACTGCAGAATCTTTGTGGCGGACCAAATATAGTGAAGTTGCTTGATATTGTTCGAGATCAGCAATCAAAGACACCAAGCCTTATATTTGAATATGTGAATAATACGGATTTTAAAGTGCTTTATCCTACACTCTCGGACTATGATATTCGGTATTACATCTATGAACTTCTAAAGGCAAGTGAACCAATCCCTTGTTTTTCAATAAAAGAGATGAATAATAATCTGTATCTCAATGCTGACATATGCTTCTTGAAGCAAAAAATATATCTATACAGAATTAATAAATGTTGTTTTTCAATAGAAGAGATGAATAATAATCTGTATCTCAATGCTGACATTTGCTTCTTGAAGCAAAACACATATCTATACAAAATTAATAAATGTTCATTCGTTTCCATAAGGATAGCTTATGAGTATTGTTGTGTATTTCAATGCTTTGAATAATTTGTTTGAATTGTATGAGAGAGAGAGAGAGCAGTTGTGCATACTGTTGCCTTAACTAGGAGTGGTTAGTTACAGAAATTTTACAGTAGCTGATGGATTTCATAAATTGGTCCATTCTTCAAGTGTGTTGTTTCCTGCTGTTGATTCTGAGCGACAACTTTCTTGTTTTGCAACCTAGTCCTGTATCCAACAAAATATTTTTGTCCTTGATAGTTTGATTTTATCTTCTCATTAGGATTTCCATAGAGAAGCATTGAAGCATCTGTAGTATCAGAATGGTGAGCTGTGTCTTTGATTTCCCATTACATCTGACCTCTTCTCAAAAGGATGAAATTCATTTCTTCTAATGCATGGATTATCTGATAGGTGGTAGCTATATTTACTTGTGTGCATGTGTACCTCAATGTAGCATGCTTTTCGTTGTCTGTTTCTTTAGATTGGTTGGATTTGTTAACTTATCTCGACATTCTTGGGTTGGGTGGTCTTGGTTGGATTTATTAACTTATTTTGACTTTCTTGGGTTGGGTGTTCTTGGGGTCCTAATAGCAGTGGTGTAGAGAGGCACAGTTTGTTAAACATATGATCGTTTGGGAGGATAGGGCTGATATAGGATAGCTGTGAGGAAGTGAGCTTTAATAAAGTAAAAGATTAGTTTTTTATTCAGAAATCAGTCTTTAAAGGACTTCTCCAATGTTTTCTGATTCGAAATGATGCCTGATACTTGTAGGCAATAAAGGCTCTGTATGGAAAAAACTGAGTTGTGGGCTATTCCTGTCTAGAAGTCTTGTTAGATCTTAGGATTGAAAAAAGCATTTGAAATAGGGTGGCAGTTATACTCATATATGCTACTCCTGTCGTAGTCTCATTCTCATAGAATTGTGAGTAGATGTATGACTTGCCTATGTGTTGTTGGGGTGTGGTGTTGAATGTTAAATTGTTATCCTCATCTTTGATCCTCTATAAATTGGTCCATTCTTCAAGTGTGTTGAATCTTATTCTGCAGGCTTTGGATTATTGCCATTCACAAGGTATTATGCATCGGGATGTGAAGCCCCATAATGTCATGATTGATCATGAGCAGAGGAAACTTCGTCTTATTGATTGGGGCCTTGCAGAGTTCTATCATCCTGGCAAAGAATACAACGTTCGCGTTGCTTCGAGGTTTGTTTTCCTTTTGTCTTTTTAATTGTCTTCTTTCTGTTTTTTGACTTCAGTTTTTTTCAAGTTGTACTTCATCATATTTGGAGTTTTCCTTCTGGTTGCGCTTATCACATGCCTGTCATAGATATCCTGACATAAAACATTGACCTGATATATTGTCTATGCATCTAAAGTGGATGGAAATTGATAGAATTTTAGCCACCTGCAAAACAGAGGTTAAAACACTATTTATACTCTTAATAGAACAAGGCTATTAATAGTATAGCAAAGGTAAATACGAGGTCGTACCCACGAAGATTGAAATCAATAATTAACTATCAAATAGTTCAAACACTGGACACTACCTAAGAAATGCAAGTTAAGAGCAAAAGAAACCTAAGTTTCCTGCCGAACAGGCAAAACCAGCAAACGCTTAGATTTTGCTGTGTCTATAGGTTTGAAAAGTTGTTTTTGGATTTAAAGAAAATAAATTAAAAACACAAAGTAAAAGGGAGATTTTAAGTAAACTATGAGATTGAAAGGAAATCAAAATACAGAGTACTAAGGCTAGGCATCCACCACATGCAATCCAACGTAGAAAATATGTTAATTCTGTCATTAAGAGGTGATTCCGTACTGAAGATTGTTAACTTATTTTTATTCTCCGTATGGCATTTAGGATAGAGTAATTCCTACAACATGCAACCTCCCTATGGCATTTAGGCAAGATATAAACATGTAGAGGACAATGAGCACAAATAATTAAGTAAATCATGCAATTCTTATAGTATGGCATTTACCGTAAGAAATCACACCTTTTAATTGCAGGAAGCTAATATCAAAATCAGTGTGGCATTCACTAAATTTTGCATCATATACTGATATACCATAATGGTGATCAAGCATTAAAGCACATAACCAGTACAATTGAAAGTTCAACCCAAAAATCACATTAATGAAGAACAAAAACATAAAGTAGCTATGTCATCATGCTAGGGCTTAGTCCCTAGTCTGAGGTTTAGTTACATAAAGACATAACTAAACGGAAAACAAAATAATAGCGTAAGAGAAGAGAAAATCCTGAGATACAAAGTCGTGTGAACACACCTAGCTCGATCTTCTTTCCTTCTTCAAAAATCGTTCTTTAATGTGAACTAGGCTGTGCTTTATACAAGGTCTCTCCTCCTTTTCTAGTTCTATACAAACTCCAATGCAAAGATGGCCTAACAAGCCGCAATTACATAGGAAACCAAAAAGTAGGAAGTACAGGTCAGCTTTCCTATTTTACTTCAACTTGCAACAAGGTTTACGATTCTGGACTTTTGGGGGCCTTAATCTTCACCAAATTGAACATATAATGTATCTTTGAAGAGTCCTGGAAATCAACTGCATGTTGGTGATAACCCTTGGCAAAAACTGCTCTCAAGCTCAATAACTCCAATCTGCCTGGGTAGGTTGTAACTTGACTTTAACATTCCATTTTATCAAGTGGCTGGTCTACTGCCTCTGAAATTCTGATACAACATTCTTTGGCCTCTTAACTTCCATCTCCAAGTGGGTTCATTTAAAAACTTCAAGTAAAAAGCAATTTCTCCATCTTTGACATTTTATAGTTCCTGAAAACACAAAAGCTGAAAACAAGTGAAGATCTCTATAAAACAATCCACTTTTGCATACAATATCCAAGTAAAAAGAGCACATGTATATGATATATAAATGACTTATCAGAAATAATCCAACCAAAGAAAAAAAAATGCAAACCAATTTTATTGCACAATAGTAACCAAGAATTACAGAATTTCGGTGATGCTCACATTAATTGGGAATCAAGCAACAGGGTTGGTAGGTGATAGACTGATAGCTAATAGTAGAGTAATGCGTGCAGGGGTTTAATAGAAAATGAAGGGAAAACAGAAGTTAGGCAAAATTGTTAATTGAATGCAAAAATGATGCTAAGATGTCAAGGTTATAAGCAATGGAGCTTAAATTAACATTTCAGAAAACCAACAACATCTATGTTAAAACAGTAATTAATTAGGCAGTTTGAACAGCCTCAATAAAAGTGAATGTTTGAAAAACTCCAAACATAAAATTATTCCCAAACTGACTTGAACAATGTCAATGGGTGAGTCACTTTGTAAACCGGTGTGTTTTGTGCACAGGATTGGATATGATTGGATTGAACTAAATTATATTGTCATATTTTTGATGAAGAGTGTGTGTGTGTGTGTGTGTGTGTGCAAATGAACCATTAAGCTTCTATATGAATACAATTTTTATTTGTCTCCACACATCTGTCTTGCAGATACTTTAAAGGTCCCGAGCTTCTTGTTGATTTGCAAGACTATGATTACTCTTTAGACTTGTGGAGCCTTGGTTGTATGTTTGCAGGAATGGTAAATATTTCTGTCATTTATTTAAATGGGTACATTATCTACAGCAGGATTTGGTAGTTCATATCATTGGCACTTTGTATATAAGATTCTCCTCATTTGCGCATTTGTGGTGTGTGTATGCAAGTGGGATTGGGTATATCTTCTGGTAGACCTTATTGATGTCAAGTTCGGGCCCAAAATTGTCCCAGATATATAGCTGTTGGACCTTAGATAATGAAAATGTTTCCATATGGATCTTCTTTTGAGTGGTTGCAATGGATCATGTCCAAAATTTGCATCTTACTAGATTTATGGGCCATAGATAAGTGATCTTGATCTGCTTGCATATTCATCCATGGGTGGCAGATGGCGAGGAGGATCAAAATTTGATATAACGCCAAGGTTTGTGATGCTTATTGTTGAGGCTTGTGTTGTACAGATATTCCGTAAGGAGCCATTCTTCTACGGGCATGATAATTATGATCAGTTGGTCAAAATCGCCAAGGTATGTGGTGTTTATGTGGAATGTCTAGACTAATGTTATCATTAACAATTCCCAGGAAAATTTTTGTTCCATTTTGTACTCAACCTTTACATAAATTTTATATATATAAATTATACATTATCTAGGGGGGATGTCCCTTAATTGTTTTTCTTAAGCCGGTAAGCCCACATGCACACTCTTAAATAAATTTTAAAATGTGTGTATGTAATATCATACATTAGTATGCCTAGAATTGGAAATGTAACTCCAATTTTTTGTCGTTTTCTGTGGCAGGTCCTCGGTACAGATGAATTAAATGCTTATCTCAATAAGTACCGTATAGAGTTAGATCCGCATCTTGCAGCGTTGGTTGGGAGGTCGGTGAAATATCGTGGTTTCACAATTCATTTATATTCTTCAGAAGTTTGTCATTTTAAACTGAGAAACATCTTTTATTCACTGTACAGGCATAGCCGGAAACCATGGTCAAAGTTCATTAATGTTGACAATCAACATTTGGCAGTTAATGAGGTAGATTTCTTGGTTATTTATAGTTTAGAATTAAAAATTCGTTGGCAGTTTTAAAATATCTAGGTTGATACAAGCTCTCTTTCTCATCTTCTTTCCATTATTTTTAAGGCTGTGGACTTCCTCGACAAGTTGTTGCGATATGATCACCAAGAAAGGCCAACTGCAAAAGAAGCAATGGTAAGATTTGCATAGTGTTTAATCGTTTATGACCCACTACTCCTTTTGATTATATATTTATTCAGTTTAGGTGGACAATCTTTTGTGAATAAATCGTGCCATTGCTTTTCTTGCTTGCAGGCCCATCCTTATTTCTTCCCGATCAGAAACGCAGAAAGCAGCAGAAATCGTTCCTAGTATACATACTGGATTTCAGATGCATCTAAGATAGTGTCTTTTCTGTGTTCAGTGGCCTTGCCTTGCTTTGTGATTGACTGAGCCCTTAAATTTGTGGTGGTTTACTGGTTTACATGTTTTCTCGGCACAACATAATCAGACCACCTCCATCCCCTCGCTCTTTTTTCCTTTTGTTCGTTTTAGCTTTTCTTAACTTCAAATTTTTTCTTCTTCTCATTATCGCAGTTGATTTGATGTGTGCTCTTAACTCATTGAATGATTTATTGATCTGTTTTCAGTCAAAAAATACTATGCATGTTGGAATTCTGTGTTTTCTTTTTTCTATAGCCAAATGGAATTTTTGCAATCTCTTTTATTTTTCTATATTTGGGAAAATGATCAAATCCTATTTAAAAGATATATCTTTCGAAGCTATTAACTTTGTTAGTTGTTTGAGACTGCCTGATGATATATTTTAAAAGGTAATATATGTTTATTTTATTTTATTTGTAATCTGAAAATGGTTTTATTCAAATTGTGATAGAATTCTGTGATTTATTTTTTCTTCTAAGTAAAACTTGATATGACTGTATACAAAATAATGATATTTAATTTTATTATATTCAGATCTTGAAATAATTTTTGCAAGTACAAATAAATCTGTTAACATGTCTCATTTTTACAACGTTATGACTTTACATATTTTATGGATTGAAAATTGTTATGCATTTTCATATTTTATCGCTTGCGGTCTGTGTAAGCTTCCTTTTGGATGTACTTCTCATGTAACAGCTATTAATGAAAGAAAGAAGTGTCTGTCCGCTTTGTGCATAAAGCTTCCATGCTTCGCTATCCGATATTATTACTCATATAACAACTATGGCAGCCAACAGCCAAGAGCGTTGCTTATTCCCTTTCATCTTTAGATGTTTTCTGTATAGGTTCATCTGCTTTAGTGGTTTTAAAGACTGCTCAATCAATGTCCGATTGTTCCAACTAAAGGAGGAAAATTGTAAGCTTGTTAGATATTGTTCAGCTAGTGATGGTCGAAATAGGTTAGCATTATCATGTTGGGTTTTATTGGTCAGTCCAGTAGCAATTAATATATGGTTCAATTTTTTCGGTCAATTATTGGATCACATTTATTGGCACTGGGAAACAAGACAACAATAACTAACAATCTTTTTTTTTTTTTTTGGTTGGGCCATGTATTGAGCTGCTTTCAAAACCACTAAAACAAATGAGCCTATTAAGACTATTTGGAACTGCAACCGGGTCATTTCTTATTAACAAACATGAAAATGCTTAACAATAAAAAAGATACAGATGAAATTTGATCGTTCACAGAAGTATTTGCATTACATACAAAATAGTTAATACAAATCCAACCAAGATCTGAATTAATTAAAAAGTTCTCTATATATATTACATACAAGTTTTACTTAAAACTAAGAATTGTATTGCAGTTACAAGGTTGATTATTTCCCAAGTAAAGAGTGATTGCAGTAAATAATAAATATTCGAGTACTATAGCTTTAAGTTAGACCACCTCAACTTCTTATTTAAAAAAAAAATAGTTTTTTAAGTTAATTTATTTCAATGAAATTGTACCTAAATGATTAAAACATTTATTCCAAATTTTGACGATTGTTTTCAGGTGTAAAATCAAGTCTTTTGCTACACGTACGGTCAAAAAAGTAATATTATAATATATATAACAATAAAAAGTCTCTGAAGCACTAGAAACTGTAAGACTTTCTCGTGATTCTTCGGTTACAATTGGAATTGAGAGGCAAAAACGAGAACCATGCATAATATCAAAAACGAAAGGAAGAAAGCAGAAAAAAATCCAAAGCATGGAAATTGTGAAGTCCACCATAGTCCATAGTCATTACCATCGTGTATTTCATGAGAGTTAGCTTCTCAATTTTATTTTTAAAGTATTACACTATTATATAAACTCAGAGTATATTTTGGGAGAGGGGGGAGAACTCGAACCCACAACCACGTGATGTATGTGTGCGGGGTTTACCAATGGACCAACCTCATCTCGTCGAATTAACTTATCAATTCACCATTCAACTGAAACTCTTAAAACCAAAAAAAGAGCCATTGCTGATTGCTCTACTCTGCTTTCTTTATTGACTGTCTTTGATCAATGGTAATTAGTAAGTAGTCACATTTGCCATGCATGGAGCTTGGAGCTTCTTCTTCTTCTTCTTCTTCTTCTTCTTCTTCTTCTTCTTTCCTTTAAATTCAGTGCTTTTTTTTAGAGTTGTAAATAGCCCACCCACCATCATTAATTTGAATTTCTTCTCCAACCACCACATTATGTATCTTTGTCTGCACATGATCACATACCCTTCACGTTTTCTGTTTATAATGTCCATTCAATGCAAAGCAGCTTTTTATTGCCAAATGGGTCCTATCTATTGTGTTGCATTCTAAAGTTATTACAATATACTACTGCATGGATTTCGCTCTCAACGTGAAAGCGCTCAATATGACTTGGTGTAGTTGTGTAAAGGGTGTTATTCAGTTATTGACTTATTTCATTTTGAAAATGTCGTAGGTTTGAACAACATGTGGTATATCAAATGTGAAAGATTGAAATTCATATTTCTAGCGTTACTATGACATTATCGAGTGAACCGATTAGAGTACTCGCATCATTTATGATGATACGATTCAAACCTAAGATATTATCATTCGAAACTATTGATATTTACTATCAAGTCACATTTAACGATGTTTATATGACTCTCTTTCGATTTGATAATAAGGTTGTGGTTGAGCTCATTAAGTCTGAAACGGACGAAAGTACTACATATCATGATATCTATTATCGAGTGAATTGGCAAGAGTATTCACATCATATATTTGTGATGATACGATTTAAACCTAAAATATTATCAATTTAAATTAGTGATATTTACTATCAAGTCACCTTTAAGAATGTTTAATTCAATAAAGTTAATTCATGATATGATTCTCTCTTTCGATTTGATAATAGTGCTGTGTAGTGTGTAGTTGAGCTCATTAAGTCTGACTACTACAACGATACAAGTGTACAAAATTCCTTGATTATTTTAAGGTCAAATTAAAAGAAAGAGAGAGAGAGAGAATTGACCCATAGAAAGACAAAAGACAAAGATCCCCACCTCCACCAAGTTGTAGCAGTAGAAAGTGAAAAGACATAGTCTTTAGTCTTTACCAAATTTAGCTGTGTAAGAGAAAGAGAGGTAATTAATTGCCTCAACCAAGGCCATGAATAAATTTTCATAACCATATAGATCCTTGTTCTATGCCTAGATTTCCCTACTACTACAAACCTAACATATCACTATCAGAAATGTTTCGATGAGTCTGACGTATCAGATGGTTACTGTTTTTTTATTACATATAATTAATAAATCAAATATTAAAATATTCTTGATATATCTTTTTATTTTTTGAAGGATAAGTATCAAAAATATCATAGAATATTTCGACGTTTTGATGATGTTGATAATATTTTTGATATATTCATGGAATTTCAAAAAATCTGAACCCAATATTTTTCACCGAAAACGATATTAAATTCCTTGATCGTCATCATATAATCCGTCCCACATATCTACGAGCTTAAGGGATGTGTCCTCTATCTTTAAGGTTACATGTAACATCTCAATCCTTCATTTCTCCACACCCGCCTATATGGGTGTGCATCTCGGTCTCGCCAATGGACATAGAGAGTTTTGGGAAGTTGCAATGGAGCGTGAGTGCACTGTGTGAAGATGGAGTGGGGATGTGAGAGAAAATAATTGGAGACAAAGTGAAGACATTAGAATCTTAGAGGTCACTTTGGTTAAGAGACATTTGGCATATAATCCGATACTGGGGACCTGTCTTCAGGGGACCATCCACCTCATTTACACTACACTATTCATCTATAGTTTCTCTACTAATCAAATTATATGTGCTATGGACATATACAATCATAATTGGGTGTAAAATGAATGTCACACTCGAAATATATCGTCATTTTGACATCCAAATAGTCGGATCAATGGTTTGTCGGATCTACCGTTTCAGATGTGTTCGTAAAATAACATACCACTCGATGTTAAGAGATGATGTTCTATTATCATTTATTTATTAATTTAGATAAAACATTTTATACTTCTTATATAAAAACACATTATTAGATGTTTATTATCTCATAAACACACCATAAACGAGGCATAATTCCCAAAAAAAAAAAAAAGAGTACAAATGTCCATCTCGAGGAGGACTTACATAATTTACTTTATTTTTTAAAATTATTATTACTATAAACAAAATTTTGTAACCAAAATTAGAAGTAAATATATTTCGTACATGTTAAAAAATTACTCTAGAATAATAGAGTATTGCTTCATTGGGATCATGGGATGCATGTTAAAATTATATAGGGCAAATTCCTCAAACACCCCTGATATTTGACTTAATTGCACACATGTAAAACTTGCTCATAACTATGCGGATTGATCAACTTCTAAAGTTAACAATTGACTCTTTTGACCATGTAAAAGGTCCAAAATGACCCTAATTTTAATTTATCTTTTTTTTCTATTAATTATTCTATTTATTTCCTAAAAAACCCAATTAAAAAGGAAAAATATCTGATGGACCAATTGAATGTGGATGCTAGTCAAGTTAATACATGATGTGCTCATGTGCATTAAAAAAAGTTGGCATCAAGGCATAATGGATGGGCATGCATGCATGCATGATGCATTCATGAGTCATGATGATGTTGATGGGACCTGGATAATAAAGGTCTGAATTTGTTCTTATCCTGAATAGACGAGCCCATAATCTGATGCTTTCGATTTCAGCACTTTTTGTCTTTTTTCTACATTTTAGATACTCTTTTTAGTATATGTGTACTGTGTAGTTGTGTACACTTTCTACTATGTTCTTGTTGAAATTATATATATCTACGAAGGGTATTCTCGTACATTCACTCATTTTAATATTATTTTCGTTTTCATATATGGTAAAAAGCCTAGGCTCTATCTGTTTTACATAATTGGAAATTTACAGTTGTCACTTGTCAGAAATGCTACTGGTTAGGTCATTTTCGTATGGTCACAATTACATTTTACCTCTTATTCCAGTTGGAAGGTAATCTAAAATTAGATAGATAAAGAATTTTGAAATTATTATTATAACAAATATTTGGATAATGTTGAATGAAATTATCACAAACTTGTTTTAAATTTATTGAAAATGAATCTGATCGATCTGAGTTTGATATCTTATATTATTATATTATTCATATCGTTATCTATCTCTTAGCATCGGAAGGGAACAAACTAATTAAGGTGGCCAACACATAACGTTGATATATTCATATTTTGATACCTACATCAGAGTTTGGTCAAAAATATATATTAAAACTTAATTACATATGAAAGGTCTTAAATCTTGGTTTTAAATAGGGGTAATTACCCTGGTGGCCATCGACTTTTGTCACCACTCTCAAAATGGCCATACACATTTTGGTATACTTTGATGTGTATGACTAGCTAAAATTATATTGAATCAAATGAATTATTTATTTTCTCTATTGAAATGAAATTTTATTTTTAATGATTGCTTACTTTATTTTTCTAATAGAATATAGTTGTATATATAATGATTATTTTGATACCAATTAACCAAATGGATGGTCAATACACATGTTTTAGAAAAAATGAGACAATTATAATGGTCATTTTGATACCAATTGACCAAATGGATGGCCACTAGAGTAATTTTGGAGAAAAATTATTATAATGGTTATTTTGATACCAAGTGAACAAATTAATGGCCATTAGTGTAACATTCTTTGAAAAAGTTAACGGTGTTATAACGGAATGACCACCGGTGTAACTTTGTTTGCCAAAAAATGACCATTTCTAAACCAAATCCCTAACTGGTGGCCATTTTGAGAGTGGTGGCAAAATTCAATGATCACCAGGGTAATTACCCCTTTTAAATATTTGGGTGTTTATATAGATTGGTTTCTGATCCATAGATATATATATATATATATATATATATATATATATATATATATATGTATGTTGTCATTTAAGGTATGAGTTTTACTTTAGGTTTTACTTATTCTGGTTATCATATAGATATGTTTGCCTACAAATGCGTTGTCATTTGTAGTGTGGGTAATAGTTGACACTTGTTGGTTTCACTGTAACAACAAAATGTAACTTTATATGTCGGTGAAATGAAATCTTTTTATATGATAATTTGTTGATCTGTAAGGATTATTTCCTTTGTTCGATTCTTATCCATTGAGGATCGTTCAACACCCAATATTCTTCCTTCAATGGAAGACTGGAAGTTCCCGACTCTAGGTCTACATGTCATGTGGCATGACAACGACTGTTCATTATCTCTTATTGATCTTTCCATTTTCAATAACAAATTTTGCCTACCAAAAAAATAAAAGCTAGTAACTTAGAAAAAAAAAACAAACTATTATTAAAATTAAAATACAGTAATAATTAATAATTTTCTAGATAGAAAAACCCTAATGGAAAATTGGAAATTATAGATAGAAAATAAACTTGGACGAACTTTAAAGATTCCATTGTTTTAGAGTGCATGGTTCAATGATAATACAAATTGAAGATCGAAGCCAGAACCAGCTTGGAAACTCCCACACATTCATATATATATCGTCCAAAAAACAGAACAAAAGACACAACAGTAGTTGATAAATGGTGCATGTACCGACTACGTACGTGCCATATACACACAAAATAACTTGGACGGGTTGTGAATTGTGATTAGTTTTTTGTCAGGATATGTTGTTGACCAATATTATCAAAATGCATGTAATATATTGTACACGTGTCTTTAATGATGATGATGATGGTGTAGAAGAAGAATATTTATATATATATATATATATATATCCATTGAAAGGTCATTTCAAGGGTATGATGATTGATGATCATGATCTTGATTGATGATTGAAGAAGATGGTGTTGAGAATGGGAATGGTGATGGGCAGAGCAGGTGAGGTCTCAATGAAGAAGAGAGTCAGAGGCGACATTGTGCATAATCTTGGGGATTTGACCGAGCCAAAGGCCGCACCTTCGTGTCGGTCTATTAGCCTACAAAATTCATTATAAAATTTCAACTAAAATACACTAATATATATATATATATATATTTACATGAGAAATGACAGCTCCTCCTCAGGATCATCTACTCTCTCTAGTCCCTTCCCACCACAGTCTACAGTTTATCAACCAACAAAGACCGGCAAAGTCCACCCATACTCTGCCAAGCTCCAACATTTTGTGTTCTCGTTCTTTAATTATTCTAACTTGTGGTTTGCTTCTTAGTTACGTCTTAATTAACCAACTTATATATATATATATATATATATATATATATATATGGACTTTACTGGTTTGTATCTTTTGTATATAGACTTATGTCGCACAATTATATACTTAGTTACATGGTCGGTTGTTTAGGTTGCATATATGTGTATATATATATATATATACTTAATCAAAATTACTGCATTTTGTTGCATGATCAATTATAGACCGTAGGATTGAGCGAGAAATGTACATTGTTTTCTAAGATTGGGATCGATTTATTTAGTTTTCTTATCTTCAGGATCGAATATAACTTTTAAATTTAGAACCAAATTTATAAGTTATTGATTAAGTTAAAATATATAAATCTAATAATTGATAATTATGAAATTGATATAAATAAAATCTAATGATTAAACGGTCAATACTGATTTGAAAATATATATACCGCTGTAATTTTAGATTTTTGGACAGAAGAAGAATTTTACATGATATATTCGAATTTATGATAATTTTGTGAAAAAAGTTATGATTAAACAGTTGCTTAAAGATGTGTGAAGTGATTGATTGTATATATATATATATAGATATGGTTTGAGATTGAGAAAATATAGGTGATGAGTAGGTCATAATTGTATTGTTTATGAGGTCAAAGTAGGTTATGTCACCGACCCAGAAAACATGTAAGTTGTAACTAGATTACAAGGGTCTGTTTATGGTCTTCGATATGGGTTTTCTATACTTTTTTCTGATTCTGAAAAATCCATCAGATTTGCCTGCTCAATTTTGAAGGTCTCGATGCCAAAGAAAAATTTACCTAGGTGGAGCGGTTCCTGTCCCATGTCATGGCCACAGGCAACCTTTGTAACTTTTGACTCTATATATATATATATAGATATTTAAAATATATTTAAATAAAAATAAACCAATTCTTTTCTCTCTCTCTCGATGTGAACCAAATTTAAACCCAACTAAAACCTCATGTGTATAATACTAATAATAATATTAATATTTTAAAAAATACCGACTTAACTAGATAGCTAGGTAAAACCACATAATTATACAATCATGTTGAAAGGACTATTAATTATATCATTAATCAATAATATCATATCAAATAGATAATTAACTAATAAGATGTGTCCGATTTGATCCTGTAAATTAAATGTTAACAAAAATACCTCGAGCCACTCCACCACCTTTCCTCCACGGTAGTCAACCTTTTATACAAACCTTTCCAACTGTCTTAATTAATTAATTAATCAATTTTTAATCACCACCATTAACAATCTTGTTATTTCTTCGTTCCCATTAAACAAGACAAGTCTGCAGAATCATGGAAAAAATGTTGCCTACTTGTTTGGTAATTCGCTACAAATAATTGTTTTTTTTTTTTAATAAAACATCTTCCTAATTATTCTCTTCTAGATAGTCAAGAACACTAACATGAGAACTCACCACTGTTTCACACTAGCCCTACAAAGCTAGTTGTGTTTTTTTAATGAGGTTTTTAAAAAGGTTGTAGTACGGTTCTGATCATAATTTGATTAAATTAAATAAAAAAGGAACAGGATCTCTCTTATGATCATTTTCTAGGTAATTGTCTTGGCGTTTGTCTCTAACTGTTTTGTTTAATTTTGTTTTCTCCAATTGTTTTTTCATCTAGGTGAAACATGTTAACACGATACGTGTTGAGACCCCATGTTCACTTTTGACTCGTAATATTAACTTAGGTCTCGGTTTCAGGATTAATGTGTTTAGAGTTACATTATCATATAGTGGTCCTGATGCTTTGAAACCCTATATTATCAAATAGTGGTCCTGACGCTTTGAAACCCTAATTATTATTTTTATGGATATGTTTTACAGTTGATTGTCGATTTATAACAGATCATTGACCTAGCTAGCTAATTAATCAATGTTTAATATCTTTTTTTTTATTAAAGTTGATTGGGCCAACGAAAATGTGAGTAGAAAAATGGAACAGAAAGCCAAAAGCTTCGCGAGAATCATGTGTTTATATTATGATAATCGTGCCCTGGTATATATAAGCTCTAGCTAGCTAGCTAGCTAGGTTTCGTCATCAACTTATAATCTTGTTTAGATCTAATCAAAAAGTATAATTTTTGTGTTGGATTGTATATGCAAAGTGGTTGTGTACTTTTTTTTTATTGATTCGAGTTTTTCTCTTGTCCATTAAATTACAAAAATGTAGAGAAGACACCTCTTTTGATGGGAACTATTATGAATTGTGCTCGTAGTGAATTATCTCGTCAGTTCTCGATAAATCCTGAATTAATCTGTATCGGATTTCAAAAAATAAAAAATAAACTATAATTTAAGTGAGAGATCCCGGACAATATCTTGAACAAGATGAGAGCCTCTGCTACTATTCTCGGAGAATATAAATTTTAGCCTAAGTTAGTCAATAAATCTTTTCACAAAATCTCGTTTGATTCCAAATTTGATGGAGACTCGACAAGAGTCCAATTAAGAATGATATGGTCAGTAAAATGTTTCTGAATTCTTAGGATCATCAAGATCGAATAAGAATTAAATAATGATAGGTATATAATAAGAATCTCTTATTGACTCATTTTATTTTCTTATTTGCAACTTTAATTATTCTTTTTTTTTTTTGTAAATTATTGAAGAATTAAATATGGTTTATGCTAACTATATTTTGACCACCAATCACTTTGAAAGAATTAATAGCTTTTTCTTAAAGCCCATATGACATTTTTTTTAAGTCAATAGTTCTAAAATAGTTAAACTAATTTTCCATAATTGGCATATCTATTAATTACTATTGCATATACTTTTTTTTAAAGTATTACAAAAGCTATTATAATAGGACTGTCTAGACATATCGGGATTAAATAATACATATGCGGTCCAGATATCTATTCCCATAACGGAAGATAACTATTTACACAACCCGAGAAAAAAATCTATCCATACATACCTGTAAAATGTGTAAAGTGAGATTTAAACTCCTCGTCATTTAAGTGGAAAAGAGGGGCACTACCAGTTCGGCTAAAAAATAATGTTCTATTATTACATACACTTAAAAAAAAAAAAACTGATGGATGTAAATATGTAATCCACATCGTCTCTCTATATTGATCACTATCATTATTGTAAATGTTACTATCATCATCACCATCTTCATTATTTTATCTAATATATATTGTCTTTGTAATTGTCACCATTCTATCAACTTCAATTTTTTTTTTTTATCTTATCACAAATTTTTTATTCATGTAGTTTAACCAATATATGGTACGAGTTGAAAGGAAAAATATGATAATTAATTTGATGATGTACTAAATTTAACTTGTCTTTAGATTTTATGTAAGAGTTTTCTAAGGGTAGATTAATATATACGACAATGTCTTTATAATATTAGTAAAGTATCATAACTTGATGGGTGGCAAGTTATATATTAATATTTCATTAATAATAGGTTCATATATTACATAAATTTTATTATTAAACTATAATTCAAAAAAAAAATACAATGTTATTTCAAGTACAACTCAAAAATATCGACCCAGTACATCAAGATGATATTATTAAGAAAATTATGATCAACATGATGATATATTAAATCCTATATTTAACACACAAAAAGATTTGACAGTCTTTTTGGAGGACATACAACGGCGAAACCTCATTGAGGATTGCGACTTTGAGATTAATTTTATTTAGAATTTGGATCCTTTACTGACCTTATTGATGTCCTGACTTAAATAGATCTGGTAACATATGTCTTTAAATACAGAGTTTTATCTTGAAGTGTTTTAAATTATGAAAAAAAATCAGATTAGTAGAGGATCCAAATCCTTTTATTTAACATTGATGTCAAAATTTTATTATTTACATTTTTGTTTAAAATATTTTGTCATTGTCCCCAAACTTCCAAAATTTAATAAACCTGACTTCGCCTTTAAAAATAGAGATACGACTAGAACTCAACACTCAATACCGTAAATGTGAGTGACATACAACTAGGTTGGTCTTTATCTTGTCAGGGTTGATGATCAATCTTATAAAGCACTTTTATTATTTTAATTTACCACAAAGTTTCCTGGCTATACGAATAAGCAAAAGTTCATCTATTCAAAAATAGCATGAAAAGTCTCAATAATTGTGTGGTTAACTTTCTGTTCATGAAAATTGTGACTTATAAATAAAAAGTTTCAACGTTTTAGTGGTAGCATAAAATATATATGTTATTGTTTGCTTTCCCTTAATTAAACTAAAATTTCTTTTTAATTATTTTTCCAACTTTTTTCTTGCAAGTTGTAAAGAAAGTTGATCGCTAGTTGGGTTGCTAAAAATCTAATTTTATGCTACTTGAAGATTTATGTCGATCTGGGGATGGATTATCCAGTAACAACATCAATGCAATTGATCATGTGATAAGAAGAATTTGATAAATAATTAAGGGTAGTGTTAACCTGTCAAAGGTTAAGACATTGTAAAAGATAAACCAAAGTGTATTTTTTGTAATTAAAAACAAAAAATTCGGTGTTAAATATTTTCTTTTTATAGTGTCTTAACAAGTATCCATATTAACACTACCTATTAAGTAATTAGAGTTTTTTTTCTTTAATTAGTGTATACAATGTATAGCCGTCCAACCGGATGTATCAATACAAATTTAAATAAATTCATGTCCACGGGTTGGTTGAGGAGGATCAATCTCTAGACATCTTGCTTTCAGGGTAGGGGGGCTCGGGCTCTAATTAATTGGGGGTATCAAATTGGTTGTTAAGGAATCTCTCACCATAAATGGATGAGCAATTTGTATCTTAAAATTGTATTATGAATTTATGATTGAACCGTGTTGTTAATCAAATGAAAAAGATCAAAAAGCTCAATCAAAGCTGCTCGGTTCAAATAAGGTTAATATCTAATAAAATCTTTCGAATATTATGTGATTGTGGAATATTATATTAATTTTAGCCAATTATGAATATTTTCTATAGCTTTGAAGTGCCCTTTTGTTTTGGCAATTTGAGATTTTTAGGTAAAATGTTTTTAACCAATTTAGTGCTAAAAACTTTTTGAAATTGCTTTTGAAAAAGTGTCCTTTTAATGAAAAATAAAAATATGGGTCCTCTTATAATATAACATGTGACATTAATATATGATGTGAATGGTTATGTGGTTGGTCACTTGGTCATACCGTATTCAAATCGTATGAGTGGTAGAGGGAAATTTTTGAGAATCA
This sequence comes from Dipteronia sinensis, assembly GCA_033220585.1. Classification (NCBI taxonomy): domain Eukaryota; kingdom Viridiplantae; phylum Streptophyta; class Magnoliopsida; order Sapindales; family Sapindaceae; genus Dipteronia; species Dipteronia sinensis. The sequence continues at coordinate 1,157,743 of CM065638.1, read as the reverse complement.
TTTTTAAAATTTGTAAAATCAACATTAAAATTTGAAATCTTTTCATTTTGGCCCTTATGATTAAAGTTTATTATTGAACTATAATGGTCCCTCCAAACCGAAATTTCTGGCTCTATCCTTACGTGAACGGATACATTGCATCCCTCTCAACTAATTAAGGTTTCATTCTTTTTAAAATATTCCTCTTAAAATTTAATAAATATTCTAATTAAACAATAAAAAATATATAAGTACAAAACTTTCTATAATTATATATTCATATACTTAAAAAAAAACCCCATTTTAATAACCTTAAAAATAAAAAATTATAAAAAAGAATTCTCCAACACACACACATATACATACACTTACCCAATCCATCTCATTTAATTTAAAAACACCAATGATTGTGGATAAAGTGGCAATCAATCCATATAAATAATTCAATTTTTTTTACATAAATATTAGTACTACAATAAATATTAGTACCAAATGGTCTAGAGTCCTAACAAGCCCTCCACGACAAACCCCACACGTAGATATACCCTCGGGTCCCACTTCTCTACTTCCGTTTATTTAGTATCTATGTACATCAATACGTTAAAATTTTCAATCATAAACTAATCAGATGCCATCCTAACCGTCCAAAATAAATATTTATTTTTATAAGAGAAATATATTTATATATATATATATATATATATATATATATATATTAAAAGAAACTTCAGTTCGTGACTTGCTTTCATTATTTTTTTTTGGCAAATTACACTGAACCCCTTAAGGTTTGGACAAGTTACATTTAGATGGATACTTTTCTTTATTATACACTAACACCTCCAAAATTTAAATTTGATTTTAAAAATATCTAAAATGCCCCTAGTTATATTATTTTACACTTTATTTTTTTTTACCTTTTAATCAAACACTTTATAAACTTTAATAAAATAAAAAAAATTAAATAAAAGATATGATTCATTAAATAAATAAATAGTTTTTTTAAAATAAATAGTTTTAAAAATTAAATAAATAAATAGTTTGAAAAAATTAAATATATTATTTTTAAAAATAATTAAGTAAATAAATAATTTAAAACATTAAATAAAATTTTTAAAAAAATAAAAAAAATAAATAGTTTTAAATAAATAAATAGTTTAAAAAATGAGTGAAAAAAATTAAAAAAAATAATTTTTTTAAGAATATCTATTAATAGGGACAATATAAGCTCTAAATATCTAAGGAGTGTTGGGAACCTTGAGGCTTCTCTCACCGTCATCTTTACAGTAAAAGTTTAGATATTTAGATTTTTTTTATTGTTTCTATTAATGAATATCTTTAAAAATTTAATGTTTTTAAGTTTTTCACTTATTTATTTATATTTTAAATTTATGTATTTATTTTTTAAAACTAATTATTTATTTTATTTTTTAAAACTATTTATTTATTCAAAATATTTATTTATTTAATTAAAAAATTTATTTATTTATTTAATGAATCGTATCTTTTATTTAATTTTTTTATTTTATTAAAATTTATAAAGTGTTTGATTAAAAGGTAAAAAAAATAAAGTGTAAAATAATATAACTAAGGGTATTTTAGGTATTTTTAAAGCCAAATTTAAATTTTGGGGGTGATAGTGTATAATAAAGAAATATATCCATCTAAGTGTAACTTGTCCAAATCTCAAGGGGTTCAGTGTAATTTTCCACTTTTATTTTCCCTCAAGTGGTTTGTTTAATAAAAACCAATAATTATAGGGTCGTTATCATGGAAATATTTATTGATATTGAAATCAACGGGTGTGATGTAGTAGTGATGGCCCCACTTGTTATTGTTGTTGTTGTAGTGAATAATAATAATATTAATTAATTAATTAATTGTTTAAATCATAAACGGTATTTAATGTGACGTGTCCATTTGTTTTTGAAACTCAATCATTGTCGAAACCGTTTAATTACTTGCTAAGCAACAATCCCGTTTGTACTGTTAGTTGAAAGTAACGTGTTTACACCATGATGTGGTCCTTTGGAAACCTACCATTTTTGAAAACCATCTGTTTTTGTTCATTAATCTCCACTCTCCATTAAGTTTCATTTTTTTTTAATAAATAATTATAATAGAATATCGAATTAAATATATGAATAGTTAATGACTAATGGGTCATGACATCCAATGCTGCAAAGTGGTTGATATACCAAAACAAAAAAGTGTAAATATCTGTTTACGTGAATGTATCGCGAATCTAAATTTTTGAAAATTTCGATAAAAATATAGTTGATATTTTGAAAATATTGAGATATTGTATTAAAATTTTGACTGTTTTTTAGAAAGAAAAAAAAAATTAGAATTAATGAAAAAGTAGTAATGAATTCCCTCTTAATTACTAAAAATGAGTTGTATATAGAGTTAATAATATTCATCACTATTGAAAGATACAATAAAGGGTATTTGCAACCTTATATTTTCCAAATAAATAAATAAATTATGTTCTTGTCTTTTACATACATGTATATTATGATTTTAAAATATGTGAAAATTAAAAATTAAAAAGGATATTACTATATAAAAAGGATAAATCTTAATTTTTTATTAAAGTTTTAGGTTTATGTCTGAACACACGTGATATGACATAATAATTACGAAGTTGAATTTATAATTAATTAGTTTTCAATTATATATAGTTATATACCACTAGATGTAGTGCGACTCAAACTATGATTTTAACATATTAAATATATAGTTATACATCTTTTAACAGATTAAATATATGTTTTTTTTATCATTGTCTACATTATCTATCCGACTATCTTAGGTATCTATTAACCTATAACAATGGTGTGAAATCAATTTTTGTTTTTAAATATTGAGAGTTAGAATTAATTCAAACCTAAAGGAACCGTAGAAAAAAAAGTTATAGAGTCGTAGATTAACAATACAAACAAAAGACTTGATATTATTTTTATTTTTATTCTTAAAAATTGATATTAAATAAAGAAGGACAATGTAGGCTATTTATAAAATGATAAAGTAAGCTATTTATAAATATTATATTTTTAATGTAAAATATTTATTGCTGTTCATATAACAATACAAGAACATAGAATGTGTTAAGAGAGTGAATTTAACACTAAAAACACTATGGTCTTAACTTTTATATGCATACATATTATGATTTTTTAAATATATGAAAATTTAAAAATAAAAATAAAAAAGTGAATAAAAAACTATATTAAATTTATAGATAGATGAAATTGTACATTATTATATAAAAAAGAATAAATCTTAATTTTTTATCAAAGTTCCAGGTCTCTATCGTAAGAAACATGATATGACCTAATAATTACAGAATTGAATTTATAATTAATTAGTTTTCAATTATATATACCACTACATGTAGTGCGACTCAAACTATGATAGTAACATATTAAATATACAGTTATACACCTTTTATTAGATTAAATATGTCTTTTTTTTTATCACTAAAAGGTCTACACTATCTATCTATCTACCTATAGATCATGTATTTTTTAAAGATTTTATGTGGATTCAAACCACTGATTTATGAGTCATTTATCTAAATCTCAAACTTGTTCATTTACCAACCGAGATACGGACCAACAATTAGTTAGGTAGTTGTTAATGTGACTGAAAATGGTGGAAAGAAAGAAAAAATTAAATAGTACATTGAATGGAATGGTTTAGTGGGTAGATTCAAGAATGATTTTGAGTAAAAAGTAGGATGCAGATTCAACAATGATAGGGCTGCAGCTGCACTACATAGAAAGTGAGAGGACTCTGCCACTCTCCAATCCATCGTTCATTATATAATTCACTCTCCTCATCACCGTCCATTATATTTTTCTGGATAATCATCATCTGATCGGAGAACCCACGCTACCAGTACTAATAAATACACTTGATGATTCAATTCATTTTGTTAAAAAAAAAAAAAAAGCAAAGCCGCTTTTGCAGGCTCCACTTAATCGACGGCCAGGGCCGATATTCCTGGGAGTTGCCTCCCTAAAACCGACGGTTAACATCTTGCCACGTTGACAGATTCTGAATGAATAGCGCTAGTAAGACCCACATTCAATATATGCATGGCCCATGATGTTTAACTATATATGAATGGATGGGATGGGATGGGATGGATGGATGGATGGATGGATGGATGATGATGATATAGGTGTATGTATAGATATAGAGAGAGAAGGAAAGGTAATGATTACAAATGGGGTCGTGATGAGAGAGAAAGAGGAGAGAGAGAGAGAAAGAACTTAAAACAACACCCACAAAACTGCGCAGCCATAGCCGCCATTTCCTCTTCCTTTTTTGTTATGATTAATTATTTAATTTTTATTATTTATGGCTCAGTTAGTGCTTGCTAGAGAGAGAGAGAAAAATAAAAAATAAAAAATAAAAAAAATAGTTGAGATTCTAGAAAGAGAGAGAGAGTGTGTGAACATAAATTATGTATTTATAGACCACCATATCAACACGAGAGCCTCTGCCATGATGAAACTACTCACCACCACCACCACCACCTAAAAAAACTTAACAACTCCCTCTCTCTCTCTCTCTCTGTGTTTGTTTTTTTCTAAGATTTCAAAGCTATTAAAGTTTGGTTTCCTCTGTATATCAATTTCGTTTGCTTATCAAACACGTTACTATTTTGCGGCCTTGAAAAAGCAGCTGCTGCTCTGGTCTATCTATATAAAGGTCAGCTATTGAACTCTTGAAGTCATCTGGGTGCGGTTTTTTTTTTAAGAAAAAAAAAGGAGAAAGATGATGATGATGAGGAGTAGTAGTAGTAGTAATAGTAGTGTAGTAGTGGTGAGAGAGATTGATGAAAACAAAGATCGGTTTGGTGTTGAAGACGTGGAGAGAAGATGTGAGGTTGGTCCCAGCGGCAAGCTGTGTCTCTTCACCGACCTCTTAGGTGACCCTATTTGCAGGGTCCGCAACTCTCCTGCTTTTCTCATGCTGGTACTTCTACTTAAAATTACTATCTCTTCAACTCCTATTAATTAATAATATAAAAAACTGACAACTACGTCACATGTAACCCTACAATACCATTTCCAGATCTTCAACAAAAAAATAAAAAAAAGAAACACATGCAACATTTGGGTTTTTGTTTTTGATTAATGGGTCAGTTTTTAATTTTTATTTTGTGTTTTTCGATGGATTCTCTCAGGTGGCGGAGATTGGTGAAGAAATTGTGGGTATGATTAGAGGCTGTATCAAAACAGTTACATGTGGAAAAAAACTCTCCAGAAATGGAAAAAACAAACACCTACCTGTTTACACTAAAGTTGCCTACATATTAGGCCTTCGTGTCTCTCCTTCTCACAGGTATTATTTTATCATCATCATCTTCAACCAACAATGCACCGATTGTTTTTTCCCAAAAATGGCTTTAATTGTCGTTTTAATTGATGGGTCGATGTCGTTTTTGCAGGAGGATGGGTATAGGTTTGAAGCTAGTGACGAGAATCGAAGAGTGGTTCAGAGAAACCGGAGCAGAATATTCTTATATTGCTACCGAAAACGACAATTACGCTTCCGTTAAATTGTTCACCGACAAATGCGGTTACTCCAAGTTCCGTACGCCGTCGATTCTCGTGAACCCGGTTTTTGCTCACCGGCTCGACGTTTCCAGCCGGGTCACCGTCATCAGACTGGGTCCCTCTGACGCTGAGGCTCTCTACCGTCGCAAATTCTCAACCACCGAGTTCTTCCCTCGCGACATTGACTCGGTGTTGAACAACAAGCTCACGCTTGGGACCTTTTTGGCAGTGCCACGTGGCACTTACACGCCCGAATCATGGCCCGGGTCGGATTTGTTTTTATCCAACCCGCCAGAGTCGTGGGCGGTGCTGAGTGTTTGGAACTGCAATGATGTGTTCAAACTAGAGGTACGTGGCGCGTCGCTCGTTCAGCTCACGCTCGCGAAGACGACCCGGATTGTTGACCGGGTTTTTCCGTGGCTGAGGATACCTTCGGTGCCGGAGGTTTTTAGCCCGTTCGGGTTGCATTTCATGTACGGTCTGGGTGGTGAAGGGCCACGCGCGGTGAAGATGGTTAAGGCTTTGTGTGGTTACGCGCACAACTTGGCTAAAGAGAGTGGGTGTGGTGTGGTGGCAACAGAAGTGTCAAGTGGCGACCCGCTCAAGTTAGGAATACCGCACTGGAAAAAACTATCGTGCGCCGAGGACTTATGGTGCATCAAGAGACTCGGGGAAGACTACAGTGACGGCTCTGTCGGTGACTGGACTAAATCACCCCCTGGCTTGTCCATTTTTGTTGACCCCAGAGAATTCTGACCAAGAAAATTAAAAACCTAAGAAACTAGTAGTAAAAAGCCCAATAACAAAAACATGGGTTTTTTTTTTTAAAATATTTATTAAGTGATAATTGGGGAAAGGAAAAAGAGAGAATGAGAAGATATGGATATTTTTGATGTAAAAGTGAAAAGAATATCCTCCCCACTTTTGTGTTTTTTTTTTTTAGTAACTTTTGTAAATGGAAGTGGCTTTTTAGATCCTCTTGTAGCCAAACAGAGCCTTTGTTTTTTTTTTTTTTTTGTGGGGTGATTTAGAATTTAGATCTTTTGTTCTTCTTCTTTTTTTTCACTTTTATTCTATATCTATAATGAATTATCCAATCTATCCAAAATGGTTCTTTCTTTGAATGGGTTCTTTGAATGGGAATGATAAATCATATGGTAATCTTAAGAATATCCCTTTGAAGGTAAAATAAAACCTTTTTTCATTGAGATTTTAAAATCCCCTTTGATTTTATGCTTCATTTTGGATGCACAATGACACCAACCTTTCCTTGTCACATTCTCCTTTGTAATCCCAGAATAATACTATCTTTTCTGTTAGTAACAGCTAAGGATATACAATTTAAAAATTAACTTAAATATTAATTAAAATGATCATATTTTTCACTTACATGTATCTTTAAATCGTTTCTTTTTAATATATATATATTTATATTTTTAATATATATTCGTAGATTTATTTTAGAATTATGAGATATATATATATTTATATTTTGAAATTCATTAAATAAATTGTTTGAGATTCTTGATTTATATATATCGATGAAAAATAGTGATAAATATTTTATCCTGTCGACAAGATATGATGATAATGGGCCACTTTTTATTTTATTTTATATTTATTTATAGGTGAAGGGGGGGATTCTCTTTAATTTAAAAAAATAATGATAAAATGATGGAAATTGACAGGAGATTTGGCTTTTAGCTGCAATTTTTGCATTTTTAGAAGATAGAAAGAAATCATAGAATGACTAGAAAGAAATGATAGTTGGATTTGAACTAGTATTTTTTGCTTTCTTGTCTTTTCTTTTTCTCTTTGTTTTTTTGCTTCTTCGATCTTCATCAAATGGACCCTCCCTCAGGTTCCCAGATAGTGACATTTAATTTTCTCCGCATCAAAAAAATAAATAACTCAAAATTAAATAATTCTTTAATAGTTACTTGAAAATAAATAAATATTATAATAATAATAATTAATAAATCAATGGCCATATATAAAACTACAAAAAAAAGAGAGCAACAAATGGCACATAAGCCGGGCACGTCCTTGTCTGTCACTATTTTTGCTTTTTATATTTTTCGTCATTGTGAATAGCTTCAGGATAGTCCTTTTGCGGGTGCCGAGTTAAAGTAGGACTTTATATAATGTAAATAATAACCCGAGACTCGTATGTAGTTTTTGATTTTGATGAGTTCAACGGGTTCAGTAAACTCCCACCGGTTTGGTATCAAATATTAAATAAAAGTAAAATAATAAGTATTGCATATATCTCTATTTATTTTAAAATATAATTTACATAAAAAAAATTTAATGATCGGTTTATACATCATTTTTTTTTTAGGTTAGTGATCAGTGAGCAGTTGGGTTTGGGGGGTCCTTCACGGGATTGGACACGATGAGGATCATGTGAATCATGATTCATGAGGATGGTCGACGGTGGTGGTATATATTGGTGGGTCGATATAGTTGAACTATCAATTAACGTGACTAGCTCACAGTCTCTTTCTCTTTTCAAATATGGTGGCTTGCCTTCTCTAATTGTATGTAGAATATATTTATGTTATGTCAACTTTTTTTGTTTCCTTGGATCTAGATGGTCTGGATGGATTTAAAAGATTTATAATTTTCCAATGAACGACTTTTATTTTATTTAGAATGTAGCAAAATTACAATTTGTTATACCTAATTCGTGGTTGAGATGTCACGTCATCTTAAGAGAGTAAAAGTAGATCATAACCTATCAAAGTTAAATGGTACAAATTGACCATTATGCCTAATGTCTTCCGTTTTCCAAGTCACCGTAAGTATCGAGCAATCCGAACATAACCATTTGAATACAAGTCCATTCATACGAGAGAGAGGTCACCATATTTGTCGTGCAACCCTAGCATCCAATATAAATTTACCCATCAACACAATCATTTTGATTTTTGGCTTAAAATTTGAAAATAATCAAGTCCTTTTGTAATTAAGAAAACAAAATATGGAATATTATGAGATATTTTTGATAAATTTCTAAACTAATCAAATCCTTTTGTAATTAAGTTATATTTCAGATTAGGGTAGTGAAGAATATAATTCCTATAAAACATACGTGTGTGTATTTATAGTTTCTTTGAACTTTTTGTATGATAAAAACATTGTGCTAATCATCAAAGATAAGGTTATTGATAATACGTTAGGTTATAGATAATCACTAATTATAATTATGATAATAATAATAATAATAATCAACATTTATTGGTCAGTTATGCATACCATTAATACCCATTCTAAAGGATTGAATATAGAGAAATACAATAGGTTTTAGGTGCAATATCGGGCACAAATACATTTTTTTCGTACGAAATTTCAAAGTGTAAGATTCTTATTTCCATTGTTATAAATCAGCATCCGGTTTAAAATAACTATAAATCTGATAAATTTTTATATATATATATATATATGTAAATTCACGGGTTTTTAGTTCTTCCTATCTTTATCGCATTCTGAAAAGTTGGAAGTTCATTTGTCTAACAAAAAAAAAATAAAAAAGTTGGAAGTTCAAAGAATTAATAGTAAGAGTTATCTTTTCTCAAGAACCAATCATTTACGGGTTTCATTTTCAAATTAAATTAAATCAATTCCTGGTATCAGCATCACAATAAGGAAGCGATTGATGTCAATTTATTAGATAATATTCTTACTTTTAACCAAACACTATTTAATTTGTTGTTTGTATATTTTAAAAATCAGAATCGCATTTTGATTAGTTGCATATTATAAGCACTAAATTGCAAGTTGAAGCAGACACAAAAGCTATAGTCATCCATGACCATTTTCCACCATAACTTTGCTTGGAAATTTCTTAATTTGATTGACTAGACCAAGAAGAAATCTATACATATTATTAATGGAAAAAAATTTACCAATAAATAAAGAAAAATTGGATAACTGCTCTGGTGCTACGCACTTCTTCTTACATATTTATAATTAGAAGTTCAAGTCTTACCATATGCGCACAATTATCAATATATTGATAAATTCTCTGACAATCAGACATCGATCGATATCGGTTTAAAGATATTAACTCGGGATACTCTCTTAAGTGATTCAAAACATGCAAGTAAGTAGCTAGCTAGGTGTGAAAGAGTTAGGAAAGTTTTGATTAAGGATGTTTTCTTTGATTAATACATGTTAATCCAAACCTAATTGTAATTAATTAATTGACATGATATTTAACATAAATAGGTATGGAATTGAAAAAGCTCACCCTCCAATTTATAATACATGAACTTTTTAAAGTAAAAATGTTCCCCTAAAAATGGGTACCAATCAAAAAGGTCAATAAAAAATCTGGTCTTGTTCATGTTCATGTCCTCTTTTTTATCTTACTAGAAAATTTATAGGTGGTTTAGGTAATGTGGACGGTGGAGGAAATATCATCATTATTGGTCGATAATATATATATATATATATATATATATATATATATATTGTAATCAAATTTAGGCTGTTTTTTGTTTATTTATTTTGCTTTTCTGGTCTTTATATACATAAATAATTGCTTGATCAGTAAAGTAGTTTATCTTTCTCTTTCTCTTGTGGAAAATTTTAACCTATGAAGAGTGATGTTAGGTATTACTTAATGTGTGAGAGTTTGATCATATCTTTGAAAATGACATTTTTTTTAACTTTTTATTTATAAAATGCTTATATATTATAGAATGATTGTGAAATTAATACACACAAAAAAATGTCATGAACTTTCTTAGAAGCCTTCCATTGATTGCTCTTAAGTTACTTAGAAAGTTTAGTTTGGAGGAAATAGTTTTTAAATAAATCTTTTTAACCATTCCATTATAATAATTAATACATGTATATATTATTAGATGTTAATGATTTTTAAATATGTTAGAATCTTGACCATAAATATTAAAATAAGATCATCAATAGTCTCTGTTCAAAATATTTGATATAGTGCCTTGAAGTTGGCTGATAATTTACAAAGATTTGTATCTTTTGAAGTCAGTCGTCCACATTGACTTGACTGAAATGTGATATAAATATTAATAGTGGTAGGCATGGGCTTTTGTTGTTTGTTTCAAGTCAGAAAGTCAATTTTAGGCAGTGGGTTAAAAAAGTTTATGTATTTTAAAATAGTATGTTAAGATCTACCGAAATCTAGTGCTGTAAATATGGGCCGGGCCTGGAGGGCCCGGCCCGGCCGGCCTGCCAAGGATGGCGAGCCGTGCCTGGCACGGCCCGATACTGTAGCGGGCCGTGCCAGGCACGGCCCCATTCTTGGCCCGTGCCGGGTCAAGATTCCAGGCACGGCGTGCCGGCCCGGCACGACACGCCAGCACGGCGTGCCAAGCCCAACGGTCGGCACGCCGGGCCGGCACGCGTGCCGGCACGCGTGCCGACCGTTGGGCCCGCGGAATATTTTTTTTTTTTAAATTTAAGTATATTTTTATTGTTTTTTTTTAAAAAATAACCGTTGGCTGACGTCATCCATGACGTCAGCCAACGGTTATTTTTAAAAAAAAAAACAATAAAAATTACAATTTGCCCCCTCAACTCTTGTGTTTTATATTTTTACCCACTTTTCTAATTTTTCTATAAATACTCCCACACATTCCACTTTTCATTCACTTTCTCTAATTCTCTCAATCTCTCCATTCTCAAACTCTCTATACAATTTCAATTATTCTTAATTTCATTCTTACTCTCTCTCTACTATTCTACACTACTAATATACTATTATAATATTTTATTAGTAATTTACTATTATTCTCTAATCTCTCCACCAAGACACCAAAGTTCAAACTTCAAAGGTACATTTTTATTTAAGTGTTATATTTTAAATTTAATATGTTTGTTTAGTTAGTAAATTTATCATTTTATGTTTATATCAGTTATTAATTTTATTTATTTAGTAAATTTATCATTTTTATGTGTAGGGGTTAATTTTTATTTTTATTTGTAGTAAATTAATCATTTTATGTGTAGGAGTTAATTTTAATATATTGTTTTAGTAAAAAAAAAATTATTTTTATGTGTAGGGGTTAATTTTAATATATTTTTTTAGTAAAAAAATCATTTTATTTGTAGTAGTTAATTTTAATATATTTTGTTTGTAACATAATCATTTTATGTGTAGGAGTTAATTTTAATATATTGTTTTAGTAAATTAATAATTTTTATGTGTAGGAGTTAATTTTAATATTGTTTTAGTAATATATTTATGTGTTTAGTTAAAATTTAATAATCATTTTATGTGTAGGAGTTAATTTAATATATTGTTTTAGTAAAAAATCATTTTATGTGTAGGAGTTAATTTTAATATATTGTTTTAGTAAAATAATTTTTATGTGTAGGAGTTAATTTTAATATATTGTTTTAGTAAAATAATTTTATGTGTAGGAGTTAATTTTAATATATTGTTTTAGTAAAAAATCATTTTTGTGTAGGAGTTAATTTTAATATATTGTTTTGTAAATAATCATTTTGTGTAGGAGTTAATTTTAATATATTGTTTTAGTAAATAATATTTTATGTGTAGGAGTTAATTTTAATATATTGTTTTAGTAAATAATCATTTTATGTGTAGGAGTTAATTTTAATATATTTTTTAGTAAAAAATCATTTTATGTGTAGGAGTTAATTTTAATATATTGTTTTAGTAAATAATCATTTTATGTAGGAGTTAATTTTAATATTTGTTTTAGTAAAATAATCATTTTGTGTAGGAGTTAATTTTAATATATTGTTTTAGTAAAAAAAAATTATTTTTATGTGTAGGGGTTAATTTTAATATATTTTTTTAGTAAAAAAATCATTTTATTTGTAGTAGTTAATTTTAATATATTTTGTTTGTAACATAATCATTTTATGTGTAGGAGTTAATTTTAATATATTGTTTTAGTAATAAAAAATCATTTTTATGTGTAGGAGTTAATTTTAATATATTGTTTTAGTAATTAATCATTTTATGTGTAGGAGTTAATTTTAATATATATTTTTAGTAAAATAATCATTGTATGTGTAGGAGTTAATTTTAATGACCGAAACTTTTTTTTTTTTAGGAAATGGATCCCACCCATCCTTATTTGCAGACGGTCTAAACATGCTGAACGATGATTTTGATCTCTCCGGACCGGCAGAAACCGGAGCGGGACCTTCTAGTTCCGGCGCCACACCGCATCACGTACCAAATCTAAGAGGTTAACATCAGACGTATGGCAGTGTTTTGACGTAGTAGAAATGACACTTCCAGACGGTACGGTCGGCCCCAGAGCCAAATGTAAGTTTTGTCCTAAGAACTATACCACTACTAAGGGTGGAACCGGTCATTTGAGAAGACATATGCAAAAATGCATGCCCAAACACGTACAGGTACCCAATACAACCCAGACACAACTGCAACGGCACCCAGACCGGTCGGTTACGACGTGGCATTACGACGCCGCGCATGCTAGAGAATGTTTGGCACGGTACATTGCACAAACTGATCAACCTATTAATTTCGGTGACTGTGTTTTTTTTCAAGAATTTATAACATCTGCATATTGCCCCCAAATGCAAATTGTTTCTAGAACCACCACTAGGAACGATTTGATAAAAATGTTTAAAACCCAACGAGATGACTTGACGGCTGAATTACAGCATCTAACTGTCTCAATTGCATTAACTTCCGATATTTGGAACGCATGTTCCAAACAGGACTATTTATGTGTCACAGGACACTATTTAGACTCTGAATGTAGGATACAAAAAAAAATTCTTGGTTTTCGTCCTATGGATTTTGCACATACCGCAGACAATATTTTTGCTGTCATTCTTTCTGTTTTAGAAACTTATGACATAACTCATCGCATCCTCTCTATCACATTAGATAATGCATCGGCAAATACTAAGTCTATTGCATTGTTTACTGAAAGAAACATCCCGCAAGCTGGGGGTTATTTCTTCCACCAGCGTTGTGCATGTCATATCATAAATTTAGTTGTACAGTCTGGTTTGAAGAAAGTAAGCAATCGTATAGAACGCATCAGAGATGCCATTTCTTGGATCGGTAGCTCTAATCCAAGATTTCAAGAATTTGGCAGACACTGTACATTAAACAGTCTACGACCCCGACGATTCCAAACTGATATGCCGGTAAGGTGGAACTCTACTTACTTAATGCTGAAAAATTGTTTGGAATATGATACAACTATTTCGGGTTTTTATAACATGAAATTGGCCGAAAGTGGCTGTCCACCTGTTCAATCACTGACACCAGACGATTGGTATGTGGCAAAGATTTTTGTTGAATTTTTACAGGTTTTTTACAATGCCACTGTAACCCTTTCTGGGGTCTACTACCCCACATCTTCCCAGGCAATCCATCAGATTGTGGAAATGTCTGACATGTTAAACACTTATAGGGAAGATGACTTGCTTGGCGATGCAGTTGTTGCCATGGAGACCAAGTTTAAAAAATACTGGTCTGAAATGCCTTTCCTTTATGCCTTAGGTGTTATAGTAGATCCTAGAATTAAATTAGCTGGTTTAGAATATTTGCTTGAGTTTACTGGTAATAAATTGTCAATAGATTATTCCGAACAGATTACTGACATTCGAAACAAGTTGTTCGAAGTTTTTAGTATTTATGAGCGCAGGTTTGGCGGCATTCACACTGAACCATCACCAGAACCGGACAGACAACCGTTGCCGACAAGGTGGAGCATTCTCAAACGCCGGAAAAAAGACAAATCAGCAAGTTCTTCTTCTTCAACTACACGATCTGCTGCATCTTCTGGTGCCGAACTGAATAGGTTCCTTGAAGCACAGTTTGATGCCGACGAAAACACGGAGAATTTTGATCTGTTGTTATGGTGGAAGACCTATAGCTACAGGTATCCGGTCTTGTCACACTTAGCACGTGACATACTGGTTATCCCCGTGTCCACTGTGTCTTCAGAACAGGCATTCAGCACGAGTGGACGAATTATTGAACCAAGAAGAAATTGTTTGACTCCAGAGATGGTGGAAGTATTAATATGCATTCGGGATTGGGAGCATGCTCGAAAGAGGATGCAAAATGAAACGGTAGATGAACAATTTATTCAAAATTTCTCCAATTTATATGTCGATGAGGGTTCCGCCAGTAACCAGGTCCAGAACTAGGTTGTACATGTACATTTACTTGTAATACGATTGCACTCTTTTTCCCTTACCAAGTTTTTATCCCACTGGGTTTTCTTGGTAAGGTTTTTAATGAGGCAATCATGTAAATATGTAATACTGAAAGTCCGAAATAAATAAAGAATTCTTCATTTCATATTTTTATCTACTTTTTTTTTTCTTTCATGTTTTATCTTTATTTATTTTTTGAATTAATTCATTAAATAAAATACAAAATGTATCTATAATCTATTATTAATTTATTATAAACATTTTTTTATTATACAAAAATAATAATATATAAAAAAATTTTAAAAAAAAAAATATGGGCCGGCCCATTTGGCCCGCCAAATTGGCCCACGGGTCGGCCCGGCACGGCACGAAAGGGCCGTGCCGGCGTGCCGTGCCGGGCCCCCATTTAGGAAAACGGGCCGTGCCCATGTGGGCCGGGCCGGCCCCCTTTTACAGCACTACCGAAATCAAACAACACTACAACGTACTGCCTCCATAATTGGAAAAAAGGTGGGTTTCCAACACCGAGATGATATATACATGGTGTTAGATTTGAACATTGGTTTGTTGATAGAGATTATGAAGTACTTGTTTGATTGAACTTTTTATTGTCTTAAAAGGTTTACAAATGCCTATTTAAGTTTTTTAGAGTCGTTTGATTAAGTTTTTTAGATTGTCTATTTTAAATTGAGTAGATGCTAGTAAAGTTTAAACATCTACTAGGTAAAAGCTCAGGAGATATACTTCTCCAAATAGATCTTTAAAAGAAAAATCTACCAATCAAATAACTATAATTTTTCTTCTTCAAAAACCGAACAAAATAAGCTCAAAAGTCTCCGACCACCAATGTAATGGGCTTTGAGAGCGGGTTACAGAAGTTGGGTCCAAGTTTGTAGAAAGAGAAGATAATTAGTCACACAATTGTCAAAAGAACCTTTACTCCACTCTCTTGCACTCTTTTTATGGTTTCTTTTCAGATTAGAGTCAACAAAATTAACCAGACAAGGAAATGATCAAAAGAAAAAGAGTGTTTGATTCAAATCTAATTTTTTTTTAATCTATGAATTAAAGGTATTACTATACTTTACACAAAAGAAATTCGATACGATAATGACGATTCGATACGAAAATGAGCATAAGTGTTGATTTGTAAATATCATATTCTATATTTCCATCTTATTATCTCATTATATGTTGTTTTTTTAATAGTATCTATCTATTCACGTATCTAGATCAAATATTTTTTTAATAGCATTTTGTCATTGGTAAGATTTGAGGCACTAACTTGTAAGTCATTTGTCCAAAGCATAAACTCGTACATCTATCAGCAGAGCTACACCTTTTAAGGCAATCTTATTATATGTTGTTATCTATACAGCGAGTGTTGATCATATAGTTTGATAAGAAATGTTCAAGATAATTCTTAAGAAGTATAAAATTTATCATGCATTAGACATTGTCGATATACTTAAATTTCCCAATTTTAATAAAAATTCAAAATAATAAAAGAATAATCAAATCATAATATGAAATCATGACACATGGTGTTCTAGGTCATACTACCACATCAACCATCGAAGAACACTCAAATAGCAAATGACATAGATAATGTAAGATCCTCTTATAGAAATAATCCTTACGGATGGACTACACTCAAGCCAGGACAAACTCCCGACGGGTTTGTACCCTCGAAGGATATACAAGACTACAATCAATTTTCATTAGGTGAACCTCTTTTCTTGTTTTTTTTTTAAAAAAAAAATTTGAGTTCCTTATTCAGCTCTAATTTTGTGCCACTATTGTCTGGGCTGTTATGTACCATACTAGCTTTTTGGGCCAACGAAAATTGAGACACTTATATTATATAGTAGTGACATTTACACTATACCACTTGAAAAAAAATGTATGTACACATTTCGTTAAATGTTTTAAAAATATTATATTTCTGAAGCATACTCTCACAAATCTGAGGAATTTTATTTATTCCTGCACCATATTTTATTTTCTCATTTATAATGTTAAGTCAGCAAGAGAGGTCCATGCACACCTGGTTGACTGTGACTCTACAAGCAAGCCAGCGAAACTCTTGTTTACCGTCACATAAAAGAAAACATTATCGAACAGACTCTCAAACATTCCTTTCCGGTTATACCATCACACAAGGCTCTCTCTCTAGGAAAGAAAAGTTATTAATAAATACTTGACAACTTCCATGTCTTGGAGAAAAAAACACTTGAGAGTTAAAACACCTAACATAAACTCCCCCTAAACATACTCCTTATGCTTGCAATATCTCATTGGAGAATATAGTCAGTGGATCCTAATTTCCTAACGGTCAAAATAAGTGAGAGAGAAACAATTTTACAACCCAGCGAAACAAACAAGTCAGGCGGCTTTGATTTCGCCGGTCTAGGTATAGGTTACGTCTCTCTCTACGATACTGAATGCCTCCTACTTCTAGACGGGGTAGACTTTGTTTCCTCCGCGTTGGTGGAACCACTGGGGCTCTGGCTCTCTGAAGTATCAGAGCTACTAATTTCACCATTTCTGTCTTTGCTTGACCAGAGCTTTGAAAACATTTTCGAAATGAGTACACCTTTCATTTTACCTGCAGCGACTTTCTCAGCATCGTTTTTGGCACCGTCATTCCCGTTTTTATCACCGTTTACTAACCTTAGAGTAGCAAGCTCCCCTTTTAAGGCCTTGATATCATCGGCTGTTGGCACCGCAGTCCCAATCCTCCTCGGTGTTAGTTGTAGTAGACCTTGAGCTCCCATGAGACCCGCCACCAGGTATTAAAGCTCTAATGGACCTGGGTAGGTCAGGGGTGCTGTTGCCATTAGCTGATTGTGTGGCTCTTATCTGCTCGAAAAAGAGGACTTGCACAACCACCCGGAGGGGGAGTCGCTCATTTTGAACGGCATGCATACAAGCTTCCACTGATAATTTCCGGCAGTCCATCAACCGGCATATTCTCTTCCTCTCACTTTTGCTGATCCCAGGGTGTTCCTGCACAGACAAATGATAAGCCTTACTGTTAACAACCTAAGGAACTGATGAGATTGAACCCGTGACCATAACATTTTTAACTTGGAAACACATTGGTAAAAAGAACTTACCTTCAGATACATGTCGATAGCTCGGTAAAGCCCGTCATGTGAAGGTCTAGGGAAACTTGATACAATTTCCGCAAGATTAACAAAGTTTGTATGAGGTAAGTTGGGATCTTGGGCAATTTCAGCAAGGTAGCAATCGACCAGCTTTGCTACCTTCATCTTCGAAGCATCTGATACCGATCCAAGGCTTCTAATCTCCTGTATTTCATTTTCCACGAGAAGATCATTCCGTGTATTCCGCTCATACGTCACAAACTCTTCAACTAGGCTTTGCACTATGCCAACATCATAAACTATCATCTCTCCGGCTGGAGCTCGAATCAAAAGATCAGCCACCGTAGCCTCATCTAGCTGCTGACCGATTTTCGTTATCAACTCTCTTCTTTCTGCTTCTCCGCATTCTAACAGAATTGATGCTCTCAACAACCTAAGCAAAAAACTACAAGGAACGCTGCCTCTCTCTGCTGGTAGCAGCCACATAATGGTTTCAGCCAGTGATCTATATTTTGTGACATCTGCATTCTGGATCATACCCTTGCTAAATCCTGGCAACCTTCGGAATGCATATGCATTCAAGGCTTCTCCAATTATGTCACCGGAAACTCTTCCTTTCGTTTTGATTGTTGTGATCACCCTCTTGTATAGGTCAATATGAAGCTCACAAAGGTCTTCTACCCACCAATCATTTGGAACTAATTGGGGTTTTCTCAAACCATTCCATTGAGGATCATTCCCATTCTCTGATGGGAGCTTTTTCCGGTTATAGGTGTAGGACCAATCCACCTTTGAAGTATCGATCGAAGCCTTAGTAGCAATGGAATCAAGGCAGTGGCTGACCACTTTTAGTTCCTCAGACCATGGAAGAAGAGATCTCGTGGTTTGAAGAACAATAATCGAATCTTTCCAACTCCGGAAGATGCTAGTGTTGAGGAAGACTTCGATTTTGTAAATCAGGTTCCCTTTTTCAACTGTTTCGTACATCTCAAGGTATTCTGCTGCACACCGAGTTGCAACCACATTGTATGGGTTGAGAGTAACTGTCATGCCGTAACAGAATTTGGCACATATTTCAAAAGCAGCAGGCCCTCCAGGAATATCTTGGATGTGGATTTCATCACTGGTATCATCATTTGTGGTCGCGACAAGCTTCTGCAAGCGAGCACTCTTGGATAGAAGAGGAAACTGCACAAAAATTGTACAAATTAGTAAAGGCCACTATTTGCACTAAAGATTATGCCAACACATAACATTAAACTAGTCGTTCTGAAAACCAGAAGGAGAATATTTAGGCTTGCAATTCTTTACGATGGACCCAGCATAGACCACTGCGAATAAAAGGGTGATTTGGAAATGGGATGATCAAACTCTAGGTCCCTAATGAAAAACATTTATCAAGCGGTGAACATGAAAGCAGGAAATATGCATATTACTGTTTTTGACACGTGCTACTCATTGTTAAGTTGAAGATTCAGAAATTACTTTAGGCCTGTTGCTCTGTCAATGTTAATTGTATGATAACTCTTAACTAAGATATAGCAAATTGTTCAAGGTCATATGGATTTCATACCTTGTGCAGATAGAATTTCACATCTCCAACAATAACAACTATATCAGTAGCCAACTCAGTTGCTACGTACCTGGACATAAAGATGTTCGTCAGATTGCATTAACAATATACTCAATACAGAAATGTTCCCTTATTTTGGAATCAAGAAATGAAAGCACTCAAACAACAAGTACAGACTTATCAGTTGCAGGGGATGTCAATTATTATCACTACGCATACTTGTTTTCCTTTTAGCTTAACGTTATTATCGGAAAGGCAAAGAAGATTGATACAAATTCATGGAGACAAGTGAGAAGCATAATGGATTGACACCTATTTTAAAAAATTTAGAAGCTAGGGTTTCAATACTTCAAATTCTAGCAATATCACAAAGTGACGAAATTTTAAGAGGCAGGGGAACACTAAATAATGATAATGAAGGAATTGGTGAGCTTAAAACCAGAAAACAATCAATGTGAAATCAAACTTCACCACTTTGTTTTATATAGCCATGTTAAAGACATTAAGATATGGGAATCAATGCCCTATCGTGACACTTAAAAAATGATTTCAAGTTTTGGTCAGATGAACCTATCAACTCCACTCAACAAATGATTTATAAGATCAAAAAATATATCTTGTTCCAAAGTCAAGCCCTAAATTTCATTAAGGTATCTTTATTAACCAAGCCAACAACATATTGCTTAAAGTCATGTAACATGTAACACATACTCTTTCGAAGAAGCCAATCATGCCTTTAAGCAATAAGTTTCAAACCCATTACCCAGTTCTGTTTCCACCAAAGAAGGGACCTTGGAGGGATGATCCGGTAATGATCCTAAGTTCTGCTTTCTTAGAGAAGGTCGGTTTTCTCATTATTGTCACTGAAGATGCACTAAAAATTTTCAATTTTCAACATCTATAGAAATTAATAGACTCAGATACAAAAATCCAATGGGATTTTTTTTCCTTAGAAGAACAAAAAAAAAAATCAGTATAAGGGCTAAGATAAATGTCAATAATAACATACTTTAAAAAATTTCTAAATGAAAATAAGTTGAATAGAATAAAAAAAGAACTATAAAATTAGTAAAGATGAGCAGAAGGATCTTAAACAAACCTAATATTATCACCCTCAGTCTGAAATGAATCCGGCTTAGATCCAAGTTTCATAAACTTCATTTTGCCAAATGAAAGCTTGATTCCTCACTTTCTGTTTCCAATCTTCGAATTCCGACGAACTACAAGTGAAACTACAGAAGAAGTGGGAATCTAACGCCCCCAATGTTATGATCTTTCTGATGTCTGAGTACTAAGAAATGGATCAAAGTAAAATTTGGTAAATTTTCGCTTATTGTGACCGAATCTTTCCCACAAACCGAGGCCAATGAAAACGAGAGAGATAAAAAGAATGATGATAGTGTGAGTTTCAACCAAATTGTTCACTTGAATGAGAAGAGACCGAAAGAAGCGGTTGCTTCCTGAATTGGTAACAGAGGCCAAGAACTCCGGACAAGGAAGGTCAAGTTAAGGAGACACTACCTAAAGGCTCTCAAAACATATATAATTTCTCATGACCACAAAGAGAGACACACCCACTTGCCCCAAACTGACACCACCGCCCTAGCCTGTATTTGTTTATATCTAATTCTATACTCTCTTTCTTAATTTGTTTTTCTATTTTCAAAGAATCACACAACAACAACACTACCAAGTCCAAGACCCATTTTTCTGGTCCACAAAGTATTGATTTGAGAACCCAAAACTCAGAATCAACAACATTCCATTTAACAATACA
Source organism: Dipteronia sinensis (assembly GCA_033220585.1). Classification (NCBI taxonomy): domain Eukaryota; kingdom Viridiplantae; phylum Streptophyta; class Magnoliopsida; order Sapindales; family Sapindaceae; genus Dipteronia; species Dipteronia sinensis. Next base: position 1,136,572 of record CM065638.1, on the reverse strand, counting down.
AAAATAATCTTCTTTCACTTTTGCTCCTCTGCTTGCTTGAAGCTACAAAACCTGTAACAACATAGAAACAGCATATATCTGGATGTGAGCTGAAGAGACTACCAAAAAGGTTGACAACCAGCATCAATTTTGGAGGTTCTACAAGTGAAAATCAATACCAACAAAAATAGTATCAATAAACTCAGACTGTGATAAATAAATGAATACGAGTTACCCACATAAAAACACTAAAAAATAAGCCAAGAAGAAGTCTCCTCTCATGTGGTCAGCTTGAAAACACAACACAAAAGAATCTCCTAATGTCGTTTTACATCACATTAAGATAAGAAAAATGCCTAACAACAGAAAATGGTATTATCACATATTCACATCAAGAAAGTTAGCTCAACTAGACTATAGACTATCTCCCAAGTGGTAGCCAATTCATGCACAAAGAGCATAAATTCAAATATGTTAACTGAAAAGAACCAAAACCCACCTCAAATGAAAAGTCAAGGTAAACAAAAAGTTAGACCCCAGATGACAAAACTCACAAACAAATCAATTTCAATGAACCATCAAGCATATGTACTATATATAAATATATATGTAGCATACATACCTTGGTGAGGTCTCTGCTAATTAAAGAATGAATGCTCTGAGTCTGAAGTCTGAAGATAGATAGAGAGCCTTCTCTTCTTAGTGAAATATTGATATCACAATGTGAGTGAGTGTCCCAGTGCTGTTGTATCTGAGCAGGACAAACCCCACATAACACAAAAACAACCCAACAACAATAAAAACCCCTCCTTTAAAAAGATGAGCTGTTCCACATCTAATTGACAGCCAGCATCACCAGCACAGCCTAAACACACAAAACACAAAACACAAAACACAAAATCACATAAAGCCAAACCCCAGAATGTTCCTTTGAATCAACACCACCGCCCCCACCACCACCACCACCACCAGTAGTAGTAGTCCACCACCACCCTACAACCCTGTTATCTATCTAATCTAATCCCTCTTGTGTTGTTGTTTCTGGAATCAATCAAAACCCTATATCACACACATACACACATGACACATTCACATCTGTAGCTAGCTAGCTATTCATTCATTCTCTTTTAACTTTTACTTTTTTTTTTGTATAAAAATGAGAGAAATGAAGCATGACATGAGGGCCCCCACAAAAGGGTCTCTCTTTAGAATGTGAATTGTGAAGGCACGCCAAGTCTGACAGGACACAACTTTGGTGCTCCCTTAGTGAAATACAAAAAACTGTTTGAGTGAGTGAAAAAACTTTGGTTTTGAGTTTGAGTTTGAGTTTTGAGTTTTGAGTTTTTACAAACACCCTCTGTGTACCAGAAAACGACCCATCCATCATCCCCTTCGCGTACTTTGATAATAATGCAATCCATCTCACTTCCTTCTTCTTCATTTTTTTATTATTATTATTTTTTAAAGTAAAAGATTATGGGCTGTCTCTTTGAGTCTTTTCTTCCTTGTGAGATTTCTTCAAATTATCGTGATAATATCAATCAAATATCAAGGGCCCTCCCGCTAGATTCTGGGTATCACATGCCTTAGTGATGGCTTTTCAGTTTTAAACTTTTAACTTGGCCACTTTGTTCTTGTCTCCCTTCTCTTGTTTAAAAATAAATAAATAAATAAATAAACTTTAATTGCATTACATTGGATATTTGTATAATTTGTATAGTTATGGAAATCATGTATTGTTTATATAATTACAAGGTTAGTTGTTGGTGATCGCCTCCACGGCATAATTCAGCCGGTAGTTAGACGATCTTGACATTTGAACGAATAACTCTCTAATTAGTAGTTTGAATTTTATCGATGTAGTAAAAGGCCTAAAAAAAAGCTTAACCTAGTTTAGTGGAGAAACAAATACCGTTAGTTTTAAAAATTCAAACCAAAAAAACTAAAAGAAAATAATTTTCTCTGTAAATATGCAAATCATGTAAAGTAGGCTAGTAGAGTAGTAGCTAACTCAATTATTTTATATTATTATCATTTTTAAGCAAAGTAATAATTGTATACTTTGATTGGAGTATAATTGAATATCCCTAATATTTTGAGATTATTTTTATCGTAAATTTTCAAAATTTTGGTTCCCGATATTTTCACACCGTTGAATAACTAAATCCAAGTAAAGCTAAGTTACAATGATGGTTCATTACACATTGGATTCTATTCCAAGTGTCTATAAAAATGAAAAGTTTGAAAATTATTCCTTGACATACATGTAATTATACAAAAGAAAAAGAAAAAAAAAACAAATGTGTTCTTATGATCTATAAGACTATAAGAGAATAATGTTATTCCTTTTCATGATATTATGAGCAAAAAAACAATGAAGAAACAACATAAAAAAAGACCCAATTTGATTTTCTTAATATATAATTGCAATTGTTCTTGACTTCTTGTAGATTGAAATTGGAGGCAATTTTATTAAAATTTTTAAAATTGTTTCATTTGTTTATAATTGATTGATTATTCCAATCAAAAATAATAATAATGAAGTCTCTCTTCTACCTAGTGGACAAATTGTGACCACAACAATACTTTTCTCTTATCCAATCTTTTTTATTCCTTTCACGTCACATGCAATGCTCCAATCCACTCTCCCCAATGACACTCAAATTCAATCAATAATAAAAAAAAAATATATTAAAAATATAAATAATTTAGTTACTTAGGTTTTATCATATTCTTCTTCTTTAATATAACATATCCCTATGATAATGCTTAGTTTTATATTAATACAACTTTGCATCAAGAATCTCCACAGTTCTGCCTAAACTTTTTAAGTTTTTTTTTTAATATGTTGCATCACCTGATGCAGATGTTTTATTACTGAAAAAATCACCTGTAGATTCTATGCAATATGAGATTGATTCTTGACCAAATGTCGGGTATTCTTTATTTGTAATTTGTAATATTTTATTTTTTTTATATTTAATTTGTAATATTTAACCGGTGGATAAAAATAAATTTGAGATTGAATACTTTAGTACCAGTAGGTGTGTTTTTTAATAGGCAGTGAATAATTGTTTATTATAAAAGTAAAAATATTTTCTTAAAAAATACTAGTGCAATATAAATAACGGAATAAAATTGGTTTAATGGATGAAGATTGGTTTAATTGATGGATTTGAGTCCCGTTCTCTTCTCTTGAATCTCGATTTAACTATAATTGTTTAAGAAAAAAATTATTTATATAGATGTAATTTTATAACGCATAAATATTAATTATGTGCATTTTTAAACCAACTTAATTTTTTTCCACTTATTAATGTAATAGTTAAATTCTCTTTGTTTTTTTTTATTATTGATTTTAAACTCAATTTGTGTTCTAATAAAAGTTTAAGGCATGGTGCTTTTATAACGAGGATAAAAATGAATCAAGTTCCATTTCTAATAAAATTTGAGGTACAAATAAATTAATTTTTTATTTATAATTACAATATTTACTAAAATCAGTCCCGACTCAAGAGTCATATTATTCGAGTTCCATATAAATTAGGAATTAAACTATCGCCGGAAAATAAACATATTTCCCCTCCCATCTAATGAATCAAATTTCCTTTCCTATGAAACATATCTCACAAATCCAAAACACAGCTTCTTCAATATAAATTAAATCCGACAAAAAATTTGAGTCACAAGATTCGATGAAGATCGGTCGGTTCCCGGAAGTGTGACACTACTTATTGCATGTAGTGTAGAGACTGCTAGAGTTAATTGTTATTGAATTGATCAAAGGATCACTAAATAGTATCAATATATATATATATATATATATATATATATGAGTAATGCTAGGTTTTTCAAATTTTTTTCCAAATGATGTTGGCACGTGAGGTGTCAACATCTTGTAAATTATGAGATTATGTGGTGAATGATGTGATGTTGACACCTCACGTACCTATACCATTTGAAAAGGAATTTGAAAAAAAAATGTAAGACGCCTAACATTACTCATATACTCATTTGCAGAGAGTCACAAGTATTGTTGTGCTTTGGAAGCTCAAAGGCCCTACGATATTTGCTAATTTGGAAAACCACAAAAAAGCTTTGTAGGTATGTGCCCACTTGATGAAACTAAGGGCAAATCATGTATGGCACTTTGTGTTTGGTCTTTGCGAACCTTTTGCCCAATACCATGTGCTCTTGTTGTTTTTCGGTCTTGCTTAGCCAACAACATTATCTATACAATACTCTTTATAAATATAAATATATATATATATATAGTATTTTTCTTCACGGTATACACTATACACTAATATAAAAATACCTTAGTACGTGCTGAAAATATACGGTGATGCGATTAAAACTAAAACGCCGACTAAAACTAAGACATTGTTTGGTTGATTGAAGATGATTGTATCTGTACGATACTTGAAAGTGTTAGATAATTATATTTTGTAGTTAATTTGCAATTTCCTGAATTTGAAGATTGGATCATTTGGGTGTCTTCTATATTGCATGATAATCTTTCAAGGACACCTTTTGTTCCATTAGTTCTCGAAGAGATTAGATATATACTCTTATCATTTATAAACAGAATCAAATTCTTAAAAAATAATTAAATAAATAGAGATCTCAAAATGTAAGTCTTTTCTTAACATGCAAGCATTGAAAGTTAATTCATTATATTATTTGATTGCACTAAAGCAAAACAATATTGCCTTGTATTGTAATATTATAGTAGTCGATCTCACCGGATCCAGCAGATCTCTTATTCGGATTTAGAAGAGAATGGCCTTTATGTTACTAAAATTAAGGTAATTATGGCGAAGCACATGGCCATAGATTCTGATACATGTTTAGTTAAATGCATTGGGAATAACCTATCCAGGACCATGAAAACTAATCATGTTAGTCAATATTTTTGAACCGATGATATATAACTTCAAAAGCAAAGATCTCTCTGACAATAAATATATTTATAGACCTTCAAAGAAAATAAATTATTAGTTTTGATTCTCAAAAGTATCTCCTCCCTTATAAATCATTGTAGTGCCATTCAATGAATTTGCAAAAATCGACATTTCTTTATCCCTTGTTCACTAATTATTTATAGCTAGGGTTTCTTATGGTCCCTGGCTTGTAATGTGACGGGGACCAATCCATATTATATATATATATATAAAGACTATGAGAGTTTAAACGTGAATATATAAATAATGCTACATCTAAGTAAAGTTATAACATTTTTATGTCTTTTGACATAGAGTATTATGTAATATTATTGTACCTTAGATTGATATCTTTTGGATATTTCAGGATCGAATATGTCCATTATACAAAAGAACCAACACAAAAGCTTTTGATCACCAAAGAATAATTTCAAGATATAATATGTACATAGACACAACGATGAATAAAAAAAAGGAGGAGAAAGTGATATTACAAAGACATATCTTAGAAGAAGATCTTGTTGCTACTCAATCGATCAAAATAGCGACCCAATTCTCTCGTAAAACATTATCAAATCTACGTGATTGATCTTCAATGAAACCTGAATGCTTAAGTAATACATTTGTCTAGTTAAACAGGGTTACAACTTCCATATGTATATATTTCAGTGTTCGAAAATACGCGCCTATGCGCTAGATGGCCGCCGACCATCCCGATTAGGACAAAATCAGCTGTATTAGGCTGCAGGTAAAAAAACGGACGATTTGACCAATTTGTCGGCCGATTTTACCGATTAATCAGTCTAGACTGATCCAAAGTTGTTTTATATCATAGTTACACTGTTTAAATTTTGATTATTGAATTGTTTTTAAAAAAGATTGAATATTGGTTTTGTATGTCGGAAAAATAATTAAAAATAAATAAATTTCCGGCCGTCTAGGCGCCATCTAAGTGCGCTTATGCGCCAGGCGCTTGACTGCCTCCCGACTAGCGTCTAACGTTTACTAGAACACTGTTATATTTTTCCAAAAATTATACAAAAATAATGATAATGGTATTTAAATTAAGTTTTCTTTTATATTTCAAAAAAAAATTAAGTTTTCGACCTTTTGGCATATTTAATACAAATCATACTAATTAATAGTAGTAAATTATATAATTAAGTTGATAGATGATAGTTACATGTAACCTAAACATAGTTTATAAGAATATTTAGATCCTTAAAATTAATAATCTATTCATGGGGGTGGTCCTAAAAGACAAATTCCGGAGAGTTAGGCTTTTGCTTTTATAAATTTCTGAGTTTTGTATTACTTTAAAAGCTTTAGTTTTATTTTATTTTTTTCATCAAAGTTGGCAGCTGCCAGAAATCATGGCCATGGTTTTTGCTGATCGATCAATTTCAAAGTACAATATATCAGTCATCACATGAATATATATTATATATGAACTCATCTTTCTCACAAATTAACACATGCAAGAAAGAATCTACAGATGATGATGCCAAGCATGATGCATGACAAAAATGGGGACACACAAAAAAGAAGCATAGAGAGATGATGATGATGGCAGATTTGAGAAGTGAAATCCTTATTGAATAGTTTCTTTTTTTTTTCTTTTTTTTTTTGCAGGCTTTTTTGCATGAGAGATATTTCAGAGAAAAAAAGAGAAAAGAAACAAAACATGGAGACAAGGGCTTATCAGTTCCCTTCTCTTTAGACATGTAGTCATGGAGATTCCTGCCATTGCAGTACTAGTAATTAAGTAAGATATATATGTAGTGCATGAACATCTGTAATTGGAATCTCTAAAAAAATATTTTAAGCAAAAAAGTGAGATCATCCCCAACCCCTGTCAGCTTTGAATCAATATTGTCACTTGCCATCCATCACATATCATTAGATTCAAGACAAATGAAAGGGAGAATCCATGATATCTAGATTCGAATAGCAACCACCGCATGTAGTAATAAAAATCCACAATCACTTGACATATATATCTTGTAAGTTGTAACACCCTTGAAAAAGAAAATGTAGGGAGGCTTCAATATGCCTGAGAGCGTGTATGCCTAACCTATTTGTAATGTGCAATGTGGCCTATGATTTGATTGGGTCATGTGTATATGCATGCATACTAAGGCCCAGTTTGAAAATGCTTCATGAACTGCTTTTAGGGCTAAAAGTGGTTCCGAACTAGGTATAAGGTGTTTGGTAAAATTTTAATGAAGTGTTTTTGATCACTTTTGGCTTCCCCAACAGCAGTTTTGAAAAACTATTTTTTGTAGCTTTTAGAAAACTGTTTCCCAGAAAGAAGTAATGAAAAGGCAATAGATTATTGATATATACGCAATATATATGGCAATAGATAAAAAAAAAAGTAAAAATGTGTTATGTTACACAAAAAATAAAACAAATTATTTATTTATTTTATAACATGTTTATAGTTATATAAAAATAAAACAAATTATTTATTTTATAACTTATTTATGGTCATACAAAAATAAAACAAATTATTATTTTATAACATGTTTATGGTCACACGAAAATAAAACAAATTATTTATTTTCAAAACATCTTCAATATTCATTTATGTCTTTTCTAATAATTGTTTTTGGTTCTTGCAATACTTTTAAATCACAGCAAATTCAAAAGCAATTCTACCCTAGCAGAACCAAAAGCAATTCCCCTCACAACACAACAATGCCAAACTAAGCCTAAACATTTCTAGTTGAAATGAGTTAAGTGTGTGTTTGATATGTCTATTTTAGAGGCCAACAGAGTTTTTTATTTTGAAAAGCTGGTTTGAGGTTTTTTATCTTGTTGTTTGGCAAATCTCTTTTTTTAATGTTAAAAAAGCTATGTTATGTATATTTGGAGAAGCTCATAATTTGCGCTTCTCCCAAGAAGCACTTTTTAAGATTTTTTAATAAATATACGTTATCTTAACCACCCTCTATGAAACTTAAATATTCCTATCATGTACCTCTTTTATTGCAAAATTTAAATACTTTGTCTGTACCATTTTTTGTCATTTATGATAATCAAAAGCTCTTTTGAAGATTTATTATCAAACAATCTACTAACTTAAAAGTACTTTTTTAATTGAATACCAAACAACATACAACTTTTTTGTTAAAAACTTTATCGATTAGAAGCTCTATTTGAAAAGTCATACCAAACACACCCTCAGTCCGATAGAACAAATTCAATACTGGCCCAAACTTAAACCATAAGAACTAATGATAATGGGCCTTAATGGTTTTAAATAGCAGCCCAAATACTGAGTATATATAAATGAAAAGAAAATGCAAAAGAAAAGAGAAGGGAAGGGAAGGGAAGGGAAGGGAAAAAAAAAAACCCTAGAGAGAATGGAGAGAGATTAGTATAATCTCCTGTTAACAGGTTAGTATTACGAATTCTTCTAAATTTTGGACTTGTTAGATTTCTTCTCATTGATTAACTCTATATATATATATATTCATTGGGTTTCAAAAATATACCCAAAGATTCAATTTTGCTTATGATACTTGTGTCTGTGATTGCCATGCTTTAATTCGTTCACTTACTATCATGAAATATTGAAATCCCATATTAGATGTTCCAAATTATGTTAGATTAACATTTAAAAGAAACTTGTTGTCTTAATCATATCATCCGTTCGAGAGATGGTTAGACATCCAGCTTCAAGATTTTATTATGTTGAGTTTGGGTGATGCTTGTTCTAATAAGCTTTACATCTTTTTATAATTGTATTTTTGTTAGATTTCTTCTCATTGATTGTGGATATCTAGACCTTTTGTTGCATTTAATTATGAATATGTGCTTAAGATTAGTGTAAATGATTTTTTAACACAATTTTGGACATTTGATTTTGGGGACCAAAGTATGGTGAAAAAGTTGTTTTTTGTTAGGACTGTTTTAAACTTGTGTATAGACTATTTTCTAAGCGCTGAAATGGTTTGAATTTGTTTTGGTTTCCAGTTGAGTATTATGAGATTGAGTAAAAGAATTGTATATTTATTATTTAATCAGTGACATTTTGAATTGAATGTCAATTCTTAAATGTGTAACCATAGTTATTTAAATAAATTGATATTTACGATTTTACGCAAATTTGTTTGCAGACTTGAACATGTTTGTTTTTGCTTGGATTAGGCTGTACAATTAGCATTAAGTCACAATTATACATGGCAAAAATTGTGTGTATTTTGGGTGTTCTTATGAGCTTTAATTTTTGTGCAGTTTGGATTTTGATAAATTTGCAGCCGATCTCAGTTCGATTCATTTTAATCAACATTAAAATCTGAAGATGGATCCACGCCACACCGGGGAGATGTTGAAGTGAGTCATTGAAATGATGTTTGTTGTATTTCTATTTCTTATACGGTATAAGGATTTTTGTTTTGAATTTGGCTTTTTATCATTCTGTGTGCAGACATTTGGAAAAGCAGAATGAGCTGCTTAATGAGGTCCACAAATCAATGTCTTCTGAATTGCATAAACTTCAGGTTCTTTCTAGTTTTTCCCGTGTTGGGTTTTCATTTGCACTTTTTTTACTTGTGTGTTGCTATAAATTGAATGAGAGGACACATTAAAATCTTGATAGTTGCTGCCATTTGTATGACCCTTAACGTAGTTTTTAATCACGGAACCTTTATTGTGTTGCAACAGTTTCATGTAAATGTTTCTTTAAGGCTGTCAATTTGATTGGGGAAACGCTGAAATTTTTATGATTGTAATTTGCAGGTTGAGGAAGAGATGTTGATGCGTAAGTTTTACGAGCTTATGGCTTCACAAGGTCTAACTAAAAAAGTACGTCTAGTCTCCATATTCGTGTCCTTAATTGATTACGATTTCTGTTGTTATTGGAAGAGCATATATCTATACGTAACTCTGCCACTGTGATGAAAGGATGAGGAGAAAACATATTTCTAGTTTTGTTTTTATGTTCATAGCTATATTTAAGTGAATCAAATTGGTCCTGACATTACTTGATATAAATAATCGGAGGACTGCTTCATGTACCAACATTGATTTAGTTAATTTTTTTGACCTCTTTTGTCATTTGGATAAAAACTAATTGAGTACTAAGAATCATAACTGTTGTAAATATGAGTAGAGATGAGTAGTGCTTGACGAGTTTCTGGTATAGGTGTGATTGACAAAATTTCTCCTTGGTTATAACTCAACTGGTGTATGCTGATGCTTGTTTAGGGTCAGGATCTTACCAACTACAAAATTTGTCTTAGGACTGATTTAGGAAGGTTAAGTTGATTTCCACTGTTCACCGAGTGATCATATTTTTGTAATTTGCTGATCACTTTAATGTTTTGTCAATGCGTTCATTTGAAGTCTATTTGTTCCGTTTCTCTAATTTTCTTGTTTTTTGTTCCCTCAGAATGGAGGTGGTGGTAAAAACTGCAGATGATCAGGAAACGGGACACTCTACTTCCTTAGTATGTTCAACTACTAGTAATGACCAACAATGAGGATGTTTAAAGTTTGTCTATTCTTAGTCTCTACAATTTTTTGTCAATTGAGTACTTGCAGTTTCAAATGCAGCCTTTTTACAAGGCCTAAGTGATGATTCTCTTCATATTGAGTGTATAGTAGAAATTTTCTCATTGAACTGTGTGGCTGTGTTTATTGCTTGGCTAGCATTGAGGATCTTTTTGCCTTTGCCAATTGTATCATGAGAACTAGTCACAAGAGTGGACAAGACCTAGTTTGGACTGCCACTCCTAGACAGGACCACACCACAACCCGGCATCATGTAGTAAATTGTTGGATGGATCGTTGGTTGCAAACCACACACATCGTATAAATACAGGTGCTCTTTTGCTCTACTGTTGTTCGATCATCAACCCGTGTAGATCAATTTAATTCATTAGTAAGGCTGTCTAACAATTGTAGGTATTATGATCGTATTGTTTAGAAATAAATTTCGAAATCGATGAATTTGAATACCGTCTACTAAAGTACAACCTTGATGAGTTGCCCTTGCAAATTGGACACTAGGTGAAGCATATTTGATATTCCTTTTATCTCGACACTTTAGGAATCAATTCAAATTCACCTTGAGCATGATTTTTATCCATTCATTTCTTTCTATCTTTTGTCCTCTCCAACATTATCACTTAGTTATTTATTTATTTTATTTTTTGCAAATCACAGTATCACTTGTTACAATGATGATTTATAATACTAATAGAGAACCTCAAATTATGCCAAATCAAATCAATTATCTCCATGAGCTGTCAACTATTAGACAAATATTACTGCAGATAATCAATCAAATGCCTACATCATTGCTTTTCATGACCTGCACATGATCCCTCTTGGTTATTGGTTGTTTATCTTGTAATACCATGATTGAAGGTTTGATATTTTGTAATTTAGCCGTTGTGAATTTTGGATTTATAATCACTTGACTTATGCCCTTGTAAACACTGTATAAAAGCAACGGTCATAAACTCTAAGATTCACAATTTGAACTTAAGAGAATTCAGCTAAATTATCTTGTATTCTTTTAATTAGATCCTAAAGCCAAAGTATGAGATTCCGAAGGAACATGAGACGACATTTAGTTACAAGGTGGGACTTACAAGGTGGGACTCAAAACCCCACCACTATCGTCTACTTAACTTGATAAGAAGATGAAATTAGATTCCAAACCTCTATGCTTGGCTGCAATTGAAATTATAATATTCATCCATCTTTCTTTTGAAATAACAAGCAGATTGGAAAGCAAGATCACTTGCCGTGACCACAACTCGAATCGAACCTATAACTAAACATAGGAAAGCAAAAGAGACTATATATATGGCATACAAGCAAGTCAAAAGAGTCTTTTTTCACTTTGTGCATATAGAATAATACCCCAAAAACTACATTAATCAACAGAAAATCTTTAAATTCTACTTCTTCTTACATGCTAATCATTAATCAACCCAAATCAAGTGGAAAAAAAAAAAGTAGTCAAATTCATCTGGGAATCAGACTTCAGAGTTCAGACCCTACTAAGCACTAACTCCTACTTCTTGTACCAAATGTCCAAAACAATCTCAACATTTCTCCTCCATGACCTCTCTTGCATGAGTGTGTTTACAATTCAGCTGAGAACAAATCGACAGTGAACATAGCCTGCAAAACAATTTATTCTCAAACAATTAGCAAATAAAATTCTAGTATGGATAGAGTTGGACCCTCTAAAACTTTCAATTCAATCTTCTTAAAAATAGATTCAAATTTGCTTACTTGGATCGGCATTGATAAGCATAGCAGTCCCACCAAAGTTACAAGTCCCTCCATTTCTCTTAGTCTTTTGCCAGTAATTGTTGAAAGCATATGAAGCATGAGCAACTAGAGTGTCTGGATAAAAACAACTTCCATGAGGAGGCGAGATTTCTTCACAATCAGCACCGCCTTCACCGCAAGCATAGTCCATTGCAACTTGCAGAGTCTCAGGCGGCACACTAGGCTTAGCTACACACCAGAGTGCTTGCAGTGATGGTGTTGATGAAGAGTGATGATGGTGATGGTGATGGCGGCAATGTATTGTCTACTGGGTTACATGGAGGTAAATACCCGAATGGCGGCGGCGAGGCTGGTGATAGTTCTGGTGGCATAGAGAAGAAGGACATTGGTGGTGGTGAGTCTGAAGGGAATGTAAATGGTGGTGGAGCAGCTGAAGGGAATGTAAATGGTGGTTGTGGTGGTGGTGAAGAAGAAGATTGTGGACTGGTTACTGTGGCAGGAACAGAGTAACCTATAGAGGAGTGAAGTGGGGAGATTTCTGGTAATGGGGTTGGTCTAGCTGGGTATGGATTTATGATTTTAGAGTCAGAATCTGAGAGCCTCCTGTTCAAAAGTTTTGATTTTTCTTTTGGGGTTTTGCTGTGGTTCAACAACACATTGACTCTGTTTTGTAAAAATCCAAGCTTTTTTATGGATTCTAAATGAGAAGATACTAGAAAGGTGAGAGCTTTAGTTTTATCTGATGAAAATGGAGGTTGGTTTATGGAGTAAGTAGAGTTGATAATGTTTAGAAACTGAAACAGAGGTTTGATAAAATTTTCAGACATTTCATTATCATCTCTGAACAGAGCTGAATCTGAGTGAAAACAGCTTGAAGAGAAAACAGGGGAGACTTTGATTTCTCTGTCTAAGCCCCATCTAGTAAGAGAGTGATGAATGTTCTTGAGACATGGTAGGATCAGACCCAAGTTGTGTTTTTGACAGTGAAGAAGAAAATCATCATTGCCAACAACAATGGTGGTGATTTTGTTAGCAGGGTAGTGAGAGAGAACATGAGACCTAAGCCAAGTCTCAGCCATTAAAACACTTGAAGAAATCTCATTAAGGCGTTCAACACTCACAGAAACTGCTACAGGTAGAGCTTGATGTTGATGTTGAACAACTTGTGAAGATGTTGTGTCATAGAGGTTGATAAGCTCTATAGATTCTTGACCAGCACCTGTTACAAAAACACAAACATTTAAAAAAAAAAAAAGAAAAAAAAAAGAAGAAGAAAACAAGCCCAGATTGTATCTAATCACTATTTGGCTTACCAGTAAGACCCAGTAAACAGAGGAAGAAGAAGTGAAAGAACCACACCATCTTCAGCATTCTCTGTTGCAGAAGATGAGAGAAGATCTACACAAATCTGGAGACTGTCACACTTTTTTACACTTGTACTACTAGTGAATTGAGTTTTGACTCTTTTGCTCTGCAAGGAGGTTATAAAGTAGGGGTTTTCTTTATTGAGAGTACAAAAGAAGCCAATATTAACTTATCAACTTCTTCGACACTTCTATGTTTTTTCAAAGTTAAAATTTAATAAGAATGAATCATAATTATTAAATTGTTTTGTTTATTTTTATAAGTGGTCAAACTACTTAAAAATGTCAAAAAATAACTTAAAATAAAAAGTAAAAAATCTCGACTTTTGACTTAATTGCAAATCACCGAATTCTATTAAATCCAATCCAAAATCTTTTTTTCCGATACTATCCTTTTTTCATAAAATATTTCCAATTTCATCATAATTATATATGGTACAAAAATCTTTATTTTAATATATTGTTTATTTTAAATAACTTTAAAAATTAAAAAAAAAACCTTAATCACTTTTCATATTGGTGTTTAATATCAAAACTTTATTATGATATTAGGGTAATATATTTATATATTATTTTTTTAGAGTGTTTTATGTCAGTTTTCTTGCTGTCCTTTTTATTTTTATTTTTTAAATTTTCTTTTCTTAATAAAAATGAAGTTTATTTGTAATTGAAAAAGAAAATCATGATCATATGTGTTCATATATAATTATTATTTTATGATTGTTTTTATTCCATATTATATGTATAATTGTTTAACGTCGGTATAAATGTAAAATTACTTGGTTTCAGATAATTTTACTTTTAAAAAACAAACATGTTGACAATACATTCAGATGTGAGAAAAAAAAACATATCATTCAAGTTCAGATTTCAATCCCTATTCAGTCTTCAGAAACATTTTTGACTATTCAGTCTTCAGACAAAAAAACAAACGACCCCTTACTGTTTTTAATACAACAATTACCCAAATTGGAGTGATCAGGATAAATGTAACCTACTATAATGTAACGTTACATAATTAATCTCAAAGGAAAAAACGTCAGGAAGTCCGGCTATAAGCTAATATGAGCATTGGACACTAAGATTACAAAAAGGACACTGTGATTAACCAAATTGGAGTAATCAGGCCTAATGTAAATAGTAAGGGGTTCAAATCTCATAATGTGCATTTTACAAGTATGTGTGAGAACTTTTTTTTCCATGGCTATGAGATTAGTTATCCCCCATTATGGAAGTAGTTATCTAGACCGCACTATTTATTGTTTGAAATCGGCAGGTCCCGGCAGTTCTTTTGTAATATTTCTTGTAATACTTAAAAAAAAATTTAAAAAAAACTTCTTCAACATGTTTCTTACTGTTTTGAATACAACAATTACTTGGAGTGGTCAGTCTAACTTAATCTACCGTATAACGTTATAGAATCAAACTTGTACGAAAAAACGTCAGGAAAGTTCGGCTATTAGCTAATATGAATATTGGACACTAAAATTACAAAAACGACACTATGATTAACCAAATTGAAGTGATCAGACCTAACGTAATACATAATCAATCTCATACGAAAAAACATTACAGAAGTCCAGCTACTAGCTAATATGAGCCTTGGACAGTAAGATTACACAAATTGAAGTGATTAGACATAACGTTTTTCATGCAGAATCATGTAACATTATATAACCTTCTATAATGTTATATAACATTTTTTTTCAGTACGAAATTAATTATGTAAAGTTATAAAACCTTCACACTACCATTACAGAATCAATACCACATGAAAAAAAATATCCGAAAAGCCTGAGGCTTGGACACCAAGGTTACAAAAAGGTGATAGTGCTGTTGTTTGTATATGTGGGTATTGGGACGCGTGGAAGTAGCTAGAGAACAAAAGACTGTGCATAGACATGGGAAGTGTGAGCTTTGAAGAGCCCAAGTGGGGAGAGCTGTCGTTCTCTCGTGTAATCGAGGTCGTTTTTTGCTTTATTCAGGAATCAGACTAGACAGGCACAGCTTAAACGGCGTCGCTTTGATCAGTTGAAAATTCATCAAAACGTCAATTCAAGTGAAGTTTAGTGGTCGTTTTGGTTTCTAGCCTTGCCTTGCATTACATTGTTGTTGGAATCTTTCAAAGGAACAAGAAAGCACAGATTCAGTGTGTGGGGGTCCATGAAACAGATGGAGAAAAACAAAACAAAAAACTGAAAAAAGACTAGCAGATTTTTGGGGCCCACAGCCGCTACTATGCCTAGCTGGCAGATTTCAGAGGATCGGACGATGGATATAACTCCATATAATCAGTCTATGATTATCTTTGACCTAAGTTATCAGATTTTTATGCTGCCAAAGTGCCATACAGCTAGTGTGTACAGTACTTGTATCACACCAATGCTACAATTTTTTTTCTGTTTTTTTTAGAATACTTGTTAGCCAAGAAAATTCAATCCAACACTAAATTCAATAAGTATTCAATTTAATTGGAAATTATGGGGTGATGTGTAACACAAGTTTGGAACAACTCTTTGATTAAAAAGTTTAGACAAATATTAAATTAAGTTATTTTTTTTTCTTTTTGAAAACTTATTATTACTAATTTATACAAATTTAAACATTTTAATATGGAAAAAATCTTCGATGAGACGATCTTATTAACATGTGGTAAAACTGTCTAATAAAAGTGTTGTATTTTTATTGAAATGTTAAAATATATTTTAAAACTTAAAAAAAAAACTATATTTCTATTGGATAATGAGACTGTTCCACCGAAGATTTTCTCCTTAATACGTATAGGATACGTTGAAATTAAATATGTGTACGAATCGTCTTTGTATATGACGAATTTGATTAAAATTAGAAATTATATACTCTCACTCTATTTGAAAAGACAATTATCAACTCTTGGGTGTTAATTTATCACCAGCATTATTAGTATTAATTACACTAAGTAGCATATTGTCCACCTCTTGGTTGAGATAGGCTTCGGTGTAAAGTTAAAATAATTAGTGGTGCATTATGTATATGTACAATTTAGTTAAAGATCAAGAAAATTAGATAAATTGTTGGATTTTGTGCTTCCTAGAAGTACTCCCTTATAGTATGTCTAAATATAATAATTTCCTAGCTAGATATGTATAGAAAATATATATATATATAAGATAGATCAATCTTACCACGTTATGTAATTAATCAGTCTAATTCAATAACATTGTTAAATCGATTTTACAATATTTACAATTCAAAAAATATGGTAAGAAAATCATAAATATCCGAAGCATGTAATTTGCGAATATTGAATCGATAAATCAAGTAGGCAACCAAATCAAGTAGGCAACCAAACAGGGAATTCAATTCATTGAAAAAATTGAATTGTACCGGCCGTTTGGTTTGAGCAGTTGACAAAAGTAGAAACTTATAAAAATCATGCATGAATCTTGATGCAACGTAAAACATATATACTTTAACATAAACTTATGGAATGGAGGGGAAGATAAGCAAAAAGAGAATAAATAATGTAAAGAAAAATGTTTGGTTCCTGAGTCGTAAAATGTCACTATACGTTGTTTATTGATATTCTTTCAATCCGATAATATCTTATATTTGAGTGATCGTTCGTACGTATCGTTGGCTTGTGAGACTGAAAATGCCTTCCGCATTGTTGAGAAAAAGAAAAGGGGAAAAAGTTATCGTGTTGTCCACTCCTAAAGCATAATTTAAAGAATCGACTTTGCCACAGTTTGCTCCATAGAAAGATACCTCTGAGGCTCTGAGTCACTCACTCACTCAACACCTTTCTTTTTGAACTTTTCTCTTCTTTTTCCTGTGCTCCACTCTTTTTTTTTTATAAATTTATAGAACATGAGGATCTATTTGATATTTCTTTTAAAACTTAACTGGTTTATGTTCCATAAATAAATTTAAAAAAAAGAAATCATGCCTTTCAGCTTATGGTTGAAGAAAATGTGTAGACGAATAATATGTCCATCTAGATTTATAGTCAATTAGGAATCAGATGAGTGCGCACTCATATAAATATACGAATGCATTGAAAGTTAGTCGTTGGATTCAATTACTAAGTTAAAGTAATTGAATCCAAAGAATCACATTCAATGAACTCATAAAAAATCTATGAATACGCACTCGTGTGAACACCACATATATATACGAAAATTTTAGTAATTGAATCCAACGACTTACTTTCAATGCACTCATAAAAAATCTATGAATACACCACATATATATATATATATATATATATATATATACGAAAATTTTCACATAAGTGCGCACTGATGGAATTATATAAGGACACTGAATGTGAGCCACTCGTTTTACATACTTTGACTTGGTATGTATGCACTTGTCAGAACTATTTTATAAATGAGTGATTCACATTTAATGTTCTTATATAATTCTATCAGTGCGTACTGACAGGAAAATATATATACACAGTCATTTTCTCCTTAGTGAGCAATGATATAATTTATATCAGTGTGTTACATGTAGACCATTGATTATGGAGAAGTTTTGACAATTGCATACACTTTGAGTCAAAATATGTAAATTTAATGATCAACATCCAACGCACTGATGAAGTTATATCAGTGCGTAGTGACTTGAAAATTTATGTGTATATATATTATTATCCGGTCAATTGGGTTAGAAATTTAGAACTAAAGTGCATGCACATGCTACCCCAAACCAAATTACAAGAAATGGATTATATTTATTCATACAGTATTGTCATATTTGTAGTATTCGATCCTAACAGATGAATTTCGTTACATAATTAATGACCACAACTATTCCTTGATTCCTCAATAATTGCCTGCTCCTCTCGGTATCGAGTTTCATGAGAAACAATACTACGTGCCCAAACAAAGCCTAAATGTTAACGGTAAAAATATATGAATAGTATAAAACTCAATGTTAATTAGTATATATATATATATATATATATATATATATATACACACTCTGTTATGCTAGTAGTGATCACTTTATTCTATTATAAAGGTCCATGAAAATAAAAAAAATTAGAAATTAAACGAAATTAAAAAAAAAATCCGGTAGATCACTCTGATAATAACTATTTATGTAACTATATATAAGATCTTGAATAATAGTAGCTAAATCTTGATTACCGAGGGGTGATGCACATATTTAAAGCTTTAATTATATTTGGTCATTGTTCCATTCACGTGCCCAATCCAAACGTAAAAAATTAAATTGGGTGGTGAAATTTGACAAAACATGCACCATGAAATTGATGTATTTGTCTTCTTGTTGGAAGAATACTGCTTTGCCCTAGAAATTATGTGATTAAATTTGCATGCATGGAATGGACACCACCACACCAATGAAAGTTACATATGCTTGACCTAGTTGTCCAATAATAAGTCCCCAATCATGGTAAAACCAGTTCATTGCCTCGATCCGCATTTCACGACCTCTCTCTCTCCTTGAAATCCGAAAACGATCGATTGAGTCAAGATTTTATCGAGACCTAATGAAATCAATTACTATAGGTACGATCTGCAATACAAAACTCATAAAAAGAGAGAGAGATTTCCTTACACTTTACAATATAATTGAGAAAGGATCGAAACAATTGCTCTACATTTGAAGTGTGAGCCTTTGTGAGTTCAATTCATGATAAATATAAAAAGTACTAGATTTTAATTGATATGTGTTAATTTATGAGTAATATCAACAACCATGGAATTCTTATGTTAATTTACTATAATCTATATATATCCAGAGATTTAAGCATAAGATTTTAGTGATTTGGAGCTACTAATAAGGTGGAATCAATTCACATAAAACAAAGAGGGGATTGCGACTTACCAACATATATACAGTAATACAATCATTAAGTCAACTAATCGATTAAAGATACAGATAATTAATTTTATGATCTATATTTCTCTATTTCATATCAATTTTATAATTAAAAACAAGAGGAAAGAAAAAAAAAATTAAGAAGAGAAAAAAAAAATCATTGATCAAACTCTTTCTAGGGTTATAGCTTGTTCAATAATCAATGAGATGCTAATATTGTTATAAGTCGGAATATATCATATAAATGTAAGACTAGTCAGATACAGAATCTCGTATATTTATTCGTAAAGAAAATAAATTCGTATTTCACATCAAGAGCTAATTGAGGTACCTCACGTTATTTAGCATGTTCTAGAATAAAAAAAAATGTTAATATTGTTAAGAATATATCATATGCAAAGCCGATGATGATTATGATTCTACACAAAAAAAAACGTATTAAATCCCCATAACATATAATTTTTGATATTATATTTATATTATAATCTGTATGTTTTGATGGTTGACAAAAGGACATGAGCACTCAAACTGGCAAAACAAAATCTTAAATTAACATGCATGGTTTAGCTAATTGGTAGAGCTTTCTTCGGTTTATTTATTTAATTTATAAGAATAATTTGATTCTTTTTATATATATAAAAAATAATAATCTTGTCACGATGACAGCTATATTAATATTCATTTCATGTTCTATAAAGCACTTTTTTTAAAGGATTATTTGTTCAATTTATATAAATTGTCTCACTAATAGACATCACTAAAACACCATTCATTATTTCTTTCTTTGTCAATCAACTCAACACAACACACCTCACTGAAGAACCCTTCTCTTCAAGACTGTCGGTCACAGGAATTTGTGATTTCTTTTTCATTATTTTTTTTGTTTGCTTTTAACTAATTAATTATAATATGAAATGGAAACTATTATGTGGTAAAATTAGTGGTTATTTATAATTTCACAGGTTGAGATTCTATATATAAATTATACTTTTTGTCTTGTTATTATCCTATACCTAAGACAAAGATATATAAAAATACAAAACAATTGTTCTTTTCCTTTAACATATATTAATTTATTTTTCTTAAATCCCTTTAAACTATAGTTGGACATGAAAAACAAATATGTATAATTCATAAACTTATCATTGGACCGAAATTAAAAATTCTATCAAGTAATACTATTATACAAATTACTATAATAGTTAAAATTCAAAAATTATTTTAATACTTTAAATTCAACCGTGTTCTACAAAGAATCACGAGAGTATCTGATATGATAATTAGAAAACATCATTGACATACACCTCTCTCAAATTAATAATTTAATTAGAGGAAAAAAAAACTCAATTCATGATTTGTGATTATAATGTTTATTAAAACGAATCAAAAATCAATTTATACAAGTTTCACACACAAATCAGAAATCAAGTTCCACTTAATGAAACCATTTATGATGAATTCTCTCTCATTTTTATTTCTGATTAGTAAATGTATGATAAAGTTATTTTTGTTTAATATAAGGTGTGTATATATGTTATATGTATATTTAGTGGTTCTCTGGTACGGATGTCTTGAAATTATAAGTTAAGAACGTCCAACAACAGTTATACATTCATATTGGGTGTGAGTATTTGTTAATATGAGGCTGTGAACCCATTGTAAATGTATGACTGTGGTTGGACGTTCTAAAATTATAAAGTCAGGACCGTTCTGATCGAATAGGTATTATATATATATATATAACTTCAATTAAAATATTTGTAAAAAGATAAACCACAATGTTAAGTAAACTGTGATCCGAGTACAAAAAAAAGGAAGAAGGATAATATTGTAAATTCACAACACAACGGCATATAAGGAATTCAGGATGTCCAGCAAAAGAGGGAAAGGATAAAAGAAAAGCAAAAAAGCAAACAGTGACGGACGTGTGGATGTCTCCTTCAAAACTCAACAGAATCAGCCGGTGCTTTCGTCGGTAGATCAATCCAACTTCAAAAGTGCAAAACGTTAATTTAACATTTTTTTTAAAAAAATTACATTTCTCTCCTCTTCCTACCCCAAATCCCCAATGCATTGATTATTCTTTAGTTTAATCGTTAATGTTACATTTCGGTTGTTGTATAACATAAGCAAGTCCACCGTGTTATCATGGTGCATCATTAGATGTTCCAATCATTGAAATCATCATGGGTTCCACCTAATTACACCCAAAAACTACCCCTTTATACTTGTTTCTTTGATATAAAGATATACTTGAAATGGAAAATCAAATAACCAAATATTTTCAACAATTGTATTTCGGATTTTAAATCATTAGATAAAAAAAATGACATTTAACGAATCAAGGTATACCTATCAAAACTAAACACTAAATATACAATATCAATAGCTATTCTGACAAACACTAGAGAGTCTGATATAATTTATCGAGATTAAATACTATATACGACACATACAAGAGATATCTACTCTCACTGACATCAAGAATGAAAAATGCATATATTAAATTCGAGCACCCCACCATTAAGGTTGAAGAATACATCTTTAACTAAAACAATCTAACATTTGTACTTTATTTAAATTATATCCAAATTACTGGTTAAACAATATACTTTATCTGGTTTGTATATGTTGATTTTAACGCCAGTCAACATTGTTTGGTCAACTATACGAGACTAATCAAAATTTCTATAGTATTAGTTGATTTTGAAACTGATTTGAACCTTCAAAATCATGAAAGTTTTTTACCTGATTTAGCGGATGATCGAAACCTTAGAGATCACGAAAGTTTTGATTAAGACTGTACTAATAAAACTATACTAATCATCACATGATTTACTGTCCATATTATAGGGTTTCGTGCACGGGAATGTAGAGGATTAAAACAAGATCCTAAGATTGATAAAGTACTAAAAGTGGGGGAGTAGCCGTAGGATTTGTTTAACGGTAGGCAACAAAGGGGAAAACTTGGCGGAAAATGTACTTACTTCTCGATCTCTACAAAAGAAGAAATAAATAGCGATGGACAAAAAAGGACATCAACGTGTTCCTTTTAATATTTTCCACTACATGGTCATAATCGTCCATTTTTATCAAAACAATCACAAAAGTAGATTCTCACCCTCTACGTGTCATTCCCTCACCAGTTAACTATACCTTTTACAGTAAAAAAAGAAGAAGGATAAATAAGGCTATCACATACGGATAGGAGTTACCATTCATCCAACCCGATAATGTTTTCTCTTCCGACCATAATCATTTAGCTTATCGCTCCACTGTCTACCGTAACATGGTGGAAGAGTGTTCACTCAACATGCGAATGTCTTAAATATCTTAGATTTGAGTTACCGATATGGATTGCAATTGATCAGATTGGGAATGGATACCTCAATATCCATCTCTGTATCCGTTTGAGATATATATCTTCATCCCCGTATCCATTCATATTTCTATGTGAACGGGACGGATTCAGATAATCCGCTAATTAAGATAGAGATATTAATATTCGTTCTGTCTATATCTGCACTCGATAAAAAAACTTCAAATTTTTATAGTTTATGAGAGAAAAATATAACTAACTGTACATTTTATCATATTTAAAGAGAAACAAATACATCCAATAAAATTCAAATATATAAATTAATAATAACATATATAATTAGAATTAATAATCACATAATAAATTTTTATATTTTTAAAATATTAAAATTTATAATGGATCCGGATGGATATCGTTCTCATCCCAAAAATAAAATAGATATTAGGATGACATCCATCCCTGTTCAGTTCCTAAAATAATAATATTCATCCTTATTTTAAATGGAACAGATTCTTGGATATATCCGTATCCATGGATAATTTGCTATCCCTAGGTTGATGAAGAAATTAAAAATAAATAAACAATTTAAAAGAAAAGGAAAGAAAAACAATGCGTCTAGTGCTGACTTCAGCTACTAGAGCATCCAGATCTTGCAGAAAAAAAGAAGCTTCCCTTCACACACAACACACGCATTTTCTCTCTCTCTTCTCTCAATTTTCTTTGTCAAACCAAACAGAAATTTGGAGAAAATTTTATAGAGATGAATGTGGTGGTGGTGGAAGAAAATAACATCAAGAAGACAACATTGACCCAGAAAAACTCACCATGAAAATTGATCATTTAAGCCTCTTTTTGATTCTATCATCACTCTTCATTTCTTCAATCACCAAAACCACTACTGCAACTAATAAATTCACCACTCAAAGTTCATCGATTCAGAGAAGAATTCTTCACCAGCCATTGTTTCCTGAAAGTTCAGCGCCACCACCAGGCACCGAGTCATCTCCTCCACCGCCGTCTCCGCCGCCGCCCGACACTCCCGCTTTTCCAAACCCAGACCAGCCATTTTTTCCAGAAGTCCCAACTGGACCAGGTCAAGATCAGAACGAGAAACCACCACCAACCGCCGCAACAACAACCACTAATGGAAGCATACCAATCCCTGCAGCGACACAGCCATCAAAACCAGCTAAGAAAGTCGCCATTGCCTTATCAGTCGGCATCGTTACACTTGGAATGTTATCAGCTCTCGCTTTCTTCCTCTACCGTCACAGAGCTAAACATCCCAGCGAGTCTCAGAAGCTCGTCGGGCCCAATTCGCAGAGGTTTCACGACGAACCCGCCGCTGGAGTACCACCATCAAGCTTTTTGTATATAGGAACAGTGGAGCCTAGTGGGAGATCCGTTAGTGAAGCAAATGGGTCACCGTATCATAAACTGAATTCTGTTAAGAGATCGGATCGGTATCGGCCGAGTCCTGAATTGCAACCTCTGCCTCAATTGTCTAAGCCTCCTTCGCCGCCGGTTGCCGCCGCCATGTCAGCGTCAGCGTCAGCGTCGTCTTCGTTGACTGATGAGGAGAGTAACGGCACGGCGTTTTACACGCCGCAGTGCTCTTCTCTCAACAACGACGATTATTACACGCCGATGACTGTGACGGTTTCGCGTCCGGCCGTTAATGTTAACGGTAATGGCAATGGTGTGTTGAATTCTGTTCCTCATTCGAAAAGAACATCTCCTAGATCAAGGCTTTTGGAAATGAAGCATGTTATTATACCATCTATAAAGCAGCCACAACCGCCGCCTCCACCGCCACCGCCGCCGCTGCTACAGTCTAGACATCAAGATAGTCCTCTACAAGCAATTCCATATTCACCCAAAAGGCCAAAATTCTCATCAGCACCACCACCACCAAATATGGAGCTTCTTCGATCATTGAACAACAATCCATCTTCACAAACAGTTAAAATTCCAATTCCGCCACCACCACCACCGCCTCCACCGCCACTAACGACACCAAGGAAAGTGGGATCTTCAGAGAAGATTGTTTCTTCCACGCCTACATCAACCACCACCCCTGTATTGCCGAAACCACAGTCATGGAATTCAACTCCTAAATCCAGTTCTGGCAGTGGAAGAAGTTATAAATCTACCGCGGAAGAAGCTAATGGAAGTGGAGGAGCTTCGGAGAAGACTGAAGGAGATAGCATGGATGGCGCAAAGCCGAAATTGAAAGCTCTGCATTGGGACAAAGTACGAGCAACCTCAGACCGAGCCACGGTGTGGGATCAGTTGAAATCAAGCTCATTTCAGTAAGTGAAAAAACTAAAAACAGTACTTGATTCTTCAATTTTATCTGCTGCTAATTTGATGTACAATTTATCAACTTAGGATGTAAAATTTCACTTGCTTGCTTGCTGTAGATTGAATGAGGACATGATGGAGTCTCTGTTTGGCTGCAATTCGGTGAATTCAGCTCCGAAAGAACCTATAAGAAAGTCAGTTCTTCCTCCTGTGGAACTTGAGAACAGGGTGTTGGACCCGAAGAAGTCACAGAACATTGCGATACTGTTAAGAGCATTGAATGTGACGAGAGATGAGGTATCCGAAGCTCTTCTAGATGGTAAGTTGATGTTGTTTTGCGGTATATATGATCGTCCCCAATTAGGTTCCATGGATTGCTTAGCAATATAGGCAGTGTTATATTTGGGCTAAATTTAGTAGCTATACATGTATATTTATTCACTTTCCAGCAGCGCAGCCTGTCGTGCTTCAGCCAAAAATTAAAATCAGATATATGTTGTTGATGCATGAGGAAATGTTAATAATAAATAGAAGTACTAGCATATGCAGAAAACAGTTAATAATCAAGTTTATCTTAGAAACAGATAGAAAACTTGTACAGCTTAATTCAGAAGTCATCATCATTGAAATTGATAGCAGTTACATAGAAGAGTTAGTAACAAGTGCATAATTGGGTTGTTCTTAGATGAAAGCACATGAAGTTTTATAACTAAAAAGGGAAGGATTCTCAAAATGGTGAAACAACCTCAACAACTAACCAAACATTATAAGAATATATCATTTGCGAGATCGATAACATATTGCTAGCTTATCATTACTTTTATTTGCATTGAAATTGCAAGCATTATTGACTATAAATATTAAATAAACTAGACACGCAATATCTTTGCTATTGACTTTGCAATTGACATCACCCTGTGTGTGACCTCAATAACCAATATAAGAAAAGCAAAGATTAATTTGTAAAACATGTGAAGTTATGGTAGACATTAACCACAAAGCTAAATTCAGAGAGTTCCATCTTGCCTGTTTGGACAAAAAATTCTATTGTATAATATCAGCCTTCTCAGATATTTTCCATGTATGATCTTTGCAAATGTTAGTGAAGTATAAGAGAAGATAAGAAACTTTCCTTGACTTTCTATAGCAGTCTACATAGATCTTTCATTTCCAGTTTGCCATATCACCTCCACTTTCTTTTGTGGAACAGGTAACCCAGACAGCTTAGGCGTGGAGCTGTTGGAAACATTGGTAAAGATGGCTCCAACCAAAGAGGAAGAAATAAAACTTCGAGAGTATAATGGCGACACCTCAAAACTAGGATCTGCAGAAAAGTTTCTCAAGGCAGTACTTGACATCCCCAATGCGTTTAAAAGAGTTGAAGCAATGATGTACAGAGCCAACTTTGATACAGAAGTAAAGTATCTGAGAAAGTCATATCAAACGCTTGAGGTATTTTGGCTAAAAGTTTACTATATACAAGGTTCAATGTGTTCTGATTTTGTAAAACTTGCCATACTCTCTCCTAGAAACTTAATTGTTATATCTTTGTACTTGTCAGACGGCAAGTGAGGAATTGAAGAACAGCAGATTATTTCTCAAACTCCTTGAAGCTGTTCTCAAAACAGGGAACCGGATGAATGTTGGCACTAATCGTGGTGATGCTAAAGCTTTTAAACTTGATACACTCTTAAAACTAGTAGATATAAAGGGAACGGATGGGAAGACAACATTGCTTCACTTTGTGGTCCAGGAAATTACTAGATCCGAAGGTGCAGGAACTAATTCTACGAATGAGAATCTCGAACACAAAATGCAGTCCTGTTTGAAGGAGGATGATTTTAAGAAGCAGGGATTGCAGGTTGTGGCTGGCCTGAGTAGAGACCTCGGTAATGTCAAAAAGGCAGCAGGAATGGACTCAGATGTCTTGAGCAGTTACGTGTTGAAGCTTGAAATGGGACTTGAAAAGGTTCGATTTGTTTTGCAATACGAGAAGTCGGAAATGCAGGGGAACTTCTTCAACTCGATGAAGATGTTTCTGATTGAGGCTGAGGAGGAAATTGCTATGATCAAGGCTGATGAAAGAAAGGCTTTATCACTTGTGAAAGAGGTTACTGAATATTTTCACGGAGACACGGCAAAGGAGGAAGCACATCCTTTGAGAATATTCATGATTGTGAGAGATTTCCTTTCTACATTGGATCTTGTCTGCAAGGAAGTGGGAAAAATGCAAGATAGAACAATGGTGGGTTCAGCAAGATCATTTCGGATATCTGCAACCGCTTCACTACCAGTGCTCAACCGATACAATGTGAGACAAGATACAAGTTCAGACGAGGAAAGCTCTTCGCCATGAAGTGAGCAGTCACACGTTCATTTTCAATCTGAATAGCAGCTTGGTAAATCATTTTCCCTTTTTCTTTTTACAAGCATGTCAAGAAGTCAATCTCAATATCAAGAACATCCCAGTACAGCAAGAGAGGGTAGTTATTAGTTAAAAGAGGTACATTTTGTACGAAGAATCGCAGACGCTTTGTCGATAAGGCATCATCCATCATACAAGAATAAGAGCACAGATTGTGGGAATTTTTTTGCCAACAACCATGAGGACATAGAGGGACAGACAGCATCATTTACACCATTGAAGAATGAAGAAACATGCATGGCCAAGAGAAGAATTTGTCGGTGTAATTTTTAAAGGAAAAGAAAAGAAAAGAATACAATACCATACTTTTTGTCCACTCCAATACATATTCCTTACTGAGGTAGGTTTCTTCATTTAGAGAGCAGATTATTACCTTTACATTTTCGTTGAAGCAGAAGACTCTGTTTTGATGTTACCTATTATTGATCTATATGGTCCGCATTTATTTGGTTATTGATCATAATAATAATAATAATACTGATATCAGTTTTTTAAGCAGTTCTTGGTGGGTGTATTGGTATATAATAAATGTGGCAGACAAACAAGTAAAAGACAACATAAAACTACACTTGAAATTACAGCACCAAATGACTGATAAAATGCCTCTGTGAGTTAAAAATAGTTTTATGCTAGATTTCTATAATCCCCCACCACCACCGATATCTAAAATCTTTAGGACCACTAGTAAAAATTGATCAAATGCCTTATAAAAACAACACATGCAGCTATAAAAGATAGATTCGGCAAAAAGTAAAGGTAAAGAAGTTGATTATATATATATATATATACACATGATAAAAAGAGCTGATCTATTACTTATAATATCGTCATTTCTGTAGATTGAGTTCAAAGGTAAAAGAAGATGGTTATCATTTCTATTGATTTATCGTCTGAGCGAGTTAATAAGATATGACCTCGCATAAAACAATGCTTCCATAAAATTTATTTACTTTTTTTTCGAAGTCCGATAACGAAAGGGTATGGCGAAACCTGTCGAAAGTAAGCACTAGTAAACCGTTTGGAGGTTTTTTTTTAAAATTATGTATAATTAAATTTTTTATCTCAATCTTTTTGCTATTTACATTTATATTAAAAAATCTTTTGTTATGCCCCAACTGCCCAAAATTTAACCTATGCATGTATGGTCTAGATATCAACTCAGTTCACCGGACTTGAACTATCTACCATTAGCATGAAAGGGAACGTACATGGTACGCACCATAGAAAAAAAGAAGAAGATTAAAGAACAGTCAATATTGGAGTTTGATAATTGATGAATTAATGAAGTTCAACAAGACAAACAGAAATACTTCAATGTTCAAGATTTTTTTTTCCCTCTTTCATGTCATTTTTAATGAGTTAGTGGGGGATGGATTGTTGGTTATTATATTTATTTCATATGGTGATATTTTCCGACAGAAATAAAGGCTTTAAATAGTTGAATGATGCATTGCATATTTGCATGGTTACGGTGATAAATTGCTAATGGTGGCGGTGGTGGGCGGTGGATCCACCATTTATTTTAAAGTACGGGTGATTGGGTGAATTAAACATCACCCAACATTCTTATCAAAATGCGACATAAATGGTATCAAATCATCACCAACCAATCCATTTCAACTTTTTCACCGCAATTTGTGTTGACAGCTATGCACAAAACAAAGGCATTTATGCATGGACAATGTTTGGATGCTAACCGGTCAGCATTTAAATATACTGACCTATCAATGGGGTGTTATCACAGTTTTTTTTTTTTAATGTAAGAAGATAAAATAAAAAGTAAAAAGAAAAAATATCACATGATAACACCCACCCAATTGGTATGTCAGCATATTTAGATGTGGATATCAGCACCTACGTATTTTCCTTTCAAATTTTTAGTTGGTTTTGTTACGAGAACATTAAACATAAGTGGGCCATTTCAGTTCAATAAAGTTTCCAAGGTAGCAAAGAACCAAGTGGCCCGGCGACCGAAGACTTCACAACCTCCATGTTTTGACCCGTATTTTAGAGATTGATCTCAACAAATCCACCCATCGTCCTTTTAGTGAAATATATTGACATACAAAATTAATGAAATAATAGTAATATAATTATATAATTAGCTATAGAGATATAAGGAAGCATTAGCAAAGTTTTCTTCTCTTTTTATCCTTTTAAAAGGATTAGCAAAGTTATTAGGCAACATATTACATCTATATATATATTAAGTGAGGAAATTAAAATAAAAATCTACAATTGAAGCTAATTTACAGAGAGAACAATACAAGACTCAATTGTTATGAAAAGCTGAAATTGCCCATGAGAAGAATGGTGCTCCTCCAATGCTCTTTGTTCTCAATATTTTCTTCACAAGTATTTTCCACTTTATCGCATCCTTCTTGCTTTGTTTTTTCATCTTATCCTTGAAATTCCTGCAATCAATCACACACACAATTTAGTTAGTTCAAAGTTTTTCTATTATAAGGCACATCAAGATTAAGAATCAAGACTCACCGGCATAAAGGAACCCTGCATACGTTTGAATCAGCGCAGAGACGGGAGTGTAATTCCAACAACTTCCACATTCTCTTGCAATGGATGCATTTACCTGGGACTCTTAGCTTGCAACTGGCAAAATGGCGGACGAGCAATTCCAGTCCCTTGCAGGCTGTATAACTACAAGGCGCTTGGTTTTCTTTGAAATCTTTGTCGTGTGGACCAATTGTCCGGCAACCTT
Organism: Dipteronia sinensis; assembly: GCA_033220585.1. Taxonomy (NCBI): domain Eukaryota; kingdom Viridiplantae; phylum Streptophyta; class Magnoliopsida; order Sapindales; family Sapindaceae; genus Dipteronia; species Dipteronia sinensis. The sequence goes on along the minus strand of CM065638.1, from coordinate 1,106,430 downwards.
CTCTACATATATGAATAAGAGCCTCCATGGCCTCATACAATTGCAAATAAATCTTCCTCTCATCGAGTTTTCTGATCCTCTCCTTTTGTCTCTGTAAATATATATATATTCAGATGGGGGGACTCCAAACATGAGACCTAATAATGAGAAAAAAAAAGAACATTTGCTTACATTGTCTTCATCGATCATGGACTCCAGAAGTTCTTTCTCGAGCATCGGATGACTCTGCTTCATAACTTTCCATCCTTCAGAAATAGAAACAGTCACGAAGTTTTTCAGGATCATACGGTGACAAATGAGGCTAAGTCGGGGGGCATTACATAGTAATGATAGCTGAAAGATGTCAACTACATTCTCAGTGGTGAGCAAGCCCTGCTCTAACTGCTGCTCACATTCACGCTTTAACTGGGGAACCACGAATACGTGAGACAGAACCAACAGATGCAAGACATAATCCTCCATATCTGTTTTCTCATAGCTACAAATGAAGTAACAATAGTAATTAGCACAGAGTATCACAATGGCAACATTAGTTTAACAAAATCATAGCTAATTGTTCGGCTATTTTTAAGTCTCCTAAAGGAACTATGTAAAGAAAGTTTGTCAATTGGTCGAATTCTAGATATGATGTCAAACAATCAATTATAATATTCAACCAATATGCAAAGGCCTTTATGGTGTCATCAAGTTTATGTCTGTGAATTAAGCGCACCAATGAGGAGAAAATAGTTACCACGAAGAATATAAGAATCTGATGAAAACTCGAACTGCATCTTGTGGAACACCATGAATTTTGATAGATCTCCGACGACCATGGCGTTTTGATTGCTTTAATATGCCTCTCATCACAGGAGAAGCCATGCCCTATTGCAAACATTCGAAAAAGAACAATATGATTAATCAAGTGTTTAAGATACTACATAGATATGCCTAACAAAGACATTTAATCCACTGTGACAGCTAAATATTTAATAAAACAGTCCCAGTATTGGAAAGATATAAACATCTAGTTGAAGCTGAGCATGGTTGAGGAAGGAATACTATGACTCTTTATGGCCCTTGATTGTCAAATGTCAAGCAAGATACATGGCAACAGACAGTGAATACATTTCTAAGTGATTTTTCATTTTTCTCTTCAAAATTTCGGAGTCATTTTCTTATTCCTAAACCATGACCACCATTGATCATATAGGAAAGTTTTTTATTGTCATCAAACAAAGATGGGATTGGAAAACTTACAAGAATGTTAGCATGTGCATAGATGGTGCTATCATTATCTGTGTTAATAGTAACATCTGCTCTATAGCCGGAGTCAAAGAGACGTTCACACAAATCATTTGCTACATTTGTAGAGACACAGCTGTACCCTCTTAAAGGTGATCCATTCATTGCTAACCCCTTTTGACTGTTACTCGTTGTTGGACCAGGTAATGGAGGAGGCGCTGGAGGTGCTCCCTTGAGAACAATAGAAGATTCTTTGCAATCACCGTCCATATTTATAATTTGTTTCATGATTCTTCACTGCAGATTTCAAAGAACAATCACACTCAGTTTTTGGCCAAATATTTGCATATCATAAACTTTTAAGGGGTTCTTCAAACATTAATAAGTGCTCAGAGTTTCTCTCAATAAATTTATCTGTTCTCTGCCTGATATGTAACAGATCCTAAGCATATTCAGATAATCAGATGTAAGGCTAAAACAATCGGGTCATTGGACGTAAATAAAAACAATAACAACGTAATATAATTCATTTCTTTCTCAATGATGATTGTTAAAAATGAAATGAAACTTTGTAAGACGAATGTACCCAATATATAAAACAGATCCAAAGCTATCAGAACACGTTCAGGCAAAAATATTGGGATCATTCATTAGATTGAAACGAAAGATGAACTAATAATTTGTTTTCCCCTTGATGAATAAAAACTACGACCCACCAAACCTCGAAAATTTTCCCTTTCAGATTTCTGTACACCTTAGTAAATTTCAATACACAAAAAAGCCTAAAATTAATAAAGACAACCAGCATGAAATGAACAGTCTCTATTATAGATCCAACAACAACATGTCATAATCTGATTCCATAAAAAAAAAAAATGTCATAATCTGATGCTAAATCATTTTTACAATTTCTATTATACTACAATCAGATCAGATACAAGCTCAAAGAATTACAACAAAAAAATGATAAACAAAACATCAACGTTGTCAATTTCTTAATCTAAAAGAGACATTGATATTCTATCAAAAAAACAATAAATCACCTAAAAGAGAATCTAATCATCTCATAATTGTCGTTTTCATTGTTATGCTCATCTTGTTTTCATGCTTTTAACATCAAAATAAATACCAAAATCTAGACTCTGCATAGATTATAAACAACACATTTACAATTCACAATATATCATATCAAATCAAACTCGATTAAAAACAAATTAAATTAAACACCTACCACCGTACCACGCCTTTGTGATTGATCTTCAAGAAAACCGAACAAGATTCACACGAATCGTAATCTCCGGTGAACATAAAAAACCTCAAATGTCAGCCGACGCAGCGCAGAGAAGCTGCCGACAATAATAATAATTAAAAAAAAATTAAAAATTAAAAATTTTGAAGGTTCTCTTTGAAAAACCGGTGGTGTCTCTCTCTCTCTCTCTCTCTCTCTCTCTCTCTCTCGAGGAAACACAAAAATGGATTTATGAAGATTCAACAGGCTTTAAAGATTTTTGCTGTGTGTATCTATAAGTATATGATCGGAAAGGGCCCACCCACCGACGTCTGTGATTAGGCTTTGCTGAGTCACGCACGCATCAGATCCGTTTAGGCAATCACGCGCTTTCCCGCGTCTTTATCAAGACTTCAACTGACGTCCCAAAACGATCTCAACGGTCGTTATCACAGTTGTTTTTTTATTTATTTGAAATATCGTTATCGCACTATCGCAATTGTTGGCTGATATGGACAATTAACGTTGACAGTAACGGCTAACCTTTGTTTTTCATTTTTCACAATGTAAGGGTGCGTTTGGGTGCGTTTGGTGTGCAAGATTATATTGGATTGAATATGATTTGACTATTTTATGGGATTGAATTGGATTGGACTGGATTAAATTAGTATTGTGATGTGTTTGATGCAGTACGAATTATAATAAAATAATAATTGTCTTTCGTAAGAGGTTAGTGTAAAATTATATTAAATTAGTTTTTAAATAAATAAAATCATTTTGATTCAATTCAAAGAAAATAAATAAATTACTTATTTTAATATTAATAAATTATGTTTTATCTAGACTTCAATTGACGTCCCAAAACGATCTCAACGGTCGTTATCATAGTTGTTTTATTTTTTTTGAGATATTGTTATTTGTTTTTCATGTTTACATCCTAAGAGCATCTCTAGTCGTAATGTGGTTTGCATTTGAAAAAAATGGTGATGTGTCAACATTGTCAAGCAAACTGCTTTATATGTAGCATGTAACTAAACTTGATAGACTTCCAAATGAAAAAGTGGTCTTCAATGCTTCACTTATAAAATAAATATTTTTAATGACATGTCAATTTATTATTGGTCTCCTTAAATGTACTTTAAAATTGTTGAATAAAACAAACTAGAAGAGAATAGTAGTTGCTGACAGGATCAACAAGATGTTTGTCCAACAAACCGTCTGAAATCAGAGAGTCATGTTGACAGCCTTTAAAAAAAAGTTGTCATCTCATCTTGAAATTGTACTAGAGAGGTTGTATTGGAGATGAATTTTCTAACAAAGTGGATGTCCATACTATGTGTCATCAAATTTGTTCACAACCCACATTAGCATTGGAGATGCTCTAAGGATGCGTTTGGTGTGCAAAATTGAATATGATTTGACTATTTTTACAGGATTGGATTAGACTGGACTAAATTAGTAGTGTGATGTGTTTGATGCAGTATGGATTAGACTAAAATTATACTGTCCTTTATTTTCTATAACATGTTATTGGATAAAAAATAATTGAAAATAATTGTCTTTCGTAAGAGATTAGTGTAAAATTATATTAAATTAGTTTTTAAATAAATAAAATCATTTTGATTCAATTATACTTATTTTAATATTAATAAATTATGCTTTATCTAGACTTCAAGTGACATCCCAAAACAATTTCAACGGTTATTATCACAGTTTTTGTTTTTAGATATCAGTATTTGTTTTTCATTTTCACACTTTAGGGGTGCATTTGGTGCGTGATATTGGATATGATTTGACTATTTTTTATATGATTGAACTGGACTGTACTGGACTATATTAGTATTTGTGATGTGTTTGATCCAGTACGGATTAGAATAAAATAATACTATCCTTTATTTTCTATAACATGTTATTGGATAAAAAATAATTGAAAATAATGATCTTTCGTAAGAGGTTAATGTAAAATTATATTAAATTAGTTTTTAAATAAAAAAAATCATTTTGATTCAATTCAAAGAAAATAAATAAAAAATACTTATTTTAATATTAACAAATTATGCTTTATTTAGACTTCAATTGACAGCCCAAAACGATCCCAATGGTTATTATCACAGTTTTTTTTATTATATATATCATTATTTGTTTTTCATTTTCACACTTTAGGGGTGCATTTGGTGCGCGATATTGGATATGATTTGACTATTTTATAGGATTGGATTGGACTGAACTATATTAGTATTGTGATGTGTTTGATGCAATACGGATTAGAATAAAATAATATTATCCTTTAATTTCTATAACATGTTATTGGATAAAAAATAATTGAAAATAATTGTTTTTCATAAGAGGTTAGTGTAAAATTATATTAAATTAGTTTTTAAATAAATAAAATCATTTTGATTCAATTCTACTTATTTTAATATTAATAAATTATGTTTTATCTATACTTCAATTGACGTCCCAAAACGGTCTCAACGGTCGTTATCATAGTTGTTGTTTTTTTTTTTGAGATATTGTTATTTGTTTTTCATTTTCACACCCTAAGGGTGCGTTTAGTGTGCAAGATTGAATATGATTTGACTATTTTTACAGGATTATATTAGATTTGACTAAATTAGTAGTATGATGTGTTTGATGCAGTATGTATTAGACTAAAATTATAATGTCATTTATTTGGTATAACATGTGAATTGTGATTGGATCAAAATAATTAAAAATAATTGTCTTTTATGAGAGATTAGTGTAAAATTATATTAAATTAATTTTTAAATTAAAAAATCATTTAAATTCAATTCAAAGAAAATAAAAAAAAAATTACTTATTTTAATATTAATAAATCACGCTTTATCTAGACTTCAATTGACATCCCAAAACGATCTCAACGGTTATTATCACGGTTTTTTTTTTAATATATATCAGTATTTGTTTTTCATTTTCACACTTTAGGGGTGTATTTGGTACGCGATATTGGATATGATTTGACAATTTTTATAGGATTGGATTGGACTGGACCATATTAGTATTGCGATGTGTTTGATGCAGTACGGATTATAATAAAATAGTACTATCCTTTATTTTCTATAACATGTTATTGGATAAAAAATAATTGAAAATAATTGTCTTTCGTAAGAGGTTAGTGTAAAATTATATTAAATTAGTTTTTCAAATAAATAAAATCATTTTGATTCAATTCAGATAAAATAACAAAAGTTCTTATTTTAATATTAATAAATTATGCTTTATCTAGACTTCAATTGACGTCCCAAAACGATCTTAACGGTCGTTATCATAGTTGTTTTTTCTTTTTCTTTTTTGAGATATTGTTATTTATTTTTCATTTTCACACCCTAAGGGTGTATTTGGTGTGCAAGATTGAATATAATTTGACTATTTTTACATAATTGTATTAGACTTGACTAAATTAGCAGTGTGGTGTGTTTGATGCAGTATGGATTATACTAAAATTATAATGTCCTTTATTTGATATAACATGTGAATTGTGATTGGATCAAAAATAATTGAAAATAATTGTCTTTTATGAGAGATTAGTGTAAAATTATATTAAATTAATTTTTAAATTAAAAAATCATTTAAATTCAATTCAAAGAAAATAAAAAAATTACTTATTTTAATATTAATAAATTACGCTTTATCTAGATTTCAATTGACATCTCAAAACAATCTCAACGGTTATTATCACAGTTTTTTTTTAGATATTAGTATTTGTTTTTCATTTTCTCACTTTAAGGGTGCATTTGACGCGCGATATTGAATATGATTTGACTATTTTTATAGGATTGTATTAGACTGGACTATATTAGTATTGTGATGTGTTTGATGCAGTACGAATTAGATTAAAATAATACGGTCATTTATTTGGTATAACATGTGAATTGTGATTGGATCAAAAATAATTGAAAATAATTGCCTTTTGTGAGAGATTGGTGTAAAATTATATTAAATTAATTTTTAAATAAATAAAATCATTTTAATTCAATTCAAAGAAAATAAAATAAAAATACTTACTTTAATATTAATAAATTATGCTTTATCTATACTTCAATTGACGTCCCAAAATGATCTCAACGGTCGTTATCACAGTTTTTGTTTTTTGAGATATCATTACTTGTTTTTCATTTTCACACTCTAGGAGTGCGTTTGGTGCACGAGATTGGATTGGATTAGATTGGATAAGATTTGACTATTTTTATAGGATTAGATTGGACTGAATTAGAGTAAATTAGTACTGTGATGTGTTTGATGCAATACAGATTAGACTAAAATAATAGTCATTTATTTGGTATAGCATGTGAATTGTGATTGGATTAAAAATAATTGAAAATAATTGTCCTTGTGAGAGATTAGTGTAAGATTATATTAAATTAATTTGTAAATAAATAAAATCATTTTAATTCAATTAAAAGAAAAAAAAATTATTTAAATTGGTTAAAATTTTATTGAAATTAATTTTTTGAACAAAATAAATTATTTTTTAAAAATAAATAAAATAACATTTATTTTTAAATATATATATATATATACAGTCATTTTCCTGTCAGTGCGCATTGATAGAATTATACAAGAACATTGAATATGAACCACTCATTTATAAAAGAATTTTGACAAGTGCATACATACCAAGTCAAAATATATAAAATGAGTGGCTCACATTCAATGTCCTTATATAGTTCTATCAGTGCGCACTTATATGAAAATTGTTGTGTATATATATATATATATATATATATTGAAATATTACAATAATCTTGGGTTTGTGGATGGGGAGATACTCAAACTCACAATTTCGTGGTGTGGGTGTTAGATGTACCACCGAACCAACTTCATCTTGTATCTTTTATTGATATTAAAAAATATTTTTTAAATGTTAGAATAAATATATTAATATTTAAATAAGTAATTTACTTATAAAAAAAAGATCAAAAGCCCTTTATGGCAATACTAAATAATCATGCCACAACATGACCATTGGTTTATAAGTTTAAATAATTGTTTATATATAAATTTTACATTGTATTTTATATTTCAAGTAGTTTATTATTGAATTGATATCATTTTATTATTAAAAAAAATAAATAAATACTTTCATCAAGAATTATATATATATATATATATATAAATTATTCTTAATTAATAGCTTGTATATCTTTTGCACCGACTTCATTATATTTGTGTGACTATGTGCATTGAATATCACAAGAGTTTTTTCTACTGTACTTATCGAATTTAATAAATTTAATGTGAAAAATTATAAACCATTAATTAAGTATTATAAATATTATATAAACAAAAGTAATATATATATACGTAGAAATTTTTTAGTCTGTACGTACTGATATAACTTCATCAGTGCGTTGGATGTGAACCATTGGATTTACATATATATATATATATAGTCTTTTTATCCTCGGTGTGTACTGATATAGTATGTATTGATATAAGTTATATCAGTACGCACCTAGAAGAAAATGACTATATATATATATATATAATATATAGATAAAATTTAGTACGGGTGTCAAAATTTTCATGGATTCGTCACTGTTCACGTGGCACACCTAACAAGTTGTGAATCAAGTATTCTAACGGTGCTTATTTGCTAGGAATGTTAGTTTTTTATTATTATTTTGGAAAGTTGCTTGGAATGTTAGTTAAATCATTTTCCGTATAAGATTTTGTGATGATGTGAGATCATAAGTTAATCGGATTTGTTAGGAACTTTAGTTTTGTGTACATTAGTTAAATCATTTTCCGTATAAGATTTTGTAAATAAGTGAATGTGATAAGTAAATCGAATGTGTTCGACTTTTAGTTTTGTGGACATTACTCTGTAACAAAATATACTTTTTTGTTTGTAACGTTGAGCTTACAAATCGGTTTGATGAGTGGTAAGAATAGATAACACAAATCATAAATAAAGTTTATTTTCTTTTCATTAAGATTTTCGATTAGTTAAACGAGATGATGTTGGTCCAATGGTAAACCCTTTACCCCTACAACATCAGATTACATGTTCGAATCATACCCCTTTCGAATTAATGTAATATTTCAAAAAACATAAAAAGATTTCCGATTAGTTAACGTATTCAAGTTGTGTGCAAACTGTCGTGACAACCTACTACAAGGGCCTATTAGTATTGCCTCTGATTGCTTTGAAGCCATTGGCCATTCGCCATAGGTATGCAGAATTGCAGAAATTGATAGAATTACAAAATGTGATTAATTTCTTTTTAGGCCCAAGTTATTGTCCCCGAGCCTTCAATAGAATTTATATGGGCACCCATTTAATAATTTATGCCCCAGTAGTTGTTGAATAAAAGTCTTGTCTTTATTACTCAATTGATATTGGGCTTTTAACATTATAGGTGGGGTGGCAATAACATAAAGCCCAACAAGAGACATCGAGCCATAGAGGCCTAGCCCAATGATACTCTCCAAGGCCACCCACTCACCCATCAGCCCAAGTTATGCCTCGATTAGTCGGTCTAATCCTACTCTCAAATATGCAGTCACCAATGATCTTATGCCGATGCCACAATAGCCACTCACTAACGATATCACTACTGCTGACAAGACGAGGTTGATCCGGTGGTAAAACTTCTTCCATATGTACCGTGAGGTTACGGGTTTAAATCTCCATTCTCAAAAAACCCTGGATTTATATAATAGTTTAATTCTTCGAAAAGAAAAAAAAAACAATACAAATTTACAGACATTCACTACCATCCAATATGGTTTAATGTTGAATAATGCTTCTTCAGTTTAACAATATCTTAGTTTTTTGAATTACTGCCACCACATGCGGTATATATATAAGAAACAACAACAATATCCACGATTTGGATTTGGGACCCTGCAATATTATATTCTAATTGTATCTCTAGAATTTAGAAATATGATCTTGTGAGTTGAGTTGTGAGTAAATATCTCAAATTACCGGCGGTGGATAATTGTATAGTGTTGTGTACGTGTGCATTAAGTAAATATTTGTCATGTCTATATTTAATTTTTAAAAACCTTATATTGTAAATTTGTAATCATACCAGGCATCACACAAGTGATAATACTTTGTTTTTTTTTTATGAAAATAAAATAAAAAAGTGGGCATAAGTGCATAACTAAATTGTTATAAGATGGCTTGCTATTTAAGCATGACATAATAGAAAATCGGTATTATGCTATATATATTTGATGATACTCATGCCATAACTTGTATACATAATAATGATGCATGGTGTATATCCCACCATGATCTCGCCACATGTCAAAATTTACCACATGGCAAAATCATGGTGGGAGGGAGATGCTACACTTATCGACCTATAAGTGTGAATAACATGGAAGAAAACAGAGTCAGAAAAAACATAGTGAAGTGAATGAGCTGGTTGGGGGTTATATGATAATTGAAACCCATGATTTTGCCCACCTAGCAGCTTAATTGCTAGCTTGCCTGCAATGTTTTCAACCATGGTCATAATTCATAGACTCTGTCAAAGCAGTACCATCTCGGTTTCACAAAAATTCAGATTCAAATGTTCTTCTTCTACCCCGACCTACTAATTAACCACAAGCTAGTACCACCCACCCACCACAATCACCATGTAACACTAATAATAAATATTACACATACGCATTCCCATTTTTATTTTTATATATTTATATATAAAATCAATCAAGTGTGGTCTGTGGGGGTGGGGGTGCCCAACCAAGCGTTTGGATAGAGGAGGAGCGTCTTCCTCTCAGTCTTTTGTTGATTTCTTTCACACACACACACATATATATATATATATATATAAAATTTAAGGATCTTTCTCTAGTCAAGTCGGTTAGGGGCGAAACCATAAATTCGTATATAATTTAAGGTTCATTCTTTAGTCAAGTCGGTCAGGGACGAAACCAGAACTTCATATATAATTTAAGGTTCCTTCTCTAGTCAAATCGGTCAGGGGCGGAGCCAACAATTCATATATAATTTAAGGTTTATTCTCTAGTCAAGTCGGACAAGAATGGAGCCAGAAATTCAAGTTTTAAGGGGACATTATACAAAAATAAAAAGAATTTAGAGGGACCAAAGTGAATTTTTTTTAAAATTTAGTAATAACTTTGTAATTTTTTGAAAGGTAATTTAAAGTAGTTTTTGTTAGGGGAGGGGGCATGGCCCCTACCATCGGTCCATCACACCTCTTCCCTCTACCCTGAAGTCGATCATAATCTTCTTTCTAGAATCGAAATTACATAACGTTCACAACGATATAAATTTAATTGTTCTGTTATTAACTTTGTGGAACTGATTTCTGTACACGAACTTATGTAAACTCCTGAGAATTATTGTAGGGATATTATTGATTTAGTCCCTATGTTTTTTTGAATTATTTATTTTTTACTCACTTATTCATTTTTCACTGGATTGGTCCATATGTTTTCAAAAACCACTCAATTTGGTCTTTCTGACCAGAATTTTGACGGTCAACAGTCACGGAAAATATAAAATGGCATTTTTACCCTTGAATTCAAAATAAAAATAAAAGGGATATTATTGATTTAGTCCCTATATTTTTTGAATTATCTATTTTTTACTCACTTATTCATTCATCACTAGATTGATCCATATGTTTTCAAAAACCACTCAATTTGATCCATCTTACCAGAATTTTGATGGTCAACCGTCACGGAAAATATAAAATAGCATTTTTACCCTTGAATTAAAAACTTTTTATTTTCTTAATTTTATTTCTAATTATATATTAATTTTAAAAAGGGAAAGAAATATAAAAATTATTTTATTATATATTAATTTTGAAATTTAACAAAAATCTATTTTGCGGCTACCGGCGGGAGATGGATTCGAATAACTTCTTCTTGGTTTTCATGGAGGTCAGAGAGAGACCGAGAAAGTAGATGTGGATTGAGAAAGGAGAGAGAGATCGAGAAAGGAGAAAGAGAGAGAGAGATGGCTGGGTTTGATCCATCCACCACCACTCCAATATCTATTTTTTTTGCCACGTGGCATATCATTGTTTAAAGACAAAAATACCCTTAGAACCGTTTAATTTGACTAACGGTTGACTTACAGAATGACCAAATTAAATGGTTTTGAAAACATATGAACCAATCCAGTGAAAAATGAATAAGTTAGTAAAAGATAGATAATTAAAAAAACCGTAGGGACTAAATCAATAATATCCCATTTAAATTTTTAATTATATATTTATTTCTTTTTTGTGTGTTGACACGTGGCATATTATTGTTTAAAGATAAAAATACTCTTAGAACTGTTGAATTTGACTAACGGTTGACTTACAGAAGGGCCAAATTGAATGATTTTTAAAATATAGGGACCAATCCAGTAAAAAATGAATAAAAAATAGATAATTCAAAAAAACATCGAGAATAAATCAATAATATCCCATTATTATATAACATAAATAGAATTATAAAAAAAAAAAAAAAACAGACTGGAGTGTGGACTGAGTCTGGAGTGGTCCAGCCTTTCACACGTGAAGACGCTCCTCTCCTACCTGCAATTATAATCACGTGTGTGTTATCAAAACCATCATCAATTTTATTTTTTTACAAAGCTGTATGTACTGGGACCTTTGCCTTGTTTGAGAAATTTATGGACACTTGTATATTTTTTCTTTTGGTCTCATCATCATTGTTAGTTTTGTTTCATATATGCTAGATCTTTATATACACTAATTTTAAGCAAATAAAATAGATCACCAAACCCTTAAATTGTATATATTGTTCGGTGCAACTTTCCTTGTACAACCGTAAAGCATGGGGAGATGTATCCCTCCTTTTCAATGGAGTAGATATCTGAATTATACATTTAGTGCTTGATCTCGATATGTTCCAATAGATCCTTGACCGTTTGATGGGCCAGAACCTCCTGACCCATTTGAAAGATTAATTTCATGACTTTATTCTTTGAGGGGTTCTGCTCAATCTGCTTAGACTTAGTTTAATAATTCTTATAGTATCCAAATTGTCTAATAAGTTGGAAACATTGTTGTGATGGAAATGAGAGCATCAAACTGTTTTAATTTTGTAATAAATAAATAAAAATTGATAAATGTTATCTTATTATGCTTGGATCATCATTCAAACTTACTTAGGTGTGTTGCATTTCGGACTGTGTTTATAGTAGTTGATCTCAGCAGGTTCCAATTAGATTTTTGACTAACAGAAAAAACAAAATCATTAAATCATGTTTTGAAGAAGTTAAAAGAATACATTAACTTAGTAGTGCAGATCATTAATATGTTTAGTGAAGTAGATCATTAATATGTTTAAATTGCAGAGTAAAGTAGAGCTTATTTTCTGACTTGATTATCATGATTCATGTCCATGCCTTGCCTATAATGGCTGTGTGGCCTATTATTATCTCTTTGGTTTCACTCAAATGTGTCGTTGGCAATTTGGCATATATCAACATGGGGCTTTGGCTGTTTGGATGGATATCGTCCAATTTTAATGCATTGATATTTTGTTTCATGCCGTTCACATGCTTCATTTGTCTACTTGTAATGTGCAAGTCCCATTTCAGTAGGAGAAATTAATCTTCGGCGGTGCATTCCAGAAGAGAGGTTTCTCTACACTTTTGAGTTTTAATGAATAAATGTGAGATTTTAATGAATAAATATGAGAATGTGAGATTGTAACTTATAGGGAGGGGTCTCCTACAAATGTGAGTTTGAACCATGACGGAAGAGCTTCATTTCCAAGAATACAACCATGAGTCAACCGACCCTAGACTATGTTTGGTATGAGGGAGAGAGAATATGAGGGATGGATGGATTAAGGGGGAGAGAGAGTATGAAGGATGTAGAGGATAATATAAATCCTTCGTGTTGTTTGGTATTGAAAAGATGGTTGAATGAATGAATTGATATATAATTTATAAAATTACTATATTGCTCTTTAATAAATTGGAGGTTAATAAAAAATGGAGGGTATTATTGTAATTTCCCTCCAATTTTTCCTCCCTTCTCTCACCCTCCATAATTAGAGGGATTGGTTTTAGTGGGTCCAAAGGGAGGAGAGCTCCCTCCTCTTCTTCTCTCCCCTCTCTTTTCACCCCAACCAAACAAGGGGTTGGAGCTCTCCTCTCATTCCTCTCTCTCCTACCCTCTCCCTCCCTCCATCTTTCCCTCTTACCAAACAAAGCCTTAAATGCTTGAAGTTTTTTATACTAGTTTTATATGCAAAAAGATGCTCAAAAGTCTGAGATCTCTTACATTTGGCAACATGCCATAAACAACTATATATGAGTATATGACAAGATTGTATAGAATCCTATGTAAAATGTTTACATATCTATAAAATTATTTGACGTGAGATTTATTAACTTTTTTTTAAATATATGTACAGAGGATCTGAATCGAGATTGGTATAGTGTGTCCAAAAAAAAAATCGAGATTGGTATTGATTTTTTTTGACACACTATAAATATAATATAATGAATACAAATGGTATTTGTTATAAATAGATTATAATATAATCGAGATTGGGTCATACATGTATTGTCTGATATTGGAAGGTCTTATGATACGATGACTCAAATTTAAAATATTTTACCATAAAACCACATTAGATAGTGGTTATAATAAATTTATGTATGAGTAATGCTATTTTGCCTAAATTTGGTGTCAAAATCTGGTATCCAAATGATGTGGTAACACTCCAATCCATTTATTTAAATCATGTAAATCTAATACAATTATAGTATTACCACATTATTTGGACAACAAATTTAGACAAAATAGCATTATTGTTTATGTATTCGTGTGTGTAATACACAACTAAACAGGTCTTATCGTATAAAATTCAAAAAGTATTGATAAGTATAAATTTATTTTGAATTGCACACACTTCTCAACTAAAATGGTGTGCAAGGAGTTTTTACTAGCAGAGTTTCTTATAATGTAAATGTGAGATTGGAATTCCTTTCATAAAGGTGAAAGGAGAAATGCACAATAACTTTGCTAAGAGTGGATATGCTTAATGATTATGTTTTTATATCGGATTTATATAGCTATAATTGAAACCTTATATAATAAATTTTGACCCTGAACGGTTCACAGTTTGTGGTTCAGATATCTATTCCCTTAATATTAGAGAGAAAACTCCTCACACACGCATGGTTTGTCCACTTGATACCTTTCTTAAAACCCTTCATTAGAATTGATGAGAAAAAAAAGATTATATAAATGATTAACAATCTAGAGCAAATTATACAACAAGTACATCCTCTAGACAGTAAAAAAATCAATGGAATTTACCAATTAATCTCTACCCTTAAATTTGAAAATTTGAGAAACAAACAATTCCATGATGAGAAATTGAGAATTGAGAAATATGTTTGATGATGCAAAGTGAGCCCTATGATCAAAATCCAAATGGGGACAAAAGTGAGCATGGTACAAGCTATAGCTGTCCTGTCTTGTCTTTGTTTTAGGAATACCCTAAAATTGAGCAGTGTATATGATTGAATAGTAATACTGAATCTGATACACTACCAACATGTACTCTTAATTCTTAAATACAGGCAATACAAGTTACAACAACACACACCCATCAAAATAATTATACGCCACAATCTCCAAACAAATGTAGAAAATTTTGACACCTCCAATCTGGCTCGATGGTAAATAGTATTTATTCAGTCCAATAATATGCGATCGGTTTGATGGTTAAGACCTAAAGGGCATTCATTCAGTTGTATAATATACGACCGACTTGTTAGTAAAATGTATACGATTAATTGGGTAATGTATGACCGGTTTGATGGTAAAAGATATTCATTCAATCGATTAATATGCGACTTGACAATAAATAATGTTCATTCAATCTTGTAATATGCGACCCGATGGTAAATGATGATCGATCATTCAATCCGGTAATGTTTCAAATTCGAATCACAATACATATAAATATATATATATATATATATATATATAATAGAATATTTTGTAGACTTAATTTGTATATACATACACTACTCACACCATAATGGATTTTAATGGTGTATAACCGCTAAATAACGCCTCATTATATCTCATCCGCTTATTTTGGCGGCACCAAAGCCGCTGCTTTTTCCCTCCCCACTCTTCACTAACCCCAGATTTCGCGCGAACACTTTCTCTCTACAGTTTCACCAGTTGAATCCTACAAAAGAAAATAAAAACACACACACCCTTGTCTTTTTTTTTTCTTTTTTTTTTGTCTGGTTGTGTTATTTGATTCTCATTTTATTTGATGTATAATAAACTAGAAAGAAGTAGAGAGCAAACAAAAATGGAGGATTTTGATTTTGATGATGAGGGTTCATTTTCTCTGTCCAGTCTCATGTGCCAAGAAGATGGAGTTTGTTTGAATGAGAAATCAGATGATGATGGAAGAAACATCTCTACTGTAGATTATGTTTTGGAAAAAAATAATATTGTAGATGAAGAATACATAGAAATGTTGGTTGGAAGAGAGAAGTGTTTTGGATCCAAAGGTTGTGCCTTTTCTGATGATTGTTCTATCAAAAACCAAACTTGGCTCAAATGTGCTCGATTGGATGCCATTGAATGGATTTTCAATGTTAGTTCCTCACAAATCTCTTTTTTTTTTTGCCCTTTATTTGGTTTGAATTGCTGTTGACTAATGTGTCTTTTTATCCAGACAAGGGCAAAATTTGGATTCCAATTCCAAACTGCTTATCTATCAGTGGATTATTTTGACAGGTTTCTTTCAAAGCGATTCATTGATGTAAACAGCTCTGAAATTTATCTATAATGGTTTCCAACTTGTCAATTTTTTTTCCTCTGTGTGTATATAATGTTTGGTTTTGGATGATTTTTGATATAGGATGGGAAATTATGGGCTATTCGATTGTTATCAGGTGGCCTGTTTATCATTAGCAGCAAAGATGGAGGAATGCAAAGTACCAGCATTATCAGAATTTAAACTTGAAGATTTTGATTTTGAGAACAAAGTGATTCAGAGAATGGAACTATTAGTATTGAATACTTTGGAGTGGAAATTGGGTTCAGTAACTCCTTTTGCTTTTCTCCACTACTTCATCAGTAAACTCTGTGATGAATGTAGCAGTAGACCGAAAGAATTAGTCTCTGAAGCTGTAGAACTTATCATGACTACAACAAAAGGTAATCAATTGTGTGTTGTTTTTGTTCTGTTTTGTGGATTTATTGAATGTTCTATTCACCAAGTTGAATTCTTTTGGTACAGAGATTAATTTGATGGATCATCGACCATCTATCATCGCTGCAGCAGCAGTATTGGCTGCATCTGATAATCAGTTGACTAGAATATCAATGGAGCTCAAGATGAATATGATTCCAACGCGGGGTTCTCTAGAGATTGTGAGTTTCCCTACTCGTATAATAAATTAGTCGATTCAATCGCACAGAATACATCAAGATTCGATAAGGAATGTTTCGTAATTGTCATACTATTTTTCTTTTCATTGCTGCAGGAGCATATATATTGTTGTTACAATCTAATGCAGGGGATAAAGATAGGAAAATTAAGCACACCCATTTTAATGGTTTCATCAAATTTGTCATCAACTTGCTCAATTGATGTTTTTGGGAATTCTTCATACACATCTGGAGCTGGGACTAAGAGGAGACTTACATACAGTGACTCTACTCAAAATTGCACATCCAAGAAAATGTTTCGTCCATAGTCGGTGGATGATGCTGATGATATGTTGGTTTATTGATTGGATTATAGGATGAAATTTTTGATATATTTTTTTCTTTCTGGAATTGATTTTTGTTATTAGGATTCATGATGATGATGATAGGTCTAATGAGGGTATGATTTGGAGTTGATGACTGTTATATTTTGATTTCATTTTCTAATACTAAACAAAAAGTTTCCAGCAAGTGACAACACCACCACCACCAAGAAGATAAGAGGAAACTAAAGGGAAGGTAAATAAATAAATAAAGAAGCTGACTGAAGTCCAAAAGCCATTAAGTGGAAGAAGAAGAGGAAGAAGAAGGCCATTGAAGAGTACTGTTTGTTGTCTATAGTAATTCTTTCTAGTGTTTGTTTTGTTGTTTTTCAAATTGAATATATATCTATGTATACATCACCTGCAAGCCCTACATTTTGATGGTGGGTGGTGGGGAGGACTTGGGGTGCTTCCTATGTCTTTCAAAAGGCTGAAAGCCGTGAAGAATGAAGAATTGTTTTTGTTTGATTTGATACATCTCTGTGTGTTGTTGCTGTTGCATTTGGGCCATTCACTGATAAAAAAGTTAAAAAAGTGAGTATATAAAGGTGAAATGTGATTAGATTTGCCTAGAATATTGGAGAGAGCTTCCTTTTTGATGAGTGGGAACTGGGAAGCTCCCCCTTTCACTGTTATGGTTGCCTTTTTTTACATGAGGTGGCGGCGACTCGAACTTGGGACATTACTAGACTGAATGAGCGCCCTTTCCACCGAACACATTGGGCGTTGGTTTTGTTGCCCTTTGTTTGCGATCATTAAGCTCCCCCTAAACATCCTTTTGGAAATCAACTAGTTATCTTGTTTGCTGATTATTATGTTGCGGTTTCAATCTAATACACTGATTATGAGACCAAATTATCTTTATCAGAGAGTGGTATTTCTCCCAATTTGTGTTGATTGTTATGATCTGAAACAACAATAAGCAGAGCCATTACAATTTACATACATTCTTGTTGTAATTAAAAGCCAAATCTTTCTCAAAGTTGGTTGCTGCTACTGTAAGGGTCACACACTACACACTACACACTACACACTACACACACACACACTGTTGTTAGTTGTTGCCACTACATGTGATTGTTGAAGATATTTGCTTGGTTGCTTGCTTGCTTTCATTGATGTAGTATAGGGACCCAAAGCTATCATCATGATGGAGTTGAGAGACCTTTGTGTTTTTGGGGTGGTGGAGTGGAGTGAAGCTGTGGAGGGATAGAGAAGGGGGGCATGAATTGTGATTCATAGCAAGATAGTGTGTCTGTCAGAGGAAGGCTCCACATTTCCACATGCCTTCATGGGGTTCTTAGGTTATCCAGTCTGGCAAATTGTACAACATTTGTATTTTGGTCTCCAGCAAAGTACCTTTGGTGCTTGTATGGAGGGGGCAGTCCAATTTTTTCAAGCAGTCAAATCAGTTTGTTCACTGTTCTCCTATATTTGATGGGTTATTTAGCATATATATCACCATTCCCCTCGATAATATATCATTTAAGGAACACATAATTCTCCATTATGGTTTAATTTAGTGTCGGAGGAGGTGGGCAAGACTCGGTCATATGATCTCAATGGTGTAGAAGGTGCAAGAAGAATACATATCGCTGACTGAATCAACTTCGTCTGGTTATTTCTTTATGTTATTTGGTGGGGAGGGAATTTGACAACATTATATTTATAAAAAGCAAGATTGGTAGGGGACTACAGGTGATTTCTATATTGCTTGGCAAGAAAGAAAGAAAGAAAAAAGGTTACTTTGATATTTGACCATGAGATGACACAACATGTTTTCTTATTTGGAGGAAATAATTTGTGTTTGAGAATAGGGGGTAGAGTGGGTTGAGATGGAGCGTATGTTAAAAGTATAAAATTATGATTTGCCCTTATTTAATTTATATCACCACCACTTCCCTTTACAAATTAAAGAAAATTATAACACCACCTATATATCTTTATTATTTTATTTTTTTTGAAAATTATATATCTTTATTATTGCCAATACACTTTTGGAGTTCAAAATTGTTATTGATTTCTATGTGGTCCAATTGTCCACAATAGTTCATTTATTTTATTTATAAAAAAAACTTGGATGCACGATTCAGACATATATTCTTACAACATCGGTGAGAAATTTCCTCAACCCAAACGTGGAAGGATGATGCATACCCTTTACACTAAGAGGGGTAGTGTCTTTTCCTAAATATTTATTTTATTTTATTATTATTTTAACAGAATAAATAATTTAAAAAAAAATTCAATTAAATATTAAAAGTGGGGTGCAAATAGCAAAACTGACCACTCATTTAAATCAAGTCAAGATTTAAGGCCCATTAATCTAACCAAGCCCATAATTGGGTCCACTAAACATGGGCTAGAAGCCCAAAAGCGCAAAGAATTTTAGCGCCCAGAAACCTATTTGAAAATTTACAACATTTAAAGCTAGCAGCTCGTGCTTTTCCTTCAAGAAGACAGACCGATCAGAACCGTAGATCCAATAACATCTCCAGAGTCAACACTTCCTCACGCGTGCCGTCATATTAATTGCCGTCACAAGCCGTAACTCTATTTTCGATTTTCTTTTCTCTTTTTTGTAAAAATCAAACAAAACAAACGTTTCTTAAAACTCTCTCCCTCCTCTCCTCTGCAAATCGAAACGAGAGAGAACTCTTCCAAAAATCACCAAAAACGGTGTCGTATTCCAATGGAGAAGCGTCTTCGGTCCTCTCTCCAATCCTCAGCAGAAGAATTTCTCGTCTCAGCTACAAAATTGAATTTCAAATCCACAAAACAGACACTCAAAACCCTAATTCACTCCATAACCCAATCTTCGAATCTGACCAAAACCCTACCTCTCTCTCTACACAGTTCAGCTTTTCATTCAATTCAATTATTGAAAAACGAGACATTTCCCGATATTGCCAAATCCCCTCCAACGAAACGTCTCCGGAGATCTTCTAGAACTGCGAAATCGAGTTCGAATAACAGTGATGAAGACAACAATGTGACTGGTGGAAAACAGAACGTACTCGAAAACCTCCAGATTTATTCTCTTGTAGCGCAATTATGTGTCACTCACCCGAAACGGGTGTTCTCAGCCTCCTATTTGTTGCCGGCTGTTCAGCTACTACATGACAATCTGATTCTTTTTGAGTCGGATTTGGTTTTATCTTTGGAGATTGCAAATTTATGTGAGACCTGGTGGAGAGATGATTTGGAGGGTAAAGAGATGTTGATTTCTCAGTTTTTACCGTTTTTGGTTTCGCGGTCACTGACTTTGAAGAAGAAAGTCGATGTGCATAGAGTTTATGTTCTTCGTGATGCGTTTACTTTGTTTGATTTTGAAGATGAGAGTATTGAAGATTTGAAATTGCTGTTGATTCGTTGTGTGATTTCTCCTTTGTATGTGAAAACCGAAGATGGGAGGAAATTTCTCGCCTTTGTGTGTGGATTGAGCCAGCAAGTGTTGAAAGAAGGGTTGGCAATGATAAAGTCACAGATACCGTTTGGAAGGAAGTCGGTGTTGGAGGCTTATGGAGAAGTATTGTTCAGGGCATGGAAAGGGGTGGTTGAAGAGGGTTTTCGAAAGGAGATCGAAGATGGGTTTTTGCAGGGTTTGGTTGAGGGGGCTATCCACGCCAGTTCGAAAGGGCTTGCAGCTTCCATTAGGAGGGTTTTGGGAGGATTTATTAATCAGAGGACCATTGATGGTGTTGAGAAGTTGCTGTTTAAGTTAGCTGAGCCTGTGATTTTTCGTTCTCTTCAGGTTGGTGGTTTTTGTGTTGATAATTTGTTTTTTTAAATGCTAGTAGTTCTTGGAATTATGATAATCTTTGTCTTTTTGGCCATTCTTTTGCTTTTTAAGATTCCGAAGTTCCACTAATTTTTCTGTTGTCTTAAGTCTTAACGTGCTTGTTGAAGGAGGTTAGGCTGATTATGGAGTCATTTTTGTGTGCTAGCTGGAGTAGATTAACAATATTGTTCTTTTTTTTTTCTTTTATCAAAAGATGTTCTTTTTAAGTACCCTCTTTCAGCTAACATATCATCAAAGAATGTACTTCTTAAACTATTTTTTTGTCGTCCATAAAATAAATCTTCAAGGTTCGAAGAAGATTGCATCTCATCTTTGTTGCAAATTGATGTTTAGATTTGTGAGTTTATAACATTTAATGTACATATCATAGCTCAAATTACTGTATCATCTTGTAAAACAATCGCTCTGTGAAATAATCAAGGAAAAAATATTGTGACAAAGTTAGTTGATGAAAAATGTATATCTATATGACTATATACCCAAATTTTAGATTGTTGAGGGTCAATTTTGTTGCGCTTATCCATTCAAGTAACTGGCACAGGTGACACCATTTTTGTGTCTCCAGTTGTGTGGTACACTTCTTTTACTAGCAGAAATGTCTTAGAGTTGAAACATAGTTCGTTAGATATATGCAAGTTATTATGCAGTTGTTTTTGATGACTTCAGTCAGTGGATATTGCTTGGTTTTTGACAGGTTGCAAATTCAAATGTTCGTCATAATTCGTTGCATTTACTTTTGGATTTGTTCCCACTTGAAGATCCTGATTCCACAAAAGAGGTGAAAGATACGTTGCTTGATAAACAGTTCTTTTTATTGGAAAAGTTGCTCATGGATGATTGTCCAGATGTGAGAGTTGTTGCAGTGGAAGGTTGCTGTCGCATCCTTCACTTATTTTGGGAAATTATTCCTTCATCAACCATTACAAAGATACTTACTAAAATTTTTGATGACGTTTCACATGATATATGCAATGAGGTTAGACTTTCCACATTGAATGGCATCATTTATTTGCTGGGAAACCCACTCTCCCATGAAGTTCTTAAAGTTCTTCTACCGAGATTGGGGCATTTGATAGTAGATAGTGTTCTTTCTGTGCGACTAGCTGTGGCAGATCTCCTCCTTCTGCTACGTGATATTCGAACTTTCCAGTTTAATAAGGTATAATGTCTCAAAATTTTTACTTCGCATCATTTTTTTTTCCCTGATGCCTTTTTCCCTGATGACTGTTTGATATCATGCTTTATATAATTCTGCAGGTGGCGGGCTTAGATGTCTTATTATCTACACTTGCAAATGATCAATCTCAGGTTGCTCAGAAAATAACAAGACTGTTAATGCCAACATACTTCCCCTCGAGGATAAATATTGAAGAGGCTTGCAATCGTTGTGTCACACTTATGAAAAGATCTCCTATGGCTGGTGCAAGGTTCTGTGAATTTGTTTTATCAGAAGGGGCTTCCCTTAAGTCCCTAATGGAGCTTTTCAGAGTATTAGTCAATATGGTCTTGTCTGATAATAAGCTAGATACAGATCAGATTGAGGGTTTCCTTGTTGGTGTTGCAAACCTTTGTAACAGCTTAGCAAGTGAGTCATGTTACCTGAATGCCCTAAAAGAGTTGTTTACCGGCGATAAAGTGAAGTGCTTGTTTGCTGCTGCATCAACCGGGCGTGCTCGATCTTCTATATTTGACATTGTTTCCATCATCTCTCCAAATAATGTGGTTGGGCTTCTTGAAGATTGTATGGGCTTAGTCAGTAATTGTAGTGGTTTATCAGAAGATGTGGAAAGACAAGCTGAAGTGAGGTCTGCCCACAAGTTATTTCTTTCTTGTAATGCCTTCAATGACATGTTCGAAGCTTTAACTAAGCTTTTGCAAAAAGTAGCCTACCGTTGCAATGTTAAATTTGGCACTGCAATACCAAAGCAGAGTGTTTCCTCTACAAAAAGGAAGAAATATAAGTCCTCAGTTAAAGCATCTGCTAAGTGGAAACATGCAAGTGGAAGAAAATCATCCAGTTTCAGGAAAGATTATTCAATGGCTGTAGGAGTAGCCTGGCAAATGAAAGACTTGCTTTTGTCTGAGGATTCCAGGAAGGCCGTCATAGGTTCTGAAAGTCTAGAATCGTCATTTCTTGCTTTGAAGGTTATTTCTGAGGTCAGCATTGTGCAGTGCGTAAATTGTGATTATATGGATGCGTATCCTGTTTTGGCATATACGGCTCTTGCTCTGCAAATGACTCTTCAAAATGACAGGACTGAACCTTCACAATCAATATCGGAGGCAAGTGATATTCTTTTATTTGTTTCGCTCTTGACTTCTGAATTTTTTCCTTCTTTTACTTTGCTGAAGTCCCTCTGCTTTGAGTGATTGTTCATAACGATAATGGTGTGATTGTTGCAGTTATTCCACAAAAAGACATTTCATTTTATACTGGATGGATGCCTTTTTGTGGAATATCTGTAACAATCACACTGTTATGAAAAATACTAGGTCATGGGTTTGTTCTTTCTGAAACTGTAACAATTCATTTGTGGTTGTTATCAATAAAACATCTGCTTTTAGCTGGTTACTTGAAAACTGTCACTGAGGACTCCCAATTTTCTGTCTTCATTTAATTGGGCAGACTGTGCTGGACCTGGCAATGGATCACCTTCTTAATTGTACAGAGCAGTTGTTTGGAGCAAGTGATTCTGGAAAATCGGGCACGTTACCAGCAGATTCTGAGCATGGCCAAAGCAAAATGGCTCAAAATTATGGAAAAAGGCCCCGAGAACCTCAAAGGGATGCCTCTAGCTTCAGTGGTGGAGGTAAGTGATAATTGAGAATGCAAAAATTTACAATTTACCCAAATGAACTGATGTATAAAAATCTTAATATTCTCTTTCGTGAATTTTCTTTCTTTGCTGTATATTTTTTTCCTAAGTTTTATGCTTCATCTCTAAACTATATATTCCCCCTCTTTCTCCTCTTTACTATTCTAATTCATCTTAAATAAGATTGAAACCGCCAAATTCAACTTAATATAGCAAGCATATAATAAAAAATTCAAATTACTAAATAATTTTATTTTAATGATTTTCTAAAGGTTCTGCATGAATCTTTGTATGGGGATTAATTGTCCATGGTGACCCCAATTGGTATATATGTTGGTGTATCTTTTATTTGGTTTGACAAGAGATTAAGCTTTGGCTTCTCTGCTAGAATGCTAGTCAAGTAAGGGTGCTTACTTTATCTAGAAAGCATAATTTTGTGTGAGCCTGTGAGGCTTCATTTAGTCTAGAAAATGTTGACAACAAGAGGAGTAATTTTTAATTCTCAACCTACTGCATGTGCACTAGGATTTTTGTTAATGATATCTTGTTGGACAGTTCGTATCATCTAGTTCAAAGAGTCGTGCATTTTCCTTTTCCCTGAACATCTTTCCATCATTATAACTGAAAACACTAATTTTGACATTTATGCAGGATCTGTCCACACTGGACAAAAAATAACATTAAATAAGATGATGATGCTTACTGCAGTTCTCAAGTTCATTGTTGATTCAACTGCTATGGGTTTTCTTTCCGACTTTCAAAGAAGGTGCTTTAAGTTTACATTGGCTTATATACAATACATTATCTCTGCTTTAGGGCAACACTATAATGAGAAGTTGCAGATTAAGGATGAGAACTTGAAAGAAATTTTTGTTTGTCTGAAGAACTCCTTTAGCTATGCAGCCAAGTTTCTCAATCTAGTCCTTGGAGATAGTAGCAAAGTTTCACCACCCCCTACAGAAGCTTTTGATCTTGCCAATGGCCTGATTGATTTGATCTTCTCGATCGAATTGTACATGAGTTCTGGTTATGCTGCACGTTTCGTTGTAGCAGCAAAGCCTTGGCTGCCTGATCTGATTCTGGCATTAGGATCTGGGTGCATCTTCAATCAATACCGAACTGAAGGGACATTTGATCGTATCAAACTTCTTTTCCCATCATGGTTAGTAATTTTAGCAAAGACTGAGCTGAATGAAATAAGTAATGTTTGTTCAGAAGAGGATGACAGCGAGGTTTCGGAACTAGAGAAATTTCCTGAGTTTAAGAAACTTATGGGAATGATAGTGTCACTGATGAAGGGGAATCGCAGCATACTGGATGCAGTCGGGGTTATTTTCTTGACTGGCTCAGTGGTTGCGCTGGAAAGAAAAGATTTCGGGTTGGTATCGGGACTTGTACACTTTGTTTGTGTGAAGTTAGTAGGAGTTGATGACAGAGAGTGGACTGGACTTGATACGATGCTGGTTTCTCTGCCTGACATATATCCTCAGATCGAGAAAGAAATCGAAGAACAAAGTCAAGAAGATGATAGAACAACGTTAGAGAGTGCCAGGGCGTTGCTTGAACCTGTTTGGATGTATCATGTATATGAAACTGAGAGGTTTTCAATGATGGAAGAAGAGGTGGAGGAGGAAGGTTAAATGACTTGCTTCTCAGTTCTTGTTCGAAACATCCCAGATTCATTTTACATGTTTGGAGTGGAAGATTCTTTGAGCTTAATGTAGTAAATTCCGGCATTGGTGAAGAGGGTTGTGTTTTGTAATAGATCATGGATGGTCATACTCTCATCAGAGATAGAATTACATGAAACGAATGAACGATGAAGGAAAACATCACCACTAAAAAATTGTTACATTGTTGGAAATTGAATGAAGGAACACTAGTTCAGTTACTGGACAAAAGAACATCAGCATATACTGTTTAACCTACAAATTTGAATTCAATAAAAAAAATTGATGCTTGAAAAATATGAGCAGCATCATCAGGTCTCTATCCTAATTGACCTTTCATTGCAAATTAATGAATAAAATGTAGAAAAGAGAAAGGGATTATGTTTGTGTATTAGTCTCTCTTACAGACATCGAAACCCAGACAAAGCTCTCCTGTCCTGGGCCATTAATACACCATAAAATATACCACTTCAAGAAGAGAGCTTTCTGTTAGTTTGTTGCAGACATATTTGTAGCCTCTTGATGTAAAATCTAGAAAGTAGTCTCTAATTCTTGTGGTTCATACAGGAATCTTCTTCAACGCAGCAGCAATCGGCATTCCTAAGAACTTGATCAATATGCTGACAAACCACTGTGACAACCCAGCAGCAATCTTCTTCACCCCAGTGTTGTTGAAGATTGTTTGCAGCAGAAGTTTGAACAAAGAATTCATACAAATACAAGATAGAGTCCTCTTTGATGAACTTCTATGCACAAATACAACACTATACACCAACAATACAGTAAATGAATGTGTCTAGGATATATCAACTCTTATTCTTAAAACAAATTTCAAGCTCCTTCATGAATGCTGATTGCTCCTCCTCTGTTCCGGATTCACTACCCTCATAATCCTCATCAAAAAAGATTTTGATCAATGGACTCACAATAGATCCCAGTGTAAGAACAAAGATTTTGTAAATGGAACTCTACCTGCCTTGGAAATTTCATGATAACATATGAAAACAGCTTTGATACTTGAATTAATTTTATATGGCCTAACCTTTACAAGGGTCTCTATCTTTTGTACTTAAATGTTACAATATGGCAGACATAATAGGGGATAAACTCGATCATTATGTCATCTAATATGTGTTAAATTATGTTGCATTTACGTTTTTCGCAAGTTTTATCTTCTTGATATGTTTTGTTTCCTTGTAGGTGGTCTTGACATCTTTGGTATATGAGAAACAACAGAAACTCAGAATCGTGATGAAAATGCATGGACTTGGTGATGGACCTTATTGGATGATTTCATATGCTTATTTCCTTATACCATCTCTTCAATCTACATGCTGTGTTTTATGGTATTTGGCTCAGTCATAGGTAATCAATCAACCAGTTAATACATTTGTTGTTTTTTTTTTTTTGAAAGGAGTGCATTTGTTGTTTTTACTTTGCTTCAACTTGATTTGATGTGGTTAACTTACAGGGTTGAAAATCCTCACACTCAATGATTACAGCATCCAATTTGTGTTCTATTTTATCTACATAAACTTGCAAATATCTGTGGCCTTTCTAGTAGCTTCCCTGTTTTCAAGTGTTAAGACTGCTGCAGGTTTGATGATAGCTTATGGAGAATCATCGGTTTGCTCCACTTATGGAGAGGCTTATATATGCTTCCCTTTCTATGACTGTATGCAACTCTCTGCTTCTCATATTGCTTACATACTTGTCATGATCTTAGAATTCTTAATATACTTACCTTTTTGAGTTCACATATGTTTTTTTTTTTTGCACTATTCGCTATATCAAACACCTTGTAAATTTCATGATAACATATGAAAACAGCTTTGATGCTTAAATTAATTTTCAAAATGTACATAGCCAATTTTGACTATGGTAATAAATAGACCTTGAGATTTTGGTAGATTTTGCTGCTGCGACTCTCTCTCTTAGTGATTAACTCTTTTTATTTTAATGTTCTCTATGCACGCCGATGGTAAATTGACTTCGCGATCAGGTAGAGCGCGAAGGGATGCTGCTGCACGAGCAATGCTAGGTTGGCACTCTCAACGCGTTCTTGGTAACGGTGAAGTTAGTGACCCTATAATCAAGGTCTGTTGATTTCAGCTATTTGAGAGATTTGCCTTCTACATTGTGTTGCAGGTTTATTCTTATAACATCTTTTCTTTTTCTTTTTCTTTTTCTTTTAAATGTAAAAAATATCCATTAATGCATACATTGAACTTCTGATTGAAAAGAATAAAATCAATCCCTTGAACTTGTGATGAGGCCTGAGGGTGATGTATTGATGCAGCAATGGTAGACCAAAACCATATATGACTTTGAGTCTCAAAATTCCAAGAAGAAAACATGACTTTTTGCTATGGAAAACTGGTCACTTTGAGAAGTTTTTCGCAATGTGCTGCAAAATTGTCAAAGCATCTAAATGTTAGTTTAGAGAACTTGTATAGTTGAGCTTTCCTTGAAGCTTAGTGTATTCTATAATACAATTCACATGTTTGCATGTTATTATGTCACATAGAACACAACAAACTACACTTTCCAAAAAATATGCTAATTTCTGCTGTGTTTAAATCAAGAAAGGTTGATTAATCACAAAAATATGGTATTGGCTATCCTAAATATTACCAAAAAAAAGAAAGAATGGATGAATGGTTAGAGAATTACCTTGAGTTTCTCATTTGCAGCGGTTAGATTATGCTTTACCAAATCCATTTTTGCTGTCAAGGCTTGCAATTCCTCTTGGAGGCATCTCACATCATTTGCCAATGATTCCGTTTGGAGTACAACATCATCCAGTGATGCTTGGAATACCTATTATAATGTGAGACAAAAATTTAATCTTTAGCAAATAAGAAATATCCAACTTATATTCCAACAATTAGCAAGCAAATAAGTAATAAATAACTAACTTTTAGCAAAACATATAAGAGCAACAAAATTCATAGGAACCAAGAATTGGCCACAGACCATCTTTTCAAAATGAAATCTTGATTTTCACAAAAAATAAAAGATGAGTTCTGCTCTTGTGGGGATTACTGGTGGCAATGTGTTTGATTTTATAAAGTCCATGAATCCAAATCCACACAACAGCAAGTATATAACAGTAATCATTTGTAAAACACAACAATTGGAATAATCATATAATTATAATTCAATAATCCAAAAATTGTAGAAAGATAAAACACTTATGTAGGCAATTATTAGCAAACATATAAGGGCACCAAAATTCATATAAAAAAAATACCAAAGTAGAAATCTTTTACCTTCCTGGACCTCCCCACAGGCCTTCTCTTCGACTTCTTGAGCATTGGCACAGCCACATTTGCCTCGGCCTGAACCTGAGTTTTATAAAGTCTATGAATCCAAATCCATACAACAGCAAGTATATAACAGTAATCATTTGTAAAACACAACAATTAGAATAATCATATAATTATAACTCAATAAACCAAAAATTGTAGAAAGATAAAACACTTATGTAAGCAATTAGCAAATATATAAGAGCACCAACATACATATAAAAAAAGTACCAGATAGAAATCTTTTACCTTCCTGGGCCTCCCCACAGGCCTTCTCTTGGACTTCTTGTGCATTGGCACAGCTGCATTTCCCTCACCTTTAGCACTCGAAATCGGTTTGGCCTGGACCTGGGCATGAACCTGAGTTATATAAAGTCTATGAATCCAAATCCAAACAACAGCAAGTATATAACAGTAATCATTTGTAAAACACAACAATTAGCATAATCATATAATTATAACTCAATAATCCAAAAATTGTAAAAAGATAAAACACTTATGTAAGTAATTAGCAAACATATAAGAGCACAAACATACATATAAAAAAAGTACCAAGTAGAAATCTTTTACCTTCCTAGGCCTCCCCACAGGCCTTTTCTTCGACTTCTTGTGCATTGGCACAGCTGCATTTCCCTCACCTTTAGCACTCGAAATCGGTTTGGCCTGGACCTGGGCCTGAACCTGAGTTTTATAAAGTCTTATCAATCCAAGTCCACACAACAGCAAGTATATAACAGTAATCATTTGTAAAACACAACAATTAGCATAATCATATAATTATAACTCAATAATCCAAAATTTGTAGAAGGATAAAACATTTATGTAAGCAATTAGCAAACTTATAAGGGAATCGAAATTCATATAAACAAAATACCAAGTAGAAATCGTATACCTTCCTAGGCCTCCCCACAGGTCTTTTAGTCCTGCTCTTCTTCTTGTGCATCGGCACGGCAGCATTATATCCAGGGAGCTTGTAAGATTTCTTGAACATGAGGAGATGTCCACTGTTCTTCAAGCAATGCAGGTGGTGAGTCAACAAGGCCGAGTGATTCGGTGGAAGATTCGAGTAGGTCTGCTTAATGTGCTTCTCTATCGCTCTCTTGCTCGATCCACCCTTCTCTTTCAACGCCGTGATTGCTGCGTATATCATCTTCACAAATACACACAAAAATAATTAAATCACACAAGCTCGTTAAAATTCTGTATTTTTCTTTTCTTAGAGACTTGTAAAACAGTTGAATAATTGATACCTCCGGGTAGGGAGGAGGGTGGTTGAGAGCTGGAGGAGCGGCAGGGGAGGCAGCGACAAATTGATGAAGAGGGAGGAAGACAACAGACGGTTGCTGCTGCGGCGGAGGATGAGGCGGTGAAGGTTGGTTGTCTAAACCTACGGTAACAGAGAAGGGGTCCATGGCAGAGGCAGATTGGCAGGAGACCAGAGAGTATTTTTTTTTTGCTTTCGTTTTTTTGGTTTTTGGTTTTTGTTTATGTCAGAGAAAAGAAGGTTAGATGCGGTGTTTATAAAGTTTGTTTCCTTTCTCTTTCCAAGAGATGCAGAAAACAAACAATTCGAAGAGATATCTCTGTCACATATACCATCACTGATTATTCACTGTATTGGCCTTCTCCAACTTTATTTATTTCTCTTTGAGGTGGATTGTTAATGTTGATGACGATGTTACTCTTATATATCAAACAAATTAAAAAATTGATCCTTATTGCTTACTAGGACATAAAATCAAACTGCATGATCATCAATTAATTAATCAAAATCCTCCTGCGAAACCCTTTAACGATATGAGTTGGAGATTATGTGAAATATGAATTTCAACACCCTTTATCTTACAATCTGATAATAACCGTATCTTCTTTGTTTCGAATAATATTGCACAGTAGAGATCCATTCTTTTAATTTTATAGATCAATGTATTTACTTAAAAAAAAAGAATTTTTTTATATATAAATTTTGAACATATTTTTTTATTTCAGCTTTTTATTATTTTTTTAATCTACATCTTATCTGTGTTAAAATACACAGACAAAACTTAAATACTTACAATCATACAAATTACTAATCCATCAAATCCACAATTTTGAGAATAAAAGATCTTATCACTATTTCAACCCCCATTGGTTTGCAATTTTGTTTAGGAAAAGGAAAAAAAAAGGGATAATGGATTGTAATTATTTTAATTAATTTTAATTTAGGATTTTTTTTTAAATAAATTATTTTTTTTATCACAAAAGAAATTTGATTTCTAGAAAAAGGCTTTTGATGTGTTTTTAGTTTGATTTTGTTTTAATATTTAGCTTGTTAAATTATTAAAAGAAATTAAAATAAAATAAAAAATTTCATCAAAACAATTAAATCTTTTAGACTACAAATTTTAAACTTTATTTATTTTATCAAGATCTTCTTATTATCTTATTTTTCTTTAACTTTCATAATCTAATGACAACTTTAAAAAAAATATACATGGAAAAGAATTAATCACCTTTTTTTTTCTCATAATACAACCCGGAGTTTTAATTACAGGATCATAATCCATATTCTATACACATTCTATCCATGTCAAAATCACAAATTGCTTTGATCCACCAGATTAATACACGACATTTTTCCAACTTTAAAGTGTTTTGTCTTTACTATATAGCTAAATGAGGAAAGTTTTTTTTTTCTTTGCTGAATTGAGACAGATATCATTTTGGGATGAGGTTTGCTATTGTGCACACCTCCAATATTGTTGTGCATTTTAGCACTAATAAATAGATGTAGCTCACACCAATTAAACATCAAGCATGTCAGGATTAATGTACTTCGTTCCAAGGTAATACATTGTTTTAATTATTTTTAAAAAATTAACTGAGTTAATAATTATGTTAATATGTTATATGATTATAATAATTATGAATTTAATTATTTAGGATGGTGTGTTAATCTATGCTCTAAAGACCCATGACACATGTTAACAACTACTTTTTACTATAAATGAAAAATAAATATTATTTTTATTATGATAAGATAATAAATTCATACATTGATAGATATTTTTATTTCTATTTATAGTAAAAAAATAATTAATAGGATACATATTAACACTATCCATTTAATTTATTATTTAAATACAAAATATTTGTCTTCTCTAGAATTCTAATGGTTTTATTCTTTTTGTCTTTGTGTTTTTTTGTTTGGAATGTGGGGGGTGTTGGGTTTTAATAAATAACGGCAGCATTAGAAAAATGTGTTGGTGGAGAAGAATAAGTTAAATGATGCTTTTAAATGGGTTCACAATGGAAGTGAGTCCTACTCATTTCTTTACAATTATAGACTTTTAACCTTCAATCCACCAAAACAGATCAAAGCAACAAGTGTTCCAATATTATTTAATAGTTTAGTTTAGATTTTAGAAGATTAATATTATTGAATAGTTTAGTTTGGATTTTAGAAGATTTGTTATCAAAATAATTAATGAACTTCGTTGGACACTATTGATGTCCAATACTGCAATTGATTGACCAATTGTCAATTAGTAGGAGACTCGTTTTAACAAGAACTTAAATCTTACCAAACGAGATGACTATCTCACCACCCTTCCTCTAAATTAAATAGGTAAATCACTAAATCCAAGGTGTATATTTATCCTACGTGTCTAATGCAATCCATCCACTAAAATGCACCATCTAATGTTGTACAACTTGTGTAAAATCTTATGTAAAAGAATAGGGTTTTTGATCCTGCCTTATTAATTATAATATGAATCTAAAAAAAAATTAATGGAGAGAAATTTGACGTAAACAATTACATAGTGCTATGTTTTTCCTTAGTACACAACAAAAATCCACTTTCAAACCCCATTCCAAGTTCCAACCCACCACAATACAGATATATGCTTCTTATTTTATGATTTGACAACATGAACAACAATCAATATGATTAAACAAAAGCGCACACAATACAAGACCATAATTGACGCAAGAAAAACTCAACGAAAATGGCAATGATCTCCTATCAAGTTATCAATGCATGTCCTACCTGAAGCATGTAACAATTAGCATTATAGATCACGATACTTCCTTACCACATGTGATTCAGACTTTCACCAATTGATTTCAAATGTTGTATAACATTTATTTAACTGCATTTCTTTGCACACCTCACATGATCGGTTTCCAATGTACTCTCTCTCTCTCTCTCTCTATGGGTATATAGTGTAGTCCTTTCACTTCTCTCCCATAATTAATGGTTTTTTGGAATTACTTGATAAAGTGTATATCAGTATATACATGTAGATCACGATACTTCCTTACCACATGTGATTCTCTCTCTTTCTCTCTATATATATATTATATATATAATATAGTTTAGTCCTTTCACAGTTTCACTTCTCTCCCACAATTAATGGTTCAACTTTTCTGACACATACATTTAATGATTTAAACCTTTATTCCATATTTTCTAAACCTTTTTATGTTTTTTGCTTTATGCTTTTACAGACTTTCACATGTTGATTGTATAACATTTATTTATGTAAATCCTTTACGATTTGTATACTATATTTGTTGTCCAGTCTTTTATCATTATCTGAGCCATTAGAACAAAAATTTACATCAAATCTCTCCTCTTCTGTCTTCAAATTCATAGATGCAACAGAAAACACAAAACCATTAATCTAGTGATTTTTGTTCTTGGTGGGTTCTGGCTTTAGTAGTTCCCCCTTTTTTTTTTGTGTTATGACAATTAATGATGAAAGGTTAAGTAATCTGAAAATGTAAATGAGGATTTGATGCCATATTAATACAACACATTTCATTCTTTATCACTTTAATTTATTATTAAACAGAGTATATCAGATAAAAAAACAGAATCGAGAAAAAAAGCAATTTTTTTCCATTGTTTATGTATTTAACTAATAGCACGTCAATGTAGCTACAATCCCAACAACGTTTGACAATTCAAAGTTGAACACCATAATTGCATACCTATATATTGCCCTTGATTAATTAGTTGGTCTAAAGGTTGATTATTTTTTAAAACTTAAATCTTAAAAGATATAAATATTTAATGGGTCTTAATTGATAAAATTTAAGGGGTGTTTGTTTTTTAAACTTAATTCTTAGAAGACTTAAGTACCAATAAAACAATATAAGTATTTAAATTCATAACACTGGTATTTTTTTTAAATACATGTGAAAACAGTTATTTATATTATTATTATTATACTATTATACATTGATAAATAAGTCATAACGTAAAATTTTATCTAATTTTTAGTTGCATATTTTAATATGAAATTATTGGTATGAGTATTTATTGAAATTATTAAGATTAATATTTTTTTTTTACTATGAATGATGATAATTATTTATTTTATTTTTATTTATATTGATACCATTTTATTTCAACAATTTTCAATGTTTCTTACCTCAAGAATCTTATGTTTGATATATGGTCTACTACGATTCTTACCGGATGCCGAGATAAAATAATTATGTGGCCATTTGATTCATAATTTGGTTACCTAGAACATATTAGGAACAAATTTGATCCATAATTGTTTTAATAAATAATTAAACTAATTAGTGTTTTTTTTAAAAAAAATTAGTACAAAAAAGTTATTTTACTAATTTTTCATTTTATTTGTTGCAGCCGTTGTTTGAATAGCAAAGCATCTACATAATTGTGGAGATTTATATGGAGATATGCCTAAGTGAGATGAATTTTGTTAAATTAAATTTTAATTAAAATTCTTTATAGTTTATTCTCCCTCTATATATGTATACATACATTTAAACAATATATGTATCTAATATATATTGAACCCATTCGAATTAATAAATTATTTACGGTCATATTATTTTTATACCAATAATAAAACCTTTACGTAACTAATTTTTTAATTACTTTGATAACAAACCTTCTAAAATCTAACCTAAACTATTAAATGATATGGGACCACTTGTTGCTTTTTTTTTTCCCGAGTATTTTTTTAGTCAAAGTTTTGGTTTCCCTTTGATTTTACATGTACTCCACAATCCACTATTACGTGGGAATATGTATTTCTCTACAAAATTTTTAAAAATGAACCCATTTTGAATAGAAATATTTATGTGACACTATTAGAAACTCAAAAATGCATAATAGCATTGGAGATGCTCTAATAGTTTTAAAGTTTTGAAACACCACTCTATTGCCACTAGGGATGGTAACGGATCGGGTTCGAACGAGTTTTGTAAAATCCAAATCCGCACCCGTGAAACTTTCTGTCACCCGTATCCGCGTGAACCTGTTTATTGTCGTAGGTTCGCGGGTGGGTTTCATCCGCTGGTTTTGGGGACACCCACACCCGTACTCGCAAACCCATAAACCCGTAATTTTTTTTAATAATAATTTTATATTATTTAAATATATAAAATATTATGATTTTAAAATTTAAAAACACTTAATAAAGTAAAATTTTACTCATTTCATGTGTGTTTCTTAGTTGAGACAAGAGGCAAACACATATATATATATATAGAGAGAGAGAGAGAGAGAGAGAGAGAGAGAGAGAGAGAGAGAGAGAGAGAGCTAATGGTGGAAACTTGCACTCTTGTTTTTTCAATGTGCAACTTTTGAAAGTCCTACATTTTAAAAATAAGAGTGCAAGGTTTTACCATTAGCTATATATAGTTAAAATGTTTCCATTGTAATTTAAATTTATAATATTTTAAATAATTAATATTAAATCAATTTTATTTATACGGGTTCGTGGGTTTATCCGCGGGTTCATTTTTCCAGTCCACACCCACACTCGAACCCGCTGGGTTTATCTTCAAACGGATTCACGGGTTCACGGGTCGTAAATTCACCACCCAAACCTGACCCTACAGGGTCGGGTTCGGGGCCTTTGGGCGGGTGGCCACGGGTGCGGGTCAAATTGCCATCTCTAATCGCCACATCTCTAGACAACTAAAAAAACATGAATTCAATAATTCAAAATGCTATAATAGAACAGCAATGTCTAGTGCTACATGAATTATATTAATCATTGCATGGATCAAATAAATATATTGAAAAATGTATTCATGACCTCCGCCTCCAACTCCTTTGTGCAACTCTTATAACGGCCTCAAGTTCATACTTCAACATCACCATATTAAGAGAGGGAGGCAGATCGAGCTAGCGAAATATATTATAGACGGTATCATAAATAACAACATATGATACTGTCTATAATATTTACATACCATTAGGATTTCCCATTATATTTGATTGAAAGCTTCGATAAGGTTTTGAAATCAATGTTAGAAATATGTGATGAAGAAAAAGCCATAAGTAAGTCGAATCAACCTCCATAGGAAATATATTTAATTAACTACTGAAAATTAGTAAGCTAGCCTTGTCAGGCAGTATTAAAGCAATAAGATTATCAAGTTGCTTTCTTTCTTTTTCTGTTTTAGTTTAGATTGTGCAAAGCAAGAATGTATACATCCTAGATACCACATAATGAAATTGATTTCAAAGAATCACGAGGGAGAAAAGCGCCACAAAAGAAGCCATCTCCATTCTTCGTCGGGTATTATTTCTGTCATAATTTATTCAGATACCTCTCTGTTCATTTTGGATTTCTATTTCATGATCCTTTTGTTGATTTTTATGAATCTTATCACATTCATAACAAAGAAATTTTTAAGCATCCCATTTTTCAGACTTCTTAATTGCTATTTAAAATATATTCACCTCTTTACAGACTAGAATTTGATCTGGACTCCATTCTCCTGGACTCATATTCATGGGCCTCTGAGATTCTTGCAGTATGTTGGGCCCTACAATAGCAATAGCTCCGCAAGTTTGAAATAGGGGATAAATGTGCTGATGTTGTGGAAAGGAAGGGCACTAAAGAAGAGAAGGCAGGTAGTAACTTCTGCCTGAAAAGACTAGGAGTTTTACTGAGGCATTGGATTTTGTGTTTTCAAAAATATAACTTCACTTCCTCATAGCAGGTAGTCTTCCAAAAGATGATTGTCTGTCTTGTGAAAAGAAAGACACAAATGCAGAAAGAGATCATGTTATATCTCTAGTTAAGCTTACAAGGAGTGGTCTGGTTCTCCTTACATTCCCAGGAGAAACATCTGTCAATCATTGGATTCTGGGAGTTTAAGGTCACCTCTGTAAGTTGTTTACTTATCGGTTGCAAACATGTCTTCAGTTGGAATC
Source organism: Dipteronia sinensis (assembly GCA_033220585.1). Lineage (NCBI taxonomy): Eukaryota > Viridiplantae > Streptophyta > Magnoliopsida > Sapindales > Sapindaceae > Dipteronia > Dipteronia sinensis. The sequence goes on along the minus strand of CM065638.1, from coordinate 1,069,415 downwards.
AGTCATTAACAATTTAATTCTCAATATGGTTAATATTTTTGCTCCTGGTTTTCTGTTTCTTTATACAAATTATGCTTGGTTCTGCCCATATCAAGCTCAAATTTGGTAACATCTTATTTTATATGTGCTCAAGTGTCTTCAAGTGAAAACAATTAATAAGCATTGTTTTAATGTGTCAAATGTTTCCATGTATTCTCTTCTTTTGTTTCTAGATAGCATACTTGAATGCTAAAGATTTTCAGGTAATGGAAATCTCAATTTGTGAGATAATATTTTTAGTCAGACACATGCTAGAGTTACTAGAGTTTTTGGTATTGATGGAAATTGCTTATATTATTGCAAGCAAGTGTTAAAGAGATATTTAAAAGATAAGGTTGAACATTATGACTTACAAATACATATTGACATTGTGGTATCCTTCTTCTGTATAGCTTTATAAATATATATATTGAGATTTGTGTCAATATCCTGTAGAGTATAAATAATTTGTTAAATATGATTAACAGCTTTTAGAAATGATTGTCATACAATTTGTTGCGTTATTTGGACAGAGACACATGTTGAAATAGTAATGGCAATTTTAATGATCTTATTGACATCTTTTCAGTTAATGCCTGTGTATGATTGGGATGCTAATAAAATGTTGGATAAATGTTCGAACTCCTTAGCAAAATATTGTTTGCGTTGTGAGATCAGCACACACTAATCAATTGCGGATCCTTTCAGCGATAAATCAAGGTCCCAATAGTTAGTACTTTAATATATCATTAACGGTATAAATTTTAATCTTTATGTGATTTATTCATACAACAAATGGATTAATTTGATCAAGTTTGGAAGATCTTTGCAGAAGAGAATCAATTGAAAGAATTAGGTTGGCATGAGATAGCTAGGTTTTGGAAAAAAGTTTGTTTTGGAGGAGAGTATGCTGGGCTTTAGAAAAAGGTTTTATTCCAACACATGGTCATAGTTATATGCACGGAAAGTGTTTTTCTAATGTGGGCGATTGTGGGGGAGCAAACCATTGGTACAAATCACTTCATAAGATATGTTGTTGGTGTAGTATGATTAATATTAGGTGTATTCATATCTCTGTGATGCATTGTAAGAAAGAATGGAGAGAATTTCTTGGCATCCAATGGATTGGGGAAAATGTTGATAAAACCTATTACAAAACAGGGTTCCTCAGTTGTTTAAACTTTAAAGTACTTTTCCACTAAAATGTGTGGCTAGGCTTAAAGGGTTGGATTGATTGTTGCTAGAGTTTTATGGTAATTGTTATCAATATATACTGTCACAGCATTGTAATAGAATATTAGCCTTCTGTTATGATAAAATATTTCTGTGCTCTCAAGAAACTCAAGTTTGCTTGAATTAATAATATTTGGTTATCCCTTAGGTTTCCTCGTATATATTGGCAACAATGATACTGAATTAACTAATGAAGGATATAGAGGGCCTTCAGATATTTAGATTTCAATATGATAGATTCAACTGATTGTTTTTCTGTTATATTTATAATATTAATACATTTTTTCCTTAGACCTGTTGGTTTTGATGATGTCAAATTGTCCAACATATCCGTGTTTGTTTTAGGTTAGTGTTATGTTTTATTTTCTGCAAATAAGGTGACTGGATTCTTTTTTTATTGAATTTTGGGTGATATGGAGTTCCTTTGTTACAGCTGGTGTCATTGCGTTTTCCCTATCCAATCTACTTGTATTTTGAAGGAGAGAGATCTTCAAGCCACTGTATCAAAGCTTGTTCTTCAATTTGTGAAGGATAAAACAAACTTTCACGGCCTGTCAAGGTATAAGCTTATCTTGTAGGTTTTTTTGTTTTTTTGAAAGAAGCATATCTTGTAGTTACTGCTCATTTAAGCAGTAATGCATTGCATCTGTATAAGAGGTTAAGAAAACATGGAAACAATAAGCTATAAAATTGAAAAGAACTGTCAACTAGCCTTTCAATGCAATTGCTGCATTTCTAGGGTTTAAGCCCACTGTTTCTTGGGTCATTGTGGTAAAATTATTAAGTTCTCCTAAGACCTTTATTTTGTGGTGTAGAAAAATTAACAATACAAAGGAAGAAAGGGTAATAGAGAAATTAAATTGCACTTTGTTGTAAAACAACATTGTGGGTAAATCAGTTCTCCTAAAGCTTCCTTTTTCTTTCTTTTACACGTTGTGTGGCATAAAGAAAAATAATTCATACTGAAATGTGTTGCTGAGTGATTTAAGAAATATCTTTTCATATGAATTATAATTTCTGTATTTTGTTTTCACTGTCTGGATGGTTGGGTACATTTGTTTGCATCAATTGTGTAAAACAACCAAAGTTGTTTGGTTAGTGTGGGTGACTTATTTAACTATCCAAACCGTAGTTTGCAGTGGGCTATAACAGAAGAGGATTTGAAGAGACAGAGATGAAGGTTCCAAAGAATACATTGAAGGATTCTGATCGATTTGCTTTATTGGACCGCAACAAATGCTTCAGTATAGTGGCTGCTGGAGTTACAGATATTATATCGGATTCAGCAGTGGACCTCAAATCACCTGAGGTAAAAAGAAAAATGCTTTACTAGTTCCTACATATTTCCTTGACTCCTGCAAAATATTCAACAAGTTTCCTACCTTTTGCTCACCTATTGTTGCCTATTCTCATGACCTATCTTACAGCTTTCTGTTCTAGTTGAGTTACTACCCCTTTCTGGAGTACCCAATGAGTCATTGATAGTTGCTGTTTCGGTTCTTCCAAAGAACCTGGTTAGTATGAAGCCACGGCTTTGCATTAGGGCATTGGTTTCTGAAACCAAGGCAAAGAATAAGAAGACTTAAATTTTAATCTGATGTTGTGGGAACATTTTAGCTCAACAAAGGGTCACAAAACCATGAACAAGAATCCCTCCCTAGGTCTGTCTCTTAGCTATCGATGTCCTCCAAAGAAAAGTAGCACTGTGTTGATCTGAAAGGTTGGATCGTATAGGCATAAAATTGCTTGGTTTTGATACTTTTCTGTCCACAAGGTATGAGCATGGCCTGGCTTGTTTGGGAAACCCCTAACAAGCGCTCTTGGAGGATGGGTTAGATGTGGATTATTAGCATTATTTATGTCGCTTGCTTTGCTTCAATTTTTACTAGTAATCTTTATTAACAAATGTAAGACTTTAAAGCAAGTTATTGTTTCGTGCACGCTCTCGCTCATTTGTTGATAAAAAATTTCGAGTTGCATTCCAATTGATATTGAGATCGCTTTAGCTTTTATTAATTACCATGCTTGGTCTGAAAACATACACCTTCGTGAGATAGTGTTTAGTTGATTGTCGATAAGAATAGAACTGAGGTTAGAGTAAATTTGAAACAAAAATGAGAATATATGCTGTTCTCATGTAAATATATATTATTTATTTATTTATTTCAAAATTGGAAATTGTGATTAAATGGTAGAAAACATAATCTTGGATAGGAGTGTGCAAAAAACCGTCATACCAAACCTACCCGTCTAACTCAACTCAAACTTTATGAGTTGGTTCGGTTTGACATATTTCAGTAGAGACTTTCTTAATTATCCCAGCAAACTCCTATAGAGCTTATAAGGAAAATGAATTGACATTTTTGAAAAACTAAACAATAGGTACATGCCAAGCATGTAAATGTCACTTAAAATTAACTTCAGGCCATACATAGCATCTTTACTAATAACATGATTATCATAAAGTTCAATAGGCTCACTGCTAAGTACACAACATGTCTAGAAACCAATGAACCTCAGGAATATAAGCAGATGAAACCAATTATCTAGATAAATAAAGAAAAAAACATAATAATAATTTTGAAGGATAAGAATAAGAAGCATTTAATGTATTGAGTGCCTGTAATGTCATTATCAATTAAGTTATGAAGCATCAAGTAACAAACTACTATCAGACCCACATAAAATCAATCATTAAAAAGAACATTGTACTTGAGAATTATTGGTGGAGTTACTCTATCAGAGGAATGAACTCCCATGTACTTAAGAATTATCTGAAACAATTTAGTTGCTCTGCTGACTAGGTCATTTTTGGATTAAATCCAACTTCAAATGGAGAAGTAATTCATATTATGTACTAGTTGTAGTTATCAACACAAACCACAAACCAACCATCAACATTTTATTGGCACAGGTGAGAACTTATCTTCAAGATCTATATAAATAATATAAGGGAGACAGGGAACCTGTTTGGATGTATCATGTGTATGAAACTGAGAGGTTTTCAATGATGGAAGAAGAGCTGGTGGAGGAAGGTTAAATGTTATTGTTAATAACATCCCAGATTCATTTTACTTGTTTGGAGTGGAAGATTCTTTGAGCGTAATGTAGTAAATTCTGGCATTGGTGAAGAGGGTTGTGTTTCGTAATGGATGGTACATGCTCTCATCGGAGATAGAATTACATGAAACGATCGATGAATGAAGGAAAACAAACAGCTCTTCTTCCAAATGCAGGATTTCACAAGAGTCATGTGAAATCTGGTATTTCTTATGTCCTTGACATTCATATAAATGCAGGATTTCATAAGAGTCATGTGATTAGTGGTTAGTGTTCCTGTTTTGTCACTACAGATAAGCTGACCCTCATTGTTTCGCAAGCTGCTAGATGGCGGACAAGTGCTTTATCAGTGATCATTTTCTTCATGGCAAAGGCAAGACTCAACGTCACAGCTAATGTAAGTCCCTCTGGAACTTCCACAACAACAATCGTAACAGCAATTGCAAAGAATTCGTGTGTTGACTGTGTCAATTTCAACATCTGTTTAGAGTCAGAATCATAAGACCGTGTCAGCTTCAACATCTGTTTTACAGTCAGGTAATGACTCGAAAGAATAAACAAACAAAGACCTACCATTTCCATTTCCATTTTCAATTTCGATGGAGATGGAGTTGCTGAATCTGTTTGTGATGGCAGGAATGCCAGTTCTCAAACTACTCTCAATCTCTCTGGGATAGATTAGTCTTCCATTCCTGTTTCCACCAAACGTCCTTTTTCTAAAGAGTCGTTTAAATTTAATGGGATGGAGCCATCAAGCCATGGAGGTTTCAAGTCCTCTGGTACCATGGCAGATTGACCACTCATTCACTTTTAATATCTAAACCTGGACTATAATATTCAAAGCACCAAAAAGGCAAAAAGTCTGGTCTTCTTAAGAAACTATTGCAAGGCAAAAAGGCAAAAGCTTGAAAACTCTAGGTTTGCCCAATCTGATTGAGATTTGAGAACCGGTTGCTAGCTCTTGTGGCCTGATTTTACAAAATTCAAAGTTGGGTTGGTATATTAACAGATCCTTATGGTGTTTCTCCAGGGCATACTTTATAATGGGCAGGGAGTAGCCAATCAAGAAGCTTCGGTCAAGGCGTAGAAGAGTTCCAAGAATGAGGTTGCATTGGTAGCCAAGCTTCAACACAGAAATCAATCAACTTCAACAGAATAAAGCAGAGTAATTTTGAAACCTTACAAAACTGTAAAGAGACAATATTATAGTATATCATCTGAAGAAACCAAAACAGCTACAACAGAAAAAATAACTTGACAACTTCTCTTGAATCACTAACCAATGTATTATGTATGAGAAATTCAGCAAACAGTCCCAAAAAAACCAAAGAATTTGCTGTAATATGAAGTTCATCCTACTTTTCTTGAAGTACAAGTAATCAACTTGTTGCTAAATTGCCATGGAGGCGAAGAATGTTGGATAATGAATAACATTATAGCTATAGCCATCTAAACCTTTTTCAGATTCCAAATCCACTGTCAATATAAAAGCAACCAGTGCAGCACAAAACGCATTCTAAAATCCTTTGAGAAACACAGAGTCATCAACTCAAAACCAAATTCTACATGTCTTCAATTGAGAAAAGCAATACCTTGAAAATCACATTCACATTGATGAGTTCATATGACAAACCACTCATATTAACGCTTAAATGCTACCAAGCAACATCAAAGATGCAAATCTCCTCCTCTTATCTCTGCTAATCTCGAATCTTTCGAAAACGAAGGAATCAATTGCATGAGCAATCAGCCGCACAGTATCATATGCATAGAGACCATAAATATTCAAACCAATAGGACCATTAGATTTCTCTATACTAGTCAAATTTTTCCACCTGGAAACATATCTACTTCTGACCACTGAATCTGGTGTGTGCATATGAAATACCTCTAGACCCCAAATTTGGAGCTAAGCAAATGAAGAGAGATTAAGGAAAGCGTTTGATTTAAGATGGAAGCTGATCGAGTGAATGATTTCAACAAATCTCGTTAATTTCAATCTGCACTCTCATTTCAATTTTCAACTCCAAGCTAATTCACATGAGACTGTGTAGGTGGTTCATGCCAGTGAATTGATATTGCTGACATTCTTAATTGGGTCTGCACTTGCTTGGATTCTTATTAAAATCACTCGAACCCTTCCTCATCTCCAAGGCTTTGTCATTGGTTGCTGCTCTGCTGGTATTTTACTTGTTCACTTTATTTCTCAATGTGCTATATTAGCATTAGCTTAACATACCCATCTTCATAATTGTCTTTTAATTGAGAAACTTGCCTCTGATAATTGTTCCAGCACTTTGTGAGGAGTCAGACAGCTTGCTCCACATATGGAGAGGCTTATGCTTCCCTTTCCCTTTCTATGGCTCTATGCAACTCTCTGCTTCTCATATTGCTTACATACTTGTGTCATGATCTAAGATTTCCTAACATACTTGCCTGTTAATTTGACGTCACATATGTTTGTTTGCACCATTCTGTATTCTGATGCAACAGGTGGGAGCAGTTTATATATGGACTAATGTTTATCCAATCACGAGTATTTATGCAAATAAGAGCAACAAAAATCCCACTATAAATGATTCCACAATCAGCATTAAATCTCCTAGAGAAACCTCGGAAAATCTCTCCGACAGTTATGCAGAAGCACTACTGCCATCACAGGATCACCATAGCTCCGATGACTACCCAAATCAAGCTGAACTGCCTCACACTAGATCCAGTGTAAGAACAAATAGTTTTCCCTTCTTACTATTATCTCTAATGATAGTATGATACCTATACTACTGTGAGAAATTTAATTAATTGTGCTTTTATTGGATCAATGGTTTTTGTATCAAGGGAAAAAGTAATCAGTAGTTCATTGGCATACTGAATATTTTGGAGTTGGTCTCTGTTTCTGTACCAACCTTCCATGTTCTCATGGGAAAATTGTTTGTTGTATTAAAAGAATTACATAATGTATTTTTCTAGATGACTTTGTTGAATTCTTTTAAATTTGGTTATTTTACTAGATACCATATGTGTGTGTTCTTCCAGGTTTAAAAAGTTCAAGTGTGGGAGTTTTAATGATTATTGGGGTTATAGCAGTGCGGTTTATATTCTTGCCACTTTTGGGCATTGTTATCCTAAAAGTTGCACATCATTTTGGCATGATCGGATCAAGTTCATTATACCAATTTGTTCTTTTACTTCAGTATGCTCTTCCACCTGCAATGAACATAGGTATGATTGGAAACTTCTTAATGTTCAATGGCCATTGCTTTCTTGATTTAATTGTTTTGGACAATCATTGATTTATAGGTTCTTTTTTATCACTTTGATAGATTTGGCAGGTAATACAATCACTCTGTTGTTCATGACAAATACGAATGAAGGTTCTGTAATTATGCTATGGACTTACGTCGTGGTTGCAGTCTCTATTACACTATGTCTAATCTTTAACATGTGGCTTGTGGCTTAAAGTTTATTGTTGTTGAATTTATTAGGGCACTGAGCTTATATAACTTACATTCATCTATGTTTCAGACACATTAATTGGCATTTGTAATGTGCAAGAAGTAGTGATTATTATAATTGTAATATTGAATACTTAGCGGTTTTTGAAGTAATAACATCATGTTTCATACAAAGAGTGACTTTCATCACAGTTACGGAGAAGAGTTGGCATTTCAAAGAGTATTTATTCCTCGTTTAGAATCGTTATATACAGTTGATCCAATATATTTACAACTGTTTGGTCAGTTAAGTTGTGAATTTTGCTCATATGTACATGTACCAGTACTATTATGATTGTATTGTGAGTCGTACGTATTCTATCTATATGCACGTAAAAAATAATCCGAAGATAATGAAGTCTTTTATATGTACAAAGAGAAAAAAATGGTTAGCACTGATTCTATGCCCCTGGCATCTTGTGTTTTTTGCAGGGATCAAAGTTGAGTAGTTATAGGTGAGTGAATCCTTTTTAGTTACATTTATGAATATGCACTGATTGTGAATTGAATAATTTGGTATTCATATTACAATCACATAAATTATTTTTTGTATTGATATGTTTTGTTTTTTTGTAGGTGATCATGACATCTTTGGTATATGAAAAAGTGAGAAACAACAAAAACTCAGAATCCTGATGAAAATGCATGGACTTGGTGATGGACCTTATTGGATGATTATGCTTATTTCCTTACCATCTCTTCAATCTACATGCTAGAATTCTGGGACAGCATATATACCAGCTTGGGTGTATGCCCTCAGCATGAGTAAGCTAGAAAAAACTTCATGTTTTATTTATTTATTTTATTGGCCAATTTCAGCCTGCTGTGGCAAACTCTAACAGGACGGGAACATTTGCTATTTTATGGCATACTTAAGAACCTAAAAGGCTCTGCCTTAACACAGGTAAGTCATATCATCTTAACTTTAACTATAAGACAAGTGGTGCTTGTAGCAGGATTTGTAGTTGAACATTAAACATGAACCAGTATCTCTTTCTATCTCTTTTCTTCCATATTTTTCTTTTTCATTTTGCAGATAGAATGAAAACTAGTTTAACTAAATCTCTAAATGGTATAGTTTAGAATTTATCAATGAGAAAAAAGAAAAAAAAAAGTATACATCAGTATATATTAGGAAGTTGAAATTGAAGTCTGCAGCTTTTGTACATATGTTGCTCTGGCTGCTCCCTTAAGATTTTAATGCACAGCTCAATCTTATGTTTTGGTGCGGTATAATATGAAGAATGTTGAATACTTGGTAGTTGGTATGCTGAATACATTTTCTGGAATAATTTTTTTCTCTCATTCCTTTCCTATTATGTTGATGTAGGCAGTAGAAGAATCCCTCAAAGGTGTCAACCTGTTTCATGGAGGGGTTGCTGACAAAAAAGCTGGGAAATACAATGGAGGCATGTAGAAAGAAAAAAAATGGTAAACTTGACAGGTAGGCGTCACGAGGCTTACATTTGTGAATTTCTCCACAAGAAATATGTAATTCAAAATCAAACTTCATTTGAGGGGGTGTCTCAAGTTGGTTGCCTTGGCTGTCTTTTGTTTCTTCACAATCAAACTTGAGATAAAATAGAAAAAACAAAACTGAAGCCCACAAGTAGCAGACCAAAAACAGAGACTCAGCAGCACCTTGCATGATCATATTTGAGCTATAAAAATTAACAATTAAGATGGTTTGGGGTTGCATTTTGCTTGACATGAAAACATAAGCAGGAAAATCATTAATGGCCGTTGAGGTCACTATCTTTTTCTATTTTCTGATATTATCTTTTTCTAAACGGTCTTAGACTCTCCGAAATACATGCAATAATTTCAAGGGAGGCTTTATCGCTTTAAAACAAAAAATGTTCCCCTCTTTCTCTCTCCTGCACTCCCCTGCACAAGCTCCCTCTCTCTCTCTCCCTCTCTCTCTTACATTACATGGTCTTTTCTAAATTCTACATATACAACAAACACCATATAAACCATACTGTACCCAACCCACCAATAGTTACCTTGGTTTTTAGCTAAGCTCTGTCTGTTCTTCTTATAAAAGCCTCTGCCTTTTCATTTCCTTCTCCACATTGGCTATGGCTCCGTTGCAGCTTCATTTTTGCATCTTCAGTCTCTTGCTCACTCTGTTTCCTTCACAAATCACCATTTCCTTTTCTGCTAAGATGTGTTTTTATTTTAAGCATTTCCTGTTGTGCATTTTCAGGATTTCTGGGTGTGTCTCTTATAGTGTTCGTTGCAGGTTTATGTGGTTTACTTGGGAAGCAGACTCAGTGCAGAAGAAGAACCAGATGATGTTCTCAGACATGATCACCAAATGCTTGCGGCTGTTCACCGTGGAAGGTCTGTCTATTCACTGACTCTTCATTTTCGAATTCGTTGTTACTTGTCAGATTGGTGTTGACTAAATGTGTGCTTTTGTCACAACAGCATGGAGGAAGCTGAAACATCTCATGTTTATAGTTACAGACATGGGTTCAGAGGCTTTGCTGCCAAGTTGACTGACCACCAAGCTTCCCTTATCGCTGGTAACTCTTTGTTGTTGCATCTCTAGTTCACCTTTTTATAGCCCAAACAAATTAAAATGTATAAATGAACAATGACAGAGATGCCCGGTGTGGTTTCTGTATTTCCTAATTTAAAGAGAAGGCAACACACTACTCACTCCTGGGATTTCATGGGCATTGGGGGTGAAGAAACCATGCAGATACCTGGATTCTCCACCAAGAATCAAGTCAATGTTATAGTTAGCTTTATTGATACCGGTGAGTCACCCCTCTCCATCGAGAATCATTCTCTTTTTATTATAATATTTACTATAACAAAGGCAATCTGATTCATTTACTACTTTTCTTAATTAGCCTTGCAGTTTCACAAGTCAGTAGGTGTTTGTTTAATCTACTATTTGCACAGAATCATGCTTCATCAATCTATGTTGGCTGCCATACATCCCCTTGTTTGCTACTAGTATAAAATTTCTACCCTCACATGCACATTAATAACCAATTGACTGCTCTGTGTATGCTTTATCACATGTGTGGCTTCAAATAACTAGAAGGTATTGTATCGGGTTTCCTTTACTAGAAGGGAAGACAAATAGTGGGTTTAATTTTAATAACCAACTGATGCAGGAATCTGGCCTGAATCCCTGAATTTTAGTGATGCCGGAATGCCTCCAGTGCCAGCCAGATGGAAAGGGCAGTGCCAGTCGGGAGAAGCATTCAATGCTTCCTCTTGCAACAGGTTAATGGCTATACCTTAAATTGTCATTCATTCCGTGGATCCTTGGTATCCAATAAAATATCTGTGACACATGAAGGTGATGGGAGCAAGATACTATATGAGTGGCTATGAAGCTGAAGAAGACATGGTAGAGAAAGTTTCTTTCAGATCTCCTAGGAATAGTGCTGGTCGTTATGTGACAAACATGAATTATAAGGGATTGGCAGCTGGAGGAGCTAGGGGAGGTGCACCTATGGCCAGGATTGCAGGGTACAAGACGTGTTGGGACTCCTGTTGCTATGATGTTGACTTGCTGGCTGCATTTGATGATGCGATACGAGATGGAGTTCACACCTTGTCACTGTCTCTGGGACCCAATGCTCCCCATGGCAAATATTTTGGGTCATTCTGTGCTGTTAGTCGTGGAATTTTGGTAGTTGTTTCAGTTGGAAATGAAGGAAACCAAGGTTCTGCTACAAATCTTGCCACGTGGATGTTCAGCATTGCAGCTAGTTCAACAGACAGGGATTTTTCATCTGATATGTCACTTGGAAATGGTGCTAACTTCATGGTAATGCTGTTTTCATTTCTGTGTTCATATATCTTTTTTTAGCAATTTGTGCAGCCTCATTGATTCTCAGTCATTAAATAAGAAATACTGTAACAATTGCAACAAGTTTTACACACCTTTGGATTTTCTGCTTTGCAGCCTGATGTTTCAGCTCCTGGATTGAGTCACCAGCTGTTGGAAAAATGCAATATGGGGTTGATGAGCTAATAGAGCTAATATGTATGTAAAGCTTAAGAACTTTGATCTTTACAGTGATACAACTGTACATATATATATATATATATATATATATATATGCCAATGTAGAGTGATACAAAGTAGTAACTAGATCCATGTTTTCCTACAGTCTCATAAATGTCGCCTGGAGGTGGAAAGCAATAGGATTTTTGTAAGATCATCTGTTGAACGATCAACACACTAGCAATGTATGCATGAATAAGCAATGTAGAGTGATGGTCTTTTTGATGTCTTTTCTCTCCACTAAAACTATGAAAGAAGTACACAACACTGAAACATCTTATTCACATCTATTCATATTCTCTGCTTTTCTTTTGGGGACAAGGGAGCTCTGATATACACATTTATGTGATGATAAACTAATATGGTTAATTAATTATTTTAAGCGCAGGATCTCGCACCGGAAAGTGACTATATGGTTAATCTACAAGCATCTTTTAAAATAATTCTGAATTATCCAATATAGCAATTTTTCTTTCTTCCAATTTCTCTGACCAATACAAACATGAGATTTCCGGAACCAACAACGCCAAAAGGAGCATAACTCCAGCATAGGGAGATAAAAATTTGACTTGTCTAATATTGATATTTAAAACCAAGCATTCATTGAAGTGCTGCAACATATAATTATAAGTTGGATAATTAGGATGATCTCTTTTCAACAAAGAATTTTCCAAAGCTCATCTACTTTTCACATCAGTTCTTCTTGCAGTCTCTAATTATTTTCTTCCATTGATCTTTAAAGCTATTTATTAATAACAATATACAATCAGGCCTTGTAGCACAAGAAGCTGGTCCTAGAGTGCTATCTTCTCATCTTCAAGAGTCTTAACATCATCTCTCAAATCCCTTCCCAACACAAAGCTTCCTTCTAGCAACCGACACTCATATCCAGATGCCGAGGAGTCTTGCAATGATCGGATTCGGATCGAATTCTCACTGAAAAATGTCTTCCTATCGGATATTTCGTACAGGATCGGATATGTATTTTTTCGGATTCGGATTGGACTTGGACTCGGAGTTGGATATGGAACTTTTCAGATCAGATTCGGACTTATTTCGGATGGATTTTTTTTAAACAATATTTAAAAATACAATTTAAATCAAACAATGTCAGTTTTTTAAATAAAAAAATACTCTATATATAGAGTATGTGCAGTGAGGGTTTTTTTTTTTTAAATTAATTAAAAATATATATTTGATATAAATAGCATTTAACTTATTATAAAATTGATAAAAAATATATATATTACAATAACCTGGATCGGATTCGGTGTCGGATTTGAATATTTTTCGGATTCGAATTATCCGAATCCTGCATAGTAATTTTTTACATGCCGTATCCGAAATCTTTTTGGATATGGATACAAACTTTTTTTATCCGATTTGAATTGGATCCGAATATCCGAATCCGATTTACTCTATGCTCTATGTGTTTCCCTCTCTCTTGCTCGATCTGCCCTTCTCTTTCAACGCCTTAATTGATAAGTTGGAATTTTTTTCTTTTTCTTTTTCGTTTTTTTTTTTGGTTTTGGGAGAGAAAAAAGGGTAGGTTAGGTCATAGAAAAGATTGTATTAGGTCATAAAAATCATTTTAAGTCAAAACAGTTTTGTAAAAAAAATTAAAATCACTAATCTTTGGAGTGACTCGAGTGAGTCACTAAAAAAACATTTGGCTGGCCAATGGCACTATAATTTCAAAAATATTATTTAATAGTTTAGTTTAGATTTTAGAAGATTTGTTATCAAAATAATTAATGAACTTCGTTGGACACTATGGATGTCCAAGTCTGCAATTGATAGACTAATTGTCAACTAATAGGAGACTCATTTTACCCTGAACTTAAATCTTATCAAACGAGATGGCCATTTCACCACCCTTCCTCTAAATTAACAAGGTAAATCACTAAATTGTGTTGTCTAATATGTTTTCAGGTAATCTAATTTGTGGTGTCTTCTATGTGCATTTATCCTGCGTGTCTAATGCAATCCACCCACTAAAATGTATCATCTAATGTTGTACAACTTGTATAAAAACTTATGCAAAAGAATAGGGTTTCTGATCCTGCCCCATCGTTATGATATGAATCTAAAAAAAAATTAATGGAGAGAAATTTGATGTAAACAACTGCATATTCCATATATGCTTCACATTTTGTGATTTGACAACATTAGCGACAACCAATATAATAGACAAAAGCGCACACAATACAAGACCTTAATTGATACAAGAAAAATTCAACGAAAATGGCAATTATCTCATATCAAATTATCTATGCATATCCTACCTGAAGCATGTAATAATTAGCATTACCACCTGTGGCCGGCTGATATCAGCATTCAAATCTCACCTCCTCTGTCTTCAAATTCAAAGATGCAACAGAAAACACAAAACCATTAATCTAGTGAGTCTTGTTCTTGGTGGGTTCTAGCTGTAGTGATCTAGCTCACCCTTTTTTGTTGTGTTATGACAATTAATTATGAAAAGTAAGTCATCTGAAAATGTAAAGGAGAATATGATGCCAGATTAATACAACACATTTCATTCTTTATCACTTTTAATTTATTATTAAATAGAACATGTCAGATAAAAAAACAGAATCGAAAAATAAAATTAGTAATTTTTTCCATTGTTTATGTATTTAACTAATAGCATGTCAATGCAGGTACAATCCCAACAACATTTGTCAACTCAAAGTTAGAACACCATTCTATTATGATTTTTGTGTGGATAAAAATTATAGAAACCTACACCGATCTATCAAGAATTGCATACCTATATATCATATCGCCATTGATTAATTAGTTGGTACAAGGGGTGTTTGTTTTTTAAACTTAAATCATAAAAAATATAAGTATTTTAACAGGTATTAATTATTAAAATTTAAGGAATGTTTGTTTTTTAAACTTAAATCTCAAAAGACGTAAGTAACTATAAAACATTATAAGTATTTTAATTTATAACATTGTATTTATTGTTTTTAAAAATATATTATTATTATAATATTATACATGGATAAATAAGTCAACGTAAAATTATATATAGTTTTTAGTTGCATATTTTAATATGAAATTATTGGTATGAGTATTCATTGAAATTATTAAGTTTTAATGTTTTTTTTACTATGAATGATGATAATTATTTATTTTATTTTTATTTATATAGATACCATTTTATTTCAACAATTTCCAATGTTTTTTACCTTAGGAAACTTATGTTTGATACATGGTCTATTACGGTTCTTGCCGGATGTCAAGATAATATAATTATTTGGTCATTTGATTCATAATTTGGTTGCCACGGACGTATTAGAAACAAATTTGACTGGTAATTGTTTTAATCAATTGTTAAACTAATTAGTGTTTTCTTTTTTAGTTTAAGTACAAAAGAGTTGGTTTTACTAGTTTTTCATTTTATTTGTTGCAGTGCAATTGTTTGAGTAGCCAAGCATCTACATAATCGTGCAGATATATACGGAGATATGCCTAAGTAAGATGCATTTAGTTAAATAAAATTTTAATTAATATTTTTATAGTTTATTCTCTCCCTCTATGCATGTATACATACATTTAAACAACCCATTTTAATTCATTTAATTACGATTATATCAATATCTTTGCATTTTTATACCACTAATGAAATCTTTATGTAACTATATTGCTCATTGTTTTGACTTTAGCCAAAGCAAAAAATATAATTATAGACTATAGTACAGTGTGAGCCAACAGTACAAAAAAAGTGACCTATAATGACATTTGTTGTGACATTTTTTTTTTTGTGCGATAAACTTTAAATGTATCACAATATGTATTATTTTGTGACAAATTATATTATTTGTCATTATGTTTTGATCAATTGAGACTTTAAAAAATAATTGTCACAATTAATTAAAAAACTTGATAATTTGTGACAAATAATATAATTAGTCACAAAATTACCCTGTAAAAAAGGAAAGATTTTAATTTTAAAATAATTAAGTTTTTAAAAGGCATCAGAATCAATAAATTTTATTTTATTTAAAAAAAAATGCCACAATTGTGGTATGGTTTTTTTTTTCCTTATTCCTTCATCACATGTCTCTTGTTTCTCCTTTTGTCACCGCCATATTTAGATTTTTTCTTTATTTCCTCTTTTCCTTAAACACACTTTTTAGGTTTGAAACCGTGGTTCATCTGTAGAAGTCACCAAGATTGTAGAGAAAATTCCGCCTTAATAGAAAAATGTAAGCTTCTCTTGATTTGATTTTTTTTAGGGTTTGTTTTCTTTTACTTGTTTTTCAGGGTTGGAATTTCAAATTCGAGTTTCATATAATATGATATGTTATTTATGTAGAATTATACATATATATATATATATATATATATATGTTTAGGGATGTTTCTTAATTTTAATTTTTTTTAAAAAAAATTCTCTTTAGTTTCTTTTTTCCTTAAAAACACTTTTTAGGTTTGAAACTGTGTTTCATCTTTAGAAGTCACCAAGATCGTAGAGAAAATTTTGTCTTGATAGAAAATGTAAGTTTCTCTTGATTTAATTTTTTTTAGGGTTTGTTTTCTTATACTTGTTTTTCAGGGTTGGAATCTCAAATTCGAGTTTCATATATTGAAAGTTCTTTAAATAAGGTATGTTATATATAGAATTATATATATATATATATATATATATATATATATTAGGAATGATTCTTAACTTTAATTTGTTTTAATTTTTTTTCTTTCAGGAACCCATAATTATTATTTCATGATTTATAGTTGTTTGTTCTTAGATTTCCATGGAACAACCAATTGTTTGATGCAGTATTGAAAAAAAAAATTATATATAATTGAGGTGTTAATTATATACTTTCATCTAATGCAGTTTGTATATAGGCGAAAAGTTTATTCCAATCTTTTCATTGACGAAAGTGTTCTATTGAGGCTTGAAGAATCGTCATCATGGTTATCCGGATATAATTGATGTAATTCATCTATCTCGAAATTTGTAGCAAATTGGTGTATGTACACTAACAATTTTGTAATATATTTTTTTTTCACTTTCTTGTTTCTTTTTCTTTTCTTTCTTGAGTTCTGATTATTTATCCCTAATTGTACTTTTTAAATTTAAGTTTTCTTGTAGTTAATAATAATTGAATGGACAGTTATATTAACTTTGATTGAATTTGCAATTTGTTATTTTCTTTTTAATTGTCACTAAATTTGTGTAACATAAATATAATTTTTATATGGTTAACTGTCACTAGGTTTACGTATTGTGACAATATTTAAATAATTAATTGTCGATAAGGTTATGTATAGTAACACAATTTTGACATAGTTAATTGTCACTAAGTTTGTGAATAGTGACAAAATCTTCAAGCAATTAATTGTCACTAAAAAGATATATAGTGACAAAATCTTCAAACGATTAATTGTCATTGTATATAACTTTAGTGATACAATTTTTATTTTGTCACTAATTAAGATCAAGTGATAATATGTCACTAAAAGTTATGATTCGTGACAAGTACCTAAAAACCGTTATAAATACTTTTAGTGACGGTGTAAAAGTGACGAATTGTTAGTGACACATTTTTTGATCACAATATTGTAATTGTGACAATTTCTTACTTGTGACAAAAAATTTTTGTTAATTTTGTTGTAGTGCAACTTAAAAGCATCATTTAACTTCTAATGTCACCACCCAGCATCCCCCATATTCCAAACAAAAAAAACACAAAGACAAGAAGAATAAAGTCCTAGAGAAGGCAAATGTTTTGTATTTAAATAATAAATTAAATTTATAATCATTTATAAACAAATAACATATTAACAACTTTAACTAACATTAAAACAATGTATTACTTTGGAGAGAAAGTACTTAGTAAAGACAAAACACTTTAAATAAAAGAACAATGACCCTAAATACTAATCACGTTCTACGATTCTATTAATAGAATCGGTATTTCGGTATTTTGGTATTAATCAGTCAGTACCTAGAATACTAACTCTATTAATAAATATGTTACATCTTACATTTATCTCACAAATTTAACAGCTTATTACATTTTTATTAGTGGAATTAGTATTTCAGATGTATAAGAATAGCAAACCTCATCCCAAAACGACATCTGTCTCAACTCTTTTCTTATTTAACTACATAGTAAAGACAAAACCCTTTAAAGTTGGGAAGCTGTTAATGATCTGGTGGATCAAGTATCAGATTAAATTTGAACCTTGTATTTCGGGAGTTCAGACTTGCAACAATTGATTTCAAATGTTGTAATACATTTATTTAACTGCATTTCTTTGCACACATGATCGGTTCCCAATGTAGTCAGAGTTGACTGTACCTCTCTCCTTATGACTCTATATAGTGTGGTCCTTTTCAATTTTCTCCCACAATTTATGGTTTTTTGGAATTACTTGATAAAGTGTATATACATGTATGTGTTCATTCATTTTTCTAACAGACAGCTTTAAAGTTTTGAAATGAATCCAATAATTCAAAACGCTATAATAGAACAGCAACGTCTAGTGCTACATAGAATATATTAATCATTGCATGGATCTGCTTCAAAATATATATATATATATATATATATATTATATCATTGCATGGATCAAATAAATGTATTGAAAATTGTATTCGTGACCTCTGGCTCCAACCCCTTTGTGTAACTCTTTTAAAGGCATCAAGTTCATACTTCAACATCACCATGTTAATTGGTAAGAGAGAGGCAGATCGGGCTATCGAGATATTAAATAATAACACCATTTATAATAAAATAATCCAATCTTAATACGACAATTCTAAAAATTTCCTAAAAAGATAAAAACAACTTAAAGAAATCAAATTTCAATTCAAACACTAATTAAAAAATAAATTATACTAAATTTACGTGAGACAAACTTAGTATAATTTATTCTTCTTGTCTTTGTGTTTTATTGTTTGGAATGTGGGGGTGTTGGGTTTTAATAAATAATGGTGACATTACAAAAATATGTTGGTGGAGAAGAATAAGTTAAATGATGCTTTTAAGTGGGTTCACAATGGAAGTGGGTCCTACTTATTTCTTTTCAATTATAGACTTTTAAATTTTAATCCATCAAAACAGATCAAAGATATTACCAGAAAGAGATTTTGTTTTCCAAACGCAAAGAAGATACTTATATTTTCAAATTTATTTAGAGATACTAGTTTTTAGTAAAACTTATAAGAAAAGAAAAGTTTTAGGGGTCGTTTGTTTTTTTGTCTGAAGACTGAACAGTCCTGAATTTTTCTGAAGACTGAATAGGGACTGAAATCTGAACCTGAATGACATGTTTGTTTTTTTTCTTCTCACATCTGAATGTACTGTCAACATGTTTGTTTTTTTAAAATAAAATTGTCTGAAAATACGTAATTTTACATTTATATCTATACTAATTAAAAAAAGTAATTTAACATGCATAATTCTTTATAACATTTTGTATGTTTTTTTTTACAAACAAAGGTCAATTTAACAAATTAAAAAAATTAATCAAAGAATATAATTTTGCATATTTTGCAAACAAAGTTTAAGTTAAATTTATTGTCAAAAAAAAAAAAGTTCAAGTTCAAGTTCAAGTTCAATTTTTATGTTGTCCACGTTTCCGGCGAATATAATTCATGAAACTATTTTTGTTTTTTTTTGTTTCCTGGATCATATGCACCGGAAACCAAATAAAAAAAAGGTTCTTGAATTTTTCATATACAATAATTTTATAACATCTTCAAGCCACGAAATCTACTCAATATGATAGACAAATTTATTGAGCCCTATACGAACAGTTAGATAAAAATAAAAAAAGAGTTGTTACCGGAATGTGGCAAGAGAGAATTTCAATTGTTCAATCTTTGAAAAATTTCATTATGAGAAGTAAATAGAGTTTTTTTTTCTTTTCTAAAACCTGTTTAAATAAGAAATATGTTAAAAGAAATATGTTTATACCATATCAAATTAAGATAAATTTAGAAATATATCTTTTTTTAAAGGATAGACTTGGAAGAGAATATTTTAATTGTAATTCAGTGATTTGGAATTAAGTTAAAAGTCAGGATTTCTTACTTTTTATTTTAAGTTGTTTTTTGATATTTTTAAGTTGTTTGACCACTTAAAAAAACAAACAAAACAACTTAATGAGTTCAATTCAGACCCATTAAGTTTTAAGTGAAAAAAACAAACGACCCCTTAGTTGAAAAGTTTATTTCCACTCACAGGGCGTTAGCGCTCATTCTTTTATTTCAAATTGTTTTTCTCAGGTGATCACCAGATTTGTGCAAATTCTTTAGTATCGTGAGATGGGCCACATGTGATAATAGAAATGGTAGTTTCATTATTTTAATTAAACTATGCGAATGTGCATATTTTTTAGATATCATTATTTTTCATGTATAGTTTTGAATATGTAAATATTCGGCATGATGAGTCCAACGTAAAGAAAGCGGATTTTTGATTTTAAATATAGTATATTTTATGATGGGCCATAACCCACATATTCAAATTGCACTTTTAAATTAAAAGGTGGGAAAGTTTGAAAAGCTAATGAGATTGTTAAAGATTTTGTTAGAAGCCATCTTAAGAATTATATGATTTTCTGTTATGCTTTCTAGAAGACTCAGATTTCAGATAGAAAAATAAAATTTTCACAGGATTCCCTCCTACTCAAGATAGGAGTCGGGGCGGGTCCTGTCAGGTGATTATTTCACAGAAATCAACACCATATCCAAGCTATCCAGAAGATTGCATTTTTGGCATTCGTCTCTATAATCATCTTATGTTTATGTGATTATTTAGCAGAGTATAACTGAGATTTTCTTTCTTCTACCAATGAACTTCCTTAACAGAGTAATCAAGAAATATTAAGCTCATCACATATTGATGATAAAGTAAAGAATGTATAAAAGATGTGATGCAGAAGATATTATTGAAGATATTCTTGAAGATTTTAGATTTCAAAATATTTCTATAGTTAATAGATGTTATTTTATTTCCATTTATTATGTATCTAATTAGGTAGTTAATTATTTTATGATTTGATTTTATTAAATCAAATCTTATTTCCTTGTTAAATGAGTTTTTAATGTCTTAAGATTCTAGTAGTTTTAATTTCTATTGTTATCTTAATTATCCATTTTATAGGGAAATTGATAATTTTATTGCTTTAATAATTATTTTAAGTTTCTTTTAGGATTTTATTTAAAGACGATGTACCTTAACAGAGATTTCAGTTTTCGATGATTAATAAAAATTTCAAAGAGAACATCTCTTTTTTTATCAACGAAAAAAAATAAATTAAATCAATAATCAAATAATCAAATTAAAATTAAAATCTCTCTCTCGGTCTTCTTCCCTGACGACCCTAAACCAACCTCGTCGGAAAAAGAGGAACACAAGCAAGAGGCCACTCACACGGTCACTAGTAAGAATTCGAGGAGCCGAAACCAAATCGATCGAAAGCCAAGTGTGGGTTTCGATGTGGTGGCAGTGTGGATTTGGTGGTGGCGGTGTGGGTTTGGTGGTGGTGGTTGTGTGGGTTTGGAGGTGATGGTGTGGTTTTGGTGGAGGTATGGGTTTGGATGTGGTGGCGGTGTGGGTTTGGAGGTGGTGGAGGTAAGAATTTGGAGGTTGATTCGGCAGATTTGGAGGTTTGGATTGGTTGTCGATTCGGCGGATTGGAGGTGGTGGAGGTGTGGGTTTGGTGGAGGTTATTGGATGAAGATGAGAGAAAAAAAAACTGATGTAAATGTTGTCGTTTGGAGGAGAGGGATGAAAAAAAAAGGTATAATTATTATTTAATTTAATAATATTTATTTGTTTTTTTAAAATTAATTTGTAAATTACTTTTACACTCTCAGATTATATAAGATTCTAGAACATCTGATGTTATTTTACCTTCTTACCCTTGTTGACCCTCGTTGACTTGACGGAACCTTAACAATATTGGACGGTAAGGACTACAATACGTATTGTCAGAGAAATGATTGACTAAAAATTACAATTCCAAAAAACCGTGGACTAAACACAGATTGAGGCAAACTACGAGGACAATAATACGATTTACCCTTCCTGAAATATAGAACAAACTCATACAAACCCTTGTAAGAGTGAGATTCGATTACAAGATTCCTTACATAATAACTACAATTACTCTCGCCAATTAAGCTAGGAAATCAAATCTGTTTGGTGGTATTTATGCATGGAAATCTTGTCATCCAAACGAGAGATTTAACATTTATGAGTCTCTATGCCTTCTAACATCTTTAACTTGTCTGACTCTCTGGTTAGATTAGCAAGTGTGATGCCTTGCAAATGATCGAATTGAATACTTGTCGAGTTGTTTGATTGGCGATTACCTATTAATCGTTTTTTGCAAGTGAGTTTTGGTCAAATTAGTCTCGAAAACTCGGGTGTGGAACAAGTTTTTGTAACATTTAATCAGAAATAGAAATATTAGTGTTCTCCTTACAGGTTGACCATGGCTTCTCTGAGCCTGTTTTCCCACGCTGTAAATTTTACATGTTTTCAAGTTTCAACCCAACAATTAAGATTGAGCACATCCAACTCTGCCATTTTTTCTTAGAAATTTTGGCAAGACCGGAGAATTGTGTCAAGTGGGGTCCCATCTCTGCCATTATTTTCTGTATTGAGTTTATTTGGGAAGACTTTGCAAGTTTGCTCTATCCTTGGGTAATTTGGTTGGGTTAAAGTTTAAATGGATTGGGATAAAGGTTTTTTTTTTAGTATCTATTTGTCCATTTATTTAGATTATGTATTTTTTTTTAAAGTTTTTTTTATCATTGATAGGATTTTAGAATGTGTCTAATCCCCAAGTTTGTCTATCTAGTAGCAGAGTTATGCCTATAGGGCCAAAATATTATATAAAATTTTAAATTTTTTCACTTTATCCCCTAATTGTTTTTGTTTTGTATAATTGCTCCCCAAACGTGAATTTGTGGCTTTGTTCCTGAATGTGATGCTGTCTCATTGTTTTTATAGGGCCTTATTTTATCCCGTTCCAATAAGATTAAAATGTGTCTCATGTTAAGTCAACAAACATGAGGTTGGACCAAAAGTAGTCCAATCCCGAGTAACAATCAGAAAGAGTGATTCATGAATGGAACGTCATGCGAGATGTGTCATTGTGTGTGTGTGTGTGTGGAAATTTCATGGTTGGCCAACATAATAGTCAAGTGAAATGAATACAGATCGATATATAGAGCTAACTTGATTTTCCAATGGATTCTTTGGTCTAACACTCTAAGCTCATGTAAGACTTTATTTAATAAGTCTTGGTCTTGCTTTTGAACCTCTAAACAAGTTCTTGCAATTAATTGAAAAAACGTCCCTAAGAGTATAGTTTAGTTGGTAGATGGACGAGCTTATGACTTGGACAAATGACTCTCAAGTCAACGGCTCGAATCCTGTCGGTGTTAAAAAACTTCAAAAACAAAAACCGTGGCAGTAACATTAAAACAATAATGTTTATCAGTTTTTCGCTGGATGTTAGATTTGAAACTTTTCAGATTCACTAAAGGACAAAATTCAATTACCTTTCCAAATCTAATTGGGACAAGTTTAATTTGGTCCCTGCCGTTGCTTTTGGGCTACCTTATTTGAACAAAAACTGATAGCTATCAAGGTTCAAATGTATACCAAAGACTTTATTAGAACCACAATTAAAGTCCTTCTAGATAATCACATACCTATAAGACTAACAAAAAAACATTTTCATATTCTGATTTTTTTTAAAAAAAAAACAAAATACTTTCTTTTTTAATTTTTTTAATATATAATATTGTTCTTAAAAATCAAGCTTATTAATAAGTTTTTTATTTTTTTTGCTGTTAATTTTGCTTGAGAAAGAATAAAGATAGAAAATTAGAGATATGTATTGAGAGAGAGAGTTTAATATGATAATTAAAAATTTAGGAGAGAATATTTAATATGTAATAATTAATTTAATGATTTAGGAGTGATAATTCTTTTTTAATAATTTAATTTAAAAAAGGTAAAAAGGATAATCTTGTGACAAAATGAAGTGTCTTTATAATTTTTTTAATTTAAATTTTGAGAAGAGAGTGTCTCTAGAAAAGAAGTATAAAAAGAAAAAAATTGGATTGTCAAAAGAAACTCTCTAAATAAAAACCATAAATATGGGTAAAATAAGTAAAACGAACCTTAAAATATATAATGGTTAATAAACTTTTGTACACATGACAGCATTTGAGGAGGCAGGTAATATTACCCCTTAGTTAACAGGGGTGAACAAAAATGAACACATTTGGTTTTCCATATCTTAAATAAGAGGTTTATGAAATTAATAAAAGATGATGTTATTCAATGGGTGTCCTATTCTAGTATAAGAGCCTTACTATTTGTGGAGACAGTTTAACTTATTATAATGTATATTTGATAAGCTTGACAATTGAACATGGTGATTATATAAAAAGAGCGGCAGCCTCTTGATATGAAGTAGGTGTAAATAACAATGCTAATTATTATTTGTTGTTTAACCGGTTTTTCATATTTCATGTGTTATATTCATGTTTTTTATTTTTGTTATTTAGAATTTAGTGAGTAACAAGACCTGCATATTTGTAATATCTTATCCTTTAGATGACAAATAAATAGATTTTAAAAATTATTTTTACATGAAATTGGTGCACAATCAAATAGTATATGATTCTAAAAATATATAACATTTTTAAATTTCATGTTATCATAAAAAATATCTATTATATAATTTGAATGACAGAGATGGACCCAAGTCTTCGGTCTTGCCAAAATTTCTATAAAAAAAAAAAAAAACACAATTACACAAAGATCGTGGTTATAAATATACGGAGATAATCATCACTCTAGTATACAAAACCCAAAAATCATAAAAGATGGCTAAGAAATTGAATTTGGAAATTCTACTCTTGCCTGTTTTTCTTGTCCTGTTAATTTCTTCAAAACCATGTCCATACATGGCTTCTGCTTCTATTCAAGAAGCAAATGCTCTTATGAATTGGAAAGCCAGCTTTGCAAACCAAACCCAGTCTCGGCTACCTTCATGGAATCTGCTTTCTCACAAACCAAACACCACAAGCCCATGCACTTGGTTTGGAATTTCTTGCAATTCTGCTGGAAGCGTCATCAAGATCAACATTACCAGTTTTGGTTTGAATGGTACGCTTCCAGAGCTTTCATTCTCATCTTTTCCTAATCTTAAATATGTTGTTCTTGCTATAAATTCACTCTTCGGTACCATTCCATCTCAGATTTCATTCCTTTCCAAACTCATATATCTAGATCTATCCACTAATCACTTCTCTGGAGAAATCCCACCAGAAATTGGTCTCCTTACAAATCTTCAGGCTCTGTACCTTTCCGAAAATCAATTAAATTGCTCAATTCCTCACAAACTAGGTCGTTTAAGGTCTCTGTATGTTCTTGCCTTGTCTAACAATCAACTACATGGTCCAATTCCTGCTTCTCTGGGCAATTTGAACAACCTGACTAATTTGTATCTCTATAACAATTCGCTTTCAGGTTCCATTCCTCTAGAATTGGGAAATCTAACAAATTTACTTGAACTAGACATTGGTACCAACAGGCTCACTGGTCTAATCCCCCATGAAATAGGAAATTTGAAGTCTCTTGTCTTCCTAAGCTTTAGTTCGAACAATCTTTCTGGTTTGATTCCACCATCATTTTGTGGTTTGAGAAACCTCACTCTTCTTTTTCTCTATAAAAATCAACTTTCAGGTCTCATTCCTAAAGAGTTAGGAAATTTGATATCCCTGACTGATCTTGAGTTGAACAATAATCAACTTTCAGGCCTCATTCCTAAAGAGGTGGGAAATTTGATATCCCTGTCATATCTATATTTGGGGCAAAATCAACTTTCAGGCCTCATTCCTAAAGAGTTAGGAAATTTAACATCCCTGATTGATCTTGAGTTAAACCAAAATCAACTTTCAGGACATATTCCTGAAGAGTTAGGAAATTTGATATCCTTGAAATATCTATATTTGTGGCAAAATCAATTTTCAGGCCTCATTCCTAAAGAGTTAGGAAATTTGTTATCCCTGACTGATCTAGACTTGAGCCAAAATCATCTTTCAGGCCTCATTCCTGAAGAGTTAGGAAATTTGAAATCCCTGACATATCTATATTTGTGGCAAAATCAACTGACCGGTTCAGTTCCTTCTTTCTTTGGTAATTTAACTAATCTAGAATTTATATCTCTTGGTTATAACAAACTTTCTGGTTCGATTCCACCATCATTTTGTGGATTGAGAAACCTCACTCTTCTTTACCTCGAAGAAATTCAACTTTTCGGCGGTATACCTTCAGAATTTGGGTTACTAACTAATCTCCGGCAGTTGGACCTATCCAGTAACAGTCTGTCGGGAGAGATCCCTCATTCCATCTGCAATATTAGTTCAATTCAAATTCTTGATCTTTCTCATAACAACTTGAGTGGCACTATTCCTGAATGCATTGGACATTTTAGCACCAATCTCTACGTATTGGATCTACGGAAGAATACATTTCATGGCACCATTCCTGGATCGTTTGTAAAGGGCAATCAATTGCAGACTCTCAACTTCAATGGCAATGGATTTGAAGGGCCAGTCCCACCATCTTTGGTCCATTGCAGAATGCTTAAGGTTCTGGATCTTGGAAACAACAAGGTAACAGATACCTTCCCTTATTGGTTGGGAACTCTTCCGGAACTGCAGGTTTTTGTTCTTCGATCCAATAAGTTTTACGGTTTTCTAAGAGATTTTGAGGACAGTAATTCATTCTCTAAGTTGCAAATATTTGATCTCTCAAACAACAATTTCAGTGGTTTTTTGCCAGCAGGGTACTTTGCAAGTCTTAATGCTATGATGAATGTTAGTGGATATGAAAGTAAGTTGGAATATATGGGGTACTCCTATTATAATGATTCTGTATCACTGACGATAAAAGGACATAAGATTGAAATGATGAAAATATTTAAATTTTTCACTGCCATAGATTTTTCAAACAATAGCTTCTGTGGAGAGATTCCAGAATTAATTGGGAAGCTACAATCACTTCATCTTCTTAACCTTTCACAAAATAGCTTGACAGGTCATATCCCTTCATCGTTAGGAAATTTGTCAGCACTTGAATCCTTGGACCTCTATTCAAACAGGCTTGTTGGAGAGATTCCAAAGCAGTTGACAAGTTTGAATTTTCTGGGAGTTCTAAACCTGTCGCGAAATCAACTCTCTGGACCTATACCTCGAGGCAGCCAATTTGATACTTTTGGAAATGATTCTTACAGTGATAACTTGGGATTATGTGGATTTCCACTATCAAGTGATTGTCACAAAGATGAGACACTACAACCGTCTCTAATATCATTAGAAGATGATACTGAGTCTGAATATAGATTTGGTTGGAAAGTTGTGTTGATGGGTTATGGATGCGGAATTGTGCCTGGAATGATAATAGAATATCTTGTATTCTCTATCAGAAAGCCTCGGTGGCTTGTACGAATTGTTGAGAAGGAAAACCATAGAAAGGTCAGAAGGCCAAATAACAAACAGAGAGGAAGAAAATTTTGTGCCCGTCAATAATTCTCCACGTTGGTGAGTGTTACAATCTTATGGCAACAATATATCCTATGTTGTTTGTAATCATCATGTATCATGTAATAAAGTTGACAAAACACATTTTGTTTTTATCAGCATGTAAGATGTTCTGTTACTGCTAAAACTCTTGAATTTCTTGAAACCAAAGTTTGGTAAGTTAATCACTGATCCCGCTTGCAGGTCTCAAGGTCATATGCTTCTGAACAACCCCAACAAAGAACTTCGCCTCCTTTCTACTTCTGGCTTGTTAAAATGAACACCGATGATCTTGGGCGTGCGTCAATTTTGTGTTGGTTGTTGAATCAATAAGTTATTTGACCATAACTCCACCGGGAGTCTATTTTTGTTACTGATGAGCCACTGAGTTTAGTTTATTATGCTGTGAAATTGCTATAACGACTTTCATGTGGAATTATATTATTAATAATTATTCTCCATCATTGAGTATAGTTCTTTCCTTTTTTTTCAACGATTTTATGATAATTCATGAAATATAGATCAAACTCATATAAACCCTTGTAAGAGTGATATTTGATTACAAGATTCCTAATCGAAACGATTTATACACCTATTTGAGGTCCTCATTTCCTATCATTTGTTCTTGTTTTCGAGCATATTTTGGTATATAATATGTTTATGAGTCTTGTGTAGGTACATAGTTCATCTTAATTGATGAGTTTTGGAAGTTAAAAGGGCTGAAATGGAAAAATCATGTTCAGTACACTCAGATTTCGGGGGCCATGTCTCCCTTCTCTAATTGGACCACATTTCCTACTACCTATTTTCGGAAAGCCCTGGATGTCTACTTTCCAGTACTTTTTACATATCGCAATTCCAGATTTTCTAAAGGAAGTTATGGCCATTTCCGTAATGGTGCGCGCTGTTGGAAAATACCAAAGAAGAAGCCTATGCGCTACTCGAAGAGCGCACCAAGGGCGCACCACCAGCGCTTTTGATCCAGAATGTCAGCGCAGTACATGCGCTTGTCGAGCAGTGCATAGGGCTCTAGTTTAGCGATTTTTAGCATAATTTGAGGGGCAATCTTGTCCTTTCACTCCCCATTTCATGCCCAAATCTCTCTACACTATATATACCCCCATTTAGGTCTGAAACCATCATCTTCTACACCTCCCACACCCCAAAACCGAACCTCACATCATCTTCTTCATCTCTTCATCTTCTTCACCAAATATGAGAGAGTTTCAAGCTCTTATGAGAGTTTTTCCTCCATGGGAGCTCACCATACATCTACACCATCTCATTTCACACTTCTTCCACCATCTTATAATAGATTGTAAGGAGAAATGAGGGTTCTAAGGA
Organism: Dipteronia sinensis; assembly: GCA_033220585.1. Taxonomy (NCBI): domain Eukaryota; kingdom Viridiplantae; phylum Streptophyta; class Magnoliopsida; order Sapindales; family Sapindaceae; genus Dipteronia; species Dipteronia sinensis. The sequence goes on along the minus strand of CM065638.1, from coordinate 1,040,644 downwards.
TCAATTTCAGGCCAAGCACAATCAATGGAAATGGAGATTCTTTGGAGGAGATTTCTTCAAGGGTTTTCTCTACAACTCATTTCTTTTTGTATCTCTTGTTTTCTTTGATGTATAAACACCATTTGGGAATTTTGTAAACCTACACTTGTGCTATATATGTATAAATGTTTCTTAAATTCATTTGGATTTTGTTTTACTCTTTGATTTATGCAAGATTTAATCTCTTATTGTGATATTCATGTGTGTGGAGGCTCAAAATTGATATGTATGCATGAATGTGATTAGGAGTAAAGTAATTTAATTTAGGAGTAGTGTAATTTAGCATCCCTTAATTTTTTGTATGTAGGTGGATGATCCAAAATACCATGTTTAGAATGCTTTGAGTGTTAGAGCTTTAGCTCCAAAGAGTGGAAAAGGCTTGGTTGATTATGCATTCAAATGTAGATTAGGCTTTGGTTCTACATTCTTGTGCTTAATGAGTCTTTGTATTAAACACAGTTGCTCACCCTTGGCCAGGTTGGGTGATGAATTGATTTTGATAAATTCCTCAATCAAGTGAATGAACCCCTAACTTAAATTGAATGTTTTTAATGATAAACAATCAACTATTTGTGCATTGTTGTATGGTGAACTTGTTTTCCATTTTAGTCATCCATCTTAGGGAGATTAGAGAGATAAGGAGAGAGTTTTCTCTTTTATTAAGAGAGTTGTGCATTCAAGAGATTGGAGACCTTTTAAATTAACGTGTCGAAACATGTACCTTAACACAACCTTTTAAAAAATTAACCGAGATAATGATGCTAATATGTTATACGATTATAAATGATTATGAATTTAATTATTTAGGGTAGTGTTAAGCATCTCCAACATATTACACCAATTTTTATACCAATTTAGTGTTAAAAGACCATCTTGGGAGAATATGCTTACACCAAATTTTTTTCCACTCCAATGTTCCACACCAAATTTTACACCAAAAGAGCATCTTTAAAAAATATTCTTCCAATAAATCTTTAAATTATTATAAAAATTTAAAATTGATTAAATGTATAATTAATAAGTAAATTAATTAAATTATATATATATATATATCAATATTTGTGTCATTTTAAAGATCTCAACGGGATATTTACAACGGTATATTTTTTGGGAAACATATTGTTATAATTAAGTATGAGATGATTAAATTAGTAATTGTAGAAAATAAAAGTAAGGGGTCGTTTGTTTTTTTGTCTGAAGACTGAACAGTCCTGAATTTTTCTGAAGACTGAATAAGGACTGAAATCTGAACTTGAATGACATGTTTGTTTTTTTTCCCTCACATCTGAATGTATTGTCCACACGTTTGTTTTTAAAAGTAAAATTGTCTGTAACTAAGTAATTTTACATTTATACACATGTTAAACAATTATAAATATAATATGGAATAAAAACAATCTAAAAATAATAATTATGTGAACAAATATGAATATATGATCATGATCTTCTTCTTCAATTACAAATAAACTTCATTCTTACTAATAAAAGAAAGGTTTTTTTTTTCAAACTTTCATGTAAGATTTTACCAAATTGAACATTATCTTGAATTGATTTTATTACTCTATAATATTATAAAATCAACAGCGGATGAAAAATATATGGAAATTTCATACTTAAAACATTTATATACATATATATATATAGGAAATTGCAAGAAGAAATCAAAAAATTTATTGGTTATTGTTTTTAGACATCACTTTATATTTTATTATACTTATTACCTTTAGTCTTGAACAAATAAGATTGTCTTCCATTTTGTCTTTACTTCACTCACCTAAAAATTTGGAAATCAACTGACATGTAACTTGAAAATCATTGACAAGTAAGTTGAAAGTCAATTGGCATATAATTTAAAACTTAACTGACATATTACTTGAAAAATCAACTCACATGTAACTTGGAATCAAGTGGCATATAACCAAGTTACATGTCAGACAAAGTAAAGTTTAGTGGTAATTTTGTCTAAAAGTGATCAAAATTGATAAAAACATTAAAATATAAATTTGTGGCTAAAAACAATAAATATATAATATTAAAGAGCTAAGCAATCCATTTTAATGTAATTAGGTTTAAAGCCAGATGCATGCATTGCATGCAGATGCAGTAGAGGCAGCAAGATCTGTTTCAGGATTTGGTAGATTTGGTTAGTCGATGCTAATGTTGATTTTAATATGTATTTGATATTTCATTACAATTCTTATCAATCTTATTCTTACCTAGATGGTTTTAAAAATTCATTGAAGGAAGATTTTCGGTAAATTTCTGTATTTTAACTAAACTTTGGTATGTGTCTTGATAAAAAGATCGTTCATTTAGTTTGAAAATGAATGAAATTCCGGTTGCGGCTGCCATAAGGTATGTATAAGAAAAAAAAAATACCTTTCGCAAAGAGGTTAATATAACATTTTTCAGTTCAAATTTTTCTAATTTTATATAAAAGTCAAGAAGGGATACCCATCATTTGTTCTAGAAAAAGAATCCAGAGAGTAGAAAAAGGAAAAGTCTATGTACAAAATGCGACAAATGAAGAGTTCTGTTAAAAAAAACGTCTTTATCTTCTTCCTACTTCTCTCAAACACCCTAACCCTAATTTTCCTAATATTTCAAGTTCCAACTATTAATTTAAAAAAATGACATTTGATTTGGGTACAGGTCAGGTTTTTGGAAATCGTAATTTCTTTTACAAACGCTATTCCAACGGCATAATGTTTGATCTTATCAAATTCCTATATAACTCCAAAATGCTTTTGAATTCATGAGAAAAAAAATTGCTTTTGAATTATTGCAAATGCTGCCAACCGATCGATCTTAATCAACGACTAACCCCTGTTACTCAATCACTTGTCTTATTAGGAAATATAAAATAAATAAAAGGTCGAAGGATTAATTTTCACTTATCATTAATCATATATAATTTTCATCAAGTTGTTGATGACTAGTTAAGTATTAAACAAACTTATATTCTAATGGAAGTACTAGTGCAAACTGCAAACTTTAGTGGGTGGGTGGCAGTTAGCAAAATCCAATCATTTGAAGTCTATCCCCGTGAATGTGCTTTAACAATAGCTAGGAATCTTGGGTGATTTTATGTTTTTCTATTTACACAAGAATATGACATCCCTTGAGACACCAAATCTTCAACTAAAAAACAAAAAATTAATATATATTAAAAAAGGTCAAATTAAAGAGATGACGTTCATGTTATATATGTTAACATCATTGCTTATGTAACCCTAAGAAAATGGAGTCCAATCAAAACAAGACATGAGAGCCGCATTTGTTTAGAGTGAAGTTTAACAAAATTCGATAGAGATTACAAAATAAATAAATAAACTTTATATTTCAAATTTGTGATATAGATATTTGAGTCTCACTCATTAAATCGTAAAATATATGTAAATTACTCTTCTCCTATACATAGTGGGATCGAATTGCATTAATTTCGATCTAGTTAATGTTTTGTTCGCACGAGATCATTTTCTGTTTGATTATCGTGTCGATATATTATTATTATAAAATTGATTGTAACTATAACATGCATTTTTTGAACTCTACGCATTGCAGCCAAATATAACAATGCAACTGAAAAAGAAAACAAAATTACATTATATATTTTTGTCAAAAAAATTACATTATATATTTCTTCATCATCTCGAAGGGACATTAATGGATATGTAAATTGCAAATATAAGAGAAATATAATTAAAAGAAAAAAAAATGAACAATTAATTGGGAAGCAAATAACACTACATGTTATTAAGTACAATGGGACAAAAGAAGCAAACACTTTTGCTTACAAAGAAGAAAGAATTTTCCTTGATCAAGATTCCTTTATATGACATTTGGACTAAGCTATATATATATATATATGTATAATAGAAGTTATATTTGTAAATGAAATATATAAAGGCCAAGTTGGGGGAAGATAAGACCAAATACGGAAGAATATATATATATATATATATATATATATATATATATATACACTAAACCTTATATATAATTATCATAAAAAAATTCAATATATACAATAGATGGTCAACCAAGAAAACTTACAAAATTAAACACACTATTTAATTATTTTTAATAAATATATAATATAAAACAAAGTTTTTATTCCTCTTCTAGTACTTAATTGATGAATAATCAAAGATGCCAGACTAATTTGAAGAAGGTGATGAATATTATTAGGTCATCTTCATAATCTTTTACTAATCAAGTTAATTTTATTTATTTTTTCATGTTTGAATATATGGAAGTGAAATGCATCATGCAGACATGTTTGAATAAATTGTTTATTTGGGTCGGCATCACCGCATCACACAAACCACGCGTCCACGCAATCCACTTAGATGCATGTACCATAAATAATACCAAAAATCAATTAATAAACTATAGAATTCTCAAGTTTTTTAACTGTGAACTGGTAGATTTTCTCCCCACCTCTGGGGATTTCGTACACATGGGACATTTTTAAGAGAGAATCGGCAAAAACATGGCTTTGGAACTCTAACACTGTACAGTTGTACCAGTAATCCAGTCCTCGATTCATTTCCATTTTAGATTAAATTAATTATAATAAAAGTAGTGTTAATCTGTATCTTAAGGGTAAGGGATATATGTTAATTACCATAAAATTACTTTAAAAATAATAATAAATACTTTGAACAGTAAATATTTTTATACTGTATTGATTGATACGATTGTTATTTTTTTTATAGTAATTTTATTGTATATATTAGGAGATGATGTTGAAATCAGAAGATGATCTAATTGGAAAGCACTTTTTTGGCAAAGAAAAAGGTAAATAATACTGGTGAAAAGTGCTTTTCTATGGTGGTGAGTCAGGAAGTGAATTGAATATTGAGATATTTTACCGATAAAATAATAAGTGGAGATCGAAGTGCATGCTTGTCAAAGGTTTTCGAGAATTTCAAAGCCTAGCTATAAAAAACTTTTATAGATGAGGTCATTAAGATGATTAGTCATCATTAAAAAGTTATTTACTTTGATTGTGTTGTTGTACTAATCCTCATCGGGTACTCCTTAATTCCATGCTCAAATAATGAGATCAAGATGATTTCTAATCATCACCATTGGTATTCTTTATTAGAAAGAAAGAAAACCATCTAAATTATGATGCAAAATCTCTTAATTAATCAGAAACTGGTTTTCTTTTATCTGTTGAGTGAAAACTAATTATCTGACCCTTTCACTAGAAGTTTGGAGACATGGCGGAGATACTCTATTTCATTATTTGAGGAAGGTATATATATTAGGTGCGAGATTCATGCACAAACTTTCATGTAAGATTTTACCAAATTTAACATTATCTTGAATTGATTTTATTACTCTATAATATTATAAAATCAACGGCGGATGAAAAATATATGGAAATTTCACACTTAAAACATTTATATATATATATATAGAAAATTGTAAGAAGAAATTAAAAAATTTATTGATTATTGTTTTTAGACATCACTTTGTATTTTATTATACTTATTACCTTTAGTCTTGAACAGACAAGATTGTCCTCCATTTTGTCTTTATTTCACTCACCTAAAAATTTGGAAATCAACTGACATGCAATTTAAAAATCATTGACAAATAAGTTGAAAGTCAATTGGCATATAATTTAAAAATTAACTGACATATAATTTAAATCTGATGAATTGCACCACATGACCACATCAGAGATGAAGTCTGATCTTATCCTAAAAGAAACGCACCGTTTTGTCTAAGTGAGGAAGATATGTAGTTGGACTGAGTGGGCTGCAGATTGTTAGGCTCTGATTTGGGCTTCTGGTTTGGACTGCTTCAAGTTGGGCTAGGCTAATATTTCCACAATTACATATGCTCTAATTTTGTAGTGTGAAAAGATGAAGCTTGGAATTTGTCGTAAGTTGTCTAAATTCAATGAAAAATGAGAGAGCGGTTCGTCAAATCTTCCTTTTCACCATCAATAAAGCTGTCCATTTTTTTTATTTATTTATTATTATTACTATTATTCTCCTCCCTCGACGTGTCTTGTTTCGATTAGCAAACTTTATAATTTCTTTTGTTTCTTTTAATAAACTGTGTATCAAACCGAAACCGCCTCCAAGAATGACATATAAATAAGCATCTGTGCCGCGGTTAGCCCACCAATTTAAATGTATTTATGATTGACCGGCCAGTTGGAAAAAGTCCGCTCATCCAATAATGGCGTCCACTAGGAATTATTCATTGAATTCAACCCATTATGCTATATATAGTCAGGTGAGCCGTGAGATATCTACATACTTATAAACTCTAGGGCAAACATTGAAATATATACACGACAAATTTAGATTTTGTTATAATACGTTGATTTTACCACATGTGTAATACATACAAAATCTCCCACAAACTCACCGCCTCTCTCTCTCTCTCAATTGTACTCCCACTTGCTTCATCATCAATATCTCTCCACTTGTACCATCTTACTTTATCCAATTGGTAACTTCATCATTAAGCAAAAGGAATGCCTATATATATACACATATTGTGTATTTGTAAACTTCTTCTCTCCTAGAAATATATATACAGAAGCTTCACTCTCTCTCTCTCTTGCTTTCATCTCTCATTTGATCTTTATTTGCTTATTTCTTTAGTTAAATTATAACATATCTATTTTTTTTGAAGAGAGCAAAACTTTATAGTATCTTCACCAAAATTGTCTTTCGATGACGAACCCTTACTTAGCACCCAAGAAGGTCGTGAAATTATGGGTTGTGCTGTTCGTTATTGTCCTTATGTTATCTATAGTTGCTGCCAGAAGAGCCGGTGGCATTGCAGGAGGAGGCGGACGCGGACGCGATAGCGGAAGAACAAGACTGATAGGAGTTGGTGGCGCCGGTGACGGTCATGATAAAAGCAGCAGCGCAGCAAGCCTTGGTAATGCAAACGCAAGGGTGGCCCTGGGGTTGGTCAAGGGGGGGAAATCGCCCCGGGCCCCACATGGGCCTCATGCCTAGGGTAGTGGTGGCGGATCTGGCGGTGGTGCAGGAGGAGGAGGACGTCGTAGTGGTGGGATCATACCTGGTGGAGGTGGAGGTGGTGGGGTAGCGGTGGTCAAAAGCATGCCCTACAAATTGGACTATACTTAGGTTTAGAATTTTCTTATGTTGCATTAATTACAGTTGCTTTTCTTGTACGATTCTTTCTCTCGGGAAAATATAGTCCATATTGTCGTTTTCAAGGGTATATATGAACACAAGTTTTCAAAACAAAAAAAGTGTATATATGAACACAAATATTATATATTTTTTAATGTCCCATTTGCTTAATTTTTTTCATCAATCGTTAATTGGATTTTGTTTTTCATATCATTATATGATTTTGTGTTAATTATAAAAACTTAAAAAGTCAGGATCTCGCCTCTAATTTATACTTATAGATATTCAAATTAATTTTGTTTTTAAGTTCTTTTACCTTGTTAATGTAGAAACCAAAAGAAATTATAACCTAAGTTTCTGCTTCTCTACCACGTCCCTACCATATAGAAAGAGATAACAGTTACTATGAAAGATGCAACGAGCAAAAACTCGAATCATATTAATTCCTCCTGATATGCTGTTGAAGGACTGTCACAACAATGTAGCATTTCTTGGAGTCAAATCATTTGCTTGCAAAGAAAATCTAGGGAATGCTTACCAAACTCTATCTATTAAGTAATTATATAAATTTTAAGGGTTATAATTCAACCGATTAATTCACCTTTTTATATAGTTAATATAAATAAATAAACTACAAGTCCACTGTCAAAGCTTTGAACAAATGAATATGATAGGAGGATCGATTAATTAAATTAAAAAATACAATAAGGAAAAAAAAACAAAAGAAAAGGCTGCTGCCTCTACACCAAGAAGCTTGGAATTTGTCGTAAGTTGCCTAAATTCAATGAAAGTGACCGAGCGGTGCGTCACATCTTGCTTTTCACCTCAATAATGCTTTTTTGTTTTTTTAAAAAAATGGTCGATCAGTTAAGATTTATCGTATCATAAAACTCTTATCACTCACAATATGAGGTTATGGATTTAAATGGTATAAAATTTAGAATTATTATAATATTTTAATAATAATAATAATAATAAAATGTTTGACATTATTTACGGCTAAGATCTATGGTATTTGTAAATGGACATTACATACTGTCCATAACGATACTAGTTAATTTCACAAGTATTTTGACAATTGATAAACATAATGACAACCACAAAAATGTTCTGTCGGCACTGGGGGTGACGGAAATATTGACTGCGAGAAAACATTCTTTTAGGAACAGAAATTGACAACAGCAGTTACGGTTACCTTCTAAAAAAAGCAGTTAGTCAAAGTCAATTATTTCGGCTTTTTATAATTTTGTTTTATATAGTATTAAATATCAGAATGAAATGATTTTATTTGACAAATTTGGGTTTTCTTCATGTGAGCTCTGCATGTCCTACACGATTCCATGTCGGCTTCTTCTTCCTCTCTCTATATCCAATGTGGTCCTATCATATCTTCTCATTTATATGTTGTCAATGACAAATCAAGATCATTGGCTCATTGTGTTAGTTCGGTTGTCTACTATAATAATATTTTGTAGATAAAACTCTCACACATCAAACAATCAACCAGATCATCAGATAGATGCACGAACTTCTGTGCCGAGATTGTATAGAAATTATATGTTGCGACCATTCCTTTAGGTTTAATGGTTCTATATATCAACTAGAGGAGTCAATTTGTATGAAAATAATAAATATAAATGTTTGCACTAGATATGATTATAGGCTTTGTTTTCTTTTAACTATTAATGACCATAGTGTTGTAAATTAATGAAGAACAAACGAAAAATAACAAGGTAAAATGAGATGAGAGAGAGACAAGAGTTTCTGTGTATATATATTTAAATTGCATCAGCTAAAACCACCCTTCCAATAATGGCGTAAGTAGTCGTAAAGTTGTCGTAAGTTGGAATATATATATTTTCAAGTTGTCGTAAGTTGTGTATATATATTTGGAATTTGTCGTAAGTTGCCTAAATTCAATGAAAGAGAGAGAGCGGCGCGTCACATCTTCCTTTTCACCATCAATAAAGCTGTCCATCTTCCTTTTAGGAACAGAAATTGAAAATTGAAATTTAGTCAAAGTCAATTATTTCGACGTTTTATAATTTTGTTCTTCTGATAAGATTTTATTTGACCAATTTGGATATTCTTCATGTGAACTCTGCATGTCCTACACGATTCCATGCCGGCTTCTTCTTTTCTCTCTCTATATATCCAATCATTTATATGCTCTCATTGACAAATCAAGATCATTGGCTCATTGTGTTAGTTCGGTTGTCTACTATAATAATATATTGCCTATTAATGACCATAGAGACTTGTAATATATTTAAGATTCCACTTGTACATTATTTAAGTGAGAGAATATATAGACTATATACTATATAGTATATAGTCTCGCTGGTTTATTGTCATTTAGAAAAGTATCCACTTACACATGCACTGATGCACATAATAAAACATATGTTACGTGAAGTATGAGCTGGCCAAGTTGCATATAATTTTCGCCACAAGAAAACCCTAGAAGAGGGTACCAACCTTTATCTGATTACGTGACTCAGCATTTTGGTATTGGCTTCTTCTATTCTTATCTTATAATAAATAAATAAATAAACTACAAGTGTCCACCTTTTTTATTATTATTATTATTATTACTATTATTCCCTCCACGTGTCTTGTTTCTATCTCTTGAGCACAAACTCTCAAATATTTTTTAATAAAATGTTCGACACCGTCATAAAATCCCTCACACTCATATCACGAGGTTGTGGGTTTAAATCTCTCATCCTTTTTTATAAAACTCTGAATTATTATAATATTTCAATAAAAATAATAATAAAAAAATGTTCGATATTATTTACAGCTAAGATTTGTATATTTGACTATTTTAGTCATGCTTTTCTTTTGAAAACTCTAAATTTATTATAATAGTTTTTAAGACATGAGTTTGTTAAGAGAGAACAAAAATATTTCCACACATTGCTCGTTAATTTGGTATCATCAATTAACACATTAAGAATAACTTATTTTTAGATTATATAAATCATAATGAAGGTGATCAAGATTATATATAAATCATAACGAAGTGAAAAAGTTAGGTAAGAATTGCAAGTAAGAAAACCCCAAGTCAATGACAAAAACCATTTATCTATATCAGTACAGCAACGGCATGGATATATTGTGTTAACAATCACTCAAATATTAATAAAAAAGTATTTCATTTAGTTCAAAACACAAATGTTGTTTGGATTATTAAAAGTTGACACCTCAGCATTTAAGGGTTGTTTCCAGGGACTGCTAAATTTAATGATTGTGTAGTCCACAATAGTACATTTTATTTAAATCAAAAATCTACTTTAAATCAAAAATATAATCTCGCCACATTTTTTACTGTTCTCAATCATTTTTATTTCAAATGTAAAAAAAAATAAAAAATTATAAAATTATAAAAGACAAGAGAAGGTATATGATATGGATATTGATCCATTTGTAATGAAGAGATGAATTTTACCTGATTGAAATTTTTTAGGTCAAAACAATGATGAGATACATAGGTGATAAGAGAAAAAAAGAGAAAAAATGGCATATATGAGAGAAAAATAAAATTACAGTATCATTTATTTTGAGTTAAATTTGTATTAGATGATTAAAAATCAATCTTTAAATTTGATTATTGGAGTGACAATTTGATTATTGACAACTGCTATTGTTAAATTTTAGCGACTCTTTGGACAATGTTTTTTGGATAAATAATTAAATTTTGATTACTCACCTACTGTTTGAGGATACCATTAGAGATGCTCTTAACCAGAAGAAAAAAATATATATATATAGACTATAGTACCTTTGATCTGTTTTGGTGGATTAAAAGTCTACAATTGTAAAGAAATGAGTAGGACCCATCTCTATTGTAAGCCCGCATATTTTCTATCTCTATCTCTAAAATAAAGTTTTAAAAAGGAATATTCCATCCAGATTCCTTCTCTAAAAAAAATTCACTTCTACCACACTCTCTATCCTTAACTCTATATCTATCCCCATTTCTATTTATATACTTAAATAACTTATATTTTCATTATTATTTTTTATTTTCTTTAATAAATTATTGTTCAACTAACTTTTAACAAAGATTATTTATAATAACATTTTTATTTTTATTTTTACTTTTTTTAAATATAATGTTTTATTAGTGCATTAATTTATAATAACTAATTTTTAGGTTGTTAAACATTTTTCAACTAATTTTCTCAACCTACTTATTTGTTTTCTAACATTTATCAACTAATTTTCCCAACCTAAACTTTATTGGTGTATAAATACATAAGTGATAAAAAATAAATATCTTACTAATTTGTTGTTGTATCAAATACAATTCTCAAATACAATGTAGATCATTTTCGGGTAGATATAGAAGTCATTTGGATGTCTTTTCAAAATATTAATGTATCTGGATTATCATATGTTACTTTGTTATTATTCAAGTTTTTTGTTTTTTTCTTTCTATCCTTATTTTAATGTTTTTATGTTATTGTAGTTTTTAATATTAATATTTATTGTTTCATTACTATGTTTCGGTTTTTATTGTATTATTAACTTATAATTATCAATATGTAATAATAGATTTTTTGTATAACATAAAATAATTTTTTTAGAGAAAATTATAACAAAATAATAACATGACGAACAAATGATAAAGTATGGTAAATAAAAAATTATTCATTAATATTCAATATTGGACTCTTTTTAAAGATCTAGATGAGACATTTCTAATGGTATAATTTTTATGTTAATAAAATGTATAAATTAAAATTTATTATATATTAACTGAATTTAATGAAAAATGTAAAAGGATATAAATGGAATAAAAAATATTGAAAAATGAATTTAGAGAATAAATGGTGGTTCTCTAAATTTAGAGTATGAGCATTAAAAATTCTAAAAAATTATCTTGAGTACATAAATTTAGAGATGAGTGAGAGTACCCATCTCTATATTCATCTCTCCAAGACCATTTAGAGTAGGAGTAACTCTCATCCATCTCTAAATTGTTGTCTCCAACATAAATTTTTTGAGTTTCTAATGTCAATACTCTAAATTTAGAGAAACACTGTTCCATATCTAAATTCACTTTTCAACTCTTTTTATTCCATTTATTTCATTTTACATTTTCCATTAAATTCAATTAATGTATAATAACTTTTAATTTATACATTTTATTAACATAAAAACTATACCATTAGAAAAATCTCATCTAGATCTTTGAAATAAGTTCAGTATTGAATATTAATGAATCCTTTTTTATTTACCATACTTTATCATTTGTTCTTCATATTATTATTTTGTTATAATTTTCTCTAAAAAAATTATTTTATGTTATAAAAATAAATATATTATTACATATTGATAATTATAAGTTCGTAATACAATAAAACCCGAAACATAGTTTTGAAATAATAAATATTAATATTAAAAACTACAATAACATAAAAATATTAAATAAGGATAAAAAAATAAAAAATTTAAATAATAACAACATAACATATGATAATATCCAAAAACATTAATATTTTGGAAAGCCATCCAAATGACTTTCATATCCACCCAAATTGTGAGTGTTTTTTTCTAAAATTTCCATCTTCTTCCTTCGAAAAATTCACGTTCGTTGAGATTTTTAATGGAATCAAAATCTATCATTATGATTTTATACAACAAATTATAATGCTCCAAATAAATTGATGGGTTGTGTATTTATTTATTAGTAAGATATTTATAAATTCATACACTAATAAAATATTATATTTTAAAAAAAGTAAAAAACACAAATACAAATGCTATTATAAATAATATTTGTTAAAATTTAGTTGAACAATAATTTATTAAAGAAACTAAAAATTAATAATGAAAATTTAATTTATTTGAGGATATATTTCATTGTGATTTTAATCCAAATACGTTTCATTGAATATCTTTAAATACTTTATTATACCTATGTATAAATTTTGAGGCAATTGAAAGTTTTTGACATAATATGAATTTTTATAATGGTTAGTAAGTGAAATTTGAGAAATAACTAAAAATTCGTAGATTTAATCCAAATTTTTTTCATAGAACTTCTTAAAATACTCTATTACACCTATGTATAAATTTTGAGGCACTTAAAAGGTTTTATCAAAATGTGAATTATTATAATGGTTAGTATGAGAAATTTAAGTGAAAACTTAAAATTAGTATATTTCATTGTAAATTATGATTTAATCCATTTTTTCATAGAACTTCTTAAAATACTTTATTATTGTAGTTATGTATAAATTTGGAACCAATTAAAAGTTTTTGATATAATATGAATTTATAATGGTTAGTAAGGGAAATTTGAACTAAAACTTAAAATTCGTATATATCATTGTAAAATGAAATTTTAATTGAAATATTTTTCATAGAACTTCTTAAAATATTTTATTATAGCTATGTATAAATTTTGAGCAAATTAAAAGTTTTTATCAAAATATGAATTTTTTTGATGGAAATTTGAGTAAAAACTTACAAATTGTATATTTCATTGTAAAATACGATTTACTCCAAAAACAATTCATAGAACATCTTTAAATACTTTATTACACCAATGTATAAATGTTGAGGCAATTAAAATATTTCGACATAATATGATTTTTTCTAATAACGTAAGGGAAATTTGAACGGAAACTTTAAATTAGTATATTTCATTGTAAAATATGATTTAATCCATTTTTTTCAAAGAACTTCTTAAAATACTTTATTATAGCTATGACTAAATTTTGAGGCAATTAAAATATTTTATCGAAATATGAATTTTTATAATGGTTAGTAAGAGAAATTTTAGCGAAAACTTTGCATTTTTATATTTCATTGTAAAATGTGATTTTAATTCAATTTTCTTTCATAGAAATTCATAAAATACTTTATTATAGCTATGTATAACTTTTGAGGCAACTAATTTTTTTTGACATAATATGAACTTTTATAATAGATAGTAAGAGAAATTTGAACGAAAACTTAAAATTCGTATACTTTATTGTAAAATACGATTTTAATCCAAATATTTTTCATTGAACATCTTTAAGTACTTTATTATACATATGTATAAATATTGAGGCAATTAAAGGTTTTTGACATAATGTGCTTATTGTTAGATTCATGGGTAGATAATAAATTGATTTTTAATTGTCACTCTAATTTGGAGAATTAATAAATTATCAGAAAAGTTATAAAATTTCATAGTGGTGGATTCTGATATCTTAGTATTCTTCAATTGATTGCTTTCGACCTTATTTGCTTTTATCTTAGTTTAATCCATCACATTCAGTTAACTAGGTTAAGATTAGTTTAAATTCAGACCCGATTAATTTTTCAACAATACTCGTATGAACGACCCCATACTCGCATTAGCTATTCTATGATAGACTCCTACGTATAAGAGTAAATATTTTCAAAATAAAGCACAACACAACTATAGCGTCGTCTGATGTCTACAATCGTGTCCAACAAACTCACACCTCATTTGTCAAAACTTTAATGGATGAGTGCACCTATCAACACGTGTAGCCAGTGTATGAACATTTTCTCTTCGTTATTAACATCTGGCGTGAGATTAGATAACCATGGCAAGAACAAGATATTATGAATTGATACAATGAATTAATACAAGATAAATTTGTTATCACCAAATATGCAAACAGTCACAAACCTTTAAAATATAATATATATATATATATATATTTCTATTGTCAGTTCGAAGTGATATAAGATATATCAGTTACTTGCATCGAATACCTCATATATAAAGAACTGATATATCTTATATCAGTTTGAACTGACAATAGAAAAACTATATATATATATATATAACTTGTTTGGAGAACATATGAAAATAGTACCAAATGAGATTGGTTTTTTAGAAATATCACCAATGTTTTAATTCTATGTTTTTTTAATGCCAAAATATGTGGTGTGACTAAAACCCTCTCACTAATTCTTTTATTTTTCTTTTTAGTTTTTAAATTTATCCCTCTTTCTTCATCTCTCTCTCTCTCTCTCTCTCTCTCTCTTCTCCATTTTTTTTAAATTTTTTTAAAGCGGCCGAATAGACCTCAAATAAAGGTCGAAATGACCTAAACCTCCATTGATGGTCAATAAAGAAGATACAAAAACCAAAAAAAATTAAAAATAAGGTGGCGTTTTTTTTTTGTCTGAAAACTTGAAGTGACTTAATTTGGTTTGAAATCTGAAAAGTTCCGAAAGGCTATGACTTAACATCTTGTTTGTTTTTCATTTATGACGTTTGAATAGAAACATCTGAAAAATCATGATAAGACACATATACCCTTAACTATTTGTTTTATATATTTATATTTAGCATAAATATTTATAATAATTTATAGTTTAATTTTATTTAGTAAATTAATGAAATAATACTTAAAACTATAAATTAAATTAAATAATATGTTATATAATAATAATAATAATATTAAGGGGTATTATCACTAAAGTCCCTAGTTTTTCATGAATTGTCACATTTTTAAACGTCTTTACTATATTAGTCACTTTAGTCCCTTGTTTTTTCAAAATACATCACTTTAGTCCATTTGATCAAAAACTAACGGTCGACTATAACAGAATATATAAAAATACAATTTTACCCTTATTAATATTTTTTAAATTTTTTCTTTTAATCCCTCTAGTTTCAATAATAGCTGGTCAACCCTTGAAAAAAATTAAAATTACTCCATCAACGTTTGAACCTAGGTTGAAACTTGAAAAACACGAGCTCTAACCAGCTAAGCTACATTAGTTCATTGTTAAAGATTTGTTGATTTAAATGTATATATATATAGTTATATAATTTGTTTAAACTAATTTAAATCTATTTATATAATTTAATATAAACTCATATATATATTTTAAAATATACTCATATTTCATAATAATATATAAAAACATATTTATGAAAATGAAAAATAAAATAACACAACAAAAGGAAACCTAGAAAATCCAAAAAATCAAAGCCAGTAATTTTTTTTCTTTTTTCCTTTTTGTAGATTTTTTTCCTTTTCAAAAAATATATTATTTTAATTTGATTAAAAAAAACCCAGAAAATTAAAGCTCATAAAATGAAAAGGAAAAAATCAACAACAAAAATAGGAAAAAAATAAAATAAAAATTACTATTTTTTCCTTTATTCCCTTTTGTTTTGTTATTTTCATAAATGTTTTTTATATATTATTATCATATATGAGTTTATTTTAAATTATATAAATATGAGTTTATTATTATTTTTATTCTACTTTTGTTGTTTATTTTTTTCCCTTTTCAATTTATGGGCTTTAATTTTCTGGGTTTTTTTATCAAATTGAAATAATATATTTTTTGAAAAGGAAAAAAATCCAAAAAAAGGAAAAAAGAAAACAATTACGGGCTTTGATTTTTTGGATTTTCTAGGTTTCCTTTTGTTTTGTTATTTTCTTTTTCATTTTCATAAATATGTATTTATATATTATTATGAAATATGAGTATATTTTAAATTATATATGAGTTTATTTTAAATTATATAACTCTATATATATATACATTTAAATCAGTAAATTTTTAACAATAAGCTATTGTAGCCTAGTTGGTTAGAGTTTGTGTTTTTCAAGTTTCAACCTTGGTTTAAACCTTGATAGAGTCATTTTAATTTTTTTTAAGGGTTGACCAGCTAGTTTTTGGTCAATTGTCTAAAGTGATGTATTTTGAAAAAACAAGGGACTAAAGTGACTAATATGGTAAAGACGTTTAAAAAGGTGACAATTTATGAAAAAATAGAGACTTTAGTGATAATACCCCTAATATTAATATTTATAAGATAATAATATACAATAATATTTAGAAAAAAAATTACATAATATATACATTCTAGTGAGTGGAGACGAAGGAAGAAGGAATCCATAATCCTTTCGTCTCCAGTTGGAAGTGGCCAAGGAAGCCAGTAAGCCCAGTAAAGGCCTCCTACAACATAAAACAATATTTTATTTTAATAAAATGTGGGTATAATTTTTCTATTGTTTGAGGGAAAAATTGGAAGTAAGAAATAAATAAACATCTTACTAAGGTGGCGCTTGATTGGATGGAATAGAATAGAATGAAAATCATTCTATTTGTTTGGTTTGTTAAAATGCAATTGAATGAGGATTCCATTAGAATAAGGATTCCACCATTTTGGTGGAATGGGCATTCCATCCAAAAACCAATGGAATACCCATTCCATTCCATTAACACATTTTCTCTTCCAAAAATAACCCTCTATTCCCCAACTCTATTTCAAAAATTCCCTCCTTTCCAAAATTAATATATATATATATATATACTATATTATTTTATTATAATATATATAATGATATATAAATATTATATATATATATATCAATATATATATATATATTATATTGTTACATATATTATATTATTACATATATTATATTTAATATATATATATATTATATGTATTATATGTATTATATAATATATATTATTATATTATATAATTTATACTTTTATATTTTATTCTTATTATCCAAAATATATATTATATTTTCTTATTATATATTTTATATATAATTATTATATTATAATATATATATATATATTAATATATAATAATATAAAATATTTATATATATATAATAATAATAATAATATCAATATTTCTAATATATAATATATAATATATATTAAAATATATATAATAATATTTGTAATATTTATTATTATGTAATATAGGTATATGATATATATTATATAATATATAATAATAATAATATTAATAATATTTATATTACTAATATATAATATATATTATATTATATATAAATATTATTTATACTATACGTATTATTATGTAACATATGTATATATTATATTATAATAACATGTATTATATGCCAAAACAACTATTTTATTTCTATAAAAAAAAATAATAAACAGTATTTACAATAAAAAGATAATAAATACAATAATAAATGTTGTCTTTTTTTTATGATAATAAAGTAATTGTTATCATGCATCCTTAGGACACATGTTAACACTACCCTTTAAAAAATTAACTGAGATAATGATGTTAATATGTTATACGATTATAAATGATTATGAATTTAATTATTTAGGGTAGTGTTAACCTGTTTCCTAAAAGGATCTCAACGGACCAATGGATTACATCAATTTTTACACTAATTTAGTGTTAAAAGAGCATATTGAGAGAATATGTTTGCATCAAATTTTTTTCTACTCTAATGTTCCACACCAAAAGAGCATCTTTAAATAATATTCTCCAAATAAATCTTCAAATTATTATAAAATTTTAAATCGATTAAATGTATAATTAATAAGTAAATTAATTAAATTATATATATATATATATCAATACTGATGTCATTTTAAAGATCTTAATGAGATTCTTCTAACGGTATTTTTTTGGAAATACATACTGCTATAATTAAGTATGAGATGGTTAAATTAGTAGAAAAATTAGTAATAGTAGAAAATAAAAGTGATATGACATTTAAAAAAAAAACTTGTGTAGCTACTTCACCATAGCTGTACCACAATCTGCAAGTGATTGATCAATTGTCAACTAGCAGAAGACTCATTTTAAGAGTCCAAACCCATAGAGTTTTTGGACCAAAATACCCCTCTATGGATACGTGTCATTTATTTGGAATGGGGGTAATGCTCACCCTATTACGGGGTAAGCAAATGTCTTCTCTCATTTTAACCGGAACTTAAATCTTACAAAACGAGATGGCCATTTCACCAGCCTTCCTCTAGAAAAGAGAAAATTATTACTATCTACACGTTCGTATTTGCTTTCCGTACAAAAATTTAACCCTTAAGAATGAAAATGCCAATTTGCTAAAATAACAAATAAATATGTGCTAATAATCACCAAGCAATTTAAAGCATCAAACTTCACTTATATATAGGCACAAAAAGTTTCCAATATTTTAGGAGAAGACATGCCCCTATTATTAGTTATGGGTTAAATTAGCACACTCTCTTTCTTTGATATAAGTTTTCAATCGGTAGATCAGAGCACTTTGACAATTGAGATTGCATCTACCATGAATTGTCTTCTATATGCATTTATCCTACGTGTCTAATGCAATCCACCCACAAAAATGCATCATCTAATGTTGTACAACTTGTGTGAAAATTTATGCAAAAGAATAGGGTTTTTGATCCTGCCCTATTAGTTATAATATGAATCTCAACAAAAAAATTAATGGAGAGAAATTTGATGTAAACAACTACATAATGCTATGTGCTTTGTTTTTCCTTAGTACACAAAAAAAAAATCACTTTCAACCCCCATTCCAATTAGATATGGCGCTGTTTCGGTTCAAACCGGCAAATCGAATCAGGACCGTCTGGGAAAAATCGAAACCGGACCGTAACTAATACCGGGCGATTCCGGTTCTTTTTTTTGAGGAATCGCCCGGAAACTGAACTGGAACGGTGGTTCGGTTTCGGTTCGACCCGGGCGGTTCCAACGTTAGTTTTTTTTTTAAAATTTTTTAATTTGTCATTTATTTAGTGTATTTTATTTTACGAGTACTCCAATAAAATGTATTCACAAATTATAATTTTATATGGCTAATTTTTTTATGAAATAAGATTAAATATAAGTAGAAAAAAAAAAGAATCGGAACTGCCGAATCGGAATTGGAACCGGGACCGATATCAAGTGTAATTCCAACCCACAACAATAAAGATGCTTCACATTTTGTGATTTGACAACATTGGCAACAACCAATATAATAGACAAAAGCGAACAACCAATATAATAGACAAAAACGCACATAATACAAGACCATAATTGATGCAAGAAAAATTCAACGAAAATGGCAAGTATCTCATATCAAATTATCAATGCATATCCTACCTGAAGCATATAATAATTAGCATTATAGATCACGACACTTCCTTACCACCTGTGGCCGGCCGATATCAGCATTCAAATCTCTCCTCCTCTGTCTTCAAATTCAAAGATGCAACGGAAAACACAAAACCATTGATCTAGTGATTCTTGTTCTTGGTGGGTTCTGGCTGTAGTGATCTAGCTTCCCCTTTTTTGTTGTGTTATGATAATTAATGATGAAAAGTTAAGTAATCTGAAAATGTAAATGAGGATTTGATGCCAGATTAATACAACATATTTCATTCTTTATCACTTTAATTTATTATTAAATAGAACATGTCAGATAAAAAAACAGAATCAAGAAAAAAGTTTAGCAATTTTTTCCACTGTTTATGTATTTAACGAATAGCATGCATTGCAGCTACAATCCCAACAACATTTGTCAACTCAAAGTTGAACGCCATTCTACTATGATTTTTATTTTTTAAACTTAAATCTTAAAAAATATAAGAACTTAATGGATCTTAATTATTAAAATTTAAGGGGTGTTTGTTTTTTAAACTTAAATCTCTAAAAACATACGTACTGATAAAACTTTATAAGTATTTTAATTCATAATATTGTATTCGTTAATTTTTTTTAAATATATGTGAAAACAGTTCTCTATATTATTATTATAATATTATACATGGATAGATAAATCAACTTAAAATTATATCTAATTTTTAGTTGCATATTTTAATATGAAATTATTGGTATGAGTATTTATTGAAATTATTAATATTTTAATGTTTTTTTTACTATGAATAATGATAATTATTTATTTTATTTTAATTTATATAGGTACCATTTTATTTCAACAATTTCCAATGTTTTTTTACCTCAGGACACTTATGTTTCATACATGGTCTATTACGGTTCTTCCTGGATGCCAAGATAATATAATTATTTGGCCATTTGATTCGTAATTTGGTTGCCTAAAACGTATTAGAAACAAATTTGATCGATAATTGTTTTAATTGATAATTAAACTAATTAGTGTTTTTTTCAGTTTTAGTATAAAAGAGTTGTTTTACTAATTTTTCATTTTATTTGTTGCAGTGCCGTTGTTTGAGTACCAAAGCATCTACATAATTGTGGATATATATATATATATATATATATATATATATATATATACACACGGATATATACGTAAGTGAGATGAATTTTGTTAAATAAAATTTTAATTAAATTTCTTTATAGTTTATTCTCTCCCGCTAGATATGTATACATACATTTAAACAATATATGGATCTAATATATATTGAACTCATTCGAATTAATAATTTATTTATGGTTATATCATTTTTATACCAATAATAAAACCTTTGCGTAACTAATTTTTTAATTACTTTGATAACAAACATTTTAAAATCTAACCTAAACTATTAAATGATATGGGACGACTTGTTGCTTTTTTTTTTCCCGGACATTCTCAGTATTTCTTTAGTCAAAGTATTGGTTTCCCTTTGATTTTACATGTACACCGCAATCCACACTATTACTCATTGCTTTGACTTTTGTCATTAACCAAAGGAAAAAATATATCTATAAACTATAGGGTGCGATTGGTAGTGGTGGAACGGGACGGGATAATATGGGATAAAAACCATAAAAAATTGTCCCAGCCCAAACCCTCGGCCAGGCTTGTCCCTTGCATAGGACAAGTCTTGAAAAGACAATTTTGTCCTTAAATCTTCTAAAAATTACAACTATATAAATTTAAACCCAACTTTTTTCTCTCCCCTCTATCCTCTTTTCTCTCTTCTCTCCAACCAGATCAATGTTCTTCTCTCCAAACCGCCGCAACTCATTGCCGATTTGGTTTGCCGGCGCATGCGTACACCGCCAAATCCCCGGGATCTTCCCACTGGAGAACCGCCACCACCGAAACAACACCCAAAACCCCTCCATGAAATCAATGGTTAAATCTGGTTTGATTGGTGTTGACGATAATGGTTGGGTTTTTTGATATTGACGATGATGGATGGTTGGGTTTTTTGATTTGTTTTCAGATTTTGGTTTGGTGTTGACCGTTGATGATGATGATGATTTGTGGGAATACAATTTTTCTAGATTTTTTCTTTCTTCCTTGTTTGTTTTCCAGATTTTTTTCTTTGTTTAATTGATTTAAGAACAAATTAATTATTAGGATGAATTTTGTGGAATTGATTTGTTGTTTTTGTCTATGGAATTTAATTGAAGAAACTTTTATGGTGTTTGTGAAGTGAGAAAATGAACGAAAATATTAATTTTTTTATGATTTTTAATTAGTTTTAATTCAATAATATTTGATATTTTTTTGGTACAAAAGAGGGCAAAGCCCAGAAAAAAGAGAATCCATAATTTGATATTTTTCAAATTTAATGAAAGAATTCATAATTTGATCCAGCTTCTATGTGTTTTTTTTTTTCAAATTCAATAAATTGTTATAAACATTCGAAAGGACAATATGGGCAATTTGGTCATTTGACCCTCTTGTCAAGTCCTGTTCCAGCCATACCAAATGTATAAACAGTACAATTAACAGTTATGTCTCAGATATTCTAAACACAATACAGAATAGCTGTCATGTCTCATCCATGTGCCAAACGTACCCATAGTACCTTTAATCTGTTTTGGTGGAGTAAAAGTCTATAATTGTAAGGAAATGGATAGGACCCACATCCATTATGAGCCCACTTAAAAGCATCATTTAACCTCTAATGTCACCACCTAGCACCCCTTCATATTCCAAATCCAAAAAAAAAAAAAACACAAAGACAATAAGGGTCCTTCCTGTAAGGGTTTTTCAGTTGACGTTTTTCGAAAATAAAAATGAAAATTAAAACTGTGTTTTTTATTTCAGTTTCAAAATCTGAAAACACATCTGGTAGCATATACTAAAATCCGTATTTTGAAAATAAAAACGGAAAACACGCGTCTGATAGGCTAACTGAAAACTATTGAAAATGTGAACCTAACCAAAGTTGTACTCTCACTTATAGATTTCAATTCCAAATTAGTTCTATCAACTGGTTTTCTACTCTGTTTTTTTCTCTTCAAAATCACATGTATATGCCAAAAGAAACCAAACTCCATCGATAATAATCAACAATCCAACACCACACACAATCAAAATAACCAAAATCACAACTTTTCTCTTATTGGCAATTTTATATGACTCGGAGAAATTAATCGAGAACAGGCACTGAGTGGTACCTCTGTCAAGGGGTCCATAATGATTCATGATCCTCGCCGTATAAATTGTCGGATAAGCCTGACAATTCGACACATTCCCGACGGACGGTCCCTGCAGATGGAACTCCTGCAAGGTGGACAAGCTCGTCATACAAGCCACACATGGAGAGCCGTTTTCCAACAACTGGTTGCAATTGGAAACGACGTTGATGAAGGTACGGTTCAGAATCTGGGCCTTGAACTATAATCTCGTGGTGATGTTCATGCAACCTTAAGAGATCCAGCTGGTTTCAAATTCGTAACACGAACATATATTGACATTGGGAAGTAAATCGTCGATTATAGTTTGGTAAGTGACCCAGCAGGACTCAGAGGAGTTGAGCGGCAGCAAGAAAAACCCAGTTCGTCGGAGGTAAACATACTAGACAAGTTGAAGCCTTTGTAGAATGAACTGACACCTAGTCGAAGGATCCACTTTGGGGCGGTTCGACCCCGCTAGCTGACGTAAAACATTGAAGTCAAGTGGGCATGAAACGGTGGCGTTACCGGTCTACAAGGTGGACAAGCACGTCGTACAAACAGCACAAGGAGAGCAGATCGGCGGCGGCTGCTATCGATGAAGGAATGAAGAAAAGAAGGAAGAAGAAGAAGAAGACTAGCTGATCGGCCGGCAGCAGCTGCGATCGGTGAAGGAAGGAAGAAGAAGAAAAAAGAAAGATGATGATGATGATGATCGGCCGGCAGCGGCAAGCAGATTGATGAAGGAAGAAAGAAGATATATATGAGGAAGAAAGAAGATGATGTCTGGTGGATGAGAATAAAAAAATTATTATTAATTTTATTGAAAAACAAAAACAAAAACAGAAACAAGTATTTTGTATTTTTCAAATATTTCACTGTTAACACTGATTTTGTTTATCGTTTTTTTTAAATAAAATGAAAAACGGTTAACGAACGCGAATTTGAAATTATTTTTGGAAAACAAAAATGAAAACAGGCTGAAAAACAGCTGTAGGACGGGGCCGAAGAATAGAGTCCCAAATAAGACAAATGTTTTGTATTTAAATAATAAATTAAATTCATAATCATTTGTAAATGAATAACATATTAACATCTTTAACTAATCATTAAAACAATGTATTACTTTGGAAAGAAAGTACATACTTAAACAAAACATTTTAAATAAAACAAAAACGTTTGGGTATTGATCAGTCAGTATCCAAAATACTGATCCCACCAATAAGAGTGTAACACCTGTTTTTTTTTTTTTTACTTTTTATATATATTTCACAAATTGGACCACGTGCTACACTTCCATTGATGTGGTCAGTATTTTAGATGCTAACTGGTCGATACCCAAACATTGTTCTATATAAAAATTAAAGAAAATAATTAAAAAATATTTTTAATCTTTTAAAAATTATGTTCATTTTAAAATAAAATTTTTGGTTGTTTATTTTAAGAGTGGTGCTATTGGCACACCTCTACTGATCTATTCATGCCCCACTTTTTAAAATTTGGATTTAATTAAATAAAAGTAAATGTTTTTATTAAATTTTTTGGTTTAATTCCAAAACTACCTATTTTACTTATTTTTCAAATTTAATACATACCATATATGATTTATCTATCTCTGATTTCTGTATCTGTATACATCTTTCTTACCTCCATTGATTGATTTATTTTTTTCTTCTTATTTCTTTTTTTTTTTTAGTTTTTTTTTTCTTCTTATTTCATGGCGGAAAAGAAAAAATAAAAAATAACATGGTACTTCAACACAACGACAGTTTGATATCATTCTAAAGAAAAATTAAACTTCAAACTTATTTCCAGATAATGAATTGTTTCCAGATGCTTAGTTGCTTACTATCATTGTCAGACAATTCTTGCTTTATGTCATTCTCATACAATTCTTCCAGATGTTTGATATCGTTCATAGACAATTTTTCCATATTCTTGATATTGTTTTCAAACTCTTCCATAATATTCTATATATATGTAAGAAACAGATTTTAGGGTTTAAAAGTTAAATTTTTTTTTTGAAGAAACAGATTCCCGAGTTTTTTTTTTTTTGGAAAAGGAATGTGAGATTTTAATAGATTTACTTTGTAAAAGATTTCTTTCCTTAAACTATATGTCTCTTTAAGTAATTTTAAGAAAGGAAAAAAAAAATTATATAATTAAAAAAGTGGGGCATAAATAGATCGGTAGAGGGTGTGCCAATAGAACCACTCTTGTTTTAAATAGTAAAAAAACAATAAGTACTTTATGAGCTATTAATTTGTTTCATTTTTAATAACTAACCTTTATAAATGGTAAGAAATTAATAATTTAAAAATGAATATAATTTAAAATTTTAAATATAGTTTTTTTTTTTAATTTTAAAAAATATTTTTAAATTATATTCCATTGAAAGAAATATCTTCAATCAATTTAATTTAGTCGTTTTTTTTATAAAGGATTATCTTATCTAACTATATTAATCAAACTTCAGAGGAAGTTAGTGTACATATCCAATACATAACCTATAAAATTATAATTTTTGGAATATTAGTGTGATATAAGTTTAGAGCGAGGCAACTAAAATGCGCTGCGTGTGTATTACTCCACTTCTTTTGTCCCGTTATATGGCATATTAGCATTAGTCATTTCGCGCTTTTTGCAGGTATATATCAAGCGACGCTCTCCGTCAGAAATCTCTGCTTGCACTATACGATTTTCTCTCTCTCTCTCTCCACAAACTCTCACTGCATTGTCGTTTGACCTTCTCTGCTCTCTCCGTGTCTGTTCATTTTTACGGTAAGTCTCCGGTCCTCCCAATGTTTCCTTTTAATCGATCAATCCGACGAACTCGGTTTTGTTTGATTTTTAGCTGCTTTGAGTAAGAATGTAAGATTATTGATCATCTAGGGTTTATTGCTTTGAAGCCTAAACTTTATAACGCGTTTATGCCATTTCGTGTTCACCTTTTCTTGTTTCAACTTTCAACTTATTATCTTGATAACGTGGGTTTTTATTTTATTGTGATTTGAGGTTGTGTTTTTTGATTTGGGGACAGTTAGGGTTTAGAAATTGAATTTGATTTGGGGACAATAGGGTTTAGAAATTGAAATAAATTTAGGGATTAGGGTTTCGGTTTGGTGAAAACTAAAAATAAAACGTTAAAAAATCAATTTTGTTTCAAGAGAAATATTTTTTTTGGCAAATAAATATATATCATGATTTTTTTTTGTGAAAAATCTTTTTTTTAATGAAAAATAATTATTTTCGTGCATACAAAATCAATTTTTTTTTTTGTGGCATATCATTTTTTACGTGGAAAATAATTAATTTTCGTGAAAAATAAATTATTTCGTGACAAATGATTTTTTTGTGAAAAATATTTCTTTTATTGAATTTTTTTATTAACTTGAATCACGTTTTTGTATACAAGTGAATGATATTTTAATTTTTTTTATTACTGATTTAGATGGTCCGGCCCGCCTACCTTCATCCGAAAGAAGAATGGTTCGATGATTGATGTCACCACCTCGATTCAAAACCATTAAAATGTCCTTTGTGTGGGTGTCTTTCCCTTTAAACAATCTGGAGTAGACACTGTCTTGTGAGGGCTTGTATTGCAATACATCCACATCCAGTAGTGGACCAAACCGCAACCAGTGATGAGGAGGAACTTCTCCTTCCCAAATCTCACTGTACATCATCCTATCCTGAACCAAATTTCATTGCTTCGGGGTAAACTACCTCCCGACATAATAAAGCGTGGCACAACTTTCCAGCAAAAAACTGGCTCTTCATACATAGAAACTGACCGAAAACACCGTCGGTCCACCTCTGTAGCAACCCCTCTCTATCCAGCACCTTGCTAAAAAGGCCCAAATGGGAAGGAGGAGTTCCTCCTCATCACTGGGTTGCGGTTTGGTCCATTACCGGATGTGGATGTATTGCAATACAAGCCCTCACCAGACAGTGTCTACTCCAGATTGTTTAAAGGGAAAGCCACCCACACAAAGGACATTTTAATGGTTTTGAATCGAGGTGGTGACATCAATAAGGATGATATGATGAAGATGGGATACGTCTTTTTTCTATCTCATAGTTTACTAGGTCGAGATGCTCGTCTGCCTGTGCCAAAATGGCTCTGGGGAATGGTGGAGGACCTCTCTGTTTTTGAGGCTTTCCCTTGGGGAACTTTCATATTTAGTTGTACTATATATTGGCTTCGAAGAGCTTTGGTTGGTCGGGTTCATGGAGAAAAGGATAAGACTGATAAGGCTGGTGGGAAGAAGGATAAGACTGGTGGGGAGGATATTAAATACAACATTTATGGATTTTCATGGGCGTTAATGGTTAGTATTGTTATCAAATAATTTTGTTGTAAACCAAAATAGTTATGATAATATAGTATATTTTGTCATGCACTATTTATTAATTTTCCCTTCTCTCAGTACTGGGCTATGGAGGCTATCCCCATTTTGACGGGCATCCAGGGGGTACGGGTTCCTCCGGGAGGTGGAATCCCTCGTATGAGTTATGACCAAATGGTTATGCAGGAAAAAACCAAACAATATTGGGTCCAAGTTTACTGATGAGGTAAGCACACTTGGTTGCCATAACCTTTTTCAGATGTGGTGCAATTAAGATATATTTGAATAGGTTTTACTTACTTTACATCACATTTGGTGCAGATTGAGGCAACAATTTCTCTTGTTGCTACAGACGAGGAGAGGGCTTAGGATTTCTATGCTTATTTCGATCCGGATCAAATTGTAGGGCCAGATTTGCACATGACTAGTGGTATAGATCTTGGTATCGGCGATGAATTAGGCCGTCAGGGTTTGAGATTACGGATGCCAGGTTGTAGATTTCAGCTGTCAGGTCGTGGGTGGGGTAGGTTGTCCCTCCGTCTGATGATGACAAATCGGTTCTGAGAGGGACATGGAGTTCCGTCACTCACACTGATGGCTCAAAGTGTGCACCCAAGCAGGCCTCCATCCCACAGAGGCGCAAATCTCTGGTACGTGTGCGGTGGTTATTAGCAATTGTAAATTACATATGAAATATTTGAAATATCAACATTAGACGCATTAGCTTGTCAAATGTCTCATGATGTTGCAGACCATCTCTTTGAACGACTTGAGGTCAGGTATGAGAGACTTGAAACTAGAGGTGCAGACTTTGAGTCACAATATGTGGAAGGAGAGGAGGAAGGAAGTTGGGAATGAGAAGCGACCATCCCGGAGAACGCCAGCCTCAGCTGTCGACATACGATCTAAGGTAAACATTTGCATTTGCATATTGTATGGCTGTAATGAAACTACTTTACATTTAATTTTTTTTTTTTAATTTTTTTTTTTAACGTAAGTTGCCATTGTGCTTTTCAGTAATTGTTATTTTGATATCTATTTGTTTTATAAAACTCATTGATTAGAAACATGCTTTTCTGATATCTATTTGTTTTATAAAACTTATTGATTAGAAACATGCTTTTCTAATGAGTTGTTACATGCTTACAGGATGACATGTTTTCATATATGAGACACATAATCCTAGAGACCATTATGTCGTTGTGGGACGAGAAGGTTGTGGGACGAGAAGCCGGAGGAAAGGACGGAAGTTGGGAAGGAGAAGCGACCATCTCAGGGAACGCCAGTCTTAGTGGACGACACACGATCTAAGGTAAACATTTGCGTTTGCATATTGTATGGCTGTATTGAATCTGCTGTCCATTTAAGTTTAATTTTTTTTAAATGTAAGTTGCTATTGTGCTTTTCAATAATTTTAATTTTGATTTCTATTTGTTTTATAAAACTCATTGATTAGAAACATGCTTTTCTAGCGAGTTATTAGGTATCGAATCATCAGGTGAGAACTTGTTTTACAGTCAGGTAATGACTTGAAAGAATATACAAACAAAGACCTACCATTTCCTTTTCCATTTTCAATATCGATGGAGATGGAGTTACTGAATCTGTCTGTGATGGCAGTAATGCCAGTTCTCAAACTCTTTGGGATAGATTAGTCTTCCATTCCTGTTTCCATCAAACGTCCTTTTAAATTTAATGGGATGGAGCCATCAAGCCATGGAGGTTTCAAGTCCTTTGGTACCATGGCAGATTGACCACTCATTCACTTTTAATATCTAAACCTGGACTATAATATTCAAAGCACCAAAAAGTATGGTCTTCTTAAGAAACTATTGCAAGGCAAAAAGGCAAAAGCTTGAAAACTCCAGGTTTGGCCAATCTGATTGAGAGTTGAGAACCGGTTGCTTGTTCTTGTGGCCTAATTTTACTAAATTCAAAGTTGAGTTGGTATATTAACAGATCCTTATGGTGTTTCTCCAGGGCATACTTTATAATGGGCAGCAAGTAGCCTATCAAGAAGCTCCGGTCAAGGCGTTGAAGAGTTCCAAGAATGAGGTTGCATTGGTAGCCAAGCTTCAACACAGAAATCAATCAACTTCAACAGAATAAAGCAGAGTAATTTTGAAACCTTACAAAACTGTAAAGAGACAATATTATAGTATATGAACATCTGAAGAAACCAAAACAGCTACGACAGAAAAAATGACTTGACAACTTCTCCTGAATTACAAACCAATGTATTATGTATGAGAAATTCAGCAAAACAGTCCCAAAAAAACCAAAGAATTTGCTGTAAGATGAAGTTCATCCTACTTTTCTTGAAGTACAAGTAATCAACTTGTTGCTAAATTGCCATGGAGGCGAAGAATGTCGGATAATGAGTAACATTATAGCTATAGCCATCTAAACCTTTTTCAGATTCCAAATCCACTTTCAATATAAAAGCAACCAGTGCAGCACAAATTGCATTCTAAAATCCTTTGAGAAACACAGAGTCATCAACTCAATCATGCTTCTACAAGTCTTCAATTGAGAAAAGCAGTACGTTCAAAATCAAATTCTACAAGCAGCCACACAGTATCATATGCGTAGAGACCATATGTATTCAAACCAATAGGACCATTAGATTCCTCTACACTAGTCAAATTTTTCCACCTGGAAACAAATCTACTTCTGACCACTGAATCTGGTGTGTGCATATGAAATACCTGTAGACCCCAACTTTGGAGCTAAGCAAATGAGGAGAGATTAAGGAAAGCATTTAATTTAAGACGGAAGCTGATCGAGTGAATGATTTCAACAAATCTCGTTAATTTCAATCTGCACTCTCATTTCAATTTTCAACTCCCAAGCTAATTCACATGCGACTGTGTAGGTGGTTCATGCCAGTGAATATATATTGCTGACATTCTTAATTGGGTCTGCACTTGCTTGGATTCTTATTAAAATCACTCGAACCCTTCCTCATCTCCAAGGCCTTGTCATTGGTTGCTGCTCTGCTGGTATTTTACCTGTTCACTTTATTTCTCAATGTGTGCTCTCTATATTAGCATTAGCTTAACATACCCATCTTCATAATTGTCTTTTAATTGAGAAACTTGCCTCTGATAATTGTTCCTGCACTGTGTGAGGAGTCAGACAGTTTGCTCCACATATGGAGAGGCTTATGCTTCCCTTTCCCTTTCTATGGCTCTATGCAACTCTCTGCTTCTCATATTGCTTACATACTTGTGTCATGATCTAAGATTTCTTAACATACTTGCCTTTTAATTTGACTTCACATATGTTTGTTTGCACCATTCTGTATTCTGATGCAACAGGTGGGAGCAGTTAATAAATGGACTAATGTTTATCCAATCACGAGTATCTATGCAAATAAGAGCAACAAAAATACCACCATAAATGATTCCACAATCAGCATTAAATCTTCTAGAGAAACCTCGGAAAATCTCTCCGACAGTTATGCAGAAGCACTACTGCCATCTCAGGATCACCCTAGCTCCGATGACTACCCAAATCAAGCGGAACTGCCTCACACTAGATCCAGTGTAAGAACAAAGATTTTTCCCTTCTTTACTATTATCTCTAATGATAGTATGATACCTATACTACTGTGAGAAATTTAATTAATTGTGCTTTTATTAGATCAATGGTTTTTGTATCAAGGGAAAAAAAAATCAGTAGTTCATTGGCAGTTAATGTATAAATTTGTACTGAATATTTTGGAGTTGGTCTCTGTTTCTGTACCAATCTTCCATGTTCTCATGGGCAAATTGTTTGTTGTATTAAAAGAATTACATGAATGTATTTTTCTAGATGACTTTGTTGAATTCTTTTAAATTTGGTTATTTTACTAGATACTATATGTGTGTGTTCTTCCAGGTTTAAAAAGTTCAAGTGTGGGAGTTTTACTGATTATTGGGGTTATAGCAGTGCGGTTTATATTCTTGTCACTTTTGGGCATTGTTATTGTAAAAGTTGCACATCATTTTGGCATGATCAGATCAAGTTCATTATACCAATTTGTTCTTTTACTTCAGTATGCTCTTCCACCTGCAATGAACATAGGTATGATTGGAAACTTCTTAATGTTCAATGGCCATTGCTTTCTTGATTTAATTGTTTTGGACAATCATTGATTTATAGGTTCTTTTTTATCACTTTGATGAATTTGGCAGGTAATACAATCACTCTGTTGTTCGTGACAAATACAAATGAATGTTCTGTAATATTGATATGGACTTACTTCGTGGCTGCATTCTCTATTACACCATTTATAACCTTTTACATGTGGATTGTGGCTTAAAGTTTATTGTTGTTGAATTTATTAGGGAAATTGAGCTTATAAAACAACATTCATCTATGTTTCAGATACATTAATGGGCATTTGTAATGTGCAAGAAGTAGTGATTATTATAATTGTAATATTGAAGGTTTTTGAAGTAATAACATCATGTTTCATACAAAGAGTAACTTTCATTACAATTATGGAGAAGAGTTGTTTAGAATCGTTATAGACAGTTGATCCAATATATTTACAACTGTTTTGTCAGTTAAGTTGTGAATTTTGCTCATATGTACATGTACCAGTACTATTATGATTGTCTTGTGAGTCATACGTATTCTATCTATTTGCACGTAAAAAATAATCCGAAGATAATGAAGTCTTTTATACGTACAAAGAGAAAAAAAATGGTTAGCACTAATTCTATGCCTCGGGCATCTTGTGTTTTTTGCAGGGATCAAAGTTGAGTAGTTAGAGGTGAGTGAATCCTTTTTAGTTACATTTATGAATATGCACTGATTGTGAATTGGATAATTTGGTCATGGATTGAAGAAGTTGGCAGGATCTGCTCTTCATGAGCTCTGCTGAATATTAACTTAATTGCATAATGCTATTCTGATTCATATCCCATCATCATCGATCCCCACTCATTTATACCTTTTTATTATTTATTTGTTTGTCATATACCTTTCAATAAAATATATCAAACATAGATCAGAGACAGATTCTTTCACCTGAAACAAACAACAATTCCAAAAATTTTAGGAGAATTCCTAAGAACATATATAGTTTTTGTTATAACTATTACAATTTGGATTTGAGGTAATGATACCTACCTTGATGTGTACGTTTGAGAAATATAGCGTTTACTGTTGGACGAAAATTTGAGAATTAATTTACATGCACATCCTCTCTTAGCTCAAGTCCATAAGTAGCCAATGTCAGACACTCATGCATGACAGAAAGCCACTTCAACATTTTCATCTCCATGCCATGCCACTCAACTAAGTGTTGGAATATGGGAATATAGATTATTGTTGTAGTGGAATGTTGGGTTGTATTTGTTGTAGTGGAATGATGGGTTGTAAGTGATGGGTGTTTATTATTGTTTATGTGTTAGATAGGGGTGTTATGGTCTTTGTATTTCTCTATATATTTGATGTATTGATGTAAACCTAATATCACAATTTATATCATATTTTGTTTCTCCTCTCCTCTCTCAAATCCAAGTTGGTATCTGAGCAGAAATTCCGGCAGCCTTTTCCGACAGCTTCCGTTGTTCTTCGCCGTTGATATCCTGCTTCTGCAGGATGTCGGCGGCGAAGTCATGCCTCTTGGCTACATCGTCGGAGCAGTCCGACGCCTTCCGCCACAGATCCGCCATAGCACCGCCGCAGCTCCGCCGTTAGTATGTTCTTCTCCGCTGTTTTTCCTTCTTTCTTCTGCAGCCCCTGCCCGATCCAGTTAGGGATCTTCCTTTGGCTGCAGCGCCGGTGGTGGTGCACGTCTGGACGATCTTGTCGACGCCGTTAGGTCATTTTTCCGGCAGCCCTCCGGCAGCCCTCCGATTTTGCCCGATCCAGCCAAATATGACCCATACTTGCTGCCGCCGGTCCTTTCAGCCACCAACCCTTGCTATCGCGCATTCCGGCGTCCTCGACGGCACCATCGACCTGGCCTTGATCCAGTGGCGCCGTCCGACTTGTCCTAGGTCATTTTCCGGCAGCCTTTCCGGTTGTCCCCAGTCCTGACTTTTGTGTCTTCTCCGGCAGCCCAGACCTTCTCTTCTTCTTTGCTTGGTTCGTCCTTTGGCCCCTACCCCTGTGGTCGGTTTAGGCGGTCGTTTTGGATATGTGGTGTTGTCCCATATCCCCGTTTGATGAACAAGCATTGTTTGGTCTTTTTTAGGTTGTTTTAGGAGTCTTCACGGTGCACGTTTCCTTTGCACAGCTTGAGGGGGAGTGTTGGAATATGGGAATATAGATTATTGTTGTAGTGGAATGTTGGGTTGTATTTGTTGTAGTGGAATGATGGGTTGTAAGTGATGGGTGTTTATTATTGTTTATGTGTTAGATAGGGGTGTTATGGTCTTTGCATTTCTCTATATATTTGATGTATTGATGTAAACCTAATATCACAATTTATATCATATTTTGTTTCTCCTCTCCTCTCTCAAATTCAAGTCTAAGTGGGTTCTCATTTCCTTTTGTTCTTTGCGACTCAATATACCATGTCAACTTGTACCAAAACATCAAAAATATTAACAAGTCTGCATCAACTTTTCCACATTCCATTTATTATTATTTATTAAAATTTCGGCTCATGGTCATCATGTATATGTATATATATATATATATATATATATATGTAGCTGTGGGTGTTGAAGGACTAGAAGTCTTTCACGATGAGGATTCTGGACATCTTGATTGCTTCATTTATTCCAGTTTTAAAGGTACTCTTATTTCTTGCATTGGAGCGTCTAGATATTTTGGGAGCCAAGGCACGCAACCATTTGAACAATTTAAGTTTTATTACGGTATTCATATTACAATCACATAAATTATTTCTTTGAAAACGTTATAAAATATAGTTGATAAAATGAATGTCCACTTGAGATTTTATACAGGTAGCATTTTTCGTCTTCAATCCATCACTTTTTGCTAGCAGCTTGGCCGATAACATAACAGTTAAAAGCATTGACATATTGTGAGTTTGTTTTCTTATTGAATATATATATATGCAACTCAGTTTCTTTAGGTTTTTCTTTTTACCAGCTATTATTCATTGATAGTATAGCATGAGTAAAACTATGTATATATATATTATATGTAGGCTTCAATGAGGCTTTTAAAGAAATTCAAAATCTTAGTGCATCCGATAGACATCCCAACATTGTCCGATGGTACGGAGTGGAGATATTTTGTATCTTTCACTGGAATGTTGTGCTTGTAGCTTAGATGATTTGATTCAGATTAATTCAGATTCATCCCATAATTCATCCTTGGATGAGGGCCAAACTACAAAAGCTATGACTGAGTATAAGCTCCAGTTGGATTCAGTGAAGGGTATATACTTTATGATAAATAGACTGGTGTTTCCAAAAAGATGGTAAAAATGAATTGCACCTTGTACCCCTTGATCGAATCGAATCCGAGAAAAACATCAGCTAATTTCCATGATAACATAATAAAAGGGAAGTGATTTCATGTAACTTATGATGCAAAAACAATAACTGAAACTCACATTCAAGCAAACATGTTATCAGACCATTTTTATCAGGGAGCATGGCAGAGAGCATAGTCGCACCATAGTTTGTGAACTTGACTGAGAAATCTCCTCTCTTCAGTTCATATGCACCAACTTTCTCTGCTTCACAATCTCTGTTATTGGCAAATAAAGTCACTAAATGAAACAACGAAATAAACATATCTTGGCCATTCTGGAGTCAAATTATCTTTGGAGTATTTTCACTTTTGCTTGTAAATGAGCATATTTAAATGTAAACAGAGAGAAAAATGAGACGTTTTTCGCAAGTTTTTATCTTCTTGATATGTTTTGTTTTCTTGTAGGTGGTCTTGACATATTTGGTATATGAAAAAGTGAGAAACAACAAAAACTCATAATCGAGATGAAAATGCATGGACTTGGTGATGGACCTTATTGGATGATTTCATATGCTTATTTCCTTACCATCTCTTCAATCTACACTGCTAGAATTCTGGGACAGCATATATACCAGCTAGGGTGTATGCCCTCAGCATGAGTAAGCTAGAATTCTTTTCTTCTGTCCCAAGAAATAAAATCTGAAAAAACTTCATGTTTTATTTATTTATTTTATTTGCCAATTTCAGCCTGCTGTGGGAAACTCTAATAGGACGGGAACATTTGCTATTTTATGGCAGACTTAAGAACCTAAAAGGCTCTGCCTTAACACAGGTAAGTCATATCATCTTAACTTTAACTATAAGACAAGTGGTGCTTGTTGCAGGATTTGTAGTTGAACATTAAACATGAACCAGTATCTCTATCTATCTCTTTTCTTCCATATTTTTCTTTTTCATTTTGCAGATAGAATGAAAACTAGTATAACTAAATCTATAAATGGTATAGTTTAGAATTTATCAATGAGAAACAAAAACAAAAAAGTATACATCAGTATATATAAGGAAGTTGAAATTGAAGTCTGCAGCTTTTGTACATATGTTGCTCTGTCTGCTCCCTTAAAGATTTTAATGCACAGCTCAATCTTTATGTTTTGGTGCGGTATAATCAGAAGAATGTTGAATACTTGGCAGTTGGTATGCTGAATACATTTTCTGGAATAATTTTTTACTCTCATTCCTTTCCTATTATGTTGATGTAGGCAGTAGAAGAATCCCTCAAAGGTGTCAACCTGTTTCATGGAGGGGTTGCTGACAAAAAAGCTGGGAAATACAGTGGAGGCATGAAGAAAGAAAATAAAATGGTCAACTTGACAGTTGGGCTTCACAAGGCATAAATTTGTGAATTTCTCCACAAGAAATATGTAAGTACCAAATCAAACTTCATTTGAGGGGGTGTCTCAAGTTGCTTGCCTTGGCTGTCTTTTGTTTCTTCACGATCAAACTTGAGATAAAATAGAAAAACAAAACTGAAGCCCACAAGTAGCAGACCAAAAACAGAGACTCAGCATGCCCCTTGCATGATCATATTTGAGCTATAAGAATTAACAATTAAGATGGTTTGGGGTTGCATTTTGCTTGACATGAAAACATAAGCAGGAAAATCATTAATGGCCTGTTGAGGTCACTATCGTTTTCTATTTTCTGATATTATCTTTTTCTACACGGTCTTAGACTCTCCGAAATACATGCAATAGTTTTAAGGGAGGCTTTATCGCTTTAAAACAAAAATGTTCCCCTCTTTCTCTCTCCCGCACTCATCCTGCACACACTCCCTCTCTCTCCCTCTCTCTCTTACATTACATGGTCTTTTCTAAATTCTACATATACAACAAACACCATATAAACCATACTGTACCCAGGCCCGCCAATAGTTACCTTGGTTTTTAGCTAAGCTCTGTCTCTTCTTCTTATAAAAACCTCTGCCTTTTCATTTCCTTCTCCACAATGGCTATGGCTCCGTTGCAGCTTCATTTTTGCATCTTCAGTCTCTTGCTCACTCTGTTTCCTTCACAAATCACCATTTCCTTTTCTGCTAAGATGTGTTTTTATTTTAAGCATTTCCTGTTGTGCATTTTCAGGATTTCTTGGTGTCTCTTTTAGTGTTTGTTGCAGGTTTATGTAGTTTAGTTGGGAAGCAGACTCAGTGAAGAAGAAGAACCTGATGACATACTCAGACATGATCACCAAATGCTTGGGGATGTTCACCGTGGAAGGTCTGTCTATTCACTGACTCTTCATTTTCGAATTCGTTGTTACTTGTCAGATTGGTGTTGACTAAATATGTGCTTTTGTCACAACAGCATGGAGGAAGCTGAAACATCTCATGTTTATAGTTACAAACATGGGTTCAGAGGCTTTGCTGCCAAGTTGACTGACCACCAAGCTTCCCTTATCACTGGTAACTTTTTGTTGTTGCATCTCTAGTTCAGATTTTTATAGCTCAAACAAATTAAAATGTATAAATGAACAATGACAGAGATGCCCGGTGTGGTTTCTGTGTTTTCCAATTTAAAGAGAAGGCTACACACTACTCACTCCTGGGATTTCATGGGCATTGGGGGTGAAGAAACCATGCAGATACCTGGATTCTCCACCAAGAATCAAGTCAATGTTATAGTTAGCTTTATCGATACCGGTGAGTCACCCCTCTCCATCAAGAATCATTCTCTTTTTACTATAATATTTACTATAACAAAGGCAGTCTGATTCATTTAGTACTTTTCTTAATTAGCCTTGCAGTTTCACAAGTCAGTAGGTGTTTGTTTAATCTACTATTTTCACAGAATCATGCTTCATCAATCTATGTTGGCTGCCATACATCCCCTTGTTTGCTACTAGTATAAAACATGCACATTAATTCTGTGTATGCTTTATCACATGTGTAGCTCCAAATAACTAGAAGGTATTGTATTGGGTGTCCTTTACTTAGAACGAAAGGACAAATAGTGGGTTTAATTTTAATAACCAACTGACGCAGGAATCTGGCTTGAATCCCTGAATTTTAGTGATGCCGGAATGCCTCCAGTGCCAGCCAGATGGAAGGGGCAGTGCCAGTCGGGAGAAGCATTCAATGCTTCCTCTTGCAACAGGTTAATAGCTATACCCTTAAATTGTCATTCATTCCATGGATCCTCGGTATCCAATAAAATATCTGTGACACATGAAGGTGATTGGAGTAAGATACTATATGAGTGGCAATAGAAGACATGGTAGAGAAAGTATCTTTCAGATCTCCTAGGGATAGTGCTGGTCATGGTAGCCACACCGCCTCAACTGCTGCTAGTCTCTATGTGACAAACATGAATTATAAGGGATTGGCAGCTGGAGGAGCTAGGGGAGGTGCACCTATGGCCAGGATTGCAGTGTACAGGACGTGTTGGGACTCCGGTTGCTATGGTGTTGACTTGCTGGCTGCACTTGATGATGTGATAAGAGATGGAGGTCACACCTTGTCACTGTCTCTGGGACCCGATGCTCACCCATGGCGAATATGTTGGGTCATTCCATGCTGTTAGTCATGGAATTTTGGTAGTTGTTTCAGTTGGAAATGAAGGAAACCAAGGTTCTGCTACAAATCTTGCCACGTGGATGTTCAGCATTGCAGCTAGTTCAACAGACAGGGATTTTACATCTGATATGTTACTTGGAAATGGTGCTAACTTCATGGTAATGCTGTTTTCTTTTTTGTGTTCATATATCTTTTTTTAGCAATTTGTGCAGCCTCATTGATTCTCAGTCATCAAATAAGAAATACTGTAACAATTACAACAAGTTTTACACACCTTTGGATTTTCTGCTTTGCAGCCTGATGTTTCAGCTCCTGGATTGAGTCACCAGCAGTTGGAAAAATGCAATATGGGGTTGATGGGCAAATAGAGCTAATATGTATATAAAAGCTTAAGAACTTTGATCTTTACAGTGATACAACTGTACATATATATATATATATATATATATATATATGCGCCAATGTAGACAAAGTAGTAACAAGATTCATGTTTTCCTGCAGTCTCATAAATGTCGCCTGGAGGTGGAAAGCAATAGGATTTTTGTAAGATCATATGTTGAACAATCAACACAATAGCAATATATGCATGACAGTCTTTGTGATGTCTTTTCTCTCTACTAAAACTATGAAAGAAGTACACAACACTGAAACATCTTATTCTCATCTATTCATATTCTCTGCTTTTCTTTTGGGGTCAAGGGAGCTCTGATATACACATTTATGTGATGATAAACTAATATGGTTAATTAATTATTATCAAGTGCAGGATCCCGCACCGGAAAGTGACTATATAATTAATCTACAAGCATCTTTTACAATAATTTTGAATTATCCAATATAGCAATTTTGCTTTCTTCCAATTTCTCTGATCAATACAAACATGAGATTTCCGGAACCAACAACGCCAAAAAGAGCATAACTCCAGCATAGGGAGATAAAAATTTGACTTGTCTAATATTGATATTTAAAACCAAGCATTCATAGAAGTGCAGCAACATATAGGTTATAAGTTGGATAATTTGGATGATCTTTTTTCACCAAGAATTTTCCAAAGCTCATCTACTTTTCACATCAGTTCTTCTTGCAGTCTCTAATTATTTTCTTCCATTGATCTTTAAAGCTATCTATTACCAACAATATACAGTCAGGCCATGTAGCACAACAAGCTGGTCCTAGAGTACTAGCTTCTCATCTTCAAGAGTCTTAACATCATCTCTCAAATCCCTTCCCAACACAAAGTTTCCTTCTTCCAGCAACCGATACTCATATCCAGATGCAGAGGAGTCTTGCAATGATCGGATTCAGATCGGATTTTCACTGAAATATGTCTTCCGATCGGATATTTCGTACCGGATCGGATATGTATTTTTCGGATTTGGTTCAGACTCGGACTCGGAGTTGGACATGGAGCTTTTCGGATCAGATTGAGACTTATTTCGGATTGGATTGGGACTTTTTTCGGATTTTTTAAAAATACAATTTAAATCAAACAATGTCAGTTTTTTAAATAAAAAAAATAAAAAAGATGTGCAGTGAGGTTTTTTTTAATTAATTAAAAATATATTTTATATAAATAAAATTTAACTTATTATGAAATTGATAAAAAATATATATTATAATAACCGGATTGGATTCGGTGTCGGATTCAGATAATCCGAATCTGCATAGTAATTTTTTACATGCCGTATCTGAAAATTTTTTAGATACGGATACAGACTATTTTTTATCTAATGTTCTGGTTCGGATTTGAATTTGATCCGAATATCCGAATCCGATTTACAACTCTATTCTCTATATGCTTTCCTCTCTCTTGCTCGATCCGCCCTTCTCTTTCACTGCCTTAATTGAAAGGTTGGATTTTTTTTTTTTTTATGTTTTGGGAGAGAGAAAAGGGTAGGTTAGGTCATTGAAAAGATTGTATTAGGTCATAAAAATCATTTTAAGTAAAAACAGTTTTGTAAAAAAAATTAAAATCAATCTTTGGAGTGACTCGAGTGAGTCACTAAAAAAACATTTGGGTGGCCAATGGCACTATAATTTCAATATTATCACCTAACTTGCTTAAAACACCATTAAATCAAGATTAGTAACATTACATTATAATGTGAGACAAAAATTTAATCTTTAGCAAATAAGAAATATCCAACTTATATGCCAACAATCAGCAAGCAAATAGGTGATAAATTACTTTTATGTAAACAATTAGTAAACATATAAGAGCACCAAAATTCATATCAAAAAATACCAAGTAGAAATCTTTACCTTGTTGGGCCTCCCCATAGGATTTCCAGTCCTGCTATTCGACTTCTTAGGTTGTCCCACGGGCCTTATTAGGGGTCACATGGGTTTGCGGAGAACCAGCGAAACTGGGTTCTACTATACTATCTAGCATGACCTAAAAATTTGATAAAAAATGATTTTGAGTTTAAATTGTTTAAACACATTTTTTTTTAAAGCTGCCATTATTATTGGTTAGGGATATGTTGGAATTTGGTGAGATTGGACAAATATAGTCCGAAATGCTACTTTCACTCTAGGGGAATGGTGTCCCCATAATTTACAGTCCACACTTTACGGTTTAATGAGCAAATGAGAAAAAAAAATACACAATTACAAAAACAGTATTTAAAAAGCATTTTAAGTAAAAATAGTTTTGTAAAAAAAATAAATTAAAATCACTTAAACAAAAACCTCCATCTGGGTGGCCAATTATTTGCACAACTTGCATACAGAATTTATTTATTTATTTTTAGGGTTATTATGATTTTAATCCCTCTAGTTAGTGTTAATCTGAGTTTGGTCTACTAGTTTTTGAAATTATTAACTTTAGTCCTTTAATAACGGTTTCCATTAAGTCAACAAAAGTCAGAGAACCAGTGGACTAAAGTTAGTAAATTCCAAAAAGTAATGGATCAAAGTTAGTAAATTCCAAAAACTAGTGGACTAAAGATAACGAAAATCTAACTTTAGCCCTTGTTGACTTAACGGAAGTCAACGGAAATCTAACGGAATTGGACGGTAGGGACTTGGAATAGGTATTGAAATCTAACGGAAATCTAATTAGGAGGCATGCATACTTTGAGCAGTCAAGTGAGGGGCTGAGCTTGATAGGATTAGTCGTCCCATAAATTCCGGGAAGCTCATTAACGTGATCGTAGTCGAGGCCGGTCTTTGATACAGTAGTAGGCGGTCCAGACATCTTCGTTGGTTTTTATCGCGTCATCTAGGGCTTTGAGATCGGAACAACAGCCTGGAGCCATGATTCAGCCCATGACGCCGTAGCTGATGCATGGAGTCAGCCAGAATGTAACATGTTCGCATGTTAAGGTTGCATGAGCAGGAACAAGAGAAACATGGAGACAACAAGCACAGCCATGGAAGCCAATTTAAGAACTTGAGATCTTTTCATGGTGATCGATAAATTAGTTATAAATTTAATTAGTTGGTTTTTCATTCTTTGGTTCGGACCATTACTCTTTAATTTATATAGAAAAATGTCGTGTCTTTTAATTTGATGTACTTCGAGGAAAGTGTACTTCTAACAAAATTGTAGAGTTTTCGTCAAAGATTATGATAAAATTTTGAAATCAACCATGAGTTTTTTTAATCATCACGGTCAAATGAAACCAATGGCCGAATATTCACCCACCAATGTGTCCGAAAGTATATATTCTCGTAAATAATACTATATTCAATATAGCGTGAACGTTTTAAGTGATTAATCACTCACATAACATGATATGATATTATTGGATTAGATTTGGGTTTATACGCTTGGCGCATGCAATGAAAATACGAACGGTGTCATTGGTCTTACATCATTGGATTAGTTTTCATGGAAGATTGTCCAAGAAAATACGTCGATGCAATACATGGCTGCAATGAAATTTTAAGGCCAAATGGGATCACATAAACTGATAATTTAGACTTGTTTGTACTTGGCAATTGGCATGACGACACAAAATGAAAAGAAAATTTGAATATTATTTGTGAATTGATTTTGGAAGCTCTTTTTCACTTTCCTTATCCAATTATTGAAGTCCAAAATTTTCAGCAGAGATCATGTTCAAAAAATCAACTCACGGGACCCTTTTCTCACGAATTTTCAATACCATTTTAGATCTTTTAAAAAAAGTCTTCTAAATCATGACAAAACTATCACTATATAATTTTCAAACTTTCATAGGTGGTCTGGATTGTAGAAATGAAGAGGGCTTGGTTGATGGAGTTGTTTCAGCTGAAATTGATGAGACGAACAGTGTTGGAGGGCAGCTAGTCTTGATAGAATCAGATGCTCCTGGTGCGGATAATTTTGTATATGACATTCATTTGTTGATAGATAGATACATGGAGATAGCTATTTCCTTTGTGCCCAGGGAGGCTTGAATGAAATTTTGATTTTCACACCAAAAAAAAAAAAAAGGGTTCTGCTCTTGTAGGGATTTCTGGTGGCAATGTGCTGATTTTATAAAGTCTATGAATCCAAATCCACACAACAGCAAGTATATTTTGTAAAACACAAAAATTAGCATAATAATAATATTATAACTCAATAATCCAAAAGTTGTAGAAAGATAAAACACTTATGTAAGCAATTAGCAAACATATAAGAGCACCAAAATTCATATAAAAAAAATACTAAGTACAAATCTTTTACCTTCCTGGGCCTCCCCATAGGCCTTACAGTCCTGCTCTTCGACTTCTTGTGCATTGGCACAGCCGCATTTGCCTCGCCTATAGCATATGAAATCGGTTGGGTCTGGGCCTCGCTTAGGACTACTCCATTGGTAGACCGCTTCTTAGGACGGGCAGGCCCCCTCCCACTTCCAATGGGAACCTTCTGGACCCCACCAGCGGCCCACAATCTTCTTGGGATGGCGACGGCCATGCTTGGCCAACGGGAGATGAGGAGTCTGGTCAACAAGGCCGACGGGAACCGACACAGGCTGGGCATTG
Organism: Dipteronia sinensis; assembly: GCA_033220585.1. Taxonomy (NCBI): domain Eukaryota; kingdom Viridiplantae; phylum Streptophyta; class Magnoliopsida; order Sapindales; family Sapindaceae; genus Dipteronia; species Dipteronia sinensis. The sequence continues at coordinate 997,102 of CM065638.1, read as the reverse complement.
ATGGCATTGAGGTTCTTGGGAGGACGACCGCGTCCTCGGCTGGTCTTTGGCCCATGGGCGGAGAAGAAATGTTGACAGCATTGTCTTGGTTGTTGTTGGTTTCTGGAACAGGAGCATTATATCTAGGGAGCTTGTAAGATTTCTTAACCATGAGGAGATGTCCGGTGTTCTTCAAGCGCTGCAAGTGCTGAGTCAACAAGGTCGAGTGATTTGCTGGAAGATTCAAGTAGGTCTGCTCTATTAGAGGTGTCAGGTGTCAATATGATCGGATTCGGATTTTAGGTTTTGGATCGGATTTGGTCCGAAAATTTTTGGATCGGATTTTCTCTAAAAAAATGTCTTCCGATCAGTTATGTATTTTTTTAAGATTCGGATCGGACTTGGAGTTGGACATGGAAATATTCGGATCGGATTCGAACTTATTTCAAATTGGATTTGGACTTTTTTCAGATTTTTTTAAACAATATTTACAAATACAATTTAAATCAAACAATGTCAGTGTTTTAAATAAGAAACTAAAAAAATTTTCTATATATAAAGTATGTGCAGTGAGTGTCTTTTCTTAAAATTAATTAAAAATATATATTTAATATAAATAAAATTTAACTTGTTATAAAATTGATAAAATATATATATTTTTTAATAACCGGATCGGATACAATGTCGGTTTCGAATCGGATTTGGATAATTTTCGGATTCGGATTATCCGAATCTGCACAGTTATTTTATACATGCCGTATCGGAAAATCAGATAAAGATACATACGGATACAGACTTTTTTTATCCGATTTTCCAGATTGGATTCCGATATTCGAATCCGATTTACATCTCTATGCTCTATGTGCTTCCCTATCGCTTTCTTGCTCGATCCACCCTTCCGTAATTGCTGCATACATCATCTTCACAAATGACATTCAGTGTTGGACGAACAGTGTTCGAGGGCAGCTAGTCTTGATAGAATCAGATGCTCTTGGTACGGATAATTTTGTATATGACATTCATTTGTTGATAGATAGATACATGGAGATAGCTATTTCCTTTGTGCCCAGGGAGGCTTGAATGAAATTTTGATTTTCACAAAAAAAAAAAAAAAAAAAAGGGTTCTGCTCTTGTAGAGATTACTGGTGGCAATGTGCTGATTTTATAAAGTCTATGAATCCAAATCCACACAACAGCAAGTATATTTTGTAAAACACAAAAATTAGCATAATAATAATATTATAACTCAATAATCCAAAAGTTGTAGAAAGATAAAACACTTATGTAAGCAATTAGTAAACATATAAGAGCACCAAAATTCATATAAAAAAAATACTAAGTACAAATCTTTTACCTTCCTGGGCCTCCCCATAGGCCTTACAGTCCTGCTCTTCGACTTCTTATGCATTGGCACAGCGGCATTTGCCTCGCCTATAGCATATGAAATCGGTTGGGTCTGGGCCTCGCTTAGGACTACTCCATTGGTAGACCGCTTCTTAGGATGGGCAGGCCCCCTCCCACTTCCAATGGGGACCTTCTGGACCCCACCAGCGGCCCACCAATCTTCTTGGGATGGCGACGGCCATGCTTGGTCGTCGTGAGATGAGGAGTCTGGTCAACAAGGCCAACGGGAACCGACACAGGCTGGGCCTTGATGGCATTGAGGTTCTTGGGAGGACGACAGCGTCCTCGGCTGGTCTTTTGCCCATGGGCGGAGAAGAAATGTTTACAGCAATGTCTTGGTTGTTGTTGGTTTCTGGAACAGGAGCATTATATCTAGGGAGCTTGTAAGATTTCTTAACCATGAGGAGATGTCCGGTGTTCTTCAAGCGCTGCAAGTGCTGAGTCAACAAGGTCGAGTGATTTGCTGGAAGATTCAAGTAGGTCTGCTCTATTAGAGGTGTCAATATGATCGGATTCGGATTTTAGGTTTTGGATCGGATTTGGTCCGAAAATTTTTGGATCGGATTTTCGCTAAAAAATGTCTTCCGATTAGATATGTATTTTTTCAAGATTCGGATCGGACTTGGAGTTGGACATGGAAATATTCGGATCGGATTCGAACTTATTTCGAATTGGATTTGAACTTTTTTCAGATTTTTTTAAACAATATTTACAAATACAATTTAAATCAAATAATGTCAGTTTTTTAAATAATAAAATAAAAAAAATTTCTATATATAAAGTATGTTCAGTGAGGGTCTTTTCTTAAAATTAATTAATAATATATATTTAATATAAATAAAATTTAACTTGTTATAAAATTGATAAAATATATATTTTTTTTAATAACCGGATCGGATACAGTGTCGGTTTCGAATCGGATTTGGATAATTTTCGGATTTGGATTATCCGAATCTGCACAGTTATTTTATACATGCCGTATCGGAAAATCAGATAAAGATACATACGGATACAGACTTTTTTTATCCGATTTTCTGGATTGGATTCGGATATTCGAATCCGATTTACATCTCTATGCTCTATGTGCTTCCCTATCGCTTTCTTGCTCGATCCACCCTTCTCTTTCAACGCCGTAATTGCTGCGTACATCATCTTCACAAATGACATTCAGTGTTGGACAAACAGTGTTGGAGGGCAGCTAGTCTTGATAGAATCAGATGCTCTTGGTGCGGATAATTTTGTATATGACATTCATTTGTTGATAGATAGATACATGAAGATAGCTATTACCTTTGTGCCCAGGGAGGCTTGAATGAAAATTTGATTTTCACAACAACAAAAAAAAAATATGGGTTCTGCTCTTGTAGGGATTACTGGTGGCAATGTGCTGATTTTATAAAGTCTATGAATCCAAATCCACACAACAGCAAGTATATTTTGTAAAACACAAAAATTAGCATAATAATATAATTATAACTCAATAATCCAAAATTGTAGAAAGATAAAACACTTATGTAAGCAATTAGCAAACATATAAGAGCACTAAAATTCATATAAAAAAAATACTAAGTACAAATCTTTTATCTTCTTGGGCCTCCCCATAGGCCTTACAGTCCTGCTCTTCGACTTCTTGTGCATTGGCACAGCCGCATTTGCCTCGCCTATAGCATATGTAATCGGTTGGGTCTGGGCCTCGCTTAGGGCTACTCCATTGGTAGACCGCTTCTTAGGACAGGCAGGCCCCCTCCCACTTCCAATGGGAACCTTCTGGACCCCACCAGCGGCCCACCAATCTTCTTGGGATGGCGACGGCCACGCTTGGTCGGCAGTGAGATGAGGAGTCTAGTCAACAAGGCCGACAGGAACCGACACAGGCTGGGCCCAAACATAACATGTAATGGCCCAAAAGCTCAACAAATCGGCCCAACCCAAATTGCAATAACTCAATAAATATTGACTAAAATGATATAATTTATTAATAAGGACCCCATCCACTCTTGGTTGAGTGTTCTTGTATATGTAAAGATTGGTCTTGTCAAATGTAAGTATAAAGTTGCTGGTTGCTATTTAGTTTTGTTTAATATTTGATGTCCAACATTGTATCTTTTAAATTGAATGCTTAATGTTTACATACCTTTTTTTTCTGTGAAAATAATACAATAATTCGGGATTTAAAGAGGGGGATGAGACTCGAACCTACAACCTCATGGTGTAGTTCGATGGATTCTTGATCTTCATGAAGATTCAAGAATTCGGATTCTCCACTGTGATCTGAAAAGCCGAAAGCTAGCAATATTTTGTTAGATTTAGACATAAATCCCAAAATTGCAGATTTTTTTGGCATGACAAAATTATTCGAAATGGATCAAACTCGCTTTAGTGCAAATAATGTCGTGGGGACCTTCAACCTTGTAAGTATTTCACGTAGGAGGAAAATGAAAATATTCATATATAAACCAAAAATCTTGACACCGAGACTGAAATTAATAAAATGTGATTTATTCCAAAACATTTTTATAGAATTTCTTAAAATACTTTATTATAGTTATGTATAAACTTTCAGTCAATTAAAAAAATTTCAACAAATATGAATTTTTATAGTGGCAGTAAGGGAAATTTAAACGAAAACTTAAAATTCGAATATTTCATTTTAAAATGTGATTTAATCCAATTTTTTTTTCATAGAACTTGTTAATATAGTTCATTATACCTATGTATAAATTGAGAATGTTAAAAAAATTTCACAAAATATGAATTTTTATAGTGGTAACGTAAGAGAAATTTAAACGAAAACTTAAAATTCGTATATTTAATTGTAAAATACGATTTAATTCCAATTTTTGTTTTCATAGAACATCTTAAAATAGTTTATTATAACTATGTAGAAATTGTGAGAATATTAATTTTTTTTTTTACAAAATGTGAATTTTTATATTGGTTAGTTAGGGAAATTTGAACGAAAACTTAAAATTTGTTTATTTCGTTGTAAAATGTGATTTATTCCAAATGCTTTTTCATAGAACTTCTTAAAATAGTTAATTATACCTATGTATAAATTTTGAGGCAGTTAAATTTTTTTCGTCAAATATGAATTTTTATAGTGGTTAATAAGGAAAGTTTGAGCGAAAACTTAAAATTTGTATATTTAATTGTAAAATGCCATTTAGTCCAAATTTTTTTCTATTAAACTTCTTAAAATTTGAGCGAAAACTTAATATTCATATATTTTATATGATTTAATCCAATTTTTTTATTCATAGAATATCTTAAATACTTTATTATACCTATGTAAAAATTTTGAGGCAGTTAAATTTTTTTCCAAATATGAATTTTTATAGTGGTCAGTAAAAGAAATTTGAATGAAAATTTAAATTTTGTATATTTCATTATTAAATACCGTTTAATTTAATTTTTTTTTCTTCATAGAACTACTTACAATACTTTATTATACCTACGTATAAATTTTGAGGCAATAAATATATATTTTTTTACAAAATATGAATTTTTATAGTGGTTTAATATGAGAGATTTGAACGAAAACTTAAAAATTCTTATATTTCATTGTAAAATGCCATTTAATCATTTTTTTTCACATAACATCTTGAAATACTTTGCTATAACTATATATAAATTTTGTGGCAATTAAAAAAATTTCACCAAATATGAATTTTTATAGTGGTTAGTAAGAGAAATTTGAGCGAAAACTTAAACTTTGTTTATTTCATTGTAAAATCCGATTTAATCCAATTTTTTTTCTCATAGAACTTCTTAAAATACTTTATTATACCTATGTATAAATTTTGAGGATATTAATTTTTTTTCTCAAAATATGAATTTTTATAGTGGTTTAAAATTCATATATTTCATTGTAAAATGCGATTTAATCCAAAAATTTTTTTCATTGAACTACTAAAATACTTTAATATACCTAAGCATAAAATTTAGGACAACTCAAAAATTTTCACTAAATATGAAATTTATATATAGGGGATATATTTGCTCCAGAGTATATAAAACACCATCGTTTCTCAGTTAAGTTAGATACGTTCAACTTTGCCGTATTCAACCTTGACGTTTTAGTTTTGGAACTTGTGAAGTGGTCCAAAAAGTAGTAGTTTTTGAATGGAAGAGGAAATAGTGTGCCTTCTAACTTACGTAAGTAAGACAAAAATGTATCTTTATTTTATCTTATATATGATTTACAAAATTACAATAGTTACTTTGTAAAATTGCAAGGGCACTTGCATTGTTATAATTTCACAGGCATGGGAAAGTTGGAGTAAAGGGACAGCTGCAGATCTAATAGATCCATCTTTGGTGGATGATTCAACAAATGAAATTATGAAATGTGTTCAGTATAGGTCCATAGATTGAAAGCCAAGTGTGTAACCAAATTGTTGCAAAAGATAAACAGAATTAAAGTCAACTAATTGTATTGATAGTGTGCAGACATAGATCAATAGATGTGCTAAAAGTATAAACAGAATTAAAGTCAGCTAATTGAGTAATCAAAGATAGATACTAGAATTGTTGGCCTGATGATATGTGTGGTCCTGGAGATTCACTTAAATAAATAGAGCTGGCATTAATTTGTACCTTTCATATGCAACCCATAATATTGCAACTGGTCACCAATATACATTGAGGAGTCATATAAGATAGATCATGTATTCAGCTGTGGTGTGAAGACATATATAGATGTGCTAAAAGTATGTATGTTCCAGTAGAAAAGATAGTGTGAAATTACTTCAATCTATAGGCTTATGAAAGAGACATTTCCTCCACAAGAAATATGCAGCATTTAACTACTGAGAATTAGTAAGCCTTGTCTTGTCAGGCAGTAGTAGTACTCCACAATATTTCTGCATTCGATTAGTTAGCACACGATCGAAAATGCATCATCGTTCGAATGGTCTTAGAAATCTCCTTTGTTTATTTTCTTATTTGCTTGTTATTAGCATTAGCGTTTCTCTTACCAATGGTGAATATCATTGTTACAATATCATCCTCTCATCTCTTGCTTCTTATAGACTTATGTCACCATAAATAATGGTGGTTTCTACAATACTTCTAATGGCCAAGAGCTGAATTATATGGGTTAGTATTCACTTAAGTAATAAAGTAGCATTCTCATTAGGTGATCTGAAGTAAGGTAAGTAGAGAGTAGAAAACTCTCCATAATGTTAATGGTTTCCGTTGTACTTCCAGGTATAGGTCAATTGCTTGATTCCTCACGATATAGGTCATTTAAGGTCTCTTTATGATCTTGCCTTGTATAGCAATCATCTATATGGTCCAATTCCTGTTTCTTTAGGTAATTTGAACAAACTGACTCATTTATATCTCTGTAACAATTCGCTTTCAGGTTTCATTCCTCTAGAATTGGGAAATCTAACAAATTTACTTGAACTAGACATCGATACCAACAGGCTCACCTACCATTTTAGGAAACATAAATAAACTAACTGTGTTGTTTGCATTCCAAAATAACCTTTCTGGTCCAATCACCCGTGAAATAGGAAATTTGAAGTCACTTCCACCATCATTTTGTGGAATCAAACCAGAAAGATAGATATAGTTTGATTTCACAATCATTTTGTAGTTTCAGTATGAGAAAAACAAATTCTACAAGTCTTGAATTGAGGGACCTCCAGTTTCTTGTACAATTGATCTCCACCTGAAACATAGATACCTTATAAAGTCAGAAGCCAAAAGAAACATATATAGTTGTACTATTTTTCATGTTTATTCAAAGATAATAGCTTCAGACATTTGCTATAAAGAATTTTGAGGCATGAGATAGTGGAATATATCTGAGCTGATTCAATCAGGAACATTTATGCAAACAAAAACAGGCTTTTTGACCACAGACAGACATGCATGTCTTCCATTTTTATTTAAATCACTGATGATATTTGTTGTTAATCGTCACTAATCAAACAAGTCTCTATATAATAAGGTCCATTTATCAATGCTAATTTGTAGGTGATGAAATGACACTGTACAATGTTAGATTTGAGCTGATATTCCTGAGTGATTAGACCAATAACCAATCCTCCTATACCCATCTCGAATCTTTTGAAAACGATATATTCCCTCCCTGCTTGAAGAATGAATCAATTGCATGAGCAAGCAGCCACACAGTATCATATGCATAGAGACCATATGTATTCAAACCAATAGGACCATTAGATTTCTCTACACTAGTCAAGCGATCGAATAGCAATCATGGCAAAGGGTAGGCGATCGCATATGTATTGGAACTTCAATCCAGATTCAAGTCCAAGTCTGGAAGCAATTACAACCCAGAGGCAGTGAAGAACTTCTTTAAACATGTATATATGTTCAATTACTAAAAATGAGTCTAAACTAAATCATTTCCTGCACTTAGAAAAAGAGTTGGGTTTCTGGCTTAAGGATGGCAATGGGGCGGGTTCGAGGCGGGATGACTCTCCCCGCACCCCGCCCCATTTATTTTTTTTATGTTTTTGAAAACTCATCCCCTCATTAAACCCCTTGATAGATTGAGCGGGGCGGGGTATGCTTTCCCTATCCCTACCCAATTACCCCATTTAACCCATTTATCTAAAATATTTATTAAAATCATGTCAAAATTTTTTTTATTAAAATCATAAATATATATCCTAATGGATATGATATAATATATAAAGTAATTTCAAAAAAACTATAGAAAATCATTTGATAAATATAAATCTCAAAATTAAATAATTTTAAAACATAAACATTGAATTAATTAATAAAATAAATGAATATTGTATTTTAAGAGGGGCGAGGATGGGGGGTTATAAAACCCATCCCCACCCCATGCCCATTGCGGGTTCTATTATCTATCAACATTCTCGTTCTATCCCCACTAAATTGAAACACATCTCAATCCTATAAGTACGGGTACCTACGGAGCCCATCCCTGTGGGTATATATCAGCAGAATTTAGCTTCAGTACAAAAGAGGAGACCAAATCACACATAAGTTATGTAATCCACTAGTAATTTTGAAATTTATCTATTATGATAACAATTAGATAGTTGTGATTTAATTATTCTGATCAGAATTTTGAAATTTTTATTTTAAATATTTAAATAAATTGTTATTTTAAATATTTAAATAAATTGTTTACTTTAATATTTAATTAGTGTTATATTCCAATTAGGTTTTAAAATACAAGATACAGAGATACAAGTGCACTAAAATACAAATTCTCTGGCTATCGCCTTATTATTAGTTTTACACAAAACAAGTTAAAAAATAGAGACCTCTGCTCTCTTGCAGTAACACAGTGGTTTTATATTTTTCACAAAAGACGAAATCTAGAAAAAGACAAAAGTGTATTTTTCTCCGAAAGCAGTGTTCTTGTTTTCTCTGATACGAGAGAGCTAGAGATAAATAAAAATATTTTTTTCTTGTTGTCTCGTGTGATGATTACACAATTAGAATACGAATTCAAGAGTCATAATTATCATGTTTAAATACTAAGAAGCACACTCGTCTATTCTTTGATGTTGGAGATTCGGTGTGGAAGTACTTGGTTCAAGAGAATCACAAAGATTCTACAGTAGAAGAATTTGGTTTGGAGGAATCATGAAGATTCTACAGGGGTAACGATTTCTTCTTTTCTATTTATATTAAATATTAGAATCAATGTGATTACATCGATCCGGTTGAAAAAGTTTTGTTTTTATAGAAAAAATTTTAAAATCGGGTCCACCGTCCTTCCGCTGCGTTGTACCAGTTTTGGTTCTCGGAACGAACCCGAGAACCAAAACTGGTACAACGCAGCGGAAGGGCAGTGAGTCCGGTTTTAAAAATTTTCTATTAATTGTTTCAGCCGGATTCGTTGTGATCATATTGATTCTAGTATTTAATATAAATAGAAAGGAAAAAATCGTTACCCTTGTAAAATCTTTGTGATTCCCTCGAACCAAATTCTTCCAATGTAGAATCTTTGTAATTCCCTCGAACCAAGTTCTTCCACACCTAATCTTCAACACCAAAGAACAGACGAGTGGACGTCTCAGTATTTAAACAGAATAATTACGACTCTCGAATTTCTTATCTAATTGTGTACTCATCGCATGAAAAAAAAAATATTAGGAGACTTTCTCACGATATTCGCCAGAGCCTTAAGTATTTAAAAACTTATTTTTGACGTCTCAATGTCTCATGATAGAGAAGGGTTCTTGACGGTAACTCGGTAAGCATATCTCACAATTTCGCATTTTTTTTTTCTTTTGCCAATTCAGTGTTGAATTATTCTCGGAGATCGGTATAGCAGATATTCAGTTGAGCTTAACAACACTAGAACAAGTGTTCTTGAATATTGTCAAAAAGGCACAACTAGAAACTGCAGTCTCTGAAGGTAGATTAGTCACTCTAACCTTCGATTATGGGGAATCACTTGAGGTAAGTGCAATTAAATTCATATTGTTTCATATATATATATATATATATATATATATATATATATATAAAATGCAAGATAAAGCATTCAAGTCAGGATTTTAATGAATTTTTATCAGATTGAGGGTTTTCTTGTTAATGTTGCAAACCTTTGTAACAGTTTAGCAAGTGAGTCTTGTTACCTGAATTCCCTGAAAGAGTTGTTTATGGGCGATAAAGTGAAGAGCTTGTTTGCTGCTGCATCAACTGGGCGTGCTCGATCTTCTATATTTGACATTGTTGCAATCATCTCTCCAAATAATGTGGTTGGGATTCTTGAAGACTGTAGCGGCTTAGTCAGTAATTGTAGTGGTTTATCAGAAGATGTGGAAAGACAAGATGAAGTGTGGTCTGCCCACAAGTTATTTCTGTCTTTTAATGCCTTCAATGACATGTTTGAAGCTTTAACTAAGCTTCAGAAGATTGATATGATGCTGGTTTCTCTGCCTGACATATATCCTCAGATAGAGAAAGATATCGAAGAACAAAGTCGAGATAATGATAGAATGGCGTTAGAGAGTGCCAGGGAACCTGTTTGGATGTAATCATATATATGAAACTGAGAGGTTTTCAATGATGGAATAAGAGGTGGAGGAGGAAGGTTAAATGACTTGCTTCTGCGTTCTTGTTCGAAACACCCCAGATACATTTACTTGTTTGGAATGGAAGATTCTTTGAGCTTAATGTAATAAATTCCGGCATTGGTGAAGAGGGTTGTGTTTTGTAATGGATGGTCATACTCTCATCGGAGATAGAATAACATGAAATGAACAAACGATGAAGGAAGGCGTCACTATTAAATAATTGTTACATTGTTGGAAATTCAATGAAGGAACACAAGTTGAGTTACTGGACAAAAGAACATCAGCAGAAACTTTATTTACCTACAAATTTGAATTTGAATTCCTAATGCTGCTCATATTTTTCAAGCATCATCTTCAGGTCTCTGTCCTGATGGACCATTCATTGGTAAATTAATGAATAAAAGATTTTGTCGAAATCTAGAAAGTTGCCTCTAATTCTTGTGGTTCATACAGGAACCTTCTTCAACGCAGCAGCAATCGGCATTCCTAAGAACCCGATCAATATGCTGACAAACCACTGTGTCAAAGTGAGAGGTGATGTATTGGCGAAAGTTCCCAGAAACTCGATTATAAGGATTTGGAAGAGAACAGTGACACCAAGTACCACCACGAAGACATAGTTATCTAGTATTCCTCGGAAAACATTTATTTCCTCCATTTCGCGTGAGCTTATCTCATTGAAAACCTGCATAACAAAATAAACGAATTCATTGTAAGATAGTGAAGTTCTCTAAATGTTAAACCAAACCAACAGTTATTCAGACCAGAAGACACTAACCTGACAAAAAACAAACGAGTTGAATATGAGCGTGTTCAAAATCAGACCAGAATCGGGTCCAACAAGACCGAATACAGCTTCTCCATTCCTCTGAAGCAACCATATCACTGTAAACTGATAGAGCGACTGTCCCATGATGTTCCTCCACATGACATTACTGATAAAATTCCCTTTCCTTACCAACAGGCGCACGCTTCATCAACTCCTCATTCGGAGGCTCAGTTGCAAGAGCAAGAGCACCTAGTGTATCCATGATCATGTTTACCCACAATAGCTGAACAGCTGTGAGAGGAGCAGTCCCTGGAGAATGTTTTAACGAAAAACTCGTTAGGACTGAAACGAAGTTGACAGCGTAAATTCAAGGTGAGAAAGTAAGCAATGTATATGTATAAGCTTTCTTTACCTGTCAAGCAAGCTGAAGAGAAATTCACAATCAGAGCTACTATGTTAACAGTCAGTTGAAACTGCACGAATTTTTGAATATTGATGTAAACCGAACGCCCCCATTTGGCCACTGTAACGATTGTGGAGAAGTTATCATCCAGTATTATCACATCAGCACTCTCCTTGGCTACCTGGAATTTGGAATCATGTTGAATATCAGAATTCAATTACGAAAACTGGGTTTTGATCATCTTACATGAAAAGCTTTGAAGCATTTGTAATGTACTCACCTCAGTTCCAGCAATGCCCATTGCTAGTCCAATGTCTGCCTCATGGAGTGCCGGGGCATCATTTGTTCCATCACCAGTCACCGCAACAACTTCTTCAAATGTTGTTCGCAAGTGCTTTACTAACGTATGCTTGTCTAGAGGCGAAGAACGAGCCATCACCTGCAAAGACAGTTAAAAGTATTAAACTACAGTAGACTAGATGAACTGTCTTCGTCACCAAGTACACGAATGAAACAAAAGTTTTTTTTGTAAAAAGAATGTAGGAAGGACCTGAATTTTGGGAATTAGTTCAAGCAAGTCCTCCATTTTCTTCTCTCTGAAATCTGGACCTTCAATGGCTATACCATCATCAGTAAGAATCCCACATTCCCTAGCTATGGCCTTTGCGGTATTTATGTTGTCTCCAGTAACCATTCTCACAGTGATACCAGCTGAGCGGCAAAGTGCAACGGATTCCTTGACACCAGGACGAACAGGATCCTTAATACCCACAATTCCAATACAAGTATACCCGGAAACTGGTACTGAATCATCAGGTGAGAACTTGTTTTCTAGATCAATATAGGCGAGGCATAGAGTTCGAAGGGCATCATTAGCGAATTGGTCAATTGTAAGATTGAGATGTTTAACGGATTCTTCATCAAGAGGAACAACTTCACCATCTGAGTTTATTACTTTGTTACAGGCAGCTAAGACTATTTCCGAAGCACCTTTAGTGTGTGCTCGCATACCTCCTTCAGGGAGCTGAAGTACTACGCCCATCCGTTTCTTCGTAGAGTTAAATGGCTCGACTTTAATAGTTTTCGTTGCTTGTCTCTCTGCGTGGAAATCGCCACCAAGTGACAATGCAAACTCCAATAAAGCAGTCTCGGTGGGTGATCCTAATATCACGCGTTTACCATCTTTGTTAGCAACAACTTCACCTCCAGTGTTGTTGAATATTGTTTGCAGCAGAAGCTTCAACGAAGAATCTGGTATTTCGGAACACAAGCTAGAAGCGTTAGTACTTACGTCCTTGACATTCATACAAATGCAAGATTTCACAACAGTCATGTGATTAGTAGTTAATGTTCCAGTTTTGTCACTACAAATAGTTGTAGCTGACCCCATTGTCTCGCAAGCTGCTAGATGTCGAACAAGTGCTTTATCGTTCATCATTTTCTTCATCGCAAAGGCAAGACTCAACGTCACAGCTAATGGAAGTCCCTCTGGAACTGCCACAACAACAATCGTAACAGCAATTGCAAAGAATTCAAGCAATCCCATAGCATCTTCTCCGGACCAATTCCATATCGTTCCCTCTTGGATTTTATGGCTAAGCATTCCTTGAACCAAAACCGCGAATGTCAATACAGCGAAGAAAAGGCCTCCTTTCCCAATTATGGTTGCTACCCCATTCAATTTCACTTGCAACGGAGTTTCATCATCTCCGCCTTCACTGAGAGTCGCCATCAATTTACCCCATTGAGTTCTCATCCCGACAGTGGTGATCATCATTTTGCACGAACCATCTTGAATCTTGGTTCCAGACAGCATAAAAGGATTCTCCGAGCTCACCATTACAGGCTCACTCTCACCAGTTAAGCTAGACTCGTCAATCGAAACAGAAAATCCAGAAACAAATAGCCCATCTGCAGGTACTTGGTCTCCAATACCAAGATGTACAATATCACCAGGGACTAATTCATATATAGACAATTTCTGTCGAAATCCATTTCTCGTTACCTGAATAGATATCTTCTTTTTCTCCTTATCAAGATCCCTGAACTGTAACGATTGGCGATAATCACTCGTTGCTGTAACGAATACAACCAACAAGATACTAGAAACAATTCCAAGTCCATCATGAGCTCCTAGAGGCCATCCTTCCACGGCTAAGCCAACGATCAAAGACATGAAAGCACACACTCCAAGTATCATTAGAGTCATATCCTGAAGAGCTTCCCAAACGAATATCCAGTAACTACGAAGCTTGGCCTCAGCGAATTTATTGATTCCATATATCTCTTTTCGGTGATTGAACTGATCAGTCTTCGTGTTGAGTCCATCAGTGGTTGATGTTGATAGCTTCTCTGCAAGACCATCAACATCACCATGAAATTTCAATTTCTTTACGTCATGACCTTCAACAATGGAACTCAATTCGTCAGCACAAACTTGAAAACCTGCATCTTTGACATTCTCCGGGAGAGTGTAGTCGCTTGGAGACACACCTAACAGGAATTGAATTGCTGCTTTCGAAACCAGAACTGCAATCCGCAATTTTTCCTGAAATGTATAGGAAAATATAAGAGCACGTTATTATTTTGATATAACAAGTTAAATGTCATTGTTTTCTCATAGTACACAACTCTTTACAATGTAGATTAAACACAACATGATCTGGAGTTGATTTAAAATAAGAATAAGATTGAGAACTAACAAATGACATCAAAATTCCGGTAGAATTCAGAGAGGAATACTGCAGGCAATATGGACCAGTCCAGCCTGGCTCGGCAAGGGTGTGCTGGCCCTTAACATGCCAGGCCCAACAAAGCCTGGGGTAAGAAACAGACTGGGTCGGGCCCGACCTGGACTGGGCCCGAGGCATGGCTTGCTGGCCTTGCGGGCTGGCCAAGAGACTGGCTGAGAAAGGCCGGCCCGTGGGCATGTTAAAAATTTATTTCTTATTTATTTAGTCTAATGAGTAATGCAATAAAATGTAAGAAATAAATTAAATTATATTTTATTTATGGGTGGTGTTAACCTGTGCCCTAAAAGCACAGGTTAAGAAACTATAAAAAGAAATATTAACACTATATTTATTGCTTTTAATCATCATAAATACATAAACATCACAATAAATACACTTTGACTTTCTATTTATAGTTTCTTAACATGTGTCCTAAACACTTCCCATTATTTATTTACTAAAATTATTCAAAGAATAAATAAAGTCATAAATATGTAATAATTATTATTTACTTATTCACATTTCAGTTTACATGATATGTGATTGCTTCGTTAAAACCCATATAAAGAAAAATTCAATGGGATAAAAATTTGGTAGTTGCAATCGAATTATAAAATTATAAATACTGTATAATTAAAAAATATATAATAATAGATTAATATAGAGACTAGAGTGAGAGATTATATATTTATACTATTATAGAATTATAGAGAATTAGAGATTAATATAATATTATAAGGTATTAGAGTATGTAGATCGTATAGAGAGTTAGAGTAGAGAGATTAGCGAATGAGAGATTGAGAGAACATGAGCATCTCTCACTCATACTCTAATTTTATCTCTAAAATAGAATTTTAAAAGAGAATATTCTTCACATATTCCATCTCTAATTTTTTTTCACTCCCACCACACTCTATGTCCTTATTTCTATCACTATTACTATTTATATCTTCAAATAACTTATATTGTTATTATTATTATTATTTAGTTTCTTTAATAAATTATTGTTCAACTAAATTTGAACAAATGTTTTTTATAATAACATTTGTTTTTTGTTTTTTACCTTTTTTTAAATATAATATTTCATTAGTGCATGAATTTATAATAACCAGTTTTTAGGTTCTAAAACATTTTTCAACTAATTTTATCAACCTACTTATTTATTTTCTACAGTTATATACTAATTTAGTATTTATTATTTTAATATTATATTTCAGTTTTTATTTCATTACTAACTTATAATTATCAATCTATAATAACATATTTTTTTATAACATAAAATAATTTTTTTAGAGAAAAATTGTAACAAAATAATAAAATGAAGAACAAATGATAAAGTATGATAAATAAAAAATTATTAATTAATATTCAATATTGGATTTATTTTAAAATTTTAGATGAGACATTTCTAATAGTATACTTTTTATGTTAATAAAATGTATAAATTAAAATTTATTATACATTAATTAAATTTAATGAAAAAGGTAAAATGATATAAATGAAATAAAAATGTTGAACAATGAATTTAAAGTATAAGATATGGTTCTCTAAATTTAGAGTATCAAGTGTATAAACTCTAAAAAAAATATTGTTGGAAACAATATTTCGGAGTATAGTGGTAGCAACTTATACTCTAAAATTTTTTTAAGACATAATTATGGGTGGGAGAGTAGAGAGAAGAGAGCAACTTATACTCTAAAATTTTTTTAAGACATAATTATGGGTGGGAGAGTAGAGAGAGAGAGAGAGAGAGAGAGAGAGAGGGTTGTGAATGTGTGAAGAAAATTTGATTTGGAGGTATTTCTAGATTTTGAAAATTGAGGTTAAAATGGTAATTATAAAGAAAATTTTAAATTAAAAAAAAAACCATTGGCCTAAAAAAATAAATAACACCGACCACGTTGGCCACAGGCGACAAGCCAGCCTGTGAGGCCTGCATGCCTCAATCTTGCCGCCAGGTCTGATTCTTGGTCTGGCCGTGCTAGGAGACGAAGGACTATGGAGACTGGAGAGTGAAGACGAGTTTCCATGGCAGCAGAAAATATACTTGACATAAATAGAAATGTACAGGACAGAGTAGAGTTGAAGATAAAACGTATTGAAAATGTTGAAAATGGTGATGGAAGGAGATGAAGAACCTGATTGGTACGACGCATAGCAGCAGCCTCGTAACGTTTGGAGAGATTGGCAGTGAAACGAAATCTTCTTTTTGGATTCTTGACAACACCACACAGTTTTCTCCATCTTCCCAAAACCTCATCAGACGTATGTTTCGGTTGGACGCCAAAATTTTCATTCAAGTAATTCTCCATCATAATTCACCTTCTAGTATTTCTTCAAACGAGACCAATGTCACGTATTTAAACAACCAACAAAGAAATTACGAAGAAGAAACCAAGCGTCAACAGAGAAGTTGCTGGAAAAGGCAGGTGGGAAAGCACCAGGAAGTTTCAGTTCACATTTCGTAATGATTCATAAAGTGAAAAAAATTAGCAAAATAGAGATAGATGTTTTATTCTGTTTTGTTTTAGTGTTTCGATGTATTATTAATTTGGAAAGTTTGGTGTTTACAAGGAAATCGAAAAAGTTGTGGAGGAGATGTAAAGAGGCATCCGATTTTTATTGAATTGAATTGAATTAAATTGAATTAATTAAATAATTAATTTTTTGCATGGTGTAATTAATTAAACGGTATTTGCTCTGACTCTTTTGAACGGGTTAATCGGGGGTCAAATGAATTTTAGTCACAATTTGATGAATCTTTTGAATAACAAAATTAAATAAATATTAATGGAGTTAATGTATTGTTAAAAAAAATTCATAATAGGTAGTTATTTAAGGATTTAACCGATAAAGATTTACTGATATGTATAATCAATAACCTTAATTTTAATGTAGGTGCGAATGATTTTCCACTAAACAATTTATTAAAATGAAATCTTTTCTTTAATATATATATATATAACTATTATAATAATACAATAATTTTTACATAAGTACGTACCGATAGAATTATATAAGGTCATTGAATGTGAGTCATTCATTTTATATATTTTGACTTGATATGTATACATTTGTCAAAACTATTTTATAAATAAGTGACTCACATTCAATGTCCTTATAATTCTATCGGTACGTACTAATAGGAAAAGAACTGTACAATAATATTACAGAGATCTACAACGGATCCAATTCAAATAAAACAGAACATGTACAAAAGAAAGTATTAACGTGTGCTTTTAAAATGTGCTTAGGAGTTGAAGTGATCGTATAAAATAAGTTAAAAGATTGGAAAATGTCATGAAAGTAAAGAAAGACTGACTTTAGGACTTGAACCTCTACAGTTCTACGCGTAACGAACGGACAATCAAGGTAGCAAAAATCACAAAATCGCTTATGTGGTAACATATGAGTGGAAGATGCATGGTACATCAGATATGTTAAGAATTTGTCCTTGTTAGGTTGGAGAAAAACTTGGGTGCAACCGATGCACCACGCTAGAATCTTATGGTGGTGCATCGGTTCCATTCAACGAGTGACATGTGGGTCATTAAAGGTTTTTTTTTTTTGTTGTTTCATTTTCTCTGAAGCCGAAATTTCTCTGTCTTTCCAAATCTCAGTCTACTTTCCAGTTGAACCAACACTAGTCATCTTCACCGGTCGGAGGAGATCCAACGCAGATAGAGAAGATTTGGGTCAGAGGAGACCAAGCAAAGCAAATTTAAACAGACCACCATCGCCGCCGCCGCCACCACCACCACTCACTGAAACCCAAACAAGAATTCGCACCACCAGTCAAACTCAAACACTATTTCGCACCACCACTCAAACCTGAAATCAAATGGCACCGGTCAAACCACCACCAAAACCCAAAATCCACACCGGTCAAACCACCAACAAAACCCAACATGAAATCGACGAAATCGGCACCACCACCAACCCAAAATCCAAACCAGTCAAAGCATCACCCAAATCCAAACACACCAGCCACCATCCGCCGCCATCCCTAATCCAAACCATCACCCAAATCTCTGTCACCGACCACCACACCTTTCATAAATATCGACGTCAACCACCACACAAAAACCCAGCCACAACAGATTGAGAGAAACAATGTTGAGGGAGAGAGATCGACGGTTTCACTCCCAGTCATCGAAACGGGTAGGTTCGGGTTCCCTATTTTTGTTCTGGGTTTGATTTTGGATATTTTTTATGGGTTTGTTTTGGGAGATTGGAGTTCAATCTTTTTGATATTTTTTTTGTGGGTTTGGTTTTGGACATTGGAGTTCAATCCTTTTGATTTCTAGGTTTGGTTTTGATGCTGCAATACAATATTTCACACTATCATTTGAAGTCAAACCAACTGTCCCAAAGATGATACTGGGAAAAAAAAAAGATTTCAAACAAAAAGCATTAGAACTTGATTGTTAAAGCAAAATAGAAAAAATCGTGATACCAAGAATAAGTTTTGTCATCGGCGACTGGGTAAATGTCCGATTGTGAACCTGACAGCTCCGACACAATTCCTTTATTGAATTAATTTGTCTTTGAGGAAATCTTTTCCCAAATTTCCCAATTGTTTTTCTTGACTCCTCCATCTTTGAAGAGAGAGAAAGACACGTGCACTACTATTAGGGTCACCCGAATACGGTGAGATCGGAACTACACGGTCACGGCAAGTGGGCGGTGAGATTTGGGGAAGAAGAGAGAAAGGGAATATTCGGTTTCAGCAGAAATGATAAGAGGAAAAAAACAATGAGTGCCACACATGTCACTCGTTGCGTGGAACCGATGCACCACCATCAGATTCTAGGCATCGGCTGCACCCAAGTTTTTCTCGTTAAGTTGACATGAACAATGACTTGCTCATGTGATTTTTTTTAATGGGATGCTACCTGCTGCCTCCATACTTTTGTTTCTTCTGTGAAGAATTAGACAAACTTATATGGCTGCTACCATCAATGTTTTCTTCATTTTTAATATTGTATAAATTTTGAGTGTGTGAATAGTCCACATTAAAAATTAAAAAAAAAACATCAGAATCCGGCATCTCGTATATATATGTATATATATATATATATAAAAAAAAGATGATAGGAATTTGCTTGGAACCGAACTTCTTATCAATTGAAACATTTTCACAAAAGTGCATTAGCAAAACCTTCGGAGAAGTTATGACTGAAACAGGAGGTTGATCAATAAATTCCCGTCAAACAAAACAATTAACTCCATCTAATTGGAGAATTGAATCTGCAAATGTCAAAAAAGCCTCCAGACACTACAAAATGGAAAATTGAAAAGGAGGAAAAAAAAATATAGAAGACCATGTAGAGCCTAAGAATCAAAACAATTCATCCACAGTCGCCAAGCACCTAGCAGCAAAAATATCTGTGGAACTACTTATTGACAACACTTTGTATCTAGTAATGAATCACCATTAAATTGGAACAGGCATCAAATCGAGCAATGAAACACCGTTTCACAGAAAATCATTAAGGCTTGAGGGCAATGGCCAATCCAAACCTTGGATTTTTGTCCAACGACTTGGTGTCAACCTCACCCGAGACTGTCAGCACTGACTTCGGTATGACCTCGTGCTGCAGCAGGGCCCCAAGCTTTCCGTGGTTGTTGAGCTTTGCCTTCACCACTGTCAGGTGATCAACAGCATATGATCCTCCAACTGTAAACGTATTCTCGTTAGTGGAAAACCTTCTAGTGATCTCTCCCACAATAGAACTCATCTTCAAATTATCCACATGGTGTAAATATGATGCTCTAATTGAGTCTCCCTTGTCCCCTCTGAATGAACAAGAAGAAAAAGCAACATAGTATATGAAAAGCGGCATATAACTAAATTTACAAACACAATTTATTGACCAATGAATTGAAAAGCTTACAAAATTATTGAAGCACACGAATCTGGTTTGGACACACTAATGCCAGCAGTGTACTTTGTAAAACTCCCAGAGGTAGTATCATAGCCGGCTTCTGCACCAAAAGCAATTGTTGGGGTACCAATAGTGACTGTAGCATCAATGGCAGGGGATTGGTTCAAAGCAACGGCAGTAGTGAAGGTGGCATGGTCATGGAAGTACTGAACCTCCAACTGCAAAATAAAAAAATATATACAATTTTTTAAAGCAATGGTTATCTATTAAACATTATAAGCAAAGAAGGCAAAAGTCCAAAACTTCCTACCTTGCCAGAGTTGTAATCAGGCACTTTGAATGAAGCAATAGCCTTCACTGATGGAAGGATCTCAAAGAAAGTGACAGTTGTGGAGATCTGCCAAAACACAGAAATTCTAAGATGCCAACCTCTCAAAAAATAGAAGAATTTGCTGCTTAAGATTTCCAAAATAAGAAGAGTAACTCACATTGGACTGTGTGTCGACTTTGACATCAAATACAGCATTCTTATACTTGTACTGGGCTGCAACATCTCCAGTTGAAAGTCCACCTTTATTCAAGGCAGTTGATGTGAGGGCCTATAGAAAAAGAAAAGAACAATCAACTATAATTACACAATAATTGCCAAATAAGAATAACAGGACAATTAATTGCTATTAGAATGAAAGAATGACCCAAAATTCAGATGCAATTATATCTAAAGGCTTGCGGCAAATACAAACCCACTGCATACACAATGTTCTGAAATTTTGAAACTGTAAGTAGGAGACACCTAAAACTTATAAAGAATGTGAACCCTCTAGCAGGAATCTAGATCATACATTGCAGAAGAAATACTGGGCTATATAGAACATTCACCTAATGCAAACAAACAATGATAACAATCAGACTCAAATCCACTAGACATGCCTATATAAGGAACAACATTGGACAATCTAAAGTCAAAATACAATCAATAGACAATGCAAATTCAAATTTCAGTATGGTCCAAAAGCATTAGGGATCAAGTAAAAGGTACTTGTCAATATGTAATGATGAGTTCTCCAATGCTATTTCAGAGGCAACTAACAACTCCTTGATCACTTACTAGTTACTCCTAAACAGTATATAAACATTACAAAGGCAAGATAGTCTCCGTACACCACCACAATAACCACAAACATAAACGAATAAAGAAACAAAAAATAAAAAATTGACCAACGTAATAAACTTTTCAAGCCAAAACAATAAAAATTACTTTCTCAAATAAGGAAATTTTCTTTTGCTTGCAGCCATATTATCAATGAAATCATTGGTCATCTCATTTCTCACAAACCTGCACAATTTTACATTTGCTCCCATATGTGTTAAATTTTAACTGTCTTCCATTTCATGAGCAAACCATCATAAATGTCCCTTTTTTCTCTTAAATCATCTCTACTGTCTATCTTGCATCAGAACAACATCAATGCAGCCATATCACATTCCATTAATGTAAAGTAAGATTATAGGTCATAATTTGGTGGATGACGTAAATCAAATCAAATAGCAACTCTAAAATACAGAAATACCATCTTCAATCTTATTTGTTGGCATAGACTGTAGAGTGTCTTCTGGGCTATGTCCGCTATCAATTATTCTATTTTCACTTCTTTTACGGTCACACTACTGCTTCTACTAAAAAAGCTCAAAAAATACTTTCAACGTGCACTGAGCGGTAGTAATACAACAAAAAGCCAACCAGTTAACCATGCCACATAAATAAATGCTTTACAAGAAGAAAGAAGTACGTTGACAACCTTCATCGAAACAACTTCAAAGTATTACAACTTATTAGTGAAAAAAAAAAAAAAATAAGGCTCCAAAGTTCCAAAGCTTAACAATTCAATTTCTTCTGAGCTTTCCTAATGATCTAATTGAGAAAATGAATCAAAACAAATAACCTCTTACACGCAAAATCAGCTTGAAAGATCACTAACAGATCAGACATATATCATATACACACCAAAACGAGAAATGAAATCGAGTAAATAAGACAACAATTACAACACCTTCTTATACTGGAATCGTTTTCAATCAAACTTGAACATTAGTCAATATTAAAATTTCATAGTCAATCAAATCATAAACAGAGATTTAATCAATAATCGATAACACATAGATTTTAATAAATAACGTACCACTCCGGCAAGACTGTAAGTGGAGACGCTGAGTTTCTGGTCGGAGTTGTAGTCCCTCGTCAAAAGATCTACAGATAAATGAACACTCAGATATAACTAAAAATGAAAAAAAAAATCAATGGCGAGACACAGAGAGAGAGAGAGAGAGAGAGAGGGAGAGAGATTGGCGATTGCTACCTTTGGATTTCTTGCCGATGTCGGAGAAGAGGCCTGGTCCCTTACTCATGTTGACCGGTTTAAGAGAGACGAGGATCTGCGAACTTTCGACGAAGAAGAGGAAGCGGTGAAGAGGAAATGGAAGGGTTTGCGTTTGTTTTTTTTTTCCACGAATTTGTTAAAGTCGAGTGTGATGATTGGCTGTGACCATTTGGAGGTGACAGACCCGGTTCAAACCGTTTATTTTAGATCTGTAGGTAGCGTTGGTGAGTGGGGCCTCCCTCAACTTCTAGTAGTGACGTGTCACGTGCACCGAGCTACGCCATATTTTCTCTACATAAACACTATTGTTTACAATAAATATTAGCTCATTTTCGTTTTAACCCATTGTTGTATCTAACAAAATATTAATCAAATTGAATATTATCGGGCTGAATAGACGTCCGAACATTAGGATATTATTATAAACGTTATTTATCACCAATCTAGCGAATAAACATCATTTACCACCTATCCACATTAAGTTTGAATCTAACAATAGTTACATCATATTTAGTAAACGACAATAGACGAAGTAAGTTTCACGAATTATGAAATTTCATATACAGTTCCACCGTTTTCCTAGCTAGAAATTTCATGGATACTTGCACCTTTCATAAGATACATTCGTGATATGAATGCGCGAAAATTAGATTGATTTAAGAGTCAATTTACAAGATTTTTGGTTTAAGTAACCATCGATTCAATTATTATCTGTTTAAGTGACCAAATAGATGTGGGCACAAAATGTAACACGAGCCCACAATGTAATGAAGCAGTAAGAGACTTCTCTTGTTGATACAAGATGTTTGATAATGTAATGTGCTTGGGTGGTCTTCTGCGATTCAAGGACTTGCAATATCATGAAAGCGAGCCAACGTGCATAGATAGAAAGGTCATAGATGCAAGTTTACTATGAACTAAAACTGACAACAATCAACTTCTGCTAGGATTAAACCCAGCTACCAAAAGCTATGGTTGACAATAATTCAAGCCCTGTTTGATTATTGAAGACCTGTACAAGGGGCATTGGCATTTCTCAATTTCAAACTCATTTCATAACCATTGTTGAAGTGGGTAAGATGTATGCTTGCAAGTAAAATCAAATCAGAAAATTCGAACAAATATTAGATTACGCTGACAAACAATGACATACCACATTAAAGATAGTTGATACAAAAGACTCCAGACAAAAAAAATGACGCTGCTGTAGCCGGTAAGTACACACGCAACATACAAATGTAACAAACCATATGCTATAATGAATGTAACAGGCTCTAATTGATCAAGTGAATAATTAGATTCAGAACATCTGAAATAATTAAAACTGAACAAAAGCCAATAGATTTTCATCAAAGATTCACAAATACATAAAACTAAACCAAAGACAATAAGGTTTCTTCGTAAACTATCAAATTGAAACTAGTAAATACTACACAACTCCAAAAGAGTCACAAAAAGTGCATCACAAATGACATATGACAACCGAGTTGAAACACCATATGAGGTGACTAATGTTACAGCAAATGCACCTCGGCTGTCACACCATTTAAGAAGCATATTTGGCAGCATATTTTGGGTTTAGCAAGTACAACTACGAGTTTCAAAACTAGAACACTGAATGTGATTACTAAAACTGCAGAAAATTGAAGCAATGCGACTTCAATCTGCCAAAACAATTTGGCACATTGCTATTCGAGTGTTCTGTTTTCAAACTCATTGCTTACTAAAATCATTGAGCTATGTACATAAGAACTAATTTAATAGTCATAAACATCAACAAGATGACAAGTTTCATCATATCCAAGCACCATTTAAGAAACATATTTAGCGGCATTTTTTGGTTGAGTAAGTACAGCTACGAGTTTTGAAACTAGACGACTGAAAGTGTTCAATAAAACAGCTGTAAATTGAATCAATGTGACTCCAATCCGCAAACACAATTTGGCACATTGCTATTCAAGTCTTCTGTTTTCAAACACATTGCTTACTAAAATCACTGAGTTACGTACTTACGTACATGAGAACTAATTCGACAGCTATAAACATCAACAAGATAACAAGTTTCTTCATACCCAAATTCCAACCAAACAAAACCAAAAATTAACAAGAATTATACTCTATCAATCTACAAATCAAACAATCAAGTGACCTAAAAAAGTCCTCATTAAACAATCAAACACAATCTAGAATCTAAGCCACATTATAACAAAATCCAAGAACAAATCAACATCCAAACATGAGAAAATTAAAATCAAGAACTTCAAAATATAGCATTTAAGATAGAACAGTGACAAAATCCAACGAGGTCTCTGAAATATTAAGGTAAAATCAAAGATCAACCTCAAAACATAATGATAAAAGTATTTAATAGTAACAGTACCAAGACAAAACGAACCTAAATGCATAAAACTATAATAAAACAAACCACTAAAAGAAAACTCTTCTTCGATAGACAAAATCAGTCAACGTTCTGCATAATATCCTCTGGAGCGAACTTAGTTCCCTTCTCCTTGTCGGCGGCGGCGCGTCCCTTGGCCTTGCGGTCGAGTAGCGACTTCCTGTCCTTGTCGAGCCTAAGCTTGGTGATAACAACCTTCGACGGATTGATCCCGACGTTGACAGTAGCGCCGTTAACTTTCTCACGAGTGATACGCTCGATGTGGATGACCCACTTACGGCGGTAGACCTGGACTACCTTACCCTCACGACCCTTGAATGTGCCGCGAACGACCTGGACCTCATCGTCTTTGCGGACAGGCATCGACCGGACGTTGTACTTCTGGCGGAGATCGGTGGAGAGCGGTGCGCTCATCAAGATCCGTCGCACGCTGGACGGCGCGGTGAAGTGCGCCTTCCGGTTCTTGCGGCGGGAGGAGGTGACTCGCGGGTTGTACTTCATTGTGGAGTCTAGGGTTTTGCAACAGCTGCAACGCAGAAAATGAAGGAGGGTAGAAGAAATCTGGTTTGCGGTGATTATATAGATGCTGTAAATGTGTTAAACGATGTCGTTTGGATGGGAGTATGCAAAAACTAGGGTTTTGTGTGTGTGTTTTATTTATGGGCTTCGTTGATGGGCCGGTTTGAACCAATTGGATTGGATCCCAGTTTCTGACTATCGAATGTGGACCTTTTCCTGCCTGACCCAAATATGTATTGGATTGTAAGTCGGGCCAAAACCGGCCCGACCCAATTTACAAACCTATGTTATGTTATTACTATCAGCTTTACCAACGAAAAACACTCACTCATTCAGGAGAGAGTCTTGTTGCTGACATGGCAGCATCAGAATGGGAGATGCATGGTGCATCGGATGCACCCAAGTTTTAGTCCTCATTCAGATTAAAAATGTTTCGATTCGAGTTGTATCAAGATAATCACTGCTCAAAAATAGTTAACAAAGAACACTCGCTCATTCGACCTAAAAATGTTTCGATTCGAGTCGTATCAAGATATCCACTATTCTGATCTATTCACAAGAATCATAATTATTAATTTTACAACGTACTTGTCATTATTATTATCACATCCTTTCTGGTTTTGGTCTTTGTGATTTTACGGTATGTGTTTGCCATCTTAAATTACTTAACGTTTTTGTCACAATTCATATAAGAAAACTTCAAAGTAGTTTTTTCTTAAGCTTTTTAGAGACGCAGCGGATATCCACTTCGTGTTTACATGGATCTTGAGCCTAGAAGGAAGAAGTCAGGTTTACAGGATATATTTATCGGTTACCATGCCGAAGATGATGTTCAGTCAACTTGTGATGGTGCACTCTTCCACAATGGTCGAAATTATCACGTGTCATCTTGTAAAAACAATAAATCGTATTTTTCAATGAAATATACGAATTTTAAGTTTTCGTTCAAATTTCTCCAACTAAACCATTATAAAAATTCGTATTCTATATAAAAAAATTGGATTAAATCATATTTTACAATGAAATATATGAATTTTAAATTTTTGTTCAAATTTCGATTACTAACTATCAAATTATATATATATATAGGTATAATAAAGTATTTTAAGAATTTATATGAAAAAAATTGGATTAAATCACATTTTATAATGAAATATACGAATTTTAAGTTTTCACTCAAATTTTCATTATTAACCACAATAAATATTCATATTATGTCAAAAAATTTAATTGCTTCAAATTTTATACATAGGGATAATAAAGTATTTTAAGAAGTTCTATGAAGAAAAAAAATGGATTAAATCGTATTTTATAATAAAATATACAATTTTTAAGTTTTCGTTCAAATTTCCCTGTACTAACCACAATAAATATTCAAATCATGTCAAAATAATTTAATTACCTCAAAATTTATATATATGTATAATAAATTATCTTAAGAAGTTCTATAAAAAAATGATTAAATCGCATTTTACAATGAAATATACGAATTTTAAGTTTTCACTCAAATTTCCCTTACTAACCATTATAAAATTTCATATTCGGATAAAAATATTTAATTGCCTCAAAATTTATACATAGGTATAATAAAGTATTTTAAGAAGTACTATAAAAAATTGGATTAAATCGTATTTTGCAATGAAATATACGAATTTTAAGTTTTCGTCCAAATTTCTCATACTAACTATTATAAAAGTTCATATTCGGATGAAAAGATTTAATTTGCCTCAAAATGTATACATATGTATAATAAAGTATTTTAAGAAGTGCTATAAAAAATTGGATTAAATCGTATTTTACAATGAAATATACGAATTTTAAGTTTTCGTCCAAATTTCCCATACTAACTATTATAAAAGTTCATATTTGGATAAAAATATTTAATTGCCTCAAAATTTATACATAGGTATAATAAAGTATTTTAAGAGTTATATGATTTTTTTTTCTTTGATTAAATCGTAATTTATAATGAAATATACGACTTTTAAGTTTTCATTCAATGTTCCCTTACTAACCACTATAAAAATTCATCTTATGTAGAAAAAATTTAGTTGTCTACAAATTTATACATAGGTATAATAAGTATTTTAAAAAGTTCTATGAAAAAAAAAATTGGATTACATCGCATTTTACAATAAAATATACGAATTTTAAGTTTTCGCTCAAAATTCTCTTACTAACTATAATAAAAGTTCATATTTGGATAAGAAAAAAATTAATTGTTTCAAAATTTATACATAGGTATAAAAAGTATTTTAAGAAGTTCTATGAGAAATATTGGATTATATTGCATTTTACAATAATATGTGCGAATTTTAAGTTTTCACTCAAATTTCCCTTACTAAAACCATTATAACAATTTATATTTGGATAAAAACAATCAATTAACTCAAAATTTATACATAGATATAAATATATATATATATATATATATATATATATATTAAGAAGTTCTATGAAAAAAATTGGATTAAATCATATTTTACAATGAAATATACGAATTTTAAGTTTTCGCTCAAATTTCATTTACTAACAATTATAAAAATTTCATATTATGTCAAAAACTTTTAATTACCTTAAAATTTATACATAGGTATAATAAGTATTTTAAGAAGTTTATGAAAAAAAATTGGATTAAATCGCATTTTACAATGAAATATACGAATTTTAAGTTTTCGCTTTAATTTCATTTACTAGCCACAATAAAAAATCATATTTGGCAAAAATATTTTAACTATCTCAAAATTTATATAAAGATATAACAATGTATTTTGAAAAGTTCGATAGAAAAAAATTGGATTCAATCACATTTTACAATGAAATAAACAAATTTAATGTTTTCGCACAAATTTCCCGTACTAACAAGATTCATATTTAGATTAAAAAGATTTAATTGTCTCAAAATTTATACATAGGTATAATAAAGTATTTTAAGAAGTTTAATGAAAAAACATTGCATTAAATCATATTTTACAATGAAATATACGAAATTTAAATTTTTGTTCAAATTTCCTAAATAACCATTATAAAAGATATATGAACACAAAAAAGAAAACACCATGGTACTGTATCAGATGTAAAATCCCTGTCTGTTGAACTAGCTGCAATGCTGAACATCCATGGGGCAACATTTGTAGCAGAACCTTGGTTTCCTTCATTTCCAACTGAAACAACTACCAAAATTCCACGACTAACTGCATGGAATGACCCAAAATATTCGCCATGGGGAGCATCGGATCCCAGAGACAGTGACAAGGTGTGAACTCCATCTCTTATCGCATCATCAAATGCAGCCAGCAAGTCAACATCATAGCAACCAGAGTCCGAACACGTTTTGTACACAGCAATCCTGGCCATAAGTGCACTTCCCCTAGCTCCTCCAGCTGCCAATCCCTTATAACTCATGTTTGTCACATAGCGACCAGCAGCTGTTGAGGCGGTGTGGCTACCATGACCAGCACTATCCCTAGGAGATCTGTAAGATACTTTCTCTACCATGTCTTCTTCAGCTTCATAGCCACTCATATAGTATCCTGCATCAACTGGTTATTAAAATTAAACCCACTATTTGTCTTTCCTTCAAGTAAAGGACACCCAATACAATACCTTCTAGTTATTTGGAGCCTCACATGTGATAAAGCATACAGAGAGCAGTCAATTGGTTATTAATGTGCATGTGAGGGACTGAAATTTTATACTAGTAGCAAACTAGGGATGTATGGCAGCCAACATAGATTGATGAAGCATGATTCTGTGCAAATAGTAGATTAAACAAACACCTACTGACTTGTGAAACTGCAAGGCTAATTAAGAAAAGTACTAAATGAATCAGATTGCCTTTGTTATAGTAAATATTATAGTAAAAAGAGAATGACTCTTGATGGAGAGGGGTGACTCACCGGTATCGATAAAGCTAACTATAACATTGACTAGATTCTTGGTGGAGAATCCAGGTATCTGCATGGTTTCTTCACCCCCAATGCCCATGAAATCCCAGGAGTGAGTAGTGTGTAGCCTTCTCTTTAAATTGGGAAACACAGAAACCACACCGGGCATCTCTGTCATTGTTCATTTATACATTTTAATTTGTTTGAGCTATAAAAATCTGAACTAGAGATGCAACAACAAAAAGTTACCAGCGATAAGGGAAGCTTGGTGGTCAGTCAACTTGGCAGCAAAGCCTCTGAACCCATGTCTGTAACTATAAACATGAGATGTTTCAGCTTCCTCCATGCTGTTGTGACAAAAGCACATATTTAGTCAACACCAATCTGACAAGTAACAACGAATTCGAAAATGAAGAGTCAGTGAATAGACAGACCTTCCACGGTGAACAGCCGCAAGCATTTGGTGATCATGTCTGAGAACGTCATCAGGTTCTTCTACTTCACTGAGTCTGCTTCCCAACTAAACTACATAAACCTGCAACAAACACTAAAAGAGACACCAAGAAATCCTGAAAATGCACAACAGGAAATGCTTAAAATAAAAACACATCTTAGCAGAAAAGGAAATGGTGATTTGTGAAGGAAACAGAGTGAGCAAGAGACTGAAGATGCAAAAATGAAGCTGCAAGGGAGCCATAGCCATTGTGGAGAAGGAAATGAAAAGGCAGAGGTTTTTATAAGAAGAAGAGACAGAGCTTAGCTAAAAACCAAGGTAACTATTGGTGGGCTGGGTACAGTATGGTTTATCTGGTGTTTGTTGTATATGTAGAATTTAGAAAAGACCATGTAATGTAAGAGAGAGGGGGAGAGAGAGGGAGAGAGAGGGAGTGTGTGCAGGAGAGTGCGGGAGAGAGAAAGAGGGGAACATTTTTTGTTTTAAAGCGATAAAGCCTCCCTTAAAACTATTGCATGTATTTCGGAGAGTCTAAGACCGTTTAGAAAAAGATAATATCAGAAAATAGAAAAAGATAGTGACCTCAACGGCCATTAATGATTTTCCTGCTTATGTTTTCATGTCAAGCAAAATGCAACCCCAAACCATCCTAATTGTTAATTCTTATAGCTCAGATATGATCATGCAAGGGACTGCTGAGTCTCTGTTTTTGGTCTGCTACTTCGTGGGCTTCAGTTTTTTTTTTTCTATTTTATCTCAAGTTTGATCATGAAGAAACAAAAGACAGCCAAGGCAAGCAACTTGAGCCACCCCTCAAATGAAGTTTGATTTTGACTTATATATTTCTTGTGGGGCAATTCACTAATGTATGCCTCATGAAACCCAACTGTAAAGTTTACCAGTTTCTTTCTTTCTTCATGCCTCCACTGTATTTCCCAGCTTTTTTGTCAGAAACCCCCCTATGAAACAGGTTGACGCCTTTGAGGGATTCTTCTACTGCCTACATCAGCATAATAGGAAAGGAAAGAGAGTAAAAAAATTATCCAGAAAATGTATTGAGCATACCAACGACCAAGTATTCAACGTTCTTCTGATAATACCACACCAAAACATAAGATTTAGCTGTGCATTAAAATCTTAAGGGAGCAACCAGAGCAACATATGTACAAAAGCTGCAGACTTCAATTTCAACTTCCTTATATATATATATATGTATATATATATATATATGTATATATATATATATATATATCTCTTTGCTTCAAAAAATAAAATAAATAAAACTTCCTTATATTTCTCAGCTCACAGATTTACTGATGTATACTTTTTTGTTTTTTTTCTCATTGATAAATTCTAAACTATACCATTTATAGATTAGTTAACTAGTTTTCATTCTATCTGCAAAATGAAAAAGAAAAATATAGAAGAAAAGAGATAGAGAGAGATATTGGTTCATGTTTAATGTTAAACCACTAATCCTGCAACAAGCACCACTTGTCTTATAGTTAAAGTTAAGATGATATGACTTATATGTGTTAAGGCAGAGCCTTTTAGGTTCTTAAGTCTGCCATAAAATAGCAAGTGTTCCCGTCCTGTTAGAGTTTCCCACAGCAGGCTGAAACTGGCCAATAAAAAAAAATAAAACATGAAATTTTTTCGGATTTTATTTCTTAGGTACAGAAGAAAAGAATTCTAGCTTACTCATGCTGAGGACATACACCCAAGCTGGTATATATGCTGTCCCATATCAGTCTTTATGTCCAAGCCCTGACCAAATGTTGTCCCAGAGGTTGGCTTTGTAACCTCGATCATCTGCCAACATACAAAGTTTTAAAATGTTGCAGAAAGCATATTGGATATGTACTTTCTGATATTGCAAGAAGAGAGACCAAAACGAGCAGAACTTCTCACAATGAAGTCATAGAAAATGGAGAAGCAAAATAAAGAAAGGCCAATTGAAATACACTTTTTTTAAATATAAGTTAATAAATAGCTAGAATATTTCCAACAGCAAACAGTTACATTTTAGAACCACAAAAAATTAAATAGAAGTCATTTCATGGTCCTAAATAGGATTGATCATGAAGTAATATTCAACAGGTGTTTATCTACCAAAGAATATGATAGACTAACCATGCTAATAAAAGAGGTCTTCCCAGCACCGTTAGGACCAAGAATGCCGAAGCACTCCCCTGGAGGCAAAGCAAGAGATAACCCTCTCACTGCTACCATCCCTTATTATGTCTGCCATATTGTAACATTTAAGTACAAAAGATAGAGACCCTTGTAAAGGTTAGGCCATATAAAATTAATTTAAGCATCAAAGCTGTTTTCATATGTTATCATGAAATTTCCAAGGCAGGTAGAGTTCCAGTTACAAAAGTGACCATTTATTTCTATTTTTGGAAAAGTAAAAAGTGACCGGTTGACAGAATTGTTCATCTAAAGCTTATGCGAAAAGGTTTCTAATCACTGATTCACACCAAAAACATCAAATAATTAGAGGTAAGCAGAGTTGCATACAGTCATAGAAAGGGAAGCACATAAAAGCCTGTCCATATGTGGAGCAAACTGATGATTCTCCAAAAGGACTGTCCGACTCCTCACACTGTGGTGGAACAATTATCAGAAGCAAGTTTCCCAAGTTGCCTGTGCACATTAGTTAAATGACAATTATGTTAATCGTGTAATGTTAATTTAGAGAAGATTGAGAAATATAGTGAACAAGTAAAATACCAGCAGAGCAGCAACCAATGACAAGGCCTTGAAGATGAGGAGGGATTCCAGTGATTTTAATAAGAATCCAAGCAAGTGCAGACCATCTACACAGTCGCATTTGAATTAGCTTGTTGGAGTGAGTTAGTACCACACTATACTAGCCAAAATTGCCATTGCAAACAAAAAATACCACCAAAAGAGAAGTCACAAAGTAACCAAACTTTGTAAAGTAACTGCTAAGAATAAGTGATTCAGAGAACACGAAGAATACTTACAATCTGATATATATAATAAACTGAGGAGAGAGACATTGAAATGAAATGAAATAGCATCTTCTTCTTCCAACTTGAAAATTGCAGATTGGAGATTGAAATTAACGAGATTTGTTGAAATCATTCACGAGATCAGCTTCCGTCTTAAATCAACTCTTGTTTTGTGTCGATCGTCTCCGCCGTTGGTCGTTTCTCCTTTCTTCTTTTGTTTTTCTTTTTTTCTGTTTTTTTCTTCATTCACCAAAACGAAAGTCCACGTCAGGAAACCAATTAGTTTAAATTAAAAATGATGACGTGTCTGAACACGTCATCAGAAATGGCCGACGTGTCATGGTAAGTCCACGTCAGCCTACAGTTGCTCGCATGTAAAAACAAGTCACGTGTGTAAACACATACTAAATTAGACTCAAGTCAGTCAAATTCACTTAATAAGTTTTCATATGTATAAGAATCAGTTTTACTTCACAAACCCTAATTAACACCAGAGAAATACTTCATAATCTCATTTGGAATTTGGTTGGGTTTGGACCCGAAAGAATCAATATTTTGATTTGTGAACTGAAGCCTGTTTGACAAATTGGGCCCAATTGGTTGGGTTGTATAATGTTTTTACTACTGACGTAAATCACTTATAATTCTCTAAAATGTGCATACTGGGTACATCAAAAGTTTTAGGACAATAATACATCAAAATTGGTAATAAATAGGTCCCGATTTAATTAGAATTGATTTTATTTATAATTTTTTCAGACATGTAGGTAAGACACTAATGAATGAGCAGTCATCAATGAGTCATTCGATCTTTAGACTGCGGATATCCGGGGTCAATGAGGTATATGTTTTTGTAATGTTGTATTCGTGCGTGTTTTATGACACTCTTGACAATTTTGAAGAAAACATGTACCTCATTGACCATATATATCAGTAGTGTGAATAACGAATGACTCATTGATGACGGCTCATTCATTTGTGTCTTGCCTGAAAAAATTTCAAATGGAATATTCTAATTAAGTCGAGGCCTATTTGTTACCAATTGAATCGATTGTGATGCATTATTGTCCCAAAACTTTTGATGTACCTATTATACACATTTTGGGAGAATAATGCATCACAATTGATTCAATTAGTAACAAATAGGGTCCGACTTAATTAGAATTGATTCCATTTGTAATTTTTTTCAGGCATGTGGGTAAGACACAAATGAATGAGCTGACATCAAGGAGCTATTCGATCTTCATACTACATATATCTGGGTCAGTGAGGTACATGTTTTTGTAATGTTGTATTCGTGCGTGTTTTATGACACCCTTAACCATTTTTATGCCGACATTCTTTTGCTTTGTTAGGGCAATGAACAACTAGTGCATGGAGTTCTAAATCTTATTGATTTAGCTGGTCAAAATTTAGGGTGATTAGAGAGTGGATGAGGGAAATTCAGGTGTCTTTTTTTCTACTTATGTTTTGAAAATCCATAAAGTAACCATTTAGAAGTGCATCATCTGTTTGAATATTCAACTCAACATTTCATATTAGCAGTTTTCGAGGTTTGTGTACTTTATACGATCATGCTGACTTCTTTTCTACATAATCAGGCAATAAATAAGAGTTTGTCATCTTTGAGTGATGTCATATCTGCCTTGGTAAAGAAGGAGGAACATGTTCCTTTTAGGAACTCAAAGTTAACACATCTTCTTAAAGTAAACTTTTTAGGGAGTCCGTCGTCCATGCTAACCTTAATATACATTTTCTATTTAACTCGAAGTTCATTTTCAAATATGTGGACATTCTTTTAACATCAATTAATTTTTTTAGACCTGTAGGTAAGACACAAATGAATGAGCAGTCAACAATGAGCCATTCGGTCTTCACACTGCGAATATCCGGGGTCAATAAGGTACATGTTTTTGTGATGTTATATTCGTGCGTATTTTATTATGCTCTTGACCATTTTTCAAAAACATGTACCTCATTGACCATAGATATCAGTAGTGTGAAGACCAAATGACTCATTGATGACACTTCATTTATTTATGTCTTACTTCTAGGCCTGGAAAAATTACAAATGGAATCAATTCTAATTAAGTCGGAGCCTATTTGTTATCAATTGAATCAATTGTGACAATAATGCATCACAATTGATTCAATTGGTAACAAATAGGCTCCGACTTAATTAGAATGTATTCCATTTGTAATTTTTTCAGGCATGTGGGTAAGACACAAATGAATGAGCCACACATCATTAAGCCATTCGAATTTCATACTGCGGATATCTAGGTCAATGAGGTACATGTTTTTGTAATGTTGTATTCGTGTGTGTTTTATGACACTCTTGACCATTTTTATGCCGATATTCTCTTGCTTTGTTTAGACAATGAAAAACTAGTGCATGAAGTTCTAAACCTTATTGATTCAACTGAAACGCCTATCAAACATTTAGGGTAATTAAAGAGTAGATGAAGGAAACTCATGTGTATTTTGAAAATCCATAAAGTAACCATTCAAAAGTGCATCATCTATTTGAATCTTCAACTCAGCATTTCATAATATCAGTTTTCGGAGTTTGTGTACTTTATACGATCATGCTGACTTCTTTTCTACATAATCAGACAATAAATAAGAGTTTGTCATCTTTGAGAGATATCATATCTGCCTTGGTAAAGAAGAAGGAACATGTTCCTTTTAGGAACTCAAAGTTAACGCATCTTCTTAAAGTAAACTTTTTAGGGAGCCCCCGTCCATGCTAACCTTAATATACATTTTCTATTTAACTCGAAGTTCATTTTCGAATATGTGGACATTCTTTTAACATCAATTAAATTTTTTTTTTTGACCTGTAGGTAAAACACAAATGAATGTGCAATCAACAATGAGCCATTCGGTCTTCACAATGCGAATATCCGGGGTCAATGAGGTACATGTTTTTATAATGTTATATTCATTCGTGTTTTATGACACTCTTGCCCATTTTTCAAAAACATATACCTCATTGACCATAGATATCAGCAGTGTGAAGACCGAATGACTCACTGATTACACTTCATTTATTTGTATCTTACTTACAGGCCTGAAAAAATTACAAATGGAATCAATTCTAATTAAATCAGAGCCTATTTATTACCAATTGAATCAATTGTGATGCATTATTGTCCAAAAATGTGCATAAGGGGTACATCAAAAGTGTTGGGACAATAATGCATCACAATTGATTCAATTGGTAACAAATAGACCCCGACTTAATTAGAATTGATTCCATTTGCAATTTTTTCTGACCTGTAGGTGAGACACAAATGAATGAGCAGTCATTAATGAGCCATTTGATCTTCACACTACTGTTATCTATGGTCAATGAGGTACATGTTTTTGAAAAATGGTCAAAAGTGGCTTAAAACACTCACAAATATAACATTACAATAACATGTACCTCATTGACCCTAGATATCCGCAGTGTGAAGACCGAATGACTTTTTGATGACTGCTCATTCATTTGTGTCATTAATGAGCCATTTGATCTTCACACTACTGATATCTATGGTCAATGAGGTACATGTTTTTGAAAAATGGTCAAAAGTGGCTTAAAACACGTACAAATATAACATTACAATAACATGTACCTCATTGACCCTAGATATCCGCAGTGTGAAGACCGAATGACTTCTTAATGACTGCTCATTCATTTGTGTCTTACCTACAGGTCTAAAAAAATTAATTGATGTTAAAAGAATGTCTACATATTCGAAAATGAACTTCGAGTGAAATAGAAAATGTATATTAAAGTTAGCATGGACGGGGCTCTGTAAAAAGTTTACTTAAAGAAGATGTTTTAACTTTGAGTTTCTAAAAGGAACATAATCCTTCTTCGTTACCAAGGCAGATATGACATCACTCAAAGATGACAAACTCTTATTTATTGCATGATTATGTAGAATAGAAGTCAGCATGATCGTATAGAGTACAAAAACTCCGAAAACTGATAATATGAAATGTTGAGTTGAAGATTCAAATAAATGATGCACTTCTAAATGTTTACTTTATGGTTACTTGAAGATTCAAATAAATGATGTACTGCTGCTTTTGTACTGAATCTGAACTGGTGGATTTCATTGCCAACAAATCACTTATATTTCGTTGTATATTTCCAATATTGATGCCAACAATTTTTGAGAACATATGGTTAGAAGTTTGATCAGCACAATGAAAAATAACCAAATAGTAGGTATTGTTTACCTGCATTTTGTATTTCCAACCATTTGCTGAAAGAGGCTGGCTAATTTGGAATATATGTCCCAAAGAACGAGGTATCAGCCCTTTCTGCTATGGGGCTTCTGGTCTGCCCATCATGGTATATGTTTTCCCTGAACCTGTCTGACCGTAAGCAAATATGCAGACATGCCAAAAATACAACATATTAGCATTTCGTAAATAAGCATTTCAGCTGGCAACTAAAAAAACAAGTCCCCTAATTTAACATGATCACCTTATGACCATTCAAGACACTCGATATTTCTAACCAGCTGACAACAAAATAGCATTAAAATAAAACATCAAATATTTCTTCCGGTTGTATATAGAAAGCATTATATAAGTAATGAATAATTTAAAAGAATTATAGAATGTAAGTTTAAATTCGAAATAAATGAGAAACTAATATGTTCATACCACTATGTAAAAGACCAATTCATCTGCCAAGAGATTTCGTTGATGTAGGATAAGAAATTACTGATGCTTCTTATCCAGCATCGTCATCTGGTAACAAAAAAGACATTGAGTTTCCTTCATCTACTCTCCAATTACCCTAAATTTTGATAGGCGCTCCAACTAAATCAATAAGGTTTAGAACTTCATGCACTAGTTGTTCATTGCCTTAACAAAGCAAAAGAATGTCGGCATAAAAATGGTCGAGAGTGTCATAAAACACGCACGAATACAACATTACAAAAACATGTACCTCATTGACCTAGATATCCACAGTATTAAGACCGAATGGCTCCTTGATGTCTGCCCATTTCATTTATGTCTTACCCACATGCCTGAAAAAATTACAAATGAAATAAATTCTAATTAAGTCGGCGCCTATTTGTTACCAATTGAATCAATTGTGATGCATTATTGTCCCAAAATGTGCATAATGGGTACATCAAAAGTTTTGGGACAATAATGCATCACAGTTGATTCAATTGGTAACAAATAGACCCCGACTTAATTAGAATATTCTATTTGCAATTTTTTCAGGCCTGTAGGTAAGACACAAATGAATAAGCCAGTCATCAATGAGCCATTCATTATACACACTACTGATATCTATGGTCAATGAGGTACATGTACCTCATTGACCCTGGATATCCACAGTGTGTAGACCGAATGGCTTCTTGATGACTGCTCATTCGTTTGTGTCTTACCTATAAGCCTGAAAAATTTGTAAATAAAATCAATTCTAATTAAGTCGGGGCCTCTTAGTTACCAATTTTGATGCATTATTGTCCAAAAACTTTAGACGTACCTAGTATGCACACTTTAGATAAATATAAGTGATTTACTTTAGTGGTAAAAACATTATACAACCCTTATCCATTATATGCGCACTACATTCTTTTGTATCTTGAAAAGCACTATTTCCATTTAAACTTAGTTAAACTTTTGTTTTCAAAAATGACAAGGTAACTTAACCAATAACATATATGCTGAAATCAACCACATATTGCAAATCATATTATGAAGAATCCCTAATTGATTATGCAAATTAATGCATCAAAATAGACATCTGAACTGCTGAAGCTTTTACTTTGCTTTTGTAACAAGCCTCAAAAGCAAGGAAATCTCTTATATACTGCAAACATCAACACTAGTGAGGTTACTGACATATGTGTCCCCATTTGCATCATGTTTGATTATGTATTGCTGCTTTCGTACTGAATCTGAACTGGTGGATTTCATTGTCAACAAATCACCTATTGTTTCGTTGTATATTTCCAATATTGATGCCAACAATTTTTGAGAACATATGGTTAGAAGTTTGATCAGCATAACGAAAAATAACCAAATAGTAGGTATTGTTTACCTACATTTTGTATTTCCGACCCTTTTGCTGAAAGAGGCTGACTAATTTGGAATATATGTCCCAAAGAACGAGGTATCAGCCCTTTCTGCTCTGGGGCTTCTGGTCTGCCCATCATGGTATATGTTTTCCATGAACCTGTCTGACCGTAAGCAAATATGCAGACATGCCAAAAATACAACATATTAGCATTTCGTAAATAAGCATTTCAGCTGGCAACTAAAAAAACAAGTTTCTCAATTTAACATGACCACCTTATGACCATTCAAGACACTCGATATTTCTAACCAGCTGACAACAAAATAGCATTAAAATAAAATATCAAATATTTCCTCCGGTTATATATAGAAAGCATTATATAAGTAATGAATAATTTAAAAGAATTATAGAATGTAAGTTTAAATTCGAAATAAATGAGAAACTAATATGTTCATACCACTATGTAAAAGACCAATTCATCAGCCAAGAGATTTCGTTGATGTAGGATAAGAAATTATTGATGCTTCATATCCAGCATCGTCATCTGGTAACAAAGGACGCACTCGGCAGAACACCCAAATGTTTCATTTTAGTTCCTACAATTGAAAAAAAAAAAGGATTTAGTACTATCTTAACAGTGTATACAGTAAATAAAGTGCAAGCAATAAAGTGCGAGCAAGAGAGAAATATCAGTATAGTATTGTGAAGCTTTTTCCTCAATGTCTCTCCCTCAAGGCGTTGACGTTCAGACATCTAGAGAAATAGAATAAGCATTGTCGTTGATTAGTAACGTCACAAATGCATTGACAACACATAACAAGAAGTAGCACATAGATAAGATCTCATGCAACACAAAATGAAACATACATTAATATACATTTGATATTTAACTCGAAGTTCATTTTTGAATATGTGGACATCCTTTTAACTTCGGTTAATTTTTTCAGGTCTGTAGATAAGACACAAATGAATGAGCAGTCATCAAGGAGTCATTCGGTCTTCACACTGCGGATATCCGGGGTCAATGAGGTACATATTTTTGTAATGTTATATTCGTGCGTATTTTATTATGCTCTTGACCATTTTTCAAAAACATGTACCTCATTGACCATAGATATCATCAGTAGTGTGAAGACCGAATGACTCACTGATTACACTTCATTTATTTGTGTCTTACTTATAGGCCTGAAAAAATTACAAATGGAATCAATTCTAATTAAGTCGGAGCCTATTTGTTACCAATTGAATCAATTGTGATGCATTATTATCCAAAAATGTGCATAATGGGTACATCAAAAGTTTTGGGACAATAATGCATCACAATTGATTCAATTGGTAACAAATAGGCCCCGACTTAATTAGAATTGATTCCATTTGCAATTTTTTCTGACCTGTAGGTAAGACACAAATGAATGAACAGTCATCAATGAGCCATTTGATCTTCACACTACTGATATCTGTGGTCAATGAGGTACATGTTTTTGAAAAATAGTCAAAAGTGTCTTAAAACACGCACGAATATAACATTACAATAACATGTACCTCATTGACCCTAGATATCCGCAGTGTGAAGGCCGAATGACTTCTCAATGACTGCTCATTCATTTGTGTCTTACCTAAAGGTCTAAAAAAATTAATTGATGTTAAATGGATGTCCACAGATTCGAAAATGAACTTCGAGTGAAATAGAAAATGTATATTAGGGTTAGCATTGACATGGCTCTGTCAAAAGTTATTTTAAGAAGATATTTTAACTTTGAGTTCCTAAAAAGAACATGTTCCTCCTTCTTTACCAAGGCAGATATGGCATCACTCAAAGATGACAAACTCTTCTTTATTGCATGATTATGTAGAAAAGAAGTCAGCATGATCGTATAAAGTACAAAAACTCCGAAAACTGATAATATGAAACGTTGAGTTAAAGATTCAAATAAATGATGCATTTCTAAATGGTTACTTTATGTTTAGTTGAAGATTCAAATAAATGATGTACTGATGCTTTTGTACTGAATCTGAACTGTTGGATTTCATTGCCAACAAATCACTTATATTTCGTTGTATATTTTCAATATTGATGCCAACAATTTTTGAGAACATATGGTTAGAAGTTTGATCAGCACAACGAAAAATAACCAAATAGTAGGTATTGTTTACCTGCATTTTGTATTTCCAACCATTTGCTGAGAGAGGCTGTCTAATTTGGAATATATGTCCCAAAGAACGAGGTATCAGCCCTTTCTGCTCTGGGGCTTCTGGTCTGCCCATCATGGTATATGTTTTCCATGAACCTGTCTGACCGTAAGCAAATATGCAGACATGCCAAAAATACAACATATTAGCATTTCGTAAATAAGCATTTCAGCTGGCAACTAAAAAAACAAGTTTCTCAATTTAACATGACCACCTTATGACCATTCAAGACACTCGATATTTCTAACCAGCTGACAACAAAATAGCATTAAAATAAAACATCAAATATTTCCTCCGGTTGTATAAAGAAAGCATTATATAAGTAATGAATAATTTAAAAGAATTATAGAATGTAAGTTTAAATTCGAAATAAATGAGAAACTAATATGTTCATACCACTATGTAAAAGACCAATTCATCTGCCAAGAGATTTCGTTGATGTAGGATAAGAAATTATTGATGCATCTTATCCAGTATCGTCATCTGGCAACAAAGGGTGCACTCGGCAGAACACCCAAATGTTTCATTTTAGTTCCTACAATTAAAAAAAAGGATTTAGTACTATCTTAACAGTGTATACAGTAAATAAAGTGCAAGCAATAAAGTGCGAGCAAGAGAGAAATACCAGTATAGTATTGTGAAGCTTTTTCCTCAATGTCTCTCCCTCAAGGCGTTGACGTTCAGACATCTAGAGAAATAAAATAAGCATTGTCGTTGATTAGTAACGTCACAAATGCATTGACAACACATAACAAGAAGCAGCACATAGATAAGATCTCATGCAACACAAAATGAAACATACATTAATATACATTTGATATTTAACTCGAAGTTCATTTTCGAATATGTAGACATCCTTTTAACTTCGGTTAATTTTTTCAGACCTGTAGATAAGACACAAATGAATGAGCAGTCATCAAGGAGTCATTCGGTCTTCACACTGCGGATATCCGGGGTCAATGAGGTACATATTTTTGTAATGTTATATTCGTGCGTATTTTATTATGCTCTTGACCATTTTTCAAAAACATGTACCTCATTGACCATAGATATCAGTAGTGTGAAGACCGAATGACTCACTGATTACACTTTATTTATTTGTGTCTTACTTATAGGCCTGAAAAAATTACAAATGGAATCAATTCTAATTAAGTCGGAGCCTATTTGTTACCAATTGAATCAATTGTGATGTATTATTATCCAAAAATGTGCATAATGGGTACATCAAAAGTTTTGGGACAATAATGCATAACAATTGATTCAATTGGTATCAAATAGGCCCCGACTTAATTAGAATTGATTCTATTTGCAATTTTTTCTGACTTGTAGGTAAGACACAAATGAATGAACAGTCATCAATGAGCCATTTGATCTTCACACTACTGATATCCGTGGTCAATGAGGTACATGTTTTTGAAAAATGGTCAAAAGTGTCTTAAAACACGCACGAATATAACATTACAATAACATGTACCTCATTGACCCTAGATATCCGCAGTGTGAAGGCCGAATGACTTCTCAATGACTGCTCATTCATTTGTGTCTTACCTACAGGTCTAAAAAAATTAATTGATGTTAAATGGATGTCCACAGATTCGAAAATGAACTTCGAGTGAAATAGAAAATGTATATTAGGGTTAGCATTGACATGGCTCTGTAAAAAGTTATTTTAAGAAGATATTTTAACTTTGAGT
This sequence comes from Dipteronia sinensis, assembly GCA_033220585.1. Lineage (NCBI taxonomy): Eukaryota > Viridiplantae > Streptophyta > Magnoliopsida > Sapindales > Sapindaceae > Dipteronia > Dipteronia sinensis. Next base: position 954,345 of record CM065638.1, on the reverse strand, counting down.
TCCTAAAAAGAACATGTTCCTCCTTCTTTACCAAGGCAGATATGACATCACTCAAAGATGACAAACTCTTCTTTATTGCATGATTATGTAGAAAAGAAGTCAGCATGATCGTATAAAGTACAAAAACTCCGAAAACTGATAATATGAAACGTTGAGTTAAAGATTCAAATAAATGATGCATTTCTAAATGGTTACTTTATGTTTAGTTGAAGATTCAAATAAATGATGTACTGATGCTTTTGTACTGAATCTGAACTGGTGGATTTCATTGCCAACAAATCACTTATATTTCGTTGTATATTTTCAATATTGATGCCAACAATTTTTGAGAACATATGGTTAGAAGTTTGATCAGCACAACGAAAAATAACCAAATAGTAGGTATTGTTTACCTGCATTTTGTATTTCCAACCATTTGCTGAGAGAGGCTGTCTAATTTGGAATATATGTCCCAAAGAACGAGGTATCAGCCCTTTCTGCTCTGGGGCTTCTGGTCTGCCCATCATGGTATATGTTTTCCATGAACCTGTCTGACCGTAAGCAAATATGCAAACATGCCAAAAATACAACATATTAGCATTTCATAAATAAGCATTTCAGCTGGCAACTAAAAAAACAAGTCCCTCAATTTAACATGACCACCTTATGACCATTCAAGACACTCGAAATTTCTAACCAGTTGACAACAAAATAGCATTAAAATAAAACATCAAATATTTCCTCCGGTTGTATACAGAAAGCATTATATAAGTAATGAATAATTTAAAAGAATTATAGAATGTAAGTTTAAATTCGAAATAAATGAGAAACTAATATGTTCATACCACTATGTAAAAGACCAATTCATCTGCCAAGAGATTTCGTTGATGTAGGATAAGAAATTATTGATGCATCTTATCCAGCATCGTCATCTGGTAACAAAGGACGCACTCGGCAGAACACCCAAATGTTTCATTTTAGTTCCTACAATTAAAAAAAAAAGGATTTAGCACTATCTTAACACTGTATACAGTAAATAAAGTGCAAGCAATAAAGTGCGAGCAAGAGAGAAATACCAGTATAGTATTGTGAAGCTTTTTCCTCAATGTCTCTCCCTCAAGGCGTTGACGTTCAGACATCTAGAGAAATAAATAAGCATTGTCGTTGATTAGTAACGTCACAAATGCATTGACAACACATAACAAGAAATAGCACATAGATAAGATCTCATGCAACACAAAATGAAACATACATTAATATACATTTGATATTTAACTCGAAGTTCATTTTCGAATATGTGGACATCCTTTTAATTTTAGTTAATTTTTTCAGGCCTGTAGATAAGACATAAATGAATGAGCAGTCATCAAGGAGTCACTGGTCTTCACACTGCGGATATCCGGGGTCAATGAGGTACATATTTTTGTAATGTTATATTCGTGCGTATTTTATTATGCTCTTGACCATTTTTCAAAAACATGTACCTCATTGACCATAGATATCAGTAGTGTGAAGACCGAATGACTCACTGATTACACTTCATTTATTTGTGTCTTACTTATAGGCCTGAAAAAATTACAAATGGAATCAATTCTAATTAAGTCGGAGCCTATTTGTTACCAATTGAATCAATTGTGATGCATTATTGTCCCAAAATGTGCCTTGAGACAATAATGCATCACAATTGATTCAATTGGTAACAAATAGGCTACGACTTAATTAGAATTGATTTTATTTACAATTTTTGTAGGCATGTAGGTAAGATACAAATGAATGAGCAGTCATTAAGGAGCCATTCGGTCTTCACACTGTGGATATCCAAGGTCAATGAGATATATGTTTTTGTAATGTTATATTTGTGCGTGTTTTATGACACTCTTGATCATTTTTCAAAAACATGTACCTCAAGACTGTCATAAAACACTCACGAATACGACATTACAAAAACATGTACCCTATTGACCTAGATATTCACAGTATTAAGACTGAATTGCTCATTGATGTCTGCTTATTCATTTATGTCTTACCCACATGCCTGAAAAAAAATTACAAATGGAATAAATTCTAATTAAATCGAGGCATATTTGTTATTAATTGAATCAATTGTGATGCATTATTGTCCCAAAACTTTTGATGTGCCCATTATGCACATTTTGGGACAATAATGCATCACAATTGATTCAATTGGTAACAAATAAGCCCCAACTTAATTAGAATTTATTCCATTTGTAATTTTTTTCAGGCCTATGGGTAAGACATAAATGAATGAGCAGACATCAATAAGCCATTCGGTCTTAATACTGCGGATATCTAGGTCAATGAGGTACATGTTTTTGTAATGTATTATTCGTGTGTGTTTTATGACACTCTTGAGGTATATGTTTTTGAAAAATGATCAAGAGTGTCATAAATCACGCACAAATATAACATTACAAAAACATATATCTCATTGACCCCGGATATCTAGGAAATTACTGTTGGAAATTACTGTTAAAGACAACTGTTGGAAATTACATGGAAAACCAGCAGATTGGAAGCCCAAGGCAGAGAGAGAAGGGCGAGGAAACATGACGACTTATGGAGACTCACCTGCTGCAACTACTGAAGTATTTAGCAATGAACAATTGAATCTTCTCGAGAAGTTGATCAGCCAGCAGTCACAGTCTATCATTGCATCAGGATCTTTGGCTCATTCAGGTAACCAATTGACTGCCCCAATTGCCGAGTGAGTATTGGATTATTGACTCGAGCAGGGATGTTAGTGCGTTTACAACATACACTCATTGTCATAGCCATCTCAATATTCGTATAGCAGATGGGTCATATCTAAGGTTACTGGGATCAGTTCAGTGGCAGTCACTAATATAATTATTCTTGACTCGTGTTATTTGTACCTAAATTGGACCGCAATCTTTTGTCTGTGAGAAAATTGACCCAAGATAAGAAATGTGTAGCTAAATTCTCTCCTAAATTGTGTCTTTTTCAGGACTTAGGTATTGGGAGAACGATTAGCAGTGCTAGAGCCAGTTCTGGACTCTACTATCTCAAAACGGAGCCTTTTGTGGGAAAACGGTTCATTCCAACATCATGTGGGGCCGGTTGCATTAAATCTTCTAGAACTTCTAATCTAGTGTCTAGGCCTTACAGTGATAAGGATGTCTTGATTTGGCATTATCGTCTAGACCATTTAAGTTTTCATTATTTGTCAAAGTTATTTCCTTTTTTGTTTAGAAATAAAAATCCACTTTTTTTTTCAATGTGAGATCTGTCAGTTTGCTAAACATACTAGGAGCACTTATTCAATTTCACCATATAAATCATCTACACCCTTTTCAATAATCCACAGTGATGTTTGGAGGCCGTCCAGTGTTCCAAACATCACAAGGGCTAAGTGGTTCATTTCTTTTATGGATGATCATACCAAGCTCACTTGGATTTATCTTATGAAGGAAAAATCTGAAGTGACACATATTTTTAAATGTTTTAAAAAGAATTCTTTAATTCATTCCTTATCAATTATCTTTTGGACGAGGGTATCGTACATCAAGAAAATGAAACAAAAAATGATTATAATAATAATATAAGTTAGTATTAAATTGACCAATAGCAAGTCCCATCTGGGTCGAACTTTAGCCATCTGGTTTTTGCCATATGGATAATCCGTTTTTTGTCCTTCTTGAATTTTCTAATTGAATAAATTCCAATGGGAATCACAACTCACAAGCATGAAAATGTTGAGGACTGAGAGCTTGTGCCAATATTCATTACAGTATTGTAATCATGAATATTTTTAGTGTGAACTAATTGAATTACAAAGTTGCAATAGAAGATTCATGTGAATTTTCTAACTTTTCATAAGCTAGCTACCAACCTAAAAATGAGAATTTCGTGTTCTAAATAATCACATAAATTAGTTCCCAAAAAAAAAAATCATGTAAACCTTATGACACTGTATGTTTTATCAAGTGATGCCCATATAAAGTTTAAAAAAAAATGTTATAGCCTATATAAACCTTATGATATTGTGTTAGACATTACATCTTTATTATAAAAGATAGATATTCTAATTCTATTGATTTTAGGTTGTTTAATTTATAATATTTAGGACATTGGAGTAAATTGAAAAACAAGTGACAATTGAACAGGAAAAACCGAAAATCTACTGATTCTGTACTCGTCTATATACTTGAATACATGGTTTTGAACGGCCCAACACAAATCCTAGAAACCTAATAGCTATGTAGAGTTGCTCTATTTATCTCGCCAATCAAAGAACAAGAATCTGAAAGTAGAAAAAGAAAAATACAGAACAAGAATAAAATAAATTAAATAAAAGTGAATTGAAGAGGTGGCTTGAAAAGAAAGCAATAATAGCTATGTAGAGTTGCTCTGTTCACATATATATATATATATATATATATATATATATATATAAATTTTCAAGTCTACATTCGACGCACTGATTTATATCGGTGCGTTGTATGTGGACCATTAGATTTACATACTTTGACTCAACGTGTATGCACTTGTCAAAACTTTTCCATAATCAGTGGTCTACATGCAACGCACATATATAAGTTATATACGTGCAAAGTGCGGAGAAAATGAATATATATATATATATATATATACTATATACTATATTTAAAAAGTGTGAGATTAGCAACATTTTAAACCTTCTGTATTTTATTGTGACTTTTTATGGTGAAAATACTTATATGCCCATGTTATTTTCAATATTTTCTAACTAATTATGAATACTTTATTTGATAGCAGGGTAAATAAATAATTTACAAATTTAAAATTATTTTACTAATTTTACAACAGTAAAAAGAAAAAAGAAGCTTTCACATGTTCACAAACTACATGAAACTTATACGGTATAACTAATTATAAAGGATAACAATGTCATTTTATGTTTACAATTGAGGTTATTTTTAAAATTGATAATGTATATTTCTGTAATTGTTTGGAGAGCCAATAACAAATTATACGTGAGATCTACATTATTTAATAATAATTAAAAAAAAAAACATTACACCATCGACTTTGGAGCTCATGCTGGCAATCAGGGGTTTTGTGAGAGAGGGGTTTGAGATGAAAAAAAACAAAACGTTCTTATCTTCTTCCAACTTCATACATTGCACTCCATTTCCACATGCATAGTCTACCTATAGCCTATGTTTAGGTGCATCGGTGACTAAAAAAGAATAATTATTAAAGGAAAAAAAAACAGTATACAAAGAAGTATGAGGTTGGTTGAAAGAAGAAACAATAGAAAGAAGTATTGGTTTGGTTGAAAGAAGAAGAAATAGGAAAACAAAAGAAAGAAATACCGAGCTTCAACTTTGAAATCTATGTTTCGAATTAAGGTATTTGTGTTTTCTGATGTGATGCATTATTTCGTTAAAATATAGATATAAAAAAAAAAGTTACAAATTTTAAAATCAGTATTAACGGCCCAAAATCAGTATTAACTGACCCGATTAAGTGTCTATCAGTCGACATTGGGCCAGGCCCAAATTTTAAAAATCCAAAAGGCCCAGTCTTAAAACATCAAATCGGTGCGTTTTCAAGCGCACAGAAAGAGAGACGAAACCATCTCCATTTTAGAAAGAAGAAATTGCAGAGATGGATGGTTATGGTGGATGAGGCTTCTTCTTCACCAATCAAATTTCTGTCAATTGAGAAGACTTGCAAGTTCCAATACAGTATTATTATTCAAGTACAATACGCAATTATTTTTACCATTAGCAGTTTCTAATACCACAGCTTTTCTGAGATTTGTACTTCTTCTTCATCAAAATCCGGTTTGCGGTGTATATATAGATGCTGAAAGCCTGCAAATGTGTTGAGCGATGTCGTTTCGTTGGGAGTGTACAAAAACTACGATTTTGTGTGTTTTTTATTTATTGGATTCGTTGATGGGCCGGTTTGGAACCAATTGGGTTGGATCCGAGTTTCTGATTATTGAATGTGGACCTTTTTCCAGCCTGACCCAAATATGTATTGGACTGTAAGTCGGGCTAAGACCAGCCCGACCCAATTTACAAATCTGTTATGTTCTTAAAGTTGCTTAAAAATCAAGGTAAAATCAGTTTCAGACATTAAAAGTGCAAAACTTGTCTATTGTCAGTTGTATAATGACAATACTAAATTATAAAATGCAACATCAAACATGTGATCTTTCATGAAAAAATTGTGATTGTAAAGGATGAGCTACTACTGAACTATCGGATTTTGAGATTACCATAGCTCGATGTGGTTTGCGCTCACTCATTCAAACTAATCAATTCGAGTCGTATCGAGATTACCATTCAACATAACAAAAGACACTCCCTCAAACGGACTAAAAATGTGTTCATTCGAGTTATATTAAGATTACTACCGCTTAACACAGCTTGCTAAGTAATAACACTTTTTGAGTCTGGATTTCCTCATTTAGACCGAAATTGTCTCAATTCGTACTATTTTTTCACAAGTTATATATTAAAAAGAGTAATGCTATACTTTCTGATTTTTTTTCTTAAATTATTTCCCGAACGATGTTGACATATGAGATGTTCACATAATCTCTTGATTTTTATGATCATTCGGAAATGAATTACTCTATTAAAAATAATAATTAACTATTGGGATTCCACAGTAAACCATCATAAATAACAATTCAACTGTTATAGATCAAAAGTTATAACAAAGTCACACGTGGCTTGATTTGATTGGACAAAATCTCATGATTTGGCACAAAGTCCAGGAAATCAATCTCAGATGCAATTTAGCAAAAATCCAAACCAGATGATTTTTCCCAAATCAAGAAGCCAAGCCAAGCCAAGAGAATTAGGGTCATAATCAATAAACAATTCGATTTGATTTCGAAACATAAAACAAAACAATTAATAAAAAAGGTCAGCATTTATGATCCATCACATATTCACATGCACCAATTAATACCCCAGCAATGGCCCCTATCAATTCACAGCCAGAACCTGAAACAGAACCAGAGAATTCCCAATTTCTTCCAAAAACCCTAATAATGTCAATAAAAACTCCATTGTTGAATCTCTAAAAACCGTACCGTCTCCGATCTTCGAAGAAACCAAACCGAGCGATGAGAAGTTTCCAGAATCTCGGCGTCGTGGAGACTATTTACGAGGAAGAGTACGAGGACTCCTGTTCCAGCTCGCATTCCTCATCTCTGAGTCCTTCCTCGCCGCCTGCAAATCTCCAATCCAGAGTTGAAGCATGGTAATTAATATTTAATTGTTTTTTTTTTCCGACTTAATTTTGATTAATTGTTTGTTTATTAGATTTGATATTGAAGTCAGCTAAAAAAATTTGATCGAATGTTCCTTTCAGGTCGGTGGCGAAGAGTTGCAAGACGGACGTGTTGATACGTGTCGACGGGACGAGTTTTCATCTGCACAAGGTGCGAGTTTCAGATTCTGCTTTGTTATAGTTTTCAGGTTTTTTTTTTTTTTTTTTGGTAAAATTGAAGTTGTGAAAATAGATTGTTAGATTTGGGAGACAAAAATCTACTTTTTTTTTTGGAAAAATATTTTTGAACGATTGAAAACGAATAAATTGTTTTTTTTTTTTTTTTTTTTACGTAACAAGGATATGACGAGTCGATCCTACGTATTTGTATAATCTGTTTTGAATACGAAAATTTTAAAACTATACAAATTAGCTACCTAGGCAATAGAAAATTATTAGAATACTGTTTTTTTATGTTCAATTATAGGAAAAAATAGCATTACTCTTTATGGGTGGATGGTAAAAGCGTTGATCTAATAATATCTTAAATTCGAGTATGTATTTTTAGCTTTATAAGATCAAATTATGGCTGTTATGGTCCTTTGTTTAGTACTAGTTCCATTATCAGTGAGGTTCAAATATTATTATATATATTTTAAAATTATGTGTGAGATTTTATTTATTTCTAAATTTGTAAGAATAGATATTTTCCGATTGCGGAAGTTGATGTTGATCTTGATAGTTCTTACCGGTTCGGTTGGTATTTAGAATAAAAATAAAAATTTGAGGACCATATAATTATGACATTTACCACAATGTTTAAAGGAGTGACGTTACTTGTTACAACATGAAAGAGTACTTTAAGCAATTAATGAAAAATTATGGGTCGCTTTTAATATTCGAATTTATTTCTTGTAGGACCCTCTGACATCAAGGAGCACTTATTTCAAACGGCAACTAACCGACCTTTCAGACTTAACTCTCTCCCCACCGTTAAACATAACGGCTGAAACGTTTTCTGTCTTAGTGGACTTCTGCTATGGGGCCCCACTTGTGATAACGCCGTTCAACGTGGCAGCACTAAGAACAGCAGCCGAGTTGCTTCAAATGACGGACACTAATAACGGTGGCGACGAGGACCTCAGACATATAACGGAATCGTACTTTAGTCGAGCTGTTTCCGTCAACCAAGAGTATGCTATGATTGTTTTCCGTTCATGTCTGAATTTGCTCCCCGAAGCCGAAACGACAGCGTTTTTGGTGAGCAGATGTATAGAAGCGTTAACTTTGACGCAGGAAGGGTACGGGGTCGTTAATTTACTTGAAGACGTTATAACTTTGCGCGCCGAGGATTTAAAAATCGTGGCGGAGTCCATGTACCTAAGATTTGCTAGCCACGACGTCGTTTATGAGATCATTGATCTTTATCTCAAGGTAGGCAAATCACAATTTCCCCAACATTTTATTATATACAATTGCAAGTGTCTTTCATGTGATTGGTTTCGTTATTTTCTCTCCCTATAACTAGGCTTCGATGCATCCGATATATCAGATGCGATATGTGACAAGAAAACTGAAAATGCATATCGTACGTGTCACATTTGATACAGCCACATATCACATCCCCGGATGCTAAATTCGTGCATCGGAGATTTTCTCGTAATAGATGATATATGAATTTTGATACAAGTTTTCTTTGTTCAGGAACATAATGGGAAGATAACTGAGGTAGCAGAAAACTGAGTTATGCAGTTTCATTGACTGTAACAAGCTCTCATCTCAATTCCTCTTACAAGCAGTGCAAAACCCTCGAATGCCATTGCGGTTCATAATCCGAGCCATGTTGGCCGAGCAGCTCAACACTCACCGCTCTATCTTTTCAGCAACTCACCACAACCACCATTCTTCTCTCATGAAGCATCATCAACACCCGAGTGACCCCATCACCCTAGGCACGATCCTCCAACGTGATGCAGCTCTTCGTGAAGCATCCCAACTCAAGGCAGCAATGAACGCCACGAGCTTACGAATCCAGAGCCTGGAAAGCGAGCTTAGTGGCATGAAGAAGATTTTGGATGAGACAGAGAAGGAAAAAAATGAGCTGAACGACATGAACAATAGGCTTCTGCATGAGCAGGCTGAGAAGGAAAGAAATGATCTGATTAATGGTGTGAAGAAACTTATGCATCAGACTGAGATTGAAAGAAGTGAGCTGAATGATATGAATAGGCTTTTGTGTGAGCCCGAGAAGGGGAAAAGTGTATTGCATTCGGGTAGGTCTATGAGTTTCCATTACGGGGAGGAGAATAAGGTCGAAAGAGGTGAAAGAGGGTCTGTTTCTTCTTTGAATGTCCGGTTTCCTGGCAGAGAAGAGAGGCGAGTATTACGATCTTCATCACCTGGAGGGTTCATCTAACGATGGTAAAAAGAAGAATAAGAATATCGGTCAGAGGTTGATCAATGGATTGAAAAGTGCTTTCCGATTATCCAAACCCAGCTCTAACAAAGAAATTTTAAGCAGAGACATGGATGCTAATAAAGTGAGAGATGGAAATGAAGATCATGAACACGAACACGAAGGTTTTATGGTGATCAAAGAGGATCTACCTTTTCGGCTAAGGAATATCACTCTAGGAAGTCTAGGGTAATCAATCCTTCTCCCCTGATTTTAATTTGATGGATAAAAGATGAGCATTAACTTTGATATCCTCTCTAATTGTGAATTGAAACATGTATGTAGCTCAGGTTATGTCAATTCATTTTAATTTTTACATAAGAGGAGGTCTAGATCAGTGATTAGATTGTATTTGTTTGCAGTTAAATGGGTCTGATTTCTCTGACTACTTTTGTCTCCGTTCATAAAATTTATGCTTACTATGTCATTCACCATTTTATTATAAATTTTATGATAAAGATAAATCACCCCCAATTGAGTTGTTTTTTGAACTAACTTTTTGGATTGTATAGCACTACCACAATTAAAATCATCAAGTGCATTCAATGTAAATACAGTAATTATAAACTACACACGAAGTCCTCTGCAACGTTTTCATTATAATTCATTTTAAACCATCAAAATAATCAATACTGTTATACAACCTAAAAATTTAATCCAAAAATCATACTATACAGACATCTGTAATGTATATGTTTAAGAATTGAAATATTGTACCATAATTTACATTGAAGTAGAAGACCATCTAATCCTGACCCTTAAGCTAACACACGCGAAGGCGAAATTTGTCAATATTAACCACATAAGTTTTAAGAAATTAATTTTTAACCACAATTATAAGCTTGATTGTTACTAACAAAGAGTGAAAATTTCTTTTCACCCCATAGCCATAAAATTACTGAAATATCCATCCAAAATGATTTACATCTTCTTCCTCCTACCTCTCTGTTCGAAACTCTCTTAGTAACCAGATTAAACCAAACATTAAGTTGTAATACATATAAAAAATCAAACATTGGTTTAAGTGTGTAAACCTTTCACTCAAATCTGTTTATTTACTTCGAAACATCATATATTTTTTGAGTTTATGTTATTTTTTGCATTATTGAAGTATTTGAGGAAATCAAACATTGAAAATTGAAGTTCATTATTTTCTAAAATATTTCATCATTTTTTGGTCAGCCACCAAAAAGGGTTTTTTGATTAACAGGCATTAATCAAAACACATTCACCAATGGTCAAAGATATATCTTTGAAAATTGCAATTCTGATCTTAAACTTAAAAGAAACATATAAAGCCTTTGCATGTCACACTAACAGAGGAATTTGACACAGTCACCAATTCATATTGATTCCTTTTGACTTGAAGAAAAATAAAAACAAAAAGGGAGCCTAAGATGAACATCAGTAATATCAGATTTAAAAACAGAGAAATTTTTTGCCATCCATTGAATATAACAGCTTTCATGCATAGAAGAAACTTTTTTTTGGTCCAAATGTATCAACCAACAACAAAAAAGATGAGCCAAAGTTGATCTCTGGCAGATTAACCCACCAGTGATGACTGAAATGGTAAAAACATTTCCAGAAATCCTACAAGTAAATTTCCGACACCAAAATTACGGCTAGTTATAGCAATACACTATATACATATGTATATAAATATATATGGAGAAGTTTGATGATCATATAAAAGTCCTAGTCCTAGATGACAAGTTGTTGTTCATGTAAAATCTATAGCTTTTTAGAGCAGCTGAATTGGGAGAGAACAGCTACCCTGGCTTTTGAGAGCTCTAGCTTTGTGCCTTCTCTTGAAAACATCCTGTCTGAATTTCTTGGTGTCCGTCTGTATCTCCATGAATGGCTTTCGCTCTATGCTTTCCCTTTCTTCCTTCAACTTTTCCTGCCTCTTTGTGACGACTGCCACTGCAACCTCATCATCCTTTTGCTGCTGTCCAACGTCCTGCATAGATTTTTTTCGTTATGAACTACACGCTCGTAGATAATAAAGAAACTTCCATTCTGATGTTTCGTGCTGAAACTTCAATATCTGTTGCTGTAAATCAATCTTGTCAATCTAAAACTAGTTTGCATGCCATGTAGAATTTTCAGAAATCAGAAGAAAAGATAATAAGATCATGATGAGAGTAATAAATGGTTAGGAGAAGTTCGCGCTTTGTTTGTTTCTTTTTCGTGTAAATTAAAACTTAAAGGTATTGAATTGGAAAAGGATAGAGAGGACCTGGAGCTCATGAATGAGACTGTCAAGGGATTTGATCTTCCTATGCGGCCAACGAGGGATACCGAATTCTCTGCACTTCTTCTTCAGAACAGTGAGGCCAACTTTCAAGTTTCTTGAGGCTTCCAGAATCGGAAGATCAAAGTATTTAACAAGATCGTTCAAAGAAATTTTAGCTACATCTTCCGAGGCTGCCCTTCTTTTCCTCTGCATATTACCTGAAAAATTTCCCAACAATTTGTAAGATAACCATACTTATTACGGAATTGCAGCAAACCTATAGAACTAGCATCACACCATCTAGTTCGATATTCTTTTAATCGAGCTAACAATTATATGGTTATAAAGAAAACTCTTCATAGTTCACAGAACGATAAAATATTCTTACTCTTGTAAACAAGTGTTCTCATTATGAAGAAAAAACCAGGAGGAAGCTTTGAAATAGACCTGATGCACATTGTTCGAATTCTTCGCTTGCATGACATTCACACATGTCATCTGAATCAGGAAGACAGTTAAGGTCCTGAACAATTCTTCTAAAGCGAGGGGAATGTTCTCTGTCCCTTTCACCCGCTTCCTTCAATGCACGTTGTGATGCTGACCTTAGCTCATCGGCTTGGAAGGTCAACTGAAAAACCTTTTTCAGATCATCGGCTAGTCTTGGGATGGACTTAAGCTTGGCATTTCTGAGAAAACAGAAAATTCGTTAGTGAAAGCTTTAGAGAATTACGAACAAAAGAAATCAAGTTCGCAACTTAATTAAGAATTTTAGCTAGAGAGAGCCATAGCACGGGATGAAAAAGGGTTTGAACTTGCTTCGGTACAATGTTGTTTTAAAGATTTTTTTCAATGACCAAAAGCATTATGAAAACGAAGAAAATTCAGAAACAAACTATCTAATAAGACACACGCTGGATTGTTGATGATAATCGAAATGGTTTAGGTGTTTTAATTAACAGTTTACACACACATATCAGCAGATATAATTCGTATACATCATCATCTCAATTCTTAATCAATAAAAAAGAACAGCAAGAGATTATTCCTTGAATCCGAGATATCCAAATGGTACTAAAATCCACAACAAATTCAATTAAACACTAAATTCATTCAATTTCCATGATATTTAAACCCAATATAATCAAGCTTTGTCTCTCAACAGATCCAGCCAAGTAAAATATACATTATCATTTCAAAATCTACTTCAATTCACAGAACCAAAAAGGGTTTTGATTAACATGCATTATCATTTCAAAACACACCCACTAATGGTAGTAAAAGAAATAAAATTTAAAAAAAAAAATCTATGAAAAATTGCAATTCTGATCTTAAACAAACATATAAAAAAAAAGTCTTTGCATGTCAATTTAGAGGCTTGATATATCATCAGATTGATAAAGAAATCAGCAGAGAACATACCCTGAAATCAAGAGAAGTGGAGGAATGTGGTTGAGAGTTGGAGGGAAATGAGCATCAAAAACAAAAATGGAGAGCCAAACACCAAAAACTCTGCCTTGGAAGAAATCAGAAACCCTAAATTCCTTCACTTTGAAAATTGGAGTGGCCACCATTTCCACATATGAGCCTCTTTTCTTGAACAGAAACTCCCTCTCAACTTGTTTTTCATTTCCATCTTCAAATCTGTAGACATGCAAGCTCCTCACCAACTCTGTCAAGCAAAAAATGAAAGCAAAATCAAAACTTTAACCATAAAAATTCAACCTTTGAAGCCAATCTAAATTGCATTTTCAATATTGGGTGCAAATTATTTTTTTGCTTTGAAAAAAAAAATCAGAAGATTTCATGTGGGTGTGTTTTGAGAAGAAGTGAAGTACCTTTGTTCATGGTGTTTTCAAAGACTATGAGAGCTGAGAGAGAATGTTGTTGTTGATTTGAATCCATCATGAAGAGAAAAAAAACAGAGCTTTTAGAACAACAAATCAACAAAGTTTACATAATTTTTGGTACTTGGAGTTGGAGTTGGTGGTGGTCTTGGTTTCAGTTTCACTTCCCACAGCCAAACCAAGCATCAATAAACACAACTACACAACGTAATAGAATTATATTATACTATATTATATTATATTAATATTTATATATATATATATATATACACACGCGCGAAAATTATCGGACGCGGAATCGACACGTTCACGTTTTTCGTATGGAATTCTCAATAGCTATCGGTATATATATACACGGAAATTATCATACGCGGTATCCACACGCTCACGGTTTTCGGATAGAATTCTCAATAGATATCGGTGTTAATTCAATAGATACATATAGTAATTCAATAAATACCGGAATTCCAAAAGAATAAACGTGAAAGATCGTGAACCTACTGAGTATTATTATTTATGAAAAAAAAAAATTCTCTTATTTACATTTATTATTATTATTATATTTTATTCAGTGTTAAGAAGAATAACCATATCTACATGTAAGAAATTAAAAACACAATTTTATTTTTTGTTCTTACTAAAATTAAAAGAATAAATTATTTCGGATATGGAAAATAACACTTTTATCTAAATTTAAACAAGTCAATAATAAATTGAATTTTCCTAATCATAAATCTAGCAAAAGAAATTAAAAACAAAAAAATTATAAATGCTTTAGCACGAGTCCTTAAACATAATTTTCAAATTTCACATTTTTAAAGTCGATCAATAAATAAGTAATAAGAATTATAAAGTTTAACCTCTTTATTTAATGATTTCCTACGTTATGGACAGTTCAAAACTTTGCTTCACTGGATAATAAAACCTTTAAAAATAGCTAAGGGATTTTATCCGGCTATTTATAGTAAATGCAATACAAAATTTTTAACAAAAACAATACTAAAATTTAAATTTTTAAATCTTTCGAATTATTACAATTAAATTCAAAATTTTGAAGAGAATGACATGACTCAATCCCATAATGTAAATGGCCAAGGTGTGAGGAACATGGGTCAAGTGGTCAACCTCATTTCCTTAACAAAATAAGTCATTTCAATAATTTAAATTGAAATTTTATTTTTCAATCACAATTTAAATATAAATTTCCTAATGTAGGAAAAAGACTGGATTTAGTTGGCAGTTTCATGTGAAAAATGAAGAATCCAAAGTACAAATGACATGCAAGTCTTGCACTTCAGTCTTTAGACTCTTCTATGATTTCAATTTCCAATAAAACCCATCAGAAGTCTATTAAATAACAATTATGAATGGAAAAAAGTTCACTTACTAAAACACCCTTGATAGTTGACCCAACAATGGCATACTTGGAGAGGGGTATTTTTGTCTAAATAACAACACAAAGTTACAACCTGTTCACTGAAACTGTTTCAATTCAACAGCCTTGTCTGAAAAGTGGCAAGAAGAAGGTGAAGTGAAGAATCCAATTGACCTTTGTTTTGATCAAAATTAACAGAAATGCCATTTGACTGCTTCTTTGACCAGTATTTTCCATATAAATAATATTCAAATTATGTTTCTATTCAAATTACCCCCAAATGATGATCCAAATTATCTATTCGAAAGAAGTAAAGAATTTGATCAACACAATGACTGAAACAGTTTACTATATATAACACATACAACACAGTAAATTTTTCAACATGATATGTTTATTTTTCTGCTTTGTAACATATGGTGAACAGGGTTGGAAAAATCATCATTGAATATTGTTTACCAAGCTATGGAATTGTGTTTAGATGTGCAAACTTCTATTCTTTTAATGATACCAGGGTCATGAAAACAAACTAGTGTGGCGCACCGATGGCAGATTTCAGTCTGAGCAGCTGCACTTCATGAACCACCATCATTCTCCACCCCTCGAGCCAAAGATTCAATGCTCCGGTATTATAGATGAACCAAGAGGGTCTAGCAAAGCATTTTCAGGTCTCTAGAGTTAGGCCAGCATCTTCCTCAGAATTCTCAGGTTCAGAGGTCTCCGGGAAGAATTCTTCATTTGGATACATATTCTGAAATAGCTGTTAAGTTACCAACAACAAATTCTAATCAGGATTCTGATATGTACATATTAACAATCCAACTAAAAAAATACAAACCACAGGGGGCAGGGGAACACAGTAAGCTTGCTAATACAAGTGAAGTAAAGTGATAATGTGTAGAACAGTTAATGGAACTTACAAACTTTACGAAGATATGGAAACGAAGTACCTTTTCAGTTGCATCTAAAAGATCATTGTAGTTAAGGTTACCATCTGGCATGGGAGTAGAGCTCACTGATTCAAACTGACCCTGAAATTTAATATATCATTTCATCAAAATGGCATTATAAGTAAAATGAAACTTCAACTCTATTGAAACAAACTAGAAAAATGTTGCTAAATATTCTCCAGCTTTTCTTTTCAGCTACGATCAGAAATTAAATATTCTTCGGACACTGTTACATTATCTGATCAGAATGACAAGTTTCCAACTTCTCTTGTCAGCATCGTCAACAAAGATCCAGGATTGTGTATCATTTTACAGTGGTTAGATAACATTTTTTTTTTCTGAAGTTAACCCAATCCGTTTCCAGATTATGAAATAAGAGTTGGAATTCTCTAACTAAATTGATTTTGTAAACTGTACATAGCTTAATCAGAAAGAATAAAATCAAGACACACCTTAGTCAGCTCCTGAATATATAATGCACTCCAAAGTAAAGTGGGTTTGACATGCTCTGTATCCTCACTTCGAACAGTGGAGCTATTTTCAGCATTTCCAGAAACATGAAGCCTCAGAAGAGCATTCAAAGCCGCGTGTAGTAACTTCTTCCCTTGATTTACCTCATCACACAAAGCTGAAAAATACAACACAAACCTGAGCAAAAAAAAGAACACTGTAAACTCTAAGTATCAGAAATCTCTCCAAAGAAAAAGGGAGTTCAATTCCAGTGTCAGGTGTGTATAGTTTTCACATGAAGATAAAACCAAAAGTGTGTTTCTAATTAGCCTCTGAAACATTACTATGCAATTAGCACTAGGTTGATATTGCAGGCATAAATTTTGTCTCAGCACAAGCATAATGAAATTGTTCGTGATGCCTAAATTCCAGGACAATATATCATAATATACTCCACGGTACACAAATATCATCAAAAAATAGTATTAAAAAGATAATCAGCGCCCAGAAAAAAATCAGTTAACACAATATCTAATTAGCCATTGAAACATTACTATGCAATTAACACATTATGTCTTTGATATTGCAGGCATAAATTTTGTCTCAGCACAAGCATAATGGTTTTCTTTGCGATGCCCAATTTCCAGACAATCTATCATAAATTCATAACCAAATATGCTCCATGGTAAAAACATATAAAGCAAAAGCATAAAAATAATGATAAGCTTCAAAATTTAAACAAACTTACATCCCCGAAGGACAAACAGCTAAATTGCTACTAAGCTGGAGAACTCGGATTGATGTAACCTGCTCCGGAAACAAAGCTAGAGGGAAAGAAAAAACGAAAAAGTTGAGTCATCACTTTTTCCATCTTAACTCCAGTCTACAACAAGCATATGTAAAAGAACTACATATCAAACTTACATCGAGGAGGAAAAAACACCAGACAATTTGATATATCTGGTTTCAAGGAGCTCTTTGTGATGCATATTCCCCTAGCCACCTTCACTTTATCATCAATGAGACTTAAGACTTGAAAACTATCTTGTATTTGCTCACATGGAGCTGAGGCTAATGGCCCTGGAACTGTAAAGGATGGATCCAATACCAGCTTTTGGCTGAATATATCCTGACCTGAAGCTAATCTAACACCTTTATAGGACCCGCTATTCTGAAAAAGTTTCAAATGAAAATATGCAATTCATTTTTTTCTGCAACTAGTAGCTATACTGAGTGTGTGTGTTAAATAAGTACTCCATGTGGTAAAACCAAAATCGTAAATAAACTTTCACACCTCGTCCTTAAGCAGAGAAATCACTGGCATCCGCAGAACCTATACAAAAAGAGTTTCAGATCCATACAAGTATATTAGAAACAGAACACTTCATATCAAATTAGCATAGCCAAATGAATGAACATCATTTCAATTCTTTTCTTTGGCAATGAATCAGAAGTGCAGTGTTTTCGCAAATATAACAAATCCATTAACTCAAAATGGAATCATAGAGAGAGAGAGAAAAAAAAAAACTAAAGTCAGATGTCTGAAAAAATGTATCAGCTGGTCCTTCAACACAAGGAATCTAATAGTAGACTAAAACTGTAGTAGAATCCTCATTGCTAATAATTTCAAAATCTTCCAAACTTAAACGCATCCCTCTACGAACTCTTGTTTAATGAAGTTACTAGAGCTGAATTCTTAACTAAGTTATTTCCACCTTATGCATGATAAGTGATTAAACTAAATTCCCATAACAACCTAATATCTCTGGCAGCAAAGTTAGCATGCATGAAACGAAAAGACAATGAACTTACATAAAGACAACCTTTGACAGCAGCGCGACGACAAAAAGCTTGTGCCAGTTCCCCTTGCCCATAGATTGGATATATTAGAGCCCCAAGTGCATTTTGAAACCTGAACAAAAAAACCAATAACAGAGTATTGTCAATAGCTAAAAACTGCCAAAAACATTGTATTAACATTAACACTAACACTAACCTGCCAACGGATGCAATGTAAAGAGCTAATCGATCAATTCCATCTTTCGTCTTAAGCAAACCTTTACGAACCTCCATGTTCTCCTGATCATAATCCGCCATCGCTATTGCATACAAGATAATCCTATGAATCAAAAACGAAAACAAAACAAAACAAAACAATGAAAAAAAAAATCACAACTTGAAACGTAAAACAAAACTTTCACAAGTAAAAGATCAAGTGGGTACGATTTAATCTTGGGAGGCAGCTTCATTTTCGTCAAGAACTCCACAAACAGACTCTCCAAGTCCTCCGCTGAGATTTTCGCGCCATTTTCGCTCTCTTCACTCTCGTTGTTGCTCAAGTGTCCCTGGACAAGCTTGAAGAACCTCATCAGCTGGTTCTTCTCCAGCAAACTCAAAGTCTTGTCCTTGAATATCGCAGCGCGCGAGTCGGGGACGCTCCACAGCTTCCCGTCTCCGTCTCCGACGAAGCTCGCGTCAACACTCTTAAACTCAACATACTGACTAGTACCGGACTTCAACATCAAGTCAATCGACTTGTCTGCACAGAACAAAACCCTAGGTCCAGACAAATCAAGATTGAACTTTCTCGAGTGCTTGTCAAGGATTTCGGGAGCAAAATTGGAAATTTCCACGTCGGAGAAGAGCGGGCGAGTGGTGAGAGTGAGATTTTCATCGTGGGTGTTGGAGGGAGTGGCAGAATGGGAATTTAAAAAGGAGGAGAGGTCGGGGACAGAGAGGGAAGAAAAATGGGAGCCGTAAAAGGGGTTGGGGTCGAGGTGGAGGACGGATTTGCCGACGGCGGATGATGCAGCGGAGATCAAGGAGGCCGGCAGTCCGGTACCGATTATGATCAAGTCGAAGGTGGTGGGATCGATGGGAGGATAGGGTGGGAGGTCGCTCGTTGTCATGATGGCGCGTCTTTTGTATAATTGAATTGAACTGATTTTTTTTTACCGAAAACAGATGGACAGATATTTCACTTGGGCAAAAACACAAACAGTTTACATGCACACAGTGGAGAAACAATACATTAACTTGCGAGAGGAGTAGATCCGCGCTCCTTTTTGCTTGTAGTCAAATGGCTCTTTATTTGCTGTTGACAATGTTGTTCCTATTATCAAAATGTGAGAATATTAGTAGGCTGACCAAAATCATTGTTATTTAACAACGTTGTTTTAGAGACTGTATCACGTTGAATAAATGTTTTTTTACATATTGAAAGGTGATTTTAGTGTCGATTTAATGCAAATTATTTAGTGTCAGCAGATGATCTTTAGCAGCAAAAACCAATTACACATAATAAATTGGATTGATACTTCTGCGTAATCCCTTTTGAACAAAAAATAAAATGGTAAAACCAAAATAAGAATACTCAAAGGGTATCAGCTATTTTAATGAACACACTACGCATGTAAAATCTAAAACACAGGAAAAATTTATGGCATTACATCTTTAAGTTTCATCCAGAAACCAAAAGTTCATTCACATTCCACAGTTGAGGCTACTACAACTACAAAGATGAACAAAACTTCAGCCATCAAAATCCATTTCACTGCCTTGATCTTGACTCCGCACGTCTAGCTTCATCTGGTGTGGATGGGAACAGCTCAACGTACCTCGTACCGATTGTCATCTTGTCCTTGCACATTGCTCTTTTGGCCTCCTCTGTAGAAACAAACTCTGTGTATGCTTCACCGGTAGCTTTTCCATCAGGGCGGCATGCAATGTGCACCCTATCTTCAATCAGCTTGTAGTCTTTGAAGAATTCAATTATTTCAGATTTCTTAACAGAGAAAGGGAGACCACGCATCTTCAAAATCTCAGTGTATTCCATTTGGTCTTTGTCATTTGACCTCTTTGCTCGAGTTGGAGGAGGACTTCCATGATAATCATTACCATAAATCCCTTCGTAATTCACCTCTGCAGCTACAGCATTGTAGTAATCCTGCCTCTTGCACCTGAAAACCTCAACATACCTACGCCCCATGTTTTGCCTGTCTCTCTGCAAAGCCAACTCAACCTGTACGGGCACGGCAAAGAGAACGAAAGCCTCTCCTGAGAACCGTCCATTCTTGTTGACCAGCAACACATCCACTATGTCCAGGCCAGTGAAGAACTTGAAAATGTCAATATCTGTGCAGTTGAAAGGTAGTCCCCTGAGACGAACCACAGGAAAGGGAGGAGGGGCCTGAAAGCCACCGCCACCGCCACCGCCACCGCCACCGCCATAACTGTAAGGTGCAAAGCCACTCGTGCTGCTGCTCACTGCAAAGTATGGATTTGATTCCATCATTCTTTGTCTCTTTGAGCCGACCTCGTACCCGTCCGAAACCCCCCCGCTCCCAAACATTGCCCTTCAATTATCCATACCCAAAAGAAAAAAATCCCCCACTAAACCTGTTAATAAACCAAACCCAACCCACTCTTCCCTGAAACCTAACATCTATTCCTACTTTTTAAAATTTCAAAGCATTATCATGTTGATCAGACCTCCCAAGAGCATTTGACATATAATAATTACACACATAATTACCAAGATGCAAAGCAAAGCAGACAAGGAATAGAATACACGAAAACAAGCATATAATTATCCTAATAACACCATTTTCGAAAATAAGAATGCAATAAACTGAGGAAAAGGCAACAAATGTCATGAACACATAAACAACATAGTAGTCACTAGTCACATCATCGTCATAAAGGCAGAATACATTTTTGACCATATCATTATCATTACGATTCAGAAAAACTTAAATGTCTTAAAGGAAAGTAAATCCATATCAACCTAAATATTTTCATTTCAAATTTCTGCTATCTAAGGTATAGTCATAGGAACAAAAATGCACATACAAAGTTACCATGCAAATCATAATAATGTGTTTGCATCAAGAAAGTAAAGTTATTCTTCATTCGCCCTTGATCTCTTTATTAAAAATTTCTAAAAATCTATACATGGGCTGTTTCAGTTTCAAGCTAACTTAATTGTCTTAAACCAATCTTAAGCTGGTTGAGCCTTTTCTTCAACAATAAAACGATTCTATACAAACTTTTAGTACGAACCAAACTACAACTTCATGTCTTCAAAAATTTGCTTGTTTGTAAGAAATTTAATCAAAAACTAGTAGCTTAAGACACATAACTTCCCAAAATTTTCACCTTTATGTACCAATTTCAATGCGATTTGTTTTCAAAATTGTTTTAAAAATCAACTTAGTCCATAACTATATAGCATCACCTTCTCTAAACCTCCCTTTTAGATGAAGAATTACCAACAGAAAGATTACATGATCTCACTTAAAAGAAACCAATTCAGGTTTCTATAACATCTACGTGCCTAAAATTTACACAAGACACAACTTCACATCACTAAATCTCTTCTAATTGATTTAATTACAATTCGAAAACATTAATAACTGAAAACAATCAGAAAGAGACAACAATGAAAACACGATTCAATTCAAAAAACAACACAAGAACAGATTACACTAATCGCAAATAAACAGAACGAATCAAAACAACAAAAAGATTGAGAACGAAATTATTCAACTTACCCTCTCGATCCGTACATGGCTCCTTCCACCGCTTTGAAAAATACTCGTCTCAGCTACGTCGATTCTCCAACGGAATTACGAAAAAAAAAACCTAATCGAAGCTCGTTCGTTATCAGAGAGAGAAAACCCTAACTGAAACAGTGAAACGCGAACCGATCTTGTACCTTTTCTTACGTTTTGGACTTTAATATATAATAATATATATATTTGTTCTATTTCTGAATTCACCCTAGCTGCCGCTTCAAGATTGCGACTGCCAATGGATTAAAATGCAAGGGCATTTTAGGGAATTGCTTGGTCTTGAAAAGGAAAAAAATTAAAGCTGTGTTAAACGGCATTAGCTTGAAATTAGATTACGCATGGAGATTATATTAAACGGCATCGTTTGAAATCTTGGCTATTTACACTTTGCTGCCTCACTAAGTCACTATTTTCGTTAAATACACTTTAAGTCCGTAGTTTAAGTATCTACAGCCACTTTTAATTTATCTCTTGAAATCGAAGATCAAGTGGGTCAAGCTGTACCCTTAAATTGAGAACTGTTAGTAATCTATTTAACTGAAACCAAAGTCATGGTGGAATTTGTTAATGGTTTATTAAAAGTGAAAATGTGTATCATTAGTTATTGTCTCCGTTGTTAAGCATAAGTTTGTATGTGTTAAGATTGTTCTTAGCTAAATAACCAACCAATATAAGGGCATGAAAGACATTAGAGTCCGATTTCATAAAATAAATTGAAAACCGAAATATAAAAAGGGGAAAAAAAACCTAATTTGAAGATAACCTCGATACATCATCGATCAATGAACATAGTGGATTTGATTATATTCAACCAACCAAACTCGGTGTCCAACAACATATGGTGATGTTCTTGAATCTTGATAGATTCAACAAAAACTCAGTAAGAAAAACAACTGATATACTAATATAAGATCTTTACAATGAAATCAATGCACCAAAAATAAAAGGATATGCTATTAGCATCTCTATATTTTCCACCAAGGGCACATCCTCCCCTCTTTTTTCTTCTCAAAGTTTTACATACATTGAGCTCTATTTAAAAGACTGAAAATCGAAAAAGGGGGGTCGAAAAAGGGGATTTACTCTTTGTGAATATCCATGAACGTAACGTATTCACCAGAAATCATATCCTCCATTTGAAGAGCCCGGAAACAAATCTGCTCACTCTAGTAGACAATAACAACCAAGGTATGATCCCAACCTGCAGTCATTACACTAAATGAATGAGTACAAGATTTTAAAGCGAGAAATAACTTCTAGAGCACATATCTATATGATTACACTATACACAGAATAATATCAATATGGTCTATCCCAAAAGAATATCAAGCATCTCCGTCGTTTTCCTTAATTTTTTTCATTTAAAACAAACTTAATCCAATAATGTATAAAATATGAGAGGAAGGATGCTTGGGTCACTGATTCAAATTCTACAGATGGCTAGGCTCCAGCCTCCTAATATAAAGCAGAACAAAAATTCTAGTGAGAGAGAGAGAGAATGAGACTTCTACTCCTTCGTAAAAGCACACTGATGTGTGATAAATAAATATAAAAGGTAAACGGTAAACGTAACCAATCTTATTTACCATAACATTGTTGTTCAAAGGACTTCTAGCACTCCAAGATAGAAATTTCCCTACAAAATGGCAAATGTAAATGAATTCAGATGCTATGAAATCAATTATTGTTGATCCTTCATTTCTAAATATATTTATATATCTGCTGTCTGTCCATTCATTGTATTCTTATTTTTGTTTGCTTTTGGTGGTTAAACCTCTGATATAATAGCTAAGCAGGAAGAGGAAAACCAAAAAACAACTGATACATAAAAAACTATATATTACCAAAGGGTTGCACAAGTTGCTGAGATATGGTAGCAACAGGAGTCCTCCAAAACCAAATAATCAGCACAAAATATATAAAAACCTGAAGAAGCAAATCAATAAATTTCTTAAGACATCAAAGAAAGAAAAAAAAAGCTTCCAGACAATTTCAATATACTCACAACCACCTTGGCAAGAAGCAGAAATTTCAGAGACGTATCATAAGACAGTTTCATCTCTTTGTTCTGTGATTCTTGATCTGCATAACATCTTGAGAGTTAGAGGCTTCTACCAGAGATGAGAAAATACATATTGCTATTTGCTAGAGGGAAAAAAACCAAAAGGTAAAGAATAGCAAAAGTGTAAGACATTCACCAAATTTCATTTTATTCTTCATCCAGTAATATAATGAATGACTTTACACCTTCCATTTTAGGTAATTCTATTCCTGAAAATTCCTAATTTCAAGTAGAGAAAATTAGGGAGATTTGCAAAACTATCCTCAGATTTGACCCTTTTTCAAAAACAACCCGCCAGTTTCAAAATTTGATAAAATTAAATAACCCCCTATGTAAGTCAGAAACAACCTAATAAATTAATTAGGAAGACTAGAATTCCAAACTCCTGATTATGATAATAGTAGGGACAGGCCAGACAGCACCATAAAAGAAGGAAATTGTAGTGTGTGGCATATTCAAACAAAAGCCAACTTCCCCTGGGTATCACAATTCATCAAACATCTTCATAATATATATGTGATCTTCTCTCGAATTACTTCACCCCCAATAGCTAGTTTTGTGTTTGGCCTCGCCGGCACGTTGTAGCCAGTAAGGAAAGGCTAAAGTTGTAGACCTCATGCTGGCATAAACAGCAACTTTTAACATACACTTTTAAGGATATAGAACAGTCTGATTAACTAAAGTTCAAACTATAAACCAACCAAAGGACAATCAGAGTCAAATTCTTAAATATTCTGCCACTAAGAGTACAGTAAGCAATAGCATATAATACCTAAATTAGTGATTTCTATGTTAAGACATCATTCAAACAATAGAGACCAAGATATATTTATATAAGAACTTCATCAAGTTCACACTTCGATACATTACACACACCTTTCGGAACCTAACCAACCAAGCAATCCATATAATATCAAATTCTCTGTGGTTGCGGGCGACTGTCCCAATCAATCACTAGAGTTCCACTTAAATAGACATGAAATTCCAAAAAAGACAGATTGCCAAAGAAAAAAGTGTAAAATTTTGCAATCAATATCTAAAATAAACAATATAATGGCTGAAACTGCAAACAGCCTCACAAGTTGCAAGTTCCTTCTCCTTAGCAGCCGCCAACCTCCTAAGCTTTGCAGCCTGTGCAAATGTTGATGGCCTACAATCAATAGAAAACCAAATCATGTAGTTGTGTAGTATATAATCTGTGAAAAATTATGTTGATGACATGTATTCACAATTTTTTTAATTTCATATCAATCACACCGGCATGTACTAGAAGTTCCGAACAAAACAAATAAGCAAAAAGCAACAAGATCATTGTTGATTAGCATATAAGATCTTCCAGTTGACTAAATGTCGGAAGTCAAACTACAAGCAATTATGCAATCCAAAATCATTCCCCAATGGGAGGAAATGTCACACGAAGTCATGCCATTCTGGCTGACCAGAGAAGTCATTGACATTGACATAATTATATGATTGCTCAATCCAACAAAAGTAGATGGCTGGCAAAAAAAAACATGGGATAGAAGACAAACACGGAAAGAAACTCACAAGTAACAAATCACATGTGTATCTTTCCCACTTAAAGTACAATATTTTGTACCATCCCCAAGACAGACCAAAAGAGTAAAAAAGAACCGGATAAAACACTCGGATAATTCCGAACAGCATAATATGATAAAACTTGTCTAACAACTATAATAAGTAGGCAACCCTCTAATTTCACCGATAAACAAAACATGTCATTGATATAAGAACCACTTTAAATTTAACCAGAACAATAATGGCTCATCCATAGGCCATCCTTATCAAATCAAACATTCCAAACACAACCATCAATGAACAACGTGTAAATGAGAAAATTATTAGCTAGCTTGAGGAAATATAGAAACAAATAAGTCTGAAAAAAGCAATTCATGTATAATAAAAAGCAATTCATACAAAACGATGGCAAATTCAATACTCGTTAATCAAAATCACGCAATGCATATATAATTGGGTGAAAAAAATATCCAATTCCAATTAAAGAAACCACTCACTGCGACATGGTGCTCGCCTCTTTCAAGAGCTGCTTAATCTCTCCCCGCAACTGCATCTCCCTATCGCTCGCACTTCCTTTCTGCAGAAAAACATCAGAGGATTAAATCAATGGGCTGCACAAGTGCAATGCGAAGCTACAAAACCGTATAGACACCTATTTCGGCTACTAAATCTTTAACAAACTAATAATCAAAAACAAAATGTAAACCTTTTAATGTAAACAAATTGTAAATCTTTAATTTGGCTATTACATGCAATTTATCAAATATAGACGAATTGGAGAAATTATAAGTGAATTTAGACGTACTCTCTTCGATTGATCGAGAAACTTGGAAAGTAAATGGAAAGTCAAGACGATGAAAAAAATAAGTGGTGCAGCGATGGAGCTTCGCTGTTCGACTAGAGCTCCTTCTTCTCTCATGATTCTCGTATCTTTCCGTGTCTAGGTCACGAATTTTGTCGACGAATTGACGATCGAGGTTTCTCTATGGCTTCGTCTTCATTAGCTTGAATGGATCTGTAGCT
The DNA here is from genome assembly GCA_033220585.1 of Dipteronia sinensis. Classification (NCBI taxonomy): domain Eukaryota; kingdom Viridiplantae; phylum Streptophyta; class Magnoliopsida; order Sapindales; family Sapindaceae; genus Dipteronia; species Dipteronia sinensis. The sequence continues at coordinate 927,602 of CM065638.1, read as the reverse complement.
TTTTACGCTCTTTTTTATTTTTCCGTTCGTTGGGTGTATTATCCAAATGGAATTTCCTTCAAGTGGGTGGGTCACTATATCGGATGGGTCAGGGTCGAATCGGGTTGCCATGTCCGTAGTATCTTGAACAATCCACATTCCACAATCAATAATAAATATTTTTTGACAACTATAGTCAATAATGATTAAACATAGATAAATGATTGTTGATAATTTAATAATTACGTTTAAACAATTGATTCTTCATGTCCCAAGACTCCCAACTCGGACAAATATAATAAAATCTAAAAACCTCATTAAATGCATACGGTGATAATTAACAAAAATCAAAGTCGAATGAATATATAAGTTAATAATTGATTAAAAGTTATATTTCTTTAAAATTAAAGTCTTTTCTTATAATATGTATATAAACTAGATCCTATTTTCTTTGAACTTAACAAAATTAAACTTTATCATTACCTTACTGTTTTGCAATACATACATTACATTTTGTATGGTCTAAATTATATATATATATTTTTAGAAATAGTCGATTAAACCCGATTATCATCTAAATAGCGATCATTAATTTATTATTATAATTTACATTCATTACCCCTTTAATAATCTCTTAATAAGTAGACGACTTTATTATTATATCATTTTCGGTATAACAATTCAAAATACATTTAATATCTATGACATTTCTATAATGAAGTAAAAGCGTTATTTACAAACCATATATGAATTTTAGTCGATATATATATATATATGTATATATATATATTCAAACAGGACAAATATAATATCTTTTTAAATTAATAAATATTTATTTATTGAAAAAATAAAACCTTCTAAAGATATCAAATAATAATGTTTATTTGTCTCCAAACTATTATCTTACGGGAATTTTAATTTAATACACACAGATTAATACAAATACAATTGCATACCAAAATTAGATACAAAAGAAAAGGAAAATAAAAAACATGGCAAAGCCATGTGATGATGGGGCCTAACTTAACTTATTAAATAGAAAAATCAAGTCAATATCTAAATTATTAATATTATCAATATCAAATAATACCCGGTCAAATGTGACAATTTAAAATGTATAGACCTTCACACCGAAAACTTACTACGAATCTATGTGCATAAATTACTAATCGTATATGTAATAATATTGAGTTGATGTCATATGTAATCATATTTAGTATTTTGTTTTCCTTCTCGATATGTAATGATAATAGAGCATCCCCAATATAGCGGAAATGAGGATGTTTTTTACTATATTTATGGAGACTTGATTGGAATTTACTCCAACGGTCTCCTTATCCCGCTCCATAAATATTCTTCCGACCAAAGGCTCTCTAAATGTAATGAGTAAAGTCTCCCTCCCTATTTTTGTTTTTTTCCCTCCCCAAATAACATGAGTGGCTAAAATGAGTCCACATTATTTATTTCCAATTATCCATATTTATTCAACAATTTTTTTTTATTTAACCCAAATTCTTTTTAATTTTAACAAAAATTCTGTTTTATTTATTAAACATTATTATATTTCATCTATCCAATTATCCTTTGCCAAATTATCAAGGTATTATTATATTTTGTAGCCTATTTTATTTTTAAGTTAGTTTTATTGTGTACTTATATTAATTATTTTTTGCTAAAATATTAATTATTTTATACCATTTTAATTTTATTAATGTATTGTTTTATTTGAAATAATTATATTTTTTTAAACCAAAAATTAGAAAAAAAATAATAATAAGGAACTATTTTTATGGAGCTTGTTGGAGTGTTGACTCTTTATATGACTTTATATCTGTAAAAAGTACAACTGATTCTCTAAATATAAGAAAAATATAGGTAGTTTTATTGGGGATGATCTTATAAACTTAATTTCTCAACCATTTACTTCTATTCGAGAGATCCCATACTTGTCATTGCTAAAACATTTATTTTTAACATATACAACAAACAAAAGTTAATTGATTTTATAAATATGTACAAATATTATGCCCAATCCATCTCATTGTCATCTCTACCAATCATATTTATTTTCTTTTTAATATTCACATAAGATTAATATCACTTCAATGATTTTTTCAAGATACTAATGATTTTTTCAAGATACTAATGATAGCCTAATGTTATTACTAATTTCTAATGATTGGAGCATGCTACATACTAATGATAGTCCATACAATCACCCAAAAAACGTCGTCGTTCTAGTTTAATACAGTACCAAAAATATCAAGCACGTGATTTTACACATTTGTCCCCATAAAAAAATTCACCACAAAAGCTATTTTCTAGATAAGCTTGAACAACTACCGTATATGAAAAGACTCATAAACACAAAGGATAGATTCGTCATTTCCCAAGCGGTCACACGTGTCGACTGCCTTTTGACAGCAAGTCACGTGATCTCGAACTCGTTATCTTTTTCACTGTATCGAAAATCAAGTGACAGAGATAGTAGGTGATCGGCCTGAGAAAGGATAGTATCACTGACGCAGCCAATGGCGGGAGTCCACGTAGACAGATGACGTGGCAAAAACATTTCAAAATCCCGCCCAAACCCGGGCTTCAATTTATTTCGCGATTCGATTTTATTTTGAATTTCCCCAAAACAACCTTTTCGCTGCATCTCTTTAAACCGAAAAAAAAAGGGCAACACATTCACACACACTCACACACACACACAAAACAAAGGCAAATTTTATCTCTCGAAGAAACCCTAACCTAGCAAAACTCGGTGAGTGAGTCTCTCGCAGCTTTCGCTTGACTCGGTCCGAGCCGCGCCGGTTCTTTGCGTTTTCTCACCGGTTTTCGTTGTTTTTTGTGCAGGATTCGTCATGAAAGGAGGCAGATCGAGGGCTGACGACAGGGGAACTGATAGCAAGTGAGTTTTCTCATGTTTTTTATTTATTTTATACATATTTTATCGATTTTTGTTTTCGTAGATCTGTTGCGTACGGTTTGCTTGTAGACGTTATTGAGTTTGTGATCGTCATGTCGATGTCCCTTTTTTAGGTTGAAGAGCAAAAGCTCAGGAGCCAGCAAGAAAAAGGCACCAGCGAAAGATCCAAACAAGCCGAAGAGGCCTGCTAGTGCTTTCTTCGTTTTCATGTACGTGAACCAGAAAAAGAGTTCATTATTATTATTTTTTAATTTATTTTTTATTTTCATGATTTTTTTAAAATTATTTGTTTATTTTATGACGAATGAAGGGAGGAGTTTAGGCAGCAGTATAAGAAAGACCATCCTAACAACAAATCTGTTGCCGCTGTAAGTGTTTACTCAATTTATCTATCTCTCTCTCTCTCTCTCTCTCTCTCTCTCTATATATATATATATATATTTATACTCATATAATGATTTTATTAATAATTATTTTTGATCGAATCAGGTTGGCAAAGCTGGTGGAGAGAAGTGGAAGTCCATGTCCACTTCTGTATGTATTTAAAAAAAAATTGTTTTAATATATTGAATATGTTTGGTGTTTTAATATATTGGTTGATTTGTATGCATATTTATGTACAAGCGTTGAATTTAATTTCAGGAGAAAGCTCCTTTTGTAGAGAGAGCTGAGAAAAGGAAGAAAGAATATGAGAAAACCATGCAGGCCTACAATAAAAAACTGGTAATTTGTTTTTTTTTTTAGTTGCATAGCACGTGATCTTCGATTTTGATTTGTTTTAACTTTTAAGTGAAATTTGATGATTGATTGTTGTGTGATATATTTGCTTTGTATGTAATAGGCTGGTGGAAACAATCGAGGGGAGGATGATGAATCTGATAAGTCCTAAGTCTGAAGTGAACGACGAGGATGATGATGAAGAGGGCAGCGACGAGGTTCTACTCGAAACAGAAACTTGATTAAATGACAGAACATTGAAATGGCATTGTTGCAATTGATTTGGACTTTAATCTAATTGTTGTTTCCTTGCTTTTTTGTAGGAGGACGATGATGAGTAAAGGAAGACATTGTGGGGAAATTGAGGTGGGAGTTGAGCAATTTAGTAGATGATTGCTTAGAACATGATAAGTTGTAGCTTTATTAGATTAGATTAGTAAACAAAGAAGAAAAAGGAGTTGAGGATTTAACTTTATCTCTCATATGATGAATATGTACTTAATTTCTAACCTTCAATGATTTATTTTCAGCTTTTAAATCATGTGTTTTTCTACTTGTGTTTCTTTCGTCATCTTTTATATTGGTGCATAATGCCCTTGTTGGTTGTTAATGCATGCTAATTATAATTGAGGTATGATTGGTAGAATTGAATGTATGGATCAATAAGCTATGTGCAACCAAAAATATATGAGATTTGGATTCAATGCCCTGTGAATCTACTTCACTATAGTTTGTTTGGTTTGATGTTTTGTTGAAAATGATTTTGTGGTATACATAAAGGGTTGCATCACTGTATTCTGGTTGTGAACTTGTTACCATTATTAGTTGCTTTTCATCTTAATTTAATGTTTAGACTTTTCGTTGGAGTTCATTTTTAAAACCTGGCTTGTAAGGAGCGGGTGTCTAAGTAGTTATTCAATGATTTTGGATGCTCTTGGGTATTCTCTTTTTACAAGTTTGTTTTTAAGAAGACAGGGTCTACTTGATGGTTTTGATATTCATCAATTTCTTATTTAGTTTAGAGTCATGTCTGTATTGGGAGATATCGTCAAGAGCCTTAAAATATTGGGATATTCAAGGGTATTTTTGATTTGTCCTCCAAAAATATTAAAAATATCTTTGAATATTCCTGATATTTTAAGGATATTGATAGTATTTCCTGATGTTTTCAAAACATTGGAAACAATATTTTCATGGAAACCTATATTTACTTTGTTGTTATAAAGTTTTATATAATGTTGGCCTATTGTTAACATTGGATATCTTTGCTGCATTAATGTTCATTTTTTGGAATATTTTGTTTTGTTGATTTGTGGTTCATTTTTATTGTTTTCTAATTGTTTAATCCCGTGATTTTCATCTCTTGATTTTCTTATTTTGAATGGAAAAACTTGATGCTGTTTTTTGGTGAAATAAGAAAATTTTGAATATTGTTGAAGAGGTCATTTAAGAATTCAAAAGCCAGTGAAAGAGATGATGGTTTTATTATTCCCTTCTCTAGTTTCTGGATTGAATGAGCATATTCATCATATACCGGTTAAATATTGTTATTTGTCGGTGTTCGTTGAGTTCCCTTGGATGAAATAAGGGTTTCATTTAGTGGTGTAAATCACAACGGATAATTTGGATCTGGGTTTTGGATGCTGAAAAGGGAAATCAGATAATAGATGGTTGTTTTGCTCTCTTAATGTGATCAAAAATAGGTTTATTGGTCTCTTAATCTTGCAATTCATATTAATGTTTAAGGAGGGGTGTACAAATATATTGCTTTAAGATTATTTTGTTTTGCAGTACAATTTTGTATCAATTACATTGGGCTTAGATCCAACACAAAATTTGATTGATTGAAGTTGGATAATTAAAGTCTGATGATTATCAGTTAGTTTTCCTAGCTGACTTCCTATATACTTTGAAGAAATCCATACACTATTTTAGAGTCGGGAATTCAAGGTTGAATATGTTAATTGGAGTTCAAAGTTCAAACTGATGTGGAAAAATAAAGATAAAAATATGGCAATCAAAGTTGAATAATTCAAATTAAGATCTACAAATCGGTTGATAAAATTGTTAATTTTAATCAATTTGAATAACTATTTGATTTCAATTTCTAAATAAAATTAGGATTTTTTTTTATTTTTATAGATTCACTTACAAAATTAATTTTTATTTATATATAACAGTATATATATAATGGTTTTTCATGCAATCAAACAACTCTGTTCAACAGATTTTATATAAAACCTTGATATATAATTAAAACTATTTTAAAACAGCTGAGATCATGCGAAAATAACAATAATAATAATATGTACTAGTAATTCACAGCTGAACAGAACAATCCTTCCTCACGAACACCACCATGGCAGGACCCGGAAAATGTTTACTGGTTACGGGCCCTCCTGTATGTAAAATCACTATTTCAATGATTTGAATTGAAGATAAATCTCTCTCACAATCTGGGTTTTTGTCGAAACTTTTTTGCAGGGAGTTGGTAAAAGCACTCTGATAATGAGAGTCTTCGAGAGCCTCAAAGTTTACAACCCCACATTAAAAGTTCAGGGTTTCTACACTCGTAAATGTTCCTCCTCTTCTTCTTCTTCTCTCTCTCTCTCTCTCTCTCTATTTTTATTATGTTCAGTCATTTTTGTAAGTCAAATGATGAATTGGGTTTTTGTTTTTGAATGGTTATAGGAGAGATCAGACAAGGAAGTGAAAGGGTTGGATTCGAAGTGGTCACCTTGGATGGTCGTAGAGGCCCTCTTGCCTCCACCAATATTTCAAGGTCTCACACTTTCTGTCTCTCAATAGTAGTGATGAGAATCATGATACGGGTTTGATAGTACTTGGCTGATAGCTTGTACCTTGCAGTGCTAGTAGTGTATATATGGACTGGTGATTATTGAAAACTTTATAAGTGATTCGATTTCGGGTTTTTATGTATTGGCTGAATTGAGAAATGGAAATTATGGAATGCATTATTTCTCTTTGGATGTGCATATTGATTTTGTTATCTCAATCTCTACAACTATGTATGTACTGTCCTTTTTTCCGTTGAAAATATGCTTCACCCTCAGCTTCCATACTTTTTTCGTTGTTGTAATTTGTCGGTTTTCAACATGATTTGCAATGGCAGCCCAGAATCACACAGATGGCCTACTGTTGGGAAATACAAAGTAGATGTAGCATCATTTGAGTCCTTGGCATTGCCGGAGTTGCAGGTTGGCTTGTTTGTTAACAATGACTAGCTATTTTCAATTGAGACTGTTTATTCTAATATGGTAGCAGAGATTGATAAATTTGTGAGCTTTGTCAATTGGGACATAATAATTGGTTGAATGGTTGTATTTGGTGATGGATTTTGGTAGTAACTGCTGTTTGAAGGTCTAAAAGTATGTATGCATTCTGTGTTATTAGGTGAAAGAAGACACCGATCTCTTCATTATCGATGAAGTTGGTAAAATGGAGCTGTTTAGCTCCTCATTCTTCCCAGCTGTTCTCAAAGTTCTGGAATCAAATATCCCAGTTTTGGCTTCCATTCCCATTCCAAAATCAGGCCGAGATATCCCTGGAGGTATGTATGTATATTTGCCTCTATTTATTTGTCGAAAACCAAGTACTTGCCTTCAACTTGTTGATATGTTCCACGAATTTCTTTCGACTGTTATAGCACTTGTGTAATTAAAGACAGAAAGAGCTTAGGGGTGATGGAAAACATAGTTGTGCGAGAAATTTCAAAATGTTCATGGAAATCCATTCCCTTGTTATTAGATTTTTATTGAGAGCTTGAAAAACGATGAAGAAACTAAATTGTGATGACTTCATAGAATTTGTTTCGATCTACTTGTATTACTGTACTCTGTATATGACTGGGATATCGTTTACTTGTACAGTCGCGAGATTGAAGAATCAGCCAGGGGCAACCATTTTCACACTGAGCTCAAGTAACAGAGATGCTGCTAAAGAAACTATCTGTTCCCAGTTGGTAGATGTACTACGGAAGCATTAGATGCTGCTGCACAATTCCAGGGATTCAAAGCCAATTCACGAGCCTCGTCACAAGGTGTGAAACATGCTTGTGTAAGATTATCATGTTCCTCGGATGCATTTGTTCTTAAATTTCTCTCCATCGCATGACAACGTATCAGAACAGTATGTAGTTATATATTCCGGTTGATTGGTTGTTTTTCACTGTGAGTTCATTAGCATGAAAATTGTCCTCTATACATGCTTTTGAAATATGTACAAGAAATTCTTTTGAGCTTTACATAATTGTCCAAAACCAATCATTTAAGATACTATGTAGTCTGTAGGCACACAACAACCTTTTCTGTGAATACGAAATCGATGTACAGCAAAAGAATTGAAAAAAGAAGAAAAGAAATAATCAACTATGATGAGGATGGCAAGAAAATGGCCCAATATTGTTCCAAATTATGAGCTCCTTTTATCATTTTCTGCAGTTCTCAACATTTCCTTTGCCATGGAAGAGAATGACCTAGCTGTGTCTTGCATTTCTGTAGTTCTCAAGTTGATGCCCTGCCAAATAAAGCAAAACATTCTGTCAACAAAAGAAATCGAAAAGACGAAATCCTAAACACCACCATGGCCGGTCCTGTATGAACCTTGAAGGGAGTACTTTAAAAAGAATACCTGCAACTTTTTCAAGTTCTCATGTAGCTTGCTTTCAGCCATTTTAGCATAACTTGTTTCCTGCATCCAGAAAAAAACAAACATATGATATCTCTTCACTTTGCATAATCACAGAATGCTAAATACGTGACATTAAGTTAGATATGTTATACTTACACCCGACGATGAAAACCCGTATCTCTTCTTAATCTGATCAACTGTACTGCTCTTATCATCTTGTGGCTCTTCCTTGGTGTTACTTTTCTCATTCTTGACCTTTGACTGTTTAAATTTTCCTGAAAGGGAAAGGTTTTGTTGAGTCAGCCATTTAGTCCAGACAAATCATAACGTTAGTGGAGAATAAACCCGAATCATCGTCTTGCACTACTAACCTTTCAGAGCCTTGAAGCTGCTTGACAATTTCTGCTTATTGAGTGTTGCAAACATACTCTGTTCTTTCGGTTTCTCTTCTGTATTATCCTCCAGGTCAATATCATCTTTCCAGGCGAAAAACGAAAAAAAAAAAAACACCCTTAATTATCTTCACGAAGCATTCGTTATAAACTCATAAGAATGTAAGATTGAGAGCCTATAAACAACTTCGAAGACATTGAAAGGTAACCCATACCAATGTTCAACTCATCCTCATCTTCTTCCATGCCAAGGTTATTCGTATTATCATTGGAATTGCAAGGAAAGTTAACAGTAGAGAATATTGTCGAAAGTTCTTCAATGCTTTCTCTACTATCCTCCGTTTCCACGTCAGGGACCTGCTTCGATTTCCCGCCTTTAAGAACAGAGCTAAATATACCCTAGCATACCAAAAACATTGTTTGAAAACTATGAGTTCCACAACAACGAGGCCACAGCAATAGTTCGAAGAGGTTCTAGCTTACTACTAACCTTCTTCTTCTCCTTTTGGACAATGGTTCCATAGACCAGCCCTTCTTGTGGAATTGTTAGATCATTTCTGTAGACTTGGGTGACAGTGTCCAAAAGCCGAAAGAAATTCTTTTCGAGCAATGTTGAGGCGAAAAAGATTTCTTGATCACCATTCACCTGTAAGAGGAAGTAAGCAATCGTGGAGCTCGAAAACGAATTCCTCAAACAATACGTATGAAATTGAATGTACCATAACAAGTTCTCCATCCCATGAAGAGCATATCAAACCCTCAGATAATGACTTTGGTTTCGGTGTAGAATACGTGAAACCTCTAATTGAAGTTTCCTTTAGTAAACTCAACTCCGGCAAGGACCTACCATTTACGAAAAGGATTGTTAATTTGTTATATAAGTGGTTTCGATGGTAAATTTTTTGATGGAATTCAGAAAACACAGACTAAGAGCACCACCTTATCTCCATTTTTCCACTGGTGAAGAGGAGAATTAGTCCCACATCAGAGCCATTGTAGAATGTTGATGCAAAGCAACAAGAAGAAGAATGAAACTTTTTCTTGTAGAGCACTTTCTTAACTCCCTGATACAAAAACGAAAGCAAAATCGAACGAATGATAAGTTTTAGCTGAAGTTATGTTGTGAAACACAAGTGCCCACATATAAAGTAGGCTCTTTACCTGAACAACGTGATTTAACGAATATACGTACGCAGCTTTCTCCAAACATAACAGCGCTGTTAACAACTGCTTTGGCATGCCGTTCTCAGCTGGATTAGCCCCTTTAGCAGCTAATGCATCTTGCCCATCTGTGTTCAATCAAAAAAGATATTCTTTCAGATTGTTTATTTAAGAAATCAGTAATCTTGGCAATGATATCTTGATGTAAAGAGCGTTAGTGCCTACCGAGAACCTGCATGAATAGAGCTCTGGACGGTTTCTTGGGATGAATCGTGTTAGCGCTTAATGTGTTTCCATTATCACTATCGAGAGCCAAAACCGATGAATCCTTAGTTGCAACAACCAAAACATTCTTCTCAAAACCAAGCAAATTACAAGTTTCAAACTGCACAGATATGATCCCTATACAAATTTCACTTGCAATATGTTTCTCATATAACACTGTAGGACCTTCTATGTCAACTAATGTAATCTGTATGAAAAACCAGAGCAAGATCAGTTGAGTTGAAAACATGAATGGAATATGTTTAATCGACAAGCAGAACTTACGTATCCTTGATCCGATCCAACAGCAAGATGTCGCGAAGTGTGGTTTACATTCAAAGAAAGTACAGCACCATTAACCTTAATAACTTTAACACTATGGCTACTTCCTTTCTTCATACCTGACAAAAGAGACCGAAGAAACTTACAATGCTTGCTTTTCGAAGACAGTATTGCATGATTGAATCATATGAACCTACTTATATACCTGCAAAAGACATGAAACTGTTCTCTGTGGCAAGTGGCTCGGACTTAAATTTGAAAATGCGAACCTGCAGATCATGTATACAGAGTATAGATATCATACGATTATCCAACCATGAGCAATTAATCTATATATCTCACTAAATCAAAACAATGTCACCTCACCGTTCCACTTTGATCTCCAGATACAAGAACGCGAGATTTCCCATCAAAATACAATGCTGTCAGCGGTATGCCACTCAAGGAGAAATCATTTTCACTCTGCATATCAAGAAACCATTATGACAATATGACTTCGAAAAGTAAATCGAATTAGCATTTATGAAGTACTAGTAAACATAATACATTAAGGAGGATTGATGAAAAGTTAGTTACCTGTTGCTTTAATGATAGAAGTGGGATGAAGAATGGACATGATAAGTCCCAAAAATTTATGGCTCCGTCACTGTGTCCAGTTATGTACAAGTTCTTGACCTTCACGAATCCACTTACATGGGACGAATGAGACGATACATCTTTAGTTTTTGCATCAGAAGGAAGAAGAGATGGAATACTTTTTGACAGCAACATGTAATCCTACATGATGAGAAACATCTCAGTTACCGAACTGTCAGAAAAAAAAAATCATATCAAAGTTGTTCAACACGCTACCTCATCCGAAGAACTTAACATGTATGAGCTGTCTGTGATTAGTTTTACCGCAGTGATGCTTGAATCAACAAATGGTATCTTCACTGTGATTTCTTTGGGAAGTGATGGTGGAGACCTTGTTTGATATTGTAGGAGATACCTTTCGATTTGACAATCATCATAGGCGTAAACATGCCCTGACTTTCCAAGCAACAAAAATGTGTCTTGTTTATGCTTGCTCGGATCACTTGAGCTTGATATGATCTCCATGTCAATACAAGGCTCAGACAAATTTAGTGCCAACTTAATTGTGCGAGATTCAGTATGCTCGTTCAATACGAGTACCTGATTCATAATAGTACAAATTCGATAAATTCATCTCATGTAGCAAAAAATATCAGAAAAACAGCATTAGACAATGATCACATTTAGAATGCAACTACCTGCACTAAGTTTGCAGAAACCAAGTCAGAAGCGCCTCTGATATATAGTCGACTTGCCTTCCCCTCCGCGTAAACCCATCTCAACGATGCTATAGGGATCTTTTCCAGCTTATATCCGAGATTGAGTTTACAAATAGGAGTGTTTTGAGTGCTGCAATCCGATGATAATTCACTTTTTAGATTTGTGGTGGAAGGAGTACCCCAGATGAAAATATCTCCATTGCTGTACCCTACAGCAACTTTGCTTCCAACCGGACATGCCCAACAGGCAGAAGTCACTTGCTTTGATTCCTGATGCAGTGCCTGCAACATCTTTCCACCAGCTGCATAAATGGATTTGCTTTCCCGAATATCCCACAAAGTAAGTAGGCCATCTCTAAATACTATAAGAATCCTGCATTAAACTATATGAAACATGAGGGCTTGTGCGAATCAAACAATGCAAAACATCGAAAAATTTACTTAACCTTAAAGACATGGCCTCAGATTAGTACCTTTTGCTTTCAGCTGTTGGTTGAGGCAGTATATGTACCACAGCAGGATCACCGGAAACTTCATTCCCTAAACGAATTTACGAAAGAAAGAAACCCTCAAAGAAGAAACATGCATATACATTCGAATACAGATAGAAAATATCTCTGCTAAGTATCTCACCGTGAGATGCTGAGAGAGGTATGGTGTACTTCATTTTTACTATCTGACATGGTTCTAGATCAATCTTCAAAACCGAAACGTTACCAGTAGAATCTCCAACATACCTGCCAATGCATTTATCACAACATATACACATGAAAATTATAGCAGCCTATTTTGAAGCGAAGATACACTTACATGTAGCTACTGTGTTGCATGACTGTAAAGGAGGTGATTTCTTCTTTACAAACATGAACATGAGACAGAAGCTTCTTGTCTATGTCCCATACCTAAAATTACAATTTCCTTTCGAAAAATTAATATCGAAACACAAACACATAAAATTGAACAAACACAGATCGAAAGTTGATAATGTTCACTGAAGCATTATAACATATTCGAGTTAAATACTAAAATCTAGTCATCTGCACTTGACAATTCTCGTATAAATGAAAATGAAATCGATGCATAATCTAGTGTAGTATACAGTAACTTGCCTCAATCCGGTTCGTGGAAGTTACATTCAGAAGAATGCCTTCATTTTGAAGGAACTGAAGATATAAAATCACCATTGATGTTAGTTCATTAGTAAAATCTAAACAATCCACAACAACAAACGCAATGAAACAAACAAAAGTAAGATCAATTCGAAACCTGTAGAAACTTGCTGGATACTGCTTCACTTGATTCAAGCAATGCTTGAGTGTTATCCTTCCCATATAACTTAATTCTACCATCCCTGAAGCGAAAAAGAGAACTTTTAGCTCAAATTCTATTGGTGCGGACGTCTGTAATTTATTTTCACCCAGATATCAAATCTCAATGAACACGAGCCATGCAACTGAGAATTTGGAGAAACTTACTTGGTGGAAATTGCAAGAATCTTGTGGATGGGATCATAAGCAAACATGTTGGATCCTGTCGGAATCCCATAATGAAACACCACACGTGGGTCTACATCACTTGACTTCAATCCATCTGATGAAATTCCTCCTCCACCAGGCTGCAACACAACACAACCAGTCACAACTCACAACAAAGCTTCAACTTGCTATGTCATATGCACTACCTTATTAGTCATGCATTAACATAATAACATGTCTTGAAAGTCCAAAATTAACGAAATTATCAGAACAGACAAGCATTTGGTACATTTTTACATAACTGGTTTCAGTTTATTGACAGAAACTAGATTTGGTTTTGGGAGAGTAAACAGAGGAAGGTGAGAGAGCAGAGTTTCTAACGTTGAAGTCGGTTTCGGTTTCCAACCGAACTAACCGAACCGAACCGAACCCAGTTTCAAATGGTGGGCCCGAAAATTGACGAACCCCGTCTCACTTACGTGGAGAGATCTGATACGACATGGGCCCATGCAATCTTATTGAAAAATTAAAGACCACCGACCCATCACATGGACAATGCTGACCATTTTTATTTATTTATATATATTTTAAAATTTTCATGTATCTGAATTCTGATTGAAGATTCGAAGATAACCTGAAATATACGCAAAATTAATTAATGTAATATAATATTTTTATAGTCAATAGAATTGTTTTTTTTTTAATGATTCAATGTTAGGATAAGATTAAGACAGGCTTCTTTTCTCTTTTAATCTATAATTAGATTGACGTAATTGTGATTAAACAAAAACTTTACTAAAGTCTATAAACAGAGCACCAGGAATGGATCCGAGGTTTTGATCAATTAAAATCACTAAATTATGAATTATCAAACATAAATTATCTAGCAGCAGCTTGTTATTTCCCAAAAATGGCAACAAAAAAATTTACAACATGAAAAATAATTACTTTGTTGTATTTCAAAAAATAAAAATAAAAACATAGTTTTCTTCAATGTAGATCTAACTATCTAAGCAACTGCTTCAGGATTTTCATTTCGAAAACGAAAACCCAAACATTTTTTATTGTAAAAATGAGATAGAAAATATGAAGTGATGGATCAGTTTAATTACCTTCTTAATAGAAGCCTTCTCCACTAGCTTTTTCACAAACATCAAATTCTTCTTCTTGGAAACACAAAGTTGATCAAGAAAATCGAAAGAGAAGTTTCAGATTTTGGAGAAAAAAAACAGAGAGGTCTGCTTTGAGAAAACCGACGAGAAGAGAGAGTGAGTGAAAAACAAAACGGTTGAATGCAGTTTGAGAAGAAGACAAGACAAGAGTGACAGACAAAACTGAACGGTTTTGGTTTCATTTTATAGATAATTATAATAAAAACAAAATAATTAAATAAAATAATACTAATTAAGGTGGTGTGTACACGTGGAGGCTGATTAGGTGATCCAAACATTACTGATTAGGAAATTTTTTTGACCATCTTACTCAAGATAGCGACCTACATCGGACCAGTTAAACGACAACACGTGTGTTTATGTTATGATTTCTATGTGTGTGGGTCCCACCAGATCGGTCCCAGGTGTTTAATTTGATTGGGTTTACGTGGCAGAAATCTAAATAGGTAATATTTGTTAAACACAAATGTCATTATCGGATCGTGTTATATAAAGTTACAAAGTCCAAATAAAGTAGTCAAAGAAAAGAAAAGAAAGTGTATTAAATTGTTAAACGTTTTTAGTGGATTTTATTAAAGTATCGATATATTTGATTGATTTAGAATATTTCTTTTTGTCTATAACTTTAGAAAACAATGATATACTTTCTTTACTTAGGTTGTGTGGTATTCATTAGTGAGAGTAATTATTTGAATTTTATCATGTAATTTGTGGAAGTAAGTATTCGAGTTGAAAAATACTTGGTATGATGTATTGAGTAATGCTAAGGTTATGTTCTTATAATCGGGCCAAAGGTTTCGGTTATACCTTTCCAATAGTGGTGGTGTCAAATGGGTTGAGTAACTTGAGCCCAAATAGCTCTTGGGCTTTAAATTTAGGGTCAAGCTTGAGTCCAATCCCTGTAAATGGGTAGGTTGGGTTTGATTTTCAATACCTTCATTCCCGAAGGGTTGGATGTGAGAATAAACCGTGATTAAAGTATTATATACAAAACAAGCTTAAACTTAACTAGATGTTTAAGCCTATATAGGTAAGCAAGCTCTAGACAGAGCTTATAAACAGTGTTGACCTCATCAAAATATTTATGGCTCGGCCATACCCAATCCTCAATCCCGATTAGGGATTAAAATTAGGGTTTGGCTCGGCTCATTTTACACGTATACTCAAATAGTAGTTTAATCTAATGATAGGCTAACATCATCAATAAATAAATGGGCCTTAGTCCAGGCCCATGAAAACAACAAACCCAAGCCGTTTTAAAGATGCTTTTTTGCAGCAGCATCAGACAGACAAACATGTGGTCCATCAAACTGATGATGATGATGGAGGAAGCTCCCCCCTAATAATGGAACCCATCTTTACAAAGACACCAAACTGGTCTACCGTCTTTACTCTAGACAAACGTATCATGTTATCCGTATATCTAATTAATAAAACATACCCGCACACAAATAATCAAAATAAACATTCGTAATGATTATCAATTACGATTACCACGTAATTGATAATCTGATCTTGTCAAACTGTTGTATACTTATATAAATAACGTTGGTACGTTGATCGCATGAAAAGGGTTGGAAGCAATAGAGGGCCCTACAATGAAATAATGGAGTCACACAATGGTACTAAGATAGGGGGCTTTCAAGCACATGATCAAAGGCTCACTTCATCATTATTCATAGATAAAAAGAGCTCCACGGCTACTTTACAACTAAACACTTGAAAAGCCTTCAAAGTCCCACCCCATCAATATCATCTTCTTCATGAGTTGTATTGAGATTTGGTTTTTATTGTTTTAACTTTTTCTTTTTATATCGGGAACTACACTTTTAACCTCGCTTTAAACCCATCATGCTTGTTGTATTACATAAATTCTTCGAGATAATTCGAATTCACAACCTCATGATGTAGATGTGGAAGGTTTACGACCGGACCAATTTCATCTCTTCAGAAATGTAAATAATAGAGTTGAACCCCTCACCACCAATGTGTAATAATAATATTTTTTTGGAAGGGGAAAACTCGAACCCACAATATCGTGATGTAGATATGAGAGGTTTACTATCAGATCAATCTTATTTCGTCTTAAAATAACCATTGTGTATAACTTACTTCAATTCCACGAGCAATATTCATGACATTTGATTGGTTATATACGACATGACGTGTCATACCCTAATGCATGTACCAGGTAAGATACATACATACATACATACATACATATATATAGTGAACCCTTGACTCCATGGGCCATGGCTGGTAGCTACGTGCTATAATCCCCTGAGCTACAAGTCTCGTTCAATCTTCATCGAATATGTTCTTAAAAGTATCCTAAAAAATGGAAACCTATCATCTCTTTACCCATTTCAAGTTAAGAAGATGTGAAAGCATACACATAAATCTCTCTATAAGAACACCATGAGTTATGAGGTGTGAAGTGGAGGAAAAAGGATGTCATAATTAGGGTTTCAATAAAACAACCTTGAGAAAGTCTAAAAATAGAGAAATATTTCAACGAGATAGACATATATAGACATAGACTTGTCCTATAAAATTTCTCATCTTATAAAATTTTATATCAGTAAGTGATGAGAGGGTCTGTAAATGATGATTTCCCCTTTGAAATTGAAAAAGAGTTATAAACCCCACAATGAAGATGATGAGGTCTGAGATGAATATAGATATTAGGAATTGGGACCGCTACTATTCATGCAAAAAAAAAGGCATGCAACAACTGTTTCATTTACTTAGCCGAAAGTTACATTTATTCATTCTTTTGATATAATCCATTATAAAAATATTTCACTTTCAAACTTTACACATAAACTAATACGATTTCATTACATCACTTTCTCAAATCTCAATCTTAATTGATAACATTCTAAAATTAAACACAACCCCCTAATAATATCAACAACAAACCCTACCCTAGACTAGTCAAACACTTGCATGTATTCAGTGGGAATATATAATATTTGCACAGCCACACAATGTTGACATGTACTTTTAAAATATTAAATACTTTCAACGGTATACTAAAAAAATATATAAGGTATTTGACGGGTATTCATATAATGAATTTGGATCCTCTGTTAATATGATCTTTTTCTTGACATCATCAAATCTCATAACATAGAAGCGTTATAATAAATGGGTGGTTAAAATGTGATTTGTTTTCACAATCACTTTATGAACAACCAATCATATGCTTTAAAAAGGTTAGAAAAAAGATCAGATCAGCAGATGATCTAAATCCTCGTATAATTGTACAATTGTGTTCTTTTAAATAGTATATATAGTATAACAATTCCTATAAGAAATATCGTTAAGCCGAATGAGTGTTTTTATCGTTTTTTTTTTACTAAACGTGGTCATAAGATGGAAAATGAACGGCTATGATTAGTGGAGGTTTGTGGTAACAAGAAATAATATTTAAAAATTAAAATTAAAAAAGAAAAAGAGATTCTGTTCATAGGTTTCCGTTTTATATGGCGCCAAATGGAGGCATCGTGCGCATAATCAACTGTCATGAGCTGTTCGTTACGTGCTACAAATACTTTTATTATTATTATTTTTTATTTTCTTTAATTTTTATTTTGTTTTTTAGTTATTTATTAATAATAAAAATAATTCCATTCAATTGACATTGGTTTGTCCTTTTGTCTTTGGACTGTTGAGAAAAATTTGGAATTTTTTATATTTCAGAAAAAGAAAAATAATTTAATAAAACATATTATTATATATATTTTTGAACTAAACAGATGTATTATATATTTATATATGTACCACTATAAATTCTAATATATCCTAAGTCCTAACTACTCCACCAAAACCAAATCCATTTATATGATAATTTGATTCAATTAGTGTCAGAATTGAAATAACCCAACTTGAAGATTTTTTTTTTTTTGAAATAATAACATGAAAAAAAATTTTACTTTAAAAACATTTGTGAATATTCTTCTATTCCAATTTATAGGCTTTTTTTTTAAATTAAAATATACAATCCCAAATTAAAAGTTAAAACCAATCTATTTTGGCTGCTCATTAATGACCAAATTATATTTTCCCCTCTCAAAATCCATTATAAAAAAAATAAAAAGTAGAATAAACAAATAATAAAGAGACATTAAAAAATAAAATTGGAAGGCTTTGCTTTCTGGTGGTGACTTGTTACAGCAATGGCCTTCCTCTGCTTCTCTACTAAAAGTATAACTTTTCTTCACATACTTTTATTCTTCTTCTTCTTCGTCATCTTCTTTTTATTATTATTATTATTATTATATGCTCTGCTTTTTCTTTATACAGATCCTTTCTTTGAATTTCTACTTTTGTTCAAATCAAAGCCTCTCTTTTTCCTCTGTTGTACTTGGTCCCTGTTCTTTTCGTCAACCCAGATGAGATCCTCTGTTTTTTCTTCTTCACTTTAACTAGACTTTGGATTGGATGCTTCCACTGCTGACAACGACACCGTTTTGATGCTTCTTCTTCAATTTCTGTTCAAGTGTTGACGGTGAGTTTCCAAAGCCTCTCATTTGCAGAGCTTACATGAACAAGAAACGATTTTGAGTTTTTTTTTTTTTAACAGTTTTTAGTCCTTTCGTTTCTGCTATTTTTTGTTTTTTTGAAGTATTGAAAGCCATTTGAGTGAAGGGTGTTGACTCTGTTTAGTCTTCAACGACTTAAAAATGAAAACTTTTTTCGACTCAAAAACAAAAACAAGTTATCTTTCATGGGAAATTTTTGTTTTTGTTTTTTGATTTGAGGGTCAAATCCAAGATTTTCATCTGGGTTGATTTTGAATTTTGATGTTGTTTCATACTTTCATATAATTTTTATTTAGCTATATAATTGTCTTTCCTCATGAACTGGAAATATCATAATTTGATTTGACTCTTGAATGATTCTTCAATTCCAGCTCTACTCCATTAATGTTGTCGGCAACTTTATAGTTTTAATTTATTTATTTATTTAAATACACTATTTTTGTTTTATAATTACACAAATGTTATGAGAAATGTCTGCCTTCCTTAATTAGATTCAAGATCACCATCTGCTTTGATAGAGCAAAAAAGAAAAAAAATAAAATAAATGGTTGGCTAGAAGTTTCCCAATTAAGCTTTATTGTAGGAGCAGCAATAATGTGACTAATGAGAGCATTATTTATCAATCAATCATGGAGGTAAAGCATGTCTATGAAAAATTTGTGTGTACCCACAAATAATTGCCTCCTCAACTTAGCCTTTTTAGTCTACATTATTTAGGTACATTTTTCATTTTTAGTGTGGATAATGTGTATCCAAAGAATTTGTAATAATAGTTAAGAGGATCAAACACCTTTCAATCAAATGATTTTGTTTGTCTGCTCTTGATGAGCTCTTGATTATTATATAATTGTTGCTTATGTGATTACATGATACAGTAATTGTTTGGTGATTTGTTAGGTGTATGCCACTAGTACTACATTTATGATGCTTAGTTGTTTTAATAGATTCATTTGATTCAACAAGTTAATGATATCTCAATAGATTTGATTTGATAATCGTGTTTCAACAAGTTCATAGATGTATTCACTTTTATTTCTGCTCTTTCAGTGATAGTCTGTGAATCTGTGACTGTGGCTGGATTTAGTAAACGGTACTCTTGTTTTAATGGGGTAGATGTAAATGCAGTAGCAAGGACATGAAAGCTTTCTTATAGACCTGCTGCTGCATGGGAGGATTATTGCATCTTTTTGACTTCAATCAGAGCAGTATGGCCAGGAAAATTCTCGCGCAGAAGAAACATGTTGACGGTAAGTAAGATCACCCTCTTGTTATTGGCATGGACGACGAACCCCTTAGATTCAAGAATGACTTGAGAGAGGGTTCTCAAAGCTTGATCAATCACCTATTATGATGTCAAATGTGGTTCTAACTTCAATTTACGTCTTATTGTTCTATTTCGCTATGAAGCTTTAGATAAGTAATGCTTATTGATTCAATTCAACTGCTCTGCAGGCCTGGAAGCTCCTCGAAATAGCTTGGAACTTCAAGTAGAAGCTTCAAATAGCTATAGCGCTGATGGAGATGTGCCGGTAATTGTGTACTACTGTTATACTTTGCTTTCTCTTGCAAATTTTGGGTCAGAACAATTGTATTTATGAGTCAGTTAACAAGTCCAAGGTAATTCACTTACGAATTCGAATGTGTTTTTCCATGAATTCAGTATTCTTATCCAGTGGAAGAAGATTGGTCTGAAAAGAACTGTTACCCAATTGAGTCATCGATGAAGAATTTGATTAATGAGGAAATATCCAGGCAGTCTAACACCAGACAGTATGCACCTAGCATTGTGGCTAGATTGATGGGGATGGACATGTTTCCAGTAGATACGAAACCTGTAACTCAGCCTATTGAGAAAAAGAATGATCCCACAGGAACCAAGTTTCTGAAAAAGGAAAAGAATGGAAGGAGCTCAGTTGCTCAATGCTCTTCTAACTCAAATTCTTCGAGGCAGATGGTACTTGATTCGGCTTATTCTACTAACGACAGAGTTGGTGATAGGTGGAACAGCAACCAGAAATCAGGAAAGCCAAAGCCTCGAGAACATCCTCAAGAGGAGGAACTACAAAAGTTCAAGAAAGAATTCGAGGCCTGGCAGGCCGCCAGGTTTAAAGAATGTTCAAAGATTGTTGATCTTGATAACATTCCTAGACAGTGGTTTGCTCAAGAGAAACTCAACAAGGAAAAAATGGCACTTTATGCAACTAAGAGTTCAACATTAAAATCAACATCACAAGAAAAAGGCGGTGGTTTACAGCATCGTAGGCATAAATCGGAACTCTTCCCTACCGAGGAAAAGGAATCACATCATTTGAGAAGCAGAAGCACAAGTAGAGATTTTGAGCAGTCTTCTTTGATGAATTACGATCAGAAAACGGACAATGCTCCTACGAAAATAGTAATTTTGAAGCCCGGTCCTGATAGGATTAATGACCATGAAGGTTCCTGGTCTAGTTCCTTGGGAACTCTAGAGGAAAGAGGTAGTATTGAAGATTTTCTCGAGGAGGTGAAGGAACGATTGAAATGTGAGCTGCAAGGTAAAAGTAGTCTTAAAAAGGGTTCGGTTGTTAGAGGAAGTGGAATCGAAACCCCTTTCAGTGAAAAGCCATCGGATCCTAAACAGATTGCTCAACATATAGCAAAGCATGTCAGAGAGAGTGTTACCAGGGACTTTGGAATGAATAATCTTCCTCGATCAGAATCGACAAGATCATATAGAAGTGAAATTCAGTTCAACGGACCAGGTTCTCCAGAGTTCATCAACAAGGATACCAGGAAATTCCTATCAGAAAGATTAAGGAATGTTCTAAGGAAAGAAGCTCATTCAGATGTTCGGGGAGTTGTTAGAGGAAGATCGAGATCTTGTGTGTTGGATAACGAAAGGTTCAGAACAAAGCAATCAGGAGACAATTCAATGGCTGGAAATGATTGGCATCACTGGGAAATTGAGAAAGATGAGCAAGAAATGAAAACTAGATCATTCAGGCATGGAGATGACGGTGGAGTGCTTAATAGAGAATTGTCGCCTAGGAATCTCATTCGATCTCTGTCAGCTCCTGTATCAGGAACATCATTCGGGCAGCTTCTACTAGAGGATCGACACATTTTAACTGGTGCACACATTAGGAGGAAGCATGAAGCTTTCGATAATGTGTCGATGGATGTGAGAAGAAGGAAGAAAGAAAGGTTTAATTTCAAAGAAAAAGTCTCGAATTTTAGATACAATTTCACTCTCAGACGAAGGCTGTTTGGCAAGAAGATTCAGTCAATGACAGATTCATCTAGTGCTGAATATAATCCTGTAAAAGATATCATGAATGGACCAACAGTAATGATGAACTTTGGCGAGCGACATGTAAGAAAAACGTTAAAAAACACTCATTTCTTTACTTTTTATGTTACAGATTCACATGTCATTCGCTGCTTGTCTCTGATTAACATGTCTTCTGGTCTCAGGAGAACTCCACTGAGGTACCCCCTAGCCCTGCATCTGTGTGCAGTAGCAATCAAGAAGAGTTCTGGAGGCTAACCGAATATCTCAGCCCAATATCAACACCCGATGTAACTCTTGGTGAAGATAACGCCATGCCACAGGTTTTTAGAGATATCAGTTCTAATCTGAGCGGTATGGACACATTCTTTCTTCAACTTTCGATGCATATTACGATTTTTAATGTTGCAAATGTGTTGCATTCATGAATTTTTGAGACGTCTTCTATGCTGCCAGTTGTTCATATCATGGTTTTGATTGACACATGATTGTATTACATGACAAGTTGTTTAGTGACATTCTTTAATTTGTTGATTATGCAGAGTTGCGCAGGCAATTGAATGAGCTCGAGTCTGGCAGGCCAGAGGTTATAACAACTGACCAGGATACTGAGTCTGAAATAATAGATTTAGAGGACAAGGCAGAAGCATACATAAGAGACCTGCTTATTGCCTCCGGTTTTTATGATGGTTCATCGGATAAATTCTTGTCTAGGTGGGATCCATTGGCAAAGCCTATCAGCAGCTCAGTCTTTGAAAAAGTTGAAGAATCTTACAGGAAATTGCCTGAAGAGAATGAAGTTACGATGAAGGATCACATCGAGAAGAAGGTGGATCGCAAAATGTTACTTGATTTGTTGAATGAAGCACTTTCAATCTTAATAGGACCACCTGTGACCATGTCTAGATTCAGGAGAAAAATCATTGGTTCTTCTTCCCGGTTGCAACCTCCACACGGAAGGAAGTTATTGGATTCTGTATGGGAAACTATCCGCGCATACTTATACCCTACATCCGACAGATCTCACTACTCACTTGATAGCTTGGTGACACAGGATTTGGGATCCGCCCCTTGGTCCGGCTTGATGGATGAAGAAATCACTTATTTGGGAAGAGAGGTGGAATGTCTCATTATTGGAGACCTGGTTGAGGAAATTTTCAAGGATATGCAGTTATAATAATGGTGTACATTTTTTAGGTTTTCGGCGTTCTCAGACGCGACCATTCACATTTTATCAGCCGAGAAATCACAACAGCAGAAGAGGAAGCTGTTGAGGAGTAATTATATTGTACATGAAGGCAAATTGTTTACGTAAAACATACGATTTCATGATGGTTAAATCCTAAACTAGGGGGATTGTTCATATTTTTCTCAACACTTATGAGAGTGTTGATGATGGAATAGCAGAGGAAGGAGGTACGTGAACGCGCATGTATATAAGTTCGTTATGGTGGTGGTTTTAGTATAGGATTGAAGTTGATCAAGATTATACTTATTGTCTTGTATATGATTGCTTGTATAATTAGACATTTCTTATATATATATATATATAATTCATTTGGTCATCTGTTGGATTAAAATTTTCTGTTTCTGGTTCAACATTTGAGTGTTCAAAGATCATAGTAAAGTTGTTTAGTGTTCAACTACACATGCTCTCTTATATCATCCTCTCTCATATAAGATCAAAAACTTGTCGATAAATTAATCGAACTCAAATGGAAATGCATATATATAAATTTGGAATCAATGCACAGAGATTGTTTCTAGTTGCATCTCAATTGATATGTCTATATCATATATCTATTTAACGACCGAGTTTTAACATGTGAATAAGAAAAAAATAAATATAAATAAATAAAAAAAACTTTTTCCCGTGCATGAATGACACCATGTTTGGAAGAATAGTGCATGGATAGAGTCAATTTGTTTGAGACATTTGACAGTGACAGAGTGAGAGAGAGAGAGAGAGAGAGTGTTGATCAAACGTGATTATCGGTACCAAAATTTTCATTTAAGGCCAATGTTACAAGCAATGGACTGATCTTCTTCAACGTTGCTGGTAAAACAGCAGCCACTCACCCAATAAAATGTGCCTTGTTGAAGATCATATCAGAGCCACACAAAAAAAAAATTCAAAGAAACTAGACACAATACTCATGTAACTCTCCTGGCAAGCAATCATTTTACAAGGGGTGTAAAGTCAAAAGGTTAAAAAGAAAAAGGAATGTGAAAAAGCATTAGACAATCTTTGCACTATATCTCAAAAATGCTATTAAGCTTCTCTTCAACGCTAATTCAATTGCATTAGAGACTCTTATTCCATGTTAAATTACTCTCATTCAAGATCTCTAAATAAAACTGTTCTTAATTATACTATGTTAAGTTACTTTTGGATTCGAAAACATTACAACATCAATACCAAGAATTCTAAATATGATCATTGGGGGATTGCTTTGTGATCTTGTTTGGTACACCAAATTGTTCTTGTTAATATAAGTTAAGAATCCAAGAAAGATCGATATAGAAGATGCAAGAACCAAGACATATTGAGAACCTATCAATCATCACTTTCACTTCCATCTTAGAATGATGTGAGTGCAACATTCCACCAGAAAAATCACTAGTGTTTGGATATGGTAAGATTATCTTGGAGAATTTGTGAAGTTTAGATGTAAATAGGTGTCCCGTTTATGATTATAAAGTTGAACAAATTGAACCGATACCCTTAAACTATAATGAGTACAAGATAATTTTTGATATCAATACATTGTTGAATAATTTATTATATCTTAAAAGAATCAATGATTGTAATATTTGTTGTTGTATAATTTTTTAATTATTGATTTATTTATTGTTTAAGATTTTTGAATTTTAACCGACGACCGGGTGAGGTATTAAGAAAATCAATGAAAGATTATGGAGTTTAAATTATAACATCTTTAATTAGATTTTATAAAGCAATTGTTTTATAATACTTTGATGATGGAATTTATTCTTTTAAAAGGTTGAATTGAAGTGAAGACTATGTAGCACCACAATAAAATAAAATAAAATCATATATAATAAATCAACAAATTAAAGCCTTTGAATTGACTAAGAAACTGTTTAGGGTTTGGCCTCAACTTTTGACCCGTGGATGGTGGTTGGTGTGGTGGAGCTTGCACATGCCATATTGAATTTATGGTACTACTAATTATCGGGTGCGAGATTTTCATTATGTATCTTTTATACGTAAAATCTTAATTTTATATCGTACAGTGATTTTGAATAAATTTTTAATATTATAAAAACATATTTAGAAAATCGACATATAAGATTCCGTACCTAATTTGTGGTCGTATACAGCTCTTTTGACAACTACAGCCAAACTAATATTTAACATAACTTGCTAATCAAAGGTCTCAACTTGGGGTTTGGGGTTGTAATGCATTCTGATTAGGGTTTTGTCACATTATTAATTAATTAATTGATCTAATCAAGAAAACTCAATATTGATAATGATTAGGTCAATGTCCCACCAGAAATTTAGTTGATAAGTCTCGTTTTTTGTTTTTCTACTTGAAGAAACAAACCCACCAAATGAAACCATATATGGATCATGCACCAAATACAATTAATATTCTTTATGATGCCACAAATCACATGTTAAGGATCACATGCATACACACATAGTTGATAAGTCTGTATTCTTGAATGATTTTCATTCTTAGTTTATACAGGGCCGACCCTGATATTTTTGAGGCCCGGGGTGAAAATGTAAAACAATGAAAAAATGGATCCTATAACATATCAAATAAGGGATAAGTTGTTGTCACAAAATGGATCCGAAGGTTTTTTTTTAATATATTCTATACATATAATTAAAAGAATGAATTGGACCATTCAGATTTACAATTCTTTTTTCTGTGGACTGTAACAACTCACAACATATCTAAACTTATCTACCCAAAACCCAATAAAACATAATAGCTTTAATAAAACCAAAATTTGGTAGCTATAGGTAAAAACAAGAAAGTATGAAACTCTATTGGACATTTGGACTAATAAATAATATCTGATAATTGATAACAAGAAAGCATATTAGACATTTGTTTGTCCTGTACCTGATTTAACCTGAAACCCAACAAATATTGAGCTCCTAAATTAATATAAACATATATAAATTTGGCATTTTAAAAAATGGGCTCGGGGCGGCTGCCCCTCAAGGCAAAGAGGATGGCCGGCTCTGAGTTTATGAAATCCTTTCCCTTATAAAAAAAGTGCATGTTCTTCATGATATATACCGAAGACCAAGAAGACACCATAAATCCTCTTGTCAAATATTATTATTATACCGAGTTTCATATTTACCGATTAAATCGTAAAATGTGGGAAGAGTCTTTCTAATAGTGGGAGTCACATTCTGAACCGTACTTATAGCGGTTGATCTTTTTAAGTTTTAAAAGATCTCTCGTAGAAATAAGAGTTACATTCTGAACTGTACTTTTAACGATTGATCTTGTAAATTTTGGGGAGATCCTTTCTAACAGTGGGAGCTGTATTCCGAAACGGTGTTAGGATGTAGTTTTCAGTATGGTAATTGGGTACCGACCAAATTTGTGGACCAATAAAAAAGAGGCATGGTGGCTATATGGGTAGTGAATGATTGAAAATTAATGGGGTGTGTGTTAGTGTAAAATCTAACATTCTAAATTCTTCATTTTGTTGTCTGACTGACACAAGTGGAAGTGGCTGCACGCTTCTCCAAACTAATTCCAAAAAACATTAATGTGTTTTGTAAAACATTTTTGAGAAGAGAGAATGGGAAATGAAGATTTTTCACAACCAGTTTTTCTTTTTCTTCTTCTTCTTCTTCTTCTTGAATTTGGGATTGTTGTCAGACACATCATAATGTTTTGTTTTTTGTTTGACCAACCATGGCGACCCAACCTTTAATTACTCCGTATGATAAGAGATTGATTTAGTAATATATTGTTTATAGGTTATGTATTTAAGTCGTATCGCTATCTCAAATTTAAAATGATTTGTAACCTGTATAAAGAAAATGTTAATTATAATAGTTTTTTTATAAATATTAATCAGGTCTATTTAATATTTAATAATGACTTTGGCCATTTTAATTTGTATATCAGCAAACTAAAAATCATATTTATACATTTAATTTAATTTTAAACACACTAACTGTTGCGCACTTCTACTTCACATGTGATACGATAGAGTTTGTAGTCTCATATTTATATATAAAATTATAAAGTATGATCTTTCAAAACTAACAAAAAAAATTAATAAAGTATGAGTTTTTGAGATTGTATTTGTAACTATTAATCTTATTAAGTCCTGGTAGATTCTCTTAACCTAATTGATACGAGACTTTAAAAAGAAAAAAAAAGTTATAAGGAATCATAAAAGATCAATACTCACTTTAGATTTTACGAATTCGATATTGAATTTGTTAAATAAATTAATTTAAAAGTTTATTAAAATTTGTAGATATACTGGTAAGACCTACACAATTCACAATTAAGATTGTGAAATTGAGTCGTGTTTCTTTATCCAAATCCCGCATTAATTATAACGGTGTTAAAAAAGAAAATATTCAAATACAACGGCTATATCTATATTAGGCAATAAAACATTAAAACTCCATCTAAAATTTAAAATTTGGTTTAAAAAAATTATTTTCAATCAAAAAAATTCCAAAAAAATTCCAAAAATGATAATATATTCAATTTCACTCTCCATGACCGTTAATAGAAAAGATATTTAGAAGAACAACAAATAATGAAAGAAGAAGACAAAAACTCCAAAAGAAAAAAAAAAAGCATGGCTTGGTGCTAAAATACGCAAGTGAGTACGAAACACAAACCAACCCACAAACATCAACCTCACTTTCTTCCACGCCTACTCTTTTCTTGTCTCCATCTTTGTCTCTTCTTTTCATTTTCTACACTTGACTTTTCTTTTTTGTTTTCTCACAGAAACAGAGCAGAAAACAGAGGACTTTGGTTGTGTTGTGTGTGAGTGAACAGTGAAGTGATATATGATCATAGGCTAATCATCATCATCATCATGATGGAATGGGATAATCAAGAGTCACTTGAGAATCATAATCAGAACCACAACCGGAACCAGTTGAGAGAGAACAACAGTAATGGAAATGGAAGTGGTGGTGGTGGTGGTGTTAATGGAGTAATGTATATGAAAGTGATGACTGATGAACAGCTTGAAACTCTCAGGAAACAAATTGCTATCTATGCTACCATTTGTGAGCAACTTGTTGAGATGCACAAATCCTTCTCTGCTCAGCAAGATCTTTCAGGTTTGCTTTTGGTTTGATTTCTGGGTTTCTGTGTTCTGTTTTACAACTTTTTGGCTATGTTTCTTGATCTGTCATCTGGGGTTTTGTGAATTTCAGTTGAATTGCATGCAAAATTTTGCACTTTTTCATGTCACTTTTTGTATATATAATTTGTTTTGTTTGCTTTTCCTAATTGGGACAAACAAGTTTAAGTTATTTTGGTTTCTGATTCAAAGTACAGTTTTCTTTATAACTTCTTCAGACCACTTTTGTCTGGTTTTTTTTTTTTTTTTTTTTTGTCTGTATGCATACCTGCAATTTGGGGAAAAGCTTGAAACTTTATTCAATTTTCTTCATCCCAAATGAAATTATCCACAAAAGTTGTAAAATTTCTCAATTGGGGGCGTAGACGAGTCATTCTTTAGCAAAACAGATCTTAGCCGTTGAATGCAATCGATGGGATTTTGTAGTAGTGTTGTTGGAAATTTTATATAAAGTTGTGATCTTGTTGTTGCAGGAGGTAGATTGGCAAATTTGTATTGTGACCCATTGATGACATCAAGTGGGCACAAAATTACGGCGAGACAGAGGTGGACACCAACACCAGTGCAGCTTCAGATTCTGGAGAGCATTTTCGATCAAGGGAATGGAACTCCAAGCAAGCAGAAGATCAAAGAGATAACTTCTGAGCTTAGTCAGCATGGACAAATCTCTGAAACAAATGTGTACAATTGGTTCCAAAATAGGCGTGCACGATCGAAGAGGAAGCAGTTGGTTGGCAATTCATCTGTCAATGCTGAATCAGAAGTGGAGACTGAGGTTGATTCAATGAACGAAAAGATGAACACCAAACCGGAGATTTGTAGCAGCTCCCATCAGAACTCAGCTCCAAGGGGGGCTGATGATCTGTGCTTTCAGATTCAGAGCCCTGAGATAACATCTGAGCTTCCCTTCTTGGGTGTTTTGTCTAATCCAAGTAAGTACATTTGCTTGCAATTCAGACTTTTTTTGGCTAGTAGTAAACGATCAAGAACAAACACAATCTATAATGAAAGTTCGATAAGTTGGTAGCTTCAATACTACTTAATTGTTCAGTGAATGATACTCTAGGTTCCACTATGTTAAATTACATGACAATGTGTCTTTTGTATATTGGAAGTTACATGGCGTTCGAGATTTACGAAGAGCTTCGAATTTTCCTAATTGTTCTTCTGAGACAAATTATGGTTATCTTAGTGTTACATTTGCTTGCAATTCAGACCTCTTTTGGCTGCCTAGTTAGTTCGTATTAGTAGATAAAGTCATCGTAAGCAAACGATCAAGAACGGGCAAGCTATAACGAAATTTCGATAAGTTGGTAACTTAACTACTATTTGATTGTTCAGTAAATGTTACTCACTATGTTAAATTACATGACATATACTGTGTCTTTTGTATATTGGAAGTTACATGGAGTTCTAGTCATAGTTCGAGATTTACGTAGAGCTTCGAATTTTCCTAATTGTTCTTCTGAGTCAAATTATGGTTATATCTAAATGTTTCAATGCAATTGACCATTCAAAGTGTTCATGTGAGTTCTAAATGAGAATGATCTTAGTTGCCTTAAAAATTACTTGATGATACATGCAGGAGACGATCACTTGACCGGAAAGATGGGAATGCCAGGGAGCTATAATCTTTACGAGCACGCAGAAGACTACGGCATGGCAGGGTGACGCACACCAGTACACCACCCATTTGCTATATCATTAATTTGTCTGACAAAGTTTATAATCACAAGTAGAAAAGCCATGCTAATAGGAATCAAAGTGATCAAAGAGCTCAGTCTAATTTACGGAAACATACCGGCATGCTTGACATAGCAGCAGTAGCAGAAAAGTTTCATCTTCATCTTGTTTGATGATAGTGTCATAGTGATGAGAACTGGTTATGGAACTTTTTTTTTTTTTTTTTGTGTATGGCAGTACTATAGTTTTGAATTGGGTTGTTTTTTTTGTGTTCTTTTTGGTATTATGTTAATAGAATGCACTAGTGATTCACTTTTGGACTTGTCAAGAATTCTTTGTTTGCTAGGGTGAATTTGGGATGTTGATTTATTCTTACTTATTACATTTAAGGGTCTGTTGGAACCTGATGATTGAACCGTTATAGACATGGTTCGAAATCACTACGGGAACGATCTTCCCGCATTTGGCTTTTGACAGGAGTCTTTTGAGTATAGACAATATTGAAGAAATATAAAACTACAAACCATCCAAAAAGAAGTAAATTTTCTTCATTTTTGGTTAAATAAAGATAGATATTGACTAGTTGAATTTTTTTTTTTCAATTAAGGAGGCTTTTATTCAAAATTATGGAGTTCTAACTTCTAACTTCTAAGAAACCATATCATTCATTTCGCTAGCATTTAAAAGAATAAAATAGATACTGTAAAAAAAAAATCTATATATTATTTAAAAAAACGTTCAAGTTTTAATTTCCGTAAATTTCGATTTTAGAATCTATATTATATTATTTAAAATAGTACAAGTTTTAAATAAAAATAGTATTATTTTTATTGATTAAATAAAGAAAATAGTTTCTTAAAAAAAAGAGAAAAAAAGAAAAAATGATTTAAATGTTCAATTTAAAATTTTTTAATTTGAATCTCAAAAACTTATAAAAATAATGCTGCACATCTCACTTACAATCCAACCATTTTTATCTCGATACACGTGGCAGCTGAGGTGTGTCACTTAGTGAGTGGACAAACATTAATCGATGAGTGATTTCATGGGTGAGATAAGTATCAATTAATGTGCGTCCATTCACCAAATGACACCTCAACTGCCACGTTCAACTGCCACGTGTGTTGGGTTGAAAATGATGGAATCGCAGTCGGAATGTTTAGCATTATTCAACTTATAAACATATAAAAAAAAAAACAAATGAAACGGTATCGTTTCACATCGTGAGCTCCAACTCAAACCCCATTTACATGGTTTTGCTGTGTGAACTCAAGAGTACTCTCGTTGATAGAAAATTCCCAGCAACGAATGATCAAGCACTAAAATGGTTGATGATTCCATCGTTAACGGGAGATATTCTTACATTCGCGAAAGTAAATGGCCTGTTGAAGCCATTGACTTGCACCATGTAGTTGTAAGAAGAAGCAGAGCGAAACGTTTCTTCATGCGCCTCTCGGTTGTTGCTGTTCTAGCCAATTCATTGTATCTTGTTTTAATCAAGGTGTGATTTTGTTTTTGTTTTTGTTTTGATTTTTTTTTCAATACCCTTTTATTTAAATGTGATGTTGCATCAGTCTGAGATTTTGGGTACTGTTTTTTTCTATTGAAAGTTCCAACCTTTGCATTTAGTTTTGCTGTGAATTTCACTGGAAATTTGTTTTGAGTGTTTGATTTTGTAATGATTCTAAATTTGTGTGCTTGGAAGGTAAAATGTGAAAAAGATTTTGACAAGTACCCAGATGTGTAGTGTTAGACTACATAAATGTTTGGTTTTGTTAACTATGATGTTGAATATGTGGTGCTGAACATTGATTGAATCTGCAAGTTCATGATTATATCTAAAGTTGCTTCTGTAAGTATCTGATATAATGATTGTATGAACAGAACGAATTGGTTACTTTTATTTTCTGGAGCTTAATGTTAAGTGGATTAGTTGTTAAGCTTATGCTTTGGAAGCCTGTTGAGAAAGGTGAGTTTTTGATTAACTGGAATTTTATTTATTGCTATGAGGTTCCACTTGTTTACTAATTCAACTTCTGAAGAAAGAGTAAACATTATGTATTATTTCAATTTGGAAAGATATCTGTGTCATTTCTTAACTTAAATTAATGTTTGATCGGTTTCAGAATCTGTAATAATTATTCCAGCTTTGGGAGTTCAACTAGAAACTCACTATTTAAGGTAACTTTTTTCCTTGTTTGGTTATATCGAATATGAGAATTATCAATTCATTGTAGAAGGGAATGAGTTTGACATCTTTAGTTGTCTGTTTCTCATTTATTACCGGCACATACGTATTCCTTCAGGGGTTTAGTATATTCCTTTCCAATGTCTTTACAAATTTATGTATAGGCATGTTTGAGGAAGATTTTGAGTGCGCAAAAGTAATCCGACCTTTAGTTTTATTCTAACAGGCAAATAAAATGTTGCGTTGGAGGGTGGTGACTGGTGACTGACTTCTATTACTGTAGTCTTATGGTTTGACTCTCAATTTGGTTCAGATCTAAGATCTTGCTTTTAGTTTGAAGCTTTTTAGGATAATTCAGTTTGATCTTTTGGGACCAAATTTTACTCCATAGTTTTTTCCTTGGACCTGATGGTATATCTGAGGTTTTTCAATCTCATGAAATTATGAAATTATGCCTAACCTTGCTCCTGGACTTGTAGCAACTAGCAAAGCTTGAAATGGCTAATGAGTTTAACCGTTTGTTTTGAATACCAGTTATTTGCAAATTACCAATTTATCTTCTACTAAGTAATAGGACATTATCGTTATTTTTATCGTTTTATATTTTGTTTATTTGCTTGCAGTGGAAAAATTCTTCGCCGTTTTTTACCCATTGGCAAGATATTGAGACCTGCACTGCTTGAATGTGTGACTCCGGTTACTTGTTACTGGAGCCTGTCTCTAGTTTTACGTGATGAAGATGAATTGATGCTCGTATTTAAGGTAAACTGATCCTCTTTCAACATCTTAAACTTTTGCTATATAAGATGCTGAGAAAATGCTGATTGTGGATTATAGTTTTGCAGTTCAAACTGTGCAAGAGTGATTTGTGAATTAAAGATAACAAAGTTATGATTGCGGGATTATCAACTAGCTTTTACGCTCTACTCTTCTTATTTTCAGGGCTTGTAAGTTTTAATTGTTTGATATTAACTTGAATCCACGATTCAGGAATTGCATCCACCAGTGAAAATGTTGGTTCCTGTCTGGAAGGCTTTGTGTGCCATCATTGACGATAAAGAAAGGCCGGATACAGAAGATGGTTAATGGTGTTTAAATAGTTTTGTATCAATGGACCTTGATTAGCAGAGAACCACCTTTTGAAAATTACACTTTGCGAGATGAGTAGAGGTTGATTTTGCTCTCATTTCAACCATTCTACTTTCGACATCATTACCTATTGTTTGACCAGGTGTGAGTCTGCTTCGATGAATCTGCAACAGAAATGGAACGCTTCGAAGATGCTCTACTCGTATGCTTTTGTACCGATCAAGATGAAACGCATCCCCATACTTCACAGACTTCAATGAGTATCATAACACCATACAGAGACCTGTTGCATATACATTTTGTTTTATAGTTGTTGTGCAACCTATTGTGGATGCTGCAATTGAAAATCACCAGGTTTTTACTTGGATTCTTCTTCTTGATAAAAAGAAAAAAAAACAGAAACTAATTTTGTATGATACTGTATTCTTGCTAGCCCTGTTGTGCTTATTTAGAATGAGTGATTGTGTTGTGTTTCCAATTTCCAATCCGATCATCTCCCCTCTCCATCCCCCTTTCTTGTTAGTGAAGTTTCTCGTTGATGAAGGTGAATAATACTGGGACCCGAATGTAAAAATCTGCTGATAGTAGCTTATACAAATTTCTAACTTTAGATGCCAAAGATTAGAAAAGAGAGAGAGACAGAGAACTTCAAAGGCTAGAGAAAGAGAAATTTTTGCACTTAATGAATGTATTAATTACACTAATTCAGGTTTACAAAGAATGTCTCGATCACAAATACAGAGCCGCCCAATTTGATTATGTGAAAGCAATTTCTTCATTTTCTCATCAACACTATCCTTTAGCCGCGCTTAAGCGTGCCCTGGCACGTTCAAGACTTGGTTCATGTCGGCGAAAGCCATGCCACACCTCACTTGTATGATTATTCAACACTCCGAGTTGAGCTATCTGCTTATGCAATGCTTCCAAGTTGACAAGAGGAACTGTTGTTGGCCGCCCATGAGCACACTGCATCACATTCTCTTCCAGTTATTTAGAGAAAACCACTGTCTTAACACACAAATTAAAGTACTGAACTCATTAAATCACTTCCTTGAAAATTGCCTATAATTCTAACTTACTTGGAAACATAGTGAGGTTTGCTTTAGCTCTTCAACAATAAGGGAACATTCTGAAGGTAGCAAAGAATCTCCAAACATAATTGCTCCTTCGAAACGAAATAATGATCAGTTCCAAAAATTGAAGAAGAAATAATGAGAGAATTTCTGGAAGTAGAGATCAAACAAGAAGTTCATCCAAGCAAAAAGTTCTAACTCCATAGCTTCAAAGAAAGTTAAAAGGGAAAAAAAATGGTTGCATAGCTGTTGGCTAGCCAATTGGATTAAGCACATACCTCTGCAAGCTTTGGAATTGAGGACTCGAAGAACAGACGGAGGCATTGTTGATGATCCATCTGTATCAGCTAGCTAAGAATGCGACACAAGTAGAGTTAGAAAACATCAAGTATGAAAAGAGATCACAAGAACAATAAGAGAAGGAAATATTCTAATAGTAGATGGAGTTTCCAGATTTTACCTGTTGAAGGAATTCTAAAAGGTCCACATCTGATAAATTGACACCTAAAATGCAAGGGACCTGCATGAGATTTCGATGAAATGATTATATCAACAATGGAAATGAAGAGCGTAAGAAGGAAGCTTGTTTTGCACCATAAAATGTGAACAATAGATATGCAATAAAAGGGTGAATAAGAAATTCAACAGAAAATGACAGAGGTATTCACCGCAAGAAGTGTGACGATAGTTGGCTGTCGGTTGAGAAGATTCAAATTCCTGTAGATGTGATTCAAGTAATGAACAGAAATCAAGTGAAAGCTATTTACAAGAATAATAGATGAATATATGAAGTAATGAAATGAACAAAACTGATTCCTATTAAGCATCCTTTCTAGTACTGAAAAAATTAGAGGACAAACATCAGAAGTTGGTTGCAGATCACTTCTGACCATTGAAAAAGTTTTAATTTGTTCTGTCATCACATTTTACGCTGGAGACTATATCACTTTTTTCCTCTTTCTTGCAAGTACTCGGTAAGTATAAATATTGTGCTAAACAGAGACAAGAAAATTACTTCTCGAACGACTTTGAACTTTGATTGTGAATGTTGCAGATCCAACCCCAATCTTTTATCTGTTCAGCATAACTGTGCAGTAACTGATAACCAATCTCTGGAAGGACCTGTTATGATTAATTTAAACTTAAGAGTTACAGACATATAGAGTAATTGCTATTAAACCTTGTACAGCATCAAAATCAATCGCATGCATACCAGCTCTTGTTCCGCATCCAGATAGGTCATTGTCTTTGCTTCCCCAGATAACACCTAATTAAGCTAGTCTTATAAGTCACAATACATCCATCATTTCCATAAATTTAAATTACATGATAATTCCTACCTTATGACGAAGTTCTTCCAGCCGGATTCTTTCATCAGCAGCATGCTGTAGAAGACCATTATCAAAGTCACTCAAACTGCCAAATTCTTAAAAGGTTTCCTCATTATATGGATACGGTTTGAGTGTGCTTATCTCCATGAAAATGTAGAACATGTAAATATGTTTGTGCATATGTACATAGGCATAAAAATTATTATTCATTTGGTGCATTGTCGTGTGTGTAGGAATCATTATATAGGGGCATTTTCTTTGAATGGCAGTTGCAACTTCTGTTTTTCACCAAACAAGACATTCATATCAGAAACTGTCATTATCCCTTATAAATACTAGCTACTATGTTTTTCAGTAAGCGGCAAAATCCAAATCATATTCATGAAAAAATGTTCTGCCACAACATACATGAACTTAGGGCACTCTTTAGCAAGAAAGTCATCACTGAGACATGGAAAAAAAAAAAAAAGCAAAGAGAAAAAGAAAATTGAATGCCGAAATCAAGATATATTGAACAAACCTGATCAATAACAGCAAGTGTTCCACCAGCCACTACTGCGATGAATTTCTTATCCACCTGTTGGAGAACTTTGGCATCTTCTAGGCAACTCTTGTTGATAGATTCAGGAATTAATGAATCACCGGCAAGGTGCAGGAGTCCCGAAGAGATGTCAAGTATATTATCTTGATAATGAATGTCAAGTGATCTATTGTTTTTCTGATTAAAATTAAAGAAAATAAAATTATCTGTCACTAGTAAACTAGCAAGTCTTATCAGCACTTAAAAGAAACAGTCATAATAATTAAATACTCAACTGTAGTCTGCGGACAACTATTCCGCCATTTGGTCAAAGAATCTTCTGAATCTTGAGTTTCCTTTGAGATGAAGTCTGAAACATGAGACAATTAGGATGATAACTTATTGATCAGTAGATGACAATTCTATTGCTTAGAACAAGTAATAACCAGATTTAAATGATGGTGGAAAAAAGGTAGGGAATGCAAAATCCATTCCTTGTTTGACAATTAAGACATTCTTCTATAATAAAAAGATCTCCAGGTCTAGAAAATCTTCTTTCTGATACACCCTTGGATATATCTTCGCTCTCTTATTGCCATTACTATCATAGGTCATTCGATGTATATTAGCTCTCTTATGCCCAGAATCAAGCAAAACTTTTGCTTAAACAACAGAAGTACCTTCACCTCGAACTCCACGATGAGCCTGTGCACATTGGGATTGTTTAAAGTTTCCACCTTTTTGAGTCTTCTTCATGTCCACCATGGTATTTGACTTCTTTGTATCTACTCTGTAAGCAAACCAGTGCTATAAAAATTAATCATTTGCAACCTCAAAACATGTTTATTTGGGGGTTACAATAATTTGTAGTACCTGGTTCCAAATAATAAATTTTCTTCGGGACTTGGCTTCAAATTTAGATGACAGACATCAGATGTTTGTTGGAGATGCTTCAATGCACCAGCTTCTGCAAAAAAAACATGGGAATATAGGTTAGTCTTACATCACTTTTCCACGTCGTAAGAGAGAAATACATATTAGGATCAGTGGACCACCTGGAGAAGTAGGTGAATTCTGTAAGGTGTGAACATTTGGTTTTCCAGCTGGTATTGCTGAACAATGATTTAATGAAACAAACCGAATTTTTTGTCTACGAAATGGTGGAGCTGAGTGGCTTCTTCTTAACCTTTCTTTAGGAATAGGAACTTTTTCACAGTTTTGAAATCTAAATGGATCCCTCCGGCTTTCAAACTTACTGATACCTGCATTATTGTTACCGCATGAGACTGTGCATAACCAATCTGTCTCATCGATTAAAGTGTCAAAATGTTTTGAGGTGACTTTTTTAGAAAGATTATCTTCCCAGTGGATTTTGCAGAAGTCTTTGCTAAAATCATTATAATCCTCAAAATTTAATCCAGTGGCTGAGTAACTTGAGGTGCAGTTATCTTGGTTGGTGTTCTTCAGTGCAATGGCATAACTAAATTGGCTGTTCTCTTCACCATCTGCCAATTGCCTATAATTGGGTTCTTCACTCAATCTGAAGCTTCCTTCAAGTGCATTTTCATTAGTATAATGTCCAACACCCCTAGATGCAACTCGAAGGAGGGGATCTGAGGTGACAGAACACCACTCGGAATTGGACGACTGAGGGTTCACCAGTGCATCTGAATCAGATAAGAAGCTAGTCTTTTCAGTGAACGGCTCTGCATAAGATGGGAATGACTTTGGAGAATCTCTTGATAGAAGATCAAAACCAGTTGACTTGTCCTCTTTTGCCATGAATCTCGGGAAGTGATGAGAGTATGATGCCTCGTCCTGCCACAGAGTTCTTGGAAAGAAATCAAAACTCTGGTTATTGTCATCAACTTCTAGGATATTAACCCTTTCATCAAAGTAAGTCCGCTTTCGTTTGTTATTAAAGCTATCAGTTGGTGATTCAAATCCTTCCTCACCTGCAAACAAAGTCCCATCAAATGGCAGACTTCCTCGTGAGGAGCAACTCTGCAGAAAAGGTTGTTTGATATCCTTGCTTAGCTCTAATTCATTGCTAAAGTCATCAGCATCAAAAGACAAGGCACTTCCTGATGGGTCATTTCTAATGCCAGGTTCAATTTCAAGGTAATGTTTTCCCAATTGTGAACTTGAAAAATCGCCCTCGACACAAATGGATCTTCCTGCATCTGAGAGTCTATTCTTAAAGAAATAACCGTCTTTTGATGAAAGATTGTTACCAGATTTCCAGAGATCATTATCTATCTTCCTTGGAACTCTGTGTGAACATTCAGCAACTGAACCATTCAGCGGTTGAAAAGAATAGTCAGCCTGACCATAAAATTCCATTTCAGTATTTTCCTCTTTCAGTTTTTTAGTACCTTTCCTAAACTCCTGAAATGTGTTTCTTTCACATTCTCCGATAAACAGATTGCCATCCTTTCTGGCGAGCTCCTCTGAAGGGGAAGAGGAAAGGTTAACCGAAGCCTGATGATTTCGGAACTGGAACTGGCTAAACTCAGCATTTTCTGATAAATCTGCATAAAAAATATCTAGCAAGAAAAGAATTTTTTTGGATGAGCAAACAAAAATAAAAACAAAAACATTCCAATCTAAGTCGTGAAGCATGTTATTCTGCTAACATCCAGAAGTCAGTATTCTCCCATTAAACTGAAATAATTCTAATTTATATAGCACAAAGATTGCAAGCATACAAATTGGGAGATGTTTAACATGCAAAAGTATGAATGGTACCTCTATCTGATATGATGTTGTCACCTTTCTTCCTAATTTCATCTTTTCCAACTACATCAGCTGTGTGATTAAAGGATTCTCCTGGAAACATTTCAAAAGTGAAAAATTATTTAATAAGTCGTTATACCAACGCAACAGCTACAGCAAGCTATTAGCAGGTGCTCAGATATACCGTATGTCTTATTTTTCATCCAGACAGTTTGAATGGCCTTCTCAATAAAGGTAAATACAGGTTCCCAATCCTGGAAAAAAGGAAAGAGAGAGAAATCTCAGCGGTTGCAAAGGGAAAGTAGCACACGTTTTAAGCCAGTTGATAAAGTTAATTAGATCAAAATTTAAAATTAGAAATGAAAATAATGATTACCTTGAATACAACATATGTCTTCGATGGTTCAAAGGTCAAATCATAAAGAGACTGCGGGCAACTTAAATTCAGAATGTAGGCTGGATATGCTTGAGATCTATTTCTCTTCCCTTTTCTGGACCCACTATTCACCTTCCATGAATCCAAACACTCAAAACCAGCGGCTAACTGATTCATCAATTTGTGGATAGGACCTTTGCATATGTACCGCGAGTTAATATCTGCTAATGTGAAGGTCTACAACCAAACATGATTTCCCATTCCTGTCACACTCGAACTTAATCAACCCTAAAACACTATATATTAATAATGAATATGCATAGAAATGGATACAGACATATTGAAAGGCCTGCAAAAAAAGAATACGCTACCATGAGAAAGAGGAATACTTAAGTAAAGGATAAATAATGCAGTTTTTCAGTCAGTTAATCGATTTAAATTATTATACCTTATTGGAAAAGGTATTGCAAGGAGTGGATAGGTAGCCAGACATGTTAAATATATCATCATCCACATTCAGCTCATGGAGAAAGCTGGAATCCTCGATTCCAAAACCACTCATCAATACTGACAAAGATGAAGCGGAGGAATGCGTCCTAAGAAGCTCAACCTCACTAATTCATTGAATCAATAATGCCAGTAAAGAAGACAGTAATAATAATAACACAAGCTCTGCATAACAATTTGTGACAGGAATAACCTTTCAATGTCAACAGCTTTGAAGGAAATTTTTGAGTGCACAAGGGCAATCCTGAGTACAGATTTTTTCACTGAGTGCAAGACCTTCTTGGGGCTTCCAATTTAGTGATGCAAATAAAAACACATAAAGTCAGTACAAAGCATTACAACTAAAGAATTTAATTCGCTTGAAGCAATTTAGAAACGTCATTATGACTGCCGAAACTTTATAAATGAGCCAAAAACATCAAAAGTAAAGACAAAAAGAGGAAGAAGAACCTGGATTGCATACATTTCCTCCGAACTGGTTGGTTATAAAATAAATCTCGAACGACAGCTGAAAGGAGCCGAGCCATAGTTGATGAGATGTCTAAGTTATCGTCTTTAACAATTTAAGTGATTGTCATAATATTGTAGTTCCAAGTATCGAACTTTTTTTGCTATGACAATGTTAAACACTATAAAAGTGACAGAGAAATTTGAGAGAGACAGATTGAAGCCGTAAAAGCATGAACAACAGAACAAGTCTTATAAAAGCAAGGAAAGTAGTTCATGCACCTAAGTGCTCACAATATAATCTAAGATCATAAAATTTTACCTGTTGTGCCTACATCTTTCCTATCATCATCAATTCCAAGAAACAAACACTTGGACCCCTGAAATAAGGGAAGAGTTGCAGATGTGCTTATATAGTAACAAAATCCAAAAAAAAAAAAAAAAACAATCTTTCACACCTTCATGACCTTTCGATATCCATTTGGCCTCCCATAAGCTTTTGTTATAACTTCTAACAGCGAGACATCGGAGATAGAAGCCAATGCTTCTCCTCGAAATCCAAAAGTCCCACTAACAGTATCCATATCGGCCAAATGGTGAAGCTTTGATGTTGCTATCAACACATTATAAAGACACACACACAGAGTCATTATCACTTCACCATTTGCATCAACTAGCAAAAACCCTTAAAAATATAAACAAATTTAACTACAATTTAGCTCACCATATCTTTCTCCCAACAAGACCAATCCATCCCGAGAAATTCCAGACCCTGAAAGCACATAAAACAGAAAAATCATTATTTTTAACTTTAAACCCAGAAAATAAAAACACTGTAAAACCCTAATTCACTACCAAGTACTAACCATCATCCACCACTTTCACATAACAAGTCCCAACACCCACAAAAACCGATACCTGAAAAAAAATAAAAAAAATTGCAACCATATTCACAAACCCCAAATGTAATTTCAAGATTTCTGAAATGGGTATTGAAAAATTAGTGATAAAGCAATCACCTTTTTCGCGCCAGCATCCAAGCTGTTGAAAACGAGCTCCTCCACAACCCTAGTCAAGTCAAACAACACAACCCCAGAACGCACCGTATTGCGGAGGGCTTCTGGCAATCGCTTGATAGCACCCATTACTCCATTACTTGATCAGACAATGAAATCGAAAGAAACGAATTAAAACGAAACGAAAAGTTTCAATTTTTCTTTTTCTTTTTTCTGGGTTTTGAAAGCTGAAGAAGAAAAAAAGGCGGTTTTTTTTTTACCGAACTCGACTAACGT
Organism: Dipteronia sinensis; assembly: GCA_033220585.1. Lineage (NCBI taxonomy): Eukaryota > Viridiplantae > Streptophyta > Magnoliopsida > Sapindales > Sapindaceae > Dipteronia > Dipteronia sinensis. Next base: position 885,884 of record CM065638.1, on the reverse strand, counting down.
GCGCGCCTGGTGTCAAGCTTAATTGACGCGTGGCATGAGATTTGCACGTGAGGGAGGTTCATTGGTCGACACATAAGCTATTAATTAATTAATTAAATAAATAAAAGTTTAAACTTTTGACTGCCGTAATTTTATTGGTTGGATTGGAAGGAGAAGATCATTATCCATTTTTCATATCTCCATGGTGAAAAACCAAATTACTAAACCACCCTCAAATGTTTCCATTCTGGTTCGAATTATATTAGTATCATGTGACATAAATATCTGATTTTTAATATTGGGATTGAGTATTACACACAAGAAATTGACTGAAATACCCTCACAAGTATATTTTACTAAATTTATCATACCATACTACGTAAATATCTTATCTTATTATAAATGATATGATTTCACTATTCAGGATTGAGACATTAGGTTTTGTTTAGTGAAACTCTTTCATTCTTTAGTGTATGTATCTGTATGTTTTTCTAGTTTGATATATATTTCGTTATTTAGAATTTAAGTTTTAAATGAATGTTAAATTCCTTTAAAAGAGATAAGGATAATGTTAAAAAGATTAAAAGGGTTTTTATTACATGAGAGAAATGGTGGCATTAACGTAGTTAAGACATAAAAACAAGGTTGGAGTTGTAACTTGAAAGAAAGAAAAAAAACAATAGAGCATCCATTTAGGTAAAAACTATGGTCCTGGTTGTGTTGGTGTTGTGTGTGTGTTTTGTGTTATGTTTTTGATGGGATTTGCGTATTGGGTTTCTAGAATCTGAACCAATCAAAATTCTTTCTGACATAAGTTTATTTTTTTTAAACATATATATATACAATAATTTATATTTATATTTATATAAATATATATACACACAAGATCTTCTATTTTCTCCTTCAAGACCCTGGCTTTTCTTCCCCACCTGACCCTTCTCTCTCTATATGAAAAAAAAACCCTAATTTCAGTTCGCCGTTTTGTTTCTCTACAACCAGGACATTTAACAAATGATCAGGCTCAGGTATATTGAAAATTCAGCTGTGAACTGGATTTTTTGTTTGTATATATTTATTTTTAGATATGGGGTTTTGAATTGAATCAAACATACAATGGACTGGGAACTCAATTTTGGTTTTATGTATTTGGGTTGCATCAAGCTTGTGTTAATGTGGATTTTTGTTTGTTTTGGATCGTAGTTTTTGGTGGGTAAAGATGAGAATTGTCTTGCTTACATGGGTTATTTTTAAAGTGACTGATTCTTGTGCATGTTGTGTGTTTGAATTCTGATGTGCTTTGATCTTTTAATTGTTGTTATGTTGCTGATTTAGAATTTCTTTTGAGTGGTTTGATGTTTGGTTGCTGAGATGGAGGTGTTTTGCATTGTGGCTTTGTATAGATTCTATCTTTCTATGTTAGATATGAAGATCATCAAATCTCTTTAATGATTGTATAGGATTTAGTTAAAATTGGTGCTTTAGTATTTATCTTGGATCAAAATGATAGGAAACTCTAGGGTTTCAAATTGTGTTCATTTTTCTGTTTGTTTGCTATGGATTCTCATCATAGAAATGAAACATCAGTGAAATCTGATCTTATATAAAAAGAAATGTTAAAGACTTCATAAAGGTTGTAGATTTTTTATTAAATTTGGAGACTTCATAAAGGTTGTAGATTTTTTATTAAATTTGGATTTTGTTTAGGGTTTTGGCTATAGATGCAATTCTAGTTGAGTAAATTGTTCTTGTTGTTTTGGTGTAAATGCAGTTGGGTCGATTGTATCATCCGTGTAGAGAGTTGTTGATCATTTGGGTACCTAGGGTTTGGTTAGGCAGAGGAATAATGGAGGATAACATTTGTGATATCAATCACATAGATGCTGATGTTCTTTTGCCTCCTCGAAAACGTCTTCTTGCTGGATACAAGAAACAGAGTTCCGATGCCAATGGCAATTATGACGGTGGTTCACATCAACCAATGGTTGCTTCGTCTTCATCGCCTTCTAGTTCTTCTTCAAGTGAATTTGCCCGTCTTAACAATTTACTAAATAGTTCAAATCTTTCGAATGAGGAGATTGCAAAGATGGCAAAATCAGCAGCTATTGCTGCAACTAAGGCTGCACAAGAAGCTAGAGCTGCAGCTGAGGAGAAGGCTGCTATTGCGACAAAAGCGATCACTGCAGTTAAGAACGCTTTAGCCTTGGTTGATTCTTTTAATGAAGAGCCGGCTTCCAAGGAGAAATCCCCGAGAAAGAATAAGCTGAAAAAGCATGTTCCAGTTCAGCTTTTGTACAAGAAGCCCCAAACAGCTGAGGATAGTAATACAGATGAAGAACTAGCTCGAAGATTGCATCGAGCTATGAACAGTTCACCCAGAATCACGAAGAACGTTTCAAGTTCTGAAGCGAGGGGTCATAAACACAAGAAGCCAAAAAGTTTGTCCGTTTCTGAGAAAATTAGGGTTCCAAATGGGGGTATAGTCTTTGGAGGAAACCCAGCTTGTATGTCCAGTGGACATGCTGCAATAGCCAATGTGAACTCCGGAAATGAGGACTCTATTCGGGAGGTATACACAGTTAAAGTAGATGAAAAGGAATCTAGATATGAAAAAACTCGCCAGTTAGAGTTGGAGAATGAGGAAGCAGAACCGAGTCTTTTGAAGGAGAAAAATTTGGAGGAAACAAGTAGTTACCCTGGTAAACGAAGGGGAAGGCTGAAGCTTAAAAAGTTGCCGTTAAGCAGTTGCACCTCCAGGGATCGAGAAAATCCCAAGGAAGAGATGATTACGAAAGCAACTCCGCTGACTGATAAGAACATGGGCAATCCCGCTGCTGGTAGGTAGGAGGCCCTTGTTCGCTCTGGAGCCTTCTGATGCTGTGGTGGTGCCAGTTGAAGCTACCCCGACATGGAAATGCCAGGAATTCAAGGCACCTGCTTGTGTCAAACAAAATAAAGTCATGCAGTCATGATGTTCAAATCTCATTGTGGTGTCAAGTGGCGCTACCTGATAGGAAGGAATTGATAGGCGAGGTAGGATTTGTGACGCTCTTTTTATAGAAACGGCTTCATTTAATTTATCTTTTTTCTCATCTCTGGCTTTGTAAGGAAGTTGGACCGACTTGTATATTTTTCAATGTTTAAATGCTTGCTTCTATACTTTGCATATCAAATATTGCTTGTTGGTTTACATAAAAGCAAAGCTCGGAGCTGAGTTAAGAGAGAGGATGTGATAAAATTAGTTTATACTACATTGATTGTTTGCCTATTCGTCCTGTTTTCTCTGCTAATGATAGATATAGCAAGTAACATTAATTTCTTTGATTAGTTATTCTTCATTATTACTTGCTTATGTTGAAATTCACACTATATGAGAATTGTGTTAAGATTTACCGGTCCTCATTGCTCCTGTCATAAATACAGTATTGATAGAAACCAAAACATTTTTTTATCAGACAAGGGTAGAGTAGAGTTTAACGACCAGGGTGAGCCTCATTTTACCTTCAAGGTGCTATATCCGGTTCACCATCCTTGTCTCTTCTGTTACGTGATAGAACTTTCCGTTTTTGTGATATCAGTATACATCCTTACTCTGCATTACTATTCTCAAAGTGTTTCAAGATCTTTGTTCTTGTTTTTTTGAATGTGTTGTGTCAAACTTAGAGAGATGAGGACCGATGTCCCTTTCCATCCATACCGCTCTTGCTACTTGTTATGGCCATGGTTTCATTCAGCTCTAGTCATGTTTTATGCGTGTGTTTGTTTGGTTTTCGTATTCCTTATTCTGATCAAGTCTTCTGAGAAACTTATCTTTGCTCTTGGGTGTTCAAAGCTTTTTTGTAGGGTAGTTTTGTGTCTCTCAGTCTTACTGAAGATATCGATCAGCAATGGAAAAGTCTCATACTTTTAACATTAGAGTTCTTGTTGATTGAGACAAGTTACAAAGTTACCATGTTGTGGGTGACTTCTATGGTAGTAAATTTGCCAAAATGATCATTCTACTTTCTCCGTTTTTTCATACATGTACACGTAGACTTAGATTTCTAAGTCGAGTAAAGATTTTACGTCATCATATCTAGATAATATGTCTATTCAATAGAAAAAATCTAGAATAAATGCACCGCACGTCTATTGATGATTTTAGTGGTTGAATTGAATTGAACAAGTGAAATTTTGATTTCTCGACAGGTTCTGGTAGTCTTATTGTAATAGTTCTCGTAATATTTCTTAAAAAAAAAAATCGAAACTTTTGGTTCATATTTTAATAAAGGTATGAACATATGGTGAAATTAAATATTTGGCATCAATGAGAATTGGTGTAATCATTGATGTGATACATATAACTAATGTGATCACATGAAACTCTTTTTTTTATATAATCAGAGTATAAAATAAAAAACAAGAAGTATTTGGTGGATGTTTTTGGTTTCATAGGAAATCTGGTAGTGTTTCTTAGCTGGTATTGATTGTCTTGTTCTGACATCTTGATCCAGATCTGTTTATTAAAATTGAAAAAATACAAAAATGTTACCAAATCTTGGATGTAAATCTCACCAAAAATTGTTATAATAAGTTCAGATTTCATGGAAGTAGTGTATCTTTTAAGAAGCACTTGATAAATGTATTTTTTGTATTATAATAAATATATGTAAAAATTCCTCCCCATTTTTTTATACAACGATTAAAGAGTTTTTTGACAAAAATTAATATTACGGTCATAGACATTATTTTAATTTAAAAATAATTTTTTTATATAAAAATACTCCATATTTTTGGTCATGAGTCTATTGTTGATTATTAATATTTGGGTCCCAGAACAATACCCATAACAAAAGAGGGGACCGAACCCATACCCACTTGTGTGTCATGACTACGATTTGATTTGAATCTGACTTGTGACTTAATCTAACCCTAAATCCATAATAATCTATATACAAATCAAGGTTTAAGGGCAAGCTGGTCTATATGATCTTGGGCCCACGATTATTCTTTTAAAAAAAATGGTATCATGATTGGATTCGAACGTCTCAAGATTAAACACCATTAGCGCGACTCTAGATATCTATGAGTTTTGGATACATGTCTTATTTAGAAAAAACCAATGTTGCAGAAAGCGCTAGGTGCTAGTCGGACGGTGACCCCTGCCTAGTGCCTAGCCCGTCTAGTTGGGGACTAGACGGCTAGCCGGATGTAGACCAGCGACAGACCTGGTGGTCGGTCGGAATTTTTTCAGTATATTTTTGTTGTAATTGAGTAAATACCTCATACTATTTCATATATTGAACCTCAAATTGAAAATAAAATTCTAAAAAGCTCAATATTGAGAATCAAAATCCATAAACAACTAAATAAAATATAATAAACTTAATCAAATTCTAAAAAATCAATAAAAAAAATAAACATAATCAATCAACTGCGATTAGTTCATTGATTTTGACCGACTATGTCAATTAGATGGTAAACCACTTAATCAGAGTGGCGGACCACTGACTAGGGACTAGGCGGGCACCTAGTCGGGGACTTTTGCAACACCAGAAAAAACACATCTATTCATTTCTAACAAAAGCAGCATAAAAGCACTTTTGGAAAGATCAAAACTAGTCCCCACACAAAGGAAACACAGAGGGAGAAAGAGAGACTTGGGATTGTAAGAGGAAATGCACAGGTATAGAGAGAATCCTTAACCCACAAAAAATATGAGTAAATGGATTGGTGAAAGTTGCACAACAACCGACAGGGATGGGGGGGTACATGCATTTCAGGGTTGGTGACAGCAACAACAGAATAATAACCCATTATATATCTATATAGTATATATCAATGCACCACCAGAGGAGCAGAACAAATGCAAGCGCAGAGAGGATTAACTTAGAATAACGTGTCGGTGTCACACGGTGACAAATACAAAATCATGAATATGTGGGGACCTATCGGGATCAGTAATTATATGTACGAAATTCTGATTCTATAATCGGAAGATGTCATTTTGCATAGCAATGAATAAACCAGACTTAAGCTAAAGTCTAAGCAACCCATTTGTGAATCGATTAGATAAATGGCAAATTGACAATATCAATTAATTAACAAGGGAAGACTGAAGAGCATAAATGTGTGTACCACTGCACAAGAGCCACCGGTGTTGTGTTGTAGTTAAAAAATTCCTCTCTCGTGATCATTACTATTTTACATTTTTAGTTAAACGTTAATCAAAAAATAGATCTTATTTAAAAATGTAACAAACCAAAAAATAACAATAACAATCAATACTCTGTATGGCTGGAGTCATGGAGGTAGAAGCGACGAGCGGGCCTTGAAAACGATGTTGTGCTACTTCACTTGCCCTCGGCTTTAAAATGTTGTCGTGCTACTTCACTTGCCCACCCTGATCTGGAGTTTGCTCATTCCAACGCCAACTCTTTCCACGTTAGGCTTTTTTTCCGTTTCAGTATGCGTGGACGTTGTGGGATTGAGCCACGGGTGTTGAAGGCTCTGCTGAGCAGTTGGTCGTTTCTCTGGGACAAAATCAAAAAGGGGGCAAAGAAACTCTGCAAACTCGCGAGCATCAACTTCTGAGAACTTGTACTTGTCAACAAGCAATCGATCAAGTGACCAATACTTCAGTCTCCGTATCCTCTTGAGATCACCATGCCTATCAAAATAATCCCTCGATTGAGCTCCACCAATAGCTATCTGCTCATACACACATTACAGACGAATAGGTATTTAAGGTAGTTAAGTTACAATAACACATATTTGAGGAATAATGGCCATACCTTTCGAGGCATCTTTCCAAGGAGTTCCATCATGAGAGCAAGGTGATCCTAAAATCAACCCAAAGAACAGTTCATTAGCCTTTTATTTTCTATCGGCTGGGGCACAAGGAAGAGGGTTGTTCCAGTTAAATAAATATAATCAGCAGACAATCGGGGATTGATAACTGAAGATGAAATTACCAGTTAAACAAAGAACCAAGAAATACGAGGTCATTGTGATTCCATATATTGGCTATGTTCTTTCCAGGGTGTCAGGACTGCTATGATACACTCATTATAAATGTGAACTTCACCGAAAACACAAGCAATCTCAAAACAGAGAATGATAGTCCAGTTGACAGATGAATATAATTAACTGAATGTCTATGGATGAAATTGGCATGCTGTGTATGAATGTATGCTATCTTCCCCACATCATATCTCTTCCGATTGCTTTCTATTCACAGCAAAAGGTGGTTTATAGTGGTTGCAGCTCTAAACATAGCTGAACAACATAAATGACATTTAGCATATATGAAATACGATTGAACATATAGCAGCATGTTGCATTCTTGATTCTACCATCATTATGATACAAATCATGCAGAAACAGGATTGCAATTTTAAAAAGTCAGCTCAGGCCTTTATGATCTTCAAATTTCAATTTTTAGGTTCACCATATCAATGACAATATGTACAGCATGCTCTAATAAACTAAATCAATAATGATAAATAGGCAAAACCATCCTACCTCATCTTCGCTATAGCCTTGTCCAGGCTTAGGAGCAAACAACATGTCGCCGGTAGCAAGCTCAAATGCAGTGCAAGCAAATGACCACATGTCAACAGAGCTAGAATACCCAGACTGGAGTATCACTTCAGGAGCTCTATACTGCCTTGTCTGAATTTCTTCGGCAAACGGCTTATCAGCCCAACATGCATTTCCAAAGTCAACAAGCTTGCACCTCATATCAATCCCGTCCAGAGTTCTTGCAGGCTTTGTAAGTTCTACCCCTCCCATTGAAGCTCTTCTTTCAGATATCTTCGCAACTGCTCTTTTTGCTCTCCTTTTCAACTTCTTCTCAATAATATTCATGGTAGAACCACCATTTAGGCTGCCCTCAGGTCTTTCAAGGATCGGAGTTTGCCCAGACCTAATTGGATCCTTGGAAGGATCAATGGTGGAGATGAGGAGAATATTTTCTGGTTTTAGGTCGGTGTGTAATATACCAACTTCTCTATGCAAGTAATCCAGACCCGTCAAAATGCATTTACAGATCTCCCTAACTTTATTCAATTCCATCCTTTTGTAGCGGTTAAACTTGATCAGCCGGAGTAAGCTATCGCCAAGAAATTCGAGGACCATGCATAGATGTTGACCATTTGGGCCTGCATGCTTAAAGTGGTCAATTAGTCGCACAACAAACTTGTCATCCGAGGTATCACCTTTAGCAATAGATGAAAGGAGTTCAATCTCATGAAGGGCAGCTTGGGCAAATTCTGCTGCACTTTTCTGGATCTTAAGAGCAACATATTTCTGCAAAACCCCAAAAACAAATTAACAATACAAGAACTACATGATCACTTATTCAACAACAAAAAAAAAAATCCAAATGCTGGCTGGTGAGCAGCAAAATTCTAGGTCAAATTGATCTATTAATGGCTACATCATCTTTCAGATTCGAGCTTGTACTAAATGTCTTGTTTATTACTATATATTACAACTCCAGATTCCATAAACAAAATACAAAAACTAAGTTCGAAATTAAACATAATTCAAGTTTAAATCCGTAGCCATCATTTCTCAAACATGCAAAATTAAAGAATAGAGAAAAAGAAGTCCAAATTGATCATTTTTGTCCATATTGATAACTGTCAAAAACATTCATTTAATATATCTTCATTGATCTCACCATCCACAGAAATAAAATAAAAAAAATCTTTAAAACGAAAGATTCACATAAATCATAATTTGAAACTTGTAATGAATAAGGAATCCACATTTAATCATCAACAAAATCGAGAATATCCAATCGTTTTAAAAAAAAAAATCAGATGAAATTTAATCGAATCCATCAACATATATGCACATAAAAACACGAACGAAATAATAAACTTACAAATCAAAATATAAACAAAACGGATTCAAAAGAGACATACAGAGTTCTGAGTATCGTAAGCGAGCCATACGGTGGAGAACTGACCCCAACCGAGCTTCCCCTGAGCTATATATCGGCCGCCGGCGAACTGATCGCCGACTCTAACGGCATGATAGCCTCCTTTCCTGTAAGAATCGATTCCCTCATCCTCATCCTCCGACCCCGACGACGACGAACACGACATGATCTCAAAGTGTCCGATTCGACTCGATTCAATTTCCAAGTTGAAGAAATCCTTCGATCGAATGAAATATCTATCTTGCAAATCTAAGATTTTTTTCGAAACTCGTTTTTCGAATGTTTTTATATTTTTATATATATATATATATATATATAAAATTATATATTTTGGTTTTCGTGTGTTGTGTGTATTAGTGTATATATAAAACAGCGGTGAGAAAAATGGTAATGTGTCGTCGTTTTGAACGTCGTCTGACGTCTCTCCTGCTTTTTTGCAACTCTGTGGCCTTCAAGAGTCTCCTCTACCACTTTTTTCTCTTTTCTAGCTTTCGTATTTGCCCTTTTTAAAGTTGACGTGTGGAATTACGGTTTTACCCCTGTCTCTCTAGGTACACCGTCGGTCGCCTGTAAAAAGGAAAAAAAAATTACAAAATGAATGATTGCTTATTTGGTGGGGTGGAGTGATCAATTCCATTGGGTTGATCTGTTGATGATTGATGATGCGTGTAAGCCAACTGCTTCGTGCTTTTTATCTATTTCATCATTGTTGAGGGCATTTTCGGTATTTTACATTTCTAAAAAAAGTGTTACTCATAAAATTATCAATGAATATTTTATTTTATTTTTTAATTTATTTTTCTTAGATATTTAATTTGCATATGTGCTTTTTATGTTCTTATCTAGATCGAGTCTATGGCGATTAAAGATATTTATTCCCGTAACACCGATATTATTGCAAAGAAGATGAAAGTCGAACCGTCATGAAAAATATGGAAGAGAAGATTATTCAACCAATAGTGAATGTGATACGTGTTTTTAGTATTTATTATCCTAACTAATGTATAAGTTAGGATATTTTATGTTAAGATGTTGAAGTTTTGACTACTTAGTTCAATCCACATACAACTACCCTTTCACATTTGTGGGAGTGGCTTATTATAATTGAGAATTAATATCTTGATGTTTATGTGAGTAAATATCTCTGGTTTACGGGAATAGATATATGAAATATACATTTATTGTTTAATTTTCGTTAGGTTTTGACATATTTTTAAGAAAATATCTCTATTTTTTTAGAATAGATTTTTGAGATGTTCATGTATTACTTGATTTCAGCAAGTTGTGATTGATTCCTTAATAGAAATATGTAGGTCACTTATATATTACTTAATTGTGGTCGGTTATAGAATAACCCTTACCCATTAGACTCCAAATTTTAAAAACAAATATTTTAAAAAAAAAATTGACTATTTAATCTTGTGATTAAAATTTTTACATAATCCAAAAATTATCCATTTATCTTAATTCAAGGCATTGAGATCGAGGGCAGATCTATATGCAATCTAGCCTTGGGCTTCAGCCCAGGCTAGCTTTTTCTATAAAAAAAATAATGATTTTGATATTTTTTTTTAATATAATAGATAGACATTTACAATATTTATATTGCTTAATAATTCATAAAAATAGTCTAGTTTGTAATTTAATTTAACTAAGATAATCTCAATTGATTTATTAGAGTGATATACTCAATATTTTATTGACACTCAAATGTATTAAAGTTTTCTTTTCCACTCCATTCTCTGTTTTTCTATAGATAAATTAAACAAATTTTGAATTCCTAAAAAACTTTGAACTGCCCAGCGTGGCTTGAGTAGAAAATTACATTAATTTAGCATGACAATGTCCCAGATTCGAGTCACTGCACATCATGCGTTATACAAAAAAAAATTATAGATAATTTAGCCCACCCAGACGATGAATCCTGACTTCGCCCTTGATTGAGATAATTATCGAACAACATTTATTTACATTTTCTCTACTCTTTAATTAGAAATAAAATGAGTTTATAAGCTCAAATCACAAATTTAAATTAATAATTTAAATACACACGACTCACTTTTGTTTAAATGTGTAAAAATGTAATTTTTCGAAGCTAAAATCCATTTTAAGAATACTATGAATATATATTTAACAAATTGAATAATAAAAGACAGATTAGTTATAATAGTCAACATCATAGGTGAGTAGATATGTATTAGTTCGAAATCTAATATTTTAAAATGGTAAAGTTGTCTATTAAAATTATAAAAATCATAAAATTAAAGTTGTCTATCTATTGCAAGTTTGCAACTATATAGATCATATTTAATTACTGTTTTTCAATGTGTGACAATGACAAGAACAAATATTGTGATTGGATAAAATGGAATTTTCTTCTTTAAAAAAAGATTAAGATATAATGACAATATGGTAATGGATTTGAAGTTTATCCATTATTTGATTAGTGTATATTGTAATTTTAATTATCATTTTTTTTCTATCTATGCACAAATGGGTTATATTTTTTGTGATTTTTATTTATTGTGGAATGACAAAACATATTGGAATTCAAATTTTGTAAATGTGAATATTTTGATTTGAAGTATGAAAGTAACAAAATCTTTATACCTTTGAGTTTGATGATACTTTATTATTAATTGACTTTTAAATGGTTATCCTAATTAGATAATTTTGACTCGTGGACAAAGAAGGAAAACAATATATATCTATAGGGTGGTTATCTGGTAAGGACGGTCCTGATATAAGAAGGTAAGGACGTCCAACCACAACCATATATTGGGTATGGGTGTGAGTATTTATTAAAGTGGACTGTGGGCTCACTGTGAATGTATGGTTGTGGTTGAAGGTCATGATATAATAAAGCCCTAACGGTGACGGTCCTGATATGAGAATTATTCTATATATATATATATACACATTAACTTTAATAATACTAATATTATAATTATTATCCAAATTTATTCATTCCAATTCCAACTATCAAAATTAAAAACTATGCTTGCCATTTTCTTTTTAATTTATACAAAATTAAAATCATAAAAAAAATATTTGAATAATTTTAAGATAAATTTGGAGACATGTGGATCGAGGAGTATAGTAGTATTCAGTCCCCTAAGCCTCCAAAAATTAAGGCATCTTTTTTATTTTTCCAATTAATATTTAATGGCATTTGATGTTTTGATTTTTTAAGTGATTTCATCGCTTAAAGAATCCCTAAAATTACTTGTTTAGAAAACCATTAGAATTTAAAATAATTTTTTATTTCTAAAACTATCCTTACTAATATAACTTATTTCCAATTTTGTCTTCTATTAAAATCCTAATAGTATTAATACCTTTTTTTTCCTTCTCACTGTAAAAAACTTTAGCATCACAAAACCTAGTTACTTCAAAACTAAAAAACTCAATTGAATTACAATTTTTGATTTCCTAACATATTCCGGTAAGGACCTTTTTTTCATAATTTGATAATTAGTTTTATTTATTTTATTTTAGAGTTTGAGTACACCTCTTTTACTTCCTCTGAAAATTATATTAATGGTGGTGTTAAGTTGTTTTAAGTTATTGTTGAATGTAATGAAAAACTGTTTATATTTATTAAACTCTTAATTAGGTTGTAGCAGGAGAATGGGTGATTCAACCCTTGCCATCAAATAATGATTAGAGTGTTGCAATATTTTTAAAATTGAACAAAATAAATCATCTAGAAAAAGAAAAGATAAATTTCATGTTTTACGAATTTAAGGCAATGCAAGTTAGTTCTAGAAGACATAATAATACGATTATTGTTGTTGTTTAGTTTTGTTTTTAATTGAGTTTGATTTGAAAAAAGTCGAAAACAAATTTATTTAGTTATTAAATTTAAAATATTATTAATAACTAAATAATTTTATTTTATAATTTTTAAATTACTTGTTATGGTTGTCCTTAATATATTAAAATGTAAATATATAACAAATAATAGTCAGGTATAGATATAAAAGTATTTATTTTCTGATATTTGTAACTTAAAAAAAAACAAACAACTTAGCATTTATATTCAGCTTCAGCGAAAAAAAACACATGTTTTTCAATTTTTAGTTTTAAGCCATTATGTAGTCTTTGTTCGGTTTTCAGACAAAAAATCAAACGGAACATAAAAATTCATTTATTTTAATTCGTAGATAAATCATGAAAGTCTCCTACAACCCAGCCCTAAAAGATATAATACCTCATTACCTCCTAAAGTTAATGATCAATTATTTTTTAATATATTTTAATTTTCTCTAAAAAAAATTTAAAAAATTTATTATATAAATCAACTTCTTATTAGGCATATTTTCTTTTTAATCGAAAAACCCACTTATTATTTATACAATAGTTGTTTCTTACTTCCAAAAAAAACTCTATATACTTTTATAATAAAAAAAGACATTTTTAATATCGATTTAATATAAAAAAAACTGCATTTGTTTCAAAACATATTAATTTAAACTTTATTTTTTCAAGTATATTAATTATCAATCATGCTATTCTTATTTATATTTTTTTTCTACTAGTTTTTTAGTCGATCATGAAATTTGGTTTAACCTAACTAATATCAAAATCACTCCCTCAATGATCTCAACATATCATCATGTCGGGTAGAAAAAAAAAACAATGTAATCCGAACAAACATAATATAATTTAGCACAACCATGGTAAACTCATCGATCATTTTATTATAACAATTTTTTTTTATGGAAACCGAATGTGGGTTAACGGTTCAATGTTCATAATATTTGTTTCATCATATCATACTCTCATGCTCCTTCCAATATCCTACCAACTTTTTCAAGCGAACTACTTCGTTTGATAATATATTTTTGCTTAGATCATTTATAATCGATCTGACTCTTATGCATACATGTTGATGTAAAAAAGACAAAACAATCAGAACAATAACAATTATAACAAAAAATATTTAATATAGTTGAATCGAATCTACATTATCAACTATGAACTATCAAGTTTACAGCTAAGTTAAAAAAAACACATAGAGAATAAATAAACATATTGAATCAACTAAGTCCATAGACAATTCACTTGGCATATACTCAACTATATCAGAAGGCTCTATTATTCCTCTCGGTCCAAATGTTCCTAAACAAATATAAATCAACCAACTAAGAAGCTATGATAATCTCAAACAAATTAGCTCTAAATATAGTTACATTTACATCTCTCTTAATATTCAATTTTAAATGCTTTGCATTCCTGGTTAGTAAAAGGTCTACAAAAGTATTTTGATACAACTCTACCATGTATGCCTGCAAGTTCATGATTGATTTCTATGCCCAATTGAGACAATCAAAATATATACATACAAAAAGAAATACAACATATACACATGCACGTATGCAACCACATGCAGTCACACATGCACAAGGATCTTTTACTGAAATTAAAAGAAAAGGTCAACGAATAATGAATTAGATTTTATCATGTTCACGAGAAATGTTATAGAATCAATGCAGTAATTATATAACCACATAAATCAAGAGTGCATGATAATTTTTGTGGATAATTGTTCAAGATACGTGTAATAAGCATAAATAGTCTATATGCCATATATATTAGAGTAGTTTTTACAAAAATAATTAAAGTCTATCATGTATATTTATAGTATGACATTTAAACTATTTACTTTGAATGAAAATGAATATTTATTGTCATCCCGCTCTAATATTTATAGCCATCAACAATAGATTGCACCAAATACTACATTATAAAACAACAAAACTATGATACGATTGATTAATCATATCTTACAAATTTCTTCTAAGATGTTGTAAGCTATGATGCAAGTTATCAAAATCATGTAAAACTTGCATGTGTATCCTCTGGCTAGCATAACCATCAAAGACTCAATCATCCCCATCATACCTGCTTGCTCTTTTCAGCATCCCACCAACTTTTTCAAGCGAGCTACTTCTTTTGATGATATATTTTTGTTTGGATCATTTACAATCGATTGGACTCTTATGCTTATTTGTTAATGTAAAAAAGACAATGCAACCAAAACAAGAACAAATATAACAAAAAATCTATAATATGGTTGAATCGGATCTCCATTATCAACTATAAACTATCAAGTTTACAGTTAAGTTGAAAAAAAACCATAGAAAATAAATAAGCATATTTAATCTTTATCAACATAAAAATGTATAATGAAAGCATAAAAACGTATACTAGAGAATTGTATGTCTCGTCCAAATTTGATTCCGCTGAAGATGCATTTACAAACATAAATGTTTTCGCTTTTCCACCAAGTGATTGCCATAAGATAAAACACTGATAACATTTTAAAAGTTAAAGTGATTTGTTGATTCTTTAAGCTTCTTTTAGTTGACTATCAGAAGGTCTGTTTTCTTCTCAATCTCTAACTAATTTCAAAATCACTTGCTCACTGATCTCAACATAGAAACATGTCGGGTAGAAAAAAAAAACAATCTAATCTAAACAAACATAATATGATTTAGCACAACCATAGTAAACTCATTAATCATTTTGTTATAACAAAAAAAATTTGGATGGAAACTGAATGTGGGTTGATGGTTCAATGTTCTTAAAATTTGTTTCATCATAGACCATATTCTCTTGCTCATTCCAATATCCCACCAACTTATTCAAGCGAGGTACTTCTTTTGATGGTATATTTTTGCTTGAATCATTTACAATCGATCAGACACTTAAGTATATATATGTTGATGTAAAAAAACAATGCAATCAGAACAAGAACATAGTATAACAAAAAGTTTTTAATACAATAGCTTTTGGTATTATTATGGATGAGAAACTGTGCAATAGTTCTTTGTATAAAATTTTGAGATTTTGGGAATGATGTTTTTCGACTATGATAACTTAAATATTTTTTTTTTGATATTTCAGACTAAACAAAATATCAACTTATTAATTTAAATTTGAGTGGCTTTTGTCATGCAGACAAGAAGTGGGAAAACACATACGATGCTTGGAGAGATTGAAGAGTTAGAAGTTAGGCCAAGTCCACATTGGTGAATTATGCCAAGGATATTTGAGTTCTTGTTTGCGAGGATCCAAGCTGTAACTTTGTCATTCTTTACTTGATCTTGATACATCTTTTTATTTGGGTATAAACACAAATTGTGGTCAGTTTCTGTTTCTCTTACATAGTTCTCATTGCAGGAAGAGGAAAGTATAAGAGATGAGAAATTAAAGTACAATTGCAAGTGCTCTTTCTTAGAGATATACAATGAGAAAATCACAGACCTCTTTGATCCTTCATCTAACAACTTGATGGTGAGTTGGGCTCTTTTGTAGGTATCTCCTTTTTGAATGTTTAAGCTGATTTTAATATGTTAATTTTTCCAATTGTAGTTACGAGAGGATATCAAGAAAGGAGTGTATGTGGAAAATCTCTCTGAATTTGAAGTTCAGACAGTGGGTGATATATTGAAGCTTTTAACTCAGGTTGCCCATATTAAAGAGTGGGTGACATTTTGAAGACAAGAGAGAAACTATCTGAGTTAAAAGCCGGTGTATCCATACTCAGGTCATGCGTGGGTTTGTGTTTGGAGGATGATAATATTCCTGAAAGATATAATGCAGATGGAGATCAATGAGCTTTTTTGAGCATCATACTATAGTATTTAGTTCTTGCCGGCAACTTACAAAAGTCAGTATTTTATTATGCAAAAAAAAACATGTAATTATATTTGTTGATTACTAATAAGCTTTTCCATTGGAGTGCATTGATTGTTATGATTCTAATGATTTATTGTAATATAATCTTACCAAGTTCAACCCAACATAATCTTCACAGACCCGTGTGTTAGCTAGTAAATTTATATGGTCCATATTTAAAAAAGTCCAAAAAGTCTTGTTTAAGCGAGCTACTTCTTTTGATGATATATTTTTGTTTGGATCATTTACAATCGATCGGACTCTTATGCTTATCTGTTAATGTAAAAAAGACAATGCAACCAAAACAAGAACAAATATAACAAAAAATCTATAATATGGTTGAATCGGATCTCCATTATCAACTATGAACTATCAAGTTTACAGTTAAGTTGAAAAAAACCATAGAAAATAAATAAGCATATTTAATCTTTATCAACATAAAAATGAATAATGAAAGCATAAAAACGTATACTATAGAATTGTATGTCTCGTCCAAATTTGATTCCGCTGAAGATGCATTTACAAACATAAATGTTTTCGCGTTTAAGATAAAACACTGATAACATTTTAAAAGCTAAAGTGATTTGTTGATTCTCTAATCTTCTTTTAGTTGACTATCAGAATGTCTGTTTTCTTCTCAATTTCTAACTAATTTCAAAATCACTTGCTCACTGATCTCAACATATAAACATGTCGGGTAGAAAAAAAAACAATCTAATCTAAACAAACATAATATGATTTAGCACAACCATAGTAAGCTCATTAATCATTTTGTTATAACAAAAAAAATTTGGATGGAAACTGAATGTGGGTTGATGGTTCAATGTTCTTAAAATTTGTTTCATCATAGACCATATTCTCTTGCTCATTTCAATATACCACAAACTTATTCAAGCGAGGTACTTCTTTTGATGGTATATTTTTGCTTGAATCATTTACAATCGATCAGACACTTACGTATATATGTTGATGTAAAAAAGACAATGCAATCAGAACAAGAACATAGTATAACAAAAAGTCTTTAATATAACAGCTTTTGGTGTTATTATGGATGAGAAACTGTGCAATAGTTCTTTGTATAAAATTTTGAGATTTTGGGAATGGTGTTTTTCAACTGTAATAACTTAATTTTTTTTTTGATATTTCAGACCAAACAAAATATCAACTTATTAATTTAAATTTGAGTGGCTTTTGTCATGCAGACAAGAAGTGGGAAAACACATACGATGCTTGGAGAGATTGAAGAGTTAGAAGTTAGGCCAAGTCCACATTGATGAATTATGCCAAGGATATTTGAGTTTTTGTTTGCGAGGATCCAAGCTGTAACTTTGTCATTCTTTGCTTGATCTTGATACATCTTTTTATGAAGACAAGAGAGAAACTATCTGAGCTAAAAACCGGTGTATCCATACTTAGGTCAAGCGTGGGTTTGTGTTTGGAGGATGATAAAATTCCTGAAAGATATAATGCAGATGGAGATCAATGAGCTTTTTTGAGCATCATACTATAATATTTAGTTCTTTCTGTCAACTTACAAAAGTTAGTATTTTATTATGCAAAAAAAAACATGTAATTACATTTGTTGATTACTAATGAGCTTTTCCATTGAAGTGCATTGATTGTTATAATTCTAATGATTTATTGTAATATAATCTTACCAAGTTCAGCCCAACATAATCTTCACATGCCCGTGTGTTAGCTGGTAAATTTATACGGTCCATATTTTAAAAAGTCCAAAAAGTCTTGAAATAAAGTCTAGAAATAAAGTCTATATAATCCTAATGGTCTATAAATAAAGTCCAAAGGCTCTTTCAGAATCATGAAAATCTAGTTCATATAATCCTAATAATCTTTAAAATCATACAAATCCATAAAATCATTGGACTCTAAAATTGTCTATTAAAATCGCAATCCAATACACCCCCCATAAACGTATTAAATCAACTAAGTCCATATACTCAACTCTATCAAAATGCTCTATTATTCCTCTCAGTCCAAATGTTTCGGAACACGCATAAATCAACCAACTAATAAGCTATGATAATCTCAAATAAATTAGCTCTAAATATAGTTACCTTTACATCTTTCTTAATATCCAATTTCAAACGTTTTGCATTCCTTGGTAGTAAAAGGTCTACAAGCGTATCTTGATACAACTCATGTAAAACTTGCATGTGTATCCTCAAACACATTTTGTTGGCTAGCATAACCATCAAAGACTTGATCATCCCCAACCTACCTGCTTGCTCTTTCCAGTATCTCACTAACTTTTTCAAGCGAGCTACTTATTTTGATGATATATTTTTACTTTGATCATTTACAATCGACCGGACTCTTATGCTTATCTGTTAATGTAAAAAAGAAAATGCAACTAGAACAAGAACAAATATAACAAAAATCTTTAACATGGTTGAACCAGATCTCCATTATCAAATATGAACTATCAAATTTATAGTTAAATTGAAAAAAAAACATAGAGAATAAATAAACATATATAATTTTTATCACCATAAAAACATATAATGAAAACATAAAAACGTACACTAAAGAATTGTATGTCTCGTACAAATTTGATTCCGCTGAAGATGTATTAACAAACATAAATGTTTTTGCATTTCCACCAAGTGAATCACTTATTAACATCGTTAACTCGTGATTCCTATAAGGAATGTGTTGACTGTCGTAAGATAAAGCACTAATGCCGTATCAAAAGCTAAAGTGATTTGTTGATGCTTTGAGCTTCTTTTAATTGACTATCAGAAGAGTCTGATTTCTTCGCCCTTTCTAATAATTCTTTTGTAGATAATTGTTTAATATGCACATGATAAACATAAATAGTCTAGTAGTTTTTTCAAAAATAATTGAAGCTATCATGTATATTCACATATGACATTTAAACTATTTACCTTTAATGGAAATGAATATTTATTACCATCCCGTTTTAAAAATATGAAAAGTTATACAATAGCTTGTGGTGTGTTTCATGGATTGCTCTCAAATCCATATATAGTAAATGTATTTCCGTATCTAGTTTGTACGCAAGCAAATATGCATACATTATAGCCATCAACATCAAATTGCACCAAATAATGTATTATAAAACAACAAAACTATGAGTCGAATTATATTTTATAATAAGAAGTTGCAATCTAAGATGGAAGTTATCAAAATCCAGTAAAACTTATATATGTATCCCCAAATATATTTTGTTGGGTAGCATAACCATCAAAGACTCGATTATACATCTTAAACATTAGTAAACCATAGTATTGCATTTCATATCTGAAAGATATTCAAGAGTTAATGTGTTGATATTATAGCATGAAACACAATCTTAAACCAAAAAAAAATTGATAACAGTATATCATAGTATTTAGAAAAACACAAAATGTCAAATTTATAATATAAAACAAAAGAGTTATCGTAGGTTAGGCTAACCTTTGATGGTATTAAAATAAGATTTTTTTAAAATTTATTCTTCTTTGTAGATTGTTTCTAACTCAGCAAGTTGAGCCTCTTACATCTTCAATATGACAATTGTTTGTTCATTCTTTCTATTAATGTTCTAAAAGCATGTAATAACTCATTAGAAAAACATGTTTCTAATTAATGAATTTTATTAAACAAATAGATTTCAAACCATAGAGAATAAGTAAACATATTGAATCAACTAAGTCCATAGACAATTCACTTGGCAAATACTCAACTTTATCAAAATGCTCTATTATTCCTCTCGCTCCGAATGTTTCGGAACAAACATAAATAAACCAACTAAGAAGCTTTGATAATCTCCAATAAACTAGTTCTAAATATAATTACCTTTGCGTCTTTCTTAATATTCAATTTCAAACGCTCTGCATTCCTTGGTAGTAAAAGGTCTACAAGCATATCTTGATACAACTCCACCATATATGCCTGCAAGTTCATGATTGATGTTGGTGTCCAATTGAGACAATCAAAATTTATACATACAAAACACGCACCAAACAACCACCAACACACCCGACAACACTCACCAAACAACAACACCCTCCTATAACCAAAAAAACTCATCAAAACTAGAACCATTCGAGACTACCCTTTGTCATCATCTTTTCTTTTTGTTTTTCAATCACGTTGTTAGGTTTTAGATCTGTGCTGACTTGATTCCATAACAAAACCCTATTTGTTTGTATTGCTTAGTTTCTTAGGTAGTTCGTGATTGGATCGAGCTTCAAAGAATGAAAGCAACTTCGCATGCAAAGTTTGTCTTCAAGAGAATATGTGCTTACTTGGATGCTAAGGTATCAAAATTTTTCTTCCTCTTAGAAGGCGTAGGTGCACACACTAGACATGACGCCGGTTCCGGTTCCGGGGGAACTAGAACCGGAACCGGAACCTCCCTTAGGGAGGTTCAGGTTCCGGTTCCGGTTCCGGTTCCGGTTCCACGGTTTCGGTTCCAGTTCCACGGTTCCGATTCCGGTTCCACGATTCCGGTTCCGGTTCCACGGTTCCGGTCCGGTTCTACCGGTTCCGGCGGTTCGGAACCAGTTTTTATTTTATAATTTTTTTTAAAAACAAAATCAACAAAATCATGAATCACTTCCCTAATCCCTACACCTGACCCAAACCCAAATTTACAATCCCTAATTACCTTCATCAATTTTCATCACAATATCACACACACACACACACACACACACACACACCGGTACACCACAAATCAAACCAATCAAAAATCAAACAAACTCAAACACACACACACACACACACACACACACACACACACACACACACACACTGGTACACCACAAATCAAACCAATCAATAATCAAACAAAACTCAAACACACACACACATACACACACCCCACCATAAACCCAATCAAAACTCAAACACACATAATACACTTATACTGTTATACACCCTCAATCTTATCTCTAATCTCTCTCATTTGATCCAACTCCAAGAAAAAAGTAGAAGAATGAAGAAAGAAGAAGAAAATGGGGAAAACGAAGAAAAAGAAGAAAGAAGAAGAAAGAAGAAGAAACCGGGGAAAACGAAGAAGAAAGAAGAAAGAAGAAAGAAGACGATGACCGACGCCGATCGGTCGATGATGATGGCCGATGCTGTCGCCGAATCGCGGCGGTCGCCTGTTGGAGTGGTGCGTGAGTGGATTTGGGGTTGATTTGGGTGTGTGTGAGAGAGAGAGAGAGAGAAAGAAAGAGAGAGAGGGATGAAGGAAGTCTCAGATCTGGACCGTCTGGTTTTAAATATATATATATATATAAATTTTGTGAAACCACCGGTTCCAGTCCGGTTCGAACCGGACGGTTCCATAAAATTCAGAACTGGAACCTGAACCGCCCCGGTACCGGTTCCGGTTCCGGTTCCGGTTTTTTCCAGACGGTTCATGTTCGGTTCGACGGTTCGAACCGAACCGGCGTCATATCTAGCACACACACATTGCAACCATATGTGTCCTTGTATCATTATGCCAAATTTGTATAACACATTCACACACTTATTGAAGTATGCACATGCATTAGATTTAATTTGACAACTTTTGTAAAATTGCGTGTTCTAGGACTATATCTAGGAAATGGCATTAGATTTATTGTGTGTTCTTGTGTTTGTTTATTTATGTTTTTATGATATCAGACTTGATTATATTCTCATTTTATTCCATATCGAGTTCCATTCGTTTCAGTTACTCATTCATATGTTTTCAAGTTCCGAATTGGAAGTTACGAAACTTTCTGTGTCTTTATCGTGCATGGTTTTCGTCTTTGTTTATCGAGTCAATTTCCATATCTTTTGTGAAAGCTTTGTTGATGTCCATGTCCGTGAGGGAGTTACGGTTTGTAATCCAAAAATGGATTTGAATTTGAAGTTCGAAGACCGGAGAATGGTCGAAGAACGCGAGTGGTGTGCGAGGGAAGAGGGATGGCAGAAATTCCATTTGCACTCCTTCCCAGTAGAGGCGTGTGGGCCCCACGGGAAGGTCACCACTCTGCCCCCGTGGACGCCACACGCCTCCATGAGAAGCTGATGTGGCAGCCTCTCATTGGGTGGTCGATTCTCTCTCCTCTCCACATCACTTTCCCTCCATATATATTCAAATTTCGTGCAGAATTTTTTCACAACTTGTCCAATTTTGGTTTTGTGATATCTCTCTCAAATCAACTCCGATTTTAGATTTTCAAAAGCCAAAATTGTTGGTCTTGAAGAGAGGAACAAGTCACAGGAAATTTTAGAGTCAAATGATGTCCAGATGTTTTGTAGTGATCTGATCTTCATTCATGTGTCATCATTTGTTAGTGAATCATCTCCTTTCCATTTTTCTTTTATGATCAACTTGATAGATCTTCTTATTTGATTAAAGAAAAATGTTTAGAATGATTTTGATTTCGATTTTAGACTTGTTTGGATGAGTTTCAAAATTAGCTTTTGTATTTTTGATTGAATATCATTTAAGCTAATTTTGAAGAACATGAACTTGAATCTATAATATCTTTGTGATTTGACATTGATTGTTAAATTTCTAGGTTTTAGTCACACGTTCTAAGAACTTGGATATTTTGATTGTGATTTTTATCATCTACATCTAGTTCTTATTTTGTTGAATATGTTGAGAATTTCAAGTGTTAACTTGTTCACTTGATTTCAAAACTAGTTTTGTGATTTCTATTGAAAAACTTGTTGTTCTAGCTTTGATTGACATGTTTAGGTTTCTAGATATTTTTGTGAATGATTTTGAATGCCTAATCTAGATCTCTAATTACATATTCATAAGAATTAGTTATTTTTGTTTGTAAGCTTGACTTGTGCAAAAACTAATTATTCATAGAGTGTGTTTGATCAACTTGCTCTATTTGCTTGTGTTTGTATCATTTGTATTCACTTAGATCATATGCCTTGTAAAGAGGTTGGAAGTCTCATTTCTAAGAGTAATTTTTTGATTTGAGCATTGGAAGTCCTGGCTAGAGTCGGGAGGACTTGGATAGTTAATCATTATAAGTATTGGCTACGATCGGGGTGATCTGGATAGGTAAGCGTGGAAGTCTTGTCTAGAGTCGAGAGGACTTGGATAGACAAGCAAGAAATCTTCCTAGAGACGTGAGGTCTTGGACAGGAAGTCGGCATAGTAAGTTCACTAGGCCCGAAGGTGAAATAGGTGTAGATAGCTTGAAGAGTGAATCTTGTGTTGATTGCATCTTGAGTGTGTATATCCTATTTGTCATAGTGATTTGCTTTTTGCCAGTGGTTGTGGTATCAACCCGTGGATGTTTCCACATTTTGAGGTTTTACCACGTAAAAATCATTTATGTTGATTTTACCATTTTACTTTCTTTACTTACTTTGACTTGTATTATTTCAACTCTTGATTAATTGATCTTATATTGACTTGTTGAAACAATCTACTTTTTAAAGTTTTTAAGTGTGATTAAATTGCTTGTGAAGAAAAAGAAGTACTAGAATTTTGAGCCTATACCTATTCACCCCCCACCCCTCTAGGTATATTTTACACTATAAGTGGTTAAGGGAATTTCACATGTTTTTCCATTCTTCACCATTGATTTTTGCCACCTCCAAAACATTTGTTGTTCTCCGCTAGCAGATAGGTTCTTCTCTCATTTGAGAAGATGAAAAACGATGACCTTTCAACGGATATTTCTCTTTTCTTCACTATCAAAACAATGTAAATAGATAAATACAATCAATCAATCCATTATCAATCACAAATCTTATAAAAGGCATGCAGAGAGAAAGCCTAGGTGGGAGATTTTTACTTTGGTCTTTTTCTTGTTATCATCCTCATCGTCCTACATGAATTGGAGATATTGATCAAACATTCTATAGTTGTTTTCTGCTTATGATCATCCTTTAAGAGCTTCATTGCTTAGTTGTCGTGCTTGTCCTTGGAAAAACATTTAACATACATGATAATCATATTTTTAAGTCCCATGAAAAATTAAAAACATAATTTTAGTTGAACTCAGGCTTTCGTTAAAAGAGCTTATAAGCTCTTATTGTGAGACACCTAAACAAATCTGAAAGCTACTTTTGGGCTTCAAAAGAGCTTTTAAGCTCTCCATAAGCTTAGCCAAACTAGGCCAATCACTTTTTTATATACCATTAGAAATGACATTTTGTGTTTTTCTGAATACTATGATGTATTGTTATCAATTTTTATGGCTTAAGATTGTATTTCATGCTACAATCCAACACATTAACTCTTGAATACCTTTCAGACATGAAAATCAAGACTATAGTTTATTGTCGCTTAAGATATGTATAATCGAGTCTTTGATGGTTATACTACCTAACAAAATGTATTTGAGGATACGCATATAGGTTTTACTGGATTTTGATAACTTCCATCTTAGTTTGCAACTTCTTATTATAAGATATAATTGTAGGCTAGGCTAACCTTCGATGATATTAAAATAATTTTTTCTTAAAATTTGTTCTTCTTTGTACATTGTTTCTAACTCAGCAAGTTGAATCCCTTACATCTTCAAAATGATAATTGTTTGTTCATTATTTCTATCAATGGCCTATAGTCATGTAATAACTCATTAGAAAAACATGTTTCTAATTAATGAATTTTATTAAACAAATAAATTTCAAAATTGAAATTATTGAAAAGCACAATGGCAACTTAACATGGATTTTTCAAAATAAAATTATATACGACAGTAAACCATAATATTGCTTTTCATATCCGAAAGGTATTCAAGCATTAATGTGTTGATATTGTGGCATGAAATACAATTTTAAGTCCGAAAAATTGATGATAATATATTATACTATTCGGCAAAGCACAAATAATACGACCATGACTCACCCATTAAACATTTTGTTCTGATAATTTTTGTGGGCATATTTTTTTAATCAAAAAACCATTTATTATCTACATGTTAATTGTTTCCTAGTTCCAAAAAAAAACTATAAATACTTTTTCTAACTCCAAAAAAAAATACATTTTTAATATCGATTTAATATCAAAGTAAAAAAAAAAAAAGTTTAGGGTCCGTCCTGTAAGCGTTTTTCGTTGACTGTTTTTCGAAAAAAAAAAAAACGAAAACAGTGTTTTTGGTTTCAGTTTCGAAATCCGAAAAACGCGTCTGGTAGCACATATGAAAACCGTTTTTTAAATATAAAAACGGAAAAAACGCGTCTGGTAGAATAATTGGAAAATTTTGCAATTATCTAACAAAAACAATTTCTCTGTTAATTACACAATCTCAATCCCAAAATTCTTCAAATTTCCCCAACACAAATTCTAATAATAATCATCCAACAATACCCACCCCCAAATTCAAGACTCTACATGTAATAAAATGCCCCCACAATTGGATCCCAGCACCAACAAAAGCTCCACAACAACAACAACAAGTAGTTGCTTATGGAAAATTTATGGAAACACAACAAACAGTTTGTTTTATATCAATCTATCACAAGAAAATTTACTGATGTATATTCAATTGAAAAAACCAAACAAACAAATCTCTCACCGATAAAACCAAACCTCAATCTCCAATCAAACAAATCCAAGAACTTCAATTATTTTATATAATACAAAACCCGATTCAGAATTTCAGATTCAAAATCACAACATCAAAACCCATCACAAATCAAACATTTGCTAAAAAAAACGTCCAGTTGAACAAGAAGAAGAAGAAGAAGAAGACGGCGAGCAGGAGACGAAGAAGACCAGCTGAAGAAGATCGGCGGCGAGGAGCGGCGAAGCAGAGCTGATCGGAGGCGATGAGGTGCAAAGCAGAGCTGATTTGCAGCGAAGAGCGGCGAAGCAGAGCTGATCGGAGGCGCGAAGCAGAGCTGATTTGCGGCGAGGAGCGGCGAAGCAGAGCTGATCGGAGGCGATGAGGTGCGAAGCAGAGCTGATCGACGGTGACGAGCGGCGAAGCAGAGCTGATCAACGGCGACGAGCGGCGAAGTAGAGCTGATCGGCGGCGACGAGCGGCGAGAGGGAGCTGATCAACGGCGGCGCGACGGTGAAGGAAGAACGAAGATGAAGATGGGAAGGAAGCAGATCAGGCGAAGAAGACGATGGAGAGATGAGAGCTGTGATGATCGGCAGAGAGAGAGAGAGAAAGGTCATCGCCGGCGGCACCAATGCCGCAGATCATCGGCGGAAGAAGAAGAAAAAGAAGAAGAGTGACGAAGGAGAAGAAGAAGAAGAATTGAGGAAGAAGAAGATGGAGTCTGATGGGGAAATCAAAGAAGAAGAAAAAAATAAAAATAAAAACTGATTTTTTATTAAAGTGAAAAACAAAAAAAAAACAAAAAAAAAAAACGAAAAACAACTTTCAGATGTTTTTCAAATTTTTCACTTTTAACACTAATTGTGTTTTTCAATTTTGTTTTGTTTTTCGAAAATAAAATGAAAAACGGTTAAACGAACGCGAATTCGAAATCGTTTTGGGAAAACAAAAACGAAAAAAAAAAAAAAAAACAGCTACAGGACGGTGCCTTAATTTCCTAATTCTAATGCATTTGTTTCAAAACATATTAATAAACGTTATAATTTAAAGTTATTATCAATCATACTATTCATATTCATATTTATATTTTTCTTTTCTACTAGTTTTTAAATAATCATGCTATCTACTTTCACCTAACTAATTTTAAAATCACTCATTTACGGATTTCAACATATAAACATATCAAAATAATTCAATCTAAAAAATGGGTTCGTGATAAATTTGTTGCAAGTGGTAGACATTGTACTAATTTAATTGAGACTTAGTTATTGAGAAACAAAGTCATGAGACTAGTTATTGAAAAACAAATTCAAACATAATTATTAGTCCGCCGTTGATAATATTATTTTCATTTAATCAATTGAACAAATAACGTGTAACATAAAAAGACAAAATATCATTAAAAAAATCAGCATCATCCAACATCATTAATGGACGCAAAATATTACTTTTAAATACAAATTTTACAAAGTAAATTTAGTTGATTGAAATTTCACAAAGTAATAAATTAAATATGAGCTGTTTTTTTAATATAATATTAAGAATACATTTAAATCTAAAACTCAAAATTACTTCAACAATCTCTCATCACTACAGTGAAGATTCTATTAATTAAAAATCACAAATAAATGACATTTTTCACCTATTGTTTTTGTTTAGTATACTTTTAATAAACAAGAATGTTTTGTCATGATAATATTATGCTCTCTTATAAACGTATTTGTATCGATATAAATCACGATATTAATTTATTTAATCGATGAACATTAAAGAGAAATTTGTTATTTCTAACCGCTATTGATACTAAATGAGCATTTTTTGAGTTTCAATTTATTCGTTCAACAATATATATTTCAATTGTAATACTCATTCCTACGATTGTTTAATAAAATTATATATTTTATATATTATTTTATGATATAAATATTAATTATTATTTACATAAAAAACATTAATTATTACATAATTTTAAATTTAAGTTAATATATAGATAGATAAACAATTTATGAGATGAACATAAGATGATAGAGTACATTGTTTATGTGTAAAAATAAACAAAAAATAAAATGTGTAAAAACAAACGCAACGACGACGTTTTCATGAATTGCTTCCGTGAGTTCCGTCAGTGACTCGTAAGAAAACGGCGGCGTTTCAGACAAACAACAGTGTTATTGTTGAATTACTTACGTCGTCCACTCAACCAATGAGATCCAGCCAGCTGTTGAAACTGCAAGGACATTTTCGGGCTCCAATTATTCCTTCAATTTTTTCTTTCTTTTTTTTCCTCTCTGGCTATCGACAACAGTCGCGAATGTGGATTTGTTTTAGTTTAGTTATCGGATCGTGATCCGGCGAGAGTTCGATCTCTCTATCTCTCTCGATTTTGATCAAAAATGGCGGGCCAGATTGCGAACAACGGTACTGATCTGTTCGATGCGTATTTCCGACGAGCCGATTTGGACGGAGACGGCCAGATCAGTGGAGCTGAAGCCGTCGCTTTCTTACAAGGCTCCAATCTCCCCAAACAAGTCCTCGCTCAGGTACGTTAAAACATTTCACGTCGTCTAATTCGAATCCAGACTCGTCGATTTCTCTGTTCTTCGATAACTGTTTATTTATTTTTATCGAATTCAGTTTCGAATTGGCGCATTAGGGCGCGAGCGCGCACTCAGTCGTATATTTATTGTTATTTACTTTCTTTTTTTTCTTAGAGTTTAAATTTTAAAATAAACTAGTAGTTATTCTTAAGTTTGCGATCGAGATTGCTGAAAAGAGTAGGGATTTTGGATTTGATGTATCGTCGACACACATTGAGGCATGATCAAATGAGTTTTTTGTTATTACGATATGAGATTTTCGGTTTCATCATGATTTGTATCGGTTTTTAGGCGTTGTTGAAGTGTTAGTAGTTGTCGTTGCTATTATCAGTTACAAGAGTTTTAGGCAAATTAAGTGTGTGCGAGAATTGGTGGTCAGCTGCTAGTCAGTTGCATTGACTATGCGATTCGCACTTCAAGTCAAAGTGGAAAATCTGTGTTCTTCGCTCAGTAATTACTAAAACATCTGTGTTTTATAATGAAAGATGTTGAACAGCTTGCAAGTAGTTGCAAAATGTGGTACAAGAAAAAAGAAAAAGCACATGGAAATGTGTATTCATGATTGGTTGATTTACTCAATGCTTTGTTTAATTTTGGAAGAATACTTAATATTGTTAACTTTTGGAGGTTCTTTTTATTGGGAACTGGGTCTCTTTGTGCTGAATCGGCAGTCTATGTATGTTTCGGTCTATGCAGGTTTGGACAAATGCTGACCAGAGAAGAGCCGGGTTTCTTAATAGAGCGGAGTTTTATAATGCGCTTAAACTTGTCACTGTGGCACAAAGTAAGCGAGAATTGACCCCAGATATGGTTAAACAGGCACTATATGGCCCTGCTTCAGCTAAAATTCCAGCTCCCAAGATAAACCTTGGAGCTACAGCTACTCCTGCTTCTCAGGCTAGGGTGGGAGCACCTGCTCCTCAGTTTGGTGGCACCCCATCACCATCACCTCAAGGCGTCGGTGTCAGAGGACCACAAGGCTTTGGGAGTGCTGGTATGAACCAACCGTTTTTTCCATCCCAGCCAAATCAGTTTATGAGGCCACCCCAAGCTATGCCTCCTAGTACTGCACTTCATCCCCAACAAGTTTTTCCAGGCCGAAGTATGCCAAGTGGAGGTACCATGGCGGCTCCTCGTCCTCCAACTTCAAGTGTGTCAACTGATTGGCTTGGTGGAAGTACAGGTAGTTCTTTAGGGGGAGCAACACAAGTTTCTAGCAGAGCAATTAGTCCAACCACTCAAGATGGATTTGGGCTATCAGCTTCAGGTTTCACACCATCTGTTCAACCTAGACCACAAGCAACCTCTGGGCAGGCACCAGTTACTACTCCAAAGCCTCAAGATCCAGATTCTAAAGCATTAGTTGTTTCAGGCAATGGCTTTCCCTCTGACTCACTTTTTGGAGATGTCTTTTCTGCAACTCCAGCTAAATCAAATCAAAGTTCCTGGACAGCTACATCTTCTGCAGGTAGCTCACCTGTCTCAACAGAGATGATTCCTGCATCGCAACCTTCCACGAAGCCAAATCCACGTGAATTGTCACAGGGTACATTTTCTCAGCAACCTGTGGCTGGTCAGTATCAACAAGGTCAGTCAGGAGGGAAACAGAGTCAACAGTTTGCCGTCCAAAATACCACAGCTGCTTCATCTGGGTTTTCTGTTGGAGCTGTGAGTTCAACTTCCTCTCAGCCCCAAATTCCATGGCCAAAAATGGCTCAGTCTGATGTTCAAAAGTACACTAAAGTTTTTGTGCAAGTTGACACTGATAGAGATGGAAAAATCACCGGTGAACAGGCACGCAACCTGTTCTTGAGTTGGAGGCTCCCGAGAGGTAGTCTAACAGATATTCCTCTTTCACATTTTCTTCTAGTTGTATTCTGTTGCTTCATTATAAGCTCATTGATGGTCAAACTTTTAAAGTATATTGAAGTTAGCTATTGTTGGTCATCTCCGTATCTTATTAACTGTAGAATAAGTTTCTTCTATCCTGGAACGAAGAAGGATTTCTCTATATGGTTCATTTTCCAATGGATTTTTTAGATTTCGGCTGTACATCAGGAAAAAATTTCAACAAATTTGAAATAAACATATTGGTGAAAGTGGGTTTCTAGTGGGTATTAAACTTCAATTTGTATCATTAGAATCAGTTGTCAATATGCATCAAAAAATTTAATTTAATATGTGGTACAAACAATCCGTTGACAATTCTTGTTCTTGATCCTCCTGAAGACATGTATTGGAACTTCACCGGTATTTTTGTAAAATGTAACTAACTTCTCTGTATCATTATTTGAAAGCAACCATGGTTTTCCCTTACCACAGTGTTCAATATATTATCATTCTTGGTGTTTCAGAGATCTTGCAGCAGGTGTGGGATCTATCTGACCAAGATAATGACAGTATGCTCTCTTTGAAAGAATTCTGTACTGCTCTCTACTTGATGGAACGTTACAGAGAAGGGCGCCCTCTTCCTGCTATTCTTCCGAGCACTTTCATGCCTGACGAAGCTCTATTTACTGCTACATCAGCTCCATATGCTAGTGCAACTCGGGGCCCAGTTGCAGGTAGGTTTTCCTCACTGTTTCAAAATATTTCAGTATTTGTTATCTGCCTCCTTTTATTGGCACATTCACCTTTAAAGAAGGAAACTCTTGAATAGGTTTGCAACAACCACAAGCTCCAAGACCTCCTGCAGGAAAGCCACCGAGGCCAGTTCCTATTCCTCAAGTGGATAGACCTGCGCAGCCGCCCAGTCAACAAAAGCCCGGAGTTCCATCGCTAGAAAAACATCTTGTGGATCAACTTAGCAAAGAGGAACAAAATTCGCTGGATGCAAAGCTTAAAGATGCAACTGAGGCAGATAAAAAGGCACTTTCTGTGCACTCTCTATGTCTCAGTTTGAAGCATGCATTTTTGTTCGTGTGTGGGTTACTTTTAAGATAAAAGTCTTGTTTTATTTCATTCGTATGTAAATCTTGCCACTTATGCAATTTCTTTTGGTTGGCAATAGATTTAATCTCAATGAAGTGTTTCTATTTTCTTAACCGCCAAAGGAAACCTTTTCCCATATTATTTAAGCAATATGTTAGTTTCAAATCATTTTGCTGGAGCTGATTTATACAGTTTAATTAATTTTAATTGAGTCTTACATAATATATTTTGGCTATCACCAGATTTTTAACTTTGCTTATTTTTTTCTTCTTTTAAAGAGGATTAAGTTCATTAGAATTTGACTGTCATTGCAGTCTTGTGTTGTTTAGAATATCTTGATGTTAATTATTTGTTCTGCATCTTTTTACATTTAAGTGAGCACGTCCAATTGGTTTAGATATATGGAAGAGTTTGACTGGGTGTACTTATGCTAGCTTTTTTGGAAATTTACATCTGATTTGTTTCTCCATTTTTGTTTAAAGGTTGAAGAATTGGAAAAGGAGATAATAACTTCCAGAGAGAAGATACATTTCTATCACACCAAGATGCAGGAACTTGTGAGTATGCCCCTATTATGCATCTTTTATCAATCACAGATTGATGTTTAATGCTATCATGTCATCATATGATTTGCAATCACATACCAGCCACCAGGAAATATTACCAAATCACATACCAGCCACCAGGAAATATTTGCTAACTCTCACAGATGATTTTATGCTTTTAATAATTACTTATATATGTTGCTCAAACATGTCCAGTGAAGTTATAGAATAATCTGAGTAATTTCAATGCTATAAATAAAATAGTATGCTGAATTATTAAGCCTACCTTCTCTACAAGCGTGAGAAGTTGTTTCAGCCACACGTGATGCAAGGAAGGAGTTGCGGATTATATTTTGGGAATATATTTTATTGGATGTCCATGGTAGATCAGATAGCATCCATACATTGTAGTAATGTCTAAATTCTGTAGATAAAACTTAAAAGCTCAAAGCCTTGGCAGCAGAGAAAAGGTAATCTTTTATATGTCATAATGCTAAAAGTAATATTGATCGTAGCAAAAAACAAAGTGAGGTGTAGAAAGTTCTAAATTCTGCAGATAAAACTTAAAAACTCAAAGGCTTTGCTGCAGGGATAGGGAATCTTTTAAATGTCGGAATGTTAAAAGTATTATTGAGG
This sequence comes from Dipteronia sinensis, assembly GCA_033220585.1. Lineage (NCBI taxonomy): Eukaryota > Viridiplantae > Streptophyta > Magnoliopsida > Sapindales > Sapindaceae > Dipteronia > Dipteronia sinensis. The sequence continues at coordinate 853,093 of CM065638.1, read as the reverse complement.
GGAGAAGGGAATAAAAAATGAGAAAGAAAAGGGATACACATACACCTCTCTTCCTTGCAGACCTGTTTAACAAATCTTATCTTTGGGAGGCTTTTGACATCTTTTTAGTCTTCTTTGTCTTGGCCCTTGGGTGATTCATTCTTTCTTTTATGGTGATATAAGAATATGGTCATGATGAGATTAGGTAGCTGATATGATTTTTGTTGAATGACGAGGCACTAACTTTAAGCTTTCATCAATTTTGAGCATTAGGCATTGGAATTTTATGTCAAATTAATAATATTTCCTCTTCTTTTGGTGTATGTTTCCTTCTTCTTGTATCAGGTTTTATATAAAAGCAGATGTGACAATCGACTAAATGAGATCACAGAAAGGGTTTCTGGTGATAAACATGAGGTATCTCCTTTCGTAACTCTGTTATGTGGATATACATATTTTATCATATCACTTTGTGGCTTATTGGACCATCTGGAGAAACTTCCATTTTAGGTTGAGTCGCTGGCAAAGAAGTATGAAGAGAAATACAAACAGGCTGGGGATGTAGCCTCCAAATTAACTATTGAAGAGTCCACGTTTCGCGATATTCAGGTATTTTTGGAATTCCTTTTGCTTCTTGATGTCCAAGCCTTACTTTTTCTTGAAGGGAATCACTTTATCTCATTGTGCTATTAATTTTTGGTATGCTTTGTTTCTTTTTTAATTTTTAATTTTTTGTCTTTTTCTGAAATGCATTATGTTGCACTGCTCCACTTGCAGGAGAAAAAAATGGAACTATATCAGGCAATTGTCAAAATGGAAGGTGACAGTGGCGATGGTGCTCTTCAGGTATGCAGTTACTGTGATTGATTAGCACAAATCTTACAAAAACTTATAACTAAGTCCAGTTTTTGTTCACCTTTGTAGGAACGTGCTGATAGCATCCAAACATCGCTTGAGGAACTAGTGAAAAATTTGAATGAACGAAGCAAACAATATGGATTGCGTGCTAAACCAACTTCACTGGTTGAGCTTCCCTTTGGTATTTCTACCATCTTAAGTACTTTATGGCCTATTTATTTCATTTTAAGGTTTTCGGTAAGCTTATTTACTTCATTATGGTCAATTTTATTGATAACCCTATCACGGAAGCTTTCATTGAGATAATACATATATGCATATGTATGTTGATAATGAATCTATTGGTTTCAATCACTAGTGGAAATTGAAGAAAAGGGATTTACATTGGAATACATTTTTAAAAAAACTGAGCAGTAAGGATATTGTTTAGTAAATTGTTGTTACAATTTATGAAATAATTTACTTTTTTTGGAATACGAAGTGCTTGATCATTATAAACATGTGTTGAAATGTATGGAAATTAACGTTTGACATAAAATTAACCATGGGCAGAAATTGGTTTCTTAGATTAAATATTTTAAATCCTCAGCCTTTTCAGATTAGAGAATGCCATGGTTGTCTTTTTTTTTTTTTGCACATAGGAACTCTTGCTAGGGCTTTCTAGTATTATCCCTAATTTTTAAGTTTCTTGTTTCTTTAAGAAACATATGTACCTAGCTAGTTATCATTTACCATATTCTGGATAGGACATCATGTTTCAATTTCTGTATTTTCTCATTTTGTTATGGTCTTCCTTTAGGATGGCAACCTGGAGTCCAAGAAGGAGCGGCTGACTGGGATGAAGATTGGGACAAGTTTGAAGATGAAGGTTTGTTACCGTAGGATTGATTCTATTTTTAGCCTGAGAAATTTTTATTTGAAACTCATATGTAATTGTTGAATTGGGTTTTCCCTTAATGCTTTACATTTAATATAAGTTGGAGACTGCAATACAAGTCTGACGAGTTGTTATCTTTTAATACTAGCAGGATTCACATTTGTCAAGGAACTCACTCTTGATGTGCAAAATGTAATAGCCCCTCCAAAACCAAAATCTTTACCAGTTCAAAAAGAAATGACTTCCACAAATGAGAATGCTTTATCCTCAAATGCTGATGATAAAATGGAGAAGGATACAAGCAAAGGGGAAAAGATCACTGAGAAAGAATTGGCCCATGAAAGAAAGGAGAATGGCTTGGCAAGCAGTCCTCCCGACAGTCCAGCTGGAAGTGCTGCAACAGAGAGCCAATCTAAAGAATTCCAAGATTCCCCGATCAAGAATACTGGTGCTGATAGTTCACCTCAGGCTAAAGACACTCGAAGGTCGGTTCTTTACAGGGGACAATTTACAGATCTCAATGATTAGCATGGATTGGCATTAGGACTGGATTCTTTGTTTTTTGTTTTTCCTTCTTTTTCAACTTTGTACTTTATACTTAGTTTGGGACTGAAATTTTGTTGGTGTTTTTTGTGTTCAGTGATCAAGATGGTCGTGAATCTGTATTTTCTGGAGACAAAAGTTTTGATGAACCTGGCTGGGGCACATTCGACGCTAATTATGATACAGAATCAGTTTGGGGCCTTGATAATGATAATGCCAAGGTTTGTGAACAATTATTGCTGTACATTCCAAATTTGTGTATTACTGTGCATGACTGGTGAGCAGCGCTCAAGGAAGTGCTTTCCAAGTTTGGTTGTGTTATGATAATTTCTTTTTCTTTATGATTCAAGTCTTTCGTAAACCCTTTTAAGTTGAAGCAAGAGACTAAAATCAATTCGCTCTATTTTTTAGCATGCTTTTGTTTGGTTTCACTAGAGTCTGATAAACTTTTTGTAAGTTGAAGCAAGAGACTAAAATAAATTCTCTCTATTTTTAGCATGCTTTTGTTTGGTTTCACTAGTCTGATAAACTGCGGGAGGAACTTTTTTTCCCTTCCTTTTGGACTTTTATGATGCTGAGTTGTTATCATTTTATTTTCCAGAAGTTCGAATCAATTCAGGTTTTTTCTATTCTTTTTATTTTTATTTTTATTTTTTTTGGATAAGAAAAAAGGCTTTTTTGATCATTGGGTGGATTTCTGAGATTCACGTATGGTTTCAAACCTGAATCTGTTATTCCTCTTCTTGGAGTTCAGAACTTTGTTGCATCTAAATCCTGAATTTGAATACTCTTTCGAAAACTGATTTTTGAAACAGAGACTGGTGATAAGCTTTTGCAGAAACAATTGGTTTCTTGCAGGCTATTAGAAAAATTTGTGAAAGCTTAAATGTTTAACTTCTTCAATTGACAGATTTTTGTGTGACAAGTCTTCAAAATGCAATTAGATTGATTGATTGATTTATTCATGTTTTTCATGCAGGACCTGGATAATGACAGACATGGCGGAAGCTCTTTATTTGGTCTTGATGACTTCAATCTGAAGCCAATCAGAACGGATTCGTCTCAGAACAAGAACTTGTTTCCTGGGAAGAAGTCATCTATTTTTGCAGATTCTGTTCCAAGCACCCCTGCCTACAGTATGTCAGGCTCCCCTCGTAGATTTAGTGCAGGTCCAGATGATTACTCATTTGACAAGGGGAAGAGTTCATCCATATTCGCGGATTCCGTTCCAAGCACTCCTGCCTATAACACATTTGATATGGGGAAGAGTTCATCTATATTTGCCGATTCCGTTCCAGGCACTCCTGCCTATAACTTTGGAAACTCTGGGTCAGAGGATAATTCGTTCAACACCTTTTCCAGGTTCGATTCGTTCAACATGCCTGATTTTCAATCTCCGTCTCTTTCTAGGTTTGATTCATCCCGCAGCACCAGAGATTCTGATCAGCAGGGCCTCGGCGTCCTACCAAAGTTCGATTCATTTAATTCACACGAAGGAAATTTATTCCAGTCCTCGCAGAGCTCCCTATCAAGGTTTGATTCCATGCGCAGCACTACAGACTTTGATCATACTCATGGGTTCCCGTCATTTGATGATTCCGATCCATTCGGGTCAACTGGGCCATTTAAGACATCGGCAGAAACACCAAGGACAAACGATGCAGATTTCTTTGGGTCATCTGGACCATTCAGTATGTCATCAGTAGATCAAACACCAAGGAAATACGACTCGGATCCATTCGGATCATCAGGGCCATTTAAGACATCAGTAGATCAAACGCCAAGGAAAAGTTCTTCTGATAATTGGAGTGCATTTTAGTCAGGTAAACAAACGAAGCATATCGTATGATTTTTACCTATATTACTCTTTTCGTTACGATTCGAAAGGCCTCTTTTCTAGGGCGAGATCTGTCGACGGTGGAGATGTTGTGGCGGCATGGTTCTTTGATGAGAGTATATAAAATGTTGTGACAATTGAGTGGTTTGTGTCATATGATTAATTTTTGTCAATCCCTCTTTTTTGGAAGATTGAAGTTACTTTTGTGTTGTATTCTTTTGTAATTTCTTCTTGATCAGGATAGCCTGGATCTCTCTCTCTCTCCCTCTCTCTGTCTCTCTATATATGTAATTTTGTTTAAATCATTGTTTGTGGATATTATTATTGATCTCCATTGAAAGTACTCTCTCTTTTAAATTTTAATATTACAATAATTGAATGTAAATCAAATCCTGCTCAATTCAAAACCTTATTTATTGAATTAATTAGTATCAAACGTGGAAGTGGTCGAACGTGATGGGGAATATTTCCCATCCCCATTTGATCTTATTGACATCCCTACACATCTGTGTAATTGATGAATACCATCAAATTGATAAAAATATACCACTTTATTTGCTCGAGATTCAAAAGACTTTTACAGGCTAAATTGTGCAAACACGCAAGGAAAAAAAATTTAACATTTGCAATTGCTGGAGAACTACATATCAATATTGTCTAAGCAATACATAAAAATAATACTACAGCGGGGCACACCTTTTCTGTTTCAACACCAAAAATATAGTATTACAGAAGGCAGGCACACCATATTCTGTTTTCACTTCAACACCAAAATAAATATATCTGTTTGAATGATTAATTAAGCTGTAGGTGCAAAAATCTGCACAAGAGAAGACCAGGTTCCTGAGATTCCAATAACCACCCCAAAAACCACAATAATCCCATCTAAAACAATCCATTTCCAACCCAACTCTCTCCTGAAAACCAACATATGGAACAGAGCAGGCAACACAAAACCCAGAACCACACACACACTGCTGCCTACTAGAGACAGAAAGTCAGCAAAATTGGGCACAGATAGAGCCACCAAACTCACTCCCAAAACAATCACCCATCTCAGCCAGATGCAGTACCTTGAATCACAGAACCTCCTCTCCATTACTTCGTAAACCGGATTCATCATCAGTGGGAATGTGAAGAACAGATTGATACACAGACCCATCTGCACCAAAATGCTCACCAATCCTGCACCTAAGTTGGTGGTGATGATGTCCTTGGTCTCTTCGCCGAATGCAAAGTAACCCAATGCACCAAATGATCCATAGATTAAAGAAATAAAAGCCATACATAATCCCAACACTTTGCCAAACTTGTCTTGGTCTTTGGTTTCAGATTCTAATGGCAATATCATACCAATACCTTCAAATGCATACACAGCAACACCAATACCATAAGAGAAAACAGAGAAATCACCAAAAGCTTTCAAAACAGGCCAATGCTTGGAGAAAATCATAACATCTTCCACCATCACCACACCCATAGCTCCAAGATCAACAACATCAGCAAATATACTCAAAGGAGCTAAATGGGTCAATGTTGGAATCGAATTCAAACCCAACTGAAATGGAAAACAACCCCAAATGTACAAAGCTTTGGGAGTCAAGAACCCAAGAATCTTATGACTACTAGATTCATTGCTATTAATCACATTAACTAAAGTATTAGCTATAAAAATCAGATAACTAACACAAAAACCAGCTTGCGCAAGGACTATCATAATATCAACAGACAACCTACCAATAGAACCACAAACCTCGAATCCCAGATCGCCAAATGAAGCTATCTTTGAGAATCCATTAAGGCCAAAGGAAGAAGACAAATATGATGACGAATATGATGAAGATCCAAGTGGGGTTTCAAGCTTTCTGCGAGTGAAGATCAAGAGCATCATACAATAGTAAGTCAAAGCAGCAACAGAGAAAAGCATGATCAACCCCATAACCCATCCAGTTTTCTTGAAGGTGTAAGGCAAGCCTAAAACACCAGCTCCAACTATGGCGATGAAAACATTTGCAAAGGTCTTGAATTGGGAAGACAGAGGCTTTGGTTTGACTATCAAGGGTGTGTCTTCTCTGGAAAAAGAAGGTAATCTGTGTGAAGAAGTTGTGGCTTCTTCATCAAACCCCATGTTTGATCTGATAAAAGGAGACGAATTTGTTGGTAAAGATTGTAGCTTTGAAGGAGGAGAGCTCTAGAGAGAGGAAGAGTTGATTGAGGGTTAGGTTGGATAAATGCTCTTGGAAATTGGAAATGAATTAATTAAGAAGCAAACCGCGAACTGAACATCATCTTCAAAATATAAAATTAGGATTACAAAAATGAGATCTTTAATCAAGATACTCCAACCCAATAAAGACCACAAGTCCAAATCATTTAAAAAATCATGTCTTTTTTTGTGACTTGTGAATTGTGATGTGACTGCAGGGGCGGCCCAGAGCCAAGTGCAAAAATTGCTCCTGTCAGGGCCCATAAAGAAAAGAGTTAAATCGATCAGTAGCGATATTTACGCCCCAAAAACTCTATGTGCACTTTTTTTTTTCTATGTAAACCCCAATAAAAAATTTATAAGTCTACCTAATATGCTATTTCTTTTAATTTTTAAAAATATTAGAAATAAATTATAAAATATTTAAAATCAATATATATAATTAAAATCATAGCATTGCGAAACCTACTCATACATAAACAAATAAGATTTTACACAATTTTTACAAAAAAAAATTACTAAAATTATTATTAGATATAAGAGTTTCTTCTTCTTCTTCTTCTTATTTCTTTTAAAAAAAAAATTTCTTTTTGTGACAGCCAGGGTTTCATTTTTCCAGGCAGCCGCTGCCTTCTCCATTTCCCCCCTTTTTTTATCCATTTTATAAAGGAGGGACAACAATTCCAGGATTTTACACAATTATGCCAAGGTTATTATTATTATTATTATATATATATATATATAGAGATTTAGAATGGAAGAGGCAACCGCCTTCCATCTTCATTTTAGGTTGGCAAGATCACCCATTTATTGATTTATTAGATTTTTTGTTTTTCATTACTAATTTTATTTTATTGCTTCCTTGTTTTAAAATAGTTAAAATATTAATAATTTAATTTAAGGTTAATATTGAAATTTTGAAAACATATAAGTTTGGATGTACGTACAGTTTTAGAGAGGTATAAATATCGTCACTTTAAATTGATTTGATGAGATGTTTGTATAACTTCAAAAAAAAATATTTAAATTGATTTGATGAAATATCTAGATAAATCCCCTTTTTGAGTTTAAATTGATTTGATGAAATGTCTAAATAGGTCCAATTGTTAAAAATAGGTCAAATAATAACAAAATTGTTTTTTTCATCCCTGGTCTCTAAGATGTCAAGGTCAGCCATGTATGTGAGTATGTATTTATCTCGTGACTCTTGAGTCTTCCCGGTAAGATATATATATATATATATATATATATATATTGCTGTTAAGATATTAAATCTAAATTGTTAAGTATGTCTAATGTCTAATAGAGTATACTATGTATTAAGTAACTAATATTTTTAATATTTATCATTTATATCTCATATTCGGTTGAGGTAAAAATTAATCTGTAACGCTTTTTTTTTATAGAAAAAAACGGTTTCAAAACGACAAACGGATTATAACTTGTGGGATAGGACCAAGTTCATTAACAACGCATTTAGACGGAAAAAGAAATACTTGACAAACGGATTATAACTCGTGGGAGTGGACCGTTCATAAACAAGGCATTTAGACGGAAAAAGAAATACTTTTCAAATTTAGATTTGTGATAAGCAATTGCTTTTATAACTTGGAATGAATTCAAAAGCCTAATGACTACTTTGCAAATTGAAACTGAAAAATGTCGGTATGCAAATTTATATACAAGCTTACAAATTTCAATATCACAATCAAACATAGAATGATGTGACAAATACCCATCCATATGACCATATGTTGTTGTTGTGGGGGAGTCCGTACACTTTACGACTCTTTATCTTTTTTTCCTTTTTCAAAGTCAGAGAATACATAAATACAAATACAAATACAAATACAAATACAATAATACAACTCTTGCTCCAACCAAACTCATCTCATCTCATGTGTCTATTATAATTAATTGCAGTAGTTTATTTACATTGGACATGTTGTTCTTGTTCAACCATATCGTGTCTTGACGAAGACAAACAAGCAAAGAATTCCATGTCAAATGGTCAGGACCTGTACCCTTTTCACCCATTTGTGACAAGAGCTTCAATGCATCAATTAGAGGCCTATAGCTTCCTGTATCAGGTTGGCAACCTCTCCAAATCACATCTTCCATGAGCTTCAATGCACTCCCAACTTTTCCTTGCCTGCAAAACCCACCAATCAAAGCATTAAACGTCGATGCAACGGGAAAATAACCACGGTTAATCATCTCATTCATTACCTCGTATGTGATTCTCATGGTAAAATCTGTGGATTAAACAGTCGTAAACAATAACACTTGGAACTATGACTTCATCATTCATCTGATCAAAGATGCATTTTGCATTCTCGATGTTGCCTTCCTCGCATAAGCCTAATATCCTCAAGCTCCTATCGACAGCTCGAGGAAACAACTTCTCCATCTTGGTTAGGAACTCAAGTGCTTCATCCCATTGAGTTTCCATGTACAGACCATATATTGCGCTATTTTACCTTCTTTACTATCCTCCGTGAGTTCTAAAATCTTGAAACCATCTTCTATCCTTCCTCTTGAACACAAGCCTTTAATTAATGTATCAAATGTAACGAAATTCCAATTGATCCCATCCGTTTTCATATCATCAAACGTATCAAGAGCCGAATCCAACATCCCAGATTCACAAAAACCAGAAATCAATGATTAATTAAGCTGTAGGTGCAAAAATCTCCGCAAGAGAAGACCAGGTTCCTGAGATACCAATAACCACCCCAAAAACCACAACAATCCCATCTAAAACAATCCATTTCCAACCCAACTCTCTCCTGAAAACCAACAAATGGAACAAAGCAGGCAACACAAAACCCAGAACCACACACACACTGCTGCCTACTAGAGACAGAAAGTCAGCAAAATTGGGCACAGATAGAGCCACCAAACTCACTCCCAAAACAATCACCCATCTCAGCCAGATACAGTACCTTGAATCACAGAACCTCCTCTCCATTACTTCGTAAACCGGATTCATCATCAGTGGGAATGTGAAGAACAGATTGATACACAGACCCATCTGCACCAAAATGCTCAACAATCCTGCACCTAAGTTGGTGGTGATGATGCCTTTGGTCTCTTCGCCGAATGCAAAGTAACCCAATGCACCAAATGATCCATAGATTAAAGAAATGAAAGCCATACATAATCCCAACACTTTGCCAAACTTGTCTTGGTCTTTGGTTTCAGATTCTAATGGCAATATCATACCAATACCTTCAAATGCATACACAGCAACACCAATACCATAAGAGAAAACAGAGAAATCACCAAAAGCTTTCAAAACAGTCCAATGCTTGGAGAAAATCATAACATCTTCCACCATCACCACCCCCATAGCTCCAAGATCAACAACATCAGCAAAAATACTAAAAGGAGCCAAATGGGTCAATGTTGGAATCGAATTCAACCCTAATTGAAATGGAAAACAACCCCAAATGTACAAAGCTTTGGGAGTCAAGAACCCAAGAATCTTATGACTACTAGATTCATTGCTATTAATCACAGTAACTAAAGTATTAGCTATAAAAATCAGATAACTAACACAAAAACCAGCTTGTGCAAGGACTATCATAACATCCACAGACAACCTACCAATAGAACCGCAAACCTCGAATCCCAGATCGCCAAAAGAAGCTATCCTTGAGAATCCATTAGCGCCAAAGGAAGAAGAAGAATTTGAAGAAGACCCAAGTGGGGTTTCAAGCTTTCTGCGAGTGAAGATCAAGAGCATCATACAATAGTAAGTCAAAGCACCGACAGAGAAAAGCATGATCAACCCCATAACCCATCCAGTTTTCTTGAAGGTGTAAGGCAAGCCTAAAACACCAGCTCCAATTATGGAGTTGAAAACATTTGCAAAGGTCTTGAATTGGGAAGACAGAGGTTTTGGTTTGACTATCAAGGGTGTGTCTTCTCTGGGAAAAGAAGGTAGTCTATGTGAAGAAGTTGTGGCTTCTTCATCAAACCCCATGTTTGATTTGATAAAAGGAGACAAATTTGTTGGAAAAGATTGTAGCTTTGAAGGAGGAGAGCTCTAGAGAGAGAAGAAGAAGAAGAGTTGAGAGTAAGGTTGGATGAGATTATGGTGGTGTTATTGTCTGTAAATACTAAATTGGAAATTGGAAATGATTTAAATAAGAGTTAGGTGGATGAGTTAATGGTGGATTGGTGGTGTTAATGTCTGTAAATGCTAAATTGGAAATTGGAAATTGGAAATGAATTAGTTAAGAAGCCAACTGGGAATTTGTCATCATCTTCCATACATAATATTGAGGCACCTGATTCAAATTTGATGTCTAAATCTGATATTCAATTGACGTGGTAATACTATAATTCATTCATTTAAATCATATCATTTAAATTATATTAGATTTGTATGATTTAAATGAATGGTTTACAGTATTGCTATCAGATTTGGACATCAAATCTGAATACCAAATTTAAACACCAAATTTTAGATACTAAATTAAAATTTTAAATTTAGATAAAGTACCGTTACTCGTATAAAAAAGCAGGATTACAAAAATGAGATCTTTAATCTAGATACTCAACCCAATCAACCAATAAAGACGCAACATATTTAAATATTCATGTGTTTTATTGTGACATGTGAATTGTGATGTGAGCAGGGGCGGCCCATGGTAGATGCAAAGAGTGGACCTGCCCTGGGCCCATAAAAAAATAGTTAGTTAAATTAATTTGATTAAGTGTCTAAATAGCCATAATTTTTGAGTTTAAATTAGTTTGATGAAATGTTTGAATATACCCAATTGTTAAAAATAGGCTCAATACTGGATATAAGTATGTATTTATCTTGCGAGTCTTCTCAGCTAAGATATTTATATTTTTTTTTTCCAAATTATTACATATGTCTAATATAGTCTATACTATGTATTCAGTAACTAAAATTTTAAATATTTTTCATTTATATCCTATGTTCAATTGATGTCAAAATTAGTCTGTAACGCTTTTTTATAGATAAAAACACTAGTTTCAATATGAGAAACGGATCATGGTTATGTTTGAGATTATTTTGTTTCTGAAATAATCTACTTTTAATTTAATTTAAGAAATAATCAACTTAGAAGATAAGTCAATAGATGTTTGGTAAATTGATTCTATAAATAATCAACTAAAGAAAAAATAAACAAAGAAAAAGTGTTTTCTTAATTTTAATTGATTATGGAAAATGACTAAAATTAACATAATTGTTAAAATGTAATTTATTATTCAAATGACTAAAATGGACATAATTGTTACTATTTTTTTTTTGTTTAAATTAAATCATACTGATATAAAGCATAGAACATATAATTTTTGAAAAATATTCTACTAAGTCAACTTGCTCATCTAATATTGAGTTGTCGAGTCAACTTGCTCTTCTCAACACTAAGTTGCTGGGTCAACTCACTCACTCAAGCTTGTTAATGGAATTGGAATCTCTACAACTCAAGCTCTGAATCCGTCACCATCTCTCACTTGCCGCCGACATCGAGAGATCGCCATCCTTCATCCCTCGCCTTTAAGAGCGTCACCATCCGTCATCCATTGCCTTTGATATCATTTCCATCGTCGAACCGAAAGTATCAAGAGATTTCATCCAGTATCGCGAAAATGAAAGAGGCTTCCTCCTCCTCCATCGTCGAACCGACATCTCTGGCGAGATGAAATCGTGACAGAACAACAATGGAACTGCGACGGGAACGCGACGAAACTACCATTGTCGATAAGATTTGCGATTTAAATCACGAAACGGAGGAGACAACTGGCCGTCGACTTCAACAACTTTGACTTCCTCCGATGACTTTGACATCATCGGAGGTAGCTGGCTGTCCTCTGGCCTCTGTCGTCGATGGTGGGCCGTGGCCATAACTCTATGATTAGCAAAAAAAACTAAATTTTTTATTATTTTTATTTCTTCAGTTTTAAAAATATTATTAATTCAAAAAAATTACCAATATTTAAATAAAAGGGTATTATTATCTTTATATTAAAATAGAAGGAACATTATAGACATTCAAATAATAAGAAGTCAGCTTCTCGAAAAATCAACTTGGAAAAGCAACCTTCAAACAACTTTTAAAAGCTGTTTATTGAAGAAGCAGTTTATAAAATAAGTTGCTTTTGAATAGTTTATCAAACTCCTATTTGCTCAAAACATAAAAAATAATCACTTGTTTCTCAAACAAAAGCAACCTCAAACACGCTTTTAACTCGTGGGTGTGGACCAAGTTTATAAACAATGCATTTATCGAACGGAAAAGAAATACTTTTCAAAGACATAAAAGAAAAACTTTTCAAATTTAGATTAGTGATAAGCACTTGTTGGAAAAATTCCACCATATGGGGCCACACATGTTAATATTCAAAAGTGTTTGCTATCTTTTGGTTAAGCCTAAATTAAAGTGATTTAATTAAGATTTAAAATTTAAGGCTTAAGGGTATAATTGTCATGGAGTTAATATGTAGATACCAGAGTGTTATTTCTAATTTGATGAGGGGCCGAATTAGAAATAGCAAAACATATAATAATATGTTTATTATATTTAGGGTTATGGTCCCCAAATTACACGATCTTTTTGGCTTTTCTGTATCTCCATCAACAGAGAACAGAGAACATAGAACACTTTTGTGTCCCAAGAATCGTGATAATTTGGAAGAACACAACCCGTTCACCAAACTCCGGCAATGGATTCAGGTACACTTCCGTTTATTTTTATCTCTTTTCTTTTGAATTGACATGGGTTTAATAACATGTATTTAGGGTTGATTAATCATGATATAGAAATATGTTTAGGTTAATTTTGGATTAATTTTGTATCTATGCATGTTAAAGGTGTGTTAATCGAATCACTTATAGCACTTGCTTTTATAACTTGGAATTCAAAAGCCCAATGACACTTTACAAATTGAGACTGAAAAATTTCGGTATGCACAGATGTACAAGCTTACAAATTACAATATCACAATCAAGTATAGAATTATGAATTATGTGACTCGTCCATTTGTGATTTGTGGTTGTTGTTTTGGGGGAGTCCTTACACTCTACGACTCTTATCTTCACCACCAGTGGTCCACCACTAGACATGTCTCATTGTCCTTCAAATCTATATAATATATACAAGATATCATTCGCAGCGCCACGTGTTGCCATGAGAAAACTTTTGATTTAAATATATTTATTTTTAAAAATATATATACGAAAATTTTCACATAAGTGCGAACTGATGAAATTATATAAGGACATTGAATGTAAGCTACTCGTTTTACATACTTTGACTTGGTATGTATGCACTTGTCAGAACTCTTTTATAAATGAGTGGTTCACATTCAATGTCCTTATATAATTCTATCAGTGCGTACTGACAGGAAAATGACTATATATTTATATATTAATATGACAAAATGAATAGACAACTTGATTACAATTATAAAACAATATAACAATTATTTAAAATTTTTCTGTATCATCTTTTTAAACCATTCACATCAAAACATGATTACAATTAATAAAAACAATAATTCAATTATTTAAAAATTTTAAGAATATATTCCCTTAATGGTTACTATCATGATCAATAATAAAACATCAAAACCCCATCATATTCCCTTTTAAACCAAACTTTGAGTTTATTCAATTAAACCACGTAATTATAATAACTAAAAGTCCTCTCACCTGCCTCAATTTTCTTATAAAAACCACTTAAAATCTCACATTTTTATCATCTCATTCCAATGACTCTTCCTTATAGATAAACTCAAAACACCTGAAATGTGGGGTATTGGATGACATTTGGAGGTGAGAGTAATTTCTGTAGATTTTTTTAATATTTGGTTGAATAATTTTAATCCTTATTTTTTTTTGTTATGGTGATTGCCAGATGCCTCTTGTAAAAAGCTTTACATCTTTCACATGTATCATTTTCTTTTTCTTTTTTTTAGGAAACATTTTAGCAGTTAAAAAGGTAATTTTTGATTGATTATTGTTGTGACATATTTTGGTATATTTATCATGTTTGTTTTGGTTAACAAAACTTGAAACAATGAATTTTAACTTAGACGGACTTGGATATTCAATTAGTTGTTGTTCCTATGCAACCCTCTGGTAAGGCTAGCATCCCGCTTATCACCACCAATGCAGAAAATTAATGGACCAGTTGAGATTTGTGAGGTGATATGTACTTATGGATGATGGATTCGGTAGACAGACGATAAATATTATGGTTATATTCTTTGATTCTAAGTCTAACAATGTATTACCTATTTCAAAAAAAAATGTATCTACCCGGCTTCTGGGTATCCAATACTCAGATTTTTTTAAAAGGAAATGTACACATATAATTACTATTTTTTTCTTTCTATTTTTAACCTTTTCTTTTTGTTTTCTTTTTGTTTTTTTATAATGTATTAAATATGCATTGAATACATTATGATTATTTCCAAAAATAAAAGTTTTTGCATTTTAATTATTCTTAGAACAACTCCAACAGACTAATTAATTGAGATTGTTGGAAAAGTTAGATCAGCCACATTAGCAACTATGGCTCCAATAGAATGGTCAAATTTTATTCTTCAATTGAGAAAATCTTTCTCACTCTTCAATATTGTCGAGTGATTTCTCACTCTTTAGATTTTATTTTATTATTTTTTATAATCATCATTAATTACTACACCAACTATCTTTGACAACTTTGCCTGCTTTTAAATTTAAACAACCCTTTATAATTCAACTATTTCAAACATCAAATACTTTATAATTTTGTTAGAGGGAAAAAATTAAATGCTTTAATTAAAATAATATAAGACTATTTCTATTTGAAGAGTCTTTTGGTATGAATCTTTTTTTTTTCCACTCTTCAAATTGCCACATAGGTAAGCAAATTGAAATTTGCAGATTGAAATTAGAAGAGGCTTTTGAGGTTGCTCTTATACAGCAAATGATAATCAATACATATTTTCCAAAACAAATTAAAATATCAGTTGTAAATACCAAATTAAAGGTAATCGGTTTTATATGGAATTAGTGGTAAATATCAATAGTAATATATTAATGATAATATAACAGAAATTTAAAATAATAAATTTTAATCAAATATTAACGATAAGATTTTAAAAACATTAATTACTGCATTCAATTCATTGATTATTTTCCTAAATATATGAAAGTATTTCACTTTATATGGAATTAGTGGTAAATATTTTTTTAAATATCAATAGTAAAATATTAGTGATAATATAACAAAACTTTAAAATAATAATTTTTAATCAAATATTAATGATAAGATATTGAAAACATTAATTATTGCATTCAATTTAATTGATTATTTTCTTAAATATATGAAACTCACTCATAGTGTTTTTTATAAACGGTAATAAATATTTTTTTGTATGATAATAAAAAAAATTACTTCATTACTGTTTACATCTCCATAACATGAAACATGAAAAACAATATAAGTATATATATATATATATATATATATATATATGTGTGTGTGTGTGTGTGTGTGAGAGAGAGTTTATTAAAAAAATGGAATGTCCTAAGAAAATAAGTGTGGGAAAATAAATTAATTTATCATTAGATTTGACAATAACCTCCATGGAGTTTTAAAATAAAATTAAATACTTCTACAAGTATTTCTAGAATAAATGTTTTTATATAAAAAATTAATAATTATAAAACCTCTAAATACACCCCAATTTACTCAAAAATACATTTTTTTATATATATAAATGGTAATAACTAAATATTTTTCAAAACAAATTAATATATATATATATAGAATAATCTTAACGTTATTTATTTTTATATATATCAAATCGGGTAGTGTTAACATGTGCACTGAAGGCACATGTTAAGACACTATAAATAGAAAGTCAAAGTGTATTTATTGTGATGTTTATATATTTATTATGATTAAAAGCAATTAATACAATATTAATCTTTCCATCTATAGTATCTTAACCTGTACCCTTAGGTTAACACTACCCATATCAACAAAGCAAGTGAATTGGCACTTTGATTGCAATTATGAATATTAATTGTTTAAAAATCAATTATGGAATTAGTTAATTAAATTTATGTATTATCGCATTAACTACGGGATTTTCTCTTGATTACCTATTGATTTTGTGATTTATTGATTGCCTATTGATTGTTTTTTTTAAGACTCTTGATTGCCTTTTTATTTGTATATTATATTGATATAGAATTAGAGGATTGTTTAATTTATTATATTGGTGAATTGAAAATTATTTATTGTATTTGTTAAAATTTGACTGCTCTCTATCTCTTTAGTAAAAAATAATATATTAAAAATTATTATAATTTTTTAAGACAAAAACAGTAAATTTGTCTACTTTTTAAATTAATTATTTTCCTAAGTATGAAAGTTATGAAAAAATCAAGAATTAATTTCCATTGTCAATACGAAACCTTTGATATACAGTAATTGATATTTTAAAACTGTTAAGCTTCTTGAAAATACTTTTTTTTTTATGAAAAAAAGTGGAATCATTAGGCATTTGAATTTCGAAGTCATAAATAAATAAATTGATTAGTACAACATGACTTTGTTTTAGAATGCATTGGTTTCTTTAGGGACCAAAAATATAAGTATTTAATAACCTCAATTCCCTTCCTATAAAAGTATTTAATAACCTCAATTCCCTTCCTATAAAACCTTGATATCATATTGGATGTCATATTGGATTTCATATTTCTACTTAATTTGTTAAACATAACACAAAATTTGTGTGTGACATCAAAGATATATTGTTTTTATTTATGCTGTGTGTTTTAAATTTATAAAAATTTAAAAACACTCTCCTTTTAATATCAAAGATGCATTGTCCTTGGTTTCATTAAATTATCGAATTTGCTCTAAAATTTAACATTGGTCTGGTGATCTTTTCAAATTTAAAGTTTCCATTAATCTATATAATATCTATAAATTTAAATTAAGTATCCTTCATTTTGCAAACTTTCATTTTCAGGTCTTTTATTGAAATTTCATAAATTGGTTTTGATAGGAATTAAACAAAAAGTCCTACAACTGGAAACCAAATAAGGAAAGAATCAAAAATTAATTGAATGTTTTTATTTTTCGTTATTGATTATAGACAAATTAAATTAAACAATTCATTCTCTGGAAATAAGTTTGAAGTTTATTTTTTCTTTAGAATGATATCAAGATGTCATTGTGTTGAAGTACCCTGCTATTTTTTAGTTTTCTTTTCCATCATGAAATAAAAAGTAAAAAAACTAAAAAAAGAAATAAGAAGAAAAAAAAATCAATCAATGGAGGTGAGAGATATGTACACAGATACAAAGATACAGAGATCATATATGGTATGTATTAAGTTTGAAAAATAAGTAAAATGGGTAGTGTTGGAAATAAACCAAATTTTTTAATAAAAACATTTAATTTTATTTAATTAAATCAAAATTTTAAAAAATGGGGTATGAATAGATCAGTATGAGGTGTGTCAATAGCACCACTCATATTTTAATTTTGAAGCATTTTTAAATTATTACAGATTTGTGTTTTTTCCTAAGATGGAGAGTCTCAACCTTCAATATATATATATGATATAAATTGCCTAAACTTTTTATTAATTAGTTATTAATTGTATATTTTTTTATAAATTTGATTAAATATTATTATTTTAATTTTTGGTTATGAAAAAAAATCATTAATATATTACCATTGATGTTTTTAAAATTTATCATTAATATCATTAAAAACAGATCATAGTATATTTAATACATATTTAATATATTCTGAACATTAAAAAAGTGATGATTTGATATACTTTCTTATACCTTTATTTATAAATAAGAGTGATGATTATTGTTTTTTAATCAATAATGGTGGAAATTTTAATTCTATTGAAATATATAACATATTAAAATTCTGAATCATGCCTAATTTTTATGATTTTTCAATTTATAATTTACAATTCTGCATATGTGCGAGCAGCATACCATAATATACTAAAATTGAATCTCAAGGCGCCACATGTTGACGTGACGAAGCTTTGGTATTAAATTCTATATATTCATTTATATCTTTCATATTCATTAACTAATCATATAAAATCAAGAGTCAATCTCATAACTAATGGGATAATGAAATTAATTTTCTAGATCCAACTAATGTGATTAATGTTTTAGGTTCGTTTGATTTTCCGAATTTAATGTTTCTAAATACAGTTAATGTGATTAGTGTTTTCATTTTAGTTGATTTTCTAAATTTAATTAGAATTTATTCACATTCCACTCAAAAGACATGATACAAGGAAAACGAGAAGTATAAAAGTTGTATAAGTCAAGTTGGAATCTAAAACAATACCACAGTCCTTAACATAAATAATTACTAACAAAGAGAAATCTTTATTACACGGGGGAATTGCAATTTGGTCATTATATTTTAAGAAAACATTGTTTTTTTACCCAACTTATGTGTATTAAGCTTTAGTCCTCATCTATTTAGAAATGTATCAAAAAAGTCTCTCTGACAAAAAAGTTGACAATTAAGGTTAATATAAGTGTTAAAAAGACGATTTTACCTCTAAGTAATATAAAAAGACTGAAATGCCCATCTAACAATTACTCTTAAACCCTATGAAAAGACTAAAATGCCCCTCAAATCCTTTGACAGTTAATTAGAAAATTAAAATGCTTTATCAAGGATTGAAACCTTGATCTTGTGATTAAAAGTCACAAGCTCTAACCGGTTGAGCTATTATAACTCATTGTAAGTAGTTTTTTTTTTATTTAAATGCATATATAGTTATATAATATGTTTAAAATAATATACATTTGTTTATATAATTTAAAATAAAATCATATATATATAATTTGAAATAAAATCATATTTAATAATAATATATCAAAACAAAAAGGAAAAAACAAAATTAATTTTTACCCTTTTCGGTTTATGGACTTTGATTTTCTGGTTTTTTTTATCAAATCGAAATAAAATATTTTTTTAAATGGAAAAAAAAAACAAAAGGAAATCTAGAAATTCAAAGCCCATTAATTTTTTCTCTCGCTTTTTTTATTTAATTTTTTCCTTTTAAACAAATATTTTATTTCAATTTGATAAAAAAAAATAGAAAATCAAAGTCCATAAATTGAAAAGGGAGAAAAATCAAATATGTTTTTTGCCTTTTGTTTTCTTTTTATTTTTATTTTTCCTAAATATGTTTTGAAATATTATTATTAAATATGATTTTATTTTAAATTATATAAACATATTTACATCATTTTAAACAAATTATATAATTATATATGCATTTAAATCAACAAACCACTAACAATGAGTTGTAATAGCTCAACTGGTTAGAGCTTGTGGCTTTTAATCACAAGGTCAATGGTTCAATCCTTGATAGTTAAATGTCAAAGGGTTTGATGAACATTTCAGTCTTTTCGCAGGATTTAAGAGTAATTGTTAGAGGGGTATTTCAGTCTTTTAGCATTGCTTAGGGGCAAAAGCGTCTAACTGACACTTCTATTAACGTTGACTGTCAATATTTTGGTCAGTGAAACTTTTTTGATGCATTTATAAAAAGATTATGACCAAATACCCTAATACACATAAGTCGGGTAAAAAAGTAATTTTTCCTTTAAACATAAGGACCAAACTGTAATTCCCCCTTGACAAAAAGATTTTTGGAATATGAACCACTTTGGGTATACAAAATTATATTACACGATGTATTTAAAATATATATATATATATATATATATATATTAATAAAACTCGTGCATCGCACAGGTTACACACTAGTAATATACTAAAGCCGAACCTCACAAGTGTATACAAATCAAGTTAAAGCAATTGAATTTAGTGATCTACATGCAACACATTGATAAATATTTATCAGTATACACTGAGGTGAAAATTTTCATATATATAATATTTAAACTGAGCCACATGGTGTGTAAAAACATTTTTTTAAAGTTTATTGTTAGTTGTCTAGCAAAACTCAAAACAGTTTTTTTAATATAAGAATTGTCTCAATTACCCTTTATAAAAACCATTTTATGTCTACTTAGAGAAACCTAAAATTCAGGATTTTCCAAAAAGCTTTTTTGAGAGCATTTTTAAAACATATGAATTGTGTTAAATGTACATACAAATATTTCATTATAAATACATTGTCAACACCCTTTTTATAATTCACACAACCAACTATTTTAAAAACTACATTCTCGACATCATTTTTATAATTTACACAACAAAAAACCTTTTTTCATTAGAAACTCTGCTCATTAGAAGCTCTACTACAAAAAGAAATACTCTATAAACTCTATTTGAAAAATCATAACGAACACTTTTATTAAGTTATTATCAACAATAATATATGCATACATTTAATGCTCTATTCACATTTAAATTTATTTAGAAACTTAATAAATATTTAAAATTCTTTTTTTATTCTTTCAAAAAAATTATTATAATGTTAAGTACCCATATAATTAATAGATCACAAATTAATCTAACGATAGTATATTAGTAAAATTACTAAATCCTTAAATAATACAAGAAAAAAACAAACATGATGCCAGTTGGACCAATCAAAGCATTAAACGTCGATGCAACGGGAAAATAACCCCGGTCTATCATCTCATTCGTTAGCTCGTATGTGATTCTCATGGCAAAATCTATGGATTAAACAGTAACACTTGGAACTATGACTTCATCATTCATCTGATCAAAGATTTATTTTGCATTCTCGATGTTGCCTTCCTCGCATAAGCCTAATATCCTCAAGCTCCTATCGACAGCTCGAGGAAACAACTTCTCCATCTTGGTTAGGAACTCAAGTGCTTCATCCCATTGAGTTTCCATGTACAGTCTACAGACCAGATAAAATCTTGAAACCATCTTCTATCCTTCCTCTTGAACACAAGCCTTTAATTAATGTATCAAATGTAACGAAATTCCAATTGATCCCATCCGTTTTCATGATATGAAAACGTATGAAGATCCGAATCCAACATCCTAGATTTCACAAAAACCAGAAATCAATGATTAATTAAGCTGTAGGTGCAAAAATCTGCACAAGAGAAGACCAGGTTCCTGAGATTCCAATAACCACCCCAAAAACCACAATAATCCCATCTAAAACAATCCATTTCCAACCCAACTCTCTCCTGAAAACTAACAAATGGAAAAAAGCAGGCAACACAATACCCAGAACCACACACACACTGCTGCCTACTAGAGACAGAAAGTCAGCAAAATTGGGCACAGATAGAGCCACCAAACTCACTCCCAAAACAATCACCCATCTCAGCCAGATACAGTACCTTGAATCACAGAACCTCCTCTCCATTGCTTCGTAAACCGGATTCATCATCAGTGGAAATGTGAAGAACAGATTGATACACAGACCCATCTGCACCAAAATGCTCAACAATCCTGCACCTAAGTTGGTGGTGATGATGGCTTTGGTCTCTTCGCCGAATGCAAAGTAACCCAATACACCAAATGATCCATCGAGTAAAGAAACGAAAGCCATACATAATCCTAACACTTTGCCAAACTTGTCTTGGTCTTTGGTTTCAGATTCTAATGGCAATATCATACCAATACCTTCAAATGCATACACAGCAACACCAATACCATAAGAGAAAACAGAGAAATCGCCAAAAGCTTTCAAAACAGGCCAATGCTTGGAGAAAATCATAACATCTTCCACCATCACCACCCCCATAGCTCCAAGATCAACAACATCAGCAAAAATACTCAAAGGAGCCAAATGGGTCAATGTTGGAATCGAATTCAACCCTAATTGAAATGGAAAACAGCCCCAAATGTACAAAGCTTTGGGAGTCAAGAACCCAAGAATCTTATGACTACTAGATTCATTGCTATTAATCAGAGTAACTAAAGTATTAGCTATAAAAATCAGATAACTAATACAAAAACCAGCTTGTGCAAGGACTATCATAACATCAACAGTCAACCTACCAATAGAACCACAAACCTCGAATCCCAGATCGCCAAAAGAAGCTATATTTGAGAATCCATTAGCGCCAAAGGAAGAAGACGAATGTGATGACGAATCCGATGAAGATCCAAGTGGGGTTTCAAGCTTTCTGCGAGTGAAGATCAAGAGCATCATACAATAGTAAGTCAAAGCACCGACAGAGAAAAGCATGATCAACCCCATAACCCATCCAGTTTTCTTGAAGGTGTAAGGCAAGCCTAAAACACCAGCACCAATCAAGGAGTTGAAAACATTTGCAAAGGTCTTGAATTGGGAAGACAGAGGCTTTGGTTTGACTATCAAGGGTGTGTCTTCTCTGGGAAAAGAAGGTAGTCTGTGTGAAGAAGTTGTGGCTTCTTCATCAAACCCCATGTTTGATCTGATAAAAGGAGACAAATTTGTTGGAAAAGATTGTAGCTTTGAGAGAGAAGAAGAAGAAGAGTTGAGAGTTAGGTTGGATGAGTTTATGGTGGTGTTATTGTCTGTAAATACTAAATTGGAAATTGGGAATGAATTAATTAATAGAGTTGGGTGGATGAGTTTATGGTGGTGTTATTGTCTGTAAATGCTAAATTGGAAATTGGAAATGAATTAGTTAAGACGCCAACTGGTCATCATCTTCCGTATATAATATCAATATCGGTAATTTATCTAAATTTGGTGTCTAAATCTGATACTCAATTGATATGGTAATATCGTAATTCATTCATATTTAAATTATATTATATTTATATGATTTAAATGAATGGATTAGAGTGTTATCACTAAATTTAAATTTAGACATAAAATTTTTATACCAAATTAAATAATTAAATAAATGATTTATAGTGTACCACCGGATTTTGATATATAGATATCAAATGGGATAAAGTAGCGATACTAGTATAAAATTACGATTACAAAAATGAGATCTTTGATCAAGATACTCAATCCAATAAAGACGATAAGTCCAACATATTTAAATATTCATGTGTTTTTCATGTCACGTGTGAATCGTGAAGAAAATCTTGAATACACCCGGTGTAACAGTTGAGTGTTACACCAGGCCACTAAAACATTGACGTGTGTAAACTTTTAAATTTAATATAATATTTAAATCACTTTTCTCTCTATTCTCAATATATTTTAAATATTTTTTTAAAGAATGAGTGCCACATGCCTCGTTAGGAGTGGTCGAAAGCTGTGATTGGTGCATCTAAGTTTTTCTCGTGAATTGTGATGTAAGCAGGGGCGGCACATGGCTGATGCAAGAGGTGGACCTGCCGTGAGCCATAAAGAAAATAGTAAATTAAGTTGAAGTGTCTAAATAAACCTAATTTTTGAATTTAAATTAGTTTGATTGAATATCTAATAGTTAAAAAAAGGCTCAATACTGGATATGACTATATGAGTCTGTATTTATCTTGTGAGTCTTAGCTAAGATATATATATATATATATATATAATAATTTTCACATAAGTACGAACTGATAGAATTATATAAGGACATTGAATATGGACCACTCATTTTATATATTTTGATTTTGCATTTATACACTTGTCAAAACTCTTTTATAAATAAGTGACTCACATTCAATGTCCTTATATAATTCTATTGGAGCGCACTGACAGAAAAAATACTATATATATATATTATATATTTGGGTACAAATATCAAATCTAAATTGTTACATATGTCTAATGTCTAATAGAGTCTATACTATGTATTCAGTAACTAATTTTTTTTAAATATTTAACATTTACTTCCCATGTTCGGTTGAGGTCAAAATTAGCCTATAAAGCTTTTTTATAAATAAAAACGTGAGTTTTAATATGACAAACGGATTATGACTATGTTTGGAATTGCTTTACTTCTGAAATAATATATTTTTAATTTAATTTAAGAAATAATCAACTTACAAGATAAGTCGATAGATATTTAGTAAATTGATTCTATAAATAATCAACTTAAGAAAAAAATTAAAAAAAATGTTTTATAAACTTTAATTGATTATGGAAAAGACTAAAATCTATAAAATTGTTAAAATATAATACATTATTCAAATAGTTTTTACTATTTTTTTTGTTCAAATTAAATTATACTAATATAAAGCTTAGAATATAATATATATATATATAAATTTTTGTTAAAAGTACTCTACTAAGTTAACTCGCTCATCTAATACTGAGTTGTCTAGTCAACTCGCTCTTCTTAACACTAAGTTGTTTAGTCAACTCACTCACTCAAGCTTGTTAATGGAATCTCTACAAATCAAGCTCTGAATCCGCTACCGTCTCTCGCTCGATGCCGATAGCGAGAGATCGTCATCCTTCATCCCTAGCTGTTAAGAGCATCGCCATCCTTCATCCATCGCTTTCGACATCGTTTCAATTGTCGAAACGAAAGTATCGAGAGATTTCATCCTGGATCGTGAAAATAAAGGAGACTTCCTCCTCCTCCATCGTCGGTGGTGGGTCGGTGGCCATAACTCTACCATTAGCAAAAAAAAAATTTTAATTTTTCTAATTTTAATTTTATTTTTTAGTTTTTTTAGTTTTTAAAAATATTGTCAACATTAAATAAAAGGGTATTATTGTATTTATATTAAAATAGTTGGGATATTATAGGTATTCCAAGGATAAGCAGTTAACTTCTTGAAAAATCCGTTTGAAAAATCAACCCTTAAACAACTTTTAAAAAGCTATTTATTGAAAAAGCAATTCATAAAATAAATTGATTTTGAACAGTTTACCAAACACCCACCTGTTCAAAACTCAAAAGATAATAATTTGTTTCTCAAGTAAAAACAATCCTAAATACACTTTCAATTCCCGCCTCGTGGGTGGACCAAGTTCATAAACAATGCATTTAGACGAGAAAAAGAAATGCTTTTCAAAACAATGCATTTAGACGTAAAAGAAATACTTTTATAACATTGGAATTCAAAAGCCTAATGACTACTCGAGACTGAAAAATATCAGAATGCACAAATATACAAGCTTTACAAAATTACAATATCACAATCAAGTGTAGAATTATCAATTATGTGACTCGTCCATTTGCGATTTGTGGTTGCTGTTTTGGGGGAGTCCTTACACTCTACGACTCTTATCTTAACCACCAGTGTTCCACCATTAGACATGGGACACGTAGTTCTTGTTCAATAGTTTAGTTTATTTCATGGGACACGTTGTTCTCGTTCAACCATATTGTGTCTTGACTAAGACAAACAAGCAAAGAATAATGAGATCTTTAATCATGATACTCCAACCCAATAAAGACCACAAGTTCAAATCATTTAAATAATCATGTCTTTTTTCGTGACTTGTCCATTGTGATGTGACTGCAGGGGAGGGTGCGGTGCAAGAAATGCACCTGTCCGGGCCCATAAAAAAAGAATTAAATCGATAAGTAGCGACTGTATATCTCATTTTATATAAAAACTATAATAAAATTTTTAAAATATGAATTTTTATAAATATGACCATATATTACTAAATATGTTATTTTTTTAATTTTTTAAAATATTATAAATAAATTATAAAATATTTAAAAATCTATATATATATATATATAATTAAAATCGTATATTGATTATTAGATACAAGAGTTTCTTCTTCCTCTTCTTATTTCTTTTATAAAATAATTTCTTTTTATGACACCCCCCGGCCCCACTCCTTTTATAAAATAATTTCTTTTTGTGACACCCCACCGGCCCCCACCCCCCCTTTTTATTTTTCCATTTATAACAGAGGGACAGTAATTCCAGGATTATATATATATATATATATATATATATAAAGAGATTTAGAACGAAAGAGGCAACAGCCTTCCATCTTCATTTTAGGCTGGCAAGTTCACTCATTTATTGATTTATTATATTTTATTGATTTATTATATTTTTTGTTTTTCATTACTAATTTTATTTTATTGCTTCTTTGTTTTAAAATAGTTATAAAAATTATTATTTACTTAATTAAAATATTAATAATTTATTTTATGGGTAGTATTGAAATTTTAAAAAATATATAAATTTGGGGTGTACATACAGTTTTAGAGGAAAATTGATTTGATGAGATGTATGAATAGATTCAAAAGAAAATAGTTAAATTGATTTGATGAGATATCAAAATAGATCCGGTTTTTAAGTTTAAATTGAATTGATGAAATGTCTAAATAGGTCCAATTGTTAAAAATAGGTCTAATAATAATAAAACATTTTTTTTCGTCCCGGATCCCTGAGATGTCAAGGTCGGCCCTATATATAAGTATGTATTTATCTCGTGACTCTCGAATCTTTTCAGTAAGATATTTATATATTTTTTTCCAGTGCAGATATCAAATCTAAATTGTTACATATGTCTAATGTCTAATAGAGTATATTATGTATTCGGTAACTAAAATTTTAAATATCTATCATTTACATCCCATATTCGGTTGATGTAAAAATTAATCTGTAACGCTTTTTTTTGTAAATAAAAACAGGTTTAATAGGACAAACGGATTATAACTCATGAGAGCGGACCAAGTTTATAAACAATGCATTGCATTTAGATGGAAAAAGAAATAGTTTTCAAATTTAGATTTGTGATAAGCACTTGCTTTTATAACTTGGAATTGAAAAGCCTAATGACTACTTTGCAAATCGGTTTGCACAAATATACAAGCTTACAAATTACAATATCACAATCAAGTATAGAATAATGTGACCAATACCCATCCATATGACCATATGTTGTTGTTGTGGGGGAGTCCGTACACTTTACGACTCTTTTATCTTTTTTTTTTCCTTTTCAAAGAGTCAAAGAGAATACACAAATACAAATACAACAATACAACTCTTGCTCCAACCAAACCCATCTCATGTATCTATTATAATCAATTGCAATAGTTTATTTACATGAGACATATTGTTCTTGTTCAACCATATTGTGTCTTGACTAAGACAAGCAAGCAAAGAATTCCATGTCAAATGGTCAGGAACTATACCCTTTTCACCCATTAGTGACAACAGCTTCAATGCATTTACAAATTCTCCTTTTCTACAATGAGCATCAATTAGAGGCCTATAGCTTCCTGTATCAGGTTGGCAACCTCTTCCAATCACATCTTCCATGAGCTTCAATGCACTCCCAACTTTTCCTTGCTTGCAAAACCCACCAATCAAAGCATTAAACGTCGATGCAACGGGAAAATAATCACGGTCAATCATCTCATTCATTAGCTCGAATGCTTCTCGGATGTAATTCTCTTGGCAAAATCTGTGGATTAAACAGTCGTAAACAATAACACTTGGAACTATGACTTCATCGTGCATCTGATCAAAGATACATTTTGCATTCTCGATGTTGCCTTCCTCGCATAAGCCTAATATCCTCAAGCTCCTATCGACAGCTCGAGGAAACAACTTCTCCATCTTTATTAGAAACTCAAGTGCTTCATCCCATTGATTTTCCTTGTACAGACCATATATCGCGCTATTGTATGGACTAATACGACCCTTAGGACCTTCTTTACTATCCTCCATGAGTTCTAAAATCTTGAAACCATCTTCTATCCTCCCTCCTGAACACAAGCCTTTAATTAATGTATCAAATGTAACAAAATTCCAATTGATCCCGTCCGTTTTCATATCATCAAACGTATCAAGAGCCGTATCCAACATTCCAGATTCAGAAAAACCAGAAATCAATGTATTGTATGTGTCTACATTTGGAAGGCAGCCCTTTCTCTCCATCTCTTTCAAAAATCTATACCCAACTTTCACCTTCCCCAATCTACAAAAACCCTTTATCAAGGTGTTATAAGCAACAGCATCAACCACACCTCCTTTCCTCTCCACTCTCTCCAAAATCTCAACAGCCTCCATTGCGCGACTTACATTGCAGAGAAGTTCCACCACTTTAGTAACCGTAACAACATCAGGAACAAACCCGAAACTAAAGCTCTTCTCCAACATCACAAGTGCATTAACTAAATTCTCCTCTTTGCAATAAGCGGATATCAAAATATTGAAAGTAACATCATTGGGATCCTCCATCTCATTCATCAAACTCCTTGACCTCCCAATCCCCAATTTCCCATTTTTGCAAAGCCCGTGAATCAACGTGTTATAAATCACAACGGTTGGCTTCATGCCACGCGTTTTAATAGTTTGCAAGAGCTTAAAACCATCAGCAATCCTATTTGTCGCGCAAAGACCCTTCATCAAAATTCCATAAGTGTAGTCATCACCTCGAACCCCACTTGCCATCATCTTCTTCCTATAAAACTTTCTAGCCAAATCGATATCCTCCTTGACAAGAACATCAAGAATGGAGTTGAAAACTTTCAGAGACGGGGTCTCGTGAAACCTCAAAACCAGGTCAACAACTTTGATAACATCTTTGATCAAACGTGAACGGCCAAGACCTCGCACAATGGTGATGAAAATAGTGTCGTCAGGGGGCGACTGAATTGAGTGAGGCATTTCGTCGAGCAGTTGGCGGACGGTGTCGAAACGGCGAAAAGTGCAGAGCTTGTAGATTAAAGCGCGGTAAGTGGATTGAGAGTGGGTGAAATTTGGGAGTTGGGAGGCCCATTTGAAGGTTTGGAGAGATTGTGGAGCTGATTTTTGGTCTAAAATGAGGCGGGCTATGTGTTCCTGACTTGGCACTGAAGATGATGAGATTGGTTTGGATTGCAAGACCAGAAAAGATTTTAGATTTATTGTAAGCTTTAAAGGATTTGGGATTTTGAGCATTTCCAACATGAAAAAGGTTACAAAGTACTTCACTTTCAGCTCTCAGGCCAGCCAGAGCAGAGAAAAAGCTTCAATCTTTACACCATTTTAACTTTCTTTAGCAAGTCTTTCGGTTTATAGGCCGAGGAGAAACTGAGCCATGTTAAGTAATAATAACCTCCATTTCAACATTTTAAATTGCTCACATGTCACAACTCACAACTCATGCCAAAAATCTTGAGAGCAGAGATTGGCTTACACATTGAGATTTGAGAGCTTAGTTTTATAAAAGAAAAACAAAATTTTGGATCAAAATGTGAACCAAATCAACATTGGCAATATCAATGTTTAGTATTCAAGAAAAACACAGAAAGGATGTAGTTTTGACAACAATATAGTATGGGAGGATGAACAAACAGCAAAAAGACCTTCAACCTTGAGTGAAAAGAAAATTCTCATATAACAATTGACATCGAGTAGTTTTGGAAGAGATGGCGAATCATGGAAAGCAACTAATCGAGACCTATCGAATGAAGTTCAAACCAGATTGATCCATAATAAACATTCGAGCTCCAATCTGACAGGATCTACTGGGTGCTTGCTCTGCTTTGTATGTTAAGCTTGTAAATGTTTAGGGGAGAAATACATACAAAATCATATCAGGGTCTGGTCTGCTGTTAGGCCAGGTGAAAAGAGAGTGTGTATGCAAACTCATCAAAGCTCGGAGATGTTTTGGTCCAAACCAAATAAGAAAGCAAGTTCTTGTTCGATTGATAGTTTTAAGTAGAATCAAAATAAGTCACAATCAAAAGTAGATATATCCAGCAGTAAACTCAATCATCTACTACTCGTTACCTTACATCATTATCCTTTGCAATCCTTAGCAAAATCAAAAAATGAAAGGATGCAATCCTGAACATACGATTATAAATCAAACGAGAATTCTTCGAAGCCTTTAGACCCAAGTAAAGAAGTCTATTTGTCATCTAGAGAAA
The DNA here is from genome assembly GCA_033220585.1 of Dipteronia sinensis. NCBI lineage: Eukaryota > Viridiplantae > Streptophyta > Magnoliopsida > Sapindales > Sapindaceae > Dipteronia > Dipteronia sinensis. Next base: position 823,077 of record CM065638.1, on the reverse strand, counting down.
CCTAGGATTTAAAGCTCTACCACATCTTCCATATAAACTAAGAACAGAATATTGGAAGAATGAGCTACTAATGCTGCTACATTTGACCCCTCTGGCAAGATAAATTGCAATGCCTTGCAACCTTTTTCAATCTACAAGCTCTATGCAACCAGGGTTGTTCAACCTCATGATTGATGACTAACCAAGAATAAGTTCACCCTCAAAAATTGATAACATACTTGAAAAAATCGACACCATCCAACTCTCCCACATCGAAATCATATCCAATCAAGCATTAAAATGAAGACTCTACTGAACTCGCAAATTCAATCAAGTTTCCACAAAAAACCATATTGGTAACAACAAAGCCAAGAGTACAAAACCAATCCGCAACACTCCCACACTCCCATATCAAAATCATATCCTATCATGCATAAAAATTAAGACTTTGTATCATATTCATTGATTCAATCAAGTTTCCACACAAAAACCATATCTGTTACAACAAAGTCAAGAATATGAAACCAATCCGCTCCATTCCCGCTCTTCCATATCAAAATCATATCCTACCGTGCTTAAAAATTAAAAACTTTGTATCGTATTCATTGATTCAGTCAAGTTTCCACACAAAAACCATATATGTTACAACAAAGCCAAGAATACGAAACCAATCTGCACTATTCCCACTTTCCCATATCAGAATCATATCCTATCAAGCACAAAACTTACGACTTCATATCATATTCATCAATTCAATCAAGTTTCCATACAAAAACCATATTAGTTACAACAAAGCCAAGACTACAAAACCAATCCGCACCATTCCCACTCTCCCATATCAAAACCATATCCTAAAAATTAAAAACTTTGTATCATATTCATCGATTCAATTAAGTTTCAACACAAAAACCATTTCTGTAACAACAAAGCCAATGAAACGAAACCAATCCGCACAATTCCCACTCTCCCATATCAAAATCATATCCTACCATGCATAAAAATTATGACTTTGTAACCGTATGCATCAATTCAATCAAGTTTTCACACAAAAACTATATCTGCACTCTCCCAATCATGCATAAAAATCAAGACTTTGTAATGAATTCATCAATTTAATTAAGTTTTCACAAAATGTATACAAAACTGTATCTGTTCCAACAAAGCCAACAATACAGAAAACGAGTAAACTTATTTTCAACTCAAATTAGAACAGCATACCAAACAAACAAGTACAAAAATTTTCCAGAAGATTTCTTGTTAAAGTGACATGAACTACTTCTAATTCTAATTCTAATCCAAGTCCTTGACAACCTGAATCCCCATCGTATTCGCAGTCCCCATAATCGACTTACAAATGCTCTCCAATGACATGTACTGGCAATACGGATCCGACTGCTTCACCTTCGCTATCTCGTAAACGTGAGTCAGCATCACCGTCGACGCCGTCACGTGCCCCGGCCGGCTGCTCCCTGATTCCACTCCCGCCGCCTTCTTCAGGTACCACGACACCGACGGCGACTTCACCGTGAACTCGAATGTGTTGTCCTTGAACGCCGTAATCGTCACCGACATCGGCGTATCCGGTTTGTACTTCTGCGTCCTCGCGTTGAAGTCCTTGCAGAAAGCCATCAGATTTAGCCGGTACTGACCCAATGCCTGGTCCCACCGGCGGCGCCGGTCGCGCAGCTCCCGCCGGAACTGTCAGCCGGATGGTGGCGGCCACCGGGCGGCGAGTTAGGATCTCTTTTAACGTCGACATTGAACTTTTTTTTAGGTTTTTTTGGCAGAGGAAGAAGAAACTGAAGAAAATGAAATAAACAGAGCTAAAAACTAAAAGTTCTCATTTGTTTTGGGCCTGGGCTGGGTTTGGCTTGACAATATTTGGGCCCAAACCCGACCCGGCCCATTATGATTACAAAAAATAACTGACAACCAAGTATATACTTATATATAATCACTTCTTGTGATTGTTACTAGTTACAAAAAAAAAAAAGAAAAAAAGAAAAAAAGAAAACAAAAGTGAAAGCAGTTTGCAAAATATACAACATTTTGAATGTTTTTGACAATAATTTTATTGTTCACAAGCCATGGAGAACACCTTTAAGATGATCAAGTCCTTCAGCAGATATGCTTCTTCGTTTATGTGATCTGGGGATTTCGATCTTCGGAGGCGGGTCAGGAGAGAAACAGATGACAACAACAGTCAAGTTGTCACAAGAGTTGCGTTGAAGTGCTTCCTTGACAAGTGCTTTTGAACACTTATCAGGGTCATTGCTCAGCATAAGCTCTTTCCTGACCATTGTAACAGCACATTGGCTACTCATGACATCCCAGAGGCCGTCACATCCGAGAACGAGGAACTCGTCTTCTTCGGTCAGGACTTGTTCTTCCAATTCTGGCTCACAACTTAGAGGGCAGATTGAGCCTTTAGTACCCTTTATGTGCCAGTCTCCGAGAGCTCGTGCCACGGATAGTTGCCCGTTGAGATAGCCATCGTAGATCACACCGCCTAGTTTCTCAATTCTTAGTCTTTCTGAGGTGCAATTTGGTTTGTGATCTTTGGATAGCTCGATTGCTCTTCCTCGTTTGCCTAAAACAGCTCGAGAGTCCCCAGCATTGGCAATCAACATGGTCCTGTAAACGAGCTAGTTTAAAACAAACAAACAAATGTATAGAAGATAGATTGTAAATGTATAGCTACGAAGGTACTACCGCACCTGCCCAACATAAGGGCAGCCAAGGCAGTGGTGCCAGAGGTTCTATCGAGAGACTTTGCATCCGCCAAGGCGTGATCAACCTTCACATAGGCACTCTTAACAGCCCTTTTCGTGCTGGACGGGAAGTGGGAATCTTCGACTATATACTTGAGCATGTTCTCTCTTGCAAATGATGCTGCATCAATGCCACCATGTCCATCAAAAACCTGTAGTTATATACATTTCTCAGTGCACAATCAAAGGAATTGGTTGCTGATTTACACGATAAATGTACTTCAAGGAATACCATGTACATGTCCCCTGGTCAATTAAGTTAACAGAAATCCAAGTATTTTAACCGAATAGCAAGTTTGTATATACCCCATAAAATGCTCCAGGGGAATGTAAGTCTGAATCTGAACCGAGATGGCCATGAAGATCATCGATACAGATAAACTCGTCTTCCATATACTGTTTTGGTCCTTTCTCAGAATAGTTTCCTGAACGGTACACAGGTTGAAACCCTGAATTCTCAACTGCTGCTGGCTTCAAGCAAACAATCCCAATATCCGATTCCTGTATCGACGACAAAAGACAAATAATTAGATCAGACAGGTTCATATGCAACCAACTTATAAAAGCCTCGTCTCTAATCCTTTGCTCGTGTGTCATACAAACACAGAAGATATAAACAACTAGATTGAAGATATATATATATATATATATATATAGAGAGAGAGAGAGAGAGAGAGAGAGAGAGAGAGAGAGAGAGAGAGAGAGAGACAAATACACAATAGATAATGCAGAGGTATGGTCTCAAAATTCAATCATGGGGGATCATTGCATCAACATATAGAAAACCACAAAAATGTTGCACTTGCAAGAACAATCCTTTTATATATACAATAAAACAACACTTGAATCCAATATTGTGTGGCTCTTCTATGAGCAATTTTCCGGGGTTTTCGAAATCTTCCTACATTTCTTTTTGGTATAAAATGTAATCAGAAAAACACCATTGTTCTCTGAATTAATCATTTTATGAATCCATATTAATATCATGCTACAAGAACATACATCAATTGAGGATCCTCAACAAAAATCCTAAATTTCAAACTCAACTCAAACAAACACTAATGAAACCTCATGGTTCTTCCGTTCAAATCCAAATACACCATAAAAACTCATCAAACACATTTTCATACCCAATTGACAAGAAACGAATAAGTGATATATACGAACCGATTCGGATAACCAAGCAGTGCTACTACAATGCCTCATAGTGGAGATATTTCTTGGAGGTTTTGCAGCACTGAGTTGATTAGAATTTTCTTCATTTTGAATCTGATCCTGATCTTGACCCACTACTTTCCCATTGCAGCATTTACACATTGAATTTGCAGACACTTGATCACTCCCTGCCACCATCATCTCTCCACAAGTTTCAGCCATTATTATTCTACACATAAAATCAATCTCCTACTTATTCATACTTTGTTGTTCCAAAAAAAAACAAAAACAAAAATCAAAACTTTGAGCTGGATCTTCAAAACACAACTTCTCCAAAGCTTAAAAATAAAAAATAAAAAATAAAAACCGATTTTTACACAACAGAAACCAGCAAGGAACCAGCTGTCTCTTCAAATGTAAAACAACCCCACTTGATCCAAGAAAGAGACTCAACACAGATTTAAAGCTAAACCCAGAAGAGAAAAACAAAAAAAAAAACAAATAGAAAAAACAAAATATTTGCTCTAAAAGATGTTGATTGAAATTGTGATTAAAACATAAAACATTAAAAAAAAAGAGTGATTGAAGATTCAAGTGAAAGAAGAGGTAAAAGCCACAGAAAAGTAGTAGGAAAGGGAGGACCATTGAAGAGAGAAAAAAGAAAGTTTTTTTTTTTTTAAATTTATATATAATAATAAATAAATAAAACATCATGGGAGGGTGACTGGATATTCCAGGTTTCCCGGTCGCCATTGTAGCGGTCGAGACTGGAAGTCAGATGGGGTACTGCCACGTGTTCTAGCTTTTGATTACCGTTGGATTTTAGCGGGTTTTTTTAGTTGATCTTGGGCATGCACTGTCCAAATCCAAACTAATATTTATCCATCATATTTATTGTAAATTTTGACAATAGTTTTAGATTTTTAGAAGTATAATATTAAAAATTTAAATCATGATATTTGTACCGAAAACTTGATAAGACTTGAGTGCTTTAGACACCTACAATTTAATTATATATATGAAAAATTATCCTACGTTAAAATATTCAAATAGCCATTTAAATTTATTGAATACCATTGTTTTTTAAAAATATTAATATATATTTAAATATATACAAAATAAAAAATAATTAAATAAATAAATACAAATATAATCATATAAACATTCTCAAAGTTAGAATCTCTACGATAAAATTGATTTCGTACCGTGTAAGTTTTCTTTATAATCAAAACATTTTTAGTTCAAATATAAAATGGTTAACCTCTTTTTTCTTATATAAGATTGTGTATTTCAATATAATAGTCTATATATAAAAGTGTACCTTACGTGGCAAAACCACTTTACTTAGTTGAGGAAACTAAAGTACAAAAACTCTATACACTAATCCAAAAATCTTTCTTGCTATCAAAATTACACCAATTAATCTCACATTAGAAAAAACAAAACATCTGGTTGATAATTAGTGGGCTAATTGAGGAAAGAAATAAAGTGGATTCACAACATGCCAATGATATGGGATGTGAGTCAAGATTGTTACACATAACACGAGTCAATAATTATACCTGTGGCGGCTACTTTTTATCTCTGAAACTGTATATTTTTTTAACATGCATTACATGTTTTTTTGTGTATTTTCACATGTCTAGATCAAGCTTATGTGGAAATTAGACATCAACTAGATATGTCACATGTATGCTTACAGTTGTAGTTGTGTCTTTTTCTATCCTTTTTAATAAATATCTTGACCAACAACAAATCCTTGTCTGTCTCTCCTGAATTTTCCACCAAATTTCCAATAGATTGTTCAGAATTCAGACACTGCTCATGTTTTTCTGCTTGTAGCCTTGTATGTTTATATTTTGGTGATCATAGCTGATCAAACAAGTAAACTTAAATTCAACCGATTATGATTAAAGTTGTGGTACTAGTAGTTTTAGTGGTTTTCTGCAACTTGTTGAATTCTTCAACTGGGGATAGTGTACATGTTACTGATACAATTCCAGATGTTGTAAACATTGGAGCTCTTTTCTCTTTCAATTCTACGATAGGGAAAGTCGCGAAAATCGCCATAGAATCCGCAGGTTAAGGATGTGAATTCTAACCCGGATGTCCTTGGTGGTGCTAAGCTCAAGCTGACCCTTCAGGACACAAATTACAGTGGATTTATTGGCATGCGTGAAGGTAAATTTTACATATCCTGAATTGTATTTTAAGAGTTTTCGATACTATTGGTTGGACCCTTATCTGCATGATCATATCTGAATTCATTATTTTGTTTATATCTGTCCGCAGCTTTAACATTGTTAGAGAACAAGACTGTAGCCGATAATTGGCCCTCAATTTTCAGTCACAGCTCACATGGTGTCACATATAGCCAATGAGTTTCAAGTCCCTCTATTATCATTTGCATCGACAGATCCTACGCTGTCTTCACTTCAGTACCCGTACTTTGTTAGGACAACTCGGAGTGATCTCTTTCAGATGTCTGCAATTGCAGACATGGTGAGTTACTATGGATGGAGAGATGTTATAGCTCTCTATGTGGATGATGATTATGGAAGAAATGGTGTTGCTGCACTAGGCGATAAGCTAGCCTGAAAAACGTTGCAAGATCTCATACAAAGCTCCATTGAGGCCTAGAGGGACTCGGGAGGAGATAACCGACGTTCTGGTTACATTGGCTTTGATGGAGTCTAGAGTTATTGTTCTCCATACTAATGAGAATTGGGGTCTAGAAGTGCTAAATGTGGCTCGATATCTCGGGATGAAAAATTCCGGGTATGTTTGGATCGTTACAGATTTGTTGTCTAGTGTCCTGGATACTGAATCTACACTCACTTCAAAAGCCAGGAGTGATATTCAAGGTGTTATTACATTGAAAATGTACACTCCGGATTCGAAGCAAAAGAGGAAGTTTGTAAATAAGTGGCAGATGAATATCCCATTTGGATTGAATGTTTATGGTCTTTATGCTTATGATACAGTTTGGATTCTTGCAAAGGCAATTGGAGAATTTTTCAGTCAGGGGGGAAACGTTTCGTTTACGAAGGATTCCAGATTATCAGATTCTATGAGCATCTTCAATGAAGGAAACCTGTTGCTTCACAACATTTTACAGGTCAATAATATGAATGGTTTAACAGGCCCTATCAGGTTCAATCCAGATGGGAATCTCATGAATCCTGCATATGAAATCATCAATGTTATCGGTACAGGCTCGAAAAGGATTGGTTTCTGGTCTAATTACTCAGGATTATCTGTCCTGCCTCCTGAGGTTCTCTACATGAAACCACCTAATCGTTCCAGTTCAAGCCAACGACTCTGTAGTGTAGTCTGGCCTGGAGAAACGACACAGAAGCCTCGAGGATGGGCGTTTCCAAATAATGGAAAGCATTTGAGAATTGGTGTTCCAAATCGGGTTATTTATCCTGAGTTTGTCTCACAAATCAGAAGCACTGATATGTTTCAAGGCTACTGCATTGATGTATTCACAGCTGCTTTGAATTTATTGCCTTATGCAGTCCCGCATAAGATAATTGGATTTGGGTATGGCCAGAATAACCCCAAATTTGATGATCTTCTTCGCTTGATCACAACCAATGTAAGTATATGAAACGCGGAAATTTGTATTCAATCTTAGGCCAAACTGTTTGTTTTCTATCAACAATGTTGCTCACCTTGCTACTATGCAGTACTATGATGCTGCAGTAGGCGACTTCGCGATCACCACTGGTCGAACAAAGCTTGTGGATTTCACACAGCCATATATCGAATCTGACCTTGTCGTAGTAGCCCCAATCAGGAAGTTAAACTCTAATGCGTGGTCATTTCTAAGACCATTCACTCCACAATTGTGGTGTGTTACAGGAATTTTTTTCCTGGTTGTTGGAGTGGTTGTTTGGATTTTAGAACACAGGATCAATGATGATTTCCGAGGCCCTCCGAAAAGACAAATCGGGACCATTCTTTGGTAACATTTTCTTACTTCAATTCACTTGCATTTTCTTCTGATCATCTCCCAATAGCTAACATTTTGTGCTTCACTCTACAGGTTTAGCTTTTCAACTCTCTTCTTTTCGCATAGTAAGTGAAATGAATAATAGTTGGCTGCATTTGATTGTATCTTGAAAGATCAAACTAAATTTTACTGATTCTTGTTTTGATTTACGCAGGAGAAAGAACAAAAAACCCTCTTAGTCGACTTGTGCTGATAATCTGGCTATTTGTTGTTCTAATACTGACTTCAAACTACACTGCAAGTCTGACCTCAATCTTGACGGTGGAACAACTTTCCTCATCTATAAAAGATATCAAAAGTTTGATCAAAAGCGATGACCCAATCGGATACCAGAGAGGTTCGTTTGCTGAGAATTACTTGACTGAAGAACTCAACATAGATATGTCCAGACTTGTCCCTCTTAACTCTGCAGAAGCATACGAGAAGGCCTTGAAAGATGGCCCGAAAAATGGTGGTGTTGCTGCCGTTGTCGATGAACGTGCATATATGGAAGTCTTCCTCTCAACCCGGTGTGAATTCAGTATCATTGGTCACGAGTTCACCAGAATTGGGTGGGGATTTGTGAGTCTAAGTATCCCTATTTATTTTATTTTTTACGGATTTATTGTCCGAAAATAGTCCCCAGTTTAAAGTCCTGAGAGATTCAGATATCATGACATTTTTTTTCATCACTTCTCACCAGGCTTTTCCAAGGGACTCACCTCTGGCAATTGACATGTCCACAGTCATTCTACAGCTATCAGAAAATGGTGATCTGCAAAGAATTCATGACAAGTGGTTGACTAGAAGTGCTTGCAGTTCACAAGGTGCAAAAGAAGAAGTAGACAGGCTTCAGCTGAAGAGCTTCTGGGGTCTATTTGCTATGTGTGGTTTCGCTTGCTTGGTTGCTTTCTTAGTGTTTCTCATGCAGATTATACGCCAGTTTTCGAGGCATTATCCGGACTTGGAGGAGGAGCTTGGTGAGCCTTCTAGTCGAAGCTCATTGCAATCTGTTCGTCTTCGGACATTTCTTTCGTTTGTTGGCGAAAAGGAAGAGGTCATTAAAAGTCTGTCCAAGAAGAGAAAAATGGAGAAGGCTTCTATTAGAAACACAGATGGAGATCAATCTGTGACTGGAGATTTAAAACAAAAGTGCTAGTCCTGGTAATGAAGCCTAGAGACACTATATAGTACATATCTAGATATTCGATTTTTTTCAATGACAAACATATTAGATGATGTACTGTATCTAATGACTGAGAGTTCAACGTCCTCGATTTAAAGTTTAAACTAAATTCGAACATCCGCACCTAACTGATAATTTCAAATGAAACCTAATTATATTTGCATTTGGGAATTCAAATTCTTCACTAGTATTTATCTTTGTAGAGATACATATGGAAACTATGTATATAGGCAAAGTCAGGGTCTAATAATATGTAGCAGCCAGCTTTCTAGCAGAGTTGAGAAGCATTTTCTGACTGTCTACAGAAATGTGAAACATATGTGTAATAATGACATGAGTGTTGGAAATTTAAAGAAAGTGGATATGATTAGAAATAGTTTACAGAGACTATGTATAATATGATTCTTCACATAATGTCTGCGTTTGGATTTTTGTCACTCTTTGAAGTGTATTTGAGATGGGAACATTTGTTTCCTGTTCTTGTTCTTGGAACAATAATATTGTCGTGCGGATCATTTGTCAAAATTATTTTAAGTAAATATTGGTTTCAATGGATATATGATTGGTCTTTAGCAAGTGTGGTAGCTGTAGAGGGTCGGTCTACAATTAACTGGTTGGGTCTAGTTCAAAGTAGGCCTAAGCAGTCTGTTAGACTGGTGGAACCAGATAAATCGTCTTCCTTAAAAGCAACCTACAACAAAGATGAAAACAGAAACAGAATCAGAAAAAGGAAATGAAGGTGAGGTGATGGTGACTATGGCCTTATGTGCGTTTGGGCTGAGCTTTAATAATTTATAGTGACTGAATCGGAAGTAATAACTGAATTCCGATGGCCGGAGTAACAATGTTGGCAGAGTTTTCGCTAGCAATAGAGTTATCAAGGAGAGAAAAATCAAAATCCCCTCTCTATGACCAGAGAAGTTCATTTATAGGCCTTTCCAGAAGGTGACGTTGGATGTGATTGAGGGTCCCCGAAATCTCGTCCGAATTCCATGGGGTTATATAGTGGCTTTATCAATTGAAACAAACTGATTATAGTGGATTTGAACTGAATGAGTGACCAAGTCAAACTTCAATTCTGATGAAGTAATCCTGGTTGACCCGGGTTAATTCGGCCTAGTCCGGGCCTTTCTCAAGATTGTTAATAGGCTTCAGACGTTGGGCCCAGAAGTCATTTTTGGCTACCACAGTAGCCAAAAATAACCTTCAGATCCAACGTCCAAGCCCACTGCCAACTTTGTGTTAGACCTGATCCAGACCTAACTAAATCGGATCGACCCATGAAACCTTAGCTGAATTCTAATTTGACTTAGGGGTCATTTGTTTTTTCCACTTAAAACTTAATAGGCATGAATCATAATTATTAAATTGTTTTGTTTGTTTTTTTGAGTGGTCAAACAACTTAAAAATACCAAAAAAACAACTTAAAATAAAAAGTAAAAAATCTGACTTTTTACTTAATTGCAAATCACTTAATTGTATTAAATACAATCCAAAATCTTTTCTTCCGATACTATCATCTGTATATAACATATTTCTAATTTATAATAATTATATATGGTATAGAAATATTTATTTTAATATATAGCTTATTTTAAATATATTTAAAAATAAAAAAGAACCATAATTACTTCTCATATTGGTGTTTAATATCAATACTCTATTATGATATTATGGTGATGTATTTATATATTATTTTTTGAGTGTTTTGTGTGAATTTTCTTACGGCCTCTTTTATTTTTTTAAAAAAAAACATTTTCTTTTCTTAGTAAAAATGAAGTTTATATGTAATCGAAGAGGAAGATCATGATCACATGTGTTCATATATAATTATTATTTTTGGATTGTTTTTATTAGATATTATATGTATAATTGTTTAACATGAGTTTAAATATAAAATTACTTAGTTTTAGATAATTTTACTTTTAAAAAACAAACGTGTTGACAATACATTCAGATATGAGGAAAAACAAAATAAACATGTCATTCAAGTTCAGATTTCAGTCCATATTCAGTCTTTAAGAAAATTCAGGAACGTTCAATTTTCAGATAAAAAAACAAACGACCCCTTAGCCATACTTTCACTCTAACTTAACCACAGAAATAATTGATAAATCACTTATCGGTTTGAACAAACACCTCTAAAGCTCTTGCGTGATGAAATTCTGTCTAAATACAAACTCCGATCACCGAAATACATCTATCCAGTCACTTCGCGATATTCCTTACTTTCACGCTCAGTCCAAGTGAACCTAAGGTTAAAATCGATCACCACCTACATTTTATTTTTCTTTCATCTTCTTTGCAAGTTAAGTAGTCGAATAGTTTTGATATTAGATACCAAAATATGTCGATATCTATATTTAGTTTCTGATATTTAATCAGCATTAACGAAAATATATGAATGAATCTTGACCGTTCAAATTTTTAATGGACCAGATGTCACCAAGTCTTATAAAATGTTGGACAATTGTAGATCATGGACCTAGAAAAAAAAGGCCCAAACATTGCTGGACCTTGTCTGCTTAAAAGCTTCGTTTGCCCTGTTTTCAGTAGCATTTACAAATTACAACACCCGAAAACGCTGCCGTTTTTTTCCTTGAAGAGCTCTCACATTACCGCGTGTCCTCTCACTTTATTTTCTATATTTCGTATCCAGAGAAAACTCAGAGAGAGAGACGATGAATCACAATAACCAGCAATCGAGCAATGGAAGGCACGACGATGATGCCGCTCTCACTGAGTTTCTCGCGTCATTGATGGACTATACTCCCACTGTAACTATATAATTTTTTTAATTGCAGTTTTCATTAAGTTTTTCTGTGAATCTGTATATTTATCGAAAATGGTCAAAGCATTGTCAAGTACAAGATTCAGAGGACTGACCGGTGATTACAGTTTTGTTGATGATCAATTGCAGTCATTAGCTCTTCAGATAGTTAATGTGAATGGTTGTGGAATTAGAGGGATTGGATTTTGGACCCCAGAAAAGAGAGTGCCGATGAAGAAATTGATGACTTCTTCAACAAGTAACAACAACAATTCTGCTTCGAAACCGAATCTTGGACATCTATTTTATGGCCAGGGGATTCTGTTTCTGTACCTAAAATCCCCACAAATCAGAAGAAATTTCCTATAGGAGTGCCAATGAAGAGTGGTATCGGTGTATTTGTAAAAGTCAATTTTGATTCTACAACTAATAAGCCAACAGTTACTGGTTACTGCATAGATGTTAATGAGAACACTTCCTCACCTTTGGACTTCCTGATGGCACGAGTACCGGAACACACGAAGATTTGATCTATCAAGTCTATCTTGGGGTAAATTTCCCTATCATTCCTAGAGATCTTATCAGGTTTTTTTATATATTACAATTGTGATGAATTTGTTTGTAAATTATGCCCAGAAATTTGATGCTGTGGTGGGAAATACAACAATTGTGGCCAACAGATCAAGAAATGTTGGCCGATAGACCGGGAATTTCATAAATAAAATTAAATAAAGGAAATTATTGTAGATATTCCTGTTTTTGAATTATATTATATTTCCTAATTATGTCAAGATTATATTCTAGATAGATTTCCTATTTCTATTTATATTGTATTAGGATTACTACTCAGGACAGTATTTTATTGTCTATAAGTTGGATTTGTATCATCTGCTGAGTCACATATTAATCGCACATTCATATAAATTAGAATCGCTACTCCTATTAGGAAAGTATTTTATTGTCTTGCCTATATAAGTTAGGATCACTACTCCTATTAGGAAAGTATTTTATTGTCTTGAGATTGAGATTTTATTGTCTTGCCTAAATAAGTTCAGATTGAGATTTTTAACCTCTTATCAGAGCCGATTTTTTTTTTTTTTTTTTTATATAAATCATTCATGTTGCAAGTTGTTTTCCTCCATATTCTAGTTGGTATTTAGTTTTCTTTTTTCCTAAATAAGTTCACCTTGAACCACGTATCAGAGCCCAATTTTATTTTTTTATAAATCAGTCGTGTGTTTGCAAGTTGTTTCTCCTGCTTGATATTCTTGGTATTTAGTTTTCTTTTTTCTTGTTGATATTGGCTTTCTAACAATCCCTCTACGTTCAAGATCGTATCTTTCGTGAATCTATTCGTTTGTGTGAGTTTTTCGGTGGGAAAGTAAAGATTTAATTTGATAAATTTACTGTCCAATTGATAATGAAATCAGGAAATCCGAGGATGGAGCTTGAAGCGACGTGGTATCGAGATAAGGTGCCAGTGGTAGATTTGGAGATGGCAGAGGACTCGTTGGAGGAGGATCATGGACCTCTCAACAAGCGATCCAAGTTGTCTTCAACAACTTCATGGAGTGTTTGTGATGATTTGGCCAAGCTTCCGATCCCACCTTCGCAATACAATATACTTGACCAGTTTGAGTTGGGTTTGCAGCTGCGGAAGAGCCCTTCATTGTTGGATTCAATTCAAACGAACCTCTCGCGAGGGGACAATGCTTTGACTACTACTAAAATGGAGAGTAGCAAAGCCACCGTGGGCAAGCTAAAGGCTTCCAATTTTTGTGCTTCGATTTTGAGGATAGGGACTTGGGAGTATAAACCAAGGTACGATGGCGATTTGGTGGCCAAGTGTTACTTTGCTAGGAAGAAGCTTATATGGGAAGTTATTGAAGGTGGTTTCAAGAGAAAAATAGAGATCCAGTGGTCGGATATTATGGCTCTCAAGGCAAATATGCCTGAAGATGGACCTGGGACATTGAATGTTGTGCTTGCTAGACGGCCCCTTTTCTTTAGAGAGATTAATCAAAGGCCTAAAAAACACACCTTGTGGCTGGACACAGCAGATTTTATTGATAGGCAAGCTAGCATACACAGGCTACATTTTATGCAGTGTTCACAAGGTTTATTGAACAAACATTTCGAAAATCTCATCCAATGTGACACGCGCTTGAATTTCTTAAGTCAACAACCGGAGATGATTGTGGATTCACCATATTTTGATTATGCTAATTCACCATATTTTGGTTATGCTATCTCTGGCTTCCAGAATCTGTCATCACCAGCTGCAACGTTGACTCATTCATTGGAACATATGTTAAGGGAAACTCCTTCTCCCACGAATGACATTGGACATTATAGCATTTCAGAAAATATGACTTGTGGAAATCAACCTCTGTCTCAACAAGGACAAGACTGCCCCGAAATCCTAAAGGTGATTGCACAATGTCTACTTAGTGACACACAATTAACAACGACTTCTGATGAGAAATCCCTCATGTCAAGAGTTAATTCTTTCGGTTGCCTCCTCCACAAGGAACCCGATGACACAACTCAAAACTTCCAGGTTAACTCTGATGATGGAATTGGTAGTAATGCTCAGCTGAACAACACTTTTGATAACAGTACTCGAGTTGATGATATCATGGCTCCTGAATGTGATACAAATGATGTCACTAGCAGCAACCACCAAGCAGCAGGTATGTCGAGGGAAAACTCGTATGAGGAATTGTTGTTTAGTCTCCCTCGAATTGCATCTCTCCCTGAGTTATTGTCTTAACTCGGTTGGCGAACTCTCGACAAACTCTCGACGCTTCTTGTGCATCGGGAGTTTTAGAGGGATATTAGAATTATATTATATTTCTTAGTTATGTTAGGGATTATATTTCTAATTATATTTTTTAGTTATGTTATATTTCATATTTCTAGTTATATTAGGATCGGTACTCCTATTAGGAATTATATTAGTGTTTTATTGTCTTAAGTTCTTTTTCTTAGTTATTTACGATGAAACTTTATACTTAACATTATGCAATAAAAAAATCCTAGTTTTTCTTATTTTCTTTTGTTATTTGTTTTATATGAGATTATTATTCACTACAAGAAAAATTACAATCCGCAACGAACCCAATTCATCTCGAAATCGAACCATTTTGTCGCTAAACATCATTCGCTATCAAATCAAGTTGGTCGCTAGGTGGCAGCGATACCCCCCTCCTAGAGTATTAATATTTTCAGCTACAATCTTAAGTTGGTTTCGGATGACACTAAATGTTGGTTTCAAATTCTTATAGAAAAGGTCAGAGCTGATACTCAGAGGCAAATAAAGTTGTCGCCAAAAGTCTATTTCACAATATATATATATATATATATATATATATATATATATATATATTCACAGCAATAATGATGTTCAAATGGACTAATTGTTTTGTGAAACATCATACGATCGAATGATTTAAAGAAATATCTTTAATATATTTACTGAAATTTACACAATACTTTTTTTTATTTTGAGATAACATATTTATTAATTCAGGTATTTTTTTAAAAGCTTTCGCCATTGATAGGATTCGAGCCGCTAACATGGGAGTCCTGAAATTTAAGCAATACAACATGATAATATCTTTACATAAAAATCTGGTTTACATTTAATTTACATAAAATATACTTAAAATTTGAGTTACACTATTATCAGAAAATAAAGATCTAAAAATAATTTTGATCTCTATTTCTCCATGCATTTGTGCATGCAGCTTAGACTCTGCAAATTGGAGATGAATTGCTCAGGTCTTATTCTTTTTACCACACGCTTTTTCTTCAGAGCACCTGTCTATGTAAATAAAAGAAAACAAGTACATGTTTTAAGGACTTCTAATTTCATATCACCAGATCATATGAACCTTTTTTTTAATCTCTCTTATGAACTCGATAATAGCTTGCTACAAATTTAGTCCATAAGCTAAAAGTTAATCACAATGAAACATTGATGAATGCATATTCATAATGCTATTGTTAATTTTGTATAACTGTAATATAAACTTTATCATAAATTGTCTGAAGAAAACCACATAAAAGTATGAAACCAACAATGCAGAACAATATCGAACAATGTTTTCCAAGAAACCTTTTATTAAAATGAGTCACTTAAGAACAAAGCCTCATGGATGGGCGTTTCCTAACAATGGAAAGCACTTGAGAATCGGAGTTCCAAATCGGGTTATTTATCCCGAGTTTGTCTCACAAATCAAAAGCACTGATATGTCCCATGGCTAATGTATTGATGTATTCACAGCTGCTTTGAATTTATTGCCTTATGGAGTCCCGTATAAGCTAGTTGGATTCGGGGATGGCAAGAATAACCCCAAAGTTGATGATCTTCTTCGCTTGATCACAACCTATGTAAGTATATGAAACGCAGAATTTGCATTCAATCTTAGGCCAAACTGTTTGCTTTCTATAAACAATGTTGCTCACTTTGCTTCTATGCAGTACTATGATGCTGCAGTAGGTGACTTCGCTATCACCACTGGTTGAACAAAGCTGGTGGATTTCACACAGCCATATATCGACTCTGGCCTTGTCGTAGCAGCCACAATCAGGAAGTTGAACTCTATTGCTTGGGCATTTCTAAGACCATTCACTCCACAATTGTGGTGTGTTACAGGAATTTTTTTTCCTGGTTGTTGGAGTGTTTTTTTTTTTTTTGGATTTTAGAACACAGGATCAATGATGATTTCTGTGGCCCTCTGAAAAGACAGATCGGGACCATTCTTTGGTAACATTTTCTTACTTCAATTCACTTGCATTTTCTTCTGATCATCTCCCAATAGCTAACATTTTGTGCTTCACTCTACAGGTTTAGCTTTTTAACTCTCTTCTTTTTGCATAGTAAGTGAAATGAATAATAGTTGGCTGCATTTGATTGTATCTTGAAAGATCAAACTAAATTTTGCTGATTCTTGTTTTGATTTACGCAGGAGAAAGAACGAAAAGCCCTCTTAGTCGACTTGTGCTGATAATCTGGCTATTTGTTGTTCTAATACTAACTTCAAGCTACACTGCAAGTCTTGCCTCAATCTTGACAGTGGAACAACTTTCTTCATCTATAAAAGACATCAAAAGTGTGATCACAAGCGATGACCCAATCGGCTACCAGAGAGGTTCATTCGCTGAGAATTACTTGACTGAAGAACTCAGCATAGATATGTCCAGACTTGTCCCTCTTAACTCTGCAGAAGCATACGAGAAGGCCTTGAAGGATGGCCAGAAAAAGGGTGGCGTTGCCGCTGTTGTCGATGAACGTGCATATATGGAAGTCGTCCTCTCAACCCGGTGTGCATTCAGTATCATTGGTCAAGAGTTCACCAGAATTGGGTGGGGATTTGAAAGTCTTAAGTATCCCTTTTTACATTTTTTTTTTGGGGTTTCATTGTCCGAAAATAGTCCCTTTAGAGTGTCCACTGCCATTTTACAGCTATCAGAAAATGGTGATCAGCGAAGAATTCATGACAAGTGGTTGACTAGAAGTGCTTGCAGTTCATAAGGTGCAAAGGAAGAAGTCGACATGCTTCAGCTGAAGAGCTTCTGGGGTCTTTTTGCTATGTGTGGTTTCACTTGCTTGCTTGCTTTCTTAGTGTTTCTCATGCAGATTATACGCTAGTTTTGCAGGCATTATCCGGACTTAGAGGAGGAGCTTGGTGAGCCTTCTAGTCGAAGATCATTGAAATCTGCTTGTCTTCAGATATTTTTTTGTTTGTTGCCGAAAAGGAAGAGGTCGTTAAAAGTCAGTCCAAGAAGAGAAATATGGAGAAGGCCTCTATCAGAAACACAGAAAAAGATCAATATGTGACTGGAGACTAAAAACAAAAGTGCTAGTCCTGGTAATGAAGCCTAGAGACATCATATAGTTCATATCTAGATATTCGATTTTTTCAATGACAAAGAAAAAGTATATCTTACTCAATCTTGATCTCTTGATCAATCCACTTTAAAATGTAATGACTCAATCCCAAAGAACAAAATAATAGTGTAGCATATGTGTTATAGATGTGTAGATTTCCTTCCTACAACAAACAATAATATATAAACGAAATGCAAGGGAAAATCTTTGGAGAAGTCTATATGTTAGACAAAATATATGGCTTTGAGTGGTTAAAAAGAGCTTGTTAGTGGTCCTTGAGTTTGCTAGAGGTTGAGTATCCACGCTCTCCACAGTTAAAGCCATTCACTCACATATCTAACAATCAGACACCAAACACCAAGCTCTCTTTCAGCTAACGGTGTAGTACTGTTTCCTGGCTCCAGATATCGACAAGGACTCGTCTATGCATTGAATGCCAAGACTGGAAGTATTTTGTGGTCATATTCATATGATACCGGAGCCACAATTTATGGGACTGGTTCAGAGAGCAATGGATGCATTTGTATGTGTAATGGGTATAATAAGGTTACTGTTGGATTTGTTAGTTCAAACTAAAACTTCTGGAACCTCAGTGTTTGCTTTCTGTGTGTGTCTCGTGAACTATTTGAGTGTAAAAGAACAAGAACAGGAACAATCTGTAAGCATCTATGTGATGCAAGTTCAATTTCTATTGATAAGAAGACAAGTAGTTCATATCTTGTTAGCCAGTGAATAGGTCTGCCATTAACAGAACCACGCTATCAGAGGATTCAATAAGAAAACGTAAATAAATGAAAATAGAAACAAAATGCAGAACTCAACTGCATCATTAGATCAAAAATTCGAACAAATCTGAAATCTATCTTCCTAATTGAACATATGAATCAAATTCTAGGTCTATTACAGGACATTATTATGTACATGTAATCCAAAACATGATCAATTCAAGGAGGGAAACTTAGCTTTTTTGACTCAGATCAGCTGAAGAGCGTTGTTAGCTTACTCATATCACGCGCATTTTGGTTGCTCTCCACCAGCCGGAAAGGCCTCTTGAATATACCTTCATTATATAACAGAAATAAAAACCATTTCTTTACTACATATTTCTGTCATCGTAACACGAAGCAAATGTAAACCCTAATTTTCTATATTATTGATTCGTGATGAATGTTATAATCAAACGAGACTATGTATTTGAAAATGTACTCACTCTGTCCATGGTTGCAGAGGATCGTATTCTTCGTTGCCATCTCTGAATCTACATTCTCCATCTCTGCAATTTTCCATCTTCTTCTAAACAAACGAACGCCGTCACAGACAGTTTGTTGACGTGTCTACGCACGTCACACAGTTTTGCTGACGTTTAAAAACACGTCACCGTCCTTCGCTGGCGTGTTATGGTAAGTCACGTGCTTCTAATGAAATGTCATGACACATCATTACCTTTTGGTAACTTGTATGGGCACATCACCGACTTTTGCTGATGTGTGTTTTGAGATGTCTAGAGCCAGCCAGAGATCCTCATCGTCCATTTCTTTTTAACTCAAAACAGATATAGACAAACAGTGTCTCAATTTGTTCTAACCAACTAAGAGCATCTCCGATGTAAAAATGGTTTCCATATGAATAATTGTTGACATGACAACAATATCAAAAGACTTGCTTCCTATGTGGCATAAATATGGATTTGATAGACAATTAACTTAAAATTTGGTCTCCAATGCTTCCGTTTAAAACACATTTTGTTTTAATGACATGTCCAATTTTATTTCATATTTTTATTTTATTTTATTTTATTTTCTTATCAAAAATAGATGAAAAATTAATATCAATTCCAAATGTTTGTTGAGTCAACCTAAAAAAGAGATGTGCAACAGACCGTCTGAATGTTGACGGTCATGTTAACAATGTCTATTATTTTTTTTGCCAAGTCAGCTTGAAGTTGAATATGCACGGTTGCATTGGAGACACAATTATTAACAGAATGTCTATTTATCCTAATTGACATCTTTTTTTTCCACGGTCCACGCTTGCATTGGAGATGCTCTAAATTGGAACATGTTCCTACATTTATTATTATTATTTTTTTGACTTCTTCCATAAATATAGACACATTTTTCAATTTAGTTGGCTATATATAAATTGGAACATCATTTTTAGACAACTGATTTGAATCAATTTTTTTTTTTTTTTTTTTTAAACGATGGCTTCTTGGGCATGTGTCGACGTATCCAGCCACGTGTATAAGGATTGGATTTACTCAGGTGAATTTGAAAGCCCAATAACAATTTAGGATTATTATTTATTAGCCCAGAGAACCTTGAAAGAACTGGTATGGTAGTAAAGTGACCACACGACATCGTTTCAAGTTCCATACATGATTTAATTTATTCATGTTTACTTGAAATTGAGCTTGTGCTTCTTTTGATACCAAAAACATTCATGGTTTTTTAATGGGTCAGATATAAACAAATTTATACAAACACTTGAGATGTGAACTTCATGTGCCTTTAATACAGGAGATCCCTGTATGTTTAGTCCATTTTTAATTTATGGAATTACTTAGAGCTCTAACCCATTATATATATATATATATATATAACATTTTTATTTTAAAAAAAAATCAATATCATTTACTGGTTGCTAAATTATTTACCAAAATTTCTCCTTTTTTTGAATTATTTTATTAAATTAAAACTTGATATTTATGGACTTCTAATTACTAATTTACAACAGATAACTAGTAGTAGTTTCTAGTTGGTTCAATTAATAATGTCTCTTGTAGTTAATTAACAAGTCTTGCATAGTTGCATGAGACAAATCAGGAAAAATCAGAGATTAGAAAATTGAATTGGAAATTTGATGGTGATGATGGGCTCAAACAAAACTCAAATATAGGTGGGCCTGTTAGTCTGTTACATCATTGTTCATGTACTTATATTCTTTTTAACCCATTGTTGTATATAACATAATATTAATAAGTACACACAAAAATTATAAATTAAACCAATTATTCGGGAATTATAACTTTTTTAATAATTAGGAATGAAATAAAAGAGAATCTAATTACATAGGAAAGAGAAACATGAAAACGAACTTTATTCCTTATGTCATTTAGGTGGGTGGGGGAATTGAGTTGCTTTCTCAACAGGAACTTAATTCTTTATTTGACTGTAACACCCACATAATTTGATTTTTATTGGTTTTAATAAACACGGTAAACACAAATAAAAAATAAGAAATATTTAAATTCTCTTTACCTTATTTGGATTCCTGATCAGTAAATACAAAAATCATTAATCATAAAAAGATTCAAGCCCTTGAAGAGATTTGTCCCTTATATACATAGAAGTATAGAACGTATAGTATCTCCACTGTGCATGTAGCACTAAATTTGTTCCTCTCTCTCTCTATCTCCCTCTGAAGTCAGCTGAAACCCTTTTAATTTGCTTTGAATCTAGCTTTATAATTTTAGATGGAGACTCCAAAAGCTAAGTACCCACCACCAATAACGACGCTGCCTTTTGTAATGAAGAGAAAGTGCACGAGTGATGGCCGTTTGATCCTAACTATGGAGAAGCTTCATGATGATGATGATGAGTACATGAAGGCGCGCAGATCCAACGACGATGAGGTTAAAGATGTTAATGTTAGTGAAAGTGGTAGTAAAAATAGCTTTGTTGAAAATTACAATAAGGAGGAAGTTAGTACTGTACATGCAGAATCATCATCATCATCATCATCAAAGTAATATTCTGAAATATTGCCACCCCAATTAAGCTTCTCTTGCTAGCTAGGTATGAAATTAAGCAATATTGCATTGTTCCAATTAAGTTGGTGGATTGGTTTGTAGATCTACTTGTACGTGTTTGTATGTTTTACACATGATCGATCCGATGTAGATGTGCTTTAATTTTATTTATGTCCACAACACAGCACCCATTAATGTTAATGTGGAGATATATGCATGTGGTCCTCGGACCTCACTCCTTACGCATCTCTTGTTGTTTGAGTGCATGGGAGAGAAAAGTGCATTAAGGTGAAAAATAGACTGTAATAGTAAATTAAACATTTAAAGTCTACAATTCATAGTATAATAAGTATGTTAATGGGTAGTTATTAAAAAGAAATATATATTTTTTTATTTTCAAACCTTTTAATTTTGTGGCCACTCTTGGATTAAAATCCAATGTTTAATTTCAATATTCTATACACTCCTATATTCTCATCATCTCATGCCAACCCATTTTTAAGCCAAACGTAGTTAAGGTATTTCAGTTAAATTACAGTTGACAATCAAAAGTACTCGTTTAAAAACCTTATTTTTGTTTCTTTTCAAAGTTTTTTAATTATTCGATTCTGGCTTTATTTCTTATGTTTTAGGGAGGGGCGGTGGCGTGTCATGTGTGTGATCAGAGCCCTATGTAATATTTTTAATAAGCAATGATAAATGTAAACAAGATGAGGTTGGTCCGATGGTAAAACTTCTCACACTTGCACTACGAGGTTGCAGGTTCAAGTCATCTCTTTTTCAAAAAAAACTCTAAATTTATGTAATAATCTAATTCTTCAAAAAAAAAAAAGCAATGATTTAAATTTAACTGGGAATTGAAATGGTTTAATAAAAATTAATAAACCATTATAAGCATGTGATGTCCAGCACATGCACAGTCAAAATTAATTCTCTAACAACCATCCAAAACATATACAAAATTAGACCAAAACCCCTTCTCAAATAAGTCTGAAGAGAACAGTTCCCATTACACCACAACACATGTAAAAAATTACATCCAAAAAGAATAGATACAAATTAATATTCAACATATATCTATAAAATGCTTTCACACACTACACTCATTTATTCAGTATCCATCACACTCAGGTTCTCAGATAATCTGGTTTGAATTTTGAAACGTGTAATGATTAAAGCAAATGTACAGATATATTAATGCAAGCAATATTGTTCCAATTATGTTGCTGGATTGGTTTCTCTACTTGTGTTTGTATGTCTTACAAAACCAGATATCAGTCGTGCTTGAACGTGTACCACACGTACAATACCCATTAATTTTGAGATATGTGATCCTCACAGGTGCATCTCTTAATTGTTTGCGTGCACGGGAGGAAAATGAAAATCTAGAAGTGAGAGTTTGAGTTGTACTGATTTGGAGAAAAATCCACACAGATCATATATTGACTTGGGGCTTGGGCAGCTGTATACAAATAATTAAGTTGCATTGATTTTAAATAGTCAGATAGTTATGGCTTGCCTCCAGTCTCCACTAAGCAAATCTGAGATTTGTATCATCTTAAATGTACACTCTACTATCCAAATTATAAAGAAATGGAAGAAATTAAATTAATAATTCCTCACAAGAACATTGAAGCTTCCACCTCACTCGCTCTAATATTCAACTACCGGGTTTCGTGGGGGCTTTTACTGCCTTATGTAGAAAATTGCTGTTTCAAAAAAAAATAAAAAATGGTTCAGTTTAGTGTTAGATTAATTGGGGTTCGAAGATGTTTTTGAAGTGATAATATGTTAGATTATTACTTCATTTTTGCATCAACTTTTATACCCCTAAACCACCAGCTATGAGTATACATATATGGCCGTTGTAGACCAGAAAAGGAAATGGTTTCACGTACAATTAATAGGAAATTAAAGAAGCCTTAATTTTGATTCAATTCATTGTTGTGCTTGCAAGTTGCATCAATATATAATATGATTACTAATGCACAACCACCACATACATACACACACCTTGTTCAGAATTAGCAAGACACAGTTTTAGGATTCCATTTTACACATCACATTCACCGATGATCGATAAGGCAACAATCGATATTGATGCATGCATACATACATTTACTTGCACTTGCAGTAGTGCAGGACCATGTACACAGTTATCATGAGGTGCTCCGTGCTCCAACACTTCATGATAAATCATAATGGCTGGCCAGGCTGATTACGGTTCGATTTGGTCAGGTTTCAACTAGAACCTTATTGATTTGAAGACGAAATCTTCTCTAAAAAATTATATATAAATTGTAATTAAAAAGCATGAACATATATAATAATGCAAGCTAGAGAAGCATAGTTAGAAGTGTCAACACAAAATGTTTGCTTGCTTAATGCACAAGAAATTGACTACTAATTAACAGGCTTGGGATGTAAACTTGTCTTTGTAAATAGAGATGCCAAAAATCTCAATTGTGGCATTGCTTGTGAATTGTGAGTACGGAGTGATCTACCTTTCTTTACTTTACTGCATTATTGTTCACTAATATAGCCCGTTTAATTGTAATTAGTATAAGCACATCATCTCTTAGTAGAGATGGTTATGCATCTCCCTCCCACTTTTAGTGGTCATGGTTGGAGTTTAGTATGCGTGGGGAGTTTTCTCCCTATTTGTGGGAGTAACTCTCTCTCCGGTTGTGAGAGTTGTAGTCTATATGTAACATCTCCCATATAGTGGGAGTAGTATTCCAGACAGTGCTTGTGGAGTCTAATTAATCTCATCAGGTCCCGATAATAGTTGTATTTCAAAAAAAAAAATTAATTAGTACAAATTGAAGTAGACAGGCTACCGGCTTGTCTAATATCTCTGTGCACAGCCAATTAACTGGCTCTCATTCTCACTCACTCTCACTCACTGAATTGAATCAACTCAGAATAATTAAGCTCTGGTCTTGTTGTGCACTACAGCCACCTCAAGACAAGAAAAATGGGAGACTTAATTGATAGTAGTGGCAGCGGCGAGAGAGCTTTTTCGAGAAACGGTGATGATGATGAGAATGGGTGTACCTCTAAAGACCAGTCTGCCTTTCTTTAAGAAAGCTTCAAACAATACAACACCCTCAATCCTGTAAGTTTTCATTTGTTTATCTCTCCACAGCCCCAAATTTTTACATGTTTTCTTACACAATTTTTAAGCCTTTAGATTAAATTGAATTGAATGGTTGTGATTAATTATTGAATAGGTCATGACTCATGAACCTCACAATAATGTCAAGCATAACTCTATATCTCTTATGTTGCCTAAATACAAAAATTTAAACTTCTCCGATTTTGATTGATACCATGATCAACCAACATAACTTTTAACAAATTGAAAATCATAATTTTTTTTATCTAACTCTTTTCATTATCTTCAAATAGTTCAACCTATATATCCAGAATTTTTTTTTTTTTTTTTGCTTATGATTTTATGAATGTGGTTTGGGTCCTTTTGGAGATGCAATAAATCACTTCAATGTACGATTTTATCTTGTTTCAATATTATATGAACACCGATTTACTGCATCACTTGAGAAGAGATGCGGTGAATCAGTGAATAAAGTACAGGTCGGTAGCAATAACAATAAAATACAAGTAGCAATAATATTGGATAAGGGTGAAATTGAGTTTATTTATTTACAAAAAATTAGTTTTTCTTTTTACTTGATTCATTTCTCCAGATGAGGTATGCGAAGACAAAATCTTTCTATTACTAAATATAGTATTAAAGATGGATCATGAAAAAGCACGACATGACACAACTCGATAATTATGGCGCGACCAACTTCATGTAGCGTGTTATACTAAATATATAACTTGAAGAGATCCATCCCTGTTAATATATGTAGAACATGAATCTTGCATGTAGCACTAATTAGGTGGACAAATAAAAAGGAAGCTTTTGTCTCGTAAGAATTAAAAAAAGGAATGTTGTGATAAAACTTGTCTTAAAAATGAATAAGAAAATAAAGTGAATTGATTTTCATTACAAAAATGGACGTGAGAGTGAGAGTATTTCCCTAAGGAAGTAGTTCAATCAATGGTTCGAATCTTACCAATGGTAAAAAACTTCAAAAAAAAATTATATGGTATTAATTAGGGCCGGTCCATGGAGGCAGCAAACCCGGTATTCTACTGGGCCGCCAATTGGCCCAATCTATTTCTTCTTTGTTTTTTTTTTAACAATCTTAGTTTTTATGTTGGTTTTGTGAAATCAGCCCAATATTTCTAAGTTCAAAAGAGGACCAATATTTCTCCTTTCTTTGCCTTTTTATTTATTTTATTTTTTTCAAAATCAATCTCAATTGAACAATTTAATTCAACAAAAACAAACTGTCCATTCAATTTAAAGTCATACACAATTGGTTTTTTGTTTTAATCTTTGTGGATTACATTTTATTTAGTAAATAAAAAATTAAGCATTACATTTTTTTATGGGATCCCGATTTTTGTTAATATCATTAAATAGATCGAACTTCAAAATCTTTGTAAATGACACTAGCCAAGATAGGTAGATAGATAGATAGATACTGTAAAAAAAAGGCCAACATTTATAGGCATACATACTTAATGGAATATTTATATTTCTTTCTTGCTATAGTTGAAGCACTCATCCGTGTTTTTTTCTTTTTAAGTAATGTTATTTTGTCTAAATTTGGTGTCCAAATCTGGTGCACAAATGATGTGGCATCACTCTAATCCATTTATTTAGATTTAAATGAATGAATCAGAGTGATGCCACATCATTAAGGTACTTAAATGAATGGATCCGAGTGATGCCACATCATTTGGACACCAAATTTGGACAAAATAGCATTACTCTTTCTTTTTTCTTCCTATTAAAAAAAACCCATAAATAACAAGTATGATCATCACAATTTTCAACCATATATCCGATGAAAATGGATAAACATGATATAAACATGATTAACAATCAATCATCTCTTCATTTTCCTTCTTAATTTTATGTTTAATAAAAAAATAAATAAAAATAAAAAACCAAAAAATCCCACCTGTTTTGCCCTCTCCTCTTTTTTTTTTGATAAATCGGACATAAATATAGCATTAAACATATAACATATATAGCACAGCACGGTATGACACAACACGATAAGTACAGTGTCATACCAAAGCACAATCTACTTCATATAGCGTGTTGGATTGAATATAGAACTTGAAGAGATCCATCCATGTTAATATATATAGAATGTAAATCTTGGATGTAGCACCATAGAATTCGGTAATTTGTTCCTCTCTCTCACTCTT
Source organism: Dipteronia sinensis (assembly GCA_033220585.1). NCBI lineage: Eukaryota > Viridiplantae > Streptophyta > Magnoliopsida > Sapindales > Sapindaceae > Dipteronia > Dipteronia sinensis. The sequence continues at coordinate 796,277 of CM065638.1, read as the reverse complement.
AATTCACCAGAAGCCTTTTTCAATCTTTTTCTAAAACATTTTAAATTAGAGCCATAATATATACCAGAGTTATTGGGGATACAATTTTTAATATAAGATTAGACATAATTAAAAAAGTGCTATAAATCCCTATTTCTTCTTCGGTTAACACTATCCTATAATTTATTTTATATTCTCTCTCCTCTCTTATCTTTCATAATTCACTTTCCTGATTAAAATTCAAATTAATATTCCCTATTCAAAATTATATTCACACTTCCCGTTTTGGTTTTTTTTTTCTTCCTCTTCCATGTTGATTTATCTTCTTTCTCGCACGTCTAACTCTACTCTTTAAATACTCAACTCTTCTCTTTAAATACTCACATGATAAAGTTTTCTTCTACGAGCAATAGTTTCAATAATGAATTCACAAGGCACATCTCTGGTATGTGTTTGTATTGTATTTTTTTTTGTTTATTCTTTTTTTATTTACTTTCTATTCTTAGAGTAATCTAACAATTTCAATTCTTGAATTATATACTGTCAATTAAATCTTTCTCCTCCAACTATTTTATTTTTCATTGTAAGTTTATCTACTGTGCTTAAAAATATTTCCTCCATAATTTTATTTTCTACTTTTGTTTTGATTTTTTTAGTTTATTTTTGTTTGTCTGAGTCAATGTGGATTGAATCTGAGATGGGGTTGTTTTCTGTTTAGAGTTTATGGTTTTATTTTCTGTTTTTATTTCAAGTTTCAATGAAAAAAATCAGTGTTGGTTCAAAATAAAAACAATGTATAAAACAAATTAGACACTTACGAAGTTAGATAAACATAGAAGAGGAGGAAAAACAAAAAGCAAGACGAGATCGCCAGAAGAGAAAAAAAAAATTTAGAATAGGAAATAATATTAATTAGATTTGGTTGCTGCATCGAAACAAGACAAACGGTTATACAATTATACAGTAAAAAAAATACAGTTTTATACTTTTATAAATAATAATAATGAAAGAATTTGCATAATAATAATAATAATAATAATAATGAAAGAGAAAATATTAATATATTAGATTTTGGAAAGAAAATATAAGAGAGAAGAGAATAAATAAAGTAATGATGATGGAGGAGAGAGAAAGAAAAAAGAAAAAATTTATTAAATCCTAGCCATCCAACTCTATAGATCCAATGGCTACAAAATCATGTTAAAATTTTTGACATCCAATCCTTCCTGATATATAGAATGTCGATATTTACATCAATAAAACTTATTAGTAAAACCATATTTAATTACAAAAAATCCAAATAGAAATTTACTAATAAGGACAAATTACTTTAATTAAAAATACACAAAATACTATATACACTCATTAATTACACTCATATCTTCAACTATATTTCTTTATTAAAAAAACCTTACCTTTTTAAAAAAAAACTTATGATAAACTCTAATTTTTATGATAAACTCTAATTAAACTCTAATTTTATTTCAAGAATATAATTTTATTTCAAGTATCAAACTTTCTCATCATCACGTGATTATCATATTGTTTTTGTCTTTCTTTTATGTATAGTTATGAACTCTATCAATAAACAAAATATTTTTTTTAATGATAACGGTAGATATCAACAAGTTTTTTTTTTAAAAGATAGCCCTATATATCAATAAGATTTTTATTTTTAAGATAGTTGTATAAATAAGAGAATTCCAGATTGAAAATCTCTTGACCCCATATACTGTTCAACATATTCCCTTTTATAAGGCTTCTACATTCGAGATATTTTCAAAAGTAAATTGGATCATCATTAAAATAGGATTTGTATCCAAAAATAATATGATTTTTTTATAAATTAGGTGTGATAATAATTTAAGAGTATTTATAAATAATATGTATTAAAATGAATATATTTATTTCAATGAGGGTACTATTGACATTAGTAATATTCATTTTTTAAATTTTAAACTTGGATGTACTTATAAAAATAGGTGTACTAATAAATTTCATAGATGTCAATATCCATACCCCCCTGATGTATATCATATCCATCCAACTCTTAGAGATCTAATAGTTACAAAATCGTGTCAAAAATTGTGTCCACAACCACTCATTATATATATATATATAATCTTTCTATTGTCGGTTTGTCCTGATATAAAATATATCATAACGAAGAATGTAGACCATTAGATTTACATACTTTGACTCAAAGTATATATACTTGTCAAAACTTCTCCATAATCTGTGGTCTACATTCTTCGTCATGATATATTTTATATTATGACGAACTGACAGTAGAAATACCGTATATAGATATATACACACACCATTAAACAAAAATTAAAACGGAACTAAGGAGAAAGGAATGCAATTAATATATCACTCTGGTAAGTTTGAACGGTATTTGAACCTAAAATCTGTTGCATGGCGACTAAAAATCTTTCTTGACAATTTAGCAAGTATTTTATAATTTAATTGTTATACTATTTACTATTAAAATTTCAAAATAAAGTGTATAGTATTATTTTTAGAGTAATATTAGGATATCTAAAAAGATTTACTCAAAATCATATCCAAATAATGTAGCCTGTTAGTTGTAAAAATTATGTAATAATCATGGTAAGTTAAATCCCGGGATAATTAGATGGACATATAAAAAGGAATCCTTTGTCTCATAAGAATTAAAAAAATAAGGAAGGTTGTGATAAAACTTGCCTTAAAAATGAATAAGAAAATAAAGTCATTTGATTTTCATTACGAAATTGGATGTGTGACTACGTGAGAGAGAGAAGCCAACATTAATGGGCATACATAATTAATGAAATAATTAGATTTCTTTCTTTTGGACAGCCGATTAGAATCCCACTTAAAAACGCTGTAGTTGAAGCACCCGTCACTGCTTTTCTTTTCCTATTCCAAAAAAAAAAAATATATATATATATATATATATATACCATTAAATATCACAATTTTTGTTTTTCTGTCTCTGTATTTCTTTGTTGTTCACTGCATGCAATTGTGTTGTGTAATAATAATAATATATAGATGATATATAGATGACAGGGATTTCAAGTACTGGAAACCATGAAATTTCTCTGACTGTGAAAGATGATTCCATTCAAAATTCTCCATGTCCTCCTCCCAGCAAACCCAAGCAAGAATCTCCCTTGATCACCTTCTCTCTTCCTTTCATGCAAAAGGTAATTTTTTGATGGGTTTGGTTTGATCCTCATCATCAAATATTCAAACATCAACTGATTCAAATAATATGTTTTATTTTTGATGTGGCACGTGCAGATATTGGCAGAGGTTGTGGGTACATATTTCCTGATATTTGCTGGTTGTGCGGCGGTGGCTGTGAATACTGATTATGATAAAGTGGTGACACTTCCTGGAATCTCAATTGTATGGGGGTTGGCTGTCATGGTCCTTATTTACTCTGTTGGTCATATCTCTGGTGCCCATTTCAACCCTTCTGTCACCATTGCTTTTGCTACCTGCAAGAGATTTCCATGGAAACAAGTAAGCCAACCAAATTGGTCAAAATTGGGCCGTAAAAACGATCATTCAGTACGATAATGTTTCAGTTTTTAGTTGCTATGCTAGTTGTAGGCAGTATATTAAAAAAAAAAACTGAGGTTGTTCACTTCAATAATACTGTTAGTGTTTTGGATGTACCATTGACAGTTACATTTTACAGGTTGTTTATTTCTGGGTGGGAAATAGACAAGTCCTACATGTAAATCAGATTTCTGATAAATTTTACGAAACTTAAAACAGAGAATCCAAACAATTTTTAAAAATATATATTCAAGAAATGTTTCCAAGAATTTTGTAACCAAACGTGTCAAGAGTGGTTGATGAAAATTTCCCGTTTTGTTTTAGAATGGATTTGTGATTTTGTGTTTATCTATGTTGCAGGTTCCTGCTTATGTAGCAGCTCAAGTTCTTGGATCAACACTGGCAGCTGGAACACTGAGATTGCTATTCTCAGGAAAACAAGATCATTTTGTAGGAACAGTTCCTTCTGGGTCAGATATGCAGTCATTTGTGATGGAGTTCATCATCACATTCTACCTCATGTTCATTGTATCCGGTGTCGCCACCGATGACAGAGCTGTCAGTTTTTGTCTCTTGTCTCGTCATTTTGGTTTTAATTTACAATGTACCATTATAGAATGATTAATGTTACTTTGTTTAAATCTAGTATCCTAATCTGGTGTTCAGATGATGTAGCAATACTCTAATTCATTCATTTAAATCATGTAAATCTAAATGAATGGATTAGATTATTACCACATCATTTGTACACCAAATTTAGATAAATTAGCATTATTGTTCCAGAATATGATTATTTAGAATAATTAACTAGCTAAATAAGCTGGCCTTTCGCATCTGGGGCATGTTCTTCATATATATATATATATATATATATATATATAGATATATATATATATATATAATTAATCTGCCTAATATATGCCAAATCTTGTGAAATCATATTATTTGACAATTAATTACTCAATGATTTTTTCCGTAAGCGGCTGATCTGTATTGACAATGATACAGATATGGAACCTATTTTATGTACATTATGTGATTTGTTCTTTTGTTGTTTATGCAGATTGGTGAGCTCGCCGGTATTGTCGTTGGCGCCACCGTGCTACTTAATGTCCTGTTTGCCGGGTAATTACGTAATCACTTCTACTCAACAGTAGAATATATCAAACTTTTTTTTAGGTTTGGCTAAAATTCATATGTTATGTCACACATGGATCTATTTATTTTCATTTACATATTATATTGTACGAATTTGTTTGGTCGTGCGATCTAATCAATTGGTTTTGTGACTAAATATAAATACTTTTATATAATAAAAAATAGTTCGAGAACGTTCACACCTAATAAGGACTTTTTACAGGCCAATTTCAGGGGCATCAATGAACCCAGCAAGAACCTTGGGGCCAGCAATAGTGTCAAGCCAATATAAGGGGATATGGGTATACATGGTTGCACCAATTCTGGGGGCAGTGTGCGGTGCTTGGGTTTACAATATGGTCAGGTACACAGACAAGCCTTTGAAAGAGATCATCAAGAGTGCCTCCTTCTTCAAGGCTACAACTCGTACCTGATTGTTAACAATTACACGAAATAGGTTGAGAGGTTGTTCTGTTCTTGATTCTAATTGTTTATTTTTTAATCAACATAAGAATGGGGTATAATCCATGACCCCATTTTTTTTTTTAGGAAAGATTGGACACATTTTTGTGTCGATTAAATTCTAGGTGTTTGAATGATTCAAATTTAATAATCATTAATTCACTTTCATATTTTCTATTAATATTTGTATTTTCTCTCATCTAAATATTATTATTTCATTTTATTCTGACTCCTCATTTAGTTTTTCTCTTTCCATTGTTTATCTCGGTTTAATTTTTTAAAGTATTATTATATAAATTCGAGGTTTTTCTGGAGAGATAATAATTCGAACTCGCAACCTCGTGGTATATATGTAGGGGGATCTCATCCGTTGTTTGTCTCAGTTGCATTTAAAATATATATATATATATATATATATATATATATATATTGATTTGATTTGCATTTAATTTTTTAAAGTATTATTATATAAAAAGGTTGCGTGATAGACCGTCTGAAAGTGGACGGTCATATTGACAATATATATTATTTTAAGTACATTAATTAAATTATATATATATATATATATATATATATATATCAATATTGATATCATTTTAAAGATCTCAACGAAATATTTTTAACGGTATATTTATTTAGAATACATATTGTTATAATTAAGTATGAGATGGTTAAACTGGTAGATTTTAAAAATAAAAATTGTAGATGGTCGTTCGACAGTTAGTGGGTTGGATCAGATTTTGGTAGGCCCACACAGCCTATCGGTTCGGTCGACTCGCTGAATCGTCTTCTCCAAGGAGATTCCTGCAAAAAAGATAAAAATCGAACAGAAACAAAAAAAAAATGACGGGGGTTTATATTTTGGCCTTAGATTAGCTTGGGCTGAGCGTTAAAGATGAAGTGAGACAAGATATCAGTGATCGGAGGAATGATTCCGGCAGGGTTTCGGCTAGCTTGACAGCGTGTGATGATGATTGTTTTTTTAGAGAGCTCTCTGTTGGAGAGTCTCGTCTTATTTATAGAGGTGGGAGAGGCTCCCCAACAGTCTTTTCGTTGTGGATATCCCTTAAAATCATGATCTCCCATTTCTCTTCCTCAAATCCCGATCACGATCATATTGTGATCTTTATCAAATTTGAATTTGATAACAGCGGTTGTGAACTGTAAAGAATAAGTCAACAGTGGGTCGACCCGGAATACTTGGGTCTTGATCCAAGCCTTAAACGATTTTTATTGGGCTTCAAGCATAAGAGCCCAAAGGCTATTTTTGGCTACCACAGTTTGTCCCCCACTCTCTGAAGTAGTAACCTGACTTTAGAGAGTATTTTATTATTCAGGTTGAACTTACACTTGACCGAATGTCGTTCGACGAGACGTGTTCAATCGTACGTCGATCGACATGTTCATAAGAGATCGACTGCTTCCAGATCATGGAGAAGATGAAACAATATTGCATCTCCTAAGGCTGACGTGGTGGAAATTTTGGCGCTAACTTATGGCTTTTAGGCGCACTTATCGAGACAGGTTAAATTTCAAAACTCAACTTTGTTTACCCTGGCTAACCGTTCACCATCATGATAACGACACGTGGTGTTAGGTTAAATCCTTGGGTTAAAAAATCTAGTTATTTAAATGCACTATTCCTCTTCTCTGCTTCATCGTTTCGTATTCTAAAAAAAAAGAAGTTTTTCTTCGATAGTTCAAAACTTTGTTCGAAGGAGATTTCCGATCAGATCGTTGTCTTGGCCAGTCAGTTTTTCCGTCAAGATCATCATCGTTTGTTTTTTCTTTATCCTTCCAAGGTGAGTAACGATTTCCGATTTCCTTTTTTCTTTCACCTTTAGTGCACACACCTAATGTTGTTTTGTATATATTCCTAGAAATGTTCTGTGCGCTGTGCGTTTTTTTCTTTTGCTCTTCTACTTTTAGTTTCGAAATTCATCTGTATTCTGTGTTTGAATTTCGATGTGTGTTTATCGTAGATATCTTAACAATATCTTTCTGGTCGATCGACAAGTCATAGTAGAGCCACGAAATTCCCAAATTTACTGTTTAGAGACCATAGGTTCTGATCTCTAAATCTTAGGTTGTGATCTAAGATTTAGTTAGTAAAACTGACTTGAGTTTACTGTGTTTATCAGTTTTTTTTTTAATTCTTGGAGGTATGTCGAACGACTCTTCAACCTCAGAACCATCCTTTACCTGGACGGATCTTGGTTCAAAGGATGATGTTGGAGGTATCGAGGTCAGCTCATTAGATATCGGTCGTCAAATAACAGTAGCAAAGCCGACAGAAATAGTGATAGATTCATCCAGGATATTAGAATCTGGTGCTGTATGCGCTGTTGTGCAAAGAGATAAGTCTCCAGAGTACATAGATGTTGATGAGCCATCATGTTCTGGTAGACCGCTTGGCATTTTGGCTGGTGATAATCCGAGAAGCATACTTACTGAAGCTGATATGGATGGTATAAGAACGCTCTATGGGATTCCAGAGAGTGTCGTTCTACGTGCTCCAAAAGAACATGAACGTGCAGACTGGGACATCCTTGGTTGGACCTGCTTTTACGAGTACAATCTTCGACAAGGATTCAAGTTTCCTGTTTCTTCATTTGCTCGACGTCTATTGGTGTATTATGACATAGCTCCTGGCCAGTTGATGCCCAACAGTTGGAGAATACTCATAAGTCTTTCTGTTTTGCGTGAAAAATATAAGTTGCCCTTTGGGATAGGTTCACTTTTGCACAACTATTATCTGAAAGAACATGTCCATGAGAAGGGTCGATATTCACTGATACTGAGGTCGAATGCGAAGCCAATCATAACTGATCTCACAACAAACGACCGTAGATGGAAAGATACATTCTTTTTTGCCAATGGTCTATTGGTCGATGGTCCCTTTGGGAATGAAATGTACGCCTATCGGAGGGTATGTAATCGTTATGGTGAGTGTCATCCCTAGCGTTGTCGTTTAGATCTGTCTAGTGTCTTAGTAATTACTAAGTTTTGACAATTTTTTATCCTCCTTGTAGAGTTGATAAATGCAGAGAGTAAACCTAGGTGCGACGATGCCGTTAGTCGTACGCAAAGAGTTTTAGCTATTCCTGCTGAGAAGAGAAGTTGGAGAGTGTTGATGGCCGAAGGTAACCTTAGGCCTAGTACTATTTGGATTAATTCAACATGGAATGTGCCCCGAACTCCTTATCCTTTAATGAAAGACTTAATGTCGTTCGTAATGATTAGGAAAGGAATTGAGATTCTTTGTGGTACGCAATTTCTGACTCCCATAACTGATGCTGAACGTCGTTTCGTAGCCAATTCATTATCAAGCATGAAATTCACCATGCCTAATCCGGAAGAGGCTTTGAAGAGACAGAAGGAAGCTATGGCAAAGAGAAGAGTTGCTGCTCTTGCGAAGAAGAATGTCGAGGCAGCATCAAAAGACAAGTCGATCGTTCCTGTCGTCGAACAACCATTGGAGTCCTCCCCGGAGACGGACCTTTTAAGGCCACCCAAGAGAAGGAGGACCGCTGAAGAGAAAGGCAAGGAGAAGTCGACCGAAGGTGGGTCGAAAGGTGTTTCGACCGAAGTAGTTAAAAATAAAGTAGATTCAACTTCGGTCACATTTTCGAAGGAAGTCTCTGTTTTCAAAGAGCCTGATAGTTTTTTGAAGAAGTCGAACGACTTGTTGTTCTCGATAGATGGAGATCTTTTGAAAGGAAAGACGACTGAGGAGATGATGGATGCAAGCCTTATTTCTACTTTTCAGGTATTAATTCTCTAATGTTTCTAGATTTGCCGTGCGATCCCTGCTAAAAATATTTTTATATGTAGGCTTTCCAGATGCAGCTGGCTCTGAAGAACAGACATTTGTCAAGCCGGAAGAAATACTCTGATCTACAGAAGTCGAAAGATAGTCTTAAGCGGGATCTCGAGTCGACCATCAGAGAGAAAGGATTGGTCGAAGAAAAAGCCAACACTTTAGATGCGGAGTTGGCTAAGTCCAGGAACGAGATTGTCGATAGAGATCAAAGGCTTGCCAACGCTGATGTAATTATCGCCGAGAGAGATCGGCAAATAGTATAATTTAATGAACTGCTCACGAATATCTCGGTAAAGGTTATGTGTGCTGCCAGAGTCGATCTCTTTAGGCAATATTTGGCTGGGGAGCATACAAAGTGGGATCCCCAAGCTGAAATTGCAGACTGGGAAGAAGCTGAACTTTTTGAGGCTGAGAAGTTACCCGGAGATGGGCATGATAGACCTGACGTCGGCCACAAAGATGCTACTGCTGTCGACTCTCTTCCTCTGTTGGATGTCGTTGATCCTGTTCAGTCGACTCAAGATCCTACCCAAGACCAAGCCAATCTTTGAAATATTTCTGTGTAGTAAAAGTATTTTGTTAAAACCTCGTTGTCTGATGGGACTTATCTCGTGATTTATAAATTCTGTTATTTCTGTATTTGCGTTATAAATTCTGTTATTTCTGCATTTGCGTTATTCATATGACTTTCGACTTTTTGAGTTGCATTGTTCGACTGGGTCGAAAATTACTCTTGTTTGGGTATTCAAGATCAATTCGACTGTTGATATTTGTGTACGCGTTTGTAGAATTTCAGTCGATACGACTTACTCGACAATACCGCGTACATGAGTTTATGAACTCTAGTCGACACGATTGTTTTAGTCGGTACGACTATTACAACAATATCGCTTACAAGCGTTTTAACTTAGTCGACACGACTATTACAATGGTATCGCCTACATACGTTTTAACTTAGTCGACACGACTATTACAATAGTATCGCGTACATGCGTTTTATAAAAATTCAGTCGATGCGTCTATTACAATAATATCGCGTACATGCGTTTTATAAAAATTCAGTCTATACGACTATTACAACAATATCGCGTACAAGCGTTTTAACTTAGTCGACACGACTATTATAATGGTATCGCGTACATGCGTTTTAACTTAGTCGACACGACTATTACAATGGTATCGCGTACATGCGTTTTATAAAAATCCAGTCGATGCGACTATTACAACAATATCGCGTACATGCGTTTTAACTTAGTCGACACGACTATTACAATTATTTGATGTAGTCACCATTATTCCCCCAACTTCTCGTAGTAGGAATACGTGAAGTTGTAGCAAGTTTGGAGTTTGGCAGTGTCAGAAGTGAAGATGTCGAAACATTTCTCCTTGAATGCAGGATCAACTGTGTCGAAGAGCAGATATCTAATCGTTTTCCTTGAAAGCAGGATCTCATTAATAAAATCTGCAATGGGTATGCAATAGCTTGCCAATCGACAGCTTCAAGTATTAGGTAACAAATACCTTTGCAAAATTGTTATTAGTGAACTCAGGTTTGCACTTAGTTGCAACTAGTGCGTCATCATTGCCCTTGTAGATCGATGTCAGTTGATGATTCGATAAATTTAAATAAATAAATATTATTGAAAAGAAATAGTAATAGAGTATTAGAAGTGGTACTGTTTTAGATGTAGAGCGTTCCAGCTGTTTTGTACTTCCCGACCGTCTAGGCCTCTGATTTTGTAGGCGTCTCGACCTTTTATGTCTGTTATTTCATATGGCCCCTCCCATGTTGGACCCAGCTTTCCTGCTTCCAGTTCTCTTGTATTTTGAAAAACCCTTCGCAGTACCCAGTCGCTGATTTTGAACATTCTGATTTTGAAGTTTTTATTATAATGTCGAGCGACTTGTTGTTGATAGGCTTGGATTTGTAAAGCCGCCTGTTCACGACGCTCGTCGAGGTGATCCAATTCGTATCGGAGTTCTAGACTATTCTGTCCTTCGCAGGGGCTCTCACATCGGACTGTTAGTAGCTGGGTTTCGATTGGGATGACTGCTTCTGAACCGTATACGAGCGAAAATGGTGTTTCTCCTGTTGAACGACTTGGAGTCGTTCTGTATGACCAAAGGATCTCTGGAAGTTTGTCGGCCCATTGGCTTTTTTCTGTCTCGAGTCGCTTTTTCAATGTGTTTAATATAGTTTTGTTTGTCGATTCGGCTTGGCCATTTGCTTGCGGGTAGCGTGGGGTTGAGAAGCTCAATTTGATTCCATACTTGTCGTAAAAATTTTTGAAGTCGAAGGAGATAAATTGGGACCCATTGTCGGTCACGATTTCTTTCGGGATTCCAAACCTGTAAATTATTTGTTTCCATACGAAATTACGTACCTCTATATCCCTTATGTGTTGAAAGGCTCCTGCTTCGACCCATTTTGAGAAGTAGTCTGTCAGGACGAGCATGTAAACGACTCCTCCTGGTGCTGCTGGGAGTTTTCCTACAATATCCATTCCCCATTTCATGAATGGCCAAGGAGCCGAAATCGAGTTTAGCGTACCTGGTGGTATGTGGGACACTTGGGCGAATCGTTGACATTTGTCGCAGTGTTTAACATGTTTCTGGGAATCGAATCGCATTGTTGGCCAGTAATAGCCAGCTGTGATTGCTCTATTCGACAAACTTCTAGCACCGGAATGATTTCCACATTCTTCATAGTGAAGGCTCTTTAGTACATCGTACGCTTCTGAAGGTGATACACATCGCAGATATGGACCTGTAAAGGACTTTTTATAGAGTTTACCGTATAGCATGCAAAATTTGGCTGATTTAGCTCTGATTCTTCTGGCTTCAGATCTGTCGTCTGGTAGCAAGTTTGCATGTAAATAATTCACTATCGGGTCCATCCAATTTGAACCATCGTCGATTGGCGATACATTTTCTTCCTCGAGTATCGCTGGTGCAAGTATATGTACGATGGGTATAGTCTTGGGACCGTCGTTTGTTGTAGTCGACCCTAAGTTGGCGAGCGCGTCTGCTCGAACATTTTCTGTTCTTGGTATCTGCAGTATGGAGAATTGATCGAATGTCGATTTCAATTGTTTTGACTTAGCCAAATATGCTGCCATTCTTTTGTCCTTAGCGTCGTACGTGCCGTTCATTTGTCGAACGACGAGTTGTGAGTCACTGAGGACTTTGATATTTTTGATTCCGAAGCTTCTAGCAAGGCTTAGTCCAGCCAAAAGTGCCTCATATTCTGCCTCGTTGTTTGTCGCACGAAAATTGCAGTGGACTGATTGTTCAAGTTTTTCCCTATGGGGGGATTGTAGCACAATACCAAGTCCGCTTCCCTTGATGTTACTGGACCCGTCGACCGACAACGTCCATTCTCCTCTGGTTGTGTTTTCTTCGAGGATCATAAGCTCCTGTTCAGCCTGCATTTTTTCGTTAGGAGTAAAATCTGCTATGAAATCGGTGAATACCTGAGATTTCATCGCCGTTCGCGGCTGGAAAGAGATGTCGTGTTCGCTGAGTTCGACCGCCCATTTCGTCAATCGACCTGAAAGTTCGGGTTTATGTAATATATTTTTAAGTGGGTAAGACGTACGTACCAAGATCGGATGACAGTGAAAGTATGGCCGTAACTTTCGTGCGGCTGTAACAAGTGCCAAAGACAGTTTCTCCAATTTGCTGTATTTGGTTTCTGCGTCGAGTAGAGATTTGCTTACGTAATATACCGGGTGTTGTTTACCCTCTTCCTCTCTTACCAATACCGCACTAACAGCTGTGTCGGACACTGCTAGGTACATGTATAAGGTTTCATTTTCTTCCGGTTTTGACAGCAGAGGAGGTGAAGTCAGATATCGTTTAAGATCTTGTAGCGCCTCCTCGCAATCTTCGTTCCATTCGAATGTCTTGTTTTTCTTAAGGATGTTGAAGAATAGTTGGCATCGTTCGGATGACTTAGAAATAAATCTGTTGAGAGCTGCTACTCGACCTGTGGGTTTCTGTACATCCTTAACACATTTTGGTGATTCGATTGCTTTAATGGACCGAATCTGGTCTGGATTGGCTTCGATTCCTCTCTGAGTCACCAGATAACCTAGAAATTTGCCAGAAGAACATTTTGTAGGGTTGAGTTTCATACCGTTTTTGTCGAGTATGTCGAACGACTGTTTCAAGTGTTCGATATGTTGTCGAGCGACGAGTGATTTCACCAGCATGTCGTCGATGTAAACTTCCATGGTTGACCCAAGCATTTCTGCAAACATCTTGTTGACCAATCTCTGATATGTCGCACCTGCATTTTTCAAGCCGAATGACATAACTTTATAACAAAAAATACCTCTTTCGGTGATGAACGCAGTTTTTTCTTGGTCGCTCGGGTGCATCAGAATCTGGTTGTAGCCTGAATAGGCGTCCATGAAACTAAGCAGTTCATGTCCTGCTGTCGCGTCAACCAGCATATCGATGTGAGGCAATGGGAATGGATCTTTGGGACATGCCTTGTTGAGGTCTGTGAAGTCGATGCATACTGGCCATTTTCCGTTCTTCTTTTTTACGACCACGACATTTGCCAGCCAATCAGGATATTTCACCTCTTTGACTGATCCGACATCGATCAGCTTTTGGATTTCTTCATTTATGATTTTGTTTCGTTCTGGGGTGAATTTTCTTCTCTTCTGCTTTACTGGCTGGTGGTTGGGATCGACCTGTAGCTGATGAACGATAATGTCAGGGTCGATTCCAATCATATCCGAATGGGACCAAGCGAAGCTTTTTCGACGTTCTTTAAGGAAGTTGATTAATTGTTCTCGTGATTCTTCTGGCAATCTCGATCCAATTCTTATTTTTTGCTCTGGTTTGTCTGGGTCGATCGACACTTCGTCAAGATCTTCAACATTTGGCTCATTATATGTCGACTCGACCATTGTTTCCTGTAGTTGCTATAATCGCTCCTTCCTTTTTTCCATTGCGTTTTGATAGCATTCCCTGGCTGCACGCTGTTCACCTTTAATCTCACGCGCTCCCCATTTAGTTGGAAATTTAATCATCTGATGGTAAGTTGATTGGACTGCTTTCATTTCGTGGATCCAAGGTCTTCCCAAAATCGCATTGTATGGAGACTGGCAGTCAATTACTAAAAAGTTGATATATAAATTCACTCCTTCTGCATAGACTGGTAGTACGATTTCTCCGAGTGTTGACTTTTGTTCGCCGCTGAATCCTGTCAGGACTGTCGTTCGGCGACTGATTTTGGACTCTTCGACCTACATTTCTCTGAGAGCCGAGTTAAATAAAATATTGCAGGAGCTACCATTATCAATCAAAATTCTTTTAGTTAGGCAATTAGCAATGTGTAATGAAATAACTAAAGCGTCATGGCGGGGAGAAAACAAATCTGATTTATCTGTCGACTTGAACGTGACAGTTTCATCGATATCGTTTGAACGGTTCCTGCCTGGCTGAATTTCTGAGTTTGATACCTGTCGAGTGTATCTTTTTGCAGATGAATAACTTACTCCGCTAACCTCTGAGCCGCCTGCTATATAATTAATAATTCGTTCTTGTTGAGGTGGTGCTGGTGGTCCATCTTCCATGTTAGTCTATTGCTTTTCCTCTCGTCGAGCGACAATTTGTTTCCCTTTGTCGATTAGATACTCTAGTAAGTGCCCTCTTTTCAACAATTCTGCTACTTCAAGCTTCAGGGCAACACAATCTTCTGTTCGGTGTCCGTGGTCTCCATGGAATTCGCATCGAAAACGGGGGTCTCGATGTTCTGGTGGTGCATTCATCTTTCTTGGCCATTTGACCGTTCTTCCCATTTCTTTCATTACTGCTACTAGGTCGACTGGTTCTATACAGAGGTTGTATTCTGGGATTGGGGCTCGTGTTCGACCTGTTCTAAGAGGGTTCTGGTCATGTAAACTTCCGCTGTCATTCCCATTATAGCGGGAATTGTTACGTCGATTCCCTGTTGGATAAGGTTCGATTCTTCTATCGTTTGATCTTCGGTCGACTCTATCGTTGCGCCTAATGTGGTTGTTTGATTTAGCAACGTAGTTCGCCTCATCCTCCTCCCATTTAATCTGTGCCCATGCTTTCGCTAACACGTCTTCCATTGTCTTGCATGGGTACTTGGTTAGCTCCTTGTACAGGTCTGAATCGAACCGTAATCCTTTTCTGAAGGCCGAAATGGCTGTCGACTGGTTGCAATTCCGGATCTGCACCTTCTCTCTGTTGAATCGTCCGACGTAAGCTCTCAGGTTTTCCCCGCTTCGCTGGGCAATTGTGTACAGGTCGTCCGACTGTTTTTCCAGTTTTCTGCTGCTTGCAAATTGCTCCACGAATGTATCTGTTAACTGCGCAAAAGAGGAAATTGAATTATTAGGTAAGTTTGTATACCATTGCAAGGCTGGACCACCAAGACTGGATCCGAACGCCTTGCACATGCATGCTTCTCTAAGGTCGCGTGGGATTGCTGCAGTGAACATGCGCTGCTTGTATTGCGCTATGTGGTCGTCTGGATCTGTTGTTCCCTCGAACTGTTTCATGTTGGGAAAGTTGAACTTCTGGGGCATTTCCACTAATGCGATTGCGTCGACAAACGGTGAATCTGCGAAGCTATTCGCGGTACTCTTCTTTATAGGGGTTGGTACTCCTGGGATCCTATGAATAAGAGCCTCCATTTCTGCAAACCTGCGAGAGAGATCAGGGTCAGCAAACAAATGTAATCCAGAATCTCCGGTTACCAAGTTTGGTGTCGACTGCAGCGATACGGGAGTTTTTAACACGTTCTCCTGACGCTGCTCGATGTTTGGGACTGGCGCTGGTGGCACTCCTTGTTGGGTTTGTGAATCAGGTTGGATTGCCTCATCGCGTGTTGTTTGTGTCTCGTTATGGCTTGAGCCTGGATTGTTATTCCCTAAAGCTGAGGGGTTATCTACTTCTGCGTTCTGCTCCACGTTGAGCACTGGGATTGGAGGAGCTGGGGTTACGTTGTTAGGTACTCCATCAATGATGGCTCGCAATTCAGCGTTGCGAGTCCGGACTGCAACATTCTCTGCCTCTAACACCCGCAGTCGTTCGGCGTTTGCAGTCATCTGGGCAGTCAGAGTTGCGATCTGTTCTTCGATGGTAGGAACATTTCCCTCGACAGACATGTTGAGAACGTCTCAAGCGATTCGACTGATTTGGTTTTTAAGCCGTAGTGGGCCCCACGGTGGGCGCCAAACTGTAGATGGTCGTTCGACAGTTAGTGGGTTGGATCAGATTTTGGTAGGCCCGCACAGCCTATCGGTTCGGTCGTCTCGCTGAATCGTCTTCTCCAAGGAGATTCCTGCAAAAAAGATAAAAATCGAACAGAAACAAAAGAAATGATGGGGGTTTATATTTTGGTCTTAGATTAGCTTGGGCTGAGCGTTAAAGATGAAATGAGACAAGATATCAGTGATCGGAGGAATGATTCCGGCAGAGTTTCGGCTAGCTTGACAGCGTGTGATGATGTTTGTTTTTTTAGAGAGCTCTCTGTTGGAGAGTCTCGTCTTATTTATAGAGGTGGGAGAGGCTCCCCAACAGTCTTTTCGTTGTAGATATCCCTTAAAATCATGATCTCCCATTTCTCTTCCTCGAATCCCGATCACGATAATATCGTGATCTTTATCAAATTTGAATTTGATAACAGCGGTTGTTAACTGTAAAGAATAAGTCAACAGTGGGTCGACCCGGAATACTTGGGTCTTGATCCAAGCCCTAAACGATTTTTATTGGGCTTCAAGCATAAGAGCCCAAAGACTATTTTTGGCTACCACAAAAATTAATGATGTGACATTTAGAAACATAAATTAAAAAAAATTAGTTTTGATGCAGCTACATGAGGCATCAAAATTTTCATTTTAGGGAGTTGAGATTTACTGTGTTAGTTGTTGGAGATGATTTATACACTAATTTTTGGTGCATTTAGTGTATTGGTTAGAGTTGCTCTTGTTCAATTTGTTATGCTGAAACATCCCACGACAAGTCTTGTGACATGGTATCATAAATCATGATCCTTCTTTTCCCCAAAAAAAAGTTCGAAATTCAAAACTTTTATAGAAAATTAGAAATTCAAAACTTAATCTAACGAAAAAGCAAATGATAGTAGTCCAATTCAGAGTCAAAAGTCAAAAAAATCACACATATTTTTCTTTGATTTGACCGGTGAGTTATTTCCTTCCCAATAAAGACCTCTTTTAGAACACATCCCACGCACACTCATTTCCATTAAAATAGAGTTTTAAAATATAATATTTCTCCCGTATTTCATCTTTAAATTTTTTTCACTCTCACCACACTCTTTATCTCTATCTCTATCTCTATCTATATCTCTATTTATATCTTCAAATAATTTATATTTTCATTATTAATTTTTTACTCTCTTTAATAAATTATTATTAAACTTAATTTTATCAAATATTATTTATAATAACATTTGTAATTTTTTTTACTTTTATAAAAATATAATATTTTATTAGTGCATGAATTTAAAATAACTAATTTTTAAGTTCTAACATTTTCCAATTAATTTTCTAAACCTACTTATTTTTCCCTAACATTTTTCAACTATTTTTTCCAACCTACTTATTTCTTTTCTAACTTTTTCAATCAAATTTTTTTAATCTAATTTTTTCACAAAATTTTCTTACATGTTTTATTTGTTACCTAATTTTCTCTATCAAAACTTCAATAATTTTTTTTCTATCCTTATTTAATATTTTTATGTTGTTCTAATTTTTAATATTAATATGTTTTTATTTTAATACTATGTTTCAATTTTTATTTTATTACTAACTTATAAATATTGATATGTAATAAGAGATTTTTTTTATAACATAGTAATTTTTTAGAGAAATTTATAACAAAATAATAAAATGAAAATAAGGAAAGCATAATAAAAAATTATTAATTAATATTCAATATTAGACTCATTTTAAAAATCTAGATGAGACATTTCTAATGGTATGATTTTTATATTAATAAAATTTATAAATTAAAATTTATTATACATTAATTGAATTTAATGAAAAAACGAAAAAGTAACATGATATGAGATTTGTTACTCTAAATTTAGAGTATCAATCTTTGAAACTCAAAAAAAAAAAAACTGTATTGGAAACAAGAATTAAGAGTATGGTGGGAGATGTAAAAAAGAATATTTCTCTCAGATTCCATCTCTAAAAAATTTTCACCCCCACCACATTCTTTATCCTTATCTCTATCTCTATCCCTATTTCTATTTATATCTTTAAATAACTTATATTTTCATTATTATTTTTTAGTTTATTTAATATATTATTGTTCAACTAAATTTGAACAAATATTATTTATCATAACATTTGTATTTTTTTTTACTTTTTTTAAAAATATAATGTTTTATTAGTGCATGATTTTATAATAACTAATTTTTAGGTTCTAAAACATTTTTCAACTAATTTTCTCAACCAGTGGCGGACCCAGAAATTTTAATGAGATAGGGCACTTAAACAAAATAACAATTATATAAAAAAATTCTTAAAATTTAAAATCATAATAAAACGAGTTTTTTATATAAAAAGAAAAATTGACAGTATAATGAAGTTTAGATAAAATCAAACAAATAGAATATTTTTACTCAAGATGAATTAAACAATCTAACATTCAAAAGAAATAAAAACAAGAAATATAATATTAAAAAATAAATAATAATAAGAGAAACAACATAAACAATGGGAAATTATAATATTTATCCATAACATAAATTACAATTTAATTTATAATAATAATTTTTTTTGTATTTATAGTGAATTCACTTTAAATTTATATAAAAATAATTAATTAATAAATATTACTAGATATATTTTTAAACTTTTTATTCTTCTAATTATTGATTTATTGATTCTAAATAAATTAAAATTATAAAATAAAGAAAATATTTATGATAAAATAAAATGAATCATAATAATAGATTGAGTATTTTAATACAAAAAATAAAATTTAAGATTTTAGAGTTTATTGATTGGATGTGTTAGGTATATCAAACTAAAATTATTAGAAATAAGATAAATTCAATAAAAATAATAGATAATTTGCTATAAAATAAAATTGAATCAGACAATCACAAATAATGGGCAGTTAAGTAGTTGACAATGACATGAAAAAGAAAGTGAGTTGTTTTGTTGTTGAAGAATAAGATAATTTGAGATGGAATTGGAAAAGAATGTAAAATATAAAAGACATTAAAAAAAATATGTGAGTTGTTTTGTTGTTGAAGAATAAGATAATTTGAGATGGAAGTGGAAAAATAGTGTAAAATATAAAAGACATTAAAAAAAATATTTGTTTTGCTTGAAAAATGCTAGTACTAGGAATTGAACTCAAAACATGAGATTGAAATGGAAGTGAAATACCAGCTGTGCTTGAAGACATTGAGTTACATAGAATGTTATTTGTATGTATATATCTATATAAAAATACAAAATCAATTTTTTTTTAAGAATTTGAGGTAGGGCACGGGCCCCACCTGGTCAAAAGGTGGGTCCGCCCATGTTCTCAACCTACTTATTTCTTTTCTAACATTTATCAACTAATTTAGTATTTATTATTTTAATACTATGTTTCGGTTTTTATTTTATTACTAACTTAAAATTATCAATATGTAAAAACACGTTTTTTTATAACATAAAATAATTTTTTTTAGAGAAAATTAGAACAAAATAATAAAATGAAGAACAAATTATAAAGTATGGTAAGTAAAAAAATTATTAATTAATATTCAATATTGGACTCATTTTAAAGATCTAGATGAGACATTTCTAATGATATATGATTTATGTTAATAAAATTAATAATTTAAAATTTATTATACATTAATTAAATTTAATGAAAAATATAAAAGGATATAAATGGAATAAAAAATATTGAAAAGTGAATTTAGACTATAATATATGGTTCTCTAAATTTAGAGTATCAATGTAAAAACTCTAAAAAAATTCCTTAGAGACAACATTTTAAAGTATGGTGGAAGCAACCCATACTCTAAAATTTCTTGGAGACATAATTTTAGAGTATCGGTGAGAGATGCTTCGAGAAAGTACCCGGAGATACACCCTTTCAAGATTGTGTATTCAATAGCGTGGATGATCTGATTAATCCAAACAAAGATGATTGTGAATTCAATAGCCTGGATGATCTGATTAATCCAAATAAAAATAAAACATATAGCTAAATGGGCTTAATAGTATTACAGTAATTATGGAGCTTTTTGCCACACTTGTCACACTTTTTGCCTCTGTTGTGTCTGATAAAATTTAAAGCAATGGTATTGCTGGGTAATGATGATGGACATCGATTAACACATACATGCATATATATGAAAAAGTGACATGTGAATTGCTGACCACTTTCTCTGTATGATAATCGACAACAACAACTCATCAAGTGAAAACACTATTCTGAACCGATGAACCAAACTGATCCGAATTGGTTCTGGTTCAATTCTATGTGATTGTATTGGATTAAACCAACATTTTTGGTTCAATTTCTCGAACTGAAAACCAAACTGAAAGTCCAATATATGCACACTTTTTTATTTATAAAAATGTAATGCATATATATATTCGTTAATCTTAAATATTAGTATTTAACCGATTATTGGCACTTAAACATGTTTAAGCACATAAAATAATTTAGATAATTTCTTACAAAAAAATAAATGAATAAAGTCCATTATCCAGCCCCATTAATTCGACCCAATAGACCCAAATTGAATGGATTGAATCAAAACAAACCAAACCAAACCGATCCAATTTGGTTCGGTTTGATTTATTGGTTCTTCTGATATCGACCACTGCTTGAAACCCAAATACATAAAGTTTGATGAATGCATTAAGATTTCATTGATACTAGACAACCAAAAATATTAACCTTAAATTCAATAAAAAATAATATCGTAAATGGTTTGTTTATTAATCACATCATTCCATGATTTGTGTGGTAATAATAACAACTCATTTGCTAAATGAGTTAAATTTTAGGTAAATTATTTGGATCCTATAGTATTTATTACTCCTAAAATTTTGTAGATAAACTTGAAAAATTGTGGAGATATTTGAGGGAAAAAAATTCCCTACAAAAAGAAACTCGCAGTAGGCAAACAATGCTTATGTAAGATAATAAAAAATGATTCATAGTTTCAACCAAACAACCAAAAAAATTGTTCAAATAGTAATACTGCAACAGTGACGATAACTGATATGATAATATCATAATAATATAGGATTTAGCTATATAATATTTAGCTACTGTATGTCTAGACATGTATAGTTGTCGGATAATTATGTAAAAGATAAATAGTTTCTTTTAGTTTTAATTTTTAATTTTTTAAATATTCTATTTTTGTAAACAATTGGATTAAAATCCAATGATTGAAAATTAACCCATCATCTATAGTATAATATGAGGTTGATGTGGGTACAAATCTATCCCCTCTCCAAATCCCATATTATTGTAATATTTTTTTAAAAAAATACCAATACTGTTAATGTACGGTAGTTGAACCCTAATAATATATATTCCATCAAAGACAAATAGCAATATCACCCAATGTCCAACACTCCTACCTACTACAAAATATGGACAAGGTGTTTCATCATGACAATCAGGCAATCAGCCATCCATGACTCCAAGATGAAAACATAAAATCAACTTCTGCAGTATTACAACTCATTCGAAATAAAAAAACAAAAGATATCTTACATATTTTATCAAATACTGAGTTCGCAATGATCATCAATATTCTCTAAGAACTCCGTACCCTCTAAAGAACACCTTTCGAAAACATTTCCTCCGTCATCACTATTCTCAATATGACCTTCCTCTATGCAATGCTGCCAACATGTGGGAAGAAATTTGCAACAAGAAGAAACTGGCTTCTTATATGATAGCTGAAATACAAATAAACTGCAATAAAGCTTACATTTTATGTAAACACGAAAGACAACGTAAGAGTACTTGGAAAAGATAAAGGATATCAACGTTAAATAAAGTACCTCAAAAGAAAACTGGTGCCAATGCGAAAGATGGTTACAATAATATTTTATAGATATAGCCCTTGTCTGAGGTGCAATCCATAGCAAGCTATCCATAACTTTCGCAATTGGAAAAGGTACGGATGAGTATTTATATATAATAAAGTTCAAATGCTTGCCACTAGATAATGGGCAAGGTAGAATTTGCCTCAATTCTTCTGGAATGATGAGATCCTTCATAAAAGAAATTAAAAATATAAGGTTAGAACTTTAATATGTATAGTAAAAAAAATCATTAAAGAGAGAAAATCTCAAACAAAACTAGTTAGCAAGCATAAATATACCTCATCACTAAGAACATGAAGGTCAAATATTTCTGAAAAATGATTGAGCTGTGCTAGAACTTCAACATATCTTTCATGCCATTGTGATGGAGTGAAAAGACATTTCCCGTACAAGTAAAGATTAATATTTGACAAAGCCAAAGCATTTGAAGAGAAAGATAACATATAACCCACGTATGAAAAAACACTTAGATTAGGAGTGTCAATATGGAGTTTAACCACCTCTGGACACTTCTTGATCTTCAATTTCTTAATCTTAATACTCTTCAACTCGTGACAATAACCTAACTTCAAGCTCTCAAGGACCGGAAGTTCAGAAATCGTCTTATAGAGCCAGTCAACCTTTATGGAAGCTAACTCCAAACTTATCTTCCTGAGATTCATACAATGGTATACACATATCTTAAATGGTATAATTGACCCAGAAACAGTTAAATAACTGACATTAGAATTTTTTATATACACTGCTTTCGGATCCCAATTTTTAACTAACTTGATTTTGTTGAGTCTATAAAGACCAAACAACTTTACAGTTCCCAAACCTTCACAACTACTACAAATTATCTCCTCAATCAAAGGACAACCAGAAAAAAGATTACTAATCACATGATCCTTGCAATCAACCTCAAACAAATGCAATTTTCTCAAATATGGTAACTTAACATTGCTTTCTGTTGGTAACTTTACGTTACAGCCTCTTAACTTTAACACCTCTATTGATTTTGCACATAAAACAATTGGAGGTAGATTGTACAGAATACCTTCATATGCAAAATCAAGTTTCATCTTTTTAATATTTCTTCCAATTGCATAACAAACAGAGCTATGTAGAAATGATTCAAATTCCGGATCATCAAAAAACTCCAATAATTCAGTTTTGAACTTCTCTATATTTAGGTGATTTCGAAGTAAATGTTCCAAACACTGATATAACCTCATTGTTTTTCTTCGAATTTCCTCATCCTCCCCATTATTTTCCTCACCCTCACAATTATCAAGTAAATATTCATAAATATCATTATTAAAGACAGATTTATCAATTGTAAAAGCAGGGTACGTATGCCATACTTCTTCCCATCTTGTAGATAACACACTTGTTTGAACAATTTCCTTGAACGGGAGAAATGACAAAATCGTATGTAAAACACCTTCAGGCAGTTCAGAAATCAAGTCCACCTCTTCATCGCTTCTAGTCTTCTCCATTATATCAAAGCTTCCCTGAAATATTATTCGGAGCTAAGTATGTGTTTTAACTTTTAACCGTAGTCAAGAAAAAAGAAAATAATATAAAACAATATAACACAAAATTCTAAGAAACAAAAGTATGAATTCTTATTTTTTCTAGCTACAAATTACTCAAAACTAGAATATTGAGAATGTTAAGATGTGGAAAAAATGTAAAAATCCCTTTTGGAAACACTCTTTCTAACAATCTAACCCAAAATCCAATAACTGTTTTTGCATATTTGGGCATTTAGATACATTATCATCTTGATTTCAAGAACATATAGCAAAGTGGTTTCTCCATGAAGTCATAATTCAAAGATAAAGCAATGCTCTTATTCCCTGTTCACATTTCTATACTTATACTAAAAAGGTTCATAAGACTTAGACACCGATATATTGAAAAAACCAAGTTCGAGTCAATATTAAAGTGACTCTCAACAAATGTCAACTTCACTTACACTTTAATTGTAAGAAGAATACAGAACTTAAATCCACCTTTTTGTGAATGATGCAAGTGCCAGAAAATGTTTCTCTTAAAATGACAGCAAAAATTCGAAAACCGCTAGTTGGTGAGACGATTACTTACTAACGCTATGATTAGTAGCTGGTTTGAGAGGACAATCAATTACATTGGACAGACACACAATCCAGACTTTATCTAACCGATAAATCATAAGAAAGGCTACACATGAATTCGTTCATGGATTTACTCAACTCAAGTTATTGACAAACAAACCATTTTTTATCTTCAAAATCAATACAAACACAAGGAGGCAGTGTACAAGTGAACCCAAAACAATAAATCACTTAACAGTAAGACCTAATTTTAGGTGTGTTCATCTGCTAATTCAATTCCACATTAAGACTTTGTTCAAGACACTAGAGCACAAACCCACACTAAAGCCTAAATGTCATATGGGTATTAGAGTCAAATTCTTAAAAATTCTGCCAATAAAAAGTAGTGTAAGCAATAGCTTAGAGCATCTAAATTAATGATTTCCATGTACAGACATGAGGTTCGAGACACTAGAATAAAAGATTTTATATATATATATATATCCACACTTGTGTTTTGAGGATAAAACATGCATTTAAATTCAAAAATATCCAGCAAATTATGGTTCAGAATCAGTACTGAAAAATTGACCAAAAAATTAATGGTAAAACTGGTTTTCATAAAGATCTAAAGATTTAACACTTCTGAAAACTCATTTCAAACATCATTAAGATGATTAAAATATGTTTTCAGAAATAAATTTACTTATTATACAGAGCCAAGAGGTCAATGTTCAATGTTTTCTTACTCATTCATGAGTCATGAACCCTTAGAATGAACCTTTGTGAAATTTCCCTATAAGTAAATAGGTTTCCTGTTAGATGGTTTTACACATTTACATTGGCAGTAAGTACAACTTCTCCTAACTGTGACAAACATCCAAGTTGTTTCTTACTCACCCAATTAATTTCAATAAATACAAGAAATCAAAATCAAAATCAAAATTTTAGAACATTGACCTCTTACTCAGTAAAATATTTAGTCAAACAGTACAAAAACGCAACATGGATCCTTGTCAAAAGTCAAATACATAGAAATCTTCCTCAAATAGCTCTCTGTTTTTCTTCAATAAGCTCTCTCCAAGCCACCATTTCTCTATCCCAAAGTCATCTAACTTCAAATGGTACATGCACACTTAACTCATTTCAATGGAACTTTTGATAAACAGATAGCTGACATTTCAAAAAATGACAAATTACTTACCAAACACAAGAACAAGAGGCGAAAATGAGGAATATTCCAATGCAACCTTCGAATGTCTCCAACAAATCGTCTAGAGTCAAGAGGCTGGTTTCTTAAATGGTAAACTTGAGTGGTTTTTTTGTTTTTTTTTTTGTTTTTGTGTTTTTGAACAAGACTGGAGAATACGCTCAGCTCAAGTTTTGTCTCCTCTAAAACGACACCGCATAGTCCTTTTGGGCACACTAAAGCTTGGGCTCGGCCCATAACCAATCCAGTGCACAATTTCTTGTTTAATTAAACAATCCAATGATTAATTAATCATTAATTAAATTCATGACTTTACCATCATGATTTAAACATATTTTCAAAGTCATGTAATTAATTATTCTAAAAACTAACATTAAATGTATTTTATTCCCTAAATTTCCCTTTCAATTGCTCAACTTCACTTTTTTTATATATATTAATAATCTTTGCTAATGGACCTCATTGTCTGTTTTTGTTAATTATTAACCGATCTTAATAATTTCCGTTAGTTTACATATATATATATATATATATATATATATATATATGAGGTTTTCAATAAAAATTAGTTGAGAATAATGGAAGTTGAACAAGTTTTCAAGACACGAAGATGACTAGCAGATGACTCAATGGAGGATGGATGGTAATACCACCACCTCCTAATGTGATTTTTGATCTAATGGTTCATCTATATATGGGCCTCAATTGTTGACATGAAAATCTCCTCCTACAATAACAAGAGGGCATTTTAAGAATTTTCAGATTGTGAAGTTTATTTAACTTGTTACTTTTGTTTTAGATTAATCAAATCTAATGTAGTCTATATAACTTGTAGTGTAGGTTTAGATTTTGAGCATTGATACTTAATACTGATTCTGCTTATAAAGTTTCCAAATAATTTGCTGTAATCAATTGATGCTTTGTAGGTAGTTACCATTTGGACGTTGATTGTGTCCCCTTAATTTTTTATTTGTACAGAGCATGTGTTAAAATAAGCGGATTCAACATTTCATTGGTATCTTGTTCTTAGTAATTTTTGTGTTTCTAGATTTGAAACGCTATTGAATCTCAAAAGGTAATACACATCTTGTAATTATGATATTGTTGTATCGATCTGTTAAGTTAAATCTATTAGTATCGATGTTGTTTTGAGCTACTACAATACAAGTTTTGTGAAATAGCTATATATGAGAATTTTTGGAGCTCATTGGTGTAGTCGTGTAGCCGTGTAGCCTTGCAAGTGCACAAGATTGATGGAGTAGTGTACAATACCAAATATCATTCCCACAAAGACTCTAAATTAAATAGGATTTAATGACCTAACTAAATCTAATTAAACATAAAACAAGACATGAGAAATAAAACACAAATTAGACTCGATTTTAACTAATGCTGAATTGAAATCGTTGAGTGGTTTGTTGTGAGGAATTGTGCACAAAAAAATATTACTCACCATTTCATCCAGGCTCTGCTTTAGAGACATAAATTACCTCACTTAATTAGCTTGTTCATGATATATATATATATATATATACACGATAAATACTTGACTTAATGTCACACACACACATATATATATATATATATATATATATATATATATATAATGTCACATATATATATATATATTCATACATATTGTTTGGATTGATCAACAAAAACAAAAAGATGGATCAGTTTTTCAATTCATACATCTCATGAGCACGTGTTTTGATGTGAATTGATATATATATATATATATATATATATATATACAATTTTTCTATTGTTAGTTTGTCCTGATAAAAAATATATCAAGACGAAGAATGTGAACCATTATATTTACATACTTTGACTCAAAGTATTTACATTTGTCAAAACTTCTCCATAATCTTTAGTCTTTATATCAAGACGAACTGACAGTAGAAAGACTGTATAATTTATTGATTTATTGCTTTTAGCCACAAATTTATATTTTATTGTTTTTGGCATTTTGACTACTTTTAGACAAAATTACCACTAAATTTTACTTCACATGACATGTAGCTTAATTACATGACATTTGATTCAAAGTTACATGCGAGTTGATTTTTCAAGTTACATGTCAATTAAATTTCAAATTGAACCTAAAACATATATATATATATATATATATATATATATATATATATAACACGTGGATCAGAAGAACAAATCAAAGCCTCCTCCATGAATCTTAAATCTACCAAATCTTCAAACCAAAATGCTCAAGTACCTGAAAATTACAATTAACTGTAATGAGTTTTAAGCAGAATATAGAAAATAGACTCTTTTCTTTTGTAATAGCAATTAATTCGAAAACATAATTGCACGCATAAGCTTATTTATGAGATGACAACATGCAAAATTGGTAATTTGAAATTTTGCCGACCCCCAGATTTATTTAATTCATTATTTCTGTTTTTGACCTCTTTTTTTTATTCTTCATTTTCAACAAATTTTGAAGAGAAATAAATAATTACGGATTCTTATCTACAAATGGAATTTTTATCCAAGTAAATATGGTTTAAAGAAAAAGACAATAATATGATTTATGCTTTTAAAAAAACATACCTTAATTTCTTAACATCCCAAACACTGTGTCCGCCACAATTTTTTCTAACGGCCTCGTCTCTTTCTAGCTAAATCTGGTTCTTCATCACTGTCACTGTATTCCGGTCTAAGATACTCAGGAGCGTCCAGTCCTGCGCCACTATAGTTTCTTCTTATGTTACAGTGCTTTTCTAATTTGGTAGGCATAAAGAAACGATGCCAACAACGGCTACGACCTTCAGCTAGAGAACAATTGTGGTTTTGGTGGAATGTAGAACCTTCAGCAGCTGATAATTCCTGAAAATCTTCTATGTCTTGTTTGTAAACGAGACGAATCCCACACTTTATCACCTTTGGACCAAACTGAGCATGAATGCATGTACTACCACATACTGACACATCATCACTGAAATTATATTCACTGCTCGTATCATCTTCAGTTATCTTATATGAATAGTCATGTTCAAACTTCACACGAGACACAAAGGTCAGCCAAAGGTGATCAGACTCAATAGCTGTGAAACTAGGGATATCAAAGGCGAAGAAATAATCTATTCTCATTATAGACATTAAAAATGACATCATGTTGATACCATTATTTAAATCCTCAGGGTCAGGTGCATATACTCCACACATTGCAATTCCCATGAATTCATCATTTAACCAATTCGGCCGCAGTTCAATTGCCACTGAGTCTCCATCACTTCTACACCTGAACCACTTAGGAATTTCATTTCCGGGAAGTGGAATATGAAACTGATGAGAAGAATGATTGACCCGTTGCTGTAACATAACATCATGATTTTTAGTATCCATGTAGAGTAAAGCTTGTCCAATAAAAATACATAATAATAAACATTTTTAATTAATAGAAATATTATTATCAAGTTTATTAGCAAATTTCTTACTATTCTTTATGTTATCATCGATAATTTCTTTGGACTCTTCAATTTTTATCTAATCATATGGCCATTTGAATGTTGCTGAAAACCCTACTTATTCTCTAACTCAAAACATTAGTTTACTTGAATTACCTCGCTTAAATAAACTAAGGAACAACTCTGTTTTACAACTTTTTTTTTTAAATATGTATTTAAAAGTTGAGACTATTAAATATTAATTGATGTCACGTCAATATTCAAAAATGTCAAAATCATTATTACATGTTTTCATTTCTATTTGATTATGTTTGATCTATTAATATTTAAATTTTCTATTTTTCATATCTTTATATATGCTACCACATATTTTTAGTTCCATATACTCTTTTATCGGTTTTTTATATATTTGTAACAGCTAGTTCAATATAATAAAATTTTCTTTCTTATGATCTACAATATGTGGAAATTTTCTTTATATATACATATATATATATATATATATATATATATATATAAAGGTTGTGAATTAAAAAAAAAAGGGTTGTAATGAAATTAAAAATCAAAGTAACTTGACTTCAATTAGCACAAAAATGAAACAATCTAGGTAAAGTCCGAACACAAAATGTGTGAGCTAGATTCAAAGCAAACAAATAATAAACTCTGTTTGGATCCTTCAACCAAAAAAATTTCGTTGTGTTTTTTTATTTTTTATTTTTATATGTACTACTTATATTGGTAGAGACTCCAATTTGAGAAATTGACAAACTGAATGAACGCTCTTACAACTGAACCATATTAGACGGTGGTAAATCCTCATGGTTTTTGAGGTGTATGATTCACATGTTCTATTTTAATTATATACATTTTGACAACATAATAGAGTATTCAATGACGGTTATGACATTGTTTATTATATATTAAGAATAATCAACTTGCTGGCTCTAAATAGAGAGAGTGACAAACCTGAAGGTACTGTTTCAGTAACATAACTGCTAAACCGTTTTCCTGATCTTGATTCTCAAGTAGTTTGAGGCAGTTGAATAAATGGAATGCAAAGTTTTTTGAAGCGCCACCTCTTAGCGCACCTGACACATCTTTCAATGAAGGACAATCTTCAGCCCCTACAAAAATTGTGTTTGGCGGAATCTCTGGCAATGACTGAAGCCACTGGCAATTCTCTAAGCATAAAATTTTCAGTTTAGAAAGTTCCCTGATACTTTCTGGTAGGCTGAAAAAATTGTTGTTGCTTAATTTTAACTCTTTTAATGAGTATAAGGATCCAATATCATTGGGGAGTGCTCCTTCCAAAAGACCGCAGTCACTAAGGTCCAATATTTTTAGAGACCATAAACCTGATAGAGGAGGCAATAACAAACACATGGAATTGGGATGTCTTCTTGGCAACAACAATGACAAGAATGAAGAAATCCAGCTTCGGGGTGGTTGTCCTTTACATTCATGGAAAGACAAAGTTTTAAGGTTGGTTAACCGTGCAATGGAAGATTGTACTTGTCTTATTGCAGTCCCGCCAAGGTCTAGGTCCTCCAAACACTCAAGTTCTCCCAGGTTTTGAGGAAGTTTGTCTAACTTTGAGCAACCTTGGAGATTCAGAATTTTGAGCAATTTCAGACCCGATACATTGCTCGGAAAACTTACAAGGTTCTTGCAGCCTTTCAAATTCAATATAGTAAGCCGTTTGAGACCTCCAACTGACTCATGCACTTTACACACTCTTGTACAACCTTCAAGATCTAGCATCTCAAGGTTTGGAACCATTGTAAAGTCTGGGGTTTCAACGAGGTTGTGAGAGTGATTGAGCTTAATGGTTTTCAACTTCTGAAAAGCCTGTTAACAACAAAAGTTAGAGTATTAAAAAACCGCTTCCAATTAAGAACATTGCAATGTGTCTACTGATATAATATACCCTCATGTCCTTCCAAAGATATTTTATCCGGCTACGACAGAGATTGAGTTCAAAAAGTTCCTGTGGCTGGAAATTTGACGGCAAAGAATTCGAAGGGTATTCAGGCCATTTGAGAAACCGCAACTCATTTGAAAGATATTCTACGTCTTCTGAAAGGTCAACATTTCGGATTTTGAGCAGTCTTAGATTTCTCATGTTTGAAAAGGATTTGCCATTCAAATGGGTTCGATGTTCAGACTTGTCAAGCATTATACCTTTAACTTCTTGCGTGCCCTGTTAAATTAGAAGAAAAAAAACATTTAATGTGAATATGATATATAGAAAAGTTAATAACAGCTGTAAAAGTATATATGTGTATATATATATATATATATCAATTTATGTTCTTAAAAAAAAAAAAAAAACATTACCCTATTTTCTATCAGTACATGATAGATATCCTCAAACAGCCATAATCTGCTCCATTGGCCACAATCATCGCGATGCTTTTCACGAACAATTTCCCAACCCATTTCTTGTAGTAAATCATGCATTCCAAGTTTATTGTAAGAAATTGTTATGAGGGATTTATCATCCAGCACTTTTATTCCAATAGCTGATGAATCAAAATAGCAACCGTCTAGTATTTCCACAACTCGATCATTGTTCTTCCCATTGAAGAAACATGAAATATCTAAGAATATTTGTTTCTCTGTTTCATCAAGTCCATCGTAACTTATTCGGAGTATTTCCAAAATCTCTTTACGAGGAACATGCCGTAGTCTATTCAACTCACTTTTCCATTCTTTGACAGTTCTACCACACAGGTGGGATCCTAAAACTTCAAGTGCTAATGGAAGCCCATTTGTATATCGGACAATTTGCTTTGATAGCTCAACATGATCATCTGTGGGTTGTCCTTGTCTGAACGCTTTCTTATGAAAGAGCTGAAGAGCATCATCAACTTTCAATCCTTTAACTTCATATATACTACTGATTCCATGGCTAACAAGCACATGTTTATCTCTGGTTGCAATTATAATTCTACTCCCAGAACCAAACCAATTATGCTTTCCAGCCAACTTTTCTAATTGCTTTAATTGATCAACATCATCAAGAACAACAAAGACCCTTTTGTGACATAACCGACTTTTAATGTAGTTGATTCCTTCATCAGGGTTACATATATTCAAACTTGTTTCTTTTAACACCTTGGAAAGAAGTATCTCTTGCAAGTGAACAACACCTTTTTTACCGGAGACTTGTCTAACATCGGCAAGAAAGCAACTACCTTGATAGTCACCTGAAAAACTATCATATAAAACTCTAGCAATTGTAGTTTTACCTATTCCTCCCATTCCACATATGCCAATAAAGCGAATATCATCCAACCCAGATTTTAAAAGATCATTAATTTCCTGCAAGCTAGATTTTATTCCAACAAGGTCCTCTGCAACTTCTGAGAATGTTGGTTTCAAGTTTTTCGAAATTGTGTCAACGATAAGTTTAATCAATACCGCTTCGGATCTGAGAAGAAGAACCATATATAATTATGTAAAATTAACCAAAAAAGAAACATTAAGT
The DNA here is from genome assembly GCA_033220585.1 of Dipteronia sinensis. Classification (NCBI taxonomy): domain Eukaryota; kingdom Viridiplantae; phylum Streptophyta; class Magnoliopsida; order Sapindales; family Sapindaceae; genus Dipteronia; species Dipteronia sinensis. Next base: position 764,033 of record CM065638.1, on the reverse strand, counting down.
TGTTAATTAAAATATAAAGATGCTTAGAATATTTCTCAACAGTATTTAATTTCTTTATATTTTAATCATTTATTGATGAATATTTGTGATGTAAATATTAACTATGAAAAATTGTGTCTCTGGTGTGAGTCTAAGATCTAAAAACTATGTAAAATATATGAATTCAAAGTTAGAAGATAAAGGTACCTTCCTTCCTGTAAATGCCATCCAGACAGATTTTCAACTTGTGTGAGAGCTGATCGCCAGTTTTGAACCTTGTCTGGATTATCCTTGTAATCTTCTTCATGTTTATGGAAGGCTGTCTCGAAATCTCCACTCTGATTCCCTATATCTGATGGATCTACCTTGTAAAAAACCGGAAAAACCTTCTGTTCTTTCTTGTCCTTGCACTCGAGAATCTTTGCAAGTTCCTCCAAACACCATGTAGAAGAAGCATAGTTTTTCGATAGAACAATGATAGAAAACATCGATCTTTTAATTGTTTCCAAGAGTTCTGATGAAATCTCCTTCCCTCTCTCAAGTCCTTCATCATCTCTAAATGTGCAAATTCCTCTGTCCTTCAAAGCAGTATAGAGATGGTCAGTGAAGGTATGGCGAGTATCTTCACCTCTAAAACTCAAAAACACTTCATATTCCCATTGAATGCCAGAGGAATCAACAGATGATCCTTTTGCAGTACTGCTGGAAGCCATTGAAGACTTCGTAGCTCGTGTTTGTTCCCAGAAACAGAGGACTCAGAGATGCAAACCTTTACATTAACAAAGACAACACAAAATTTCCTAGAAATTTTCTAAGGCTGCACTTTCCAGGAAACCTAGGCACCGGGGCGCACCGGATAAGCGATCGATTGCACGCTTCACTATGATGGGACCATAAAAATAATCCCACAACAGCCCGACATAATAAAACTATCCCACCGACCCTTAGTTATCCTAGGATTATTTTTAAAGTTGATCTGACATGCACTTTTCCCCATTTAACCACTTTCCTCTCTCCTCAACATGTTTTTACTTTTTAATGTATTATTTTATCAAAATTAATTAAAACAATTAATTTATTTCTATTATATATATTAATAGAACAATTAAAATATTTTTGAAAAATAAATAAATTAAAACTTTTTTTAATTTATTTTATTACTAAATAAATTTATTTATAAAATAATCTAAAACTATAATTTTAATAAAGTGAATTAATTCATTTACCAATGAATTCATTTTATTTTTTATATTTTATATAACTTAATTGTTTTTTAGATTTATACTAAAGGTGCTGACACTCATAAAACTTATTAGTACAATCATATTTTATTCAAAAAATTACTTAGAAAAATATCATAATAGAAATTTACTAATAAAGACAAATTACATTAATTAAAAATAGAGAAATGTTATTAACAATCCATTAATTATCTGTTTACACTCAATTGTATTTTTTTTTATTAATCATAATTTTAACCTGAATTAAAATTACTAAACAAAACAAGAGTTCTAAAGACACTCCAAACCTTTTTTTAAAAAAAACAAGTTTTTTTTCCATCTCTAGTTTTTTTTTCCACTTTTGTGTTTTTTTTTCTTGTTTTACAAACCCTAAAATATCATCTTCTTCTTTTCCAAATAATTTTTTTTTTCACACACCATCAAACACTCTATCATTATCATATATATATATATAAAGTTTTCCTATTTTCCGGTTCAACCAAATTTGATTTCAATTTTTTTTCCTCAAATACCACCCACATTTAATCATCACTATCATTAGAAAATATATATATTAAAAAAATTCATTTTTCAAAAAACTTTATATTTAAAATTATTATCTTACTCAATATAAATTTTTTTACTCAACTTAAAATTCAAAAGAGGAAAACAAATATCGTTTTCCTATATTCACTATTGAACTCCAAAATAATTTTTTTATAATTGTTTTGATTTCCTCACTTTTGTTTAGTTTTATTCTCTATTTTATTTTTATTTTATTATTTCACATCTTTTTCCATTTTCAGTTTCAAATTTTCTAAAGAAAAATATTCAAAATGGGTAATATTAAAATAAAATGGAGAGTCTTTAGAAATTTAATTTTTTTTAAAATGGAATGTCTTTAGAATAGAAGTGTCAAAAGTTAAAATGGATAATTTTGGAATAAAAAAGAAAATGTCTTTAGAATTTTTTAAAACTTTAAAATTTTAGAACGAAGTGTCTTTAAAAATGAAGTGTAAAAAGAAAAATATTTGTTTGTAAGGAGAAACTCTATAAAAATAAACCAAATACTATATACACTCATTAATTATACACATATCTTCAACTATATTTTTTTATTAAAAAAAACTTACCTTTAAAAAAATTTATGATAAACCATAATTTTTATGATAAATCCTAATTAAACTAAAATTTTATTTCAAATTTCAAAATTTCTTATCATTACATGATTATATTGTTTTTACCTTTTTTTTTATGTATAGTTATGAATTCTATCAATAAACAATTTTTTTTTAAAGATAGTTGTAGATACCAATAAGTGTTTTTTAAGATAGATGTATAAATAAGAGAATTGATTAAAAATCTTTTGACCCCATATGCGGTTCCACATATTCCCTTTTATAATGCTCTTACATTTGAGATATTTTCAAAAGTAAATTGGATTATCATTAAGAGAAGATTTGATTCCAAAAATAATATGATTTTTTTTTTATAAATTAGGTGTGATAATAATTTAAAGTGTTTATAAATAATATATATTAAAATGAATATATTTATTTCAATGAGAGTACTATTGGTATTGTAATGAATGTTTATAGTAATATTTATTTTTTAAATTTTAGATATGTGTGTACTTATAAAAAAATGAGTGTACTTATAAGTTTCATGAGTGTCAATATCTGCACCCTTCTACTAATAGAACAACATGTTATTTTTATTTAAATTTAATTTTTTATCTCTACTTTAGAAAGATATTTTTATCAAATTAAAAATATTATTATATTTAATTCAATCTTATGTTTCATCAAACAAAACATATTAATTCAGTTCAGTCTCATGTTTCTCCAAACATAACATAGTATTAATTTAGTTATTCCAGTCCGACCCAATTTCATGTAATCCTACCCCATCTCAATCCAGTATAATTCCCTAAAATAGTTCGATGCAATTATGTGCTTCAAAAGCGCCTAACTAACCACACATTGCAAGCTAGCCTAACCACACTTTTTAAATTTCTTAGAAGGTGTTCAAGCAAAATTATAAAGAGTACTGAAAATCAAATGGAAAACACCAAAAAGATATGAAAATATGATAGAAAAGCAAATGTGAATATGGTAGGGTAAGGAGAATTCCAACTACGGGGACAAAAGCAAACATAGTACGCATTGAAGCAGAAAAAAATACTCAGAAAATTGCATTGTTTATGGGCTCCACCTCCGCATGCTTCAGGAAAACAACATTGCTACTTTCAGTACTTTGTCAACATTCACTTTAGAGTTCCGAATTCGAATTCGGAACTCAGCATGTACAGTCACTTACTGACAAAATGGCAAATTCCATTATTCAAAGTTGCGTTTAGCGAATATCTAGTCACATGTTCAAACTTCATACGACACGTAGCCACGTAGGCAAACCAAAGGGTTGATTAGACTCAACAGTTGTGGAGCTAAGGGTTTTAAAATAGAAGTCATAATTGTTTCTCATTTCAGACATTATACATGAAATCGACTTAATGCCATCCAAATCCTCAGGGTCCGGTGCAATTACTCCAATGATATCACCATTATTAGTATCCATCCACACAAAGCAGTGCTTCGAAAGAAAGATGGAAGAACAAATTTAGATTAAGATGAGATTTTATAATGAGTGATATATGTTAGACAAATTACTTGTCACATTATTTGTAACAATTTTTTTGAGCACTTAAAACAAGACTTAGATATGGATCAAATATTGTTAACTCGGTATGTAACCAAACCGGGTATAAGTCAAACCATTATGTCCCGACTGTTTCAATTGACCTGGTATTTATATAAATTTTTTAAAAAAACATATTGAAAATATAAAAGGAAATTAAAACAAAACTCTAATCTTTTTATCTAATTTCTGATTGTATTTTTTGTTTGAATTTAAAATTTATATAATTTAAATATTATATTCTATAAAAATTAAGTAGTGTATTATGTATATGTGAATTTATTTTTTGACAGCTGCAAATGACAGCAAGAGACAACAGAACCCAGAGAGGGTAGACACAACTAAACCAAAAAAACACAAAACACAAAACACAAAACACACACAGGGTAAACAAAGAAAGCCAAACCAGGCTAAGAAAGCATATATGCTTCCAGCAAATCCCTAATACAAGCAAGACCTTCTTCCATCCAAAATCTATCGTCTATGCATTCCGTTCCCATTCTGGCCAACTTCTGAGCAACATGATTCGCCACATTAGTGGTGGCCTTAAATTTCATCCCATAGTTGTGTTTTTTCAAGACTTCGATTTCCTCCAAAATGTGGCCAAAGTTGGCCCCCAGGAACTTGCTATTCAGAATGCGCTCCACTGCCGTAGCTTTATCAGATTCAAACTCACAGGGACTCAGACCACAGTCCAGACAAAACATAATCACTTGTACACAACCATAATACCTGCAGCCGGGCCGTCTAAAATAGCATCAATGACTTGTGCACAAGATGCTATGACAGCACCATCACAATTCCTAATGACGATACCAATTCCAAGTCTTTTACCACCCCACCAGCCACAGCACTGCAGTTAACCTTGTAGTTACCAATAGCAGGAGCCTTCCAACGCAACTCACTTCTTTTAACAGCCTCACCCCTCTGATTCGACTCTGGCATGGTAATCTCATAAGCCACTGTTGTTTGTGTTACTCAAAAATAATCTGATTCGAATCTACAAGAAACAGAAAGTGAAAACCACCAAAACAACAAGTTAGAAATCAAGTTTTGGGAAATCGAGGCCCGTGTTTCACACGGTGTCCTTAAGACAATTTCGTCGTATAACATAGTATATGTATAATGATTGTCTCCTAAATACAATGATTTAACAGTGATCGTGTATGGCACAAACACTCTCAAAGAACTCAAATCAAGTTCGAACTTACCAAGAACTGAAGAAGAAAAGAACAGCAAATAGAGCAATTGATTTCTCTAGATTTCGTGATTTTTGTGAATGTGAATCCTGAAGACCAGACTAGGGTTTATAAAGAAAACCTAATTAGTAGGATTGATTTCGGAATTACTTGATAATTACTGTTTTAGTGATAAAGGAAATTAATTAGAGAATAATCTTCTGAAATATCTATTCCCAATTAAACACTGATTCCGATTATTTAGTGATCAAGTAAGTATCAGAATCCAAAACGTAATTGATTATTTCCTTATCAATAAAACGTCTTACATAGGGAAAAAGAAATTGAATTAATTATTTCCATATCAATAAAACATTGATTTAGGAAAAATAAATTCAAAATAGTAGCAAAAGGTCGGTTGTACTATCACCGTCCAATCGGAACGGTATTCATGTACGCAAGGTCGCGCCCACGCACAAGTCATCCAACCAAAGGTTCGGGGTCCATTTTACCCAACCAATGTGGGATGCACATTTTCACTACACAATGGGCGCACTTTGAGACTCAATTTCTTATTCACCCATTAATCGATTTGTGAGTTTGAGTATACTACTTCGATGCTCTCACGGAGGAGAATTCAAATATACATTGATCTTCCATTGTTATAGAACCAATCATACTCAAATAATGCTCTCAAACCATTTGTTTATCACAAATTTTCCAACAGCCACTGCATAATTACTACTCCAAGAGTGCACATCCGAATAAGGTTGGTTTCCTCCACCATGGACCAAAGCATTTCGGAGGCACCACAATCTCCAACAAATAATGCAAAATAATTCCAGGTCCTCCTTATTAGTCAGCTTGGCCATATCAGTAATAAGATCAAAAAAGTTCCCATGCCTCTTGTATCTCGTTGCTTTCTTCGCTATCCACTCTCTGCGCACCACATTCGCCTTATAGCATGTCCATAGAGCATGCACAGTAGATTTGTCTGCTTGTTTGCACATGGGGCAACTACGATTCACCCAATACCCCTCTTACTAAGATTCGCCAAGGAAGGGGTCCACTTATAGCATGCCCTTCAAATGAAGATCTTGATTTTCAAAGGCATTTTCAGCTCCTATAATGATTTCCACCATTGCATACCATTCGAAGTATTAGATGGACCAGCCTTGGCATCCAATTCTATACCTAATCATTATCCGCTTTTGATAGAGTAAGCACCATTTCCTTCGAACTACCAGATAGTTGCATCTTTAATGTTATTCGCAACAACCGGGATTTTCAAGATGCCTTCAACATCACAGAGCATGAAATTTTCATTAAGCTTCTGAGTATCCCATCCGCCAGAGGGTAGAAAGAGGTCATCAACCATGGTATTTATTCCCATAACAGGAGCATAAATGATTTTGAAGTTCCATGGTCTTGGGACCCAATTGTCCTTATAAACCCGAATGAAAGTCCCATCCCCCACCCTCCATCGCAGCCCTTTTTCAAGAATCCATTTACCCCAAAGTAAACTGTTCCAAATATAGGATATTGAAGCCTTTTTAGAAGCCTCAATGAAATTACTGTTTGGAAAAAAGTAGCCTTTTAATGTTCTTAAAGCAAGCGAATCTGGATTTTTGATAGTTCTTCGGCATTGCTTCGCGAGAAGCGCTCTATTAAACACATCAAGGTTGCGAAAACCCAAACCCCTGTCCTTCTTGAGCTTGCATAAATGATGTAGGACAATTGGCTTTGGACTTTGAAGAGGAGATGAATAGAAAATTGTCCAAAAGAGGTGTTTCAAAGAAACGGGTATAACCTTTCGCTCGGTTGTCAGATTTTCTATTATAATATGTTTTCGGAAAGGGTTTTCAGAGATCCATAGCGAGACAACCCGGGCTTGCCCGGTTGACGTCGTTTACTCCCTCAACGGAGCTGTTTAAGTTAGGTTATCGGGCATCCGAAGATTTTTATGTTTTTATTTGTTTTCCGTTTTTTTTATTTAGATGAGGATATTTTAGTCTTTTTTATTTTTAGGGTTTTCTGAGCCTATTTAAGGCTTTTGTTATCAGTTTCGAAGTATTCAATAAATTTTACAAGTTGGTTTCAGTTTCTTTTTTCTGGTGGATTCCAGTTTATCTTCTGTTAGGGTTACGCTTGTGATCCTAGAACTTCCGTTCTGCGTCAATTGGTATCAGAGCAGAGGGATTTGCCTTGTGCGATGGCCAACAACGAAGCCGGAAGAGTTAACCCTGACGACGCTGGTCGAAGGGATACCGATTTATGGGCAGCGATTGACGAACAACGACAATCGATGGCGAGGCTGGAGACCATGATACAGCAACTGATGGCGCAGCAGCCTAATCCCAACGCCCCTGCCCTGCCCCTACCAACAGAGAAGGAGTCGAGGGAGTTGCCCTTGGCCGTCCTGGAGGTAGACGACCGCCTAGAGCGGCGAGACACGAGCAGTTCGAAGAATGGAGCTATAACGATTCTGAAGACGATTTCGTGGGTTACCAAGGAGATCATCGATTGAACCCAAATCAACCTGGTTATCGGATCCGTGCAGACATACCACTGTTCCATGGAAAGTTACAGATTGAAGAGTTCTTGTACTGGATTTCAGAGGTTGAGAGATTCTTCGAGTTTGCTGAGGTAACAGAAGAACGTCAAGTCAAATTGGTAGCGTACAAGTTGAGAAGTGGGGCTGCTGTTTGGTGGGAGAAATTACAGATGGATAGACGGCGACAAGGCAAAGTTCCTATACGATCTTGGAGGCGAATGAAACAACTTATGATGAGCAGGTTTTTACCTCCTGACTATGAACAATTTATTTTTCAGAGTTATCAGAATTGTGTTCAGGGTAACAAAACCGTTGCGGATTATACTGAGGAGTGGTCCAGACTTTCAGTTCGTAACAACCTCAATGAGACAGAAGGACAGCAGGTTTCGAGATATTTGGGGGGTTTAAAGTCGACCATTCGAGACAAAATTGGGTTGCAAGTCATGTGGACAAGGCGCACAATATGGCCTTGAAAGCGGAGTTAATGGAAAAACCACCCAATCATTTTTCTCATTACAAGAAGGACATGGGTGAGTCATCCAACACAGCCGCGAACATGAGTAGATTTTCACCAAGTGATGGACAGGGTCAGGTTAAAAATACTGCAGATCAAAGGGGTTTGGGTCCATGTAACAATTTTGGCGGGTCACGATCAACTGCAGCAGCAGCAATGGGTACAAAAGAAACCCCGCGAGGAGCGCCAAATCCATACAGTAGACCAGGCGGTATGAAGTGTTACAGGTGTGGCCAACCTGGCCACTGTTCGAATGAATGCCCAGCCCAAAAACCGGTGAATTTCGTAGATGCTGAAGAAGAAGAAGAACAGAATTTTGAAGATGAGAGAAACATGGACGAGTTCTTGGAAGGTGCAGAAATTGCGGAGGAACAAGGGGAGCCGGTAAACTGTATGATTCAGCGAGTCATGTGTGCAACAAAATTGGAGGGTTTATCGCAACGAAACAGTATTTTCAAGACTTGTTGCAGTGTGCAAGGAAAGGTTTGTGATGTGATTGTCGATAGCGGGAGTTGTGAGAATTTTGTGTCCAGAAAATTGGTAGAACATCTGAATCTGCGTACAGAGAAACATCCCAAGCCTTATGCGATTGGGTGGATTCAAAAGGGACTCAAGGCGAACGTGATAGAGTTGTGCAAAGTTCCAATTTCGATTGGGCAATACTACTAGGAAGATGTGGCATGTGATGTAGTCGACATGGATGCTGGTCACGTATTACTGGGACGTCCTTGGCAGTTTGATGTGGACATAACCTACAGAGGACGTGACAATGTTTGTGTTTTCAATTGGGGTGGCAGGAGAATTGCGATGGTTCCGAAACGGAGTTCAGTAGGGAGTTCAACTAAAGCCACGGTAAATGAGCAGTCTTTGGTCACTTTAATCACGTCTGTAACTGATTTAGAAGCTGAGATTAAGGAGGCACAAGAGGTACATGTTGTAGTGGTGCGGGCTTTGGTGACAGAAGGCAGAGAAGAGCAAAGAATTATAGTGCCCGAGAAGGTGCAGACCCTACTTACTGAATTTAGTGATTTGGTGACAGAAGACTTACCGGATGACCGTCCACCGTTGAGAGATATTCAGCACCAGATTGATTTAGTTCCGGGAGCAAGCTTACCGAATTTACCACACTATCGGATGAGTCCCAAGGAGAATCAGATTTTACAGAAAAAAGTGGAGGAATTAATGAAGAAGGGATTCATTCGAGAGAGCATAAGTCCATGCGCTGTTCTCACATTACTTGTTCCGAAGAAAAATGGCAGTTGGAGGATGTGCGTGGATAGTCGTGCGATTAACAAGATAACTGTCAGGTATAGCTTTCCTATTCCGAGATTGGATGACATGCTAGATATGTTGGAGGGGTCGAAATTATTCTCCAAAATCGACCTGAGGAGCGGGTATCATCAGATTCGGGTCAAACCTGGGGATGAATGGAAGACAGCTTTCAAAACTAAGGATGGGCTGTATGAGTGGTTGGTGATGCCTTTCGGACTGTCCAATGCGCCGAGCACTTTCATGCGGCTTATGAACCAGGTATTGCGGCCTTTCATTGGAAAATATGTAGTCTTTTATTTCGACGATATATTGATTTACAGCCGTAGTGAGGAAGACCACATGGAGCATCTGCGAGCTGTGTTAGAGGTATTGTTAAACAACAAATTGTTTATCAACTTTAAAAAATGCAGTTGGATGACAGCGCAGTTACTATTCCTTGGATATGTGGTCAGTTCAGACGGAATTTTGGTGGATGAAGAAAAGATTAGAGCCATTCGTGATTGGCCTACACCGAAGACAGTTGGAGAGGTGAGGAGTTTTCATGGGTTGGCGACGTTTTACCGTCGATTTGTGAGGGATTTTAGTAGTATTGTGGCCCCTATTACAGAGTGTCTGAAAAAGGGAAAGTTTCAGTGGAGTGAGGCAGCCGAAACAGCCTTCGCAGTCATCAAAGAAAAACTGTGCACCACTCCTGTTCTTGCTCTACCCAGTTTTGAGAAGTTATTCGAAGTGGAATGTGACGCTAGTGGAGTCGGGATTGGAGCAGTGTTGTCACAAGAGAAGAAACTAGTGGCGTTTTTTGGTGAAAAGCTGAGTGATGCGCGGCGAAAATGGAGTACCTATGATCAGGAATTCTATGCAATTATTCGTGCTCTAAAGAATTGGGAGCATTATCTAATTCAGCGCGAGTTTATTCTTTACACTGATCATCAAGCTCTGAAGTACTTGAACAGCCAGAGAAGCTTAAGTAATATGCATGCTCGGTGGGCAACTTACTTGCAGAAGTTTCCGTTTGTTTTGAAGCACAAGTCTGGGATGTTAAATAAGGTGGCTGACGCGCTGAGTCGGCGTGCAGGCTTATTGGTGACTATGCAGCAAGAGATTATTGGGTTTGAGTTTCTGAAAGAATTGTATCCTGGTGATGAGGACTTTGGAGAGATATGGGGAAAGTGTGTTCTGAAACAGACTGACCGGGGAGTTTCATATGACCGAGGGCTACTTGCTCTGTGGCAATCAGTTATGCATCCCGCGGAGCTCTCTGAGAGAGAAACTGATTCGAGAGTTGCATGGTGGTGGTTTGGGTGGTCACTTGGGACGTGACAAAACTATTAGTGGGGTGTCCGAACGTTATTACTGGCCGCAGTTGAAACGCGATGTCTGTAACTATGTTCGCAAGTGTTACATCTGTCAAACTTCTAAAGGACAGGCTCAAAATACGGGATTGTACATGCCACTACCTGTTCCGAATGCCATATGGGAGGATTTAGCAATGGACTTCGTTTTGGGCCTTCCACGAACTCAGCGTGGGGTAGATTCCGTGTTTGTTGTGGTTGACAGGTTCTCAAAAATGGGGCATTTTATACCTTGTCGGAAGACATCTGATGCATCACATGTGGCTCAGTTGTTCTTTCGGGAGGTAGTTCGTTTACATGGTGTACCCTAGTTAATCACATCTGATAGGGACTCGAAATTTCTTAGCCATTTTTGGGTGACATTGTGGCGACGGATGGATACCACTCTGAAGTTCAGTAGCACTGCGCATCCACAAACTGACGGACAGACAGAGAATCTAAACCGAACACTGGGAAATTTAATTCAGAGTATCTGTGGGGATAAGCCAAAACAGTGGGACGTGGCTCTGGCACAAGCTGAGTTTGCATATAACAATGTTGTTCATACTGCTACGGGTAAGTCTCCATTCGCTTTGGTGTATCGACAATCTCCTAAGCACGCGTTGGATCTGGCAAAGCTTCCCAAGGTCACTGGTATGAGTGTTGCTGCTGAGACTATGGCTGAGCAGGTTCGTGATGTTCAGGCTGAAGTGAAGGCACGGTTAGAGGAGAAGAATGCAAAGTATAAGGCTGCAGCAGATGTTAAAAGGCGTGAGAAGTTGTTTGCTGAGGGAGACCAGGTTATGGTGTTTTTGCGTAAGGAGAGGTTCCCGGTTGGTACCTATAATAAGTTGAAGCCAAGGAAATATGGACCGTACAAGGTGGTCAATATGATCAACAATAATGCCTATGTGATCGACTTGCCTACTGATATGAACATTTCCCGAACTTTCAACGTAGCTGACCTTTATGAGTTTTATGATGATGTTCCGCTCTATCCAGATTATAACTCGAGGTCGAGTTCTTCACAGGTGGGAGAGACTGATGTAGGACAATTGGCTTTGGACTTTGAAGAAGAGATGGGTAGAAAATTGTTCAAAAGAGGTGTTTCAAAGAAACGGGTATAACTTTTCGCTCGGTTGTCAGATTTCCTATTATAATATGTTTTCGGAAAGGGTTTTCAGAGATCATAGCGGGACAACCCGGGCTCGCCTGGTTGACGTCGTTTACTCCCTCAACGGAGCTGTTTAAGTTAGGTATTCGGGCATCCGAAGATTTTTATGTTTTTATTTGTTTTCCGTTTTTTTTATTTAGATGAGGATATTTTAGTCTTTTCTGTTTTTAGGGTTTTCTGAGCCTATTTAAGGCTTTTGTTATCAGTTTCGAAGTATTCAATAAATTTTACAAGTTGGTTTCAGTTTCTTTTTTCTGGTGGATTCCAGTTTATCTTCTGTTAGGGTTACGCTTGTGATCCTAGAACTTCCGTTCTGCGTCAATAAACGATTCCACGTGCACCAATGTATCTTTCTGCTCTTATCATTCCCGCCCCACTAGAATCTGGCACAAAGCCATTGGATTTCTACTGTCAAGCCTTTTGGAAGCCTAAACAAACCCATATCATAGGTTGGAATGGACTGAATCACCGCCTTAACCAAGACCTCTTTCTTGCCTATAGATAGGAATTTTTATATACAAATTTGGAAAAAAAAAAATTGGTATGAACAATAAAACATGTTTATATAATGTTATTTATACAAAAATGGCTTACTTATAAAGCAAATGGAAAACCGGTTAATAAATATACCTCAAGATGGTCTTCTGTTAATACTAGAAGGAATAATTTGTACGGCTATTGGGTCTGCTTTAGAAGCCATATTTGCACATTATTAAATAGATGAGACCAAAAAAAAAAAGTGTTTAGATTTATCGTATTAATAATTAACGTATATAGATTATGAGCTTAGATAATTATTAATTGAATTCTTAACCTTAGATTGAGAATTAAACAGATTTAATTATGGATTGGGGTGAGTTGTCATGTGAAGTGACAAGATGACGAGTACAAAACGGAGATTGCTAAAGTTAAAACTGTTGATTGATTATGCAATTGAACCGGTGATGTAAAAAAAAAATAACTTTGGATTCCTTGAAATACAAGTTAACAAAATAAATCACAAAAAATTAAATTTTCAATTGAACCCTAAATGTCAATTAACAAAATTCCGTAATGTTAACAACAACACAAATAAACAAATAATCGACCCGGTAAATTTAGTTCAGTGCTGGTATTGAAAAAAATTGATGTCTTTTTAATTTTTGTATAATTTTATATTGAATGTGCATATGCCTATGGCTATGGTATTGAATGTGCATATTCCTAATATCAAGTTAAAGTATTTCTATTTAATTATTAAATACTCTGTCCTTATATGAATTTAAAAAAAAAACTAATTGTACTCCACCTTATCTCTAATTATATTCAACTGGCCTACAAATTTAACCCAACCAAGCCAATTATATTATAATCAGATTAATGTAGGAGGGTCAGTACACACTACACATCAACGAATGCCAAAAAGAAAAGTAGCATTCTCAAAATTTCATTTTTCTTCGGCTCTTTCGGTCCAAGTATAAAACATTACAAATATTTGAATTTATAGTCATTGCATTAATTTTTTACATCCAATCGTAATTCATTTACAAACCAATATTTTGATGACATCATTCCATGTTAAAAAAAAACAATTTTGTGTAAACAAAGTAAGAACACATAAAATAAAAGATGATAAGAGCATTTCCAACTCATTGTACCAAATTTTACACCAATTTAGTGTTAAAAGAGAATCTTTAGAAAATATGTTTACACCTAAAAAAAATTTTCACTCCTAATGTTCCATACCAAATTTTACACCAAAAGAGTATTTTTAAAGAATATTCTTCCAATAAATCTTTAAATTATTATAAAATTTTAAATTGGTTAAATGTATAATTAATAAGTACATTAATAAATAATATATATATCAACATTGTTGTCATTTTAAATATCTCAACGAGAGCATTTCAATGCTATATTTTTTTAGAATACGTATTTTTATAATTAAGTATAAAAGAGTTAAGTTGATAAGTTTTAAATATAAAAATGAGTAATGGACATTTAGAAAAAAAAAATAGTTTTTGTGTAGCTACAAGCGCATCAAATTTGGTGAGTCACTATAAGTACACCAAATATTTCACCTTGGAAGGTTGTGATTCAGTGTATTTAGTGTGTTGATTGAAGTTGCTCGAAGAAAATAATTTTGAATAGAGAGCCTGGAAATTTCATTGTATAAAGGTGATAATCACGATGCCGTATAACCATAGAGAAAATCATAATGTGAGAATTAAATATTTTTTCAAATCAAAATATTTCCGTTTGAAAATTTTATTCGCAATAATCTTGCACTTGCTCTTCTTTTGAGAAGACTTTTGCTTACCCCCATGATGGGGGTGAGCATTACCCCCCTCCTCAATAAATGACATGTGTCTAATGAGGGGTATTTTTGTCCGAAAACTCTCATGTGTTTAGATAAAACTACCCTCTCACTGGACACGTCTCATGTATTGGGGAGGGGGGTAATGCTCACCCCCCATTGGGGGTGAGGAAAAATGGACTCCTTTTCTTTTTGTTTGACTTGTTTATTTTTGGAATTATGACATAAAAAAACAGAGGGAATTTACGTTGGAGTCTGGGAGGATTATGATTAATTGATCATGGAGTCAGGATGTAGCTGATTTTGTGTTATGTGATTAATTTGTTTGATAAGAATAACATCAACATTAACAATCCACCTCTAAAAGAGAAATAAAGTCCGAGAAGGCCGGTACAGTAAGGAGGGTTACCATTTGCAATCCAGCAATGTATAGCCATTACATTAATTTTTAGAATCCAATCATAAACCTAACATTCATAAAAATAAAAAAAAAATGGTACTTAAAAAAATGTAGATTTTCACATAAGTCCTACCTTTTTGGTGATTTGTCATCTTTATAAATGATTTTTCCAAATTTATCACTTTAGTCCTAACTTTCTCTAAAACTCATCACTTTATTCCACTTGACCAACTATGTGAAAGTCAACTATTTTAAAATCTATGAAAGTATATTTTTGCCCTTATTACTATTTAATTTAGCTAAAATGATTATCTTAACTTTAAATTAAAAAGAAAAATAATAAAATTCTCAATAATAAAATCTTAAATAAATGTATTACAAAAAACTTAAATAAATAATTAAAAATCCATTAATTTTTTCTTATGTTGTATTTTTTTCATAATGGATTTTTATTTAGGTAAAATGATTATTTTAGCTTTAAATTAGGGGTATTATCACTAAAGTCTCTATTTTTTCATGAATTGTCACCTTTTAAAACGTCTTTGCCATATTAATCACTTTAGTCTCCTTGTTTTTTTTTTCAAAATACATCACTTTAGTCAATTTGACCAAAAACTAAGGGTCAACTATAATATAATATATAAAAATACAATTTAACCCTTTATTGTTATTTTTAAAAATTTTCCTTTTAGTCCCTCTAGTTTTAATAATAGCCGGTCAATCCTTGAAAAAATAAAATGTTTTTATCAAGGATTGAACCTTCAACCTTGTAATTTAAAGCAACTACCTATAACCAGTTGAGCTACTCTGGTTTATTGTTGAGGATTTGTTGATTTAAATGTGTGTATATATATATATATATATATATCTAATCTGTTTATATAATTTAAAATAAACTTATATTTAATAATAATAATATATAAAAACATATTTATGAAAATGAAAAAGAAAATAACAAAATAAAAGGAAATCTAAAAAATCAAAGCTTGTAATTTTTTTTTTCTTTTTTTTTTGGATTTTTTTTTTCTTTTCAAAAAATATATTATTTCAATTTGATAAAAAAAACCCAGAAAATCAAAGATCCGTAAATTGAAAAGGGAAAAAAATCAACAACAGAGAAGAAATAAAATAAAAATTCCTTTTTTTTTTCCTTTTTTTCCTTTTATTTTGTTATTTTCATTTTTATTTTCATAAATATGTTTTTATATATCGTTATTATTATTATTATTAAATATAAGTTTATTTTAAGTTATATAAACAGATTTAAATTAGTTTAAACAAATTATATAAATATATATATACATTTAAATCAACACCTCCTCAACAATAAACTAGAGTAGCTCAACTGGTTAGAGGTTGTGGTTTTTAATCACAAGGTTGAAGGTTCAATCATTGATAAAAGTATTTTATTTTTTCAGGGATTGACCAGCTATTATTGAAACTAGAGGGACTGAAGGAAAAATTTTAAAAATAACAATAAAGGGTAAAATTGTATTTTTATATATTATATTATAGTTGACTCTTAGTTTTTGGTCAAATGGACTAAAGTGATGTATTTTGAAAAAACAAGGGACTAAAGTGACTAATATAGCAAAGACGTTTAAAAATGTGACAATTCATGAAAATAGGGACTTTAGTGATAATACCCCTTTAAATTAAAATGAAAAATAATAAAATTCTCAATAATAAAATCTTAAATAAATAGATTATAAAAAAATTAAGAAAAAAATATATGAAAAAAAAAATCATTTAAAGTTAAGATAATCATTTTAGCTAAATAAATATCCATTATGACCAAAATATAAAAAAAGAAAAAATTAATGGATTTTATTATCTTTATCTATTTAAGATTTTTTTGTAATACATTATTTAAGATTTTATTATTGAGAATTTTATTATTTTTAATTTTAATTTAAAACTAATATAATCATTTTAGCTATATTAAATAGTATTAAGGGTAAAAATGTACTTTTACAAGTTTTTAAATAGTTGACTTTCACATATTTTGTCAAATGGACTAAAGTGATGAGTTTTGGAAAAAGTTAGGACTAAAATGATGAATTTGAAAAAAGATTTATAAAAGTGACAAATCACTAAAAAGATAGGGTTATAGTGAAATTCTACCTAAAAAAATGGTACTTAGGTCACAGGTCTAAAGCAAGAAGCCAAGAACCCTTGAAATGGCTCTGTAGGCAGCAGCTGTACAAGCCCTCTTTAATATTACTCCATGTATATATACACACACGTCTGCGACTTCATTTTATATGCAACAGAGACATCTCTTAAAATTGTTTGCTTTAAGTACTGATTTTTAGTTTAATTTCTTGAACTGAAAACCAAATTGAAAGTCCAATATATATACACTTTTTTATTTATAAAAATGTAATGCTTATTAGTATTTTACCAATTATTTGCACTTAAACATGTAGCACATAAAATAATTTTGATAATTTCTCACAAAAAAATAAATGGATAAAGTCCATTATCCAGCCCAAACTAAGTTTAACTTATAAAAACATCGAGTAAAATAAGAGAGAAAACCAAAACTAGCCACCGAAAATATTAGAATTTCGTTTGTAACAACATACGAAATTTTAAAAACATAATAAGATAGAAAAACAGAGAAAGTGTGGTTGGTGAGAGAGAAAGAGTGTGGTCGTCGCAAGAGTTGCCGGAAAAGAGCGTCGTCGTCGTCGCCAAAGCTGCCAGAAGAGAGCATCATCGTCGTCGTCGCCTCCTCCCTGCACCTCTCTCTCTTTCCTCTCTCTCTCTCTCCTCTCTCTCCTCGCTACTCTCTCTCTCTCTCCTCTCTTCACTCTCTTATTGTTAAAAACATGTTTAGGGAATAATAAATGTTAAAATATATCAATTTTGAGGGTTGATTGGGTTGAGGTCTGATATTTTGGATGATTTGGGACTGAATGTTTGTGCTTGGTTTGAAAAAAAAAATTGAAAAACGTGAAATCTTCGACAAACTTGAAATGTTTTACGAAAACTTGAAATCATGATTTAAATTTTACCCAGAAACTTGAAATCTTACCAAGAAACCTATCAATATTTCAAGTTTTTACAAAAGATTTCAAGTTTTCGAACCAGTGAACTTGAAATCTTCTAGAAAAAACTTGATTGAATCTTACCCAGAAACTTGAAACTTACTCAGAAACTTTTCAACATTTTAAGTTTTTATATAAGATTTCAAGTTTTTGAACCAGTGAAACTTGAAATCTTCTGAAAAAAACTGTGAAACTTTATTTCATTCGATTCTTCACAAAAACACATAAAAGTGATGCAATAACGTTAAAATCATGTTATAATAACTGTTTCGAACTCAATTAATTCACAAATGGAAGATATTTACACAACTTAAACCGTTAAAGCAAATTGGAAAAGTTTTTCCTCACTCGCTTCTTCAAACCTTCAAACATACAAATCTTCAAATCTTCAAAGGCGATTCCATGATTCCATGTTTTTTGTCCTCTAACAATGGTGCGATTGTGTTCGATTTGCAGGAAACAAAGAGAAGACGGAAGAAGAATCACAGAGAAGAAGACAGTTAAAAAAAATACAAAACAAATAAAAAAATTATTTTAGGGGTATTCTAGTAATTTATGGATATACACCGAATACTTTTCAAAAAAGTGGTTATTAACGATTAAATTTTCATATATGGTTAAAAACGAATTTCCCATGTTAGATATGGTCATTTTTAACAATTTCCACGTAAAAATAATCTAATAGACCAACCCCATTAATTCGACCCAATAGGCCCAAATTGAATAGATTGAATCAAAGCCGACCAAACCAAACCGATCCAATTTGGTTCGGTTTGATTTATTGGATCTTCTGATATCGACCACTGCTTGGAGCCCCTGCACCCCCAGACAGTCAGACACAGACTCGATTAATTTTATATCAAATACATTAAGTTTGATGAATACATTAAGATTTTATTAATACTAGACAACCCAAAATATTAATCTAAAATCCAATTATAGTGGTATGTAAATGGTTTGTTCATTAACCACATCATTCCATGATTTGTGTGGTAATAATGACAATTCACTTGCTCCATGAGCTGAATTTTAGGATTAATTATTTAGATCATATAATATTACTCCTAAGATTTTGTAGATAAAATTGTGAAGAACTGTGAAGATATTTGAGGGAAAAAAATTCCGTACAAAGAGAAACTCACAGTAGGCAAAAAATGCTTTTGTAAGATAATAAAAAATGATTCGTAGTTTCAACCAACAACCAACACCAAAAAAATTGTTCAAATAGTAATACTGCAACAGTGACGATAACTGATATGATAATAATATGGGATTTAGCTACTTTATAAGACATGTATAGTTGTCGGATAGTTATGTAAAAGATAAATAGTTTCTTTTAGTCTTAATTTTTTTTTTAAATATTCGAATTTTGTAGACAATTGGATTAAAATCCAATGATTAAAAACTAACCCATCATCTATAGTATAATATGAGGTTGACCTGGTTTGCCTCTCACGCCTATACTATGAGGTTGTGGATTCGAGTCTATCCCTTCTCCAAATCCCAAATTATTGTAATATTTAAAAAAATAAAAAACCAATACTGTTAATGTACGGTAGTTGAACCCTAATAATATCATCAAAGACAAATAGCAATATCACCCAATGTCCAACACTCCTACCTACTACAAAATATGGACAAGGTGTTTCATCATGACAATCAGGCAATCAGCCATCCATGACTCCAAGATGAAAACATAAAATCAACTTCTGCAGTACTACAACTCATTCGAAATCAAAAAACAAAAGATATCTTACATATTTTATCAAATACTGAGTTCGCAAAGATCATCAATATTCTCTAAGAACTCCGCACCCTCTAAGGAACACCTTTCGAAAACATTTCCTCCGTCATCACTAATCTCAATATGAACTTCCTCTATGCAATGCTGCCAACATGTGGGAAGAAATTTGCAACAAGAAGAAACTGGCTTCTTATATGATAGCTGAAATACAAATAAACTGCAATAAAGCTTACATTTTATGTAAACAAGAAAGACAAAGTACAGTACTTGGAAAAGACAAAGGATATCAACATTATATAAAGTACCTCAAAAGAAAACTGGTGCCAATGCGAAAGATGGTTACGATAATATTTTATAGATATAGCCCTTGTATGAGGTGCAATCCATAGCAAGCTATCCATAACTTTCGCAATTGGAAAAGGTACGGATGAGTATTTATATATAATAAAGTTCAAATGCTTGCCACTAGATAATGGGCAAGGTAGAATTTGCCTCAATTCTTCTGGAATGATGAGATCCTTCATAAAAGAAATTAAAAATATAAGGTTAGAACTTTAATATGTTTAGTAAAAAAAATCATTAAGAGAGAAAATCTCAAACAAAACTAGTTAGCAAGCATAAATATACCTCATCACTAAGAACATGAAGGTCAAATATTTCTGAAAAATGATTGAGCTGTGCTAGAACTTCAACATATCTTTCATGCCATTGTGATGGAGTGACAAGACATTTCTCGTACAAGTAAAGATTAATATTTGATAAAGCCAAAGCATTTGAAGAGAAAGATAACATATAACCCACGTATGAAAAAACACTTAGATTAGGAGTGTCAATCTGGAGTTTAACCACCACTGGACACTTCTTGATCTTCAATTTCTTAAGACTTGAACTTAAAATCTTAATACTCTTCAACTCGTGACAATAACCTAACTTCAAGCTCTCAAGGACCGGAAGTTCAGAAATCGTCTTATAGAGCCAGTCATCCTTTATGGAAGCGAACTCCAAACTTATCTTCCTGAGATTCATACAATGGTATACACATATCTTAAATGTTATAATTGACCCAGAAACAGTTAAAGAACTGACATTAGAATTTTTTATATACACTGCTTTCAGATCCCAATTTTTAACTAACTTGATTTTGTTGAGTCTATAAAGACCAAACAACTTTACAGTTCCCAAACCTTCACAACTACTACAAATTATCTCCTCAATCAAAGGACAACCAGAAAAAAGATTACTAATCACATGATCCTTGCAATCAACCTCAAACAAATGCAATTTTCTCAAATATGGTAACTTAACATTGCTTTCTGTTGGTAACTCTACGTTACAGCCTCTTAACTTTAACACCTCTATTGATTTTGCACATAAAACAATTGGAGGTAGATTGTACAGAATACCTTCATATGCAAAATCAAGTTTCATCTTTTTAATATTGCTTCCAATTGCATAACAAACACAGCTATGTAGAAATGATTCAAATTCCGGATCATCAAAAAACTCCAATAATTCAGTTTTGAACTTCTCTATATTTAGGCGATTTCGAAGTAAATGTTCCAAACACTGATATAACCTCATTGTTTTTCTTCGAATTTCCTCATCCTCCCCATTATTTTCCTCACCCTCACAATTATCAAGTAAATATTCATAAATATCATTATTAAAGACAGATTTATCAATTGTAAAAGCAGGGTACGTATGCCATACTTCTTCCCATCTTGTAGATAACACACTTGTTTGAACAATTTCCTTGAACGGGAGAAATGACAAAATCGTATGTAAAACACCTTCAGGCAGTTCAGAAATCAAGTCCACCTCTTCATCGCTTCTAGTCTTCTCCATTATATCAAAGCTTCCCTGAAATATTATTCACAGCTAAGTATGTGTTTTAACTTTTAACCGTAGTCAAGAAAAAAGAAAGTAATATAAAACAATATAACACAAAATTCTAAGAAACAAAAGTATGAATTCTTATTTTTTCTAGCTACAAATTACTCAAAACTAGAATATTGAGAATGTTAAGATGTGGAAAAAATGTAAAATCCCTTTTGGAAACACTCTTTCTAACAATCTAACCCAAAATCCAATAACTGTTTTTGCATATTTGGGCATTTAGATACTTTATCATCTTGATTTCAAGAACATATAGCAAAGTGGTTTCTCAATGAAGTCATAATTCAAAGATAAAGCAATGCTTTCCCGGTTCACATTTCTATACTTGTACCGAAAAAGTTCATAAGACTTAGACACCGATATATTGAAAAAACCAAGTCTGAGTCGATATTAAAGTGACTCTCAACAAATGTCAACTTCACTTTCACTTTAACTGTAAGACGAATACAGAAATTATAACAACCTTTGTGTGAATGATTCAAGTGCCAGGAAAAATTTCTCTTAAATTGACAGCAAAAATTCGAAAACCGCTAGTTGGTGAGACAATTACTTACTAACGCTATGATTAGTAGCTGGTTTGCGAGGACAATCAATTATATTGGATAGACACACAATCCAGACTTTATCTAACCGATAAATCATAAGAAAGGCTACACATGAATTCGTTCATGGTTTACTCAACTCAAGTTATTGACAAACGAACCATTTTTTATCTTCAAAATCAATACAAACACAAGGAGGCAGTGTACAGGTGAACCCAAAACAATAAAAATCACTTAACAGTAAGACCTAATTTTAGGTGTGTTCATCTCTGTAGCTAATTCAATTCCACATTAAGACATCGTTCAAGACACTAGAGCACAAACCCACACTAAAGCGGTAAAGCCTAAATGTCATATGGGTACTAGAGTCAATTCTTAAATATTCTGCCAATAAAAAGTAGTGTAAGCAATAGCTTAGAGCATCTAAATTAATGATTTCCATGTACAGACATTGTAAATCAATCGATAGTCTGGGTCCTATTAAAAATAAAAATACCAATGTAAGCGAGGGCCCGGTTAGAAATGATAAAGATAAAAACATTCATAGTTAGGGTGATAGTTCTAGTTACAACAATGTTCATCAGTTAGTTAGCGTTAGGGATCGGAAGTTCATAACGGCTTTAAGATGATTGTGTATATTCAATTCAAATGACTAGCATTATTATTACTGATCAGTAAATTTCATATTAAAAGAAAGGGAAAAGAGGATTTCGTTTTATGGTAAAAAATTCATTCATCTCTGTTACTTTTCAAGAAATAAAAAAGAAAACAGCGGGTCTGTTGAATTTCAAGTATTCAGTTTCACTACAAAGACTTACTTCCCATTTGGAATTGCACAGAAAAGACTATTTATCTCAGAGGGGTTTACGGAAAGTTCTGGAAAAACGCCAATGGCTACTTTCTTATTTGTCAAAGAAAAATAGAGTACGTTATAAAGAATTTATTAGTCAGTTGAATATCCGGGAGTCAAAAAATCGTTAATTTGAAAAAGAATTTTGAAGGAAGGCACGAACGGCAGAAGAAGGACTGACTAATCTAATCCCCAGACAAGATACGGGAAAGAGGGGTCAGTGAGCCCGGGGTAGGCAACTCAATCAATAGGAATTCTCTCTGGAACGCTTAGGCCAATTATCTTAGACGGAATTAGTGGTATGGTTTTAAAGCTGGTGTTTTTACTTATGTCATTAGCAAGTTTGATAACGCAACTGTTGCAAAAACCGGGATTTTAGTACTAGGCGGCATCCCCTCTTAGTTTTGAGTAGGTGGAACCATTCAGTTTTGGTTCTTCTCCACATTCTTACCGCTCCCGCATTAAGAAATCCATGCCCCCACCTTTGCTCCCCAATCCAGTCAAGATGCTGGCTTGTACGAGTCTACCGGAAACTCGTGCTTTTACTCGAGAAAGCTATTTAATAGCTGCCTCCGCTTCTTTCGCCGCGCCGCTAGCCGGAATAACGAGGATGCCGATGTCAAGCAATATCATAACCTGCTCAATCCACAGCTGCCAGAACTGCTCGTGCTACTTTAACGTTTCTATCCGGCTTTTCATCTTGAACATCTGGATCAACAACTGGTAGGAAAAAAGGGAGAAACGACGGAATGCAAATTTGAGTAGACCCTTGGAGCAAGTGGCCCCATCTACTGCAGCTATAGCGGCTATCTATGCCGCTACTTTCACGCTACTACCAAAGCGGTGGCTGAGTGGTCAAAGGTCTGAGCCTTTTGTGGTGGTACAAGGGCAAAGTCTACCTAAAAACTGCGGGTTCCGGTTATCAAACAGGATCAACCTCAACTACTCACTCGACAGAACCACTTGCTTAATCAACTAATGCTTCTGGAATTAGCCCGACCCTAGCCTTCAGGTTCCCCTTGTGCCGATTGTCCCTCCGGAGGTGCCATGGCTAGATCCGCCTTTAATGCCCGATGCACTTTGGAGGGTCGAACTCCAGCAACGGCTAAGTGTCTATTTCATCGGTAGGCACGATGCCGCGCACCTCCCCCAATTCTTGGGCACCTTGGAGAAACAAGTGTTGCTCGAAAAACGAATAGAGTCGGCGTTGGTGCAATATGGGTATAATCCCCATCGTATTCTAGAAAACAGGTCTGAAATATGAGGGATTCTATTTAATCATCCCAATAGAGCGGTCGCTCTCACTGAGCGGACCTTGGATGCCTATATAAACCATATAGAAATAAATGGCACTTGTCAGAGCATTCCTTATAGGAGAGTGGTAATGGCGATTCATAATTTGCATCTCTCTCTCTAGTTTTGCGAGGAGGACAGGTTGGTTCGAGGACCCGTTGGTCAAAGGAAAGGGGAGGTCCTGATTCCGGGACGGAGCCGTATGACGCGAGAGTGTCACGTACGGTTCCTTTGAGAAGGGTGTGATACCACCACCTATCAGGCACGACGAGCGGTCCACGGGGCTGCATCCCTACTCACCTGGTCCATGCACAACTTACATTAGCTTAGATGCAGCTGTATCCGCATTTCTACTGGGTCAACTGGATCTGATTCAAATGCTTCAGCCTCTCACGCTGATCGTTATGCACTTTCTAACATAAATAAAAGATGTTGAATTGTCTTAACGCTTTTTCTTCGTTCATTCCTGCGAATCTATCGCGTTACTTCGATTAATTTCCCGCGTACTCCTACTAAGGAAGCTCCTTAGCATGCCGTCGATTAGCTAAATTTCTTTGAGTCGTGCCTCGCGAAGCGGATTCGGTTCCATCCTATACCTCCTATCGAACGGATTTCAATACAAATGGTTGTCCTTTTGGTTAGAGAAGAGAGGTAGAGGATAGGCTCATTCCATTCAAAAAAAAAGATATGGGAATTACCCCCATACTTAAAAAGTTGAAGTAATTGAGTGTGAGAGCCAAATGAATCGAAAAATTCAAGTAGTCAAGAAACCTTCCCTTAAGCCGAAACCGCTTAAAAAAAACATATAAAAGCCATCCCGGCTCTGGAACAGGCTCTTGCTCTAGCTTTTTCGAGACACTAGAATAAAAGAATATATATATATATATATATATATATATCCACACTTTTTTAGTGGAAATGATTTAGTTTGTTTCAAAGGCAATTTTTCCTTCATTCTTAACTGATTCCTTGATGTTTAACCTGTGTTTTCAAGATTAAAACATGCATTTAAATTCAAAAAGAAAAAAAGAATCCATCAAATTATGGTTTAGAATCATTACTGAAAAATTGTCCAAAAATTAAAGGTAAAACTGGTTTTCATAAAGATCTAAAGATTTAACACATCTGAAAACTCATTTCAAACATTGTTAAGATGATTAAATATGTTTTTGTAACTAACTTTACTTATTATACAGAGCCAAGAGGTCAATGTTCAATGTTTTCTTACTCACTCATGAGTCATGAACCCTTAGAATGAACCTTTGTGAAATTTCCCTATAAGTAAATAAGTTTCCTGTCAGATGGTTTTACACATTTACATTGGCAGTAAGTACAACTTCTCCAAACTGTGACAACTAAGATGTTATGTACTGGAGGTGGGTAGCAATTAGCATATACACACATCCAAGTTGTTTCTTACTCACCCAATTAATTTCAATAAATACAAGACATCAAAATCTAAATTAAAATTTTAGAACATTGACCTCTGACCCTGTAAAATATTTAGTCAAACAGTACAAAAACACAACATGGGTCCTTGTCAAAAGTCAAATACATAGAAATCTACCTCAAATAGCTCTCTGTTTTTCTTCAATAAGCTCTCTCCCAGCCAGCCATTTCTCTATCCCAAAGTCATCTAACTTCAAATGGTACATGCACACTTAACTCATTTCAATGGAACTTTTGATAAACAGATAGCTGATATTTCAAAAATCGACAAATTACTTACCAAACACACGAACAAGAGGCGAAAATGAGGAATCTTCCAATGCAACCTTCGAATGTCTCCAACAAATCGTCAAGAGTCAATAGGGGAGAAGCTGGTTTCTTAAATGGTAAAGTTGAGTGTTTTTTTTTTCTTTTTGTACAAGACCGGAGAATACGCTCAGGTTCAACTAAAGTTCTGCCTCCTCTAAAACGACACAGCATAGGTCCTTTTGGGCCACTAAAGCTTGGGCTCAGGCCCATAACTGATCCAGTGCACAATTTCTTGTTTAATTAAATAATCCAATGATTAATTAATCATTAATTAAATTAACATATTTTCAAAGTCGTGTAATTAGTCTAAAAACTAACATTAAATGTACTTTATTCCCTAAATTTTCCCTTTCAATTGTTCAACTTCACTTATTTTTTATTAATAATCTATGCTAATCGACCTCATTGTCGGTTTGTGTCCGTCATTTACCGATCTTAATAATTTCTGTTATTTTACATATATCATATATGCATGACAATTATGAGGTTTTAAATAAAAATTGGTTGAGAATAATGGAAGTGGAACAAGTTTTAAAGACACATATGATACCTCATTCAAACGAGTGAATTATCAATCTTTATTTTATTTAAAAAAAATTACGGTAATTTAAGTATTTGTGGATAGAACACAATCTCATAGGATAGATGTAAGTGATATATCACTGGATCAACATCGTTTTATCTTAATCAATTTTATTTTAAAACGAAACAATACAGCTTTCATTAAATCTTCTAGGGCTATAGGGCTGCTCTTGGTAGACTCGGCCCATAATGCATTATCAAAGTGTCGGGCTTTTTTTTTCTTTCACTTACGTATCTGATTGTTCCTTCTCTTGTTCTCACTGACTCCAATGTAATGGCACAGTCAATAGATCAGAACTTACACCGAAACTTCACAGAATAACAACATACTTTCGCGCCAAAAACATTGCAATAGGATTTTTTTACCAGTATTAATACACTATCAAAATTTACATTCCTTACCCAATAAAATTTACAATTTGACTGTTTCACCCTTGCTTCCATCAGCAAATTACTGGTGGGTGTCATGGGCCAATTGGCTTGTGGGTAATTTTCAAAGGGTCCACATCCCCTAATGTGATTTTTGATCTAATGGTTCATCTATATATGGGGCTCAATTGTTGACATGAAAATCTCCTCCTACAATAACAAGAGGCGATTTAAGAATTTTCAGATTGTGAAGTCTATTTAACTTGTTACTTTTTTTTAGATCAATCAAGTCTAATGTGGTATATATAACTTGTGGTGTAGGTTCAGATTGTGAGCAATGATACTTAATACTGATTCTGCTTATAAAGTTTCCAAGTAATATGCTGTAATCAATTGATGCACTGTAGGTAGTAGCCATTGGATATTGATTGTCCCCTCAATTTTTTATTTTTACGGCCAAGCATGTGTTCAAGTAAGCAGATTTGACACTTCATTGGCATCTTGTATCTTCTTAGTTATTTTTGGTGTTTCTAGATTTGGAACGTCATTGAATCTCGAAAGGCAATGCACATCCAATGGTCATGATATTGTTGTATTGATCTATTTATAAGGTACATCTATTTGCTTCGATGTTGTTTTGAGCAACTAGTTTTGTGAAACACATATATATGATAATTTTTTGAACTCCTTGGTGTAGTCATGTAGTCTTGCAAGTGCACAAGATCGATGCAGTAGTATAGCGTTGACAAAACCAAATACATTCCCATAAAGACTCTAAATTAAGTAATTAACTAGGATTTGATGACCTAACTAAATCTAGTTAAACATAAAACAAGACATGAGAAATAAACACAAATTAGACTCGATCTTAACTAATGCTGAATTGAAATCGTTGGGTGGTTTGTTGTGAGGAATTGCGCAAATAAAATTGCAGATAAAGAGTAAAATTGCAATGTAAGAAAGCGGAAAATTAAACACAAAGTTGGGAAAGAAACGTTGGATTCTAGGATTTAAAGTCAATTCAACACAAGTTCAATACGCAATTTTTTTACGTACCCGTTTCACTTCTCACTTTCAATTACTCATGCATGCATTAAAGTCCACGACAACAACAATTCCTATGAATTTTGAAAACCCATTGGCTCATGAGATACTAACAATCTAACATTCGACACAATATGTTTATCTAACTATTTAAAGTAACTAGCTTTTCAGGATACGATCATTTCTATTTTAACCTATAATAGACCATATGAAAAAAAATGCAAATTGTACTCATCTTTCACAATATTTGTGTTGTCACTTGTATTATATGGCCTATATGGATTTATTATGATCATGGATATGAAGAAAATTCCACAATGTTGCCTCAATAATCATAAAATACAATTATAATATCCTCTAATATTGACTTGTCGTAGTTAAAGAACTAAGGGTTTTTATATATATATATGTATATATCAAATTGATCAATAGTTTGATGATGCAGAGATGGATTTAAATGACGTTTGATTTTTTTTTTTTTAAATGAGGAGACTTCATAGTAATCAAGTAGAAGTACACAATCAACTCATAAAGATTTGTAAGCGCTAAATAGAATCTACAAGAGCAAATTTCAAGCTTCAACAATGATCCCTAAAACACTACATTTTCCATCCGTAGTTGTTCGCTATAATAATATACCATGTACAATACCAGAGAAGTGAGGTGGTTTGAAAGGATGAACCCCACAGAATCAACAAACAATCAAAATGAAGAAACTAAAACAGACAAGGGCCAAGGAATAAATGGAATCTACAAAAGTAAATTTTAAGCTTCAACAATGTTCCTCTTTACATTACATTTGCATAATTAGTTGTTTGTGCTATAATAATATAGCATGTACAATACTGGAGATATGAACAGAAACTAATAGTTCTAAGTAACCATTATAAATTATCTCAATAAATCCTAGATAGTGCATTATATTGAACAGAATCAACAAGCAAACAAAACGAAGAAACTAACATGGACATCATAAACAAAACTAACAATCCTGACAAAAAATATCCAAAAGTGGAGCACTGTTGTGAAGGTAACCCAAAACCAAACACATTTGGCCTACATCTTTGCAACCACAGGTGATCATAGAAGGAGTACAATTCCAGCTCATAGCCTTAATTCAAGTCACACATTATCTGATGCTCAGCTGGAAATCTACAACCGTTGATGAATTATAATCATGATCATGCAGGTTGTTAATTATCCTCCTAAATTTCAGCGATTTAGTTAGAGTCAAGAGAATCTGTGTTATGTAGAATAATAAAATTCTTCAGAGCTTGAGCTCATCTTAGCAGCCATAATGACTTATATGTGTTCTTTATTTCTCTCTGTTTTTCTCTTTGAGTATTTTCACAAACACTTTGCTTATTCTTCAAATTTTCTCTACTGTAACTACTAAAAAGTAACTGCAGAAATTCCATTGATCAACAAACTAGGAACATTTATATTCATCTTCAAAATTTCAATGCCATTACCTTGCACAAACATTTCAAATCACTAAACAAAGCAATCAAAGATCCATACAGAATTCTCTCAAGCAGAAGCACTCACATAAAACAAACAAGTTGAAAATTCATACACTAATTTATGATTAGCTCAATTTTATTAGAAATTACCTCCTTTTAAATACTGTTCAAATCTTTATTTTACCCAAAAAAATAAGCGATTGTGGCTGAAATTTTCTCCAAAAAATCCAAACTCACTAAACTACAATTTAGCAAGAAACAGAGTATTGCAAGACCTGAAAATAAACTGCAGAAAATCAATCCAACAAGAGACAACAGTCTCTCTTCGTATTCAAGTTTTCAAGTAATTAACACAGTTCGAAATTTCAAATACTACTCGAGCAAGAATATCCAAATATAAATCCATGTCAGTTCACAAGTAATTTTTATTCAATAAAAAAACTCCAAATAGAACCCACAACATATATATATATATATAACACGTGGATCAGAAGAACAATCAAAGCCTCCTCCATGAATCTTAAATCTACCAAATCTTCAAACCAAAATGCTAAAGTACCTGAAAATTACAATTAACTGTAATGAGTTTTTGGCAGAATATAGAATATAGACTCTTTTCTTTTGAAATAGCAATCAATTCGAAAACATAATTGTATGCATATGCTTATTTATGAGATGACAACATGCAAAATTGGTAAAAATTTGAAATTTTGCCGAGCCCAGATTTATTTAATTCATTATTTCAATTTTGACCTCATTTTCTTATTCTTCATTTTCAACAAATTTTGAAGAGAAATAAATAATTACGGATTCTCATCTGCAAATGGAATTTTTTATCCAAGTGAATATGGTTTAAAGAAAAAGACAATAATATGATTTATGCTTTAAGAAAAACATACCTTAATTTGTTAACATCCCAAACACTGTTTCCGCAACATTTTTTTTAAATGCTTCTGAAAATAGGATCTATTTCAACACGTCTCTTTTCCGCTAACTCTGGTTCTTCATCACTGTCACTGTATTCCGGTCTAACATGATAAGGATTGTCCAGTCCTGAGCCACTATAGTTTCTTCTTATATTACAGTGCTTTTCTAATTTGGTAGGCATATAGAAAAAACGTGAAGCAACCGAACAAACGCTACGACATTCAGGTAGAGAACAATTGTGGTTTTGGTGGAATGTAGAACCTTCAGCAGCCGGTAATTCCTGAAAATCTTCTATATCTTGTTTGTAAACTAGACGAATCCCACACTTTATCACCTTTGACATTGAACCAACCCAAGCATGAATGCATGTACTACGACTTACTGGCACATAATCACTGATCGTATCATCTTCAGTTATCTTACATGAATAGTCATGTTCAAACTTCACACGAGACACAAAGGTCAGATAAAGGTGATTAGACTCAACAGCTGTGAAACCAGGGATATTAAAGTAGCCGCTATAATCGTTTCTCATTAGAGACATTCTAAATGACATGCCCTTGATACCATTATTTAAATCCTCAGGGTCTGGCGCATATACTCCACACATTGCAATTCCCATGAATTCATCATTTAACCAATTGGACGGCAGTTCAATTGCGACTGAGTGTCCATCACTTCTACAACTGAACCACTTTGGAATTTCACTTCCAGGAAGTGGAATATGGAACTGATGAGAAGAACGATTGATCCATTGCTGTAACATAACATCATGATTTTTAGTATCCATGTAGAGTAAAGCTTGTCCAATAAAAATACATAATAATAAACATTTTTTATTCATAGAAATATTATTATCAAATTTATTAGCAAATTTCTTACTATTCTTCATGTTATCATCGATAATTTCTTTGGACTCATCAATTTTTATCTAATCATATGGCCATTTTGAATGTTGCTGAAAACCCTACCTAGTCTTTAACTCAAAACATTAGTTTACTTGAATTACCTTGCTTAAATAAACAAAGGAACAACTCTGTTTTACAATTTTTTTTTTTAAATATGTATTTAAAAGTTGAGACTTTAAATATTAATCGATGTCACATCAATATTCAAAAATATCAAAATCATTATTACATGTTTTCATTTCTATTTTATTATGTTTGATCTATGAATATTTAAAATTTCAATTTTTCATATCTTTATATATGTTACAGCATCTTTTTAGTTCCATATACTTTTTTATCGGTTTCTTATATATTTGTAACAGCCAGTTCAATATAATAAAATTTTCTTTCTTATTATATTACAATGATCTACCATATATGAAAATTTTCTTTATATATATATATATATATATAAATATATAGTAAGGTTATGAATTAAAAAAAGCGGTTGTGAATGAAATTAAAAATCAAAGTAACTTGACTACAATTTACACAAACAAATAATAAACTCTGTTTGGATCCTTCGACCCAAAAAAAATCCTTGTAGTTTTTTATTTTTTATTTTTATATATACTACTTGTATTGGTTGCGACTTTAATTTGGAAAATTGACAGACTGAATGAGCTGTCTTACAACTGAACCACATTAAACGGTGGTAAATCCTCATGGTTTTTGAGGTGTATGATTCACATATTTTATTTTAATTATATACATTTTGACAACATAATAGAAGTATTCAATGACTGTTATAACATTGTTTCTTATACATTAAGAATAATCAACTCGCTGGCACTAAATAGAGAGAGTGACAAACCTGAAGGTACTGTTTCAGTAACATAACTGCTAAACTGTTTTCCTGATCTTGATTCTCAAGTAGTTTGAGGCAGTTGAATAAATGCAATGCAAAGTTTTTTGAAGCGCCACCTCTTAGCGCACCTGACACATCTTTCAATGAAGGACAATCTTCAGCCCCTACAAAAATTGTGTTTGGCGGAAGCTCTGGCAATGACCGAAGCCACTGGCAATTCTCTAAGCATAAAATTTTCAGTTTAGAAAGTTCCCTAATACTTTCTGGTAGGCTGAAAAAATTGTTGTTGCTTAATTTTAACTCTTTTAATGAGTATAAGGATCCGATATCATTGGGGAGTGCTCCTTCCAAAAGACCGCAGTCACTAAGGTCCAATATTTTTAGAGACCATAAACCTGATAGAGGAGGCAATAACAAACACATGGAATTGGGATGTCTTCTTGGCAACAACAATGACAAGAATGAAGAAATCCAGCTTCGGGGTAGTTGTCCTTTACATTCACGGAAAGACAAAGTTTTAAGGTTTGTTAACCGTGCAATGGAAGATGGTACTTGTCTTATTGCAGTCCCTCCAAGGTCTAGGTCCTCCAAACACTCAAGTTCTCCCAGGTTTTGAGGAAGTTTGTCTAACTTTGAGCAACCTTGGAGATTCAGAATTTTGAGCAATTTCAGACCGGATACATTGCTCGGAAAACTCTCAAGGTTCTTGCAGCCTTTCAAACTCAATATAGTAAGCCGTCTAAATTGTTCAATGGAAGATGGTACTTGTCTTATCGCAGTCCCACCAAGGTCTAGATCCTCCAAGCACTCAAGTTCCCCCAGGTTTTGAGGAAGTTTGTCTAACTTTGGGCAACCTTGGAGAATCAGAATTTTGAGCAATTTCAGACCCGATACATTGCTCGGAAAACTCACAAGGTTCTTGCACCTTTTCAAATTCAATATAGTAAGCCGTTTGAGACCTCCAACTGACTCATGCACTTTACGCAATCTTGTACAACCTTCAAGACTCAGCATCTCAAGGTTTGGAACCATTGTAAAGTCTGGGGTTTCAATAAGGTAGTGTGAGTAATTGAGCTTAATGATTTTCAACTTCTGAAAAGCCTGTTAACAACAAAAGTTGGAGAATTAAAAAACTGCTTCCTATTAAGAAAACATTGCAATGTATCTACTGAAATTAAGATATAATATACCTTCATGTCCTTCCAAAGATATTTTATCCTGCTATGACAGAGATTGAGTTCAAAAAGTTTCTGCGGCTGGAAATTTGACGGTAAAGAATTCGAAGGGTATCTAGGCCATTTGAGAAACCGCAACTCATTTGAAAGACATTCTATGTCTTCTGAAAGGTTAACCTTCCTGATTTTGAGCAGTCTTAGATTTCTCATGCTTGAAAAGGATCTGCCATTCAAGTGGGTAATTCGATGTTTAGACTTGTCAAGCATTATACCTTTAACATCTTGCGTGCCCTGATAAATTAGAAAAAAGAAGAAGTTTAATGTGAATATATATGATATGTAGAAAAGTTAATAACAGCCGTAAAAGTGTGTGTATATATATATATATATATGTTATTGGAAAAAAAAAAAAAACATTACCCTATTTTCTATCAGCACATGATAGATATCCTCAAACAGCCATAATCTGCTCCATTGGCCACAATCATCACGATGCTTTTCACGAACAATTTCCCAACCCATTTCTTGTAGTACATCATGCATTCCAAGTTTATTGTAAGAAATTGTTATGAGGGATTTATCATCCAGCACTTTTATTCCAATAGCTGATGAATCAAAATAGCAACTGTCTAGTATTTCCACAACTCGATCCTTGTTCTTCCCTTTGAAGAAACATACAATATCTAAGAATATTTGTTTCTCTATTTCGTCGAGTCCATCGTAACCTATTCGGAGTATTTCCCAAATCTCTTTACGAGGAACATGCCGTAGTCTATTCAACTCACTTTTCCATTCTTCGACAGTTCTACCAGACAGGTGGGATCCTAAAACTTCAAGAGCTAATGGAAGCCCATTTGTATATCGTACGATTTGGTATGATAGCTCAACATGATCATCTGTGGGTTGTCCTTGTCTGAATGCTTTCTTATGAAAGAGCTGAAGAGCATCATCAACTTTCAATCCTTTAACTTCATATATACTACTGATTCCATGGCTAACAAGCACATGTTTATCTCTGGTTGCAATTATAATTCTACTCCCAGAACCAAACCAATTATGCTTTCCAGCCAACTTTTCTAATTGCTTTAATTGATCAACATCATCAAGAACAACAAAGACCCTTTTGTGACATAACCGCCTTCTAATGTAGTTGATTCCTTCATCAGGGTTACATATATTCAAACTTGTTTCTTTTAACACCTTGGAAAGAAGTATCTCTTGCAAGTGAACAACACCTTTTTTACCGGAGACTTCTCTAACATCGGCAAGAAAGCAACTACCTTCATAGTCACCTGAAAAACTATCATATAAAACTCTAGCAATTGTAGTTTTACCTATTCCTCCCATTCCACAGATGCCAATAAAGAGAATATCATCCAACCCAGATTTTAAAAGATCATTAATTTCCTCCAAGCTAGATTTTATTCCAACAAGGTCCTCTGCAACTTCTGAGAATGTTGGTTTCAAGTTTTTCGAAATTGTGTCAACGATAAGTTTAATCAATACCGCTTCGGATCTGAGAAGAAGAACCATATATAATTATGTAAAATTAACCAAGCAAAAAACATTAAGTTAATTAAAATATAAAGATGCTTAGAATATTTCTCAACACTATTTAATTTCCTTATAGTTTAATCATATATTGATGAATATTTGTGATGTAAATATTAACTATGAAAAATTGTGTGTCTCTGGCGTGAGCGTGAGCCTAAGATTTAAAAACAATGTAAAATATATGAATTCAAAGATAATCCAACAAGATAAAGGTACCTTCCCTTCCTGTAAATGCCATCCAGACAGATTTTCAACTTGTGTGAGAGCTGATCGCCACTTTTGAACCTTGTCTGGATTATCCTTGTAATCTTCTTCATGTTTATGGAAGGCTGTCTCGAAATCTCCACTCTGATTCCCTATATCTGATGGATCTACCTTGTAAAAAACCGGAAAAACCTTCTGCTCTTTCTTGTCCTTGCACTCGAGAATCTTTGCAAGTTCCTCCAAACACCATGTAGAAGAAGCATAGTTTCTCGATAGAACAATGATAGAAAACATCGATGTTTCAATTGTTTCCAAGAGTTCTGATGAAATCTCCTTCCCTCTCTCAAGTCCTTCATCATCTCTAAATGTGCAAATTCCTCTGTCCTTCAAAGCAGTATAGAGATGGTCAGTGAAGGTATGGCGAGTATCTTCACCTCTAAAACTCAAAAACACTTCATATTCCCATTGAATGCCAGAGGAATCAAAAGAAGAAGAAGATGCAGACGATCCTTTTGCAGTACTGCTGGAAGCCATTGAAGACTTCGTAGCTCGTGTTTGTTCCCAGAAACAGAGGATTCAGAGATGCAAACCTTTACATTAACAAAGACAACACAAAATTTCCTAGAAATTTTCTAAGGCTGCACTTTCCAGGAAACCTAGGCACCGGGGCGCACTGGATAAGCAATCGATTGCACGCTTCACTATGGGACCATAAAAATAATCCCATAACAGCCCGACATAATAAAACTAGCCCACCCACCTTTAGTTATCCTAGGATTATTTTTAAAGTTGATCTGACATGCACTTTTACCCATTCAATTACTTTCCTCTCTCCTCAACATGTTTTTAATGTATTATTTTATCAAAATTAATTAAAACAATTAAAATATTTTTGAAAAATAAATAAATTAAAACTATTTTAATTTATTTTAATACTAAATAAATTTATCCTGACTACTTTTCCTGTCTATTTTAATTATTGTGATGTACTGTTTGTTTCTAGAATGTCGGTCACCTGTTAGGCCATGTTTGCCTTCTACTGTTTGTTGTTGTAATTATTAGGCTGTACTGTTTGCTTTGCGATGTACTGTTTGCTTTACGAAGGTCGGCCACCTGTTAGGCCCTATCTTATCCTCAATTATCAACTCTATCTTCACCTGTCGGTAATACTTCTTGTCTTGTTCTAGCTTCCTGCTACTTAAAAAGAAGGGATCTATCCTTGTAAAAATACGAACGAAGAAAAAATAATAATAATAAAAACTTTGTGTTTCCTCTTATGGCTAACTAAGATCCTCCTTCCTCTCTTTATGTATTAATCTATCAGATGACTCTCAGCCTGTAATATCTAAGTATGTTCTGTGCTTGCCTCTAGTTGAGGATCCTGCACATCAGAAACTTGATATTGATCTATTGGCTTAAGGTCTTTATCTATTTCAAGTTAGTCTAGGAGCTCTAAGTATCCTGTTTAGACTATGGGTGTCGCTTGTTGGAGAAATGCTCAAGAGACTAAATGAGAGATAGTGTAAGGCTCCCTGCCCCAGTCATGGTATTAGAGCCTCTGTTTTCTTGGAGTCCAAGAGAGAAATAGAGTTAGGCTGTTAGAAGTCATATAGAATTAATATAGAAGGAAGGATCCCTTTCAAAAATGAATTCCTCATCCTCATCTGAATTAGCCCTTATTAGACTTTCTTCATCCGTTTCTCTTGCTCCCTCTGTCAGAAGAACCCACTCACATAAAATTCAAAACCTTATTAAATATACACAAATCCCGGATTCAGTACAAATCTCTGAAACTGCTTTACTACCAAGACCTCAACTGGGCATATCAGCCCCCACAGCGTTTCTCACACAAATTGGAAAACCAAATCCATTTAATGTTTACTCTTCACATAGCAATCTATAACATCCACACACACACTCTCTCTCGATTCGAATTTACAGAGTAAATCTAACGCCACTCTCCATTCCTTATTTTTTACCATACAAATTCATCCAATCTGGATCCTTCTCAGGACCCTCTGATTTAGGACAATTGGCTTTGGACTTTGAAGAAGAGATGGATAGAAAATTGTCCAAAAGAGGTGTTTCAATGAAACGGGCATAACTTTTCGCTCGGTTGACAGATTTCCTATTATAATATGTTTTCGGAAAGGGTTTTCGAAGCTCCATAGCGGTTCAACCCGGGCTTGCCCGATTGACTTCATTTACTCCCTCAACGGAGCTGTTTAAGATAGGATATCGGGCATCCGAAGATTTTTATGTTTTTATTTGTTTTCCGTTTTTATTTTTTTTAGATGAGGATATTTTAGTCTTTTCTGTTTTAGGGTTTTCAATGCCTATTTAAGGCTTTGTTATCAGTTTCGAGGTATTCAATAAATTTTACAATTTGGTTTCAGTTTCTTTTTTCTGGTGGATTCCAGTTTATGTTCTGTTAGGGTTACGCTTGTGATCCTAGAACTTCCGTTCTGCGTCACCCTCCCACCCAGTCCCTCTCCACCACCACCACCACCAACGGCCAGATCCGTTACCGACCCCCCTCATCCGCCGAGCTTCTCGAGACCGGTCCTATTGCGTCCTCCTCGTCGTCTCCATTCCTCTTCTAAATCCTTATAACATCTTCAAAAGAAATAAATCACTTGCTTGAAGAGTAACCCATCTTCTACAACAACGGTGTCCTCCTATTAAGGAATATGTTCAGTTTACTGCTCTTGATAACTGCTTAGTACCAGCCATCTCTGTTGAGCAGTATATTGATCTAGAGATTGGTCAACCTTTGATCGATCAATGGATCAGAGAAGGCTATTCTCACCTCCATATTAGCGCATTACGGATTATCTTAACCCTTCATGGTCGCAAAGGATTACCGGTTACCGCCAGAATTGCTCTGCTCAACACAATCTACAAAGACTATGAACAAGCAGTCGTCGGCATTTGCTTATCCACTGTCCATGCAGGTAGTATCTCTTTGACGCACTATCCAAACTTTAATATCCCCCTCAGGGATGACAATTTGCACAACTGCCTCAAAGTCCAACTCCAAATTATGGGTGTTACTGTGCTCCCGAATTCATATATGGCCATCCTCCACCACCAGATAGACTATCGGCTTCAAGATTATACCCTTGATCTGCCAATCCCAGGTCATTCTGGAGACATCATCTCCATCAAGGCCAAAAGAGAAGATGAAGTTTCAACTATCATCTAGATTCCGAAACAGTTACTTAGAGACCAGCTACTCGAGCTCATGCCTATGTTCTGGATAACCAATTATGAAAAGGCTTTTCAAAATACAACCCCAGTCGTAGCCTCAGACACCACATAAACCAGACAACCAGATGGCTCTATAAAAACTGTTTATAAGCCTCTCACAGACAAACCTATCTCACACACAGAGACAGCACTCAGTGCTCCTCATGATCCTCCCATTTTCCAGACCTTATTGATCAAACCCATTACTTCTGAAGAAGATATCCCCATTCACAGCTTTGAAGCTAATGGATCGGCGATATACACAGACAAGATCAATGGTCACTTTATTTGGGACGTTGACCCCAAAATGTGTGATTCCGACTGTGATTGCGGGCGCTCTTCGAGAAGACGCCATACTTCTTGTAAGACAAATCGTCAATTTCCTTCCCCTAACGACCTAGACAATCCATGGATAGGTTTGTTACCTATCAAAAGAGAGCCTATTCCCATCTATGACAGGGCCATACAGATCCTCAGAAGTGAAGGACTCCTGCCCCAGATTCCCTCTCAACCAATACCTTGTTTTATGGCCTCTAGCTATGATAAAGACTTTCCTCCTATCGAACCTACTTCTAACCCTGAAAAGAACAGGTTCTCCAGACCTTATGTTCAATATGCAGAAGTCTTGCCAGACGGATCCCTTAAACATCCCTCTCATGCAGAACAGGTACTCAACTGGCAATCCTATAATGCCAGAATCCAGAATAGAGTATTAAGCTCTATTGATCCAAAGATTGACCAAGTATCCCATCATGTTTCACAACATGAAATCAGCTTCATGCCATGTATACGACTTTAAGAGATATGTTCGCTGATCTTCAATCCAGAATTGCTAAGCTGGACGCTGACCTTCACTACTACATCAATCATGGCTACCATGGCCCTAAGTTTGATAAGAAAGAAAGGGAGATTCAACAACTCAAAGCCCAGTTAGAACAAATGGAAAGAGATCATGCTTATTCTAAACTCCCTCTATATAAGCCCAGAGCATTTCAATCCCATTCCATGGGTTTCCCATCATCTCCTCTTCCCACTCCTACACAGTCCCCTGACTATTCCCGCTACTTTAAATCCACAGGAGAACTTTTCAGAAAGTATCCCCTACTGGTTACTTTAACCAAGCCCGCTTCTCAACCTTCAAAACCTTCGGCCTCCCGGAAAGATAAAGGCCCAGCCTCTACTTCCAGACAACACAAACCTGTCTTGTACACTTCTCCTCAGAAAAACCCCTTTTCTGATGAAGATCCTGTTTCACTTACAGCTTCTTACTCTTCAACACCATCCCCCTCTTGTTTCTCATTTCCAGACGAGGACCCAGATCTCACACAAGCCTTTATGGCTTCCAGAGCAGAACCCTCTACCAAGACTTATGAATCTCCTGACGAAGGCTCTACAGGTCCCACTCCTATCATCGAAGAATCCCCAGAAACATTTCCTAATCAACCTAGACATGTACCTAAATACAAACCTATAAATGGTTCGTGGTTCCAACTTGATGATTCCTCCCCAGATTCTTGGTGAAAGAAGATTCCAGAAATGAGTGCTTGGCTTGATCTACAAATGGAAAAATCAGAAAAAGACCTCGAAGCCATCTTAAGAGAATTTGTTTCTCGGTTTACTGGATCCCTTAAAGACTGGTATCAAGCTTTAGGTGAATACAGACAACTTCAGTTTGTCCGATCCCAGTCAACTTCTCATGCAATGGGAATTCTCTTCAGAGAATTTCTAGGTGATCCCGACCAGTACTACAAGCAAGCTCACCAAGAGTACTTTGACATGAGTTGATGTTCATTGAAAAGAAAAGATGTAGAATTCCACTACAAGCGTATGTCTGGTAAGTACCACATCCTCGGCGGTATCAATGACCAAAGTCTTAAACATGTATATGTGAACTCACTCCCCTCGGAGCTCCAAGAAGAACTCCAACGAAGAATTGACACATCTGGTAGACCTTTCCACGATATCACTCTTGGAGAAATTCATATGTTCACACTCGGTGCTCTTGATAAATTGTGTACCATACAGAAGATCTTCTCTAAAATGATTAGAGAAGGAAAACGATATGAAGCCCAATGCAAGCAGCTTTCTCTTCACATCAAATGCAAAGACAAAGACCAGTGCCTTTGCAAATCAAAGAAGAAGCACCATTTTCATCCTTTCCAAAGACGAAAAGGCGGACATTCCAAACCTAAGAAGTTCTGGTGGATAAGACATATCAGGAGAGAATGAGGAAGACGAAGAGTAGGATGCTGAGGTGGCCATGAGGATAAGAGGGATTCTGTAGATGGACGTAATGAGATAGACTGGTGGGGGTCTGGATGTTAGACAGAGGATAAATTTTGGGAATGGGAGAGAAGGGTTTGAATTCTCTCTTATATACCTGATACCAGTGGGAAGAATTCGTAGGGATTTGCACTGGCAATAAACATCCCATCCAATGAGGACATCTTTGTCCGGCAAGGATGTTCCGATGACATGAGCCCAAAAGGTATAGGACGGGAAAACCTTTATACCAACCTTATGTTGGGTGATGAGATTGGTAGTAAATATTTTTCCATCGGCAGCTTTGAAATAACGAGTATGAGGTTTCCAAGCTCAAGAGGAAGTATTTTGGGGTTCATCATGGTATTGTGAGAACCTGTGTCAAAGTATGCAATGGCATTGATAGGCTTGGAAAACCTTTCGGACTGGATCTGGATGGAGACCTGTGGTCTTGGTGGGGATTCAGTGGAGGCAGCCTGATATGAACCGTGAACCGTACTGGAGGTAGAACCGACAGAATCAGTATCTGAATTGTCTGAGTTGTCGGAATACTGCAGGACATAGGTAGTATTCCTATCAACTGTGTCTTGTTCAGAGAAGATAGATTCTATATCAGCATCTGAAAGTACTTCATCGGCAATTTCTTTCAGCTGTTGGACAAGTTTAGCAGACTTGGCCTTCTTATTAGGGCACTGTTTTGCATAATGACCTGGTTGGCCACAAATAAAGCAGTTTCAGAGATTTGTGCTGAATCCGGGATATGTGTATATTCAACAAGGTTTTGAATTTTATGTCAGTAAGTTCTTTTGACAGAGGGAGGAATTTTTTTTAGATTTATACTAAAGGTACTGACACCCATAAAACTTATTATTATAGCCATATTTTATTTTAAAAATTATTTACAAAAATATCTTAATAGAAATTTACCAATAATGACAAATTACTTTAATTAAAAATAGAGAAAAGCTATTAACAATTTATTAATCATCTGTTTACACTCTATTTTATTTATTTTTTATTAATGACAATTTTAATCTGAATTAAAATTACTAAACAAAACAAGAAAGTTTTAAAGACACTTCAAACCATTTTTTTAGAAAAAAAAACTTTTTTTTACCATCTATAGTTTTTTTTTCCACATGTGTGTTTTTTTTTCTTGTTTTACAAACCCTAAAATATCATATTCTTCTTTTATCAATAAACAATTTTTTTTAACGATAGTTTTAGATATTAACAAGTTTTTTTTTTAATTTTTTTTAAGATAGCCGTAAATATCAATAAGTTTTTTTAAAGATATATGTATAAATAAGAGAATTCTAGATTGAAAATCTTTTGACCCCGTATACGGTTCTACATATTCCATTTTATAAGGTTTCTACATTCGTGATATTTTTAAAAGTAAATCGGACTATTATTAAAAGAGGATTTGATTCTAAAAATAATATGATTTTTTTAATAAATTGGGTGTGATAATAATTAAAAAGTGTTTATAAATAATATATATTAAAATGAATAAATTTATTCAATAAGGGTACTATTGGTATTATGATAAGTGTTTATAGTAATATTTATTTTTTAAATTTTAGACATATGTGTACTTATAAAAATGGGTGTATTTATAAGTTTTATGAGTGTCAATATCCGCACCCTTATACAAATAGAACATGTTACTTTTATTTAAATTTAATTTTTTATCTCTATTTTAGAAAGATATTTTTATCAAATTAAAAATATTATTATATTTAGTCAAATCTTATGTTTCACTAAACAAAACATATTAATTCAGTACGGTCTCATATTTCTCCAAACACAATATAATATTAATTTAGTTTATTCCAGTCTAGTCCAATTTCATGTAATCCTAGCCCATATCAATCTAATCTAATTCCCTAAAATAGTCCAATCCAATTATGTGCGTCAAAAGGTGCCTAACTAACCGCACATGGCAAGCTCGCCTAACCACACTTTTTAAATTTCTTAAAAAAGTGTTCAAGCAAAATTATAAAGAGTACCGAAATCAAATGGGAAATACCAAAAAGATTTGAAAATATGATAAAAAAGCAAACGTGAATATGGTTGGGTAAGGAGAATTCCAACTACGGGGGACAAAAGCAAACATAATACGTATTGAAGCAGAAAAAAAATAATACTAAAATTGCATCGTTTATCGGCTCCACCTCCACATGCTTCAGGAAAACAACATTCCTACTTTTTCAACATTCACTATAGAGTTCCGAATTCGAATTCTGAACTCAGCATGAATAATGCATGTACAGTCACTTACCGACACAAAAGGGCCAAAAGGCAAATTCCATTATTCAAAGTTGCATTTAGCGAATATCAAGTCTCATGTTCAAACTTCACACGACACGTAGGCAAACCAAAGGGTTGATTATGGAGCTAAGGGTTTTAAAATAGAAGTCATAATTGTTTCTCATTACAGATATGAGGTCCGTTTGAGATAACTTTTACTTTTGACTTTCGTTAGTAGAATAAGAGAAGTAAAAACTTGAGCTTTTCAGTTACTGTTTGGATGATATATTTCAGAAAAACTTTTGTATCAGGAAGAGTTTATAAGACTGTTTGGTTGTAACATTTAAAATCTCTTCTAATTATGATATGCTTTTTTTACCCTAGAAGAAGAGTTTTTGAGTTTGTTTGGTTGTAATGAATTAAAATCACTTATAACTATAATATAACATTTTTACCTTAATTAGAATAAATAATATGTGTACATTTTTTAAAATAAAATTTTATTTCATATGGGATAATATAACATTCTTTTGAATCATATTATCATCTCCGGGAATTTAGTTCTCTAATCATACCCATAAAATGAATGTGGGACTTGCAAGGACAATTTTGTCATTAACTTGCCCTCAAAGATCTCCATAATATTTTTTTATTACAATTTTAATTTTTTTTTTCAAAATAAAACAATTAAATTGGTAAAAAAACCATCAGATTATTCAACCAAATCCATTTTTTTTTAAAATTAAAGAACTAATTACACCAACCTCCCCTGAGGTTTGCTCTATTTCACACGGAAATAACTGTATCGTTAATTGACACACACCTCCTCTGTCGTCAGTCAACGGCCGGCAGACTTAACATTTGACCTTATCAAATCATAGAAAAGTCCAAAATACCTCTGACTTACTTTTATAACCCCAGAAAAAAAAACAAAAATATAAAACAAAATCTCCAAATTAATAAATTGAAAATTAAATTCGAACATTAGAAATCTTCAACCGGTTCTGGGTTCGTTCCCTCCACCATTACACCCAGATCGACCATCACCATCATCATCGACCATCACAATCACAATCACCATCTTCATCATCAGCCCATAACCCAGAAACTCAAATCCATATCAAATCCCCTTTCTTCACCACCACCAGATTTCTCTCTTTCGATTTTTGATCTTCATCAAACATCATCAATTAAACACCTCTTTCATATATTGTTCACAAAATCAAACACCTCTCCATCCATTTCCAACCACAACAAAATCAAACACCTCAATCATTAAACAACACCCATCCTAATCTTCATCAATTTAACAAAAACCCAATTTTTTTTTTTAAAGTTCACTATATAGTTTTCTGGATCAACACCAGAAAACCACAC
Organism: Dipteronia sinensis; assembly: GCA_033220585.1. Classification (NCBI taxonomy): domain Eukaryota; kingdom Viridiplantae; phylum Streptophyta; class Magnoliopsida; order Sapindales; family Sapindaceae; genus Dipteronia; species Dipteronia sinensis. The sequence continues at coordinate 720,068 of CM065638.1, read as the reverse complement.
TCAAATCCACTGAAAACCCACACCGACGTTGGTCTCCTCACCGGCGGCCACCACAAACTCAACCACCAACCACCACCCACCACCCACCACCCACCACACACCACCCGAAATCCAAATCCAAATCAAATCCAACTCTATACTAAATCAAAATCAAAATCGAACCCAGAAATCTCCATCAACATCATCGAGGGTTTGTGGGGTTGGTGGGGTTCGATTTGGTAATGGGAGGGGCGGCTAGGGTTCACCGGTTTCGCTGCTGCCAACGGGAGATGGATTCGAGTAGCTTCTGGGATTTCATGGAGGTCAGAGAGAGACCGAGAAAGGAGAGGAGAGGGATCGAGAAAGAGGGAGATGATGTCTGATGTGGTGAGAGAGAGAGAGAGAGAGAGAGAGAGAGAAATATTTTGTTTTGTTTTTTTTTTTAATTATTTGTAATACTAATTTTAAAAAAAATATTTATTTTTCATTTTTCTTAAAATGAATGAATTTATATATTTTAATTTGTCTTGTTTTGTTGTTTTAATTATTTGTAATATTTATTTATTTTTTAATATTTTTTTCTTTTTTGTTTAAATGAAAGAATCTCCACCATCCATTTATGTGATGGATGGTTAAGATCCATCTTCTTCTTTTTTAATTTTTAAAAAAAGTTTCCAAATTTTCTGGGGTTATAAAAGTAAATAGACTTACTTAGGGGTATTTTGGACTTTTACATGGTCTGATAATGTAAAATGTTAAGTTTGACAGCCGTTGACTGACGACATGGGAGGTGGGTGTCAATTAACGATAAAGTTGTTTTCGTGTAAAATAGAACAAACCTCAGGGGATTGGTGTAATTACTTCTAAATTAAAAAAGGATAGCCGGAGAGCACTAGCAATACAAACAGGACAGAAAAGAAAGCAGCAAACAAATTTTACCAAAATTTTGTCATTTTTCTTTTGTTCCGTTGCGGTGTTTTTTGGTCACCTGGGTAGTGGTGGTGTGTGTTCTTGCTCCTTGCTGTGCCTCTGCAGCAGTCAAAAAAAAAAAAAACAAGCAGAAACTAAAGAACAGACCAGAGAAGACCAAGACCTCAACTGGGCATATCAGCCCCCACAGCGTTTCTCACACAAATTGGAAAACCAAATCCATTTAATGTTTACTCTTCACATAGCAATCTATAACATCCACACACACACTCTCTCTCGATTCGAATTTACAGAGTAAATCTAACGCCACTCTCCATTCCTTATTTTTTACCATACAAATTCATCCAATCTGGATCCTTCTCAGGACCCTCTGATTTAGGACAATTGGCTTTGGACTTTGAAGAAGAGATGGATAGAAAATTGTCCAAAAGAGGTGTTTCAATGAAACGGGCATAACTTTTCGCTCGGTTGACAGATTTCCTATTATAATATGTTTTCGGAAAGGGTTTTCGAAGCTCCATAGCGGTTCAACCCGGGCTTGCCCGATTGACTTCATTTACTCCCTCAACGGAGCTGTTTAAGATAGGATATCGGGCATCCGAAGATTTTTATGTTTTTATTTGTTTTCCGTTTTTATTTTTTTTAGATGAGGATATTTTAGTCTTTTCTGTTTTAGGGTTTTCAATGCCTATTTAAGGCTTTGTTATCAGTTTCGAGGTATTCAATAAATTTTACAATTTGGTTTCAGTTTCTTTTTTCTGGTGGATTCCAGTTTATGTTCTGTTAGGGTTACGCTTGTGATCCTAGAACTTCCGTTCTGCGTCACCCTCCCACCCAGTCCCTCTCCACCACCACCACCACCAACGGCCAGATCCGTTACCGACCCCCCTCATCCGCCGAGCTTCTCGAGACCGGTCCTATTGCGTCCTCCTCGTCGTCTCCATTCCTCTCATACTCATCGTCTTCGTCCTCTTCCTCATGCCAAGCTAGGCAGAAACAAGATATTAGTGCTAAGTAAGTTGTTCTCTCCTTCCCATGTCAAGGATTTCTTTGATATGTTAGACTGATTTTATGGATTATTTATGAGAATAAGCATGTATAGGATTGATTTATATTCATTCCATAGTTCATGATATTAATAGGAATTCTGGAAATACTCTGTTTTGTTACAAACAACCATATTTTGTAGATTTCTTTGAACCGATCATAATTTATCTCACTAACCACATATTAAATTGTATATTGTAATATGAAAGTTGGTATATCAGTTGGAATACTAGGGTGGATACAGTGAATTAATTTGAAATGAAAATTGAAATCCTTATATACCCGAAATTACAAAACCTCATCTTAACACAAAAGGCAAGAAATAATCATGTGTAAATTACAACTATGCAAGATGATGAGATATGAATCCACCACTTGACATGGCTTAGAATTTAGAAAGAAAAGCTGCTCCCCTAGCTGAGACTGACCCATTTCACTTTCACAGCAATAAAACATTGATTTTCTTCTCTTGAGTAAAGTCAGATCCTCTTTTCTGTGGCCCATCTATTGGTTATGGATGGTCCTCAACTTTTGAGTAGGCCACCCTGACCATTTGTGTCGAGCTGGACCAAAGCTGGAATATGATAGCTGGTGAAACAGCACCGAAAGCAGCCATCCATCATCTCTGAAACCAAATGAGGAAAAGGGGCAATGAAAATCTAAGGTAAATTTTGAGCAGTAGAAGTGGAGCCTTTTTGCTGAGTTGGATTGTTGATATACCAAACAAAATACTACCACAATACAATTGGCACTCAATGTTTTTGGATAGTAGATGTTCATGATAGGTTGGTTGAATCTTGAATTGAAAGACTGTTTCAATAAAAGCTGAAGCTTTGTTTAAATGATATGAATCACATCACATAAGCTTGAAAAGGGAAAAAAGTGACTTAACATACAAAGACTTCCAGAGTTTGGTTATTGTTTATAATATGATGAAGCGGATTATTTGGCCCAAAAACTTATACGATTTTGATGCTTTTCTTAAGCATTTGTTTTTCTCATCTTGAGTTCAATGCTACAATAAATGAGTATCAAGCAATCCCCCAACCAAAGGTAAAAGCAAGTCAATCATACATGGCAGACTCAGACATTACCTCTCCAAACATGTTGAGATTCTCACGCACACGTTTCAACAGTTCCTCTGCCTCCCCATCATAATTGTATAATTCCAGCTCCTTTCCCTCAAGGATCTTCTTAGAAACCTACAAGGCAATAACCAACTAAAAAATTAAGAGATTGATTTCGGTCGGGCTAATCTTCCATTAAAGAATGATATCAAGTGAAAACAAATATGACATAATGAGGTGATTAGGACAAAGCTATTGCTAATGAACCTAGACACAGCTATTGTTTTGACACAAAAATGCAGCTTTTTAGGCCAACCTAGTTGTGAATTTTTAAATATTAATATTAAAAAAATTATAAATGATTATGAAAATAAGTATTAGTGCAAGCATAATGACAATGAATGCAACATCATCATGATTCTACAAATTTCAACTAGTTACACGGAAGTGAAATTACTTATACATTTAAGCAAGAGTCATATTAGGATAGACTGAGTATCATGCGTCTTCAAGTGTCTAACAATAATATATCTATTTTTCAATGTAAGTGTCTAACAACTCATAGTGAAAAAGGGATTACTCGTCAAATAAAGCGATGATTTGAATGGAAGAAAGTAATGAAACACAACATACAAACATTTTCTCGTACACACCTGTTTGGCTGTTTCATGAGAAAGTAATAATAGCTAGTTAATTTAGTCACTTAAAACCCTTACGTTCTCTGCATAACACGTAAATTGACCTTGACCTCACTTATGAAACATTTAAGAATTTTAAGGAATCTTAGCCTTAATAAATGCATACCTGTTTTGCAATCACTTGACCACCAGCTATATGCGAAAAGTATATATTGTAGAAATGGGACAAGAACAATGGGGCACTTCTCTCAGCAAGTTCCTCCAAATACTTGGCATATGAAACTCCTGGAGTGCTAGGCTCTGGAATTACAGCACCCTGTCCGCTAAACCATTCTAAATCTTTTGAAACACCTCCTTCTCGTTCCAATCCAGTATTTCTAAAATAAGCATCTGTATTAAAATTAAAACATCAGGTTCTCTCCTGGATACTCCTTCCTGTACCTCTTTCTCTTTTTCACCAGTTCCATTGCTTGTTGAAATCACAGCCTTTGGATTTGTTGCAAGATTAGAGGCGGTGAAGAATTTCTTCTGCTACATTTCAGGTTCTTGTTTTTGCTTCGAATTGTCAGCTTTGAATCCAATGAAGATGTAACATAACTTTACATGACCACAACAACAAAATGATGAGGTTTTTAATGGGCCGAATTGTAGTATATGACATTAATGGGCTAGATATAAGGCCTGTTTTTACCATGGTCTGGGTCTTTTTTGTTCGACCCAGAATGATGCTAAAGGCCCATTTTATGTTCTTCTTCAAATAACAAGCACAACAAAACGTCAAAAACAAAGAAATACCATAAATTATCCTCATCTTTATTTGTTTCCTCTTGAAAAGTACTGTATGTACAACAATTCTAAAACCTACTACTGTACAGGTGTTATGGGCAAAGAATTGTATTGAGCATTGATGTACAGCCTAAGGAAAAAAGACTGAAGAAGTGTAAACCAAAAAAAAAAAAAAAAGACTGAAGAAGACAGAGATGATAGAAATTGTGTGACATGGTACATGACATCTACATGAATCCAAACAGGTTAACTTATCTGATCCATATGCCATCCAAAATGTAGATGCACTGGACTCCTCAGCATCCAATAACTAGTAAAGTCGAAGCTGATCAGCTTCAAAACTCTTCTAGTCTGATTATGAACGACATGAGAATTGTCAAGTACTTTTCATGTATGGTGGTCTTTCAGCTTTCACTAGAATTCTAATTTCTCTTTATAGGAAGGATCCGCACGGCTTACTGGTTTGCATGAATTTATGTGATCTGTTGAGTCTAATACATGTTTCAACAAATAGAGGGAACAAAATTATGTTAGAAAGGTTTTGATATTATGTCACATAATTCATCCACAAAATTCTTCACAAAAATTTTAAAACTTACAACAAGTTCCCCAAATCCAGGATATGCTGATTTAATTGGCACAATTTCCATCCGGAAAGCCCATCCTCCATAACCTTCAACAATAGGAGTTATCTAAAGAGTACAGATCCATTACCTCGTAAAAACTAAAAACGTCAAGGGCACCTTTCTTATAAAGGTGACGGATCTAGTCATTACGTTCTACTAATCTTGGAGAACCACTTCTTAACTCTCCTATCTAAGAACAATGAAAAACTAATACAGTCAAAATCAATTCATACTTTATAGATATAATTATATTAAAAATGAATTTAGAACTGATAAATGTGTCTTAAATAAAATGATTAATTAAGTTTATAACGATCACAAACTAACAGTTGGAGCCGGGCGAAGCACAAGGCCCATTCGCCAAGGCATATCTGCAAGTTTGCTTCCGAAATGTGGGCAGCTATAGAACACCTGAAATCACAATACATCCAATATTATACAACTCAACACTAGAGATTTATAAAGGGATCGTAGTAAATATCTAATTGAGTGTAACAGTAAAACATACAATTCCAACAGTGTTGTTCACAAGGTTAACAATATTATCTGACTTTGCTTCATGCAACATCTGCTTGACCACCAAGCCTCCCATGCCGCAACAAGAATCAAGTCATTACATTATGCTAGGACGCTTGGAGGTAGATTACGAATTATATATATATATATATATATATATATATATATGCACTCATCCCACAACAAACTGTAATTTCCATTGGTAGGAAGATAACACATATAAACAACCACAGAAAGGACTTAATACAATTGGAATTTCCATGAATATAGTAAAAGAAGTAATTATTTGAGTGCACCAACCTGTGGGTCATAAACACAACAGGGCGACTCCCAATGCCTGCAGCAACAAGCTTCTCCAGCAGCATGGTGCTAACTTCCTGCATGTTTCAAGCATTTGGTTAAAATTGATATTACACAAGGAAGATTTCTCATTAAAAGGAAAGAAAAAAAAATAATCCAAGTATGAAGTATGAAATATGAAATAATAAAGATAGCAGAAGTGGTTTTTCAAGGCAAGTCTGAGCAAGACTGTTGGCTAATTTGTACTAATATCAACTACAATCAACTTAGATTGGACAAGATATCAATTATACAAAATACCATTAATATAAACTCAACAAAGTCAAACAGTTAACAAGGTTCCAAAACTATTAATCTAAGGTCAACTATGGGATTAAAGTTAAAAATCATAAAGTTGCTAACACAACGAACTCGATATTTTATTAATTAGAAGTCTATTCTGGTTTGTAAATATCAATAAATAAAAAGTTTCCCAGATCATGAATTTAACTAAGATATTGCATAACGAAACATATTAAATGACAAAGTAAAAAGCTTCTAATTCATCAACCAAACAGTACAGACCTGAAGAGGAAGGCTAGCTCCAGACCATTGTGTAAGGTTTGTCTGCATCACATATTCAAAAAAAGAAAAGAAAAAAAAATTAGATGTTTCTTTAATGAGGAACCCAACCGTGAAAACATCAGAGGAACCATAAATGAAAGGAGACCGCAATGCATGAGGAATCCATATCTTATAAGGCCAGATTTAGTTGAGGACTTGTCCTCAGAAATGCGCCAAGTCTTATAAGGCCCACCACGCAGGCCATGGACAAAGACGATATCCACTTGGGGTGCCTCTGATTGAGAGCGGTTCTGTGATGCGTCAACAGAACTAGACAAGCCACCATCATCCGAAGCTCTAGTTTCAGGTGTACCCTCACCGTCTATATAATCAGCCTCACCCAGAGAAGATTTATCCATCTGAACAATGTCTCTGTCTTTATTTTCAGGACACTTCCAGTGAGGCAACTCAGGGTTAATTAAAAATATCATGTCACCATAACGGGGACAAATTCTCTTTTTGTTTGCAGTACCAGTGTCAGGAACATCATCGTTTGCAGAGTCTCCGTCAGTGTGGTGATTGCAAAATACATTTAACAGTGTTGCCCTAGCATGACTTTGTATCTTAAGGTCACTACAGCCTTGGATCTTCCCATTAGCGCAATCATCAAGCCATTTACACCAAGTTTCATCTGCTACAATGTCCTTCTGGACTTCAGGAATGAGTGAAAGGGCAGTTAGGAGCCTAGCCGCATGCTTCCGAATATGAGCAGTCGGTGGAACTCGGACACTAGACAGATTATTTGTATCTTAAACAAATGATTCATCAGGAACATTTGAAACTCTTTTTTGTGCCTCTAGGGCTCTTGAAGCGTCATAAGCTTCCATAGCAGCAAGCTTCTCATAATCATCATGTAATAAAAGGCGTCTTAGCAAACACAAGATCCCATAATTAGCTATTTTGTGTTGACATGCAGAATCTCCAGAACAAACTTCTGTCAGCGCTTTGATCCCCTTAAGTGTTGCTAGTGCAGAATCCGGGCCATCAAATTTAGACACACTATCTTTCTTCAGGTTTTTAAATGGTCCTGCAAAAGGTTCCAGAGAAAGAAGATCTGCCAGTGGGAAGGTTTCAACAGAATCAGCGGGCTTTTCCGATTGATTTCCTGCCAAATTAACAACCGCACATGCCAATTGATTAGAAGTCTGTATAGCAATAAGGATGTTTGACTGATCGATCTGAGTCTGCAAAAAACAAGCAACAACTTTAATCAATGATGGTGAAATCAATTAGATAAGCAACATTTCATTGACAGCTCCAAGAAAGACTAGATTTGAATTTATAAACCGGTTTAAATTTTCAACATGAACCATCATTTAATACTCAACTAACAAAAAACATCTCCATACCTTAACTTTGTCACTTTTAGGCTGTGAGCCACCTTTAACAGAATTCGTCTTGCCAGAACCTAGAACTCTGTTGAGCAGAAGATGGTCCATACACTTCAAGAATGCATGAAAGGATTTTGGTGGATGAGGACCCAAGGGATAGTGTCAGAGTAAGATTTTTCAATGACCCAAGGGAGCAATATGCCAGACCACTTCTGACTTTCTTCAAGAGATAACTGCAAATCCCCAGTAGAAAGCAATTCTAAAGCCTTTGCCAATGCTTCTTGCACATCCTTATGCTTTGTTATTCTCTTAGCACTATCTCTCATCAGCTGAAGACCTTTTTCCATCACTAGCTTTTGCGCCCCAGGGCTTCTCTCTATAGATTTCAAAAAAGCTGATAAAGCCACCTGAGCCAAAGGAATGTCTTCATTTTTACTTGCATGAGAAACAGTTGAAAGAAGACTGGAACTCCAATCTGAAACAGAATCACTTAAGGGCAGATTACGATCCTCCAACAGCAACCGAGCTACCAAACTCCCATGCCATTTCACAGATCTTTCAGGCGCTGTTAAAGCAGTCATAACAGCATTCCCATCTTGATCTAATTCCTGAATATGAGATCTGTTGGCCCCTGAAGCCATTGCCCAATTCGCTAATGCCCATGCAGCAAAAGGCACAGCAACATGTTGACAATGCAAGTCATCCCACAAACCAGGAACAACAGCAGAAGACAAATTGGCTTGTGCTATAGAACTATTACGTTTACTTAGCAAGGAAAGGGTTTTAGGGGTTTGCCTCACTGATTCTACCTCAACATCATCAGAATTAGTATTCATAATTCCAGTGGTTCTTGAGAGCCCTAAAACAGTCGTACCTTCGAGAATTTTAATCCCTATCCCTCTCATTCCTCTTCCACCATCCTCATCGTCATCATTTTTTTGTGGCTCATCAAAATGCATGCCACCTTCCTCAATAACTTCAATGGCTGCTGCAATATCCCTTGTCTCATCATTTCCTGGAAGTGATGGCTTGAAAGATACTTTTTCTAAACTATCGCAGTTGGATGTGACAACATCCATGATGGCAGCCACAAGCATGCTCCTACCTTTCAAAGAATCAGAAAGATTGAATGAACTCCGTCTTGAATGTTGCTCCCACAGAAAAGCTATATATCAATGGTAAAACACAACTCAGAAGCATCAACGAGATCACTATTAAAGCATTCACGTAACCATGTCCATGACGTCAAAAGTGATTGATCCATAAGGAAATGCATATAGAAGGCACTTTCACATAAATCATGACATTTTTGTTTAAGAGACCATACGGATATGGAACCTATTTTATGTACATTATGTGATCTGTTCTTTTGTTGTTTATACAGATTGGTGAGCTCGCCGGGCTTACCGTTGGCGCCACCATGCTACTTGACGTCCTGTTTGCCGGGTAATTACTTAATCAACTAAAAACAAGAAGAAAAATTAATAATAAAAAAAAAAACAAATTATACTCCACCCTATCTCTACAATATTTGCGTTGTCACATCATATGATTTCTTATCAATGCATCTGAAGACTGCAACTCAATGATCAATCAATGGGTTTGTGACATCTTTTCGATCTCAATCCATATCAAACTTAATTACGTAGTTATGTTCTAATTATATTCAACTTGCCTACAAATTTAACCCAACCAAGCCAATTCTATTATAATCAGATTCATGTAGGAGGGTCAGTACACACTACACATCAACGAATGCCAAAAAGAAAAGTAGCATTTTCAAAATTTCATTTTTCTTCGGCTCTTTCGGTCCAAGTATAAAACATTTCAAATATTTGAATTTATAGTCATTGCATTAATTTTTAACATCCAATCATAATTCATTTACAAACCAATATTTCAATGACATCATTTCTTGTCAAAAAAAAAAAAAACAATTTTGTAAACAAAGTAAGAACACATAAAATAAAGGATGATAAGAGCATCTCCAACTCATTGCACCAAATTTTACACCAATTTAGTGTTAAAAGAGAATCTTGAGAGAATATGTTTACATCAAATTTTTTCCACTTCAATGTTCCACACCAAATTTTACACCAAAAGAGTATCTTTAAAGAATATTCTTTAATAAATCTTTAAATTATTATAAAATTTTAAATTTGTTAAATGTATAATTAATAAGTAAATTAATTAAATTAAATATATATATATATATCAATATTTGTGTCATTTTAAAGATCTCAACGATAGCTTTTCAATAATATATTTTTTTGGAATACATATTGTTATAATTAAGTATGGACACACTAAATATTTCATTTTGGGGAGTTGTGATTTAGTGTGTTGGTTGAAGAGGATTTTTGCATCAAATTGGTTTTTTTTTTGTTTGTGTATTTAGTGTGTTGGTTGGAGTTGCTCTAAAAAAATTAGTTTTGAAAAGAGTGAAAATTTCATTGTATAAAGGTGATAATCACGATTCCGTATAACCATAGAGAAAATCATAATGTGAGAATTAAAATTTTTTCAAATCAAAATATTTCCGTTTGAAAATTTTATTGGCAATAATCTTGCACTTGCTTTTCTTTTTGTTTGACCTGTTTATTTCTGGAATTATGACATAAAAAAAATAGAGGGAGTTTACGTTGGAGTCTGGGAGGATTATGATTAATTGATCATGGAGTTTGGATGTAGCTGATTTTGTGTTATGTGATTAATTTGTTTGATAAGAATAACATCAACATTAACAATCCACCTCTAAAAGAGAAACAAAGTTCGAGAAGGCCGGTACAGTAAGGAGGGTTACCATTTGCAATCCAGCAATGTATAGCCATTACATTAATTTTTAGAATCCAATCATAAACCTAATACTCATAAAACAGGTTGCAGTGGTACAAGCCCTCTTCTCCGTATAATATTACTCCATATATATAAATACACGTATGCGACATCATTTTATATGTAACAGAGACATCTCTTAGAATTGTTTGTTTTAAGTAGTGATTTTTGGTTTAATTTCTCGAACCTAAAACCAAACTGAAAGTCCAATATATATACACTTTTCTATTTATAAAAATGTAATGCTTATATTTCGTTAATCTTATATATTAGTATTTTACCAATTATTGGCACTTAAACATGTTTAAGCACATAAAATAATTTGGATAATTTCTCACAAAAAAAATAAATGGATAAAGTCCATTATCCAGCCCAAAATAGGTTAAACAGATAAAATCATCGAGTAAAATAATCTAATCGGCCAACCCCATTAATTCGACCCAATAGGCCCAAATTGAATGGATTGAATCAAAGCAAAGCAAACCAAAATTGGTTTGGTTTGATTTATTGGATCTTCTGATATTGACCACTGCATGAAGCCCCTGAACCCTCGTACAGTCAGACTCGATTAATTTTATAACAAATACATGAAGATCGATAAATACATTAAGATTTCACTGATAAAAGACAACCAAAATATTAGTTTAAAATCCAACCGAAATGATATGGTAAATGGTTTGTTCATTAACAACATCATTCCATGATATGTATGGTAATAATGTCAACTCATTTGGATTGAATTTTAGGTAAATTATTTGGATGGTATAGTTTATAACTCCTAACATTTTGCAGATCAAATTGTGAAGAATTATGAAGATATTTGAGGGAAAAAAATTCCTTACAAAAAGAAACTCACAGCAGGCAAAAAATGCTTTTGTAAGATAATAAATAAAGATTCATAGTTTCAACCAAACCAAAAAAATAGTTCTAATAGTAATACTACAACAGTGATGATAACTGATATGATAATAATATAGGATTTAGCTATATATTATATGGGTGAACTTTAAAACTAACCATAAAATTAGTGGGTTTATTGTTTTTACCCAAGATTAGTATTTTTATTGTTTTTACCAAAATTTCCACAATTGGGACAAAATTGCCCTTCAGTCGAAATGAAAAAAAAAAAAAAGTCAGAAGTTTGAAACAAAAGGAAGTTACAAGGCAAAGTAAAAGTAAAAACCAAAACCTTCACCGTTTGAAACAAAAAACGAAGAGAGAGCAGAGTTCCAGTCGGCAAGATTCGACGACGAGCAACAAGGGACGACGAAGAAGACAACCAAGATCCGACTACGACGAGCAACATCAGACGACAAAGAAGACGACGAAGACTCAAGGACGACGACGGTGAAGACGACGAGACGGTCAAGACCCGACCCGACCACGATATAGAGACGACGGAGCCGGCGAGATACGCCGAGGAGCAAGACCCGACCTGACCCTGGTTGATTCGAATCACAGGCGTGTTCGACGGCGTCGTGGAAGAAAGGAAAAGGTTTGGGCTTCCTCTTTGCATTTGATTTTAGGGTTTCCTTTAATTTGTAATTTTAGTTGCATTTGTGCATTTGAGATGGAGTTGATTTTGGTGTGGAATTTGATTTCGAAATTGATTTTGAATTTGATTTGGATTTTGATTTGAGTTTATTTTGATTTATAAACCCGACCGGTACGTATCAATATTTCAATTTGATTGTCCCCTTCTCTGTTTTCTCTGTGTCGTGGGTGTAACTGACTGGTGTGGTGCCTTATCTGTTTGTTGGTATGTTTTCTCTATGTTCTGTGTCATGCCTTTTCCTGTTTGTGTTGTTTCGGTTTTGTGGTGGTTGGGTGTTGTTGTTGTCTCTATGGTTTTGATACGGGGAACAGAAGTCTGATGTTTCTCTGTTTCTTTCTTTGTGAATATAGTTGCTTTTGAAAATGCAACTATATGGTGTGTTTAATTGGGCATGAATGGTGTGTTTAATTGATGTAACATAGTGTTGTGTGTTTAATTGGGTACGTCTGGTGTGTTTAATTGGGTCTGGCTGGTGTGTTTAATTCATGAAAAAATTGTCCATTCAATAAGTTGTTGTGAACTGGTGTGTTTAAACGATGTGAACCAGTGTGTTTAATTCATGACATATGGTGTGTTTAATTGATGTACCATAGTGCTGTGTGTGTTTAATTGGTTAGGCCTGGTGTGTTTAATTCGGTCGGCCTGGTGTGTTTAATTCATGAAAAAGTTGTCCATTCCAGAAGTTGTTGTGAACTGGTGTGTTTAAATGATGTGAACCAGTGCGTTTAATTATTGTGAAACAGTGTGTTTAATTGATGTGAACTGGTGTGTTTAATTAATGTAACATAGTGTTGTGTGTGTTTAATTGTTTGTGCTTGGTGTGTTTACTTAATTGAACCCAACGTATTTGAATTATGCAGATGGAAAATGACAATGACCAGTATTTGAAGGTTGAAAGAAAAAAATGGAATCAAGAAGCACTGATCAACGTCGGATGTAGGTTGAAGAACATAGCTACAATAGAGGATATCTTACGGAAGGAAGGAAAGCACCAGGAATTCATGTCAAGTTGTTTCAAGCAATTCCACGACTTCCCAAAAAACTGGTTGTTCTCAGCTCAGATTGTGCACGCTTTACTGTTGAGGGAAATTAAGATAGCCGGTGCAACAGAGAACGAGCTGTTTATTTCAGTAGGTGGTAAGAAGGCAAGATTTGGACAGAGGGAATTTTGTTTGGTCACCGGTCTACGGTTCGGCGAACTTTCAGACATAATAAACAAGACGTATGTGGCAAATCCAGAAGGCATCCAGAAAAGATATTGGCCTGGAGAAGAAGGTGAAGATTTGAAATTAGCCACCGTGTATGATCGGTTTTTAAAGCGTAACTTCCTGGAGGCCGATGATTCGTTGAAGATGGCACTTTTGTTGATAGCAAACAATGTTTTGTTTGGTCAACCATATGATAAAAAAGTCACCAATTGGCTTTTTAATTTAGTTGATAATTTGGAAGCTTTAAATTCGTTTGCATGGGGCCATTACGTATTCAAGATGACGATGCACTACTTGAGGCACGGATTTCGGTCTAGAAACACCAAAAAAGGGTATGGTAAGGTTAGATACCGGTTATACGGTTTCCCGTGGGCTGATGAGGTTAGTTATGATTACTTAATTTTTTTTATTTAATATTGCCTTTTAGATTACAAGTTATTAATTTTTATTGTCATAACCTATTATTTTTAGTATGGGCGATGGAGGCTGTGGAATCTTTGATCAATGGGTTTGGCATGAGATTACAAGATACAATGCCTAGGATGAGGCGTTGGACGATGCATAAGAGGCCTCGAAATTTTGTGCAAACAATTTCAGATCTCGAAGATAATATTCGTAGTGGGAAGGTGAGTTATTTGAATACACACATATAATTATTAAATTGTTTACAACATTTTAGACCATTAAATATTATTACATTATTACAGGCTCATGTCTTAGAGGTATTGGAGGCAACAGATGATGAGGCTCAAACTGATTACTGGGTCGGAGTTGATTGCGATATGTCGGAGGGTCAGCAATTTATACCTCTGGTGGAAATGGAAATGAAGGAAAAGACTGAAGTGTTGGGCGAGGGGGACGAGGGGGATGATGGTGGTGATGGTGATGATGGAGCACCAACTGAAAAAATATCATTGAAGCGGAAGGCACGAAAGAAGAAGAAAAAGACATCAGTGAAGAAGAAGCAGAGGAAAACAGTCCCAATCACTAGGCTTAATGAAGAAGAAGACTTTACACCAGGATATACACCTACCCTTGCTGAAGACTTTACACCAGTGTACACACCTACCCCTCTTGAAGACTTTACACCAGGGTATACACCTACCCCTCACCCACTACATCCACCTCAGTCATCCTTTAGGCAACCTCCCCCACCTATTGTAAGTACAGTAGAATGATGGTTTTTTTTAATTTTATGTTAATCTTTTTTTTTATTATTCATAACGAAACTAAAACACGTGCATACTCTAAATGTAAACCTTAGGGAGGTGATAGGATAGCTGAATTGTTGAAGGCGATGAAGGAACTTCCAGATATGTTGGAAAATGTTGTAAAACGAGAGGTCGCGCAGCTTCCGGGTGTGCTTAAAGGCCTCATGCAGGAGATAAAGTCGACCCGTGGTCAAAGCAACGAGGAGGTATTCCACTTGTGTTTTATGTATAAATGTTATATGTGTTATTGGTGCGAATATTTGTGAATACGATTCTTGCATGTTGTAGGCACCTTTGAACGATGTTAGAGATCAGAGCTTGCATGTCGCGAAGGATGTGGATGCCACGGTTTCAACTGAGCAGGAGATGGCTCCCTCAGCGGAGAAGGTGGTGACTCCTTCAGCGGAGAAGGTGGCTTATGGTCCAGTGATTGTAAGTGGAGATCTCAGGGGCGATTACAACTATGCTACGGAGGAGGATCGATCGATCCGGGTTAGGCTCCGATCCGCTTACTGCATATCTCCATTTATTGACCCGACACGGGCATCTGCGACGAAACGTGAACAAGACAAGGGCAAATATGAGGCATTCAAAAGGAAACTAAAACCAGCCAGGTAAGTTGTTGTAAATGTAGTATTTTAGATGCTTCATTTTTTCATGAACCAAATTACAACGATTTTTTTGTTTATGCAAATTGCAGGCGGAACGTGGGAACGGAGGAGTCCGCTGATAAGTCATTTTTTTTGGAATTGGAGGATCCGAAGAAATGGTTGTCCACTGATGTAAGTATAAATTTTACTCATTGTTTGTTTATCTTTGTGTTCGTTATGTTGATTGTGTTTTCATATACAGCACATTGATGCATACATGAGCTTGTTGGCGAAAAGACGTGCATCGGACCCGGAGAACCACAGACATAGCATAATTCTTATGTTTTCTGAATTTTTTGTAAGTTCGATAATTTGTTTTTGTCTAGTTTTGGAATCTATGATTGCAATTGTCATTGATTAATATCTCCTGTTTGTGGCAGACAAAACTGAATGTGGAATGGAAAAGGATAATTGAGGCGGACAACGAAGCCGAATCTTCTTTCGATGCACTTGGTTACGAATGTCCGCCGGATTGGATTGATTACGGTTGTGGTAACAGACCAGGATGGGGACAGCCATGGTGGTTGTATACACAAGTGAGTTATATACAAGTTTTAATTTTTATATTGGTTAGGCATGTTATTATATGTACTGACTGTGTATACAACTATGGTGGCTGTTTTTATATGTAGTTGTGTGTTCCGTGTCGTGTTGGGGAACCCGACGGCCATTGGATTTTATGCAAGGTCGATCTACTTGACTGACACATTTCCATATTTGATCCGATTGGAGCAAAGAAAAAGAACATTCAAGTTGAGCGTTTCAGTCAATTAATGCCTCTAAGGAGACTGCTGCCAAGTATTATGAACAGATGTGGTTTCTTTTCAAATAGGAGTGAAAAACCACGAGGAAGTATGTTCACTATTGGTGTATCGAGCAATCAAAAGATTCCGCAACAGGTCGACAAATGCAGTTGTGGAGTATTTATTTGCAAGTATGCTGAGATGGCAATTGTGAAGAAGGCTGACTGGAACTGGGGACAAAATGAAATGTCTGACTTCAGAAAAGAAGTTGCATTCGAGATATTTAATAATAGTGTGACATACAAGTCTCCCATAGATTTATAGCCAGGTTAGAATTTCACTTTAGCTTTTTCGGTTATACATTCTTTCTTTTTATAAGAAATAATGTTCTTTCTTTTTATATGTTGCACAGAGGTTGGTACTCATACCATGGACGCCTGCTGCAGCCTGGAAAAACTAGATGGTAGTGGTGTCTACACAGTGGCTGTTTTCTTTTGGATGTTTTGTTCATTTATATAACAGATTTTGAAATTAAAATTAGTGGCTGGTGCTATAAGTAGAATACATTAACATGTCCATCGTTGGGATGATGGAAAAATGTTGAAATTTATTGTTGTAGGTTGGTTTTGGATTATGATATGTTATATGTTTATGAATATCAATTTCAGTGGGCAAGTGGCATAGGATAAATGATTGTCTCTAATTTTTTTGTTGATGAGTACATCTTTTGTTGTGTTTAAAGGATAAAGGTTCGATGTGTTTAATCGTTGCACACTGGTGTGTTTAGTCATATAAAGCAGGTGTGTTTAATTGTTGCACACTGGTGTGTTTATTTGTTGCACACTGGTGTGTTTAATCGTATAAAGCAGGTGTGTTTAATTGTATAAAGCAGGTGTGTTTAATTGTTGCACACTGGTGTGTTTATTTGTTGCACACTGGTGTGTTTAATCGTATAAAGCAGGTGTGTGTGTGTTTATTTGTTGCACACTAGTGTGTTTAATCGTATAAAGCAGGTGTGTTTAATTGTATAAAGCAGGTGTGTTTAATTGTTGCACACTGGTGTGTTTATTTGTTGCACACTGGTGTGTTTATTCGTATAAAACAGGTGTGTTTAATCGTATAAAGCAGGTGTGTTTAATCGTATGATGCAGGTGTGTTTAATTGTACAAAGCTGGTGTGTTTAATCGTACAAAGCTGGTGTGTTTAATCGAATAACACTGGTGTGTTTAATCGTATAAAGCTGGTGTGTTTAATCGTATAACACTGGTGTGTTTAATAGTATAAAGCTGGTGTGTTTAATCGTATAAAGCTGGTGTGTTTAATCGACTAACACTGGTGTGTTTAATCGACTAACACTGGTGTATTTAATCCTATAAAGCTGGTGTGTTTAATCGTATAACACTGGTGGGGTTAATCAAATAAAGCTGGTGTATTGATAATAGAGCAACTTGCAAATGTACAAGACATCAACCTTCTAAACTTTCACCCTCTTTTGATTCATTATCAACTTGCAAATGTACAAGACAGCAACCTTCTAAACTTTCACCCTCTTTTGATTCATTACAAAATATGCAAATTACAAGTACACAATTTAATCATGTCAACAATCTTCTCTGCTTTCACCCTTACTTTAGCTAACTACTTCTTCTGTAACTTTTGGGGTCCATGCAATGCCTTTGATTTATTTGCATGTTTAAACATTGCTGTAAACAGAGAACTACAAGTCTCCAATGGATATTAAACATAAAATTAGTGACTTTCTCATATCATAATATGCACAAAAATTGTATAAATTTACTATAAAAAAATGTCGAACAGTTGTTCAACAATACATTAAAAAAAAACTGATTATTTATAGCTTTATATCCAAACTTTTCAGATATGGAATTAATATGGGAGCATACCTCATTCAACATCATTGTCTGGATCCGTAGGGTTATCATATGCCCGTGTTGGACATGTCCTTATGTTGTGTCCCTCTTGTCCACATGACTTGCACTTACGACGTCGTGGCGGTGGTGGATCTGTCTTTGGGTCCGGGACATTGCCTAAATGTCCACCCGGGTGGTTTGAACAATTTTGTCTGTTGTGGCCAGATTTCTTGCATATAGTACAGTACCTAGTCCTACGACCATGCTCGCTTGCAGATGGAACCCTATTCTTTCTCGGCCTACCGGCTTGAGGTCGCCACTCGGGTAGAAGAACAACTTCGGAACGTACTTCCTCAGGAGTATTCCATTCGCTTGGGTGTCCAACGGGAAAGATGACACCGGAATAGCTTTCCAACCAGGTGCTTGTTTTGTAGAAATCTGAACAGAAGTCTCCTAATTTTTTCTTACAAAACATACAAAGACAGTCAAACAAATATCATTATGTTTAATCAGTATGATTGCAAATGTTTAGAAATATTAGGAGAATTTATACCTTATAGCAGCTAATGCATGACAACAAAGCAGTAAGTCATTCTGAAATTCCCTACAACTACAAGTCTTCTCAGCTAGGTTTACTAACCCATCTTTCTCACCATCCTTCACATTGAAATTTACATGATCTATTGGGCGCACCGTGTACTTATGTGAATTTTCATTCTTTTTGGTTAATTTCTGGTAGCCCACCGAGACAGTTGTGTTGTATTTTTAGATGCGGCATCAC
Source organism: Dipteronia sinensis (assembly GCA_033220585.1). NCBI lineage: Eukaryota > Viridiplantae > Streptophyta > Magnoliopsida > Sapindales > Sapindaceae > Dipteronia > Dipteronia sinensis. The sequence continues at coordinate 701,391 of CM065638.1, read as the reverse complement.
GACGTTCATGAAACCATTTTTGCATCATATCTCTAATGTACTCAACCAACGTTGTTATTGGCAATTGACGTGCGTACCATAAACAATTGTTCATGCACTCCACGATGTTCGAAGTCATCCCCCAATAACGCCGAACCGGATAATACGCACGAGACCATCTATGAGGCCCAACTCTCATTAGATATTCAAAAGCTCGCCTGTTTACACGGCTCAACTCCTGCATCTTCTCTAAAAACTCTGATTCTCGATGTGCCCTTGAAGCTTCACGGAACAAATTGCATACAACTTGGCTTTTGAATATGTTCTTAAGGTTCATGTTCATATGAAAACCACATAGGCCATGTGTTATTTCAGGGTACTCTTTACCCATTGCTACTTTGATTGCCAGACTGCGATCAGAAATGATGATACAATTCGCAGGACAGCCTATTGCCTTTTTCAACTCCTTTAAAAACCAAGTCCATGAATCCTCGCATTCAGTATCACCCCATCCATAAGCTAGAGGGAACACCTGATTGTTTGCATCTTGGCACGCTGCAATAAACATGACACCACCAAACTTACCCTTCAAATGAGTTGCATCAATGCAAATTGCAGGTCGGATGGAGGTCTGAAACCCAACAACTGAAGCATTGAGAGCAATAAACAAATATTCAAATTTTTTTCCACCGTCTGTCTTAATTTCTGTTACAGTACCAGGATTCACACACTTCAATTGGTGGCAGTATGCAGGCAACAACTGATATGAAAGATCAGGAGGACCAAAAACGTTTTGTTCAGCAAGTTCTTTTGCCCTCAGTGCCTTTGAATAGAGCAAACCAAGTCCATGTTCCACTTGCATGTCAGTCATGATTTCTTTTGGTTTCAAAGATCGACCACTAACTGCAAGTTTCGGTGAAAGTATTTCACCAATAAGCCATGCGCTGGCTTGACGGTAACGGTTGTGCAAATCATCAGTTGTACAACTATGATCTTCCTCAAATATCCGAACTATCCAATAATTTCCACCTTCCATCTTAACCGCACGGAATTTAAATTTGCACTTGGGATCCTTGCAGCCAACTTTATATCTAGCCGTGCATGACCTTGTAACACGGATTTCAAAATTCTCCTTCAGCGCGTAACTAAGCAACGCTCTCTTCAAACCTTTTTTGCTTTCGAACATCCCACCTTTGGATAAGCGGTTACATGAACTAGATTCCTCTGTTCTAACTAGTTCGAAAGAGTAGTTTGAAGATCCAGGAATAATCCAAGGTTGGGAGACTGCAGTTCCAGACCTATCACCAACATTAATGGCATCATCTTCAAATGTTTCTCGACTTGGACCAGTAAAAACCGGTGGAACAGACCCTCTACGACCACCATCTGTTGGATCCGAACCCATTCCATGGTAATGTGTGGGCTCATCATTCATACCATCACGACTTCCACCATGACCAATGCAATCTTCATTGAAATCATCTAATCCATACTCACTATGGGGATTGTACTCTGGGATCGATCTCTCATCCTCATTGTAAGGTTCTGCCAACACTTCGTTAATGGTTGGGTCATCAGAAATTACAGGGTTCACACTCGGGATCTCAAAAGCATGGTCTGTTGTTGGTATAGAAGCCAAAATGTTGTTGCTTCCACCGCCAGATTGAAACTGTGCCGCCAATTGCTGTAAAAAGCTTTGATAAACAGGCTGAATGGTAGGAACACCCATATGACCAGGTTCTGCACTAACTTTCTCAACAACACTAACATACACCTCTGGAACATGTCCTTCATCGCACATCAACATTTCCACATCGTTATCATCTTTAATCTTCGGTCGGGCAGGCCTAAGCCTAACACCGGTATCAACCAAAGTTCTTAAATCAATGGTAAACCTTGTTAAGTCAACATTCGCAACGCCTTGTACCACCCTACACAACTCAGCATACGTCAAATTCCTATGAACCTTGACAAGCTCTGTTTCACCACCCTCATAAAAGTTCCCCACCCATTTTCCACCATAAGAGATTACCAATTTCGTTAGGTCCATTCCTGCATTTCAACCAATCATAATCTCACATTTAAATTTCAATTTATTAAACCAGTCACACATTATACAAGGTGCAACGAATTAAACACACAATGCCAACCCAATTAAACACACAAGGGCAAACCAATTAAACACACAAGGGCAAACAAAATTAAACACACCAGGGGTAAACATAATTAAACACACCAGGGTAAACCAAATTAAACACACCAGGGTAAACCAAATTAAACACACCAGGGTAAACCAATTAAACACACAAGGGCAAACAAAATTAAACACACTAGGGGTAAACATAATTAAACATACCACGGTAAACAAAATTAAACACACCATCTGCAACCCAATTAAACACACCAGGTGCAACCCAATTAAACACACCACGTGAAACCAAATTAAACACACCAGAGCAAACCAAATTAAACACACCAGGGCAAACGAAATTAAACACACAAGAGCGAACCAAATTAAACCCACCAGGGTAAACAAATTTAAAAACACCAGGGGTAAACAAATTTAAACACACCAGGGGTAAACCAATTTAAACACATCAGGGCAAAACCAAATTAAACACACCTACGGCAAACCCAATTAAACACACCAGGCTAACCAAATTAAACACACCAAAGCAAATCAATTGAAAATACTGGGTTTCGAATTTCAGATCTGGCGGTGCTGTTATACGTAGAGCTGGCAAAGATAGCGGTGTTGTGGCATCGATTGTACATAAATACATAAGGATTACTCAAACATTAGCTTGTCAATAATATATATATATATATATATAAGCTTTTGAATCAAATATTGAACAATGAGGAACACACAAGTGATTTGTGAGCTCAGTCACAGTACCAAATTAATGAATAAATAGAAAGAAGAAACTTGTAGATTGAAGAGAAATTGACAGATACCTGAACAGCAAATCGACAGCAAGAGACAGAGATCTACTGTCGTTTGGTTCAGCGGGAAGCATCAATGGAGGAAGAGGCAGAGTTGTTTCAACAATAGAGGAGATGGAAGAAAGATGGAAATCGTGAGAGGGAAAACATCAAGATCAGCGGCTGCAGGAAGAATGGAGGCATGAGAAGCATCAATGGAGGAAGAGGCAGAGTTGTTTCAACAATGGAGGAGATGGAAGAAAGATGGAAATCGTGAGAGGGAAAGCATCAAGATCAGCGGCTGCAGGAAGAATGGAGGCATGAGAGGGAAAAAGATGTGGAGAAAAAGAAGAGAGAAGGGAAAGTTTTCAGACAACAATGAAGTGGTTTAGTTTATCGTGAAACAAGAAGAGAAAAGGGAAACTTTTTAGTCAAAAAATAAAACAAATTTCAAAAATGAATAACTGAAGGGTATATTAGTCTTCACAGTCAAAATATGGGTAAAAACAATAAAAATACTAATTCTGGGTAAAAACAATAAACCATCTAATTTTGTGACTAAAAAGACCTATTTGCTCTATTTAGCTAACGTATAGGACATGTATAATTGTCGGACAGTTTTGTGAGAGATTGTTGGTTTCTTTTAGTTTTTTTTTTTTTAATCTTTAATTTTTGTAGACAATTGGATTAAAATCCAATGATTAAAAACCAACCCATCAACTATAGTATAATATGAGGTTGACATGATTTGCCTTTCACATCTACACTATCCCCTCTCCAAAATCCTGAATTATTGTAATTTTTTTTTAAAACCCTATACTGTTCATGTACGGTAATTGAACCCTATTAATATATATCCCATAAAAGACAAATAGCAATATCACTCAATGTCCTACCTACTACAAAATATGGACAAGGTGTTTCATCAAGACAATCAGGCAATCAGCCATCCAAGTCTCCAAGATGAAAACATAAAATCAACTTCTGCAGTACTACAACTCATTTGAAATCAAAAAACAAAAGATATCTAAATCTTACAGATTTTATCAAACACTGAGTTCGCAAAGATCATCAATATTCTCTAAGAACTCCGTACCCTCTAAAGAACACCTTTCGATAACATTTCCTCCGTCATCACTAATCTCAATATGAACTTCCTCTATGCAATGCTGGCAACATGTGGGAAGGAATTTGCAACAAGAAGAAACTGGCTTCTTATATGATAGCTGAAATACAAATAAACTGCAATAAAGCTTACATTTTATATAAACACGAAAGACAATGTAAGAGTACTTGGAAAAGATAACGGATATCAACATTATATAAAGTACCTCAACCGGTGCGATTGTGAATGATGATTACGATAAAATTTTATAGATACAGTTCTTGTATGAGGTGCAATCCAGAGCAAACTATCCATAACTTTCGCAATTGGAAAATGTATGGATGAGTATTTATATATGATAAAGTTCAAATACTTGCCACTAGATAATGGGCAAGGTAGAATTTGCCTCAATTCTTCTGGAATGATGAGAACCTTCATAAAAGAAATTAAAAATATAAGGTTAGAACTTTAATATGTTTAGTAAAAAAATCATTAAAGAGAGAATCTCAAACAAAACTAGTTAGCAAGCACAAATATACCTCATCACTAAGAATATGCAGGTCAAATATTTCTGAAAAATGATTGAGCTGTGCTAGAACTTCAACATATCTTTCATGCCATTGTGATAGAGTGAAAAGACATTTCCACAAGTAAAGATTAATATTTGACAAAGCCAAAGCATTTGTAGAGAAAGATAACATAAAACCCACATATGAAAAAACGCTTAGATTAGGAGTGTCAATCTGGAGTTTAGCCAACTCTGAACACGTATTGATCTTCAATTTCTTAAGACTTGAACGTGAAATCTTAATACTCTTCAACTTGTGACAATAACCTAACTTCAAGCTGTCAAGGACCGGAAGTTCAGAAATCGTCTTACAGAGCCAGTCATCCTTTATGGAAACTGATTCCAAACTTATCTTCCTGAGATTCATACAATGGTATACACCGATCTTAAATGGTATACTTGACCCAAAAATAGTTAAAGAACTGACATTCAAATTTTTCATATACACTGCTTCCAGATCCCAATTGTCAACTAACTTGATTTTGTTAAGTCTATAAAGACCAAACAACTTTACGGTTGCCAAACCTTCACAACGACTACAAATCATCTTCTCAATCAAAGGACAAGCAGAAAAAAGATTACTAATCACATGATCCTCGCAATCAACCGTAAACAAATGCAATTTTCTCACAGAAGGTAACTTAACATTACTTTCTGTTGGTAACTCTACGTTACAGCCTCTTAACTTTAACACCTCTATTGATTTTGCACATAAAACAATTGGCGGTAGATTGTACAGAATACGTTCACGTGCAAAATCAAGTTTCATCTTTTTAATATTGCTTACAATTGCATAACAAACACAGCTATGTAGAAATGACTCAAATTCTGGATCACCAAAAAACTCCAATAATTCAGTTTTAAACTTCTCCATACTTAAGCGATTTCGAAGTAAACGTTCCAAACACTCATATAACCTCATTGTTTTTCTTCGAATTTCCTCATCATCCTCATTATTTTCCTCACCCACACAATTATCAAGTAAATATTCATAAATATCAGAATTAAAGACAGATTTATCAATTGTAAAAACTGGGTACGTACGCCATACTTCTTCCCATCTTGTAGACAACACACTTGTTTAAATAATTTCCTTAAACGGTAGAAATGACAAAATCGTATGTAAAACACCTTCAGGCAGTTCAGAAATCAAGTCCACCTCTTCATCGCTTCTAGTCTTCTCCATTATATCAAAGCTTCCCTGAAAAATTAATCACAGCTAAGTATGTGTTTTAACCATAGTCAAGAAAATGAAAGTAGTATAAAACAATATAACAAAAAATTCTAAGAAACAAAAATAAGAATTCTTATTATTATTATTTTAGCTACAAATTGCTCAAAACAAGAATATTGAGAATGTTAAGACTTAAGATGTGGTAAAATGCCTTTTGGAAACACTCTTTCTAACCCAAAATCCAATAACTGTTTTTGCATAATTGGGCATTTAGATACTTTATCATTTTGATTTCAAGAACATATAGCAAAGTGATTTCTCAATGAAGTCATAATTCAAAGATAAAGCAATGCTCTTATTCCCGGTTCACATTTCTATACTTGTACTGAAAAGGTTCATAAGACTTAGACACCGATATATTGAAAAAACCAAGTCTGAGTCGATATTAAAGTGACTCTCAACAAATGTCAACTTCACTTTCAGTTTAACTGTAAGAAAAATACAGAACTTATATCCACCTCTGTGTGAATGATGCAAGTGCCAGGAAACGTTTCTCTTAATATGACAGAAAAATTCGAAAACCGCTAGTTGGTGAGACGATTACTTACTAACGCTATGATTAGTAGCTGGCTTTAGAGGACAATCAATTACATTCGACTGATACGCAGTCCAGACTTTATCTAACCGATAAATCATAAGAAAGGCTACACATGAATTCAGTCCACAGATTTACCCAACTCAAGTTATTGACAAACGAACCATTTTTTATCTTCAAAATCAATACAAAAACAAGGAGGCAGTGTACAAGTGAACCCAAAACAATAAATCTAAGACCTAATTTTAGGTGTATTCATCTCTGCTGCTAATTCAATTCCACATTAAGATATCGTTCAAGACATAGAGCACAAACCCACACTAAAGCCTAAGGCCATGTTTGGCACATGGGATTGGCTTGGGATTGGACTATTTTAGTCCTTCTCCCATGTTTGGTGATGTTTTGAAAGATGGGATTGTTAGTCCCAACAGCAAAATAGTCTCATACTGTGGGATAAAATATGCCTACCTCCCACCCCATCTCTATTTGTCCCAGGCTATCTCACATGTGGACCCCACCCATTTAATTCATCTCACCTTCTTTCTTGGTTTGAATTTCATCCCGTTATTCGTAAACTCGGTTTTTTCATCTCTGTCTTTCTGAAATCTGCACCCATCTCAGTTTTTTAAACATGCATGTTATAAATAATCTTATGAATATAACATATTATATGTAGAAAACAAATTAAATTACCTCACTTAATTAGCTTGTTCATGATATATTTATATATATTTATATAGATTGATCAGCTTTTCAATTCATACATCTCATGAGCATGTGTTTTGATGTGGATATATATATATATATATATATATATATATTATCAACACAGAGTAGCTCATGAATCTGATCACAGTTTTTCTCAATTCTAAACAAATAATAAATTGTATCTAAAAGGATAGGTCCCATCCAAAAAAACTTTTGTAAGACATGCAAACAATTTCATCATATCATATGTCTCTTGTTACATGTAAAAAGACAAAAGAGACTAATTTTCATTGCTCTATCATCCATGTTATTATCACAATAATTAAAAAGTAATCCTAATCTAGGTTCTATCCTCTCTAAATTAACCTTTCTCTGTCTCCATTTTTCACTATCACTTTCTCTCATGTCTCAAAATGCCTATTTCTCCTCTCTCTAGCTACCTCACAAGCTAGTACACTCACCACCACCACAGCCACCCTCCTACTTCTACTCCAACCACCCCTAACCCACCGTCACCACCATGGCCACCCACCGAGTATGGTGGCCGCAGTTCAAGGTTTTTTCTTCTTTAAGTCTTGCAAGCATGCTGCCAAGACTACTCCACTTGCTGGTCTCTTGCTCTATATGTAATTCATTTTTTTCTCCATTTTAATATTATGAGATTGCTTACTTTTTTTCTTTATATATAATTTTATTTCACTCCAAAAATTTTACTTTTGTGTTACCCTGCATGACATTTTGGATGTTTGGTTTGTAGGATTATTTGCAACAACATTTTTAATTATTCTCTTGGATCGGGAGATGTTGGGCATATAAAGTAATATAAAAATTGGTTTACTTTTAACTTCTTAAAAAAAAAAACAATTGTTGTTTTAAAATTATGTTTATATTTTTAACAGACAATTAATAACCTGAAGGAACAATTAAATAAAAAGTTTTTTAGGTACCCCTTTTCTCTCTTTAGATTGCAAAGAGATTCATTTAAAAAAAATGGATTCTTATTTCTTATTAAAGCTTCCCTTCCATCCTTTTGATATTTTTCTTACTCTTATTTTTACAATCATCTTTATATATATATAGGTCTAAAATCAGCATTTCTATTCTACAAAAATTGTCATATGGTCTTAAGGTATACACTGCTTCATATATATAATGGAGAGACATTGCATCTCCCTGCATCCTTTTAAACGTTTTGCTTCTAATTAATAATAATAGATTGTTTCACAATGTTTTTTTTTAGATTTATTTGATCATTTATATTTTTATTTGGTGCTTTCTCGTAATATATTGTGTGTTTGGGTTGTAGGAAAAGCATTAACAGAATTTTTAGCTATCTTGGATTGGGAGGTGTTGGAAAGAAAACAAGGTAATAGATTTAAATTTGATGTTTTAATATTATGGTAACAGTATTTATATATAAATTTGATTATTTATGTTGTTAAGATTATTTAAGCCATCTACCTTTTTATTATTTGAGATCATACAGTATATAGCTTTCAACAAGTTCATGTATGATCGAATATATACATATCTCATTGGCTTGCTTCTCATCTTCACAAACTCCAACTTGTTAATCTCTTCACCCAACATTGATTATATAATTTTTCATATGTCGTTGAGAAAGTCAACCTAATAATCTGCTCATCATAAAAATGTGATTTAAAGAATTAAAGTGCAACTCATTTTCGAATCAAATCTTCTAGAATTTGTTTCCATTCACCGTAGTATTTTCCTTGACCCACAACTGATTTAGTTCTTTTGGCCATAATGACAAAATTATAGTCGTATTTGATTTATTAATTCTATTGTCAATATATTATTCAATTTTACAAGACAGATCTTCACGGCAGTATGGTCAGGTCTGCTGAATAACCTGTGCTTTAATTTGGAGGCTTTTCAAATGTCCTCTATCACCTTGTTTCGAGGATCACTCTTCACCACAAGCTTTGCAAGCCGATTCGTAATATCAATTTCATTCTTTGAAAGTATTTACTTATGGAAGTTAGCTGGTCTTTGTAATCTGTATGGTTTTACTCCGACTTCACGACATATAGCAGCTTATATTTTGCATGAGGACCGATAGAGTATAGACTGCCATTTTGACTACTAAAGTTTCAACTATTTTCGACATATATATCTTAAAACAAGGGCAAATGATTCTAAGACACTGAGCTGATTTAATAATATGAGCATTCTATTTCGAAAACCGCTAGTTGGTGAGACCTTTACTTACTGAGATATAGATTATTGATTCACATATACAGTATAGTAGTTTCAAGCATTCACAAAATGCAAGAGTTGTGATATATTTTCACAAAGACAGATAAAACTACTAAGTGGTGTCTGCTTTGTGTTGTGCTGATTGACAGTAATGCTATGAGATCATCAGATCAGATTGGTGGTTGGGATATTGGGCATATGTCTGATTTCTGTTAAGAATCAATACTACAGGTAGACCACTGTCAATTGTTTGGTATGCATATCTTTACTTCAGCAAAACTGCAGCGACACTCGATCTTGAGCTTAGTTAAGGTATGCCTACAAACTCTTTGCAATTCCAACAAAATCATATGGTTTAGCAAACAATGTTCTTATGTGGATAAAAAAAAAGGCAGCACAACTACAGGAAGTCTGAGGTTTCCTACTCTCAATTCTTGTCATGTTCCAGCACCCTTTAAACAATGCTTATATGGCCATCCAATGAAGTCCTAAAAACGAGAAGTTGTATAGGGTGTCGAGGAGACTTCATAGTAATCAGGTAGACGCTCACAATCAACACATAAAGCATTGTCATCCCTACAAGAGCAAATTTCAAGCTTCAACACAATGATTCCTCTAACACTACATTTGCCATCCCTAGTTGTTTGCTATAATAATATACCATGTACAATACCGGAGACATGAGGGGGTTTCCAAGGATGAACCACACAGAATCAACAAACAAACAAAATGAAGAAACTAAAACAGGTACAAGAGCAAATTTTAAGCTTCAACAATGTTCCTCTTACACTACATTTGCATAATAATATAGCATGTACAATACTGGAGATATGAACAGAAACTAATAATTCTGAGTAACCATTATAAACTATTTCAATAAATCCTAGATAGTGCATTAACAAGCAAACAAAACGAAGAAACTAACATGGACATCATAAACCAAACTAACAATTCTGACAAAAAAATATCCAGAAGTGGAGCACTGTTGTGAAGGTAACCGAAAACCAAACACATTTGGCCTACATCTCTGCAACCACATGTGATCATAGAAAGAGTACAATTCCAACTCATAGCCTTAATTCAAGTCACACATGATCAGATGCTCAGCTGTGCAACTGCTCAAGGATTGGAAATCTACAACCGTTGACGAATTACAATCATGATCAAAGATCATGATTATAGTGATAGATTAGTGAGCTAGAGTTATGTAGAATAATAAAATTCTTCAGAGCTTGAGCTCATCTTAGCAGCCATAATGGCTTATACATGTTCTTGATTTCTCTCTGTTTTTCTCTTTGAGTATTTTCACAAACACTTTGCTTATTCTTCCAATTTTCTCTTCTGTAACTACTAAAAAGTAACTGCAGAAATTCCATTGATCAACAAAGTGGAAACATTTATATTCATCTTCAAAATTTCAATGCCATTACCTTGCACAAATATTTCAAATCACTGAACAAAGCAATCAAAGATCCATACAGAATTCTCTCAACCAGAAGCACTCACATAAAACAAACAAGTTGAAAATTCATACACTAATTTATGATTATCTCAATTTTATTAGAAATTACCTACTTTTAAATACTGTTCAAATCTTTAGTCTACCCAAAAAATCTCCAGGTCTTTGTCTCTGTGTTCCAGATGTTCGTCTCTTTCTAGCTAAATCTGGTTCTTCATCACTGTCACTGTATTCCGGTCTAGCACGATAAGGATCGTCCAGTCCTGAGCCACTATAGTTTCTTCTTATGTTACAGTGATATTCTAATTTGGTAGGCATAAAGAAACGAGACCAAGTGGTACTACTTTCAGGTAGAGAACAACTGTGGTTTTGGTGGAATGTAGTACCTTCAGCAGCCGATAATTCCTGAAAATCTTCTATGTCTTGTTTGTAAACTAGACGAATCACACACTTCATCACCTTTGACTTTGAACCAAAAAACTCAGCATGAATGCATGGACTACCAATTAGTGACACATAATTATTACTTATTGGTAACACATAATCAGGATGTTCAAACATCACACGAGACACAAAGAACAGACAAAGGTGATCAGACTCAACAGCTATGAAACTAGGGATACTAAAGAGGAAGGCATAAGTGTTTCTCATCATAGACATTTCCACTCCAAATGTCATCTGCCTGATACCATTATTTAAAGGTGCATATACTCCACACATTGCAATTCCCATGAATTCATCATTAAACCAATTGGGCCGCAGTTCAATTGCAACTCTGTTTCCATCACTTTTACAACTGAACCACTTTGGAATTTCACTTCCGGGAAGTCGAATATGAAACTGATGAGAAAAACGGTTGACCCGTTGCTGTAATATAACATCATGATTTTTAGTATCCATGTAGAGTAAATCTTGTCCAATAAAAATACATAATAATAAACATTTTTTATTCATAGAAATATTATTAGCAAATTTCTTAAAGTTATCGTCGATAATTTCTTTGGACCCTTCAATTTTTATCTAATCATATGGCCATTTGAATGTTGCTGAAAACCCTACCTAGTCTCTAACTCAAAACATTAGTTTACTTGAATTACCTCGCTTAAATAAACAAAGGAACAACTCTGTTTTACAGTTTTTTTTTAAAAAAAAATATGTATTTAAAAGTTGAGACTATTAAATATTAATTGATGTCACATCAATATTCAAAAATATCAAAATCATTATTACATGTTTTCATTTCTATTTTATTATGTTTGATCTATTAATATTTAAATTTTCAACTTTTCATATATGTATATATGTTACCACATATTTTTAGTTCTATATACCTTTTTATCGATTTCTTATATATTTGTAATAGCCAGTTCAATATAATACAATTTTCTCTCTTATTATATTACAATGATCTACCATACGTGGAGATTTTCTTTATTTATTTATTTATATATAGTAAGGTAAGGTTGTGAATTAAAAAAAAGGGTTGTGAATGAAATTAAAAATCAAAGTAACTTGACTACAATTAGCACAAAAATGAAACTATCTAGGTAAAGTCCGAGCACAAAATGTGTGAGCTAGATTCAAAGTAAACAAATAATAAACTCTGTTTGGGTCCTTCAACCAAAAAAAAAAATTCCTTGTGGTTTTTTATTATTTATTTTTTATTTTTTATTTTTATATATACTATTTGTATTGGTAGTGACTCTAATTTGGGAAATTGACAGACTGAAAGAGTGCTTTTACAATTGAACCAAATTAAATGATGGTAAATCCTTGTGGTTTTTGAGGTGTACGATTCACATGTTTTATTTTAATTATATACATTTTGACAACATAATAGAGTATTCAATGACGGTTATAACATTGTTTATTATATATTAAGAATAATCAACTTGCTGGCTCTAAATAGAAAGAGTGACAAACCTGAAGGTACTGTTTCAGTAACATAACTACTAAACTGTTTTCCTGATCTTGATTCTCAGGTAGTTTGAGGCAGTTGAATAAATGCAATGCAAAGTTTTTTGAAGCGCCACCTCTTAGCGCACCTGACACATCTTTCAATGAATGACAATCTTCAGCCCCTACAAAAATTGTGTTTGGCGGAAGCTCTGGCAATGACCGAAGCAACTTGCAATTCTCTAAGCATAAAATTTTCAGTTTAGAAAGTTCCCTGATACTTTCTGGTAGGCTGAAAAAATTGTTGTTGCTTAATTTTAACTCTTTTAATGAGCATAAGGATCCAATATCACTGGGGAGTGCTCCTTCCAAAAGACCGCAGTCACTAAGGTCCAATGTTTTTAGAGAGTATAAACCTGATAGAGGAGGCAATAACAAACACATGGAATTGGGCGAAAATCTTCTTGCCGACCACCATAGCAAGGATAAAGAAATCAAGAGAGACAACAATGGACTATGGCTCTTGACAAGAAGAATGACAACAATGACAAGAATAATGACAACAATGTCAAGACAAGGATCGGGATATACTTTACATTCACGGAAAGACAAAGTTTTAAGGTTGATTAACCGTGCAATGGAAGATGGTACTTGTCTTATTGCAGTCCCACCAAGGTCTAGATCCTCCAAACACTCAAGTTCCCCCAGGTTTTGAGGAAGTTTGTCTAACTTTGAGCAACCTTGGAGATTCAGAATTTTGAGCAATTTCAGACCGGATACATTGCTCGGAAAACTCTCAAGGTTCTGGCAGCCATTCAAATTCAATATAGTAAGCCGTCCAATGGAAGATGGTACTTGTCTTATTGCAGTCCCGCGAAGGTCTAGATCCTCTAAACACTCAAGTTCCCCCAGGTTTTGAGGAAGTTTGTCTAACTTTGAGCAACCTTGGAGATTCAGAATTTTGAGCAATTTCAGACCCGATACATTGCTCGGAAAACTCACAAGGTTCTTGCACCTTTTCAAATTCAATATAGAAAGCCGTTTGAGACCTCCAACTGACTCATGCACTTTACGCAATCTTGTACAACCTTCAAGACTCAGCTTCTCAAGGTTTGGAACCATTGTAAAGTCTGGGGTTTCAATAAGGTAGTGTGAGTCATTGAGCTTAATGGTTTTCAACTTCTGAAAAGCCTGTTAACAACAAAAGTTGGAGAATTAAAAAACTGCTTCCTATTAAGAAAACATTGCAATGTATCTACTGAAATTAAGATATAATATACCTTCATGTCCTTCCAAATATATTTTATCTGGCTACGACAGAGATTAAGTTCAAAAAGTTCCCGTGGCTGGAAATTTGACGGCAAAGAATTCGAAGGGTATTCGGGCCATTTGAGAAACCGCAACTCATTTGAAAGATATTCTACGTCTTCTGAAAGGTCAACATTCCTGATTTTGAGCAGTCTTAGATTTCTCATGCTTGAAAAGGATCTGCCATTTAAATGGGTTCGATGTTCAGACTTGTCAAGCATTATACCTTTAACTTCTTGTGTGCCCTGTTAAATTAGAAGAAAAAAAACGTTCAATGTGAATATGATATATAGAAAAGTTAATAACAGCTGTCAAAGTATATGTGTATATATATATATATATATATATATATATCAATTTATGTTCTTGAAAAAAAAAACATTACCCTATTTTCTATCAGTACATGATAGATATCCTCAAACAGCCATAATCTACTCCATTGGCCACAATCATCGCGATGCTTTTCACGAACAATTTCCCAACCCATTTCTCGTAGTAAATCATGCATTCCAAATTCATTGTAAGAAATTGTTATGAGGGATTTATCATCCAGCACTTTTATTCCAATAGCTGATGAATCAAAATAGCAACCGTTTAGTATTTCCACAACTCGATCCTTGTTCTTCCCTTTGAAGAAACATGCAATATCTAAGAATATTTGTTTCTCTGTTTCATCGAGTCCATCGTAACTTATTCGGAGTATTTCCAAAATCTCTTTACGAGGAACATGACGTAGTTTATTCAACTCACTTTTCCATTCTTCGACAGTTCTACCAGACAGGTGGGATCCTAAAACTTCAAGAGCTAATGGAAGTCCATTTGTATATCGTACGATTTGGTATGATAGCTCAACATGATCATCTGTGGGTTGTCCTTGTCTGAATGCTTTCTTATGAAAGAGCTGAAGAGCATCATCAACTTTCAATCCTTTAACTTCATATATACTACTGATTCCATGGCTAACAAGCACATGTTTATCTCTGGTTGCAATTATAATTCTACTCCCAGAACCAAACCAATTATGCTTTCCAGCCAACTTTTCTAATTGCTTTAATTGATCAACATCATCAAGAACAACAAAGAC
The DNA here is from genome assembly GCA_033220585.1 of Dipteronia sinensis. NCBI lineage: Eukaryota > Viridiplantae > Streptophyta > Magnoliopsida > Sapindales > Sapindaceae > Dipteronia > Dipteronia sinensis. The sequence goes on along the minus strand of CM065638.1, from coordinate 686,370 downwards.
CCTTTTGTGACATAACCGCCTTCTAATATAGTTGATTCCTTCATCAGGGTTACATATATTCAAACTTGTTTCTTTTAACACCTTGGAAAGAAGTATCTTTTGCAAGTGAACAACACCTTTTTTACCAGTGACTTCTCTAACATCGGTAAGAAAGCAACTACCTTGATAGTCACCTGAAAACCTTTCATATAAAACTCTAGCAATTGTAGTTTTACCTATTCCTCCCATTCCACAGATGCCAATGAAGCGAATATCATCCAACCCAGATACTAAAAGATCATTAATTTCCTCCAAGCTAGATTTTATTCCAACAAGGTCCTGTGCAACTTCTGAGAATGTTGGTTTCAAGCTTTTCGAAATTGTGTCAACGATACGTTAATGTATTCCGCTTCGGACCTGAGAAGAAGAACCATATATAATTATGTAAAATTAACCAAACAAGAAACATTAAGTTGTTAATTAAAATATAAAGATGCTTAGAATTTTTATCAACACTATTTAATTTCTTTATATTTTAATCATTTATTGATGAATATTTGTGATGTAAATATTAACTATGAAAAATTGTGTCTCTGGTGTGAGTCTAAGATCTAAAAACTATGTAAAATATATGAATTCAAAGTTAGAAGATAAAGGTACCTTCCTTCCTGTAAATGCCATCCAGACAGATTTTCAACTTGTGTGAGAGCTGATCGCCAGTTTTGAACCTTGTCTGGATTATCCTTGTAATCTTCTTCATGTTTATGGAAGGCTGTCTCGAAATCTCCACTCTGATTCCCTATATGTGATGGATCTACCTTGTAAAAAACCGGAAAAACTTTCTGTTTTTTCTTGTCCATGCACTCGAGAATCTTTGCAAGTTCCTCCAAACACCATGTAGAAGAAGCATAGTTTTTCGATAGAACAATGATAGAAAACATCGATCTTTCAATTGTTTCCAAGAGTTCTGATGAAATCTCCTTCCCTCTCTCAAGTCCTTCATCATCTCTAAATGTGCAAATTCCTCTGTCCTTCAAAGCAGTATAGAGATGGTCAGTGAAGGTATGGCGAGTATCTTCACCTCTAAAACTCAAAAACACTTCATATTCCCATTGAATGCCAGAGGAATCAAAAGAAGAAGAAGAAGAAGATGCAGATGATCCTTTTGCAGTACTGCTGGAAGCCATTGAAGACTTCGTAGCTTGTGTTTGTTCCCAGAAACAGAGGACTCAGAGATGCAAAACCTTTACATTAACAAAGACAACATAAAATTTCCTAGAAATTTTCTAAGGCTGCACTTTCCAGGAAACCTAGGCACCGGGGCGCACCGGATAAGCAATCGATTGCACGCTTCACTATGGGACCATAAAAATAATCCCATAATAAAACTATCCCACCCACCTTTAGTTATCCTAGGATTATTTTTAAAGTTGATCTGACATGCACTTTTACCCGTTCAATTACTTTCCTCTCTCATCAACATGTTTTTAATGTATTATTTTATCAAAATTAATTAAAACAATTAATATATATATATATATTAATAGAACAATTAAAATATTTTTGAAAAATAAATAAATTAAAACTGTTTTAATTTATTTTAATACTAAATAAATTTATCCTGACTACTTTTCCTGTCTATTTTAATTATTGTGCTGTACTGTTTGTTTTAGACTGTCGGCCACCTATTGCCTTCTACTGTTTGCTTTTGTAATTATTAGATTGTACTGTTTGTTTTGCAATATACTGTTTGCTTTACGACTGTCGGCCACCTATTAGGTCCTATCTTATCCTCAGTTATCGACTCTATCTTCACCTGTCGGTAATACTACTTGTCTTGTTCTAGCTTCCTGCTACTTAAAAGGAAGGGATCTATCCTTGTAAAAATAAGAATGAAGAAAAAATAAATAATAATAAAAACTTTGTGTTTCCTCTTATGGCTAACTAATATCTTCCTTCCTCTCTTTATGTATTAATCTATCAGATGACTCTCAACCTGTAATATCTAAGTATGCTCTGTGCTTGCCTCTAGTTGAGGATCCTGCACATCAGAAACATGATATTGATCCAATGGCTTAAGGTCTTTATCTATTTCGAGTTAGTCTAGGAGCTCTAAGTATCCTGTTTAGGCTATGGGTGCCGCTTGTTGGAGAAATGCTCAAGAGACTAAATGAGAGATAGTGTAAGGCTCTCTGCCCCAGTCATGGTATCAGAGCCTCTGTTTTCTTGGAGTCCAAAAGAGAAATAGAGTTAGGATGTTAGAAGTCAGATAGAATTAATATAGAAGGAAGGATCCCTTTCAAAATGAATTCCTCATCCTCATCTAAATTAGCCCCTATTAGACTTTCTTCTTCCATTTCTCTTCCTCCCTCTGTCAGAAGAACCCACTCACATAAAATTCAAAACCTTATTAAATATACACATATCCCGGATTAAGCACAAATCTCTGAAACTGCTTTACCTCTTCTAAATCCTTATAACATTTTCAAAAGAAATAAATCACTTGCCCGAAGAGTAACCCATCTTCTACAACAACGGCGTCCTCCTATTAAGGAATATGTTCAGTCTACTGCTCTTGATAACTGCTTAGTACCAGCCATCTCTTCTGAGCAGTATATTGATCTAGAGATTGGTCAACCTTTGATCGATCAATGGATCAGAGAAGGCCATTCTCACCTCCATATTAGCGCAATACAGATTATCTTAACCCTTCATGGTCGCAAAAGATTACCGGTTACCGCCAGAATTGCTCTGCTCAACACAATCTATAAAGACTATGAACAAGCAGTCGTCGGCACTTGCTTATCCACTCTCCATGCAGGTAGTATCTCTTTGACGTATTATCCAAACTTTAATATCCCCCTCAGGGATGACAATTTGAACAACTGCCTCAAAGTCCAACTCCAAATTATGGGTGTTACTATGCTCTTGAATTCATATATGGCCACCATCCACCACCGGATAAACTATAGGCTTCAAGATCATGCCCTTGATCTGCCAATCCCAAGTCATTCTGGACACACCATCTTCATCAAGGCCGAAAGAGAAGATGAAGTTTCAACTATCATCCAGATTCTGAAACAGTTACCTAGAGACCAGCTACTCGAGCTCATGCCTATGTCCTGGATCACCAATTATGAAAAGGCTTTTCAAAATACAACCTCAGTCGTAGCCTCAGACACCACATAAATCAGACAACCAGATGGCTCTATAAAAACTGTTTATAAGCCTTTCACAGACAAACCTACCTCACACACAGAGACATCACTCAGTGCTCCTCATGATCTTCCCATTTTCCAGACCTTATTGACCAAACCCATTACTTCTGAAGAAGATATCCCCATTCACAGCTTTGAAGCTAATGGATCGGCGATATACACAGACAAGATCAATGGTCACTTTATTTGGGACGTTGACCCCAAAATGTGTGATTCCGACTGTGATTACGGGCACTCTTCGAGAAGACGCCATACTTCTTGTAAGACAGACCGTCAATTTCCTTCCCCTAACGACCTAGACAGTCCATGGATAGGTTTGTTACCTATCAAAAAAAAAGCCTCTTCCCATCTATGACAGGGCCATACAGATCCTCATAAGTGAAAGACTCCTGCCCCAGATTCCCTCTCAACCGATACCTTGTTTTATGGCCTCTAGCTATGATCAAGACTTTCCTCCTATCGAACCTACTTCTAACCCTGAAAAGAATAGGTTCTCCAGACCTTATGTTCAATCTGCATAAGTTTTGCCAGACGGATCCCTCAAACATCCCTCCCATGTAGAACATGTACTCAACTGGCAATCCCATAATGCCAGAATCCAGAATAGAGTATTAAGCTCTATTGATCAAAAGATTGACCAAGTATCCCATCATGTTTCACAACATGAAATCATACTTCATGCCATGTATACGACTTTAAGAGATATGTTCGTTGATCTTCAATCCCGAATTGCTAAGCTGGACGCTGACCTTCACTACTACATCAATCTTGGCTACCATGGCCCTAAGTTTGATAAGAAAGAAAGGGAGATTCGAAAACTCGAAGCCCAGTTAGAACAAATGGAAAGATATCAAGCTTATTCTAAACTCCCTCCATATAATCCCAGAGTATTTCAATCCCATTCCATGGGTTTCCCATCATCTCCTCCTCCCACTCCTGCATAGTCCCCTGACTATTCCCGCTACTTTAAATCCATATGAGAACTTTTCAGAAAGTATCCCCCACTGGTTACTCCAACTAAGCCCGCTTCTCATCCTTCAAAACCTTCGGCCTCCCGGAAAGATAAAGGCCCAACCTCTACTTCCAGACAACACAAACCTGTCTTGTACACTTCTCCTCAGAAAAACCCCTTTTCTGATGAAGATTATGTTTCACCTACAGCTTCTTACTCTTCAACACCATCCCCCTCTTGTTTCTCCTTTCCATACGAGGACCCAGATCTCACACAAGCCTTTATGGCTTCCAGAGCAGAACCCTCTACCTGGACTTATGAATCTCCTGACGAAGGCTCTACAGGTCCCACTCCTATCGTCGAAGAATCCTCAGAAACATTTCCTAATCAACCCAGACATGTACCTAAATCCAAACCTACAAATGGTCCGTGGTTCCAACTTGATGATTCCTCCCCAGATTCTTGGTGAAAGAAGATTTTAGAAATGAGTGCTTGGCTTGATCTACAAATGGCAAAATCAGAACAAGACCTCGAAGCCATCTTAAGAGAATTTGTTTCTCGGTTTACTGGATCCCTCAGAGACTGATATCAAGCTTTAGGCGAATATAGACATCTTCAGTTTGTCTGATCCCAATCAACTTCTCATGCAATGGGAATTCTCTTCAGAGAATTTCTAGGTGATCCCGACCAGTACTACAAGCAAGCTCGCCAAGAGCACTTTGACATGCATTGCTGTTCATTGAAAAAAAAAGATGTAGAATTCCACTACAAGCGTATGTCTGGTAAGTACCACATCCTCGGTGGTATCAATGACCAAAGTCTTAAACATGTATATGTGAACTCACTCCCCTCAGAGCTCTAAGAAGAACTCCAGCGAAGAATTGACACATCTGGTAGACCTTTCCACGATATCACTCTTGGAGAAATTCATATGTTCACACTCGGTGCTCTTGATAAATTGTGTACCACACAGAAGATCTTCTCTAAAATGATTAGAGAAGGAAAACGATATGAAGCCCAATGCAAGCAGCCTTCTCTTCACATCAAATTCAAAGACAAAGACCAGTGCCTTTGCAAATCAAAAAAGAAGCACCATTTCCATCCTTTCCAAAGACGAAAAGGCAGACATTCCAAACCTAAGAAGTTCTGATGGATAAGACATATCAGTAGAGGAGGAGGAAGACGAAGAGGAGGATGCTGAGGTGGCCATGAGGATAAGAGGGATTCTGTAGATGGACGTAATGAGATGGACTGGTGGGGGTCTGGATGTTAGACAGAGGATAAATTTTGGGAATGAGAGAGAAGGGTTTGAATTCTCTCTTATATACCTGATACCAGTGGGAAGAATTCGTATGGATTTGCACTGGCAATAAACATCCCATCCAATGAGGACATCTTTGTTCGACAAGGATGTTCCGATGACATAAGCCCAAAAGGTATAGGACAGGAAAACCTTTATACCAACCTTATGTTGGGTGATGAGATTGGTAGTAAATATTTTTCCATCGGCAGCTTTGAAATAACGAGTATGAGGTTTCCAGGCTTCAGGAGGAAGTATTTGGGGTTCATCATGGTATTGTGAGAACCTATGTCAAAGTATGCAATGGCATTGATAGGCTTGGAAAACCTTTCGACAAGATCTGGATGGAGACCTGTGGGCCAATTTGACGGGCACGTCGTTGAAGTGCCATCAAAAGATTGAACAATTAAGTCCGGCCTCGCAAGCGTGCGAGTCACAAAGACTAGCACAACGGCAAGCAAGGATCGTTCCGTAGGGAGGTGGGATTCACCGACCGTCTCTAGTTCTAGCTATCATTACAACACGCCGAGCGGACTCATGTGTTGCGTATGGAAAAGAATGTGGAAAACTAAATACTAAACTAACAAAACAAACTACATAAACAAATATGTACAAGGATAGGATGAAATGGAGTGATATGGAATGTAAATGGTTACACTAAGCAAATGACTCCACCATAGCAATCACACAATTTCATACAAATATGCATAGTCAATGTTGAAAGTCGTGCTCACTTAATCCTCGCCAATATTCTCTGTCAAGTAATAAGGGCTATACCGACGTGCACCAGCAACTTATTTCTACATGGTTACCCGAACTACACTAGAGTTCATTAAGAACTATGAGACACATATAACAACTATATATGCAAAAGCCTCGCGTATTTCTACCTTACCCTGCATGTAGCGGCCAAACTACTAATGCACGTTGCATGCTTCTCCGTTCAGTCCTTCACACAACAACCAAAGTTCATTCAAGCAGTGGCTAACCACTTAAAAGCATTAAGCACTTCAAATGACCACTCAAACATCAACAAACACATTCAATAAAAAAGGCAACATTGCTAGGTTTACATCAACTCCCTAATGAATGAAAGTACGCATCAAAGAAGAGACAAAAATACAAGAAGAGAAATACAAAATAGATAGAGAGGAGAACTCATCCGAACCGGGAATCGAACATCGGGTTCTCACGGTTGTCAATCGCGATAATCCTAACCACTGGACGAAAACGGCGGTCTCCAATCTCATGAATGCACAACTCTCTCAATAAAAGAGAAAGCTCTCTCCTTATATCTCTAATCTCCCTAAGATGGATGAATACGAATGGAAAACAAGTTCACCTAACACTAATATGCATCAATGCAATTGTTAAACATTAAGAACATTCAAATGAATTAACGGCTCATCCTCTTGATTTGGGAATTTTCCCTAAATCAATTCATCACCCATTCCGGCCAAGGATGGGCAATTGTGTCTTAAAAAGACCCATTAAACATAAGGATATGAACCAAGGCCAATTTAGCAACTAAATGCATGAATTAGCCTTTTTTACTCTTTGGGGCTAAAATCCCTAATCACTCAAATCAATCAATACATGACATTTCAAGTCATCCACCAATCAATCAACAATCATGGGCAACTAAATTCCTATTCTAAATTACATCTACTCCTATACCGATTCATGGACACCTTGATTTCTAACCATCCACATACATACATATCATAATAAGAGCTTAAAACACATAAATCAAAGAGCAAAAACAAAACCCAAACGAATTCATGAACAAAAATACATATATAACACATATGAAAGGTTTACAATATTCCCTAATTCGGGTTACACATCAAAGAAAACAAGAAATATAAGGAATGAGTAAAAAGGAGACAACCTTTGAAGACAAACCCTCCAAAGAAGCTCCTAGCTTTCCTAGCTCAGAATTGGTCCAAGAACCACTCCTATTTCCTTATAATCTACTCTAAGATGGATGAAGAAGGTGTAAAATGGTGTGGTGGAGGTGTATGATGAGCTCCCATGGAGGAAAAACCTCCATGGGAGCTTGAATCACTCCTTTGGTGAAGAAGATGGAAGAGATGAAGAAGATGGAAGAAAGAGGTAGAGAAGGGATTGAGAGAGGGGAAGAGATCTCTGAAGAAAGAGGAGAAAATGGGGTATTTATAGTGTTGGGAGGTTAGGGCAAGAATTTGGCGTGAAAAGACAAGTTTGCCCCTCACAAACGGGCTGGAAAATGAGTTTGACAGTGCTACAAGCGACATGTGAGGCGACATGGGTGAAGTCGCCTAACCCTCTGGAGTAGAATTTCTAGCTTCGCGCACCGTTACGGAAATAGCCATATCTTCCTCTAGAAAACTCGGAATTGTAATCTGTAAAAACCGTTAGAAAGTAGACATCCGGGGTTTTTCGAAAATAGGTAATGGAAAACGTAGTTCCATCTAAGGAGGGAGATATGGCCCCTGAAAGTTAGTTGTACTGCACGGCATCAAAATCAGCCCAAATAACACCAAAACTCTTCAATTAAGCTCAAATACCTCCCGTGGGGAACATGTACCTACAAAACGCTCACAAACACATTATATACCAAAATATGCTCGAAAACGAGAATAAAAGCTAGGAAATGGGGACCTCAAATAGGTATATAAATCGGTACGATCAGTGGTCCTGGTGGGGATTCAGTGGAGGCAGCCTGATATGAAATGTGAACCGTACTGGAGGTAGAACCGGCAGAATCAGTATCTGAATTGTCTGAGTTGTCGGAATACTGCAGGACAAAGGTACTATTCCTATCAACTGTGTCTTGTTCAGAGAAGATAGATTCTATATCAGCATCTGAAAATACTTCATCGACAATTTCTTTCAGCTGCTGGACAAGTTTAACAGACTTGGCCTTCTTATTAGGGCACTGTTTTGCATAATGACCTGGTTGCCCACAAATAAAGCAGTTTCAGAGATTTGTGCTGAATCCGGGATATGTGTATATTCAACAAGGTTTTGAATTTTATGTGAGTAGGTTCTTCTGACAAAGGGAGGAATTTTTTTTTTTTTAGATTTATACTAAAGGTACTGACACCCATAAAACATATTATTACAGCCATATTTTATTTTAAAAATTATTTACAAAAATATATTAATAGAAATTTACCAATAATGACAAATTACTTTAATTAAAAATAGAGAAAAGCTATTAACAATATATTAGTTATCTGTTTACACTCTATTTTATTTATTTTTTTATTAATGACAATTTTAATATGAATTAAAATTACTAAACAAAACAAGAAAGTTTTAAAGACACTAACCATTTTTTTAGAAAAAAAAAAACTTTTTTTTACCATCTATAGTTTTTTTTTTCCACTTGTGTGTTTTTTTTCTTGTTTTACAAACCCTAAAATATCATATTCTTCTTTTATCAATAAACAATTTTTTTTACGATAGTTTTAGATATCAACAAGTTTTGTTTTTTAAAATTTTTTTTAAAGATAGCCGTAAATATCAATAAGTTTTTTTTAAAGATATATGTATATAAGAGAATTCTAGATTGAAAATCTTTTGACCCCATATACGGTTCCACATATTCCATTTTATAAGGCTTCTACATTCGAGATATTTTCAAAAATAAATCGGACTATCATTAAAAGAGGATTTGATTCTAAAAATAATATGATTTTTTAATAAATTGGGTGTGATAATAATTAAAAAGTGTTTATAAATAATATATATTAAAATGAATATATTTATTCAATAAGGGTACTATTGGTATTATGATAAGTGTTTATAGTAATATTTATTTTTTAAATTTTAGACATATGAGTACTTATAAAAATGAGTGTATTTATAAGTTTTATGAGTGTCAATATCCGTACCCTTATACTAATAGAATATGTTACTTTTATTTAAATTTAATTTTTTATCTCTACTTTAGAAAGATATTTTTATCAAATTAAAAATATTATTATATTTAGTCAAATCTTATGTTTCACTAAACAAAACATGTTAATTCAGTACGGTCTCATGTTTCTCCAAACATAACATAATATTAATTTAGTTTATTCCAGTCTAGTCCAATTTCATGTAATCCTCGCCCATATCAATCCAATCTAATTCCCTAAAATAGTCCAATCCAATTATGTGCGTCAAAAGGTGCCTAACTAACAGCACATAGCAAGTCGCCTAACCACACTTTTTAAATTTCTTAAAAAAGTGTTCAAGCAAAATTATAAAGAGTACTGAAATCAAATGGGAAATACCAAAAAGATTTGAAAATATGATAAAAAAGCAAACGTGAATATTGTTGGGTAAGGAGAATTCCAACTACGGGGACAAAAGCAAACATAATACGTATTGAAGCAGAAAAAAAATACTAAAATTGCATCGTTTATCGGCTCCACCTCCACATGCTTCAGGAAAACAACATTCCTACTTTGTCAACATTCACTTTAGAGTTCCGAATTCGAATTCTGAACTCAGCATGAATAATGCATGTACAGTCACTTACTGACACAAAAGGGCCAAAAGGCAAATTCCATTATTCAAAGTTGCATTTAGCGAATATCAAGTCTCATGTTCAAACTTCACAAGACACGTAGGCAAACCAAAGGGTTGATTATGGAGCTAAGGGTTTTAAAATAGAAGTCATAATTGTTTCTCATTATAGATATCAGGTCTGTTTGGGATAACTTTTACTTTTGACTTTCGTCAGTAGAATATGAGAAGTAAAAACTTGAGCTTTTCAGTTATTGTTTGAATGATATATTTCAGAAAAGCTTTTGTATCAGGAAGAGCTTATAAGACTGCTTGGTTATAACATTTAAAATCTCTTCTAATTATGATATGCTATTTTTACCCTAGAAGAAAGGCTTTTGAGTTTGTTTGGTTGTAATGAATTAAAATCACTTATAACTATAATATAACATTTTTACCTTAATTAGAATAAATAATATATGTACATTTTTTAAAATAAAATTTTATTTCATATGGGATAATATAACATTCTTTTGAATCATATTATCATCTCCGGGAATTTAGTTCTCTAATCATACCCATTAAATGAATGTGGGACTTGCAAGGACAATTTTGTCATTAACTTGCCCTCAAAGATCTCCATAATATTTTTTTATTACAATTTTAATTTTTTTTTCAAAATAAAACAATTAAATTGGTAAAAAAAACCATCAGATTATTCAACCAAATCCATTTTTTTAAAAATTAAAGAACTAATTACACCAACCTCCCCTGAGGTTTGCTCTATTTCACACGAAAATAACTTTATCGTTAATTGACACACACCTCCCCTGTCGTCTGTCAACGGCCGGCAGACTTAACATTTGACCTTATCAGATCATAGAAAAGTCCAAAATACCTCTGACTTACTTTTATAACCCCAGAAAAAAAAACAAAAATATAAAACAAAATCTCCAAATTAATAAATTGAAAATTAAATTCGAACATTAGAAATCTTCAACCGGTTCTGGGTTCGTTCCCTCCACCATTACACCCAGATCGACCATCACCATCATCATCGACCATCACAATCACAATCACCATCTTCATCATCAGCCCATAACCCAGAAACTCAAATCCATATCAAATCCCCTTTCTTCACCACCACCAGATTTCTCTCTTTCATTTTTTGATCTTCATCAAACATCATCAATTAAACAACTCTTTCATATATTGTTCACAAAATCAAACACCTCTCCATCTATTTCCAACCACAACAAAATCAAACACCTCAATCATTAAACAACACCCATCCTAATCTTCATCAATTTAACAAAAATCCAATTTTTTTTTTAAAGTTCACTATATAGTTTTCTAGATCAACACCAGAAAACCACACTCAAATCCACTGAAAACCCACACCGACGTTGGTCTCCTCACCGGCGGCCACCACAAACTCAACCACCAACCACCACCCACCACCCACCACACACCACCCGAAATCCAAATCCAAATCAAATCCAACTCTATACTAAATCAAAATCGAACCCAGAAACCTCCCCAGAAATCTCCATCAACATCATCGAGGGTTTGTGGGGTTGGTGGGGTTCGATTTGGTAATGGGAGGGGCGGCTAGGGTTCACCGGTTTCGCTGCTGCTAACGGGAGATGGATTCGAGTAGCTTCTGGGATTTCATGGAGGTCAGAGAGAGACCGAGAAAGGAGAGGAGAGGGATCGAGAAAGAGGGAGATGATGTCTGATGTGGTGAGAGAGAGAGAGAAATATTTTGTTTTGTTTTTTTTAATTATTTGTAATACTAATTTTAAAAAAAATATTTATTTTTCATTTTTCTTTAAATGAATGAATTTATATATTTTAATTTGTTTTGTTTTGTTGTTTTAATTATTTGTAATATTTATTTATTTTTTAATATTTTTTTCTTTTTTGTTTAAATGAAAGAATCTCCACCATCCATTTATGTGATGGATGGTTAAGATCCATCTTCTTCTTTTTTAATTTTTAAAAAAAGTTTCCAAATTTTCTGGGGTTATAAAAGTAAATAGACTTACTTAGGGGTATTTTGGACTTTTACATGGTATGATAATGTAAAATGTTAAGTTTGACGGCCGTTGACTGACGACATGGGAGGTGGGTGTCAATTAACGATAAAGTTATTTTCGTGTAAAATAAAACAAACCTCAGGGGATTGGTGTAATTACTTCTAAATTAAAAAAGGATAGCCGGAGAGCACCAGCAATACAAACAGGACAGAAAAGAAAGCAACAAACAAAATTTGCCAAAATTTTGTCATTTTTCTTTTGTTCCGTTGCGGTGTTTTTTGGTCACCTGGGTAGTGGTGGTGTGTGTTCTTGCTCCTTGCTGTGCCTCTGCAGCGGTCAAAAAAAAAAAAAAAAAAACAAGCAGAAACTAAAGAACAGACCAGAGAAGACCAAGACCTCAACTGGGCATATCAGCCCCCACAGCGTTTCTCACACAAATTGGAAAACCAAATCCATTTTATGTTTACTCTTCACACAGCAATCTATAACATCCACACACACACTCTCTCTCTCAATTCGAATTTAGAGAGTAAATCTAACGCCACTCTCCATTCCTTCTTTTTTACCATACAAATTCATCCAATCTGGATCCTTCTCCGGACCCTCCCACCCAGTCCCTCTCCACCACCACCACCACCAACAGCCAGATCCGTTACCGATCCCCCTCCTCCGCCGAGCTTCTCGAGACCGGTCCTGTAGCGTCCTCCTCGTCGTCTCCATTCCTCTCCTACTCATCGTCTTCGTCCTCTTCCTCATGCCAAGCTAGGCAGAAACAAGATATTAGTGCTAAGTAAGTTGTTCTCTCCTTCCCATGTCAAGGATTTCTTCGATATGTTAGACTGATTTTATGGATCATTTATGAGAATAAGCATGTATAGGATTGATTTATATTCATTCCATACTTCATGATATTAATAGGAGTTCTGGAAATACTCTGTTTTGTTACAAACAACCATATTTTGTAGATTTCTTTGAACTGATCATAATTTATCTCACTAACCACATATTAAATTGTATATTGTAATATGAAAGTTGGTATATCAGTTGGAATACTAGGGTGGATACAGTGAATTAATTTGAAATGAAAATTGAAATCCTTATATACCCGAAATTACAAAACCTCATCTTAACACAAAAGGCAAGAAATAATCATGTGTAAATTACAACTATGCAAGATGATGAGATATGAATCCACCACTTGACATGGCTTAGAATTTAGAAAGAAAAGCTGCTCCCCTAGCTGAGACTGACCCATTTCACTTTCACAGCAATAAAACATTGATTTTCTTCTCTTGAGTAAAGTCAGATCCTCTTTTCTGTGGCCCATCTATTGGTTATGGATGGTCCTCAACTTTTGAGTAGGCCACCCTGACCATTTGTGTCGAGCTGGACCAAAGCTGGAATATGATAGCTGGTGAAACAGCACCGAAAGCAGCCATCCATCATCTCTGAAACCAAATGAGGAAAAGGGGCAATGAAAATCTAAGGTAAATTTTGAGCAGTAGAAGTGGAGCCTTTTTGCTGAGTTGGATTGTTGATATACCAAACAAAATACTACCACAATACAATTGGCACTCAATGTTTTTGGATAGTAGATGTTCATGATAGGTTGGTTGAATCTTGAATTGAAAGACTGTTTCAATAAAAGCTGAAGCTTTGTTTAAATGATATGAATCACATCACATAAGCTTGAAAAGGGAAAAAAGTGACTTAACATACAAAGACTTCCAGAGTTTGGTTATTGTTTATAATATGATGAAGCGGATTATTTGGCCCAAAAACTTATACGATTTTGATGCTTTTCTTAAGCATTTGTTTTTCTCATCTTGAGTTCAATGCTACAATAAATGAGTATCAAGCAATCCCCCAACCAAAGGTAAAAGCAAGTCAATCATACATGGCAGACTCAGACATTACCTCTCCAAACATGTTGAGATTCTCACGCACACGTTTCAACAGTTCCTCTGCCTCCCCATCATAATTGTATAATTCCAGCTCCTTTCCCTCAAGGATCTTCTTAGAAACCTACAAGGCAATAACCAACTAAAAAATTAAGAGATTGATTTCGGTCGGGCTAATCTTCCATTAAAGAATGATATCAAGTGAAAACAAATATGACATAATGAGGTGATTAGGACAAAGCTATTGCTAATGAACCTAGACACAACTATTGTTTTGACACAAAAATGCAGCTTTTTAGGCCAACCTAGTTGTGAATTTTTAAATATTAATATTAAAAAAATTATAAATGATTATGAAAATAAGTATTAGTGCAAGCATAATGACAATGAATGCAACATCATCATGATTCTACAAATTTCAACTAGTTACACGGAAGTGAAATCACTTATACATTTAAGCAAGAGTCATATTAGGATAGACTGAGCATCATGCGTCTTCAAGTGTCTAACAATAACATATCTATTTTTCAATGTAAGTGTCCAACAACTCATAGTGAAAAAGGGATTACTCGTCAAATAAAGCGATGATTTGAATGGAAGAAAGTAATGAAGCACAACATACAAACATTTTCTCGTACACACCTTCTCTCAGCAAGTTCCTCCAAATACTTGGCATATGAAACTCCTGGAGTGCTAGGCTCTGGAATTACAACACCCTGTCCGCTAAACCATTCTAAATCTTTTGAAACACCTCCTTCTCGTTCCAATCCAGTATTTCTAAAATAAGCATCTGTATTAAAATTAAAACATCAGGTTCTCTCCTGGATACTCCTTCCTGTACCTCTTTCTCTTTTTCACCAGTTCCATTGCTTGTTGAAATCACAGCCTTTGGATTTGTTGCAAGATTAGAGGCGGTGAAGAATTTCTTCTGCTACATTTCAGGTTCTTGTTTTTGCTTCGAATTGTCAGCTTTGAATCCAATGAAGATGTAACATAACTTTACATGACCACAACAACAAAATGATGAGGTTTTTAATGGGCCGAATTGTAGTATATGACATTAATGGGCTAGATATAAGGCCTGTTTTTACCATGGTCTGGGTCTTTTTTGTTCGACCCAGAATGATGCTAAAGGCCCATTTTATGTTCTTCTTCAAATAACAAGCACAACAAAACGTCAAGAACAAAGAAATACCATAAATTATCCTCATCTTTATTTGTTTCCTCTTGAAAAGTACTGTATGTACAACAATTCTAAAACCTACTACTGTACAGGTGTTATGGGCAAAGAATTGTATTGAGCATTGATGTACAGCCTAAGGAAAAAAGACTGAAGAAGTGTAAACCAAAAAAAAAAAAAAAGACTGAAGAAGACAGAGATGATAGAAATTGTGTGACATGGTACATGACATCTACATGAATCCAAACAGGTTAACTTATCTGATCCATATGCCATCCAAAATGTAGATGCACTGGACTCCTCAGCATCCAATAACTAGTAAAGTCGAAGCTGATCAGCTTCAAAACTCTTCTAGTCTGATTATGAACGACATGAGAATTGTCAAGTACTTTTCATGTATGGTGGTCTTTCAGCTTTCACTAGAATTCTAATTTCTCTTTATAGGAAGGATCCGCACGGCTTACTGGTTTGCATGAATTTATGTGATCTGTTGAGTCTAATACATGTTTCAACAAATAGAGGGAACAAAATTATGTTAGAAAGGTTTTGATATTATGTCACATAATTCATCCACAAAATTCTTCACAAAAATTTTAAAACTTACAACAAGTTCCCCAAATCCAGGATATGCTGATTTAATTGGCACAATTTCCATCCGGAAAGCCCATCCTCCATAACCTTCAACAATAGGAGTTATCTAAAGAGTACAGATCCATTACCTCGCAAAAACTAAAAACGTCAAGGGCACCTTTCTTATAAAAGTGACGGATCTAGTCATTACGTTCTACTAATCTTGGAGAACCACTTCTTAACTCTCCTATCTAAGAACAATGAAAAACTAATGCAGTCAAAATCAATTCATACTTTATAGATATAATTTTATTAAAAATGAATTTAGAACTGATAAATGTGTCTTAAATAAAATGATTAATTAAGTTTATAACGATCACAAACTAACAGTTGGAGCCGGGCGAAGCACAAGGCCCATTCGCCAAGGCATATCTGCAAGTTTGCTTCCGAAATGTGGGCAGCTATAGAACACCTGAAATCACAATACATCCAATATTATACAACTCAACACTAGAGATTTATAAAGGGATCGTAGTAAATATCTAATTGAGTGTAACAGTAAAACATACAATTCCAACAGTGTTGTTCACAAAACAATATTATCTGACTTTGCTTCATGCAACATCTGCTTGACCACCAAGCCTCCCATGCCGCAACAAGAATCAAGTCATTACATTATGCTAGGACGCTTGGAGGTAGATTACGAGTTATATATATATATATATATATATATATATATATATATATATATGCACTCATCCCACAACAAACTGTAATTTCCATTGGTCGGAAGATAACACATATAAACAACCACAGAAAGGACTTAATACAATTGGAATTTCCATGAATATAGTAAAAGAAGTAATTATTTGAGTGCACCAACCTGTGGGTCATAAACACAACAGGGCGACTCCCAATGCCTGCAGCAACAAGCTTCTCCAGCAGCATGGTGCTAACTTCCTGCATGTTTCAAGCATTTGGTTAAAATTGATATTACACAAGGAAGATTTCTCATTAAAAGGAAAGAAAAAAAAATAATCCAAGTATAAAGTATGAAATATGAAATAATAAAGATAGCAGAAGTGGTTTTTCAAGGCAAGTCTGAGCAAGACTGTTGGCTAATTTGTACTAATATCAACTACAATCAACTTAGATTGGACAAGATATCAATTATACAAAATACCATTAATATAAACTCAACAAAGTCAAACAGTTAACAAGGTTCCAAAACTATTAATCTAAGGTCAACTATAGGATTAAAGTTAAAAATCATAAAGTTGTTAACACAACGAACTCGATATTTTATTAATTAGAAGTCTATTCTGGTTTGTAAATATCAATAAATAAAAAGTTTCCCAGATCATGAATTTAACTAAGATATTGCATAACGAAACATATTAAATGACAAAGTAAAAAGCTTCTAATTCATCAACCAAACAGTACAGACCTGAAGAGGAAGGCTAGCTCC
The DNA here is from genome assembly GCA_033220585.1 of Dipteronia sinensis. Classification (NCBI taxonomy): domain Eukaryota; kingdom Viridiplantae; phylum Streptophyta; class Magnoliopsida; order Sapindales; family Sapindaceae; genus Dipteronia; species Dipteronia sinensis. Next base: position 669,284 of record CM065638.1, on the reverse strand, counting down.
AGACCATTGTGTAAGGTTTGTCTGCATCACATATTCAAAAAAAGAAAAGAAAAAAGAATTAGATGTTTCTTTAATGAGGAACCCAACCGTGAAAACATCAGAGGAACCATAAATGAAAGGAGACCGCAATGCATGAGGAATCCATATCTTATAAGGCCAGATTTAGTTGAGGACTTGTCCTCAGAAATGCGCCAAGTCTTATAAGGCCCACCACGCAGGCCATGGACAAAGACGATATCCACTTGGGGTGCCTCTGATTGAGAGCGGTTCTGTGATGCGTCAACAGAACTAGACAAGCCACCATCATCCGAAGCTCTAGTTTCAGGTGTACCCTCACCGTCTATATAATCAGCCTCACCCAGAGAAGATTTATCCATCTGAACAATGTCTCTGTCTTTATTTTCAGGACACTTCCAGTGAGGCAACTCAGGGTTAATTAAAAATATCATGTCACCATAACGGGGACAAATTCTCTTTTTGTTTGCAGTACCAGTGTCAGGAACATCATCGTTTGCAGAGTCTCCGTCAGTGTGGTGATTGCAAAATACATTTAACAGTGTTGCCCTAGCATGACTTTGTATCTTAAGGTCACTACAGCCTTGGATCTTCCCATTAGCGCAATCATCAAGCCATTTACACCAAGTTTCATCTGCTACAATGTCCTTCTGGACTTCAGGAATGAGTGAAAGGGCAGTTAGGAGCCTAGCCGCATGCTTCCGAATATGAGCAGTCGGTGGAACTCGGACACTAGACAGATTATTTGTATCTGAAACAGATGATTCATCAGGAACATTTGAAACCCTCTTTTGTGCCTCTAGGGCTCTTGAAGCGTCATAAGCTACCATAGCAGCAAGCTTCTCATAATCATCATGTAATAAAAGGCGTCTTAGCAAACACAAGATCCCATAATTAGCTATTTTGTGTTGACATGCAGAATCTCCGGAACAAACTTCTGTCAGCGCTTTGATCCCCTTAAGTGTTGCTAGTGCAGAATCCGTGGCATCAAATTTAGACACACTATCTTTCTTTAGGTTTTTAAATGGTCCTGCAAAAGGTTCCAGAGAAAGAAGATCTCCCAGTGGGAAGGTTTCAACAGAATCAGTGGGCTTTTCCGATTGCTTTCCCGCCAAATTAACAACAGCACCTGCCAATTGAATAGAAGTCTGTATAGCAATAAGGATGTTTGACTGATCGATCTGAGTCTGCAAAAGACAAGCAACAACTTTAATCAATGATGGTGAAATCAATTAGATAAGCAACATTTCATTGACAGCTCCAAGAAAGACTAGATTTGATTTTAGAAACCAGTTTAAATTTCCAACATGAACCATCATTTAATACTCAACTAACAAAAAACATCTCCATACCTTAACTTTGTCACTTTTAGGCTGTGAGCCACCTTTAACAGAATTCGTCTTGCCAGAACCTAGAACTTCGTTGAGCAGAATAGCTAACCATCCCTGAGAAATTGGTAGTGAAGATGGTCCATACTCTTCAAGAATGCATGAAAGGATTTTGGTGGCTGAAGACCGGATAGTGTCAGAGGAAGATTTTTCAATGACCCAAGGGAGCAATATGCCAGACCACTTCTGACTTTCTTCAAGAGATAACTGCAAATCCCCAGTAGAAAGCAATTCTAAAGCCTTTGCCAATGCTTCTTGCACATCCTTATGCTTTGTTGTTCTCTTAGCACTATCTCTCATCAGCTGAAGACCTTTTTCCATCACTAGCTCTTGCGCCCCAGGGCTTCTCTATATAGAGATCAAAAAAGCTGACAAAGCCACCTGAGCCAAAGGAATGTCTTCATTTTTACTTGCATGAGAAACAGTTGAATTTATAAAACATTAATTTTATGAAACAGTAGCAATTTCAAAATTTCATTTTTCTTCGGCTCTTTCGGTCCAAGTATAAAACATTACAAATATTTGAATTTATAGTCATTGTATTAATTTTTAACATTCAATCGTAATTCATTTACAAACCAATATTTCAATGACATCATTTCATGTTTAAAAAAAAACAATTTTGTAAACAAAGTAAGAACACATAAAATAAAGGATGATAAGAGCATCTCCAACTCATTACACCAAATTTTACACCAATTTAGTGTTAAAAGAGAATCTTGAGAGAATATGTTTATATCAAATTTTTTCCCACTCCAATGCTCCACACCAAATTTTATACCAAAAGAGTATCTTTAAAGAATATTTTTTCAGTGAGTTTTTAAATTATTATAAAATTTTAAATTTGTTAAATGTATAATTAATAAGTAAATTAATTAAATTAAATATATATATATATATATATATATCAATATTTGTGTCATTTTAAAGATCTCAAAGAAAGCTTTTCAATGATATATTTTTTTATAATACATATTGTTATAATTAAGTATTGACACACCAAATTTGGTGAGTCACCGTAGCTACACCAAATATTTCATTTTGGGAAGTTGTGATTTAGTGTGTTGGTTGGAGAGGATTTTTACATCAAATTGGTAATTTTCTTTTATATGCATTTAGTATGTTGGTTGGAGTTAGGAAAAAAAATAGTTTTGAAAAGAGTCTGAAAATTTTCATTGTATAAAGGTGATAACCATAGAGAAAATCATAATGTGAGAATTAATTTTTTTTCAAATCAAAATATTTCCGTTTGAAAATTTTATTGACATAAAAAAATAGAGGGAATTTACGTTGGAGTCTGGGAGGATTATGATTAATTGATCATGGAGTTTGGATGTAGCTGATTTTGTGTTATGTGATTAATTTGTTTGATAAGAATAACATCAACATTAACAATCCACCTCTAAAAGAGGAATAAAGTTCGAGAAGGCCGGTACAATAAGTAAGGCACCAGCACGAGCTTGGCCTGCCACACCAAGGCACCAGCGCGCTTTAGCCATTACATTAATTTTTAGAATCCAATCATAAACCTAATACTCATAAAATAGGTTGCAGTGGTACAAGCCCTCTTCTCCGTATAATATTACTCCATATATATAAATACACGTATACGAATAATTTTATATGTCACAGAGACATCTCTTAGAATTGTTTGTTTTAAGTACTGATTTTTGGTTTAATTTCTCGATCCGAAAACCAAACTGAAAGTCCAATATATATACGCTTTTTTTTTTTATAAAAATGTAATGCTTATATTTCGTTAATCTTAAATATTAGTATTTTACCAATTATTGGCACTTAAACATGTAGCATATAATATAATTTGGATAATTTCTCATAAAAAAATAAATGGATAAAGTCCATTATCCAACCCAAAATAGATTAAACATATAAAAACATCGAGTAAAATAATCTAATAGGCCAACCCCATTAATTCGACCCAATAGGCCCAAATTGATTGGATTGAATCAAAGCAAAGCAAATTTGGTTTGATTTATTGGATCTTCTGATATTGACCACTGCATGAAGCCCCTGAACCCTAAGACAGTCAGACTCGATTAATTTTATAACAAATACATGAAGATCGATAAATACATTAAGATTTCACCGATAAAAGACAACCAAAATATTAGCTTAAAATCCAACAGAAATGATATGGTAAATGGTTTGTTCGTTAACAACATCATTCCATGATATGTATGGTAATAATGGCAACTCATTTGCCATATCAATTGGACTGAATTTTAGGTAAATTATTTGGATGGTATAGTTTATAACTCCTAACATTTTGCAGATGAAAATGAAATTGTGAAGAATTATGAAGATATTTGAGGGAAAAAAATTCCTTACAAAAAGAAACTCACAGCAGGCAAAAAATGCTTTTGTAAGATAATAAAAAAAGATTCATAGTTTCAACCAAACCAAAAAATTGTTCTAATAGTAATACTACAACACTGATGATAACTGATATGATAATAATATAGGATTTAGCTATATATTATTTAGCTAGTGTATAGGACATGTATAATTGTCGGACAGTATTGTGAGAGATTGTTGGTTTCTTTTAGTTTTTTTGTTTTTTTAATGTTTAATTTTTGTAGACAATTGGATTAAAATCCAATGATTAAAAACTAACCCATCAACTATAGTATAATATGAGGCTGACATGATTTGCCTCTCACATCTACACTATCCCTTCTCTAAAATCCCGAATTATTGTAATATTTTTTTTAAAAAACCCTATACTGTTCATGTACGGTAGTTGAACCCTATTAGTATATATCCCATAAAAGACAAATAGCAATATCACTCAATGTCCTACCTACTACAAAATATGGACAAGGTGTTTCATCATGACAATCAGGCAATCAGCCATCCAAGACTTCAAGATGAAAACATAAAATCAACTTCTGCAGTACTACAACTCATTTGAAATCAAAAAACAAAAGATATCTAAATCTTACAGATCAAACACTGAGTTCGCAAAGATCATCAATATTCTCTAAGAACTCCGTACCCTCTAAAGAACACCTTTCGATAACATTTCCTCCGTCATCACTAATCTCAATATGAACTTCCTCTATGCAATGCTGCCAACATGTGGGAAGAAATTTGCAACAAGAAGAAACTGGCTTCTTATACGATAGCTGAAATACAAATAAACTGCAATAAAGCTTACATTTTATGTAAACACGAAAGACAACGTAACAGTAATTGGAAAAGATAAAGGATATCAACATTATATAAAGTACCTCAGAAGAAAACCGGTGCTATTGCGAACGATGATTACGATAAAATTTTATAGATACAGCTCTTGTATGAGGTGCAATCCAGAGCAAACTATCCATAACTTTCGCAATTGGAAAATGCATGGATGAGTATTTATATATGATAAAGTTCAAATGCTTGCCACTAGATAATGGGCAAGGTAGAATTTACCTCAATTCTTCTGGAATGATGAGAACCTTCATAAAAGAAATTAAAAATATAAGAATCATTAAAGAGAGAAAATCTCAAACAAAACTAGTTAGCAAGCACAAATATACCTCATCACTAAGAACATGCAAGTCAAATATTTCTGAAAAATGATTGAGCTGTGCTAGAACTTCAACATATCTTTCATGCCATTGTGATGGAGTGAAAAGACATTTCCACAAGTAAAGATTAATATTTGACAAAGACAAAGCATTTGAAGAGAAAGATAACATAAAACCCACATATGAAAAAATCGCTTAGATTAGGAGTGTCAATCTGGAGTTTAGCCAACTCTGAACACGCATTGATCTTCAATTTCTTAAGACTTGAACTTGAAATCTTAATACTCTTCAACTTGTGACAATAACCTAACTTCAAGCTCTCAAGGACAGGAAGTTCAGAAATCGTCTTACAGAGCCAGTCATCCTTTATGGAAACTGATTCCAAACTTATCTTCCTGAGATTCATACAATGGTATACACTGATCTTAAATGGTATACTTGACCCAAAAATAGTTAAAGAACTGACATTCAAATTTTTCATATACACTGCTTCCAGATCCCAATTGTCAACTAACTTGATTTTGTTGAGTCTATAAAGACCAAACAACTTTACGGTTGCCAAACCTTCACAACGACTACAAATCATCTCCTCAATCAAAGGACAAGCAGAAAAAAGATTACTAATCACATGATCCCCGCAATCAACCGTAAACAAATGCAATTTTCTCAAAGAAGGTAACTTAACATTACTTTCTGTTGGTAACTCTACGTTACAGCCTCTTAACTTTAACACCTCTATTGATTTTGCACATAAAACAGTTGGCGGTAGATTGTACAGAATACGTTCACGTGCAAAATCAAGTTTCATCTTTTTAATATTGCTTCCAATTGCATAACAAACACAGCTATGTAGAAATGACTCAAATTCTGGATCACCAAAAAACTCCAATAATTCAGTTTTAAACTTCTCCATACTTAAGCGATTTCGAAGTAAACGTTCCAAACACTCATATAACCTCATTGTTTTTCTTCGAATTTCCTCATCATCCTCATTATTTTCCTCACCCACACAATTATCAAGTAAATATTCATAAATATCAGAATTAAAGACAGATTTATCAATTGTAAAAACAGGGTACGTACGCCATACTTCTTCCCATCTTGTAGACAACACACTTGTTTGAACAATTTCCTTGAACGGTAGAAATGACAAAATCATATGTAAAACACCTTCAGGCAGTCCAGAAATCAAGTCCACCTCTTCATCGCTTCTAGTCTTCTCCATTATATCAAAGCTTCCCTGAAAAATTAATCACAGCTACGTATGTGTTTTAACCGTAGTCAAGAAAATGAAAGTAGAATAAAACAATATAACAAAAAATTCTAAGAAACAAAAATAAGAATTCTTATTATTATTATTTTAGCTACAAATTGCTCAAAACAAGAATATTGAGAATGTTAAGACTTAAGATGTGGTAAAATGCCTTTTGGAAACACTCTTTCTAACCCAAAATCCAATAATTGTTTTTGCATATTTGGGCATTTAGATACTTTATCATCTTGATTTCAAGAACATATAGCAAAGTGATTTCTCAATGAAGTCATAATTCAAAGATAAAGCAATGCTCTTATTCCCGGTTCACATTTCTATACTTGTACTGAAAAGGTTCATAAGACTTAGACACCGATATATTGAAAAAACCAAATCTGAGTCGATATTAAAGTGACTCTCAACAAATGTCAACTTCACTTTCAGTTTAACTGTAAGAAAAATACAGAACTTATATCCACCTCTGTGTGAATGATGCAAGTGCCAGGAAACATTTCTCTTAAAATGACAGAAAAATTTGAAAACCGCTAGTTGGTGAGACGATTACTTACTAACGCTATGATTAGTAGCTGGCTTTAGAGGACAATCAATTACATTCGACTGATACGCAGTCCAGACTTTATCTAACCAATAAATCATAAGAAAGGCTACACATGAATTCAGTCCACAGATTTACCCAACTCAAGTTATTGACAAACGAACCATTTTTTATCTTCAAAATCAATACAAAAACAAGGAGGCAGTGTACAAGTGAACCCAAAACAATAAATCTAAGACCTAATTTTAGGTGTGTTCATCTCTGTAGCTAATTCAATTCCACATTAAGACATCGTTCAAGACACTAGAGCACAAACCCACACTAAAGCCTAAATGTCATATGGGTATTAGAGTCAAATTCTTAATATTCTGCCAATAAAAAGTAGTGTAAGCAATAGCTTAGAGCATCTAAATTAATGATTTCCATCTAAATTTACTTATTATACAGAGCCAAGAGGTCAATGTTCAATGTTTTCTTACTCACTCATGAGTCATGAACCCTTAGGATGAACCTTTGTGAAATTTCCCTACAAGTAAATAGGTTTCTTGAATAAGCTCTCTCCCAACCACCATTTATTTATCCCAAAGTCATCTAACTTCAACTGGTAAATTAACTCTACATGCACACTTAACTCATTTCAATGGAACATTTGATAAACAGATAGCTGACATTTCAAAAATTGACAAATTAATTACCAAACACAAGAACAAGAGGCGAAATGAGGAATCTTCCAATGCAACCTTCGATTGTCTACAACAAATCGTCAAGAGTCAAGAGGCTGGTTTCCTAAATGGTAAAGTTGAGTGGTTTTTTTGTTTTTTCTGTTTTTGAACAAGATTGGAGAATACGCTCAGGCTCAGCTCAAGTTTTGTCTCCTCTAAAACGACACCGCATAGGTCCTTCGGGCCAACAAAGCTTGGGCTCGGCCCGTAACCGATGCAGTGCACAATTTCTTGTCTAATTAAACAATCCAATGATTAATTAAATTCATGACTTTACAGTCATGATTTAAACATATTTTCAAAGTCATGTAATTAATTATTCTAAAAACTAACATTAAATGTACTTTATTCCCTAAATTTGCCTTTCAATTGTTCAAATTCGCTTATTTTTTATTATTAATAATCTATGCTAATCGACCTCATTGTCGGTTTGTGTCCGTCATTTACCAATATTAATAATTTCTGTTAGTTTACATATATCATATATGCATGCAAGTTATGAGGTTTTAAATAAAAATTTGTTGAGAATAATGGAAGTTGAACAAGTTTTAAAGGCACACATATGATACCGCATTCAACGAGTGAATTATGAATCTTTATTTTATTTAAAAAAAACTTTACAGTATTACAAGGATCAAGGGATAGAATACAATTCGAACGCAAAACTTCATAAGACAGGTGTAAAAGAAATACCATTAGACCAATCTAGTCAATTTTATTTTAAAACAAAACAATACACCTTACATTAAATCTTCAAGGGCTATAGGGCTGTTCTTGATAGACTCGGTCCATAATGCATTATCAAATTGTTGGGCTTGTTTTTCACATGTATTTATCTGTTTGTTTCTTCTCTTGTTCTCTCGGACTCCAATGTAATGGCACAATCATTATTCACGACATCAGAACAGGACTAGTCCTGAGATTTTTTTAGTGATGATGCGGACTACAAAAATGTATATTTACTTTTTTTTTCTTTAGTAAATAGTAAATATTTATAAAAATCAATATAATAACTAAAAATGAAAACTGCAACACCACAAAATAGTAAATAAAAAGTCACCAAAATAAAAATTTAATAATTACATCAAATAATAAATCACTTAAACATTACCCGCCTCACATTTTTAGAAGTAAAAGTACTAATTAAGTATTATAATTGTGTTTCTTTCAAGAACCTTAGAATTGATTTCAATTTTTTTTTCAAATATCTGATAGATTAATACACTATCTGTTCTGATGTAGATGTGGTTAAGTATTATAATTGTATTTCTTTGAAAGACCTTTAAAAAGACACACACACATATATATATATATATATATATATATATATATATAGAAAAGGTTGGCCTCCAAACTTTTATATAGTTAGATATATTGGCTAGTTTTTTAATTTTAAAAAAATTACATGGACCTTCAGACTTATATTTGGTTAAGAGATATATGGGCTAATATTTATGTACATAAATTTTCAAGTCAGTACGCACTGATGAAGTATCAGTGCGTTGGATGTGAACCATTAGATTTACATATTTTGACTCAAAGTGTATGCACTTGTCAAAACTTCTCCATAATCTATAGTCCACGTTCTTCGTCCTGATTAATTTTATATCAGGACGAGCTGACAGTATAAAAACTATATATATATATATATATATATATATATATACAAGCTAGGTCGTCAGCCTCCAGACTTATTTAAAAACTGAATACATAAATTTTATTTTTATGAAATTTAGGACCATTGAAAAACGGGCGCCATAGGAAGTCGCCTCGTGGGCTATCCCCAGGGCCAGCCCTGCCTACACCGAAACTGCACAGAATAACAACATACTTTTGCACCAAAAACTTTGCAATAGAATTTTTCTACCAGTATTAATACACTATCAAAATTTACATTCCTTACCCAATAAAATTTACAATTTGCGACTGTTTCACCCTTGCTTCCATGAGCAAATTACTGGTGGGCTTCATAAGCCAATTGGCTTGTGGGTAATTTTCAAAGGGTCCTCATCTCCTAATGTGATTTTTGATCTAATGGTTCATCTATATATGGGGCTGAATTGTTGACATGAAAATCTCCTCCTACAATAACAAGAGGACAATTTACGAATTTTCAGATTGTGAAGTCTATTTAAGTTGTTACTTTTCTTTTAGATTAATCAAGTCTAATGTGGTATATATAACTTGTGGTGTAGGTTCAGATTGTGAGCAATGATACTTAATACTGAGTCTATATATACATAAAATTTGAGACATGAGAAATAAACCCAAATTTGGCTCGATCTTAACTAATGCTGAATTGAAATCGTTGGGTGGTTTGTTGTGAGGAATTGTGCAAAATAAAATTGCAGATAAAGAGTAAAATTGCAATGTAAGAAAGCGGAAAATTAAACACATAGTTGGGAAAGAAACGTTGGATTCTAGGATTTAAAATCAATTAAACAGAAGTTCTATACGCAATTTTTTTACGTTCCCATTTCACTTCTCACTTCCAATTACTCATGCATGCATTAATGTCCACGACAACAACAATTCTTATGAATTTTGAAAACCCATTGGCTCATGGGATACTAACAATCTAACACGCGACACAATATGTTTATCTAACTATTTAAAGTAACTAGCTTTTCGGGATACGATAATTTCTATTTCGACCTATAATAAACTATATGAAAAAAAATGCAAATTGTACTCATCCTTCACAATATTTGTGTTGTCACTTGTATTATATGGCCTATATGGATTTATTATGATCATGGATATGAAGAAAATTCCACAATGTCGCCTCAATAATCATAAAATACAATTATAGTATCCTCTAATATTGACTTGTCGTAGTTAAAGAACTAAGGGTGTTTTTTTATTTTTATTTTTATTTTTTTATCAAATTGATCAATAGTTTGATGACGCAGAGATGGATTTAAATGATGCTTTATTTTTTTTAAATGATATATGCTTGATGTGTTAAAATGGTGGAAATCAAAGAGAAAAAGCTGAGATAAAATGTTTTCTGTTATGTATATTGAAACTGTACAATTACAACTAATTTATACAAGAGAAGAGAAGCTATTCTAGGTAATATCTTCTAACGGGCAGATAATTACATTAATCACTCTCAATCATATAAATCCCAATATCATGCCTAGAATCACAATACAAATGATGCAGGTTTCCAGCTCATGTGATTTCTTTCCTTCAATACTCCCCCTCAAGTTGGTATGTGAATATCAAGAACTCCCAACTTGCTAAGATGTGATTGAAAAACAATTTGTCCCAATGATTTTGTGAAAATGTCAGCAGTTTGTTGTCCACTTTGCACATATGCTGTTTCGATTTCTCCATTTCGTATTCGCTCACGCACTGTGTGGCAATCCAATTCAATGTGCTTTGTCCGTTCATGGTATACTGGGTTTGCTGCAATGTAGATGGCTGCTTGATTGTCACAAAATAATCTTGCCGGTTCATGGTGTTCAACACGCAGATCTTGCAAGAGATATCTGAGCCAAGTGAGTTCGCAAGTGGCAGCTGCCATTGCCCTATATTCGGCTTCTGCAGAGGATCTGGACACTGTGGATTGTTTCTTGCTTTTCCATGACACAAGAGCTTTTCCAAGAAACACACAGTAGCCCGTGACTGACCTTCGAGTAGTTGGGCATCCAGCCCAATCCGCATCGCAATAGCTAACCAACCTCAATTTTCCATGTGACGGAAAGAACAAACCTTGGCTTGGAGCTCCCTTTAGATATCTGAGAAGGCGGTGGGCTGCATCAAGATGTGGTTTTCTTGGTTGTTGCATAAATTGACTGAGTGTTGACACAAAATATGTGATCTCTGGCCTGGTGATAGTAAGGTAAATTAACTTTCCTATCAGCCTCCGGTAATGATTTGGATCTTTGAGGAGATCCCCATCAGTTGGAGTTAGCTTCAAGTTTTGTTCTATTGGAAATTTCGTAGGTTTCACACCAAGTAAGCCAGCTTCTTCCAATATGTCAAAAGTGTATTTTCGTTGACATATAGAGATACCTGCTTTAGATCGTGCAACTTCAACTCAAAGGAAGAATTTCATGTGTCCTAGATCTTTAATTCGAAAATGACTGCTCAAAAATCCTTTAAGGTCACTAATCATCTTTTCATCATTCCCTGTGATAATCATGTCGTCAACGTAAAGCAATATGGCAATAAAAGAATTACTTAGATCTTAGTGAATAGAGAATAGTCTGCCTTTGATTGTGTGAAACCATCATCACTAACTGCAGAAGAAATTTTTTGGAACCAACTGCGAGATGCTTGCTTGAGGCCGTATAAGGATTTGTTGAGTCGACATACAAGATTCTCCCCCTGTCGACGATAGCCAAGAGGTGGGGATATATAGACTTCTTCAGATAAATCACCATAGAGAAAAGCATTTTGGACATCCATTTGATGAAGATTCCAGTTGCGAACAGCGGCTACGGCTAATAGGCAACGAACAGTGATGAGTTTGGTAACCGGCGCAAATGTCTCGGTGTAATCAATGCCTTCTCTTTGGGTGAAGCCTTTTACGACGAGTCTGGCCTTGTAACGTTCGATAGAGCCATCGTAATTGTACTTGATTCGGAAAACCCATTTGCATCCAATGGGTCGATGATAGGAGGGAAGTGATATCATGGTCCAAGTATTATTGTCCTCAAGAGCCTGAATTTCCGCCTGCATAGCTTCAACCCACTTAGGATCTTGACATGCCTGTTCATAAGAAACTGGTTCGACTAAGTGAGATATGTTGTGTACAAATTTTCTATAAGCAGAGGAAAATTGTGAATATGAGATAAATTGATTGATGGGGTACCTTGTGCCGGATAAGGAAGAAGAAGATGTTCCCGGAGCAAGCAATTTGGCGTGGTTGACTTTGTAGTCTTGAAGACATTTTGGAGCTTGTGTGGGTCAGCTAGAACGGCGAAGAGTTTGTTGAGTTTCTTGTGAATCTGGAATGTGAGCAGAGGAAGTGGGAATTATATCTGTCGGTGAATTGATTGGGGAGGATGAAGTGTAGTCGGTTGGATTAATGTGGGGGCTATGGGCTAGTTGTGTGTGGGCTTCTATTAGAAAAAGGGAATTTGAGTTGGGTGAGTGGGTTTCTAATAGGCGTGCCTGTTGGGAATTATTTTGAGTGTCTAGTGTTGGTTGTGAATTGGAAGAAAATGAAGGCATACTGCTATCAATGGGTATTGGTAAAACTGGAGAATCTGATTGATTTTCTTGTGGTGAGGCTGAAAAAGGAAATAGATGTTCGTGGAAAATGACATCGCGAGAAGTAAAAAATTTCTTGGTGGCTAAGTCATAAACATGATAACCCTTTTGACCAAGTGGGTAACCAACAAATATACACCTTCGAGCACGGATATCAAATTTATGTGAGGGTGTGAGATTAGTTGCATAGCAAAGGCATCCGAAAACTCTAATATGAGTGTAGTTGGGTGACTTAATGTGTAAAATCTCATATGAGGATTTTTGAGATAAAAGAGGTGTTGGTAGGCGATTTATCATGTTGTTTGTATACTTTCTCCCCAAAATTTTACAGGCAAATTGGCTTGAAAACGAAGTGCACGGCTTATATTTAGTAGGTGATGATGTTTGCGCTCCACAACCCCATTTTGTTGAGGCGTGTAAGAGCAAGAATGTTGAAACAAAGTGCCATGGTCATTAAAAAAAGATTTCATGGATGTAAATTCACTCCCATTATCTGCACGAAGAGCTTTAATCTCACAATCAAATTGAGTTTTAACCTAAGAAAAAAAATATTTTAACAATGATTGTGTCTCGGATTTAAAACTCATAAGGTGAATCCATGTGAAGCATGAAAAATCATCTACAATAGTTAAAAAATATCGCGCTCCTGAGTGTGAATTAACTCTATGAGGACCCTAAATATCACAGTGAATTAAATCAAAAGGTGCAGCTGATGATATTGAACTATGAGAAAATGATAATCGTGTTTGTTTAGTTAAAGGACAAACATCACAGATATGCAGAGGATCAAAAAATATTTCTGGTATATTTTTTTGGACAGTGCCTGTAGAGGTGCGGATGAAGGATGTCCTAATCGTTGATGACAAAGATTGGAGGTGTGATTTACCTTGTGGGCAAGACGAGGATTCTGTTTTGGTGTGAGGTAGTACAACCCGTTACATTGCTTGCCCAGGCCAATCGTCTTCTTCGTAACCACGTCCTGTACCACACAAAAATCGGGATAAAATATCACATTACATCTCAATGCTCGAGTGAGTTTGCTAACCGATAACAAGTTAACTTGAAATTTCCAAACATGTAGTACTTCATCAAGCATTAAATAGGGTGACAATTTAATAGATCCAGTGGATTTAATCTCCACTTTACCACCGTTGGGCAACTCCACAAAATCACAAAGAGAGTCGGATTTATTATGTGTTGGTGAGAATTTGGATATATGATCTGTGGCTCCACTATCCACAATCCAATATAAGTTTGAATTGTAATTATGTTGAATGGTATTGCAAGTAATTGTACCTGTGGTGTTTGCACAGAACTATTCATTACCATTTCCTTTACGAAGGAGAGCCATGATTTGATTGTATTCCTCGGTGGTAAAAGTCGCTGCTTCTACAGTTGGTGCATCAGCCTGCTCGATCCCACTGGTTCTAGTGTTGTGAGCATTGGACCTCTTCCCTTTCGGCTTTATATTCTTCCTGCGGAACTTGTGGCCCACTGGGAATCCATTCAAGTAAAAACAACGATCAACGAGGTGGCCATCTCTATCACAATAGCCGCACTTGAGTTGCCTTCTCGGAGCATTGTTTTCCTGAGTCATGTGAGATCTGTTTGTCTGGAAATTTTGTGTGATCTATTGTGGGTGATTCAATTGCATTGCATGATGATTGGTGCTGGTTTCTCGTCTAGAGGCTACATCAATCCGTCTCTCTTGTTGAAGAACCAAGGCGTCATCAAGATTGACCCTCGGATGATAGCATAAGATTCGTTTAGCCCCATTAGGAACTGCATCACTCTTTCTTTCTCCTCTCTATCAGTGAGGATCTTTAATCCTCCATATTTATAGCTTAGAGGATCATGATACGAAGCCAATTCATCCCACAATGCTTTCATTTTGGTGTAGTAAGCGGAGACAGATTGTTGTCCCTGTCGATGCTCGACTATTTCTTGTCGAATTTGATAGATTCTAGAGTCGTTTCCCTGTGAGAACCGATCTTTGAGGTCATTCCAAACATCAGCTGCCGTGTCGGAATAGATCACGCTGCCGCTAATACCCGGATGGACTGCGTTTACAATCCATGACAACACCATGTGATTGCATTGCTGCCAAATGGAGTATTTTGCATCAGTAGATTCTGGAGCTTTGATGGATCCGTCAATGAATCCCAGCTTGTTCTTCGCACTGAGACAGATGTGCATGGCTCGACTCCATTGCCCATAGTTGTCTCCCTCAAGAAGTTTGGAAACTAGTACGATTCCCGGATGATCCGAATGATGTAAAGTGAGTGGATCTTAAACGTTAATGGAAGTTTCTATCATTTTTTTTTCTTTTTTTGCACTTATCTAGATGTGTATTTGTAGCGGAAGATATTAGGATTCAAGAGTCACCGGAATCGATGCTCTGATACCATGTTAAAATGCTGGAAATCAAAGAGAAAAAGCTGAGATAAAATGTTTTCTGTTATGTATATTGAAACTGTACAATTACAACTAATTTATACAAGAGAAGAGAAGCTATTCTAGGTAATATCTTCTAACGGGCAGATAATTACATTAATCACTCTCAATCATATAATCCCAATATCATGCATAGAATCACAATACAAATGATGCAGGTTTCTAGCTCATGTGATTTCTTTCCTTTAATATGATGTCTGTTCACAGGCTTGTTTCATAAGTTGTATAGGAAAATTATTCTCTGGATATGTTACATTCTTGACCAAATAGATTCATTCCATCAAGACCCCAAGACTATTCTTTATCTATTGTTTAACTAATTCTTTTTCTTAATTACTATATAATAAAGAGATTTGTTCAAAGTTGTTACTTCACAATCCTACTCAGCTTCTGATGATACTACTATTATAGTATTATGTGATTTAAAACAAAGTAAGAAAAGATAATAATTATAAATAATAATAAAAAAAGGATGAGGGATATACAATCTCAACTCTCAAGTCACTTTCCCAAAGACACTCTACTTTATCATTTTGACATATGTCAACCTTTACTTTTTCATAACAAATTGTCTTTTTTTTACACCAAATTTATGATTGCCAAATATGTGGAAAAAAATGTTCATAGTAAAATGGTTCGAATAATATTTATTAAATTTATTAAATTTATTTAACATTTATATTTAAAAAGAAAATTAGCAAATATATTAAACTTGAAGCAATTAAATTGTTATGATTCCGCAGTTGGTGGTGGTGGTGGACAGGTTCTGTTTGATGTGAAGAATCCTTGAACCCAAATGCGGTCCTCAATACAATATTTAAATTTCGATTGGTAATCTTAAATGTTATCTCGATCTCCTTTATAGGAGTAGTTTATGGAAGACAGATAAACAGAAATAAGTCCTAATTTCATCATTTTCATGATCCAAAAATATTAAGCGGCTCATGATTTAGCTGAAGATTTTAGCTTTCTATTTGAACATGAAGTACGGTTTTCTTTGGATCAATCTTTGGACTGTTGAAAACCTTTCAGACATATTTCTACACTCGGACACTAATTAATTTTTGTTATGCGCGGTTGATTAAGTCAATTTTAGATTACTCGTCATCAAAGTACATTGTAGTCACAGAAATTTTGTTCATTCTTAAAATTATTATATATATATATATATATATATATATATATATATATATTACGTTCACAGTTGATCAGCAGCAGATTTGGAAATATACATATATATATATATTTATTTATATATGTGTGTGTGTTTCTAAGGCAGAGCTTAATTGGATGAAATGGTGAGTTTATGGAAAGTTAATTATTAATCTCTGGTTGATGGTCAAACTTGTTTAGGAAGTTGATTAATTAATTTGATATGACAGTTTGTTGTTTTATATACGTGATATGTGTAGAAGAACAACTCATCTGATGATCACCGGAAAAGAATAAGGCCCATGGATGGATGCCATGTCATGGCACTACAAAAAAATTGAAATACAGTGACAAAAATTACTTGTCACTACAAGTAAAGAAATTGTCACAATTACAATATTATGACAAAAAAAATGTGCAACTAACAATTCGTCACTTTAGCCCCCATCACTAAAATTTTATTAATCAACTCAACTCCCCCATCAAATGGTTACAAAGCTCAAATATATAGGAGTAAGAAAACTACATAAAAGGAAACAAATAAAAATCACAATTTGAATCCTAAAATTATGCATCCATCATAAAATCCCATAAATCAAGCAAATGCCTTCATCATCTCCATGATTAATCAAATTGCATAAATCAAGGTCCTATCAAAACCATGATTTTTGCAAATCTTTCTCCACCTGATCTCCATCATTCAAAAATGATGCAGCGTGATGGGTGATCATGCCCTGTTGATTCTGGGAATACCCAGGAATATGAACACATTGCTAACTCGTTGATTCACATGAATACCGAGAGCCCAAACACAAGAAATTTCATAACTGAAATTTTATTAATCAACTCAACTCCACCATCAAATGACTACAAAGCTCCAATATATAGGAGTAGGAAAATTACATAAAAGGAAACGAATAAAATCACAATTTCAATCACCAAACAATATGCCTCCATCATCTCTATAATTGGTCAAACCACATAAATTAAGCAAATTCCTTCATCATAGGTGATTGATGAAATTGCATAAATCAAGTTGTTGTCAATACCATAATTTATGCAATTCTACCATAACTTGATCTTCATCATTCGCACCGGGATTGAAAGAATTCGTCCTCGAATTAATTAAAGATTAAAAATGTAACGGAAAAGAAATACAAAAAAAATTAAATTGGTATACAAAATAGGAAAACTATTTTGATTTCGTTGATTCTTGGAATGCTGAAAATTACAATCCGTTGATTCTTGGAATGCCGAAAAGTAGATCCGTTGATTCACGAGAATACCGAAAGCGAAATAAGAACTAAATGCTTTTGATTCACTATGAATACCAGCAAATGGCTAAATCGATGCTGAATCGATTTGGCTCTGATACCAAAAATGATACAGCGTGATGGGTGATCAAGCATTGTTGATTCTGGGAATACTCAGGACTATGAACACATTGCTAACTCGTTGATTCACATGAATACCGAGAGAGCAAACACAAGAAATTTTATAACTGAAATTTTATTAATCAACTCAACTCGTCAACAACTTGATTTATGCAATTTCGTCAATCGCCTATGATGAAGAAAATTGCTTAATTTATGTGATTTGACTAATCATAGTAATGATGGAGGCATATTATTTGGTAATTGAAATTGTGATTTTATTCGTTTCCTTTAATGTAATTTTCCTACTCCTATATATTGGAGCTTTGTAGTCATTATGATAGAATTGCATAAATCATGGTGTTGAAAACAACTTGATTTATGCAATTTCGTCAATCACCTATGATGAAGGAAATTGCTTAATTTATGTGATTTGACTAATCATAGTAATGATGGAGGCATATTGTTTGGTGATTGAAATTGTGATTTTATTCGTTTCTTTTAATGTAATTTTCCTACTCCTATATATTCGAGCTTTGTAGTCATTTGATAGTAGAGTTGAATTGATTAATAAAATTTCACTTATGAAATTTTGTGTTTGCTCTCTCGGTATTCATGTGAATCAATGAGTTAACAATGTGTTCATAGTCTTGGGTATTCCCAGAATCAACAGGGCTTGATCACCCATCACGCTGCATCAAGTTAAGAGTCAAAAGAATCTCTGTTATGTATAATAATAAAATTCTTCAGAGCTTTAGCAGCCATAATGGCTTATATACGTTCTTGATTTCTCTCTGTTTTTCTCTTTGAGTATTTTCACAAACAGTTTGCTTTTTCTTCAATTTTCTCCACTGTAAGTCTGTAACTACTAAAAAGTAACATCAGAAATTCCATTGATAAAAAAAAATAGAACAAAGCCATTACCTTGCACAAACATTTCAAATCACTGAACAAAGCAATCAAAGATCCATGCAGAATTCTCTCAAGCAGAAGCACTCACATGTCACATGAATCAAACAAGTTGAAAATTCATATACTAATTTATGATTATCTCAATTTTATTAGAAATTACCTCCTTTTAAATACTGTTCAAATCTTTATTTCACCCAAAAAATCAGCGGTTGTGGCTGAAATTTTCTCCAAAAATTCCAAACTCACTAAACTACAATTTAGCAAGAAACAGAGCATTGCAACACCTTAAAATAAACTGCAGAAAATCAATCCAACAAGAGACAGCATTCTCTCTTCGTATTCAAGTTTTCAAGTAATTAACACGTTTGAAATTTCAAATAATACTCGAGCAAGAATATCCAAATATAAATCCAATATAATCCATGTCAGTTCACAAGTAATTTTTATTCAATAAAAAAACTCCAAATAGAACCCACGACATATATATAAAACACATGTGGAACAAAAGAACAGTCAAAGCCTCCTCCATGAATCTTAAATCTACCAAATCTTCAAACCAAAATGCTCAAGTACCTGAAAATTACAATTAACCGTAATGAGTTTTAAGCTGAATATAGAATATACTCTTTTCTTTTGTAATAGCAATTAATTCGAGAACATAATTGCATGCATACGCTTATTTATGAGATGACAACATGAAAAATTGGTAAAAAATTGAAATTTTGCCGAGCCCCAGATTTATTTAATTCATTATTTCTATTTTTGACCTCATTTTCTTATTCTTCATTTTCAACAAATTTTGAAGAGAAATAAATAATTACAGATTCTCATCTGCAAATGGAAGTTTTATCCAAGTAAATATGGTTTAAAGAAAAAGACAATAATATGATTTATGCTTTAAGAAAAACATACCTTAATTTTTTAACGTCCCAAACATTGTTTTCGCCACAATTTTTTTTAGTTGCCTCTGAAAACACTACCTCTTCCTGTACGACTCTTTTTAGCTAAATTTGGTTCTTCGTCACTGTCACTGTGTTCGGGTCTACCAAGATTAGGAGCATCCAGTCCTGAGCCACTATAGTTTCTTCTTATGTTACAGTCACTGTATTCCGGTTCTTTATCCCTGTCACTATGTTCCGGTCTTCGTCTCTTTCTATCTAAATCTGGTTCTTCATCACTCTCACTGTATCCTAAGCAACTATAGTTTCCTCTTATGTTCCAGTGATATTCTGATTTGGTAGGCATAAAGAAACGATGCCAACTGGTACAACGTTTAGGTAGAGAACAATTGTGGTTTTGGTGGAATGTAGAACCTTCAGCAGCCGGTAATTCCTGAAAATCTTCTATGTCTTGTTTGTAAACGAGACGAATCCCACACTTTATCACCTTTGACTTCGAACCACCAAACTGTGCATGAATGCAGGGACTACCACTGACTGGCTCATCATCACTGCTCGAATCATCTTCAGTTATGCTAGCTGAATTGTGATGTTCAAACATCACACGAGACACAAATGTCAGACACTGGTGATCAGACTCAACAGCTGTGAAACCAGGGATAGGAAAGCCCAAGGCATAAGCGTTTCTCATTATAGACATTCGCATTCTAAATGACATCTGCTCGCTACCATTATTTAAATCCTTGGGGTCTGGTGCATATACTCCACAGATTGCAATTCCCATGAAATCATCATTTAACCAATTGCGCTGCAGTTCAATTGCGACTGAGTCTCCATCACTTATACACCTGAACCATTTTGGAATTTCACTTCCGGGAAGTCGAATATGAAACTGATGAGAAAAAAAGTTGACCCGTTGCTGTAATATAACATCATGATTTTTAGTATCCATGTAGAGTAGAGCTTGTCCAATAAAAATACATAATAAAAATACATAATAATAAACATTTTTTATTCATAGAAATATTATTATCAAATTTATTAGCAAATTTCTTACTACTCTTTATGATGTTATCATCGATAATTTCTTTGGACGCTTCAGTTTTTATCTAATCATATGGCCATTTGAATGTTGCTGAAAACCATAACTAGCCTCTAACTCAAAACATTAGTTTACTTGAATTACCTCGCTTAAATAAACAAAGGAAGGTAAGAGCATCTCCAATGCAAGCGTGACTTGTGAAAAAAAGAGATGCCACGTATGATAAATAAACATTCTGTGAATAATTGTGTCTCCAATGCAACCGTGCATATCCAACCTCAAGCTGACGTGGTAAAAAAAATAATAGACATTATCAGTATGACCGTCCACTTTCAGACAGCCTATTGCACAACCCTTTTTTAGGTTAACTCAGCAAACATTTAAAATTGACATTAATTTTTCATCTATTTTTAGTAAGGAAATAAAATAAAAAATAAAATAGGAAATAAAATTGGACACGTCATTAAAACAAAATGTGTTTTAAACGGAAGCATTGGAGACCAAATTTTAAGTTGATTGTCTATCAAGTCCATATTTATGCCACATAGGAAGTAAGTCTCTTGACATTGTTGTCATATCAACAATTATTCATATGCAATCCATTTTTGCATTGGAGATACTCTAAGACATCAAGCAACTCTGTTTTACAATTTTTTTAAAAAAATATATGTATTTAAAAGAAACTCTTTCTTTATATATATATATATATATATATATATATATATACATATATATATATAGTAAGGTTGTGAATTAAAAAAAGAGGTTGTGAATGAAATTAAAATTCAAAGTAATTTGACTACAATTAGCACAAAAATGAAACTATCTAGGTAAAGTCCGAGCACAAAATGTGTGAGCTAGATTCAAAGCAAACAAATAATAAACTCTTTTTGGTTCCTTCGACTAAAAAAGAACATCCTTGTGGTTTTTTATTTTTTATTTTTATATATACTACTTATATTGGTAACGACTCTAATTTGGGATATTGACAGACTGAATGAGCGTTCTTACAATTGAACTACATTAGACGGTAGTAAATCCCATGGTTTTTGAGGTGTATGATTCACATGTTTTATTTTAATTATATACATTTTGACAACAAAATAGAGTATTCAATGACGGTTATAACATTGATTATTATATATTAAGAATAATCTACTCGCTGGCTCGAAATAGAGAGTGACAAACCTGAAGGTACTGTTTCAGTAATATAACTGCCAAACTGTTTTCCTGATCTTGATTCTCAAGTAGTTTTAGGCAGTTGAATAAATTCAATGCAAAGTTTTTTGAAGCGCCGCCTCTTAGGACACTTGACACATCTTTCAATGAAGGACAATCTTCAGCCCCTACAAAAATTGTGTTTGGCGGAAGCTCTGGCAATGACCGAAGCCACTGGCAATTCTCTAAGCATAACATTTTCAATTTAGAAAGTTCCCTGATACCATCTGGTAGGCTGAAAAAATTGTTGTTGCTTAATTTTAACTCTTGTAAGGAGTATAAGGATCCAATATCATTGGGGAGTGCTCCTTCCAAAAGACCACAGTCACTAAGGTCCAATGCTTTTAGAGACCATAAACCTGATAGAGGAGGCAATAACAAACACATGGAATTGGGATGTCTTCTTGGCAACAACAATGACAAGAATAAAGAAATCCAGCTTCGGGGTGGTTGTCCTTTACATCCACGGAAAGACAAAGTTTTAAGGTTGGTTAACCGTGTAATGACAGATGGTACTTGTCTTATTGCAGTCCCACCAAGGTCTAGATCCTCCAAACACTCAAGTTCCCCCAGGTTTTGAGGAAGTTTGTCGAGCTTTGAGCAACCTTGGAGATTCAGAATTTTGAGCAATTTCAGACCCGATAAATTGCTCGGAAAACTCTCAAGGTTCTTGCAGCCTTTCAAATTCAATATAGTAAGCCGTCCGATGGAAGATGGTACTTGTCTTATTGCAGTCCGGCAAAGGTCTAGATCCTCTAAACTCTCAAGTTCCCCCAGGTTTTGAGGAAGTTTGTCTAGCTTTGAGCAACCTTGGAGATTCAGAATTTTGAGCAATTTCAGACCCGATACATTGCTCGGAAAACTCACAAGGTTCTTGCAGCCTTTCAAATTCAATATAGTAAGCCGTTTGAGACCTCCAACTGACTCATGCACTTTACTCAATCTTATACAACCTTCAAGATCCAGCATCTCAAGGTTTGGAACCTTTGTTAAGTCTGGGGTTTCAATAAGGTAGTGTGAGTCATTGAGCTTAATGGTTTTCAACTTCTGAAATTCCTGTTAACAACAAAAGTTAAGAGTATTAAAAAACTGCTTCCAATTAAGAACATTGCAAGGTATCTACTGAAATTAAGATATAATATACCTTCATGTCCTTCCAAAGATATTTTATCTGGCTACAATAGAGATCGAGTTCAAAAAGTTCCGGTGGCTGGAAATTTGACGGCAAAGTATTCAAAGGATATTCGGGCCATTTGAGAAACCGCAACTCATCTGATAGATATTCTATGTCTTCTGAAAGGTCAACATTCCTAATTTGGAGCAGTCTTAGATTTCTCATGCTTGAAAAGGATCTGCCATTCAAGTGGATAATTCGATCTTCATACTTATCAAGCATTATACATTTAACTTTTTGCGTGCCCTGATAAATTTAGAAACAAAAAAAGTTTAATGTGAATATGATATATAGAAAATTTAATAACAGCCGTAAAGTATTTATATATATATATATAAATTTATGTTCTTGAAAAAAAAAAAAACATTACCTTATTTTTTGTCAACACATGATAGATATCCTCAAACAGCCATAATCTACTCCATTGGCCACAATCTTCGCGACACTTTTCACGAACAATTTCCCAACCCATTTCTTGCAGTAAATCATGCATTCCAAGTTCATTGTAAGAAATTGTTACAAGGGATTTATCATCCAGCACTTTTATTCCAATAGCTGATGAATCAAAATAACAACCGTCTAGTATTTCCACAACTCGATCCTTGTTCTTTCCTCTGAAGAAACACGCAATATCTAAGAATATTTGTTTATCTGTTTCATCGAGTCCATCGTAACTTATTCGGAGTATTTCCAAAATATCTTTAGGAGGACCATGCCGTAGTCTATTCAACTGACTTTCCCATTCTTCGACAGTTCTACCACACAGGTGGGATCCTAAAACTTTAAGAGCTAATGGAAGCCCATTTGTATATCGTACGATATTATATGATAGCTCAACATGATCATCTGTGGGTTGTCCTGGTCTGAATGCTTTCTTATGAAAGAGCTGAAGAGCATCATCATCTTTCAATCCTTCAACTTCGTATATACTACTGATCATTCCGTGGCTAATAAGCACATGTTTATCTCTGGTTGTAATTATAATTCTACTCCCAGAACCAAACCAATTATGCTTTCCAGCCAAGTTTTCTAATTGCTCTAATTGATCGACATCATCAAGAACAACAAAGACCCTTTTATGACATAACCGTTTTCTAATGTAGTTGATTCCATCATCAGTGTCACTTATATTCAAACTTTTAAGAAGTTTATCTCGCAAGAAAGCAACACTTTTTTTACTAACATCGGCAAGAAAGCAACTACCTTGATAGTCACCTGAAAACCTTTCATATAAAACTCTAGCAATTGTAGTTTTACCTATTCCTCCCATTCCACAGATGCCAATGAAGCGAATATCATCCAACCCAGATACTAAAAGATCATTAATTTCCTTCAAGCGAGATTTTATTCCAACAAGGTCCTCTGCAATTTCTGAGAATGTTGGTTTCAAGCTCATCGAAATTGTGGCGCCAATAAGTTTAATCAATTCCGCTTCGGATCTGAGAAGAAGAACCATATATAATTATGTAAAATTAACCAAACAAGAAACATTAAGTTGTTAATGAAATATAAAGATGCTTAGAAGATTTCTCAACACTAATTAATTTCCTTATAGTTTAATCATTCATTGATGAATATTTGTGATGTAAATATTAACTATGAAAAATTGTGTGCCTCTGGCGTGAGCGTGAGCCTAAGATTTAAAAACAATGTAAAATATATGAATTCAAAGATAATCCAACAAGATAAAGGTACCTTCCTTCTTGTAAATGCCATCCAGACAGATTTTCAACTTGTGTGAGAGCTGATCGCCACTTTTGAACCTTGTCTGGATTATCCTTGTAATCTTCTTCATGTTTATGGAAGGCTGTCTCGAAATCTCCACTCTGATTCCCTATATCTGATGGATCTACCTTGTAAAAAACCGGAAAAACCTTCTGTTTTTTCTTGTCCATGCACTCGAGAATCTTTGCAAGTTCCTCCAAACACCATGTAGAAGAAGCATAGTTTTTCGATAGAACAATGATAGAAAACCTCGATCTTTCAATTGTTTCCAAGAGTTCTGATGAAATCTCCTTCCCTCTCTCGAGTCCTTCATCATCTCTAAATGTGCAAATTCCTCTGTCCTTCAAAGCAGTATAGAGATGGTCAGTGAAGGTATGGCGAGTATCTTCACCTCTAAAACTCAAAAACACTTCATATTCCCATTGAATGCCAGAGGAATCAAAAGAAGAAGAAGAAGATGCAGATGATCCTTTTGCAGTACTGCTGGAAGCCATTGAAGACTTCGTAGCTTGTGTTTGTTCCCAGAAACAGAGGACTCAGAGATGAAAACCTCTACTTGATTAACAAAGACAACACAAAATTTCCAAGAAATTTTCCAAGGCTGCAATTTCCAGGAAATTAAAAAATTATTATTTAATATTCAATATTATCTTCATTTTAAGGGATATTAAGATTTTAGTCCATCTAGTTAGCGTTAATCTGGGTTTGGTCCACTAGTTTTTGGAATTACTAAGTTTAGTCCACTAGTTCTCTGACAATACAAATTCAAGTCCCTACCGTCCACTTCCGTTAGATTTTCGTTGACTTCCGTTCGGTTAACAGGGGCAAAATGGGAAATGTGACGAAAGCTTCTAAAAGCTTTTCATAAATAAGGGTAAAATTGGTATTTCATAATATAAAAATTTTAAAAATTAAAAAATATATTAAAATAATTAAAATTAAACATTTAAAACAGAAAATTAAAAACTAAAAAGACACAAATGCCCTTGACAAATTTATATAATTATATATCTATCCAAATAGTAATTAAACAATAACCACAAAACTTTTCAAAATAAGAAATTAACCCCAAAACCACCACCAGATCCCTTCATCTCTCTCTCAATCGTTCACCACCACCACCACCAAAAACCAAACAACCGAACCACCGCCACCACCACTAAATCCTCTCTCAAGATCTCATATCTCTCTCTCTCTTTCTTGATCAATCTCATTTCTCTCTCTCTCTATCTCGATCCCGATATCTCTCTCTCTCTCGATCAGCCAAACCCACAGAGTCAATGGGTTTTTGTTTTTTTTATTCCGATGGCCGATTCAATTGGTTCTTGGTTTGGTGATGGTCGCTGGGTGATTTGCGATTCACTGGGTGTGGTGGTTGGTTGATTTTAGTGGTGGGATGGGTTTATGGGTTGGATTTTGGTGGTGGGAGGGTTTGGTGATTCTATGGAAATTTTGAAAGATTTGATGGAGAGGTAAACGTGCGCGTGAGAGGCTGGAATGGGTGGAAAACAGACCGGAGAAGGGTCGGTCAACGTTCTGGGTAGAAAACCGTCTGAAACGAGGCCAGAAACGGTGTAGAACAGTCGAGTTGCATGTCGGGTCGAGCGGGTCAAGATTCGGGTCCGGGTCGGGCACACGCAGGTCGACTGGTCGCTGGCTGAAGAAGACGATGTGACGTCACGCTGATGTCATGCTGATGCTATGGGGTATGCTCAGTAATGTCTAGGGTGCGTTCAGTGGCCCAAGTTAGCTTGTTTTAGGGTGCGATAGGGTCTAGGCTGGGGTGCGCTTAGTAGTCCCAACAGCCCACTTCATAAAGGGCATAAAAGTCTTTTCGCAAGAGCCAAGGGCAGCAGGGTCATTTTGCCCTCTAACTTTGTCATTTAACGGAAACCGTTACAGAAGGACTAAACTTAGTAATTCTTAAAACTAGTGGATCAAACACAGATAAATGTAAACTAGAGGGACTAAAATCTTAATAGCCCTCATTTTAAAGATTTAGATGAGATATTTTTAATATTATAATTTTTATATTAATAAAATTTATAAATTAAAATTTATTATACATTAATTGAATTTAATGAAAAAGATAAAAGAATATAAATGAAATAAAAAATGTTGAAAAGTGAATTTAGAGTATGAGATTTAGTACTCTAAATTTAGAATATCAATCTTAGAAATTATAAAAAAATTTCTTAGAGATATAATTTTAGAGTATGATGGAAGCAACCCATACTCTAAAATTTCTTGGAGACATTAATTTAGAGTATGGTGGGAGATATTCTAAGATCATTTTAATATGCTTTACTTCATTTGATCTAATTTTCAATAGTTTAATACCATTTAAAATTATATTAAATATTTCTCCCCACACTAATTTTAAAAAGGGATATGTTAATAAAGAAATAGACTTATTAATTTTTTTTTCTTAAAATTAGATTAGGACCAGAATGAAGAGTTTTAACAAAAAGGGTGACAAGAGATCATTTCTTGGATTCTTACAAAGGTAGGAAAAAAAAATGGATGACAGATCATTTTTCTGTTTTGCTGTTTTTGAATTAGACAGATCATTTTTGAATGAAGACTTTGGTGAAATGTAGTGTACATTATTGAATTTTGATGTGACTTCAAAAATTGCTGACACATTTTGGTGTAAAATTTTTTTTTTTCCAATCTTCTTCTGAACGTGATGCTTTTTTTCAAAAATGAAAATTATTACTGCTCTCTCTTTCTTTTCAAAAAGCAAAAAGCTACGTGACATGTGCAGATGTGTTCATTAAAAAAGTAAATGTAGATATTTTTTCCAACAAATTTTCCAAGGCTGCACAGCCGCCTGCACTTTCTAGGAAACTTAAATGTAATTTCTTTAAGTCAAAAAGTTTTGAGTCTTCGCTCATTAGCTGTTATCTTTTCTATTTAATTTTTATAGAGTACATATTTCTATAAGTTTATTTCATTATGCTTTACTTCATTTGATCTAATTTTCAATAGTTTAATACCATTTAAAATTATATTAAATATTTCTCCTCACACTAATTTTAAAACAGATTAATAAAGAAATATATTTATTAATTTTTTTTTCTTCATAAAATTAGTTTAGGACTGGAATGACGAGTTTAAACAAAAAGGGTTACAAGAGATCATTTCTTGGAATCTTATAAAGGTAAGGAAAAAATGGATGACAGATCGTTTTTCTTTTTTGAAGCAGACAGATCAATTTGTATCTCTCTCAAAAAGTCGTTTCTATGTGGTCTCTCATGCCAGTGGGGTAAATGTGGGTTTTCATCTCGGACATATGGCAGTCAAACAAATGATCTATCAGTATTATTTGTATTCAGAGTTGTAAGAATGCAACATTAGATAAGATTTTGTAAGTTACAACTGTTTTGTATACTTGACTAACACTTTGTTTGGTAAGAGGGAGAGATGGAGGGAGGGAGAGGGATGGGAGGAGAGCTCCAATCCCTTGTTTGGTTGGAGAGAAAAGAGAGGGGAGAGGAGAAAAGGAGGGAGTTCTCCTCCTTTTGGGCCCATAAAAAAGGATCCCTCCAATGATGGGAGATGAGAGGGGGGAGGAAAAGTTAGAGAGAAATGACAATAATGCCCTTCAATTTTTTATTAACCTCCAATTTATTAAAGGGCAATATAGTAACTTTTTAAATTATATACAATCCATCAATTCAACCTTCTTTTTCAATACCAAACAACATGAAAGATATATGTTATCCTCTCCATCCCTCCTACTCTCCCTCCCCCTTAATTCATCCATCCTTCCTACCAAACATAGACTAAGGTTTTTTGTTTTTATCTAAAACCAATATTTTAGATGTAGATTTGATTGATTTTGGCAGGGCACGTTTCAGTTTTTAAATGTAAAAATAACGTGTTATAAACACAAAAACAAGAAACATTGGAAATGCAAGAGATAATTTTATAATTTGGGAAAATAAAATCCTAAAACAACAGAGCTTGAACGTTGATGATAAAAGAAAGAGAGAAAGAGGGAAAATGAACAAGTTATTACTTATTAGTAGTTAGAGATTGTAGAGCTCCCAGAGAGGACTCCTAACACTTTGTGATTTAATAACCAAATATGGGATAATTATGTGCATACCAAAACTAGAACCTTGGTGGTGGAACTTCTCTTTGAAGACTCCAACCACCAGGGCAATAGGCCACCGGTGATTGTAAACGTGTTAGCTAGGTGAGAAGAGGGGGAGAGAAAAAAAACAAAGAAAAGTAACCAATCAGTACAAAGAGGGAGAACAAAATAATGTGCAAAATAAGCGATCAGTGGAAAGAGAGAGAAAAAAAATAAAGAAAACTGATCTCAACAATTGTTTTACTTGTCTGCTACATGTCAGCAGATTATTGAAAATTGAGCATAAATAAGATGGCTAGGGGATCTTAATTCTTCATGTAGTCGACTTGATGACATCCAAATCCTTAGGGTTTGGTACAAATTCTCCAATGATATCACCATTATTAGTATCCATCCAGACAAAGCAGTGCTTCGGAGGAAGACAAAAGATGGAAGAATAAATTTAGATTACGATAATATTATACGGTGAGTGATATGATGTTGACAACTTACATATCACTTTATTTACAACAAATTTTTGGAGCACTTAAAATAGGACTCAGGTATGGGTTAAACATTGTTAACTCGGTTGTAACTGGGCAAGGTATAGGTCAGACCATTATGCCCTAATGACTGTTCCAATTGACTTGGTATTTAAATATTTAAAAAATATATATTTTTTTAAATATTGAAAATATAAAAGGAAAAAACAAAACTATAATTTTTTTATCTATTTATCTGATTGTATTTTATTTTTGAATTTAAGATTTATAAAGTTTAGAAGTTATATTATATTAAATTTAAATATATATGAATTTTAAATGTAAGCAAAATTTTAAGTTTTAACATTTATTTGTACTTTACAATTAAATTTAAATGTTCTTTTAAATTTGATTGAATGTTAAATTTTAATATCCTATCCTAAACTTCAAAATTCAACCGTATGATAAAATTTGTATCTCTCTCAAAAAGTCTTTTCTCTGTGGTCTCTCGGGCCAGCTTCAGCCTACATTTCTGACGTCTATGTGGTATCTTACTATAATTAATCATCATCATCATTATATAAAATTAGATTAGGACCGGAATGAAGAGTTTACTAAAGATCATTTCTTGGAATCTTACAAAGGTAGGGAAAAAATGGATGAAAGATCATTTTTCTTTTTTTCTTTTTCGAAGTAGACAGATCATTTTTGAATGAAGACTTTTGTGATACACAATTTAAATAAATTTGGTGAAATTCAGTGGATATTATTGAATTTTAATGGGATTTCAAAAAATATAGAGTACTTTTTACTATGCATGTTTTAAGAATTTTTGGTTAAAGTTTTATGTGATTTAAGAACAAACTAATTGCAAGATTCCATACTTTTTTCATGCAGGATCTTAATTGGCACCCATATAAAATACATATTTTTTTCAGTTTATATCGGTATAAATTAGGATCTTATATGAAAAAAAGAGGAATGATAATTAATATATATATATATATATATATATATTTCGAAAGAAGATAATTAATCATCATCATATAATTATTATTAAAATATATTATTGTTATATTACTATAATTATCATCATTATTACTTCCTCTGTACCATGGCCCGCGTGTGAAAAAAAAAAGTGAGGAGTCCCAATCAATAAATGCAAATACCAGTGTAAATTTCTTAAAAAGTGTTCAAGCAAAATTATAAAGAGTACTGAAAATCAAATGTGAAAACACAAAAAAGATTTGAAAATATGATCAAATGGCAAATGTGAAAATGGTAGGGTATGGAGAATTCCAACTACGAGGACAAAAGCAAACAGAGTACGTATTGAAGCATTAAAAAAAAAATCAGAAAATTGCAAAGGTAGATCATTTTTCTTTTTTGACAGATCATTTTTCTTTTTTTCTTTTTTTGAAATAGACAGATCAATTTGTATCTCTCTTAAAAAGTCTTTTCTCTGTGGTCTCTCAAGCCAGTGGGGTAAATGTGTGGTTTTCATGTAATCGACTTGATGCCATCCAAATCCTCTGGGTCTGGTGCAAATACTGTAATGATATCACCATTATTAGTACCCATCCACACAAAGCTGTGCTTAGGAGGAAGTAGAAAGATGGAAAAAGAAATTTAGATTATGATAAGATTATACGGCGAATAATATGATGTTGACAACTTAAATGTCACATTATTTGTAACAAATTCTTGGAGCAATTAAAATAGGATTTAGATATTGGTCAAATATTGGTCACCAGATTTGTAACTAGGCCGGTATTAGATCAAACCATTATGCCGTTCCAATTGACCTGGTATTTTTATTCTTGTTTTGATTTTTGTTGATTCTAGTGTAATTATTGATTCGGGCCCGCCGCCCGCATTTGACGAATCAACTTGAACAATCTTGATCAGGGCTTGTATTATCAATATCCTACAGCCGCCAATTACAGGTATTATTGTACGGTTGATGTTATAGCCTCTACTTGTGCATTTTTAATCGACTCTGGTTAGCTGACGATATTATTGTCGGCCTAGATGGTCCACATTTGCTTACTCTCTCTAATTCTTTGAGACAGTCGATCTGATTTGTATTGTAGAATTAGTAGTATCGGTCCAGCCCCAACCAAAGCAAAATTGCATCCATTCAGGCCTAACCGATGCAAGTTAACTTGCATAGGTGTTCTATCACATACTTCTTAATTGATGATTACTTACTAAATTCAAGCATGACAAAAACTGTTATCTGCTTGTGGCATGACAAGTGTTATATGGGCTGTGTAACACCAGTAAAAATCAGGGTAAGTTTTTTATTGTAGAATCAGTTGTCTTTTTGGTAACTTGTTATATATCTTTTTGTTCTCATGTCTTTTGCCTGTTTTTTAGAGTAAGTTTTCCTTATTTATATTATACACCTAGCTAGCTACGGATCTTGTATCAGCATGAATGATGGGAATCCAAAGTCTTATATAGGGACATCAAGGCAGGCAATGTGCAATGTGCGACTTGATAAAGACAAGAATTCTAGTTTCAGCGATTTCAGATTTAGCTAGAATGTACCACTATGAAGGGCTTAGTGCCCTCTTTTCAAGATATTATGTAGAAAGTGTATGGGAATCATGCATCTGTTACTTTTGTTAGTTATTGCTCATTCGCAGGCTTGGCTTATAAATAGCCAACCAGAGTTGTAATGGGTTTCTTTTATGATGAATATAATTGAAAATACTTTCCAATCTCTCTGCTTTTCTTTCCTTTCCCTGTTCTTCTTTCTGAGTGTTGAAACACTCACAACAATTTGGTATCACAGCAGTTCGGTCCATGGAGACTCGAGGAAAGAGCAATGCTGAATTTCGGAACATAGTCAATGAAATTCTGACTCGTCACGAATCCAGCTTTGATCACCTAAACGCCAGCCTCAAACACGTCACAACCACCATGCAATCCGTACTCTCCGAGCTCCAAGCATTACATGTTAGCCATAATGGAAACAATACTGAAACTGAGTTAAATCCCTTTGCCATAGCAGAACCCTCACACCGAAATCAACTCGCGCAAACAACCGCTCTAGCCAGCAACATCCCAAACTATCGTCACCATACCCCACTAAAGTTAACCTTTCCAACCTTCGGCGGTGATGACCCTATCGGCTGGATCTTTAACGCCGAACAATACTTCAACTTTAAAAACATCACGCCTCCACACCAAGTCCAACTAGCTTCTTTCCACCTAAATGGCATTGCATTACAATGGTTTCGCTGGTACACCAAATTCAAAGGGCCTTCCACATGTGAAGAATTCACTCTGGCCGTCCTCCACCGTTTTGGGCCAATGGGCTACGATGACCCGTCCGAGGCTCTTTCCCGACTCAAGCAAACTTCCACTGTGATTGCTTAACAGGAAGCCTTCGAAAGGCTTTCCCACCGTGTTGATGACTTACCAGAAAATTTTCTTGTTGGCAGTTTTATAGCAAGACTCAAGGATGAAGTTCGTCTGGAGCTCAGGATCAAACGACCACGTACCCTCTCTGATGCTATTAATGTGGCCAGACTAGTGGAAGATCCCAACCAGCTACAACGCAGACCAATGCCTCCCTTTCGACCCTAGAATCCATCAGCTCTTCTTCGACCCCTTTCAAGTCCAGAGGCAGGTCTTCTTGGTCCCTTTTCCACTTCAAAGGTGGCAACCACACAAGGTGCACCAGCAGTTCCAATCCGACGTATTACCAGGCAGGAAGCACGAGCACGATGTGAAACAGGGTTGTGCTACTATTGCGATGAAAGATTTGTTCCAAGCCACCGTTGCGAGAAGCCCCAACTCTTCATGTTAGAAGACATAACAACAGTAGATGATGAACCAAACGAGTCCCCGAACGCCATGACTGGTCCAAAAATCCTTCCGGAGATTTCTTTCCACGCAATGGCAGGAACGTCACACCCATAGACCATGCGAGTAATAGGCAAGATGGGGAACAAGGACATTATCGTCCTAATCGATGGTGGAAGCACTCATAACTTCCTGGATTAATCCGTTGTAACCAAGTTTGGATTGCCTGTGGTCGAGATAAAATCTTTCAGGTCCTGGTCGGTAATAGGGAGAAGATTAATTGTTCTGGACGATGTTTGGCGCTTACTCTAGTCATTCAGGACCATCCGATTCAGGCAGATTTTTATATACTACCGGTCGCCGCCTGTTAGGCCGTCTTGGGGAGTACAATGGTTAGAGACATTGGGACCGATTGAAACCGACTACCGTAAACTAACAATGACTTTCAAACAAGCAGGCCAATCTCATACTTTTCAAGGATTGAAGCTGTTGGAAATTTTGTGATGAACACACATTTAGAAAGTATTATTTGGGTATGATTGATTCCATGAAAATGGAAGATCAAAGTATATTCGAATTCTCCTCCGTGAGAACTTCGAAATGGTATACTCAAACTCTCAAAATAATTAATGGGTGAATAAGAAATTGAGTCTCAGGGTGAGCCCATTGTGTAGGGAAAAATGTGCATCCCACATTGGTTGGGGAAAACACTGATATGTGGTATATAGGTGGTTGTGTGATAGTAGCTTATAAACATGTGTGTGGGCGCGTCCTGCGTACACGAATGCTGCACCGATTGGACGGTGAGAGTACAATCGACTTTTTGATACTATTTTAAATTTCTTTTTTCCTAAATCAACATTTTATTGATTAGGAAATAATTAATTTAGTTTATTTTATTTTGAGTTAGATGGTTTAAATGATAAGGAAAAGTTGACTAACGAAATAGTCAATTTCCGTTTTGTGTTATGGAAATTAATTAGATTAAGGAAGGAGTTGATTTCCTTTTTGAATTCTGATACTTACTTGATCACTAAGTAATCAGAATCAGTGTTTAATTAGGAATATATCTTTTGAAGATTATTCCTTAATTATTTTCCTTTATCATTATAACCGTAGTAATTAAGTATTTCCAAAATTAATCCTACTGATTAGGTTTTCTATTTAAAATCCTAGTCTTTTCCATATAATTCGATTTATTCTGGAAATCACAAAATTAAGAGAAAATATTGTTCTTTTCCTAGTTCTTCTGTTCTTCGTGTCTTGGTAAGTTTGAATTCAATTTGAGTTCGCTGAGAGTGGTTTGTGTTCTACACATCCACTATTTAAATCGTTATATCCTGGAAGACAATCGTCATACACATACAGTGTTAGCCAGCGAAATTGTCTTAAGGACACCGTATGAAACACGGGCCTCGATTTCCCTAACGTGATGTTTTATGTTTATTGTTTTTCTGTCTCTTGCAGATTTGAACCAGATTGTTTTTGAGCAATACAAACAACAATCTTAAGACAATTTTCATTTTTAAATTTCTTCTCACATTTTTAATTTCTTTTAAAACCTTCTGGTTTGGTTTCTATTTTCCTACGGATCGCGACAGACTTGTTTTGTAAACATCACTGGATTGGGTTAATAAAATATTAATCTGTGGAAATTGGGTCTGTTTCGAGACACTGATTTTAAATTATTATCTGATTTAAATTATTGGAAAATCGGGTCTATTAACAGACACTGGTTTAGAAATCAAGGGTGATTTCGATTGGGTAATCGGGTATGTAATACCAGACACTGATTATGATTTCAATTGTGAAATCTGGAATCAATTATCAATTCACTGGATTGATATCAAATAACTGATATCGATACTATCACATAATATATATATGATATGTTCGTGATTTTAAGAGAATATGGGTTGTACACACGGGTTATGTAAATATTTGATATTTCAAAGATATAGAAGTGTAGTCTATATCTAGAACAACCGGTAAAAAGATTATATGTTTATATAATCTGATCTGGTACATACCAGTTTATATAATATACGAGTGTGTGTATATATATATATATGTTTATTAATGACATTGATTTTCATATCATTGTATTTATTAATCTGTATGTGCTATATATATGTTATTGATATATATTTTAACATACAAGGTTGGTTGATATATCAGTGTGTTGTACTGATATTTGTGGAACTAAATAATACGAAGTTTGGTGAACTAAAGTCAGTTTATTGTTTGATATAAGTGTTAGATATCAATTGGAATAAATTGGTTATATTGTTATATACAATCCGACACCAAGTGCTTCACTTATATATAGATACGAATATTTTATTTGAAGTGCTAAAATAGTGTTTAATACTTTATATGAATATCTGATGTATTAGTGTATACAGATTGATATTACTGTTAGATATATCGGTGTATACGATGAATATATATTAACATTGGTTTTCCCTTATCAGTGTTGAATATAAATGGATATACCGGTGTTTAGTGTATGGTATTATTTGATACCAGCATTGATACACAATACTGCATCATCAGTGTGTGATAGATATATCTTTATCGGATATATTAGTTATATTTATATAAATAATGGTATACATACTAATTGAGGTGTTTAGATATTATATTTGATATATATTAACATACTAGTTTTGATATATCAATATTTGATATATTGTTATATATATATATATATATATATATATATATATATATATATCCTTGTGATATATATTAGTGGTTCTAAAATATTTGGTTTGGCCTGTCTATGTAAGATGACTGCCAAATCAATTGTGAACCCGAGCATGGCTCAAGAGACTTAGGTGGTCAACCCAATTGTGGGTCAGTTGACCGACCCGAAAGTGAACTCTTTTGTGGGTCAAATGAATACCCCAACTGTGAATTCATTTGTGTTTCCGGTTTCGATTCTGATGAACCATATGAAGAAACCAAAGAAATTCAGTGGTCTGAATTTCAAGAGATGACAACAAAAGATGTTGCTCTAACTGACCACATTGAATCTTGTGAGATTCTTAACTGATGAGGCTCCTTAGGCCAACAGTGGTGACGAGTTAGATGTGTAAGTTTAAAATGGTGATTATTGTCATAATCAATTCTTTTGAACTTCAAAATTGTAATTATCAATTTAATGATTATTTATTTCTATTAATTCCAGGTTAATCGAAATATTAAATTTTGAATTCAAAATAGAACCGATTTGACTTTAATATTGCCAATTTTAATGAAAATTAATTTCCAAATTAATTCAGTTGATCTCCTCCTGATATTATGGCGGATAAATCAAACGTGAACGCTAGTGTTCCAATTGAGACTCCTAGTGCTAATCCAATTGTCGGACTAGACACTCCAGATGTTAATTCAGTGCTTGTGGGAGTTGTGCCTATTGTGGGGCCACGTGTATAATGTCGACTCCGGCCATCAACTCATTCGTGAGAAACATTGCAGATCTGGTGATGAGCCAGTATGTGAGTCACGGAAACTTTTAGTGGTGGCAGCAAAAGGTGTTGTTCTATTTGACCTCACTGAATCTAACTAGGTTATTGACTGAAGATGCTCTTAAATCCAATAGTGGTGAAGAGTGAGATGTTCAGGCATGGAACCATTCGGATTTATGTGCAGGAAAAATATACTGAACGGGCAGTCAGACTCGCTGTATAGCGATAACAGTCAAAGAACTGTGGGAGTCGTTAGACCGAAAATACAAAACTGAGGATGCTGGATCCAAAAGGTTTGTTGGTGGCCGGTTTCTTGATTACAAGATATGGGACTTCAAGACAGTTATGAGTCAAGTTTAAGAGCTTCAAATGATTCTGTATAAGATTTATGCCGAAGGGATGACCCCAAGTGAAACCTTCTAGGTGACTGATATCACTGAGAAGCGAACAGCAAAACGGAGTTGCTGAACAAAAAAATCATTCCTTGAAAGAAATGATGAATGCAATGCTGATAAGTTCTAGATTACCTCAGAATATGTGGGGTGAAGCTATATTGTCTAGCAATTACCTTTTAAATAAGGTACCCCGAAAGAAAGAAGACAAAACCTCATATGAATTATGGAAAGGAAGAAAGCCTTCGTATAAATTCTTACGAATGCGGAGGTGTCTTGCCAAAGTGGCCGTACCTACACCTAAGAAGGTGAAAATAGGTCTGAAACCCGTTTATTGCATCTTCATTGGATATGCACAAAATAGTAGTGCTTATCGATTTTTGTTGTATAAATCTGACATCCCAGATATACATAAAAACACGATAATGGAATCTAGAAATGCATCGTTCTTTGAACATGTATTTCCATGTAAATCCAATGATGAAGCAAGTGGTGAGCTCTTCAAAAGGACTCTTATGGAAAGAAGCTATCAAAAGTGAAATTGATTCCATCCTTCAAAATCATACTTGGGAGTTAGTGGATCTTCCTCCGGGCTGTAAACCGCTAGTGTTCAAATGGATTTTCAAGAGAAAAATGAAAGCAGATAGATCAATTGATAAGTATAAGGCCAGACTTGTAATTAAAGATTACAATCAACGAGAAGGCCTAGATTACTTTGATACGTATTCTCCTGTGACGAGAATAACCTCCATTAGGATGATACTTGCAATCGCAGCTTTGCGAAATCTTGAAGTACATCAAATGGATGTGAAAACAGCTTTCTTAAGTGGAGATTTAGATGAAGAGATCTACATGGAACAACCTGAGGGTTTTTCAGGTCCAGGACAAGGAAAGATAGTCTGTAAATTGGTGAAGTCCTTATATGGTCTAAAGCAAACACCAAAACAATGGCATGAGAAATTTGACAATGTTATGATGTCAAGTGGATTTAAAATCAACGAATGTGACATATGAAATGACTATGTCAATTTGTGCCTTTATGTTGATGACATGCTCGTTGTTGGTAGTGATGATAAATCTACAAAGGATATGTTGAAATCAAGATTTCATATGAAAGATATGTGACCGACTGATGTAATGTTGGGAATGAAAATCTCAAGGACATCGAACAGACTCATTCTCAGTCAGTCACACTATGTTGACATGATTCTTGAGAAATTCAACAAAAATGATTCTGGAATTTTCAGAACACCAGTAGATACAAATCTACACCTATCAAAGAATAAGGGTGAGAGCGTCTCTCAACTCGAATATTCTAGAGTGATAGGAAGTATGATGTACTTAATAAGTTGTACAAGACCAGACATTGCTAATGCAGTCAGTAAATTAAGCAGTTACACGAGTAATCCAGGAATCGATCACTGGAGAGGAATAGTAAGAGTACCGAGGTACTTACGATTCACTCGTAATTATGGACTACATTATACCAGATATCCTACTGTCCTAGAAGGATACACTGATGCAAAATAGATATCTGATATGAAAGATTCAAAATCAACTTGTGGGTATGTGTTCACACTAGGAGGTGCAGCTCTATCCTAGAAATTCTCCAAACAGACATGTATAGCCAGATCCACCATGGAATCTAAGTTTATTGCCTTAAATAAATGTGGTAAGGAGGCTGAATGGCTATGCCAATTTTTAGAGGATATTTCAAGATGGCCAAAGCCTGTGCCAACGATTTGCATCCATTGTGATAGTCAATCAGCAATAGAAAGAGCATATTTCAATGCGGTAAGGAGGCTGAATGGCTATGCCAATTTTTAGAGGATATTTCAAGATGGCCAAAGCCTGTGCCAACGATTTGCATCCATTGTGATAGTCAATCAGCAATAGAAAGAGCACAGAGCAACATGTGTAATGGAAAGTCTAGACATATACGTCGAAGACATAATACCATTAGACAGCTACTCTCAACTAGAGTTATCTCTATTGACTATGTAAAGTCAAAAGATAACATTACGGATCCGCTACCAAAGGGTTAAATAGAGAATTAGTTGAGATATCATCAAGGGGAATGGGACTAAAGCCCATGAAATGAAAGTCGATACAATGGAAACCCAACCTAGTTGACTGGAGATCCCAATATCTAGGTTCAATGGGACAACCAAGTTGTAAGACTTAGTTGGATCACTGTGGGGGTTACCCTCCAGTCCATTCCTATGATGAAACAATGATGCCTGTAGGGAAAAGGTTAAACTATGTTTTTAATGATTCTTATGCATTAGAATTCCAAGCTATGGAAATCTGAGCAGAGTAATGCGAGTTGCTCTTAATTAAGAAATCACCTATGTGAGATAGAAGTGGGGCCGCTTCTAAAAGAGAATAATGAAGGGTTATATTCTCCAGCGACTCTCACAGAACCAGACACATGTTCATGGCCAAAACGAATATAACAATGAGAACCAAATTGGGTCTGAAAGATGCCTGTGTGAGGTACGCTATCGTTTACATAAACGGTAGAACAGTTCAAGGATATCATATCTACTGATCAGACAGTAAAGTAAGCATACATTTACAATGGAAGGTTCAAAGGGTAACACCTACCTATCCTATGCAGGTTTCGACCGTTTGAACTTACTAAAAGTCATCTCTCGTGTCTCCTAAGTCAATTTCATTCATGTGGGGGATTGTTGGAAATTTTGTGATGAACACACATTTTGAGAGTATTATTTGGGTATGATTGATTCCACGAAAATGGAAGATCAAAGTATACTTGAATTCTCCTCCGTGAGAGCTTCGAAATGGTATACTCAAACTCACAAAATAATTAATGCGTGAATGAGAAATTGAGTCTCAAGGTGAGCCCATTGTGTAGGGAAAAATGTGCATCCCACATTGGTTGGGGAAAACACTTATATGTGGTATATAGGTGGTTGTGTGATAGTAGATTATAAACATGTGTGTGGGCGCGTCCTGCGTACTCGAATACTGCACCGATTGGACCGTGAGAGTACAATCGACTTTTTGCTACTATTTTAAATTTCTTTTTTCCTAAATCAACATTTTATTGATTAGGAAAGAATTAATTTAATTTATTTTCCCTGAGTTAGACGGTTTAAATGATAAGGAAAAGTTGACTAACGAAATAGTTAATTTCCGTTTTGGGTTATAGAAATTAATTAGATTAAGGAATGAGTTGATTTCCTTTTTTAATTCTGATATTTACTTGATTATTAAGTAATCAGAATCAGTGTTTAATTAGGAATATATCTTTTGAAGATTATTCCCTAATTATTTTCCTTTATCATTACAACCGTAGTAATTAAGTATTTCCAAAATCAATTCTACTGATTAGGTTTTTCATTTAAAATCCTAGTCTTTTCCATATAATTCAATTTATTCTGGAAATCACGAAATTAAGAGAAAATATTGTTCTTTTCCTAGTTCTTCTGTTCTTCGTGTCTTGGTAAGTTTGAATTCAATTTGAGTTCGCTGAGAGTGGTTTGCGTTCTACACATCCACTGTTTAAATCGTTATATCCTGGAAGACAATCGCCATACACATACGGTGTTAGCCGGCGAAATTGTCTTAAGGACACCGTGTGAAACACGGGCCTCGATTTCCCTAACGTGATGTTTTATGTTTATTGTTTTTCTGTCTCTTGCAGATTCGAACCAGATTGTTTTTTAGCAATACAAACAACAGAAGCAACCTCCTCTGGCCCATATCACCGATAAGGAACTGTTACATATGACAGGAATGGGATTTTTCTCGCATATGGTGCCAAGTTCGCATGTACAAGAATCACCTTCCCTTCCAGCCGATATTTTTAATTGTTGGCTGAATTTTCATAAGTTTTCAGCACACCAACACAACTATCTCCAGAGCGCACACATGATCGCCAAATTCCATTGCAACCTGGTTCCGGACCCATCAATATGCGATCCTATCTGTATCCCTATTATCAAAAAACTGAAATTGAAAATATGGTACGAGACTTCCTTGACTTTGGTATGATTCGGCACAGCCACAACCCATTTTCTTCGCCAGTGCTACTTGTCAAAAAATCATATGGGTCATGGTGCTTCTGCATAGATTATCGGGATCTGAATAATATTATCGTCAAAGACAGACAAGTACCCAATCCCTGGCATAGATGAATTGCTCAATGAGTTGCACAGTGCAAAGTATTTTACCAAGTTAGATTTACGGGCCGGATATCACCAAATACGTGTTAGGCCTGAAGATGTGCATAAATGGTGTTCCGCACCCATGAAGGGCACGACAAATTCGTGGTTATACCTTTCGGTCTAACAAACGCACTATCCACCTTCCAGAGCCTTATGAATGATGTATTCCGTCAGTGTCTCAGGCAATTCATGTTGGTATTTTTTGATGATATCCTAGTGTATAGTAAGACCCGGAGTGATCACACACAACATATGCGAATTGTTTTGGAAATTTTGTCAGCTAACTATTTGTTTGCAAAGCAATCAAAATGTAGGTTTGGGTTTTACAAGTTGAATACCTGGGACACCTCATTTCTTCAGATGGAGTTATCGTCGATCCAACAAAAATCTAGGTTGTCCTAGACTGGCCAATACCGACCTCTGCTCGTG
Organism: Dipteronia sinensis; assembly: GCA_033220585.1. Lineage (NCBI taxonomy): Eukaryota > Viridiplantae > Streptophyta > Magnoliopsida > Sapindales > Sapindaceae > Dipteronia > Dipteronia sinensis. The sequence continues at coordinate 627,774 of CM065638.1, read as the reverse complement.
GAGTCCGTGGATTCCTTGGCTTAGCAGGATATTACAGAAAGTTCATCCGCGGGTTTCGCCATCATTGTTGCTCCATTAACACGTTTATTAACGAAGGAAGGATTTTGTTGGTCACCTGAGGCCGAAACAGCTTTCAATTGGATGAAGACAGCCATCACCTCACCTCCTGTGCTGCAGCTGTCGAATTTCTCTCAACCCTCCGTAGTAGAATGTGATGCTTCAGGTGTGAGACTCGATGTAATATTGACCCAGCATAGCCGACCAATTGCCTTTTTCAGCGAGGCACTCAAGGGTTCTGCCTTAGCACTCTCGGCGTAAGAAAAGGAGATGTTGGCCATTGTAAAGGCAGTCCAGAAATGGCGTCTATATCTCTTGGGAAGAGCCTTTATCATCCAGACTGATCAGAAGAGCTTGAAGTTTTTGCTAGAACAACGGATCACCACTCCGGCACAGACACGATGGTTACCAAAAATTATGGGGTATGATTACACAATTCAGTACAAAAAGGGGAAGGATAATCATGGGGCTAATGCCTTATCGCGGGTAGCCGAATTTCATCTCCTTGCAATTTCAATGCCGATGGCGAATTGGTTGTAGACATTACGAACAGAAATCGATAATTACCCTTTTTACGATCTGTTGGAGTCTTCCACTTCATCACGATATTCTAAGCGTGATGGTATTTGGAGAAAAGATGGGAAACTGTTATTAAGTCATAATTCAACACTACTTCCCATAATTTTATCAGAAAGCCATTCTACACCAACATGTGGGCATTTCGTGTACCACAAAACTTTGAGTCGTCTCAAAACTTGTTTTGTTTGGCCAGGAATGTAGACATCGATCAAAGAGTTCATTCGAGAGTGTGAAATCTGCCAACGTTGCAAAACCGAGAGCTTCCGACCGGCCGAGTTGTTACAGCCATTGCCATAACCTGAGAAAGTGTGGACTGAAGTATCCATGGATTTCATTGACGGCCTACCACCATCTCATGGACATACTGTTGTCATGGTAGTTGTAGATCGATTAACGAAATATACACACTTCATCCCTCTCAAGCATCCATACACTGCAATATCAGTCTTCAAGGCTTTTGTACGAGAGATAGTTCGTTGCATGGTGTTCCAATTTCAATTGTAAGTGATCGTGACCGGATATTTATTTATGCCTTTCTGGAAAATTTTGTTTCAATTACAGGGAAGCAAGTTATGCATGGGCTCTAGTTGCCATCCCCAAACGGATGGACAGACCGAAGTCGTTAACCAAACTGTGGAGCAGTATCTGCGATTTTTCACCAGAACAGCCTCGGAAGTGGGTCAATTGGATTCCTTGGGCCGAATACAGTTATAATACGGCCACACACACCTCCACGGGTATGTCCCGCACGCCTCTTCCAACGCTGCTATCATATGTTCCTGGCACAACTCGAGTGCAAGCCTTGGATGAGTTCTTGCGTACAAGGGAGGAGATTTTGCAGGATTTACGCAGAAACTTAGTCACAACTCGTGATCGTATGAAGTCTCAGGCGGACCAACATCGCAGAGAAGTTACTTTCAATGTGGGTGACTATGTCTATCTCAAATTAGGTCCATATCATCAACAATCTGTGGTATTTCGGGGGTCCCAAATTAGCACCTCAGTTTTTTGGGCCATATAAAATCATTGCTCGTATCGGTTCTATGGCCTATAAATTGGAACTTCCAGCTAGGTCCTTAATCCATGATGTTTTTCATGTCAGCCTCCTGAAGAAATATTTGGGTTCGGATGTTCCAGTTTACCCATCTCTGCTTCCTACAGACTCTGATTCGGTAATACCTCAGCAGCCGGAGGCCATCTTGGACTCTCGGATCATTCAGAAGGGCAAATATCGTCCCAAAAGAGAAATACTCGTCAAATGCACTGGTGCACCGCATGAGGACGCTACGTGGCAAAATCTGGGTAGTTTTGTCAAAATGTATCCTACTTTTCTACTTGAGGACAAGGAGCTTTCAAGGGATGGGGAATGATAGGAACAGTAGTACATGATCTCTCATGCAAGGTGGAAGTGGATGCTAGGAAGTGGAGATCGTGGAGCAGTTTATTTAGTTATTTAGATTATGCAAATAAGTGAAGGGCTTAGTCCCCTCTTTCCAAGATGTTATGCAGAAAGTGTATGGGAATCATTCACCTGTTTTTTTTGCCCATTATTTCCTATTTTGTTGTGTTACTTTTGTTAGTTATTGCTCATTCGAAGGCTTGGCTTTTAAATAGCCGACCAGAGTTGTAATGGGTTTCTTTTATGATGAATATAATTGAAAATACTTTCCAATGTCTCTGCTTTTCTTTCCTTTCCCTGTTCTTCTTTTCTGAAACACTCACAACATCACCCCATTTGGAGTGCAGATGCTTTACCGCTGCGCCACACTACGTGGTATTATTCCTTTCCATATTCTGTCTCTTTTTAATTTTTTTATCACTTTCAGTAAGTAACTATTTCTATTATCTGACAGTGCAATAGTTGAGTCCTTTACCACTTGCAAAGATAATGGAATCATGTAACTGCAATAACTTTGGAACATATTTATGGAATTGTTCCACTCTATATGACAATGACAGAGCAGAGATGGGAATAATGTAAAGAAAGTGTGAGAATTGGTTAAAGATTGATGATATATTGTGGTTTCAGCTAACAAAAGTAGCTTAAACTCTAATAGTCTAATTTCATATTTCTACAACTTGGCTTTCCCCAGTCTCAATGCTGTGCATGCATATGTGCTTGTACTGAAACAAACCATTTCTGATTTCTGAGAAGATGGCTATGCGGAATCGGTGGACTCGAAATCCTGAAGATCCCGATGATTCTTGTCGAGTAGATCCTGAACCAGACGATTGTTGTTGCTCTTGGTTGAAACCAAAATCAAAGACCGAAGATACCAACAGAAAAGGGAAGGGAAAGGAATACAGTAATGGAGGCAACCCGGGAGTTTCTATGGATTAACAAGGCACCCCAGAAATTGATCCTATAGACACAGCAAAGAATGGTGCGTTAAAAGAGAAGCAAGTGTGGACTCAAGATCAAGAAAACAGCCATGGAATCCTCGGAAACATGAAGCCAAGCTCTCAGCAGGAGGATTACAGACCACAAGAAATCAAGAAAAATGGGAAGTACACAGCTCCCAACACCGCAAACGTAACAATGAGCAAGGATCAGGGTTACTCAGAGGAAGAAGAAAACAATGCAAGTCATGGAGGTACAAGGCCGGAGAAGACCATTAGCGGCACTGTTGAGCAAGCAAGTACACGGAAGGAGAAAGAGAACGATCACATCAAAAATAGACAAGAAGATATATTAGAAGACCATCATAAAGCTGTCCACAAAAGGGACACCGGGCCGGACCTTACCAAGAAAGAGAGTAGCAGCCCTGAGCAAGCAGCAGGTTTACAAAAAAGGGAAGGGAAACAAAAGGAAACAAAAGGCATCAACAATAATGATGAACAATTCAAAGATTGCTAAGCAGATCACCTTTTTTCAAAAGAGCAAGAAACACCAAACAAGTGTTTATAAAGCAAGACAATAACATCATTGTTAGCAGTTCAGGACAAGCAATAAATCATAAATGGAGCAACAGCCATGGATTTCTCAAGCAGGATCAGGAAGACATCAATTTGTTTTCTTTCTCTAAAAAGTTGTGTTTTTGCTTTGTGTTCTATTAATTATGAAAACTATCTTGTTTTAATCCTTTCTTCACATACCTGTATCTAGTCTGTGTAGCACATATAACTGACCAGAATTCATTAGCTCAGGCCCGACTGAATTGGATAGTACAATCTTTGGGCTTTTTGTTTAACAAGTTGATACAAAAATCCTCTCCTGGACAGTTTTGAGAGGTGAGTACATCAAGATTCATTATTTCGTGCTAAAGTGAAAACAGAAATAGTCTAACAAAATGAACCAGAGCAGTTATTTGGCTTTTTCATTGAGTTCAAGAGACAAATAGATCAAACTTTAGAGTAATAATTTGGATTTGGAAAAAGCATTCACCATTTTATCGCCTCCCATCAAAATTGGACTGACTATAAACTTTTATGTGCCATAGAAATTGGCTCTGATACAAGATACATATACTAGTATTAAACTGTATTGTTGCTTTCTTAAGTAAGAAGATACTTTGTTCTGCAGTTCAAAAAACTACTGGAAATGATCATTTCCAGTTTCCACCACCATTCTTGACTCTTGTACATAGTAATTCAAAACGGGGCAATATTAAACACTCTAATTAACTGGAATTTCCAGCCTTATGATGTATTTGCTCTTTCTAGCTTTATAACCTGCATAATAAGGAAACTCAACTCATTCAAAAGGCAGACATTCTCCTCCAAATCAAACGGATAATTGTATCTGGTGTATGATCAAAATCACATGCCAAAGGTCTATGCACTATGGAAGTAAAAATATAAGCAATATATGTTACTACAATAACTGTATACCAGTAGTAAGGGCATGGCCTATAGCCCTATAAGCACGGCTCCAGTCACATTTGGAGAGGGAAGAATCTGCAGAAGGAAGTCCAAACACTAAAGAACCAAAAACAACGAAGGCCACCGATAAAAGTTGCAGGCTGTCAAATATTGGCGTACCAAAAATTGTAGTAATGTTTTTAGGCTTAGCATTCTAATTTCTAAGTTGAAAATTTGAACTCTTATCTTAACCACCCATCATCAATTTCATAAGCTCTCTCCATCTTAGCCACCCATCATCAATTTCAGCTGCTAAATTTTGGCCAACCCCATGATCATTAAACATTTAAACACCAACATTTCACATAAACCTTGAAATTCCAGGTGGAGGTGGGGTGTTCACTATACTAAAATAAACATACAAACTTTACTCTTATATTTAAAACCAAAACAAATAACATTAAAAAAAAGGACTAAACTTGAGAGACATTTCAAATAAAAAGAAAAGATAGGAGACTACCTGGTCTCTGAAGTCTTTGACAAACTGCTCAGGTCTGTTGATATCGATATCATGGACACAGGAACTCCTTCTTCTTCCTCTTGTTCTTCTCTCCAAGTGGGATTTTCTTCAACGCCGTCTCTTCTATGCATAATGTATCCCAATGGCTTCGTCTCCTCCGCCATTGTTCATTAGATTGTTGTTTGAAAATCTGGAGGATAGACAAGGGTTTTATTTAACCAGAGAAAGAGAGCAATTAGTCATTTTGTAGATGACGTCATCTAATGTCTTGAGATTTGGAACCTGCGATTTGACCGTATCACCCCTGCTTCTTTCAGCAAATAACTGATGTAATGAATTAATAGAGAAATTAAAGTCATTTTTGATCTAATGGTTCATCTATATAAATATATATAGGGCTCAATTGTTGTCTCCTCCTACAATATATAGGAGGACATTTGAAGAATTTTCAGATGGTGAAGTCTTTTTAACTTGTAATTAAGAATTTGTTACTTTTTTTAGATTAAGCAAGTCTTATATGTATTGTGGTTTATATATAACTTAAATACTGACTCTGCTTATAAAGCTTCCAACAATATAATAATGTCGTATTTGTGATGTTTGGTTGCCGGGAAAATGTACATAGCTAGGAAATGATTTTGAATATCAGCATTCACAATTGTTTTTAATTAGTAATAATACAAGTCATTATTGGGAACCCATGAGTAGTACAGGATATCAGCGGGCACTTATAACTGTTGGGGGTTGCCCTTTGTTATAGCCTCATAAGTAGTTCTAAAGATATTAGGTAACACAATGGATTGAACAACCTAGATAGGGTCATTTATTTCATGCTGATATTAATCATTAGAACATACAATTCTGTCATTTGATATGCAAACTTGAGATTCTTTACCTCTGCAATTGCTTCTGCAGAGAGCCAAATATCCTTGAAATAAACACTCTTTCCATCTTTGCCTTACTTAATTCTCAATAAGCTCCTTCTCCAAATCTATGTCAACCTGTATAATAGTTGTATGTTACCTCGTTGAAACAACGAGATATATCTCCACATACACACACATACACTGATTTACGACAGGATTTATTGCAACCATCACTCGTTACATGAGTAACAATGTCACCATTCAGGTCTAAAATCTCAGTTATATAGAGTGTTTTGTGTTGGCTATTTTGCAGTTACTGTACTATATCTTTCGAATGTGGAACAAATTTGGACACCATTTACAAGTAAGATAAGATAAGATTGACCAATTACTAACACAATGTTTTTCAAGGTTTATAATAGTTTGCTTTCATGCTCTTCGTATCCAATTATTTTGCATCATAACAGTTGGAATTAAGGAATATCATTAATCTTCAAGCAATCAAAGTTATAATATAATGGGTACATAAATTAAATTCAAATCCATGGAAGCTTGTCAACTCATGCAGATGCACACATGTCCCTGCATTACAGATAGGTCAATGACTAGTTATGCCACTGAAGTCATGAACAACCCAAAAAAAGGGAGAAAAGAGAAAAAAATAAAATAACACTAGTGTCACTTTGGTATTGTCTGGGTAACAGACAGTAATACTACTACTCATAATAAGGCAAAAATCTCCAAAATTGTAAAATGGTATTCCATCAACAGAGACTAAGATGGCCCCCACAAAGGTGGTGTAGCCTCGGTGGTCGATGAGTGTCATACATAGAGCTCTTCCTCTCAATTAGGTGGTCGATGAGTGTGCATACATAAAGCTCTTCCTCTCAACTAGATGTGACAATTACTTACTAACGCTACGATTACTAACTGATTTGAGAGGGAAATCAATTACATTGGATTGACACAGAGTTTAGACTTTATCTGAGACTTAGATTATTGATTCACATATACAGTATAGTAGTTTCAAGCATTCACAAAATACAAGAGTTGTGATATATATTCACAAAGATAGACAAAACTACTAAGTGGTGTCTTTTTTGCCATCGCTAGTTGTTCACTATAATAATATATTAATATACCATGTACAATACCAGAGACATTGTTAGGGATTTGAACCGATGATCGCGGAAGCGTCATGCCTAATATACGCCCATAACTCATAGCAATTAATACTGTCAATAGAAAAAAAATAAGATGAGAGAAAATAAACCAATCACAACACAAGATATACGTGGAAAACCCAAATCGGGTAAAAAACCACGGGCCGTCAGGACGACAGAGAAAGTTCCAATATATGATAAATTGTTACAATTCATATACTTCAGGATTCTCTCTCACACCTCAACCCCAAACCACGCTCACAAGATCCTCACCAATAACCCATAATATCCCCTAGGTCTCCCCTGAATATCACCCACGGATCTCATACTTGATCCACTGATATTCCCTTTGATCCCTTCCCGGATATTCCCTTAGGTCTCTCACCCGGATCTCACCACTCTCTGATGTTACATGATGTTTCTTGACTCCACACCAAATAACCTAATTACAAGGTCTATTCATACTAGCTATAGGGAGTTTAAGATAAAAGGAAATCCTACTCCTAAACATACAAGAATTACTTGTTCCACATAAATACTATTTCCTATTTCTGACAAGTCTTCTTGTAAGTAGAAATCTTTTCCTTCAAGCATAAGAATTTCCTATTCTTCATGAAGACAAACTCTTTTTCCTTTTCCAATAAGTACAAGAACTTTCCAGAAGAAAACCTTTCCTTTTTCGCGCAACATTCATGATCTGGGCAAAATCTGCTATTACCGCGGTCTAGGTCGCGGTGTGCACCCGCTCCCTACACCGCGGAAAAGCCACTGAAGTCCACCGCTCAGAATACCGCGGTTGGTGCCTTTGCCTCCGCCGCGGTCTACACCACGCTATACATACTGGAATTGACCGCTCCCTTTGCCGCGATCCATGCGCTTGTCAGCATCGCGGTCCACTTCGCGGTTTCTTCCTGAATCCGTTTCTTCAGTTCATCTTCGGTCTTCAAGCTCCCTCAAACACCAACTCTAACTTCCAAACGTATCCCACGTGTCCAGGAAGTTCTAACATCAGTTGAGTCTCGTTTGGTTCACATTTGGTTCACTTGAGAATACGAGCCAAAACCTAACAGACATGAGGGGGTTTCAAAGGATGAACCACACAGTATCAACAAACAATCAAAATGAAGAAACTAAAACAGACAAGGGCCAAGGAATAAATGGAATCTACAAGAGCAAATTTTAAGCTTCAACAATGTTCCTCTTATACTGCATTTGCATAATTAGTTGTTAGTGCTATAATAATATACCATGTACAACACTGGAGATATGAACAGAAACTAATAGTTTTGAGTAACCATATATTATAAACTATCTCAATAAATCCTAGAGAGTGCATTATATTTAACAGAATCAACAAGCAAACAAAACGAAGAAACTCACATGGACATCATAAACCAAAATAACAATCCTGACAAAAAAAATATCCAGAAGTGGAGCACTGTTGTAAAGGTAACCGAAAACCAAACACATTTGGCCTACATCTTTGCAACCACAGGTGATCATAGAACGAGTACAATTCCAGCTCATAGCCTTAATTCAAGTCACACATTATCTGATGCTCAGCTGGAAATCTACAACCGTTGATGAATTATAATCATGATCATGCAGGTTGTTAATTATCCTCCTGAATTTCAGCGATTTAGTTAGATTCAAGAGAATCTCTGTTATGTAGAATAATAAAATTCTTCAGAGCTTGAGCTCATCTTAGCAGCCATAATGGCTTATATATGTTCTTTATTTCTCTCTGTTATTCTCTTTGAGTATTTTCACAAACACTTCGCTTATTCTTCAAATTTTCTCTACTGTAACTACTAAAAAGTAACTGCAGAAATTCCATTGATCAATAAACTAGGAACATTTATATTCATCTTCAAAATTTCAATGTCATTACCTTGCATAAACATTTCAAATCACTGAACAAAGCAATCAAAGATCCATACAGAATTCTCTCAAGCAGAAGAACTCACATAAGTTGAAAATTCATATACTAATTTATGATTACCTCAATATTATTAGAAATTACCTCCTTTTAAATACTGTTCAAATCTTTATTTTACCCAAATAATCAGCGATTGTGGCTGAAATTTTCTCCAAAAAATCCAAACTCACTAAACTACAATTTAGCAAGAAACAGAGCATTGCAACACCTAAAAATAAACAGCAGAAAATCAATCCAACAAGAGGCAACAGTCTCTCTTCGTATTCAAGTTTGCAAGTAATTAACATTTTCGAAATTTCAAATAATACTCGAGTAAGAATATCCAAATATAAATCCATGTCAGTTCACGAGTAATTTTTATTCAATAAAAAAACTTCAAATAGAACCCACAACATATATATATATATATATATATATATAAAAGAACAATCAAAGCCTCCTCATGAATCTTAAATCTACCAAATCTTCAAACCAAAATGCTCAAGTACCTGAAAATTACAATTAACTGTAATGAGTTTTAAGTAGAATATAGAATATAAGCTCTTTTCTTTTGTAATAGCAATTAATTCGAAAACATAATTACATGCATACGCTTATTTATGAGATGACAACATGAAAAATTGGTAAAAATTTGAAATTTTTGCCGAGCCCCAGATTTATTTAATTCATTATTTCTATTTTGACCACATTTTCTTATTCTTCATTTTCAACAAATTTTGAAGAGAAATAAATAATTACGGATTCTCATCTGCAAATTGAATTTTTATCCAAGTAAATATTGTTTAAAGAAAAAGACAATAATATGATTTATGCTTTAAGAAAAACATACCTTAATTTCTTAACCTCCCAAACACTGTTTCCGCCACAAATTTTTTTTTTAAATGCTTCTGAAAATACCATCTCTTCTTGGACGTCTCTTTTTAGCTAAATCTGGTTCTTCATCACCATCACTGTGTTCCGGTCTAGCATAATTAGGAACGCCCAGTCCTGAGCCACTATAGTTTATTCTTGTGTTACAGTGATATTCTAATCTGGTAGGCATAAAGAAACGACACCAACAACGGCTACGACCTTCAGCTAGAGAACAATTGTGGTTTTGGTGGAATGTAGAACCTTCAGCAGCCATTAATTCCTGAAAATCTTCTATGTCTTGTTTGTAAACTAGACCAATCCCACACTTTATCACCTTTGACGTCCAACTAAACCGAGCATGAATGCATGTACTGCCACATACTGGCACATCATCACTGGATTTATATTCACTGCTCGTATCATCTTCAGTTATCTTATATGAATAGTCATGTTCAAACATCACACGAGACACAAAGGTCAGACAAAGGTGATTAGACTCAACAGATGTGAAACTAGGGGTATCAAAGACGAAGGCATAATCGTTTCTCATTATAGACATTCCAATTGAAATCCTCTCGATACCATTATTTAAATCCACAGGGTCTGGTGCATATACTCCACAGATTGCAATTCCCATGAATTCATCATTTAACCAATTTGGCCGCAGTTCAATTGCAACTGAGTCTCCATCATTTCTACACCTGAACCACTTTGGAATTTCACTTTCGGGAAGTTGAATATGAAACTGATGAGAAAAACGGTTGACCTGTAGCTGTAACATAACATCATGATTTTTAGTATCCACACAGAGTAAAGCTTTTCCAATAAAAATACATAACAATAAACATTTTTTATTCATAGAAATATTAAATTTATTATCAAATTTCTTACTATTCTTTATGTTATCATCGATAGTTTCTTTGGACTCTTCAATTTTTATCTAATCATATGGCCATTTGAATGTTGTTGAAAACCCTACCTAGTCTCTAACTCAAAACATTAGTTTACTTTAATTACCTCGCTTAAATAAACAAAGGAACAACTCACTTAAATAAACAAAGAAACATTAGATAGTTTCTTTATATATGTTATCACATATTTTTAGTTCCATATACCTTTTTATTGGTTTTTTATATATTTGTAACAGTCAGTTCAATATAATAAAATTTTCTTTCTTATTATATTACAATGATCTACCGTAGGTGGAACTTTCCATTCTCTATATATATAGTAAGGTTGTGAATTAAAAAAAGGGTTGTGAATGAAATTAAAAATCAAAGTAACTTGACTACAATTAGCACAAAAATGAAACTATCTAGGTAAAATCCGAGCACAAAATGTGTGAGCTAAATTCAAACCAAACAAATAATAAACTCTGTTTGAGTTATTTGACCCCCAAAAAAATACCTTGTTTTTTTATTTGTTATTTATATATATATATATATATATATATATATATACTAGTATTGGTAGCAACTCTAATTTGGAATATTGACAGATTGAATAAGCACTCATACAACTGAACCACATTTTGAGGTGTACGATTCACATGTTTTATTTTAATTATATACATTTTGACAACATAATAGAGTATTCAATGACAGTTATAACATTGTTTATTATATATTAAGAATAATCAACTCGCTGGCTCTAAATAGAGAGAGTGACAAACCTGAAGGTACTGTTTCAGTAAAATAACTGCTAAACTGTTTTCCTGATCTTGATTCTCAAGTAGTTTGAGGCAGTTGAATAAATTCAATGCAAAGTATTTTGAAGTGCCAACTCTTAGCGCACCTGACACATCTTTCAATGAATGACAATCTTCAGCCCCTACAAAAATTGTGTTTGGCGGAAGCTCTGGCAATGACCGAAGCCACTGGCAATTCCCTAAGCATAAAATTTTCAGTTTAAAAAGTTCCCTGATACTTTCTGGTAGGCTGAAAAAATTGTTGTTGCTTAATTTTAACACTTCTAAGGAGTATAAGGAGCCAATATCACTGGGGAGTGCTCCTTCCAAAAGACCGCAGTCTCTAAGGTCCAATGTTGTTAGAGAGCATAAACCTGACAGAGGAGGCAATAATAAACACATGGAATTGGGTTGTCTTCTTGGCAACAACGTAAACAAGGATGAAGAAATCCAGCTTCGGGGTGGTTGTCCTTTACATTCATGGAAAGACAAAGTTTTAAGGTTGGTTAACCGTGCAATGGAAGATGGTGCTTGTCTTATTGCAGTCCCACCAAGGTGTAGGTCCTCCAAACACTCAAGTTCCCACAGGTTTTGAGGAAGTTTGTCTAACTTTGAGCAACCTTGGAGATTCAGAATTTTTAGCATTTTCAGACCCGATACATTGCTCGGAAAACTCAAAAGGTTCTTGCACCTTTTCAAATTCAATATAGTAAGCCGTTTGAGACCTCCAACTGATTCATGCACTTTACGCAATCTTGTACAACCTTCAAGACTCAGCATCTCAAGGTTTGGAACCATTGTAAAGTCTGGGGTTTCAATAAGGTAGTGTGAGTAATTGAGCTTAATGATTTTCAACTTCTGAAAAGCCTGTTATCAACAGAAGTTGGAGTATTAAAAAACTGCTTCCTATTAAGAAAACATTGCAATGTATCTACTGAAATTAAGATATAATATACCTTTATGTCCTTCCAAAGATATTTTATCCTACTATGACAAAGATTGAGTTCAAAAAGTTTCTGCGGCTGGAAATTTGACGGTAAAGAATTCGAAGGGTATCTAGGCCATTTGAGAAACCGCAACTCATTTGAAAGACATTCTATGTCTTCTGAAAGGTTAACATTCCTGATTTTGAGCAGTCTTAGATTTCTCATGCTTGAAAAGGATCTGCCATTCAAGTGGGTAATTCGATGTTTAGACTTGTCAAGCATTATACCTTTAACTTCTTACGTGCCCTGATAAATTAGAAAAAAAAAAAGAAGTTTAATGTGAATATATATGATATATAGAAAAGTTAATAACAGCTGTAAAAGTGTGTATATATATGTTTTTGGAAAAAAAAACATTACCCTATTTTCTATCAGCACATGATAGATATCCTCAAACAGCCATAATCTGCTCCATTGGCCACAATCATCACGATGCTTTTCACGAACAATTTCCCAACCCATTTCTTGTAGTACATCATGCATTCCAAGTTTATTGTAAGAAATTGTTATGAGGGATTTATCATCCAGCACTTTTATTCCAATAGCTGATGAATCAAAATAGCAATTGTCTAGTATTTCCACAACTCGATCCTTTTTCTTCGCTTTGAAGAAACATGCAATATCTAAGAATATTTGTTTCTCTGTTTCATCGAGTCCATCGTAACTTATTCGGAGTATTTCCAAAATCTCTTTAGGAGGAACATGCCGTAGTCTATTCAACTCACTTTTTCATTCTTCGACAGTTCTACCACACAGATGGGATCCTAAAACTTCAAGAGCTAATGGAAGCCCATTTGAATATCGTACGATTTGATATGATAGCTTAACACGATCATCTGTGGGTTGTCCTTGTCTGAATGCTTTCTTATGAAAGAGCTGAAGAGCATCATCTTCTTTCAATCCTTCAACTTCATATAAACTACTGATTCCATGGCTAATAAGCACATGTTTATCTCTGGTTGTAATTATAATTCTACTCCCAGGACCAAACCAATTATGCTTTCCAGCCAACTTTTCTAATTGCTTTAATTGATCAACATCATCAAGAACAACAAAGACCCTTTTGTGACGTAATTGCTTTCTAATGTAGTTGATTCCTTCGTGACATATATTCAAACTTGTTTCGTTTAACAACTTGGAAAAAAGTGTCATTTGCAAGTGAACAACACCTTTTTTACCGGAGACTTCTCTAACATTCTCAAGTAAGCAACTACCTTCATAGTCACCTGAAAAACAATCATATAAAACTTTAGCAATTGTAGTTTTACCTATTCCTCCCATTCCACAGATGCCAATGAAGCGAATATCATCCAACCCAGATTTTAAAAGATCATTAATTTCCTTCAAGCGAGATTTTATTCCAACAAGGTCCTCTGCAACTTCTGAGAATGTTGGTTTCAAGCTCATCGAAATTGTGGCACCGATAAGTTTAATCAATTCCGCTTCGGATCTGAGAAGAAGAACCATATATAATTATGTAAAATTAACCAAACAAGAAACATTAAGTTGTTAATTAAAATAAAAAGATGCTTAGAAGATTTCTCAACACTAATTAATTTCCTTATAGTTTAATCATTTATTGATGAATATTTGTGATGTAAATATTAACTATGAAAAATTGTGTGTCTCTGGCGTGAGCGTGAGCCTAAGATTTAAAAACAATGTAAAATATATGAATTCAAAGATAATCCAACAAGATAAAGGTACCTTCCTTCCTGTAAATGCCATCCAGACAGATTTTCAACTTTTGTGAGAGCTGATCGCCACTTTTGAACCTTGTCTGGATTATCCTTGTAATCTTCTTCATGTTTATGGAAGGCTGTCTCGAAATCTCCACTCTGATTCCCTATATCTGATGGATCTACCTTGTAAAAAACCGGAAAAACCTTCTGTTTTTTCTTGTCCTTGCACTCGAGAATCTTTGCAAGTTCCTCCAAACACCATGTAGAAGAAACATAGTTTTTCGATAGAACAATGATAGAAAACCTCGATCTTTCAATCGTTTCCAAGAGTTCTGATGAAATCTCCTTCCCTCTCTCGAGTCCTTCATCATCTCTAAATGTGCAAATTCCTCTGTCCTTCAAAGCAGTATAGAGATGGTCAGTGAAGGTATGGCGAGTATCTTCACCTCTAAAACTCAAAAACACTTCATATTCCCATTGAATGCCAGAGGAATCAAAAGAAGAAGAAGAAGATGCAGATGATCCTTTTGCAGTACTGCTGGAAGCCATTGAAGACTTCGTAGCTTGTGTTTGTTCCCGGAAACAGAGGACTAAGAGATGCAAACCTCTACTTGATCAACAAAGACAACACAAAATTTCCAACAAATTTCCGAAGGCTGCACTTTCCAGGAAACTTAAATGTAATTTCTTTAAGTCAAAAAGTTTTGAGTCGTCGCTCATTGGCGAAGTACTTATCTTTATCACAGTTTGTCCTCTCCTCTTGAAAATTATGTCTTGAGCGATGAAGTACTTTTCTATTTAATTTTGATAGAGTACTTATTTCTTTTAAGTTTATTTCATTATGCTTTACTTCATTTGATCTAATTTTCAATAGTTTAATACGTACCATTTAAAATTATATTAAATATTTCTCCCCACACTAATTTTAAAAAACAGATATGTTAATAAATAAATAGATTTATTAATATTTTTTTTCATAAAATTAGTTTAGGACTGGAATGAAGAGTTTAAACAAAAAGGGTAATTACAAGATGACAGATCATTTTTCTTTTTTTCTTCTTTAAAGTAGACAGATCAATTTCTCTCAAAAAGTCTTTTCTATGTGGTCTCTCAGGCCAGTGGGGTAAATGTGGGGTTTTCATGTTTCCACACACGGGCCATGGTACACAGGAAGTAATAATGATGATAATAACAGTAATATAATAATGATTATCTAATGATGACGATTATAATTATCTTCTTTCAAATATATATATATATATATATTACGATGAAATAGGCTTATCACCACCTAAGTAATTGTAAGTTATTATATCTTCATGTTCTTATGTCTAATTATAGGCTCATTGTATAAACATTTTATACACAGATAAATAAATTCATAGAATTGATTTTCTCTCATTCTTCTCTCCTGGTTAGTATTATTATATTTTATAGTTTTTAGACTTTATTTTATAGCATGTTATCAGTACGAATGTTTTTCTTTTATTATTTGATCTATTAATCTTTCTTTCTTATTAATAATAATAAATGTTTGAAACAAGAAGATTGCATTCAAAATAAGAAATCAGAAGTTTTTGATTAAAAAATAAGAACCAGAAGTTCTTGATTTGAAAAAAAAAATAGAACATGAAGTTCTTAATTCTAATATAATTAATCAGAATATGAAATTCTGAATTCCAATTCCATTAGAACCCGAAGTTTTGTATTCCAATTCAATCAGAACCTGAAGTTATAGATACATATGGATCTCAATTTTAATCAGAACTCAAAGTTCTACAAGCATAGTTATTGATCCAATATTTAGAAAATTAATTGATTAATCGATTAGAACACGAAGTTATGTATTTCAATATAATTAATGAGAACCCGAATTTTTGGATTTCGATTTAAATCTTGAACCTGAAGTTCTAACTTATAAACATTATTTAGAACTTGAAGTTCTAAATCTTGAAAATTATTTAAAATCTGAAATTCTAAATCTTTGAAATTATTTAGAACCTGAAGTTCTAAATCCTTAAACATTATTTAGAACCTGAAGTTCTAAATCTTGAAGATTATTTAGAACATGAAGTTATAAATCTTGAAGATTATTTAGAACATGAAGTTATAAATCTTGAAAATTATTTAGAACCTGAAGCTCTAAATTATAAATATTATTTAGAACTTGAAGTTCTAAATCTTGAAAATTATTGAGAACCTGAAGTTCTAAATCCTTGAAATTATTTAGAACCTGAAGTTCTAAATCTTAAAAATTATTTAGAACCTAAAGTTCTAAGTCCTTGAAATTATTTGGAACCTGAAGTTCTAAATTAGATTTCTCTTTTCGAGAATATGGATGCACAATCTAGTTTCAAAAGGGAAATTGAGGATATATGTTTGGTCGACAGTGGAACAACGCATACTATTCTTCGAGATAGAAAATACTTCTTGAATTTAACCTTGATCAAAACCAAGGCAAATACTATATCTGGTCATGCAGACCTAATAGAAGGCTCTGGAAAAGCCACAATTATATTAACAAATGGTACAAAAATAAGTATAAATGTTGCTTTATATTATAGTAGTTTCAAAGATATATGCAATAATGAATATTATATTGAGACCATAAATGAGGATAATAGCGAGTACCTCTATATTACATCACATGTCTCGAGCCAAAAGATCATTTTAGAAAAGCACAATGCTTATTCCTCTGGATTATATTATATAAATATAAAACTAGTTGAAACTTACGCAATTATGAACCAGAAGTTCAAAAATCCAAAAACATTTTTACTTTGGCATGATCGTCTCAGTCATCCAGTATCTACTATGATGTGTAGGATAATTGAGAATTCTCATGGACATCCATTAAAGAACCAGAAGATTATACTGTCCAATGAAAATATGTGTATTGTTTGTTCACAAAGAAAGTTAGTGATCAGACTATCCATTACAAAGGCTGATTTTGAATTCTCATCTTTCTTACAACGAATTCAAGGAGACATATGTGAGCCCATCCACCCAGCGAATGGACCATTTAGATACTTTATGGTATTAATAGATGCATTTGTACGATAGTCACATATTTTCTTATTGTCTATATGTAATACTATTTTTTTTCTAGATTGTTGATACATGTTATTAGACTTCGAGCATATTTTCCAGATTATTCAATCAAAAGCATACGAAGAATATTGTTTTTGGTTGTGTCGATAGCCGTATGTTTGATGCCAATAGAAACACATAATGAATATGTGTGTTGTGTACGTGTGATAGAAACACAGTGAATATATACAAAGAAATACATTTTGCAGGGATTTACATTTGTGAAGACCGACGATACAACTAGTAGATGATTCTACTTCAACCGTAAAATTCGAATTCTCGGTGAACGGTATGTAATCCAAAAAATACTTTGTTTTATATATTATACATATCACCTTGGTTAATTATCATATATTAATTGTTTCATGGGGTTTTTAAATTTGCTATGGCTTTTTGCACTTGAAAATGATTATGTGGGGAAACTAAGCCTTTTCTTTTGTGCTCGAACAAAATCATTTATCTTGTCTGATTATATTGATTGATATCATTCACTGAAGTGAATGTTAAGTCATCTAATTGACATGGTAGAAATTTTGATCAATTAAAATTATTATGACAACGGTGATCATATTAAGAAAATCTAGCCACCATAAGTGGAAACACATCAAAACAAAGTATAAAAGTGTTTACTATTGGTGATGAAAATAGTGATGTACCTGAAGTATATGTAAAATATCATGTTGATATTTTACCAAGTATATATAAATGCTTCGGTAGAACTAATTGCATGTTACAAAGTGAAAAACAAAATAACATATATGTGAAACTTTGTTATTTTAATAGATCATGAAGAATCAATTTAGTTATAAAAATATACATCATAAATAAATGTTTTATTATTTTATACTGTCTCATGCCAGAAGCATGCAATTCCATTTTTATAATTGAGTCTATCATATAAAATTTGCAGATTATTTAGTGAAATTCCCTAAAGGACAATATGATAGTACAAAATATATCCTTGGAAATGATATGATATTATAAATATGTCTGAAAATGACATTTTGATGATGTAAATAAATCCATTAAGGATAACTAAATAAGGTCAACAAACAAATAAATTCACGTCGTTAGATGGAGAAAGATACAATTAGAAAAATCAACGACATGATATTGCAGTTGGTATGCATTATCTTTATTTTATCTTGATCCTTGTTTGAAGTTCAAATGATCATTCACTTGCAAATTGCATATTCAGATGAATTTACTAATTGCCAATATATTAACCCGGGTAATTGTTCCTGAAGAACAATTTATGTAAATTGCAACAAATAAATTCATCGTGGCACAATAGAAGTGTGAAATGCAACTTTTATTTAAAAGTTATATTCCCTGAAGCGAATATGAAAAATCATGATCATGTTAATTAAGAATAATGCTCGAGCTATATATAATCCTCATCATGGCTCCTGAAAAGTTAAATGTCTTTGAAGAGACAAAACCCTTTTTGAAGAGTAACAAAGTAATGAAATGTGATCTCCCCGTCCGAGACTCATAAATTAAACGGATCTCAATTGCCCATGCAAAGGCACATATACTGAAAGTATACAAATATTACAGTTTTCCACTGTAAAATTTTACAGTAGCTCTTGAAGAGACATATATACTGAAAATAAAAATTGAGATCATTAATATTGTTGCTTTGCGTATTATAAAATGATGAGGACCTTAAATCACAAATTGTGGATGAATGTCGACATAACACAATTGTCCAAAAGACAGAGCTAAGACATAGCTAAGTTCATGGACATATAGTCCAGTCGCATGAAGGCATCACACTCGTTGGATACAAATGGGTATTTGTTCGAAAACGTAATGAGAAAAACGAAATCGTGAGATATAAGACACGAATCGTTGCGCAAGGGTTCTCTTAGAGACCAACCATCGATTACAATGAGACATATTCTCCCGTAATGGACTCAATTACGTTTCGTTTTTTAATAAGTTTGGCAGTCTTTGAAAGAATTGAAGCTCATCTTATGGATGTGGTGACAACATATTTATATGGGTCACTAGATACCAATATATACATGAAAATCTCTGAAGGATTTAAAATGCCAGAAACATGTAATTCAAATTCTCGTAACTTGTATTCAATAAAGTTACAACGATCTTTATACGGTTTAAAACAATCTGGTTTCAGAAAAAATCACCGGCCTGTCAATCGGATCACGGCTTGCCTTTATGGGTGCATCAGGCGTTGGTATCGCCACTGTGGAGCGCAACCTCGTTGCTTGCTGATTTGGAGCAGAAAGATTGTGAGGTGACATCAAACCTTCCGTGGTGGAGAGATCAACCCCTTACCTTGCAGCGTCTGATATAAGTTGCTGCAAGGAAGCCCGGAATCGTTGCGCAATCTCTTCGTTAGTTGGAGGAAAACGCTGAATGCCAGCCAGGGCAGTTGACTGATCTGCCGTTGCCAAGGTTACCTCTGCAGTGTTAAGGGTGGCATCATCCTCCAATTCATTGATTGGCAATCCTTGACTATACCTGGAATCGCTACCATCTCCTTCGCCAGCCATTGTCACAAGTTTTGCTTGATTTCCCCTCCTTCTAGCGCCAATTGTTGACGGTGATTTTTCGTCGTCACTATCAACGAACTTGTATCAAGCGAAAATGAGAACAGATAAGTATAATACCGTAAGAAAATAATAAATCAAGAGACACAAATACGTGGTAAAAACTCCTTTCAACTGGAGAAAAATCCACGGGTTGTTGCTTGAGCAACAAAGTCAAATCCACTATGAAAAACTCAATTACAAAGTATTTCTCTCTGATTTCTCCTGCTAATTCTCACGTCCCCCCGTTATGTTTCTTACAGGGGTATTTATACATGTTATTGCTAGGGTTTATGGTACTGCTAGGGTTTGGTGTTGTGATACCCGTATTTTGTGTGATTTCCTAGTTCTAATTGAAGTCTGTCTCTTTCTGGAGTTTATCATGTTTCCTGTTTTGACTGAGTCCGAATCTGCGTCGGATTCCTTACCCTTTATTTGCGGAAAATCTGTTTGCCTTTCAGTTGAACTCTGATAGTCGTATCGTTGCTTATTGTGGAGTTGCTTGCTGCTGATTCTGTCCATATGTTTGTGAAGTACTCGTCTTCATTATCTGATCCCGAGCATGACCGAGTATGCCCGAGCCGATTCCTTCGTCTGTGGTCGGGTTGCTTTGCTCTTTGCCGAGTAAATTCCCTTAGGGATTTTCTGCCCTTTTACGCTTGACTTTTCTTGACTTTGCTTACGTGGCCCCTTACTGTAATGACGTGTCCTTAATGATGATTTTTACCTATAACAATGCCGATGACAAGAATTTAATTGGAACTCCTGAAGAGCTTCTAAAAATTACTGAATATTTGAAAAGAGAATTTGAAATGAAAGATTTGGGGAAAATAAAATTATGTCTTGGCCTAGAGATCGAGCATAAATCAAATGAAGTATTTGTCCATCAATCAGCTTACATCGAGAAGATTCTAAAAAAATTCAATATGGATAAGTCTCATCCTTTATGTACTCCTATGGTTGTTCTGTCTTTAGATCCTAAAAAAGACATATTTCGACCTAAGGATATTGATGAAATGATACTTGGTCCAGAAGTACCGTATCTTAATGCAATCGGTGCCTTATTATATTTAGCAAAATGTACGAGACCATATATTGCATTTTCTATGAATCTATTGAAAAGATTTAGTTATGCGCTAACTCAACGACATTGGAATGAGATCAAACATATTTTACGATACCTTCGAGGAACTATAAACTTGCGTTTGTTTTATTCAAGGTTAAATAGTTTAGGACTTGTTGGTTATGCTGATCCTGGTTATCTTTCTGATCCTCATAAGTCACGTTCACAGACTGGATATGTTTTCACATATAATGGTGCAACAATTTCGTGGCGCTCCACCAAACAAACTCCCGTTATGTCGGGAGTGTGTATGGCTGAGGTCTGTTATTCATCATATCCAGAGTACTTGTAAATTGCCCCAAATCACAGATTCAACAACAATAATATATGAAGATAATGCAGCTCGTATTGCACAAATCAGACGAGGGTACTTCAAGGGAGCCATAACTAAGCACATATCACCAAAGTTATTCTACACTTACGAACTTCAAGAAAGTCAATAAATTGATGTCAAACAGATACGGTCTACAAATAATCTTAAGGACTTATTTACCAAGACCTTACCGACAACAACATTAGATAAATTGATATATGGCATCGGTATGCGTCGACTTAGCAAATTACAAGATTGAAGACAAATCATTTTTCGGGGGGGGGGGTGATATTTTGGACATTTGTTCACTGTATTCTTTTTCCCTTGACCATGTTTTGTTCCACTGAGTTTTCCTGACAAGGTTTTTAATAAGTCAGTATTTAAGCACGTCCAATATATATATATATATATATATATATATATATATATATATATATATATAAAGAATCTCAAAGACTATTATCAATGTAGCGTACATCTAATGGGGAGTGTTGTGATGAAATAGACTTATCACCATCTATAATTGTAAGCTAATATATTTTCATGTTATTATCTTCTCTTTTAATCGTAGAGATAATTCTCCATATGCCTATATATGTGTATAAGCATTCTATACAAAGATAAATAAATTCATTGAATTGATTTCCTCTCATTCTTCTATCCTGATTAGTATTATTATATTTTAGGCTTTATTTTGTAACAATATATCAATTGTCACTCCTATACATTTTTTTTCATGTAGAATCCTAATTTATGCGGATGTAAAATGAAAAAAAAAATGCAAATTTTATCCAGGTGCGAATCAAGATCCTACATTTCTGCTTGAAAAAAGTACATAATCTTTCAATCATAAAAATTTAACCAAAAAACCTTAAAACGTGCATCTTAAAAAGTAATCTACTGTTTTTGAAATCACATCAAAATTCAATAATGTCCACTAAATTTCACCAAATTTGTTTAAATTGTGTACTATAAAAGTCTTCATTCAAAAATGATCCGTCTACTTTAAAAAAGAAAAAATAAACAAATAAAAGAAAAATGATCTGTCATCCATTCTTTCCCTACCTTAGTAAGATTCCAAGAAATGATCTTTTGTAAACTCTTCATTCTTGTCGTAGAGTAATTTTATATAATGATGATTAATTATCTAAAAGACCACAGAGATGTCGGAAATGTAGGTTGAAGCCGGCCCGAGAGACCACAGAGAAAAGACTTTTTGAGAAAGATACAAATTTTATCCTACAATTGAATTTTGAATTTTAGAATAGGATATTAAAATTTAACATTCAGTCAAATTTAAAAATGTATTTAAATTAAAAAATATATTTCAATTTAAACATAAACTACAAATAAATATTAAAACTTAAAATTTAGCTTACACTTAAAATTCATATATACTTAAATTTAATAGAATATAACATCTAAACTATATAAATCTTAAATTCAAACATAAAATACAATTAGGTAAATAGATTAAAAAGTTAGAGTTTTGTTTTTTTCCTTTTATATTTTTAATATATATATATATATATATATATATATATATATATATAAATATCAGGTCAATTGGAACGGTCGTCGATGTATAATGGTTTGACATATACCTGGTCCGATTACAAACCGGGTTAACAATGTTTGACACATACCTAAGTCCTGTTTTGAGTGCACCAAAACTTTGTTACAAATAATGTGACATATAAGTTGTCAACATCATATTACTCACCTCATAATCTTATCGTAAGCTAAATTTATTCTTCCATCTTTCTTCTTGCTCCGAAGTATTGCTTTGTGTGGATGGGTTCTAATAATGGTGATATCATTGGCGTATCTGTATCAAACCTCATCGATTAGGATGGCAGCAAGTCGATTACCTGAACGGATTGAGATCCCCTACCTATCTTATTTATGCTCAACTTTCAATAATCTGCTGTGGCAGACAAGCAAAACAAGGGCCGAGATCGATTTCTTTATATATATATTTTTTCTTTTTCCGTTGATTGCTTATTTTTCATAATTTTTTCTCCCTCTTTCTACCGAGTATTGATTAGTTATTTTTCTTTATTTTTTTTCTCTCTCCCTCTTTTCTTTATATATTTTTTTTCTCTCTTTCCGTTGATTGCTTATTTTTCATAATTTTTTCTCCCTCTTTCTACCGAGTATTGATCAGTTACTTTTTTTTATTTTTTTTCTCTCTCCCTCTTTTCTTTATATATTTTTTTTCTCTCTTTCCGTTGATTGCTTATTTTTCATAATTTTTTCTCCCTCTTTCTACCGAGTATTGATTAGTTACTTTTCTTTATTTTTTTTCTCTCTCCCTCTTCTCACCTAACTAACATGTTTACAATCACCAATGTCTTATTGTCACGGTGGTTGGAGTCTTCAAAGAGAAGTTCCACCACCAAGGTTATAGCCTTGGTATGTATATATTTAATTATCTCACATTTGGCTATTAAATCCCAAAGTGTAGGGAGTCCTCTCCCAAATGTGGGAGTTGTCCTCTCTTCGATTGTAAGAGTTATAGTCTATATGTAATCTCTCCCTAAAAGTGGGAGTAGTATTCTGAATCGTGTTCATAGAGTCTAACCTCATCAGGTACCGCCAGTAATTGTAATTCAAAAAAAAAAACATGTTTACAATCCTATGATCCTACAATCTCTAGGGGATCTTAATCCATGGAGAATTCCAACCACGAGGACAACAACAAACAAATTACGTATTGAAGCATTACAAAAATGCTCAGAAAATTGCAAAGGTAATTATGCGGTCAGTAATATGATGTTGATAAATTACATGTCACATTATTTGTAACAAATTTTTGGAGACTTTATGCTACACATGTTGATAAGTAACTATCAAACATATACTTATATATTGCTTATCAATGCTTTACCCAACCAATGTGGGATGCATATTTTCCTTACACAATGGACACTCTTTGAGACTCAATTTCTCATTCACTCATTAATCGATTTGTGAGTTTGAGTATACCACTTCGAAGCTCTCACAGAGAAGAATTCGAATATATATTGATCTTCCATTTTTATGGAATCGATCACACTCAAATAATGCTCTCAAAGCACTAGTTTATCACAAATTTTCCAACACCAATTACAGGTATTATTGTACAGGTGATGTCATAGCCTCTACTTTGTGCATTTTTAATCGGGAATCGACTCTGGTTAACTGACGATATTATTGTCGGCCCAATGGTCCACATTTGCTGACTTTCTCTCTAATTCGTTGAGACAGTCGATCTCATTTGTATTGTAGAAATTAGTGGTATCGGTCCAGCCCCAACCGAAGCAATACTGCATCCATTCTGGCCTAATCGATGCTAGTCAACTTGCATCGGTGTTCAATCACATACATCTTAATTGAAGATTAATTACTAAATTCAAGCATGACCAAAACTGTTATACGCTTGTGGCCTGACAAGTGTTATATGGACTGTATAAACAGTAAAAATCAGGGTAAGTTTTTTATGGTAGAATTAGTTGTTTTTTTGGTAACTTGTTATATTTCTTCTTGTTCTCATATTCCTTTTGTGTGTTCTTTAGGGTAAGTTTTCCTTTTGTATATTATACACCTAGCTAGCTACGGATCTTGTATCTGCATGAATGATGGGAATCCAAAGTCTTACATAGGGACATCAAGGCCAGCAGTGTGCAATATGTTACTTGATAAAGATATGAATGCTAGGTTTGGGGATTTCGGATTAGCTAGAATGCACCTCCATGAACAATTAGCTACCACAACCCACGTGACTGGAACTGCTGGTTACTACATGGCACCAGAGTGGTTAGAACATGGCAAACTGATGTGTTTGGCTTTGGATTCTTGGTTCTGGAGGTGGGGGTGGGCGAAGACCTATCGAAGATGGAAAACCAAACTTGCTTCATTGGTTATGTATGCTGATAGAGAGGGGAATATAATTGCTTTCAGCCCTTAATGAAACGTTGAGACTAACAAGAAGGAGAAAATACATTGGAATTCTATTAGAATATGCTTTCATCCCTCAGTGACTGTTCGTAACTACATCTTCATTTGAGAGTCCATAAATTGATTGAACAAGCAAAACAAACTACTTTAACGTTGAATTTACCAACAATACAGCACACTTATTACATGCAATAACCTTGTCGTACTGATCATAAAACTTTCATGTCCCGTAGAAATTGACTCTGATACCAAATTGTCATGAATGTAAAGATATTTGTACTACTGTTAAACTGTATAGGCCATTCTTAAACAAGCAAATCAACCTCTACACACCACAAAAATAACGCAAAACAAAACAAAGAGATTATGTTTTGTTATTTAAGTACTCTTACAAATATTGAGTAGATCTCCTCTTGGCATACTTGCATTACTTTAATGAAATACTAATAACACGAAACGAGCCAATATATTAACTTTAATCGGGCTTCTGTTCAACACAATGCATTGGCCACAAAGGTGACAAACACTTGTACTAGTTATTCTTTTTCTTTTTCTTTTTCTGTTTTAAGCACGAGATATCCCACCTATATTGAGGTGGGACTAATCCCTGCCCGGGGCAGGTGGGCAACAGACCCCTGGCCACAGGTGCTTCGGATTGAACTCAGGCTTTTTCTGTTTTAAGCACGAGATGTCCCACCTACATTGAGGTGGGATTAATCCCTGCTCGGGGCAGGTGGGCAACAGACCCATGGCCACAGGTGCTTCGGATCGAACTCAGGCACAGCCCGAACGGTTCACCCCATGTGGAGTGCAGATGCTTTACCGCTGCACCACACCACATGGTATTATTCCTTTCCATATTCTGTCTGCTTTTATCACTTTCAGTAAGTAATTATTTCTATTATCTGGCAGTGCAATATTTGAGTCCTTTACTAGTTTCAAAGATAATGGAATCATGTAACTGTAATAACTTTGGAACATATTTATGGAATTGTTCCACTCTATATGACAATGACAGAGCAGAGATGGGAATAATGTTAAGAAAGTGTGAGAATTGGTAAAAGATTGATGATATATTGTGGTTTCAGCTAACAAAAGTAGCTAAAACTCTAATTTCATATTTCTACAACTTGGCTTTCCCCAGTCTCAATGCTGTGCATGCATATGTGCCTGTACTGAAACAAACCATTTCTGATTTCTGAGAAGATGGCTATGCGAATCGGTGGACTCGAAATCCTGAAGATCCCGATGATTCTGGTCAAGTAGATCCTGGACCAGACGATTGTTGTTGCTCTTGGTTGAAACCAAAATCAAAGACCGAACATACCAACAGAGAAGGGAGGGGAAAGGAATACAGCAATGGAGGCAACCCGGGAGTTTCTAAGGATCAACAAGGCAACCCAAAAACTATAGACACAGCAAAGAATGGTGCGTTAAATGAGAAGCAAGTGTGGACTCAAGATCAAGAAAACAGACATGAAATCCCTGGAAACATGAAGCCAAGCTCTCAGCAGGAGGATTACAGACCACAAGAAGTCAAGAAAAATGGCAAGTACACAGCTCCCAAGGCTGCAAACGTAACAAAGAGCAAGGATCAGGGTTACTCAGAGGAAGAAGAAAACAATGCAAGTCATGGAGGTACAAGGCCGGAGAAGACCATTAGCAGCACTGTTGAGCAAGCAAGTACACGGAAGGAGAAAGAGAACGATCACATCAAAAATAGACAAGAAGATATATTAGAAGACCATCATAAAGCTGTCCACAAAAGGGACACCGGGCCGGACCTTACCAAGAAAGAGAGTAGCAGCCCTGAGCAAGCAGCAGGTTTACAAAAAAGGGAAGGGAAACAAAAGGAAACAAAAGGCATCAACAATAATGATGAACAATTCAAAGATTGCTAAGCAGATCACCTTTTTTCAAAAGAGCAAGAAACACCAAACAAGTGTTTATAAAGCAAGACAATAACATCATTGTTAGCAGTTCAGGAGAAGCAATAAATCATAAATGGAGCAACAGCCATGGATTTCTCAAGCAGGATCAGGAAGACATCAATTTGTTTTCTTTCTCTAAAAAGTTGTGTTTTTGCTTTGTGTTCTATTAATTATGAAAACTATCTTGTTTTAATCCTTTCTTCACATACCTGTATCTAGTCTGTGTAGCACATATAACTGACCAGAATTCATTAGCTCAGGCCCGACTGAATTGGATAGTACAATCTTTGGGCTTTTTGTTTAACAAGTTGATACAAAAATCCTCTCCTGGACAGTTTTGAGAGGTGAGTACATCAAGATTCATTATTTCGTGCTAAAGTGAAAACAGAAATAGTCTAACAAAATGAACCAGAGCAGTTATTTGGCTTTTTCATTGAGTTCAAGAGACAAATAGATCAAACTTTAGAGTAATAATTTGGATTTGGAAAAAGCATTCACCATTTTATCGCCTCCCATCAAAATTGGACTGACTATAAACTTTTATGTGCCATAGAAATTGGCTCTGATACAAGATACATATACTAGTATTAAACTGTATAGTTGCTTTCTTAAGTAAGAAGATACTTTGTTCTGCAGTTCAAAAAACTACTGGAAATGATCATTTCCAGTTTCCACCACCATTCTTGACTCTTGTACATAGTAATTCAAAACGGGGCAATATTAAACACTCTAATTAACTGGAATTTCCAGCCTTATGATGTATTTGCTCTTTCTAGCTTTATCTACCTGCATAATAAGGAAACTCAACTCATTCAAAAGGCAGACATTCTCCTCCAAATCAAACGGATAATTGTATCTGGTGTATGATCAAAATCACATGCCAAAGGTCTATGCGCTATGGAAGTAAAAATATAAGCAATATATGTTACTACAATAACTGTATACCAGTAGTAAGGGCATGGCCTATAGCCCTATAAGCACGGCTCCAGTCACATTTGGAGAAGGAAGAATCTGCAGAAGGAAGTCCAAACACTAAAGAACCAAAAACAACGAAGGCCACCGATAAAAGTTGCAGGCTGTCAAATATTGGCATACCAAAAATTGTAGTAATGTTTTTAGGCTTAGCATTCTAATTTCTAAGTTGAAAATTTGAACTCTTATCTTAACCACCCATCATCAATTTCATAAGCTCTCTCCATCTTAGCCACCCATCATCAATTTCAGCTGCTAAATTTTGGCCAACCCCATGATCATTAAACATTTAAACACCAACACTTCACATAAACCTTGAAATGCCAGGTGGAGGTGGGGTGTTCACTAAACTATAATAAAAATACAAGCTTTACTCTTATCTTTAAAACCAAAGCAAATAACATTAAAAAAAAAAAAAGACTAAACTTGAGAGACATTTCAAATAAAAAGAAAAGATAGGAGACTACCTGGTCTCTGAAGTCTTTGACAAACTGCTCAGGTCTGTTGATATCGATATCATGGACACAGGAACTCCTTCTTCTTCCTCTTGTTCTTCTCTCCAAGTGGGCTTTTCTTCAACGTCGTCTCTTCTATGTATAATGTATCCCAATGGCTTCGTCTGCTCCGCCATTGTTCATTAGATTGTTGTTTGAAAATCAGGAGGATAGACAAGGGTTTTATTTTACCAGAGAAAGAGAGCAAAGTTAGTCATCTAATGTCTTGAGATTTGGAACCTGCGATTTGACCGTATCACCCCTGCTTCTTTCAGCAAATAACTGATGTGCACTGATATGGCATACCACGTCGACAAATCAGTCACTATACGCACCAGTTATTGGGCACGTCAGCAGTTTTTAATGACGTGCCCACTAACGATGTCGTTTTCTTGTTGTCTTTCCCATTTTCGTTTTCATCTCTGCTCAGCAATCGATCAAAAATATGTGATGCGAATATGCGATGAAGACTTCTTGTTACTTTGACCGGGCAACAACAAGTCTTCATTTTAAACTAGTCAAAGTTTTTTGGGTAGGGTATAATAATAATAATAATATTGTCGGATTATATGAATTAATAGAGAAATTAAAGTCTTTTTAACTTGTAATTAAGAATTTGTTACTTTTTTTAGATTAAGCAAGTCTTATATGTATTGTGGTTTATATATAACTTAAATACTGATTCTGCTTATAAAGCTTCCAACAATATAATACTGTCGGATTTGTGATGTTTGGTTGCCGGGAAAATGTACATAGCTAGGAAATGATTTTGAATATCAGCATTCACAATTGTTTTTAATTAGTAATAATACAAGTCATTATTGGGAACCCATGAGTAGTACAGGATATCAGCGGGCACTTATAACTGTTGGGGGTTTCCCTTTGTTATAGCCTCATAAGCACTTCTGAATATATTAGGTAACACACTGGATTGAACAACCTAGATAGGGTCATTTATTTCATGCTGATATTAATCATTAGAACATACAATTCTGTCATGTGATATGCAAACTTGAGATTCTCTACCTCTGCAATTTCTTCTGCAGAGAGCCAAATATCCTTGAAATAAACACTCTTTCCATCCTTGCCTTACTTACTTCTCAATAGGCTCTATCTCCAAATCTATGTCAACCTGTATAATAGTTATATGTTACCTCTTTGAAACAAAGAGAGATATCTCCACATACACACACACACATACACTGATATACGACAGGATTTATTGCAACCATCACTCGTTACATGAGTAACAATGTCACCATTCAAGTCTAAAATCTCAATTATATAGAGTGTTTTGTGCTGGCTATTTTGCAGTTACTGTACTAATTCTTTCGAATGTGGAACAAATTTGGACACCATTTACAAGTAATATAAGATCACATACTGTTCCAGCAGGGGCATAAGCTAGCAACAACGAATGTGGAACAAATTTGGACACTATTTACAAGTAAGATAAGATAAGATTGACCAATTACTAATGCAAAGTTTTTCAAGGTTTATAATAGTTTGCTTTCATGCCTTCGTATCCAATTATTTTGCATCATAAGAGTTGGAATTAAGGAATATCATTAATCTTCAAGCAATCAAAGTTATAATATAATTGGTACATAAATTAAATTAAAATCCATGGAAGCTTGTCAACTCATGCAGATGCACACATGTTTCTGCATTACAGATAGGTCAATTACTTGTTAAGCCACTGAAGTCATGAACAACCAAAAATAAGGGAGAAAAGAGAAAAAAATAAAATAACACTAGTGTCAATTTGGTATTGTCTGGGTAACAGACAGTAATACTACTACTCATAATAAGGCAAAAATCTCCAAAAATGTAAAATGGTATTTCATCAACAGAGACTAAGATGGCCCCCACAAAGGTGGCGTAGCCGCGGTGGTCAATGAGTGTGCATACATAGAGTTCTTCCTCTCAACTAGGTGGTCGATGAGTGTGCATATATAAAGCTCTTCCTCTCAACTAGATGTGACGATTCTTACTAACGCTACGATTACTAACTGATTTGAGAGGGAAATCAATTACATTGGATTGACACAGAGTTTAGACTTTATCTGAGACTTAGATTATTGATTCACATATACAGTATAGTAGAGTTGTGATATATATATATATATATATATATATATATATATATATGTCACAGAGTTTCAAGCATTCACAAAATACAAGAGTTATGATATATATTCACAAAGATAGACAAAACTACCAAGTGGTGTCTTTTTTGTGTTGTGCTGATTGGCAGTAATGCCATGAGATCATCAGATCAGATTGGTGGTTGGGATACTGGGCATATGTCTGATTTCTGTTAAGCATCAACACTACAGGTAGACCACTATCAATTGTTTGGTATGCATATCTTTACTTCAGCAAAACCGATGCAACGACACTCTTGAGCTCAGTTAAGGTATGCCTACAAACTCTTTACAATTCCAACAAAATCAAATGGTTTAGCAAACGATGTTCTTATGTGGAAAAAAAAAAAGGCAGCATAACTACAGGAAGTCTGAGGTTTCCTACTCTCAATTCTTGTCATGTTCCAGCACCCTTTAAACAATGCTTATAGGGCCATCCAATGAAGTCCTAAAAACGAGAAGTTGTATAGGGTGTTGAGGAGACTTGAGAGCAATCAAGTAGAAAATCACAATCAACACAGATTTGTAAGCGCTAAATAGAATCAACATGAGCAAATTTCAAGCTTCAACGATGATTCCTCTAACACTACATTTGCTATAATATATCAATATACCATGTACAATACCAGAGACATGAGGCACAGAATCAACAAACAATCAAAATGAAGAAACTAAAACAGACAAGGGGCAAGGAATAAATGGAATCTACAAGAGCAAATTTTAAGCTTCAACAATGTTCCTCTTACACTACATTTGCATAATTAGTTGTTTGTGCTATAATAATATAGCATATACAACACTGGAGAAATGAACAGAAACTAATAGTTCTGAGTAACCATTATAAACTATCTCAATAAATCCTAGATAGTGCATTGTATTTAACAGAATCAAGAAGCAAACAAAACGAAGAAACTAACATGGAAACCAAACACATTTGGCCTACATCTTTGCAACCATAGGTGATCATAGAACGAGTACAATTCCAGCTCATAGCCTTAATTCAAGTCACACGTTGAAGAATTATAATCATGATCATGCAGGTTGTTAATTATCCTCCTGAATTTCAGCGATTTAGTTAGAGTCAAAAGAATCTCTGTTATGCAGAATAATAAATTTCTTCAGAGCTTGAGCTCATCTTAGCAGCCATAATGGCTTATATATGTTCTTGATTTCTCTCTGTTTTTCTCTTTGAGTATTTTCACAAACACTTTGCTTATTCTTCAAATTTTCTCTACTGTAACTACTGAAAAGTAACTGCAGAAATTCCATTGATCAACAAAATAGAAACATATTCATCTTCAAAATTTCAATGCCATTACCTTGCACAAACATTTCAAATCACTGAACAAAGCAATCAAAAATCCATACAGAATTCTCTCAAGCAGAAGCACTCACATAAAACAATCAAGTTGAAAATTCATACACTAATTTATGATTATCTCAATTTTATTAGAAATTACCTCTTAAATACTGTTCAAATCCTTATTTTACCCAAAAAATCAGCGATTGTGGCTGAAATTTTCTCCAAAAATTCCAAACTCACTAAACTACAATTTAGCAAGAAATAGAGTATTGCAACACCTAAAAATAAACTGCAGAAAATCAATCCAACAAGAGACAGCATTCTCTCTTCGTACTCAAGTTTTCAAGTAATTAACACGTTCGAAATTTCAAATAATACTCGAGCAAGAATATCCAAATATAAATCCATGTCAGTTCACAAATAATTTTTATTCAATAAAAAAAAACTCCAAACAGAACCCACAACATATATATAAAACACATGTGGAACAAAAGAACAATCAAAGCCTCCTCCATGAATCTTAAATCTGCCAAACCTTCAAACCAAAATACTCTAGTACCTGAAAATTACAACCAACTGTAATGAGTTTTAAGCAGAATATAGAATATAGACTCTTTTCTTTTGTAATAGCAATTAATTCGAAAACATAATTACACGCATACGCTTATTTATGAGATGACAACATGCAAAATTGGTACAATTTTGAAATTTTGCCGAGCCCCTGATTTATTTAATTCATTATTTCTATTTTTCACCTCATTTTCTTATTCTTCATTTTCAAAAAAAAATTGAGAGAAATTAATAGCTACGGATTCTCATCTGTAAATGGAATTTTTATCCAAGTAAATATGGTTTAAAGAAAAAGACAATAATATGATTTATACTTTAAGAAAAACATACCTTAATTTATTAACATCCCAAACACTGTTTCCGCCACATTTTTTTTTAAATGCTTCTGAAAATAGATCTACTTCTTGGATGATTCTTTTCAGCTAAATCTGGTTCTTCATCACTATCACTATATTCCAGTCCAGCATCATCAGGACCGTCCCGTACTGGGGGACTATAGTTTCTTCTTATTTTACAGAATTCTAATTTGGTAGGCATAAAGAAACGATGCCAACAACGGATACGACCTTCAGCTAGAGAACAATTGTGGTTTTGGTGGAATGTAGAACCTTCAGCAGCCGTTAATTCCTGAGAATCTTCTATATCTTGTTTGTAAACTAGACGAATCCCACACTTTATCACCTTTGACTTCGAATCCCTCAAATGTTGAAAGGAGATATTAGCATAAGCATGAATGCATGTACTACCACTTATTGACACATTATCACTGTAATTATATTCACTGCTCGAATCATCTTCAGTTATCCTATATGAATCGTCATGTTCAAACTTCACACGAGACACAAAGATCAGCCAAAGGTGATCAGACTCAACAGCTGTGAAACTAGGGATATTAAAGGTGAAGCAATAATCGTTTCTCATTATAGACATTTTCATTACAAATGACATCCACTCAAAACTATTATTTAAATCCTCAGGGTCTAGTGCATATACTCCACAGATCGCAATTCCCATGAATTCATCATTTAACCAATTGGGCTGCAGTTCAATTGCGACCGAGTCTCCATCACTTCTACAACTAAACCACTTTGGAATTTCACTTCCAGGAAGTCGAATATGAAACTGATGAGAAAAACAGTTGACCCGTTGCTGTAATATAACATCATGATTTTTAGTATCCATGTAGAGTAAAGCTTGTCCAATAAAAATACATAATAATAAACTTCTTTTATTCATAGAAATATTATGATCAATTTATTAGCAAACTTCTTACTATTCTTTATGTTATCATCGATAATTTCTTTGGACTCATTCAATTTTTATCTAATCATATGGCCGTTTGAATGTTGCTGAAAACCCTACCTAGTCTCTAACTCAAAACATTAGTTTACTTGAATTACCTCGCTTAAATAAACAAAGGTACAACTCTATTTCACAATTTTTTTTAAAAAATATATGTATTTAAAAGTTGAGAGTTGAGACTATGAAATATTAATTGATGTCTAGTCAATATTCAAAAATATCAAAATCATTATTACATGTTTTCATTTCTATTTTATTATGTTTGATCTATTGATAAGTAAAATTTCAATTTTTCATTTCTTTATATATGTTACCACATATTTTTAGTTCCATATACCTTTTTATCGTTTCTTATATTTGTAACAGCCAGTTCAATATAATACAATTTTCTTTCTTATTATATTTCTTTATATATATATATATATATATATATATAAATTAAGGTTGTGAATTAAAAAAAAGGGGGTTGTGAATGAAATTAAAAATCAAAGTCATTTGACTACAATTAGCACAAAAATGAAACTATCTAAGTAAAGTCCGAGCACAAAATGTGTGAGCTAGATTCAAAGAAAACATATAATAAACTCTGTTTGGGTCCTTTGACCAAAAACAAATCCTTGTGGTTTTTTATTTTTATTTTTAATATACTACTTGTATCGGTAGCGACTCCAATTTAGGAAATTGATAGACTGAATGAACACTCTTACAACTGAACCATATTAGACGGTGGTAAATCCTCATGGTTTTTGAGGTGTACGATTCACATGTTTTATGTTAATTATATACATTTTGACAACATAATAGAGTATTCAATGAAGGTTATAACATTATTTATTGTATATTAAAAACAATCAACTCGCTGGCTCTAAATAGAGAGAGTGACAAACCTGAAGGTACTGTTTCAGTAACATAACTGCCAAACTGTTTTCCTGATCTTGATTCTCAAGTAGTTTGAGGCAGTTGAATAAATGCAATGCAAAGTTTTTTGAAGCGCCACCTCTTAGCGCACCTGACACATCTTTCAATGAAGGACAATCTTCAGCCCCTACAAAAATTGTGTTTGGCGGAAGCTCTGGCAATGACCGAAGCAACTTGCAATTCTCTAAGCATAAAATTTTCAGTTTATAAAGTTCCCTGATTCTTTCTGGTAGGCTGAAAAAATTGTTGTTGCTTAATTTTAACTCTTTTAATGAGTATAAGGATCCAATATCATTGGGGAGTGCTCCTTCCAAAAGACCGCAGTCACTTAGGTCCAATATTTTTAGAGACCATAAACCTGATAGAGGAGGCAATAACAAACACATGGAATTGGGATGTCTTCTTGGCAACAACAATGACAAGAATGAAGAAATCCAGCTTCGGGGTGGTTGTCCTTTACATTCACGGAAAGACAAAGTTTTAAGTTTGGTTAACCGTGCAATGGAAGATGGTACTTGTCTTATTGCAGTCCCACCAAGGTCTAGATCCTCCAAACACTCAAGTTCCCCCAGGTATTGAGGAAGTTTGTCGAGCTTTGAGCAACCTTGGAGATTCAGAATTTTGAGCAATTTCAGACCCGATACATTGCTCGGAAAACTCACAAGGTTCTTGCACCTTTTCAAATTCAATATAGTAAGCCGTTTGAGACCTCCAACTGACTCATGCACTTTACGCAATCTTGTACAACCTTCAAGATTCAGCATCTCAAGGTTTGGAACCATTGTAAAGTCTGGGGTTTCAATAAGGTAGTGTGAGTAATTGAGCTTAATGGTTTTCAACTTCTGAAAAGCCTGTTAACAACAAAAGTTGGAGAATTAAAATACTGCTTCCTATTAAGAAAACACTGCAATGTATCTACTGAAATTAAGATATAATATACCTTCATGTCCTTCCAAAGATATTTTATCCAGCTATGACAGAGATTGAGTTCAAAAAGTTTCCGCGGCTGGAAATTTGACGGCAAAGAATTCAAAGGATATTCGGGCCATTTGAGAAACCGCAACTCATCTGAAAGATATTCTATGTCTTCTGAAAGGTCAACATTCCTGATTTTGAGCAGTCTTAGATTTATCATGCTTGAAAAGGATCTGCCATTCAAGTGAGTAATTCGATCTTCAGACTTGTCAAGCATTATACCTTTAACTTCTTGCGTGCCCTGATAAATTTAGAAACAAAAAACGTTTAATGTGAATATGATATATAGAAAATTTATAAACAGCTGTAAAGTATTTATATATATATATATATATATTTATCAATTTATGTTTTTGAAAACAAAATAAACATTACCCTATTTTTTGTCAACACATGATCGATATCCTCAAACAGCCATAATCTACTCCATTGGCCACAATCATCACAAACACGAACAATTTCCCAACCCATTTCCCGTAGTAAATCATGCATTCCAAGTTCATTGTTAGAAATTGTTATGAGGGATTTCTCATCCAGCTCTTCTAATATTCCAATAGTTGAATAAGAATTGCAACCGTTTAGTATTTCCACAACTCGATTCTTGTTCTTTCGTTTGAAGAAACATGCAATATCTAAGAATACTTGTTTCTTTGTTTCATGGAGTCCATCGTAACTTATTCGTAGTGTTTCCAAAATCTTTTCATGAGGAACATGCTCAAGTCTATTCAACTCACTTTTCCATACTTCAACACTTTTATCACACAGGTGGGATCCTAAAACTTTAAGAGCTAATGGAAGCCCATTTGTATATCGTACGATTTTCTTTGATAGCTCAACATGATCATACGTGGGTTGTCTTTGTTTGAATGCTTTCTTATGAAAGAGCTGAAGAGCATCATCATCTTCCAATCCTGCAACTTCATATATACTACTGATTCCATGGCTATTGAGCACATGTTTATCTCTGGTTGTAATTATAATTCTACTCCCACAACCAAACCAATGCTTTCCAGCCAACTTTTCTTATTGCTCTAATTGATCATCGACATCATCAAGAACAACAAAGACCCTTTTATGACATAACCGCTTTCTAATGTAGTTGATTCCTTCGTGACATATATTCAAACTTGTTTCGTTCAACAACTTGGAAAAAAGTATCTTTTGCAAGTGAACAACACCTTTTTTACCGGAGACTTCTCTACCATTCTCAAGTAAGCAACTACCTTCATAGTCACCTGAAAAAAAATCATATAAAACTGTAGCAATTGTAGTTTTACCTATTCCTCCCATTCCACAGATGCCAATGAAGCGAATATCATCCAAACCAGATTCTAAAAGATCATTAATTTCCTTCAAGCTAGATTTTATTCCAACAAGGTCTTCTGCAACTTGTGAGAATGATGGTTTCAAGCTCATCGAAATTGTGTCAACGATACGTTTAATGAATTCCGCTTCGGAGCTAAGAAAAAGAACCATATATAATTATGTAAAATTAACCAAACAAGAAACATTAAGCTTTTAATTAAAATATAAAGATTCTTAGAATATTTCTCAACACTATTTAATTTCCTTATAGTTTAATCATTTATTGATGAATATTTGTGATGTAAATATTAACTATGAAAAATTGTGTGTCTCGGGCGAGAGCCTAAGATTTAAAAACGATGTAAAATATATGAATTCAAAGATAATCCAACAAGATAAAGTTACCTTCCTTCCTGTAAATGCCATCCAGACAGATTTTCAACTTGTGTGAGAGCTGATCGCCACTTTTGAACCTTGTCTAGATTATCCTTGTAATCTTCTTCATGTTTATGGAAGGCTGTCGCGAAATCTCCACTCTGATTCCCTATATCTGATGGATCTACATTGTAAAAAACCGGAAAAACCTTCTGTTTTTTCTTGTCCTTGCACTCGAGAATCTTTGCAAGTTCCTCCAAACACCATGTAGAAGAAGCATAGTTTTTCGATAGAACAATGATAGAAAGCCTCGATCTTTCAATTGTTTCCAAGAGTTCTGATGAAATCTCCTTCCCTCTCTCAAGTCCTTCATCATCCCTAAATGTGCAAATTCCTCTTTCCTTCAAAGCAGTATAGAGATGGTCAGTGAAGGTATGGCGAGTATCTTCACCTCTAAAACTCAAAAACACTTGATATTCCCATTGAATGCCAGAGGAATAAAAAGAAGAAGAAGATGCAGATGATCCTTTTGCAGTACTGCTGGAAGCCATTGAAGGCTTCGTAGCTTGTGTTTGTTCCCAGAAACAGAGGACCCAGAGATGCAAACCTTTACATTAACAAAGAACATAAAATTTCCTAGAAATTTTCTAAGGCTGCACTTTCCAGGAAACCTAGGCACCGGAGCGCACCGGATAAGCGATCGATTGCACGCTTCACTATGCGTGTTAATAGAACAATTAAAGTTTTTTTGAAAAATAAATAAATTAAAACTGTTTTAATTTATTTTAATTCTAAATAAATTTATCCTGACTACTTTTCCAGTCTATTTTAATTATTGTGCTGTACTTTTTGTTTTTAGACCGTTGGCCACTTCTTAGGCCTTGTTTGCCTGATACTGTTTGCTTTTGTAATTATTAGGCTGTACTGTTTACTTTACGACTATTGGCCACCTGTTAAGCCTTATCATATCCTCATACTCTATCTTCACCTGTCGGTAATACTTCTTGTCTTGTTCTAGCTTCCTGCTACTTAAAAGGAAGGGATCTATCCTTGTAAAAATAAGAACGAAGAAAAAAAATAATAATAAAAACTTTGTCTTTCCTCTTATGGCTAACTAAGATCTTCCCTCCTCTCTTTATGTATTAATCTATCAGATGACTCTCAGCCTGTAATATCTAAGTATGCTCTGTGCTTACCTCTAGTTGAGGATCCTGCACATCAAAAACGTGATATTGATCCAATGGCTTAAGGTCTTTATCTATTTCGAGTTAGTCTAGGAGCTTTAAGTATCCTGTTTAGGCTATGGGTGCCGCTTGTTGTAGAAATGCTCAAGAGACTAAATGAGAGATAGTGTAAGGCTCCCTGCCCCAGTCATGGTATCAGAGCCTCTGTTTTCTTGGAGTCCAAGAGACAAATAGAGTTAGGATGTTAGAAGTCGGATAGAATTAATATAGAATTAAATGGAAAGAGATCATGCTTATTCCAGTCTAGTCCAATTTCATGTAATCCTAGCCCATATCAATCCAGTCTAATTCTCTAAAATAGTCTAATCCAATTATGTGCGTCAAAAGGTGCCTAACTAACCGCACATGGCAAGTTTGCCTAACCACACTTTTTAAATTTCTTAAAAAAGTGTTCAAGCAAAATTATAAAGAGTACTGAAATCAAATGGGAAATACCAAAAAGATTTGAAAATATGATAAAAAAGCAAATGTGAATATTGTTGGGTAAGGAGAATTCCAACTACGGGGACAAAAGCAAACATAATACGTATTGAAGCAGAAAAAAAATACTAAAATTGCATCGTTTATCGGCTCCACCTCCACATGCTTCAGGAAAACAACATTCCTACTTTGTCAACATTCACTTTAGAGTTCCGAATTCGAATTCTGAACTCAGCATGAATAATGCATGTACAGTCACTTGCTGACACAAAAGGGCCAAAAGGCAAATTCCATTATTCAAAGTTGCATTTAGCGAATATCAAGTCTCATGTTCAAACTTCACACGACACGTAGGCAAACCAAAGGGTTGATTATGGAGCTAAGGGTTTTAAAATAGAAGTCATAATTGTTTCTCATTACAGATATCAGGTCCGTTTGGGATAACTTTTACTTTTGGCTTTTGTCAGTAGAATGAAAGAAGTAAAAACTTGAGCTTTTCAGTTACTGTTTGGATGACATATTTCAGAATAGCTTTTGTATCAGAAAGAGCTTATAAGACTGTTTGGTTGTAACATTTTAAAATCTCTTCTAATTATGATATGACATTTTTACCCTAGAAGAAGAGCTTTTGAGTTTGTTTGGTTGTAATGAATTAAAATCACTTATAACTATAATATAACATTTTTACCTTAATTAGAATAAATAATATATGTACATTTTTTAAAATAAAATTTTATTTCATATGGGATAATATAACATTCTTTTGAATCATATTATCATCTCCGGGAATTCAGTTCTCTAATCATACCCCTAAAATGAATGTGGGACTTGCAAGGACAATTTTGTCATTAACTTGCCCTGAAAGATCTCCATAATAATTTTTTATTACAATTTTAATTTTTTTTCAAAATAAAACAATTAAATTGGTAAAAAAAACCATCAGATAATTCAACCAAATCCATTTTTTTTAAAATTAAAGAACTAATTACACCAACCTCCCCTGAGGTTTGCTCTATTTCACACGGAAATAACTTTATCGTTAATTGACACCTACCTCCCCTGTCGTCAGTCAACGGCCGGCAGACTTAACATTTGACCTTATCAGACCATAGAAAAGTCCAAAATACCTCTGACTTACTTTTATAACCCCAGAAAAAAACAAAATTATAAAACAAAATCTCCAAATTAATAAATTGAAAATTAAATTCGAACATTAGAAATCTTCAACCAGTTCTGGGTTCGTTCCCTCCACCATTACACCCAGATCGACCATCACCATCATCATCGACCATCACAATCACAATCACCATCTTCATCATCAGCCCATAACCTAGAAACTCAAATCCATATCAAATCCCCTTTCTTCACCACCACCAGATTTCTCTCTTTCGTTTTTTGATCTTCATCAAACATCATCAATTAAACACCTCTTTCATATATTGTTCACAAAATCAAACACCTCTCCATCTCTTTCCAACCACAACAAAATCAAACACCTCAATCATTAAACAACACCCATCCTAATCTTCATCAATTTAACAAAAAACCCAATTTTTTTTTAAAGTTCACTATATAGTTTTCTGGATCAACACCAGAAAACCACACTCAAATCCACTGAAAACCCACACCGACGTTGGTCTCCTCACCGGCAGCCACCACAAACTCAACCACCAACTACCAACCACCACCCACCACCCACCACCCACCACACACCACCTGAAATCCAAATCCAAATCAAATCCAACTGTATACTAAATCAAAATCGAACTCAGAAACCTCCCCAAAAATCTCCATCAACATCATCGAGGGTTTGTGGGGTTGGTGGGGTTGGTGGGGTTCGATTTGGTAATGGGAGGGGCGGCTAGGGTTCACCGGTTTCACTGCTGCCAACGGGAGATGGATTCAAGTAGCTTCTGAGATTTCATGGAGGTCAGAGAGAGACCGAGAAAGGAGAGGAGAGGGATCGAGAAAGAGGGAGATGATGTCTGATGTGGTGAGAGAGAGAGAGAGAGAAATATTTTGTTTTGTTTTTTTTAATTATTTGTAATACTAATTTTAAAAAAAATATTTATTTTTCATTTTTCTTTAAATGAATGAATTTATATATTTTAATTTGTTTTGTTTTGTTGTTTTAATTATTTGTAATATTTATTTTTTTTTAATTTTTTTTTCTTTTTTGTTTAAATGAAAGAATCTCCACCATCCATTTATGTGATGGATGGTTGAGATCCATTTTTTTTTTAATTTTTAAAAAAAGTTTCCAAATTTTCTGGGGTTATAAAAATAAATAGACTTACTTAGGGGTATTTTGGACTTGTACATGGTCTGATAATGTAAAATGTTAAGTTTGACGGCCGTTAACTGAAGACATGGGAGGTGAGTGTCAATTAACGATAAAGTTGTTTTCGTGTGAAATAGAACAAACCTCAGGGGGTTGGTGTAATTACTTCTAAATTAAAAAAAGGATAGCCGGAGAGCACCAGCAATACAAACATGACAGAAAAGAAAGCAACAAACAAATTTTGCCAAAATTTTGTCATTTTTCTTTTGTTCCATTGCTGTGTTTTTTGGTCACTTGGGTTGTGGTGGTGTGTGTTCTTGCTCCTTGCTGCGCCTCTGCAGCGGTCAAAAAAAAAAAAAAAACAAGCAGAAACTAAAGAACAGACCAGAGAAGACCAAGACGTCAACTGGGCATATCAGCCCCCACAGCGTTTCTCACACAAATTGGAAAACCAAATCCATTTAATGTTTACTCTTCACACAGCAATCTATAACATCCACACACACACTCTCTCTCTCAATTCGAATTTACAGAGTAAATCTAACGCCACTCTTCATTCCTTCTTTTTTACCGTACAAATTCATCCAATCTGGATACTTCTCCGGACCCTCCCACCCAGTCCCTCTCCACCACCACCACCACCACCAACGGCCAGATCCGTTACCGATCCCCCTCCTCCGCCGAGCTTCTCGAGACCGGTCCTGTAGCGTCCTTCTCGTCGTCTCCATTCCTCTCCTACTCATCTTCTTCGTCCTCTTCCTCATGCCAAGCTAGGCAGAAACAAGATATTAGTGCTAAGTAAGTTGTTCTCTCCTTCCCATGTCAAGGATTTCTTCGATATGTTAGACTGATTTTATGGATCATTTATGAGAATAAGCATGTATAGGATTGATTTATATTCATTCCATACTTCATGATATTAATAGGAGTTCTGGAAATACTTTGTTTTGTTACAAACAACCATATTTTGTAGATTTCTTTGAACTGATCATAATTTATCTCACTAACCACATATTAAATTGTATATTGTAATATGAAAGTTGATAT
Organism: Dipteronia sinensis; assembly: GCA_033220585.1. Lineage (NCBI taxonomy): Eukaryota > Viridiplantae > Streptophyta > Magnoliopsida > Sapindales > Sapindaceae > Dipteronia > Dipteronia sinensis. The sequence goes on along the minus strand of CM065638.1, from coordinate 585,335 downwards.
ATCAGTTGGAATACTAGGGTGGATACAGTGAATTAATTTGAAATGAAAATTGAAATCCTTATAAACCCGAAATTACAAAACCTCATCTTAACACAAAAGGTAAGAAATAATCATGTGTAAATTACAACTATGCAAGATGATGAGATATGAATCCACCACTTGACATGGCTTAGAATTTAGAAAGAAAAGCTGCTCCCCTAGCTGAGACTGACCCATTTCACTTTCACAGCAATAAAACATTGATTTTCTTCTCTTGAGTAAAGTCAGATCCTCTTTTCTGTGGCCCATCTATTGGTTATGGATGGTCCTCAACTTTTGAGTAGGCCACCCTGACCATTTGTGTCGAGCTGGACCAAAGCTGGAATATGATAGCTGGTGAAACAGCACCGAAAGCAGCCATCCATCATATCTGAAACCAAATGAGGAAAAGGGGCAATGAAAATCTAAGGTAAATTTTGAGCAGTAGAAGTGGAGCCTTTTTGCTGAGTTGGATTGTTGATATACCAAACAAAATACTACCACAATACAATGGGCACTCAATGTTTTTGGATAGTAGATGTTCATGATAGGTTGGTTGAATCTTGAATTGAAAGGCTGTTTCAATAAAAGCTGAAGCTTTGTTTAAATGATATGAATCACATCACATAAGCATGAAAAGGGAAAAAAGTGTCTTAACATACAAAGACTTCCAGAGTTTGGTTATTGTTTATAATATGATAAAGCGGATTATTTGGCCCAAAAACTTAAACGATTTTGATGCTTTTCTTAAGCATTTGTGTTTCTCATCTCGAGTTCAATGCTACAATAAATGAGTATCAAGCAAGGGGAAATGGTGAGAAATGTCACATTTTTGTCTCGCTGTTGCACCAACGTCACCGGTTTAATAACTTATGTTTAAAAGGCACCTATTTTGGTGAACTACCAAAACTGCCCTTAAATAATCAATTTTTAATTGTCTCTGTACTTCCATCTCCACACTTGAAACACTGAAGGCAGGAACTCCTCTCTTTCTCTCTCTACAATAAATTTCAAAACTACTCAACGTTCTTCAGTAAGCACAACAAGGTAATATGTTTGTCTGAAATACTGTTTTGTATCCTTCATTTTTAAAAAACATTCCTTTTGTAAACATGAAACTGGTTTTGTCAATATTGAATCTGTGAAATTTGAATCTCCGATGCTGTTAATAAAAAGCTCGAAGCCTGTTTGAAAAAGCTCGGAGCCTTTGAAAGTGCTCGGAGCCTGTTTGAAAAAGCTCGGAGCCTTTGAAAGTGCTCGGAGCCTGTTTGAAAAAGCTCGGACACTGTTTCAAAAAGCTCGGAGCCTGTTTGAAAAAGCTCGAGCCTTTAGAAAACAAGCTCGGAGACTTAAAAAAAGCTCGAAACTTTGTAAAATAGCTCGAGCCTTTAGAAAACAAGCTCGGGACTTTGTAAAAACGCTCGGGACTTTTGTAAAAAAGCTCGGGACTTTTGTAAAATAGTTCGGGACTTTGTAAAAAAGCTCGGGACTTTGTAAAAAAGCTCGGGACTTTGTAAAATAGCTTTTTCCGAGCTTTTTCATCCGAGCTTTTTCATGAACTGCCCGAGATTTTTCATGAATTGCTCTGCCCGAGCTTTTTGCATAAGGCTCCGAGCTTTTTCATAAAAGCTCCGAGCTTTTTCATGAACTGTCCGAGATTTTTCATGAACTGCTCGGCCAGAGATTTTTCCATAAGGCTCCGAGCTTTTTCATAAAAGCTCCGAGCTTTTTTATCCGAGCTTTTTCATGAACTGTCCGAGATTTTTCATGAATTGCTCGGCCCGAGCTTTTTCCATAAGGCTCCGAGCTTTTTCCGAGCTTTTTCATAAAAGCTCCGAGCTTTTTCATCCGAGCTTTTTCATGAACTGTCCGAGATTTTTCATGAATTGCTCGACTCGAGCTTTTACCATAAGGCTCCGAGCTTTTTCCGAGCTTTTTCATAAAAGCTCCGAGCTTTTTCATGAACTGTCCGAATACGTCTGCATAGTGCCACTCCGTCACCGTTAAAGTGATTGTCTGAGTTTCAACTGGACTTTCTCTCTATACTTCATAACTTTGTCCTTGTAAACTGAATGAAAGAAAGCTGATGTGGAACAACAATTGGGGGTATTTTTGTCCGTTCACCATAATAGGTGCCTTTAAAACATAAGTTATTAAAGCAGTGACATTGTTGAAATACCACCTCCAAAAAGTGCTATTTATTTTTTGAGCCCGCTCAAGCAATGCCCCAACCAAAGGTAAAAGCAAGTCAATCATACATGGAAGACTCCAACATTACCTCTCTAAACATGTTGAGATTCTCACGCACACGTTTCAACAGTTCCTCTGCCTCCCCATCCTAATTGTATAATTCCAGCTCCTTTCCCTCAAGGATCTTCTCAGAAACCTACAAGACAATAACCAACTAAAAAATTAAGAGATTGATTTCGTTCGGACTAATCTTCCATTAAAGAATGATATCAAGTGAAAACAAATATGACATAATGAGGTGATTAGGACAAAGCTATTGCTAATGAACCTAGACACAACTCTTGTTTTGACACAAAAATGCAGTTTTTTAGGCCAGCCTAGTTGTGAATTTTTAAATATTAATATTAAAAAAATTATAAATGATTATGAAAATAAGTATTAGTGCAAGCATAATGACAATGAATGCAACATCATCATGATTCTACAAATTTCAACTAGTTACACGGAAGTGAAATCACTTATACATTTAAGCAAGAGTCATATTAGGATAGACTGAGCATCATGCGTCTTCAAGTGTCTGACAATAACATATCTATTTTTCAATGTAAGTGTCCAACAACTCATAGTGAAAAAGGGATTACTCGTCAATAAAGCGATGATTTGAATGGAAGAAAGTAATGAAACACAACATACAAACACTTTCTCGTACACACCTGTTTGGCTGTTTCATGAGAAAGTAATAATAGCTAGTTAATTTAGTCACTTAAAACCCTTGCGTTCTCTGCATAACACGTAAATTGACCTCGACCTCACTTATGAAACATTTAAGAATTTTAAGGAATCTTAGCCTTAATAAATGCATACCTGTTTTGCAATCACTTGACCACCAGCTATATGCGAAAAGTATATATTGTAGAAATGGGACAAGAACAATGGGGCACTTCTCTCAGCAAGTTCCTCCAAATACTTGGCATATGAAACTCCTGGAGTGCTAGGCTCTGGAATTACAACACCCTGTCCGCTAAACCATTCTAAATCTTTTGAAACACCTCCTTCTCGTTCCAATCCAGTATTTCTAAAATAAGCATCTGTATTAAAATTAAAACATCAGGTTCTCTCCTGGATACTCCTTCATGTACCTCTTTCTCTTTTTCACCAGTTCCATTGCTTGTTGAAATCACAGCCTTTGGATTTGTTGCAAGATTAGAGGCGGTGAAGAATTTCTTCTGCTACATTTCAGGTTCTTGTTTTTGCTTCGAATTGTCAGCTTTGAATCCAATGAAGATGTAACATAACTTTACATGACCACAACAACAAAATGATGAGGTTTTTAATGGGCCGAATTGTAGTATATGACGTTAATGGGCTAGATATAAGGCCTGTTTTTACCATGGTCTGGGTCTTTTTTGTTCGACCCAGAATGATGCTAAAGGCCCATTTTATGTTCTTCTTCAAATAACAAGCACAACAAAACGTCAAAAACAAAGAAATACCATAAATTATCCTCATCTTTATTTGTTTCCTCTTGAAAAGTACTGTATGTACAACAATTCTAAAACCTACTACTGTACAGGTGTTATGGGCAAAGAATTGTATTGAGCATTGATGTACAGCCTAAGGAAAAAAGACTGAAGAAGTGTAAACCAAAAAAAAAAAAAAGACTGAAGAAGACAGAGATGATACAAATTGTGTGACATGGTACATGACATCTACATGAATCCAAACAGGTTAACTTATCTGATCCATATGCCATCCAAAATGTAGATGCACTGGACTCCTCAGTATCCAATAACTAGTAAAGTCGAAGCTGATCAGCTTCAAAACTCTTCTAGTCTGATTATGAACGACATGAGAATTGTCAAGTACTTTTCATGTATGGTGGTCTTTCAGCTTTCACTAGAATTCTAATTTCTCTTTATAGGCAGGATCCGCACGGCTTACTGGTTTGCATGAATTTATGTGATCTGTTGAGTCTAATACATGTTTCAACAAATAGAGGGAACAAAATTATGTTAGAAAGGTTTTGATATTATGTCACATAATTCATCCACAAAATTCTTCACAAAAATTTTAAAACTTACAACAAGTTCCCCAAATCCAGGATATGCTGATTTAATTGGCACAATTTCCATCCGGAAAGCCCATCCTCCATAACCTTCAACAATAGGAGTTATCTAAGGAGTACAGATCCATTACCTCGCAAAAACTAAAAACGTCAAGGGCACATTTCTTATGAAGGTGACGGATCTAGTCATTACGTTCTACTAATCTTGGAGAACCACTTCTTAACTCTCCTATCTAAGAACAATGAAAAACTAATACAGTCAAAATCAGTTCATACTTTATAGATATAATTATATTAAAAATGAATTTAGAACTGATAAATGTGTCTTAAATAAAATGATTAATTAAGTTTATAACGATCACAAACTATCAGTTGGAGCCGGGCGAAGCACATGGCCCATTCGCCAAGGCATATCTGCAAGTTTGCTTCCGAAATGTGGGCAGCTATAGAACACCTGAAATCACAATACATCCAATATCATACAACTCAACACTAGAGATTTATAAAGGGATCGTAGTAAATATCTAATTGAGTGTAACAGTAAAACATACAATTCCAACAGTGTTGTTCACAAGGTTAAGAATATTATCTGACTTTGCTTTATGCAACATCTGCTTGACAACCAAGCCTCCCATGCTGCAACAAGAATCAAGTCATTACATTATGCTAGGACGCTTGGAGGTAGATTACGAATTATATATATATATATATATATATATATATGCACTCATCCCACAACAAACTGTAATTTCCATTGGTAGGAAGATAACACATATAAACAACCACAGAAAGGACTTAATAAAATTGGAATTTCCATCAATATAGTAAAAGAAGTAATTATTTGAGTGCACCAACCTGTGGGTCACAAACACAACAGGGCGACTCCCAATGCCTGCAGCAACAGGCTTCTCCAGCAGCATGGTGCTAACTTCCTGCATGTTTCAAGCATTTGGTTAAAATTGATATTACACAAGGAAGATTTCTCATTAAAAGGAAAGAAAAAAATAATAATCCAAGTATGAAGTATGAAATATGAAATAATAAAGATAGCAGAAGTGGTTTTTCAAGGCAAGTCTGAGCAAGACTGTTGGCTAATTTGTACTAATATCAACTACAATCAACTTAGATTGGACAAGATATCAATTATACAAAATACCATTAATATAAACTCAACAAAGTCAAACAGTTAACAAGGTTCCAAAACTATTAATCTAAGGTCAACTATGGGATTAAAGTTAAAAATCATAAAGTTGCTAACATAACGAACTCGATATTTTATTAATTGGAAGTGTGTTCTGGTTTGTAAATATCAATAAATAAAAAGTTTCCCAGATCATGAATTTAACTAAGATATTGCGTAACGAAACATATTAAATGACAGAGTAATAAGCTTCTAATTCATCAACCAAACAGTACAGACCTGAAGAGGAAGGCTAGCTCCAGACCATTGTGTAAGGTTTGTCTGCATCACATATTCAAAAAAAGAAAAGAAAAAAGAATTAGATGTTTCTTTAATGAGGAACCCAACCGTGAAAACATCAGAGGAACCATGAATGAAAGGAGACCGCAATGCATGAGGAATCCATATCTCAAGAGGGGCAAAACCACAAAATGATTCTTGGTGAATCAAGAATTTCCGTCACACTCGAAACAAACCTTATATTTGAGAGTAAACAAGCGAGCATGAGGGAAGTCAACTGAAAGCCATTCACCTGGCCAAAATGGTCCATACTCTTCAAGAATGCATGAAAGGATTTTGGTGGATGAGGACCGGATAGTGCCAGAGTAAGATTTTTCAATGACCCAAGGGAGCAATATGCCAGACCACTTCTGACTTTCTTCAAGAGATAACTGCAAATCCCCAGTAGAAAGCAATTCTAAAGCCTTTGCCAATGCTTCTTGCACATCCTTATGCTTTGTTATTCTCTTAGCACTATCTCTCATCAGCTGAAGACCTTTTTCCATCACTAGCTTTTGCGCCCCAGGGCTTCTCTCTATAGATTTCAAAAAAGCTGATAAAGCCACCTGAGCCAAAGGAATGTCTTCATTTTTACTTGCATGAGAAACAGTTGAAAGAAGACTGGAACTCCAATCTGAAACAGAATCACTTAAGGGCAGATTACGATCCTCCAACAGCAACCGAGCTACCAAACTCCCATGCCATTTCACAGATCTTTCAGGCGCTGTTAAAGCAGTCATAACAGCATTCCCATCTTGATCTAATTCCTGAATATGAGATCTGTTGGCCGCTGAAGCCATTGCCCAATTCGCTAATGCCCATGCAGCAAAAGGCACAGCAACATGTTGACAATGCAAGTCATCCCACAAACCAGGAACAACAGCAGAAGACAAATTGGCTTGTGCTATAGAACTATTACGTTTACTTAGCAAGGAAAGGGTTTTAGGGGTTTGCCTCACTGATTCTACCTCAATATCATCAGAATTAGTATTCATAATTCCAGTGGTTCTTGAGAGCCCTAAAACAGTCGTACCTTCGAGAATTTTAATCCCTATCCCTCTCATTCCTCTTCCACCATCCTCATCATCGTCATTTTTTTGTGGCTCATCAAAATGCATGCCACCTTCCTCAATAACTTCAATGGCTGCTGCAATATCCCTTGTCTCAGCATTTCCTGGAAGTGATGGCTTGAAAGATACTTTTTCTAAACTATCGCAGTTGGATGTGACAACATCCATGATGGCAGCCACAAGCATGCTCCTACCTTTCAAAGAATCAGAAAGATCGAATGAACTCCGTCTTGAATGTTGCTCCCACAGAAAAGCTATATATCAATGGTAAAACACAACTCAGAAGCATCAACGAGATCACTATTAAAGCATTCACGTAACCATGTCCATGACGCAAAAGTGATTGATCCATAAGGAAATGCATATAGAAGGCACTTTCACATAAATCATGACATTTTTGTTTAAGAGACCATACGGATATGGAACCTATTTTATGTACATTATGTGATCTGTTCTTTTGTTGTTTATACAGATTGGTGAGCTCGCCGGGCTTACCGTTGGCGCCACCATGCTACTTGACGTCCTGTTTGCCGGGTAATTACTTAATCAACTAAAAACAAGAAGAAAAATTAATAATAAAAAAAAAAACAAATTATACTCCACCCTATCTCTACAATATTTGCGTTGTCACATCATATGATTTCTTATCAATGCATCTGAAGACTGCAACTCAATGATCAATCAATGGGTTTGTGACATCTTTTCGATCTCAATCCATATCAAACTTAATTACGTAGTTATGTTCTAATTATATTCAACTTGCCTACAAATTTAACCCAACCAAGCCAATTCTATTATAATCAGATTCATGTAGGAGGGTCAGTACACACTACACATCAACGAATGCCAAAAAGAAAAGTAGCATTTTCAAAATTTCATTTTTCTTCGGCTCTTTCGGTCCAAGTATAAAACATTTCAAATATTTGAATTTATAGTCATTGCATTAATTTTTAACATCCAATCATAATTCATTTACAAACCAATATTTCAATGACATCATTTCTTGTCAAAAAAAAAAAACAATTTTGTAAACAAAGTAAGAACACATAAAATAAAGGATGATAAGAGCATCTCCAACTCATTGCACCAAATTTTACACCAATTTAGTGTTAAAAGAGAATCTTGAGAGAATATGTTTACATCAAATTTTTTCCACTTCAATGTTCCACACCAAATTTTACACCAAAAGAGTATCTTTAAAGAATATTCTTTAATAAATCTTTAAATTATTATAAAATTTTAAATTTGTTAAATGTATAATTAATAAGTAAATTAATTAAATTAAATATATATATATATATATCAATATTTGTGTCATTTTAAAGATCTCAACGATAGCTTTTCAATAATATATTTTTTTGGAATACATATTGTTATAATTAAGTATGGACACACTAAATATTTCATTTTTTTTAGTTACCTATTTCTATAATGGTTCTCAATATAAAAGAGAGTTGTGTCAATCTTCTTAAGTCAAAGAAGTCGACTCTCGACAGTTGGTCCCCTCCGGTGGGAGATCATCTGAAATTTAACGTGGATGGGTCGGCCAAGGGGAAGCCAGGTCTGGCCGGTATTGGAGGGATTCTGCGGAACTCAAATGGTAAGACTATTTGCCTGTTCTCCTTATCTGTTGGGATTCAAGACGCAATTACAGCGGAGATCCTAGCTATTCTGAAAGCTTGTGAGTTGTGCACATCGAATCATAGGCTGTCGGACTGTTATATCCAGATAGCAAGTGATTCTATGATAGCTGTTTCATGGGTAAATAACAAGGAGGAGTTTGGAAGTCTCCTGCACCTGGGAACAATTTCAGATATCAGAGGTCATCTCCAAAGTATGACAGGCCTTTCCATTGTTTTCAACCCAAGGGCTTCTAACAGAGTGGCGGATAACTTAGCAAAGCTCAGTTCAAATGGTGCTGCGGACAGAGTAGAATGGATGGGGGGCTGATGTTTAGCTGTGGGTTGGTGCTTTTTTTGGGCTGTTTGTTCTTTTGCCTTTTTGTTTCTTTCTTTTCCTTTCCGGTTTCTTGCCGATGAATAAACCTTCGCTGTTCAAAAAAAAAAACTAAATATTTCATTTTGGGGAGTTGTGATTTAGTGTGTTGGTTGAAGAGGATTTTTGCATCAAATTGGTTTTTTTTTTGTTTGTGTATTTAGTGTGTTGGTTGGAGTTGCTCTAAAAAAATTAGTTTTGAAAAGAGTGAAAATTTCATTGTATAAAGGTGATAATCACGATTCCGTATAACCATAGAGAAAATCATAATGTGAGAATTAAAATTTTTTCAAATCAAAATATTTCCGTTTGAAAATTTTATTGGCAATAATCTTGCACTTGCTTTTCTTTTTGTTTGACCTGTTTATTTCTGGAATTATGACATAAAAAAAATAGAGGGAGTTTACGTTGGAGTCTGGGAGGATTATGATTAATTGATCATGGAGTTTGGATGTAGCTGATTTTGTGTTATGTGATTAATTTGTTTGATAAGAATAACATCAACATTAACAATCCACCTCTAAAAGAGAAACAAAGTTCGAGAAGGCCGGTACAGTAAGGAGGGTTACCATTTGCAATCCAGCAATGTATAGCCATTACATTAATTTTTAGAATCCAATCATAAACCTAATACTCATAAAACAGGTTGCAGTGGTACAAGCCCTCTTCTCCGTATAATATTACTCCATATATATAAATACACGTATGCGACATCATTTTATATGTAACAGAGACATCTCTTAGAATTGTTTGTTTTAAGTAGTGATTTTTGGTTTAATTTCTCGAACCTAAAACCAAACTGAAAGTCCAATATATATACACTTTTCTATTTATAAAAATGTAATGCTTATATTTCGTTAATCTTATATATTAGTATTTTACCAATTATTGGCACTTAAACATGTTTAAGCACATAAAATAATTTGGATAATTTCTCACAAAAAAAATAAATGGATAAAGTCCATTATCCAGCCCAAAATAGGTTAAACAGATAAAATCATCGAGTAAAATAATCTAATCGGCCAACCCCATTAATTCGACCCAATAGGCCCAAATTGAATGGATTGAATCAAAGCAAAGCAAACCAAAATTGGTTTGGTTTGATTTATTGGATCTTCTGATATTGACCACTGCATGAAGCCCCTGAACCCTCGTACAGTCAAACTCGATTAATTTTATAACAAATACATGAAGATCGATAAATACATTAAGATTTCACTGATAAAAGACAACCAAAATATTAGTTTAAAATCCAACCGAAATGATATGGTAAATGGTTTGTTCATTAACAACATCATTCCATGATATGTATGGTAATAATGTCAACTCATTTGGCATATCAATTGGATTGAATTTTAGGTAAATTATTTGGATGGTATAGTTTATAACTCCTAACATTTTGCAGATCAAATTGTGAAGAATTATGAAGATATTTGAGGGAAAAAAATTCCTTACAAAAAGAAACTCACAGCAGGCAAAAAATGCTTTTGTAAGATAATAAATAAAGATTCATAGTTTCAACCAAACCAAAAAAATAGTTCTAATAGTAATACTACAACAGTGATGATAACTGATATGATAATAATATAGGATTTAGCTATATATTATATGGGTGAACTTTAAAACTAACCATAAAATTAGTGGGTTTATTGTTTTTACCCAAGATTAGTATTTTTATTGTTTTTACCAAAATTTCCACAATTGGGACAAAATTGCCCTTCAGTCGAAATGAAAAAAAAAAAAAGTCAGAAGTTTGAAACAAAAGGAAGTTACAAGGCAAAGTAAAAGTAAAAACCAAAACCTTCACCGTTTGAAACAAAAAACGAAGAGAGAGCAGAGTTCCAGTCGGCAAGATTCGACGACGAGCAACAAGGGACGACGAAGAAGACAACCAAGATCCGACTACGACGAGCAACATCAGACGACAAAGAAGACGACGAAGACTCAAGGACGACGACGGTGAAGACGACGAGACGGTCAAGACCCGACCCGACCACGATATAGAGACGACGGAGCCGGCGAGATACGCCGAGGAGCAAGACCCGACCTGACCCTGGTTGATTCGAATCACAGGCGTGTTCGACGGCGTCGTGGAAGAAAGGAAAAGGTTTGGGCTTCCTCTTTGCATTTGATTTTAGGGTTTCCTTTAATTTGTAATTTTAGTTGCATTTGTGCATTTGAGATGGAGTTGATTTTGGTGTGGAATTTGATTTCGAAATTGATTTTGAATTTGATTTGGATTTTGATTTGAGTTTATTTTGATTTATAAACTCGACCGGTACGTATCAATATTTCAATTTGATTGTCCCCTTCTCTGTTTTCTCTGTGTCGTGGGTGTAACTGACTGGTGTGGTGCCTTATCTGTTTGTTGGTATGTTTTCTCTATGTTCTGTGTCATGCCTTTTCCTGTTTGTGTTGTTTCGGTTTTGTGGTGGTTGGGTGTTGTTGTTGTCTCTATGGTTTTGATACGGGGAACAGAAGTCTGATGTTTCTCTGTTTCTTTCTTTGTGAATATAGTTGCTTTTGAAAATGCAACTACATGGTGTGTTTAATTGGGCATGAATGGTGTGTTTAATTGATGTAACATAGTGTTGTGTGTTTAATTGGGTACGTCTGGTGTGTTTAATTGGGTCTGGCTGGTGTGTTTAATTCATGAAAAAATTGTCCATTCAATAAGTTGTTGTGAACTGGTGTGTTTAAACGATGTGAACCAGTGTGTTTAATTCATGACATATGGTGTGTTTAATTGATGTACCATAGTGCTGTGTGTGTTTAATTGGTTAGGCCTGGTGTGTTTAATTCGGTCGGCCTGGTGTGTTTAATTCATGAAAAAGTTGTCCATTCCAGAAGTTGTTGTGAACTGGTGTGTTTAAATGATATGAACCAGTGCGTTTAATTATTGTGAAACAGTGTGTTTAATTGATGTGAACTGGTGTGTTTAATTAATGTAACATAGTGTTGTGTGTGTTTAATTGTTTGTGCTTGGTGTGTTTACTTAATTGAACCCAACGTATTTGAATTATGCAGATGGAAAATGACAATGACCAGTATTTGAAGGTTGAAAGAAAAAAATGGAATCAAGAAGCACTGATCAACGTCGGATGTAGGTTGAAGAACATAGCTACAATAGAGGATATCTTACGGAAGGAAGGAAAGCACCAGGAATTCATGTCAAGTTGTTTCAAGCAATTCCACGACTTCCCAAAAAACTGGTTGTTCTCAGCTCAGATTGTGCACGCTTTACTGTTGAGGGAAATTAAGATAGCCGGTGCAACAGAGAACGAGCTGTTTATTTCAGTAGGTGGTAAGAAGGCAAGATTTGGACAGAGGGAATTTTGTTTGGTCACCGGTCTACGGTTCGGCGAACTTTCAGACATAATAAACAAGACGTATGTGGCAAATCCAGAAGGCATCCAGAAAAGATATTGGCCTGGAGAAGAAGGTGAAGATTTGAAATTAGCCACCGTGTATGATCGGTTTTTAAAGCGTAACTTCCTGGAGGCCGATGATTCGTTGAAGATGGCACTTTTGTTGATAGCAAACAATGTTTTGTTTGGTCAACCATATGATAAAAAAGTCACCAATTGGCTTTTTAATTTAGTTGATAATTTGGAAGCTTTAAATTCGTTTGCATGGGGCCATTACGTATTCAAGATGACGATGCACTACTTGAGGCACGGATTTCGGTCTAGAAACACCAAAAAAGGGTATGGCAAGGTTAGATACCGGTTATACGGTTTCCCGTGGGCTGATGAGGTTAGTTATGATTACTTAATTTTTTTTATTTAATATTGCCTTTTAGATTACAAGTTATTAATTTTTATTGTCATAACCTATTATTTTTAGTATGGGCGATGGAGGCTGTGGAATCTTTGATCAATGGGTTTGGCATGAGATTACAAGATACAATGCCTAGGATGAGGCGTTGGACGATGCATAAGAGGCCTCGAAATTTTGTGCAAACAATTTCAGATCTCGAAGATAATATTCGTAGTGGGAAGGTGAGTTATTTGAATACACACATATAATTATTAAATTGTTTACAACATTTTAGACCATTAAATATTATTACATTATTACAGGCTCATGTCTTAGAGGTATTGGAGGCAACAGATGATGAGGCTCAAACTGATTACTGGGTCGGAGTTGATTGCGATATGTCGGAGGGTCAGCAATTTATACCTCTGGTGGAAATGGAAATGAAGGAAAAGACTGAAGTGTTGGGCGAGGGGGACGAGGGGGATGATGGTGGTGATGGTGATGATGGAGCACCAACGGAAAAAATATCATTGAAGCGGAAGGCACGAAAGAAGAAGAAAAAGACATCAGTGAAGAAAAAGCAGAGGAAAACAGTCCCAATCACTAGGCTTAATGAAGAAGAAGACTTTACACCAGGATATACACCTACCCCTGCTGAAGACTTTACACCAGTGTACACACCTACCCCTCTTGAAGACTTTACACCAGGGTATACACCTACCCCTCACCCACTGCATCCACCTCAGTCATCCTTTAGGCAACCTCCCCCACCTATTGTAAGTACAGTAGAATGATGGTTTTTTTTAATTTTATGTTAATCTTTTTTTTTATTATTCATAACGAAACTAAAACACGTGCATACTCTAAATGTAAACCTTAGGGAGGTGATAGGATAGCTGAATTGTTGAAGGCGATGAAGGAACTTCCAGATATGTTGGAAAATGTTGTAAAACGAGAGGTCGCGCAGCTTCCGGGTGTGCTTAAAGGCCTCATGCAGGAGATAAAGTCGACCCGTGGTCAAAGCAACGAGGAGGTATTCCACTTGTGTTTTATGTATAAATGTTATATGTGTTATTGGTGCGAATATTTGTGAATACGATTCTTGCATGTTGTAGGCACCTTTGAACGATGTTAGAGATCAGAGCTTGCATGTCGCGAAGGATGTGGATGCCACGGTTTCAACTGAGCAGGAGATGGCTCCCTCAGCGGAGAAGGTGGTGACTCCTTCAGCGGAGAAGGTGGCTTATGGTCCAGTGATTGTAAGTGGAGATCTCAGGGGCGATTACAACTATGCTACGGAGGAGGATCGATCGATCCGGGTTAGGCTCCGATCCGCTTACTGCATATCTCCATTTATTGACCCGACACGGGCATCTGCGACGAAACGTGAACAAGACAAGGGCAAATATGAGGCATTCAAAAGGAAACTAAAACCAGCCAGGTAAGTTGTTGTAAATGTAGTATTTTAGATGCTTCATTTTTTCATGAACCAAATTACAACGATTTTTTTGTTTATGCAAATTGCAGGCGGAACATGGGAACAGAGGAGTCCGCTGATAAGTCATTTTTTTTTGGAATTGGAGGATCCGAAGAAATGGTTGTCCACTGATGTAAGTATAAATTTTACTCATTGTTTGTTTATCTTTGTGTTCGTTATGTTGATTGTGTTTTCATATACAGCACATTGATGCATACATGAGCTTGTTGGCGAAAAGACGTGAATCGGACCCGGAGAACCACAGACATAGCATAATTCTTATGTTTTCTGAATTTTTTGTAAGTTCGATAATTTGTTTTTGTCTAGTTTTGGAATCTATGATTGCAATTGTCATTGATTAATATCTCCTGTTTGTGGCAGACAAAACTGAATGTGGAATGGAAAAGGATAATTGAGGCGGACAACGAAGCCGAATCTTCTTTCGATGCACTTGGTTACGAATGTCCGCCGGATTGGATTGATTACAGTTGTGGTAACAGACCAGGATGGGGACAGCCATGGTGGTTGTATACACAAGTGAGTTATATACAAGGTTTAATTTTTATATTGGTTAGGCATGTTATTATATGTACTGACTGTGTATACAACTATGGTGGCTGTTTTTATATGTAGTTGTGTGTTCCGTGTTGTGTTGGGGAACCCGACGGCCATTGGATTTTATGCAAGGTCGATCTACTTGACTGGCACATTTCCATATTTGATCCGATTGGAGCAAAGAAAAAGAACATTCAAGTTGAGCGTTTCAGTCAATTAATGCCTCTAAGGAGACTGCTGCCAAGTATTATGAACAGATGTGGTTTCTTTTCAAATAGGAGTGAAAAACCACGAGGAAGTATGTTCACTATTGGTGTATCGAGCAATCAAAAGATTCCGCAACAGGTCGACAAATGCAGTTGTGGAGTATTTATTTGCAAGTATGCTGAGATGGCAATTGTGAAGAAGGCTAACTGGAACTGGGGACAAAAGGAAATGTCTGACTTCAGAAAAGAAGTTGCATTCGAGATATTTAATAATAGTGTGACATACAAGTCTCCCATAGATTTGTAGCCAGGTTAGAATTTCACTTTAGCTTTTTCGGTTATACATTCTTTCTTTTTATAAGAAATAATGTTCTTTCTTTTTATATGTTGCACAGAGGTTGGTACTCATACCATGGACGCCTGCTGCAGCCTGGAAAAACTAGATGGTAGTGGTGTCTACACAGTGGCTGTTTTCTTTTGGATGTTTTGTTCATTTATATAACAGATTTTGAAATTAAAATTAGTGGCTGGTGCTATAAGTAGAATACATTAACATGTCCATCGTTGGGATGATGGAAAAATGTTGAAATTTATTGTTGTAGGTTGGTTTTGGATTATGATATGTTATATGTTTATGAATATCAATTTCAGTGGGCAAGTGGGATAGGATAAATGATTGTCTCTAATTTTTTTGTTGATGAGTACATCTTTTGTTGTGTTTAAAGGATAAAGGTTCGATGTGTTTAATCGTTGCACACTGGTGTGTTTAGTCATATAAAGCAGGTGTGTTTATTTGTTGCACATTGGTGTGTTTAATCGTATAAAGCAGGTGTGTTTAATTGTTGCACACTGGTGTGTTTATTTGTTGCACACTGGTGTGTTTAATCGTATAAAGCAGGTGTGTTTAATCGTATAAAGCAGGTGTGTGTGTGTTTATTTGTTGCACACTGGTGTGTTTAATCGTATAAAGCAGGTGTGTTTAATTGTATAAAGCAGGTGTGTTTAATTGTTGCACACTGGTGTGTTTATTTGTTGCACACTGGTGTGTTTATTCGTATAAAACAGGTGTGTTTAATCGTATAAAGCAGGTGTGTTTAATCGTATGATGCAGGTGTGTTTAATCGTACAAAGCTGGTGTGTTTAATCGAATAACACTGGTGTGTTTAATCGTATAAAGCTGGTGTGTTTAATCGTATAACACTGGTGTGTTTAATAGTATAAAGCTGGTGTGTTTAATCGTATAAAGCTGGTGTGTTTAATCGACTAACACTGGTGTGTTTAATCGACTAACACTGGTGTATTTAATCCTATAAAGCTGGTGTGTTTAATCGTATAACACTGGTGTGTTTAATCTTATAAAGCTAGTGTGTTTAATCGTATAACACTGGTGGGGTTAATCAAATAAAGCTGGTGTATTGATAATAGAGCAACTTGCAAATGTACAAGACATCAACCTTCTAAACTTTCACCCTCTTTTGATTCATTATCAACTTGCAAATGTACAAGACAGCAACCTTCTAAACTTTCACCCTCTTTTGATTCATTACAAAATATGCAAATTACAAGTACACAATTTAATCATGTCAGCAATCTTCTCTGCTTTCACCCTTACTTTAGCTAACTACTTCTTCTGTAACTTTTGGGGTCCATGCAATGCCTTTGATTTATTTACATGCTTAAACATTGCTGTAAACAGAGAACTACAAGTCTCCAATGGATATTAAACATAAAATTAGTGACTTTCTCATATCATAATATGCACAAAAATCGTATAAATTTACTATAAAAAAATGTCGAACAGTTGTTCAACAATACATTAAAAAAAAAACTGATTATTTATAGCTTTATATCCAAACTTTTCAGATATGGAATTAATATGGGAGCATACCTCATTCAACATCATTGTCTGGATCCGTAGGGTTATCATATGCCCGTGTTGGACATGTCCTTATGTTGTGCCCCTCTTGTCCACATGACTTGCACTTACGACGTCGTGGCGGTGGTGGATCTGTCTTTGGGTCCGGGACATTGCCTAAATGTCCACCCGGGTGGTTTGAACAATTTTGTCTGTTGTGGCCAGATTTCTTGCATATAGTACAGTACCTAGTCCTACGACCATGCTCGCCTGCAGATGGAACCCTATTCTTTCTCGGCCTACCGGCTTGAGGTCGCCACTCGGGTGGAAGAACAACTTCGGAACATACTTCCTCAGGAGTATTCCATTCGCTTGGGTGTCCAACGGGAAAGATGACACCGGAATAGCTTTCCAACCAGGTGCTTGTTTTGTAGAAATCAGAACAGAAGTCTCCTAATTTTTTCTTACAAAACATACAAAGACAGTCAAACAAATATCATTATGTTTAATCAGTATGATTGGAAATGTTTAGAAATATTAGGAGAATTTATACCTTATAGCAGCTAATGCATGACAACAAAGCAGTAAGTCATTCTGAAATTCCCTACAACTACAAGTCTTCTCAGCTAGGTTTACTAACCCATCTTTCTCACCATCCTTCACATTGAAATTTACATGATCTATTGGGCGCACCGTGTACTTATGTGAAT
Organism: Dipteronia sinensis; assembly: GCA_033220585.1. Lineage (NCBI taxonomy): Eukaryota > Viridiplantae > Streptophyta > Magnoliopsida > Sapindales > Sapindaceae > Dipteronia > Dipteronia sinensis. Next base: position 567,976 of record CM065638.1, on the reverse strand, counting down.
TTTCATTCTTTTTGGTTAATTTCTGGTAGCCCACCGAGACAGTTGTGTTGTATTTTTAGATGCGGCATCACGACGTTCATGAAACCATTTTTGCATCATATCTCTAATGTACTCAACCAACGTTGTTATTGGCAATTGACGTGCGTACCGCAAACAATTGTTCATGCACTCCACGATGTTCGAAGTCATCCCCCAATAACGCCGAACCTGACAATACGCACGAGACCATCTATGAGGCCCAACTCTCATTAGATATTCAAAAGCTCGCCTGTTTACACGGCTTAACTCCTGCATCTTCTCTAAAAACTCTGATTCTCGATGTGCCCTTGAAGCTTCACGGAACAAATTGCATACAACTTGGCTTTTGAATATGTTCTTAAGGTTCATGTTCATATGAAAACCACATAGGCCATGTGTTATTTCAGGGTACTCTTTACCCATTGCTACTTTGATTGCCAGACTGCGATCAGAAATGATGATACAATTCGCAGGACAGCCTATTGCCTTTTTCAACTCCTTTAAAAACCAAGTCCATGAATCCTCGCATTCAATATCACCCCATCCATAAGCTAGAGGGAACACCTGATTGTTTGCATCTTGGCACGCTCCAATAAACATGACACCACCAAACTTACCTTCAAATGAGTTGCATCAATGCAAATTGCAGGTCGGATGGAGGTCTGAAACCCAACAACTGAAGCATTGAGAGCAATAAACAAATATTCAAATTTTTTTCCACCGTCTGTCTTAATTTCTGTTACAGTACCAGGATTCACACACTTCAATTGGTGGCAGTATGCAGGCAACAACTGATATGAAAGATCAGGAGGACCAAAAACGTTTTGTTCAACAAGTTCTTTTGCCCTCAGTGCCTTTGAATAGAGCAAACCAAGTCCATGTTCCACTTGCATGTCAGTCATGATTTCTTTTGGTTTCAAAGATCGACCACTAACTGCAAGTTTCGGTGAAAGTATTTCACCAATAAGCCATGCGCTGGCTTGACGGTAACGGTTGTGCAAATCATCAGTTGTACAACTATGATCTTCCTCAAATATCCGAACTATCCAATAATTTCCACCTTCCATCTTAACCGCACGGAATTTAAATTTGCACTCGGGATCCTTGCAGCCAACTTTATATCTAGCCGTGTATGACCTTGTAACACGGATTTCAAAATTCTCCTTCAGCGCGTAACTAAGCAACGCTCTCTTCAAACCTTTTTTGCTTTCGAACATCCCACCTTTGGATAAGCGGTTACATGAACTAGATTCCTCTGTTCTAACTAGTTCGAAAGAGTAGTTTGAAGATCCAGGAATAATCCAAGGTTGGGAGACTGCAGTTCCGGACCTATCACCAACATTAATGGCATCATCTTCAAATGTTTCTCGACTTGGACCAGTAAAAACCGGTGGAACAGACCCTCTACGACCACCATCTGTTGGATCCGAACCCATTCCATGGTAATGTGTGGGCTCATCATTCATACCATCACGACTTCCACCATGACCAATGCAATCTTTATTGAAATCATCTAATCCATACTCACTATGGGGATTGTACTCTGGGATCGATCTCTCATCCTCATTGTAAGGTTCTGCCAACACTTCGTTAATGGTTGGGTCATCGGAAATTACAGGGTTCACACTCGGGATCTCAAAAGCATGGTCTGTTGTTGGTATAGAAGCCAAAATGTTGTTGCTTCCACCGCCAGATTGAAACTGTGCCGCCAATTGCTGTAAAAAGCTTTGATAAACAGGCTGAATGGTAGGAACACCCATATGACCAGGTTCTGCACTAACTTTCTCAACAACACTAACATACACCTCTGGAACATGTCCTTCATCGCACATCAACATTTCCACATCGTTATCATCTTTAATCTTCGGTCGGGCAGGCCTAAGCCTAACACCGGTATCAACCAAAGTTCTTAAATCAATGGTAAACCTTGTTAAGTCAACATTCGCAACGCCTTGTACCACACTACACAACTCAGCATACGTCAAATTCCTATGAACCTTGACAAGCTCTGTTTCACCACCCTCATAAAAGTTCCCCACCCATTTTCCACCATAAGAGATTACCAATTTCGTTAGGTCCATTCCTGCATTTCAACCAATCATAATCTCACATTTAAATTTCAATTTATTAAACCAGTCACACATTATACAAGGTGCAACGAATTAAACACACAATGCCAACCCAATTAAACACACAAGGGCAAACCAATTAAACACACAAGGGCAAACAAAATTAAACACACCAGGGGTAAACATAATTAAACACACCAGGGTAAACCAAATTAAACACACCAGGGTAAACCAAATTAAACACACCAGGGTAAACCAATTAAACACACAAGGGCAAACAAAATTAAACACACCAGGGGTAAACATAATTAAACATACCACGGTAAACAAAATTAAACACACCATCTGCAACCCAATTAAACACACCAGGTGCAACCCAATTAAACACACCACGTGAAACCAAATTAAACACACCAGAGCAAACCAAATTAAACACACCAGGGCAAACGAAATTAAACACACAAGAGCGAACCAAATTAAACCCACCAGGGTAAACAAATTTAAAAACACCAGGGGTAAACAAATTTAAACACACCAGGGGTAAACCAATTTAAACACATCAGGGCAAAACCAAATTAAACACACCTACGGCAAACCCAATTAAACACACCAGGCTAACCAAATTAAACACACCAAAGCAAATCAATTGAAAATACTGGGTTTCGAATTTCAGATCTGGCGGTGCTGTTATACGTAGAGCTGGCAAAGATAGCGGTGTTGTGGCATCGATTGTACATAAATACATAAGGATTACTCAAACATTAGCTTGTCAATAATATATATATATATATATATATATATATATAAGCTTTTGAATCAAATATTGAACAATGAGGAACACACAAGTGATTTGTGAGCTCAGTCACAGTACCAAATTAATGAATAAATAGAAAGAAGAAACTTGTAGATTGAAGAGAAATTGACAGATACCTGAACAGCAAATCGACAGCAAGAGACAGAGATCTACTGTCGTTTGGTTCAGCGGGAAGCATCAATGGAGGAAGAGGCAGAGTTGTTTCAACAATAGAGGAGATGGAAGAAAGATGGAAATCGTGAGAGGGAAAACATCAAGATCAGCGGCTGCAGGAAGAATGGAGGCATGAGAAGCATCAATGGAGGAAGAGGCAGAGTTGTTTCAACAATGGAGGAGATGGAAGAAAGATGGAAATCGTGAGAGGGAAAGCATCAAGATCAGCGGCTGCAGGAAGAATGGAGGCATGAGAGGGAAAAAGATGTGGAGAAAAAGAAGAGAGAAGGGAAAGTTTTCAGACAACAATGAAGTGGTTTAGTTTATCGTGAAACAAGAAGAGAAAAGGGAAACTTTTTAGTCAAAAAATAAAACAAATTTCAAAAATGAATAAATGAAGGGTATATTAGTCTTCACAGTTAAAATATGGGTAAAAACAATAAAAATACTAATTCTGGGTAAAAACAATAAACCATCTAATTTTGTGACTAAAAAGACCTATTTGCTCTATTTAGCTAACGTATAGGACATGTATAATTGTCGGACAGTTTTGTGAGAGATTGTTGGTTTCTTTTAGTTTTTTTTTTTTTTTAATCTTTAATTTTTGTAGACAATTGGATTAAAATCCAATGATTAAAAACCAACCCATCAACTATAGTATAATATGAGGTTGACATGATTTGCCTCTCACATCTACACTATCCCCTCTCCAAAATCCTGAATTATTTTAAAACCCTATACTGTTCATGTACGGTAATTGAACCCTATTAATATATATCCCATAAAAGACAAATAGCAATATCACTCAATGTCCTACCTACTACAAAATATGGACAAGGTGTTTCATCAAGACAATCAGGCAATCAGCCATCCAAGTCTCCAAGATGAAAACATAAAATCAACTTCTGCAGTACTACAACTCATTTGAAATCAAAAAACAAAAGATATCTAAATCTTACAGATTTTATCAAACACTGAGTTCGCAAAGATCATCAATATTCTCTAAGAACTCCGTACCCTCTAAAGAACACCTTTCGATAACATTTCCTCCGTCATCACTAATCTCAATATGAACTTCCTCTATGCAATGCTGCCAACATGTGGGAAGGAATTTGCAACAAGAAGAAACTGGCTTCTTATATGATAGCTGAAATACAAATAAACTGCAATAAAGCTTACATTTTATATAAACACGAAAGACAATGTAAGAGTACTTGGAAAAGATAACGGATATCAACATTATATAAAGTACCTCAACCGGTGCGATTGTGAATGATGATTACGATAAAATTTTATAGATACAGTTCTTGTATGAGGTGCAATCCAGAGCAAACTATCCATAACTTTCGCAATTGGAAAATGTATGGATGAGTATTTATATATGATAAAGTTCAAATACTTGCCACTAGATAATGGGCAAGGTAGAATTTGCCTCAATTCTTCTGGAATGATGAGAACCTTCATAAAAGAAATTAAAAATATAAGGTTAGAACTTTAATATGTTTAGTAAAAAAATCATTAAAGAGAGAATCTCAAACAAAACTAGTTAGCAAGCACAAATATACCTCATCACTAAGAATATTCAGGTCAAATATTTCTGAAAAATGATTGAGCTGTGCCAGAACTTCAACATATCTTTCATGCCATTGTGATAGAGTGAAAAGACATTTCCACAAGTAAAGATTAATATTTGACAAAGCCAAAGCATTTGTAGAGAAAGATAACATAAAACCCACATATGAAAAAACGCTTAGATTAGGAGTGTCAATCTGGAGTTTAGCCAACTCTGAACACGTATTGATCTTCAATTTCTTAAGACTTGAACGTGAAATCTTAATACTCTTCAACTTGTGACAATAACCTAACTTCAAGCTGTCAAGGACCGGAAGTTCAGAAATTGTCTTACAGAGCCAGTCATCCTTTATGGAAACTGATTCCAAACTTATCTTCCTGAGATTCATACAATGGTATACACTGATCTTAAATGGTATACTTGACCCAAAAATAGTTAAAGAACTGACATTCAAATTTTTCATATACACTGCTTCCAGATCCCAATTGTCAACTAACTTGATTTTGTTAAGTCTATAAAGACCAAACAACTTTACGGTTGCCAAACCTTCACAACGACTACAAATCATCTTCTCAATCAAAGGACAAGCAGAAAAAAGATTACTAATCACATGATCCTCGCAATCAACCGTAAACAAATGCAATTTTCTCACAGAAGGTAACTTAACATTACTTTCTGTTGGTAACTCTACGTTACAGCCTCTTAACTTTAACACCTCTATTGATTTTGCACATAAAACAATTGGCGGTAGATTGTACAGAATACGTTCACGTGCAAAATCAAGTTTCATCTTTTTAATATTGCTTACAATTGCATAACAAACACAGCTATGTAGAAATGACTCAAATTCTGGATCACCGAAAAACTCCAATAATTCAGTTTTAAACTTCTCCATACTTAAGCGATTTCGAAGTAAACGTTCCAAACACTCATATAACCTCATTGTTTTTCTTCGAATTTCCTCATCATCCTCATTATTTTCCTCACCCACACAATTATCAAGTAAATATTCATAAATATCAGAATTAAAGACAGATTTATCAATTGTAAAAACTGGGTACGTACGCCATACTTCTTCCCATCTTGTAGACAACACACTTGTTTAAATAATTTCCTTAAACGGTAGAAATGACAAAATCGTATGTAAAACACCTTCAGGCAGTTCAGAAATCAAGTCCACCTCTTCATCGCTTCTAGTCTTCTCCATTATATCAAAGCTTCCCTGAAAAATTAATCACAGCTAAGTATGTGTTTTAACCATAGTCAAGAAAATGAAAGGAGTATAAAACAATATAACAAAAAATTCTAAGAAACAAAAATAAGAATTCTTATTATTATTATTTTAGCTACAAATTGCTCAAAACAAGAATATTGAGAATGTTAAGACTTAAGATGTGGTAAAATGCCTTTTGGAAACACTCTTTCTAACCCAAAATCCAATAACTGTTTTTGCATAATTGGGCATTTAGATACTTTATCATCTTGATTTCAAGAACATATAGCAAAGTGATTTCTCAATGAAGTCATAATTCAAAGATAAAGCAATGCTCTTATTCCCGGTTCACATTTCTATACTTGTACTGAAAAGGTTCATAAGACTTAGACACCGATATATTGAAAAAACCAAGTCTGAGTCGATATTAAAGTGACTCTCAACAAATGTCAACTTCACTTTCAGTTTAACTGTAAGAAAAATACAGAACTTATATCCACCTCTGTGTGAATGATGCAAGTGCCAGGAAACGTTTCTCTTAATATGACAGAAAAATTCGAAAACCGCTAGTTGGTGAGACGATTACTTACTAACGCTATGATTAGTAGCTGGCTTTAGAGGACAATCAATTACATTCGACTGATACGCAGTCCAGACTTTATCTAACCGATAAATCATAAGAAAGGCTACACATGAATTCAGTCCACAGATTTACCCAACTCAAGTTATTGACAAACGAACCATTTTTTATCTTCAAAATCAATACAAAAACAAGGAGGCAGTGTACAAGTGAACCCAAAACAATAAATCTAAGACCTAATTTTAGGTGTATTCATCTCTGCTGCTAATTCAATTCCACATTAAGATATCGTTCAAGACATAGAGCACAAACCCACACTAAAGCCTAAGGCCATGTTTGGCACATGGGATTGGCTTGGGATTGGACTATTTTAGTCCTTCTCCCATGTTTGGTGATGTTTTGAAAGATGGGATTGTTAGTCCCAACAGCAAAATAGTCTCATACTGTGGGATAAAATATGCCTACCTCCCACCCCATCTCTATTTGTCCCAGGCTATCTCACATGTGGACCCCACCCATTTAATTCATCTCACCTTCTTTCTTGGTTTGAATTTCATCCCGTTATTCGTAAACTCGGTTTTTTTCATCTCTGTCTTTCTGAAATCTGCACCCATCTCAGTTTTTTAAACATGCATGTTATAAATAATCTTATGAATATAACATATTATATGTAGAAAACAAATTAAATTACCTCACTTAATTAGCTTGTTCATGATATATTTATATATATTTATATAGATTGATCAGCTTTTCAATTCATACATCTCATAAGCATGTGTTTTGATGTGGATATATATATATATATATATATATATATATATATATATATATATATATTATCAACACAGAGTAGCTCATGAATCTGATCACAGTTTTTCTCAATTCTAAACAAATAATAAATTGTATCTAAAAGGATAGGTCCCATCCAAAAAAACTTTTGTAAGACATGCAAACAATTTCATCATATCATATGTCTCTTGTTACATGTAAAAAGACAAAAGAGACTAATTTTCATTGCTCTATCATCCATGTTATTATCACAATAATTAAAAAGTAATCCTAATCTAGGTTCTATCCTCTCTAAATTAACCTTTCTCTGTCTCCATTTTTCACTATCACTTTCTCTCATGTCTCAAAATGCCTATTTCTCCTCTCTCTAGCTACCTCACAAGCTAGTACACTCACCACCACCACAGCCACCCTCCTACTTCTACTCCAACCACCCCTAACCCACCGTCACCACCATGGCCACCCACCGAGTATGGTGGCCGCAGTTCAAGGTTTTTTCTTCTTTAAGTCTTGCAAGCATGCTGCCAAGACTACTCCACTTGCTGGTCTCTTGCTCTATATGTAATTCATTTTTTTCTCCGTTTTAATATTATGAGATTGCTTACTTTTTTTCTTTATATATAATTTTATTTCACTCCAAAAATTTTACTTTTGTGTTACCCTGCATGACATTTTGGATGTTTGGTTTGTAGGATTATTTGCAACAACATTTTTAATTATTCTCTTGGATCGGGAGATGTTGGGCATATAAAGTAATATAAAAATTGGTTTACTTTTAACTTCTTAAAAAAAAAAAAACAATTGTTGTTTTAAAATTATGTTTATATTTTTAACAGACAATTAATAACCTGAAGGAACAATTAAATAAAAAGTTTTTTAGGTACCCCTTTTCTCTCTTTAGATTGCAAAGAGATTCATTTAAAAAAAATGGATTCTTATTTCTTATTAAAGCTTCCCTTCCATCCTTTTGATATTTTTCTTACTCTTATTTTTACAATCATCTTTATATATATATAGGTCTAAAATCAGCATTTCTATTCTACAAAAATTGTCATATGGTCTTAAGGTATACACTGCTTCATATATATAATGGAGAGACATTGCATCTCCCTGCATCCTTTTAAACGTTTTGCTTCTAATTAATAATAATAGATTGTTTCACAATGTTTTTTTTTAGATTTATTTGATCATTTATATTTTTATTTGGTGCTTTCTCGTAATATATTGTGTGTTTGGGTTGTAGGAAAAGCATTAACAGAATTTTTACCTATCTTGGATTGGGAGGTGTTGGAAAGAAAACAAGGTAATAGATTTAAATTTGATGTTTTAATATTATGGTAACAGTATTTATATATAAATTTGATTATTTATGTTGTTAAGATTATTTAAGCCATCTACCTTTTTATAATTTGAGATCATACAGTATATAGCTTTCAACAAGTTCATGTATGATCGAATATATACATATCTCATTGGCTTGCTTCTCATCTTCACAAACTCCAACTTGTTAATCTCTTCACCCAACATTGATTATATAATTTTTCATATGTCGTTGAGAAAGTCAACCTAATAATCTGCTCATCATAAAAATGTGATTTAAAGAATTAAAGTGCAACTCATTTTCGAATCAAATCTTCTAGAATTTGTTTCCATTCACCGTAGTATTTTCCTTGACCCACAACTGATTTAGTTCTTTTGGCCATAATGACAAAATTATAGTCGTATTTGATTTATTAATTCTATTGTCATTATATTATTCAATTTTAAAAGACAGATCTTCACGGCAGTATGGTCAGGTCTGCTGAATAACCTGTGCTTTAATTTGGAGGCTTTTCAAATGTCCTCTATCACCTTGTTTCGAGGATCACTCTTCACCACAAGCTTTGCAAGCCGATTCGTAATATCAATTTCATTCTTTGAAAGTATTTACTTATGGAAGTTAGCTGGTCTTTGTTCTCTGTATGGTTTTACTCCGACTTCACGACATATAGCAGCTTATATTTTGCATGAGGACCGATAGAGTATAGACTGCCATTTTGACTACTAAAGTTTCAACTATTTTCGACATATATATCTTAAAACAAGGGCAACTGATTCTAAGACACTGAGCTGATTTAATAATATGAGCATTCTATTTCGAAAACCGCTAGTTGGTGAGACCTTTACTTACTGAGATATAGATTATTGATTCACATATACAGTATAGTAGTTTCAAGCATTCACAAAATGCAAGAGTTGTGATATATTTTCACAAAGACAGATAAAACTACTAAGTGGTGTCTGCTTTGTGTTGTGCTGATTGACAGTAATGCTATGAGATCATCAGATCAGATTGGTGGTTGGGATATTGGGCATATGTCTGATTTCTGTTAAGAATCAATACTACAGGTAGACCACTGTCAGTTGTTTGGTATGCATATCTTTACTTCAGCAAAACTGCAGCGACACTCGATCTTGAGCTCAGTTAAGGTATGCCTACAAACTCTTTGCAATTCCAACAAAATCATATGGTTTAGCAAACAATGTTCTTATGTGAAAAAAAAAAGAAAAAAGGCAGCACAACTACAGGAAGTCTGAGGTTTCCTACTCTCAATTCTTGTCATGTTCCAGCACCCTTTAAACAATGCTTATAGGGCCATCCAATGAAGTCCTAAAAACGAGAAGTTGTATAGGGTGTCGAGGAGACTTCATAGTAATCAGGTAGAAGTTCACAATCAACACATAAAGCATTGTCATCCCTACAAGAGAAAATTTCAAGCTTCAACACAATGATTCCTCTAACACTACATTTGCCATCCCTAGTTGTTTGCTATAATAATATACCATGTACAATACCGGAGACATGAGGGGGTTTCCAAGGATGAACCACACAGAATCAACAAACAAACAAAATGAAGAAACTAAAACAGGTACAAGAGCAAATTTTAAGCTTCAACAATGTTCCTCTTACACTACATTTGCATAATAATATAGCATGTACAATACTGGAGATATGAACAGAAACTAATAATTCTGAGTAACCATTATAAACTATTTCAATAAATCCTAGATAGTGCATTAACAAGCAAACAAAACGAAGAAACTAACATGGACATCATAAACCAAACTAACAATTCTGACAAAAAAATATCCAGAAGTGGAGCACTGTTGTGAAGGTAACCGAAAACCAAACACATTTGGCCTACATCTCTGCAACCACATGTGATCATAGAAAGAGTACAATTCCAACTCATAGCCTTAATTCAAGTCACACATGATCAGATGCTCAGCTGTGCAACTGCTCAAGGATTGGAAATCTACAACCGTTGACGAATTACAATCATGATCAAAGATCATGATTATAGTGATAGATTAGTGAGCTAGAGTTATGTAGAATAATAAAATTCTTCAGAGCTTGAGCTCATCTTAGCAGCCATAATGGCTTATACATGTTCTTGATTTCTCTCTGTTTTTCTCTTTGAGTATTTTCACAAACACTTTGCTTATTCTTCCAATTTTCTCTTCTGTAACTACTAAAAAGTAACTGCAGAAATTCCATTGATCAACAAAGTGGAAACATTTATATTCATCTTCAAAATTTCAATGCCATTACCTTGCACAAATATTTCAAATCACTGAACAAAGCAATCAAAGATCCATACAGAATTCTCTCAAGCAGAAGCACTCACATAAAACAAACAAGTTGAAAATTCATACACTAATTTATGATTATCTCAATTTTATTAGAAATTACCTACTTTTAAATACTGTTCAAATCTTTAGTCTACCCAAAAAAACTCCAGGTCTTTGTCTCTGTGTTCCAGATGTTCGTCTCTTTCTAGCTAAATCTGGTTCTTCATCACTGTCACTGTATTCCGGTCTAGCATTATAAGGATCGTCCAGTCCTGAGCCACTATAGTTTCTTCTTATGTTACAGTGATATTCTAATTTGGTAGGCATAAAGAAACGAGACCAACTGGTACTACTTTCAGGTAGAGAACAACTGTGGTTTTGGTGGAATGTAGTACCTTCAGCAGCAGATAATTCCTGAAAATCTTCTATGTCTTGTTTGTAAACTAGACGAATCCCACACTTCATCACCTTTGACTTTGAACCAAAAAACTCAGCATGAATGCATGGACTACCAATTAGTGACACATAATTACCATTTATTGGTAACACATAATCAGGATGTTCAAACATCACACGAGACACAAAGAACAGACAAAGGTGATTATACTCAACAGCTATGAAACTAGGGATACTAAAGACGAAGGCATAAGTGTTTCTCATCATAGACATTTCCACTCCAAATGACATCTGCCTGATACTATTATTTAAAGGAGCATAAACTCCACACATTGCAATTCCCATGAATTCATCATTAAACCAATTGGGCCGCAGTTCAATTGCAACTCTGTCTCCATCACTTTTACAACTGAACCACTTTGGAATTTCACTTCCGGGAAGTCGAATATGAAACTGATGAGAAAAACAGTTGACCCGTTGCTGTAATAAAACATCATGATTTTTAGTATCCATGTAGAGTAAATCTTGTCCAATAAAAATACATAATAATAAACATTTTTTATTCATAGAAATATCATTAGCAAATTTCTTAAAGTTATCGTCGATAATTTCTTTGGACCCTTCAATTTTTATCTAATCATATGGCCATTTGAATCTTGCTGAAAACCCTACCTAGTCTCTAACTCAAAACATTAGTTTACTTGAATTACCTCGCTTAAATAAACAAAGGAACAACTCTGTTTTACAATTTTTTTTTAAAAAAAATATGTATTTAAAAGTTGAGACTATTAAATATTAATTGATGTCACATCAATATTCAAAAATATCAAAATCTTTATTACATGTTTTCATTTCTATTTTATTATGGTTGATCTATTAATATTTAAAATTTCAATTTTTCATATCTTTATATATGTTACCACATATTTTTAGTTCTATATACCTTTTTATCGATTTCTTATATATTTGTAATAGCCAGTTCAATATAATACAATTTTCTCTCTTATTATATTACAATAATCTACCATACGTGGAGATTTTATTTATTTATTTATTTATATATAGTAAGGTAAGGTTGTGAATTAAAAAAAAGGGTTGTGAATGAAATTAAAAATCAAAGTAACTTGACTACAATTAGCACAAAAATGAAACTATCTAGGTAAAGTCCGAGCACAAAATGTGTGAGCTAGATTCAAAGTAAACAAATAATAAACTCTGTTTGGGTCCTTCGACCAAAAAAAAAATTCTTGTGGTTTTTTATTTTTTATTTTTTATTTTTATATATACTACTTGTATTGGTAGTGACTCTAATTTGGGAAATTGACAGACTGAAAGAGTGCTTTTACAATTGAACCAAATTAAATGATGGTAAATCCTTGTGGTTTTTGAGGTGTACGATTCACATGTTTTATTTTAATTATATACATTTTGACAACATAATAGAGTATTCAATGACGGTTATAACATTGTTTATTATATATTAAGAATAATCAACTTGCTGGCTCTAAATAGAAAGAGTGACAAACCTGAAGGTACTGTTTCAGTAACATAACTGCTAAACTGTTTTCCTGATCTTGATTCTCAAGTAGTTTGAGGCAGTTGAATAAATGCAATGCAAAGTTTTTTGAAGCGCCACCTCTTAGCGCACCTGACACATCTTTCAATGAATGACAATCTTCAGCCCCTACAAAAATTGTGTTTGGCGGAAGCTCTGGCAATGACCGAAGCAACTTGCAATTCTCTAAGCATAAAATTTTCAGTTTAGAAAGTTCCCTGATACTTTCTGGTAGGCTGAAAAAATTGTTGTTGCTTAATTTTAACTCTTTTAATGAGCATAAGGATCCAATATCACTGGGGAGTGCTCCTTCCAAAAGACCGCAGTCACTAAGGTCCAATGTTTTTAGAGAGTATAAACCTGATAGAGGAGGCAATAACAAACACATGGAATTGGGCGAAAATCTTCTTGCCGACCACCTTAGCAAGGATAAAGAAATCAAGAGAGACAACAATGGACTATGGCTCTTGACAAGAAGAATGACAACAATGACAGGAATAATGACAACAATGTCAAGACAAGGATCGGGATATACTTTACATTCACGGAAAGACAAAGTTTTAAGGTTGATTAACCGTGCAATGGAAGATGGTACTTGTCTTATTGCAGTCCCACCAAGGTCTAGATCCTCCAAACACTCAAGTTCCCCCAGGTTTTGAGGAAGTTTGTCTAACTTTGAGCAACCTTGGAGATTCAGAATTTTGAGCAATTTCAGACCCGATACATTGCTCGGAAAACTCACAAGGTTCTTGCACCTTTTCAAATTCAATATAGAAAGCCGTTCGAGACCTCCAACTGACTCATGCACTTTACGCAATCTTGTACAACCTTCAAGACTCAGCTTCTCAAGGTTTGGAACCATTGTAAAGTCTGGGGTTTCAATAAGGTAGTGTGAGTCATTGAGCTTAATGGTTTTCAACTTCTGAAAAGCCTGTTAACAACAAAAGTTGGAGAATTAAAAAACTGCTTCCTATTAAGAAAACATTGCAATGTATCTACTGAAATTAAGATATAATATACCTTCATGTCCTTCCAAAGATATTTTATCTGGCTACGACAGAGATTGAGTTCAAAAAGTTCCCGTGGCTGGAAATTTGACGGCAAAGAATTCGAAGGGTATTCGGGCCATTTGAGAAACCGCAACTCATTTGAAAGATATTCTACGTCTTCTGAAAGGTCAACATTCCTGATTTTGAGCAGTCTTAGATTTCTCATGCTTGAAAAGGATCTGCCATTTAAATGGGTTCGATGTTCAGACTTGTCAAGCATTATACCTTTAACTTCTTGTGTGCCCTGTTAAATTAGAAGAAAAAAAACGTTCAATGTGAATATGATATATAGAAAAGTTAATAACAGCTGTCAAAGTATATGTGTATATATATATATATCAATTTATGTTCTTGAAAAAAAAAAACATTACCCTATTTTCTATCAGTACATGATAAATATCCTCAAACAGCCATAATCTACTCCATTGGCCACAATCATCTCGATGCTTTTCACGAACAATTTTCCAACCCATTTCTCGTAGTAAATCATGCATTCCAAATTCATTGTAAGAAATTTTTATGAGGGATTTATCATCCAGCACTTTTATTCCAATAGCTGATGAATCAAAATAGCAACCATTTAGTATTTCCACAACTCGATCCTTGTTCTTCCCTTTGAAGAAACATGCAATATCTAAGAATATTTGTTTCTCTGTTTCATCGAGTCCATCGTAACTTATTCGGAGTATTTCCAAAATCTCTTTACGAGGAACATGACGTAGTTTATTCAACTCACTTTTCCATTCTTCGACAGTTCTACCACACAGGTGGGATCCTAAAACTTCAAGAGCTAATGGAAGCCCATTTGTATATCGTACGATTTGATATGATAGCTTAACATGATCATCTGTGGGTTGTCCTCGTCTGAATGCTTTCTTATGAAAGAGCTGAAGAGCAACATCTTTTATCAATCCTTTAACTTCATATATACTACTGATTCCATGGCCATCAAGCACATGTTTATCTCTGGTTGTAATTATAATTCTACTCCCAGAACCAAACCAATCATGATCCCCAGCCAACATTTCTAATTGCTTTAATTGATCAACATCATCAAGAACAACAAAGACCCTTTTGTGACATAACCGCCTTCTAATGTAGTTGATTCCTTCATCAGGGTTACATATATTCAAACTTGTTTCTTTTGTCAACTTGGAAAGAAGTATCTCTTGCAAGTGAACGACACCTTTTTTACCGGAGACTTCTCTAACATCGGCAAGAAAGCAACTACCTTGATAGTCACCTGAAAACCTTTCATATAAAACTCTAGCAATTGTAGTTTTACCTATTCCTCCCATTCCACAGATGCCAATGAAGCGAATGTCATCCAACCCAGATACTAAAAGATCATTAATTTCCTCCAAGCTAGATTTTATTCCAACAAGGCCGTCTGCAACTTCTGAGAATGTTGGTTTCAAGCTTTTCGAAATTGTGTAAACAATAAGTTTAATCAATTCCGCTTCGGACCTGAGAAGAACCATATATAATTATGTAAAATTAACCAAACAAGAAACATTAAGTTGTTAATTAAAATATAAAGATTCTTAGAATATTTCTCAACACTATTTAATTTTCTTATAGGTTAATCATTTATTGATGAATATTTGTGATATAAATATTAACTATGAAAAATTGTGTCTCTGGCATGAGCCTAAGATTTAAAAACTATGTAAAATAAGTGAATTCAAAGATAATCCAACAAGATAAAAGTACCTTTCCTGTAAATGCCATCCAGACAGATTGCCAACCTGTGTGAGAGCTGATCGCCACCTTTGAACCTTGTCTAGTTTATCCTTGTAATCTTCTTCATGTTTGTGGAAGGCTGTCTCGAAATCTCCTCTCTGTTTCCGTATATCCGATGGATCTACCTTGTAAAAAACCGGAAAAACCTTCTGTTTTTTCGTGTCCATGCACTCGAGAATCTTTGCAAGTTCCTCCAGACACCATGTAGAAGAAGCATAGTTTTTCGATAGAACAATGATCGAAACACATGATGTTTCAATTGCTTCCAAGAGTTCTGATGAAATCTCCTTCCCTCTCTCAAGTCTTTCATCATCTGTAAATGTGTAAATTCCTCTGTCATTCAAAGCAGTATAGAGATGGCCAGTGAAGTTATTGCGAGTATCTTCACCTCTAAAACTCAAAAACACTTCATATTCCCATTGAATGCCAGAGGAATCAAAAGAAGAAGAAGATGCAGATGATCCTTTTGCAGTACTGCTGGAAGCCATTGAAGACTTCGTAGCTTGTGTTTGTTCCCAAAAACAGAGGACTCAGAGATACCGCATCATTTATTAGTTTAATACTAGAATAATTTTCCTGAAAATTAACAACATGGCTATGTAAGATTATAAAATGAACTATGGCCGGCATAACAGTGATATTGATGTTGAAATGAAATATAAAATAGATAACCATGTAAGCAATGAACATTAAAGGAAAAAAAAAACACCGGCGTAACAGTGAACTATGGCCGGCATAACAACTATGTTGACTTTACTCCAAAAGCAATTACCACCGGCGTTTTTTCCAAGATTGGATGGTACTTGTGATTTGTGAACAAGAAGGCTAAGGAAAGACCATAGAACAGAAAATATCTTAGAAATCATCTGATATATTAACCATAAATAATTGTTGTTATATAAAAACAAAGTCGTAGTGCACACCATGTTTCAAAGAATTTTTATAGCGTTTTCGGTAACGTATATAATTTTATTTATTTTTAATTTTATGAATTTCTAATTGAAAACGATAAATTGAATTTTACATTTTATGATAAAAAAAAAACATATGATAGCAATTATTGAAAACATATTCTGATAGAGAAAACATTAAAAACATGTCCGCTAATATATTGTAAAATGAAAAAACAATGAGAAATATTATAATAACCAATCAACATAATAAAATTATATCAGGTCCAATCGTTTTTCTTTCTTAAATTTTACTGTTTATTATTTTATTTTTTGTATAATGACTCAAAATTTAATACAGCTTTTATCCAAAAAGTATGGTAGGGACTTTCCGTATAACATTTGACCGCAAGGTACGGAACTTCACAACCGGAGGGGGAGGGGTAATGGCTCCCTGCCCATCGGGACTTCGAGGACGACCACTCGAAAATGAGCACCTGCAATAGTACAGAGCCGTGGGAGTAGTACAATGATAAATAAGATTCGTTCCACGAGGATTGAAGAATTGATTACCACAATTGATTGATTATACCACTATTTAGACAAGCAAAGTTTTGATGAATGAATTACACCTCAAATGTCATTAAAATTAAACTACAACTAAAGTGCAATGAATGAAATTAATCAAGCAAGCAAACAAACAAGTCGCACACAAACAAGTGATTGTATTTCTAATAAGAAATTAGGCTACGACCGTGAATCCACCTAACCAATTCTCACCAATTTATAGACACACCATTAAAGATAAAATATGCAAGTGCAAATGTAGACTCGTGACACCCTTAACTAGTCTCTACTCTCTCTCAAGTAATAGAAACAACATTTGTATGCATCAATAACCTATCTCTCGATGGTTGATAGGTCGTTTTTTATGTTTTGCATGCTCCCTCATTTCCTGTATTTTGCACTCGTTTTCCATGTAAATACCATCTTTTAATGGTCTAAAGATCCGGATATTGAAGGAACTACACGGAGGAATCGCCGGAATCAAAGACGCGCTAGAGCTATGGAAAATCAAAATCAAAATCATAATCAATAACCACCACTAGTTCAAGTACTAGTTCAAGAACAAGATGGTGATGTCGTGGCAGATGAGAGGACTCTGCATGATTATCTTATGCCTAGGGTGGACCAGACCATATCCTCCATTAGAATACCAACAACAGCAACAAGCAGTTTTGAAATCAAACCAGCACTTATTCAGATGATTGCTGCCACAGTTCAGTTTTACGGGTTGCCTAATGAGGACCTAAATCTGCACCTACAGAGCTTCAATGAAATATGTGACACTTTCCGTTACAACGGAGTCACAGAAAATTTCATCAAGTTGAAGTTGTTCCCTTTCTCTTTGAAGGATAGAGCAAAGGCATGACTACTATCATTGCCTCTAGCTTTCATTGACACATTTGATCAATGGAAAAGAAGTTTATTATTCATTCTATATATCTGTCTCATACATTTATATCATGTGTACTTAACATCCAAGATTGCTAGATGTAATCTCTAACTGAGTATATGAGTGTCATATACAGAGGAATTCAGTTTGAGATGAACAATTTAAAGAGTCCGTAGATATCAAATAGAGCTGAGTACTTTATTTGTGGTTAATCTACAGCTGCGGTCCATTCCGTAATGTACGGTGGTCTTATCATAGACTATTCATATGGTGATATGAGAATAGAGGCACCTTATATGATGTGATTATATAGGACTGGACCACAATCTATATGAATCTCTCACCAAGATTAATTACATGATGAGATTCATATATATCGATAAATGATGGCTATATATGGGTGATCCTAATCCTGAATGTCTTATTGACTCCTTCAGGTTAGATTGTGGTTTTTGATATACCATGGGTGAGATAGGAGTTGCATTCCCAGTCAATAACTTTGTATGTTGGAATCACGGTTTAGATTGTGGCTGGGAAGGTCTGAACACAATAGTGGAATCCACTCCTTCTTGCGAGACGTAGATAGTAGTTCCCTTAAGGATTGATTCAAGGCTTGAATAATATGAGCGCTCTAATTCTTCCATAAAGAAAGTTATGATTTATTGTTCATTAGAAAATCAATAGTACTTAATGGAAAAGAAATAATTAGAGGGGTATAATGGACTTTATGACCTAACTCTAATTATGAACTACTTGTGGAGAATCACACCATATGTAATAGCTATATCGATGGACATTGAGTTTTTGGTTTGTGTAAAAATATCTATAGTTACGAGAATGCAGCCTCGGGTTTTTAGTGGAGTAACTCCGGGGTTAATAATCATTAAATATTGATTAAAGAGTTTAATTAAATTTTCTAAGGATTATTGGAGCTCAATATTGTGGGTCCATTAGGTCCCCTTGATAGCCTGGAACGATAAATGTAACAAGGATCACGGTTAATTAATTGGATTGTCCAATTAATTGTGTTACGAAAGTGACACATATTTATTTAAAGAATTAATTAAATGATGAGATTATTTAATTAATATATTAACAATTAAATTAATTAAATAATTAGATTATTTAATTAATAATTGAGAATTATTAATTGGAGGTTACAAGTTCGAACCATAATTGATACAAATGATAAAATAATAAGATTATTTTATTTCCTAACTAGGTCAAGTGTTCAAGTCTTAGTGAACTAAGGTTATGTGGGATTTAGAATCCTATACTAACTTGGTCACTAAAATACTAATTAGCTTATTTTAAATATATAGAGATATATTTAGAAAATGATTAGTATCTTGTTTTAAATTTATAAAAATATATTATTGAAACATAAAAATTTACTGATTGTGAATCAAGTATACACAAAAGAAGAAACAAGAAAGGGTGCGGCCACACAAAAGAAAAAACAAGAAAGGTGGTGCAGCCACACAAAAGAAAAAAACAAGAAAGGTGTGCGGCCTACACAAAAAAAGGGAAGAAAAAAAAAGTTTATTTATTTATTTTTGATTCAAGGTTGGCCTAATTTGTGATACACAAAGCAAGAGTTGTTTTGTGTTGTTTCTTCAACCTCCATACAACCTCCTGAAGCTCGTGACGTGCCCACACGCAGTTGCTGGAACCTGAGAGATAGCGATGAAGATTCAGTGGTATAAATCGGAAAGCAAATTCAAGAATTAAAGAACGAAGGAGTTAACTTTGATGTATGATTTCGAATCCTACATTTTAGTTTATTCGTATATATCGTACACGGTTTTAAAGTCGCCTAAATATTTATTTTTAAAAAGTTTTGAAATTCCTTTCGCTGTGCGACTCTAGGGCTTACAAAACCCCTAGGTTGTATACGGAGGAGAGAGTGGCCATTCTTTATATACATATATGAATAAGACATGCTCCGAGGAGCTTACACAAGTAATCAAGTAGCACAACACAGATGCTCCAGAGAGCTTACAATAGTAGCCAAGCAGCATAAACTAATTGAGAGGTTTCTTAAAGAGACAAGTAGCCAATTAAATATTGATTATTTCACTGTTATGAAAAACTTTAAAAAATCAGAAAACGATAAATTTTTTTGTTTAAAAAATAAACATAAAAAGAGAGAGCTATTAAATATAATCTTTGAAAATTACCCCTATGTAACATTATGATTCTCTAAATCTCTTTTCAAAAGTCTGATTTTTAGGTTTGTTTCAAAACCAAATAGATTTCTTAAAACTTGAAAGCTAAGTCTTTTGATAAGGGAGATCATGTTAAGACAGTAGATGAAAGATGATCTGTCGCAGAAGTAAAACGACAATCTTCATTTGAAGATTGTCTTATTGCAGATGATTCAATCATTTGCTCACAGATCCCATTTTTTGATTTTATTCTTTGTAAAAGCATACACTTGTATTTATTTCATTTGTCCCTAGCTACTTTAGGGCACTTACCGTAAATTATACATAAATGAAACTTATTTATGTACGGTTGAGCTGAGAATTGTCCAGCCAAAATATTGAGCAAAGTTTAACTTATTTCCTCTACCATGAACGGTTGAGATGATCTAGTCAGGCAATCCAAATAGCAGTAAGGGTTTCGATCCATCAGGAAACCCCCTTGGCTCATATTGCTCGGTTAAGTTGAACCATGACAATTATTTGCTGTGGAAGAACATGGTGTAATAGAATGGAAGGGTTTATTACTAGAGCAAAACGGTTGAGATGGTCGGGTTTGTCTTTGCTTTCTTCCCGCACCCTCTGTCTTTGAGTCGATACCTCCGCTCTGTAAGAGATAACACTGATTCATCATCTGTTCATATAGTTCACAATGAAAATGATAGCTACAATCCAGTAAGAGAAGCTGCAGCTTATCAGGCTGGACTTGCATTATATACTAGCAAGGATAAGCTCAATAAAACTAGTAACAGTGAGGATCTCAGGTTTGGAAAACGATCAGCTGGATTCAAAGTTAGTTAGGCAAGTTGTTAGGAAATCTGATGTGGCACAGTTAGTTATTATAGGAATCTGATGTGGCACAGTTGGTTACATTCTCATGATTATCAGAAGTTGGTTAAAGATAACTATTTAGTTACTTGTAATATAAATATAAGTTTTCTTGAGAAATGTATAACAGATTCATTGAATGAATACATAGCCTCGATAATGGCATCTTCAAGTTTCTTCTCTCGAGTCCTTCATCATCTCTAAATGTGCAAATTCCTCTGTCCTTCAAAGCAGTATAGAGATGGTCAGTGTAGGTATGGCGAGTATCTTCACCTCTAAAAGAAGAAGAAGATTCAGATGATCCTTTTGCAGTACTGCTGGAAGCCATTGAAGACTTCGTAGCTTGTGTTTGTTCCCAAAAACAGAGGACTCAGAGATGACGCATCATTTATCTAGTTTAATACTAGAATAATTTTACTGAAAATTAACCACATGGCTTTGTAAGATTATAAAATGAACTATGGCCAGCATAACAGTGATATTGATGTAGGACAATTGGCTTTGGACTTTGAAGAAGAGTTGGATAGAAAATTGTCCAAAAGAGGTGTTTCAATGAAACGGGCATAACTCTTCGCTCGGTTGACAGATTTCCTATTATAATATGTTTTTCGGAAAGGGTTTTCGAAGCTCCATAGCGGTACAACCGGGGCTTGCCCGGTTGACGACATTTACTCCCTCAACGGAGCTGTTTAAGATAGGTTATCGGGCATCCGAAGATTTTTATGTTTTTATTTGTTTTCCGTTTTTATTTTATTTAGCTGAGGATATTTTAGTCTTTTCCGTTTTTAGGGTTTTCAAAGCCTATTTAAGGGCTTTTGTTATCAGTTTCGAAGTATTGAATAAAATTTACAATTTGGTTTCAGTTTCTTTTTTTGCTGGTGGATTCCAGTTTATGTTCTGTTAGGGTTACGCTTGTGATCCTAGAACTTCCGTTCTGCGTCAATTGGTATCAGAGCAAAAGGATTTGCCTTGTGCGATGGCCAACAACGAAGCCGGAAGAGTTAACCCTGACGACGCTGGTCGAAGGGATACCGATTTATGGGCAGCGATTGACGAACAACGACAATCGATGGCGAGGCTGGAGACTATGATGCAGCAACTGATGGCGCAGCAGCCTAATCCCAACGCCCCTGCCCCTGCCCCTGCCAACAGAGAAGGAGTCGAGGGAGTTGCCCTTGGCCGCCCTGTAGGTAGACGACCGCCTAGGGCTGCGAGACACGAGCAGTTCGAAGAATGGAGCGATAACGATTCTGAAGAGGATTTCGTGGGTTACCAAGGAGATCATCGATTGAACCAAAATCAACCTGGTTATCGGATCCGTGCAGACATACCATTGTTCCATGGAAAGTTGCAGATTGAAGAGTTCTTGGACTGGATTTCAGAGGTTGAGAGATTCTTCGAGTTTGCTGAGGTAACAGAAGAACGTCAAGTCAAATTGGTAGCGTACAAGTTGAGAAGCGGGGCTGCTGTTTGGTGGGAGAAATTACAGATGGATAGACGGCGACAAGGCAAAGTTCCTATACGATCCTGGAGGTGAATGAAACAACTTATGATGAGCAGGTTTTTACCTCCTGACTATGAACAATTTATTTTTCAGAGTTATCAGAATTGTGTTCAAGGTAACAAAACCGTTGCGGATTATACTGAGGAGTGGTCCAGACTTTCAGTTCGTAACAACCTCAATGAGACAGAAGGACAGCAGGTTTCGAGGTATTTGGGGGGTTTAAAGTCGACCATTCGAGATAAAATTGGGTTGCAAGTCGTGTGGACAGTAGATGAAGCGCACAACATGGCCTTGAAAGCGGAGTTAATGGAAAAACCACCCAATCGTTTTTCTCATTACAAGAAGGACATGGGTGAGTCATCCAACACTGCCGCGAACACGAGTAGATTTTCACCAAGTGATGGACAGGGCCAGGCTAAAAATACTGCAGATCAAAGGGGTTTGGGGCCAAATAACAATTTTGGCGGGACACGATCAACTGCAGCAGCAGCAATGGGTACAAAAGAAACCCCACGAGGAGCGCCAAATCCATACAGTAGACCAGGCGGTATGAAGTGTTACAGGTGCGGCCAACCTGGCCACCGTTCGAATGAATGCCCAACCAGAAAACCGGTGAATTTCGTAGATGCTGAAGAAGAAGAAGAACAGAATTTTGAAGATGAGGGAAACATGGACGAGTTCTTAGAAGGTGCAGAAATTGCGGAGGAACAAGGGGAGCCGGTAAACTGTGTGATTCAGCGAGTCATGTGTGCAACAAAATTGGAGGGTTTATCGCAACGAAACAGTATTTTCAAGACTTGTTGCAGTGTGCAAGGAAAGGTTTGTGATGTGATTGTCGATAGCGGGAGTTGTGAGAATTTTGTGTCCAGAAAATTGGTAGAACATCTGAATCTGCTTACAGAGAAACATCCCAAGCCTTATGCGATTGGGTGGATTCAAAAGGGACCCAAGGCGAATGTGACAGAGTTGTGCAAAGTTCCTATTTCGATTGGGCAATACTACCGGGAAGATGTGGCATGTGATGTAGTCGACATGGATGCTGGTCACGTTTTACTGGGACGTCCTTGGCAGTTTGATGTGGACATAACCTACAGAGGACGTGACAATGTTTGTGTTTTCAATTGGGGTGGCAGGAGAATTGCGATGGTTCCGAAACGGAATCCAGTAGGGAGTTCAACTAAAGCCACGGTAAATTAGCAGTCTTTGGTCACTTTAATCACGTCTGTAACTGATTTAGAAGCTGAGATTAAGGAGGCACAAGAGGTACATGTTGTAGTAGTGCGGGCTTTGGTGACAGAAAGCCGAGGAGAGCAAAGAATTTTAGTGCCCGAGAAGGTGCAGACCCTGCTTACTGAATTTAGTGATTTGGTGACAGAAGACTTACCGGATGACCTTCCACCGTTGAGAGATATTCAGCACCAGATTGATTTAGTTTCGGGAGCAAGCTTACCGAATTTACCACACTATCGGATGAGTCCCAAGGAGAATCAGATTTTACAGGAAAAAGTGGAGGAGTTAATGAAGAAGGGATTCATTCGAGAGAGCATGAGTCCATGCGCTGTTCCCACATTACTTGTTCCGAAAAAAGATGGCAGTTGGAGGATGTGCGTGGATAGTCGTGCGATTAACAAGATAACTGTCAGGTACAGCTTTCCCATTCCGAGATTGGATGACATGCTAGATATGTTGGAGGGGTCGAAATTATTCTCTAAAATCGACCTGAGGAGCGGGTATCATCAGATTCGGGTCAAACCTGGGGATGAATGGAAGACAGCTTTCAAAACTAAGGATGGGCTGTATGAGTGGTTGGTGATGCCTTTCGGACTATCCAATGCGCCGAGCACTTTCATGCGGCTTATGAACCAGGTGTTGCGGCCTTTCATTGGAAAATATGTAGTCATTTATTTCGACGATATATTGATTTACAGCCGTAGTGAGGAAGACCACATGGAGCATCTGCGAGCTGTGTTAGAGGTATTGTTAAATAACAAATTGTTTATCAACTTTAAAAAATGCAGTTGGATGACAGCGCGGTTACTATTCCTTGGATATGTGGTCAGTTCGGACGGAATTTTGGTGGATGAAGAAAAGATTAGAGCCATTCGTGATTGGCCTACACCGAAGACAGTTGGAGAGGTGAGGAGTTTTCATGGGTTGGCGACGTTTTACCGTCGATTTGTGAGGGATTTTAGTAGTATTGTGGCCCCTATTACAGAGTGTCTGAAAAAGGGAAAGTTTCAGTGGAGTGAGGCAGTCGAAACAGCCTTCGCAGTCATCAAAGAAAAACTATGCACCACTCCTGTTCTTGCTCTACCCAGTTTTGAGAAGTTATTTGAAGTGGAATGTGACGCTAGTGGAGTCGGGATTGGAGCAGTGTTGTCACAAGAGAAGAAACCGGTGGCGTTTTTTAGTGAAAAGCTTAGTGATGCGCGGCGAAAATGGAGTACCTATGATCAGGAATTCTATGCAATTATTCATGCTCTAAAGAATTGGGAGCATTACCTAATTCAGCGCGAGTTTATTCTTTACACTGATCATCAAGCTCTGAAGTACTTGAACAGTCAGAGAAGCTTAAGTAATATGCATGCTCGGTGGGCAACTTACTTGCAGAAGTTTCCGTTTGTTTTGAAGCACAAGTCTGGAATGTTAAATAAGGTGGCTGACGCGCTGAGTCGGCGTGCAAGCTTATTGGTGACTATGCAGCAAGAGATTATTGGGTTTGAATTTCTGAAAGAATTGTACCCTGATGATGAGGATTTTGGAGAGATATGGGAAAAGTGTGTTCTGAAACAGACTGAAGGGGAGTTTCATATGACCGAGGGCTATTTGTTCTGTGGTAATCAGTTATGTATTCCGCGGAGCTCTCTGAGAGAGAAACTGATTCGAGAGTTGCATGGTGGTGGTTTGGGTGGTCACTTGGGACGTGACAAGACTATTAGTGGGGTGTCCGAACGTTATTACTGGCCGCAGTTGAAACGCGATGTCGGTAACTATGTTCGCAAGTGTTACGTCTGTCAAACTTCTAAAGGACATGCTCAAAATACGGGATTGTACATGCCACTACCTGTTCCGAATGCCATATGGGAGGATTTAGCAATGGACTTCGTTTTGGGTCTTCCACGAACTCAGCGTGGGGTAGATTCCGTGTTTGTTGTGGTTGACAGGTTCTCAAAAATGGGACATTTTATTCCTTGTCGGAAGACATCTGATGCATCACATGTGGCTCAGTTGTTCTTTCGGGAGGTAGTTCGTTTACATGGTGTACCCCATTCAATCACATCTGATAGGGACTCGAAGTTTCTTAGTCATTTTTGGGTGACATTGTGGCGACGGATGGATACCACTCTGAAGTTCAGTAGCACTGCGCATCCACAAACTGACGGACAGACAGAGAATCTAAACCGAACACTGGGGAATTTAATTCGGAGTATCTGTGGGGATAAGCCAAAACAGTGGGACGTGGCTCTGGCACAAGCTGAGTTTGCATATAACAATGCTGTTCATACTGCTACGGGTAAGTCTCCATTCGCTTTAGTGTATCGACAATCTCCTAAGCACGCGTTGGATCTGGCAAAGCTTCCCAAGGTCACTGGTATGAGTGTTGCTGCTGAGGCTATGGCTGAGCAGGTTCGTGATGTTCAGGCTGAAGTGAAGGCAAGGTTAGAGGAGAAGAATGCAAAGTATAAGGCTGCAGCAGATGTTAAAAGGCGTGAGAAGTTGTTTGCTGAGGGAGACCAAGTTATGGTGTTTTTGCGTAAGGAGAGGTTCCCGGTTGGTACCTATAATAAGTTGAAGCCAAGGAAGTATGGACCGTACAAGGTGGTCAAAAAGATCAACAATAATGCCTATGTGATCGACTTGCCTACTGATATGAACATATCCCGAACTTTCAACGTAGCTGACCTGTATGAGTTTTGTGATGATGTTCCGCTCTATCCAGATTATAACTCGAGGTCGAGTTCTTCACAGGTGGGAGAGACTGATGTAGGACAATTGGCTTTGGACTTTGAAGAAGAGTTGGATAGAAAATTGTCCAAAAGAGGTGTTTCAATGAAACGGGCATAACTCTTCGCTCGGTTGACAGATTTCCTATTATAATATGTTTTCGGAAAGGGTTTTCGAAGCTCCATAGCGGTACAACCGGGGCTTGCCCGGTTGACGACATTTACTCCCTCAACGGAGCTGTTTAAGATAGGTTATCGGGCATCCGAAGATTTTTATGTTTTTATTTGTTTTCCGTTTTTATTTTATTTAGCTGAGGATATTTTAGTCTTTTCCGTTTTTAGGGTTTTCAAAGCCTATTTAAGGGCTTTTGTTATCAGTTTCGAAGTATTGAATAAAATTTACAATTTGGTTTCAGTTTCTTTTTTTTCTGGTGGATTCCAGTTTATGTTCTGTTAGGGTTACGCTTGTGATCCTAGAACTTCCGTTCTGCGTCAGATATTGTTATTGAAATGAAATATAAAATAGATAACCATGTAAGCAATGAACATTAAAGGAAAAAAAAACACCGGCGTAACAGTGAACTATGGCCGGCATAAAAGTGATATTGTTGTTCCGTATATTCAACTCACTTTCTCGCAGTTTAACAACTATGTTAACTTTACTCCAAAAGGATTTTCCACTGGCGTTTTTTCATGATTGGATGGTATTTGTGATTTGTGAACAAGAATGCTAAGGAAAGACCATAGAAGAGAAAATATTTTAACTACTGTCTTAGAAATCATCTGATATATTGACCATAAATAATTGTTGTTATATAAAAACAAAGTTGTAGTGCACACCATGTTTCAAAGAACTTTTATAGCGTTTTTGGTAACGTATATAATATTATTTATTTTTAATTTTATGAATTTCTAATTGAAAACGATAAATTGAATTTTACATTTGATGATAAAAAAAATACATATGATAGCAATTATTGAAAACATATTCTGATAGAGAAAACATTAAAAACATGTCCGCTAATATATTGTAAAATGAAAAAACAATGAGAAATATTATAATAACCAATCAACTATTAAAATTATATCAGGTCCAATCGTTTTTCTTTCTTAAATTTTACTGTTTATTGTTTTATCTTTTATATAACGACTCAAAATTTAATACAACTTTTATCCAAAAAGTCCGGTAGGGACTTTCCGTATAACATTTGACCGCAAGGTATGGAACTTCACAGCCGGAGGGGGAGGGGTAAGGGAACCCTGCCCATTGGGGCTTCAAGGACGACCACTCGAAAATGAGCACCCGCCATAGTACGGAGCTATGTGAGTAGTACAATGATAAATAATATTCGTTCCACGAGGATTGAAGAATTGATTATCACAATTGATTGATTATACCACTATTTAGACAAGCAAAGTTTTGATGAATGAATTACACTACTCAAATGTCAGTAAAATTAAACTACAACTAAAGTGCAATGAATGAAATTAAACAAGCAAGCAAATAAACAAGTCGCACACAAACAAGTGATTGTATTTCTAATAGGAAATTAGACTAAGACCGTGAATCCAATTAACCAATTCTCACCAATTTATAGACACACCATTAAAGATAAAATATGCAAGTGCAAATGTAGACTCGTGACACCCTCAACTAGTCTCTACTCTCTCTCAAGTAATAGAAACAACACTTGTATGCACCAATAACCATCTCTCGATGGTTGATAGGTCCATTTTTATGTTTTCCATGCTCCCTCATTTCCTGTATTTTGCACTCGTTTTCCGTGTAAATACCATCTTTTAATGGTCTAAAGATCCGGATATTGAAGGAACCACACGGAGGAATCTCCGGAATCAAAGACGCGCTAGAGCTATGGAAAATCCAAATCAAAATCATAATCAATAACCACCACTAGTTCAAGTACTAGTTCAAGAACAAGATGGTGATGTCATGGCAGATGAGAGGACTCTGCATGATTATCTTATGCCTAGGGTGGACCAGACCATATCCTCCAGTAGAAGACCAACAGCAGCAACAAGCAATTTTGAAATCAAGCCAACACTTATTCAGATGATTGCTGCCACAGTTCAGTTCTACGGGCTGCCCAATGAAGACCCAAATCTGCACTTTCAGAGCTTCAATGAAATATGTGACACCTTCCGTTACAACGGAGTCACAGAAAATTTCATCAAGTTGAAGGAGGAATCGCCGGAATTGAAGACGAGCTAGAGCTATGGAAAATCCAAATCAAAATCCAAATCAAAATCCTAATCAAGAACCACCACCATTTCAAGAACAAGATGGTGTTGTCGTGGCAGATGAGAGGACTCTGCATGATTATCTTATGCCTAGGGTGGACCAGACCATATCCTCCAGTAGAAGACCAACAGCAGCAACAAGCAATTTTGAAATCAAGCCAACACTTATTCAGATGATTGCTGCCACAGTTCAGTTCTACGGGCTGCCCAATGAAGACCCAAATCTGCACTTTCAGAGCTTCAATGAAATATGTGACACCTTTCGTTACAACGGAGTCACAGAAAATTTCATCAAGTTGAAGTTGTTCCCTTTCGCTTTGAAGGATAGAGCAAAGGCATGGCTACTATCATTGTCTCCAGCTTCCATCGACACATTTGATCAAAGGAAAAGAAGTTGTTTATTCATTCTATATAACTGTCTCATACATTTATATCATGTG
The DNA here is from genome assembly GCA_033220585.1 of Dipteronia sinensis. Lineage (NCBI taxonomy): Eukaryota > Viridiplantae > Streptophyta > Magnoliopsida > Sapindales > Sapindaceae > Dipteronia > Dipteronia sinensis. The sequence continues at coordinate 538,887 of CM065638.1, read as the reverse complement.
TACTTAATATCCAAGATTGTTGGATGTAATCTCTAACTGAGTATATGAGTGTCATATATAGAGGAATTCAGTTTGAGATGAGCAATCTAAAGAGTCCGTAGATAGCAAATAGAGCTGAGTACTTTATTTGTGATTAATCTACAGCTGGGGTCTATTCCGTAATGTACGGTGGTCTTATCCTAGACTATGCATATGGTGATACAAGAATGGATGCACCTTATATGATGTGATTATATAGGACTGGGCCACGATCTATATGAATCTCTCACTAAGATTCGTTACATGATGAGATTCATATATATCGATAAATGATGGCTATATATGGGTGATCTTAATCCTGAGTGTCTTATCGACTCCTTCAGGTTAGATTGTGACTTTTGATATACCATGGGTGAGATCAGAGTTGCATTCCCGATCAATAACTTCATATGTTGGAATCGCAGTTTGGCTTATGGCTGGGAAGGTCTGAACACAATAGTGGAATCCACTTCTTCTTGTGAGAAGCAGATAGTAGTTCCCTTAAGGGTTGATTCGGGGCTTGAACAATATGAGTGCTCTCATTCTTCGGTAAAGAAAGTTAGGATTTATTGTTCATTAGAGAATCAATAATACTTAATGGAAAAGATATAATTAGAGGGGTGTAACGGACTTTATGACCTAGCTTTAATTATGAACTACTTGTGGAGGATCATACCATATGTAATAGCTATATCGATGAATACTGAGTTTTTAGTTTGTGTAAAAACATCTACAGTTACGAGAGTGCAACCTCGGGTTTTTAGTGGAGTAACTCCGAGGTTAATAATCATTAAATATTGATTAAAGAGTTTAATTAATCTTTCTAAGGATTATTGGAGCTCAAGACTGTGGGTCTATTAGGTCCCTATGCTAGCCTGGAACGTTAAAGGTAATAAGGGTCACAGTTAATTAATTGGATTGTCCAATTAATTGTGTTACGAAAGTGACACATATTTATTCAGAGAATTAATTAAATGATGAGATTATTTAATTAATAGTTAACAATTAAATTAATTAAATAATTAGATTATTTAATTGAGAATTATTAATTGGAGGTTACTAGTTCGAACCATAACTGTGACATAGGATAAAATTATAAAATTATTTTATTTCCTAACTAGGTCAAGTGTTCAAGTCTTAGTGAACTAGGGTTATGTGGGATTTAGAATCATATACTAACTTGGTCACTAAAATACTAATTATCTTTTTTTAAATATACAGAGATATATTTGAAAAATGATTAGTATCTTGTTTTAAATATATAAAGATATATTATTGAAACAGAAAAATGTACTGATTGTGAATCAAGTATACACAAAAGAAGAAACAAGGGTCCGGCCACACAAAAGAAAAAACAAGAAAGGTGGTGCTGCCACAAAAGAAAAAAACAAGAAAGGTGTGCGGCCTACACAAAAAAAGGGAAGAAAAAAAAGTTTTTATTTTTATTTTTGATTCAAGGTTGGCCGATTCTCGATACACAAAGCAAGAGTTATTTTGTGTTGTTTCTTCAACCTCCATACAACCTCTTGAAGCCCGTGATGTGCCCACACGTAGTTGCCGGAACCTGGGAGATAGCGAGAAAGATCTAGTGGTACAAATCGGAAAGCAAATTCAAGAATTGAAGAATAAAGGAGTTAGCCTTGAGGTATGATTTCGAATCCTACCTTTTAATTTATTCGTATATATCGTATACGGTTTTAAAGTCGCCTAAATATTTATTTTTATAAAGTTTTGAAATTCTTTCCACTGTGCGACTCTGAGGCTTACAAAACCCCTAAGTTGTATCCGGAGGAGGGAGTGACCTTTCTTTATATACATATATGAATAAGACATGCTCTGAGGAGCTTACACAAGTAATCAAGTAACACAACACAAGTGCTCCAGAGAGCTTACAATAGTAGCCAAATAGCTTAAAGCAATGGAGGGGGTTCTTAAGAGACAATTAACCAATTAAATATTGATTATTTCACTGTTATTTTAAGTCAGAAAACGATAAAAAAAATTTGTTTAAAAAATAAACATAAAAGAGAGAGCTATTAAATATAATCTTTGAAAATTACCCCTCTGTAACATTATGATTCTCTAAATCCCTTTTCAAAAGTCTGATTTATAGGTTTGTTTCAAAACCAAATAGATTTCTTAAAACTTGAAAGCTAAGACTTTTGATAAGGGAGATCATGTTAAGACAGTAGATGAAAGATGATCTGTCGCTGAAGTAAAACGACAATATTCAATTGAAGATGATTCAATCATTTGCTCGCAGATCCCATTTTTTGATTTTATTCTTTGTAAAAACATACACTTGTATTTATTTCATTTGTCCCTACTTTAGGGTACTTACCATAAATTATACATAAATGAAACTTATTTCCTCAGCCGTCATTGAGCTGAGAATTGTCCAGCCAAAATATTGAGCAAAGTTTAACTTGGTATCAGAGAGGCTATGTCTAGCGCCGAGAATCAGTCAAGAATTTATGGTGAGAATCAACCAGAAGAAGATGCCTCTACCATGAAAGACAACAACAAAACGGTTGAGATGATCTAGTCAGGCAATCCAAATAGCAGTAAGGGTTTCAATCCATCAGGCAACCCCCTTGGCTCATATTGCTCGGTTAAGTTGAACCATGACAATTATTTGCTGTGGAAGAACATGGTGTTGCCGAATCTATGTCAACCTGTATAATAGTTATATGCTACCTCGTTGTTGAAACAAAGAGAGATATCTCCACATATCCACACACAAACACTGATATAAGACAGGATTTTTTTTTTTGAACATCAAAGTTTATTCATCGGCCTTGAAGCCGGAAGAGGAAAACAACAACCAACAGAGACAAAACCCAACTCACACAGAAGGCCCCAAGGACCCAAGACAGGCAACAACCACAAAAGCCAACAACATAAACATCATCGGAGAGCAATTAAAAAAAAAAAAACACAGAGCAGTGATTAGAAGTCACCCCAATCAAGCCTATCACCCAAATTCTTCGAGCCCCTCTTGGCAAGCTCATTGGCAAAGGAGTTTGTATGTCTAGGATTGAAGACTACATATGTCCTTTTCAAAAGCTTCATGAGTCCTCTGATATCATAGATAATGTTGACATGTTTGAGACTACCGAAGTCTTCTGTGTTTTTCACCCAGGAAACCGCCACCGTTGAGTCGCTGACAATGACAATGTCTCTGTCAATCAAAACAGTTCGAGAGGCACATAATTCAAGAGCGTGGAAATGGTGAGAAATGTCACATTTTTGTCTCGCTGTTGCACCAACGTCACCGGTTTAATAACTTATGTTTAAAAGGCACCTATTTTGGTGAACTACCAAAATTGCCCTTAAATAATCAATTTATAATTGTGTCTGTACTTCCATCTCCACACTTGAAACGCTGAAGGCAGGAACTCCTCTCTTTCTCTGTCTACAATAAATTTCAAAACTACTCTACTCAACGTTCTTCAGTAAGCACAACAAGGTAATATGTTTGACTGAAATACTGTTTTTGATCCTTCATTTTTTTAAAACGTTCCTTTTGTAAACATGAAACTGGTTTTGTGAATATTGAATCTGTGAAATTTGAATCTCCGAACCTGTTAATAAAAAGCTCGGAGCCTGTTTGAAAATGCTCGGACCCTGTTTTAAAAAGCTCGGACACTGTTTGAAAAAACTCGGAGCATGTTTGAAAAAGCTCGAGCCTTTGGACAAAAGGCTCGAGCCTTTAGAAAACAAGTTCGGAGACATGAAAAAAGCTCGAGACTTTGTAAAAAAGCTCGGGACTTTGTGAAAAAGCTCGGGACTTTTGTAAAAAAGCTCGGGACTTTGTGAAAAAGCTCGAGACTTTTGTGAAAAAGCTCGGGACTTTCTGAAAAAGCTCGGGACTTTGTGAAAAAGCTCGGGACTTTTGTAAAAAAGCTCGGGACTTTGTGAAAAAGCTCGAGACTTTTGTGAAAAAGCTCGAGACTTTTGTAAAAAAGCTCGGGACTTTGTAAAAAAGCTCGGGACTTTCTGAAAAAGCTCGGGACTTTGTGAAAAAGCTCGGGACTTTTGTAAAAAAGCTCGGGACTTTCTGAAAAAGCTCGGGACTTTGTGAAAAAGCTCGGGACTTTTGTAAAAAAGCTCTGGACTTTTGTAAAAAAGGTCTGGACTTTTGTAAAAAATCTCTGAAATTTGTAAAAAAGCTCTGTACTTTGTAAAAAAGCTCGTAAAAACCTCGGAAACTATTTTAAAAGGCTCTGAGCCTTTTCCATAGCTTTTATGTTTGTCATAATGGTTTGTGGTGATGAATGTTACAGGATAATGAATCGGGTGAGAATAGTAATATCTTACAACGGTCGATGGGAGCAGTTACCCGACGGAAGTCAGAGGTTTGTTGGATCCGACAACCAAGGAATGTATGTGTCAAAGAATATGAGTTACGAAGAATTGGTGTCGATCGTGCATACCGTTGTGAAGTATGATGTAAACAAATACAATGTTGATCTACAGTCAATATCAATCGTTCCTGGCGCTACATGTCGCACATTTGTAAGAAATGACGATGATGTTCAGTTTATGCTAGGGGAAGATCGGGTGATCCCTCAAGTATGTGTTAGTCTAATTGAGAGGGCAACTGGAGATGTGATACGGAATGATATTCCTGCTCCTGAAAATACCCAACCATTTGGATCCGCTAGCGGTAGCAACCAAGTGTTCACACAAAGGAGTGCCACTGAAGGTGGGGAAAACATATGTGCTGTCCAACCGGTAGTGGTCGACCATGCAGATGTTTGTGAACCTCAATTCGACGATGTGTTTGGTTGTCGATTTGAGATGAATGATGAGCGGTACAATGAGCAATACAATGAGATGTACAATGAGGAGAACACTGAACCGAACCTTGGGCCTAACCAGGAGGTGGATAATGAGGCAAATATTGATCTGGTAGATCCTGTAGAGAACACTGATGAAGATCATGTCCAAATTCAAAGACGTGGAAGACGTGTAGAAGGAGTTAGTTGCACCGGAGCAGATATGCCTGGTACTTCCGAGGTCCGGCATAATGTATCTACAGATGATTCTGATAATACCACAACGTGGGTTATTCCCGGAGCAGATTCATACTCGTTTGGGATTGGTAGAAGCACAACCTTGGTAGCAGAAGAACCTACATGCATGATTTATAAAGGTCAGTTCTTTCCGACAAAAAAGGATCTGAAGAGACTAGTTGGCCTTTTCGCAATGCGGCGAAACTTCGAATGGAAGGTGAAAAGGTCCAATAAGACAACGTTACATCTTGTTTGTTTGATTGACAACTGTACATGGAAATTAAGAGCGGTGAGAAGAGATGAAGGGACGTACTTCCAAGTAAGAAGTTTTGTCAATGAACACAGTTGTCCATTGGAGGAGATTCACCGTCGCCACCGACAAGCTAGTGCAGTTATAATTGGAGAAGTGGTTGCACCTAGACTTCAACAACAAGATGGTCGTCTCATGCGTCCCAAGGATATAATCGCCGATATGAAAACAATGTATGGCATCCAAATCATGTACAGTAAGGCATATCAAGCCTTGCATTATGCATTGTCACTGACCTATGGGACACATGAAGAAACCTTCCAACTACTGCCGTCTTTTGGTTACGTGCTGGAACAACAAAATCCCGGCACAATCACTGACTTACAGTGCGCTGACGACGGTAAATTCCTTTACTTTTTCATGTCATTAGGGGCCTCAGTTAGAGGTTTTCAGAGGTGCATGCGTCCGGTTATTGCAGTTGATGGTACCCATTTGAAGGGAAGATTCGGGGGTACAATGTTTGTTGCAACTGCCCAAGATGGAAACGAACAGGTGTATCCAATTGCTTTTGGGTACGGCGACTCCGAAAACAACCTTTCATGGGAATGGTTTTTGGATTGCTTGAAGGGTGCCCTTGGTCATATAGATGATCTGGTTTTTATTTCCGATCGACATGCAAGCATTGAAGCAGGGATTTCTAAAGTGTTCCCTTATGCAACCCATACCATATGTTGTTGGCACTTTGGTGAAAATGTGAAGAAGCGATTTCACAGAAAAGATGTTGCCAGCTTAATGGGCAAAGCCGCTAGAGCGTACACTGAATTCAAATATAACCGGTACATGGGTGAGTTACGTAACCTGTACAAGAATGCGTTCGATTATGTTGAATCTGCCGGTCCACACAAATGGTCTCGTGTACACTGTCCCCAACGAAGGTTCAGGGTGATGACAACAAATGTTACAGAGTGCATAAACTCATGCCTTAAATTCGCACGACAACTCCCTATGTTGACATTGGCAGAGTTCATTAGGAATATGTTACAGCGTTGGTTTCACGATCGACATCGAGCTGCACAGTCCATGCGTCATCAGTTGACCGACGCATCACATCTTGTGATGCTACAACGGGTCGAGAAGTGCGGTTATATGACCGTCAATCCAGTGGACTGGAACATTTTCTCTGTCAAACGGTCCGGAAAACAGTGGACTGTTGACTTAGCCCGGAAGACATGCACATGCAACAAATTCCAAATGGATCAGTTTCCGTGTTCTCACGCACTCGCAGCGGCAAGGTACATTAACAGTATAAAATTATACCTTATATTAAGCAAGCGTGATTGTCACTTTTTTCATTGGTTTTGCAGGGAGCGGAATTTGGATTTCACATCGCTGTGTTCGGACTACTACAAGAGACAGACACTTATTGATGCATACTCAGTTCCTATTATGCCTGTTGGCCATCCTTCTTCATGGGTAGTGCCGTCCGACATCGCTGAGCGGGTGGTTTTAAATCCAAAGACCAAGAGACAATCAGGTCGCCCGATGGAGGGTCGACATGCATCGTCTTCCGAGAGGACAACCACCCAATCGTGTAGAAGATGTGGACAATCAGGTCATAATAGCAGGAGGTGTTCTAATCCGCCCTTGATTATTGAAGGTCCGAGCAGAATTGTTCCCGAGGAATACCGTCGTAAGTGTAGCGTATGTCATCAAGTTGGACATAACAAACAGACGTGCCCACACAAGGAATCTGCCGAGGAGTGAACCGAGCCGTTCATACTTATTGTTTAATTGAGTTGGGGTGTTAATTATTACTTGTTTTATTGTATGATATGAAATGCGTGTGTTGTACTTGTAAATGAAAACACTTTAAATTTTAAACAAAAAATTTATAATTTGAAAGTTCATTACTATAATTGTTTGTACATCGACAACTACAACATCTAATGTGGCTTGGAGTTACAAAAAATCTCCACAGCCATCTTCTCCCGTATGGTGCACATATCTTCTTCTGACCAGTCGAACGTCATCCTGTTCGCCAGTACGTACTCCATCAATCTCAAGGTATGAGCACCACAGTTACCCCTGCGACTCAGCACATGAACAACCGTTACAATAGAAGTTGAATAAAACAAACTTAAAGTTTAAATGATGTTCGTACAGTCATACCCTATAGTCTGTTGGGGCATATGTGTTGTAGACACCATGCTTACCCCAAAGGGCCTATTCCGCTTCTGATACTTCGCCTCGCCCGTTGGTCTGGCATCGTGAAACCCCACCTGATGCAACATCGAGGGTATAAACCACCGCAATGGAGCGACCTGCTCTTTCCTGATCTATAGGGGGACTTCCTGTCTGAACGGGTCTAGCAGGTGGATCTTCCCGACAGTAAGGTCAACGCTGGCCACGAGCCAATGCTGGCCACCAACGTTGCACGGAATAAGGACCTGTACCAAGTGTTCAAGATATTGTTATGGTCAAAATAAGAATTTTTAATTAAACACATTGAAACCATAACTGTATTTTGCTCACCGCGTCAACCTCGTGCCATGGTCGGTTCCCTACCGGGAGCAATCCACGTACCGTCATCAGATCTTCAGGGGACCACCTGTACTTCAACACAGACCAGTTTTTTGGGGCTTTGCCCACAGCATCGCGAGGCATGATTCTCCGCCACTGAAACTCCAGCATTGACTGAAAATAGACAACGAACTGAAACGTTAGAAACAGGATGAAACACAACAAACAGACGTGTGAAAACAGTACATTTGAAACACTTACATAGAACTGAGAATCTAGTAGGTTCATCCTCTGAATGTAGACAGTGGGGAATGCTCGTTGACGCTTCCGTAAAATATGCAGGTACGCGTCAATATGCTGACAATATAAACATTATACATTGTTAGTATTCTTCCATAAGTTAAACAAACTTAAAGACAATCAAAGTAAGGAAAGTACCGTGTCCTCCAACTCCATAAAGTTGGTTTGCAACTGGTGGAACCAAGTCACAGGCACGGGGGTCATCAGATCCACATCACGTCTGTGTAATTTTCAATTATTTAGGAATACAACTAATTTAACTTAGGTGTTTCAAAATAAATTCACAATATTTTAATACTTACAATTCCCCCGTCACGTTCCTCTTGTAGGCTTTGTAAGCCGCAAGCTGGTCAGCGTCTACCAATCCATCGGGCCTGAATGTATGTGCTGATGACATGGGCAGTGTCCTTGGCCTCTTCGGCCGACAGGGGTCAGTGTATGGGCTCATCAACTGCCAGCCTCGTTTGCGCATCCGCTGCTGCCTATGCTGACTGTGGATTGGGGGGTGTTGGGAGGAGGAACTCTGAAATGGCTGATCACGTCGAGGGCTCCGGTGGGATGGACCGCCAGTGTCACTAGGGGGTGAGGTGTGACGGGATCGAGTAGAGGGGAGCGGTGTCGGATGGACCGCAGGGGTGCTCCCTATGGATCGCCTGGTCAGGTCAGGAGTGTGGACTGTACGGGAGGAGGGACTCTGACCCAGTGGACTGAACGGGTCCGCTGTGTGGTCCTGGATATAAACAGGAGGATCCACATCCTGTACCTCCATAAGCAGCGGATACTCTAATATCGCCTGGGTAACTGTCTCCCCAAATACTCCTGTATCCGTGCCACCAGGCACTTGCATCTGCTGGTCTCGTACTGTATCTCCAGCTGTTGGACCCTGTGTCTGAGGTCCATCAGCCTCCGTCGTAGGTCCGGTGGCTGGGTCTGTCCCTCCGTCTCTGTCTGTACGGGGAGAGTCTTGATCATGGGAGGGTGGACCATCCCTGCCAGACTGTGATGTCGAACCCCACCGCCCCCGGAGAAAGTCCATCACCTCTCTATGCTGCCTATCCCGTTCCCGATCACTCTTCCGGATATCCTCCCGTAACGCAGCGACTGCATCCATCACATCTTGGATTTTTTGTTCCAAACGATCCTGAAACAAAATCATTATTATCAGTACTAAAACCCAACACTTGTTTCAACATAAATAATGCATTACACTATTTTTTACATACCTGGCGATGCCCTCCAACGTCTTCTCGTGAATGTACTCTACTGGGCATCGCAAAGCGAACCTGTCTGCGCCTAAGAGGACTCCCAGCGACAAACTCCGGGACCGAACCCTCCGTATCCGGCCTGTGCCTGAGGGGACTCCCACCGCCAAACTCATGGTCGGAACCCTCCGTATGACTGGGTCCGGCAGTGGTATGATGTAAGGGATCCGGTACCGAGCCGTCGTGTCCATCGGCAGCCATATATAGACTGCCTCCCTCATTTATGCCCTCGTAGTACCGTGCAACCCTCTCAGCTGCTGTCGGCACCAGTGCAGTCCTCGCAAACATCTGAAATTGTGGTTAGACCATTCTATTTGTATAATCGTAATATGTAAACACTTTAACACAATAGATCCTTACCCTGGCTAAGAAAATTTTTCTGTCCAGCTTGTCCGACCTTGGTTGAGTTTGCAACTGCCATTTCAGAATACGGGGGGACAACTCAATCTCCCTACGTGTCCCAAATCGGGTCCCAAGCTCGGGGATAACCTCATACGCAAATACCTATGTAAAAGAACAAGTTATTCAGAATCCAATCATTTATTCTGTAACTCATGGAAAAAAAATTTCAGGTTTTCAAACGATACAAATTCTAAATTCTCACCAACAGTGCGTGAGCTAGACCGTAAATGTTGTACGTCTCCACCGTGTGAACGTCAACGCCCTTTTCATGCTGTCGTCTCTCATACCGCACACGTCGACCGTTTAAGGCATTCTTGAATCCAATAATGGACTGCCTATACACGTGGGCACCCCACGGGAATGCATCAAAAGCGTCCAAGTCCTCGACTAGCCGGATCTGCCATAATGGAACTTTCTGTCTCTCGTCGAACCCCATCAATATCCAGTTTAGCATATAAATGAGGCACAGCTTCACAGCATCGTACTGCTCCTCAAATACACCGATCCGTAGAACAGCTTTCAGCTGTTCATAATCCACATCAGCTGCACCATTGAAATACCGTTGTTGTATCCCGTTCTGAACCATCTCATACCTCGTCGTGTCGGGAATCACTCCAAACTTCAATCCGGTGATCAGACAGAATTCAACCTTGGAGAACCGGACCGAACGAGTACCTAACAAAAATCTCATCTCATCCTGCGGCCCATCGTGATGTAGCTCGCGCAATAGCAGTCGATGGACTACGCTACCCGAAAACTTCATCCCCCGATCCATCCTCAGGAAATGACCAAAACAAGACTCTGTATACCGACGTCGGTCTTCGACCTTGAATTGTTCTGGTACACTGTCTAGTGCGACATCGATATCTTTAAGGTCGCTGAAATGGTCATGCCGAGTTATTTTTCCATCGTACCATTCATCCTCTGGAGTTTTAAGCAAATCCTTTAGTTCACTACTCATCTGCATTTTCATAGAAAGAATGCATCAATAAACTGTAAAAGGCTAGGACATAATAATATAAAATAGCAGAGAAGCAGTTTCAAAAAGCTCGGACTCATATTGAAAACGCTCGGACAGTGTGAAAAAAGCTCGGACACAGTTGGAAAATGCTCGGACTCATATAAAAAAAGCTCGGGCACAGTTTGAAAAAGCTCGGGCACAGTTTGAAAAAGCTCGGGACCAGTTTGAAAAAGCTCGGGACCAGTTTGAAAACGCTCGGACTGTTGAAAAAGCTCGGACACTGTTTCAAAAAGCTCGGACACGTGTTGAAAATGCTCGGACTGTTTAAAAAGCTCGGACTCGGTTTTAACAAGCTCGGACTCAGTTTAAAAAAGCTCGAAAAATCTTTCAAAAAGCTCGGAAACTGTTTCAAAAACCTCGGACACGTGTTGAAAATGCTCGGACTGTTCAAAAAGCTGGGACTCAGTTTTAACAAGCTCGGACTCAGTTTAAAAAAGCTCGAACTTTTTTCAAAAAGCTCGGAAACTGTTTCAAAAAGCTCGAACACGTGTTGAAAATGCTCGGACTGTTGAAAAAGCTCGGACTCGGTTTTAACAAGCTCGGACTCAGTTTAAAAAAGCTCGGAAAATTTTTCAAAAAGCTCGGACACGTGTTGAAAATGCTCGGACTGTTCAAAAAGCTCGGACTCAGTTTTAACAAGCTCGGACTCAGTTTAAAAAAGCTCGAAATTTTTTCAAAATGCTCGAACACGTGTTGAAAATGTTCGGACTGTTCAAAAAGCTCGGACTCAGTTTTAACAAGCTCGAACTGTCTAAAAAAGCTCGGCAACTGTTTGAAAAAGCTCGGACTCAGTTTCAAAAAGCTCGGACACTGTTTAAAAAAGCTCGGGCTTTTTAAAAAATCTCGGGCACTGTTTCAAAAAGCTTGGAAATTGTTTTAAAAAGCTCGGCCACATTTTAAAATAGCTCGACAATAGTTTCAAAAAGCTCGGCCATTTTCAAAAAGCTCGGAACCAGTTTGAAAAAGCTCGAAAACCCAGAAAAAGCTCGAAAACCCTGAAAAAGCTCGGAAAACGTTTTAAAAAGCTCGGAAAAAAACTCTTAAAAAGCTCGAATAAGCTTGAAAAAAGCTCGGAATCACCTTGAAAAAGCTCGGGAACCCAGATCTTCAACGGATTTACAAACCCTAACCTAACCCACAACCATTCTCAGATCAACAAACAAACATAATCTACAAGTTTAATCAACAACCAACCAACATCAAACATGAACTTATTACAAACAAAATCAACAACATAATCTGACTCAACTTACCGTCGATTGAAGATGCTCTCGTCTGAACACCCGATAAACACTATTGTCCTACCGCCGGTTACTTCGACGTCTTTTTCAGACGGAAAACCACTGATCTTCCAACGCCGGTTCTTTTTCCAAGAGATGTTTTCTCTCTCTGGTTTTTCTCACTAGGTTTGAAAATGACAAAAACTCACTTGGAAGGGGTATTTTTGTCTGGACACCTATATTGGTGCCTTTTAAACAGAATTAGTAATGTGGTGATATTTGCACAACACCCACCACAAATAGTGCTATTTATTTTTTGAGCCCATTCAAGAGCTTTGTGAATGGCCATAATTTCGGTCGAATTTGAGTCTTCAATGCCCACATGAAAAGAAAAGAGGCATAAGATCTTGTCGTCTGAGTTTCTAAGCACGCCTCCGATGCCCGCTGGTCCCGGCTTACCTCTGGATGACCCGTCCACATTAAACTTGAAACCATTAGCTGAAGGGGGAAACCAGACTTCACTTTGAGGCTGTTTGAACTTTCCTTTGTCCACACAAAGCTCTCTAAGGTTGAGCATTATGGATGTGATCGGCTCACTAGATCCCCTACCATGATGCTTAAACCACCACCCAACTCTAAACTTCACCAAATTCGCCGCATTGCAAACGGAAACCTCCTTGTCATCGAAAATTCTGCAGTTCCTTGATTCCCAAACTGTCCACACTATGCCGTAAAACAGAGTGCACCAAGCTCTCAGAGATTTTGAATTCGGGCACATCCCTCTCCAACACTCCCACCATTGAGTCAGCCTCTCATTCGGACAAGCATACACTTCCCACCAGCTCAAGCCTACAAGCCATAGCTTTCTCGTCCATTCACAATGAAGGAAAAGATGATCAATTGACTCAACACAGTTTCCGCAAAGGGGGCAGCTCATGTTGGAGCTCAGAACCATCCCAAAACGAACCAAAACTTGTTTAACCAACACTCTCTCTTTGAGAAGGTTCCACACAAAAATCTCCACTTTTGAGGGGCAAAACTTGTTCCAAATCCAACCATGATTACCCTTGTTGTCCTTACTGTTGTCTTCCATACACTTACGGAACGAGTTGACCAAAAAATTACCATTTGGACAGAAGCTCCATGCCATCTTGTCAGAAACTCCTTTCCTAAGCTTGATGTTGCTCAGTGCAGCCTTGAAACAATTCCACTGCTCTTGCTCCCAACCAAACAGCTATCTTCTCAACTGCACCTTCCAGGACCAGCTCGTCCCCTACCAGTTCCCATACTTCTGAATGCTTCCGTTTTTATTTAAAGACAGAGTATAAATCCTTGGAAAGGCATTTTTGAGTGGGATTGAGTCCCACTTAATGTCTTCCCAGAAAATGGCTCTATCCCCACAACCAACCACCACTTGTAAGCCTTTGTTACACACTCCTGCCGCCTGAGTTCCTTCCTTGAACAAACTGCTAATTGTGTTGACGAAATGGGACATCTTTGCCGATTTGCTCCATTCCCAGCTGAGGTCCTTGACATTCTTACCATATTTTGCACATAGCACCCTTTTCCATAAAGCATTGGCCTCACTTCCAAATCTCCACACCCACTTGGCTAGAAGGGTAGTGTTTTTTAGCCTCATTTGACCGATGCCAAGCCCTCCTTTGTCTTTTCTTTTGCACACCGAAATCCAGTCCACCATATGAATTTTTCTTTTCAAAACCCCATCACCCCAGAAAAAATCCCGCTGAAGCTTCTCAATTTTATTAGCAATCCCTATCGGCATCTTGAAAATTGACATATAGTAAATGGGAATGCTATTAAGGACTGAACTTATGAGCACCAACCTCCCTCCCTTCGATAAAAACCTCCTTTTCCAAGGAGCCAAACGATGCTCGATCTTCTGAACCACGGGGTCCCAGAAATTCTTCTTACACGGGTTGGCCCCAAGTGGTAAACCAAGATAAGTTAATGGCAGCTTAGACTTCTTACAGCGAAACATTTCGGCCCACTCCTCCTCCCGAAGCCTAGCTTTCCCAATTGGAGCTATACAGGATTTCTGAAAATTGATCCAAAGACCTGAGACCACTTCGAAACAACGTAAAATACGTTTCAGGTTCAGAATGTAATCAGTCGTAGGTCTGAGAAAAACTATAGTATCATCGGCAAATTGGAGGTGAGTGATGTGCTCAGCATTCGACCCAAAACGAGCACCTTCCAAGTAATTCAGTGAGCCGCCTTAATAAACAGCAGGTTCAGCACTTCGATTGCAATGTAAAACAGAAAAGGCGACAAAGGATCGCCTTGTCGGAGACCCTTCTTAAGGCCAAACTCATCAGTCGGACACCCATTGACGAGAACTGAGACGGTCGGTGTTGATATACACTTATTGATCCATCCCCTCCAGCGCACACCAAAGCCCATTTTGTCTAAGACGGAATCTAAGAAGTGGTGATCAATACAGTCGTAGGCTTTCTCAAAGTCTAGCTTCACAATCAAGCCCCCTACGGAGTCTTTCTTCCAGGAATGGATAACTTCATTAGCTATAACAAAACTGTCTGCTATTTGGCGACCACTGACGAACGCTATTTGGGTATCCCCTATAATCACTTTGACCACCTTTTTTAAACGATCAGCTAAGATCTTTGCCAGCAATTTGTAGAGGGAACCGACTAGGCTAATCGGTCTGAAATCGGTTAATGAGATCGGATTCCTTATCTTTGGGATAAGAGTCAAAAACGTTCTATTCAAGTGGGAGACTATAGAGCCGTCTGTATGAAACTCTTTCAAGAAATTCATAAAATCATCTTTGATCATATCCCAATTTGCCTTAATAAAATTCAAGTTAAAACCGTCTGAGCCCGGAGCTTTGTTCCCCTCACAATCATTGAGCGCAACCCAAACCTCATCATCACAGAAAGTCGCTTCCAAAGCTTCCATGTCTACCCTCTCAATCTTCTTAAACTCCACATCTTTCAAGAATGGCCTGTGATGAGCTTCTTGGCTAAAATGTTTTTGAAAATGTTTAAAAACCCCTTCCCTGACAGAGAAAGGATCATCGCACAACTTACCCTCAATGGTCAGCTTTCCAATCTGATTTTTCCTTCTTTTGGCTTACCATATAGCCTGAAAAAATTTTGAGTTCTTGTCCCCCTCTTTAAGCCATCGGACTCTTGATTTTTGTCTCAAGTGTTGTTCTTCTAGCTGAAGTTACTTCCACAGCTCAGAAATAATCTTCAATCTCTCACCTCTCAAGACTGCAGACCAACCTTCCCTTTCTGCCGTGCTTTCCACCTTTGCCAATTGTTTCTCAATATCTGGTATCTTAGACTGCTGCAGTAACTTCTTCTGATTCCACCAATTCTTCAAGCGAGCTTTAGAAGCCTTAGCTTTAGCAAATAAGACGAAACCCTTAGAACCTTTAACCTCACAATCTTTCCAGCCCTTTCGAGCGTCTCCAATCATCTCCTTATCCTCCAACCAATTATTGTAAAAACGAAAAGGGCTCGGACCCCAATCGTCTTTTGGAACACCAATAGTAATCATGCAATGGTCAGAGAGGGACCGACCCAGGCAATGTTGGACTAGTTTCGGGTACCAGGATAAAATTATAGGAGAGATCAAAAAACGATCCAATTTTGCCCACGAACTCTTCTCCCTACTATTGGTCCAAGTGAAATTTGAACCTAACATCGGTATGTCTATAACTCTAGCCTTGAGAATGAAATCATTAAAATTTCTGAGAGAACTCATGATGCACGGGCCTCTTATCCTTTCCGCCGTATCCCGGACCGTATTAAAATCACCACCGAAAAACCAAGGAACCGGAAGAGAAACTTGAGCTTGAAGTAAGAAATCCCATAGAAGTTTCCTGTCTTTATCAGTGTTGGGAGCATAGATGTTACAAAAAACTACATACTCTTTAACATCTACCAGCTCTCCCATGATGATGATAGATCTGTCACTAGTAATGCAAGAAATGCAATTGAAGCACTCTTCATTCCAAAGAGAAATCAAGCCACCCGCTGCACCCACAACATCCACCCCTACACCTCTATTAAGAATAGAGCCACCTAACTCCCTTACTACCCTGCTATTGAAGACTGCCATCTTCGATTCTTGAATAAACAGGAAAGCAGGCCTCTGCTTATAAACCATAGTCCGTACCACCTTCTTCTTCTCACCACTGCCCAAACCTCTACAATTCCACGATAGAGCTAACATAAAAACAGTCTAACAGCCCTCCCCGCAAGCCACACCATTAAACTTTCTTCAACTTATTAAACCTTTCCCTATCCTTCAGTTCCTTTCTCGAGATGTCAGCTATCAGAATCCTGTCATTTCTATTAAAATCGAAACCGAGCGCTACTCCAGTTTCAATCACTTTGGCAACTTCCTACTCTAAGTTCCACATTACCTTATTTTCCACTGAAGGTGGTCCATGGAGATATGTGCCAGCCTTACCCGCTACTTCTATAATTTTGGTGATCTCTTCCTCATAGTTCCAAGACTCCGAGCTGGGATTAGAATCAGTTACCTCATTATCCTTCGATGGACTGTCCTCTGAGCTTTTGCTGTTCCTGTTTCTAGTTTTCATCCCATGAGAAACGGATGGATAACGTTTTTTCTTACCCCTCGTCTTGACTATCTTGCAAGGTGTAGCTGTACCATTAAAGAGCATTACTAAACCAGCTTTCTCCTCTTTAGACATTCCTACTAAATCTTCTTTACTTTCCGCAATTGTGGTAGATAGCTGATTTAAGACACAAACAGGACTAGGTTCAACTTCCTTAATGTGGCCCAAGTCCACAACAAGTCTTTTGGCCGAAGAGGTTGAGGTTGAAATGGGTTGTTCATTCCTTCCAGAGAGTGTGCACTTTGAGTTTATGAATTGGACAACCTGCAAGGGTTGACTTTCCGTGGGTTGGTCCTGCCTACCTAAGAGGTTGTTCTGGGCTAGACTGGAGAGCTTTTGCAAGCCCACAACCCGGCCCAACCTGCCCCATTTATCATTCTTTGCAGAACTCTCTCCCTTTTCTTGGCCAGCTTTGCAGGTGTGTCCCATCAGAACATCTTCGTCTGATGATGATGTGCTGTCCTCGAATTGACAACTTATTGAGGGCCTATACCTCTGTCCTTTCTGGCACCCTTTCTCCAGCTCTAATTTTGCACGAGGATCCATACGAGGTATGGATTTGAACTTGGCCTTTCTCACAAGCACCTGTTTACCTTTATCCGCCACCTCTCTCCATCCTAGATTGTATGCCGAGCCACTGACGTTGACCTTCCTGTGTAGACTTTTTCCTTGAGCTTCAACACTCTGAAAACCTGTCAAGTCCTCGTCAACATCACCTACCCCATTTCCTTGAACCAAGTGATCACCATTGTTTCTGGCTCCATCCCTCTCTGAGAAACTACTGGTTTCCCTTCTCTGCAGGTCTGAGATATCACCCTCCTCCATCTTCAAACCCAGAAAAGTTCGAATCCATTGAACATCACACTGTGTTGCCTCTTCCCTTATGAACATACTGAAGGATCTTCTCCCATCTAATACTCTAACCTTAGCTGGGCAAGACTGATTATGTGGGATAAAAGCTAGTATTTTGCCTCTGTCACATCTCTGCCTTAACTTAGTACTGCGCTCCACTAGAAGCGGTTCTCTGATGATCCATCCCAATCTCATAAAGAAGGACTCCGTCCACCAAGTCAGCGGTACTCCCTTACATGAAATCCAAACCAATCTTGCTTGGGGTGTTATCGCATCACAACTCTTGACCATACTAGAGAAGCATCTCTTCCAAAGCAAACGATTGTTGATAAAACTGTCTCTATCTATTTCAGAACAAAATGACCAAATAATGCTTTTGTCTCCCAAGTATGATGTTGAGTAGGATATTCCTCTTCTAGTAAGGTCCTGGCTTACCTCGGAGATATTAGCAAAGACTTTTAATACCCCCACTGCACTTCTCTTTAGCCATCCTTCCTCAGGTTGGAGACCTTCCACAGCCATAGTAACCGTCTTGTTCTTATCATGTCCTTCATTATTCTGAAAGTTGGGTTTTCCTACACCTACCACCTCTGCGTATGACTTCGTCTTTGTTGCGTAGCTCTGTAAACCATCTGGCCGCAAAGACCTCATCCTTGTATTCCTTTGGATAGAACTCCCTATTGGCTTCTGTCTTTCTGCTGTTCCTCTACCCTTCCAGTCATGGGATGCAACCTTAGAAACAATCGCCCATCCATAAACGTGCATTCCATGAGTGGAGGTCGCCACCTTCCTAGCTTCTTCCATTGTATTAAATCGAATAAAGGCGAACTTGCTTCTCCGCGCACTATCCTTAGATGATAGATACACGTCCATGACTCTGCCAAATACTCTGAACACCTCCCATAAACATCTCAAATCCACTATAGGATTAAGATTATCCACAAACATGGAAACCAAACTCTCCCTATAGTCCTTGGTCTTCCGAAATCCAGAGCTTCTCTCTCTAGCATTCTCTTTCATGTTTTCTCTTGGCCTTATTAGCTGTAATAATAATTTTGTTTTTGATGAAGCTGTAGCTAGATATAAGACAGGATTTAGGGCCACCATCACTCGTGACATGAGTAACAATGTCACCATTCAGGTCTAAAATGTCAGTTATATAGAGTGTTTTGTGCTGGCTATTTTGCAGTCACTGTACTAATTCTTTCGAATGTGGAACAAATTTGGACACCATTTACAAGTAAGATAAGATCACATACCGTTCCAGAAAGGGCATAATCAACAACTGATGAAGACCGTGCAACAACAAATGTGGAACAAATTTGGACACCATTTACAAGCAAGATAACATAAGATTGACCAATTACTAATGCAAAGTTTTTCAAGGTTTATAATAGTTTGCTTTCTTGCACTTCGTATCCAATTATTTTGCATCATAATAGTTGGAATTAAGGAATTTCATTAATCTTCAAGCCATCAAAGTTATGATAGGTGTTTAATGAAAGTTGTCAAAGAGAATTAGCTTCAGATACAGATCTGATATGTGCATGATCCAAGCCATGTTGAACCATGCAAGAAGGGAGGACTTGATCGGCTGACTTGGTCATGAGTTGGTTAATTGCTTTATTTGTTGTTGGTGTATTAGTGTGCAAATAATGGGGAACCCACGAGTGCATTGTGGCCTCATCTGGAGGAGTGGTGTAACCCACCTTCAAATGATGTGAGATCATGTCCCTATCCTTTCAGTAGATGTGTATTGCTTTGTTTAACCGTTGTAATTTACTCATTCGTATTGTAGCCTAAAAATTGGCAGACATTGTATTGGATGAGATTATGAAGAAAATATAAGACAAATTGTCTCTTCCCCTGATTATCTCCTCTATTTCTCTCATATACTTCTTCTTATGTATTTCAAATTTGAAATACTTCTCTAAATTCACCCTATGTAATTTCCAGGATCGGAAAAGTACATATCATCAACAATGGAGATGAACGAAACACCTCTCATTCTCGTTAATTACAGAATATATATGCACAAGAGAAGAATATAACACTCAAAACTAAGAGAAAGAACCTCCCCTCTCTGCTGTCTCTTTTTATGTTTATAGAGTTGTTGTGTGTCTGGGAAAAACAGAAAAGAGAGCTTTTCCTCGTGAAGAACGACATCATTTACAGTTTACACCACCAACTTTAAATATTCTTATATTATTCCGATTCACGTTTCGTTTTTTTCTCTGGACATTTCAAGGAGATTACAGCAGAGCGACGTTGTTTGTGATTAGCAATTTAGCATTGTTAAATGGAGCTTGAAAAAGAGAAAAGTGTCAGTACAAAAGCAAAGATGATGATCCAACTTTAACACCTTACTTTGTACGGAACGTGCATCCCAGTGTTTGATGCATGCTCCTGACTCCTGAGTTTGGATCAAATTATTATTGTATTTTACGACTTCAATTTTATTTTATTTTAAATGCTTTGTTTTGTTTGACTTCGTTTGTTTGTTTGTTTGCTTTTAACCTGCGTTTTGAAATGGTCGTAAAGAGATGCAGCTTTACATAATTTAAAAAGTAAAAAAAAAAAAATCAAATCAATAGAGGATCCAAATTCGATTGTAGGTCTACAAAGTGGTCGTTTATGATTTACGAAAAATTGAACAATAATATTAATTCAATTAATTTATTATTAATTGGAATATAAATCGAAAGGAAATCCTAACTTTTTTTAACTAAAAAAAAAGTACAACTTAATTATCTTTGATATATACTTTTGATGGTCCTGATAAAATTATTAAAGGCTTTCGCTCTTGATTGTTGGCCCAGATGTTAAAGTCAACTGTCGTATGGGGTTGGGATAGAAATATGAACAATCTGAACTCGGTTATGATAAATTTATAATTAAAAACAATAATGTTAATTTGAACATCACAATTGACTCAATTGAGTAATGCACTAATGCGTCATTTGATAAATTGAAATGGATTTACATAATTTATCTCACTAACCACGTATTAAATTGTAGATGGTAATATGAAAGTTGAGATATCAGTTGGAATAATAGGGTGGAAATAACGAATTAATTTGAAATGAAAATGGAAATCCTTATATACCCGAAATTACAAAACCTCATCTTAACAGTAAGACATAATCATGTGTAAATTACAATTATGAAAGATGATGAGATGAATCCACCACTTGACATGGCTTAGAATTTAGAAAGAAAAGCAGCTCTGCTAGCTAAGACTGACCCATTTCACTTTCATCACAAGAAAACATTGATTTTCTTCTCTTGAGTAAAGTCAGATCCTCTTTTCTGTGGCCCATCTATTGGTTATGGATTGTCCTCAGCGTTTGAGGAGTAGGCCACCCCGACCATTTGTGTCGAGCTGGACCAAAGCTGGAATATGATAGCTGGTGAAACAGAACCGAAAGCAGCCATCCATCATCTCTGAAACCAAATGAGGAAAAGGGGACATGAAAATCTAAGATAAATTTTGAGCAGTGGAAGGGGTGCCTTTTTTTTCTGGGTTGGATTGTTGAATTACCAAACAAAATACTACAATATAATGGGCACACAATGTTTTGGATAGATGTTCATGATAGGTTGGTTGAATCTTGAATTGAAAGGCTGTTTCAATAAAAGATGAAGCTTTTTATTTAAATGATATGAATCACATAAGAATGAAAAGGGAAAAAAATGACTTAACGTTCATAGACTTCCAGAGTTGTTAATTTAATAAGACTTCGTTCATAATATAATAAAGCTGATTATTTGGCCCAAAAACTTAAAACGATTTTGATGCTTCTCTTAAGCATTTATTTTTCTCATCACGAGTCCAATGCTGCAATATATGAGTATCAAGCAATGCCCTAACAAAAGGTAAAAGCAAGTTAATCATACATGGCAGACTCAGGCATTACCTCTCCAAGCATGTTGAGATTCTCACGCACACCTTTCAACAGTTCCTCTGCCTCCCCATCCCATTTGTATAATTCCAGCTCCCTTCCTTCAAGGATCTTCTCAGAAACCTGTAAGGCAATAACCAACTAAAATTTTAAGAGATTGATTTGGTTAGGGCTAATCTTCCATGACAATGATATCAGGTGAAAACAAATATAACCTAATGAGGTGATTAGGACAAAGCTATTGCAAATGAACCTAGACACAACTATTGTTTTTACACAAAAATGCAGCTTTTTATGCGAACCTAGTTGTGAATTTTTAAATATTAATATTTTTGAAAAATAATAAATGATTATGAAAATAAGTATTAGTTACGCAAAACGGAAGTATAAGAGTTTACCAGCATATTCTCTAAGAACATACAAAACTGGAATTCACCAGAGAAAAATTAAAGTTTTATTAAAATTCAATAAGATGACCCTAAAACAAATAACCAATAACTTAAATAGTCTCTAGAAACCCTAACTTAATTAAAAAGACCAAAATAGACATTTCCTAAACAAATAACAACTAAAAACGAAAAACCCAAAAAAAAAACAAAAAAAAAACTTCAATCACCCGACAGCCTGCCTAAAACAGTGAATTTGAGGGTTAAAACGACCTCAACCGGAGAACCCCGGTTGGGATGGTATGCAGCACTAAAAACTCTTTCTGAAAACATATTATAATAGGCAATCAGACAACTGAGCTAAACGTTATGCCTGTTTCTTCGGACCAGCTCTTTTATCCAATTTCCTATCCAAAGCCAATTGTCCTACATCAGTCCCTTACACTTGCGAAGAACTCGACCTCGAGTTATAATTTGGATAAAGCGGAACATCGTCACAAAACTCATAAAGATTAGCTACATTGAAAGTACGAGAGATGTTCATATCAACAGGCAAGTCGATCACGTAGGTGTTATCATTGATCTTCTTGATCACCTTGTACGGCCCATACTTCCTTAGCTTCAACTTGTTATACTTCCCACCGTTTAGGCTTATCACTACAAATGCTCTGAATTAAATTACCTAGTGTTCGGTTCAGATTCTCAGTCTGCCCGTCAGTTTGTAGGTGCGCAGTGCTACTAAACTTTAAAGTAGTATCCATCTGTCGCCACAATGTAACCCAAAAATGGCTAAGAAACTTCGAATCCCTATCAGAAGTGATAGACTGATCGAATCCCTATCAGAAGTGATAGACTGAGGGACTCCATGTAAACACACCACCTTACAAAAGAACAACTGAGGAATATGGGAAGCACCAAATGTCTTTTGGCAAGGAATAAAATGCCCCATCTTGGAGAACCTGTCAACCACAACAAACACAGAATCTACTCCATGCTGAGTCCGTGGAAGACCCAAAACAAAATCCATCGACAAATCCTCCCATATGGAACTCGGTACTGGTAGAGGCATGTAGAGTCATGTATTCTGAGCATGCCCCTTAGCATTCTGACAAACATAACACTTGCGAACAAAGTTACCCACGTCATGTTTCAATTGAGGCCAGTAATACCGCTCGGCTACCCCACTGATGGTCTTATCACATCCCAAGTGATCACTCAAACCTCTACCATGTAATTCTCGAATCAGCTTCTCTCTCAAAGAACTCCGAGGAATACATAGCTGATTTCCACGGAACAGGTAGTCATCGACCACATGAAATTCTCCCTCTGTTTGTTTAAAAACACATTTTCCCCATACTTCCCGCAAAATCTTCATCATCCGAATACAGTTCTTTCAGAAAATCAAACCCAATAATTTCTTGCTGCATAGTGACTAGCAAACTTGCGCGCAGACTCAATGCATCTGCCACCTTATTCAGAGCACCTGATTTGTGCTTCAGAACAAAAGGAAATTTCTGTAAACAGGTTGCCCATCGAGCATGCATATTACTTAAGCTCCTCCGGCTGTTCAGGTACTTAAAAGCTTGGTGATCTGTGTACAGAATAAATTCACGCTAAATCAAATAGTGTTCCCAATGCTTTAGAGCACGAACAACAGCATAAAATTCTTGGTCATAGGTACTCCACTTTCGGCGTGCGTCACTAAGCTTTCACTAAAAAAACGCCACTGGTCTCTTCTCTTGTGACAAAACTGCTCCAACCCCAATTCCGCTAGCATCACACTCCACCTCGAATAATTTATCAAAACTAGGTAAGGCAAGAACAGGAGTAGTGCACAGTTTTTCTTTGTTGATTGCAAAATTTATTTCAACTGCTTCACCCCATTGAAACTTACCCTTCTTTAAACACTCTGTAATAAGTGCCACAATACTACTGAAATCTCTAATAAATCGACAATGAAACGTCGCCAGCCCATGGAAACTCCTCACATATCCTACCGTCTTGGGCTTAGGCCGATCACGAATGGCTCTCACCTTTTCTTCATCAACCAATATACCATCTGAACTGACCACATATCCAAAAAATAACAATCGTTCGGTCAGCCAACAACACTTTTTAGAATTAATGAAGAGCTTATTTTCAGACAACACCTCAAACACAGCCCGAAGATGCTCCATATGATCTTCCTCACTCCGACTATAAATCAGTATGTCATCAAAATATACGACAACATATTTGCCAATGAAATGTCGTAATACTTGGTTCATGAGTCGCATAAAAGTACTAGGCGCATTTGGACAATCCGAAAGGCATAACCAACCACTCTTAGAGTCCATCCTTTGTTTTGAAAGCTGTCTTCCATTCATCACCAGGTTTGACCCAAATCTGATGGTATCCACTTCGCAAATCTATTTTGGAGAACAACTTCGAACCCTCCAATATATCTAGCATGTCATCCAATCTCGGAATCGTAAAACTGTATCTGACGGTTATCTTGTTAATTGCACGTATATCAACGCATATCCTCCAACTGCCATCTTTCTTTGAAACCAGTAATGCGAGAACAGTGCATGGACTCATGCTCTCTCGAATAAACCCTTTCTTCATTAAATCCTCCACTTTCTCCTATAAAATCTGATTCTCCTTGGGACTCATCCGATAATGTGGTAAATTGGGTACGCTTATTCCCGGAACTAAGTCAATATGATGTTGAATATCTCTCAACGGTGGGAGGTCATTTGGTAAATCATCAGAAACTAACTCACTGAATTCGGCCAAAAGAGACTTCACTTTCTCGGGTAACACAACTTTATGTTCTTCCTTCCCTTCTATTACCAGAGCTCACACAACCACAGCATGTACTTCCTATGACTTCTTAGCTTCTAATTCCAGATCAGCTACTGAAGTGACTAAAGAGAGTAAAGACTACTTTACTGCCGTGGTCTTAATTATGCCATCACTTGAACTCCGTTTCAGAACCGTTGCAATCTTTTCTGTTATCCCAAATGAAAAAAAAAAAAAAACATTGGTGCGCCCCTTATAGATGACATCCACATCAAACTGCCATGGGCGTCCCAATAACACATGACTAGTATCCATGTCGACTACATCACAGACTACGTCATCTCGGTAGTACTGCCAGATTGAAATAGGAACTTTGCACACCTCAGTCATGTTCACCTTAGGTTCTTTATGAATCCACCCAATCACATAGAGCTTCGGATGCTTTTCTACTCGCAACTTCAAATGTTCTACCAGTTTCTTGGACACCAAATTCTCAAAACTCTTACTGCCAACAATTAAACCACAAACTTTCCCCTGAACAATGCAACAAGCCTTAAAAATATTGTTTCTTTGTGAGAAATCCTTCAGTTTCGTTGAACACATGACTCGCTGAATCACACAATTAACATGCTCTCCATGTTCCTCCGTAATTTCTGCCTCATCCAAGAGTTCGTCCATCTTTATTCCTTCTTCATCATAATGATCTTCCTCATCATTTTCTCCAACACCCACGAAATTCACTGATTTCCTGGCCGGACACACATTCGAACGATGGCTTGGTTGGCCGCACCTATAACACTTCAAACCGCCTGATTTAGCATACGGGTTTGATGTTTGTGGGGCTTCCCTCGTAGCTATTGCTGGCTGGCGTGTCCCAGCAGGGAAATTACTAGGAACCAAACTCCTTTGGGTCTAATCTGTAACAATTTTAGACTGACTCTGTCCATCGCCCGGTGAAAATCTCCTCCTGTTCGCGGCTGCATTAAAAGTCTCAACCACGTCTTTCTTGTAGTAGGAAAATCGATTAGACGTTTTCTCCATTAATTCTGCCATCAAGGCCATGTTATGCGCTTTATCCACTGTCCAAACGAATTGCAGTCCAATTTTGTCTCGAATGGTAGGCTTTAATCCCTTCAAATATCTGGCAACCTGCTGTCCCTCAGTCTCATTTAGGTTGTTACAAACTAACAACCTAGATCAATCCTTAGTATAATCTGCTACAGTCCTGTTACCCTACGTAAAATTCTGATAACTCATGAAAATAAATTGCTCATAATATGGGGGTAGAAATATGCTCATCATAAGTTGTTTCATTTGCCTCCAGGATTGTATAGGAACCTTGCCTTGTTGTCGCCTATCTGCCTGCAACTTCTCCCACCAAACGGCAGCCCCGCTTCTCAACTTATACGCTAATAGCTTGACTTGTCGATCCACTGTAACTTCAGCCATCTCGAAGAACAGTTCAACCTCAGAAATCCAGTCTAGGAACTCTTCAATATGTGGTTTACCATGAAACAATGGTATGTCTGCACATATTCTATAGTCAGGCTGATTTTGGTTTCGGTGTTGTTGACGATTCTCTTATAAATCCGCAAAGTCCTCATTAGAGTCTGCATCACTCCAATCTTCGAACTGTTTGTGTCTTGCCACTCTAGGCGGTCGTCTACCACCAGGGCGGCCAAAGGGAAATCCCTCGACTCCTTCTCTGTTGGTAGGGGCAGTGGCGTTGGGTTAGGCTGCTGCACCATCAGCTGTTGCATCATGGTCTCCAATCTCGCCATCGATTGTGTCTGTTCGACAATCGCTGCCCATAAATCAGTATCCCTACGACCAGCGTCGCCAGGGTTAACTCTTCAAACTTCGTTATTAGCCATCGCACAAGGCAAATCCCTCTGCTTTTATACCACTTGACGCAGAACGAAAGTATAAGAGTTTACCAGCGTAATCTCTAAGAACACACAAAACTGGAATCCACCGGAGAAAAATTACATTTTTATTAAAATTCAATAAGATAACCCTAAAACAAATAACCAAGAGCTTAAATAGTCTCTGGAAACCCTAACTTAAGTAAAAAGACCAAAATAGACATTTCCTAAACAAATAACAACTAAAAACGAAAAACTCAAAAAAACTAAAAAAAACTTCAATCACCCGACAGCCTGCCTAAAACAGTGAATTTGACGGTCAAAACGACCTCAGCCGAGGAACCCCTGTTGGGATGGTATGGAGCACTGAAAACACTTTCCGAAAACACATTATAACAGGCAATCGGACAACCGAGCTAAAAGTTATGCCCGTTTCTTCAGACTAGCTCTTTTATCCAATTTCCTATCCAACTCTTTTTCAAACTCCAAAGCCAATTGTCCTACATCAACTAGTGCAAGCATAATGACAATGAATGTAGCATCCTCATGATTCTACAAATTTCAGCTAGTTACACTGAAGTGAAATCACTGATACATTTTAGCAAGAGTCGCACTAGGATAGACTGAGCATCATACGTCTTCAAGTGTCTGACACTGACATATCTATTTTTCAATGTAAGTGTCCAACAACTCATAGTGAAAAAGGGATCACTCGTCAATAAAGCGATGATTTGAATGGAAGAAAGTAATGAAACACAATATGCAAACACTTTCTCGTACACACACCTGTTTCATGAGAAAGTAATAGTAGCTAGTTAATTTAGTCACTTAAAACCCTTGCCTTCTCTGCATACACGTAAATTGACCTCCCCCTCACATATGAAACATTTAAGAATTTTAAGGAATCTTAGCCTTAATAAATGCATACCTGTTTTCCAATCACTTGACCACCAGCTATATGCGAAAAGTATTCTATATATTGTAGAAATGGGACAAGAACAATGGGGCACTTCTCTCAGCAAGTTCCTCCAAATACTTGGCATATGAAACTCCTGGAGTGCTAGGCTCTGGAATTACAACACCCTGTCCGCTAAACCATTCTAAATCTTTTGAAACACCTCCTGATCATTCTAAAATAAGCATCTGTATTAAAATCAGGTTTACAAGATTAGAGAAGTGAGATTGCAACCTACAGACATCAATCATTTAGCCAGAAAATCAATGAGAATATGAATATAATCTCCCATAATGTAAGCCTGCATTACAACCTCTCAACTCTGAAATGTTGTTTGATTCTTTCATTAACAATGTATTCGTAAATGAGCAAGAACTAGCTCAAAAATCCTATGATATTCGACAAAAGCACCAAAGTAAATCCATCATCATTACATTCAAACACAGCATAGGACTGTATAGATAGCCATATGAATTATACCCCACATCTGAATATTAATGAAAAATGGATAGTAAATAGTTAAACTTAAACCCTAATAAAGGAAATTCCTTCAAAAAAGAAAATTGAAAAAAAGAAAATGAGAATGGCAAAGAAAAACTTACAAGCAATTTTTCTTCTTCTTCGTCCGATGAATCTTGAGAATCATCTTAAGAAAAACTTACAAGCAATCCAGGTCTCTCCGTCCGAATCATCATCTTCTTCTTCTTTTCCTGCCATCCGATGAATCTTGAGAATCCTCATTATCACTGTTAGTGTTAAGAGAAGGGAATTTTTTACCTTTAATGTTACGGAGTATCATAGCGACAAATCTCATCTCTTCAGTGATGCCTTGGTTCTCTCCTGGATACTCCTTCCTGTACCTCTTTCTCTTTTTCACCAATTCCATTGCTTGTTGAAATCACAAGCATTGAATTTGTAGCAAGATTAGAGGCGGTGAAGAATTTCTTCTGCTACATTTCAGGTTCTTGTTTTTGCTTCGAATTGTCAGCTTTGAATCCAATGAAGATTGCTGCATTAACGTAACTTTACATGACCGCAACAACAAAATGATGAGGTTTTTAATGGGCCGAATTGTAGTACAAATTGTGTGATACAAATTGTGTGACACGGTACATGACATCTAAATGAATCCAAATAGGTTAACTTATCTTATCCATATGCCATCCAAAATGCAGATGCACCGGACTCCTCAGCATCCAATAACCAGTAAAGTCGAAGCTGATCAGCTTCAAAACTCTTCTAGTCTGATTATGAACGACATGGGAATTGTCAAGTACTTTTCATGTATGGTGTTCTCTCAGCTTTCGCAAGAATTCTAATATCTCTTTGTAGGAAGGATCCGCACGGCTTACTAGTTTGCACACCTATCTGATATCAACTGATGGTAACCAAAACGACCACGTTTCACATAAGTCTCCATTTTGGGCCTGGCTAATGTTGTAAATAAGACTTCATGTCTTCATGGGCTTGTATTTGGGCCTCTGATTCTAGTTCAACTTAAGATGGGATAACTTTTCAACAATAATCATGATCAAAGAACATGATTATAGTGATAGATTGCTGACAAGCAAAGTGAGCTAGAGTTATGTAGAATAATAAAATTCTTCAGAGCTTGAGCTCATCTTAGCAGCCATAAAGGCTTATATATGTTCTTGATTTCTCTCTGTTTTTCACAAACACTTTGCTTATTCTTCAAACTTTCTCTACTGTAACTACTAAATAGTAACTATAGAAATTCCATTGATCAACAAAGTGGAAACATTTATATCCATCTTCAAAATTTCAATGCCATTACCTTGCACAAACATTTCAAATCACTGAACAAAGCAATCAAAGATTCATACAGAATTCTCTCAATCAGAAGCACTCACATGAAACAAACAAGTTGAAAATTCATATACTAACTTATGATTATCTCAATTTTATTAGAAATTACCTCCTTTTAAAAACTGTTCAAATCTTTATTTTACCCACACAAAAAATAGCGATTGTATTTGTGGCTGAAATTTTCTCCAAAAATTCCAAACTCACTAAACTACAATTTAGCAAGAAACAGAGTATTGCAACACCTAAAAGTAAACAGCAGAAAATCAATCCAACAAGAGACAGCAGCCTCTCCCGTATTCAAGTTTTCAAGTAATTAACACGTTCGAAATTTCAAATAATACTCGAGCAAGAACAAGAATATACAAATATAAATCCATGTCAGTTCACAAGTAATTTTTATTCAATAAAAAACTCCAAATTGAAACCACCGACAATATATAAAACAAATATGGAACTAAAGAACAATCAAAGCCTCCACCATGAATCTTTAATCTACCAAATCTTCAAACCAAAATGCTCAATTACCTGAAAATTACAATTAACTGTAATGAGTTTTTAGCAGAATATAGAAAATAGACTTTTTTTTGTAATAACAATTAAAAGCATGCATACTCTTATTTATGAGATGACAACATGCAAAATTGGTAAAATTTTGAAATTTAGCCGAGCCCCAGATTTATTTAATTCATTATTTCTATTTTTCACCTCATTTTCTTATTCTTCATTTTCAACAAAATTGGGGAAAAAAATAGTTCTAGTACTAAAAACATTTTGATGGAGACAAATTTTTAAGAGAAATAAATAGTTACGGATTCTCATCTGCAAATGGAATTTTTATCTAAGTAAATACGGTTTCAAGAAAAAGACAATAATAATATGATTTATGCTTTAAGCAAAACATACCAAACACTGTTTCCGCCACCATTTTTTTTTAAATGCTTCTGAAACAACGTCCTCTCTTTGAATCTGGTTCTTCATCATTGTTCTCTACTTTTGAATCGGGTTCTTCATCAGTGTCTTCTTTTTCTGAATCTGGTTCTTCATCAGTGTCCTCTTTTTCTGAATCTGGTTCTTCATCACTGTCGGTGTATTCCGAACTGATTGTGTCAACGATACGTTTAATGTATTCCGCTTCGGAGCTGAGAAGAAGAACCATATATAATTATGTAAAGTTAACCAGACAAGAAACATTAAGTTGTTAATTCAAATATAAAGATGCTTAGAATTTTTCTCAACACTGTTTAATTTCCCTATAGTATAATCATTTATTGATGAATATTTGTGATGTAATTATTAACTATGAAAAAGTGTGTCTCTGGCGTGAGCCTAGGATGAAAAATATATGAATTCAAAGATGATCCAACAAGATAAAGGTACCTTTCTTCCTGTAAATGCCATCCAGATAGATTGCCAACTTGTGTGAGAGCTGATCGCCACCTTTGAACCTTGTCTAGATTATCCTTGTAATCTTCTTCATGTTTATGGAAGGCTGTCTCGAAATCTGCACTTTGTTTCCGTATATCTGATGGATTTACCTTGTAAAAAACCGGAAAAACCTTCTGTTTTTTGGTGTCCATGCACATTGCAAGTTCCTCCAAACACCATGCAGAAGAAGCATAGTTTTTCGATAGAACAATGATAGAAAACTTCGATCTTTCAATTTTTTTCAAGAGTTCTGATGAAATCTCCTTCCCTCTCTCAAGTCCTTCATGATCTCGAAATGTGCAAATTCCACTGTCCTTCAAAGCAGTATAGAGATGGTCAGTGAAGGTATGGCGAGTATCTTCACCTCTAAAACTCAAAAACACTTCATATTCCCATTGAATGCCAGAGGAAGATGCAGATGATTCTTTTGCAGTAGTGCTGGAAGCCATTGAAGAATTCGTAGCTTGTGTTTGTTCCCAGAAACAGACGACTCAGAGATGCAAACCTCTACTTGATTAACAAAGACAACACAAAATTTCCAAGAAATTTCCGAAGGCTGCAGTTTCCAGGAAACTTAAATGTAATTTCTTTAAGTCGAAAAGTTTTGATTCTTCTCTCATTAGCTGTTATCTTTATTACAATTTGTCCTTCTATAATAAGTTTATTTCGTTATGCTTTACTTCATTTGATCTAATTTTCAATAGTTTAATACCATTTAAAATTACATTAAACATTTCTCCTGATACCATTTTAAAAGGGTTACAACTTACAAGAGATCATTTCTTGGATTCTTACGAAGGTTGGGAAAAAAAAAGGATGACAGATCATTTTTCTTTTTTTCTTTTTTAAAGTAAGCAGATCAATTTGTATCTCTGACGAAGAAGGTCTAAAAGTAGAAGAAAAACCCTCTAAGCTTAGTGTAAGCTTAAGAGAGATTTCATTGAAGAGAGAAGAGAACAAATTCTCAGCGAATACTCTGTTAAAGAAAAATATAATACTGTATAGAAATTACTAAAGCAAAGGTATATAGGCTATTCTGTTGGGTCTCAGGCAAGGCACCACAACATGGCAAATCAGAGGTTGACACGTCCTTTTAACGAAAACAGATAAGAATAAAAATAAACCAACTATAAGCTAGGTGGACGCCAGCCGTCCCGTTTCAGCCAAATCAGTCATTAGACGGCCAGAAAAAAATATCAGTCGATATGGCCAGAAAAATCGGCCAATTTGGCCAAAAAATAGGGCTATGTGGAGTCAAAATCGTTGACTCCGCCTAGTCGTTCCAAACATCACCATCACTGTTGTTCGCTACCGCCGACGATTGGGTTGTCACCACACCGACCGGAAGCTTTAGGAGGCGCCGAAGATCAAAACCCAGGTGTCCAATGTTTGTAAACAGAGTTGAAGAACATAGAACAAAGAAGAAATTACATGAGAGAGATGGGGGATCAGATTGTGAGAATCAGATAGAAAAGAGAATTCGGTAGAAAATTGGAAGTAGAGAAAGAAGAACAGAGAAAGAATAAGGAATTAAGTGGAAAAAAGACAAAATCGAGGTCACATGGAGTCTAGAAAAATTGAAGAACAGAGAAAGAAAAGCAAGAGAAAGAGGATCAGATTACGAGTGAGAGAGGAGAGAATTTATTAATTTAAATATTTAATCAATACATATCTTTTAAATAAATAAAGTAAAAGACAAAATAATAAAAAGAAAGCTGTAGAGTCCAGCTGTGAACAAAGAAGCAGCAATAAAAAAGAAAAAAAAATAAAATAACGGGGAAGTGATCCCATATTGATGACACACACTAAGTTATGTGGAGTCTAAGTATCATTAGTGATGGTACATGATGTAAAATTATAAAATAAAAAAGAAATCATTTAAAAAAAACTCACCGCCTACGCATCGCCTAGTCGCTGGGCTACCGCCCGACTAGTGCCTAGCGTTTATTAGAACACTGATTTTGACCCACAACAACAATTAGAGTCTGCTACATCAATCTCTCTCAAAAAATCTTTTCTCTGTGGTCTCTCAGGCCAGTGCGGTAATGTAATACCCTCAGTTGTCCCACCCATGTGTATTCTAAGGATTTCTTCTGATGACATTTTGGAGGTCAATTTGTGGTTTGAGCTCAAATTTTGTTAGTTTGTTCTACTATTGTAGTTCTTGAATATGGACGGGACGGTGGAGATATCAATTGGAGTTCCCCGTGGAGAGATATGTGGCTCCGAACCAAGCTAGGCAGAAACATGAGATAAACGATAGTTTGAAAATATTAGTGCTAAAGTAAGAAATAATCATGTGTAAATTACAACTATGCAAGATGATGAGATATGAATCCACTACTTACATGGCTTAGAATTTAAAAAGAAAAGCAGCTCCCCTAGCTGAGACTGACCCATTTCACTTTCACAGCAACAAAACATTGATTTTCTTCCCTCGAGTAAAGTCAGATACTCTTTTCAGTGGCCCATCTATTGGTTATGGATGGTCCTCAATGTTTGAGTAGGCCACCCAGACTATTTGTGTCGAGCTGGACCAAAGCTGGAATATGATAGCTGGTGAAACAGAACCGAAAGCAGCCATCCATCTAGATAAATTTTGAGCAGTGGAAGTGGAGCCTTTTTTCGGTTGGTTGTTGATTACCAAACAAAATACTACAACATAATGGGCACACAATGTTTTTGGATAGATGTTCATGATAGGTTGGTTGAATCTTGAATTGAAAGGCTGTTTCAATAAAAGATAAAGCTTTTTATTTAAATGATATGAATCACATAAGAATGAAAAGGGAAAAAAGTGACTTACCGTTCATAGACTTCAAGAGTTGTTAATTAAATAAGACTTCGTTCATAATATGATGTAGCTTATTATTTAGCCCAAAAACTTTAACGATTTTGATGCTTCTCGTAAGCATTTGTTTTTCTCATCTTGAGTTCAATGCTACAATAAATGAGTATCAAGCAATCCCCCAACCAAAGGTACAAGCAAGTCAATCATACATGGCAGACTCAGACATTACCTCTCCAAACATGTTGAGATTCTCACGCACACGTTTCAACAGTTCCTCTGCCTCCCCATCCTAATTGTATAATTCCAGCTCCTTTCCCTCAAGGATCTTCTCAGAAACCTACAAGGCAATAACCAACTAAAAAATTAAGAGATTGATTTCGTTCGGACTAATCTTCCATTAAAGAATGATATCAAGTGAAAACAAATATGACATAATGAGGTGATTAGGACAAAGCTATTGCTAATGAACCTAGACACAACTATTGTTTTGACACAAAAATACAGCTTTTTAGGCGAACCTAGTTGTGAATTTTTAAATATTAATATTAAAAAAAAATTATAAATGATTATGAAAATAAGTATTAGTGCAAGCATAATGACAATGAATGTAGAATCCTCATGATTCTACAAATTTCAGCTAGTTACACTGAAGTGAAATCACTGATACATTTTAGCAAGAGTCAGACTAGAGTAGACCGAGCATCATGCGTCTTCAAGTGTCTGACACTGACATGTATATTTTTCAGTGTAAGTGTCCAACAACTTATAGTGAAAAAGGGATCACTCGTTAATAAAGGGATGATTTGAATGGAAGAAAGTAATGAAACACAACATGCAAACACTTTCTCGTACACACCTTTTTCATGAGAAAATAATAGTAGCTAGTTAATTTAGTCACTTAAAACCCTTGCCTTCTCTGCCTTCTCTGCATAACACGTAAATTGACCTCAACCTCACATATGAAACATTTAAGAATTTTAAGGAATCTTAGCCTTAAT
The DNA here is from genome assembly GCA_033220585.1 of Dipteronia sinensis. Classification (NCBI taxonomy): domain Eukaryota; kingdom Viridiplantae; phylum Streptophyta; class Magnoliopsida; order Sapindales; family Sapindaceae; genus Dipteronia; species Dipteronia sinensis. The sequence goes on along the minus strand of CM065638.1, from coordinate 504,458 downwards.
AAATGCATACTTGTTTTCCAATCACTTGACCACCAGCTATATGCGAAAAGTATATATTGTAGAAATGGGACAAGAACAATGGGGCATATGAAACTCCTGGAGTGCTAGGCTCCGGAATTACAACACCCTGTCCGCTAAACCATTCTAAATCTTTTGAAACACCTCCTGCTCGCTCCAATCCAGTATTTCTAAAATAAGCATCTGTATTAAAATTAAAACATCAGGTTTAGAAGATTACAGAAGCGAGATTGCAACCTATAGACATCATTCATTTAGCCAGAAATTCAATAAGAATACAAAAATAATCGCCCATAAATTAAGCCTGCATTACAACCTCTCAACTCCAAAATGTTATTTGATTCTTTCATTAACAATGAATTCGTAAATGAGCAAGAACTAGCTCAAAAATACTATGATATTTGACAAAAGCACCAAAATAAATCCATCATCATTACATACAAACACAGCATAGGACTGTATAGATAGCCATATGAATTATACCCCACATCTGAATATTAATGAAAAATGGATAGTTAAACTTAAACCCTAATAAAGGAAATTCCATAAAAAAAGCAAATTGAAAAAAAAAAAAGAAAATGAGAATGGCAAAGACAAACTTACAAGAGACATCATCGGATTGATCAACAAAGTGTTCAATTGTGTCGAAGACGAATTGGCTATCAACCAAGTACTTAACAAACCCTTCCACGCTGGGTTTCCAGGTCTCTTCTTCCGAAGCATCATCTTCTTCTTCTTTTGCTGCCGTCCGATGAATCTTGAGAATCCTCATTATCACTGTTAGTGTTAAGAGAAGGAAATTTTTTACCTTTAATGTTACTGAGTCTCACAGCGACAAATCTCATCTCTTCAGTCTTCAGTGATGCCTTTGTTCTCTCCTGGATACTCCTTCCTGTACCTCTTTCTCTTTTTCACCAATTCCATTGCTTGTTGAAATCACAGCCATTGAATTTGTTGTTGCAGTTGATGAGCACAAGATTAGAGGCGGTGAAGAATTTCTTCTGCTAAATTTCAGGTTCTTGTTTTTGCTTCGAATTGTCAGCTTTGAATCCAATGAAGATTGCTGCATTAACATAACTTTACATGACCACAACAACAAAATGATGAGGTTTTTAATGGGCCGAATTGTAGTATATGACGTTAATGGGCTAGATATAAGGCCAGTTTTTATCATGGTCTGGGTCTTTTTGTTCGACCCGGAATGATGCTAAAGGCCCATTTTATTTTTTTTCTACAAATAACAAGCACAAATGCACAACAAAATGTCAAAAATAAAGAAATACCATAAATTATCCTCATCTTTATTTGTTTCCTCTTGAAAAGTACTGTATGTACAACAATTCTAAAACCTACTACTGTACAGGTATTATGGGCAAAGAATTGTATTGATCATTGATGTACAGCCTAAGGAAAAAAGACTGAAGAAGACAGAGATGGAGAAGATGATACACAAAAAACTGATACAAATTGTGTGACACGGTACATGACATCTACATGAATCCAAACAGGTTAACTTATCTGATCCATATGCCATCCAAAATGCAGAAGCACTGGACTCCTCAGCATCCAATAGCCAGTAAAGTCGAAGCTGATCAGCTTCAAAACTCTTCTAGTCTAATTATGAACGACATGGGAATTGTCAAGTACTTTTCATGTATGATGGTCTTTCAGCTTTCGCAAGAATTCTAATATCTCTTTGTAGGAAGGATCCGCTCGGCTTACTGGTTTGCATGAATTTATGTGATCTGTTGAGTCTAATACCTGTTTCAACAAATAGAGGGAACAAAATTATGTTAGAAAGGTTTTGATATAATGTCACATAATCCATCCACTAAATTCTTCACAAAAATTTTAAAACTTACAACAAGTTCCCCAAATCCAGGATATGCTGATTCAATTGGCACAATTTCCATCCGGAAAGCCCATCCTCCATAACCTTCAACAATAGGAGTTACTTTGGTCTGCAAGAGTGCAAGATAACATAAACCTACTAATGGAGTTTGCAAAAAAAAATATATATATAAAACATAGACAAACATGGTGGCTTTTGAGGTATCTAAGAGTAAAGATCCATTACCTCGCAAAAACTAAGAACGTCAAGGGCACCTTTCTTATGAAGGTGACGGATATAGTCATTAAGTTCTACTAATCTTGGAGAACCACTTCTTAACTCTCCTATCTAAGAACAATAAAAAACTAATGCAGTCGAAATCAGTTCATACTTCATAGATATAATTATATTAAAAATGAATTTAGAACTGATAAATGTGTCTTAAATAAAATGATTAATTAAGTTTATAACAATCATAAACTAACAGTTGGAGCCGGGCGAAGCACAAGGCCCATTCGCCAAGGCATATCTGCAAGTTTGCTTCCGAAATGTGGGCAGCTATAGAACACCTGAAATCACAAAACGTCCAATATTATACAACTCAACACTAGAGATTTATAAAGGAATCGTAGTAAATATCTAATTGAGTGTTACAGTATAACATACAATTCCAACAGTGTTGTTCACAAGGTTAACAATATTATCTGACTTTGCTTTATGCAACATCTGCTTGACAACCAGGCCTCCCATGCTGCAACAAGAATCAAGTCATTACATTATGCTAGGAAGTTTGGTGGTAAATTACGAATTATATATATGCACTCATCCCACAACAAACTGTAATTTCTATTGGTAGCAAGATAACACATATAAACTACCACAGAAAGGACTTAATACAATTGGAATTTCCATCAATATAGTAAAATAAGTCATTATTTGACTGCACCAACCTGTGGGTCACAAACACAACAGGGCGACTCCCAATGCCTGCAGCAACAAGCTTCTCCAGCAGCATGGTGCTGACTTCCTGCATGTTTCAAGCATTTGGTTAAAATTGGTATTACACAAGGAAGATTTCTCATTAAAAGGAAAGAAAAAAAAAATAATCCAAGTATGAAATATGAAATATGAAATAATAAAGATAGCAGAACTGGTTTTTCAAGGCAAATCTGAGCAAGACAACGAACTCGGTATTTTAGTAATTCGAAGTCTGTCCTGGTTTGTAAATATCAATAAATACAAAAGTTTCCCGGATCATGAATTTAACTAAGATATTGCATAACGAAACATATTAAATGACACAGTAAAAAGCTTCTAATTCATCAACCAAACAATACAGACCTGAAGAGGAAGGCTAGCTCCAGACCATTGTGTAAGGTTTGTCTGCATCACATATTCAAAAAAAGAAAAGAAAAAAGAATTAGATGTTTCTTTAATGAGGAACCCAACCATGAAAACATCAGAGGAACCATAAATGAAAGGAGACCGCAATGCATGAGGAATCCATATCTCAATAGGGGCAAAACCACAAAATGATTCTTGGTGAATCAAGAATTTCCATCACACTCAAAACAAACCTTATATTTGAGAGTAAACAAGCGAGCATGAGGGAAGTCAACTGAAAGCCATTCACCTGGCCAAAATGTTCCTAGCTTCCCAGCTTCCTGATCAATCTTCTCAACCAAGCCAGATTTAGTTGAGGACTTGTCCTCAGAAATGCGCCAAGTCTTATAAGGCCCACCACGCAGGCCATGGACAAAGACGATATCCACTTGGGGTACCTCTGATTGAGAGCGGTTATGTGATGCGTCAACAGAACTAGACAAGCCACCATCATCTGAAGCTCTAGTTTCAGGTGTACCCTCACCGTCTATATAATCAGCCTCACCCAGAGAAGATTTATCCCTCTGAACAATGTCTGTGTCTTTATTTTCAGGACACTTCCAGTGAGGCAGCTCAGGGTTAATTAAAAATATCATGTCACCATAACGGGGACAAATTCTCTTTTTGTTTGCAGTACCTGTATCAGGAACATCATCGTTTGCAGAGTCTCCGTCAGTGTGGTGATTGCAAAATACATTTAACAGTGTTGCCCTAGCATGACTTTGTATCTTAAGGTCACTACAGCCTTGGATCTTCCCATTAGCGCAATCATCAAGCCATTTACACCAAGTTTCATCTGCTACAATGGCCCTCTGGACTTCAGGAAGGAGTGAAAGGGCAGTTAGCAGCCTAGCCGCATGCTTCCGAATATGAGCAGTCGGTGGAACTCGGACACTAGACAGATTATTTGTATCTGAAACAGATGATTCATCAGGAACATTTGAAACCCTCTTTTGTGCCTCTAGGGCTCTTGAAGCGTCATAAGCTTCCATAGCAGCAAGCTTCTCATAATCATCATGTAATAAAAGGCGTCTTAGCAAACACAAGATCCCATAATTAGCTATTTTGTGTTGACATGCAGAATCTCCAGAACAAACTTCTGTCAGCGCTTTGATCCCCTTAAGTGTTGCTAGTGCAGAATCCGTGGCATCAAATTTAGACACACTATCTTTCTTTAGGTTTTTAAATGGTCCTGCAAAAGGTTCCAGAGAAAGAAGATCTCCCAGTGGGAAGGTTTCAACAGAATCAGGGGGCTTTTCCGATTGCTTTCCCGCCAAATTAACAACAGCACCTGCCAATTGATTAGAAGTCTGTATAGCAATAAGGATGTTTGACTGATCGATCTGAGTCTGCAAAAGACAAGCAACAACTTTAATCAATGATGGTGAAATCAATTAGATAAGCAACATTTCATTGACAGCTCCAAAAAAGACTAGATTTGATTTTAGAAACCAGTTTAAATTTCCAACATGAACCATCATTTAATACTCAACTAACAAAAAACATCTCCATACCTTAACTTTGTCACTTTTAGGCTGTGTGCCACCTTTAACAGAATTCGTCTTGCCAGAACCTAGAACTTCGTTGAGCAGAATAGCTAACCATCCTTGGGAAATTGGTAGTGAAGATGGTCCATACTCTTCAAGAATGCATGAAAGGATTTTGGTGGCTGAAGACCGGATAGTTTCAGAGGAAGATTTTTCAATGACCCAAGGGAGCAATATGCCAGACCACTTCTGACTTTCTTCAAGAGATAACTGCAAATCCCCAGTAGAAAGCAATTCTAAAGCCTTTGCCAATGCTTCTTGCACATCCTTATGCTTTGTTGTTCTCTTAGCACTATCTCTCATCAGCTGAAGACCTTTTTCCATCACTAGCTTTTGCGCCCCAGGGCTTCTCTCTATAGAGATCAAAAAAGCTGATAAAGCCACCTGAGCCAAAGGAATGTCTTCATTTTTACTTGCATGAGAAACAGTTGAAAGAAGACTGGAACTCCAATCTGAAACAGAATCACTTAAGGGCAGATTACGATCCTCCAACAGCAACCGAGCTACCAAACTCCCATGCCATTTCACAGATCTTTCAGGCGCTGTTAAAGCAGTCATAACAGCATTCCCATCTTGATCTAATTCCTGAATATGAGATCTGTTGGCCCCTGATGCCATTGCCCAGTTCGCTAATGCCCATGCAGCAAAAGGCACAGCAACATGTTGACAATGCAAGTCATCCCACAAACCAGGAACAACAGCAGAAGACAAATTGGCTTGTGCTATAGAACTATTACGTTTACTTAGCAAGGAAAGGGTTTTAGGGGTTTGCCTCACTGATTCTACCTCAATATCATCAGAATTAGTATTCATAATTCCAGTGGTTCTTGAGAGCCCTAAAACAGTCGTACCTTCGAGAATTTTAATCCCTATCCCTCTCATTCCTCTTCCACCATCCTCATCATCGTCATTTTTTTGTGGCTCATCAAAATGCATGCCACCTTCCTCAATAACTTCAATGGCTGCTGCAATATCCCTTGTCTCAGCATTTCCTGGAAGTGATGGCTTGAATGATACTTTTTCTAAACTATCGCAGTTGGATGTGACAACATCCATGATGGCAGCCACAAGCATGCTCCTACCTTTCAAAGAATCAGAAAGATCGAATGAACTACGTCTTGAATGCTGCTCCCACAGAAAAGCTATATATCAATGGTAAAACACAACTCAGAAGCATCAACGAGATCACTATTAAGGCATTCAATAACCATGTCCATGACATCAAAAGTAATTGATCCATAAGGAAATGCTTATAGAAGGCACTTTCACATAAATCATGACATTTTTCTTTAAGAGATCATACTTTATAGTACCACTAAAATAGACAGCTGCCATAGCTCCATCTAGACATGAGCATATCTGCAAGTTCATTTTTTTCTATTTTCATATTTCTTCTTTCTTCCTCTATTACATTTACAAATTTAACACTTAATTGGATCAAACAAACAACACACACATATATGGACATTTGAGAACTAAATTTCAATGTTGTCAGGTTCCTGAAGATTATTCAAACACATCTCACATGCACCAAATTAAACATGGTCTTTCTAGGCTAATTCAAGAGAGACATACAAAATGTATATTGATTAGTGTATGCTCTTTGTTTTGGCTTGCAATTCCATTGAAAATTCAATCAATCCAGTTAAAAAATTACCAAAATAGAAACTTCAAAAGTATCAAAATTCAACAAAAACAGCACCAGCTCACCTTTTTCGAACTAGGCTGGCACGAAAAAATGAACCTCAATAAATTAGGCACGGCACGGGGCCTCCCTAATACGTCTTTGGATACATTAGGATCGGCAATCAGGTATGCAAGCGCTCTCGCCGCCTCCGCCTGAGTCCCACACCCTTCCTTCCCAAACGCTACCGTCTCCAACAACCAATCGACCACCGCTCCACCTCCCGCGGCCACAATCGCAGTCCTCCGCGCCTCATTCGCTGCTACAATGTCCGCCAAAAGTGCCGCCACCCTCAGCCCAAACCCGGCCCTAACCTCGTGGTTCGCGTTGGACAACACCGAACTCAAAGACTGCCACAGAACCGACGCCGTCACGCCGGTTTGCTTCACATGGTGTACGATCCTCCTAAACGACTCGTTCGATTTATAAACGGTGCTCTCAATCGTCGCGTAAATCGGGTTATTATCAGGATTGCTGATAGAGAGAAGAACGAGGGAGGCGAAAACTGCAGAGAGGACGGTGGCGGAAAGGGCAAAAACGGAATTTCGCGATAAATAGGAAGTGGTGGTGGTGGACAGAGGAGAGAGATGGTTTTGAATAATTAGCGGTGGTGGTGGTAGCGGCGGTGGAGGTTGAGGGATAGGATGGGGATTTTTGTGATTGTTAGGGGGCTCGATGGGGCTTTTAGAGGAGGAGGAGAAGTGGCGAGGGAGAGGGTACCGGTAGTAACGGCGAGGGATCAAACAAAGGCGGAGCATTGTTTTTTTTTTTTTTTTTGGTTTTCCCTTTTCAAAAAATATGTTGAATTTCTGATTCTTCAATGTGTTTCAATGTAACTTCAGGACGACTGCTTGATGCAATGGTAGCAGAAGAAGATTTGCAAAACCGTCGAATGGGTTGCAAAGACAGCATGCTCTGTGATTCGCTTCAATCTGAAACATATACCCATATACCAAAATAAAGATACGAAATACAAGAAAATGTCTGTGAGGACTTTTATCAAACACAACGTGCCCCCAAAAAGAAAAATTGATTGGAGATAATTTCAAAGGCACAATTTGTATCAGTTTTGAGTCTCTGTGTTTTATTCTTTTTGTTTCCTAGGCTGTACATCAGTACAATTCTTTTCCCATTTCACGTCTTCTTGTGCTTGTAATTCACTAATTTGTAGAAAAACAATTCATTAATGTGGTAGCCAAAAATGGCCTCTGGGCTTTAGCGCTTGAAGCCCAATAAAAATCGTGTAGGGTAGACCTGTCCACGGTTCCGGTTTGAGCCGGTTTCGGTTCGAAACCGGCGGTTCCGGTTCTGTGGAGAGGGCGAACCGAAACCGAACCGAAAAATTTTGGTTTTGGTTCGGTTTTTAACCGACGGTTTGACGGTTTTGGACGGTTTTGGATTGTTTTTTTTTTATGTAAACCGGCGGTTTTGGACGGTTTTGGACGGTTTTTTTTTTACGTAAACCGACGGTTAAACCGCCGGTTTTGGGCAGTTTTGGGCGGTTTTTCCAAAGCCTAAACCGAAACCGAACCGGCTTCAACCGGTTTTGTAACCGCCGGTTTAGGTTTTGGTTTCGGTTTAGGCTTTGGAAAAACCGCCCAAAACTGCCCAAAACCGGCGGTTTAACCGTCGGTTTACGTAAAAAAAAAACCGTCCAAAACTGCCGGTTTACAACACTCGCTGAGGCAAACCAACCTGATTCACAAACCCAACAAGAAGTGCCACCAGCACCAGTTTCAATCGTCGAGCAGCGTTAGGAGAACGTGTTAAAAACCCCTATATCGCTGCAGTCGATACCGAATCTGGTAACTGAAGACTCTGGATTACATTTGTTTGCTGACCCTGAGCTCTCTCACAGGTTTACAGAAATGGAGGCTCTTATTCACAGGATCCCGGGAGTACCAACCCCTATAAAGAAGAGTACCGCAAATAGCTTCGCAGATTCACCGTTTGTCGACGCAATCGCGTTAGTGGAGATGCCCAGGAAGTTCAACTTTCCCAACATGAAACAGTTCGAGGGAACTACAGATCTAGACGACCACATAGCGCAATACAAGCAGCGCATGTTCACTGCAGCAATCCCACCTGACCTTAGGGAAGCATGCATGTGCAAGGCGTTCGGATCCAGTCTTGGTGGTCCAGCCTTGCAATGGTATACAAACTTACCTAATAACTCGATTTCCTCTTTTGCGCAATTAAAAGATACGTTTGTGGAGCAATTTGCAAGCAGCAGAAAACTGGAAAAACAGTCGGACGACCTATACACAATTGCCCAAAGAAGCGGGGAAAACCTGAGAGCCTACGTCAGACGATTCAACAGAGAAAAGGTGCAGATCCCAAATTGCAATCAATCGACAGCCATTTCGGCCTTCAGGAAAGGATTACGATTCGATTCAGACCTATACAAGGAACTTACCAAGTATCCATGCAAGACGATGGAAGACGTGTTAGCGAAAGCATGGGCACGGATTAAATGGGAGGAAGATGAGGCGAACTACGTCGCTAAATCAAACAACCACATTAGGCGCAATGATAGAGTCGATCGAAGATCAAACGATAGAAGAGTCGAACCCTATCCAACAAGGAATCGACGCAACAATTCCCGATATAACGGGAGTGACAGGGGAAGATCATACGACCAGAACCCCCCTAAAACAGGTCGATCAAGAGCCCCGATCCCAGAATACAACCTCTGTATAGAACCAATCGACCTAGTAGCAGTAATGAAAGAGATGGGAAGAACGGTCAAATGGCCAAGAAAGATGAATGCACCGCTAGAACATCGAGACCCCCGTTTTCGATGCGAATTCCATGGAGACCACGGACACCGAACTGAAGGTTGTGTTGCCCTGAAGCTTGAAGTAACAGAATTGCTGAAAAGAGGGCACTTACTAGAGTATCTAACCGACAAAGGGAAACAAATTGTCGTTCGACGTGAAGAAAAACAACAAACAAACCTGGAAGATGGACCACCAGCACCACCTCAACAAGAACGAATTATTAATTTCATAGCAGGCGGCTCAGAGGTTAGTGGAGTGAGTTATTCATCTGCCAAAAGACACATTCGACAGGTATCAAACGCAGAGATTCATCCTGGCAGGAACCGTCCAAACGATATCGACGAAATGGTCATGTTCAAGTCGACCAATAAATCAGATTTGTTTTCTCCTCACCATGACGCTTTAGTTATTTCATTGCACATTGCTAATTGCCTAACTAAAAGAATTTTAATTGACAACGGTAGCTCCTGTAATATTTTATTTAACTCTGTGCTCAAAGAAATGCAGGTTGAAGAATCCAAAACAGTCGTCGGACGACAGTCCTAACAGGATTCAGCGGCGAACAAAAGTCAACACTCGGAGAAATCGTACTACCAGTCTATGCAGAAGGAGTGAATTTGTACATCAACTTTTTAGTAATCGACTGCCAGTCTCCTTACAATGCGATCTTGGGAAGACCTTGGATCCACGAAATGAAAGCAGTCTCATCGACCTACCATCTGATGATTAAATTTCCCACTAAATGGGGAGCACGTGAGATTAAAGGTGAACAACTGGCAGCCAGGGAATGCTATCAAAACACAATGAAAAAGAGGAAGGAGCAATTATAGCAACTACAGGAAACGAATGTCGAGTCGACAAATAGCGAGCCAAATGTTGAAGATCTTGAAGAATTGTCGATCGACCCAGACGAACCAGAACATAAAGTACAAATTGGATCAAGACTGCCAGAAGAATTACGAGAACAGCTGATCAATTTCCTTAAAGAACATCAAAAAAGTTTCGCTTGGTCCCATTCGGATATGATTAGAATTGACCCTGACGTTATTGTTCATCAGCTATAGGTCGATCCCAACCACCAACCAGTAAAGCAAAAGAGAAGGAAATTCGCTCCAGAACGAAACAAAATCATAAATGAAGAAATCCAAAAGCTGATCGACGTCAAATCAGTCAAAGAGGTGAAATATCCTGACTGGCTGGCAAACGTCGTGGTCGTAAAAAAGAAGAACGGGAAATGGCTAGTATGCATCGATTTCACAGACCTCAACAAGGCATGTCCCAAAGATCCTTTCCCACTGCCTCACATTGATATGTTGGTCGACGCGACAGCGGGACATGAACTACTTAGCTTCATGGACGCTTATTCAAGTTACAACCAGATTCTGATGCATCCGAGCGACCAAGAAAAAACTGCATTCATCACCGAAAGAGGTATTTTTTGTTATAAAGTTATGTCATTCGGCTTAAAAAATGCAGGTGCGACGTATCAGAGATTGGTCAACAAGATGTTTGCAGAAATGCTTAGATCAACCATGGAAGTATACATCGACGACATGCTGGTCAAATCACTTGTCGCTCAACAACATATCGAACACCTAAAACAATCTTTCGATATACTCGACATATACGGTATGAAACTCAACCCTACAAAATGTTCTTTTAGAGTTTCTTCTGGCAAATTTCTAGGTTATCTGGTGACTCAAAGAGGAATCGAAGCCAATCCAGACCAGATTAGGTCCATTAAAGCGATTGAATCACCAAAATGTGTCAAGGACGTACAGAGACTCACAGGTCGAGTAGCAGCTCTCAACAGATTTATTTCTAAATCATCTGAACGATGCCAACCATTTTTCAACATCCTTAAGAAAAACAAGGCGTTCGAATGGAACAAAGATTGCGAAGAGGCGCTATAAGATCTTAAATGATATCTGACTTCACATCCTCTATTGTAAAAAACGGAAGAAAATGAAACCTTATACATGTACCTAACAGTGTCCGACACAGCTGTTAGTGCAGTATTGGTAAGAGAGGAAAAGGGTTCACAACACCCGGTGTATTACGTAAGCAAGTCCCTGCTCGTCGCAGAAACCAGATAGCAAATTGGAGAAACTAGCCTTGGCACTTGTTACAGCCACACGAAAGCTACGGCCATACTTTCAGTGTCATCCAATCTTGGTAGGTACCTCTTATCCACTCAAAAATATATTACATAAACCAGAACTTTCAGGTCGATTGATGAAATGGGCGGTCGAACTCAGCGAACACGACATCTCTTTCCAGCCGCGAACATCGATGAAATCTCAGGTATTCACCGATTTCATAGCAGATTTTACTCCTAACGAAAAAATACAGGCTGAACAGGAGCTTATGAGCCTCGAAGGAAGCACAACCCAAGGAAATTGGACATTGTCGGTCGACGGATCCAGTAACATCAAGGGAAGCGGACTAGGTATTGTGCTCCAGTCCCCCCAAGGGGAAAACCTTGAACAATCAATCCACTACAATATCCGTGCAACCAACAACGAGGTAGAATAGGAGGCACTGTTGGCTGGGCTAAGCCTTGCTAGAAGCCTCGGTATCAAAAATATCAAAGTTCTCAGTGACTCACAACTTGTCGTTCGACAAATGAACGGCACGTACGACGCCAAGGACAAAAGAATGGCAGCATATTTGGCTAAAGCAAAACAGTTGGACTCCACATTCGACCAATTTTCCATACTGCAAGTACCAAGAACGGAAAATGTTCGAGCAGACGCCCTCGCCAACTTAGGGTCAACTACAACAAACGACGGCCCCAAATCAATACCCATTGTACATATATTTGTACCAGCGATACACGAGGAAGAAAATGTATCACCAATAGATGATAGTTCAAATTGGATAGATCCGATAGTGGATTATTTACAGTCAAACTTGCTACCAGACGACAGATCCGAAGCAAGAAGAATCAGAGCAAAATCAGCCAAATTCTGCATGTTACACGGTAAGCTCTATAAAAAGTCCTTTACAGGTCCATATATGCGATGTGTTTCGCCTTCAGAAGCGTACAATGTACTTAAGAGCCTTCACAATGAAAAATGTGGAAACTATTCTGGTGCTAGAAGCTTGTCGAATAGAGCAATTACAGCCGGCTATTACTGGCCGAAAATGCGATCCGATTCCCAGAGACATGTAAAACACCGCGACAAATGTCAACGATTCGCTCAAGTGTCTCACCTTCCACCAGGTATGCTTAATTCAATTTCGGCCCCTTGGCCATTTATGAAATGGGGAATGGATATTGTAGGAAAACTCCCATCAGCACCAGGAGGAGTCGTTTACATGCTCGTCCTGACAGACTACTTCTCAAAATGGGTCGAAGCAGGAGCCTTTCAACACATAAGGGATATAGAGGTACGCAATTTCGTCTAGAAACAAATAATTTGCAGTTTTGGAATCCCGAAAGAAATCGTGACCGACAATGGGTTTCAATTTATTTCCTTCGACTTCAAGAATTTTTACGACAAGTATGGAATCAAATTGAGCTTCTCAACCCCACGCTACCCCCAAGCAAATGGCCAAGCAGAGTCGACGAACAAAACTATAATAAATACATTGAAAAAAAGATTCGAGACAGAAAAAAGCCAATGGGCCGACAAACTTCCGGGGATCCTATGGTCATACAGAACGACTCCACATCGTTCAACCGGAGAAACACCATTTTCGCTCGTGTACGGATCAGAAGCAGTCATCCCAATCGAAACCCAGCTTCTTACAGCTCGAAGCGAAAGCCTCTGCGAAGGACAGAATAGTCTAGAATTCAGATACGAATTGGATCACCTCGACGAACGTCGTGAACTGGCGGCTTTAAGAATCCAGGCCTATCAACAATAAGTCGCTCGACATTATAATAAAAGCGTCAAAATCAGAATATTTAAAATCGGCTACTGGGTACTGCGAAGGGTTTTCCAAAATACAAGAGAATAAGAAGCAGGGAAGTTGGGTCCAACATGGGAAGGGCCGTATGAAATAACAGATGTAAAAGGTCGAGGCGCCTACAAAATCAGAGGCCTAGACGGTCGGGAAGTACACAACAGCTGGAACGTTATACATCTAAAACAGTACCACTTCTAAAACTCTACTATTTTTCTATAGTATTTATTTGTTTTATTTTATCGATTCATCAACTAATATCGATCTACAAGGGCAATGATAACGCACTAGTTGCAACTAAGTGCAAAACTGAGCTCATTAATAACCATTTTTGCAAAGGAATTTGTTACCTAACACTTTAAGCTGTCGATCGGCAAGCTGTTGCATGACTATTACAGATTTTGTTGATGAGACTCTGCATTCAAGGAGATATGACTCGACATCCTTATTCGACCGACAGATACAACTCCAGCCTTGCTACAACTTCCCGTATTCCTAATAAGAGAAGTTAGGGGAATAATGATGACTACATCAAATAAATTATCGTTCAACAATCAAAAACGCTTGTACGCGATACTGTTGTAATAGTCGTGTCCACTGAACTTTATAAACGCGTGTACGCGATATTGTTGTAATAGTCGTAACGATAGAACTTTATAAACGCTTGTACGCGATACTGTTGTAATAGTCGTGTCGACTAATAATTCTATAAAACGCTTGTACGCGACATTGTTGTCGACTAAAATTCTATAAAACGCGTGTACGCGATATTGTTGTAATAGTCGTGTCGACTAAAATTCTATAAAACGCTTGTACGCGATATTGTTGTAATAGTCGTATCGACTAAAATTCTATAAAACGCATGAACGCGGTATTATTGTAATAGTCGTGTCGACTAAAATTTATAAACACATGTACGCGGTATTGTTGTAAAAGTCGTATCGATTGAAATTCTATAAACGCGTGTACACAATATTAACAGTCGAATCGATCTTAAATACGCAAACAATTGAGCAATTTTCGACCCAGTCGAACAATACAACTCGAAAGTTGAAAGTCACGTAAATGAATAACGCAAATGCGAAAACAACAGAATAAAATTCTTTAGATCACGAAATAGAAGTCCCATCAGACAATTCGTTCAACAAAATAAAATAAATTACTGCGAAAAAAACATTTCAAAGATTGGCTTGGTCTTGGGCAGGATCTTGAGTCGGCTGAACAGGATCGATAGCATTCAGTAGAGGAAGAGAGTCAACAGCAGTAGCATCTTTGGAGCCGGTATCAGGTCTATCATGCCCATCGACAGGTGACTTTTCAGCCTCAAAACGTTCAGCCTCTTCCCAATCTGCAATTTCAGCATGTGGATCCCATTTTGTATGCTCCTCAGCCAAATATTGCCTAAAGATGTCGACTCTGGCAGCACACATAGCCTTAACCGAGATATTCGTAAGCAATTCATTAAGTTCTACTATTTGCCGATCTCTCTCGGTGATAATTGCATCAGCATTCGCTAGCCTTTGATCTCTATCGACAATCTCGTTCTTGGACTTAGCCAACTCCGCATCTAGAGCGTTAGCTTTTTCTTCGATCAATTATTTCTCTCTGATGGTCGACTCAAGATCCTACTTAAGACTATCTTTCGCCTTCTGTAGATTAGAGCATTTCTTCCGGTTTGATAAATGTCTGTTTTTCAAAGCCTGCTGCATCTGGAAAGCCTACATATAAAAATAATTTTTTAGGGATCGCACGACAAATCTAGAAACATTAAAGACAATTAATACCTGAAAAGTAGAAATAAGGCTTGCATCCATCATCCCCTCCGTCGTCTTTCCCTTCAAAAGATCTTCATCTATTGAGAATAGCAGGTCATTCGACTTCTTCAAAAAACTGTCAGGCTCTTTGAAAACAGAGACTTCCTTTGAAAGTGTGACTGAAGTCAGGTCTGCTTTATTTTTAACTACTTCGGTCGAAGCACCTTTCGACCCGCCTTCGATCGACTTCCCATTGCCTTTATCTTCAGTGGTCCTCCTTCTATTGGGTGGCCTTAAAGGGTCCGTCTCCGGGGAGGACTCCAAAGGTTGTTCGACGACAGGGATAATTGATTTTTCTTTAGATGCTTCCTCGACATTCTTCTTCGCAAGAGCAGCAGCTCTTCTCTTTGCCATAGCTTCCCTTTGTTTCCTCAAGGCCTCTTCCGGATTAGGCATGGTGAACTTCATGCTTGATAATGAATTGGCTGCGAAACGACGTTCAGCATCAATTATGGGAGTCAGAAATTACGTACCACAAAGAATCTCAATTCCTCTCCTAATCATTACGAACGACACTAAGTCTTTCATTAAAGGATAAGGAGTTCGGGGCACATTCCATGTTGAATGAATCCAAATAGTACTAGGCCTAAGGTTACCTTCGGCCATCAACACTTTCCAACTTCTCTTCTCAGTAGGAATCGCTAAAACTCTTTTCGTACGACTAACGGCATCGTCACACCTAGGTTTACTCTTTGCATTTATCAACTCTACAAGGATAAAAAATTGTCAAAACTTAGTAATTACTAAGACAGATCTAAACGACAACACTAGGAGCGACACTCACCATAACGATTCCATACCCTCCGGTAGGCGTGCATCTCATTCCCAAAGGGACCATCGACCAATAGACC
Organism: Dipteronia sinensis; assembly: GCA_033220585.1. Classification (NCBI taxonomy): domain Eukaryota; kingdom Viridiplantae; phylum Streptophyta; class Magnoliopsida; order Sapindales; family Sapindaceae; genus Dipteronia; species Dipteronia sinensis. The sequence goes on along the minus strand of CM065638.1, from coordinate 488,638 downwards.
CTTAGCAAAAAAAAATGTATCTTTCCATCTACGGTCGTTTGTTGTGAGATCTGTTATAATTTGTTTCACATTCGACCTCAATATCAGTGAATATCGACCCTTTTTCATGGACATGTTCCTTCAGATAATAGTTATGCAAAAGTGAACCTATCCCAAAGGGCAAATTATATTTTTCACGCAAAACGGAAAGACTTATGAGTATTCTCCAACTGTTGGGCATCAGCTGGCCAGGGGCTATGTCATAGTACACCAATAGACGTCGAGTCAATGAAGGAACTGGAAACCTGAATCCCTAACGAAGATTGTACTCGTAAAAGCATGTCCAACCAGGGATATCCCAATCTGCACGCTCATGTTCTTTTGGAGCACGTAGAACGACACTCTCTGGAATCCCATAGAGCGTTCTTATACCATCCATATCAGCTTCAGTTAGCACGCTTCCCGGATTATCACCGGCCAAAATACCAAGTGGTCTACCAGAACATGATGGCTCATCAACATCTATATATTCTGGAGACTTATCTCTTTGCACAATAGCGCATACATCACCAGATTCTAATATCCTGGATGAATCTATCACTATTTCTGTCGGCTTTGCTACCGTTATTTGACGATCGACATCTAACGAGTCGACCTCGATACCTCCAACATCATCCTTCGAACCAAGATTCGTCCAGGTGAAGGATGGTTCTGAGGTTGAAGAGTCATTCGACATATCTCCAAAAAACTGATAAATGCAGGTAACTCAAGTCAGTTTTAACTAAATCTGAGATCACAACCTAAGATTTGGAGATCAAAACCTAGGGTTTCTAAACAATAAACCTGGGAATTTCGAGGCTCTACTGAGACTTATGAAATTTATGTCGATCGACCAGAAAACATTGTTAAAATATCTACGATAAATATGTATCGAAGTTCAAACACAGAATAATTGACAGATGAATTTCGAAACTAAAAAGTAAAAAGCGAAAAAACGCAGAACATTTCTGGGTATTAATATGATTCTTATATGCAAAACAGTATTAGGTGTTGCACTAAAGACAAAAGAAAAGAGGAAACGTTACTCACCTTGAAGGATAAAAACGAAGATGATCTGACGGGAAAAATGCCTGGACAAAAACAACGATCTGATGTCTGATAGGAAATCGCCTTCGAACAAGTTTTGTGCAGATATCGAAGAAAAACCTTTGTTTTTGAGAATATGAAATGATGAAGTAGGAAGAGGAATAGTGCATTTAAATAACTTAATTTTTTAACCCAAGGAGTTGACCTAAAGAGCCACGTGTCGTTATCATGATGGTGAACGGTTAACCAGGGTAAACAAAATTGAGTTTTAAAATTTGACCTGTCTCGATAAGTGCGCCTAAAATTATAAGTTAGCGCCAAATTGCCACCACGTCAGCCCTAGGAAATGAACTATCGATTCATTTTCTCCACGATCCTGAGCATTCGATCTCAACACGTCGATCGATCTACGGTCGAACGTAGCACGTCGATCGACCTTCCGTCGAGCGTGAGTTCGACCTGAATAATAAAAAAAAACTACTCTCTAAATTCAGACTATTACTTCAGAGAGTGGGGGACAAACTGTGGTAGCCAAAAATGGCCTCTGGGCTTTAACGCTTGAAGCCCAATAAAAATCGTGTAGGGCATGGACTAGGACTAAGTAATCCGGATTGACCCAGTTTGTTTTTCTGAAAAGCTCTGTTGACTGGTTCTTCCAATTAAACAACCTCAATATCTGTTGAAAATAAACTGATAAGGCCACGATGTGATCGTGATCTTAAAGAGAGATTCTTGTGATCATGATCTTGAAGAGGGATTCTAGGGATTCAAGTAAACCACGATCAAAAGCTGTTGAGAGCCCCTCCATCTCTATAAATAAGACGAGACTCTCAACATAAGCGCTCTCTGGAAAAAAACCTCTCACAAACGCTATCAAGCTAGCCGAAACTCTGCCGGAATCACCTCTCTGATCACTGAAATCCGTCACTCAATCTCGTTTCTAGATATTTATTATTAACGCTCAGCCCAAGCGAATCTAAGGCCAAAACACAAACTTCCATCACCATTTCTCTTGTTTCTGTTCTATTTTCATCTTTTTTACAGGTGTCTCCTTGGAGAAGACGATTCAACGAAGTCGACCGAATCAACAGGCTGTGTGGGCCTACCAAAAACTGATCCGACCCACTAATTGTAGAACGATCATCTACAATTAACATATTCGGCTAATAAAATGGGTGTTTTGTACCATTTCGGGTCGAAGAAATAAAGGCCCAGACCATGATTAAAATGGGCCACACATCTAGCCCATTAACATCATATACTACATTTTCGGCCTAGTAACAACCTCATCATTTTGCTTAAATGTTTTAATGAAAATCTCCAGGTGTAGGATTTTCGGTATGGAATCCTTGATTGCTACCGGTGGTAATTTAAAAATTATCGAAAGTAATCAAATAGGTACGGGTGCATAGGATTCCTTACCAGCAATCGACGATTCCTTACCAGCAATCGACGATTCCTTACAGGAAATCCCTGCGTAGGAAAGTTAATGTTTTAAAACCTCATCATTTTGCTTAGAATATGAATGGCTGCTTCTTGTGAAATGGATCAGTCTCAGCATGTGGAACAATATTGATGTTTTTTTGCAGTGAAAGCAGATTGATTAAATACAAATAGAAAGCATATAAGAGTAGGTAATAAGAAACCAAAAGGTGGTTGCCTTGGTGGTCCAAGGCTTGGGATGAAACCCAAGTCTTTGGTTCTACTCTTGGCAATTACCTTAAGGCCAGCCTTCAGGGCGCTTAGCCCTACTGGTGGAAGGAAGGACATGGGGCTAACGTCAGCGGTTCAAATCCTACCCAGACGGGGGCAAGTCCTGATTTACCCGTTTGCATCATTGTAGGGCCAATGGTGCGGGCCGAGGTTTCTTATCTGTCCTACTCTGTATCCAACATACAGACCGGTATAGTATACATGCCATACGTGTGTCACACAGTTGAAGGAGGACGGACGGATTTGTGTCCGAACAAAGTTCGGGATCCTCGTTACAAAAAAAAAAGAAAAAAAGAGTAGGTAATAAGCAGAGAATAAATTGAATTAAACATATATGCCCCGAAATAACTGCAACCAAAAATTGCTTTAACTCTGAAACTATTATTATGTACAATTTTTTGAAACTACTACATCTGCACCACGAGGTAGTACATTTAATTTATTATTAATTGGAATGTAAATTGAAATCCTAACTTTTTTGAGGTTGGTCCGGTCACAGCTGCACCACGAGGTTTGCGGGTTTAAGTCATATCCCACCCAAAAAGAAAAACTTTTTTTTTAACTAAAAAAATTATACCAATATTATTTTTTGATAATTAAGTTCAACTTAATTCTCTCTAATATATACTTTCAATGGTCCTGAATAAATTATTAAAGGATTTCGCTCATGATTATCGGCCCAGATGTTAAAGTCAACTATTGTACGGGGTTGGGCCAAAGAAATATGAACAATCAGAACTCAATTACAATAAATTTATAAATAAAAATAATATTGTTCATTTAAACATCACAATTCAAATCCCAATTGAGTAAGGCACTAACGCTTAATTCATTTGATAAACTGAAATGGGTATACATAATGTATCTCACTAACCAGTATGAAGTTGGGATATGTTACTATGAAAGCTGAGAATTTTAATGAAAATGGAAATCCTTATATACCCCAAATTAAAAAACCTTAGCTTAACACAGAAAGTAAGACATAATCATGTGTAAATTACAATTATGACAGGAATCAGGACGATGAAATATGAACCCACCACTTTACATGGCATAGAAGTTGGAAAGAAAAGCTGCTCCCAATGTTGAGACTGACCCATTTCACACCAAGAAAACATTGATTTTCTTCTCTTGAGTAAATTCAGATCCTCTTTTCCGTTGCGCATCTATTGGTTATGGTCCAGGAGCAGGCCACCCTGACCATTTGTGTCAAGCTTGAATATGATAGCTGCTGGTGAGCAGAAACGAAAGCAGGCATCCATCATCTCTGAAACCAAATGAGGAAAAGGGGCAATGAAAATCTAAGGTAAATTTTGAGCAGGAGAAGTGGAGCCTTTTTGCTGAGTTGGACTGTTGATATACCAAACAAAATACTACCACAATACAATGGGCACTCGATGTTTTTGGATAGTAGATGTTCATGAAGGTTGGTTGAATCTTGAACTGAAAGGCTATTTCAATAAAAGCTGAAGCTTTATTTAAATGATATGAATCACATCACATAAGCTTGAAAAGGGAAAAAAGTGACTTATCATACCAAGACTTCCAGAGTTTGGTTATTGTTTATAATACGATGAAGCGGATTATTTGACCCAAAAACTTAAACGATTTTGATGCTTCTCTTAAGCATTTGTTTTTCTCATCTCGAGTCTAATGCTACAATAAATGAGTATCAAGCAATGCCCCAGCCAAAGGTAAAAGCATGTCAATCATACATGGCAGACTCGGACATTACCTCTCCAAGCATGTTGAGATTCTCAGGCACACCTTTCAACAGTTCCTCTGCCTCCCCATCCCAATTGTATAATTCCAGCTCCCTTCCCTCAAGGATCTTCTCAGAAACCTGTAAGGCAATAACCAACTAAAAAATTAAGAGATTGATTTCGTTTAGGCTAATCTTCCATTGAACAATGATACCATATGAAAATAAATATGACATAATGAGGTGATTAGGACAAAGCTATTGTTAATGAACCTAGACATAACTATTGTTTTGACACAAAAATGTACCTTTTAAGACAAACCTAGTTTTGAATTTTTAAATATTAATATTAAAAAAAATTATAAACGATTATGAAAATAAGTATTAGTGCAAGCATTATGACAATGAATGTAGCATCCTCGTGATTCTACAAATTTCAGCTAGTTACACGGAAGTGAAATCATTTATACTTTTTAGTAAGAGTCGGACTAGGATAGACTGAACATCATACGTCTTTAAGTGTCTAACACTGACATGTCTATTTTTCAATGTAAGTGTCCAACAAGGATCACTTGTCAATAAATCGATGGTTTGAATGAAAGAAAGTAATGAAACTCAACATGCAAACACTTTCTCATACACACCGGTTTCTTGAGAAAGTAATAGTAGCTAGTTAATTTAGTCACTTAAAAGCTGATTTGTCCCAACAATTCCAAAGACTGATTTGTTTCAAATTTCTAGTACCACCCACCCTCTTCTCCTAAACAAAATATATGTTAAATAGTATGATTGGTTGATGTGTGGATATTCAATCATTTATTTATCCTAGTAAGTATATATATTATATATATATATATATTCAGAAATTTTCATACGAGTGCGCACTTATGGAATTATATGAAGACATTGAATGTGAGCCACTCATTTTACATATTTTGACTTTGTATGTATACATTTGTCAAAACTCTTTTATAAATAAGTGACTCACATTCAATATCCTCGTATACTTCCATGATCGAATGCACACTCATGGAAAAGAGACTGTATATATATTATTTGGCCACTTAAAGTTTTATTTCTAGCTATCATCTAGAATCCAGAACTAGCAGATTAGCCCAAAAAGAAACAAGTAAATACATTGATTTTTACTAGAGCATATTAAATATTATATATTCATTATGGTCTGGTTGTTGACTTGTTGAATATTACTAGAGGTAGTTGTGTTAGTTTTTAGCACACTTTACGCCCCCATTAATATTAGTATATTATCACAGCAAATAGCAATGCCATTGATCATCACAACTCCATGGATCTTTCTTTTTCAATTCACAACTTCTTCAAGTGATTCTTCTGAGCATTAAATCAAACTTGTTGGACAGAGGGAATGCAACTTTATATCTACTTTTTGATTAATTCACGACTCGTTTCACTTGATTCTGAAATAATTTACTTGTTTTTTTTTATTATATTAATTTGAAGTTTATTTTTATAGAGAGAGAATGACTTGAATCTGCAATCTCGTGATGCAGTTGTGACTTGTGAGGAGTTTACTTGAGACCAACCTCATCTCATACGATAGATTCCTTGTAAATGTGACTCTTGTGAGAGAGGCCAACAGAAAATAAATATATGTGCATTGAACATGTGATTCATGTTCATGTGAGACTCATATTCTAAAAAAGATGATCATTTTAATGTTATAAAGCTGTTGTATTCGCTTTTGAATTCAATAATAATTTCTTAAAGAAAAAACTGTTCATTTCAAAGTGTACGTTTCTAATATATTTCCTATTTCTTATTAATTAACTATTTTATATTTTTATCTTCTATTTTAACATTATAGTACAATAAAGGTTATAAAGCAAGGGCATACTATCTCGGTCTATTTGCTAAATTTTTAGTAAATGAGTAACTCCATTAAATATCTTCGAAGTGTTCATCTCCGCCCAAGGCCCCACACCACTCCCATTTAACATTTAATTAGGCTACCACCTCAAAACATGTAATACTTTTAGAAAATCACGGGTGTATATCTAATCAGAATCAATATAATTTACAAAATCTGTTGATAGATTGTTCATTTGCTGTCACTGATCGAGTGGAGAGAATAGAAGCTATATATGATGGTGTGGTGCCCCATATGAAAATTTAGAGTGTTAGATAGAAAGAAGAAAAAGATGCAAATTTGTGATTCGTGAAATTGAATGTGATGGGAATTTATAGGAAATTTTTTGAAATAATAAAAGTCTCTAATTAATAATTGAAGGTTGGTAGCTTGGTGCATGTTTTCTTGAACTTGAACAATTGAGGATGGTAATAATATAAGTCTTCTGTTAAAAAGACTTGAAACTTGGGGTTGTTTTCTTTCATTATAATGCAAGGGGTTATTAAATCTCTTGAATATGCTTAATTACTAGGTTTAAATTATTGAATATCAATACTCTAACCAATCAAATAATTTAACAGATATTTTGTTCAAATTGTCATGTTAAATATGTTGGATAATTATGAAGAGGGTGGGTGGTACTTGAATGGAAGAAACAAAAAAAAATTGTCTCAAAGAAAAAGAAGTATAGCAATACTAAAAAATGAATATGCCTAAAAACTGAGTGAGTGAGAGCAAATTAAGAGTCATGAACAAACAGCCATGTGATTACTGACAACTATTCAACTTTTCTGAATCTTTTAAACCTTAATTACTCTAATTAAGCATTTAAGTCTTAAGACAAATTCAAATTCAAATTTTATATATATATATACATATATATATATATCATTAATTTTTTTGGTCTTACATATATGTGGCGTGACTATGCCGCAGGAAGTGGAAATGAAGAAGAAGAAGACATGGAAGACATTTGTTTTAACGTTAAATTGCTTATAAATTACAATGTTGCATGCATTGTAAATTGTAATAAACACACCACTAGTTTTTATCAATTAAATACTTCACCGTTCTTCCTCAATTAAAAACACCACCAGTTTAATTTTTGGTGTGTTTAATTCTCAGTGTGTGTAATCTGATGCTGGGATAAAATTATCACTTCAGTGGAAAAATTGGTAAAAACAATGAAAATATTGATTCCAGATAAAAATAGAAAATTTTTTGATTAAAAAGTGTCATTTCCTGTAGTAATGTCTACATTTATATTTAAGATGATACAAATCTCACAATCTATCTATATTATATTGTATGCAAATATCATATTTGCTTAATGGAGGCAAGCCATGCATATATATATATATATATATATATATATATATATATATCTGTACGTATAGTATATCTGTAATTCTGTATTGATGATACAAAAATCAATGCAACTTATTTGTATACAGTTGTTCATCATCATCAATTCATCATCTCAGTTGAAGTGAAAATGTCAATCCAACGATACACGTACGGGGAAGAAGAGACCCCCACCAAAACCTGTGGATCTAGATGATATATAGAAATCAATGTCTTAAGTGGTCAAATAATAATATATAATATGGCTAATTACTAGGATTAAATTATTGAATATCTATACTTCAACTAATCATACTATTTAACAGATATTTTGTTCAAATTGTCATGTTAAATATGTTGTATAAAGAGGGTGGATGATACTAGAATTTGTAACAAAGCAGTCTTTGGAATTGTTGGGACAAGTGTCCTTGTGGTTGTATTGAAGAAACAATTTTAAAAACTATCTCAAAGAAAAAGCAGTGTATAAAATAAACACTAACTTGGGTCATTTTTAATACATGTGGTTGCATTTTAACCTTGATAACTGTGAAATTTGAACCCTCTCACAATTCACAAATATAAAAAGGATCAGCACTACCACTCGAGAAAGGATAGATATATGTTATCGATACTAATAAATAACCTAAAGATAAGAGAACTCAAAATTTATTAATTAATTAATAGAAATGCTTGATGTGTTGGCTCGCCATGCATGTAGGGTGATTTCTTCAAAGTGTTGCATCTATGCATGGTGCATTTTGTTATAATTCCATTATACTTGAAATCTTTACTTTATATATCACGACAATCAAATTTTTTTAGAAATCTATTAATTTTTGTTATCAACAAAATCGAGCATAAATCTATAAGCCTAATAACGTAAAACTTTTTTTTTATCCTAAATCAATTCAATTACAGTGACAACCAAACAACACAATAAAAAGAAAAACCAGCTTGCCGATAAAAAGTTCTTTTAGTCTATCAGTAGAGAAGCTCTGCTTCCAAGTGTAAGCATTGTCCATGAGTGGCGTTATCTCTTAGATCCTTGGCTATTAATTTATGAAGCACTTGAGGTATTAGTCCAGTTTTCGGGTAGGTCACATTCTTTGGATTTCGATCTGCTCATTTTGCTTCCTCACCTATAAAATGAGTGCCACAGCTGACGTATCTCACGTACGTGTATATGTAAATATAATAGAGATAAATAGAATATTACTCGGTTCAAGATTGCTTCTTGTTATGGCTTGAATTCAAGCAACCCGTACATGCAAGATCCATTTTCAACCCCCTCCTTCCCTTACATAATTGATTTCTGGACCCCACGTTTGATTCAACATGTGATGGCTTGAAGTGGGGACCCATCATCAATTCATCATCATCAATCCAACGAGAGACCAAAATGAATTATTACTTCTCTCTCTCATTTCAATGTGATAATATATAACATATTAGTGTGATAATAAACATAAAAATTTGGAGTGGTAGATATATAGAAAGAAGAAAAAGATGCAAAGTTGTGATTGGAAATTAATTATAGGAAATTTTTTGAAATATTAAAAGTCTTGATTGTTGTTCAATTTAGGGAGAATCTTGTTAATAATTGAAGGTTGGTGGCTTGGTGCAACATGTGAAGGCTTGAAGTGGGAGGGACCCATCAATTCATCATCAGAGACGGGGAAAAAGACCCCACAAAAACCTGATCTGCAACCTCAAAACACACACAAATGAAGCAAACTAGCAAAGTATCATAGCTAGTGATTTGCTAGATGGATATATATAACATTAACATACAAAGCACTTGAAATGCCTCAGCCTTTTCAAATTGGGACTTGGCTTGTATCATACATGAACATGACACGTAACAAATTAAAAGTCACACTATCTACATTTTTAATTAATTAGGGTTTCTGCGTTAAATTGATTTTTTTACACATGAAACTTGTTCAAAAACTATTTAGAAACTAAAATCCTCAATGGACAAAAATCTAACCGTTGACGATCAAATAAAGTGAAAAAACTCTGTTGGGATCAGGAAAATAAGACATTAAGAAAAGACTTTAATATTGTGAGGTACCAAACTATTAACCATGCATGGGTAAACTCATAACTGAGAAGAGATAGAGAGAGTTGATAATGTAGTGCACATTGTACTGTAACTTATTGCAATAAATATTTTACTATCTAACTAGTGTTAACTGTTAAATGCTTTAGATATGATCTTTTGGAACAATCAGATGGTTATTATTATATCATGCATGGACCCACATCCGCAAATGGTTCTGATTGAATCAAGAGTTAATCAACCTAGCATATAAGATCAAGATTCAAGATAGTATACGTCTATAATGGGGGACAGCTGGGTAATATAATTGTAAGCAGCACCTAATCCACATCGATTTTTATAATAATAAAAAATCATATATCTTTATTTTTTAATTTTAATAATTAAGGATAATTTGGTATTTTTATTAATTAAATACATATTAACTCTTTAATTATATTTATATTAAATTTCAGAGGAGATCAGTGTATTTATCACCATATTCACAAATCAAATGCTATCGGGCCTTTTCTATTCTTCCAAATGAATTTATATGACTTTGAGGACCTGATGTTGAAGCTTTACCTACAGTAACCATTAACCAAGGCAAACAATCCAGTAGTGATCAGTAGAGTGAGGTAGAGAGTAGCGGTCACACTCGAATATCAATTAGCTAGTAACAGCATGTGCATGGTGCCATAATAATTGATCATTATATATATATATATAGTAGTGATCAGTAGAGTGAGGTAGAGAGTGCCGGTCACACTCGAATATCAATTAGCTAGTAACAGCATGTGCATGGTGCCATAATAATTGATCATTATATATATATATATTCTTTTGTCTCTTTTTTTTCTTAAGGTTTACTTGATATTATTGGATCAATGAATTAGGGTTTATGTTCTCTGATATGATAAAAGGTTGGGTGTGATCTATTGTATTGTATGTGCATTTCATGCTTACTCTACAACGTACTGGGTTTCTTGTTGCTTGCTTGTTCTGGGCTTTGTGTGCCCCTTGAATAAATTTCCTGTTAAAAAAAAATTATCGAACCTCTCATAGGACTTGTTTATATATAAAAGTAATATTGAAATTACTTTGCAAATTATATAAGATCTTTGTGGTGATCTTGATCACTTTCAACTGAATTTCGACCACCCAAAATTTAAACTCATGAAATCAATTTTACTTTCCATACAATTAAAGACAATATATCTCACCATCATCGATCTCGACCTACTCGACCTAAAAAGTAAAAGAAGTTGAAATAGTAAATGTTTCCATCCAAGGCAATATTTGATGACTAGATTTCTATGATTATTGTGAGTGTGAACTGTGAAGAGCATGTGAGTGGGCGTCATCAAGAGACGTTTTTGAGCAGCAAATGGTGCAAGCAATAGAGGAATATATCTGTTTTAGAGAAAGAAACAAACTGAATAAAGTGAAAGTCTTGCTTTGGTAACGTGTAAATAATGGAATTCACGGTCTTAATTTCCCTCAAAATCTTGTTAAAAAAAAAGTAATAATACATGTAGTAGACTAGTAGCCAACGAAGTCGTTTCGAAACCAGACGCCTATAAGTAATATACATGACATTGCTTCTTTTGTCCACCACCAATTTACTTGTCATTTCAAAAAAAAAAAAAAATGTGTTATTCTTCTTCTCCTCAATTTAATACCTATACCCTTTTCAACATTTTCATCAACCAAACAAAAATGACTGAGAATTTTCCAATCCCACCATATAATTGGCTCTTCTTTTTCATTATAAGCCGTTTGATCTCAACCATATATAGGAAACTCGAAGCCTTTGAACAGTTTGCTCCCATTAAATATGCACACAATCACTTCCTAATTAACGTCCGACATCCGAGACGAGCTACCAAGTCTAGGAACTCTGTCTAGCTTGTCTCAGTGAGGACGAGGACCCCAGAGCATGACATTTGAATAATGTGAATAATTGCAGGAATTTAAAATTACTTTTCTTCATTAGTGTTAGTATGATTAGTAAAGTGTAAACACGTCTTAAAGGGTATTTTAATAAATTAATAATTTTAATAGTTATTTAAAAAAAGAAATTCTAGCCCTCGAAGAGATCAGTCCCTTATATATAGAAAGTATCGCAAGTGTATATTTAGCACTAAATCAATCTCTCTCTCTCTCTCTCTCTCTCTCTCTCTCTCTCTCTCTCTATATATATATATATATATCTCAATTCACTGGAAACCCTTTTGCTTTCAATCTTTTTCATTAAAGATGGAGACTCCAGAAGCATCATCACTTGGACTTAAAGCCCTAACAATTTGCTCTGAAAATGATCACCACCACCACAATTCTTGTCTTATGAGTGCAATCCAATTTTCACCTCCAATAATACCAACTCCATCTTATTCTCATCATGATATCAGTGATCACATTGGCACCGAGAGCTGCGATGAATTGATCAAAAACTATCCTGATCATCATCGAGATGATCATGTGAATTATTTACGGATGAAAACGAAAAAGAAGAAGAAGAATGCTGAGTACCCACCACTGGTACCAATGACGTCGCTGTCTTTTGTGTTGAAGAGAAACTGCACGAGTGATGGCAATTTGATCCTCACCATGGAGAAGCGTCATGATGATGATGATGATGAGTACATGATGGCCCACAGATCCAACGGCCACGATGATGAAGATGTTAATGTTAGTGATGAAAGTAGTGGTAGTAGTACTGTACATGCATCATCATAATCATCAAACTAATATTCTTATCAATGCCACCCCAAGCTTCTCTTGCTACTTGCTAGCTAGATCGTATGTTTGATGACATGCACTATCGTTAGTGTCTTGTCTAGTCTTTTTCTAGGTTTAATTTAGTTGGTATGTATTTCTAAATAATTGTCTTTTTCTTTTTTTTTCTTTTCTGGGGCCCATTCATCTTCATTCATGAGTTGGTTGTTTCTCTCATTTTTAGGGTTTGTAGACTTGTAGTCCATGGTCATGCCAAATTAGAAAGCAATAAAAAATAAATATTGCATGTAAATTCAATGGTGGCCAACAGACCTTGCTTAATTGGCTGGGGAAATATATATATATATATATATATATATATATATATATGTATGTATATGTATATGTATACCTGGACAAGATGAGGTTGAAAGTGTGAGGCCATGCCAATAAATTACATTACATTTTCATATGATGCTTCATTTCCTATAAATTGCGTGCCCTTTATATCTCAATGGTGGTACCAACCACACCCTCACCAACTTACATTTAAAATATCCTTGATGTTTCTTTTTCTAATATATTAGATTAATTTTTTATAAAAAAACAATTATCAAGTTTCCTATTTCGAAAATAATTTTAGAAAAACAAACTGAGGTTAATTGGTTTAGCGGTTTGTCTCTCACACCTACATCATAAGGTTGTAACACTAAATACAATTTTCTTAGTCATGTGTATTTTCACTTTGGCACAAGCAAATAGGTTTTCAGAATGCTCTTAAAAAAACAATGCATTAATCATACATGGTGAGCATATATAAATATATCAGGAATTGCATGCATATGCAGCAAGTATGGTAACTCTAGCAGATAACTACTAGCTAGCAACATTAATTTGTCACTGTCATGGCTTAAAAGACTTGCATTATTGATTATATGATCAATATATGTAATCACTGCATGAATACTATTTATATATATATATAGAGAGAGAGAGAGAGAGAGAGAGAGAGAGAGAGAAAGAGAATATTACTCGGTTCAAGATTGCTTTTTTTTTTTATGGCTTGAATTCAAGCAAGATCCATTTTCAACCCCTCTTTTCCTCCCAGGATAGACTTCTGGACCCCACGTTTGATTTCGACGGGATATTGAATATTGATCATAGATAATGTTGAGGAAAGCTACAAATGAGAAGATCGACGGAGATTCGTTCAAAACTAGCAAAAAATAATTGTAAGGACATGATTTGTTGTCGATTTGTGATTGGAGGAGTTTCAGTGAATACACTGGCACCGAGAGTTGCAATGACATGATCGAAACTATGATGAATTGATGATCATGATGATCAAGATGTGAATTGTTTATGGTTGAAAACGAAAAAGAAGAATAAGAAAGCCGCTAATGAGTACCCACCACCAATAACAAGTGATGGCCGTTTGATCATCACCATGGAGAAGCCTCGTGAATGATCATGATCCGTGATGATGAGTTCATGATCGAAGGCCCACAGATCCAACGGCCACAATGACATGCATGCATGTTTGATGCCACCTCAATTATGCGTCGTTAGTGTCTTGTTTGTTCTTTTTAATTCTAGGGTTTAAGATACTTAGTATGTAATATTTCTAAATATCTGTCTTCTTTTCTTTTTCTTTTTCCTTTCTGGGGCCCATCCATGCATCAATTAGATGTCACGTAGGATGGACACCCACTTTGTTAAAAAATTGATCTCCAATACAATCTCTAGTACAACTTCAAGTTGAGGTAGCAATTTTTTTTCAGAGGCTGTCAATATGACTCTCTGATTTCAGATGATCAGTTTTTTTATTTTGAACTACAAAGATATTATAAAGGCACAAGGAGGTCAAACGAAGACCCATACAAGCCACCAACCAGACAACAAAAGCCAACAATCCAATAGCACCAAACGAGACACCAGGTAAATACCCAAGGAAAGACCACAAACCGGACACAAAACAGACCACAAACACAGAAAAATACAAGGGACCAAGAAAAAAAACGCAAAAACAGAGCAATAGACAGAAACAGAGCATGAAGCACCAAAGGATTAGCTGTTGCCCCAGATTAATATCCCCCTCTGCGAATTCGAAGCCATCTTAGCCAAATTGTCTGCCCACGAGTTAAAAGCTCTAGACTCCAAAGTGACCTCCACATTACCAGTTGCCTCAATATTACTACGAATCTCATAAATATAATTGACTAGATGATATGTCATATTTCATCTGGGTGTGACCCCATATTTTCGCTTATTTTCCAAGCTTTAACCCTATATTTAATTTAATTCTCGTATTTCACAAGGTATCATTTAGTTTTGAGCTCCCGGTATGTTTTTGTCTGATTAAGGAGCGAAACGAAGCAAAGTTGTTGTATATGTGTGAAGGCCTGTTTTGGACTACCAGAAGAAGAGGCGACTTCCCCATGTCGCCTACGATGTCGCCTCTTACACTAAGAATTGCTCCAGAAGAAGTGGCGACATGGGAGACCCATGTCGCCTAGAAGGTCGCCAGATGCACTGTGAGGAAATGGTCGAGGTGTCGCATGTTACACTGGGAAATTGATCCAGAAGAAGAGGCGACATGGGAGGCGACTTCCCCATGTCGCCTCACATGTCGCCTTTTGGCCAAAGAAGGGTTTTTAGACCCTTTTGCCCATCAATTATTGGCTTTCCTATATAATTCCCTCTTCTTTATCTCTTAAAATGATCTTCTTCCCAGCACAAAAAGAAAAAACCCTTCCCATAACATTCCAAGAACACATTTCACCTTCCATAAACACAAACTACTACATCAAACCTTAAATCCATCATCCAAACCTCATTTTCCACCACCAATACCTATTCTTGGAATATTATAGGGGAGCATCAAGAGGGAGATCAAAGCAAGCAATCACTTCAAGTCAACCAAGGAGGAGTTCTTCACTATAGTTTACTCTAAACTTTTCCCTCCTTATTTATTGTATTGTATTTGGGATGGTTTGCTTGATAGATATATATTTTGTAGCCATTGATTGTAATATGAACTAACTTCATCTTGGCTAAAGCCTAGATGAAACCTTATCCATGATTCATCAATGAAGACCATCACATTAATTCCATTGCATTGTGTTATGTATGTGTATTTCTTATGCTTAATGCTTCTAGGTGCTTAGCTACCACTTAGATGATATTTTGGTGGTTGTGTGAAGGACCGAAAGGTAAAGCACACCACGTGCTCGATGAAATGCCCGATACAAGTCTAGTAAGATAGAAATATGCGATGCTAGCTTGTAGGATTCTATTGTATGCCATAGCTTTTAATGAATTTGTATGTAGATCGGATAACCATGTAGAAATAGGTTATTGGTGCATATAAATGTTGTCTTTATTCACTTGACAGAGGTTAGAGACAATTTCCGGGCATACGAATCTATATATACACTTGCATAATTTATCCAAATGTCTGAGTTGATGAGAATTGGAAAGGTGGATTCGAAGCCTTAGCCTCATTTTCATACGGTATACAAACCTCGCGATCAACTTTGTTGCTTGCTTGTTTTAGTTTCTATTTATTGCTTAAGTGATTATTGTGTAGTTAAGTTTAATTCGAATTCTTGAAACATCAATGATTTGTTTGTCTGAATAGCGATCTAATCAATCAATTGTGATATTCAATTCCTCATTCTCTGTGGGAACGAATCTTATTTACTATTGTACTACACCACGGTCTCGTATTATTGCGAGCGCGTATTTTGGTGCGGTCACTAGAGTGATATTTCCATAACCCTTGTTGTTAATCCAAGCTATTACCACTTTAGAATCACTAACCACCGAAATATGACGACCATGGAGGTTAGAATTAGAGACCACCAATTGAACTGCCCTCTGAATAGCCATCAATTCAGCAGTATTCGCATCTTGAGTCCCGATATAAGAGGAGAACAGGCACAAAACCTTGCCATTTGAATCCCTTAACACACCACTGATTCCCGCAGGGCCTGGTTTGCCCCTAGTTGACCCATCTACATTGAACTTCAGGTAAGTTACAGCCGGTGGAACCCAGTTTTTGATCTTAGTAAACTTCAAAGTTTTGTTCTCCACACAAAACTCTTTAATGTTTAAGATCAGGGATGAAGCAGGTTCATTGGATTCATTGCCATGGTGTTTAAACCACCAAACCACTCTAAATTTCACCAGGTCTATGGTCTGTTCCATGATAGGTTGGATGCCTTCAAAAAAAATCTTGTTCCTCGCTTCCCATATTGTCCACACAACCGCATACAGAAGAGAACCCCAAGCACGAGAAGACTTAGAATTAGGACATAATCCACTCCAACCATCTACCCATTCATTGGTTTTTTGATTGGGACAGAAGCTGATATCCCACCAGCCAATGCAAACAGTCCATAAAATTCTGGTCCAAGGACAGTGTAGAAACAAGTGATCGATGGATTGTATTTTACAAGTGAAGCATTGGATACCACTTTTTCATTTGGATGTCTATCAAGTTTAGTTACATGCCACATATGAAGCAATTGACTTGATAATGTTAACATATCACCATTTTTATAAATGCAAGCCACATTACCATTATGGATGCTCTTATATTGATGCTCTTATATTTTATTTATGGATTTGGATCCTCTACTGATCTGATTTTTTCCTGACATTTTTAAAGCATATGATTAGTTGTTGATAAAGTGGTTGTAGTCATGTGGAAACCAATCACATTTTAACCATACATTCATTGCAATGCATATGTGTCATGAGATTAGGTAAGGTCGGGAAACAAATCAGATCAGCAGAGGATCCAAATTCTTTATTTTTCATGTTCCAATTCCCTAGTACTGATTTTCCCATGTAGTTGAACTGCATAGTGCATAGATAGATTTTAAGTTTTTTTTGTAGATGGGGGAGAACTCGAACTTGCAACCTTATAGTGCAGATATGATGTGTTTACCACCAGACCAACCTCATCTCGTCCTCTACACATAATTAAAAAAGAAATATTGCATACAAATTCAATGGTGGAAACAACAAACCTTGCTTGGCTACATGGGGAAAAAATAAATATATATTAATACTTTCAAATATATAATATACATGTATATGTATATACATCAATACATGTACAAGATGAGGAGTGTGAGGCCATACCATTTACATTACATATTCATTCAATCTCAAGTAATGGTACCACCGACTACCATCCACGCCCTCACCAAATTACATAAAAATATCATCAAATGTTTCTTTTTCTAATATTTCAGATTAATTTTAAAAAGAGTGATGTTATTGGCACACCACCTATTGATCTATTCACGCCCCACTTTTTAAAATTTTGATTTAATTAAATAAAATTTAATGTTTTTATTAAATTTTTTAGTTTATTTCCAAAACTACTCATTTTACTTATTTTTCAAACTTAATACATACCATATATAATCTCTCTATCTATTATCTCTGTATCCGTATACATCTCTCTCACCTCCATTGATTGATTTATTTTTTTTCTTCATATTTATTTATTTTTTTGTAGTTTTTTTTCTTTTTATTTCATGATGGAAACGAAAAAAAATAAAAATAACAGAGTACTTCAACACAACGACAGCTTGATATCATTCTAAAGAAAAAATAAACTTTAAACTTATTTCTAGATAATGAATTGTTTTCAGATGCTTACTATCATTGTCAAACAATTCTTTAAGATGTTTGATATCATTCTTAGATAATTCTTCCATATTCTTGATATCGTTTTCAAACTCTTTCATAATATTTTAGATGTAAGTAAAAAACAGATTTTAGGGTTCAAGAGTTAATTTTTTTTTTTTAAAGAACCAAATTACTGGGTTTTTTTTTTGGAAAAGGAATATGAGATTTTAATAGATTTACTTTGTAGAAGATTTCTTTCATAAATTGTATGTCTCTTTAAGTAATTTTGATAAAGGAAAAAAAAGAATATTATATAATTAAAAAAAGTAGGGCATGAATAGATCAGTATGGGGTGTGCCAATAGCACCACTCTTTTAAAAATCTAGCGTGGATTAATATACCAAGTTTCCTATTTCGAAAATAATTTTAGAAACAACATGAGATCGGACATTAGGTTTTGGACATGGTGATATATATAAAAGATTTCGTGAACAAGAAGAAGAAAGAAAGTTTGAGAGAAAAATATTATTCAGTATATGATTCTGATACAATCCTGGAAATATATACAAGAAGTTTCCCGAATGAAACAAGGAAGGGAATAATTACAGTCAATACATCTACAATCTAGGAAGTTATACATGTAAACAAAATCACCACAATAAAGCAGACAGTTCGAATGATCAGGGAAGAATAATGGTGAACATTTATTTCCTATTTTAACACTCCCCCTCAAGTTGGAGAGTGGATGTCAAGAACTCCCAACTTGCCAAGTAAAGAATGAAAAACAACTTGTCCCAATGGCTTAAGTGAATAAATCCGCAATTTGTTTTCCACTTTCTATAAAAATGGTTTTGAGTTCCCCACTTTGTATTCGCTCACGAACCGTATGGCAATCTATCTCAATGTGTTTTGTTCTCTCATGGAAAACAGGATTAGCTGAGATATGGATTGCTGCCTGATTGTCACAGAAAAGTTGAGCTGGCTCTGGATGAGACACCTGAAAATCTCGCAATAAATACCGTAGCCAAGTTAATTCGCATGTGATCAATGCCATGGACCTATACTCGGATTCGGCTGAAGATCGAGATACTGTGACTTGCTTTTTACTTTTCCATGAAATAAGTGAGTTTCAAAGGAAAACGCAATAGCCCGTGACAGACCGTCGTGTATCTAAACAACCTCCCCAATCCACATCACAGAACCCTATTAATTGTAGCTTGCCATGTGAAGGAAATAAGAGACCCTGTCCCGGAGCATTTTTCAAGTATCGTAGCACACGATGAACAGCTTCAAGATGTGGTTTCCTGGGTTGTTGCATGAATTGGCTAAGCGTATTGATTGAGTACGTGATCTCTGGTCTTGTGATGGTGAGATAAATCAATTTTCCAATCAACCTTCGATAGTAGGTCAGATCATCAAGTAACTCTCCCTCATTTGTGGCTAGTTTTAGGTTTTGCTCCATGGGAAATTTTATAGGTTTGGCACCCAGTAGACCAGCTTCCTCAAGTATGTCAAGTGTATATTTTCGTTGGTTGATAGAAATTCCACCTTTAGAGCGAGCTACTTCAATCCCAAGAAAGTATTTCAAGAACCCAAGATCTTTAATCCGAAAACAACTGTCCAAGAAATCCTTTGCGTTCTGAATTTCCTTCTCATTATTGCCTGTGATGATCATGTCGTCAACATAGAGAAGTATAGCAGTAAAAGAACCATCACTGACCTTGGTAAATAAGGAATAATCTGCCCGTGACTGCTGAAAACCAAACTTTTGAATTGCAGAAAGAAACCTGTGAAACCAACTGCGTGAAGCTTGTTTCAGTCCGTATAGGGATTTATGAAGTCGACAAACCAAGTGTTGCTCCCCATGTCGACGAAATCCAGGTGGAGGACTCATATAGACTTCTTCTGTTAAATTTCCATGAAGGAATGCATTTTGAACATCCATCTGATGAAGCGACCAATTGCGAATAGAAACAATGGCCAAGAGACATCGAAAAGTTGTAAGTTTGGCCACTGGAGCAAAATTTTCAGTGTAATCAATCCCTTCACGCTGTGTAAATCCTTTGGCCACAAGACGGGCCTTGTATCTTTCAATGGAGCCATTAGAGTTATATTTGATCTTGTACACCCATTTACAGCCAATAGGACGATGGCCAGGAGGAAGCGGAACCAAACTCCAGGTGTGATTGGCTTCAAGAGCCAAAATCTCATCATTCATAGCAGTAACCCACTTAGGATCATGACAAGCTTGCTCATACGTTTCTGGTTCAACCAAGTTAGACACAGTGTAGGATAAATGACTGATGATCAATAGAAAGATTAGAGTATGAAATATACCTGGATAATGGGTGGCGTGTGCTGAACATGACAGAAGAAGATGGGCCTGAGGCAAGAAACTTGGAATGGTTTACCTCATAATCTCGGAGATGTGAAGGAAGTTGAGTGGTGCGAGAAGACCGTCTGGGAGGTTGTATTGCTGCTGTCGCAGAATCAGTGGCAGAAGAGGCAGCGTCGCGGCATGGTACTATGGGCTTCGCACTGATCAAGTCTGTGTGGGAATTTCCTTCAGCAGAATGTTCAGCACCATATTGTGAGATGGTTAGCGCTACAACATCAGTGTTAGTGAGCTCAGTTGGTGGTAGATCAGTTTCTGTTGGTGGTAGCGTGATGTTGGGTGGTTCAATATGGGTGTCTAATGGCAAAGGTAAGGTTGGAATACCAATTTGATTGTCTGTATCATTTTGAGGTATGGTGGAGTATGGAAAAATTGTTTCATGGAATACAACATCACGTGAGGTAAACAATTTATGAGAAACCAAGTCATAAACACGGTACCCTTTTTGGCCATGTGGATAGCCAAGAAAAATACATTTGAGAGCTCGAGCATCAAACTTATGGTGAGGAGTAAGGTTGGTGGCATAGCATAAGAAACCAAAGGTTCGAAGGTGGGAATATGTGGGTGATTTTTTGTGAAGGCGATGGTAAGGTGTTTGATAGGATAAAACGGGCGTAGGTAAACGATTTATTAAGTAGCAGGCAGTTTGTAGACTCTCACCCCAGAATTGTAATGGTAAGTTGGCTTGAAATCGAAGGGAATGACCCACATTTAAAAGATGTCTATGCTTACGCTCTACGACTCCATTTTGTTGGGGTGTATATGGGCAAGAATGTTGGAAAAAGACACCATTTTCTTGAAAAAAGGTTTGTAATGATAAAAATTCTTTCCCATTATCAGATCGTAAAGACTTAATCCCACAATTAGATTGATTTTTGACCCATGAAAAGAATGATTTAAGCAATGGTTGAGTTTTAGATTTAAGACACATAAGATGAATCCAAGTATAACGAGAATAATCATCAACAATGGTCAAAAGATAACGAGTTTCCAAATTAGAATTAACATTATAAGGTCCCCAAATGTCACAATGAATTAAATAAAAAGGTGCTGCATTAGATATGGAATTAGTAGGAAAAGATAGACGAGTCTGTTTGGCTAAAGGACAAATATCACAAAAAAATTTAGAATCAAAAGCAATATCTGGGTTGTTCTTGGAAAGTGCCTGGAAGCGGTGCGGTAGATGGGTGTCCCAACCGTTGATGCCAGATATTCGGTGTGCATTTGGTGTGATGGGCGAGATGCGAATGATGACTTGATCTGAAATAGTATAAACCATTAAGATGCTTGCCTAGGCCAATCGTCTTCTTCGTAGCCATGTCCTGCACCACACAAAAATCAGGATAAAAAGTCACACTACAACCTAATGCTCGAGTGAGTTTGCCAACCGATAATAAATTAACTCTAAATTTTGGAACATAAAGGACATCATTTAGAGTAATACTGTCAGACAATTTGGTAGAACCGACAGATTCAATCTTTGCCTGGCCATTATCTGGTAACTGAACAAAATTGTATGTAGTAGTTGTTTTATTGAATGTTGGCAAGTTATTTGAGATATGATCGGTAGCCCCACTATCTATAATCCATTCAGAAACTGATGATGATTCATTCTCACAACAAAAGGGTGAATAAGTACCTGTAGTGTTCACAAAAGGTGGGGTATTACCAGTTTCTTTTCGAAGTATAGCCATGAGTTGATTGTACTCTTCAAAAGTTAAAGTAGCATTGGCAGGTCTTTGTGCCTCAAAGTTCTCCTCTGTTGTTGAATTGTTGGCAGTAGGTCTCTTTCATCTTGGCTTCACATCTTTGCCATGAAATTTGTGTCCTTGTGGAAACTCATGGATGTAATAACATCGATCAATGGTGTGGTAATCTCTTCCATAAAAGGAGCAATTCTTCTTTTTTCCTATAATGGTCGTCCGTTCCTTATCCTGCGATCGACCGGCCTCCGATGGAATAAAAGAACCTGAGTACGAACCTTGCTGAATTTTGGAGGTTTGCATTGCAGCATTACCTGTATTTTCACGTCGTGCAGCAACTTCGGTTTGTCTCTCTTGTTGAAGCACCAAGGCATGGACCTTGCGTGTATCCGGGAGGGGGCTCATCATAAGAATCGAACCCCGTACGGTAGCATATGATTCGTTGAGACCCATCAAGAACTGCATAACCCTTTCTTTCTCCTCACGCTCAGCAAGATTTTTGAGACCCCTACAAGTGCAAGTAATTGGATCATGATAAGAAGCCAATTCATCCCATAGTGACTTCATCTTGGTGTAGTAGGCAGAAATAGATTGTTGTCCCTGACGTTGTTCTGTAATCTCTTGTCGGATTTGATAGATTCAGGAATCATTCCCTTGTGAAAATCGATCTTTTAGATCATTCCACACCTCGCTCGCAGTTTCTGTATAAATAATGCTTCCTGCAATATTAGATTGTACCGAATTCAAGATCCATGATAATACCATGTGATTGCATCGTTGCCACGCCGGAAATTTGGGGTCGGTTTGTGGCGGTGCCTGTATTGTCCCGTTGATGAATCCGATTTTGTTTTTGGCACTTAGAGCTATTCGCATAGCGCGGCTCCATTGTCCATAGTTGTCTCCTTCAAGTGTTTTGGAAACCAAACAAGACCCGGGTGATCCGAGTGATGTAAGGTGAAGGAATCCATATTGTCTGCAGCTTTCTCTGTCATTGTCTTGGTAGGAACAGTTTCGTTCTTTTCTCCTTCTTGTGTAACGGAAGACATGTTCAGAACCTCAAGCTCTGATACCATAAAAGATTTCGTGAACAAGAAGAAGAAAGAAAGTTTGAGAGAAAAATATTATTCAGTATATGATTCTGATACAATCCTGGAAATATATACAAGAAGTTTCCCGAATGAAACAAGGAAGGGAATAATTACAGTCAATACATCTACAATCTAGGAAGCTATACATGTAAACAAAATCACCACAATAAAGCAGACAGTTCGAAATGATCAGGGAAGAATAATGGTGAATATTTATTTCCTATTTTAACAATATAACTGAGAGGGAGAGACAGAGTGCTTTGCGTTAACATGCTCTATAGCTTTAGTTGTGTTTTGGTTTTTTGTTGGGTTGTTATTTTTTTGTCTTGGATTACATGTTTGTGTCGGGTACGGATTGTGGATTCGGATCCCAGCCCATGTCCAGTCAAAGGAGGGTGGTGATTTTGATGTTACATGGATTATTTATAGATATGTCCAATTCTCAAATTAAATGGATTTGGACTTTGGACGGCCTTGTAGCCCTTTCTCTTTGAAACGGTCAAAATAATATACTAAAAGATTTAATGCCTAGCATAAATTTTCTTCTAAGTTTGGATTACATTTCTAGCTAATTACTTGCTCATGTGTATAGAGACATACTGTTTTTAAGCTCTGGCTTAAGTGTATTTTATTACAAAAGTTAAAAGAGAATTTCAATACCATCTGAAAATCTACATTTAATATGAGACTCGGGGAGAGAGAGGGCATGTAGAATCGGTGGTGATGGGGTCATGGTGAATTGGTGATGCCTCTCATGGAACCTCTAAATTACTCCAGACCCAGTTCAAGCTTCAATGCTGTTGATGGAGATCAATATGATTTCAAAGACATCAACAACTATCACCCCACAAACATCATCAACAACAGCAACAACAACTTCATTGTTCAAATGGGGATATTGGCCACCACCAGCAGCCGCAGCAGTGCAATGTGGTGCAGTTTTCATCAAATAATAAATCCATGATCAGCCAATCACAGGACACCAGCCTCCGCACAGGCATGAACACAACCGAGATTTCATTTCATCCAAAAAATGAAAACATAAAATGGACAAAAACAGAGATTAAAATGGAGATAGAATAAAGAGGAAGCAAAGAGAAGCCAGACATTAGGCTCATACCATTGATTTCAATTGATCTTACATTGAACAAAGCCTTCCAATCTAAGTGTTAGGTATTGGCTCGTATTCTCAAGTGAACCCGATATTAACCAAACGAGACTCAACTGATATGAAACTTCCTGGAGACGTGGGATAACATTTGGAAGTTGGAGATGGTGTTTGAGGGAGATTTGAAGACCGAAAAAGAACTGAAGAATCGGATTCTGAAAGGAAATGCGGTGCGTTCCAGGTGACTTGTAAGGGTTTAGGAAGCGGGTGCGCAACCGTGACCCGGGTGCGCAACCGTGACCCGAATCGTAGTCAATCATAAGCATGCGTGGAAAAGGAAATCTTCAGCGGAAAAGGAAAGTAATTCTTTTGGGAAGTTCTTGTGCTTGAAGGAAAAGGAATACTCTTTACAAGAAGACTTGTCATAAATAGGAAATAGTATTTATGTGGAACAAGTAATTCTTGTATGTTTAGGAGTAGGATTTCATTTTCTCTTAAACTCACAATAACTAGTATAAATATACCTTGTAATTAGGTTATTTTGTGTGGAGTCAAAAGAAACACCATGTAACATCAGAGAGTGGTGAGATCCAAGTGAGAGAGACCCAAGAGAATATCCGGGGAAGGATCAAAGGGAATATCAGTGGATCAAGTAAGAGATCCGTGGGTGATATTCAGGGGAGACCTAGGGAATATTGGGGGGTTCTTGGTGAGGATCTTGTGAGCGTTGTGAGAATGGTTTGGGGTTAAGTTGTACGAGAGAATCCTGGAGTATATGGTTGTAACAATTTATCATATAGTGGAACTTTCTCTGTCGTCCTGACGGCGTGGTTTTTTACCCGATTTGGGTTTTCCACGTATATATTGTGTTGTGATTGGTTTATTTTCTCTCATCTTATTTTTCTGCTATTAACGTTAATTGCTATGAGTTATGGGCGAATATTATGCATGACGCTTCCGCGATCATCTGTTCAAATCCCTAACACTAAGACCCCTTGAAAGCTATTGAAAGATACTAAAATCAACTTCTGCAGTACTGCAAAAATTCATTCGAAATCAAAAAAACATAAGAAAAATTGATTCTAAGAACTCTGCACCCTCTAAAGAAAACCTTTTCATAATGTTTCCTTCTTCATCACTAATCTCAATCTGAACTTCCTCTATGCAATGCTGCCAACATGAAGGAAGAAATTTGCAACAAGAAGAAACCGGCTTCTTATATGAGAGCTGAAATACAAATAAACTGCAATAAGGCCTACAATTTTTATAAAATGAAAGACAACATACGAGTACAAAATAATATATCAACATTATATAAAGTACCTCAAAAGATGCTTCTCTAAGACCATGATTGATTGAGTCCGAGAAGACCATCAATCTTCTCTAAGAACTCTGCACCCTCTAAAGAATACCTTCCAATAACATTTCCTATATCAATACAAATAATCTCAATCTGAACTTCTTCTATGCAATGCTGCCAACATGATGGACAAAATTTGCAACAAGAAGAAACGGGCTTCTTATATGAGAGCTGAAATACAAATAAACTGCAATAAGGCCTACAAATTTTATAAACACGAATGACAACATACGAGTGCATGGAAAAGACAAAATAATATATCAACATTATATATAAAGTACCTCAAAAAAAGTCTGGTACGAATGAGGTATTGATCAAAATATATAGTTACGGCTCTTGTATGAGGTGTAATTCATAGCAAGCTATCCATAACTTTCGCAATTGAAAATAGCACAGATGAGTTATTATTTATCATCAAGTACAAATGCTTGCCACTAGATAATGGGCAAGGTAGAATTTGCCTCAATTCTTCGGGAATGATGAGAACCTTCATAAAGAAATTAAAAATATAAAGTTGGAACTTTAATATGTTTAGTAAAAAAAAATCATTAAAGAGAGAAAATCTCAAACAAAACTAGTTAGCAAGCACAAATATACCTCAATAGTATTAACATGCAGATAAAATATTTCTGAAAAATGATTGAGCTGTGCAAGAACTTCAACATATCTTTCATGCCATTGTGATGGAGTGACAAGACGTTTCCCGTACAAGAAAAGATTAATATTTGACAAAGCCAAAGCATTTGAAGAGAAAGATAACATATAACCCGAATATGACAAAACACTTAGATTAGGAGTGTTAATCCGGAGTTTAACCACCTTTAAACACGACTCAATCTTCAATTTCTTAAGACTTGAACTTGAAATCTTAATACTCTTCAACTCGTGACAAAAACCTAACTTCAAGCTCTCAAGGATTGGAAGTTAAGAAATCGTCTCACAGAGCCAGACATCCTTTATGGAAGCTAACACCAAACTTATCCTCCTAAGATTCATACAATGGTATACACCGATCTTAAATGGTATAGTTGACCCCAAGGTTTTTTAAATCGATATATCCACCGATATATCCATATTTTTGAGGGACCGATATCGTAACAGGGGTAATATCCAATATCTAGCAAATATCCGGTCGATTTCGAAATATCCATAAAAATCTCTCGATATTCCCGAAATATCCCGATATTCCCGAAATATTGTGAATTTCATCCTGAAATCCAGGGATATTTTGCAAATTATTTTTCTTAAAAAAATTAATCTTAAACACTTAAATTATTGTTCAAATAATCTATATTGAAAAAGAAGTATTAATAAATTTATAAATTTTCCGACACAATAGTCAATAGTATAATTATTGAAGTAGAATTTGGCAAAGATTGTGAAAGCATTACTATTTGAACCCAAAGTACCAATATAAAGACAATATTGGGGATAATTCAGATCTTTTGAAAACCGTACATATTGTCTATACGCAATTAGACCTTGAAGCTGCAGGGATTGCTAATTTTAGAAATGAGGTAAAAAGTTACAACTTACAATCAATTTTATAATTCCAATATTATAACTTCTTTTCATGGGAGTATTGTGTCATATACTCATATTTATATTTATTATTTACATACCGATCTCATGAGTCATGAATGTAGCTCATATACTTTAAGGATGGAAAGAAAAGTTTTGGTGAACGTGCATCCATTGCAGCTATAAGCAAAATGCAACCGGGTATATAAGTTTTATTACAAAAATCTATGTAATAATAATAAATAATAATATCCTTGAAATGATATTCATACTTATAATACTTAATAATTTTTATTGCAATTGATTGGTGGATAATGTATGGAAATTGTGCTCCATCATTACGTGCAAAAACAATTCGCATACTGTCACAAATATCATCATCTTCTGTCTGCGAAAAAATTGGTCTACATTTGTTTTAATCCACACAAAACAAAGAAATCGTCTTACCTATTCCAAGCTTGAACAACTTGTTTATTGTTATTATAATATGAAGTTGAAACTTAGGGATATAGCAGCTGAAAAAGATAAAGTAGATGAAACTGATTTTATGGATCTACTTCAACTAGCTGCTGAAGCAAGGGACGATAATGAGAATCCTTTTTTTGACTAGGTTAGACCAGCCTATTTGGATGATGATGAGGGAAATCATGATCCACAAATTGCTTCTCATGCTCGAGACATGGGAATAAATGTTGAACAAGTGATTAGAGAAGAAGTTAGTGTAGGTCGTGGAGTTACTGTTAGCAGCTCTTCCGATGACCAACATACCTCTGATGGAAATAGTGGAGGAAAAGATAATGGAGAGGATGGAGATGAGGGAGGAGGTTGGGATTCTAGTGCAGGAGGTTGGGATGCTGGTGCAACAAGTTAGGATGTTCGTGCCAAAGGTTGGGATGCTGGTGTTACAGGTTGGAATGCTAGTGCGGCATGCTGGGATGCTCATGCAGGTAATTTTGATCAAAATTGTGGTAGACAACATGGAGGAATAAATCAAATTGATGAAGATTATTTGAATATGACTCTCTCCTCAATGAGTATGGACATAGAAAATAGTTCTTTGGGTGATTCGTAGACAATGACAGATTCTCATGTACCATATTATGGTAGTTATAGTGGCTGCAATATATTTGATTATCCTTCTCCACAATGCCATATGCAATATTTATGCATGCAGATCAACAATATCCACCTAGTTGGATAAATCCAAACTACCCAATTCATGGATCAGTTGGAAGGGATCAGTTGGAAGAGATCAATCAATATACGTGTGGCATATTAATAACTACCTTAAAAACTATGCTAGCACTTTTTCGTGGGAAAATTATTGTTCGAATCAAGATAGAAATGTATCTTATGTATTTGAACCAGCAAGGAATTCATTTTGGTTTTAAATTTCAGACATGCAATGTATTATTATGTATGAATTATGATTTATCATTTATGATTGAATCTTGGAAGTATGGAACTATATATTTTTTTAATGATAATTTTGTTTATTAAATATTTAATCTCTTTATATTGTATATAAATATATAATATTGTAAAAGTGAAACACAAATATTATTCTATTAAATACTCAATTTTAAAAATTATATACATACTATATTTATGTTATAATTTATAATAAATCATAACTATGCTAATTTATTATTGAAATATAATTCATTTGATGTATAATTACTTGTTTAAGTTTGTCCTAAAGTTTCATAAAAAAATTCTAACTTTAGATGTAAATATTCATCATTATTTTAATTTTTTACCGAATATCCACCGATATCGATAATATCCCCGACATATCTATAAATTTAGGAACCCGATACCGATATTTTATTCCTTGGTTGACCCAGAAACAGTTAAATAGCTGACATTCAAATTTTTTATATACACTGCTTTTAGATCCCGACTATTAACTAATTTGATTTTGTGAGTATAAAGACCAAACAACTTTACAGTTCCCAAACCTTCACAACCACTACAAATCATCTCCTTGATCAAAGGACAACCAGAAAAAAGATTACTAATCACATGATCCTCGCAATCAATCGTAAACAAATGCAATTTTCTCAAAGAAGGTAACTTAACATTACTTGCTGTTGGTAACTCTACTTCACAGCCTCTTAACTTTAACACCTCTATTGATTTTGAACATAAAACAATTGGAGGCAGATGGTACGGAATACTTTCATATTCAAAATCAAGTTTCATCTTTTTAATATTGCTTTCGATTGCATAACAAACACAGCTATGTAGAAATGATTCAAATTCTGGATCATTAAAAAACACCGATAATTCAATTTTAAACTTCAGTATACTTAGGCGATTTCGAAGTAAACATTCCAAATGCTCATATAACTTCATTGTTTTTCTTCGAATTTCCTCATCCTCCTCGCCCTCCCAATCAAGTAAATATTTATACATATCAGAATTAAGGACAGATTCATCAATTGTAAAAACAGGGTACGTACGCCATACTTCTTCCCACCTTGTAGATAACACACTTGTTTGAACAGTTTCCTTGAATGGGAGAAATGAAACACCTTCAGGCAGTTCAGAAATCAAGTCCACCTCTCCATTGCTTCTAGTCTTCTCCATTATATCAAAGCTTCCCTGAAAAATTAATCACAACTAAGTATGTGTTTTAACCGTAGTCAAGAAAATGAAAGTAGTATAAAACAATATAACACAAAATTCTAAGAAACAAAAATAAGAATTCTTATTATTATTATTTTAGCTACAAATTGCTCAAAACAAGAATATTGAGAATGTTAAGACTTAAGATGTGGTAAAATGCCTTTTGGAAACACTCTTTCTAACCCAAAATCCAATAACTGTTTTTACATAATTGGGAATTTAGATACTTTATCATCTTGATTTCAAGAACATATAGCAAAGTGATTTCGCAATGAAGTCATAATTCAAAGATAAAGCAATGCACTTATTCCCAGTTCACATTTCTATACTTAAACTGAAAAGGTTCATAAGACTGTAATAGACACCAATATATTGAAAAAACCAAGTCAAGTCTCAAAAAATGTCAACTTCAGTTTCACTTTAACCGTAAGAAGAGTACAGAAACTCGATTCCAACTTTGTATATGATGCATTGATGCAAATGCCAGAAAATATTTCTCTTAAACTGATAGCAAAAATCCCAAAATCATATAACTTCTCTGTTTCTTTATTTCTTGAGTATACTAACTTCAACTGATAATTTAACTCTACATGCACACATAACTCATTTCAATGGAACTTTTGATAAACAGATAGCTGACATTTCAAAAATCAAATCGAAACAAATTGACAAATTACTTACAAAACACAAGAACAAGAGGCGAAAATGAGGAATCTTCAAATGCAACCTTTGATTGTCTCCAAATCGTTAAATGAGAGAAGCTGGTCTGCTGGTGTCGTAAAGTTGAGTTTTTTCTTTTTGAACAAGAATGAGAATACGCTCAGGCTGCCTCCTCTAAAACGACACCGCATAGGTCTTTTTGGGCCAATAAAGCTTGGGCTCGGCCCATAACCGATCCAGTGCACAATTTATTGATTAATTAAACAACCCAATGATTAATTAACCATTAATTGAATTCATGACTTTACCGTCACGATTTTAACATAATTTCAAAGCCGTACTTAATTAGTCCAAAAACTAACATTATACATACTTCATTTCCCTAAATTTGCATTTCAATTGCTCTCACTAAACATCTTGTAAGCTGCATATTTCTCCATTTCAATTCTATACCAATTTAACCGAAACCACCCGATGCATCTATTTTTTTACTTTAATGGTTTTTTCCTTTGGATTTGTGGCTCAATTCTTTGTTGATATAAGTTCAAATCATGAACATTAAGTATTTAAATTTCAGACAACATCATTTTAGTTTCAAAGTTATACATATTTGACTCAATTAATAAAACTTTAGTGATTTTCACCTTCAAAATCATAAAAAGTATCCAAATAGCGATCAATCATCACTAAAACTATATTTTGAATTTCATTTTATTTTTTAGAAAGAAAACAGCATTTATATTATGTGTATTTTCATGTTTCTGTTTAATAATAAATAAATAAATGCTATTTATTTTAGTTACAATTGGCTATGTAATAAAAGAAACGCCCCAAACCATTTAGAATAAGGTGAAAATCAGCCCATCCCAGCCAGCCCAGCCCATAGAACCCTAATTTTAAGTGTTTATGGTAAGGTGAGCACACGACATCGTTTCAAGTTCCATTCTCTAAGGATTCTATATTCGAAGATTGAAGAGTATCTATATCAAGGGGAAGAAAATTAAAATACCCTTGAAATATGCAATCAAAAACCCGAGCAACATATGGGAAAATTGAATGTACAATGTAAATATAAAGGACAATAAATATATGTTACAATTTCAAATTTCACGTCGCAGTCACAGTAGTCGTTGTCTCCATTGATGCCAAGTCCAATTCTTCATCAGAATCAATTACGTTTTCAAAGTCGTAGTAGGGATTCCCCTGCATTTGGGGGAGATTCCATGTGTTAATCAAATATGTTTATGTAAAAAAAATTAGAAATTTTAATAACCCCTGGACACTCTTTCTTTCTTTCTTTCTATATAGTATTAGTAGTATGCTTTTTCCTAGATATGTAGACAAGTTAAAAAGCTCATACCTCTGGCCTCGGAATAATTGCTTCGAAACTATGGAACTCTGGATCGTCGAAATTTGGAGGTCTCAAGACAATATATGCCGCCTTATTGTTGTACCTGTCCTCCGTTGCCTGCATATACGAAAAACAAAAGAATTGTTAAACTTCCCTACAAATGACAATCTTTTCTTTTTTTTCCAGTTAATGCACTACCAAGATCGCACCTAGCAGATTTTCAAGTTTGAAGGTAAAAACAAAATAACCATAAAACTAGAAATTTCAATTAAGAGTGAATCACATGTATAACTATTACTTGTAAGTCTTAAAATTTAAGAAAAAGATAACAAATATGTTATACGACGTTGCATTGATTATGCACCTTCCACATTTTTCTATTTCGGGTGTCCAACAAAGAATTGGAAACTTTAATATCACGGATGGGTTCTAATTACTGTACAAGAGAGTGCTACTATAGAATGTATTGGCATATACTGATTGTGAGCATTCAAGGGACAAGGTTAAGCTTTGCAAAATTTTATTTATATGTAGTGGATTTTTAGAAGCCCAACAAGTCGATCAAGAGTAGATCTTTGTTTCCGAAAACACATGTTCAGAGTTCAGATTCCATATCCCAGACAAGCATATGGAGTCAAGGAACATGTTAACGAATTCAACCCACTAGCATGTTCCACAGATGTTGGTCCGTAAGAACTAAGAACCTTTGGTGCCTATAATTACTATAGAGTTAGCATGAAGTCATATGACTACTGCAGTCAGTGTATTGGATAACTATTTAATTTAATTGATCAATGTTATGTCTTATGCAATTATTGTAGTTAACTTAATCCAGCAATTTATAATTGTTATACAGTTAGAAGTTTCAGAACTTAGGCCTGCCTTTTGCCAAGTCCATGCAGTCGGGTCTTTTTACTCATAAGCATCACCTATATAACCCACAAGCATAATTCTAGCTCTTGTGAAACCATAATAACACGAAATGCCAAATACTATGAATGCCAAAATATTAGCATTATAGATTGGTTTAACAAGTAAAAACACAGTTCTGAAGTCCACAATATTAACAGATTCATCCATTATTAAAAGGAACCATTTCATTCTATGTGTGCACACTATTAACAGAAAAATGAATATGGATATCAGGGGAATTTGCTTTTCACGATTGTTTATATGTTTTGCTTTCAAGGGATTCCTTTGACTAGGGTCTCTTTAACTCCCTCCATATTTTTCCACATATATGGCAACTATAGCTCCTTATTATACATGTAAATTTGGCAAACTATTAGAATCTCGAGTGAGATAATTTGATTTTTAATGCTATCTTAAAAGGATCAATTGTTAATCACCTCAAACCTCACCCCTCAAGAGTTATTCTTATATTAAAGAATCTTCAAAATATTTACAAACACTCAATTCTTCCAAAACCTTTAAATATTATAAGGGAAAGAAAATTACTACATCGGAAACCAAAGTTAACTACAATAAGGCATTTTGTAAATGAGAATTAAGACATAATTTTTTTATTTTTTGCAGATTGTAAATAAATTCATACAGAGGCGTGGAACATTAAGTTTGACAGCAAAGAAACTTAAAAAGGGAATTTGAAGAGACCTGAAACTGCGGGTAGTCAGGAGCACTGAATAGAGTAATCAGCTTCCCTGATTCTCCATCATGATCGATAGTGTATCCATTGTCCATTCCTGCCAAGTCAGGTCTCTTTTCTCTTGCATCTGGGCCTTCGTGTGATCGTATAATTAGCTGAAGCAATAACAATGACCAATGCAATATCAGAATTGTATGTTTGCAACTCTAAAACACGGCTAGCTTCTAGCAGTAATTACATATAGCAGTGTAAAATCAAAAGGAAAAGACACTACTAACAAGATAATAAATGAAACCATAGATAAAATTATAGTTTTGTAATCACCTTTAAATTGAACTTCTTCAAGAAGTCCTCTGTACAATCGGGACCCCACAATAGACCAATGCCTCTCTCTGTATTTGGAGAAAGACCATTTTTCATTGAAGGATCCGACCATAGAACATCACCCGGGATCAAGTTCAACCCTTTGTACGGAGCATCAAGAACCGACCTTCGGGCTTTGGATAGCTCCTCCAAAGAACCAAGAGATAAGGTGTTTTCTTCGGGGTTGAGAACTATCCTACGGTTCTTCTTCCCTTTCGATCTCTTTGATTGGATGACAGAAACACTGCGGAAAATCCCTCCAGTGAGCTGTATATACAGCTCCAGCAATTATTGAGGCTAAGGGGAGCCCTTCGAAGCATCCCAAACATTTCCTGTATACATGCTTACCATTACCACCATACTTGCTCAAGACTTCTTTCTCGAAGCCATAAACGGACGTACAGTATTTTGATTCATGATTTCCGCGGAGCAAATATACTCTATGTGGCAAACAAATCTAGAGAAAAGACAAATAGTGTCAAACTCTAAGAAACAAGTGCAATTACAAGCATTAAAGTTACAAGCAACAAGTGCAATTACAGTAACAATACACAACTGTTAAGATTAGAATTCCATTAACATCTACATTGATTACAAGCATTAAGGCAGCAAAATTTTCATTCATATGTGCATAGCATTCAAATTTCCAAATTTTCACTACAAACAAACATCACAACATTGCATTAATTAATCTCTCTTCATGCATACAGAACTCTTGCTATAAAATCTCATCAAAAAAAAAAAAAAATTAAGCAGAAACTATAAAATTGAATCAAAACAGGAGGCGGTTGAAAATGTTAACATGCATATGTACCTTCCACGCTATATACATTAAAGTTACAAGCAACAAGTGCAATTACAGTCACAATACACAACTGTTAATATTAGAAGTCCATAAACATCGACATTAATTACAAGCAGTATGAGCTTAGCATTCAAATTTCCAAATTTTCCCTTCAAACAAACATCATAACATTACATTACAATATACAGACCTCTTGTTATAAAATCTCAAAAAATAAAATAATAATTGAAGCAGAAACTATAAAATTGAATCAAAACAGGAGGTGGTTGAAAATGTTAACATACATATATACCTTCCAAACTAGCAATGCTAAGAAACAGGTGCAATTACAGTCACAACTCACAATACATAACTGTTGAAGATTAGAATTCCATAAACATCTACATTGATTGCATTATTGCAAGCAGTAAAAGTGTAAAACAGCAAAATTTTCATTCATATGAGCATAGCATTCAAATTTCCAAACCTTCCCTTCAAACAAACATCATAGCATTACATATTTACAATAATTAATCTCTCTCCATGCATAAACAACTCTTACTATAAAATTGAATTAGAATTGAAAATGTTACCTTCCAAGCTAGCAATACTAAGAAAGTCTCAAGACCCCAAGCTCCTCTGTCCACATAATCACCATTGAATACAAAGAATCGATTTTCAGATGGAAATCCAGCGTCTTTGAGGAGAAAGAGAACGTCATGAAGCTGCCCGTGAACGTCTCCGACGACCACGACAGTCGAGTCTTGGTCGAGACCCTCTTCAATCCGGACGCAGTTGGGTTCTTTGTGGAGGATCTTGGAGGCGGTGAGGACCAGACTGTCGAAGACGTTGACCGGCAAAACGAACGGGAGATCGGTGGGAGGGAGGTTCCTCGAAGACCAGTCGAATGTATACATGAGATTGTGGACCCACTCCAAACTCGGCTGCCCATCGGACGGCCACGAGAGAGGTATCTGCGGCGGCGACGGCGGCGGAGGTGGCTGTGGCGGAGGAGCTGGCTCTGCTTGTTGTAAATCTGACATTTTCTTTTTTTAGGCTTTGAAGACTGAAGTGAAGACCAGAATTTTAAGAGCAATTTTAATTTTATTTTATAAGAATCTTAATATATAGTTTTTAAAAAGTATAAATTATTAAAGGAAAGGTCAGTGGGAGATTAAATTTTCCAAAATTGTGGGCTGTCTTGGCTTTGATCTTGTTTTAATGAGTTGTTCTTGTTGAAGACGAGTCAGCGCTGCAAAAAAAAAAATTGTTAGTATTAAATATTTAATCAAATTATAATTTTTTTTTACTTAATTAATGTTTATAAATGTTAGTATTGCATATTTAATTAAATTATAATTAAGTAATGTTTGATAGATTTATTTCTGTTTGTTTTGACCCTCTATGTCTTCCGGATTGAAGAGGATCTTGATGGGTACTTTGATGAGATTGGTTTAGTGGTATACAAATTGTACCTAAAAACAATCCAACAAAAACTCAATTAAGGATAGGTCCGAGATGGAAAAAACCTGGGCCGGGTACCCAGATTTTTACACTCCGGGTATCCATCCGGGAAAAACCTGGATTTTGCAATCCAGTTATCCGACCAGATATCCGGATATCCATACCCGGATTTACCCGCTTTTTTATAATTAAATTACTACATTAATTATGATAAATATGTTAGAGATAAAGACCGTATATATATATATACAATTTTTCTATTGTCAGTTCGTCCTAATATAAAATACATTATGATGAATAATGTGGACCGTTAGATTTACAGATTTTAACTCAAAGTGTATACACTTTTCAAAACTTCTCCATAATATGTGATCTGCATTCTTCGTCTTGATATATTTTATATCATGATAAACTGACAGTAGAAAGACTATATATATATATATATATATATATATATATATTAATAATAGAAACTCAATTCCCTAACAACATTAAACATCACATTAATACATTTCACTCTTTTTCTTTTTCAACTAAGTGCCTGTTGATTAAAACTTAAATTCTAGACAAATGTTAAATATCTCATTAAGCCTTTCAACTAATTTCAGTACTATAATTGCAAGCCCAATGCTTGTTTTTCTTTTCTTTTTACAATAAGACCTGATGGTTGTTGATTAGAACTCAAATCCCAGACAAATATTACCTTTAATCCTTTATTATTATCTCACTAATTTCTCTCTCCTCAATCTCATTCTCGTCAGTCGTCCCTTTCTCTCCCTCTCCTCATATTTTGTTTTGAATTTGCTTCTCTCAAACCCCCCACCTCTCACATCTCTCTCTCTCTCTCTCTCTCTCTCACAAAACTATCTTTCTCTGTAAGAGTCTCACGGTTTTTCAGGTTGGTGGCTAGTGGTCAACGGCGGCAGGAATGGTTCACAGGTGGGTATATTTGAGTTTGGGTGGTGGCTCCAATAGCCATGGAATCTGGTGGTGATGCGTTGAAGTTTTGATGTGTGGGTTTGAGTTGGTGATATTTATTTTTCCAGAGAGCAACTACTTGTCCGAAAACCAAAAAAAAAATAAAAAATAGGGCTTCGTTTTTTTGTTAATAAATTTGGCATATCTATTTATTTAAAAAAAATTAAAAAAAGAAAATGAATAAGTACACATCTGAGTATCCGGATATTATTTACCCGGTACTAGATAGATAAGTAATATCCCAATACGGGATACTGGTTACCCGGTCCGGATCGGGTTGAACTGCCCTCCTATGTAGGATTCAAACTTCCATAGGAAAGTCATTATTACTTAAATGAGTTTGTCATTTCTATTACGAGGTCAGTGATAAACTGATAATTAAGAAATATGATTTTAAATTGGTATCAAATTATATTGTATTGGATAGAGCTCATAGAAGCATACTCGATTTATTAAATAATTTGATAGAACTCATTTAATTGTTATTGATTTGTTTCTTTCTTTTTCTTTTCAGATAGTGTTAACATGTGTCCTAAGGGTACAGTTTAAAACACTATAGATTATTATAATTAAAAATAATAAATACAATATTAATATTTTCATTTATAGTGTCTTAATATATACATTTAGGACACATGTTAACACCACCTTTTCTTTTTTAACTAGTAACATTGAATTTAAAACTCGGCATGCTTTATTTATATAATGCTTTAATATTGTTAATCTATAAATTTAAGCTTTATTATCTTGAATCAAAGGTTGATTTTCTTTTCCACCAACAATACATATCTTATATTATTATTATTATTATTCTTAGATAAAAACTGTAAATTTAATTTAAGTTAAACAACAATTCTGATCTCATGTTTGTCACCTAAAACCAATACAAAACCTTTCTAAATTAAACTTAAAAATGGTTGGGCTGCCTACACACCTACCACCGGCAACACCTCACTCTCTAATCATTTACTAATTTCATCTACTTCTTAAAAAAAAATTATCTACTTACTCTTTTTCACATAGAGTAGTTTAGTTAAACAATATAATATATAAATAGTAAGACAATATATATAATTAACACCTATATTAGATTTAATAATTTAATATAAATTTTATTGATATACGATTAATATCGTTAGAAATAATCACTGTCTAATGAGATTTGATAATAAACGACCCTTATTAAACCCTATAATGTTTACCGTCCTACCACATGTGGTATATAAAAAAAATAAAAAATAAAAAATAAAAAGTCAAAGTTGACTTCTTACCTTCTTAAAAACTAAATAGATATATAGAAATTTAATCCCAAAGACTAGGGTTTGGTTAATTACTTAATTAAGAGACAGAGATTATGATTTATGTGTCAACTTGTCATGCATTAAAAATCAACAGGTGTCAGCCAATATATGCAGCCAACAATTCAATCCACTTAAAAGAGTGTGAAACTGCCAAGATTTTCTCAGCAGTTTTTTCCTTGGCTACCTACTTTTTTTCCACAAAAAAACTACAAACAAAATCTTTGGTTATACAAACAAAACACAAACTAGTTGAACAATAAAAAAGTTTCAAGACATCCACATTTCCAATACAAAAAGTTGGATCACCAATGTCACTTTTTCCAAAACCTATGACTACTATTTCATGTGTCTAATGTTATATACATTTTTCAAAAAATTGTAAGATACTTCACATAGTTGATTACTTATTCAAATATATACGTGGCCATATAAGGTCCATATTCATCGAAAACTTATAGTTTAAGTTACTTGACTTGTTGTAAATTTGTTTATCCACGACAATCATGTATCATAATCTTTTATAAATTACGATTGTGATTTTATTCGATATCAATATGTATAGTAAACGGTGCAGAAGATTTGGAGGTTGTGACAAGAACATCAAAAAAGCTTCACTTCCATATATATAGTCAATATTATATATAACTTATTTTTGTGTTGTTGTTATGAAAGAATCAAAAGATTATTTAATTTATCAAGACAATAAAAAGCAATTCAACTATGTCTTTCTTAATGGACTACAGAAAACCCTCCACACCACAGCCCACATCCACTTTATTTTTTAGAAAAAAAAAAAGTAATAAAAATTTATAAAGTCAAAGCTTTTGTTAGACTAAGAAAAGATATATATATATATATATATATGCTTTATCACAACATAATCACAAATTCAGTCTTAATTACAAGTCTACTTTACTCACCTAATTTCCTTTCACTTTTCCTTATTTAAATGACATGACAATATTAGCACAACCAAAACAGTTACGTTATTTTGGTAATTAGATAATCGAAACCTAATCATAAACACAGACAAACTATTCAGCCGTAGATAAATGTGCGACCAGATTCACCTAATATGAAAATAAAAACACTTTACACACCTAATTTTCTTTCTTTGTGAAATTGATATCATGATTAATAGAAATTAAACATTATTAGCACGATCAGATAAATACTCTCACCACGACGTAAATGTAGAAATACAAACCGAAATATTCAGTGGAGAGTAGTTGTAACATTTGACTCAGTTAATATGAAAACAAAAAACACTTACAAAATTTCTTTAATCTAGATGTCTCCTACGGCCCTACCACCACAATTATTAACATAACTTTTCTCTTTCTCGTTAACAACACCCAATTAAATAAACAAAACAATCCTTAATCAAACCTATTTCCACGTTGCATTAATTTAACAATTATATTATATATATATATACACACACTTTGATCATTCCTCGCTAGACCATCATTTTTCCAAGCTATTTCCTTCAACAAAAGTCCTTCTTCAACCTCCCTCTCTCTCTCTCTCTTCTCTCTCTCTCTCTCTCTCTCTCTCTCTCTCTCTCTCTCTCTATATATATATATATATACACAAAGAGACCCTCCTGAAACCATTGGAAATCATCATGAGTTACTACAACAGAGTTGGGAAGACTAGAACATATTCAAGCCATGGAAGCTGCAGAGGATTCAAGGTCAACCAAAGAAAGTTTTCAGTTCAAGTTCTAAGAGCAAAGTTTGTGTATTTGTTCAGGGTATTGAGTAGATGGAGATATTCATGTGCACAGGCTCTCAAATCTGTTAAAAAAAGCACCACTAAAAGAAGTAAAAGTCATATTTTTCCAAGAAACAGCAGCAACAGCAGGGGGGGTTTAGTGATGGTGGATTCATCATCATCTTCATCGTTGAAAAATAATTGCAGGTTGAGATCTTTTGCGCGCTCCAATTCTTTTTACTCTGAAGCCATTGCTGATTGTTTAGAGTTCATCAAACGCTCCTCTATCTCTATCGATGATCATCAAAAACCCATCATCCCATATTAGAGATCGTGAATTTTTTATTTATTTGAATTTGTCTTGATCTTCTTTTTCTTGATTTTGTTCACATTCTCTCTGTATAATGTATATATATATATATATATTCCATTCTGAGTTTGGAGATATATTGTATTTGTATATTATTTCTGTGAAAGAATTACAGAGATGAAATGAAACGACAACGTTTTAGATTCTATAGTTTTAAGATTATGATCATCAATGGAAGTTTATGAATTTGTTTTACTATTGTTTTAAAAATTATGGAAAAATAATCTAAGTTGATGATATAATGTCAATCTTGGGAAGGTTCAGAGCAGGTGGGCTTGAAGATTCTAAACAATTGAATTTTACAACCTAATACATTTGTCATTATTTGACTAATCAAAAGATACAAAGAAAATTTGGGTAGAGTTTTTATTTATTTATTAAATGGAATTAAGTATTTGTTCAAACTTTTGAACACCAAATTGTCATGATATCTCTGACTTTATGAAATTTCACAAGTAATGCTTCAATGATTTTGCCCATCCCTTTTGGTTTTTAATATTTATTTAATTTAAATAAAGACCAGCTTTATTATCACTAATGATTTTGATAATATGCCCACTAATTTTCTACTTTTCAGAATTCAGATCTACATTTCAGACTTGCTAAATGGGCTACATTTTCTCAGCCCAAATTTGAGTGAGTTGGGCCAAGCCCACCAATAATTTTGGTTTAAGGCGTTGTTGTTGCCTTGTTGGGCCGGAAAATAAACTATGCATCTTGTAGATTTGGCTACGTGACATGATGATAAAAGAAGATGCATGGTACATATTTTGAAGCATTAAAGAAAACACTAAGAGTCACTATATTTGCACCCATTAAAAATTGTATGTACACACCCAAATTAGTATGCTTTTAAGAATATAATAATACCTTGAGTAAAATTACTAAGATGACTAATTGTTTGTTTTTACACCCACCAATAATTATTAATTAGTTTTCTAATTTAATCTTTTGTAATTTTTTCCCATTAATGGTTTGATATTAACATATATCATAAAAACTATTTCCATTTTAATAAACCCTAAATTCCTTTTTAAACATATTTTCAATATTTTTTAAAGAAATACTAATTAATTGTTAAGTATGGAAAATGAATCAAAATCATGAGACAAATTTGGTTGTGAAAAAAGTAGGTTTTAAATTAATTTTGTTAGAAGAACAAAATTATTATGTATATAAACAAACTTTTAAATTAAATATATATTATATTTTTTTATTTCTTTCAAACACACCTTAGATTTTTTTTATATAAATATTAGAAGTTCTTTCTTACCAAAAAAAATATATGTTTTTCAATTTCATCGAACACTTTTATTTTTCGAAATATCATTTAACACATATATACTTCCACATCAATTGGGACCTATCACAAATCTTGCATCCCAACAACTCTTTCAAATAGAAAGTGGTTCTCTAATATATACAAAAAAAAAAATCTTAAAATGGATTTTTAACGAAAAATTGAGTTTGATTTTTAAAAAACCGAGAAGAGAAAATAAGTAGGGAAAAGAAATAATAGTAAGAGAATTAAAGGTAACAACAAAATTTGAAATAACAATAAATTTGATTAAATAACATAATAATAGTTATATGTGGTGTGTACTTACAAAAATACAATATAGAATAATTAAAGAAAGAGTATTTTTAGCATGAAGTGGGGTTTAATTACAAATTAGAGATTTTTTTAAAATTTTTGATGAATGTGATTACGAAAGAGGTGTAGATATAGTTTTTGAGGGGTGCCATTATCGCCACTCAAACACTAATATTAGACAATCAAAAAATTTAGTCCAAATTTCAACCAAAATGATGTAGTAAGTATATTTTTTTTCATAAACCACATCATTCCATGTTGTGTAGTCATGACGCCAGGTTCTGATTCCGGTTCCGACAGTTCAGAGCCGGGTTTTTTTACCTATTATTATATATATAAAAAACTTAGATATGTAAAAGTGTAAATGCATTTTATTGGATCACCCGAAATTAAATTAAAATAAATATGTGACAAGTAAAAAAAATAAATTAAAATAAAACTATAATAACTCTCTAATTGAGACTTGAGAGTTGAGAGATAATTGGAAACTTGGAAATTGAGATTTGAGAGAGAAATGAGAATTAGAGAGACTTGGGAGTAAATTGGAGTGGGAAAAAAAAATGAATGAAGGGTATTTACAGAAAAGAAAAGAAAAAACCTCAGTTGTTGGATGCCCAATAGCATGCAGAGGTCAACAAACCGTTGGGTCAGCCGACCGTTGGGCCCAACGGTCTGCTGGGTTAGCATGCTGTTGGGGCCCTCCAATGGTTGTTTCAAAAAAAAAACATTAAAAAAAGAATAATACTAAACATCTCATCTACAATCCCACCATTTTCATTCCAATACACGTGACAGCTGATGTGTCATTTGGTGAGTGGATACACATTAATTGATACTTATCTCTCTTACCTATGTATTAACTCACCAATTAATGTTTGTCAACTCACAAAGTGACACCTCAGCTGCCACGTGTGTTGGAATGGAAATGGTGGGATTGTGGGTGAGATGTATAGCAATACTATTAAAAAAAAAGTAAAAGAAATCAGGATCAGAGCAGCTGGATCCGGAACCTAACCGATGGTTTCGGTCTGATTTTGGATTTTTAGGAACTGGAATCAGAACCGGTTTCGATTCGGTTATAGAGAGGGCAGTTCTGGTTCAGGTTCACGATTGGAATTAAACCGGCATCTTGTTCGATGTTGTGTGGGATGATGTCAACTCATTTACAACATCATTTGAGTT
The DNA here is from genome assembly GCA_033220585.1 of Dipteronia sinensis. Taxonomy (NCBI): domain Eukaryota; kingdom Viridiplantae; phylum Streptophyta; class Magnoliopsida; order Sapindales; family Sapindaceae; genus Dipteronia; species Dipteronia sinensis. Next base: position 445,349 of record CM065638.1, on the reverse strand, counting down.
GACTCGGTCTATCAAGCGACAACACTCTGTATTGTTTTTACTTTTTGTAGGACAATGTGTCAATTAATGGAGCCCAATTTCATATCAAATAATTCAATGCCGATGTAACCATTGAATATACGTGCATTGGGGACGAAAACGGCAAAATCAACTAAAAGACAACAACAACAATGGAAAACACATTATATATTCTGATTCTTTTGGCTTTCAGACTTGAACAAGTCAAACAAATTGAACTTTCTTTTGGAAAAAATTTGGCTTCTGCTTCATTCACACAAAGGAAAAGAATTATCTATCACAAAAGCAAACAAAAAATTCGATTATAAAACTTTTATTATACAGGTGTGTATAGACAATACACATTTCAAAGATCTAGAAACTCTAGAGGTCCAAAAACGTTTTTTTTTTATAATTTATTTCTTTGGCGCCTAAAAAATAAAATAAAAAAACGCGTATCTTGAAATGTTTTATAAACACCAATGTAGATTGTCGCTTCTTCTGACCAAAGCACGTGGCTTTATTCGATCGTCGTCAACAAAAAGAACCTCCGTCGCCGCCGACGCCGACACCTACACCAACACCGACGCCATGGATGACACCCTGAAGACGAAAGTGTGCATCATCGGGAGCGGTCCCGCCGCCCACACGGCCGCCATCTACGCCGCCCGAGCTGAGCTCAAGCCCGTCTTGTTCGAGGGATGGATGGCCAACGACATCGCGCCAGGTGGACAGCTCACCACCACCTCCGACGTCGAGAACTTCCCCGGTTTCCCTGAGGGTATTCTCGGAATCGAGCTGATGGATCGCTGCCGTAACCAGTCGCTCCGATTCGGTACTCAGATCTTCACCGAAACCGTCAACAAAGTCGATTTCTCGTCATTCCCTTTCAAAGTGTTTACGGATTCTAGGACCGTTTTGGCCGATTCCGTGATTGTATCCACAGGCGCCGTCGCTAAAAAATTGAAATTTACCGGGTCGGGTGACGGAGCCGGAGGGTTCTGGAACCGAGGGATCTCCGCGTGCGCTGTATGCGATGGAGCCGCCCCGATTTTCCGGGAGAAACCGCTGGCGGTGATCGGCGGAGGCGATTCTGCTATGGAAGAAGCGAACTTTCTGACCAAGTACGGGTCCAAAGTCTATATTATTCACAGGAGGGACTCTTTCAGGGCTTCGAAAATTATGCAGAACAGGGCACTCACAAACCCTAAAATCGAAGTGATATGGAATTCATCAGTGGTGGAGGCTTATGGAGATAGGGTTTTGGGTGGGTTGAAAGTGAAGAATGTGGTGAGTGGAGAAGTCTCTGATTTGAAGGTTTCTGGGTTGTTTTTCGCTATTGGACACGAGCCCGCAACCAAGTTCTTGGATGGACAATTGGAGCTTGACAGTGATGGTTATGTTATTACTAAACCGGGCACAACACAGACCAGTGTGCGTGGCGTTTTCGCCTCCGGTGATGTTCAGGACAAGAAGTATCGACAGGCTATCACTGCTGCCGGCACTGGTTAGTCTTCTTTAATTGCATTCATTTTAAATTTTGTTCCTTGTGGTTTAAGCAATTTGTATGCTTTATTGGTTTCTGTAGGATCCTTTTTTTCCCAATTGATTGCGATACGTATCAATCATTAAACTTTAGTGCTATTAATTTGGATGTTGAATATGTTGAATTGAGATGACTACACCTTATCATTGAGCTGCCAAACCTTTCAAAATGACTTATTTTCAAGCAAAGAATTTCTCTTTATATGGAAAATTATGAGTTTATAGCATTATGGCATTGCTAAGATGTGTAACTAGGTGGATGCAGTTGACTTGAGGTATGTAAGGAGATGTACATATAATGTTGTTTGTATTGAACCTTATTAACTAACTCTCATTAATAGAGATGGTCTTCAGACACTTATAATATGCTTTATCGGGCGTCTTTGTTGATAAAATAGGCCTCTCAGTTGATTGATGTTTGGTTCTCATTATTAGGATCCTTTTTCACAATTTGATTGCAGTACATATCCATCGTAACCATTAGTGCTATTAATTTGGATGCTGAATATGTTAAATTGAGATGACTACACCTTATCATTGAGCTGCCAAAGCTTTCAAAATGACTTATTTTCAAGCAAAGAATTCCTCTTTATATGAAAAATTACGAGCTTATAGCATTACAGCATTGCTAATATGTGAAACTGTGAAACTAGGTGGATGTAGTTGTGAGGTCATTATACAAGGCAATTTACATATAATGCTTTTTGTGTTGAACCTTGTTAGCTAACTCTCATTAGAGATGGTTTTCAGACACTTATAATATGCATTATCCGGTGTCTTTGTTGATAAAATAGGCCTCTCACTGGTTGATCTTTGGTATTTTTCAGCTGCATCTTTGAGTAGTCATTTATTTGTTAGATACTTATTTTTGTAGCAATCATTTGTCTTGAGAATCTTGTATGAGAGTTGAAATCATATGCAGATTATTAGAAGAGACATAAGTACAAATAATTTGTAGGTTATGTAAAATGCCCTAAGAATACCATATGCCTTGACATTTGGGTCTGTGGCTCTACTATATATAGTGGAGAGGACTACGTGTGTAATTACTATATTTAAACAAAAGGAAGATGCAACTTGTATCTTTTCATTCATAGCCTTTTCATTGTCCGGCATGTACAAGTTGGTGGTGATGGCTTGATCGTCTCTGCACTTCATTGCATCTTATGCATATACATTGGCATACCTCTTAAGACTGTACTTTGTTTTAACATACTGAATACATCTTCTTGTTTACTTTGTTCTTGATTTAGCATTTAACACGTTCATTTCTTTTTTATCCTTCTGAAATGTAGGGTGTATGGCAGCTCTGGAAGCAGAACATTACTTGCAAGAGATAGGATCCCAGGAGGGTAAGAGTGATTGATTCTTCACTATGCACGAATTTAATCTACTTGAGTACAAAGAAGACTTTCTGTCTTTCTTTCTCTCTCTGGCCCATGAAGTGTTAGCATTGTTGATTTATTGACTTCCAATATTTGATTGGCTAAGGTAAAACAAAAAAAAACAAAAAAATTGGATTCAGCAATATGTTTTTAGTTTGCCTTAGTACTACATTTTAGAATGTAATTGTTGGATGATATCATAATCAAAAGACTTTCTGTTTCACCTTCTTTTAGCTCATTTTTTTGGTTGAATGGCTTTATATCTGCAATATTAATACTAAATTGTATTGTACATATGGGAATGACTTTGAATTTAAAGACCTCAATGCATCAGCTGGGATTGGTCTGGTTTGGGCATTATCTTGTTTGATGATCTGCTAGGTTTTCAAGTAAATATCAGCATTTATGGGTTGTTTGTTTTTTTATCTAATTCTTCTATGACCTTAATTTTTTAGATATATGGATAAGTTTATAAATGATATGTTTGTTTTTTTCATTTTGGATGACTTATTACAAATGCAAAATTGATTAGATTGTGTTAGGGTTTCTTCAAAATTGGGAATTTATGGAAAATTGATTTTTAGGGATGTTTGGATAAAATTGTACATATATGAATTCTTATAGGACATTTATGGAAATTTACTAAAAAAAACTCTATTATAACACTTTTTTAATGAGATAAAAGTAAAAAAAAAAATTCTTTTTCTAAAAGACATATATCTTAAAATAAGATATAAGTTGAAAAAAACAAACAAACTGATTTATCTTAAATTAAGATATAAGAGGCAATAAGTTTTATAGTGAAAAATCAAACATTCCCTTAGGGGTCGTTTGTTTTTTTGTTTGAAGACTGAACAGTCCTGAATTTTTCTGAAGACTGAATAGGGACTGAAATCTGAACATGAATGGCATGTTTGTTTGTTTTTTCTCACATCTGAATATACTGTCAACATGTTTGTTTTTTAAAAATAAAATTGTCTGAAAATACGTAATTTTACATTTATACCTATACTAATTAAAAGAAGTAATTTAACATGCACAATTCTTTATAACATTTTGTATGTTTTTTTTTTTTGCAAACAAAGTTCAATTTAACAAAATAAAAAAATTAATCGAAGAATATAATTTTGTATGTTCTGCAAACAAAGTTTAAGTTAAATTTATTGTCAAAAAAAAGTTCAAGTTCAAGTTCAATTTTTATGTTGTCCACGTTTCGGGTGAATATAATTCATGAAACCATTTTTATTTTTTTTGGTTTCCTGGATCATATGCACCGGAAACCAAATAAAAAAAAAGGTTCTTGAATTTTTCATATACAATAATTCTATAACATCTTGAAGCCACGAAATCTACTCAATATGATAGACAAATTTATTGAGCACTATATGAATAGTTAGATAAAAAAAAAAGTTCTTACCGGGATTTGGTAAGAGAGAAATTAAATTGTTCAATCTTTGAAAAATTTCATTATGAGATGTAATTAGAGTTTTTTTCCTTTTCTAAAACCTGTTTAAATAAGAAATATGTTAAAAGAAATTTTTTTTATACCATATCAAATTAAAGTAAATTTGGAAATATATCTTTTTTTAGAGGATAGACTTGGAAGATAATATTTTAATTGTAATCTAGTGATTTGGAATTAAGTTAAAAGTCAGGATTTCTTACTTTTTATTTTAAGTTGTTTTTTAATATTTTTAAGTTGTTTGACCACTTAAAAAAACAAACAAAACAACTTAATGAGTTCAATTCAAACTCATTAAGTTTTAAGTGAAAAAAACAAACGACCCCTTAATGTGTCTCCTGTAAGACATATTTCATGTTAGTTAATCTTAATCCTCTTATCTACTTACCTCCATTTGAGAAAGCTGTACAGATTTCTGAAGTCACTGAGTTTTAGCAGCATGGAAATTTTATAATTAACAGTATTGTTTTAGAAGCAAGGGATGAGTATTGTTTCAGCATGGAAGAGATTTCCATTTGAGTTTATGCTTTTGTAGTTTACTTACACCACCTTCTATTGCACCATTAGGTTACTTTGATGGTGCTTTGCTTCAATTTCAATATATTTGCATGGGATCACAAATTGGAACCCAAGATTCTTTGTATAAATGTTTTCCTAGTTAGTTTGAGAGTGCATTGATGTGTCATAGTCCATAGAAACTTTTTTGTTAAATAGACTACCCTATCATAATAAAGAAAGAAAATAAAGAGAGGAAGCATACTAGCATGGGAATTTATGTATATGTTTGAAAAATGTGTGTTAAGAGAGTTAAGATTTAACACTTTTCCAGGTCTACTGAAAATGACACTTACAAGAATCATGATACAGTACTGGAAATTTGTGGTTATTTTCACACTTCAACATCCAAGTTTCAAATAATGGAATACCTGCAACATCCAAGTTTCAAATAATGGAATACCTCGCCCCTACCCAATTCAGAGTTCACATATGAGTATATGACATGTGTATTATCAATAAATAATTGCAGTTTCTTTGTAAAACTAGGATGCATGAATGTGTAAAAATTGTAATTCAAAAATATCATGTGATCAAGATTCCAAAAATCTACTACTATTCAAGACTAATTAATATCAGAAAGAGTGGTCTCATATAAGTTTTACAGAGCTACAAAAAGACAAAAACAACAGATCTATATCCCATTACAAGATACCCTTCTCTAAATTAAAATCAACTAATAGGCAATTAGCAACAACTTAAAAAACAACCTGCTAGCAAAAAAAAAAAAAAAATTTACAAAACAAAACAAAATACCATATATTTGGAGGTGCCAACAAGTGGCTTTAAGAGGAAGACAGACACAAACTAAAAAAGAAGACATGTTACATTGACAATTGCTTGCTTTGCTGGCTCTTCTTCTTTATACATCTTGGAAAGAGATCTGCCTTCAGGTCTTCACATGACTTTGTTCTTTTTTTCTTAAAAAATATTTTACAACAACAGCTGCAATAAACAGTCTTTCATGTCATTGCTTTGGTTTTTCATTTTCTTTCTTTTCTTCTCTCCCCACCACAAGTCTTCTTTTTGGCCACACACATACACACCTACTACCACTACCACTACTACTAACCATCAATTGATCTCCTCCTCCATATTTCAAAACTTATTTTTGTACTTCAGAGTTTGGTTTTTATTTGATCATCTTCTTCTCCACTTAAGAACCAATTTTGGAGATATCTTTACTAGATCTGTTGTACTTCATGTGGCTCTTCACAAGTTGCCCAGCTGCAAGTGCAGACATTAGTGAAAGCTCACCTGCTAAAACTGAACCAGCTACAATGGTGGCCAATAGCCTTGAATTTGAACCAGGGTTTTCTCTATTAGCACCCTTAACACCAAGTAGATTCAGACAAGCTGATTGAGATGCTAGTTGTGTGCCACCTCCAACTGTACCCACCTGATTCCATTAAAATATTTTTTTAAAAAGCCAACCAAGTCAGTACTCATCAGAAGTCAGAACTGAATATTTTTAAAAAAAGCATGTCATTGTTTTTGTAACCTTGTCAAATTAGTTAATAATCAATTATTATGCAAAAACAGGACATAACGTGTTAAATTGTTTAATGAAATTGAGTCTTTACTTAAGAGTTTCAATGGATCTTGGCTTCTACTTGCTTGGTCGTCTCCATCAGATATATAGCCATATAGGACAAAACATCACTAATTCTTGTATTAATTACAGTGAAAGTGAACTAGATCTGTTGAACTTGTATTTTTCTTATAATTTTTTTTTTTATATTCTATTAGTAGTAGTATAGTACCTCAATGGAAGGCATGGTGACAGAAACATGAAGGTCTTTGCCATCATTAACAGATTCCATCATAGTGATGCAATGAGAGCTCTCAACATTTTGAGCAGGATCTTGACCTGTAGCAATGTAAATTGCTGAAACTATATTGCTTGCATGTGCATTAAACCCTCCTAGAGCTCCTGCCATTGCTGATCCTGTTAGGTTCTTGATCATGTTGAGTTCCACCAATGCAGCCACATTTGTTTTCAATACCTTCTTCACCACCTCTTCCTTTATCACTGCCTCACATACTACCGACTTCCCGCGCCCTTCTATCCAGTTCACAGCTGCAGGTTTCTTGTCCGAACAGAAATTCCCTGAACATTTTCATGTAACGTAAATTCAATTCATCAACAAACGATTCAAAACCTTTTTAAATTTAACACAGTCACATGAAAGATATAAACAAGATAGACTTACCAGAGATGCCAATAACATCCATGTCAGGAAAATCTGTCTGCAGGAAATCAAGAACGTTTTGGACACCTTTAGAGACCATGTTCATGCCCATTGCATCTCCTGTGCTGCAACAGAACCGTATATACAGATTTTTCCCTGCTAATCCACATTTTATATCTTGTAATCTTGCAAATCTGCTTGATCTGCACCCACCATAATATATATACAGTAGTTTCAGAATTAGTGCATCAAATATTGTTGTTTGTCTAAAAATACATCAACATCAAAATGATTATTATCAATTCATATTCTCTTTTAACAAAATCATTCGTTATCAAATCATATCATATCTGATACACGTTAACTTTACCTGTTGAAAACAATAGAGAGAGTATCGAAATTGTTTGGATCTTGCAAGAAGAGCCTTAACTCTGCAGCTCTTTTAGCTGTAGAAAACCTGACGATAGGAGCTCTTGTCATGCCATCTTTCAACAACACTGAATCAGCCCCACCGGAAGCGTAAATGGCCTTGCAACCCCTGTTTGTGCTTGCCACCAGACACCCTTCCGTAGTCGCCATCGGCACCGTGTACTCCTTCCCGTCAAGAAGCAACGGTCCGGCAACCCCCACCGGAATCTGCACATACCCAACTGGCATCTCGCAGCACTGACCCAATATAGAATCGTAATCGAAATCCTCCAGTGGCATTCCTTCTAATGACTTCCCTGATGTTATCTGCAAAGCCTCACGTCTGATCTTCGCTGCTCTTTTGCAGTCTCCAAGCTTTGACTCTAAAGAATACGAAGGCGTCGACCCAGATATCAATTGTTTGATTATTTCATCGTCTTCTTCCGATAAAGCTGTGATGTTAAAGCTTTCCTCTTCAAACAAACACTTGGGTTGTTGTTGTTTTTGCTGTTGGTGGTGGTGGTGGTCGTCGTCGTCGTCGACGTACCAGGTGGAGTCGTCGTGTGAAGTTATTGGACGGGAAGAAATGAAGGACTGGACGAAATCAATGCCGAAGAAGCCGAGAAGGTAGATGACGGAGGCAGTCAAGCAGACCAAAGCAGCGATCTCGGAGAACGTCAAGACATGGAGAGGACTGCAAGTTCGAATCTTGTCACGCCATCTGTGAAGAAGAAAGTAAGCGACAGAGAAAAACAGAGTGAAGAAGATAGTGTTTGTGATGTACAGCGGCAGAGGGAGGGCATCGGATGCCTTTGGAGGAGGTTTCAGTGTGGTGGTGGTGGTGGTGGGGGTTACAGGTCGCCGGCGAACGTCGTCCATGTGACAGAGTTCCGGCGACTGTTATTATTTATAATGAAAATACAAATGGGAGATAGAAGAAGAAGAAAAAATGTTTTTGTTTTATTTGAAAGCAAAAACACAAAAACGAAAAAAGTGGAAGAAGAAGAAGATTATTTGTAAGTTGTAACAGTAAATGAAAAATGAAGAGGTTGAGTCGTTGAGAGAAGAAGCGGAGGTTTAGGGTGGTTTTTATAGAACCAACAGAACTCAGCTTGCCGCGCTCCACCACTCTCCACACGTTTACTCTTCTGACTTCTCCTTCTACACATGTGTTCACTTTTTCTTTATTACTTTCCATTTTTATTTACCATTTTATTCAATTTTGGAATTTTTTTTTAATAGTAATTTATAGGTGTGCAAGATCAGATCCATTGGATTCTAAATTCTAAAATCCATTGGATTGGATCGGAACTTAGATTTCCAATAGAAATCCGTCGAATCCACCAATCCGCCTAAAATATTAGGCCTTATTTTATATTTGACAATTGATTTTATTTACTATTTTCTAATGTAATGGCTAAACTCAAATATAATTTCTAATGTTACTATTTTGGGTTTTCTTTCTCAATTTCTCTACAGCCAACAATCCATCATCTTCTTTTTTTTCTATTCTTCTTCATCAATATTACGGCTTATTAAGTTTACATTTGGAGCTGATGTTTAATACTTATAAACTTTTTGAGTTATATAAAGTTTACAAGTTATGTTATGTATTTTTTTAATATTAATTTTATTTGAATTAATTAGTAATGTTTGAATAATTTATTTGATTTTATTTATTTCATATTATTTTTATGAGTAATGTTACGCTTCCTACATTTTTTTCCAAATTTCTTCCTAAATGGTGTTGGCATGTTAGATGTTAACATCTTACAAATCATTAGATTATATGGTGAGTTATATGATGCTGACACCTCACGTGCTAACACCGTTTGGGAAGAAATTTAGGAAATTTTTTGGAAAGCCTAGCATTACTCTATTTTTATATATTAAAAACGACTTTATTTAATTCGATCCATCGGATTATATTGAATTGGATCGGATTGGATTTAATTATTTTTCAATCAGATCTGATCAAATAGTAATTGGATTGGATCGTATAAAATTAGATCGGATCAAATTGGATTACAATTTCTTTGATCCAATCAGATTGGATTAGATCTTGGATCATGGTAAATTCATTTGATCTTATCCGCAACACACCCCTAATTAATATTACTTTGATTTTTTATGGCAAATGTTAATGAAACATCTAGAAGTTATTTGGTGCAACATTGTGGGATTTTTTCCATTTCATTATGGAATTGAATCTCGCAAATTGTTGTTGTTTTCTTTTTTATGGGATCTTACAATTATTAACTTTCATTATTTGATAGCTAATTTAAAAATATATATATATATATATATATATTTAGGAGTTTGTAAAGTTTTGTTTTTAGTTGATCACTAACATTAGCATATTATCACAATCTTTATTTTTTAGATTTAATCGGTACTGATGCCTCCTAAACACTTCAAAATTTTACACTATACCTTCTGTATTTTTTTTCGACATTAAACCCCCTGAACTCTCGTTTTGTTAGCAGAAGCCGATTGTAGATGCCCCCTCACAAGGGCGCAATAAACCCTAGTGTTTGCCAATAAAACAAAAGTTCATAGGATTTAGTGTCGAAAAAAAAAACAGAGACATAGTACAAATTTCTGAAGAGTGTCGTGGCCATGAGTGTAATTAACTTTTTTTTATAGAAAAATAATGCCGAGATTAGGTCAAGGTTTGTCGCTTGTCACTGCCCACCAAGAACAAAGATGATTAGTGTGACCTAGATTGCTATTATTTTTTTATCAATAGTTTGAGACTTGAACCCTCGATACAATTATTGAGAGGAAATCTCGGGGATTGAGAATGATTTCATAACTGTACTTGTATTGGGTGTGTTTGAAGTTTGAATGAGTTGTGAAACATAAATTGGTAGATAAAAAGTCAATTGAAATCTCAAACAATAGCAATCTAATAATAATTAGAAATGTACATGAGTAGTAATCAAAATCAAGTCTCGAGACTAATTAAATTTCATTGCCATGCACATAGGCTATAATATTTGAAGTTCAGTAGAATATATATATATATATATATATATATAATTATTTTCTTCTCAGTATATATTTATATAAAATACATCGGTTCATTGTATGTGGGTTATAGATTATGGATAAACACCAACAAGTGTATGCAGACTGAGGAGCCGTTTATTTTTTTATCCGAAGACCAGGGACGTAACCAGGAGTCCAGGATTGAAAACCAGGGTAGACTATAATTTTTTTTTAATGAACATTAACATGACTTGGTTAGAAGGACATAATTAGATGTACCGTAAAATACACATTCTAAATAAATACGTTATCGAATTTTGTTTTATTTTGAAAAAGCCAAAACATATTATAAGAGAAATAAAAAATACAAATACGAACACTAATTAAATTGTATCCTACGATTTTTTTTATTAATGAAAACGATAATCTCTCTTCCAATGTAGACATGCATGAAGTTTGTTAAAAATTTATTGTTCATCTTAATGCGAAATGATGTTATGGTAATTTTCATTACTGAAAAATAAATGAATTTAAATATACAATGTTCTTATATTATTATATTAGTTTGATTCATTCGAAATATACTAATATAATGATCTAATTTTTTTAATGAAATTCATATAACAATGTCATTACTTTGTAAATTTAAAATTGGATTACCGTTGAAATCTCATTAACTAAAAATTATAGCAACCCTAAAATTTTAAAACAAAATAAGTATTTATAGCTATAATATTCACCCAAACATATATAATTTGAAGATTAATTGTTGGATGTTGATAAAAAGATTGAGTCGAATTTAAGTAAATTTGAAGAGTGATGAGAAATGATTGTTATTATAAAAGGAAGAAAAAGAAGAGAAAAATTATTTACTCTACTTTAAATAGAAAATAACATTAATTCTTTAATTAATTTTCCTTAAATAAATTCTTTAAATAATTTTTTTATACCATTTTAATTTTTTTTAGGGGGTTAGGGCGGGCTTGAGCCTAGCCCCCACACAGGTACATCCCTGCTGAAGACTGAACAGTTCTGAATTTTTCTAAAGACTGAATAGAGACTGAAATATAAACTTGAATGACATGTTTGGTTTTGTTTTTCTTCACATCTGAATGTATTATCAACACGTTTGTTTTTTAAAAGTTAAATTGTCTGAAAATAATTAATTTTATATTTATACCCATGTTAAACAATTATACATATAATATGGAATAAAAACAATCCAAAAATAATAATTATATATAAACACATATGATCATGATCATCTTTTTCGATTATAAACAAACTTCATTTTTACTAAGAAAGAAAAGGGTTTTTTTTTTCAAAAAATAAAAGGGACAACAGGAAAACTCATACAAAACACTTTAAAAATAATAATATTAAACATCAATATGAAAAGTGATTAGAGTTCTTTTTTATTTTTAAAGTTAGTTAAAATAAGCAATATATTAAAATAAATATTTCTATACCATATATAATTATGATGAAATTGGAAATATGTTATATGTGGGGGATAGTATCGGAAGAAAAGATTTTAGATTGCATTTAATGCAATTTAGTGATTAGCAATTAAGTGAAAGGTTATAATTTTTTTACTTTTTATTTTAAGTTATTTTTTTGTATTTAAAAGTTGTTTGATCACTGGAAAAAACAAACAAAACAACTAAATAATTATGATTCAGACCCATTAAGTTTTAAGTGGAAAAACAAACGATCAATGAGTCAAAGCAGTTGAATTTAATGGTTTACATATAAGACACTTATATATATATTTGTCAGTGTGGAATGATGAGAAAATTTTCATATATATAATTGATGCTATAGAACTAGAGTGGCCGATTAATTAGTGCAATTAAGTTACCAGTACTATTCATTTTATTGAAGTACCATAAGGTGCAAGAAAGCATATATTTAATCACCTTTATTATGAATCAAAACAATTACTCAAGTTTGGCTAAAAAAAGTCATCATCCCATGATTTTATATTTCTCGTTTTAATTTTTTAGGATTAATTAATTTTTATTTATATCAGTTCCAAAACTATTAATCATTATATTCACTATACTTTTTTGTACAAAGGAGAGCAATCAGCCTAAGAAACAAACTAGAGATGAGGGGGGAAAGGACAAGATCTGGAGGAGGCACACCCTTTCCAGTCGTCCTGTAAAATCAACTAAACATCTAGCGGAGGGGCTTCAAAAATCTGGAGACCAGGCTCCATACCATGCCCCAAGCGAGCCATACCATCAACCACTTTGTTCCCTTCCTTGTACACATGAGAAACCAAACAGCGCCAATCCAAGTTGATAAGAGCCGAACAACCACTAGCAATGCTAAACAGAGGGTGGTTAACAGGAATATCTTTAGCAAACAGCTGCACCATACACAAAGAATCAGGCCCCACAAGGACATTACGATAACCAGACCTCCACGCTAACGTGAGACCCTCAAAAAGACCCCACAATCCAGCTTCCAACACATTCCCTCTTCCCTTATTAACACAAACCCAGTCAACCGGTTCTTCAAATGGTCTCTTAAAACCCCACCAGATGTAATCACACCTAAATTATTGTCGCAACTGCCATCCATATTAAGCTTCACCCATCCTTCAGGGGGAGGAATCCAAGAAATCAAGTGGAAGAAACCCTGTTACCATTCCCAGCCGAAATAGTACCCTAGCCAATCCAAACAAAACTGCATAATAATCAGATGTGGGAGCCTTGGATTAACGAACTCAGGGTCAAACACCAACCTACACCTCCATTTCCAAATGAACTAAATCACAATAGCAAAAATAATCCAACACATGATCTTACCATGGACCAGTCTATCATTAGTTAAATTCATTCGCATCCACTCCACAGTACCACCTGTGTAGAACTCAGAGGAAATAACATCTTTCAGAATACTGTCACACACCTTCACAGAATAGCTGCAACCCCTCAAAAGATGATCAGTGTCCTCAATGGCAACTTCACACCGTGGACAGAAACCATCAGAGTCCATACCACGAGCTGCTCTTTGACTATTAGTAAGAATCTTTTTATGCAGAACAAGCCAGAGGAAATACTGGACTCTAGGAGGGAGATGAAGCTTCCAAATGAACTTCCAATTCCAGACAGCATTGCGATCAGTATTCAAGCACCCATTATAGGTCGTCTTGACAGAGAACTCACCGTTCTTGGACCACCCCTAAATAGCTCTATCACTCCCACTATAGTTCCTACCGGCATAAATACTAGCGATTCTATGGACAACGCCCCAAGGGAGAACCACAACAAGCTGGTCGACATGCCACTGACCATCCACTAAAAAATCACTAACAACCTGGCTAAGCATACCCACATAAAGGTCCACTAAAGCAAGATCCTTCAGAACACCTATATCAGGAACCCAATCATCAACCCAAAACCTAATCTTCTCACCACTACCAACTCTCCACCGCAGACATTTATTAAGCAAATCATCACCAAAATAAATAGCTCTCCATGTACTGGAACAAACCACCCCATTACTTAACTTAGGATCAGATAAAGATTTAGTATTCAGGTACTTATGTTTAAGAATTTTACACTAAATACCACTGTCATCCTGAAAGACTCGCCAACCTGTTTTGGCAAGGAGGGCCTGGTTCATATCCTTCATAGTCTTAATACCCAGACCACCACTCCACTTAGGAAGACAAACTGAGTTCCACTTAATAAGATGCACATGATTCCTCTCATTAGTATGTCCCCACAGGAAATCCATATTAATCTTATCAAGCCTCATACAAGCCTCATACAAACCTCACTGGGGAGTTTAACAGACTGCATGATATACGCAGGAAGGGCCGTAGTAACAGCTTTAATGAGGGTAACTCTCCTTGCAAGAGAAAGATAATTACATTTCCAGGCAGCCAATCTCTATTGAACCTTTTCAATCACCTCATTATAGGTATGGTTGGTAATCCTCCCATGAATAAGAGGGACTCCTAAATATTTCCCGAAATTCTTGGTCAGAGGAGACCCACAAGCAATAGCAATATTCCTAGCAACCTCTTCTGTAATATTGTTAGAGCAGAAGACTCTGGACTTGTTGTCCATAAAGGCTACAGAAAACATCCAGGCACTCCTTCATAATACCTGTTTGGGTGAGAGACTCATCACCAAACAGAATAAGGTCATCAGTAAAAAATAAATAGGCGATACTAGGCCCTCCCCTATAAACCTTAATACACTTCCGCCTACCCGAATTTAGCTCATGGTTAATAAGATGAGATAACTTCTTCATACATAGAACAAAAATATAGGAGGAGAGAGGGTCCCCTTACCTAATACCACACCCAGGCATGAAAGGTTCAGTAACCTCCCCATTCAACTCCACCCTATATTGCACACTAGTAATAGACCATATAATAAGCTCCACCAAATCACTTCCCAAGCCTATTTCATTAAGCACACTCCTAATGACATTCCATTGAAGCTTATCATAAGCTTTGGCTAGATCAATCTTCCAGGCAATACACCCCTTCTTGCCTTTCATAATTTTAAATTTATGGAGAACCTCTTGAGCGACAATAATGTTATTCTGGATCTGCCTACCAGGAACAAACACCACTTGATTAGGATTAATAAGCTTAGGTAGAAGATTTCTGAGTCTTCGAACAATAATCTTACTGATCACCTTATAGACAGTGTTGCAAAGACTGATAGGCCTGAGCTGGGTCATATCAAGCGGACTAGGGACTTTAGGAACCAAAGTAATAAGGGTCTGGTTAAGCGCTGCAGGAAACCTCCTTAGCCTAAAGCTGTCAACCACAAATTTAACAAGATCTTCATAAACTTAATCAAAATTACTCACAAGTTCCGGCCTAATCTAAAAGTTCAAATTGATTCTGAAGAGAGAAAGATTATAGATATATATATATATATATATATATATTAATTATCAAGTGAGGTATGCCTTACTTTAATTTCGGTAAGGATCTTGATGAAATCATATTGATTTTTATGAATTTTGATATAATTTTTTTTTGTGAGCAATAAGTTCATTGAAATATAATTATAAATAAAATTTGAGAATTTTTCAAGTACTAGAACTATTTTTTTTAATTTTCCTATATTTCTCTCATTTTTTTCGATGCCTTTATATTTTATAAAATCATGATAACTAGTTATAGTGCTTGAAAAATTCTCAATTTTATGCATAGGTATATTTCATTAAACTTATTATCCATAAAAAAATCATAAAAATCGTTGTGATTTTATTAAGATCCTCACCGAAATTAAAGTAAGATATAACTCACTTGATAATTACTATAAGCAAACCCTTAGAGGATTCTAGAGTTTTCTCCATTCATCTAGCATGGGAGACACTAGAGACATTCTAAAACTCTATTGTAAATATCTAGGTTATAAATACTTATATAGAAACTTAGATACATGTAGAATATTATGGAGACTTAATCTCTACCATTAGATTATAATGATTTCGATCATACATTGATGAGGTGGACACCTATAAATAGGTAGCTACTCTCATTTGTAAATCGTACAAGTCAAGAATACTGAAATCATTATAAAACTTCTTACTAGCAATACAAAGTTCTCTGTACTTTCCAACAAATCTCTTCTTATAGTCAACACTATTTATTGAAGTACCCAGAGGCGCAGGAAAGCAAATAATTAATTACTTTATTATGAATCAAAACAACTAGTCAAGTTTGGCTAAAAAAAAGTCATTATCCCATGATTTTATATTTCTCGTTTTAAAACGGTGAGATTATGTTGATCTGGTGGTAAAACCTCTTACACATACACAATGATGTTACGGGTTTGAGTCCTCTACTTTCTCTATAAAAACCTTAAATTTATGTAATTATGTAATACTTAAAAAATATATTTATCATTTTAATTAAAAATATGATTCTATTAATATATTTATTTATTCTTGCAATATATCAATGTACAACATTTTGTGTCCGGAAAGAATACTTATATTACCACACCATTTATACACATAAATAATCAATTTCGTCCTAATTTTCTATATAATAATTAACTTCTTAATTTATTTTTCTTCTTAGTAAAGTTAATATATTAATATTAGTCAACCTTGTTGTTGCTAAGGAGGATATGCATTGCAAGACAGCAAGCCAAACCCATTAAAATCTATAGGGGTGCGTTTGGTACAGGGACGGAACATGACGAGATGGGACGGAAAAAGGACAGAACATGATAGTTGTTCTGTATTGTGTTTGGAATGTATGAGACAGAACTGTAAAATATATTTTTATGCGTTTGGTATGGCTGAGGACATGACAGAACAAGAGGTTCAAATGACCAGAGTACCCCTCTTATATATAATAATATTATATATTATATTATTAAATATAATAATATATAGGATGTATATTATTAAATATTATTATATAATAAATAATATATTTGACATGTTTGTAATTGTTTGAAAATTTAAAAGGTAAATTGGTCTTTTTGACACCTGTCCAATGTCATGGGACAAGTTGTTCTAGGGTCTTGTGGTGTGTGATAGATTTTTGTGATTTTTGTCCGACTTTGTCCTGTCTTGTCCTATGCTAAGGCCGCGCCAAACGTGGGACAAGAAGAAACTATCACACGTTGTCCTGTCCCGTCCCATGTACTAAACACACCTTAAATGTTGTCAAAATGTCATATATGCATGCACGAGACCGTTACTTCTACCGACGTCCCATATACATTAATTGTATTTGCTTTTCGATTTCCCACATACTTTCTTTCTCTCATTACCAGTGTTGCAAAAGTTCACGATTATGGCCGATTAGGTGCCGCCTAGTCCCTAGTCGGCAGCCCGCCGCCCTGACTTCTATGAAATCGTCGTGACTAGATGGCAAACCGCCTAGTCGGGCAAAGTCGGAGACTAGTTGCAGTTGACCGACTAGGCTGACTTTAAAAAAAATTGAAAAAAAAATTTGGTCGATGAAACAACCTTCAATTTGAGGTTCTCAATAGTCAATATTGAGTTTTTTGGAATTTGATTTTCAATTTGAAGTTTAATATATATGAAAATATATGAAATGGTATGAATATTTACTCAATTACAACAAAAACATCCTTTTTTTAAAAATAAGCTAAAAAACAAATTCCCGCCTGACACCGGCCTACTTCCGACTGGTTGCTTAATCTCTGACTATGCGGGCTAGGTGCTAGGCGAGGGGTCGCCGCCAAACTAACACCTAACGACTTTTGCAACATTGGTCGTTACTAATTAACAAGACAAAAAAAAGTAAAGTAAATATACAAGAGCATTTATTAATATATATTTACTAATATAACGAATCAATTAATTTCAAATTATAGTGAAAATCATTATATTTTAAATTTTGTACTAAATTGTTATATATACATATATAACTCATCTCGTGTATGTTTGGTTACAAATAGACTAACATCTCATTAGTATATGTCTATAGCTATATGGTCCCAATTTTTGTAGTTTTCTATCATTATTGTTACATTCAACTATTCAAGTGGCTATGTGATAAAAGATGTAAAAACGTCAAACTAGAACTCGTTAAACAATTGCATTCTTACTGCTGTCGAATGTGGTTCGGTTGAAAAAAGTGTTCATTCGGCAAGTAATAACAATCTCATTCTTTAGCAAGGAAAAGACCAGCCCAAATGTCTAAATGATTTGTACCATTGATATTTTTGAGCTATTAGTAGTCTATTACAATTAATTCGGGATTCGGGGAAGAGAAAACGATTTGAATTCACAACTACATGTAACGTGTATATCACATTACTATCGGGTCAACTTCATTTAGTCGGTAATATTAAAACAATAAACTATAACTAGCCCAAGTTTGCTAAGATTTAATGGGGTCAAGCCCGATAGATATGTAATGGGCCCAGCCCAGATAAAACCAAACCCAGAAGTAACTACAGATTTACAGACCAAACAGTTGATGATGTTGTTCTTCTTCTTCATGTGAAGTAACTACAGATTTACAGAGAGAAGAGAAGAAAGAGTATGAGATCGTGAAGAAAAAGAAGAAGACGATGGAAGAGTACCCAGAAGAGTATCGAACACCGCCGGTGAGTCTGGTATCGCTGGTGGGATGTGCGGAGCATCAGGCCGTCATTTCAAGGCACTTACTTTCAGAGCAGCCACCAATCAACACACTTGCTTTGCCTGACCTCTCTAATTTCCTCCTCCTTTTGGCTCAAAAGGACTCCTCCAAACCATCTCAAGCTTCTGGGATTCTCCGGAGGGACTGGCTCATCAAGCACCGCACTCGAATCCCCTCCGTCGTCGCCGCTCTTTTCAGCTCCGATCAGGTCTCCGGAGATCCCACCCAATGGCTCCAGGTCTGCTCCGATCTTGATAACCTCAAGTACGTATCTTTCTTTAATTGGGTTTTTTTTTCAATGTGTAGAAGCCAGCAATTTGAAAACTTTAGGACTTGTGACTTTGTGAATTGTGATCGTATGTAATTTTGTTCTGTTCAATGGTCAGGGCTGTTCTTCGTCCCAGGAACATCAAATTGGTTGTTGTTGTTATTTTTCAATCGTCTTCTAAGGGTATAGTTTACTTTCTCATCATTGTATTTATCATTGATTTCCAAAAACGTTAGGAAAGAAGAAGATGATCAAATGTGGTGCTGACGTGCTGTTATCTAATAATGCAGATGATATCAATGAAGATCGTTACCTTGCTCTGCGTAAACGTGCTGAAGTAGACACCAAATACCTTCTCAATTTCATCCCCAATGATGATACTGAACTAAAGCAATCTCTGACCAGGCATGCTCTTTATTTCTGTTTTTTTTTTTTTTTTCTTTCGGTTATGTATCTTTCTTTGCTGTGCACATATGGGATTCTTGTACTATTGTCATTGAAGTTGATTTTTGTTATTTAAGGCTAGGAAGCACGTTTGCAGAATTAGCAAGTACTTATTACAGAGAAGAAGGAAGGAGGATCAAAACCCGAATTGAGAAGAAGAGCTACAGTTCTATTGATTTCAACATCAGATATTGCTTCAAAGTATGCATCTTAATTTCAATTTTTTATTCTAGTTTCCATAATAACTTGGATATTGTTTAGCTTGTTTAAATTATTGATTGCTTATCTAAACAATTTGAATTGCTAGGTTGCTGTATTTGCAGAGTTTCGCAGAGATTGGGTTGAAGCTTTGAGGTCTTATGAGGATGCTTATCATACAGTGAGGGAGGTACTTTTTAAATACTATTTTGTTGTTTCTTTGATCTATTATTATGTGACTCATCATCGTTATAGACGTTTACAATTTGACTTTACTAATTTTCTACACAGATGATTGGGACATCCACAAGGTTGCCACCAATACAACGCTTGGTTGAGATAAAAACTGTTGCAGAGCAGTTGCATTTTAAAATATCAACTTTGTTATTGCATGGCGGAAAGGTGAAAGAAGCGGTTATATGGTTCAATCAGCACAATGCTTCATACAGAAAGCTTGTTGGAGCACCGGAAGTAATATTCCTTCATTGGGAATGGATGGGCAGACAATTTTTGGTATTTGCTGAGTTATTGGAGACAAGCTCCGCTTCAGTTCCAAGCATTTCATCTCTAGTTTCAGGCACTGCAGACGGAGCTTTGACGGAATGGCAATTTCTTCCAACTTATTACTATCAGGTCAGCAGCTATCTTTACTTTCTGAGAAACTTTACACCCATTTGTTATTGGTTTTCTACAGTTTTGGCAGTTGAGAAGTCTTTGGTGAGGTGTGACACCTGTCAACCCGTGTTTCAAATTTTTTGTTTGCTTTTTCAAATATGTGTTAATGGAATACAAAGACAATTTGAAAGCCTGACTTTTTTATATGGACCATGTAATCTTTTGGTTCTCAATGAGCTAAAACACAAGAATTTATCTTGAAACAGTTAGCTGCACATTATTTGAAGGAGAAAAGATTGTCTTTGGAACTTACTCTGTCAATGTCAGAAACTGCTAATGAGATTGATAGCAGTGCTGAATCTGTAGTACCTTCAGTTTATGTTGGGCAATTTGTAAGATTACTTGAGAAAGGAGATGCTGTTCAACCGTAAGTCACAAATATTTGAATATGTTGATAATTTACTATTGATTGATTATTTTAGTTCTTTTAAATCAGTGCCTTGTAATTTTATTTCACTTTGCAGTCTTACAGACGAAGAGTACACACGATTCGCTATTGCAGAAGGGAAAAGATACCAAGATACCTTTGAAATTATTGCCCTGCTCAAAAAATCTTGTGAATCATATGGTAACCTGAAATCCCGGAGGATGGGTTCTTATTGTGGACTTCGGATGGCTGCTGAGTATTTTGCTGTGGGTGATTTCAGTAACGCAAAACAGCTTTTTGATGAGGTTGCAAGTCAATATAGACAAGAAGGGTGGGTTACATTGTTGTGGGAAGTCGTGGGTTATCTACGAGAGTGCTCAAGAAAGAGTGGTTCAGTAAAAGATTTTATAGAATATTCCCTAGAAATGGCCGCTCTGCCTGTATTATCTGGTACTGATCCCCAGGGATTTAAGGAATGTGGTCCAGCAGGTACTCCGAGTCTCTCACAAAGAGAAATTATACACAAAGAAGTTTTTCAGCTTGTCAGTGGGGAAGCAGGTTCTGCATCAGCTGAAGACAGTAATGATATCAAAATAAATGGAGACAATCCACTTCATCTTGAGATAGATCTTGTCAGTCCCCTTAGATTGGTACTTCTTGCTTCAGTCGCTTTTCATGAACAAATAATTAAGCCTGGTGTATCCACCTCAATTACACTGTCACTTCTATCTCAATTACCTCTCAATGTTGAGATCGACCAATTAGAAGTACAGTTCAATCAATCAAAGTGTAATTTTATCATTGTGAATGCTCAAAGAACTCCATTAGCTACAACGGCTGAGGATCAAGAAGGTCACCGAGTAGAGAGTGCTCCTTCTTTGACACTTGCTACAAACAAATGGCTACGCTTGACGTATGACATCAAATCTGGTAAGTAAGCTATTCTCTTCTGCAACTTCTTGATGTTATTATTCTTTAGGTTCATTTTGATACACACTGAACATCCTTATATCAATAAAAGTTGTTTCACCTGGAAAGTCTTAAATTTACTGGTGGCATAAGGATGATTATTCTCCCCATTGTGTTATATGATTCAGTCAGATTCTGTTGTGTTTTACCCTTGAAAGTTTTGCAATGGCCTCACCTTACGGTGATCTGCCTCTAGTGCATTCTAGGATGAATGTCCCTTTCCGGATACTCTATATTCCACAGGCTATGATTTATGAACCAACTTGGCTGATTTGCAGTAACCATTAGGTTTTTGGTTTGGTGGATGCTAGATTTTTTATTTATTTTTAATTCACCAGGTCATCTTCATATTTGCCGAGCAAATGGCCTACTAACCAGGATTTATTGCAAATCCTACACCGGTTTCTTCTGAAGCTTGATTACATTACGACCCACATTATTGCCACATTGACCTATGATCTTGTTGCAAAGGCAATGATTGCTAGTATAATATCTAATTATTTTTCCATTGCATTGGGATCTCAATTAGTATCATTAATACTTTTATTTTTCGGTTATGTCTCTCTTTCTATTTGCTAAGATAACTTTTCAATCTATCCAGAACAAAGTGGAAAGCTTGAATGCATCTCTGTAATTGCAAAAATGGGACCCCACTTTACGATATGTTGTAGAGCTGAAAGTCCCGCTTCAATGGAAGATTTACCTCTTTGGAAGTTTGAAGAGTGTGTAGAGACTTTTCCGACCAAGGATCCAGCTTTAGCATTCTCTGGTCAAAAGGCTACCCATGTTGAAGAACCAGACCCACTAGTAGATCTTAATATAGGTGCTTCTGGCCCTGCGTTGGCCGGAGAAAGCTTCATTGTACCTGTTACTGTAGTCTCCAGAGGCCATGACATCTACTCTGGGGAGTTAAAGATCAATATTGTGGATGTAAGAGGAGTCGGCTTGTTCAGTCCAAGGGAAACAGAGACATCCGCTATAGAAAGTCATCATGTTGAGCTTCTCGGAGTTGTTGGGCCCGAAGGGGGAGATGAATCTCAGTTGAATTCTGACGAGATTAAGAAAATCCAGCAATCTTTTGGATTAGTTTCTGTTCCATTTCTGAAAAATGGAGATTCATGGTCCTGCAAACTAGAAATAAAGTGGCACAGACCCAAACCAGTTATGCTTTTCGTATCTCTAGGTTATTCTCCACATAGTAATGAATCAACTGCACAGAAGGTAAACGTCCACAAAAGCTTGCAAATTGAAGGAAAGACTGCTGTTGAAATAAGCCATCTGTGTATGCTGCCCTTCCGCCGAGAGCCATTGTTGCTCACAAGGATCAAGGCAGCTCCTGAGTCAGAGAAGTTGCCATCATTGCCCTCGAATGAAACAAGTTTGCTTGTCATTTCTGCACGGAATTGCACTGAGGTCCCATTGCAGTTACTATCCATGTCTGTTAACAATGAGGACGGTGACAGTGAAAGGTCATGTTCTGTGCAACATGGAGGCGAAGACAATTTAGGCCCTGCCCTTCTCGTGCCAGGCGAAGAGTTTAAGAAGGTATTCACAATCATTCCCCCGGTTGATTCATTGAAGCTCAATCTCGGAACAGTGCGTCTCAGATGGAGAAGGAATGATCATTCTGGTTCCACCATAACCGAAACTTGGGTTTTGACTAAACACAAGCTACCTGAAGTAGAGCTGGAGGTATCACCATTAGTTGTGAGTTTGGAGTGTCCTCCTTATGCCATCCTCGGAGAGCCCTTCACGTACTTGGTTAAGATTCAGAACCAGACGCAGTTGCTTCAAGAGGTCAAGTTTTCATTGGCAGATGCACAAAGTTTTGTGTTATCTGGGTCTCACAGCGATACTTTTTTCGTTCTCCCAAAATCACAGCACACCCTCAGTTACAAAGTCGTGTCACTTGCTTCCGGTTCACAACAGCTGCCGAAAGTTACAGTAACCTCAGTGAGATATTCAGCTGGGTTTCAGGCGTCTAACACCGCATCAACTGTTTTCGTGTTCCCTTGCAAGCAGGAATTTAAGATGGGGGATGCTGGAGAGACAACAAGAATGCAGTCGTTTGCAAGCGATTAAATTCCAATTCTTGTTTTATAAACTTATGAGAACATTCTTTCAGAGAACCCTTTTGAGGTCCTATAAAGGTAATGAAAAAGGTTACAGATTCCACAGATTTATCAGTTTTTGTTTGTGGATAGAAATCTGTACTACTAAATAGAGTCGATAAATCATTTTTTTGTTCTCTTTAAATTATTGTTTGATTGAATGAAATCCATTATCCTTCTCAAAATGAAGCTGGTGGGGTTTTCATTTAACAAGAATCACAGTAGAAATTAATTATCAGAACAATGTCAGCTTGACAGATTCATAACAATGTTTGGATAATTGGATGGATTTTGGTTGATTCAATTTTTGAAAAAAAGTCTTAAGATGGATGTACTACTTAAAAATCAATTGATGATGATGAGGTTGTGGTTGAAATGATAAGTTCATTGGAGGAGATTAGTAATTATAATAATGGAATAGATTTTCAATATAATATAAATAAAGTGATGATAAAAAAATTGAAGCTTCTATTAAAGCTTTTCCCCCCTAAATCCTGATTTAAATCTCATTTGCCTCCATTTCTCAAAAAAAAAAAAAAAGAGCAGTTAATATACAGTAAAACAAAAACTAACCAGAGGGGTCCACACACACCCTTTTTTTTTTTTTTGTTAACCCGAGAGGTGGTCCTCACATTGGTGGGACTAATCCCCGACCGAGGCACATCCTCCGGCCACAGAATGCTCCATAGACTCTAGTTGGTTCTTATTTTATAATTTCAGGATGTCCAATCATATCTATATTTTCAGTAGTGGGTTTACAATCCCATATTAATAAATACTTACACCCAATAAGAATATATAGCTATGGTCGAACGTCATTAACTTATGATTTATGAATTATGGGATATCCTTACCAGATAACTCACCCATAATATAATATCTTATACACATTTGAGAATTTTTTTTTTGGTTGGGGCCTCCTTCATATGGGTGCCATTGATGTACAAAAAGGAGAAATTTTGAAAAGGAAGAGCATCTGAGATTCAATGCAAGAGGGACAGAGGTCGGTGGGGTAGTGGGAGTGTGGGATGAATAATTGAGTGGGGCCATGAGAGAATAATCATGGATTACATAGGTGGGTTTTATTTGTTTATTTGTCCCATTTTCATGGACTATTTTGCTGCTGGGACTAAATTTGTCCAATCCCAAGTCAAATCCAGTGTGCCAAACAGGGCCACTTCCTCTGATTTCAAAACAACTCATCACCTCCGCCGTTCGCCGGAAAACTTGCGTTATTCTCCCGTCTCGAAAGGTAAACATAAAATAGAGTTAAAAAGACCATCTTTTTTTTTTCTTGTTTTGGTTAATAGTTTGCATTCTAATTATGGTGTTTATTTGTCAAAGTTGTTTTGTACTAGTCTAGTTTAATCTTTTGTTTGACACATATGTTCTGATTTTACAGGTGTGAGAATGGGAGACATAAATAAGGTCCTTGAAGGAGGTTGATTTTTAATTTTCCATTTTTGGATAATAGCTTTTACTTATGACATTATATGGTTTCTTAAATGTGATGAATCTTTATTACATTTGTTATGGTGGCATAGATATGGGAGTTCATTTTTATATGTAACAATATTTTTGTTGTTGAACTTTTTTTGTTTCTGCAGATGCTTCTCAGTATCATGTTTTTCTCACTAAAGATGAAAAACCTATATGTCGGACGCAATGTCTAAACCCTCCTGGAAAAGTGTATGCATACTTTCTTTGGTTTTTATGTTTATACTTTTTTCTAAATGTATGATAAAGCTACAGCATATTTGTGATCGTGCTGTTATAAATGAGTATAGAGGTCCATACTTGCTTTTACATGTTTGTTTTGCTGCTATATTTTTATTGATCACATACTTTACATACATGCTTCTGTTATTGTCAATGTCAGTCCAGTGAGTGAGCCATGGACATAGTTTTACTTGGTTTTTTATGTTTTCTCGGCTGCTATATGAACCTGCTGATGGGATTTAATAATTAGGCCTCGCCATTGGAACGTTCATAATATTGTCCCAAGAAGGCAACTACATTTCCTTGATGATCTGTCTCACTTCTTGCTACGCCCTGCTGCTGAGATTTCTCGTGACCAAAAAGAGTGGGGGAGATTTTTGAGTTATCTTCAAAAATGGAACATGGTATAGTACTATTGCTTCTTTTTGATAACCTTATATTGATCTTAGAACTTCTATAGATTGTCTTGGCATACACATAGTCTTCTTTTTAATATACAAGCAATAAATGGTTGCAATGCTCTATGAAAGTTACATTGTTTTTTTAAACCCTTTAAACAGTTAAAGCTAGGCCACATTACTATTTTAGAGAATGAAGTTATTTGGTTGAAAGCAAAGAGAAATTTGTTCTTTTAACCTTCAATCTTGAATTATACCAAGAAAGTTACTATAAGAGATTACTAGGTGGCTTAGCTAGTAAGGTCTCATCATTGTACAACAGTACAAAAGGTCTTAAATTCACTAGACATGGATGGTTTTGGATTACCTTTATTATAATAAAAAGATACTCTTTTTTTAAAGAAACATATTCAAAAATTAAGAATGTTACCTGAGCATAATATCGTTTTGAAGGAGTTTTGAGGGGAGAATTTCAGCTGCATCTTTTTTGCTTTTTCCCCACTTAGAAATAAAAAGGTTATAATAAATATACAAATTTTACGTATAAGATACTGTGTTTATTTTGTTCCATGGTGTATTAGTTTTGAATTTCTGACACTATATCTTTCCAAGGTCGCTATTGCGAAATTTGAGTTCAGGGAATTCTACGTACTTCCTTATGATGAAGCCTCAGATTTTAGCCAAGCTAAAGTTGCATATCAGATGGTCAAAGCATGCAATGCCTCTTCTGGACAAAGGCATCGTGAATCAGGTGACTCTTTATGTTTTTAACATTTAACTAAGAATTGCAATGCCTTTTAATGTTACTCTTGGATGACTGTTCCTATATGTTTATTCGTGTATAAGTTTGGGTCATGATGGTGTATTTATTTTAGAGAATGCCATGAAATGCATTTTTTTTTTTTTTGAGATTTTGATATCACAATTTGTGTATATTTTGGTCAATATAGGTGAGGCATGTCGAGTTGTGCAACCAATTTCGACGAAGACTTGGATTAATGATGATCTTGTTTTGCCGCTCCACAAGGTTAAGGAGTCTGCTGACAGAAAAGATGTAAATATTCAGATAAGAGATTCAGCTACCAGTGAAGATAATTTCTCTCCTATTCTCAAGTTATCACCGGAAGTTGAAGATCATCGTGTTTGTGAATCTACACTGGAAACTTCTAGCAGAACTCAGTCACATTCAGTGAAACCGAGCAGATTGTTGGAAAAGAATTATGTCAGGGCAGACCCAAGTTATCTTCAAACTCTTGGGCAAGCACATTCAGGCTGGATTTTTGGGGCAATAGCTGAGCTTGTTGATAATTCCAGGGATGCCAAAGCAACTAAGTAGGCTCTATGGTTCTGTTGTTTTAGCTATTTATCAATATTTTTTACTTATGCTTTGTTTTTGTAATCTATGTGTATTTGAATTCAATATACAATAGTTGCAATGTTGTTTTCTTTAGATAGGCTGGTTATTTTGGTTTATTTTGACAGATTGGACATTTCTATTGAGGACGTATATTTTAGTAAAGCTGGAAAAACTATACAAATGCTCGCAGTAAGGGATGATGGCCATGGGATGACCCATCAAGAGATTGTGAGAATGACATACTTTGGGCACAAGCAACCTGGTACAAAGGACCCAGACCGTGTTGGAAGATTTGGTGTTGGATTTAAGGTAGCCATTGTCATTTTCATAATTGGAATGATATATAATTATTGAAAGTTTTTGGATGTAATGTCATAACCTCTTGACTCTTTTCAGCTAATTCAGATTTTATTTTCTAGACTGGAGCTATGAGGCTTGGCAGAGATGCTCTGGTTCTTACACAGACTGCTCATTCCAGATCTATAGCTTTTCTTTCACAATCTTTAAATGAAGGGAAAGATGTATGCTACAATCTTTACTTTCTATTTGTTTGAATTATAACCTATTACTTCAAATTGATTTGTTAATGACTACTTTCATAATATTACTGACACTGCAGAACCTTGAAATTCCCATTGTAAGCTACTACAGGAAAGGACAGTTTATGGAACTGGATACAAGTGTCCAGTCTGAAGCAACAGCAAAGCATAATTTGAAAGCCATTAAGGAATTTTCGCCATTTGACAAGTATATGATTGGTGAAAAAGCAGGCTTGTTTCGTGATACAAGCACAGGAACTCAAACATATATATGGAATTTAGATAAGTGGGGATCTGACTATTCTCTGGAACGTTATGAAGGATTAGAGGGCGGTAGCTCTTTCCACAAAGGTGATATATTCATCCGTTCTAGGAGGATTAGATCACGACCTGGTCAGATTAGTCAAAAGGTTGGCATCCTCTTGTCACTACTTAATACAGTATCTTAAGAGTTAAGATTGACATTTAGCTTATGACCTGTACCTTCATTGGTTTAAGGTGCCATTAGATTATTCACTTCGATCTTATTTAGAAGTCATCTTCTTAGTGCCGCGGATGAGGATAACTGTTCAAGGTGCTTTGGTAATTGCATGTCAACTTGATCTTTTTTTTTGTGCTTGGGTGTTATTTTGCCCTATGTGCTTGCCTAATCCAGTTTGATCTTTTGGCTGAAATATTCAACTTCAATAGGTCAAAAGTCGACTATTGGCAAAATCTCTGAATAAGACACATGTGGAAACCAGTACTATTATAGAAAAACCTGTTCAATTAACTCTGGGTCGCTGTCAATTAGAGTGGGAGCATATGAATTGTGGAATATTTTTATATTGGCATGGACGCTTGATTGAGGTGAGTTTTTGACTGATGATCTGATTTTATCCTCAAACATTTGCTACCATCTAAAAATGTCGGTCTTCAAACTTCACACTTTTTGCCCAAATCCTCTTTAATCTTATTGAGTTATTTTTGTTGATTATTTGACTAGTTTTTATTCCTACTATGTTTTCTCTATGGAATTCTCCAATTTTCTTCTCAGTTCTTAGTATTTATCCATGCAGTCATGCTTTTGAATCTCATTGCTAATGCACTGCTGCATAAATACTTTCTTAACATTCAGCCATATTTATTAGAAATGTCTCTTCTTTTGAGTTTTGAATTGCGGAATACTTTTAGCAAAAGCTTTTATTAATTTGGTATACTTGCCGTGAATTCTAGTGTTAAGTTCCAAATAATGATGTCATATTGTAATTTTAAAAGATAATACTAAAGGTATATATATATATATATATATTTGAGGGTTTTATTATATTTTCTAATGGGGAATCTAGAGACTATTGAATCCAGTGAGTCTTCAGATGCCAACTAAAGTCAATGACTTTATTAATCAAAGTCTACTTGTAAAGAAAAATGTTTAATTAACTCTGTTATTTACTGGGTTGCAGTTTGCTTGGTGATGTTTGTCTTATTCCTTTGTTTCCATAATTGTTTATAATATTTTAATTCTATCATTTAGATTCACAATTTTTTAACATCAATATGGTGCCAAATAAGATGCCTTGGTGCCAAATATTCTGGCATCTTAATTTTGAGTTATAGATAATGCAATGGATATGATTCTAGAAATATATATTTTTTCATTTTCCTTTTATTGATAAAATATTAAATCATCATTCTAAATATTCATCTTTTTTATTTTTGGGTTTCTTTTCTTATTGTCTGATCAGTTCAGTACATTACTTATTAGTCATTGTCATTAGATCTCATAGATTTCGTTTTTAACAATCTATTTTTATCTCCCTTTTTAGGCTTACAAGAGAGTTGGTGGCATGATTCATAATGGAGATATTGGCCGAGGTGTAATCGGTGTCATAGATGTTACTGATTTAATGGTTAGCAATCTTCTCTCAACTTGTCTTTGGGCATTTTAGTTTCATAACTTGGTTGTCTTTGTTTGGCCATGGATTGCTTTTAGCTTCTATTCTTGAAAAACCATTATGAAATTCTAATTTGTTTCCATTGTCTTGCAAGGTTTACCATAAGTATAGCCTCTTTAATTGTAACTTGTTCTGAGAGAAATCAAATGTAACATTTATGTGCTTTATGTGCTTGCTAGCCTGAGCACATTTTAAAATTATTGTTTGAGTAGAATTTGCACTCTGGTTTATAAAAAGAATAAAACAGTAATACGAAGACTTCAGTCAGCTCAAGATTTTAAGGGTTTGTTCCCCAGCCTGCCTTCATTTTCTTGAGGAGGGAAGATATGATACTATATTGTGGCAGTTGTAGGTAGCACTGATGATGCTGTTCCTAAAATTTGTGCTACCGTTTGCATACTTGTAATTTATCCAGTTCTTTTATTGTGAGGTTTTAAAGTTGCACCTTGTACTAAATCAGCTGAATGATAGCAGGCTAGCTAAAGTTGGATAAATGGAGTATTTCTATTTTTATTTTTTTTCGGTGAATCTTCTTACAGAATCTGAAATCTTTTTTCCCTTTTACGGCACAGGATGGTGTGAATGGTCGTGTGTGGGTGCATAATAACAAGCAGGGATTCCAGGACTGTGAACCTTATGCTCGACTGGAGGAGTGGCTGGGGAAAGTAGCAGATGAATATTGGGACAATAATTTCGATCCATTAGAACTGGTAAAGTACTTGGTTTGCTAATTGGTGGCTTGTTTCTGTTTTGATATATAATTTTTTCTTGATTTTTTAGGATTTGCAATATTCTGTGTTCTCTCCTAATAAAAGTTTATCATCTAAACAAGACTTGTTTGCCTGCTGACTTAGGCGATCTGCTAACTTGTGACCGATTAAGAGCTTGTTTGGTTGGGTTTTCGAAAAACCTCTATTAGAAATAGAGCTTTTGAAAATAAATCTATAGTTGTTCGGTTGGTATAATTATGTCATTTCTATT
The DNA here is from genome assembly GCA_033220585.1 of Dipteronia sinensis. Taxonomy (NCBI): domain Eukaryota; kingdom Viridiplantae; phylum Streptophyta; class Magnoliopsida; order Sapindales; family Sapindaceae; genus Dipteronia; species Dipteronia sinensis. The sequence continues at coordinate 414,741 of CM065638.1, read as the reverse complement.
GTAATTGTTAGAGAGTCTTGAAATCAATACAAAACAGTGAAGTTAATATTCTCTCTACTCTTCTTCATCTCTTTCTTTATTTATTATTTCGTTTATTTACAACAAAATCTACTTTGTTTGTTTATTCCATTTCCTCTTATGACTATGTTGCATCTTGATTTTTAAATATTTTAACGATGGGTTTTGAGATATGATAGTATGGTAGTTCACTGGTTTGATTCTTTTTAAGATATTGTACTATTATCATTTCTTGTTTTTCTGTTACTTATAAGCATTATGACTGTCCATTTAACAAATTTACGGCAAGTCAACTTCCTTCATTATTAAATCTAGTTTATTTTGTTTTCCAGAAAAAGGGCAATGATCGGTGCAAATCTGACCAGGAATGGGTGCAGTGTAACAAGTGTAGAAAGTGGAGGATGTTGAGCTCTGATTTCGACCCCAAGACCTTACCATTAGAATGGTACTTAATACTTATATTCATGTCATAATCTGTTTGTTGAGTGTTATGTTCGTCTTCTCTTATGCATGGTGCTCTCTATTTGTTCTTGCTCCTGCATTATAATAACATTATTACCGATGCTACTTCTTGAATGATATACTTGATCGTTTCAGAACATGTTATGATGAAAACATTAGCCGCCAACTGTTGTCCTACTCTGTTATTATAGGAAGTTAAATTAACATAATGAGTACTAAAGAATGCACATGAAGATGGAATATATGTGACTCTTTCAAAGATTTATATGGAATCTCTTATGTTTACTTTTTTTTTCCATATATATGTAATTTTATTATGATATTGAAATGCAAATGTATCATTGTATGAATTCCCATCTTGGTAGGTTTTGTTACATGAGGCCTTTCGATGGACGATGTGAAACTCCGGAGCAAAAGGTTGAACGGGGAGTGATTACAGTGTCTACCAAGAGGACTGGATATGTTACCCCAGATAAGTCTCATCGTTACAGAGAGAGTGGCACTCTCAAATTGGAAGGTACGTTGGTGCTCAACAAGAAAATTTCAAAGAACCCCTTTTGAGGGCTGTAAATCATCATCATCTCTCTGTGTTTTTACTTGAAGATTAGATGATGAAGGCTGTTTGGGTTTGGATCGAAATTCGGAGAATGATCAGAATGGCAGTCCTCCCTTGAAGAGGATGAGAAAAGGACTTCCAAGGACATGTAAGAAGGTTTGAACAATCACCTTGTTGTAGGAAATCACAGAAGGCGAACGCAACCAATGACCGGCATTTTTGATTGATGATTATGTTATCTTCCCCCACATATTTTTTCCCAGTTGAGGAAATGCAGATACTAATACACGCACACGGGTAAATGCAACTTTTGTTCTTTGGAATCGCTTTTTAGTGTTTGGTGGCATCAACAATTTGAAGAAATGGAGCTTTTAGTTTGGACCATCTAATTCTGATTCGCTTTGAAGCCTTTGTGTACATTTTTTGTTTTGTTTGTTGGGGGATAAAATGTATGTACCTAGTAGAATTCATGTATAATCTCCTGACTTTACAATATAATGAGAAGGATTTAGACAGTGAATAACGTAGCTAGTAGTCTTTGTCGAATGTTCTTTATTTTTGTGCGGATTAAGTCTTTTGATTGACTTTTGCTCCTATATGCTTAGAATGTTCTTTATTTTTGTGGAATGTTGTTTTTCGTGCGGGATTTTATCTTCAGATCGACTTTTGCTCCCATATGCTAAAAATGTTATTTACTTTCATGTGGAATGTTATTTTTCGTGCGGATTACCCTATCAACTTTTGCTCTTGTAGGCTCAAAATATTCTTTATTTTTGTACTGAATGTTGTTTTTCGTGCGGGATTTGGTCTTCAGATCGGCTTTTGCTCTCGTATGCTAATAATGTTATTTACTTTCATGTGGAATGTTATTTTTCTTGCGGATTACCCGATCAACTTTTGCTCTTGTAGGCTCAAAATGTTCTTTATTTTTGTACTGAATGTTTTTTTCGTGTGGATTAGGTCTCCAATTCAACTTTTGCTCCCGCTCCCGTATGCTCAAAATGCCATTTATTTTTGTGCGGATTACGTCTTTGGATCAGAGATGTCAAATGGGCCGGATCAGGACCATTGGGTTGGTTTGGTCTGAATTTTTTTGGCCTAATTACTATTTGGATCGGGTTGGATTACAGCTTGAACACTATTCAAAACGGATCGGGCCGAGCCTTAAAAAGTAACGAACATGTTAAGTCTGTTTATTTGACCGGATCGAGCATTGACAGGACTTTAATAAAAAAAAATTTAAAAAAAAACCTTACTTTCATAATTTTATTTTTTTAAAACAAAATAATACTTGAACCTTACAGTATCTTAATAAAAATTATAAACTAAATAATAAACAAACTTTCTTTTAATTAAATTAAAACAATTCCGGTTCCAGAGCATGTGGTTGGATCACCCAGATTTTATGGCTTTAGTTCGTCGTATTTAGAGTTCCTCTTTTGTGGGTAAGCTTCATCAGGTGGTTCAACAAGCTGAAGAAGTTGAAGAATGCTCTCAAGACTTGGAATTGGGAGGTTTTCGGGGATCTTAACTCCAATATTACTGGAAAATCGGCAGAACTTCAGTCTATTCAGCTTCACATGTCTAATCTGGGTTTTTCAGAAGAGCTTTTTTTGGCCGAGTCTCGTGTTCATCATGAGCTTGACGTGTTGTTACGCAGACATGAGTGCTTTTATCGTGATCAGTCAAGGGTGAAGTGGCTGCAAAATGGTGACTGTAATTCCTCATTCTTTCATTCCTCTATCAGACGTAGGCAGTACAAGAACACTTTGTCTTCTCTCTGGATTAATGGGGTACTTACTGATGACCATTTGATTATCAGGGATCATATCATCAAGTTTTTTCGAATCTCTTTTCTTTGGATTCTTCTTGGGTTAAGACAGAGTTCTCGGTGGTGGAGGATGTGATTCCTTCTTTGGTGACTGATATGCAAAATGCTTTTCTGATTAGCATTCCTTCAACGGACGATATCCATGATGCGGTTTTTGCTATGGATACAGCCTCTACCCCTGGGCATGACAATTTTTCTGGAGAGTTCTATCAGCGGTGCTGGGAGGTGGTGGGTAGTGACGTGGTTCTTGCAGTTCAGGACTTTTTCCATACATGGGTTATTTTTCCGGGTTTGAACTCTAGTTTCATTGTTCTTTTTCCGAAGCTGAAGGATTCGATTTCGATAGACCAATTTCTTCTGATTGTGCTTAGTAACTTCTTGTTCAAAATCTCTTCCAAAATTTTGGCGGATCGGTTAGCTCAGATTGCAGCTAGGATTATCTCTCCTCATCAATTTAGGTTCATCCGGGACCGTCACATTGAGGACTGTATCGCTTTAGCTTCTGACTGTGTGAATGTGATGTATGAGAAGTGTTATAGGGGCAATTTGGCAATGAAGATAGATATCCGCAAAGCTTTCGATACTCTGGATTGGTCTTTTCTTCGTAGAGTTCTTCAAGTTTTTGGTTTTTCTTCAGTTTTTATGGATTGGATTGACAGCATCCTAGGATCTTCAAGGCTTTTGGTGCTGATCAATGGATCCCTTGAGGGTTATTTTCATTGTTTAGAGAGGTTCGTCACGGTGACCCTCTTTCCCCTATCTTGTTTGGTATTGTAGAGGATTTCCTTAGTAGGCTTCTGTCAATGATGGTGGATTTCTCTCAGTTATTGCCTATTTCTTCTCCAAGAGGATTTTTTGCTCTTACTCATTTACTTCATGCAGATGATGTTATGATTAATTGCAGAGGCACGGTTCAAAATATAAAGAATATCATGAATGTTTTTGAGGTTTATGGTAACATTTCAGGTCAATTGGTTAATTGGGGTAAGTCTTCTACATATTTTGAATCTACTGTTTCTCGTCTCGGATTGGTAGATTGCAGTCATTGGTTAGTATGCAGATTGGTCAGTTACCTTTCTCTTACTTTGGGTCCCGTTATTTCGGGGAAATCCCAAGAAGTCTGTGTTACAGCCTATCGCGGATAAAATCATGTCTAAGTTTGCTATGTGGAAAGGGGAAAGCCTTTTCGTTGACCGGTCGCGCTACTCTGATCAAGTCGGTCATTACGGGCTCTTTTGTGCATTCTTTCATGATCTACAAATGGCCTTCTTCTTTGATGCTGTTGATTAATTGCAAGTTGAGAAATTTTTTGTGGACAAATTCTTGTGAGGAGACTAAATTGATTCTGGTTGCTTGAGATCGTTGTTGTAAGCCTTACTCTCAAGGTGGTCTTGGTTTGAAGGATCTTGGGTTACTGAATGATTCTTTTTTAAAGAAGCTCACCTGAAATTTTATGACCTCTGAGAGTTTTGCTTTTTCATTTCTGAGGGAGCGGTATCTTACACAACTTCGAAAATCTCATGGGGGGTATGTCACTTCGTCGATTTGGCCTTCTTTTCGCTCTCATTATTCAAATCTTCTTAAAGAGGGCATTTGGCTCATTGGTGAGAATTCTCAGCGAGATTTTTGGCGCGACAATTGGTTGGGGGTTCCTATTCTTGAGCTTTTGGGATTCCTGATTACTTGGCTAGCCTTTTCAGGGTAAGAGTTTCTGATTTTATCCATGAGGGTAGGTGGGTTCTTGACGATAGTTTTCGAGCCCGTTTTCCTTTTCAGATCGATAGGATTGATATCTCTTTAGTTGCAGATTCTTTGGTGTGGGCTCATTCTCGAGATGGGTAGGTTTTTTACAAGTCGGCTTATTCTCGTATGATTCGTGATTCTCTGCAGGTCTCTTGGTGGAGGGATGTCTGGTACCATTTTATCCCTCCCTCTCGGTCAGCTTTGACATTGCGTCTTTTGTTGAATCGGCTTCTCACAGAGGATCGCTTGTGTAGTGCTGGGTTTCACTTAGCTTCCCAGTGTAGTGTTTGTGGGGTTAACAGTGAGTCGTCTGATCATCTTTTCCTTCGGTATCCCCTTACGGCTGATTTTTGGGAGGCCGTTTTTTCATCTTTTCAGCGGTATATTTCTGCCGATTCGTGGAGTTCGTTATTCTCCCAAGTCATGCCAATTTTGTTTAGTGATCAGGTGCAGGTTTTATAGAAAACAACCATTCATGCTGTGGTTTAGAGTGTGTGGCTTGCCCATAACCAGTGGATTTTTGAGAGTAAGTCTATGGAGTTCAGATCTGCTTTGTCTTCGGTTTGGCGTACGGTGTCTGATGCTAACCGGTTAGAGATTGGGTGTATGCGTAATTGTGTAGATGGTCTTTTGATTCTTCGTCGGTTTGATCTCCTTGGTAGTCCGGTTATCGGGAGTCGTGATTTGGTCGCCTCCAGCTCCAGGTTGGATCAAAGTTAATATTGATGGTGCCATCCCTGAGTTCTCTAGGTGTTGGGGGTTGTGGGGTGTCTTCCGTAATTGTAGAGCTTTTGTGCAGAGTTGTTTTGCTGTTCTTCTTGGTCAGGTGTTTGCGTTTGAGACAGATCTTCTTGCAGCTTCGATAACCATTAATTTTGCTTAGCAGAATGGGTGGCAACGGATCTGGCTTGAAAGTGATTCTTCTTATGTGGTTCAACTGCTCGCCTCTCGCTCCGAGTAGGTTCCTTGGCGGATTCGGCAGGCTTGGCATCGCTGTATCTATCAGATATCAAAAATGGAGTTTCAGGTTTCTTATATCTTTAGGGAGGGGAATCAGGTTGCTGACGCTTTTTCTAAGCATGCATTGAGGTTGGCGGTTGATTCGTGGTGGGCAAACACCCCGTCTTTCTGCTCTTTGTTGGTTGACAATGATTGCATGGGTCGGGAGTCTTTTTGTTTTTTTTTTATGTTTTATGTTTTTGTTTTTTATGGCCTGCGTGCCAATGTTTTTGTTGGGTTTGCTTCCCTTGGTTTTTGTGCTTTTCTGGTTTTTGTTACTTTTCATTTTATTCTTTTTATTATATGGATGGATACTACTATGAGTTTTTCAACATATGATCGCTTGTAATGTTTTTTCCCTCTAGGTCAGTCCAATTTTATATAAAAAAAATTACTTTAATCTAAATCATCCTAATTTATACTGTCAACATAAATTATCTCGATGTAAATTTAAATTATAATAATGGTTTATAATTTAGATTTACAAACTGTGTTTCACAATATTTGTTTATCATTAAGTTTAAACTCTATTTATAATTAAATTACTTTCTTTACAAATTCTCAAATTTTTGTTTAGAAAATGACGATCGACGGAGTTTAAAAAAAAGTAATATGGCAATCGACTGATTTGAAATTACATGGTATACAGGTTAATTAATACTTAGAAAAAATAAAAATTTAACCAGGTAAGGTTTACATCGGACCGAGCCGGGCTCAGATATGTTTGGATTCAAATCGGATTTGGGCTGAAATTTTGAAATGCCTGAAATTATATTTATATATTATTCGGACTGGATTTATCGGATTTTGACAACATCCGGATTGGGCCGGATCCGTCTGGCCCTTTTAAAAGTCTGAATAGACTTTTATTTTTAGTACACTGGGTGTATACAAATAGGTCCGTATATAAGAGTAGACATTAATTTAATGGTAGTGTTAACCCGTACTCTAATGGTACAGGTTAAGACATTATAAATAGAAATATAAATATCACAATAAATACACTTTGACTTTCTATTTATAGTGTCTTAACCTGTGCTCTAGATTAACACTACCCTTAATTTAATTAGGGATTGAGAATTGAGGATTGAGAAGAGAGCGCTTGGTGGTAGTAGTAAAATTTTTACATATTGAAGTGTTTTTTTAATTAAGCGCTTCCCAAAACGACAAAAAAAGATGCAAAGAAAAAAGAAAATTATAAAATAGGAAAAAATATTTAAAAAATAGTGATATTCTCTGATTTTTAAAATAAAAAAGAAAATTCATATATTTTTCGAAGCAGTGTCATTGTTAGTCTTCGTCAATGAAGAAACCCTAATTTCGAGCGTGGTAACTGGTAAGTCACTGATTGTTCAGTTTTGTTCGCTTTATAAACTATTCACTCACTCTTTATTTTGATAAAATATTGTTTTCGTTTGTTTTTTTATATATAAAAGGTGTTTTATACACATTCCACCATACTTCCACGATCGTCACTCAGAACATGTTTAGCATCCCATTATTCCTAGCTGAGAACTAATCCCAAACTTATTAATGAAAATGTTTTATTAATTACTTCCAATTTTCTAAAAAAGTAAGTACACCAAAAATTACCTGTTAAATTCAATTATCAATATCAATGATTGATGTAAAATTATAAAATTACCTATTAAAGTTCAATTATTAGTATTAATGTAAAATTAATGTCGATAGATAATACGAAACAATTAGGTAAAATTCATCTTAAAAGCACTTAAAGAAAAAGTGTATCCAATAAGTTATATACACATTCATCATAACAATAGGCATATGGCCATCCAAACTAATCCAAACTATAACAAATGTTTATGCTGATTATCATCATTGGTATTAATGGTGGCAAAACATGCCGTCTGGCCTGGCCCAACCTGTGGCGGGCCGAACCTTCTAATAGGCCGTGTCAAAAAGACTTGGTCTTCTTAACAGCCTAGGCACGTGTGTTAAGGCCAGGGGGCTTGGCCTTGCCCACAGGTCTGGTATCCATGAGACCGTGCCTGCAGGCCATGCCAACCTGTATACATGCATTTTTTAATTTTTTTTTAAAATCTGTTATAAAGTTGCAATAGTTATAAATCAAACCAAGGTTCTTGAGGAAAAGATTGTGTGACAACCATTTCACCTTTGTTAAGTTAAACACAGTCTTACAGACTTTATATGTCGGATCGGACCGGATCGACCTACAGGCCTCATACATGAGGCCTAACACGGCATGCACCTTTATGAGGCCTTATGCAAGCCTCGGCCTAACCTGCTTATGTTGGACCGTGCCAGGCCCGGCCTGGAAGTGGGCCGTGTCGGTTGGACTTAACCTGCTAAGCATGGCCCATTTTACCTCCGCCGATTGGTATTAACATAATCCTTTTAATAATATTTATTTATAAATATATAAATAAAATAAAATAGTTATAATCTTTGCCTTTGACTAATAGAGAGACAATAAAGAAATATATATAGTAGCATATAAGTCAATCTAAAACACTAAGAAAAGTAGGGGTATTATCGTAAATATACTGTGACGCAGCGAAGGCTCATTTCACCTCTATTTGTGTGTCAGATTTTAGAGAAAAAAAAAACCGCCCAAACTCTGCGACACTTCCTCTCTCAGTATCTCCTTTGATTTCTCTCAACTCATCACCTCCGCCGTTCGCCGGAAAAATTGCGTTTTCTTCTCTCGTTTCGAACGGTAAACTTATAAATAGAGTTAAAAAGACGATCTTTTTTTCTTGTTTTGGTTAATAGTTTGCATGCTAATTATGGTGTTTTTTTTGTCACAGTTGTGTTTTTTTCTTCTTCTTAAAATGGATTGTGCAATTTTTATGTGTTGTTAGGGTTTTTATGTGTGTGTTTGTGTGTTTTTTTCTTCACGTTGTTAGTGTGCATTTGTTGCTTTGTTCTTGCTCATGCTCACTTCGTGTTATTGTCGGTGTAATTTTTGCATATGGAAGATGTGAAAATTTTATGTTTTGTTTACTAAATGGTTACTTAATTTTTTTTCTTAATTGGCTTAATATTGTTTTTGCATTGCTCTTATCTGTTATAGAAACTGTTGAAAAAAAATGTTATTTAATCTATCGAGATTCGAGACACAAAATGTGAGCTGTTTATTTAAGTTTTGCGTCCTTATCGTGTGTGCCTTTAGAGTGTTGTTTTGTACTAGTCTAGTTTAATCATTTGTTTGACATATGTTCTGATTTTACAGGTGTGAGAATGGGAGACATAAATAAGGTCCTTGAAGGAGGTTGATTTTTAATTTTCCATTTTTTTTTATAGTAGCTTTTACTTGTGACATTATATGGATTCTTAAATGTGATGAATCTTTATTACGTTTGTTATGTTGGCATAGATATGAGAGTTCATTTTTATATGTAACATATTTTTGTTGTTGTAAAAATTCATTATTGCTGAACTTTTTGGTTTCTGCAGATGCTTCTCACTGTGATATTTTTCTCACTAAAGATGAAAAGCCTATATGTCGGACGCAATGTCTAAACCCTCCTGGAAAAGTGTATGCATACTTTCTTCGATTTTGTGATTTTGCTGTTATAAATAGTATAGAGGTCCATACTTCCTTTTACATGTTTCTTTTGCTGCTATATTTTGATTGATCTCATATGTTACATACATGCTTCTGTTATTGTCAATGTCAGTCCAGTGAGTGAGCCATGGACATAATATTACTTGGCTTTATATGTTTTCTCGGCTGCTATATGAACCTTCTGATGGGATTTAATAATTAGGCCTCGCCATTGGAACTTTCGTAATATTGTCTCAAGAAGGCAACTACATTTCCTTGATGATCTGTCTCACTTTTTGCTACGCCCTGCTGCTGAATGTTCTCGTGACCAAAGAGAGTGGGGGAGATTTTTGAGTTATCTTCAAAAATGGAACATGGTATAGTACTATTGATTCTTTTTGATAACCTTATATTGATCTTAGAACTTCTATAGATTGTCTTGGCATACACATATACAAGAAATAAATGTTTGCAATGCTCTAAGAAAGTTACATTGTTTTTTTAAACCTTTGAAACAGTTAAAGCTAGGCCACATTACCTTTTTAGAGAATGAAGTTATTTGGTTGAAGCAAAAAGAAATTTGTTCTTTTAACCTTCAATCTTGAATTATACCAAGAAAGTTACTATAAGAGATTACTAGCCGGCTTAGCTAGTATGGTCTCATCATCGTACAACAGTACAAGAGGTCTTATATTCACTAGACTTGGATGGTTTTTGGATTACCTTTATTATAATAAAAAGAAAATCTTAAAAAAAAACATATTTAAAAATTAAGAAAGTTACTTGAGCTTGAGCATAATATCGTTCTGAAGGAGTTCTGAGGAGAGAATCTTAGCTGCAGCTTTTTTGCTTTTTCCCCACTTAGAAATAAAAAGGTTATATTAGCATTTGAAAAGAAATCCAATCACATACAAATTTTATGTATAAGATACTGTGTTTATTTTGTTCCATAGAGAATATTATTTTTTAATTTCTGACATTACATCTTTCCAAGGTTGCTATTGCGAAATTTGAGTTCGGGGAATTCTACGTACTTCCTTATGATGAAGCCTCAAATTCTAGCCTAGCTAAAGTTGCATATCAGATGGACAAAGCATGCAATGCCTCTTCTGGACAAAGGCATCGCGAATCAGGTGACTCTTTATGTTTTTAACATTTAACTAAGAATTGCAATGCCTTTTAATGTTACTCTTGGATCACTGTTCCTATATGTTTATTCGTGTATTAGTTTGGGTCTTGATGGTGTATTTATTTATGGTGGTATACTTCCTAGTTTTAGAGAATGCCATGAAATGCTTTTTTTTTGGTTGAGATTTTGATATCATAGTTTGTGGATACTTTGGTCAATATAGGTGAGGCATGTCGAGTTGTGCAACCAATTTCGACGAAGACTTGGATTAATGATGATCTAGTTTTGCCGCTCCACATGGTTAAGGAGTCTGCTAGCAGAAAAGATGTACATATTCAGATAAAAGATTCAGCTACCAGTGAAGATAATTTCTCTCCTATTCTCAAGTCATCACCGGCAGTTGGAGATCAGCGTGGTTGTGAATCTACAATGGAAACTTCTAGCAGAACTCAGTCACATTCTGTGAAACCGGGCAGATCGTTGGAAAAGAATTATGTCAGGGCAGATCCAAGTTATCTTCAAACTCTTGGGCAAGCACATTCTGGATGGATTTTTGGTGCAATTGCTGAGCTTGTTGATAATTCCAGGGATGCCAAAGCAACTAAGTAGGCTCTATTGTTCTGTTGTTTTAGCTATTTATCAATATTTTTTACTTATGCTTTGTTTTTGTAATCTATGTATATTATGTGTATTTAAATTCAATATATAATAGTTGCAATGTTGTTTTCTTTAGATAGGCTGGTTATTTTGGTTTATTTTGACAGATTGGACATATCTATTGAGGACGTATATTTTAGTAAAGCTGGAAAAACTATACCTATGCTTGCAGTAAGGGATGATGGCCATGGGATGACCCATCAAGAGATTGTGAGAATGACATACTTCGGGCACAAGCAACCTGGTACAAATGACCCAGACCGTATTGGAAGATTTGGTGTTGGATTTAAGGTAGCCATTGTCATTTTCATAATTGTAATGATACATAATTATTGAAAGTTTTTGGATGTAATGTCATAACCTCGTGACCTTATTTTTATGCTAATTTGGATATTATTTTCTAGACTGGAGCAATGAGGCTTGGCAGAGATGCTCTGGTTCTTACACAGACTGCTGATTCCAGATCTATAGCTTTTCTTTCACAATCTTTAAATGAAGGAAAAGATGTATGCTACAATCTTCACTTTCTATTTGTTTGGATTATAATCTATTACTTCAAATTGATTTGTTAATGACTACTTTCATAATTTTACTGATGCTGCAGAACCTTGAAATTCCCATTGTAAGCTACTACAGGAAAGGACAGTTTATGGAACTGGATACAAGTGTCCAGTCTGAAGCAACAGCAAAGCATAATTTGAAAGCCATTAAGGAATTTTCACCGTTTGACAAGTATATGATTGGTGAAAAAGCAGGCATGTTTCGTGATACAAGCACAGGAACTCAAACATATATATGGAATTTAGATAAGTGGGGATCTGACTATTCTCTGGAACGTTATGAAGGATTAGAGGGCGGTAGCTCTTTCCACAAAGGTGATATATTCATCCGTTCTAGGAGGATTAGATCACGACCTGGTCAGATTAGTCAAAAGGTTGTCATCCTCTTGTCACTACTTAATACAGTATCTTAAGAGTTAAGATTGACATTTAGCTTATGATGTGTATCTTTATTGGTTTAAGGTGCCATTAGATTATTCACTTCGATCTTATTTAGAAGTCATCTTCTTAGTGCCGCGGATGAGGATAATTGTTCAAGGTTCTTTGGTAATTGCATGTCAACTTGATCTTTTTTTTTTGTGTGCTTGGGTGTTATTTTGCCCTATGTGCTTGCCTAATCCAGTTTGATCTTTTGGCTGAAATATTCAACTTCAATAGGTCAAAAGTCGACTATTGGCAAAATCTCTTAATAAGACACATGTGGAAACCAGTACTATTATGGAAAAACCTGTTCAATTAACTCTGGGTCGCTGTCAATTGGAGTTGGAGCAAATGAATTGTGGAATATTTTTATATTGGCATGGACGCTTGATTGAGGTGAGTTTTTGACTGATGATATGATTTTATCCTCAAACATTTGCTACCATCTAAAAATGTTGGTCTTCAAACTTCACACTTTTTGCCCAAATCCTCTTTAATCTTATTGAGTTTTTTTTGTTGATTATTTGACTAGTTTTTGTTCCTACTATGTTTTCTCTATGGAATTCTCCAATTTTCTTCTCAGTTCTTAGTATTTATCCATGCAGTCATGCTTTTGAATCTCATTGCTAATGCACTGCTGCATAAATACTTTCTTACCATTCAATCATATTTATTAGAAATGTCTCTTCGTTTGAGTTTTGAATTGCAGAATACTTTTAGCAAAAGCTTTTAATAATTTGGTATACTTGCAGTGAATTATAGTGGTAAGTTCAAAAAATGATGTCATATTGTAATTTTAAAAAATAATACTAAAGATATATATATATATATATATATATATATTTGAGGGTTTGATTAATTTTTTATGGGGAATCTAGAGGCTGTTGAATCCGGTGAGTCTTCAGATGCCAACTAAAGCCAATGACTTTATTAACTCAAAGTCTACTTGTAAAGAAAAATGTTTAATTAACTCTTTTATTTACTGGGTTGCAGTTTGCTTGGTGATGTTTTTCCTGTTCCTTTGTTTCCATAATTGTTTATAATATTTTAATTCTATCATTTAGATTCACAATTTTTTAACATCAATATGGTGCCAAATATTCTGGCATCTTAATTTTGAGTTATAGATAATGCAATGGATATGATTCTAGAATATTTTTTTTTTTCATTTTCCTTTTATTGATAAAATATTAAATCATCATTCTAAATATTCATCTTTATTTTTGGGTTTCTTTTCTTATTGTCTGATCAGTTCAGTGTCATTAGATCTCATAGATTTCGTATTTAACAATCTATTTTTGTTTTCCCTTTTTAGGCTTACAAGAGAGTTGGTGACATGATTCATAATGGAGATATTGGCCGAGGTGTAATCGGTGTCATAGATGTTACTGATTTAATGGTTAACAATCTTCTCTCAACTTGTCTTTGGGCATTTTAGTTTCGTAACTTGGTTCTCTTTGTTTGGCCCATGGATTGCTTTTAGCTTCTATTCTTGAAAAACCATTATGAAATTCTAATTTGTTTTCATTATCTTGCAAGGTTTACCATAAGTATAGCCTCTTTAATTGTAACTTGTTCTGAGAGAAATCAAATGTAACATTTATGTGCTTCATTCTTTCTCTTTTCGCACTTCTGCTTGCTAAAACTTGAAGTTCTTATTGGATACAGCCTGAGCACATTTTAAAATTATTGTTTGAGTAGAATTTGCTCTTCCTGGTTTATAAAAAGAATAACATAGTAACACGAAGACTTCAGTCAGCTCAAGGTTTTAAGAGTTTGTGCCCCAGTCTGCCTTCATTTTCTTGAAGGAGGGAAGATATGATACTGTATTGTTGCAGTTGTAGGTAGCACTGATGATGCTGTTCCTAAGTTTGTTCTATCATTTTCATGCTTGTAATATATCTAGTTCTTTTATTGTGAGGTTTTAATGAAGTTGCACTTTGTACTAAATCAGCTGAATGATAGCAGGCTAGCTAAAGTTGGATAAATGGAGTACTTTCGTTTTTAATTTTTTTCAGTGAATCTTCTTACAGCATCTGAAATCTTTTTTCCCTTTTATGGCACAGGATGGTGGAAATGGTTGCGTGTGGGTGCATAATAACAAGCAGGGATTCCAGGACTGTGAAACTTATGCTCAACTGGAGGAGTGGCTGGGGAAAGGTAGCAGATGAATATTGGGACAATAATTTCGATCCAGTAGAACTGGTAAAGTACTTGAGTTGCTAATTGCTGGGTTGTTTCTGTTTCTGTTTTGATATATAATTTTTTTCTTTATTTTTTAGGATTTGCAATATTATGTGTTCTTTCCTAATAAAAGTTTATCATCCAAACAAGACTTGTTTGCTTGCTGACTTAGGCAATCTGCTAACTCGTGACCAGTGGCCTGAGAAAATAGAAGAAGATAAATATCCTTTAAATGTATTAATGGTGAACTAATTACTGCTCTGGTTTAAGATACAATGTTTAAATATTAGATTTTGAATATATTAAGTCATACTTGTTTGTTTATTCCATTTCCTTTTTAAATATTTTAACGATGAGTTTTGAGATATGACAGTATTGTAGTATGATTCTTTTTGAGGTATTGTACTATTATTATTGTTTATTTATCTGTTACTTATAAGCATTATGACTATCCATTTAACAAATTTAAGCAAGTAAACTTCTTTTATTAATAAATCTAGTTTATTTTTGTTTTCTAGAAAAAGGGCAATGATCGGTGCAAACCTGACCAGGAATGGGTGCAGTGTAACAAGTGTAGGAAGTGGAGGATGCTGAGCTCTGATTTCGAACCCAAGACCTTACCATTAGAATGGTACTTATATTCATGTCATAATCTGTTGAGCGTTATGTCCATGTTCTCTTATGCATGTTCTCTATTAGTTCTTGATCTTGCATTATAACATAAAAAATCAAGATGCAGCATAGTCATAACAGGAAATGAAATAAACAAACAAAGTATGATTTAATATACTTGATCGTTTCAGAACATGTTATCATGAAAACGTTAGACACCAACTGTTTTCCTACACTGTTATTATAGGAAGTTAAATTAACATAATGAGTACTAAAGAAGGCACATGAAGATGGAATGTGTGACTCTTTCAAAGATTTATCTGGAATCTCTTATGTTTACCTTTTTTTTTTCCATATATATGTAATTATATTATGATATTGAAATCCAAATGTATCATTGTATGAATTCCCATATTTGTAGGTTTTGTTACATGAGGCCTTTTGATGGACGATGTGAAACTCCGGAGCAAAAGGATTGAACGGGGAGTGATTACAGTGTCTACGAAGCGGACTGGATATGTTAACCCAGAAAAGTCTCATCGGTACAGAGAGAGTGGCACTGTTACCCCAGATAAGTCTCATCGGTACAGAGGGAGTGGCACTCACAAATTGGAAGGTACGTTGGTGCTCAACAATAAAATTACAAAGAACCCCTTTTGAGGGCTGTAAATCATCATCATCTCCCTGTGGTTTTACTTGAAGGTTAGATGATAAAGGCTGTTTGGGTTTGGATCGAAATCCGGAGAATGATCAGAATGGTAGTCCTCCCATGAAGAGGATGAGAAAAGGACTTCCAAGGACATGTAAGAAGGTTTGAGCAACCACCTTGTAGGAAATCACAGAAGGCGAATGCAACCAATGACCGGCATTTTTGATTGATGATGATGTCTCTATTCTCATCTACTAGTTGCTTTTTCTTGCCCCACGTTTTTTTTACCAGTTGAGGAAATGAAGATACTAATACATACATTCACGTGTAAATGCAACTCTTCTTCTTTGGAATCACTTTTTAGTGTTTGGTGGCATCAGCAATTTGAAGCAGTGGAGCTTTTAGTTTGGACCATCTGATACTGATTCGCTTATTAGCCTTTGTTTTTGTACATTTTTTGCTTTTGTTTGTTGGGGGATAAGATGTATGTACCTAGTAGAATTCATGTATACTCTCCTGACTTTACAATATAATGAGAAGGAATATAGATAGTGACTAATGTAGAAATTCTAGTAGTCTTTGTCGAATGTTTTTTATTTTCGTACGGATTAGGTATTTATCGAATGTTCTTTATTTTCGTTCGGGTTAGGTCTTTGTCGAATGTTATTTATTTTTTTTCGGTTTAGATCGATTCGTATGCTCAGAATGGTCTTCGGATCGACTCTTGTTTGTGTATGTTAATAATGTTCTTTATTTTCATATGTATTCAAAATGTTCTTTATTTTTGTACGGATTAGGTCTCCGGATAGATTTTTGCTTTAGTACGCTTGATGTATACGATAGGTCCTGTACATCCGCAAAGACATTAATTTAATTGGAGAGTGAGAAGAGGGCGCGTGGTAGTAATGGTAAATTTTTTGCATATTGAAGTGCTTTTTTAATAAGCGCTTCCTAAAACGAGAAAAAAAAAATACAAGAAAAAAGAAAATTATAAAACAGGAAAAATATATTAAAAAAATAACGAAATTCTCTGAATTTTTTAAAAAAAGAAAAATCACATATTTTTCGAAGGGCGGCGTCACCGTCGTCTTCGTCTACGAAGAAACCCTAATTTCGAGCGTGGTAACTGGTAAGTCCCCAACCTTTTCAGCTTTGTTCACTTTATAACCTATTCTCTTACTCTTTATTTTTCAAAAAATCGATTTCCTTTATTCGAAATACGGACTTAAAACACGGTGAAATTAGGGTTTTTGAGCAGAGATTTAAAATATCACACGCAAAAAAAATGTCAGATAGAGAAGCAGCAGGGACGACGATGAATATGGCAACGATGAGGCTAGCTTACAACGCGGACGGCGGCCCCGTTTACAAGCCAATCATGCCGCCGTCATCAACGACGACGACCGAAACGTATCATCAGCAAAACTCACAGCCTCCAATCGAAGACGTCTCGCTATATCACCAGCAACAAGAACAAGGAAACAGTGTCGGTTTCAGCAGTGGAACGGGAGAGCCGGCGAAGCGGAAGCGAGGACGGCCTCGGAAGTACTCTCCCGACGGCAATAACGGTAACAGTCACGTGATGGGGCTCAACTTGACATCTCCTCCTCCGCCGTCGCTTGCAGTTGCCTCCTCCGCGTCGAATTCCACCAAGAAAGCCAGAGGAAGGCCGCCTGGCTCTAGTTCTGCACGCAAACAACACTCTGCTGCACTCGGTAACTATCTATCTCTATCTATCTATCTATCTATCTATCTATATATATATATATATATATATACACACACACACACAAACAAACAATATCGTTACTCTTATTTTATATGTTAAAAATCAGTTTTTTCTTTCTTTCTTTTTCTAGTTCTATTAAATACAATTGTTATACAGGCTAATTAGTGTCTTTTTCGAATGACTACAAATACTTTGTTGTCTACTTTAATTACCAACTTTGTTTATTGTTGTTTATCGTTTATCTCGTTTTATCTCTCTCTACAATTACGTATCTGCCCCTCTTCACTGCTCCATTGCTCTCTTGTTTCTCCTTTTTCAATGCTTCATGTGTGCATCCAAATGTGTTATCATCTTATATTCTTATTAACCACTTTAACGTGTGTGATTTTCTTCATTGTAGGATCGACTGGGTCTGGATTTACACCTCATGTTATCACTGTGCAACCTGGAGAAGTAATTTCTTTTCTCTTTTTAGTTTTCCGTTTTCTCTTACCTGAAGAAAATCGATACATGACTCGCCTGTAATTCCCAATGAGATTATTCTTCTGTTGCAGAACATATTGAAGCTAGTATTACGATTTTAGTATTAATACGATACAACTGGAAATATATGCAACTTTTATTCCTAGGCTTCTAGCTAATAGTTTATATGTGTGTTGGCCTCCCTCTCACATTCTTCTCTTTCAGAAGTTATATAATGTTTTGTGATTTAGTGTTTGGGCTTGAATTTCTTATTTGTCAGGAATCTTGTATTTATTTTGTGTATTTTGCTTCTCAGGATGTGTTGGCCAAAGTTATGTTATTTTCTCAAAATGGATCACGAGCTGTCTGCATTATGTCAGCAAATGGTTCTATATCTAATGTAACACTTCGTCAAGCTATGACATCTGGCGGAACGGTAACTTATGAGGTTAGTCATCAAGAGTGATTGCTAAATATTGTTTGTCTCCTTAAACTTTAGCCATAGTGGCCAGAGAGGAGAGAAATAGGGATGATTTTATGCCCAACAATTGCAATTTTGAAAAAGAAAAAGAAAGAAATAAAAAAAGATATCATATGAGAGCAATATTTTCATTGAATCTCATTTGTTGGGTTTGAAATGGATGAAAGTGGAGAAAATGGCAAATACTCTGACAAAATGACAATGTTGTTTTCCTTTGTCAGAAAAAGTTACAACATAGAGTTACTCTTTGAATCTATATTAAATAAATGGTTAGATTAAGGAATTGGTCTTCCATTTAGTGAACTCTGTTTTCTATTAAAATATGTCAAGCACATCTATATATTAGCTGAAAAGAATATGGTTTGCTGACACATATTGCTTGTTGTAGCAATTTAGCATTAAAATATTCTTGCCCTCATGCAATTTGATAATATTTTATTACTTTGCCATTAGAAATAGGTAATATTCTGATTACTGGTTGTGAACCTTAAACTATTCTAGTTTATTCTGATTGAGTATGATCAATCTAAGGATCCTATGTGAGGATACAAAGAGAATTTCACAGGTTAAGTGAGAAATTTTATAAGTTAAGTGGAATAATTATATGGACAATAACATGTTTGAAAGTTTAAAAAACTTTATTTCAATGACCCATGTCGATTGGCAGACTCTTGACTACAACTCCTAAATGGCAATTTAAGTTCCAATCCATAGACTGGACATAGTAATCTAAATGTAGGTTTGAAACTTTGTTTTTTTTTTTAGCATCATCCGAATATCTTGAATGCACTCTTTTACTTGTGCAGGGACGATTTGAGATCTTATCTCTTTCTGGTTCAATTCTCCTCTCTGAGAACGGTGGTCAGCGAAGCAGAACAGGTGGATTGAGTGTGTCATTAGCTGGACCTGATGGTCGTGTTCTGGGTGGTGGTGTGGCAGGGCTACTAACAGCAGCCTCCCCTGTTCAGGTTTCTTCTAATTTTGGACCATATACATCCTTCCACTTTCTAAGATTTTTAACCTGAAACATAATGTACCTTTCCTGTTATCCACAATTTTCATTTTTGTTTTACGGTCATTTACAAAGAAGTGTTTTTTTCTTATCTGGAGAAAAATACAATATTAGTTGGAGTATCTGAAGTGTGGTTTATGTCTACACATTATTCATTGAACCAAGCGACATGTGGTGGTTTTGCAGGTTATTATGGGCACTTTTTTGACAGAAGGATGGAAGGAGACAAGGTCAAGTGGGATGCAATCCGAACCATTGTCATATACACCAAATCTCATCCCGAGAGGATCAACAGCTGGAAGCCCACCATCACGTGGAAACCTAAGCGAATCATCTGGTGGCGGACCTGGAAGCCCCCTTAACCACAGCACCGGAGGCTGCAGTAACAACAATCCACCACTCATGACTAATATTCCCTGGAAATAGTATCACCATCATCGGTTTTGAATGGAATATATCATGTAGTAATCTTGTGAGTAATGCTTTTCAATTCGGTGGTTAGAGTGCAGACAATCAGAAGTTAGAGTAGATGCATTAAATATATAATGTAGAGACCGGTTATTAACATAGAAAAGCTAGGCTTGTATTCAGGTTTCACCTAAGAATCAGGGCTACTAATTATTTATTTGCTCTTCTATTAAGTGTTTTGGTTTTGCAGTTGTGTTTTAAAAATCCAATTGAGTTCATTTTTCCTTTCAAAAGGCTTCATAAATTGTGTTTAAGTTTTAAGTATTTTTTTGTTTTTTTTTTTTTTAATATAGTTTTTATTATTTGTTGAAAGGAATTACAGAAACATATTAGCTCCCTTTATAAAGATTTTTGCTTTGTGGTTTACAGTCTTGCTAGTTTAATAATCATATTATTTGTTGTTTTTAAATTAGTTATATATAATTCTAATAGGAACTTTCCAACATGGAATCCGCACAACGGGATCACCACTGATAATTAATGTAAATTTTTTTACACCCGATTATCACCTTGTGATTTCATACAGGATCCCGCACTTAATTAATTTCTTAATCCTAATTTTTTAATTGGAATGATATTTGAAATCAATTGATCGGGTGCTAATTGAAAGTGCATTTTTTAAGTTTGTAGCAGGAGTGGAAAATTCAGAATCATTTATCACAATAAATTGCACATAAATAATTTAGCTCAAAACCAAAATTAATATTAGTCATCAAATAACTCTTAAAATAAATTATACAACAATTTTGCAATAAAGCAAAGTTCAATAAATTAACACCATCAAAACTATAAGCAGAACCCTGCAATATAACAATTCCCCCATTTCTGTCCAGCACAAGCCCCAATTTTTCCCATGGCTAATAAAGCAGCAGCAGCAGCTCTGTAAAATCAGTGTCGTTATCTGCCGGAACAATGAGAGCACTCACTTCTGGATCACAACGATTCTGGACTTGTGGAGGGTCTTATTTTCGAGGGCATTCTAGTGGGTTGTCCCAATTTACCCTCAAACCTCCAAACGAAGGAATTTTTCGGTGTGATTGACATTTTGTTTAATGCAGAGTAGTCAAATTCATCAAGATCGTGCTGATCAAAGCTCCTCCCCATTCCGTCATCCATAACTTCATCACCATTCCCATCCACAAAATCCTCAGCTGCATCTTTATCTTCATCGCTGCTGTTTTCCTCATCATCGTCATAAGTAGCTCTTACCATCGACCAATACACAAAGTTCGGCCGGATGAAACTTCAAAACAAAAATGACAAATGAAATGAAAATATTAGTGTCATAGGCAAGATTGGACTGTATACATTGTATTCAATATTCATAAAAGCAAACTTGTCATTATCCTTGAGCAAATTTTACTCAAGAGGGTCTGTTTCGAAAACTCAAAATCTTAAGCCAAACAAAATTGATTCGCTATCATTTAAAGAGTTTTAGAAACAGACACAAAAGGCTAAAAGACAGCACATCCATCCAAACTAAAAGTAAACAAACCAGAAGATCTAAATGTAAACCTGTCACATTTTTTCAGCAAACATGGGTCAAATGGGAAGAACATGTCGAGCCTTTCAATCCCACCGAAACCCCTGGAAAGATCAGACTCCAGCAGGTCATTAAAAATGAAGGTTTTGGACACAGTGAACAGATGCGCAGCTTTCGACTGTCTAAGAAACTCCGACACCACGGATGGTAGGCATACCTGTTTATAAGAGATAACTGAAGAGTTAGGCCTCTTGATGTACTAAAACTGAAGTAAATTCAGCCCGGTTGAACAACATATCAAAGAAATGGAAAGACTTTTTAATAGTAAACAGAAACTAAATATGGTCAGAAACAATCTTGAGATACGTACTCACCTTCAAGGGGTTCAGTTCATGCTTCAAAATTGTATCTAATGGCATAAGGAAAAGCTGAGATTTGAGCCGAGGAATATCCATAATAGATCTCATCCGAAAGCAGAGCACGTACATAATAGCCTGTGTTGCAGTGTCAGAGTGTCAAAACTCAAGTTAGCAATTAAGTATTAAATAAAACCAGTTAACAATTTTACAGCAGCACAAAGCATAACCGCCCAAGATAATCCATTGACAAAAAGAAAAAACTTCCCTATGGGATTATGCTATCTCAAAACAAAAACATTTTGTTTAGCTACAAGCCTGCATTTTCACAGCTGAAGAGCTTGATAGAAGCTAACTAGTTACATGAGTTTTCAGTAAATATCATATTGATTTCCGAAACTGAGAAAACGATTCAAATTTACTATGTGTATATATATTGAGTAACTTTCTAGTGCGGGATCCCGCACAAATTTTTCATTGTTCCAACCGGTTGGAATCAGTGAAACCGCACGATTTTTTGTGCAGGATCTTGCACTTGATAATTCCTCTATATATATATATATATATTATATAATCACACACATATTTATAAGTTTACATACAAAACCACAATCATATCTATCCTCGCAACTTGAAAAACTAATGCACTTTTAGTGATCACCACAGATTTTGCTTTCTTATAAATAAAATTCACTAAAAGGATTGCCAAAATCTTCTTAATATTCCAATTAAATGGAACATCAAATTCAAATGTTTCTCACAACTTGCAGCAAAGCACATTTACCTGGCATCCTGAATAAAAAACTCGGTGTGCGTTTGGGTTTATGTCACCACCCTGGGTCTTGCAGTACTCCGAACACCAATCCACCAACCTGAAATTTCAATCACATTTACTTCAAAATTTACACCTATTTTATCTTACAAGCATTTTGGCTATCCAAGACAACCAGCTGAAAGTGACCTGTGTAGTTCAGTTTTTAATTTTTAATCAAATTAAAAAGACCCACCCACACCACTAGCCATATGTTATGTTATTGTACCTTTTTAAGAAGCTTACGATGAAAGACATAGACAGAAACTTCCCCCGTGACAGAAAACTAGCAAGATAAGACACAGCACTCATCCTGCAGAGAGAAGGTAAAAAAATCAGTACCTGATATGATGCCCAATCATCCTAAATTAGTAGAAATCAGAAATTGGTGAATAAGGAGCAAGGCATTGATGTATACTCTCTAGCATTTCCGTATCTAAATTTTTTTCTAGAAGGAGACTATACCCAGGAAACACAAATTTATAAATCTCAGAAAGAAAATGAACTACGAGGTATACATTTGACAAAGGTACATATTTAATAAAGGTGATTAGAAAACATATAAAGATATCATAAGAAATAAACAGTAGAGAGCATTTTATTTTTACATGAAGCAGAGAGCAAAAAAAATTTATTCAATAAAATAAAAATCCATATTACCTGGTGAGTGGAGGGTAGACACCAGAAACAAATATATCTGCCAGCACTGTGGCAAATTTCAGACCACAATTTTCTGGATCCAGCGCACAGGCATAAAACATCACAAACTGCCATTATAAGGGTAACAAAGCTTCAGGTACAGAAATAACAAAGGAATCATCTTAAGAAATATGAAGCTGATTCGTTACCTGTGCAAACTTTGACTTATATGCATTCAGAACAGTTATCTGGAATGACTGGAGAAGTGTTTCAAAAACCTAACAACAACAACAATAAATCACTCATAAAAAAAAAAGATCCAAAGAGAGGACATGCACAAGTTAGAAAAATATGACTTCAGAAAATACCTCAATCAAACGACCTGCCCTTTCACAGGATTCAAGATGCTCAAAACTTTGCACCAGCAAGCTATCTAATAATTCAGCAATTGCATCTCCAGTTAAACTCTTCCTACTTAAAGATCCACTTGAAAGCTATACAAATAAAATTAAAAAAAAAAATTAAAAAAAAGCTTCACATCAGTTTATGATAAGAGGCTTAAAAAATCAAGCGCTTTAGGGAGAGAAGACGAAAAGTAAAACGTTGAACAAATTACTATTGAAAACCCATCTAAATATCAACAATTTCAGATTATGTGTATACACACTGCTTGGTATAAACAGTTTGAAACAACAGCTTAGAAATCTACCTAGGATTTGTGGTGTTGGCCAAATGAAAGTAAACTAACATCAATACTGGTTGCTAAGTTCTAATTATTGTTGACTGTGATGTTACAGAAGAGTGTTGATCACACATCAGGCAATCAAATCGCAAATCAGTACTAAAATAAGTAAATAACCGAAGTACTATGGAGAAAAAACATATTATTAAATTACAAAGTCGGAGGGATAAACCCACGTTTCCTAACAATTTCCAACTAAAGCTCTGGAACAACATCCAGTCCAAAGCACAGCATAAACACCATCACGCACATCTGCATTTTATGTTTCATAATTTACAGTAAAGGTTATACTATATTGCAGGTAATTTGTAAAGAAAAAGCTGCTAGACTTGCAATAGTTTTCTTTCCAGAGAAAGATCCATGCAATCTGTTTCAGAGTTCATATATGCAAGTTTAAGATTATTTTCTTCCATGTGAAGTGTTTAGGGTTTCTTTTCGTAAATATCACTTCAACATGATAAAATTAACAATTTCCAATCATCTTCCAGGTAGAGGAAAATTGAGAAATATGTCGTAAAAAAAAAAATTGCCGGCTGTACCTCGCCACCATCTTCCACATCTTCTAATTCCATCTCAAATATGCTTTTACTAGAGTCATCGTATAAAATATCTTCCCAATCAATCTCCACCTAAAAGAAGCGTCAACACATAAGATCAAGCACATAAATGTAAATGATATTTTGAAGCACAGAATTACATGGATATTTCATCTAACTTACATCCAAATCTATCAACCTATCCACCACTGCCATCAGCACTGTGCTTCCAACAAGTTCTCCCATTGCACCACTTTCCAATGTTAGCATGTTCTCCACATATATGGCTATCATCTTCAACTGAAAAACGAGAGGGAAAATTTAACTTTCCGTGACTACACAACATGGGGCAAGGATTAATTTTGAAGTAAATTATGCATGTATGCGTCTGTCATGAGTTTAAGATATTGATATTAAAAATTAATAACATATATACTACCCAACAACAGATTTACTTGACATATAACTAGATACGCAAATTATGAAACAGAAATGTCAAATTAGACTTACACGCTCATGCTTATGTTTGACATTTGGCATGCTCTGTAAAACTATGGGCAATAATCTCAATGGGGCAAGAGGCACCAAATCAGCAATATTTTTCAGAGCAGTATGCACCCGTGAAAGAACTTGCTGTTTTCTTTCCAGAACATATGGTCGGTTTAGCTTATCTAGGATAACAAAAGGTGGTGTGAAGTTGCTGACAAGCATACTTAAACATGAATCAATGTATTTTCCATTTGAGGCAGCCTGAAATATGATAAAAATAAAAATTAATTACAAATTAACAAGAGGAATGATTCACCAACCCATTCTAAAGTTTAAACTACAGGATACTGTAAATTCACATACCAATGATATAATCAGGCCTTTCAGTGCATCCATCACATCAGGATCATAGTTCCACATCTTCATTCCAAATATCTGAAAAACACTTGATCATGAAAAGATAACAACAACTCTGACCTTACCAAAAAAAAAAGAGAAACAAATCTGTATAAAATCAACTTACGGAAGTTAATAGAGAATCATGATGAACAGAGTCTAAATAAGAAACAGCTCCAGATAGTGCCTTCAAACTTGTCTGCCAAGTTAATATAAAGAGAGAAACTAAGATTAAGAAAAATATGAATGAAATTTCGTTAAGAGAACAAAATCAGCCATGAAACTAATAGAAGAACCTACCTCTAGGAGAGCCCTCTCATCAGGTCCAAGACGTCCCTTAAGATGCATAACCGCAACAAGCTGGTTGTAATTATCATAGTCACCCTATTCCACAGGAATTCAACTTTAAATTAGCTTGTATCGATTGATGATCTCAATAGTTGAATAAATTACAACCAAGGAGCAAAGCAAAAACACATTTTGACCATGGTTGAAGTATTAAACCAGATAAAGAGAGTCGGGTTTTAGAGCACATACCATTAGGGAAGAAGTAAGGGCATCCCTAACATGGTAGACTAATTCAGTGTCGCTAATATTAACATCCTCCATCTCATGAGACTCGGCATTCTCAATTGGCAACTCCATTCCCATAATTCCCCAAATACCAACTCCCGAATTTGCTCTGATTAGCACGGGCCTGCCATATAAACATAACATCACAATACGATATCGATTCATACAACGAATATAGTCTAACTTTGACACTGAACTATGAAACTATATTAACTAATCATGGTAACTAAAATCGTAAATCCAACCAAATTCACTCTACTACTAACTAGAAACCAACTTTCTTAATTGAAAAGAGAAAAAAAAAAAGCATCATCATTTTATATAACTTGAATTGAAGTAAAATCAGATTAAAAAAAACATACGAGGTTGAGTTTAGCTTAGTTTAGCTTCGCTTATGTTGCTGCAATCAAACGACGACAAATTAGGCGGGAGAAGAGAAGCAACGGCGTTTTGAGGAGAGACGACTGTTGGGAGGCGGCCTTTCTTCTTCCTGTCGGCTGGGCAACAGAGAAGATAGAAAAACCAAACGAGGGTTTCTGCTCCTAAGAAGTGCGTTTATTTATACCCATGAGTCATTTCTCGTATTTACATTTTGGGACTCTTATTTATCTCTTATTGTTTTCATGCCCTATATTTTTACATAATTATAAATTTTATAAACTTGATTGTAATCAACTTCATGGTGATGAATGATGATTACTCCATCCTGATCAAGAAAGTGAGTTAATAGTTAAACACTTAAACCAAATATAGCTTAGTAATCAATCCAAGTTGCCTCTAGGAGCGTAACTCAGTTACTCAGCTGGTAGATAAAAGAGTTTGGGGTTTAAGTAAATGACTTCCAAATTAACGGTTCGAATCCTATCGGTGGTAAAAAAAATTAAAAAAATACATGGCCTAAATAGATAGATAAATATTGTTAAAAAAAAAATCAAAGTTTAAAGTTTTAATAATAATAATAATAATAAAACTAACTTCATCTCTATGTATGAAAATTTTTACTATTTGACAATTATTAAAGTTGATAATCAACACTTTGATTGAAAACAAATGAGATTTGGACCATCTCCTCACATTTTCTCTTTTCATCTTGTCATATTTATAATATATTGACTCGTATCTAATATAGCAAATTAATTGTCTGAATTATTTTTATTAATTACCAAAAAATATAATTAATTTAGACTATTGATTTATGTGAGGATATAAAATACATGACATCTGGAAATCATAAAGTTGTACTCTTTTTTATTAACAGTATACAAAACACAAAATTAGTCCAAAAAAACAGATCTAAATGATATAAGCAAGAGATTTGTTATTTGCTATCATATAAAAAATAGAGAAATAGTAGAAAACCTACAATAAAAACACCTACCACTACTAATGACAAGAATGTAAAGAAATTTGAGTTTATCATCTAATATTTACGGTAAATTATTACAATTAATAATACCAAAATATTATTAATTTGACTAAGATTTATGTTTTGTGTAAATATATATATACATTGGTAATTATCTTACAATTATTTGAAGTTCTTCAAATCTCTCTCACTCCATACATATTTTGGAAAGGTTGGTAAGTGTTAAGACATAAATTTCTTTTCTTAAAAAAAATTACTTACATACCATTAATTATTAGTTAAAAATGATTAATTGGCCAAAACCAAAACAATGTATCTAGAGATTTCCTCTACTTGGTTAATTAAATATTTATTTTAAACAATAATGAAGAGACATATAATTTCGCAGGAAAAAAAAAGAGATTGTGTTAGAGCATTAATTAATTAAGATTTAAGACAATATATACTTTCTTATTAAGACATCGAAAGAGTGAATTAAAATTTAAAACCCTAGTTTGATAGCAATTTTTTCTTGCGATTCAAGAAATAAAAACAAAAAACTCAGAGAGTGAAGAAGAGAAGACGATCACGATACAATGGCAGCAGAGAAGAAGAGGAGGATCGCCTCCGATCAGAGACGCGTAACGCGTGAACAGAGATCCGTCAGCTTCACCAAGAGACGCCAGGGCCTCTACAACAAGGCGGCGGAGCTCTGTCTTTTATGCGACGCTCAGGTCGCCATTGTCGTCTCCTCGCCTTGCTCTGGAAAGAAACTCTACTCCTTCGGTCACTCTTCCGTCGACGCCGTCTTCGACGCCTTCCTCGAAGGCGGTACCCCCGACGACGCCGTCTTTTCGCAGTCCGCTGTCTCGCTCTACGAAGAAGTCAAGGCGCTGGAGTTCTACTACCATCCTGATGAGAGGTCGATCGCGAGGAAGAGGATGAAGAAGAGCGAGAAAGAGATCGATGAGTTTTGGCGGGAAATCGAAGTCTTGGAAAAGAACTGTGGTGATTCGGTTGATGAATTGCAGGATCTTGTTGACAATCTTGAGAAATTTAAGGAGAAGTCGTTGGATAGATTGATGATGAAGATCATGAGTAGTACTAGTAGTACTAGTGGTAGTACTACTACTGATGATCATCACTTGGCGCCGTCTTCTTCATCGTCGTCATTTTCGAATCTTTTGACCAATTCTGCTTCTGATAATGATTTTGGGGCTATCACAGAGTATAATACTCCAAACTGTAACACTAATGGAGTTTCGGATAAATCTGATTTTATTAATGTCGATGAGAATTACGCGATTGCAGAGAATAATTGTGTGGGTGATGATCAATGCAATAATAATAATAATGTGGAGGAGGAGCTGGCTAGTGATGAATTTGGGACTGTGACAGATTCAATTTCACATCTTCTTGATTCATTTATTATGGTGGATGATGAAGGAGAGGATCTCTTTGGCTCTTTGTTCGATTTCAAACCTGATGATCATCAAGATCAACCACCACCACCCCAACACATCGCACCTCCATGAGAGTCGATTTGGAGTACTAGCTGCTGATTTCCTGTGATGATGATGATGATGATGAACAGGTATTTTTTTTCCAGATGATGAACTATATATACGAGGGATATTGTTAGTTGTTTTTGGATTCATGTTTTTGTTATCTGTTAGATTGATTGACTGATGCCTAAACTGTCAAGGATGTTAATTGATTGATTAGAGTAATACTATATAATAAACAACTCTCATGTTAATTGTTAATTAATTGAACTACTATAGGGGATGTTAATTGTTTTTGTTATCTGTTAGATTGATGATTTGATACCTCAAGGATGTTAATTAAGTTCTTGCATTTACTATAATTTTGTTTCTTACTCCTGTTAGCTTTAATTTGAGGTTTTATAGAAGGAGACCCACAACCAAATGGTACGATTGTGAGTATGATGAGTTTTACTATTGGGGCAACCTCATATTGTCTCATGTTTTGTATTCTTATGTTTACATTTTTTTACGCATATTAATAAATAGTGAAAGAATCTTATAATAATAGTAATATGAACCTAAAATTTAAATTAAGATTCAAAGTGTGGTACTAGTACATATTCGATACAATGACTAGTATAATTTGATACAAATGAAAGCAACTGGCCGGCAACATCAGAAAACATGACATGCTCTAATACTATACAGGTCGATGCAAGTGTCAAGCAGCAAAGGCCACCCTTGGCAAAGTGACAAATCCTTTCAAAAATTTCCAGCTTTCTTTTACTATTTTTTTTCCTTAACAATTCAAATACAACTCTTTTTTTCTTTCTTTACAATAATGAAACTTTTGTGAAATGATGCAACAAAGAAATTTTGGGTATTTCTATTGTTTTCTTCACCTATTATTTTATATAACTAAAATTTTGGTAAAAAGATGTGTAAAAAGGGAGAAAATTGTGTGTAACGGTCTCATTATGCGGTGATCAGACCGTCCAATATCATTATTCCATTAAACATATTTTGCTTTGGAAACATAA
This sequence comes from Dipteronia sinensis, assembly GCA_033220585.1. Taxonomy (NCBI): domain Eukaryota; kingdom Viridiplantae; phylum Streptophyta; class Magnoliopsida; order Sapindales; family Sapindaceae; genus Dipteronia; species Dipteronia sinensis. The sequence continues at coordinate 385,340 of CM065638.1, read as the reverse complement.
AATAAATTTTGAAACTTTAGAAATTTTATGATACGATACAATTACATGAGTGGTCTCGATATTAAAATAACGAAACCGTCCAACACAAGTTTTTCATATTAAAAAAATAAATACTTCTATGTACGATTTTGATCGTTTACCTATCGATTTTCAATAAAAACTTCATAGTTTCTAAAAACATACGTATTAGTTAAAGGGAGACATGTTGCTTATACATTGAATTCCATTAAAAAAATGTTATCTATATGGTGTTTTTAAAATATTTTGTTATCTACGTAACATGAATAACCAATACATGAGAGATGTGGATCGAGCTTATATTAGCATATAGAAGCCTTTCTCAAAGGAGCCGCCCATGTGACTTGACTCTAAGTGGAGTGTAATTCTCATCAAACTTCAAGTACCACAATAGAAAATTTTCTCAATTAATGTTTTCCATAAACAAATCATTGAAATTTAAATAAAGTGATAAGAAAATAAATACCTAAAGTAAGATTTAATTATACTATTACTGATCAAATCAAACTATCATTCCATGTCAGCCACAAATTAAATATTACCAAACTGAACAGAATGAACAGCTAATTAAACCTATAACAATGATATCACCACCACTAAATTACGTAGCTTCAACAGAATCAACTAATTAACCCTTCACTAATAATATCCATGTCTATCATATAAACATAACTATACATGAATACCAACTTCTCGGATTCGAATCCGAATCCAAACCGAAACCGAAAACGGTAGCAGTAACAGTCGTGGTCACTGGTCAGGAGTGTAGTATGGTAAGGGACAGCTAACAACAGAGCACGTGAGTGAGAGAGAGAGAGAGAGAGGTGGGGGGTTGTTTACTCATAATAGACCTACCCTCCATGTTTGGATGATCAAAATAAAAAAAAACAAAGTAGCTGTAACCTGTGACACTGTTTGTGAATTAGCTAAAAAAACGGTTATGGCGTGAGCGGCAGTGCCAGCTGGATACAGTTGGACGGGCTCTCTGTACATCTTAGCAACACGTGTACCCTCTCCTACACACTGCCGATATAGAGAGAGAGAGAGAGAGAGAGCATTTATTATTGTCAGTTGGAGAATACAATCAACTTCTCTTGGCATGGACTACTTCTAGTAGCTAGTCACTCAACCTTGTTCTTGTATAATGTTTTAACGCCACCGACTGATCACCAACTGATTTTAGAAAGTGACGCCAGCTCCCCATTTTACCCTTCTTTATTATTTTTATTTACCCTTTTACCACCACCCCCACCACCCATGCTCTCGTGTCTCCCACCGTCAAATCATATATATATGCCCTCATTATCTTATCATCATTTTCTAATCCCTATATGTTCACACGTAGATACAGTTGTTTATTTAGATTCCGTTCATAAAAATAAAAGCGTGAAAAGATTTTTTTTTTCATATAAGATTATCAATAATTTGATTGGACACGATATAATTGTGGACTTAGACAATATAATTTCCACGATTTTAAATTTAATCATGAATCATGTAAGATTAGTGGTAATTTTGATAGGATAAAATATAACTATGGGCGTATATAGTACAACTTCCGTGGTTTTCAATTTAACATAAATCATTGTTAAGTAACTATTTGGAGGTTTTTTGTTGGGTGGAGAAATGAGGACCGTCTGATTGACATTACGGTTTGATTCATGGGTGGCAAAATGAGTGATATAGAGAGAGTGAGGGGTATAAGTGGAAATGTATAGATAAACGCGGCATATGCCCGATTGTCCATTGTCTAGTGTGGAGTGATCAGAGTAGATCTTGTTGATAAATGATAACCGATCGGTCATAATCAATTTCACGGTATTTACATCCAATTATCAGAAATTTTAAAAAATTAGAAATGAAAATAAAATACATTTTCATTCACTTTATTACTACTTATTAGTTATTACTGATTTTCACTATTTAAAAAAAAAAAGCGAAATATATATATATAATATATATATATATATACAAATAAAATATCAGAGTTCGCCAACGAAGAAGAAGAAGAACAGAAGACGAAGGAGAATCAGAAAGAGCATGAAAATTTAGAGAGAGACAGAGAGATAATGGAGACTTGTGTGCAGTCAATCGACGATGCAGTGGAGGAGATTATGCGAATCCACAAGTCGCTGCCGGAGAGGCCGGGGATCGAAGAGGTGGAGGCGGCGGCGGCGCTGGTCCATAACGTGGAGAAGGAGGATCAAGCAAGGCTGGAGGCGATAGGGCGGCAGAAGAAGAGCTCCGACGTGCCGGAGGAGCTGTTCATTTTGCTACAGGAGATGCAGAAGAACATGGTGTACTATCAGAGCAAAGAACAGAAGCGTGAGGCTCTGAAACTGCTCGATCTGGAGAATGTTCACGCTATGTTCGACGATTTTATTCAGAGAGCCTCCAAATGTCTCCCCTCTTCTTCCGGTTCTGCGTCCATGGTTCGAACCAATAAGAAGTCGACAGCCAATAGTATTAATAATTCTAGTACTACTACTACTACTTCGACGGCGAGTTTGTACAACTCTGAGAAGACGCCTGTCAAGACTAATTCTTCTTCTTCTTCTCAATTGTTCACTAGAGACGACAGTTATAGTTAAAAAAACCAATTCTTCGTTTTATTCTTCAGACGGCATCGTTTCTTCCACCACCAACGCGACGCCACAGATATTCGATTCTACTCTTAAAGCCAGAACCATTTCAGGTCAGCTTCATTTAATTGTCAATTTTGTTTCCTTAAATTTGGTTTTTATTATTATTATTATTTTTTAATTTTTTTTTTATGTTTGTTCAATTAAGGATATATTTATAAATGTTTGTGTAGGTCAAGATGGTGATAAATTGAGTTTGATTAAATTGGCTAGTTTGATTGAAGTGTCGTCAAAGAAAGGGACGCGAGATCTCAATCTTCAAAACAAATTGAAGGAGAATATTGAATGGTTACCTGACTCCATAGGAAAATTATCTGGTTTGATTTCTCTAGATTTATCGGATAATCGTATTGTAGCCTTGCCGGGTACCATAGGAGGTCTTTCTTCATTGACTAGGTTGGATTTGCATTCCAATAGAATATCCGAAATCCCGGATTCCATTGGAGATCTCCTCAGCCTGGTCTTTCTGGACTTGAGGGGAAACCAGTTATCGTCTCTGCCTGCTACTTTTAGTAGGTTGAGACGCCTTGAAGAGCTCGATTTGAGCTCAAATCGGCTGTCTGTGCTACCCGATACAATAGGCTCACTGGTTAGCTTGAAGAAATTGATTGTGGAGACGAATGACATTGAGGAAATTCCGCATACTATTGGTCAGTGTGCGTCTCTTAGGGAGCTTCGCGCTGATTATAACCGGATTAAAGCCCTTCCTGAAGCTGTAGGGAAGTTGCAGACCCTAGAGGTTCTCTCTGTCCGCTATAACAACATCAAACAGTTACCCACAACGATGGCGTCTCTGTCGAACCTGAAGGAGCTTGATGTGAGTTTCAATGAGCTTGAGTCACTGCCGGAGAGCTTGTGTTTTGCCACGACACTCATCAAGATGAACATAGGAAACAATTTCGCCGATATGCGTTCCCTGCCAAGATCTATTGGAAACCTTGAGATGCTTGAAGAGTTGGATATTAGCAACAACCAGATCCGGGTCCTTCCGGACTCCTTTAGGATGCTAACTCGACTTCGTGTCCTTCGTGTGGAAGAAAATCCTCTAGAAGTGCCTCCTAGACAGATAGCTCAAAATGGTGCACAGGTAACATTTCTATTTCATTGGTTTGAATGAGTAACTAGACTTTGTTTCTCTATTTCATGCCTAATTCTTATTTTTTTGGTTTCCGCAGGCTGTTGTTCAATACATGGCTGATCTTATCGTGAAGAGTGATGTTAAAACTCAACCGATTAAACAGAAAAAGAGTTGGGCTCAGATTTGCTTCTTCTCCAGGTCTAATAAGAGAAAGCGCAATGGTATGGACTATATGCAAGCTTTGTAGCTTTGGGAGAAAGATCTTTCTTTGAAAAGTGAGTTCTTTAAATGGTCATAAAACCTGATATGTTCATTTAGATTGTATGGAAATTAGAGCATATAATTTGTATTGGCAGGATTGTTGATCCTTTTCACCTGCTTGTGGTGGGGAATTTGGATTTGATCATGGTCTAAATGCAAACATACACTATAATTTGATGTGAATTTCATGAAGTTGGAGTAGAACTCATGCTTCTGTTGTTCATTTTTCAGGGACTTCAAGCCATTAATAGGTCAGACGAAAACAAAGATCCACCTATCCTATGCATGAAAGAAAGACGTGAGTTTGTAAAACATGTCTTTGAGCTGACTTTTGCTTATGTAATTGTAGATTTCCTTGTATTTCTTCTTCTTCTTCTTCTTCTTCTTCTTCTTTTACTTTTAATCAATTCATTCCATATGTATCCTTGTTGTTCTCAAACTATATAGTGAGATGTACAATTAAGCCGGGAAACAGGAGGGGAAAGAAATTGTGTACACTATATCCCTCATTGTAATATGAAGTTTGAGTTTATACTATTCATCACTTCTAATAGAAATTGTACTTATTCAACAGAATCTAGAAACCTTCTTCATCTCTCTACGCTCTCGTTACAAATATCAGCCACATCTTTAAGTTCTCAATATACCATTTACTTAGAAATGCCTTTGATCATCCATCAGATGCACGTACTGCTCCGAAATTCCTAGTTATGTCTCGTGTAATGACAGTAGCTGGTTAGAACCACTCCCACTATAATGAGTTTAGATCTTGATTGATTACCGATTATGTTGTGTGTCTGTGATTTTAAATCTTCCGATGAATGCTCTTAATTCTCCGGAAATTAATCAAGCCAGCTACGGTTGATATGGTCTGAATTCTGATCCTCCATTTTGAGATGAATGGTTCTGATGAAAGCTTCCCTTGGTTACTGTGATTAGTTCTTTGATGCTCAGTCCAGGTTAAAATAATATACAGCTGCCTAATTTTGTTGTTTGTGTTGGGGTTTTTTGAAGATTGGACTGGAAATTTGTGGAGAATTAGCTGTGAAAGTTGCTTAAATAGAAATTGTTGGTTGGCTTCACAAATGGAGCCAGCAGAGCCACTTTGATAACAGGAAAAACAAAAAGAAAACGAAAAAACAACTGTCTTTTTATAAACTATTTTAGTCTACTTAGTTATAACAATTCAATCATTTTTCTTTACAACTCATAAAAGGGTCTATAAATCCAATCTCTAGAAAAACAATAGTTATTAATTCCCAAATAACAATTTGGTGTATGTTAAAACCTATAACGTATGTTTTAAGAGTAAAATAATCCTATATAATAAATGAAAGGGCAGTGGCTTGAACGGTTGAACCTAAACACACCCAACACTAAGTTGTCAATTCTTGAAATGAAACAGTACAGCTACATATCCCAGCATTACCTGTATTTTGATTGATCATTTTTGTTTGGTAACTGTCACTTTTAGCATACTAACTCTTTTTTTTTTTCTCCAGATAATGTCATTTAACAAATTAATTATTGGATGGTTTATTTAAATCCATCAAACCCTTAATCATTGGTTACAACCAAAATTTAGTGGACACAATATTCTATACAATAAAAAAAATACATTATTATCCGGACTTAAAGTGATGAGATCCATTTTAGTATTTGTTTATTGACATGGCCAATCCCTTACCTTAACATGTAGATAAGTATATAAATTCCATATGCATTTGCTGATGTTGTACCACTAATCTCCATGATATCCAATTACAAGCATAATTAATCTAATCTAAACTTGAAAATCTAAACAGAATTCAACAAGATTTGGTTACTATATCCACATAGGTATGATAGCAATAAATTTTGAAAACAACTCATGGTTAATTTTAAGTACAACTTTTATATTTGAGAACCACTCTGTCGTTAAAGTTAACGATAGAGTAGTTCCTAAAAAGATGTTGGTATCATACCAACACTTTTTTGTGAGTACCGTAGCCGGTTCCAATTCAACATTTTTACATATCCCAATTCACAATTTTGGATATAATTATGTCCAAAATCATGATTTTGTTATGTTAATGTTATAGTATCATGGTCCTGAACATTATTGACTTCGGGATCCCGGACTTGAGAAACTATAAAATGTAATCAACTATAAAATGATGGAAGAGTAATGGTGGTAGTTATGATCAGTTGTATATGCCAATTCCAGAGATGTTCTGAGACCAGAAGATGTTAACATGTAGAGACTGTAGTTATGTTTTTAAGGACACAACAAACACAATGATTAGATAAAAACAAAAAATCAAATGCCATTCAAATCAAATCAAATCAAAACCAAACAAGGGGCATCTCATTGGTCTTTTCAAAGCTGATGGAATATGGATGGATGGATATTGTCAGCTAACTACAGAGACACACACGTACACAAACCAGCATTGGATTCTCCTTCAAGTATAGTGAAGTCAAACTAAATCACCATTTCTCACGCTGCTAATTAACCCTAATTAAAAATACTGTTAATGGATTCCATTTTAGTATATATTTAATTAGTTTCTTAATTACTTTACAATAACTTGTATAAGCCCAAGAACCCAAATGTGATCAAGAGAAGACAGAAGTGATCAAGAAAAAAAAAAGTGGAGATGGTGGTGCATGGCCTCAAGTACTCTAAAGTTCATAAGCAAGAGAATGATGATAATGTTGGTGTTTCAACCAGGGTGTGGAGATCGGTAAAGAGGGTGGCAGGCAGATTCATGAGACGGCGGCAGCAGAAGCTGGCGGCACCGGCGGTGTTGGTGCGGAGAGCTGTGTTGTGGGCATCTGTTAAGCTTAAGAAAAAGAGGAAGAGTACTTGCAGGATCTCTGATGCTAATAATAATATTGGACAACAAGTGATTATGAATTACGACATGTTCAGCTACTCCATGAACTTTGATGATGGAAAATGGCAGCAGGAGGAGGTTGATTTCTATGCTAGACGATCCTTTTCTTACAGGTTCGTCGACATGCACGCGAATCAGGATTCTCTACCTGTCTGAATTCTTTATAAGTTGTAATGCACCAACATTTTTATCATAATTTTTTCATAATGATATGCGGTTTGGATTTTATTTTAATTTTTTGCTGTTTCATGTTAAGAAAGAAATTATGTGTTTTCAAATTACTAATCAAGTAAATGAACTCACAAATTGATAGACTGTAATGTCAAATTTCAGTCATTGAATACATAAAAATAGAAATAAAATTAATTTAAAATTTTTGTTAAAACGAGCAAAATGACTGTTATTCATGGCACCACACTTTCTTTCTCCAATGTGACCCAAAGCTATAGAATAGATAAATTTCTTGCGTTTTTAGTATTTAGAACCTCGCCAATATTATCGTAACACCCATTTTATAATTACATTTGATAATTGTTGAATAGATTTTTCCAAAGATTTCATGAATGAACCGTAAAATTAACCAAATTTGATTGATTTGATTAAATGAATTAATTGTCATAATAGAAATCGGCCATATTTTTTATATATAATTTTTCTATTGTCAGTTCGTCCTGATATATTTCATCCTGATATAAAATATATCAGGACGAAAAATGTGAACCATTAATTTGTGGTCCATATTCTTCATCATGATATTTTTATATCAGGACGAACCGACAATAGAAAGACTATTATGATATATAATATTTCATGTATTTTACAACAGGATGAATAATAAGTAAATTGGGCCAAAACCCAAAGATAAAGCCCATAAACTTTACTTTTGTAGGCCCAATCCAGTTCACATTTCCTTGAAGCCCAAAAATTGCTATGGAATTACGAAGGCTGACTCGGATTACAGCCTAATATGATGACGTGCCCACTAAGTCAATTATTCAATGCAAAAAAATCTATAAATCAATTATTGTTTCGTTTCGCTTCTGTTCGGGACTCTGCCTACGTATTTATTCCACAAAACCCTAAATCAAAAAAGTCCCTTTTCTTCAGAGAAGGACAAAGGAGCCTCCTTCTTTTCAGGTTAATTTTTTGTTTTCTTGATTCGGGTTTTTTTGGATTCAATTATCAATTCGTCTTTTACTACCTAGAATCTGTTAAACGATATCTCTCCTGATTGATTTCATCATCTTTTTCATGAAATTTGTTGATTTTAATATAAATATTTGTGTTTGATTATTGCAGATTCTGTGCTTTTGTTTTGTTATCATCTGATCGTATTCGGTTAATTTGTAGTCATGGCGACTAGTAAGTTCTTGACTGCTTGTAATTAATTTACTCATCTTTAGCAAATTTTTTTTTTCTAGTTTGAAAATAATAATATTCTTTATTGATTTGTACAGGGCTTATGTTTGAGAATTCATGTGAGGTTGGTGTGTTTTCAAAGCTCACTAATGCATATTGTTTGGTTGCCATTGGCGGTTCCGAGAGCTTCTACAGGTGTTGTTTTGGTTGTTTTATTTATTGGGTTTGCTTAACATTTTGTCTGTAAGAAAACATTGTTATTTACTCTTGTGTTTTGCATTCGCAGCGCATTTGAGACCGACTTAGGAGGTATTATCCCTGTGGTGAAAACATCCATTGGAGGCACTAGGATTATCGGGCGGCTCTGTGCTGGTGAGCTTCTTAAATATCTTATTTTGAAAGATTAAATTAGCCTGAAAAACACTGGATATTGTTTGAGTTCCCTAAACTTTATACATTGGTACAGGTCTCTAATTGTTATCTCTCTTTCCCTTTTAATTGTAGGAAACAAAAATGGGCTTCTCTTGCCACACACTACCACAGACCAAGGTAATTCTTTGACTCACTCCTGGTGTTTTAATGATTTTATTCTTGCAAGATAATGATAACATTCTTGTGAATGCACTTCTAGACTTCCTTACTTTATTAATACTTTTGTTAGTATAGTTTTGACTTCAAGTATTATAAGGATTACTGTGATTAATAACTTCACATTTAACATATATGTGATTGCCCTTGTTATCATCATCTATAACATATATAGTTGGAAATATCATCTGTAATATTAGTTGAAATGTTATTAGCATGTCAAGGAAAACGTTCGTAAGTTTAATGTAATGGTTCACTTGATTGTGCTTTTTCCTTTCTTCTTTTGGATCCAATGTATGATAATTCCATGTTATGTAACGTACCTGTGACTGGCAGTTTTTACATATGTGTGAGTGATGTTTCTGCAATACTGATAACATATCTAGAAAATCACAAATTTGTATTGATTCCTCGTGTACATCAGTGCATGATTATGGTTCCATTGTCTCCACCAAAACTGTAATAATATTTGCTTCTGTTGTTTTACTATAAAGATAAATTGGAATTTGTGATATGCCTTATCAATGATTGTGATGAACTAATCTTATTTTGTCTGGTACTCAGTTAATTGACTTGTATCTCATAGATGTTTGTTTATATCTTTTGTTATTGTTGTAGAGCTTCAACACTTGAGGAACAGTCTACCTGATCAAGTTGTTGTCCAGCGCGTTGACGAGAAGTTATCTGCCCTGGGTAATTGCATAGCATGCAATGACCATGTTGCCCTTACTCACACTGATCTTGATAAGGTTAGTTTTGAAGACTCTTAAGTGTATCTTGAAGTTCACTGAAGAAACCGTAACAAAATTTTTGTATAAAAGCAAAGATGGTATAGTTATCTATTTAAGATGGACAAATTGATGAAAAATTCCTTAGGCTTGGGAATCGAGGTGGATGTATTTCCACCAACAAAGCCTCTTAACTCCTAACCGTTTTTTGATTTTTTTCTGTAGCAAGAATGACTGTTGGGTTTCAGGTTTCTTATCTAGTGTAGGAACAGAAAATTTTAAAATTCCTAATGAAGTTGACTTTCTTGTTTGAGCACTACTACATCTCCTTTTCCCATTTGTTTTTTTCTTTTTCCCCTCTTTTTTTGAAATCCAATCTAGAAAGTTTTTCCCCACGGAAGGTGTTGAAGCCTTTTGTATTTGTTGGTAGTACTTTGTTCTTTCTGCAATTGTAACAATACATGAGTTTTTCAAACAATTTGCCTTTAAATTTTGATTTAGGCATTTTCTGTCTTGTTTTCCTCAGGAAACAGAGGAATTGATTGCAGATGTTCTTGGAGTAGAAGTTTTTAGGCAGACAATTGCTGGTAATATCCTCGTGGGGAGTTACTGTACCTTCTCCAACAGAGGTGGCTTGGTAAGTAATAAATGTATTTTCTTTTTTTCTGTTTCAATCCATCTTCTGAATCACATTTCATTTCTTATGTTTTGTATCCAACCAAAGAATAACTTTCCGCTTTCCCATGGGTAGGTACATCCCCATACATCCATCGAAGACTTGGATGAACTTTCAACACTCCTTCAAGTTCCTTTGGTGGCTGGTACTGTGAACCGTGGAAGTGAAGTGGTTGCTGCTGGGTTGACTGTGAATGACTGGGTAGCCTACTGTGGGACAGACACCACAGCAACTGAACTCTCTGTCATTGAAAGTGTTTTCAAGTTGAGGGAAGCTCAACCTAGTGCCATTGTCGACGAGATGAGGAGATCTTTAATTGATACCTATGTTTAAACACCCGTGTTTAAGTTACCTTAGATAACAATCTTGTCTTAATTTTTATATAAAGTGGAAGCACTTGTTGTTAACTTAAAATATGTTTTGGTTTTGATGACAATATCTTCTGATGTCTGTGTCCGGAAGACTCATATCCAAAAGTATTATCAATGTCTTAAATTGGCATTTCTGTAAACATGTCGAGTCTCATATTTATTTCTTAATTTATCTATCTGACTTTATTATCATTATGGAATTATTGGAAACAGGATAACATATACTGATAAGTTTTAGGTAAGGAGTTGGAAGAAATTATTCTGCTATTTGTCTATATCTATCGGTAACTGTCAACGAATTGTCTTGAAATACCTGTTCTTGAAAACAAGGAAATGTTTTAGACCACAAAAAGAACCAAGGTAATGGTCACCATTGATCGAGCAAAGTAGCTAAGGTTGGGAGTTTGAGTGGTGACTCCTCAAAATCCTAAATCCTGAATATATTGTAATAATTCAAAAGTAAAACTAAAATTTGGATATAACCGTGACAGAATTTTTAACTAAATGCTCTTAAAGTATGTATAATACTTATTAATAATATATATATATATATATATATATATATATATTAATAATATATACAAATATATTTCAAGATCTTTAAATGTTCAATATGAGATTAAATATGTAGAAAATCATAATATGTCCAATTAAAAAGAAAATCAACATGTAATTAACGAAAGACATCATAAGAGTCTAAAAAGTAGGGAAAGTCAGGATTGAAAAAATCGAGAAAGTCAGGAAAGCCTGTAGAGAGAAACTGATCATCAATACTACTGTGTATGAATCGGACATGTCTTCAAAAGGAGATGGAGCAGTATTAGTAGCAACAGCAATACTAGTGTATTGCTCGGACATGTCTTGAAGAAAAGATGGGGCAGCAAGAGCAGCAGCAGTGGTGGTGGTGGAAGAATTTTGATGGTGATTACTAGTGTATGGCATGAACATGTTTTGAAGAGGAGATGGAGCAGTAGCAGCAGCAGCAGCAATACCAGTGTATGTCTCGTACATGACTTGAAGAGGGGATGGAGCAGTAGTAGTAGCAACAGCAATACTAGTGTATGGCTCTGACATGTCTTGAAGGGGAGCAGCAGCAGCAATACCAGTGTATGTCTGAAGAGGAGATGGAGCAGTAGCAACAGCAGTGGTGATGGTGGATGATTTTCGACGATTATTACGAGAGGGGTTTTGGAGTCGGAGAAAATGCTTCTGTGCATGACTTGCCACTTGACTTGGGGTTCTTGACACTACACAGTACCTTGAAATACTCTTCCAATCTCCTTTTCCATATTTTTTAAGTTCAATCAGAAACAGTCTGCATCGAAAATACATAGATCGATAGTCTGTGTAAAATAATTATCAAAACACAAACTACAATATATATTACACATCTTTTTAATAGGAGTTCATGACAGTTGTGTTTTTGTATCACAGATGTTTTTCAATTAGATAGAAATAATTTTAGGATTTTTTTTTTTTTGCATAATTCTCCCATCTCTTTCTCAGCTAATCTATCTTTAATCGCAACAGTGACTAAAATTGACCTTGCTAGTTAATAGTTATTACTTAAAAAAATTTTGTTTACAAAATAAACATATATATGTTTTTTTAATCTAGGGATCACATATTCTTATATATCTAAAACGTTTTAAAATTTTAATTATGAAAATAAAAAACTAGAAAATTGCAGGTTCAAGTTTTCTTTTCATCCAATGATTCTTGCATTATATATTTAATGTTGACGATATATATTGAAATATGTTTTCCTAATATTTATCATTAATTAATATTAAAGGAAAGAGAAGAGAGAAAAATAGGAGTGAGAATTGGAAAAAAATATATTTATCATTAATTAATAAGGAGAGAGAATTATTAATAAGATTTTTTCTTTTAATACATCAGATTGAAAAATGTTTGGCTGCACTCCCACTAGTGGAGTCAGTATTTTGGGTACTGACCATAGTTCCATAAGATTTACGTCCGAAATTTGAATGCACTTCATTGACTCGTTTTTATATTTTTAATTTTTGTAATTTTAATCCCCTTTTCTTAACTAATTTTTCAATTTGATATATAATTTCATGACATAGTAACTTCTTCAGTAACTAGTATTCTTTTACTATTTAAATAAATCCTAATCATTCATAACATTGGATCTAAATGTGTATAATATGTATAAAAAATTGTGTAATCTAGAGGGGTTGGAGCAAGAAGAAGAAGAAGATACATACTTGTGTTCTTCGGATGTCCATATAATGCCTCTTTTCCGCTTACGTTTGGCTTGTTTTTTGGCTTGTTTTTTGGCAACATCTCCGGTACTAGCAGTAGCAGCAGCAGTGTTGTCTATGTTCCCGTAATTTGGTAGTGGTACACGACCTGAGTCGATCATTTGAATATCTTCATTCAAATCAATGTAATGTTTTTGGATTTGTGTGAAAGTTTTTCCTGGAACCCGCTGCGCAATCTGTTTGAGCAGGTTCGGAGAATGATGATCTAGTTCAACTTGAGCTTTCTCGAAAACCTGGTTCTCTTCCCGACTCCAATGGGTATGATGATGAGATGGTGATGATGAGATGATTGAATCCATAGTTAATAAAGTCAAGAAATTGTAATTTTGAACAAAGAAGAGAAGAATATATGTAGTGTTTTTGAACATAATCGATTTGTAATGTTCTTTTTTTAAAGATTATTATGTGTACTTACCCTTTTGAATATATAAAATTTAATGAATACAGATATGAATGATAATTAATGAAGAAATTAGAAATTTAATTCATTTCCTAAACTGTATTTTCCAAAATCATTATGCTGCACAATCTTTATTTGACTAGGAGATTTTTTTAGCCTTAATAATATATAAGCTCAAATTGTTGGTATACAATTTGGAAATCCGTAGGAAAGTATATAAGCTTAATTTGGAAAGTATAAAAGTATTTACAGATATGAATATATATAGACTTACTCATGAGTCATGATTAATTTGATTTTATCCATAATACTAAGAATATATAAGCTTAATTTGTTAGTTGTCTTGAATCTTGATGATTTGGTAATATATATTTCCATAACAATTTTGGTAACTTATATATATATATATTAGATTGTATTCATGTATTTGTCTCCTTAAAATTAATAATATTGCTTAAATATAAAGAGAGGGGTGTGCAGAATCTGATCCAGTCCATTAAATTGCATCGGATTTAAGGACATGATTGGATCGGATTGAATCATAAATTCTTGAATTATTGGAATGAAGGATGGCAGATACTGATTTGGAAGTTGCTCATATTCTGCTATTTGTCAATTTCTATCGATTACACCTGAATTATTGTAATAATTCAAAACACGAACATGCACGAAATACCTGTTGCTGAAAACAGGATAGTGTTTTAGACCAAAAGAAGAAAAATGGTAATGTATATATCTCCTTAAAATTAATAATATTGCTTATATTTAAGAGAACGCCGTATGGTGTGCAGGATCCGATCCAGTCCATTAGATTATATTGGATTTGAATACATGATTGGATCGGATTGAATCATAAATTCTGGAATTATTGGAATAGAGGATGGCATATACTGATTTGAAAGTTGCACAAACTTATTTTACTATTTGTCAATTTCTATCGACTGCTCACTTCCAAAACTCGAATTATTGTAATATATTAAAAAAAAAAAACTATCGAACAGGATAGTGTTTTGGACCAAAAAAAGAAAAAAAGGTCACGGTCACCATTGAAGGAGCAAAGCAGGAAAGTACTTCCTCTACTGAAGCTATCATTTGGGAACGCATAATTTCAGAAAATGGATGGAAGATTTAACATTATTGCCAGCTTTACAAATGAATATATATTGCAGATAAGAAATTCCATTCACTAAGATCATATAGAACTGCTGAGTTCTTGAACACAAAAGTGTGGTCAGTGGTTAGCAGCCTATAATCAATTGCTTACAAGTTTCCACAACAAAACAATGATGGATCATGGATGGCAGGGCATGAAAAAGATACCGTTTACAAGGATCCCACGAACACACTGTAGGCAAACATTGTTATTTACTCTTGTGTTTTGCATTCGCAGCGCATTTGAGACCGACTTAGGAGGTATTATCCCAGTGGTGAAAACATCCATGTGAGGCACTAGGATTATCCTGCGGCACTGTGCTGGTGAGCTTCTTAAATATCTTATTTTGAAAGATTAAATTAGCCTGAAAAACACTGGATATTGTTTCAGTTCCCTAAGCTTTGTACATTGGTACAGGTCTCTGATTGTAATCTCTATTTCCCTTTTAATTGTAGGAAGCAAAATTGGGCTTCTCTTGCCACACACTAACACAGACCAAGGTAATTCTTGCAAGATAATGATAAGATTCTTGTGAAGGCACTTCTTACTTTTTTAGTTTACTAATACTATTGTTAGTATTATTTTGAGTTCAAGTATTATAAGGATTACTGTGATTAATAACTTCACATTTAACATATATGTGATTGCCCTTGTTGTCATCTTCTATAAAATATATAGTCGGAAATAATCATCTGTAATATTAGTTGAAATGTTATTAGCATGTTTAATGAAATGGTTCACTTGATCGTGCTTTTTCCTTTCTTCTTTTGGATCCAATGTATGATAATTCCATGTTATGTAACGTACCTGTGACCGGCAGTTTTTACATATGTGTGAGTGATGTTAATTTCTGCAATAATGATAGCATATCTAGAAAATCACAAATTTGTATGGATTCCTTGTGTGCATGATTATGGTTCCATTGTCTCTACGAAAACTTTAATTGTATTTGCTTCTGTTGTTTTACTATAAAGATGGAATTTCAGGTTTCTTAACTAGTCTAGGAACAGAAAATTTTGAAATTGCTAATGAAGTTGGCTTTCTTGTTTTAGCAGAACATTTCCTTTCCCCATTTTTTTCTTTCTTTTTCCCCTCTTTTTCTGAAAGATAACCAAAAAAGAGTTTTTCCCCACTGAAGGTGTTGCCTTTGGTATTTGTTTGTACCACTTGGTTCGTTCTGCAATTTGTAGCAAGCAATACATGAGTTTTTCAAACAGTTCGCTGTTAAATTTTGAATTTGCAGGATGCTGGTGTAGACATTTTCTGTCTTGTTTTCCTCAGGAAACAGAAGAATTGATTGCAGATGTTCTTGGAGTAGAAGTTTTTAGGCAGACAATTGCTGGTAATATCCTCATGGGCAGTTACTGTACCTTCTCCAACATAGGTGGCTTGGTAAGAAATAAATGTGTTTTCTGTTTTGTATTTCAATCCATCTTTTGAAACACATTTCATTTCTTATGTTGTGTATCAAACCAAAGAATAAATTTCCGCTTTCCCATGTGTAGGTACATCCCCATACTTCCATAGAAGACTTGGATGAACTTTCAACACTCCTTCAAGTTCCTTTGGTGGTTGGTACTGTGAACCGTGGAAGTGAAATGGTTGCTGCTGGGTTGACTGTGAATGACTGGGTAGACACCACAGCAACTGAACTCCCCGTCATTGAAAGTGTTTTCAAGTTGAGGGAAGCTCAACCTAGTGCCATTGTCTACGAGATTTGGAGATCTTTAATTGATACCTATGTTTAACACCCGTGTTTAAGTTACCTTAGATAACAATCTTGTCTTAATTTTTCTATAAGGTGGAAGCTTGTTGTTAACTTAAAAGATGTTTTGGTTTTGATGACAATATCTTCTGGTGTCTGTATTCCTGAGACTCATATCCGAAAGTATTATCAATTTCTTAAATTGACATTTCTGTAAACATGTTAAGTCTCACATTTGTTTCTTAATTCATCTGTCTAACTTGACCATCATTATGGAATTATTGGAATGGAGGATGTTTAAGCTCAACCTACTGATAAATTTTAGGTAAGGAGTTGGAAGTTACTAGAAATTATTCTGCTATTTGTCGATAGGGTTTTGCTACCTTGTTGTTAACAGCAAGATTACTAGTTATGTGAAAGAGAGTTGATTACTTTTGTTATAATTTTTTTTTAAAATTTTTTAATCCTTAATTTTTATACACTCTTGGATTGAAATATAAAGACTAAAATTGACTTAGTAACCTTACAACAAATTGTCTCGAAATACCTGTTGCTGAAAACAGGAAAATGTTTTGGACCAAAAAGAGAACCAAGGTAATGGTCACCATTGATCAAGCAAAAAGAACCAAGGTAATGGTCACCAACTCATCATTGATCGAGCAAAGCAGCAAAGGTTGGGAGTTTGAGTGGTGACTCCTCAAAATCCTAAATCTCGAATATATTGTAATAATTCAAAAGTAAAAATAAAATTTAGATATAATCATGACATGGATTTTTATATAAATGCTCTTAAAGTATGTACAATACTTATTAATAATATATCGCAAGATTCTTAAATGTTCAATAAGAGTTTAAAAATACATAAAAAAAATCCTAATTTGTCCAATTAAAAAGAAAATCAACATGCAATTAACGAAAGATATCAGAAGAGTCTAAAAAGTAGGGAAAGTCGGGATCGGGAAAGTCAGAAATGGGAAAGTCGGGAAAGTCGGGAAAGTCAGGAAAGCCTGTAGAGAGAAACTGATCATCAATACTGGTGTATGAATCGGACATGTCTTCAAGAGGAGATGGAGCAGTAGTAGCAGCAACAGCAATACTAGTGTATGGCTCGGACATGTCTTGAAGAAAAGATGGGGCAGCAGGAGCAGCAGCAGTGGTGGTGGTGGAAGAATTTTGATGATGATTACTGGTGTATGTCTTGAACATGTTTAGAAGAGGAGATGGATCAGTAGCAGCAGCAGCAACAATACCAGTGTATGTCTCGTACATGACTTGAAGAGGGGATGGAGCAGTAGTAGTAGCAACAGCAATACTAGTGTATGGCTCGGACATGTCTTGAAGAGAAAATGGGGCAGCAGGAGCAGCAGCAGTGGTGGTGGAAGAATTTTGATGATGATTACTAGTGTATAGCTTGGACATGTCTAGAAGAGGAGATGGAGCAGTAGCAACAGCAGCAGCAATACCAGTGTATGTCTCGTACATGACTTGAAGAGGAGATGGTGCAGTAGTAGTAGCAACAGCAATACTAGTGTATTGCTCTGACATGTCTTGAAGGGGAGCAGCAGTAGCAATACCAGTGTATGTCTGAAGAGGAGATGGAGCAGTAGCAACAGCAGTGGTGATGGTGGATGATTTTTGACGATTATTACGAGGGGGATTTTGAAGTCGGAGAAAATGCTTCTGTGCATGACTTGCCACTTGACTTGGGGTTCTTGTCACTACACAGTACCTTGAAATACTCTTCCAATCACCTTTTCCGTATTTTTCAAGTCCAATCAGAAACAGCCTGCATCAAAAATATATAGATTATAAAATAATTATCAAAACACAAACTACACTATATATTACACATCTTTTTAATAGGAGTTCATGGCAGTTGTGTTTTTGTATCACAGAAGTTTTTCAATTAGATAGAAATAATTTTAGGATTTTTTTTTGCATAATCAGTAAACCTCCCATCTCTTTCTCAGCTAATCTATCTTTAATCGCAACAGTGACTAAAATTGATCTTGCTAGTTAATAGTTATTACTTAAAAAAATTTTGTTTACAAAATAAACATATATATGTTTTTTTAATCTAGGGATCACATATTCTTATATATCTAAAACGTTTTAAAATTTTAATTATGAAAATAAAAAACTAGAAAATTGCAGGTTCAAATTTTCTTTTCATCCAATGATTCATGCATTATATATTTAATGTTGACGATATATATTGAAATATGTTTTTCTAATATTTATCATTAATTAATATTAAAGGAAAGAGAAGAGAGAAAATAGGAGAGAGAATTGGAAAAAAATATATTTATCATTAATTAATAAGGAGAGAGAATTATTAATAAGATTTTTTTTAATACATATGATTTGCGTCTGAAATCTGTATGCACATCATTGACGCACTCTTTTACTTTTATTTTATTTTTTGTAATTCTCCTGATACAATAACTTCCTTTCAAAAAAAAAAAAGTGTACACAGTAACTAGTATTCTTTTACAATTTACATATTAAAGAGTAATGTTAGACGTCTCAGCATTTTATAAATCATGATATTATACGATAACTGATATGATGTTGACACCTCACGTGCCACATCATTTGGGACAGAATTTGAGAAAAATTTTGGGACGTCTAACCTTACTCTTTAAATAAATCCTAATCATTCATAACATTTGATCTAAACGTGTATAATATGTATGAAAAATTGTGTAATCTAGAGGGGTTGGAGCAAGAAGAAGAAGGTACATACTTGTGTTCTTCGGATGTCCATGCAATGCCTCTTTTCCGCTTACGTTTGGTTTCTTTTTTGGCAACATCACTGGTACTAGCAGTAGCAGCAGCAGTGGCGGTGTCATGATGATGAGAAGAAGATGAGATGATTGAATCCATGGTTAATCAACTTAAAAAAAATTGTAATTTTGAACAACTAAGAGAAGAATATATATATATATATATATATATATATATATATATAGTGTTTTTGAACCTAATCAATTTTGGTATTAAAGATTATTATGTGTACTTACCCTTTTGAATATATAAAATTTAATGAATACAGATATGAATGATCATTAATGAAGAAATTAGAAATTTGATTCATTTCCTAACCTGTATTTTCCGAAATCATTATGCTGCACAATCTTTATTTGACTAGGAGATTTTTTTTAGCCTTCCTTAAAAATATATAAGCTCAAATTGTTGGTATACAATTTGGAAATCCATTGGGAAGTATGTAAGTTTAATTTGGAAAGTATAAAAATATTTACAGATATGAATATATATAGACTTACTCATGAGTCATGATTAATTTGATTTTATCCATAATACGAAGAATTTATAGGCTTAATTTGTTAGTTGTCTTGAATCTTGATGATTTGGTTTCATAACAATTCTGGCAACTTATATATATTAGATCGTATTCATGTATATATCTCCTTAAAATTAATAATATTGCTTATATATAAAGAGAATGCCGTACGGTGTGTATGTTCCGATCCAGTCTATTAGATTGTATTGGATTTGAAGACATGATTGGATCGAATTGAATCATAAATTCTGAAATTATTGGAATGGAGGATGACATATACTGATTTGGAAGTTGCACAAACTTATTTTACTATTTATCAATTTCTATGGACTACTCACTTCTAAAACCCAAATTATTGTAGTATTAAAATAAAAAAATAAAAAAATAAAAACTATCGACCAGACCCAAAATACCTGTTGTTGAAAACCGGATAGTGTTTTAGACCAAAAAAAAGGTAATGGTCACCATTGAAGGAGCAAAGCAGGAAAGTACTTCCTCTACTGAAGCTATCATTTGGGAACACATAATTTCAGAAGATGAATGGAAGATTTAACATTATTGCCAGCTTTACAAATGAATATATGTTGCAGATAAGAAATTCCATTCACTAAGATCATATAGAACTGCTGAGTTCTTGAACAAAAAAGTGTGGTCAGTGGTTAGCAGCCTATAATCAACTGCTTACAAGTTTCCACAACAAAACATTGATGGATGGCAGGGGAAGAAAAAGATGCCGTTTACAAGGATCCCATGAACACACGGTAGGCAATTGATTTTCCGAATTGATAAAAAGAAAATACATGTATACGTATTAGGGAGTTCATCCTCTATCTTTTCTCAAGTTAAGTAGACAATCTATAGTCCGTAATCACTTGATTGTGACAGCTTCAGTGTGCTTCTCCATGAACTTAAAGTGTTTTATCTACCACTTCAGCAGTGATTTCTCCACTAGTTGGCCTGCATGAGAAA
Organism: Dipteronia sinensis; assembly: GCA_033220585.1. NCBI lineage: Eukaryota > Viridiplantae > Streptophyta > Magnoliopsida > Sapindales > Sapindaceae > Dipteronia > Dipteronia sinensis. The sequence goes on along the minus strand of CM065638.1, from coordinate 364,921 downwards.
TGAAAAACGCATGTCAGTCTTATTAGCAATCAGTTCAAAGGCAGTTTTAGCGATATATAGCATAGTTACTTGATAGTAGACGTTATAATTTTTGTAGGAAATATGCACTTACAATCCACTTAAAACTTTTATAGTGTCAAAGAATAACCATTGCAAGGTGATCACTGGTCCAACGAGCATTAATCGAATAGGAAGACTTCTTGTAAATAAATTGATGAATCCAATTTTCTTCACAGCCTAGTCATTATGAAAAGCATATTGAGTTGAAAGCAATGCTGAGTTTCGCATATGAGAAAGGAATCACAAACATAAAAGTAATGAAGAGAATATACCAGTATGAGGCTATCGGCCTTTTTGTTATAAAGAGAAGCAACAATATTGTCAGCAGGATTAGATACAAAGCTCCCAACAGATCCAGCAGCATAGCCTGCTAAACATGTCACCCCAAGTTGTTGAGCTCTTGAGCAATCTTCCTTCCGTCTTAGAATAACATTACGGTACAAAAAGTCTACGGAATGCTCAAACGTTGAGAACATAACCATAGAGACTGCCAACAAAGATTTTCACGATGATTAACACAATCAATCCACAGAAAAATTAGATGGAAATATTGTAAGAACAATAAAAAGATAATTGAATTTTACATCATTCATTTCTTTTAATGAGTATATACGGAACAAAAACATACACTTGATGATTACACATAGCTAAGACACGACTAAAAGGGTGCTGTTCAAGTGTTTGGTTAACTGGTATGTATATTTTCCTATTGCATCCAACTCTGCAACGAAATTACATTGTGATAAAATGCTTACAAAAACACATTACATCGGGCATAGTTCAAATTCTTTTAACAGATTGAATGATTTTTGCCACCAGTGCTCTACCAATGGAGAAAATACAACTTCAGAACCTCAATGCAGTAGGGCATGTCATATAGATAACCAATCAAATGAAAGGACAAAGAAGATATTAAAGTTGAAGGAACTTGAGCAATTACATGGGAGGTTTCGACCCAAAAGTGGAACTAGCCCCCTATAAAAGCTGCAAACAACAATGGATTGAAATTCAACATGAGAGAAACAAGACAGGATAGATGAGAGCAAAAGACTACCATGTGTCCATGTCACTATTTTTGCATCACTAACCCAAAGATTCCTTCTGATGCATAAAGCTTAGGAATCCCATCAGCCAAGCCCCTTGCGAATTGGGGCTGTGCTTGAACCTGAACTTTAATGGCTTCGAATGGACAGAGAGCCACATTGGCAAAAATCTCAGCAGATGCACTACTAGCAAAGAAAACAAAACTCCTATTGCAATCTCCCAACACATTGGAATAAAGGCTCTTAAAATACTCATATAGACCAAATCTACAACCACCTTGAAAACCATATCCAAAGAACTTGCCGGCCCAACCTCTCCATAAGGCAGAAGGGCCTTCTTCTCTTAACAGAGTAGTGAAACATGAGGCCATGCTCTTGTATTTGACTGGATGCACCTACAATATCATGACTTAATTCATCAAGAAGCCTCCATTGCATCATAGATAGCATACAGAGAAAAATATTAGCTCAAAAAAAGAAACCCCAAAACTCATTCATTCTTACTAACTAATTAACTATCAACAACCCCAATAAAAGATCTGTATGATAAAATTCCAGTGCGTGATCGAATAGGAATCATGTATACATAGACAAGTACACCAGATGTAAAAAAAAAAAAAATTAAATTTTTACTAACAAAATCTGGAAAAGCAAAGATCTTTGTATACCCAACAAAACAATAGATAAACACAAAAATGTTATCAATAGAAATAAAAAATTCTGGACCTGCATATTGACTTTGAGGACGTCAAGAGGAGTGACGGCGACATGGCTGGTGCCAGCACTGAGCATTCCTCCAATGGTGCAGATCCCATAATACCCTCTCGTTTCCTGTCTCTCTTCCACGCTTTTTGATCTGTGACTGTTATTTCTTCCACCCACCATTTCTCTGTCTAGCTACTGTGTTGTCAAAAAACCATTTTGAGGCGCCAACCTTGGTGGGTTTTGGCTGAAAACTCGAAATTTTGGATCTTTTCTTTCTACTTGGTACAAAACCCACAACCTCGGCGATTTGGCCTGCCACAGCAGCAAGTCTTATTTCTCGTTTTACTTAACTTTACATATTTGCAATATTTATTTGTTAGTTTTAGATTTTAACTTTTTAATCCTTAATATTTTTTTAATAAAGGCTTTTAAATAAAGAAAAAAAAAGTACAAAGGGTATGGATATTACCACTCATTAATATAATTTACACAATTATATTTATAAGTATATCCATATCTAAAATTTAAAATTAAAACATTACTATAAACATTCATCATAATACCAATAATACCCTTATTGAAATGAATGTATTCATTTTAATACATTTTATTTATAAACCCACTTAAATTATTAATACAACCAATTAAAAAAAAACTTAATGTTTGGAGGAATTGAATCAATTGGTCTTGACTTTTGACAAACAATCTTATTATGTGGACAATGCATGACCATTCGTATCTTACCATAACAATCGTGAAACTACTCTGAATTCTTTTGGTTGCAGATCAACGGTACGGCCAATATTGACCATCATTAGAAAATATTTAATAAAAAAAAATTCTTCATGCATTATATTTTTCTCAAAAGAAAAAAAATCTATGTATAATTCAAAGTCCAAGTTGTGTTGAGTCTGAGTCTTTGGTGGTTGTGAATCATATTACCAATAAAGTAACCCCTTTATCATATGTTAGCATTATTATCTCAAAAATTCTTTTGCTACTAGAGGAACAATCTGGTTTTTCGGTTTCTTTTGTATTTCACCATGCCCACTTTTGTATCTCGCCATGCCAAATTTGTGGCTCATGAACTTGCTCAATTCGGTACCTATGTTGACGGTGTTTCTGTTCAGTTGGAAGATCTTTCTCCTTGTTTAGTTTTGTTTTACTGGTAGATGCCTATGTTCTAGTGTAATTGGCTTCTTTTAGTTATTTGAAATCTTTCTTTCATTTTTTTTTTTTATAGAATTAGAGTTTATCATAAGTTTTTTTTAAATAAAAATAAAGATATATATTTGAAGATTTAATTAATGGGTGTACGTAATCTTTGATTTATTTTTAATTAAAATGATTTGTTCTTATTGGGTTATTTTTGTAATTAAATTTTTTAATAAAATATAGGTATACAAATTATATTTATGGATGATAATATCGACATCTAAGTACAAATAATAAAACTAGATTTTCTTTTGTTTATCAAAATCCAATAAATCAATTTCCTCTTGTATTAGTGGTGGATAATTATATATACATTTGATCAATTTCCTCCAAATCCATGTAATCATCTTCCTCTTCAAACATTGGCCGATCAGTTATGGAGATGAACACCATCATTAATTGAGCACCATTATTTTGTATTTGATGATCACCATTCACCACCACCACCATTAATTATCTGTAGTAGGCGGAAACAACAACTTTTGCTACAGATACAAGAAACGGGAGCATATTCTTAATTTCGTCACGCTTTATGAAAAAAAATTTAAAAAAAAAAGAAGGAATGATATATACCTTTCTCCATGAAGAAGTTGATCCTTTGGTCTTCTTAGTCTTGCCATCATTTTTGTGTCTTTAATGAGTTGTTCCAAGTACATCCATAACGGTATATTTCATGATTTCATGGATGTACTTGGAAAACTCGTTAAAGATCTAAAACAATCATCATAAAGTGACCATAAAACACTTATGCAATTCATTTTTCTTTTTCCTTCTTTTTCTTTATAGAGGAGAGGAATAAGAGAAGATAAGTTGTTTTTTGGGTTGCTAGTGATGCTTTCGCTGTCAAGAATACTTGGTGTTTATAGATGAGGAGGCTGGATTGCATTTACCAAAATGTTCTTTTCCATGGACATGCTGATGTCGTATATTTTTATCAAACTTAAAAAAATTAGGTTATTTCTCAATCTTTGAAAATAACAAAAATAACTTTATCTTCGTTAAAGGAGGTTCATTTTGTTTGGTGAGTGGAAATATTTTAAGTTTGTGCTACAATGAAGCTATTTTTTAAGCTCTTATAAGAATAATATTGTTTCATTCATGCATGAAGCGGTATGAATTGTATAATTGGATGATGAAATAGATAAAATGGAGAAACGAAAGTCATCAATTGCCATGTAAATTTACTAGAGAAATTTAATTAAGAATAAGTAAACATGCTTTGTTTTATATGTTCATTGAGATCACACAAAGGTTCGTATCTTTTACATGAAGTTTTGGAACCGATCTCATTGTCACGTGTTAAAAATAATGAAACAAGTTTATTTGTATTAATAATTTATTAATTACATTCAAAACCAATCAATACGATCGTTGACTTCATTCATGTCATTAAGGATAAAAAATAACTTATAACTTTGAAAATCAAGAATAACAATAATGTTTTTAACATCTTTATTACATACCGTAGTCTCAGTCCCTCAACGAAAGCTTAAAAATATATAGTAAATCATTATTGATCAAAGATTTTAAATGTCAACCATATTTAATAAACGTGGGATTCAATGGATTCGAGTCATCTCAACTTTTATTTTTTCATTTCTTCTCTTTTTGTTAATTTGAAACTTTTTGAATTAATTTTTTAAAGACAGCAATGCATCGTCAAAACCTTTAAAATATAAATAAAAATTCATATTTAAATTCAAGTATCGTAGTCTCTTGATCATTTGAAATTTATAAAAGGAAAGTTTTAATAAATAGAGAGGAGTAAGATGGTAAAATCGCAAAAAAGAAGGGTTATGTTGGGTAACACTCTCCAAGTGGGCTCCACACATGTACCTCCTCGTGTATAAATATAAGGGATATTAAGATTTTAGTCCCTCTAGTTAGCGTTAATCTGAGTTTGGTCTACTAGTTTTTGGAATTACTGACTTTAGTCTACTGGTTCTCTGACAATACCTATTTCAGTCCCTACCGTCCAATTCCGTTAGAATTCCGTTGACTTCCGTTAGGTCAACAAGGGCTAAAGTTAGATTTTTGTTAACTTTAGTCCACTAGTTTTTGAAATTTACTAAATTTAATCCATTAGTTTTTGGAATTTACTAACTTTAGTCCACTGGTTCTCTGACTTTAGTTGACTTAACGGAAACCGTTATAGAAGGACTAAAGTTAGTAATTTCAAAAATTAGTGGACTAAACCCAGATTAACGCTACCTAGAGGGACTAAAATCATAATAACCCTAAATATAATGCTTGCTCTCTGCAAGGCTGTCATTGCCATGCATGGATTCTAATTCATAACAGTCGCCAATCACCGTCGGATAGATCCTCTCACCTTCATCCTATGGCCTCAAAATCACCACCATTAGCCTTTAAGTCTATTTATGGTAATCTGAGGTGTTCACCAATAATTTAACAGTGTACAATATATTTATAGATAAGATGTCCACCAACAAACTAAATAGTATGCATTTTTGAGTTTCTAAATAGTATCACATCAGTATTTCTATTCAAAATGGGTCAACTTTTGAAAATTTTATAGAGAAATGCATATTGACATCTCCAATGCAATTATCTAAAATCAAATATGTATCTATTTTTTGACCAATCATAATAAAACAATTATTACATTCTCTCCCCTTCTTTTATTTTACAATTAAATGAACTTTAATATTATTGGTGGAAATAGTTAGATTTCCTAGTCAGCATTTCTATGAGAGTTTCTAGAATTAGAAATTCAATTCCATATTCTCTAACTTTTTTTTGCCACATCATCTTCATATTAAACTTAGATAATTGCATTGAAGGGATTTTTTTTAACTTCTTGAATATCTATCCTATGTGGCACTCCATTTTCTCCAAATACATAATAGCATTGGAGATGCTCTAACAGTCTATTTATGATAATCAAAATTGTCTATCAATAATCTAGCAATCTATTTATGATAATTTGAGTTGTCCATTAACCTATGAAAGATTGTCATTGTCATGTATAGAGTATAGACTCCAATTCATAATGTTCCCCATAACCGTTACATAGATTCTCACACTTATATCTAACGTCCTTAGAAGCACCACCAATAATCTAACGGTCTATTTTTAGAATAAATTATTTTATAAATTGATTTTAAAATTAAATGAAAATAAATAGTTTAAAACAGGTTGTATATTTTTTTCAAATGGTAATAATTTGAACTCACGACATTAATATGTGAATGAGAGGTTCTTATCTCTAAATCAATATTAAAATGTGGCATGCTGGTATACATTTTAAATGTATATATCAACCAAACTAGTGAACAAGTTATAATAGCTAAATCCAAATATACGAATATACACATATAAGTGTTGATACAATATTAATATAGTACAGTGACTAATTATAAATTTATTATTTATCAAATAGATTGCCAACCTATAAAATGTTAAAGACCGAGTTGCAACAAGAACAATAATAGAAAGCCAAGCCAGAGTGGCTCTTTGAGACTCACACATGAAAAGCTACAATCCCTCCTAATTATCTTAATGTCTGTGTATTTGACATAGGTTGGGACCGTGGGAGCGGTTTGAATCGATCCGGTTTTTTTGACAAAAATTGGATTTGATTCGTATATACTAAGTTTTCATTTTTTTAATCGAATTTACTCATAAAAAAAAGGTTTACACGATGTGGCTTGAACCTGGCTTTTCTGATTTGATTCGATTTAATATGGTTTTAGAATTTTTAGATCTAATGAACATTAAAAAATAACTATATTGGCCTTTAAGGCCATAATCAGTTTCCTAATTATTTGATAAAATGTCCACATATTAATATTAATTTTTTGAATAATGATATAAAACCCAAATAATTAATCTAAATTTTAACTAAAATGATGTTGCAAGTGAGTTGTCATCACCACACACAACATGTGATGATATAGTTAATGAAAAAACCACTTACCACATCATTTGAGTTGAAATTTGAACTAAAATTTTGGATTGTCTAACATTAGTGTAATATTTTTTTTTATAAAAACTTAATAACATAAAAGGATACATATTGTCTCTCAACTCTCATGACAAATAGTCATGTGACAATATCAATAAAAAAATGATAAATTATTTATCTCTAGCCTGTGATAATATCTTAAAATAAACACCTTCACAATACTAATTTTTCAATCAAGTATACTTTTTTTTCCTTTACAAACCTCAATTGAAGGAAATAATTTTATTGATGAAAAAAAAGAAAGAAAGAAAAAAGCTATCAGTAAAAAGATTAATAGACATCAAGTAATACATTAGAAAAGAAATTTGTCGAATTTGTAAACACTCACTTTATATATATATATAATTAAATTTAAGATGACTTTGACTTAACTGAAATATGTGAATCTAATGGTTGATAGTTGTCGAACTAATATAAATAAAATTAGTTTGTCTTGAGGACAGAAAAACTATATATAGATATATTAATACAAATTGTTTTTCTCATTTCATGTTGGGAGAAGATTTTAAACTACATATATATGAAGTGTATGATAAGAATTAATGATGAATTTCAATGTCAAATACAGATGTGATTTCCCTTCATGATATATGTCTATATATATTATATAAAAATTGATTTAATATGTAATAATACATTAATGTTTAATCTAACAATATTACCCCCAAATTATAACATTAATAGTCACGGACTAAATCTAAAGAGTGAATTTCAGCCATTAAAGTTATATCTATAACCTATAAAAATTATACAACATGATTAAAAAAAATTAATAATTAAGGTACAATATGCTTATATAGAAAAAATATGATCTTCGGTCAAGAAAATGGATATACTTGACAGTATAATGTTGACCCATTTGTATGTCCCTCATACTCAGGGGCGGATTTAATTAAAGCCCATCGTGGATTCGGCGGGTTGCCAAAAAAATTTTTGTTGTTGAGAATTTTTAAGTAATTGGGCTTATTGGACCAAAGCCTAATAATTTGTTTTAAGTAATTAGGTTTTTGTTTTAAGTAATTAGGCTTATTAGACATAAGCCTAGTTAGTTGTTTTATGTAATTTCGTTTATAACTAAAGCCCAAACACCTTAGTTTTTAATAAAAGAAGCCCAAAACCCTTTGTAAAAAGAAAAACTTGTGAATCAAGTTTTTTCCTCAATAAATTTTTTTTCTTCTTATTTCCGTTTCACAGGTTTTTTCCTAATTTTTTTTTCCTTCCCATTGCCGACTCTCCTAATAAAGGACAATATTCATATATTTATTTTCTTGCAAACAAAACGTCATTTTTTGCTCCTTTTCGTTTTTTGTTTTTGTTTTTTATTCATTCTTTAGATCATCAATATGTCACACTTTACAACAAAACGTCATTTTTTACTTCTTATTTTATTTGACATTTAATTTCACATTTTTGGTCTAACATTATCGTCCTATTGAGATATGTTTAGTTATTTAATTCAAGTTAACAATTTTAAATATAAATAGTTCTTTTATAATTGACTTTATTTTTAATTTTATTATAGTATGTAATTACTGAATAGTGATTGTAAATATATATATATTAAACTGTAATTCATTTTTAGAGGTGTTTTAAAGTTATTATTTCAATTTGAACTTTTTTACCTTTTAAAAGTTTATATTGATTTTTTTTTAAATAAGAGTTTATATTGATTGTTGTTAAGGTGGCTTTATTGCCGCACAAAAAAATTCGATTTACTTCTTTTACCCACCATTACGATTTTTAAAATTAATTATTTACTCTTCATATCGATTTAAAAACCAGAAGTAACCTATTTAACATAAAAAAACGAAAGTAACCTTGAATATTAATAATCATTATAATTAAATTAATTTTCTCTTTACATCCAATTAATTATTAGATTTATTCATATAAAATTTGAGATTTAACATTTTCAGCTCGAATCAAATGCAGCTACTGTTGTCAATCTCATCGAATCTAGGGAGTCTCAGTAGATTAGATGAGATTAACAACAGATGACATTGTCTAATTTGTTGAGAGGGGATGCCTATTTAGCTGTCTCTTTTGTGCGTAGAGATGCCAACAAATGGATGAACCGATGGAGGATAAACAAATTTTGTGTTGAAAAGTATTAGCCATCAGGGTTGTGATGAAATGTCTAGATGGGTGTACAGAGCAATTTTTTTTAAGTAAATAATTATTTCCATTTATTTAATTTAATTTGTGGGTATTTTAGTAATTAATAATTATTTTTATTATTAAAAAGTAGGTGTAGGAAGAACAATTTTAGATGGCAATAGAACCACCCTTGTTATTTTCTTACGGATTTATTTTAAGTAAAGTTTATATTTTTATTGTAAGATGAAATTCAATTACTTATATTAATAGTGAAGTATACATTGATTTTTTTTCAATTATGTATTGATTTTTTCTTTTAAGAAAAGTATACATTGATTTTTTTTTCAATTATGTATTGATTTTTTCTTTTAAGAAAAGTATATATTGATTTTCATTTAAAAAATAAAAGTATATATATATATATATTTTAAGTAATACTAGGTTTCCCAAATTTTTTCCTAAATTCTTTTCCAAATATATGTAAGACGTGAGGTGTCAACATCATATTCACTCACCACATAATTTCATGATTTACAATATTTTGACACCTCACGTTCTACAAACATTTGGGAAAGAATTTAGAAAGTTTAGCATTACTCTATTTTTTATTTTTGTAAAGTTTAGTATTTTTGAACTAAGCCCTCGTTAAATGAAATTTCTGGCTCCACCATTGCTCACACCTACACAAGCTTACCTAGAAAATATTTATTGGGTTAACCTGTTATAATATATATATATATATATATATATATATATATATAGTGTGTGTGTGTGTGATTCCAAATAGATATTGGTATCTATTGATAGATATTGGTATCTATTAGATTAACATCGGTTACAGTTATTGAGCCTTCTCCAACAAAGGTGGCTTGGTAAGAAATAAATGTGTTTTCTGTTTTGAAAACATATTTATATTTATCTTTTGAAACGGATTAGGATCTTCTCCTTCCTTGTTTTTTCTTGGTATTTTTTAGGTGTAATTAAAATATCAAGTTGTATGAAAGAGAAAAAAATGATCAAATTTTGACTATGTGTTTTTTATTTTGTTCAGATGTCATTAGATTATTAAAAGTTAAAGAAAAACAAGATAAGGAGAGAATCTTGATCCAAGACACATTTCATTACTTGTGTTGTGTATCCAACCAAAGATAAGGTGCTGCTTGGAACCATTTTTAAAAATGATTTTTTGTTTTCAAAAACAAAGAACAACTGTAATATTGTTTGGTTACACGTTTTATAAAATTGTTTTTAAAAACAAAAAACAACTTAGTTAAAGTTATAACTAAAAAAGTTAAAAACAACTTTTTTTTTATGTTTTTCTCCATTTTGAAAACACTATTCTCTCCAAACAACTACTTTATCAATTTTAAAAACAATAACAAAACACATTTATATTGTTTTCCGTTTTAAAAAATTACTTTTGAAAAACACCGTCAAACATATTACGGTTTTAAAAATATTTATTTTTAAAACATAATTTTCATTTTTAATAATAATTTTTAAAAACATCATTTTAAAAACGATACCAAACATGAAATTTCTTCTTTCTCTTGTGTAGGTACATCCCCATACATCCAAGTATCCAACGAAGACTTGGATGAACTTTAATTTCAACACTCCTTCAAGTTCCTTTGGTGGCCGGTACTGTGAAACCGTTGAAGTGAAGTGGTTGCTGCTGGGTTAACTCTGAATGACTGGGTAGCCTACTGTGGGACAGACACCACAGCAACTGAACTCTTCGTCATTGAAAGTGTTTTCAAGTTGAGGGAAGCTCAACCTAGTGCCATTGTCGACGAGATGAGGAGATCTTTAATTGATACCTATGTTTAAATACTCATGTTTACGTTGACTTAGATAACAATGTTGTCGTAATTTTTATATAGTGGAAGCACTTGTTAACTTGACAAATATCCGAAAGTATTACCAATTTCTTAAATGACATTTCTGTAAACATGTTAAGTCTCACGTTTGTTTCTTAATTTATCTGTCTGACTTGATTATCATTATGGAATTATTGGAATTGAGGATGTTTAAGCTTAACCTACTGATAAGTTTTAGGTAAGGAGTTGGAAGTTGTAAGAAATTATTCTGCTATTTGTCAATATCTATCAGCAACTATCAACGAATTGTCTCGAAATACCTGTTGCTGAAAAGGGAAATGTTTCAGACCAAAAACAGAACCAAGGTAATGGTCACCATTGATCAAGCAAAAAGACCATTGATCGAGCAAAGCAGCAGCAAAGCAGTGGCGAATCCAAAATTTTTTACCAGGAGGGGCACTTGAACGAAGTAATAAAAATATTAAAAATTTAAGACAAAAAAATGAGTATTATTATATAAAAATTTTAATGATGACATAATAAAATTTAATTAAATAAAACAAATAGAATATGTAATCAAGATGAATTGTCTTACACTCAAAAAGAAATAAAAACAAGAAAATCTATATTAAAAAAAATAACATAAAAAGAACACAAACTATACGGAGTTACAATTTTCGTCTATGGGGCTTCATATTTTGAAATCGTTGCATAATGGTCTCCCTATCAATTGTGTCAAAAATATCTTTCTCCACATAAGCGAGCAAGCTATCATTCAACCACTCATCTCTCATTCGATTACGTAGGTCAGTCTACACAATATTCATAACAGAAAACACTCTTTCTACTGTAGCAGTTGCAACTGGTAGTAGTAATGCCAATGTCAATAGCAAGTAAACTAATGGAGAAACCTTATCTTTTTTTTTTCTCAACCACTTTTTTGCTAGTTCAGTAAGGCCATTTAATTCTGAAAATTCAACACTAGAGCACATGTCTGAAATATAATTCTCAAGTTGATCTTCAAGTGCCAAGAGCTTAATATGAGAATCGTCTCTCGGATAAAATTGAGCAAGCCGAATCAATTTATGTTTCTCGAGGTTGACAAGGACCTTTTAATATATATTCTCTACGAACTTGTTCACGAACATTAGGTTGATAATCCCATATTCTAGTTCGAAGCCCCAGATCAGCATGGAGATCGGCCAGATTGATTTCAACGCAATGTTTTTTTGAAGAAGATCCCATCTCAAGCATTGATGATCTTTTCAAAAACTTCTCCTAACTGTTTCATAATTTTTTTTTTTCAAAATAATCTTCAATACCAATAGAAAAAAAATATAAATTTAAATAAAACAAAAATAATATTGATACATAGAAAATAATCACAATGTAATTTATAATAAAATATTAAGACCATCAAATAAAGACAAAAACTATGGATCAAAATAATTGAACCAAGATATTAAATGAACAATTATAATACCATAAATTAAAATTTAAGATTTTAGGGTTTATTGATAGGATGTATACCAAAGCAAGTTAAGTAACCAAACTAAAACTATTTAAAATAAGAAAAGCTCAAAAGAATAATAAATAATTTAATATAAAATAGAAATTAAATTAACTGACCGGAAATTGAAAAATTGAGTATAGTCGTGTAGATGAGATGTTGGGTCTTGGGGATGAGTAGATGACTATAGAATGAGAGAATGAATTGTTTTACTTTGCTATAGAAGAAAACAAAAATTTGAAGTATTTATAATAATCGAGAAAAAAGAAAAATCTAAGGAATTTAGAATTAGAGAAGGAGACAATAAATAATCAAATACGAAATCAGAAATAGGGGAAGGGAAGAATATTTAAAAAAGAAAAGAAAAGTAAGTAATACCAAATTGGAAAGAATTTAATGATTTATTCTCTTCTTTATAAAGTGAGGGTAAAAGTGGAATTTTAATATAAATATAATAGCAGATTAGTAGGGATAGACGTCATTTTCATTAAATAAAAAAAGGACACAAAACAATAAAAATAGCAAATAGCAAATAGACGTAGGCCGGAGCTGGATAGTACTTGACCCATAGCCACACAGTACATCATATCAGTATATCATCCAACCTCTTACATTTAACTTGTTTTTTTTAAAGTCAGGTAAGACAGGGGGCCCCACCTGATCTCAGTGTGGGTCCGCCCCTGGCCACACAGTATATCATATCAATATATCACCTAACCTTTTACATTTAACTTGTTTTTTTTAAGTTAGGTAGGGCACTGGCCCCACCTGGTCTAAGTGTGAGTCTGCCCCTACAGCAAAGGTTGGGAGTTCAAGTGGTGACCCCTCAAAATCCTAAATCCAGAATATATTGTAATAATTGAAAAGTTTTTAATAAAATTTGGATATAACCATGACATGAATTTTTATCTAAATACTCTTAAAGTATGTACAATACTTATTAATAATATAATACAAATGTATCCTAAGATCCTTAAATGTTCAATAAGAGTTTAAATATATATAAAAGAAAATCCTAATTCGTCCGATTAAAAAGGAAATCAACATGTAATTAATGAAAAACATCAGAAGGGTCTAAAAAGTAGGGAAAGTAGGGAAAGTCAGGATTGGAAAAGTCGGGATCAGGAAAGTCGGGAAAGTCGGGAAAGTCAGGAAAACCTGTAGAGAGAAACTGATCATCAATACTGGTGTATGAATTGGGCATGTCTTCAAGAGGAGATGGAGCAGTAGTGGTAGGAACAGCAATACTAGTGTATGGCTCGGACATGTCTTGAAGAAAAGATGGGGCAGCAGGAGCAGCAGCATTGGTGGTGGAGGAAGAATTTTGATGATGATTACTAGTGTATGGCTTGAACATGTTTTGAAGAGGAGATGGATCAGTAGCAGCAGCAGCAGCAGCAACAATACCAGTGTATGTCTCGTACATGACTTGAAGAGGGGATGGATAAGTAGTAGTAGCAACAGCAATACTAGTGTATGGCTCTGACATGTCTTGAAAAAAAGATGGGGCAGCAGGAGCAGCAGCAGTGGTGGTGGTGGAGGAATTTTGATGATAATTACTAGTGTATGGCTTGATCATGTTTTGAAGAGGAGATTCATCAATAGCAGCAGCAGCAACAATACTAGTGTATGTCTCGTACATGACTTGAAGAGGGGATGGAGCAGTAGTAGTAGCAACTGCAATACTAGTGTATGGCTCCTGACATGTCTTGAAGGGGAGCAGTAGTAGCAGCAGCAGCAATACCAGTGTATGTCTGAAGAGGAGATGGAGCAGTAGCAACAGCAGTGGTGATGGTGGATGATTTTCGACGATTATTACAAGGGGGGTTTCGGAGTCGAAGAAAATGCTTCTGTGCATGACTTGCCACTTGAGTTCGGGTTCTTGTCACTACACAGTACCTTGAAATACTCTTCCAATCACCTTTTCCATACTTTTCAAGTCCAATAAGAAACAACCTGCATCGAAAATACATAGATCGAAAGTCATTGAAACACAAACTACAATATATATTACACATGCTTTTTAGTAGAAGTTCATGGCAGTTGTGTTTTTGTATCATAGATGCTTTTCAGTTAGATAGAAATAATTTTAGGATATTTTTTTTGCTTAATCAGTAAATCTCCCATCTCTTTCTCAGCTAATCTATCTTTAATCGCAACAGTGACTAAAATTGATCTTGCTAGTTAATAGTTATTACTTTTAAAATTTTTGTTTACAAAATAAACATATATATGTTTTTTTTAATCTAGGGATCACATATTCTTATATATCTAAAACGTTTTTAAATTTTAATTATGAAAATAGAAGGCTAGAAAATTGCAAATTCAAGTTTTCTTTTCATCGTAATGATTCTTGCATTATATATTTAATGTTTGCGATATATATTGAAATATGTTTTGCTTTAATATTTATCATTATCCATTAATTAATATTAAAGGAAAGAGAAGAGAGAAAACAGGGGAGAGAATTGGAAAAAATATATTTATCATTAATTAATAAGGAGAAAGAATTATTAATAAGATTTTTTTTCTTTTAATACATAAGATTTGTCTGAAATCTGAATGCACGTCATTGACGCGTTTTTTAATTTTATTTTATTTTTTTGTAATTCTAATCTCCTTTTCTTAACTAATTTTTCTAACACGGTAACTTCTGTTCAAAAAAAAAAGTTTACATAGTAATTAGTATTCTTTTACTATTTAAATAAATCATAATCATTCATAACATTTGATCTAAATATGTATAATATGTATAAAAAATTGTGTAGTCTAGAGGGGTCGGAGCAAGAAGAAGAAGAAGATACATACTTG
Organism: Dipteronia sinensis; assembly: GCA_033220585.1. Lineage (NCBI taxonomy): Eukaryota > Viridiplantae > Streptophyta > Magnoliopsida > Sapindales > Sapindaceae > Dipteronia > Dipteronia sinensis. Next base: position 349,672 of record CM065638.1, on the reverse strand, counting down.
TGTTCTTCGGATGTCCATGCAATGGCTCTTTTCCGCTTACGTTTGGTTTCTTTTTTGGCAACATCACTGGTACTAGCAGTAGCAGCAGCAGTGGCGGTGTCATGATGATGAGAAGAAGATGAGATGATTGAATCCATGGTTAATCAACTTAAAAAAAATTGTAATTTTGAACAACTAAGAGAAGAATATATATATATATATATATTGTGTTTTTGAACCTAATCGATTTTGGTATTAAAGATTGTTATGTGTACTTACCCTTTTAAATATATAAAATTTAATGAATGCAGATATGAATGATCATTAATGAAGAAATTAGAAATTTAATTCATTTCCTAAACTGTATTTTCGAAAATCATTATGCTGCACAATCTTTATTTGACTAGGAGATTTTTTTTAGCCTTCCTTAATAATATATAAGCTCAAATTGTTGGTACAATTTGGAAATCCGTTGGGAAGTATGTAAGTTTAATTTGCAAAGTATAAAAATATTTACAGATATGAATATATATAGACCTACTCACCTACTCATGAGTCATGATTAATTTGATTTTATCCATAATACGAAGAATTTATAGGCTTAATTTGTTAGTTGTCTTGAATCTTGATGATTTGGTTTCATAACAATTCTGGCAACTTATATATATTAGATCGTATTCATATATATATATATATCTCTTTAAAATTAATAATATTGCTTATATATAAAGAGAACGTTATACGGTGTGCAGGATTCGATCCAGTCTATTAGATTGTATCGGATTTAAGGACATGATTGGATCGAATTGGATCGGATTGAATTCTAAATTCTGGAATTATTGGAATGGAGATGATATATACTGATTTGGAAGTTGCAAAAACTTATTTTACTATTTGTCAATTTCTATTGACTCTCACTCCTAAAACCCGAATTATTATAATATTTCAAAAAAAAAAAAAAAAACTATCAAACAGACCCAAAATACCTGTTGTTGAAAACAAGATAGTGTTTTGGACCAAAAAACGAAAAAAAGGGGTAATGGTCACCATTGAAGGAGCAAAGCAGGAAAATACTTCCTCTACTGAAGCTATCATTTGGGAACAGATAATTTCAGAAAATGGTTGGAAGATTTAACATTATTGCCAGCATTACAAATTAATATATATTGCAGATAAGAAATTCCATTCACTAAGATCATATAGAACTGCTGAGTTCTTGAACACAAAAGTGTGGTCAGTGGTTAGCAGCCTATAATCAACTGCTTACAAGTTTCCACAACAAAACATTGATAGATGGCAGGGCAAGAAAAAAATGCCGTTTACAAGGATCCCACGAACACACGGTAGACAATTGATTTTCCGAATTGATAAAAAGAAAATACATGTATAAGTATTAGGGAGTTCATCCTCTATCTTTTCTCAAGTTAAGTAGACAATTTGTAGTCCGTAATCACTTGATTGTGACATAGCTTCAGTGTGCTTCTCCATGAACTTAAAGTGTTTTATCTACCACTTTAGCAGTGATTTCTCCACTAGTTGGCCTGCATGAGAAATGAAAAACGCATGTCAGTCTTATTAGCAATCAGTTCAAAGGCAGTTTTAGCAATATATAGTATAGTTACTTGATAGTAGACGTTATAATTTTTGTAGGAAATATGCACTTACAATCCACTTAAAACTTTTATAGTGTCAAAGAATAACCATTGCAAGGTGATCACTGGTCCAACGAGCATTATTCGAATAGGAAGACTTCTTGTAAATAAATTGATGAATCCAATTTTCTTCACAGCCTAGTCATTATGAAAAGCATATTGAGTTGAAAGCAATGCTGAGTTTCGCACATATGAGAAAGGAATCACTAGCATAAAAGTAACGAAGAGAATATACCGGTATGAGGCTATTGGTTTTTTTATTATAAAGAGAAGCAACAATATTGTCAGCAGGATTATATACAAAGCTCCCAACAGATCCAGCAGCATAGCCTGCTAAACATGTCACCCCAAGTTGTAGAGCTCTTGAGCAATCTTCCTTTCGTCTTAGAATAACATTACGGTACAAAAAGTCTTCGGAATGCTCAAACTTTGAGAACATAACCATAGAGACTGCCAACAAAGATTTTCAAGATGATTAACACAATCAATTCACAGAAAAAATTAGATAGAAATATTGTAAGAACAATAAAAAGATAATTGAATTCTACATCATTCATTTCTTTTAGCAAGTATATACAGAAACAAAAATTACACTTGATAATCACACATGACACAGCTAAGACACGACTAAAAGGGTGCTGTTCAAGTGTTTGGTTAACTGGTATGCATATTTTCCTATTGCATCCAACTCTCCACGAAATTACATTGTGATAAAATGCTTACAAAAACACATGACATCGGGCTGCTCATGTTGAACAAATTAAGAGTTTGTTATCTATTCTTCTCCATATGGAGGCGGCAATATATAGGGAAATACATGAGTGAGAATCAAGAAAATGATTCTCCTATAATCAATACAATGATTTCCTATAATCAAGCTAATGATCTTCTATAATCAAACTAATTGTCAACTACACTAATCAAACAATCAATTACACTAATTAAGCAATCAATCAGTCAACTATACACTCTAATTAATTATATTCTAACACCCCCCCTCAAGTTGGTGCATAGATGTCACTCATGCCCAACTTGCTAATTGAGTCATGAAAGTTCCTTCCATTAATGGCCTTTGTGAGAATATCTGCAAGTTGATCCTTGCTTGATACATATGGAAGCTCAATTATCTTTTCTTCTATCTTCTCTTTGATGAAGAATCGATCAATCTCCACGTGTTTGGTACGATCATGTTGGACAGGATTATTGGCAATTTGAACCGAAGCTTTATTATCACAATATAGCTCCATGCTACCCTTTGGGTGAAATCCCAAATCGCCCAACAAGTTCTTCAACCACAACAATTCAATAATTCCTTGGGCAATCCCTCGGAATTCTGCCTCAGCACTAGATCGTGATACCACAGTCTGTTTCTTACTCCTCCAAGTGACTAGATTACCCCCTACAAAGGTGAAGTAACCAGAAGTAGATCTCCGATCACTAGCATTCCCAGCCCAATCCGCATCTGTGTATCCCTTGATATCTAGGTGTCCATTTTTAGAAAACATTAATCTTCTGCCAGGAGATCCTTTTAGGTACCTTAAAATCCGAAGGACTGCATCCATGTGATTCTCTGTGGGGGCATGCATAAATTGGCTAAAGAGCCTTTTTCAGCTTACATACTTTGCCAGTTTTAGACTCAAAACCGGGAGGGAGTTCCATATAGACTTCTTCACTAAGTTCCCCATATAGGAAAGCATTCTTCACATCGAACTGTTTTAATGGCCAATCCAAGTTCGCTGCTATTGATAAAAGTACCCTAACGGTGTTTAACTTGGCTACTGGAGCAAACGTCTCTTGGTAGTCAACCCCGTAAGTCTGAGTATACCCTTTGGCGACCAGCCTCCCCTTGTACCTTTCAACTGAACCATATGCTCTGTGCTTAATGGTATATACCCATCGACACCTAACAACATTCTTTTCTTTAGCTAGATCCACTATCTCCCACGTACAATTTTTTGGTAACGCCTTCATCTCTTCTTTCATGGCTTGTACCCATTTCTGGTATGTCAGTGTATCCTGCAATTCACTAGGAATAGATACAGAGGATAATTGATGTGCAAATGCCTTAAAGGATTCAGACAATCTGTGAGTTGAGATGTAATCAGTAATAGAGTAGAGAACCTTATTATCTACTGGAGGATGCTCAGAGGAGAAACCAAAACGTATAGGTGGTCTATGTTCTCGACTGGGATACCATCGAGTGGGTAAACTGAGGTCAGGATCTGTGTGGTTTTCACTAGACAAGTCATTAGATAAAGTAGAGAGTTCGAGAATTACCTCAGGAGCATTTTCCACCTCAGAGTCTGATTGATGAACTAGTGTTGGAGAATGGGAAGTAAGGGGTTGTGCCACCTGTATGGGGACTAACTCCTCATGTTTCTCTTTCTCTTTATTTCGCCTTTCATACACTTTCTAAGTTGGTTCTGTCCTTTCAGGAATCTCACTATTTTCTTTAGAAGATTGACTTTCTTCTTCAGAAGATAGACTTACAAGCAAACTAATAGTGTTTGTAGGAGACTCGGGCAAACTAATGGGCAAACTAATAGATATACCATTGTCTACCGTAGAAGACTTCTCTTCATGGTTCGAGTTCCCCCCCTGAAGAGGAGTCTCTGAGGCAAAATATGCCTTATTTTCCCAAAACGTAACATCCTGTGAAACAAACACCCTACCAGATGGAGGATGGTAACACTTGTACCCCTTTTATGAGTTAGAATACCCTATAAAGACACACTTAAGAGCACGCGGGTCTAACTTTCCTCGATGAGGAGTATGGATATGTACATATACTACACATCCAAAGACTCGAGGAAGAATATGTAAGGCAGAGTTAACATCACAGAAATGAGACAAGGATTGCAGTGGAGTTTGAAAAGACAAAACACTGGACGACATGCGATTAATGAGATATGCAGCAGATAATACGGCATCACCCCAAAAAGATTTAGGCATATGCATTTCAAGTAGTAAAGATCGTGCAACCTCTAAGAGATGACGATTTTTATGCTCGGCTGTGCCATTTTGTTGTGGAGTATGTGCACAAGTTGTTTGGTGGAGAATACCGTTTCGTAAACAAAATGTTTTGAAATTATGATTGAGATATTCACCACCATTATCAGAGCGTAAAATTTGAATTTTCTTATGAAACTGTATAGATCATATGATAAAATTTTTGAAAAACATCACATACATCACTTTTATTTTTTAAAAGGAAAATCCAAGTCATACGTGTACAGTCATCAATAAATGTAACAAACCAACGCAAACCAGATACAGACACAACATTAGAGGGACCCCATACATCAGAATGGATAAGAGAAAATGTCATAGAGCTCATATTATTATTACTAGAAGGAAAAACAGTGCGATGATGTTTTGACAAAACACATGTTTCACATTTAAAATTATTTTGACCAGTAAACGACGATGAAAATAAAAACTTAAGGTACCCAAATGAACAATGTCTTAAGCGTCTATGCAGAGATAAATATTACTTTCCTTATCCGAGTTGACTTGTACTACTCTATGAGGTTGGCTAGATGAGCGTGAAGAGCCCGGAGTACTATCTGATGTAAAGTAGTACAACCCCCCTCTTTCCCTACCAGTTCCAATCGTCTCCTTGGTGTGAATGTCCTGAAACACACAATGAGTAGGCCAGAAGGTGACAGTGCAGTTAAGAGATTTAGTGATCTGACTGATAGAGAGTAAGTTATTAGATAAGGTAGGCACATGTAAAACATATGACAAGTGTAAATATGGTGTTAATGGTACAGATCCAGCCCCATTAACCGGGGTGGGTGTACCATCAGCATATGACACACTACATGTTTCGGTTGAACTTTGATGACTAAATTTTCGAGAATCAAAAGTCATGTGATCTGTTGCACCAGAATCAATTATCCAAGTATTATTACTAGAAATTGTAGAAGTACTGAAAGCATAATGAAATGTACCTGAACTGGACATAGTAGTTGCGGAAGCAAAAGAACAAAAAATACCCGAAGAGTTTGGCAGCGGAACAGTAAATCCGGCAGTCGGAATAGTAAATCTGGAGTTTGGCAGCGGACAGTAATTCCGGCAATCGGAACAGTAAAACGGTAAAGTACTATAGCAAATAATGTAAACGAGTATTGTAGCAAAAACTGTAGACACGACTGTAGCAAAAGTACTGTAGATGCATACTGTAGCAAGCACTGTAGACGAGTACTGTAGCAGTAAGGAGATTTTTTATTTATTTATTATTATTTTTTTGAAACAATAACAAAAAGGAAACCTAAAAATTTGTTTTAGGCTTTGATACCATGAACAAATTAAGAGTTTGTTATCTATTCTTCTCCATATGGAGGCAATATATGGGGAAATACATGAGTGAGAATCAAGAAAATGATTCTCCTATAATCAATACAATGATTTCCTATAATCAAACTAATAATCTCCTATAATCAAGCTAATTGTCAACTACACTAATCAAACAATCAATTACACTAATTAAACAATCAATCAGTCAACTATACACTCTAATTAATTATATTCTAACACATGTATCCTTCTTAGTTTAACATATATAGTTCAAATTCTTTTAATAGATTGAATGAATTTTTCCACCAATGCTCTACCAATGGAGAAAATACAACTTCAGAACCTCAATCCAGAAGGGCATGTCATATAGATAACCAATCAAATGAAAGGACAAAGAAGAAATTAAAGTTGAAGGAACTTGAGCAATTACATGGGAGGTTTCGACCCAAAAGTGGAACTAGCCCCCTATAAAAGCTGCAAACAAAAATGGATTGAAATTCAACATGAGATAAACAAGACAGGATAGATGAGAGCAAAAGACTACCATAGTACCATGTCACTATTTTTGCATCACTAACCCAAAGATTCCTTCTGATGCATAAAGCTTAGGAACCCCATCAGCCAAGCCCTTTACGAATTGGGGATGTGCTTGAACCTGAACTTTAATGGCTTCGAATGGACAGAGAGCCACATTGGCAAAAATCTCAGCAGATGCACTACTAGCAAGGTTTTGAAAGGCGAAATCAAGCATCGAGGCGAAACGAGGCGTAAACCTCAATTAATTAATAATAATAAATTAAAAACATTAAAAAATTAAAAAAAGAAACTAGAAATTCATATTTCATAATTCATACCATAATATCAATGACTTAATAACATTATTATCAAATAAAAACACACAACACATAAGACAAAAGACTAAAAACCATGAATCCTCCCATCCCAAACTAGAAATTTAGAACAAGTCTTAAAGTTAAAATATATTCCCAAATCAAACAAAACCAACTTTATAACATTATCAATGCATCTTCATGTTGGGTTTTGAAGATTGGATTAGTTTAGTTGCGCTACGCTGACGCACTCGGGGGTCAAGCTCAAAAATTTTAGTTAACAAAGAAGTGACAAGTACATACAGACAATAGATGCTCTTCCTCATCCTTTTTTCACTTCTTTGTTGGGTTAGGTTTCTTTAGTTTTTTTTCTGTGTTTTATGTTGTTATTTCACTTTTTTTTACAAACTGGCCCAAAACCATTTTGAGTTTCAAAAATTAAAAGCCTAACCGACCAAACATCAAAAGCAAGGTATTTTTAAGGCGTAAGCCTCATACGCCTTGAGGCGATTTGCCTCAGAGGCGTAAGCCTCAGACAATGAGGCGTAAGCCTCAAAAGAGCTGCTCGAGGCGGACGCCTCGAGGCGATTTTTCGCCGCCTCACCACCTCACTGCCTCGAGGCGTAAGCCTCAAAACAATTTTTAAACCATGACTACTAGCAAAGAAAACAAAACTATTGCAATCTCCCAACACATTGGAATAAAGGCTCTTGAAATACACATATAGTCCAAATCTACAACCACCTTGAAAACCATATCCAAAGAACTTGCCGGCCCAACCTCTCCATAAGGCAGAAGGGCCTTCTTCTCTTAACAGAGTAGTGAAACATGAGGCGATGCTCTTGTATTTGACTGGATGCACCTACAATAACATGATTTAATTCATCAAGAAGGCCCCATTGCATCATAGATAGCATACAGAGAAAAATATTAGCTCAAAAAAAGAAACCCCAAAACTCATATTCATTCTTAGTAACTAATTAACTATCAACAACCCCAATAAAAGATCTGTATGATAAAATTCCAGTGCCTGATTGAATCATTGAATAGGAATCATGTATACATAGACAAGTACACCAGATGTAAAAAAAAATAATTAAATTTTTAATAACAAAATCTGGAAAAGCAAAGATCGTTGTATACCCAACAAAATAATAGATAAACACAAAAATGTTATCAATAGAAATAAAAAATTCTGGACCTGCATATTGACTTTGAGGACGTCAAGAGGAGTGACGGCGACATGGCTCGTGCCAGCACTGAGCATTCCTCCAATGGTGCAGATCCCATAATACCCTCTTGTTCCTGTCTCTCTTCCACGCTTTTTGATCTGTGACTGTTATTTCTTCCACCCACCATTTCTCTGTCTAGCTACTGTGTTGTCAAAGAACCATTTTGAGACGCCAACCTTGATGGGTTTTGGCTGAAAACTCGAAATTTTGGATCTTTTCTTTCTACAATTCTACTTGGTACAAAACCCGCAACCTCGGCGATTTGGCCTGCCACAGCAGCAAGTCTTATTTCTCGTTTTACTTAAATTTACATATTTGCAATATTTATTTGTTAGTTTTAGATTTTAACTTTTTAATCCTTTAAAAAAAATTAAATAAAGGCTTTTAAATAAACAAGACAAAATACAAAGAGCGTGGATATTGCCACTCATTAATATAATTTACACAATTATATTTATAAGTATATCCATATCTAAAATTTAAAATTAAAACAAGAACTCATCATAATACCAATAGTACCCTTATTGAAATGAATGTATTCATTTTAATACATTTTATTTATAAACCCTTTTAATTATTAACACAACCAATAAAAAAATAAGCTTAATGTTTGGAGGAACTGAATCGATTAGTTTGACTTTTGACAAACAATATATGGACTAGTGGTGCCCATGGATCTGTTCCGGTTCAGTTTCGGTTTGAAACCGCCTGTTTCAGTTCCGTGGAAAGCACAAATCGTAACCGTAACCGGCCTAGCCGATTTGGTTTACTATTCCTAACCGCCGGTTATGCGGTTCAGTTATTTTTCAGGTTTTTTTTTTCAAATAATTTGCCACATGGCAACATTTGATTGGTTGTTTTTTTTATTATTATTATTTTAAAACCGGCGGAACCGTAACCGAACCGTGACCCAACCGCTTTCCAAGCGGTTTTGTAACCGCTGGTTACGATTACGGTTACGGTTTTGACTGTACAGTTTCGGTTCAGAATCGTCAGTTTAACCGAACCGTGACCACCTTTAATATGGAGTATGGACAATGCATGGCTATTCGTATCTTATCATAACAATCCTGAAACTACTTTGAATTCTTTTGGTTGCAGATCAATGGGTACACCCAATATTGACCATCATTAAAAAACATTTAATAAAAAAAATTATTCTTTATGCATGATATTTTTCAAAATAAAAATATTCCATGTATAATTCAGAGTTCAAGTTGTGTTGAGTCTGAGTCTTTGGTGGTTGTGAATAATATTACCAATAAAGTCACCCCTTTATCGGATGTTGGCATTATTATCTCAAAAATTCTTTTGCTACTAGAGGAACATTCTGGTTTTTCGGTTTCTTCTGTATCTCACCATGCCCACTTTTGTATCTCGCCATGCCAAATTTGTGGCTCATGGACTTGCTCAATTCGATACCTATGTTGACAGTGTTTCTGTTTGGTTTGAAGATCATTCTCCTTGTTTTAATTTTGTTTTACTGGTAGATGCCTATGTTCTGGTGTAATTGGCTTCTTTTAGTTATTTGAAATCTTTCTTTCAATTTTTTTTATAGAATTAGGGTTTATCATAATTTTTTTTAAATAAATAAAAATAAAGAAATATATTTAAAGATATGATGGATGTAATTAATTGGTGTACGTAATATTTGATTTATTTTTATTTAAAATAATTTGTTCTTATTGGGTTATTTTTGTAATTAAATTTTTTAATAAAATATGGGTATACAAATCATATTTATGGGTGACAATATCGAAATCTAAGTATAAATAATAAAACTAGTTTTTCTTTTGTTGATCAAAATCCAATAAATCAAGTTCCTCTTCTATTATCGGTGGATAATTATATATACATTTGATCAATTTCCTCCAAATCCATGTAATCATCTTTCTCTTCAAACATTGGCCGATCAGTTATCGAGATGGACACAATCATTAATTGTGCACCATTATTTTGTATTTGATGATCACCATTCACCACCATCACCATTATCTGTAGTAAGCGGCAACAACAACTTTGCTAAAGATACAAGAAACGGGAGCATATTCTTAATTTTGTCACACTTTATGAAATTAAAAATTAAAGGAATGATATATACCTTTCTTGAGGAGGAAGTTGATCCTTTGGTCTTCTTAGTCTTGCCATCAATTTTGTGTCTTTAACGAGTTGTTCCAAGTACATCCATAACGGTATATTTCATGATTTCATGGATGTACATGGAAAACTCGTTAAAGATCTAAAAAAACCATCATGAAGTACTTATTCAAGAGATTGTGATGATCGTGACAATAAAACACTCATGCAATTCATTTGAGGAGAGGATTAGAGGAATAAGAGAAGACTGTCAAGAATACTTGGTGTTTACTGTTTATAGATGAGGAGGCTGGTTTGCATTTACCAAAATGTCCTTTTCTATGGACATGCTGATGTCGTGTATTTTTTTCAAACTTACAAAATTAGGTTATTTCTCAATCTTTGAAAATAACAAAAATAACTTTATCTTCGTTAAAGGAGGTTCATTTTGCTTGATTTTACTAAGAGAAAAATAGTGGAAATTTTTTAAGTTTGTGCTAGAATGAAGATATTTTTTAAGTTCTTATTAGATAGCATTGTTTCATTCATGCATGAAGTGGTATGAATTGTATAATTGGATGATGAAATAGATAAAATGGAGAAACGAAAGTCATCAGTTGTCATGCAAAATTAGTAGAGAAAATTAATTAAGAATAAGTAAACATGCTTTGTTTTATATGTTCATTGAGATCACCCAGGTTCGTATCTTTTATATAAAGTTTTGGAACATGTCTTATTGTCACGTGTTAAAAATAATGAAACAAGTTTATTTGTATTAATAATTTATTAATTACATTCAAAACCAATCGATACGATCGTTGACTTCATTCATATCATTAACAATAAAAAATAACTAATGACTTTGAAAATCAAGAATAACAATATTGTTTCTAACATCGTTATTACATACAGTAGTCTCAGTCCCACATTGAAAGCTTAAAAATATATAGTAAACAATTATTGATCAAAGATTTTAGATGCCAACCATGTTTAATAAAATTGGGATTTAATGGGTTCGAGTCATCTCAACGTTTTTTTTTTCATTTCTTCTCTTTTTGTTAATTTGAAACTTTTTGAATTAAATTTTTAAAGACAGCAATGCATCGTCAAAACCTTTAAAATATAAATAAAAATTCATATTTAAATTCAAGTATGTAGAGTCTCTCTTGAATCTTGATCATTTGAAATTTATAAAAGGAAAGTTTTAATAAATAGAGAGAAGGGGTGAGATGGTAAAATCACAAAAAAGAAGGGTTATGTTAGGTAACAATCTCCAAGTGGGCTCCACACAACAGTTCAACTATATCCATTTTCTTGGGAATTTCCATACATGCTCTTCAAACATGTACCTCTGCAAAGCTGCATTGCCATGCATGGATTCTAATTCATATGAGTGTCTATCACCATCTGATAGATCCTCTCACCTTCATCCTAAGGCCTCAAAATCACCACCATTAACCTTGAAGTCTATTTATGGTAATACGAGGTGTTCACCAATAATTTAATAGTGTACAATGTATTTATGGATGAGTTGTCCACCAACAACATAACAGTCTATTTTTGGTAATCAAAGATGTCCATCAATAATTTAGGAGTCTATTTATGGTAATTTGAGTTGTCCACTAACCTATGAAAGGTTGTCATTGTCATGTATAGACTCCAATTCATAATGGTCATCCATCACCGTTCGATAGATCATCAAAACTCTATCCAACGTCCTTAGAAGCACCACCAATAATCTGGCGGTCTATTTATGGTAATATGAGTTATTCATCGATACATGAAATCTTGACCTTGGTGGGCCCCGATTCACACCAACTTTCCAGACTCTATTTGTGGGTGGGGCATTGATCCATGGGTGATAGGGCCCATTTCAAATTTCAAATTATCTTAATACTCTAAAATCCCTACTATATACTTTTCGCATATGATACATAAGCTAATGCCTGTGTATTTGACCTAGGGTGGGAGCGGTTTCAATCGATACGGTTTTTTGACAAAAACCGTATTTGATCGTATATACTAAGTTTTCATTTTTTTAATTGAATTTACCCGTAAAAACAAAAGTTTACTCGATGTGGCTTGAACCTAGCTTTTCTAATTCGATTCGATATACTATAGTTTTAGAATTTATTGATCTAATGAACCTTTAAAAAATAACTATGTTGGCCTTTAAGGCCATAATAGGTTTCCTTAATTGATAAAATGTCCACATATTAGTATTAATTTTTTGAGTAATAATATACAACCCAAATAATTAATTTACACTTTAACTCAAATGATATGACAAGTGAGTTGTCATCACCACATACAACATGTGATGATATAGTTAATGAAAAAATCACTTGCCACATCATTTGAGTTGAAATTTGGACTAAATTTTTAGATTGTTTAGCATTAGTGTAATTTTAAAAAAAAATAATAATAACATAAAAGGATACATATTGTCTCTCAACTCTCGTGACAAATCGTCATGTGACAATATCAATAAAAAAATGATAAATTATTTATCTCCGGTTTGTGATCATATCTTAAAATAAACACGCTCACACTACTAATTTTTCAATCAAGTATACTTTTTTTTCCTTTACAAACCTCAATTGAAGGAAATAATTTTATCGATGTAAAAAAAAAAAAATGCTATAAGTAAAAAGATTAACAGACATCAAGAAATACATTAGAAAAAGAGTTTGTCGAATTTGTAAACACTCACTTAAATATATGAATCTAATGGTTGATAGTTGTGAAACTAATATAAATAAAATCAGTTAGGCTTGATGACAGAAAAACTACATATATATATATATTTGATACAAATTGTTTTTCTCATTTCATGTTGGGAGAGGATTTTAACTACATATATATGAAGTTTATGATAAGAATGAATGATGAATTTCGATGTCAAATACAGATGTGATTGCCCTTCATGATATATGTCTCTATATATATATATATTATAACAATTGATTTAATCTGTAATAATACATTAATGTTTAATCTAACAATATTACCCCAAATTATATCATTGATAGTCACGGACTAAATCTAAAGAGTGAATTTCAGCCATTAAAGTCATATCTAACCTATAAAAACTATACAACATGATAAAAAAAAATTAATAATTAAGGTACAATATGCTTATATAGAAAACTATGATGATCGGTCAAGAATTTGGAAATACTTGACAATATAATGTTACTCTATTGTATGTCCCTCACCTAGGGTGGATTTAATTAAAGACCATCGGGGATTCGGCGGCTTGCCAATTTTTTGTTGTTGTTGAGAATTTGAATGTAATTAGGCTTATTGGGCCAAAGCCTAATAAATTGTTTTAAGTAATAAGGCTGATTAGACCTAAGCCTAATTAGTTGTTTTATGTAAAAAGAAAAACTTGTGAATCAAGTTTTTTTCTTCCTATTTCCGTTTCACAGGTTTTTTCCTAAATTATTATTTTTTTTCTTCCTATTGCCGACTCTCCTAATAAAAGACAATATTCATATATTCATTTACTTGCAAACAAAACGTCTTTTTTTACTCCTTTTTTTATTTTATTTTTATTCATTCTTTAGACCATCAATATGTCACACTTGACATATTTATTCTCCTTTTTATTTTATTTTATTTTTTAATTTCACATTCTTGATATAAAATTATCATTCTATTGAGATACGTCTAGTTATTTAATTCAAGTTAACAATTTTAAATATGAATAGTTCTTTTATTGACTTTATTTTAAATTTTATTATAGTATGTAATTAATGAATATAAATTGTAAATTTACATATACTGTATTTAACTGTAATTAATTTTTAGGGGTGCATTATAGTTATTATTTTAATTTGAACTTTTTTACCTTTTAAAAGTTTATATTGATTTTTTTAAAATAAGAATTTATATTGATTGTTGTTAAGGTGGCTTTATTGCCGCACAAAAAATATTCTATTTACTTTTTACCCACCATTAAGATTTTTAAAATTAATTATTTACTCTTCATACCGATTTAAAAACAAGAAGTAACCTAGTTAAAAAAAAAATGAAAGTAACCTTGAGTACTAATAATCATTATAATTAAATTAATTTTCTCTTTACATCCAATTAAATTAGATTCATATAAAATTTGAGATTTAACATTTTCAGCTCGAATCAAATGCAGCTACGGTTGTTAATCTCATCGAATCTAGGGAGTCTCGGTAGATTAGACGAGATTAACAACAGATGACATTGTCTAATTTGTAGAGAGGGGATGCCTATTTAGCTGTCTCTTTTGTGCGTAGATATGCCAACAAATGGATGGACCGATGGAGGATACCCCACTTGTATTCAGCAGCTAATGTTGGCCAATTGATCCTCAGCTTTGGTTTAATATATATATTTTCCCTTATAAAAAAATAATTTTGATTTTGATGTTGAAAAGTATTAGGTTGTGATGAAATGTCTAGATGGGTGTACAGAGCAATTTTTTGTAATTAAATAATTATGTCGATTTATTTAATATAATTTATGGGTATTTTAGTAATTAATTAATTTTTCTTTTATTAAAAAGTGAGTATAGGAAGACCAATTTTAGATGGCAATAGAGCCACCCTTGTTGTTATTGTCTTACTGATTTATTTTAAGTAAAGTTTATATTTTTATTATAAGATGAAATTCAATTCCTTTTATTATTAGTGAAGTATATATTGATTTTTTTTTCAACAATATATTGATTTTTTTTAAAGAAAAGTATATATTGATTTTCATTTAAAAAATAAAAGTATATATTTTTTTTATGCTTGTAAAGTTTAGTATGTTTGAACTAAGCCCTCGTTACATTAAATTTCAGGCTCCACCATTGCTCACACCTACACCTGCTGGCTTAGAAAATATTTACTGGGCTAAAGTTTAGTACATACTTGCTGTTTGGAACCATTTTTAAAAATGATTTTTTGTTTTCAAAAACAAAAACAAAAAAACTTTAGAGTCCGTCATGTAAGCGTTTTTCGTTGAATGTTTTTCGAAAAGAAAAACGAAAATAAAAATAGTGTTATTGGTTTCAGTTTCGAAATCCGAAAATCGTGTCTGGTAGCACATACTGAGAACCGTATTTTAAAAATAAAAATGGAAAAAAACGTGTCTGGTAGATTAATCGGAAAATTTGCAATTATCTAACCAAAACAATTTCTCTGTTAATTACACAATCTCAATCCCAAATTTCTTCAAATTTCCCCAGCACAAAAACCAAGACTCTGCCTGTAATAATATGCCCCCACAATTGGATCCCCAACACTAATAACAGCTCCACAACAACAACAAGAATCAACAACTTTTGGACAATTTCTGGAAACACAAGCAGTTTTTTTTTTTAATAAAGCTCCACCCCAACAACAACAAGTAACAACGACAACAATCAGCTCCATCCATTTATTTTTTCAAATTTCATTTTTTTTAATGAAGAAATCTGGAAGATTTTCCAGATTTTCTCTTTTCAAGTTTTTTTTTTTGTTTATTTTGTTTGAGAAGAATAAGCAGATCGGAAGAAATTTTTCAGATTTCCTCTCTTAAATAAATAATAGTTTTTTTTTAAAATATAAAATCTTTCAAAAAAAGGGAAAGAATTTTTTTTTAAAAAAAATTGAGGGCAAATCGATGGATCTACAGCATCTGCTCGTCGTCGTGAAGGTGAAGTTGGTCTACAAAATTGCCGAGAAGAAGATCAAGGAGGCTGGTGGAGCTGTTGTTCTTACCGCTTAGATTCAATTATTGTACTTGATATTTGATTTTTGGAAAAAATTGGAGGAGCATACCTCCATATATTGCTGTCATGGAGTAGCGCAAGAAGATGATGACGAAGAAGAAAAGAAGAAAAGAAGAAGTAGAAAGAAAGAATAGGCAGACGAAGAAGAAAAGAAGCAACAGACGAAGGAAGAAGAAGAATCGAAGAGAATGTGTGAAAGGAGGATAAAAAAAAGTCAACTGACTTTTGTTAAAAAAATGAAAAACAAGTTTAAATTGTTTTCCAAATTTTTCACTTTTAATATTGGTTTTGTTTTCTATTTTGTTTTTGTTTTTTGAAAATAAAATGAAAAACGGTTAACGAAAGCGAATTCGAAATCGTTTTTGAAAAACAAAAACGAAAACAGACTGAAAAACATCTGCAGGACGGGGCTTTAATGTTATTTGGTTACACGTTTTACAAAATAGTTTTTGAAAACAAAATAGTTTTTGAAAACAAAAATCAACTTTGTTAAAGTTATAACTAAAAAGTTGAAAATAACTTTTTATTGTTTTTCACCATTTGAAAACATCATTCCCACAAAATAACTACTTTATCAATTTTGAAAACAACATGTCAACAACCAAACACATTTACATTGTTTTCCATTTTAGAAAACTACTTAAAAAAAAACTACAAAAAACATTACATTTTTAAAACATCATTTTCATTTTTAAAAATAGTTTTTTAAAAAATAATTTTAAAAACGATACCAAAAGCGAAATTTCCGTTTTCTCTTGTGTAGGTACATCCCTATACATCCATCGAAGACTTGGATGAACTTTCAACACTCCTTCAAGTTCCTTTGGTGGCCGGTACTGTGAAACCTTGGAAGTGAGGTGGTTGCTGCTGGGTTAACTGTGAATGACTGGGTAGCCTACTGTGGGACAGACACCACAGCAACGAACTCTGTCATTGAAAGTGTTTTCAAGTTGACGGAAGCTCAACCTAGTGCCATTGTGGACGAGTTGAGGAGATCTTTAATTGATACCTATGTTCAAACACCCATGTTTAAGTTACCTTAGATAACAATCTTGTCTTAATTTTTATATAAAGTTGAAGCACTTGTTGACTTCTTGTTAACTTAAAAGATGTTTTGGTTTTGATGACAACATCTTCTTGTGTCTGTATTCTAAAGACTCATATTTGAAAGTATTATCAATTTCTTCAATTGGCATTTCTGTAAACATGTTGAGTCTCATGTTTGTTTCTTAATTCATTTGTTTGACTTGACTATCATTATGAAATTATTGGAATAGGGATGGTATATACCGGTAAGTTTTAGGTTAGGAGTTGGAAGTTGCAAGAAATTATTCTGCTATTTGTCGATACTATCAATGAACTATCTACAAATACCTGTTGCTGAAAATTAGGGAAATGTTTCGGACCAAAAGAAGAACCAAAGTAATGGTCACCATTGATCGAGCAAAGCAGCAGCAAAGGTTGGGAGTTCGAGTGATGACTCCCTCCCCTAATCCTGAATATATTGTAATAATTAAAAAATAAAAATAAAAATAAAATTCGGATATACCCTTGACATGAATTTTTATCTAAATGATTTTAAAGTATATATAATACTTATTAATAATAAATACAAATGCAACGCAACATCCTCACATGCTTAAAGAAAATCCTAATTCGTCAAATTAAAAATAAAATCAATATGTAATTAACGAAAGATATCAGAAGAGTCTAAGAGTCTGAAAAATCAGGAAAGTCGGGATCGAGCAAGTCAGGAAAGTCAGGAAAATCTGTAGAGAAAAACTGATCATCAATACTAGTGTATGAATCGGACATGTCTTGAAGAGAAGATGAGGCAGCAGGAGCAGCAGCAGTGGTGGTGGTGGAAGAATATTGGTGATTATTACTAGTGTATGGCTCTGACATGTCTTGAAGAGGAGATGGAGCAGTAGTAGCAGCAGCAATACTAGTGTATGGCCTGTACATGACTGGAAGAGGAGATGGAGCAGTAGCAACAGCAGTGGTGATGGTGGATGATTTTCGACGTTTAGTACGAGGGTTTTGGAGTTGAAGAAAATGCTTCTGTGCATGACTTGCCACTTGAGCTGGAGTTCTTGTCACTACACAGTACCTTGAAATACTCTTCCAATCACCTTTTCCATATTTTTCAAGTCCAATAAGAAACAACCTGAATCGAAAATACATAGATCAAAAGTCATTGAAACACAAATTACAATATATATTACACATGCTTTTTAGTAGCAGTTCATGACAGTTGTGTTTTTGTATTACAGATGCTTTTCAGTTGGATGGAAATAGTTTTACGATTTTTTTTTTGTTGCTTAATCAGTAAATCACCCATCTCTTTCTCAGCTAACTATCTTCATTCGCACCTGTGACTAAAATTGACCTTACTGGTTAATAGTTATTACTTTTAAAATTTTTGTTTACAAAATAAGCATATATATGTTTTTTTAATCTAGGGATCACATATTCTTATATGTCTAAAACGTTTAAAAATTTTAATTATAAAAATAACATATTATAAAATTCAGGTTCAAGTTTTCTTTTCATCAAATTGCAATGATTGTTGCATTATATATTTAAATGTTGGTGATATATATATTGAAATGGTCATACTAGAACAACTTAAAATTATGACTTAAAAGTTTGATTTCAATATCTCAACCACTCATGTGCGTTCTTAATCCAGTGGTTGAGATTTGAATGCATTTATAACTTTTGGATTGAAAGCACATGAATGATTGAGATGTTGAAGTCAAACTTTTAAGTCACAATTTTAAGTTGTTCCAGTCTGATCTATATTGAAATTTGATTACTTAAAAACCTTTAATTCTATATATTTTCAAGAATATAATTGAGAAAACGAGTCATTTAAACAGAATTTTTAGTATTGAATGAACATAATAATCCATTGAGAGAGAATTCGTGTGGAAAGAGGAAACAGAGAAGAAAGACAGAATATTGAAGAAAATATAGATTTACTATTTAGAATTCTAGTTTTGTTTTCAAAACCTTCAAAAAAAATATTTGACAGATAAAATTCTTCAATTTTTTTATAATCAAGTGAAGAAAACAATTCGATTATGTTGATGGTACAAAATGAGAGAAAAAAAAGGAAAGAAAAGAGAGAAAACAGGGAAGATGATTGAAAAAAAATATTTATCATTAATTATTAAGGAGAGAAAATTATTAATAATATTTTTTCAATGAATTTAGATTATTTGTTAACTTCATCTTGTTCTCACCTAAATCAATGGTATTGATTAATTCTATTTTTAGTAGAGTGAAAATATAAAAATTAATAAAAATAATTCAAACCATTTGACATGCTAATATTAGACAAGTGAAAATATAAAAATTAATAAAAATAATTCAAACCATTTGACATGCTAATATTAGACAAGTGACAATATATTATGGATGTGAGGACAATATGAGGACAATTAAAGTGAAGAGGGTATCCTGATCTTTTTTAATATATAAAATACTCGAAATCTGAATGCACATTGACGCATTTTTTATTTTTTTTTATTTTTTGTAATTCTGATCCCCTTTTCTCAACTAATAAGTTTCGCAAAACGAAATGATGCAATTTGATATATAATTTCCTGATACAGTAACTTCTTTTAAAAAAAAAATTAAAAAAAGTGTACGGTAGCTAGTATTCTTTTAAAATTTAAATAAATCATAATCATTCGTACATTTGATCTAAATGTGTATAATATGTATAAAAAATTGTGTAATCTAAAGGGGTTGGAGCAAAAAGAAGAAGATACATACTTGTGTTCTTCAGATGTCCATGTAATGCCTCTTTTCCGCTTACGTTTGGCTTCTTTTTTTGCAACATCACCGATACTAGCAGTAGCAGCAGCGGTGTCGACGTTCCCGTAATTTGGTAGTGGTACACGACCTAAGTTGATCATTTGAATATCTTCATACAAATCAATATAGTGTTTTCGAATTTGTGAGGGAGTTTTCCCTGGAACCCATAGCGCAATCTGTTTGAACAAGTTAGGAGAATGATGATCTAGTTCAGCTAGAGCATTCTCAAAAACCTTGTTCTCTTCCTGACTCCACACGGTATCATGATGATGAGATGATGATAAGATAATTGAATCCATTGTTAATAAACTCAAGAAATTGTAATTTTGAACAAAGAAGAGAAGAATATACAGTGTTTTTGAACATAATCGATTTTGGTAATTTTCCTTTTTAAAGAGTATTATGTGTACTTATCCTTTTGAATATATAAAATGGAATGAATACAGGTATGAATGATCACGGAAGAAATTAGAAATTTAATTCATTTCCTAAACTGTAATTTCCAAAATCATTATGTGCACAATCTTTATTTGACTAGGAGATTTTTTTAGCCTTCCTTAATAATGAGTAATACTAATTTACCGAAATTTGGTGTCCAAATCTGGTGTTCGAATAATGTGGCATCATTGATTTCTTTATATTAGATTTGTATAATTGAAAATATTGGCCGGATTTAGATTTACATAATTGAAATGATTGGATTTTAATGATGCCACATCATTTGGGTATAGATTTGGACACCAAATTTAGACAAAGTAGCATTAGGGTTTATAATAAGTTTTATAGAATTAGTGTTTATAGAATTAGGGTTTATTATAAATTTGGACACCACATCATTAAATCTTTCTTTCAATTTTTTTTTATAGAATTAGGGTTTATCACAAGTTTTTTTTTTATAAATAAAAATAAAGAGATATTTTTGAAAATATGATGACTATAATTAATGAGTGCACATAATATTTGATTTATTTTTAATTAAAATAATTTGTTCTTATTGGATATTTTTAAAATTAAATTTTGGCAGAATTTCACATTAGACCTACTTTTTTGGTGATTTGTCACCTTTATAAATGTTTTTCAAAATTCATCACTTAGTCTTTATTTTTTCCAAAACTCATCACTTTAGTCAATTTAACCAAATATGTGAAAGTCAATTAGTTTAAAACTTGTGAACGTACACTTTTACCTTTATTACTATTTAATTTAGTTAAAATGATTATATAAGGTTTAAATTAAAATGAAAAATAATAAAATTCTCAATAATAAAATCTTAAATAAATATATTACAAAAAAATCTTAAATAAATAAATAATAATAAAATCCATTAATTTTTATATATATATATTTTTTCATAATGGATATTAATTTACATAAAATGATTATCTTCGCTTTAAATGATATTTTTTTCATAATTCTTTTTTGTAATCTATTTATTTAAGATTTTACTATTGAGAATTTTATTATTTATTATTTTAATTTAAAGATAAGATAATCATTTTAGCTAAATTAAATAGTAATAGAGGTAAAAATGTACTTTCACAGGTTTTAAAATAGTTGACTTTCACTTATTTGGTTAAATGGACTAAAGTGATGAGTTTTGGTAAAAGTAAGGACTAAAGTGATGAATTTGAAAAGACATTTATAAAGGTGATAAATCACCAAAAAAGTAGGTATTATGTGAAATTCTACTTTAATTTTTTTTAATAAAATATGGGTATACAAATCATATTTATGGGTGACAATATTAGAATCCAATAATGACAATATTTATGTGTGTACAAACTTATAAAATTAGGTTATTTCTGTTTCTTTGAAAATGACCATAAAAACCTTTTCTTCGTTAAAGGAGGTTCATTTTGCTTGGTTTTACTAAGAGAAATAAGAGTGGAAATGTTTTAAGTTTGTGCTACAACGAAGCTATTTTTTAAGTTCTTATAAGAACAGCATTGTTTAATTTATGCATGACTTTGAAAACCAAGAATAGCAATAATGATCTCATTATCATGTGTTAAAAATAATGAAAACATGCTTATTTATATAAATAATTTATTAATTATATTTAAAACCGATCGATATGATTGTTGACTAAAGAAAACTGAAAAGATATATTGATGTGATAATTTGCACACAGAGACTTTTATTACGATGATGAGCTTATATACAACCTTATACAACTGAAAAAGCAAGAGAATATATCATACTCAAATACGTCTACTGCTACTAGATATGGTATACATGTTTATCTAATATCTTGTGCTTTACAAATGTATATCATTAGGAGTCTATGACTCAGGATTCACGTGCTATAATATTCCCCCTCAAACTAGGCGTAGGATTCACTCAAAGACCAAGTTTGGTTTTAAAATTATCAAAAGCCGGCCTAGACAGAGGCTTTGTGAACAAATCTGCAAGCTGTTGAGAGGAGGGAACAAATCGAGTTGTCAAAGTGCCAAGAGCAACCTTTTCACGGAAAAAATGATAATCAATAGCAATGTGTTTGGTACGCGCATGAAACACCGAATTGACAGACATATGAAGAGCTGAGAGATTATCACAAAAGAGTGCCTGAGGTTTGTGCTGATAAATCCCAATATCTCGTAGAATGAATGAAAGCCAAGTCAACTCAGCTGCTGTGGTTGACATAGCTATGTATTCGGCTTCTGTACTGGATCAAGAGACTGTTGGCTGCTTTTTAGCACTCCAGGAGATGCAAGTTGAGCCTAAGAATGTGCAGTAACCAGTTGTGGAACGCCTTGTAGTAGGACAGCCAGCCCAATCGGCATCAGAAAAGGCATACAAGTCTAGATTGCTATTCTTAAGGATACGAAGACCCAAAGATAGAGTCCCTTTCACATAATGAAGAATCTGATTGACCATTTGGAAGTGTGCATTTGTGGGAGCATTCATATGCTGACAAACATTGTTAACAGCAAAACAAAGGTTCGGGCGAGTGAGACTTAAATATTGAAGAGTGCCAACGATTCGCCGATACTCAGAGACATTAGAATAAAGTTCATCACCATGAGCAACAATTGCTGGTTTAGTTGCCAAAGGGGTAGCAACAGGTTTGCAATCATTAGATAAAGTAGAGAGTTTACTAGTAAAAGCAAAGGTTTACTCGATGTGGCTTGAACCTAGTTTTTCTAATTCGATTCGATTTAATATGGTTTTAGAATTTATTGATCTAATGAACATTAAAAAAATAACTATGTTGGCCTTTAAGGCCATAATTGGTTTCCTTAATTGATAAGACGTCCACATATTAGTATTAATTTTTTGAGTAATAATATACAACCCAAATAATTAATCTACACTTTACCTCAAATTATATGGTAAGTGAGTTGTCATCACCACATACAACATGTGATGATATAGTTAATGAAAAAATCACTTGCCACATCATTTGAGTTGAAATTTGGACTAAATTTTTGGATTGTTTAGCATTAATGTAATTTTAAAAAAAATAACATAAAAGGATACATATTGTCTCTCAACTCTCGTGACAAATCGTTATAAATTATTTATCTCCGGTTTGTGATCATATCTTAAAATAAACACGCTCACACTACTAATTTTTCAATCAAGTATACTTTTTTTTACCTTTACAAACCTCAATTGAAGGAAATAATTTTATCGATGAAAAAAAAAAGAAAAAAAATGCTATAAGTAAAAAGATTAACAGACATCAAGAAATACATTAGAAAAAGAGTTTGTCGAATTTGTAATCACTCACTTAAATATATGAATCTAATGGTTGATAGTTGTGAAACTAATATAAATAAAATCAGTTAGGCTTGATGACAGAAAAACTACATATATATATATATATATATATATATATATATATTTGATACAAATTGTTTTTCTCATTTCATGTTGGGAGAGGATTTTAACTACATATATATGAAGTTTATGATAAGAATGAATGATGAATTTCGATGTCAAATACAGATGTGATTGCCCTTCATGATATATGTCTCTATATATATATATATATATATATATATATATATATATATATATATTATAACAATTGATTTAATCTGTAATAATACATTAATGTTTAATCTAACAATATTACCCCAAATTATAACATTGATAGTCACGGACTAAATCTAAAGAGTGAATTTCAGCCATTAAAGTCATATCTAACCTATAAAAACTATACAACATGATTAAAAAAAAATTAATAATTACGGTACAATATGCTTATATAGAAAACTATGATGATCGGTCAAGAATTTGGATATACTTGACTGTATAATGTTGACTCTATTGTATGTCCCTCGTACCTAGGGTGGATTTAAATAAAGACCATCTGAGATTCAGCGGCTTGCCAATTTTTTTGTTGTTGATGAGAATTTGTATGTAATTGGGCTTATTGGACCAAAGCCTAATAAATTGTTTTAAGTAATAAGGCTGATTAGACCTAAGCCTAAGTAGTTGTTTTATGTAAAAAGAAAAACTTGTGAATCAAGTTTTTTTCTTCCTATTTCCGTTTCACAGGTTTTTTCCTAAATTATTATTTTTTTTCTTCCTATTGCCGACTCTCCTAATAAAAGACAATATTCATATATTCATTTTCTTGCAAACAAAACGTCTTTTTTTACTCCTTTTTTTTAATTTTTTTTATTCATTCTTTAGACCATCAATATGTCACACTTGACATATTTATTCTCCTTTTTATTTTATTTGATTTTTTAATTTCACATTCTTGTTATAAAATTATCATCTTATTGAGATACGTCTAGTTATTTAATTCAAGTTAACAATTTTAAATATGAATAGTTCTTTTATTGACTTTATTTTAAATTTTATTATAGTATGTAATTAATGAATATAAATTGTAAATTTACATATACTGTATTTAACTGTAATTAATTTTTAGGGGTGCATTAGAGTTATTATTTTAATTTGAACTTTTTGACCTTTTAAAAGTTTATATTGATTTTTTTAAAATAAGAGTTTATATTGGTTGTTGTTAAGGTGGCTTTATTGCCGCACAAAAAATATTCTATTTACTTTTTACCCACCATTAAGATTTTTAAAATTAATTATTTACTCTTCATACCGATTTAAAAACAAGAAGTAACCTAGTTAAAATTAAAAAAAATGAAAGTAACCTTGAGTACTAATAATCATTATAATTAAATTAATTTTCTCTTTACATCCAATTAAATTAGATTCATATAAAATTTGAGATTTAACATTTTCAGCTCGAATCAAATGCAGCTACGGTTGTTAATCTCATCGAATCTAGGGAGTCTCGGTAGATTAGACGAGATTAACAACAGATGACATTGTCTAATTTGTTGAGAGGGGATGCCTATTTAGCTGTCTCTTTTGTGCTTAGATATGCCAACAAATGGATGGACCGATGGAGGATACCCCACTTGTATTCAGCAGCTAATGTTGGCCAATTGATCCTCAGCTTTGGTTTAATATATATTTTTTCCCTTAAAAAAAATAATTTTGATTTTGATGTTGAAAAGTATTAGGTTGTGATGAAATGTCTAGATGGGTGTACAGAGCAATTTTTTGTAATTAAATAATTATGTCGATTTATTTAATATAATTTATGGGTATTTTAGTAATTAATTAATTTTTCTTTTATTAAAAAGTGAGTATAGGAAGAACAATTTTAGATGGCAATAGAGCCACCCTTGTTGTTATTGTCTTACTGATTTATTTTAAGTAAAGTTTATATTTTTATTATAAGATGAAATTCAATTCCTTTTATTATTAGTGAAGTATATATTGATTTTTTTTTCAACAATATATTGATTTTTTTAAAGAAAAGAATATATTGATTTTCATTTAAAAAATAAAAGTACATATTTTTTTTATGCTTGTAAAGTTTAGTATGTTTGAACTAAGCCCTCGTTACATTAAATTTCAGGCTCCACCATTGCTCACACCTACACCTGCTGGCTTATAAAATATTTACTGGGCTAAAGTTTAGTACATACTTGCTGTTTGGAACCATTTTTAAAAATGATTTTTTGTTTTCAAAAACAAAAACAAAAAAACTTTAAAGTCCGTCATGTAAGCGTTTTTCGTTGAATGTTTTTCGAAAAGAAAAACGAAAATAAAAATAGTGTTATTGGTTTCAGTTTCGAAATCCGAAAATCGTGTCTGGTAGCACATACTGAGAACCGTATTTTAAAAATAAAAATGGAAAAAAACGTGTCTGGTAGATTAATCGGAAAATTTGCAATTATCTAACCAAAACAATTTCTCTGTTAATTACACAATCTCAATCCCAAATTTCTTCAAATTTCCCCAGCACAAAAACCAAGACTCTACCTGTAATAATATGCCCCCACAATTGGATCCCCAACACTAATAACAGCTCCACAACAATAACAAGAATCAACAACTTTTGGACAATTTCTGGAAACACAAGCATTTTTTTTTATTTATTAAAGCTCCACCCCAACAACAACAAGTAACAACGACAACAATCAGCTCCACCCATTTATTTTTTCAAATTTCATTTTTTTAATGAAGAAATCTGGAAGATTTTCCAGATTTTCTCTTTTCAAGTTTTTTTTTGTTTATTTGTTTGAGAAGAATAAGCAGATCGGAAGAAATTTTTCAGATTTCCTCTCTTAAATAAATAATAGTTTTTTTTTTAAAATATAAAATCTTTCAAAAAAAGGGAAAGAATTTTTTTTTAAAAAAAAAATTGAGGGCAAATCGATGGATCTACAGCATCTGCTCGTCGTCGTGAAGGTGAAGTTGGTCTACAAAATTGCCGAGAAGAAGATCAAGGAGGCTGGTGGAGTTGTTGTTCTTACCGCTTAGATTCAATTATTGTACTTGATATTTGATTTTTGGAAAAAATTGGAGGAGCATACCTCCATATATTGCTGTCATGGAGTAGCGCAAGAAGATGATGACGAAGAAGAAAAGAAGAAAAGAAGAAGTAGAAAGAAAGAATAGGCAGACGAAGAAGAAAAGAAGCAACAGACGAAGGAAGAAGAAGAATCGAAGAGAATGTGTGAAAGGAGGATAAAAAAAAGTCAACTGACTTTTGTTAAAAAAACGAAAAACAAGTTTAAATTGTTTTCCAAATTTTTCACTTTTAATATTGGTTTTGTTTTCTATTTTGTTTTTGTTTTTTGAAAACAAAATAAAAAACGGTTAACGAACGCGAATTCGAAATCGTTTTTAAAAAATAAAAACGAAAACAGACTGAAAAACATCTGCAGGACGGGGCTTTAATGTTATTTGGTTACACGTTTTACAAAATAGTTTTTGAAAACAAAAATCAACTTTGTTAAAGTTATAACTAAAAAGTTGAAAACAACTTTTTATTGTTTTTCACCATTTGAAAACATCATTCCCACAAAATAACTACTTTATCAATTTTGAAAACAACATGTCAACAACCAAACACATTTACATTGTTTTCCATTTTAGAAAACTACTTAAAAAAAACACTACAAAAAACATTACATTTTTAAAACATCATTTTCATTTTTAAAAATAGTTTTTTAAAAAATAATTTTAAAAACGATACCAAAAGCGAAATTTCCGTTTTCTCTTGTGTAGGTACATCCCTATACATCCATCGAAGACTTGGATGAACTTTCAACACTCCTTCAAGTTCCTTTGGTGGCCGGTACTGTGAAACCTTGGAAGTGAGGTGGTTGCTGCTGGGTTAACTGTGAATGACTGGGTAGCCTACTGTGGGACAGACACCACAGCAACGAACTCTGTCATTGAAAGTGTTTTCAAGTTGACGGAAGCTCAACCTAGTGCCATTGTGGACGAGTTGAGGAGATCTTTAATTGATACCTATGTTCAAACACCCATGTTTAAGTTACCTTAGATAACAATCTTGTCTTAATTTTTATATAAAGTTGAAGCACTTGACTTCTTGTTAACTTAAAAGATGTTTTGGTTTTGATGACAACATCTTCTTGTGTCTGTATTCTAAAGACTCATATTTGAAAGTATTATCAATTTCTTCAATTGGCATTTCTGTAAACATGTTGAGTCTCACGTTTGTTTCTTAATTCATTTGTTTGACTTGACTATCATTATGAAATTATTGGAATGGGGATGGTATATACTGGTAAGTTTTAGGTAAGGACTTGGAAGTTGCAAGAAATTATTCTGCTATTTGTCGATACTATCAATGAACTATCTACAAATACCTGTTGCTGAAAATTAGGGAAATGTTTAGGACCAAAAAAAGAACCAAAGTAATGGTCACCATTGATCGAGCAAAGCAGCAGCAAAGGTTGGGAGTTCGAGTGGTGACTCCCTCCCCTAATCCTGAATATATTATAATAATTAAAAAATTAAAAAAAAAATCGGATATACCCTTGACATGAATTTTTATCTGAATGATTTTAAAGTATATATAATACTTATTAATAATATATACAAAATGCAACGCAACATCCTCACATGCTTAATAAGAGCTCAAATATGCAGAAAAGAAAATCCTAATTCGTCAAATTAAAAATAAAATCAACATGTAATTAACGAAAGACATCAGAAGAGTCTAAGAGTCTGAAAAATCGGGAAAGTCGGGATCGAGCAAGTCGGGAAAGTCGGGAAATTCGGGAAAGTCTGTAGAGAAAAACTGATCATCAATACTAGTGTATGAATCGGACATGTCTTGAAGAGAAGATGAGGCAGCAGGAGCAGCAGCAGCAGTGGTGGTGGTGGAAGAATATTGGTGATTATTACTAGTGTATGGTTTTGACATGTCTTGAAGAGGAGATGGAGCAGTAGTAGCAGCACCAATACTAGTGTATGGCCTGTACATGACTGGAAGAGGAGATGGAGCAGTAGCAACAGCAGTGGTGATGGTGCATGATTTTCGACGTTTAGTACGAGGGTTTTGGAGTTGGAGAAAATGCTTCTGTGCATGACTTGCCACTTGAGCTGGAGTTCTTGTCACTACACAATATCTTGAAATACTCTTCCAATCACCTTTTCCATACTTTTCAAGTCCAATAAGAAACAACCTGCATTGAAAATACATAGATCGAAAGTCATTGAAACACAAATTACAATATATATTACACATGGCTTTTAGTAGGAGTTCATGACAGTTGTGTTTTTGTATTACAGATGCTTTTCAGTTGGATGGAAATAGTTTTACGATTTTTTTTTGTTGCTTAATCAGTAAATCACCCATCTCTTTCTCAGCTAACTATCTTCAGTCGCACCAGTGACTAAAATTGACCTTACTGGTTAATAGTTATTACTTTTAAAATTTTTGTTTACAAAATAAGCATATTTATGTTTTTTTAATCTAGGGATCACATATTCTTATATGTTAAAACGTTTAAAAATTTTAATTATAAAATAACATATTATAAAATTCAGGTTCAAGTTTTCTTTTCATCAAATTGCAATGATTCTTGCATTATCTATTTAAATGTTGGTGATATATATATATATATATATATATATATATATATATTGAAATGGTCATACTAGAACAACTTAAAATTGTAACTTAAAAGTTTGACTTCAATATCTCAACCACTCATGTGCGCTCTTAATCCAGTGGTTGAGATTTGAATGCATTTATAACTTTTTGATTGAAAGCGCATGAGTGGTTGAGATGTTGAAGTCAAACTTTTAAGTCACAATTTTAAGTTGTTCCAGCCTGATCCATATTGAAATATGATTACTTTAAAACCTTTAATTCTATATATTTTCAAGAATATAATTGAGAAAACGAGTCATTTAAACATAATTTTTAGTATTGAATGAACATAATAATCCACTGAGAGAGAATTCGTGAGGAAAGAGGAAACAGAGAAGAAAGACAGAATATTGAAGAAAATATAGATTTACTATTTAGAATTCTAGTTTTGTTTTCAAAACCTTCAAAAAAAATATTTGACAGATAAAATTCTTCAATTTTTTTTATAATCAAGTGAAGAAAACAATTCGATTATGTTGATGGTACAAAATGAGAGAAAAAAAAAGGAAAGAAAAGAGAGAAAACAGGGAAGATGATTGAAAAAAAATATTTATCATTAATTATTAAGGAGAGAAAATTATTAATAATATTTTTTTCAATGGATTTAGATTATCTGTTCACTTCATCTTGTCCTCACCTAAATCAATGATATTGATTGATTCTATTTTTGGTAGAGTGAAAATATAAAAATTAATAAAAATAATTCAAACCATTTGACATGCTAATATTAGACAAGTGACAATAGATTATGAAGGTGAGGACAATATGAGGACAATTAAAGTGAAGAGGGGATCCTGATCCTTTTTCAATATATAAGATATTCGAAATCTGAATGCACATCATTGAGGCATTTTTTATTTGTTTATTTTTTGTAATTCTGATCCCCTTGTCTTAACTAATAAGTTTCGCAAAACGAAATGATGCAATTTGATATATAATTTCCTGATACAGTAACTTCTTTTAAAAAAAATTAAAAAAAGTGTACGGTAGCTAGTATTCTTTTAAAATTTAAATAAATCATAATCATTCGTACATTTGATCTAAATGTGTATAATATGTATAAAAAATTGTGTAATCTAAAGGGGTTGGAGCAAGAAGAAGAAGATACATACTTGTGTTCTTCAGATGTCCATGTAATGCCTCTTTTCCGCTTACGTTTGGCTTCTTTTTTTGCAACATCACCGATACTAGCAGTAGCAGCAGCGGTGTCGACGTTCCCGTAATTTGGTAGTGGTACACGACCTAAGTTGATCATTTGAATATCTTCATACAAATCAATATAGTGTTTTCGAATTTGTGAGAGAGTTTTCCCTGGAACCCATAGCGCAATTTGTTTGAACAAGTTAGGAGAATGATGATCTAGTTCAGCTAGAGCATTCTCAAAAACCTTGTTCTCTTCCTGACTCCACTCGGTATCATGATGATGAGATGATGATGAGATAATTGAATCCATTGTTAATAAACTCAAGAAATTGTAATTTTGAACAAAGAAGAGAAGAATATACAGTGTTTTTGAACATAATCGATTTTGGTAATTTTCCTGTTTAAAGAGTATTATGTGTACTTACCCTTTTGAATATATAAAATTGAATGAATACAGGTATGAATGATCACGGAAATTAGAAATTTAATT
Organism: Dipteronia sinensis; assembly: GCA_033220585.1. Classification (NCBI taxonomy): domain Eukaryota; kingdom Viridiplantae; phylum Streptophyta; class Magnoliopsida; order Sapindales; family Sapindaceae; genus Dipteronia; species Dipteronia sinensis. The sequence goes on along the minus strand of CM065638.1, from coordinate 318,955 downwards.
CATTTCCTAAACTGTAATTTCCAAAATCATTATGTGCACAATCTTTATTTGACTAGGAGATTTTTTTAGCCTTCCTTAATAATATGAGTAATACTAATTTACCGAAATTTGGTGTCCAAATGTGGTGTCCGAATAATGTGGCATTATTGATTTCTTTATATTAGATTTGTATAATTGAAATGATTGGCCGGATTTAGATTTACATAATTGAAATGATTGGATTTTAATGATGCCACATCATTTGGGTATAGATTTGGACACTAAATTTGGACAAAGTAGAATTAGGGTTTATTATAAGTTTTATAGAATTAGTGTTTATAGAATTAGGGTTTATCATAAATTTGGACACCACATCATTAAATCTTTCTTTCAATTTTTTTTTATAGAATTAGGGTTTATCACAAGTTTTTTTTATAAATAAAAATAAAGAGATATTTTTGAAGATATGATGACTGTAATTAATGAGTGCACATAATATTTGATTTATTTTTAATTAAAATAATTTGTTCTTATTGGATATTTTTATAATTAAATTTTGGCAGAATTTCACATAAGTCTTACCTTTTTGGTGATTTGTCACCTTTATAAATGTCTTTCAAACTTCATCACTTTAGTCCTTACTTTTTCCAAAACTCATCACTTTAGTCAATTTAACCAAATATGTGAAAGTCAACTAGTTTAAAAATTGTGAAAGTACACTTTTATCTTTATTACTATTTAATTTAGTTAAAATGATTATATAAGGTTTAAATTAAAATGAAAAATAATAAAATTTTCAATAATAAAATCTTAAATAAATATATTACAAAAAAAATCTTAAATAAATAAATAATAATAAAATCCATTATATATATATATATATATATATATTTCATAATGGATATTAATTTAGATAAAATGTGTAAAAATAGTTGGTGTTTGATAAAATGAAGCTACGCTAAGAAGAAGAAAAGAATATAAAGCAGAATAACATAAATGAAGAAATTAGAACTGTGATTCCATTGAAGAAGAGTCAAGCTTTTTAGAGAATCTTTTCATTTTCATGATTTTTGCGTATTTACAATAAGAGCCAGAGCTCATTATATATACACTCTTGCAAGTTGCAAGTGGAGAAAAAGATAAGATTTCCACCTGGCAAATTAGTTGTAATAGAAACAAAATTTCCCGCCTAAAACACTTCTTCTTTCTGTCGTTGGATTATTGTTAACGATCATGATGATCACCGTCTGATCATCATGGTTGAAGCTTGCTTGTTTTGACTTGTGAGCTAACTGGAAAGACTGTCATTATAGCAAAGCTCTGTTTTGCTGAGATATTTGTTGTCGACTAATTGAATGAGCTGAATTATCTGAATGAGCTTGTGCTTGACCATTAGATTGACCATTGTGTTGACCACCACAATTTGTCACTTGAGATGTTTCTCTAACATCCCCCCTCAAGCGAAACGTCGGTGAAACACGAAGATTCAGCTTGGACCTAAGACAATCAAAACGAGCAGCTGGTAATGCCTTGGTAAAGATATCTGCACACTGATGTTCTGTAGGAACATATTGAACTTTGAGAGAACCTGCAGCTATCTTCTCACGGATGAAGTGAACATCAATTTCAATATGTTTGGTGCGGGCATGAAAAATTGGATTCTGAGCAAGGGCACCAGCACTCTGATTATCACACCAAAGGATAGGATAGTAAGGCAGTGAGAGTCCTAACTCAGAGAACAAAGCAGTCAGCCAAATTGCCTCAGTAGTAGCCTACGAAAGAGCTCGATATTCAGCCTCACAACTAGAACGAGCTACAACATGTTGCTTTTTAGAGCTCCAAGCAATAAGGTTTCCTCCAACATAGACGCAGCAGCCTCTAGGAGACCGTCGATCATTAATACAAGACGCCCAATCAGCATCACTAAATACTTCTATAGAAAGGAACTCTGCTGGTTTAAAATGAAGGCCTAGTCCAGTTGTTCCTTTTAAGTAACGAAGAAGACGCTTGCACACTTTCCAGTGATCTGTAGTAGGCATAGCCAAGAATTGGCTCAGTTTGTTGACTCAAAAAGATATGTCAGGTCTGGTGTATGTTAAATATTGAAGAGCACCAATAGTACTCTTGTAAAGAGTAGGATCGGTGAAGGTTGTCCCATGTTTTGTAAGTTTCGTGCTAGTAGTTGGAGGTGTGGAGCAGGGCTTACAATTTGACATATTTGTTTTCTTTAAGAGGTCTAGAATATATTTGGTCTGTGTTAAGAACAAACCAGCTGGGGAGCGGAAGGCTTCAAAACCCAGAAAATAGTTGACAGAACCTAACGACTTCAAGGCAAATGTGATGTTGAGAATTGTAATTGTCTGTTGAATAAGAGTTGGATCATTACCTGTGAGCAATATGTCGTCAACATACACTAGAAGGAAGATAACCTTAGTACCCAGACGTTTGATGAAAAGAGACAAATCTGATAATGAGGAGACAAAGCCCCAATTGTGTAAGGCAGTCTTCAACTTAAAAAACCAAGCTCTTGGAGCCTGTTTGAGGCCATAAAGTGCTTTGTTGAGTTTGGAAACAAAGGAAGGCCTTTGAGAGTCAACAAAACCAGAGGGTTGCTCTATATATACGGCCTCTTGGAGATCACCGTTGAAGAATGCATTATTTATGTCAATTTGGTGTATGTCACATCCATAGGTAACTGCCAATGTGAAGATTATCCGAATTGTCGCAGCCTTAATAACTGGACTAAAGGTGTCTTGGAAATCGATTCCCGGAGTTTGATGAAATCCCTTAGCAACCAAATGAGCTTTGTGTTTGAGAATGGAACCATTTGGTCGATATTTGATTTGAAAAATCCATTTGCATCCAACCAAGTTGGTAGACTCCGTAGGAAGAACGAGTGTCCAAGTGTTGTTCCTTATTAAGGCTGAGTACTCATCAAGCATTGCCTTGTGCCATTGTGGTTTTGATAGAGCTTCAGCAGTTGTTCGAGGCTCAAATTCCTCATTTGAAATCTCAGCAGTCTTATAGACAGAGGAATAGGATTTATGCTGTATCGCTTCTGATTTAAGTCTTGTGATCATAGGATGAGTTTGTAATGGCACAGTTGGTAGAGCAGGTCCAGAAGGGTTAAGATCAATGTAGAAAGGAATAGATGGTGCTGCTGTGTGTAGCACGGGAACTGGAATGGTTTGTTGAGGAGAATGAGTTGCTAAGTCTGATTTAGGCAAGGTGTCCAGTAGAGCTGTAGTTGGCAACATCATACTTTGAGGAGCAGAGATATTTTTCCGAGGAAACAATGTTTGATAAGGATATTCAAATTCATTGAATACCACATTTCTTGATATATAAATTCGTTCGGATGGATGTAGACATTTGTACCCCTTTTGATTCATGCAATAACCGATGAACACACACTTTGAAGTGTGAAAATTGAATTTTTGATTTGAGTATGACCTGAGATATGGAAAAGCGACACAGCCAAAAACTTTGAAGAAATTGTAATTAGGTTGTCTTTTAAACAACATTTCATAAGGGGATTTGAGTTGAAGAACTGGTGTTGGTAGGTTATTTATCAACAAGGTAGCTGTCTGGAAAGCCTCTACCCAAAAAGTAAGTGGCATGTGTGCTTGAGCTAGGAGTGTGAGACCAGTCTCAACAACATGACGATGCTTTCTCTCGGGTATTCCATTTTGCTGATGTGTGTAGGCACAAGATGTTCTAAATAGTATGCCACACTTGGTGAGGAGTGGAAGTAATGGTTTGTACTCGGTTCCAAGATCAGCTTGAAGGCATTTAATTTTGCAGTCAAACTGAAGTTGTACACATTGTTTGAACTGAAGAAACACATTATATACATCCGACTTTAATTTTAGAGGATACTGCCAGCTAAATCTTGAGTGAGAATCAACAAAAATCACATAGTATCGATATCCTTCCAATGATGGCATGGGTGAAGGACCCCAAACATCTGTAAAAATTAAGTCTAAAGGTCTAGGTGCTTTGTAATTTGAATGTTGGAAAGGCAATTGATATAGCTTTCCCATTTTACACGCATCACAGAACTTAAGTTGTGTATCATTGTATTTCAAATGCAAGCTATTTAACACTTTCCTCAATACTAAAGGATTTGGATGACCAAGCTTCAAATGTCACATATTTTCATTCAAGTGGACTTTATTACAAGAATTGTCAGCTTTAGAAGCATGTTTACAAGCTAAGCTGTTGGTTTTATTCTTTGAAATTGAAAAAACATTTACAAATTTATTCTTGGAAGTCTGAACTTCTGATCTTGCTCGAATTCCTTTCACATTCAGCTTGTAAAGACCATTCTCAAGCTTGCCTTGAAGAAGAACTTCCTTGGTACTCTTGTCCTTTATGATACAAGAGTTGCAACAAAATTCAGCATAAACATTGTTATCTTGAGTGAATTTAGATATGCTTAGCAAATTCTTGGCAATAGATGGCACACACAATATGTGATCTAAGAGAAGTAACTTAGAATTCAATTCTTGTGAAGGGAAAAGAGTTTTACCTATATGTGAAATCTGGAGCTGCTCTCCATTGCCAACTGTGAGCTTATCAGTACCTTGATAATCTGAGTATGATGAAAAATTTGATAGGTCTGGTGTGACATGATTTGTTGCACCACTATCTGCATACCATGCTGGATCACAGACTGTTTCGGGAGTGGCATAGTATGCAGTGGATTGGTGAAAATTAGCTTGGTGTGGAACGTTGGCTAGGGCTGGTGTATTATTATTTTGAAGCTGAGTGTTCTGGTTCTGACCCTGAGCATTGAAATGGCCACTTCCATTTTGATGCTGATTGCTCTGAAAATTTCTATCAAATCGGTGATAACAGTTCATGGCTATGTGACATGTTTTTCCACAAACTTGACATACATGCCTGTTGTTATTGTACCATCTCCCTCTACCTCGATTTCTGCCTCTCTTGCCAGATCTTCCTCCAGTATTGAAGTTGTTTGCACCATTGAAACCTCCTCTTTGATTGTAACCAGAGGCAAAGTTTGCACTTGCTGTTGATATATCAATCTGAGTACGATAGCTCAACTGAGCTATCCTCTGTTCATGATTTAGAAGCAAATATTGTGCCTCTTGAAGTGATGTGGTACTTCTTTGTGAGGTGATAACTGACACTACAAAGTCATACTCGTGTCCAACACCATTCAAGATACACAAAATAAGATCATTATCACACACAATCTGTCCTGCAGCTTTTAAGCTATCACCAATTGTCTTGACTTCAAGAACAAATTATGTGACTGAACTAGCTCCTTTCTTAACATTTTGCAATTGTTGCTTAAACTGAAGAACTTTAGCTAATGATTGTTGTGAAAACAATTGTTCAAGAGTACTCCATACTTCATAGGAACTAGTACAATCTGTGACTTGGCCTATAATATTCTGACTTATTGCTGAGAAAAGCCAGCTTAAGAGTAATTGATCTGATCTTTGCCAAGTTATGTATTCTTTATTCATGATCAATTGTTTATCTCCTTCTTCACAAGTTTGAACTTCAATGTATTTAGGAGGAGTGGATTTTGGATCTAAGATGAAATCTACTAGTTGAAAAGCTCTAATAACAGGTAGTACCTGAGCTTTCCATTGTATGCAGTTATCATTGTCAAGCTTGACTTGAAGGTTGAAGTGCATCGATTTCGCCAACGACGAGAAATCTCCACATTTTGAACCTGTAGAGGCATCTTCTTCGTGATCTGTAAATGAACTTGAAAGGGAAGCCATGGACGATTAGTCCTTGAGAAGCTTTGATACCATGTAAAAATAGTTGGTGTTTGATAAAATGAAGCTACGCTAAGAAGAAGAAAAGAATATAAAGCATAATAACATAAATGAAGAAATTAGAACTGTGACTCCATTGAAGAAGAGTCAAGCTTTTTAGAGAATCTTTTCATTATCATGATTTTTGCGTATTTACAATAAGAGCCAAAGCTCATTATATATACACTCTTGCAAGTTGCAAGTGGAGAAAAAGATAAGATTGCCACCTGGAAAATTAGTTGTAACAGAAACAAAATTTCCCTCCTAAAACACTTCTTCTTTCTGTCGTTGGATTATTGTTGATGATCATGAAGATCACCGTCTGATCATCATGGTTGAAGCTTGCTTGTTTTGACTTGTGAGCTAACTGGAAAGACTGTCATTATAGCAAAGCTCTGTTTTGCTGAGATATTTGTTGTCAACTAATTGAATGAGCTAAATTAGCTGAATGAGCTTGTGCTTGACCATTAGATTGACCATTGTGTTGACCATCACAATTTGTCACTTGAGATGTTTCTCTAACAAAATGATTATCTTCTCTTTAAATGATATTTTTTCATAACTCTTTTTTGTAATCTATTTATTTAAGATTTTACTATTGAGAATTTTATTGTTTTTTATTTTAATTTAAAGATAAGATAATCATTTTAGCTAAATTAAATAGTAATAGGGGTAAAAATGTATTTTCACAGGTTTTAAAATAGTTGACTTTCACTTATTTGGTCAAATGAACTAAAGTGATGAGTTTTGAAAAAATTAAGGACTAAAGTGATGAACTTGAAAAGACATTTATAAAGGTGATAAATCACCAAAAAAGTAGGTATTATGTGAAATTCTATCTTAAATTATTTTTAATAAAATATGGGTGTACAAATCATATTTATGGGTGGCAATATTAGAATCCAATATTGACAATATTTATGTGTGTACAAACTTATAAAATTAGGTTATTTCTGTTTCTTTGAAAATGACCATAAAAACCTTGTCTTCGTTGAAGGAGGTTCATTTTGCTTGGTTTTACTAAGAGAAAAAAGAGTGGAAATGTTTTAAGTTTGTGCTACAATGAAGCTATTTTTTAAGTTCTTATAAGAACAGCATTGTTTAATTTATGCATGACTTTGAAAACCAAGAATAGCAATAATGATCTCATTATCATGTGTTAAAAATAATGAAAACATGCTTATTTGCATTAATAATTTATTAATTACATTCAAAACCGATCGATATGATTATTGATTTCATTCATGTAAGTACTACCAAAAATAACTAATGACTTTGAAAACCAAGAATAACAATAATGTTACTAACTGTTAGGGATGTAACCTAACACTAACATCTTTATTACATAATGTAGTCTCAATCCCACAGTGAAGGCTTAAAAATAGTAAACCATTATTGATCGAAGAGTTTAAGCGTCAACCATATTGAATAAAATTAGGATTCAATGGGTTCGAGTTGCGTGTACCCCTCCCCAAAACTCGAATTTAATTGTAATAATTACAATAACAAAAAATTAAGACTCAACTATTTTTAAATAAGCAAATTTTATTTTTAATTTTTTATAAAATACAATTTTAAGATTTGAGGGAGTGAGATATGACTTGAACTCACAACCTCAACATATAGGTGAGAGAAGCTTACAAGTTACCATCAAATCATCTGAACTTTTATCATTTCTTCTCATCAAAACCTTTAAAATATAAATAAAAATTCATATTTAAATTCATCGTAGAGTCTCTTGATCATTTGAATTTTGTAGAAGGAAAGTTGTGATAAGAGAGAGAGGAGGGGCGAGATGGTAAAAGCACAAAAGATAAGGGTTCTGTTAGGTAACACTCTCCTAGTGGGCCCCACTCAATAATTCAGCTATATCTATTTCCTTGAGAATTTACATACATGCTCTTCACACCCCTACCTCTACATGCACGATGCTTGCCATATGCAAGGCTGTCATTGCCATGCATGGACTCCAATTCATATCGATAGATCCTCTCACCTTCATCCTACGGTCTCAGAATCACCACCAATAGCTTTTAAGTCTATTTATGGTAATCTGAGTTGTGCACAAACAATTTAGTTGTGTAATTATGATAATGAGTTGTCCACTAACAATCTAACAGTCTATTTATGGTAATTTGAGTTGTCCACTAATAATCTAACAGTCTATTTATGGTAATCTGAGTTGTGCACCAACCTAAGAAAAGTTGTTATAGTCATGTATAGACTCCAATTCATAACGGTCGTCTATAATCGTTCGATAGATCCTCATACCTATATCTTACGGCCTTAGAAGCACCACGAATAATCTAGCATTCAATTTATAGTAATATACTAATATGAGTTGTCCACCCATTCTTGAAATCTTGATCTTGGTGGGCCCCACTCACACCAACTCTCCATACTCTTTTTGTGGACGGGCCTTAATCCATGGGCGATAGGCCCATTTCAAATTTTAAATTTTAAATTTCAAATTTCAAATTATAAATTATTTTAATACTCTAAAATCCCTCTAAAATACTTTCGTATATGATATATGAGGTAATATTTGACATTGGGGTGGTAATGATTCAAATTGATTTGTTTTTTTTAACAAAACCGTATTTGGCATATATATATTCGGTTTTCATTTTTTTTAATTGAATTTACTCATAAAAAAGGGTTAACTCGATATCGCTCGATCCTAGCTTTTCCAATTCGAGGATTTTAGACTTTTTTAACCTATTAAACGTTTAAAAAAAAAACTATATGGACCTTTAGGGCCATAATCGGTTTCCTTGTTTGATAAAATTTCTACATATCGATATTATTATTTTTTAAAAAAAAACCTTAATAACATAAAATGATACGTACTGCCTATCAACTCTCATGACAAATAGTCACGTGACAAAAGTCAATAAAAAATGATAAATTATTTATCACTAGTTTGTGATTATATCTTAACTACCTTAAATAAACACCTTCCAGTACTAATTTTTCAATCAAGGATACTTTTGTTTTTTCTTTCTTTGCAAACCTCAATTGAAGCAAATAATTTTATTGATGAAAAAAAATGAAAACGAAATTGCTATATTATACGAGTAAAAAGGATTAACAGCCATCAAGTAATATATTAGAAAAAAAAAATTGTCGAATCTATTAACGCTCACTTGTGTGTGTATATAATATATATATATATATATATATATATATATATATATATAGCGGGAAGGATGGAGGGATTCGGTTTTTGACATAAATTTTGATATGATTTTATATCTTTTAATCAATAATATAATATATTAATGATTTAGATTAATTCATATTTCTCTGATTTATTTTCTAGAATTCATATTAATTTTTTCCTGTATAGACTGAACTACATATTGTCTGTGCTTCCAAATAGATATCGGTATCTATTAAATTAACATCGGTTACTGTTACTGTACCTTCTCCAACAGTGGTGGCTTGGTAAGAAATAAATGTGTTTTATGTTTTCTGTTTCAACCCATCTTCTGAATCACATTTCATTTCTTATGTTGTATATCCAACCAAAGAATAACTTTCCGCTTTCCCTAGGGTAGGTACATCCCCATACATCCATCGAAGACTTGGATGAACTTTCAACACTCCTTCAAGTTCCTTTGGTGGCTGGTACTGTGAACCTTGGAAGTGAAGTGGTTGCTGCTGGGTTAACTGTGAATGACTGGGTAGCTTACTGTGGGACAGACACCACAGCAAGTCAGCAACTGAACTTTCTGTCATTGAAAGTGTTTTCAAGTTGAGGGAAGCTCAACCTAGTGCCATTGTCGACGAGATGAGGAGATCTTTAATTGATACCTATGTTTAAATACTCATGTTTAAGTTACCTTAGATAACAATCTTGTCTTAATTTTTATATAAAGTGGAAGCACTTCTTGTTAACTCAAAAGATGTTTTGGTTTTGATGATAATATCTTCTTGTGTCTGTATTCTTAAGACTCGTATCCGAAAGTATTATCAATTTCTTAAATTGGCATTTCTGTAAACATGTTGAGTTTCACATTTATTTCTTAATTCATTTGTCTGACGAGGAAATGGTGATAAATGTCACTTTTTTGGAGGTGTGTTGCACCAACTGTCACTGCTTTAATAAGTTATGTTTAAAAGGCACCTATTATGGTGAACTACCAAAATTGCCCTTAAATAATCAATTTTTTATTCTGTTTGTACTTCTATCTCCACGCTTCAAACAATGAACTCAGTAACTCCTCTCTCTCTCTCTACAATAAACTTGTCTGAAAATTGAGTTGGTAAAATTTATGTATAAGATGATGAAGATCTGGGTCCAAGACTTTTAACACTGTGTCTGAGCCTTTTGTAAAACTATCCGAGCCTTTTAAATTGTTGTCCGAGCTTTTTTCAAAGATATTAGTTTTGTCAATTTTGAATCTCCAAACATTTTTAATAAGTCTTCGAGCTTTTTCATAGCTTTTTCCGAGCTTTTTCTTAAACTGCCCGAGTTTTTTCATGAATTGCCCTTCCCGAGCTTTTTGGATATGGCTCCGAGCTTTTTCATAAAAGCTCCGATCTTTTTCATTAAAGCTCCGATCTTTTTCATTAAAGCTCCGAGCTTTTTCATGAACTGCCCGAGATTTTTCGTGAATTGCCCTGCCCGAGCTTTTTGCATAAGGCTCCGAGCTTTTTCATAAAAGCTCCAAGCTTTTTCATCCGAGCTTTTTCATGAACTGCCCGAGATTTTTCATGAATTGTTCTGCCCGAGCTTTTTCCGAGCGTTTTCATAAAAGCTCCGAGCTTTTTCATCCGAGCTTTTTCATAAAAGCCCCGAGCTTTTTCATCCGAGCGTTTTCATAAAAGCTCCGAGCTTTTTCATCCGAGCTTTTTCATAAAAGCCCCGAGCTTTTTCATCCGAGCGTTTTCATAAAAGCTCCGAGCTTTTTCATCCGAGCTTTTTCATAAAAGCCCCGAGCTTTTTCATAAAAGCTCCGAGCTTTTTCATCCGAGCTTTTTCATAACAGCTCCGAGCTTTTTCATGAATTGCTCTGCCCGAGCTTTTTGCATAATGCTCCGAGCTTTTTCCGAGCTTTTTCCGAGCTTTTTCATGAATTGATCTGCCCGAGCTCGACCCCCGAATGCGTCTGCATAGCGCCACTCTGTCACCGTTCAAGTGATTGCCTGAGTCTCAACCAGACTTTCTCTCTCTACTTCACAACTTTGTCACTGTAAACTGAATAAAAGAAAGCTGATGTGGAACAACAATTGGGGGTATTTTTGTCCGTTCACCATAATAGGTGCCTTTTAAACATAAGTTATTAAAGCAGTGACATTGTTGAAATACCACCTCCAAAAAGTGCTATTTATTTTTTGAGCCCTTTGTCTGACTTGATTATCAATATGAAATTATTGGAATGGAGGATGGCATATACCGATAAGTTTTAGGTGAGGAGTTGGAAGTTGCAAGAAATTGTTCTGCTATTTGTCGATATCTATCTACAGCTAGTAACTATCAACCACTAATAACAAACAATCTCGAAATACCTATTGCTGAAAACAGGGAAGTGTTTCGGACCATAAAAAGAACCAAGGTAATGGTCACCATTGATCGAGCAAAACAGCAAAGGTTGGGAGTTCGAGTGTTGACTCCTTCCCAAAATCCTAAATCCTGAATATATTGTAATAATTCAAAAGTAAAAATAAAAATTGGATATACCTGTTAGAAAAATTCCACAATATGGGGCCACACATGTAAATATTAAATGTGTTTGCTATCTTTTGGTTAAGCCTAAATTAAAGTGATCTAATTAAGATTTAAAGTTTAAGGTTTAAGGGTATAATTGTCATGGAGTTAATGTATAGATACCAGAGTGCTATTTCTAATTTGATGAGGGGCCGAATTAGATATAGCAAAACATATAATAATATGTTTATTATATTTAGGGTTATGGTCCCCAAATTACACGATGACTTTGGCTTTTCTGTATCCCCATCAACAGAAAAGAGAGAACACTTTTGTGTCCCAAGAATCGTGATAATTTGGGGACCATAACCCTAAATATAATAAACATATTATTATATGTTTTGCTATTTCTAATTCGGCCCATCATCAAATTAGAAATAGCACTCTGGTATCTACACATTAACTCCATGACAATTATACCCTTAAGCCTTAAACTTTAAATCTTAATTAGATCACTTTAATTTAGGCTTAACCAAAAGATAGCAAACACATTTAATATTTACATGTGTGGCCCCATATTATGGAATTTTTCCAACAATACCATGACATGAATTTGTATCTAAATGCTCTTAAAGTATGTACAGTACTTATTAATAATATTTATTAATAATATATACAAATGTATCATAAGATCCTTAAATGCTCGGTAAGAGTTCAAATATGTAAAAAGAAAATCTTAATTCCTCCAATTAAAAAGAAAATCAACATGTAATTAACGAAATACATCAGAAGAGTCTAAAAAGTAGGGAAAGTCGGGATCGGGAAAGTCAGGATTGGAAAAGTCGGGAAAGTCAGGAAAGCCCATATAGAGAAACTGATCATCAATACTTGTGTATGAATCAGACATGTCTTCAAGAGGAGATGGAGCAGTAGTAGAAGCAACAGCAATACTAGTGTATGGCTCGGACATGTCTTGAAGGGAGGATGGGGCAGCAGGAGCAGCAGCAGTGGTGGTGGTGGAAGAATTTTGATGATGATTACTAGTGTATGGCTTGGACATGTCTTGAAGAGGAGATAGAGCAATAACAGCAGCAGCAGCAATACGAGTGTATGGCTCGTACATGACTTGAAGAGGAAATGGAGCAGTAACAACAGCAGTGGTGATGGTGGATGATTTTCGACGATTATTACGAGGGGGGTTTTGGAGTCGGAGAAAATACTTCTGTGCATGACTGGCCACTTGAGTTAGGGTTCTTGTCACTACACTGTACCTTGAAATACTCTTCCAATCCTTGTTTTCCATATTTTTCAAGTCCAATCAGAAACAACCTGCATCCAAAATACATAGATCGAAAGTCATTGAAACACAACTACAATATATATATTACACATGCTTTTTAGTAGGAGTTCAGTTGTGTTTTTGTATGTACAGATGCTTTTCAGTTAGATAGATATAATTTTAGGAATTTTTTTTTATACTTAATCAGTAAATCACCCATCTCTTTCTCAGCTAATCTATCTCTAATCGCACCATGACTAAAATTGACCTTGCTAGTTAATAGTTATTAAGTTTAAAAATTTTGTTTAAAAAATACACACTATATATATATGTGTGTTTTTTTTAATCTAGGGATTACATATTCTTATATATCTAAAACGCTTTAAAATTTTAATTATGAAAATATCAGGCTATAAAATTGAAGATTCAAGTTTTCTTTCCATGTAATCAGGGGCGAAACCAGAATTTTTTTTCAAGGTAGGCTGTTATGAAAAAAATATATATTGACAAAAGTATGTATCGACTTTACGGGAGAAATTTCATTAATTAAAAAAACATACGTATAGTTGAAATTGACAAATTAATAATAATTATTTTAAACAACTATAAATCAACTACTTACTTTAAAACCTAAAATTAACCGGTAAGGGAATAAATGTTTTAAAAAATAATAATAATTGAGTCTGAATTAAACATGAAAATACTTACATATATAAAAGAGGAAATAAAAAACTTAATCATATATTGTATTTTATCTTCACTAAAAGATAATAATAACTTTAATTCTTTAATTAGTGGATAATAAATATATATATAATATTTAAAAGTATTAATATATATTAATTATTATTTTTTTTCAAACGCTTGGGTGGGCTGCCAGGGCTGTTTCCGCCCCTGCATGTAATTGCAATGATTCTTGCGTTATATATTTAAATGTTGACTGTTTGTGATGTTTTTTCAGCCTTAGGTTAATCCAATTTAAATTTTTTTTTTTTAAATATCGATGATACATATTGAAATACATTTTAGTTAAAAAAAACCTTTAATTCTATATGTTATCAAGAATATTATTGAAACAACGAGTTATTTGGGCAGAATTTTTAGTATTGAATAAACATAATAATCCATTGACAGAGAATTCTTCAGAACCATTAGAGGAAAGAGGAGACAGAGAAGAAAGATAGAAAATCGAAGAAAATATAGATTTACTACTTAAATTCCAGTTTTGTTTTCAAAATTCTTCAAAAAAAAAATTGCAGATAAATTCTTCAATTTTTTTAAAACCAAGTGAAGAAAATGAGAGAAGAAAAAAAAGGAAAGAGAAGAGAGAAAACAGGGGAGAGAATTGGAAAAAAAATATTTATCATTAATTAAGAAGGAGAGAGAATTTTTAATTAGATTTTTTCAATACATAAGATTTGCGTCTGAAATCTGAATGCACATCAATGACGTATCTTTTTTTTTTCAATTTTTTAATTTTTAATTTTATAATTATGATCCCTGTTTCTTAACTAAAATTTTGCAAAAAGAATAATACAATTTGATATATAATTTCCTGACATAGTAACTTCTTTTCAAAAAGAAAAAAATAAAAAATGTACACAGTAACTAGTATTCTTTTAAATTTTAAATAAATCCTAGTCATTCATAACATTTGATCTAATGGTATATAATATATATAAAAAATTGTGTAATCCAGAGGGGTTGTAGCAAGAAGAAGAAGATACATACTTGTGTTCTTCATATGTCCATGTAATACCTCTTTTCCGCTTACGTTTGGCTTCTTTTTTTGCAACATCACCGGTACTAGCTGTAGCAGCAGTGGTGTCATGATGATGATGAGATGATGATGATGATGAGATGATTGAATCCATTGTTAATAAACTCTAGAAATTGTAATTTTGAACAAAGAAGAGAAGAATATATATAGTGTTTTTGAACCTAATCGATTTTGGTAATTTTCTTTTTTAAAGATTATTATGTGTACTTACCCTTTTAAATATATAAAATTTAATGAATACAGATATGAATGATCATTAATGAAGAAATTAAAAATTTAATTCATTTCATAAACTGTATTTTCCAAAATAATTATGCTGCACAATTTTTATTTGACTAGGATATTTTTTTAGCCTTCCTTAATAATATATAAGCTCAAATCGTTAGTATACTATTTGGAAATCAGTTGGGAAAGTATATAAGATTTATTTGGAAAGTATAAAAACCTTTACAGATATGAATATATAGACTTTCTCATGAGTCATGATTAATTTGATTTTATCCATAAGACGAACAATATATAAGCTTAATTTGTTAGTTGACTTGATGATTTGGTAATATTTATTTTCATAACAATTTTGGTAACTTATATATTTGGTTGTATTCATGTATATATCTCCATAAAATTAATAATATTGCTTATATATTAAGAGAGCGTCGTAAGGGTGTGCAGGGTCCGATTTGAGGACATAATTGAATTGAATTGAATCTTAAATTATGGAATTATTGGAATGGAAGATGGCGTGTATTGATTTAGAAGTTGCACGAATTTATTTTGCTATTTGTCAATAGCTATCAACTCTCACTCCCAAAACCTGAATTATAAATATTTAAAAAAAAAAAAAAAACTATCGAACAGGCCCGAAATAGCTTTTGCTGAAAACAGGATAGTGTTTCGGACCAAAAAAAGAACTTCCTCAATAGGAAATTACTTCCTCTACTGAAGTTATCATTTGGGAACACATAATTTCAGAAAATGGATGGAAGATTAACATTATTGCCAGCTTTACAAATGAATATATACTGCAGATAAGAAATTACATTCACTAAGATCATATAGAACTGTTGAGTTCTTGAACAAAAAAGTGCGGCGCGCCAGTGGTTAGCAGCCTATAATCAATTGCTTACAAGTTTCCACAACAAAACATTGATGATGGCAGGGCATGAAAAAGATACCACCATTACAACAATTCTATTGTAATAGTAAAAAAAAAAATTAAACAAGACAAAGTATAAATAATAAAATTAGATTTTCTTAAATAAATAGAAAATATTGGAAAAATGATCAAATCCAAGAAATCATCTTCCTTTTTCAGTTGTGGCGGTGGTGCTGTGACACTAGAATTTGTTGAGATAAACACCATCATTACTTGAGCACCATTATTTTGTATTTGATGATCAGTTGATCACCACCACCATTATCTGTAGTAGTAGGCGGCAGCAGCAACTTACTACAAATACAAGAAACCGGGAGCATATACTTAATTTTGTCACGTTTTATGAAATTAAAAAGGAAAAAAAACTAGGAATGATATATAGCTGCACGGCTGGACTCTTTACCAATCCATTCTATCGGCTTTCGTTTTTGTTTAGAAACAGATTCCATTCTCGTAGAAGAAGTTGATCCTTTGGTCATCTTAGTCTTGCCATCATTTTTGTGTCAAACACTTCAGTTGGGGTGCCGCATGCAGACATGAGTGTTTATCTGTTTCGATCATCACAATACTCCGAATAAAGAACTTTATGATATTTTTGAGGCCTTTAACCTGTTTCCCAAGTACATCCATGGCAGTATATTTCCTGATTTCATGAAAGTGCTTAGTAAACCCGTTGAAGACTTAAAAAAAATCATCATAAAGTCCTTATTCAGGAGATTGAGATGATCAGGACAATAAAACACTAATGCAATTCATTCTCTTTGTGTTAGGAGAGAGAAGGCGTGAGGCTTTTTTTTTTCCTTCTTCTTCGTCTTTTCGTTTAGAGAGGACAGGAACAAGAGAAGATTAATTGGTAGTGATGCTTTTTTGGTTTTTTAAGCCATCCGGTTTCCGGTTGATATGTCATATTTCATCTGTGTGTGACCCCATATTTTCCCATGTTTTTCGCTTATTTTCCGAGCTTTAACCCTATGTTTAATTTATTTCTCGTATTTCGCAGGGTGTCTTTAGTTTTGAGCTCCCGGTCGGATTTTGTCCTATTAAGGAGCTGAAACGGAGCAAAGTTGTTATATATGTGTTAAGGCTTGATTTTGGACTACCAGAGGAAGAGGCGACATGGGAGGCGACTTGCCCATGTCGCCTACGATGTCGCCTCTCACACTGTCTATTTCGCAGAATTGCTCCAGAAGAAGTGGCGACATGGGAGGCGACTTCCCCATGTCGCCTAGAAGGTCGCCAGATGCACTGTGAGGAAATGGCCGAGGAAGAGGCAACATGGGAGGCGACTTCCCCATGTCGCCTATGATGTCGCCAGATACACTGTGAGCTTGTCCAGGAGAAGTGGCGACATGGGAGGCGACTTGCCCATGTCGCCTCACATGTCGCCTTTTGGCCAAAGAAACGTTTTTGGACCCTTTTGCCCCTCAATTATTGGTTTTCTCCTATATATTTCCCTCTTCTTTGTCTCTTAAGTGGATCTTCTCCCCAGCACAAAAACAAGAAACATTTCCTTTAACATTCCAAGAACCACATTTCATCTTCTATAAACACAAACCACTACATCAAACCTTGAATCCATCATCCAAACCTCATTTCCAAAATCAATACCTATTCTTGGAGTATTAAAAGGAAGCATCAAGGGGGAGATCAAAGCAAGCACATCAAGCCATTAAGGAGGAGTTCTTCACATTTGTTTACTCTAAACTTTTACCTCATTATTTATTGCATTGTAATTGAGATGGCTTGTTTGATTTATATATATTTTGTAGCCATTGATTGTAATATGAACTAACTTCATCTTGGCTAAAGCCTAGATGAAGCCTTATCCATGATTCATCAATGAAAACCATCACATTAATTCCATTGCATTGTGTTATGTATGTGTATTTCTTATGCTTAATACTTCTAGGTGCTTAGCTAACACTTAGATGATGTTTTGGTGGTTGTGTGAAGGACCGAAAGGTGAAGCACACCACGTGCTCGATGAAATGCCCGATACAAGTCTAGTAAGATAGAAATATGCGATGCTAGCTTGTAGGATTCTATTGTATGCCAATGCTCTTAATGAATTTGTATGCAGATCGGATAACCATGTAGAAATAGGTTGTTGGTGCATATAAATGTTGTCTTTATTCACTTGACAGAGGTTAGAGACAATTTCCTGGCATACGAATCTATATATACAATTGCATAATTTATCCAAATGATGTGTCTAAGTTGATGAGAATTTGGAAGGTGGATTCGAAGCCTTAGCCTCATTCTCATACGTTTTACAATCTCGAGTCCAACTGTGTTGCTTGCTTATTTCAGTTTACATTTATTACTTTGTGATTAGAGCGTAGTTAGGTTTAATTTCGTAATCTTGAAATCTCAATGATTTGCTTGTCTGAATAGCGGTTAAATCAGTCAATTGTGATAATCAATTCCTCACTCCCTGTGGGAACGAATCTTATTTACTGTTGTACTACACCACGGCCTCGTATTATTGCGAGCGCGTATTTTGGTGCGGTTAGTGGGGCGGATCCACCATACGGTGCAATCAGCCCTGTCCACACCCCGACTAATCCGGACTCGCACCGGGTCGGCCCACTAAGGGGTAAAGTGCTCCCAATATGTGCAGCTCCGTTCACAAGGGGGGTTGAACCCACGACCTTACTGAAGGGATGAAAGTGCCGAACCACTCACACCAACTTGGTAGTGATGCTTTCACTATCAAGAATACGTAGTTTTTATAGATGTGGAGGTTGGGTTGCATTTACCAAAATGTCCTTTTCTATGGACAGGCTGATGTCAGGTTTTTTCAAACTTATAAAATTAGGTTGTTTCTCTTTCTGTGAAAATGACAAAAATAACCTTCTCTCAGTTAAAGGAAAGTTTGTGAAAGGAGGTTCATTTTGCTTGGTTTTACTAAGAGAAAAAGAGTGTGAAAATGTTTTAGGTTTGTGATACAATGAAGCTATTGTTCAAGTTCTTATAAGAAGAACATTGTTTTATTCATGCATGAAGTGGTATGAATTGTATATTTGTATGATGAAATAGATAAAATGGGAAAACGAAAGTGATCGACATGCAAAATTAGTAGAGAAAAGTAATTAAGAATAAGTTAACATGTGTCGTATTGTATGTTCATTGAGACCACGTGAGGTATCATATCTTTTTCATGAAGTTTTTGAACCGATCTCATTGCCAAGTGTTAAAAAATAATGAAAATATGTTTATTTGTATTAATAATTTATTAATTACATTCAAAGCCGATTCAATCGATAGTTGACTTTATTCTTGTAAGTATCGCCTAAAAATAACTAATGGCTTTGAAAATCAAGAATAACAATAATGTTACTAACATCTTTATTACATAATGTAGTCTTAGCAGTCCCACAATGAAGGCTTAAAAATAGCAATAAAATTGGGGTTTTTTTTATAACAGTATGATACTTCAAAAATAAATTGGGATTCAATGGGTTGAGTCGTGTCTCCCTCCCCAAAACTCGAATTTAATTTTAATAATTACAAAAAAAAACATATTCCTTTCAGATTCAAGTTATTTTTTTTAATAAGCACATTTTTATTAATTATTTTAGTAAAAATTTGAGATTTGAAGGAGTGAGATATGACCTGAACTCACGACCTCAACATGTAGATGTAAAGAGCTTTCCACCGAGACATCTCAACTTTTATCATTTCTTTTCCTTTTGTTAATTCATCAAAAAAGAAGGGTTATGTTAGGTAACACTCTCCAAGTGGACCCAACTCAACAATTCAACTCGATCCATTCCCTTGGGAATTTCCATACATGCTTTCCACACATGTACGTCCTCCATGTGTAATTGTGTACAATGCTATTGCTCTACGCAAGGTTATCATTGCCATGCATGGACTCCAATTCATAACAGTCGTCCGTCACTGTTCGATAGATCCTCTCAACTTCATCCTACGGCCTAAGAATCACCACCAATAACCTATAAGTCTATTTATGGTAATTTGAGTTGTCTACAAACAATCTAGCAGTCTATTTATGGTAATCTGAGTTGTCCACCAACCTATTAAATGTTGTCATTGTCATGTATAGATTCCAATTCATAACGGTAGTTCATCACCATTTGATAGATCCTCACACTTGTGTCCTACGGCCTTTGAAGCGCCACCAATAGTGTAGTAGTCTATTTATGGTATATGAGTTGTCCATCATCCCATGAAATTTTGACCTTAGTGGGCCCTCACTTGCACGGACTTTTCATACTCTCTTGTGGGTGGGCCTTAATCCATGGGTGATCTGGCCCATTACAAAATATCTTAATACTCCAAAATCCCTTCTAAATACTTTCGTAAATGATACATGAGGTAATGCTCATGTATTTTACCTAGGGGTGGGTGCGATTCGAATTGTATCGTTTTTTTGACAAAAAATGTATTTGATTTGTATATACTTGATTTTCATTTTTTTTAATCGAATTTACTCTCTAAAAAAGGTTGACTCGAGATGGCTCGAACCTAGCTTTTTTAATTGAATTCGATTTAATATGGTTTTATATCTTCTGGGCATAATAAACATTAAAAAAAAAAACATAACTATATGGGTCTTTATGGCCATAATTGATTTCCCTTTTTTTGTGAGCATAGTTGATTTCCTTATTTGATTAAATTTCCACATATTAGTATTATTATTGTTATTATTATTTTTTTAACTTAATAACATAATTAAGGGATACACATTGTCTATCAGCTCTCGTGACAAATAGTCATGTGACAATGTAAATAAAAAATGATAAATTATTTATCTCTAGTTTGTGATAATATCTTAACTACCTTAAATAAACACCTTTACAATAGTACTTTTTCAATCAAGCATATTTTTTCTCTCTTTACAAACCTCAATTGAAGGAAAAAACTTTATTGATGAAAAAAAGTTGCTATATTATGAGTAAAAAGGAATAACAGACATCAAGCAATACATTAGAAACAAAAATTGTCGAATTTGTTAACACTCACTTGTTTATCGTGAATATATATATATATATATATATATATATATATATATATATATTTGATACAAGTTGTTTTTCTCATTTCATGTTTAGAGAGGATTTAAACTACACATATATGAAGTTATGATAAGAATTAATGATGACTTTCGATGTCAAATACAGATGTGATTGCCCTTCATGATATATGTCTATATATAACAATTGATTTAATTTGTAATAATATATTAATGTTTAGTCTAACAAGAGTTTTGACTATTTCAAAGAAAATGACATGATCTAAATATTACCCCAAATTATAAAATTGATAGTCACGGACTAAAACTAAATAGTGAATTTTAGCCATTAAAGTTATATCTAACCTATACAAATTATACAAATTATATATCTAACCTATAAAAATTAATAATTAAGGTAATGAAATTAGCACCTTTTTTTTTCAGAAAGCTAATGTTATAGCCTGGATCAACCCTCTCTAAAATCCGAATTTATTGTATAAATTAGAAAAAAAAAACTGGATATATGTACGCTTGATATGAATTTTTATTTGAATGCATTTGATCAAGTATATACAATAGGTTATTGAGGAAGAAAAACAACTTTCTTAACTACCACTCATTAATTAATTAATTAATAATAATGCATTACAATATCTTGAAATGTCTGGCCAGAGTTCAAATCCTCAGAAAATCCTAATTTGTCTGATTAAAAGGACAATCAATATATTGTATTATTATCTTAGAGAACAAATATGTCACTAAGGATTGTATGCAGGGAAAAACTGATCATCAATACTGGTGTATGGCTCATTCATGTATTGAAGAGGAGATGGAGCAGCCAAAGCAGTACTGATGGTGGCATCAGAATTTTGACCATTATTACCAGAGTTCTGGACTCGGAGAAAATACTTCTGGGCATGGCTTGCCACTTGAGCTGGGGTTCTTGTTACTACACAATACCTTGAAATGCTCTTCCAATCTCCTTTTCCATACTTTTCAAGTCCCATCAGAAATAACCTGGATCGAAAACAAATAGACAGTCTGTACGTACATAATAATTATTTAAACACAAACACTAATACATGTAGGGATTAATATTATACGTACTCATGTTCTTCGGGTGTCCAAAGAATGCCCATTTTCCGTGGATGTTTGCGTTTTTTTCCTGCATCGACAATATTAGTAGCATTGGTATTGTCGTTCCCGTAGTTGGATAGTGGTACAAGATCTGATTCGATCATCTGAATATCTTCAATCAAATCATTATACTGTGTTTGGATTTGTGAAGGAGTTTTCCCGGGAACTCGCACCGCGATCTTATCAAAAAAGTCAGGAGAATCATGATCTAGTTCAACTAGAGCATTCTCAAACATATTGTTCTCTTCCCAACTCCATTCGATTTTTTCTAGTTGTTGATGATGGTCATGATGAGATGATGATATTATCTGCTCCATTGTTAATTAAATTAAGAAATAAAGTATTGCAATTTTAATTTGAACAAACAAGAGAAGAATAATATGGTATAGATTTAATGAATACAGTAATGAATTAAAAATTTTCTTGGGTTGGTAGTGATGCTTTCACTGTTGTGGATACTAGGTTTTTATAAATGTGAAGACTAGGTTGTATTCACCAAAATGTCCTTTTCTGTGGACCTGCTTACGTCAGAGTTTTTTTAATAAAAAAAACTTTAAAAACTAGGTTATTTCTCTATATTTGAAAATGACAATGACAAAAATAACCCTACCCATTAAAGGAAAGTTTGTGAAATGAGGTTGGCTGGTTTTACTAATAGAAAAAAAGTGTGAAAATGTTTTAGCCTTGTGCTATAACGAAGCTATTTTTAAGTTCTTATAAGAAGAGCATTGTTTCATTCACACATGAAATGGTATGAATTGTATATTTGGATGATGAAATTGATAAAATAGATAAACGAAAGACGTCAATTCACATGAAAAATTAGTAGGCAAAATTAATTAAGAATAAGTAAACACATGTCGTTTTATATATGTTCATTGAGAGCACGTGAGGGATCATATATTTTTTTATGAAGTTTTGGAACCGATCTCATTGTCACGTGTTAAAAATAATAAAAACATGTTTGTTTTTATCAATAATTTATTAATTACATTCAAAATCGAATCTATTGATCATTGACATTACTCATGTAATTAAATACCGACAAAAAAAAACTAATGAATTTGAAAATCAAGAATAACAATAATGTTGCTAACATCTTTATAACATAATGTAGTCATAATTCCATAGTGAAGGCTTAAAATTAGCAAACCATTATTGATCAAATATTTTAAGAGTGCTCATCATACTTGGCAATGCTCCAGGTTGGAATCATATATCTCTCAAAATTTCGGATTTAATTGTAATAGTTAAAAAAAAATAATACTTAGAAAGAATTGATTTAGTCACATTATTAAAGTCTTTTTTTGGTTGAATTTATATTGTTGAATGGTAACCATGTTATATGTACAACATATTCAATGAAACACATTCCTTCTCAATTCTCCTTTTGTTAATTTGAAACTTTTTAAATTAATTTTTTTCATGATAGGAATGCATCATTACAATCTTTAAAATAGAAATAAAAATAAAAATTCATACAAATACATATATAAATTCCAGTATTGTATAGAGTTTGTTTGATCATTTTAAGTTTGTAAAAGGAAAGTTTTGATAAAATTGAGTGGAGGGTAATATAGTAAAAGCACAAGAGAATGGTTGTGTTCTTTGGAGATGCCATTAGGTAACACTTTCCAAGGGGCCCACTCAACAATTCAGCAATTTATAATGGTTGCCCATCATTGTCAGATAGATCCTTCCATCTTCATCCTACAACCTCTGAAGCATCACCTGGTACTCTATTTATGGTAATATGAGTTATCCAATAATAACATAATAGTTTATTTATGGTAGTCTTGGTAGTCCAATAATAACTTAGTAGTCTATTTATAGTTATTTTAGTTGTCCACTAACTATTGAAAGATTGTCATTAATATGTATGGACTCCAATTCATAATGGTCAAGCATCACCGTTCGATAGATCCTCACACCTTTATCCTACGGCCTCAGCACCACCATTAATCTAATATGAGTTGTCAATCAACCCATGAAATCTTGACCTTGGTGGCCCCCACTCACAGTCACACACCAACTTCCCATACTCTTTGTGGGTGGGGCCTTAATCCATGGGTGATAGGGCCCATTTTAAATTTCTTTTGGTTTTTTTGATAAAACAGAGCCAATAAACAACAAACATATACAGAAATTTGCTTAATACTCTCAAATTGCTCCTAAACACTTTTGTACATGATACTACGACCGGGCAAAAAAGCCTATAAACCACCAACTGAACCAAATCGGTTAGGTTCGGTTTTTACTTCTAGAAAAACTATGCTGTTTTATTATAACAAAACTGTATGGTTTGGTTCGATCTATGGTCCAAGCTTATCAAATTCAGACTGGACCGTAAATCGAATATGTATTTTTAACACACTTTTATTCTAGTATAGAACACACTAAAAACTCTTCGATAAAACTTTTAAAACAAATATAAAAGTCAAAAACCGTAAATTCTATGATGAAATTGAAATTTTTTTTCCATTTGTTTTATGAATTTATCGTTTGTTTTGCATTGAATAATGGTAAAAAAAATTATATAAAAAATTAAAATAAGGCAGCACCACAAATACACAACAAGTGATTTGATATAATTCTTATTTTTGTTTCTACTTTCTAATCATCAGGTATAAAACAATTGATCTTCGCTATAAATGTGTTTACTAGCTATATTATTTTATTTTGATTTTTCTTGCTATTTTAATTTGAAATATATTTATCTAAAAAAGAAATGTATGGTTTTTTTTTAAAACAAAATATATATAACTTCTCATTACTTTTTTTTATGATAAGTCAAAACTGCTAGATTGAACCAGACCGATACAATTTGGTTTGGTCTGGTTTGAAAAAGTTATTGGTCCGAACTGATACAGTTTTTCAAAAGACCAAATTTTTTGGTTCGGTCTGGTCCTAGTTGAAACCTGACCAAACCGGACCATGCTCAGCCCTTCATGATACATGAGATAATGATCGTGTTTTTGACTTAGAGGTGGGCACGGTTCAGATCGATTCGGTTTTTTATCAAAATCGTATTTGTCTCTCATGTACTCGGTTTTCAGTTTTTTGATAGGATTGACTTGCAAAAATAAATCAACTCGAATATAATTTTTCTGGTTCGATTTGATTCGGTTTAATATGGTTTTGGACCTTTTAGGCCTAATAGACATTTAAAAAAAAATGCTTATATTGGCCTTTAGGTCTATAATCGGTTTCCTTGTTTGATAAAATTTCCACACATATAATAATAATTTTCTTTTAACTTAATAGCATAAACAGGTAAAAAAAAAAATTTGAGAAAAATTTAACTTAATAACATAAACGATTTTCGATGTTTCCCATTTTTTTATATGTTTTAGATGAAAAAATTAAGAAAAACAATTCCTAACGCACAAAAATTTTGAAATTTTTTCTATTATATATTTATATACATATGTATATATATATATAATTTTTCTATTGTCAGTTCGTCCTGATATAAAATATATCAGGACGAAGAATGTTGACCATTAGATTTACATACTTTGACTCAAAGCGTATGCACTTGTCAAAACATCTTCATAATCTATGATCCACATTCTTCGTCTTGATTTATTTTTTATCAAGACGTACTGATAATAAAAAGACTGCATATATATATATATATATATATATATATATATATATATATAAGAGTCCAAATTAGCATCCAAAGCTTAAATAGTCCACAATGTTAGATAACCTCACCGAAAAAACTCCCCACATATATTTATAATATACATATGGCATGACTCAAACTCCCACCACTAGTGCAGAAGGGATGTGCTCTACCACTTGTTCTTTTTCCGTATAATTTTATAACACAATTAATAAAACAAAAGGGATACAGGTACAAAAAAAAAGGGAGTCAATACTAAAATTATCAACTTATGTTATAAACCATATTATTTCTTTTTCTTTTTAATGTATTTATTTTATTTTTACTTGGGATATATGAGACCGATATTGTTTGACTATACAACTAGAAGTCTAGAAGAGTAGGAGTCAAAGATTTATTAACCTTTTATGACTAACAATTAGTTGTATTTTTTCCATTGTTTCGGGGCCTTTTTAATTGATATGTCAGCAATTGTCTTTTTTTTTTCTATCTTAAAAGCACATGCTTATTTTATTTTTAAGCACAAACTTATTATTGCTTGCATTGATTTTGTTTAGATAATTTGAAGTGACAATTGCTTGTTTAAAAATACATATATATATATATATATATATATATATATATGTATTTTAACATGGGTTTCTTTATATAGTGAATTTATATATGGGAGAGAAGGGGATCTATAGTAGACTAAAACCTCTATAACTTAATAATATTGAACTGTTTAAAATTTATTAATTAATAGAGTTATTAATTAATTGATAAATTAATAATTTATTAAATTATAAAGTACATTTATGATTCAATATTGTATACAAATAAACAACTAAAAATTCAACTAATCTAATTCATTAATCAATAAAAAATACATTAAGTCAATAAAAAACTAATTTCATTATGCACTCAAAGCATCAGCAACACTTTAAAATTTTGTGTTGCAATTCCAGAACTTTTAGGTGCATTAAAAAAAATTAGAAATGAGATTCAACTAAATTTGAATTTCAAGAAAAAAAGAAGAAGTAAATAGTCATATTTCAAGAAAATATGATAGTAAATTATATTTGTAATTTCAACAAATTATTAATTTATGATATGATTGGAACCACAGATTTATATAGGGTTTTTTTTTTTATAAATTATTATCTTATAAATTTATCGAAATTATTAATTTATCCCATTGGTCTAAATCGGAACCGGACAAAATTACTATATTATAGACATTATTCATTAATTTATGGAGATTCTAATTAAATTGTTTTAATTTGTTTGATGCTTGATTGCTTGACATGTTTGAAATTACTAATATTTTACAGTTTAATTTCTGGCCTATGAAATCCTCTCATTAAACCATTTTTTTTTCACTTATATTCGTATATATAGCGTAACACGATTTCATATATACACAATAAAATTTTTAGTTGCAGACATTGGACTAGAGTAAAATGTATATTTTCATCTTTTAATTAGCGAACTCGTAATCCAAGAATCTACTTAACATATTTCACTTGCCAAAACAGTTGACACAGGACCGGCCCTGACTATTTTGAGGCCCGAGACAAAAATCTAAGATAGGGTCTCTTGTTGGGAGAATGAGAGCTGAGACTTGAGAGGTATTTTTTTTGTTTTTAGAAGAGAGTTGAGAGATATGTTGACTATTTTGAGGCCCGAGACGAAAATCTAAGATAGGGTCTTTTGTTGGGAGAATGAGAGCTGAGACTTGAGAGGTATTTTTTTTGTTTTTAGAAGAGAGTTGAGAGATATGTTGTAATTGGAGGCTGAAAATTCAGACAATAAATGAACTTTAGTATTGATATGTTTGAAGATAAAAAAAAACATAATTAAAGATTTCATTTGAAACTTTTTTATCTTGGACCTCCTAGCCCAATTTTGTTTTGTTTATTTTAACTTTAGAATTTTTTTAAATATGAGTCTTTTACTAATACCAATAATAAATATCCGGACCCTTATAATTTAATAAAAATAAAAAATAGACCCTAAACCAGTATTAAAGTCATGTACACATGGACCCCTTAAAAAAGGGGCCAGGGGCGGCCGCCCCTCTAGCAAAGAAGGAGGGCCGGCCCTGAGTTGACAACATGAGCATATATATGTATTATTTTGATTAAACTTTAGTAAACAAGACAAAGTACACAATTTTCTCGGATTAATCAAATATATTGGGAAAATTATCAAACTCCAGGAAATCATCTTCCTCTTCAAATATTGACTGATCAGTTGTGGTTGTGGTGGCGGCGGCTGTGACTGCAACGTTGGAGTTTGCTGAGGTGGATGCCATCATGTGTTGAGCAACATTATTTTGTATTTGATGATCACCATCACCACCACTAGCATTGCTACTGCTGCGACCCAAAGGAGGCTGCAGTAGCAGCTGATCATGACTGCTGATATAAGAATTGGGAGCGGATTCTTGGAGATCTGAGACATGACATTGGGCAGCTGATAGTCATGATGGTGGTGGTGGTTGTTGTTAGGTTTTGGCTCGTATTCTCAAGTGAACCCGATATGAACCAAACGAGACTCGACTGATGTTGGAACTTCCTGGAGACGTGGGAAACGTTTGGAAGTTAGAGTTGGTGTTTGAGGGAGCTTGAAGACCGAAGAAGAACTGAAGAAACGGATTCTGGAAGAAACCGCGGCGTGGACCGCGATGCGGACAAGCTCATGGATCGCGGCACAGGGAGCGGTCAATTCCAGTATGTATAGCGCGGTGTAGACCGCGGCGGAGGCAAAGGCACCAACCGCGGTATTCTGAGCGGTAGACTTCAGTGGCTTTTCCGCGGTGTAGGGAGCGAGGTGCACACCGCAACCTAGACCGCGGTAATAGCGGATTTTGCCCAGATCATGAATGTTACGCGAAAAAGGAAAGGTTTTCTTCTGGAAAGTTCTTGTGCTTATTGGAAAAGGAAAAAGAGTTTGTCTTCATGAAGGATAAGAAAGTCTTATGCTTGAAGGAAAAGATTTATACTTACAAGAAGACTTGTCATAAATAGGAAATAGTATTTATGTGGAACAAGTAATTCTTGTATGTTTAGGAGTAGGATTTCCTTTTATCTTAAACTCCCTATAGCTAGTATAAATAGACCTTGTAATTAGGTTATTTGGTATGGAGTCAAGAAACACCATGTAACATCAGAGAGTGGTGAGATCAGGGTGAGAGACCCAAGGGAATATCCGGGGAGGGATCTAAGGGAATATCAGTGGATCAAGTTAGAGATCCGTGGGTGATATTCAGGGGAGACCTAGGGGATATTGTGGGGTTCTTAGTGAGGATCTTGTGAGCGTGGTTTGGGGTTGAGGTGTGAGAGAGAATCCTGAAGTATATGATTGTAACAATTTATCATATAGTGGAACTTTCTCTGTCGTCCTGACGGCCCGTGGTTTTTTACCCGATTTGGGTTTTCCACGTATATCTTGTGTTGTGATTGGTTTATTTTCTCTCATCTTATTTTTCTGCTATTGACGTTATTAATTGCTATGATATATGGGCATATATTAGGCATGACACTTCCGCGATCATCGGTTCAAATCCCTAACAGTTGTGACATGGAAGAGGAAGAGCTGGCCTTGTCTTGCTTTTTCAAGTATTTATGGCCATGACTAGTCACTTGCTTTCGTGTCTTCGTCCCCATGAGTTCGGAAATAGACTTCCAGCGCCTCGCAAATAAATCATAGCTTATCATGAACTTCCTGAATCTTATATGTGCACATAAATATAACTCCCAAACAATCAAAATATTTAAGCCAAGTATATAGGATTAGGAAAGTAGTAATAAATCAACATCTATGTTTATTTATCTTCAAAAGTACTGTTTTAATTCTTAATTTTGTTAAATTTTAAGGAATAAAAAAGAAATAAGAAAAAAAAAGATTACTAACGATATATACTTGCACTCTTCTTCGGTCCATGCTTTCGGGGTTCGTCTTTTTTTAGGAGGAGATTCCTTTCTGGAGGAAGAAGTTGATCCTTTTCTTCGTAGCCTTGCCATCATTTTTGTGTCGGACAACTTCAAGTGGGGTGCCGTGCATAGGCATGATGGATTTATCTATCTCGACTCTCTCAACTTCATGGTGGTTTTTAAGTCTTTCACGGGTTTATTAAGCACTTTCATGGCGGAATTTTGGAATAAGTTGGGAGAATAATGAAAATTGTGACGATTGGTTTTGGCTAAGATATCATCAACCATCTTGATCTCTTCGAAAGTCCACTCATAATTATATTGTGGCGGTATTGGTGGTGGCAATGACAATGTTGGTAATAGTGTTTGTGACGGTGATGGTGATGGTGATGGTGATGGTAGTATTGGTAGTCACGGTGGCGGTGGCGTGGCAGTGATGGAGATAATGGTAGATCATAACGTTAAAAATGAGATTTAGATTGATTTGAGCTATATATATCGGGAATACATACCGAAAGGGAAGAATGATAGGAGAGGTTCAAAATATTGTTTTTTGTCAAGCAGACTCTCGTGATGTTTCTTATATAGCCGATTCTCTTTATCACATTTGGTTATTAAAATTATTTTTTCTTCATCTTTATGAAATTTCATGAGATGGATTTGTTTTTTCCCCTATAAACCATAAATGTCTAATATTTAGTATTTATGAAAGGAAAAAATAACTAAAAATAGAAGTGAAAGTCATCTTAGGGCACATAATCGTATGCCACGGGTGCACGAAGCCATTGGGGCGCTAATATGGTCCACCAACTCTCGTGACAAATAGTTAAGTGACGAATGTCAATAAAAAAAAGACAAATTATGCATATTTGTGGGTATGTGATGATATCTTTACTATAAACATAAAGTTATATAATATTAACTTAAAATTTTATATACTTAAGTTCATCCATTTTGTCTCAATTTAAAGGTTATCATATAATTCACAATAGTAATTAGCGAATTTAAGGAGTTGAAGTTATATATACTTACATGAACCATAGGAGTCAACCATTTTGGTACTCTTGTTAATTTGAATTTCACTTGAATACTTTTAAAAGATAAAAAAAAGCATAGATATTATTAATTCTTAATAATTAATTAATAAAGGAATCTAAAACATTTTTTTTATAAAAAAAATTGGGGAGAAGGATTTGAAATTTGATCTCAATATTTATTGAAAGATGTGCTTTATCACCATTTAGGTCATGTTTGCGACCACAAAAGAATTAATTTAACCGCCCATAATTAATAATACTAATATATTAAAAGATTTTTAAAAGTATTAAAAACTAGATATTTCTTCAACTCAAATGAATTAATTCATCTTCATCCTCTTGAAATCTCACGAGATAGAATGTTTGTCTGGCTACTATAAATCATAAATGCACAAGATTTAGTGTCTATAAAAGGAAAAACAAAAAGAAGAAGCCAAAAATAAAATAGAATCTCACAATTTAAAGCTCAGTAATAGAGGAAATGATCGCATATCTTAATTACCTTAAATAAAGGTATTCCCAATACTAATTAGTGTTTTTTTTTCAATCAAATATAGCTTTCTTTTTCTTTACAAACCTCAATTGAAGGAAACATATTTTATTTTTGAAATGTTACGATAATTGTTTGAGGAGAGGGAGACTCGAACCCACAATCCTGTGGGCAAGGGCGGACCCTAGCTGAGACCCACCTTAAGGTCAGTTAGGATCCTTGCCCTACCACAATTTTTTTTTTAAAAAAATTGATTTTGTATCTCTCTCTGTATATATATATAGTCATTTTCCTATCAATGCGCACTGATAGAATTATATAAGGATATTGAATGTGAGCTACTCATTTATAAAAGAGTTTTGACAAGTGCATACATACCAAGTCAAAATATGTAAAATGAGTGGCTCACATTCAATGTCCTTATATAATTCTATCAGTGCGCACTTATGTGAAAATTATTGTATATATATATATATATATATATATATATATTAATTACCGCATATTGTAGCGATTCACCTTTTAGTTCAACCGGTCACCTCCATTCCACGATAGTTTATTGTGTTGGGTTTAATTCTTACCATTTCCATTTTTCAAGCAAACTAAATATCTTTTTATTTTTAAATTCAATTTTATCCGGTGATTTTAATAATATTTTTAATGATTTTTATGTTACTATATTTTCCAATTCCTTTCTCAAATTTCTATCTTCTCATGAAACCAAACAATTCATTTTATCTTTTCGGTCATGATCAACTTCTTAATTGCCCTCAATTTGTGGTTATTTAATTAAATTTTAGTTTATATTAAATTATCTATTCTTATTTCTAATTATTTTAGTTTAACATACTTAACACATCAAATCAATAGATCTTAAAATCTCAAATTTTAATTTATTTTATTAAAATAGTCTGTCTATTATTATGATTCATTTTATTTTATCCTTTGTATTTTCTTTATTTTATAGTTTTAATTTATTTAGAATCAATAATTATAAGAATATAAAATTAAAAAAAAACATTTCTAGTAATATTTATTAACCAATTACCTTTGTATAAATTTAAATTAAATTCATTATAAGTACAAACAAATTTTCTTATTATAAAATTAGATTGTAATTTATTATTTTAAAAATAAATATTATAATTTTTCATTGTTTATGTTGTTTTCTTGTTATTATTTATTTTTAATATTGTGTTTCTTGTTTTTATTTCTTTTTCAATGTAAGATTATTTAGTTCATCTTGAATAAGTGTTCTATTTATTTTATTTTATTTAAACTTTATTATACCATCTATTTTTTTTTATATAAAAAACTTATTTTTGTTTTTGTTTGTTTTTTAAAAAAAAACTCATATTATTATGATCTTAAATTTTCAGCATTTTTTTGTACATAATATTTACTTTGTTTAAGTGCCCCCACCTGGTTAAAATTTCTGGATCTGCCACTATGTAAGAAGTATACCACTAGGTCAACCAGAAGAGGAATTTTATTAGGAAAGAATTTTATTGATGAAAGAAAAAAGAAGAGAAAATTACATCACAGAAGAGGAATACATAATCACCCTTGTATAATTCTCCAAGACCTACAACTCCGTAAACAATGACATGTGATGTCGAAAATAGGAGTAATGCTATATAATTCAAATAATTAACCAAAAATTCAATCCAAATGATGTGGTAAATGAATTGTTATAACAACACAAATCTTGAGATGATATGGTTAATGAACAAACCATTTGCCATATCATTTGAGTTGGTTTTTGGGCTAATTGTTTGAGTTGTCTAGCATTAGTGATGATCAAATCACTTGTCACATCATTTGAGTTGGTTTTTGAGATAATTTGTTGGGTTGTCTAGTATTTGTGAGAAAATAATGCTAATTTAACAAGGAAAAGGAGAAGAATAGTATAGGTTTTTGAACATAAACGAATCTGGAAATTATTTTTTAAAAGAGTGTTACGTGTACTTACCAAAACATATACATTTGAATTCATAAAATTGAATGAATACATATATGAATGATATATACTTACTTCTTTGGAATTATCAATACTATTGAAGAAATTGGAAATTTAATTATCTAGAATTCATTTCCTTACTATATGTACTTTCCAAAATCATTACGCGGCACAATATTTATTTGATTAGGTGATTTTTTAGCCTTCCTTAATAAACTCATGATTAATTTGATTTTATCCGTAAGACGAATAATATATAAGCTTAATTTGTTTGTTGACTTGATGATTTGGTAATATATATTTTCATAATAATTGTGGTAGCTTTTATATATATATATATATATATATATTTGAACAGCAAAGTTTTATTAAGGGAGGGTAAAAACCCCATAAAAACCCCAGCATAAAGCCAAGCATGAGGCACTAACTCCCACAACAAAGAACCGGGTCAGAGAACACAAGCACAGGCCACCCACAGAAGGCAACAGCAAAAGCAGAAGCAAAAACTAGAAACAGAGGAAACCAAAACAGAGAGACCCAGAAAACAAATAAAGCACCCCAAAAAGGACCCAACACTAGATGCAGCACAAAACAAAGGCTACCAGCCAATCACGTAAACAACATCAACCTCCAAAAATCATGACATCTCCATCATTTATGGACCCCTTCTTTGCGAGCATATCCACGAAAGAATTTAAAGCTCTAGGATTGTGGATGACTTTCAGATTTCCATGTAATCTTATCAAGTTTCTAATCTCATAAATCATATTAACATGTTTAATGCTACCAAAACCTGCACCATTGACCTAAGACACAACCGCCATGCACCTCCACACTTTGCCACAACGGATTGTTGACGCAGATTTTGCATGCTTTATGAATTGCTAAAATCTCCGCCGCAATATTGGAATCTTCAATCCCCAAATGAATAGAAAATAAACACAACACTACATAATATATATATATATATATATATATATAAGATTGTATTCATGTATATATATTGATAAAATTAATAATATTGCTTATATATAAAGAAAGCGGTACAATTATATGAAAAATATGCCTTAAAAAATATTTCCTATTCAATTGAGTATATACTTGTATCTCTTTGAAGGATTCTATTCCATTGATTGGTGAATCTATTTTTGGTTTACTTTCCTTTGGATGGTGATCTTTTGTATGATTTAATTTACTAAAAGTATTTCAAAAAAAAAAAAAAACTTTAATAAACTGTTCTTACTTGATTTGATTTTATAATCAAGAGTACTTAAGCAAAATAAAAGATATATTACTAACTGAACTAATTAATAAAACATAGTTCATTTATATTAAATAAAAAAGGACACATGACATGAAAAAAACAAAGACAGACAACATAAATTAAAATATATATATTAATTCGCCTCATGGCGTAGTTTAGCTGGTAGATGGACGAACTTGGACTAGGGCAAATGACTCCCAAAGCAAAAACTTCAAAAAAAAAAGATCTAAATAGATAAATACCGTAAAAAAACATTAATTTTAACAATTTAAAATGATAAATATATAGATAAAGTACTGTTTGGTTTCATCAAACACTTTCAACCAAACCCTAAAACAGTTTCAACTTCAATGTCTTCAGCCCAATGCGGAGGTTGACATCAAGCCTACCATACATTCGATCACTGGACAGACAGTCACTCATGTTTTGATCGTCGAAACTCGCCGGGTATGGCCAAAATCGGCCTAATTACTCGGTGGCCGACTAATCGGAAAATTCGCCGACTAATCGGCCAAATCGGCTAGGCGGAGTGCATTTTTTTTTTTTTAAATGCAATCTTTTTCTTCAGAAATTAGACTTCACTCTTTGGTTTCTTTGCTTCTTCTTCGACCAAATAGGCAAACAAACCTAAAAATTCAAAGTTTGGAGCCGATGTCGCCGATGTCCCACGCCGAAAGCCGATCATAGAGCTTGGAGATGAGAATAAGGAAGTAGATATGGTATGACTGGAACTCATCTTTGAAACGCAGAGCAAAAATGAAAGAAGAAGATGAAGAGAGATGGAGAGAGAGAGAGAGTTTTTGTGCGTTGAAGAAGATGAAGATTGAAGAGAGAGAAAAAATAAATAGATGAAGATGAAGATGAAGAGAGATAGCGTTGGAATGTATTTGATAAAGACAAGAGAGTGTTTGTGGCGTTGGAATGTGTAATTGTGCACCCATCAAAATTTTTTTATTATTATTTTTAAACCAGTTGTGTCCCACCAAACTCCCACCAAATAGTAATAAGTTTTCCGATTAATCCCCGATTAATCGGTCTAGACGCTAGGCGCCGGGTCTCCGCCCGACTAGCGTCTAGCGCTTACTATAACACTGGCACTGAAGAATTACAAGTTTCCGGTCTCCGAACGACACGGGGTGGCTCCTGATCGACAGAGGTGCTGCTGGAGACAGGAGAAGATGATGATGACACAACCCTCTGTAAGATTTCTCTTCCTCTGAGCTAGCAGAACCAGCACATCAAAGTCGTCATAGTTGTCATCGGATGATGACTAAGACAGTGGGAATTCAGGCTACCTGTTCAACGTGCAGATGATTGGATCGCGTTTAGGGCTACATGGCTTTGGCATTTGTCTCGGAAGCATAACATTTCTCGGCATTCGATTGGTCTTGTCCACGTTCCATTGTCTTGCTATGCGCTGCCTGCAAGGTGCTGGATCAAAACCAAATAATTCATGTATTGATTAGAAATACATGATTATACATCATTAATTAAGAAATATATACATGAATAATTAAAATGTGATATCTATTGTCAAATATTTCATATTTTTTTACTAAAAATAATTTGTGGGTAGTTTCCACGTAGATTAGTGAATGATCTATATATTCAAACCACTTGTCCACATCCTAGATCATTCAGGATAAAAAGAAAATGGACCTGATTTTATTCAAGACTACAACCAACCTTGTGTCAAAACAAGATTATTGTAAGAAAAACAAGATTTTGAAATTCAGGTATGTTAAAATGTATATATAAAATAAACAAACAAGAAGCAAAAGATTATATTATAATAATCAAGAATAGAAATGAAATTAAAGCAGAGAGAGGGTGGAAGTGAACAAACTTAGGCCCCGTTTGATTTTTTATCTGAAGACTGAACAATGCTGAATGTTGCTGAACACTGAATAGTAACTAAAAACTGAAAACTGAAAAACATGTTTGTTTTTTTCACAGAAAACTGGATATAAGTGATAAGCTGTTTGTTTTTTAAAGTTATAAATATCTGAAAATAAATGTTTTTACAACTATGTCCTTATAACTATTATTTGTTATATATTTACATTTTAATATATTAAGGACAACTCTAAAATGTAAATTAATTCTAAAATAAATTTATTTAGTTATTAATCATATTTCATATATTATTCCATTTGTTGAATTACATTGAAAATGAACATAATATTTAATAAAACTAATTATCAAATTATGAAAAAAAAAAGGAAAGAGCCTTACCGGAATATGCTAGGAAAACAGTCTCTATTTTTGTGATGTTAGGAAGCAGCTAGGTTTTCTGATGCTAAAGTTCTTTACGGTGAAAAGAAAAGAAAAAGTATTAAAACGATTATGACTTTAACAGAAGACAAAATTGGAAATATATTAAAATAGTGAGGATAGTTTTGGAAGTAAAATTTTATATTAAATTAAATTGGATTAGTGTTAAGGTAAAGTGAAATTTCACTTTTCAAAACAAGTGATTTTAATGGTTCATTAAGTGATTTTAACACTTAAAAAATCAAACAAAATAACTGAATAAAGCACATTAAGTGTCATTCAGTGTTAAGTTGAAAAATTAAACAGAGCCAGAGCCTTAGCCTCTTGTGTTTGGGCTGCTTTAGGGTGTTTGGGAGATGAAAGAGGACTGTCGATTGTGAGGTCGATAATATTGTCATTGGGATTCATTTGGATTGAAAATGAGAGTTTTGTTTTTCTTTGGAGAGGAGAGGAATCGAAGACAAATTTTTTTTTTTCTTGGGTTGGTAATAATGCTTTCACTGCAGAGAATACTAGGTTTTTATATAAGGGGAGGCTGGTTTGCATTTACCAAAATGTCCTTTTCAGTGTACCGACTGATGTGAGATTTTTTGAACTTAAAAAAGTTGGTTATTTCTGTCTTTGGAAATGATAAAAACAACCTTGTATTCATTAAAGGAAAGATTGTGAATAACTAATAACATTTTTTGTTTTAGAAGCGGAGAAAACAACAGCAACAAATAACTAATAATTTTGAAAATCAAGAATTATAATAATGTTATTTTTATTAGATAATCTAGTCTTAGGGGTCGTTTGTTTTTTTTTGCCTGAAGACTGAATAGTCCTCAATTTTTCTAAAGACTGAATATGGACTGAAATCTGAACTTAAATGACATGTTTTTTTTTTCCTCACATCTGATTGTATTGTCAACACGTTTGTTTTTTTAAATTAAAATTGTCTGAAACTAAATATTTTTACATTTATACCCATGTTAAACAATTATACATATAATATGGAATAAAAACAATAAAAAAATAATTATTATATATGAACACATATTATCATGATCTTCTTCTTCGATTACAATAAACTTCATTTTTACTAAGAAAAGAAAAATGTTTTTTTTTTAAATAAAAAGGGCAGTAAGAAAACTTACACAAAACACTCTAAAAAAATAATATATAAATACATCACCATAATATCATAATAAAGTATTGATATTAAACACCAATATGAGAAATAATTAGAGTTTTTTTTAAATCTATTTAAAATAAGCAATATATTAAAATAAAGATTTATGTATCATATATAATTATGATGAAATTGGAAAAATGTTATATATGGGGGATAATATCGGAAGAAAAGATTTTGGATTGCATTTAATGTAATTCAGTGATTTGCAATTAAATGAAAAGTCAGGATTTTTACTTTTTATTTTAAGTTGTTTTTTTGATATTTTTAAGTTGTTTAACCACTTATAGAAACAAACAGAACAACTTAATAATTATGATTCAGACCCATTAAGCTTTAAGTGGAAAAAACAAACGACCCCTTAGTTCCACAGTGGAGGCTTAAAAATTGAAACTCATTAATTGAAGATTTTAAGAATGAACCATATTTAATAAAATTGAGATTCAAAATATATAAAATTTAGTCAATAAGAAATTAGTTGTTAAGACAACAAATTAATATAATAATATTTGGACAAAAGTGATTTAATCACATTATTAAAAGCTTTATATGGTTAAAAATTATATAATTACAAAATGTTCAATCAATTTGAAATTTTTTGAATTAATTTTTATGATGATAATGATGAATCACAAAAATATTTAAAATTAAATTTAAAATTCATATAAATTCAAGTATTGCCCGGTCTTGATCATTTGAAGTTTTGTAGGATGAAAGTTTTGATGAAATAGATTGAAAGGGCAAGATGGTAAAAGCGAAAAAGAAAAGGGTTGTGGTAGGTAACAATCTAAGTGGATCCTACTCAGCAATTCAAATATATCCGTTCCATTGCAAATTTCCATATTAGCTCTCCACATGTACATTAGGTCTCCATGTGTACAATAGGTTGTCATTGCCATGTATAAACTCTATTTCGTAAGTTCGTTCAATTAGGGTACATTTGGTATGAGGATGAGACATGACAGGATGTGACGTTTTTTCATATTGTGTTTGGAATGCATGGGACATAACTATTAATTGTACTGTTATGAGTTTGGTATGGTTA
Source organism: Dipteronia sinensis (assembly GCA_033220585.1). Lineage (NCBI taxonomy): Eukaryota > Viridiplantae > Streptophyta > Magnoliopsida > Sapindales > Sapindaceae > Dipteronia > Dipteronia sinensis. The sequence continues at coordinate 280,403 of CM065638.1, read as the reverse complement.
GGACAGGACGGGACAAGAGGTTCAAATAACCAGAGTACCCCTCATATATATATATATATATAATTATATATATACTTCCAACTCGAACTCAAAGCATTCATGCAATAATATATAAATATATATAATATTATAATTATTACATATGTATATATTATAATATAATATATATATATATATAATATAATACATTTTATGTAAATTATAATATTATATATTAATATAATATATAATATATATTATTACATATATATTATATATATAACATATATTATATTATAATAATATATAATATCTCATTATATTTAATAATACATATATAGTTATATGTATTATTAAATATAATAATATATTATATATTATTATAATATAATATATGTTATATATATAATATATATGTAATAATATATATATAATACAATATTAATATATATATATATTATAATATTAGATATAATAATATATATAATATTATAATATATATTACTATATATAAACATTATATATAATATTATATACTATAATATATACATTATATTAGTATATTAATATATAATATACATAGTATTATATGATTTATTAAATATAATAATATATTATATATATAATTATATATTATAATAAAATAGTATATATATATTATATATAATATATGTAATTATATATATAATATAATATTAATATATATATATATATGATATATCAAATATAATATATTATGTATTATTATATATAATAATATATATTATTGATATATATATATATATAAATAAATACATATAATATAATAATATATAATATAGTATAATATATATATATATATCAAATATAATATATTATGTATTATTATATATAATAATATATATTATTGATATATATATATATAAATAAATACATATAATATAATAATATATAATATAGTATAATATATATATGATATATCAAATATAATATATTATGTATTATTATATATAATAATATATTATTATATAAAAAATTATATATGTAATAATATTTTATATATTATTATAATATACATATATATATTAATATAATATATATTATAATAATATATACAATTATATATTTATTATATAATAACATATAATATATATATATATATATTATATAATATATACAATTATATATTATTACTAAATATGTTTGTAATTTTTTGAAAATATAAAGGGTAAAGTAGTCTTTTTGTACTTGTCCCATATCATAGGACAACATTGTCGTAGGGTATTGGGTGGGACAAAATTTAGTGATTTTTATCTCACCTTGTCCCGTCCTGTCTCATGTTAAAGACGCGTCAAACATGGAACAAGATGAAGTTGTTCCACTATGTCCCGTCCTGCGTACCAAACGCACCCTTACGGTCTGATAAATTCTTCCACCTAAATCCTACTGCCTCAGAAGCACCGACCAATTCACAACAACTTTAGGATTCCATTAATTAATGAGTAATGCTAGGCGTCTCAAATTTCTTTCCCAATTTCTGTCCCAAATGATGTGGCACGTGAGGTGTCAACATCACATCAGTTACCGTATAATATCATGATTTATAATATGCTGACACCTCACGTGCCACAACATTTGAGAAAGAAATTTGGGACATCTAATATGCTGACACCTCACGTGCCACTATCATTTGAGACAACATTTGAGAAAGAAATTTGGGACATCTAGCATTACTCTTAATAAGAGACATTACTCTTAATTAATATCTCTTATTAATATTAATTTAGTATCTATAAATAGAAAAACTCCATAAATGTAATAGAATCTATTTATTAATATCTCTTATTAATTTGGATTTAGTATCTAATAATAGAAAAACACCATAAATGTAATACAATCTCACAATTTACAATTCATAAATAGAGTTAGTAATTGCATACAGCGTGTGCACGGTGCACAAATATTGTCTACCAACTCCAATCCGATGACAAATAGTTATGCGACGAATATGTCAATAAAAAATTGACGAATATGTCAATATTGATAATATCTTAATTACCTTAGAACAGTTCACAATACTAATTACTGTATTTTTTTTTCAATCAAGTACACTTTTTTTTCAAACTTCAATTGAAGGAATAATTTTATTGAAGAAAAAAAAAAGGAAAATTATATAAAGTTAAAGGAATACATAATCAAACTTACTGCCTTCAAAGTCCACTGTATTATATGAGTAAAAAAAATTAAAAGACATCAAGTAATACAGTAGAAAAAAAAAATTGTCGAATTTGTTTACACTTGCTTGTCTATCAATATATATATATATATATATATATATATATATATATATATGATTAAAATCTCAACTATTTGATTAATAGTACATGAGTTGTTGAGATGTTGAAGTCAAAATTTTAAATCACAAATTTAAATTAATTTAGCTTTACATATATCAATATATATATATATATATATATATATATATATAATTTGAGAGAGGATTTTATACTACTATAACAGGCGCGTTGGTTATAATTAAGTTTATGATAAGAATTAGTGATGCATTTCATTGTCAAATAGATAGGTCATATGTGATTTCCCTTCCTGATATATGTCTTTAGATAAAAATTGATTTGATATGTAAGTGTGTATATATATATATATATATACAATAATTTTCAAATAAGTGCGCACTGATAGAATTATATAAGGACATTGAATGTAAGTCATTCATTTTATATATTTTGACTTGACATGTATGCACTTGTCAAAACTCTTTTATAAATGAGTGGTTCACATTCAATGTCCTTATATAATTCTATCAGTGCGCACTTACAGGAAAATGACTGTATATATATATATATTGAATTAATCTAACAAGAGTATTTTGTTTTTTTTTTTTGAAATATTACACTTTTACATAAATCAGAGGTTTTTTTGGAAAGGGGATGACTCGAATCCGCAACCTTATGATGCAGTTGTGAGGGGTTTTACTACCGCACCAACCTCGCCTCGTGAATCCAACAAAAGTTTTAATAAAAACATTTTACAAGACTGACAACCAAACATGAAAAAAAAGAACCATCGAACAGCTTCGAGCAATCATTGGATATGGGCCATATGGCTACCCTATAGTTTTGATCGCCGAAGTTGGTGGAAGTGTCCTCAGGCAGCCGGAGCTTCCAGTTTTCTGGCAAAACCCACTCCATAAACGCCTGCAGTTCTTCAGATGATGCGGAGCCACTCCAGCTCCATGAGTTGTCCACCACGTATCGCAATGAATTCTCCGCCTAGTCGATCATCATTGAGAACATACTTGTTGGGTGGCTCCTCCACTGTGATGGCGGAGGCAGGAAAAGATATTGGTGAGGCTGCAGCGTTGGAGACTTGGAGTTTGTTGAGGTGGGTTGAGCATGCAATATTATTTTGTATTTGATGCTCATCACCATCACCACCCCTAGCATTGCTATATATTGCTGCGATCCAAAGGAGACTACAAATATAAGAAATTGGGAGCGGATTCTTGGAGCTCTGAGACATGAATTGGGCAGCTGATAGTTATATGCGGTGGTGGTGGTGGTGGTGGTGGTTGTGACATGAAGGAGGAAGAGCTGGCCTTGTCTTGTCACTTGCTTTTGTGTTTCTTCAGTATATATTTATATATATATATATATATATATATGCACCGAGGAGAAAATTACTGTGTATATATATAGAGTTATTTTCTTATAATTTATATCGGTGCGTTGTATATGGACAATTGATTATGGAGAAGTTTGACAAGTTCATATACTCTGAGTCAAAGTATATAAATCTAATGGTTCACATCCAACGCATTGATGAAGTTATATCAGTACATACTGACTTGAAAATTATAGAGAAAGAGAAATTTTCAAGTCAGAACGTACTGATATAACTTCATCAATGCGTTGGATGTATATCATTATATTTACATACTTTGACTCAAAGTATATGCACTCATCAAAACTTTTTCATAATCAGTGGTCCATATGCAACGCAATAATATAAGCTATATCAGTGCGCACCAAAGAGAAAATGACCGATATATATATATATATATCAACAATTATGTTTATTTATCTTCAAAAGTACTGTTTTAATTTTGTCAAACTTTATGAAATTAAAAATAAAAAAAATTACGAATGATATATACTTGCACTTTTCTTCAGGGGTAGTCATAAAACTTTTCTCAAGTTGATGCCAAATAAACAACCAAAAACAAAATTGAAAAGAGCTTTTGATATTAAAAAAAGATGAAGAAGCTATTTTGATTAGTAGGAGAAACATATGAAACAGACTCTTGTATTGTAAATACAGATTTGAGGATTGATGTCATATATACAATCCTTTTAAGATTTTCTACATTATAGTTTTTGTATCTCATTGAAGGATTCCATTCCATTGAATGTGAATCTATTCTTAGTTTACTTTCCTTTAGATGGTCATGATCTTTTAGATTGTATGGTTGTATCCTTTCGATAATTTAACTTTAAAAAACTGCTCTTAATTGATTTCATCTTACCAGAGTACTTCAGCAAAATAAAAGATATATATATATTTTTTAAAAAAAAAAACTGAAAAAATTGATTAAAACATATTTCATTCATATTAAAAAGAGGACAGACAACATATTTTAAAAACATAAATTCTAACAATTTAAACGGATAAACAGATAGATAGAGTACTGTTTAGTTTCATCAAACACTTTCAACCAACAAACATGAAAAAAAAAAACCCTAAAACAGCTTCAACTTCAATTCACTGTACTTGTGCCCAAAGCAGAGGTTGATCACATCAAGCCTGACATACATACGATCACTGGACAGACACTCACTCATGTTTTGACCCCCGAAATTCGTGGCGGCGCACTGAGGAATCCTGAATTTCCAGTCTCCGGACGACACGGGGTGGCTCCTGATCTACAGTGATGTTGGAGGCCGGAGAAGATGGTGATCTGTTGATCAAATCATTTTCAACCTCTCTAATGGTTCTCTTCTTCTGAGTTGGCAGAGCCAGCACCTCAAAGTTGTCCGTATTCAAGTAGTCATTGACGTCGACGTCGTCGTCATCATCGGATGATGACCAAAACAGTGGAAATTCAGGCTGTCTATTCAACATGCAGATGCGTTCAGGGCTATCTGGCTTTGGCTTAGAAGCTAAACATTTCTCCACAATCAAATCCGCTTGTCCACATTCCATTGTCGGCAAGGAGCTATATAGATCAAAAACAAATAATATCAATTAGAAACACATCATTGATTAGAAATATGTACATGAACAAATTAAATAGTGATATCCAAATACATATACCACCTGTCACGTCCTAGATCATTCCAAATAAATTAATTTTATTCGTGACTACAACCAACCTGCTGTTACTATTCATCAAACCATGAATATGTTGTGGCTGCAAGGGCTCTTCAGCAAAGAAGATAACATTATCTATGTCATCATCACTACCATTAATGGCTGCTTTGGGGTGTTTGGGAGATGAAAGAGGACTGTCGATCGTGAGGTCGATAAAATTGTCATTGGGATTCATTTGGATTGAAAAGTAGAACTTTTTTTTTTCTTTGGAGAGGAGAGGAATCGGAGAAGAGATTTTTTTTTTCTTGGGTTGGACCGGTTGATAGTGATGTTTTTCACTGCAGAGAATACTAGGTTTCTTAAAGAAGGGGATGCTGGTTTGCAATTACCAAAATGTCCTTTTATGTGAGATTTTTTTAACTTAAGAAAACTAGGTTATTTTTATCTTTGGAAATGACAAAAACAACCTTGTATTCTTTAAAGGAAAGTTTGTGAAATGAGGTTCATTTTGTAGGGTTTTACTAGAGAAAAAGAGTACCGTAAAAATGTTTTAGGTTCTAACTACGATGATTCTATTTTGAGTTTTTACAAAAAGATTATTGTTACACTTATAAGTGTGGTATGCATGGATAATATATTAATTTGGATGATGAAATGGCAAAAATGGAAGATGAAAGTAAACGACAAGAAAAATTAGAAGAGAAAAATAATTAAGAATAACGAAACGTGTTATTTTATATGTTTATTGAGATCATGCGGGGGATCAAATATTTTTTTTTATGTATGTTGAGAGTCTATATCGATATGTGTCGATGAATGAGATTAAGAGTAGAGTAATTTAATTTAGGAGTAGTGTAATTTAGCATCCCATGATTGTTGATTAATTAATGGATGACTCAAATACATGTTTAGAATGATTTGAGTGTTGAGTTTTAGCTCTAAAGAGTGGGAGAAGCTTGGTTGATGCATTTATATGCTAAATCAGGCTTTGGTTCAATATTCTTGTGCTTAATTGGTCTTTTTATTAAGGCACAATTGCTCTCTCATGGCTTGAGTTGAGTGACGAATTGATTTTGATGTATTCCTTAATCAAGATAATGAATCCTTAACTTAAATTGAATGCTCTTAATGTATAACAACCACTTTGTTGCATATTGTTGTTTGGTGAGCTTGTTTTAAATTTTTAGCCATCCTACAGAGATTGATAAAATCGAATCCTATCTAGAGTATAGACCATTGAATTCCTTTTGTGCTCGTATAGTTATAGGGGCATTTTGTATGCTTAATGCTTTCACTCGGTTAGCCACCTTGTGAATGAGATTTAGGTTGTGTGTTATATATCGCGTGGTTCATATTAACATGCTCAACGTAATATCTTTTACATTTGACCAAAAGTTGAGAGATCACTAAGCTGACGTGTAGAGCTCGTGTGTGTGTGTCTCACAGTCCTTAATGAATCCAAGCATTTATACATAGATGTAATCTATATGCGCTCGAGAGAGGGTATAGATTAATTAAGGGGACACGAGCATATAACATATGTGTTGTATGAGTATCTCATATTCTTAATGCTTTATTTAGTTGCCATCCCGTATTTGGTTAGCCTTGTGGATGAATCATTTTGCTGTAGTATGGCAACGCGGTTGCGCATTACATGCCCAACGAAACAACCACTGTATTTGACCTAGAAAGTTAAGAGATCACTAGGCTGGCGTACATGGCTCGTGTGTGTGTGTGTCCTAAAGCACTTAATGGATTCATGCGTACTTTGTATGTGTGGATGCAATCGCTAAGACATCGAGAGAGATTATAGGTTAATTAAGGGGACACAAGCCTATGATATACTTGCACATGTGAGAGGACTATGTGAGTCTAGTGCTTAATTAGGAGGATTGTTACAGTTGAGTCATTTCCTTAGCGTATCCATACATTTTATGCCATCTCTCAATTCCATCATATCCTGTAAATATCATTTATGTAATTTATTTAGTTATATTATTATTTACTTTTCCGCACACACAATAGACGACTTCGATCGGCGTGTTGTAATAATAGCTAGAACCGATGACGGTCGATGAACCTCACCTCCCTACGGAACGATCATTGCTTGTCGTTGTGCTAGTTCCTGTGGCTCGCGCGCTTGCGAGACCGAATTTAATGTTCAATCTTTTGACGACACTACAACAACGTGTCACTAGTGATCCAGTTGTTGGTGAGGTGCGGTTATTGGGGAATCTCACCCATTGGTCCTATATCCTTCCTCCTTCAGGTATGATGTCACGACATTAATTACCCAAGCCTCTTTCACAGGTTGCCTTGGCTTCCTTTTCAAAACATGTGATTTTACTTTAGAGCTAACATCATCCCTAACTGTGGACCGATGCGGTGTCTGAGTTATTCTAGAAGGTTCTTAGGATATTTGGGGCTTTGTCCGTGGTCGCTCGGTCCCGCTTGCTAACAATAGACCCTAAATGTTGATCCAGATCATTTGGCGGGATCCGGTACCCTGGAGGACCGGACAGGGTCGGACCCATCATTGGGTCCGGTCTCTAGTGGACCTGGCTTTCCCAAAGACAGGGTCCTGGTGGACCGAGGTCAGTCACAACATCGAACCCTGATTGAGTGATGGTCCCCCGATGGCTCTGATTCCCATTGGGGTCTGGTTTTCGACGGACCTAGCACCTCAGGGACCGGGTTCCAGCGGATCGGGTTCCCTCCGGAGTCAGGCCCTTGTGGACCAAATTCCCCCTAGTACCGGGTCCTTTTTCGTTGGGAAAATGCTTTCTTGGAGAGGTTGCCAGTTTTTTTTGGTTAACAGAATCTATTGATTGGTGACTTCATTAATGTAAATACTGACAAAAACAACTAATGACTTTGAAAATCAAGAATAACAATAATGTTATTTTTATTAGATAAGTTAGTCTTATTTCCATAGTGAAGGCTTAAAAATTATTGAAACCCATGTATCAAAGATTTTAAGAGTGAACCATATTTAATAAAATGGAGATTCAAAATTTAATTAAAAAATAAATATTACTTATAATCTTTTATATAAAATCTAGTCAATAAGAAATTAGTCGTTAAGAAAACAATTTTTTTTTGAAGAATTATATGATTACATAAATTCAGAATTTTTTAGAAAGGAAGAAGACTAAAACATGCAACATCGTGGTAAATGTATGAGGGATTTTACTACTGGATCAATCTCATCTTGTTTAAGAAAACAAATTATTACTTGAAGAAAATGGATTTAATCACATTATTAAAAGTATTATACGGTTGAAAGTTATATGTACAACATATTCATTCAATTTGAAAATTTTTGAATTAATTTTTTTAATGATAGTGTGATGCATCATGAAAATATTTAAAATTAAATTCAAATTCATATAAATTCAAGTATTGTAGAGTCTGGTTAATTGGAAGTTTTGATGAAATAGAATGGATGGGCAAGATGGTAAAAGCGCAAAAGAAAAGAGCGGTAGGTCTCCAAATGGATCACTATCCAATCTTCTGGAAATTTCCTCCTTACCTCTCCACATGTGTACTTCCACGTGTATATTAAATTGTCATTGCCATGTATGGACTCCAATTTGTAACGGCCACTCTATCACCGTCCAATAGATTCTCCAACCTTCATCCTATGACCTCAGAAGCACCAACCAATCCACAACAACTTTAGCAGTCTATTTATTAATATATCTTATTAATTTGATTTTTTTTCTTTTACTTTTTATATTTATTTCATAAATTAGACCACGTACTATACTCCTGCTCCTACTGTTGAGATCAATATTTTAGGTACTGACCTGTCAGTATCCAATCATTTTTAAGAAAGAAATATAATCTCACAATTTAGAACTCATAAATAGAGGAATTTGAATTTAGTATCTATAAATAGAAAAACTCCATAAATGAATAAAATCTCACAATTTATAACTCATAAATAAAGGTAGTAATCTCATATGGCAGGTGCACGATGGCTAATTATGTCTAATAGTCATGTGATGAATCATCATGAATGTCAATAAAAAAACGACATAGTGATAATATCTTATTTGGATACAGATATTGATACCTATAAAACTTATTAGTACACTCATTTATATAAGTAAACACATGTCTAAAATTTAAAAAATAAATATTATTATAAATACTCATCCTAATGTCAATAGTACCCTCATTGAAATAAATATATTCATTTTAATACATATTATTTGTAAACACTCTTAAGTTATTATCACAATCAATTTATAAAAAAAAATCATATTATTTTTGAAATCAAATCCTCTGTTAATGATTGTCCAATTTACTTTTGGAAATATCTAGAATGTAGAAGCATTACAAAAGGGAATATATGGAACCGTATATATGGTTAAGAGATTTTCAATCTGAAATTATCTAATTTATACAGCTATCTTAAAAAAATAAACTTATTGATATCTACGGTTATCTTAAAAAAAACTTGTTGATATCTACAACCATGGTTAAAAAAATATATTTGATTTATTGATAAATTTCATAACTATACATAAAAGAAAGACAAAAACAATATGATAATCATGTGATGATAAGAAAGTTTGATACTTGAAATAAAATTAAAGTATCAAATGCTTATAGGCATGGCTTGCCACTTGAGTTGGAGTTCTTGTCACTACACAGTACCTCATGAAATGCTCTTCCAATCTCCTTTTCCATACTTTTCAAGTCCCGATAGAAACAACCTAGATTGGAAACACATAGATCAAAGTCTATACATTTCTACGTAATAATAAATATTATTTATATTCCTAAGTTTTTCTTTTGACATATCAACCCTTTACATGACTAATCAAACTGCAATATATATAGAGACTAATATTCGATGATGAATACGTACTCATGTTCTTTCGGTGTCCAAGTAATGCCCTTTCTCTTTCGATGTTTGGCTTCTTTTTCTACAACATTAGTAGCAGCAGCAGCAGTGGTATTCCCATAGTTAGGTAGTGGTACATGATATGATTCGATCATCTGAACATCTTTAATCAAATCATTGTAGTGTTTTGGACTTGTAAGAAAGTTTTACCTAGAACTCGTAGAACAATCTGTTCAAACAGGTTCGGAGAATCATGATCTAGTTCAGCTAGAGCATTCTCAAACACCTTGTTTTCTTCCCAACTCCACTCGGTCTATCTTAGTTGTTGGTGATAATGATTATGAGATAATGATATTATTGGCTCCATTGGTAATTAACTCAAGAAAACTATTGCAATTTCGAAGATAAGAAGAGAAAATTAATATAGGATTTTTGAACATTCCATATTTCCAGTAATTGATAATTGAATATGGTAAACTTTTTATTCCATATATGGTATAGATTTTAAATAATTGAACATTTCTGATTTTGTAAAGCCCCGAGACCGGATGGGTTGAATTTGGAGTTCGTTAAAGCTAACTGGGAGGTGATTCGAGATGATTTTGTGGATTTTCTTAACGAATTCCATAAAGATGGGGCTATTGTTAAGGAATTGGATAGATCTTTTATAGCCTTAATTCCAAAGGTTGGTAAACCGGAGACTTGGGAGATTTTCGCCCCATTAGTTTGATCAGCTCAATGTACAAGGTCATTGCCAAAGTGTTGGCAAATAGACTTAAAAAGGTGATGAATTCGATAATTTGTGAGTATCAAATGGCCTTTGTGTCTGGGAGGCAAATCATGGATAGCTTTGTGGTGGCGGAAGAAATCATCAACACGTGGAAGTGTGCCAAAGAGGGCGGTCTATTGGTTAAGTTAGATTTTAAGAAAGCCTATGACATTGTCGATTTTGGTTTCTTGGATTCAATGCTGGAGGGTATGGGTTTTGGGGTCAAATGGAAAGGGTGGATTAAGGAGTGCATTTCATCCCCCTTGATTTCAGTCCTCATAATAGAAAGTCCGAAAGAGCAATTTGGTATCGAACGGGGCCTGAGGCAGAGAGATCCTTTGTCTCATTTTCTTTTTAATATTGTTATAGAAGGCCTGAGTTGTTTATTCAAAAAAGCCAACTGTATGAACTTGATTAAAGAGGAAACTTTTGAGGGTTCTAAAATTCACATCTCCCATCTGCAGTTTGCGGACGACACAATTATGTTCATTAAACCAAAGATGGAGTATCTTCTTAACGCCAAATGAATTTTACGCTGCTTTGAGATGGCTTCTTGATTACGCATAAATTTTCATAAGACTTGCCTTGTGAGAGTGGGTATTAAAAGGGCTATAAAGGGTGCTTCTTGGGTAGCGGCTTTCAAATGTAAGAAAGCTAATTTACCTATTTCCTATTTAGGTCTCCCATTGGGAGCGAATCCAGGGGCAGAAAGCTTTTGGAATCCGGTGTTGGCTGGGATTGAGAAAAGGCTCCCTCCTTGGAAAAAGAGGTTTCTATCAAAAGGGGGGAGATTGGTCTTGATCAAGTCTGTCATCTCTAGTATCCCGACTTACTACCTCTGAGTCTTTCGGATCCCTGTAGGAGTGGCGCATAATATCGAAAAAGTTCAAAGAATTTTCTTGTGGGGAGATGTTCTTGCAAAAAGAAAGATTTGTGATGTGGATTGGGTGTCGGTTTGTAGGAGAAAGAGCAATGGGGGGCTGGGTATAGGCAGAATTTTGGATAAAAATAATGCGTTGTTAGCTAAATGGGTATAGAGGTTTGGGAGGGAGGAGTGCTCTCTTTGGAAGAAAGCCATATGTGTGAAGTATGAGATTGAGGAGAAATGCTTGAGATGGAGTTGGCTAGGCCCCCGTGTGAAGTATTACTTCACTAAAGCAGTTTCCATTGTGCTCAAAGATGGTTCTTGCTCAACTAAGCTGATTACTGCTGGTCGGAAGGTGGTCGTTGGCAATGGTGAAAGAGCTGATTTCTGGAGTGATTTGTGTGTGGATTCTACTCCTTTTAAAGTGGCATTCCCTAGAATTTTTATGTTGGCAATCTATATGGTCGGTACAATCAAGGATTTTGGTCAATGGGCTGAGTCGAGGTGGATTTAGGAGGTGAAATTACGCAGACCCGTCTTCAATTGGGAACAAGTTCAATGGAAGATATTTAATGATTTTTTAGGTTACATTCAAATCAGTAAGAGAATTCCTGATACGGTTGTTTGGTCTCTTCGTCTCAATGGTGACTTCACGGTGGGTTCTATTAGAAGAGGCCTTGAAAGTGATCATGGGGCTAACAGAACTAATTTCAACTGTGTGTGGAAAGGTGTTTGTCCCCCTAAAATTGAATTCTTTATATGGCAGTTTTACAAAGATAGAATTATGGTTAAGGTGGCTTTAAATCGTTTCGGTCTTGGTCAAGGTTTAGACTAGCAGTGTGTTTTATGCAGGTCTGGGGCAGAATCTTCGGATCACTTGTTCTTGCACTGCTCGTGGACAAGTCGCTTATGGTCTACCTGTATTGACTGGTGGGATGTATGCTATTGTCCTACTCATTCAATCAAGGCTTGTATGGATGGCTGGAGGAGCTTATGTCCTACGTATGACCAGAAGCTTGCGTGGGATTCGTTAATGTTTGCTATCTTATGGACCACTTAGGAGTCAATGAGTAAGGTGATTTTTGAAGGAAAGAATGCAGACATTGCTTACGCCATCAATGTGGTGTGGTGGTTTAAACATTTCGGAAAGGGTTTGAAAGATTCTGTTTCCTCTCTGATGTTGAACATTAAGGACAGTTGTGTGGAAAAAAAGTCTGTTGTTAAAGTAAAAGTGCAGAAATGGATCCTTCCGGATGGCAACATCCTAAAGTTTAATGTTGATGGGTCTGTGAGAGGCAAGAATGGTCTGGCTGGTACCGGTGGTTTATTAAGAGATTCTAATGGTAAAATTATATGCTCATTTGCTTCGTTCATAGGGATTCAGAGCCGAATTCTGCAGAGATTATGGCTATTCAAAAGGCTATCAACATTGTTGTGTCCAATCCTAGTCTCATGGAAAGTCAAATTGTGGTGGTTAGTGACTCAAAAGTGGCGGTATCCTGGGCTAATAATGATGGTTTTGGGAATGTTAATCTGGTCAAGTCCATTTATGATTTTCGTAACAATGTTAGTAAGCATGGTGGTATAGCAATTATGTACTAATCCAAAATTTTCAATTCTTGTGCGGATAATCTGGCTAAGATGGCGTCTAGAGAGGAGAAGATTTTTTTGTTATGGTGTGATAGCTAGTTGGTTTGTTGTTCGTCGTTTGTTCTGCCGTGTTGAGCGTTGGTGTTGTTTGTTTGGTTGCCCTGTTTAGCTGGGGTTTTCCTACTTTGCAGGTCCTTTGCTCTATTTTAACTTTTGGTCTTTGTCTCGGTTTCTAGCTTCTCTTTCTTTATTTTGTGTTGCTTTGTCTGGTCGATTGTGTTACTTTGTGCTATTATTCTCCTTTTGGCTTTGCCTAATAATATCTTTGCTATTAAAAAAAAAGATTCATACAAATTGAAGCATTATAGAGTCTGTTGATCATTTGAAGTTTGGTAAGAAGAAGTTTGGATGAAATAGAGTAGATGGGCAGCATGGCAAAAGCGTAAAAATCCTCATAGAAATTGATGGAAGGTGTTCGATAGATTCTCCCACCTTCATCCTACCACTCATAAGCACCAACCAATCCATTTAAAAGTTACAACATGGTGCTAACTCTACACGGATTTAAATTAGCTGTCTAAAAATGATGTCTCAATTTGTGTCCAACCAATCAAATTGCGATATGTATCTACATTTAATTATTTTTTTTCAACTTTTTCCATAAATTGACACATATTTTAATTTGATTGGTTAAACATAAATTAAAACAATAATTTTGGACAACTGATTTGAGTCTCTCACAAAACTATTCTAAAAAATGCATTTGATTTTATAAAATTTAATGAAAGACACGAATGATATGGACTTTACTTAATAATAATAATAATAATAAAAAGAATTATCAATATTATTGAAATTATTTGAAATTTGATTATCTGGAACATATTTCCTTAAACCTACTTTTCAAAATCATTACTCGCCACAATCTTTATTTAATTAAGAGTTCCTTTAGACTTCCTTAATAAACTCATGATTAATTTGATTTTATCCGTAAGAGGTAAGGCCCATCATGTATAATCGTTTTGTTAGTTGACTCGATGATCATTTGATAATATATATTATCATAACAAGTTTTGTAGCTGTTAGATTGTAGATTGTATTAATGTATCTCGATTAAATTAATTAAAAATATATATAAATTGATTAAGTCACATACTCTCATCATTGTAAAATAAAAATTTGAGGATTGATTGATGTCAGGAATCCAAATCCTTCTAAGATTTTCCCATATATATGATTAATCTATTGTTAATATCTTTTTTGGGTTCTGTCAAAATAATAATAATATCATTTTTGGGTGGTGGTTCTGTGCAACCCTTAGATAGTTAGATAATTTAATTTTTATATTTGTTATTTGATTTTATCAGCTTCATATGTGAACAAGCTTATTAATAATAATAATGATAATATTATTATTCCCAACTGAAAACATTAATTAAAACATAAAATTCATTCATATTAAAAATAAATAAAAAAGACACGACAACCGGTGACATGGGAATCAACAAAGACAACCTATGACAAAAAAAAAAAAAACATTCGATCAGACAATTTAAAAGATAGACGCCACGAAAAAAACAAAAACCTTCGAAGAGCTTCATGAGCCTAGTAGGCGGAGGCTGAGAGTGACATCGACTCCACGGTCGGAGCGATCATTGGACATGGAAGCGTCCTTAGGTGGCCCGAGCTTCCAGTTTTCTGGCAAAAGCCCCGCCATAAACTCCTCCAGTTCTTCAGGTGATGCAGAGGCTCTCCAGTTCAATAATGGGTTTTTTTGTTTTTTGTCCACCACTGCTTGCGATGAATTCTCCTCCCGGTTCCACCTCTCCGGTGCCATTGGGAACAAATCGATCATCATGGGGAATAACAGAAGCATCTCTTTCTTCCGCGCCTGGTACTTGGGTGGCTCCTCCACATTGATGGCGGAGTAGG
Source organism: Dipteronia sinensis (assembly GCA_033220585.1). Classification (NCBI taxonomy): domain Eukaryota; kingdom Viridiplantae; phylum Streptophyta; class Magnoliopsida; order Sapindales; family Sapindaceae; genus Dipteronia; species Dipteronia sinensis. The sequence continues at coordinate 265,106 of CM065638.1, read as the reverse complement.
CAGGAAAAGATGGTGGTAGGGCGGCCTCTGTATAAATAGGCATTGGAATGCAATCTTGATTGGAATTCAATTGGCCGCGCGCGCCTTGTCCTTCACGTTGCGCTGCTGTCTTGTAATTATACAACGCTCGCACCACGCTGGATCAAAAACAAATATATCATATATTAATACAAATATATACATCGTTAGAAAAATATTATATACATGAACAAAATTAATTATATTAGTTGTTGACATGTTGTATATATATATATGTGTCTTTGTCAAATATTTTGATTTATATGAGTAGCTTCTACATAGATCAGTGATATCGTTCGGGATAAAAAGAAAGGATTTGGACCTTCTCTCTAACTCATCTTTTTCCTGACCTTATCTAATCTCATGTCACATAAGTATTACAATGAATGTGTTTTTAGATGTAATTGGTTTCTATAATAATTTTATCAACAACCAATCCGTGCTTAAAAAGGTCAGAAATTAAAAATATGAGGTAAAAAAATGATCCAAATTGCTCTTTCAGAATACAGTACACATGTTGTTTTATGACATAATAATAATATTTATAAAAAAAAAAAAAACTCAATTTTTGAAAACAAAGATCTAGAGAAGTGAACAAACTCAGACTCCATAGAGGTCCAAATTCCTCTCACTTGTTTGTAATCCTTCACAGGCACAAACTTCCATGAACCCTCAGAATTATTTTGTTCCATAATACTGTCATGAGTTGGTGGATTGATGGGATTTGAAAGGAGGATGGCATCTTCGTCATCACAATGAATGACTTTTTTCTTGTGTTGTTTGGGAGAGGACAAAGGACTGCCACCAGTTAGGTCGATAACATTTCCATTGCAATCATCTTTGTCATCACAATGAATAGCTTTTTTGGGACTGTCCACGGTTAGGTCGATAACATTTTCATCGCAATTCATATTTCTTCGGAGAGGAGAGGAGTGGGGAGGAATCAAAGAGAATTTGATGTTGTCTGCTTGGGTTGGCAGTGATGCTTTCACCTCGAGCAGACTAGGGTTTTTAAAGATGGGGAGACTGGTTTGCATTTACCAAAATATCCTTTTAGGTCAGTGGACCTGCTGATGTAAGATTTTTTCAAACTTAAAAAAACCTAGGTTATTTCTCTATTTTTGGAAATGACAAATATAACCTTGTGTTCTTTAGAGGAAAGTTTGTGAAATATGAGGTTCATTTTGAAGGTTTTACTAGAGAAAAAGAGTGTAAAAATGTTTAAGTTTGAGCTACAATGAAGCTATTTTAAGTTCTTATAAGAAGAGCATTATTTCGTTCATGAAAATGGTATGGATTGTATTTTTGGATTATGAAATGGATAAAATGGGAAAACGTAGGTTGTCAATCGGCATGATAAATTAAAAGAGAAAATAATTAAGAATAAGTAAACACGTGTTGCTTTGTATATTTATTGAGAACACGTGAGGGATCGTTCATGGAGTTTTGGAACCATTTTCATTGTCACGTGTTTAAAATGAAAATATGTTTGTTTGATACGATAATTTATTAATTACATTCAAAACCATCTATTGATCGTTGACTTCTTATTTTCTTTTTTTTGACAAATATTGATTGTTGACTTCAATCATGTAAGTACGTACTGATAAAATTAATCATTGGTTTTGAAAATCAAGAACAACAATAATGTTACTAAAATCTTTATTACATAATCTAGTTCTAGTTCCATAACGAAGGCTTAAAAATAGCAAACCATTATTGATAAAAGTTTTTAAAAATTAATCAGCCATATTTAATAAAATTGAAAAATCAATTTGATGTATCATCTTTTATATAAAATTTAATCATAAATTAAGAAATTAGTTGTCCATACTTAGAGAGAAGTGATTTAATCACATTATTAGAAGCTTTACATGGTTGAATTTATATAACTTTCTATATTATATGTAAAACCTATTCAATAAAACATGTTTCTTTATGGCTCAATTTAATTTTTTTAAATAAACACATTCTTTCTCCTTTTGTTAATTTGAAACTTTTTGAATTAAATTTTTAATGGCAAAATATGAATAAAAATTCATATAAATACATATATAAATTTGTAGGAGGAAAGTTTGGAAGGAGGGGACAAGATGGTAAAAGCTAGCACAAAAGAGAATCCTCATGGAATGTGATAGAAGGTGACGAGCTGTGTTATGTAACGCTCTCCAAGTGGGACCCTCTTAGCAATTCAACTCTATCCATCCCCTGCAAATTTCCATAACGGCCCTCCACACGTGTATCTTCACGTGTACAATGTTTGCTCTATCAAGTTGTCATTGCCAGATTCATAACAGCTGCTCATTACCAAGTATGCATTCTATTTATAGTATATGAGTTGTCCACTAACCCCATGAAAATCTTGACCTTGGTGGGCCCCACCTACCTCACACCAACTTTTCTGATGGTCGTTTGTTTTTTTGTCTGAAGACTGAACAGTCGTGAATTTTTCTGAAGACTGAATAGGGACTGAAATCTGAACCTGAATGACATGTTTTTTTTTTCTCACATCTAAATGTACTGTCAACATGTTTGTTTTTTAAAAATAAAATTGTCTGAAAATATGTAATTTTACATTTATACCTATACTAATTAAAAGAAGTAATTTAACATACAATTCTTTATAATATTTTGTATTTTTTTTTTTTACAAACAAAGTTCAATTTAACAAAATAAAAAATTAATCAAAAAATATAATTTTTCATATTTTACAAACAAAGTTTAAGTTAAATTTATTGTCAAAAAAAAAATTCAAGTTCAAGTTCAATTTTTATGTTGTCCATGTTTCCGGTGAATATAATTCATGAAACCATTTTTGTTTTTTTAGTTTCCTGGATCATATGCACCGGAAACCAAATAAAAAAAAAAAGGTTCTTGAATTTTTCATATACAATAATTCTATAACATCTTCAAGCCATGAAATCTACTCAATATGATAGACAAATTTATTGAACACTATACGAATAGTTAGATAAAAAAAATAAAGAGTTCTTACCGGGATTTGGCAAGAGAGAAATTCAATTGTTCAATCTTTGAAAAATTTAATTATGAAAAGTAATTAGGATTTTTTTTCTTTTCTAAAACTTGTTTAAATAAGAAATATGTTAAAAGAAATTTTTTTATACCATATCAAATTAAGATAAATTTGGAAATATATCTTTTTTTAAAGGATAGACTTGGAAGAGAATATTTTAATTGTAATCCAGTGATTTGGAATTAAGTTAAAAGTTAGGATTTCTTACTTTATATTTTAAGTTGTATTTTGATATTTTTAAGTTGTTTGACCAGATAAAAAAACAAAAAAACAATTTAATGAGTTCAATTCAGACTCATTAAGTTTTAAGTGAAAAAAACAATCGACCCATTACTCTCATTAGTGGGCCATTTTATATTTCAAATATTTTCAAATCCCTGATAAATCCTTTTATATATGGTATGGGAAATGAATTGACATTGCTAAATATACGTGAGAAGATATAGTAATATAGTTAATAATATGATAATTGATAAACGCAAATTACATACTATATTATTTATGTTTGTCATACCATAGAATTGGGTTGAGGCCATATGTCCAGCCCTACAAGAATCCCAATTTCCATTTTGGGCTGGGCCCAAAATGTTAAGGCCGAAAAACTTAACCATTCGGTCAATAGTAATTTAGAAAAAACATTTCTTCTAAATAAAAGGTTAGGGTGCGTTTGGTACGGGGACTGGACGGGACGGGACGGGACAGGACAGGACTGGACAGGACATGACAGTTGTTCCATATTGTGTTTGGAATGCCTGGGACAGAACTATTGACTGTACTGTTATGTGTTTGGTATGACTGGAACAGAACGGGACAGGACGGGACAAGAGGTTTAAATGACCATAGTGCCCTTATTGTTATTGAAAAATATTTTAATTAATAATTTTACAAGATTATTTAAGATGGATGGTTGGGATTAACTTAATAAATTTTCAGATATTTATTATTTTCCAGATTGAATCTCCACCGTCCATCAATCACCATCATGATTGATTAATTATTTCAGATATTAATGATTGATGAACGGTGGAGATCCAATCTGGGATTGGTCTCCACCAACATTCAATTAATCTGGAAACATTTTTTCTTGTTCTTAAATCTGGAAACATTTTAATTAATCTGGAAACATTTTTTCTTATTCTTAAATCTGGAAATTCCATCAAAAAATCTGGAAAATCAGATATCTTCAAATCAAAAAACAAAACAAATCAAAAAACCCAACAATAAAAAAATCAGATTTCATCCAAAATTCTGGAAAAAAAAATTGAAAACAAATCAAAACTTCTGGAAAAAAAAATTGAAAACAAATAAAAAAACCTAACAATCAAAAATCGTTCATGATTTTCCAACAATCATTCATTATCATCAACCCAAAATTAAACAAATTTATTATCAAACCCACATCCATACACTGTCAACCACCACCACCACCACCAATCTCACCACCACCACCAATCTCACCACCACCAATCTCACCACCACCACCATCAATCAATCTCACCACCACCATCAATCAATCTCACCACCACCATCAACCACCCCAAAGCCGAGAAAGAAGAAGAAGAAGAGAGATCGATCTGGTCGTCGTCAATCGTGCTTCCGGTCGTCGTCGTCGTCGTCGCGCTTCTGGTCGTCGTCGTCATCGCGCTTCCGGTGGTCGTCGTCGCTTCCGGTGGTCGTCGTCGCTTCTGGTCAAAGTGGGCATCGTCGTCGTCGCTTCCGATCGTCGTCGTCGTCGTCGCTTCCGATCGTCGTCGTCGTCGTCGCTTCCGGTAGTCGTCGCCGTTGTCGCTTCCCGTCGTCGGCGTCGTTGCAGCGGTTTGAAGAGAAGATCATCGATCGGTTTGGTGTTGGTGAGAAGAGAGAAGAGAGAAGAGAGAAGAGAGGAGAGAGAGGAGAGAGGAGAGAAAAAAAATAGGATTTTAATTTATATAGATGTAATTTTTTGAAAGTTTCAAGGGCAAAGAAGTCTTTTCCCGACTTGTCCCATGGCCATGGACAACTTGGCCGAGGGTGTAGGGTGGGACAGTTTTTTGGGATTTTTGTCCCATCTTGTCCCACCCAGTCCCACCCTAAAAGAGCACCAAACGCGGGACAAGGACAAGTTGTCCCACCTTGTTCTGTCCTGTCCCGCGTAACAAACGCACCCTTAGTGTTTTTGCCCCATCAGGTTAAACCAATATCGGTCTATCTTTAATCATGTTAAGATAGAAGTATAAGAGACTTACCGCTGAACCATCTCAACTCTATGTTAATCGAAGAGTTATTAATTGGTGTAGAGGAGAGAAGCATATTTGAGATAACTCGAGTAGTCGAGTGTGTCTTTGATCATGGAATTGGGCTGGGCCAGCCAATTCCTGATATTCTTTTGTGGCCTGTAATTGTTGTGGCGTGTTAGTTTTCAGCCCATGATGATGATGATGATGTTTTTGTTTTCAACAGGGCCCCTCAATCCAACCAACACGAACACGAAAACATGAACATCTCCATGGAAGCTGGAACAGAGTCATTTTTTCCACAGAGACTTGGATTGGATGATGACTGATGAGGGAAGGTTTTGATTTTAAATCGAAGAAAATGGAAACCAAAATCAGACCTCGCTTGAGAACCGACCCGGCTTCCTTATTGTCGGATCCTCCAACGTCGGCAAACGCACCCTCATCTCTCGTAACACTCTCTACTCTTCAATAATCCAATTATGTTTTTAAATATTTCTGATGTGATTAACATGGTATCTGATTTTTACTGTCATTTGTTTGATTTGTGCTCTGTATTTGCTGTACTGAATAAAAATCTGAACTTTAATTCTACAGTCGAGTAAATGTTTGTTGTTACTTGGTAGTCTCACGTTTGGTAGTTTAAATTGTAGGATTGATATCTGTTGATTTTGAAGATGCCTCTGAATCTGATTCTTCGTCCCAAGTAGTTGTTCATGGGTATGCTCACTTACTAGTGAATTGTTTGTTTGGATTTTGGAGTCAGTTGTTGCATTGTATGGTTGTTTGAGTGGGAATTTTTTTAATTGGCAGCTGGACTATCAACACCAAGTATTATACAGCTGATGTTTCGATATGGATGGCTCATTTACATGAGGGATTTTCTGTTGGGACGCTTCCTGGTTTGGACGGCTTGGACGCGTTGGTGATGGTTTTTGACCTCAATGATGTTAGCTTCAATCCTTTCATGCCGTTTTCAAGTTTTCAATTGTGAATTGTTTGATAAGATAGATTGTTGTGATTTGTGAAGTGTTGTAGTATCAATGTGTCTTGTTTTTGTGTAAATATGAGCAGCTATCGACCCTAGATGCACTTAAGGATTGGGCAGTCTCGTATTGATTTAAAACAGTTTGAAATACTATTATGCATTGGGAATAAAGTAGATCTTCTTCCTGGTCACCCGGTTCATGCTGAATACAGAAGGCGCCTGCTGAATCCTGCAGGGCCTTCTGGTGATTCTTGTTCAGATTTCACTGAATATGGAATTTCCGAATTTGAAGGAAGTAGTTTATTGGGCGATGAAGAGCTGTCTTGGGAGATCAGGAGGTCGTGTTTGGAATGGTGCACTGAACATAACATTGAATACATTGAAGCTTGCGCTTCCAATGCTGATTTCGACAAATGTAAGGCTCTCCTTTGGTTGAGTTGAATTTACTTTTAATTAGTAATAATTTTGATCGATTAACTCTCCCACTTTATGCTGCTGTCAGACAAGATACATATACATTAACAAAAATTGTTCTTCACAGGTTTATCGGTCAATGGTGATTCACAAGGGGTTGAACGTCTCTTTGGTGCTCTTTCCGCTCATATGTGGCCTGGAATGATCCTAAAGTCTGGTGATAAGATAACTGAGCCATCGCTACCTGAGAAAGAAGGTGTTTTAACTCTACTTTCATTCGGTTTTTAACTTCTCACTTGTTAATTGTATTGCTGACTGATATCTATCTCACTGCCCAGAGTTCTCTGAAGAAGAATCCGATTACGAATTCGAGTATGAAGTGCTATCTCCGGGTTCAGCTGAACCATGGGATGACTCGGATGAAGTTTGGGTTTCTGCGGATGGAATTGTTGGAATTCCTGATGCAGGGGAATCTTCAGCTCAGAATATATCTGCCACAGAACACAACCAAGCAAATGTAACCGGATATGATAATGCAGAGCTGCAACCGCCAATTTCAAGAGATGGATTGGTGGATGAGATTGACAACGAAGTGGTGCAACATGAAGAAGAACCTAGTAAGGTTTCAGAATTAGATATGGGTTCAGCTTTCGACTTTGGGGATTTGGAACAGTTGATGTCAGAGATAGGGAGCATGCGTAACAACTTGAGATTGATGCCTGATTTTCAGAGGAAGGAAATGGCAGCCAATCTGGCTATGAAAATGGCATCTATGTTTGGAGTTAGCAGTGATGATGAATTGATGTAAGTGCATACTACTAGTCTACTACATTAATTCAGTACTTTGGATCCACTTGCATTTCTGGTGGGTGGGATTAGTGAAAGGTTTTTACTTTCCAAAGCCAACTAGCAGTAATAGAGAATAAAATAGACGGGCTTCGATTCCCCACCACCACCACCACCGTAAAGGAAAAAGAAACAAGCCTCCTCTTGAAAATCTTTTTTTGTCACTTTTGTTTTACACTTCTCCTTTGTGCTACTGAAAAGTGTGTCTGCGAATCATATGATCCGTAACTCTGAAAATATTAGATGTGCCTGTTAAGTTTGTAGAAGACTTGAATTCAAATAGCCATGTATAATGTTTTCAATGAAATTGCTTCTGTATTAGCTGTCACTTGGTGTGCCTGAAATTCTTGAAGATCATATTCTTTTAATGAAGAACTGAGTTCTCCAAACATCTTTAGTACCAAATTTTGCATGTTTCAATCATTATATCAGCTCAATGGTAGGCAGGATTCTTGCAGTAAAGTTTGAATATCAACTTCACGATAAGAACGTCATGGTTAAGCACGTGAGTCTGGTGGGTGGAAAAATGTTTGAAAATCAATGGCGCCGCATCAAGTATCAACTTATTCTCAGCCGTTAGATACGTTGTAATAGAAGAAAGACATACATTAACATTTAACGCTGTGCAAATGATCTTAATTTGTCTCAGTGTATGTCTAAGTGGCCCTTTTTAATCATGTTTAACCTGAATAATGAATTATTAAACCTTTTTCGAACGATATTTTTTCTCCAAAATATAGTGGACCGTCATTTGAACTTTGAAGGATTTGTGATGTTTGTAGTCGTTTATTATCATTAATACATAGAACATAGTATAATTGTTTGTCTATATTTATTCAAATAAAAGTTGAGATATTTTTTATTGAGTTAGAAGATGAGGTGTCACTCTTTGGGTAAGCTAATTTAGAATATAGACACTCTAACTCTATTAGATTCATTAGATTGGATAGAGGTGGCGGGGAAAAAAGGGAGGCATCTACTTTTTGGGTTTCCTTCCTACTTTATTTTTCTTTGTGCATTGTCTTTTTCAAATTTGGCAAAGATAATGAAGATGTCAAGTGTGATTAGATAGATGGATGGATTAAAGCAGATGTCAAATTTTCCAGTTTCACAATGTGAGCGAAAGATTCAATCACATCTTGTCCATTTTACAGAACATTTTTGTCCATTCCACGGATCATCTGTTTATTTGAAATTTTGTAAAGTGCGAGTCAAATTTGATTACATTTTGTACATTCTACAGATTATATACTAATTTAAATTCTTTCGAACGGAAAATTATGACATATCAGTCAATTTTCATGGATTTTTTTTATTATCACAAACCTACTAGTTGTCGTCGTCTACTTCTACTACATGGTGTACCTCTATATGTATATATGAATTATAAAACTAACTATTTCTAAGGCAAAAAAGCATTATTAACATTAAAGGTTGCATGAGAAGGATCATTCACCGGAGGCTCAGCTACTGCTGCTCCACGGCCGGTGGTGGTGGTGGTGGCGGCGGAGGACAGAGAGTGACCGCATTTCCCACACCTCCCAACGACCAGCACTCGGCGGCACGATGGGCAAGAGGAGTGGGACCCTAGCCACTTGTCTATGCATGCCACATGGAAACTGTGGCCACAAGTTGGCAACATCCTCACCTCTTCACCATCCACGAACTCACCCAAGCAAATTGGACACTCCGAGGACAACATTGGCGGCAGCTTCGTGCAAGTGCTTGTCCCATCACCGCCGCCGTCGCCGACGCAGAAGGAAGAGTCGGTCTCGGCGGTGGTGGTGGTGGTGGTATAGGTGAACTTGGGGAGAGACTGGAGGACCTTTTTCTTGAGACCCTTGTTGGCAGAGGGTTGTCGATAGGAAGAGCCGCCACTGGCGGCGGAGGCGTTGTTGTTTCTGCGGTGGCGGAAGGCGCAGCGAGCGGCAGCTATGAGACCCACCACGCAAATCAAAGCGCAAATGAGAACGGCTAGTATGACAACAAAATCGGACTCGAGAGCGACAGACTCAGGCGGTGGAGCCGCCGCCGTCATCTCTTTGGCACTGAGAAGTCTTGAAAAACGACCCATTTCTTCTTCTCATACAGTGGCGAGAGAAAGACAGAGACACTGATAGATAGAGACAGAGAAGTTAAGTGGATTTTGAGTTTAAGACTTTGAGAGATTTGGAGTTGTAGTAGGAAGCTAAATAGATAAAGAAGAATGTGTTGTGTAGTGGCAGAGAAGACAAAGTTACTAAAAAAAAGGCTGAGATATGGGCATGGGGGGCCTCATTTGTTAGGTAAGAATGCAAATCCAAGGATATTTTTGGTATTTCTTTGGTTTTAATCTATCTTAACCTCCCGAGACACCGATTGAGTCAAGGGTCTATCAGGACTTGTCAAAACTAAAAACTACACAATCAAGATATGTTGAGACCCGAACTTTTACAAACATGGGAGTAGATGTGCAAACCAATGAGATGCATAGAATGTGTTTATTATTATTGTTTTAAAAGCAACTTTATAACAGAAAATTAACTATCAATTGTGCATTATTCACACCTTTAATTTGTTTTCTGCTTTTCAAACACACTCATAAGGGTTAGTTTTAAGTCAGTTTTGGTCGATATTAATCCTTATCTTGTGATTCATTGATATTATTTTATAAGCAACTCAAGCTTAATTATCAGGGATTTTGCATGAATTATATAACTATCTAGAGGTAATGTTGAAATATAACAAAGTCCGTTGAACTAATTAATTTTTCTGAAAATAGAAACGAAACATGGGAATTCCAAAATTTCAAAATTATTTGGGTGTAAAGTAATTGGATGAAAATAAAAGGATAATGGATAGAGAGGTATCTCCATGACACACAATTCATATCAAAATTCAAAACAACATCACAACAAGGGTGTGCAACATTATCAACAGCAAGGATAAGGTCAGCTAGCCATTGATTCCCATCAAATTTGGTTAAGAGTGAATTGAATATAAGTGGCAAAATCATTAATGAATCTGTCCCAAAAAGAGTAGTAGAGGACGACTCTTAAACCAAAATGGCAAATAGAGAGTGACATCATGGATGGCAAAAATATACAAAGAATAGTGAAGAGTGAAGACCCTTTTGTTGGACAAGTGCATTGTCACGAGAGAATTAAATCTTCGGTGCATCGGGTGCATCGTTGAGGAGTGTACTTAACCCCTGAAGATTGGATATATATTGTCCACAGATTATACCACATGTTCAATCTTCAATGACCGATTACATCAATCAGTGGTGCATCGAAGATTTTCTCCATTATCACAGCTCAGTTGGCTAGGTCTCTTTCTCTACATTTCACATCCACATGACAATGCGTCCACTTGGATTTATGATTTCTCTAAGACCCTATTAAAGACTAAGACCTCTCTGATTAATTTTGTAGCTAGAATCATATGATATTTGACCCATTTCAGGTTATGTCTTTTCATCAGAATCTTGATAAAGGATTTTGGGTGCATTGGCTGGCCATTGCTGATAGGAAGGTGAAGGTTGTTATTTTAGGTAGTGGCAGTGTCATTACTCATTACCAACCCCCAATTGATTAAAAAGAGTGTGGCGTGATTTGATTAGTTGATGTTTAATTTTATGCTTCTTCATTTTGATTTGGGGATCAATAACATGGGGTGATATCAGTAATCCAGTCTAAATGTCTATGCAATAATGAGAGAAAATAAAGAAGATGATCTGAAGATAAAGATTAACCTTAGTAAAACTAATTCTTACTTTTTTTGTTTGCAGCAAACAAGGAAATCTTCACACTCATGACTCATGTGCCATCCTACAAGCACTTCTTTAAAGTGCTTTTCAGCATTTTTCTTAATGCTTCGTAAAGTGCTTTTTCCCATTTTTAATCATCTTAGGTTTGCATTGCACTGCCCCACAATACATGTTGCTAATCATCTGACAAATATTAAGAGCTTTTTAGTTTTTAATATAGGAGAAAAACTTGTGCGAGACAGTCATGTGACAAGACTGTCTAATGAAATTAAACCACATTAACTTACATTAACGTACTTTACAATGGAAACATAACACTTTTATATGTGGATCAATTTCATTGAATCGGTCTCACCACCGCATAAGTTTTTCTTCTAATATACAACTTCTTGCGTAAAGTTGCAGAATCAGTTGCAAATTGCAAGCATTCGTTAATTCTCCATAGATAAACATCAAACCACTCAACAAATTTTGGGCTTAAAACAAAATTTAAAAAAAAATCTAGAACCAAACCTTTGTAATTTATGAACAAGCATGTCAATGTACAAAAAGAATGTCACTACACCTAGCTACACCATTTTTTTTCAATCTCTCACAAAATAAAATGTAAATTATACAACAGCCTGCAGTAAACTTTCACTGCAGACACGACAACGACACCGACACTTCCAAGCTATATATATATATCACGGTTCTCTTGCCGGAACAGGCTTCACCTTCTCGAACGAGAATTCATCTTCTTTGCTTCTGGTTTGTTCCTCGTGGTGAGGTTCATTTATTTCAGTGGCTCCAGAATCCACGTTTATAACAAAGTTGTCTGTAGACGACGTGGGTGATAATGGTTCGGCACCTTCTTGATCAGATGCCTCAGCTTCCTCGTAGGTATAGTGGGTAGAGTGTCCGGTAGTTTTGAAACGGTGCAGTGTGCGTCCTTCGGAAGAGAACATTGAAGGACTTGGACTTGCACTTCCACCCAAGGTTCGAGTAGAGGACTTTCCTCCCTTCACCTTCTTTTTCACTGCCATACGCCACTTCTTGAGAGCCTTCGATGTTTGTTCATCGAAAACTGATTTCTTCATTTGGGAACCCATCTGCACTCATCCACCATGAACATTAATATGGTACTATCATCTATAACTTACACAAGACAAAATATGAAATGAAAATTTCAATTTACCTGGGTTACAAGGGCATATAAAGGAAGTGTAATGTAACTGCAGACAAACAGGGTTGTAAGCCTGAAAAACGAAACGAAAAGAGTACTGTTAACAAACTTATTTGAAGATCCTATTAACATTACTGAGGTATTAAGGTTATGGAACAGTCTTACCCTACACAAATTTTTATGATCACAACCTGGCGACTAGCATCTTTGCGGATGCAAGATTCCGAAGTAAAAGTATACTGCACAGAAAAAAAACTTTGTTACACCTAATTTGAGGAATTTGCAATGATGTAAAGAGTGACCAAGTAATGGGTTATTTAGTCGAGAAAAGTTAATTACCAATATCCACAAGAAATAGGTTATCTGGAATGCATTCTGCAAGCACCAAACAAGAACAAAAGAAAGGGAAAGAAAATTAGATAAGCACCAGCACAAAGTAGGGAAAATGTAAGAAGACCAAAATATTTTCAGTTGAAAATACTCTCATTTTCGGTCTTGGTCTTGAAGTGTTTTTTTTTTTTTTTTTTACCAAACACTTTAAACTAATCTTTTCCATTCTAATCATTCATAGATAATAATCTAGTGTCTGAGAAAGAGGAGGGTGTTTAATACCTGAAACAAAGCGAAATGGATGAGATGGAGAATTAACTGAGGCCTACGAAACCAAAAGTATTGGTCTGAGCCTTGTACAAGAGGCATCCCTTGGACCACTGCGTGTCTTTCGATAATTTCTAGAGCCATCTTTGTTAAAATGGATTGGAGCTGAGTTCCAATAGCTAAGATTATCTGCAATCCATGAATAGTCAGAATCTCGTATCTTCCAATACAAATCTGGAACTAAGAGAGGGACTAGAAAGAATAGATTTCTTACAATCAAAGGGATTATAGATGCCCAAAACAACGTGTGCCATCCTGGAAAAACAAAAAGGCAAACCAAATATTAATTGACTACAACTTCTAACTCCACTCAAAGAGCAGAAATCATTCAGTTTGACAGGTATTTTCCGGGAAAAGATGACTCACCGTGAACATTCAAAAGCAAGAAAACTACAAATGATGCCCACAACACAGGACTGTCAACGACAAACAAAAAACGTAAGTCAGTACACAACATATTCTGTTTCGAATTTATTTAGCCAAGACCATTGCAAGAAAACTGCAAAATGTAACACTAAAGAATGCAATCAATAGAAAGTGTAATAATACCTTACTCCCACCACTATCTTGAAATCATCTTCTAATGATCTTTTTATATATTTCTGGAAGTCAAATTTACTTCCTGGAGCTAAATGGACCTATAATGGATATGACATTGTCAGAAAAGAAGAAGAAAAAAACCCCAATTCTACAAACTTTGAAGTGTTTAATTGGGAGAAAAAAGAAAACTCACAGTGATGAATCCATTGCGCAACGTCATGTAGTCAGACTTACTAACAGACCTGAAAAATTGTCTAAAGAAGCATCCCTGCAATAGAGAAAAAAAAATCAAGAAAGTTAGTATTTTTCTGAATGATAACATGACTACTATGTATTCTGAATCCAACACAAATTAGAGTTGTCTTTACTTCTCAGGACTTACAAGAGAAAAATTAAGCTAAGTAACAGAAGAAAAATGAAGAACTGCCAGTTAAATATTACTTACAATATAGAAGAAGACAGGAATTCTTGTCCAGAAACTGGTGTGTGCTCTTACAAAAGATGTCTCATGAGTAAGTCTAAATCTTGACGGATCTGCATATCAATATATACATATATATCCATTTCAGCTTTAGGGATGCAAAAGTATGAAGTATGAACTGAAAATCTCAAGCTATAACATTTCAAGAAAATGTTCTTCTCATGGGATAATATACCATGTGAGAACTCATAGTCATCGGATGTAGTCTCCATCTCCCACTTCTTCCAGCCACGAATCTGTCCAACACAACTATTGGTTAGTAACTATAATCGACGATTAAGTTAATCCAGTAGCTATCAGGGCAAAGGTTTGCCAACTGATTTGTCTACTTTATTTAACTCATTGGGATCAAAGAAACAAAGTTCGAGATCAATTTGGTATTCCTTTCCAGCTGAACATCATGAATTATGAATGTTTGGAATCACAAACATACCCAAATGAGACAAAATAATAAAAACGAGGAGGTTTCCCTACCTTTAGTCTCCCAAGCATCATGGTAATAAAACTGTATATGACATGAAAGACTGCTAAGAAGAATATGAGTATGTGTAAATCGTGCAATCCATCTACTGATATAAGTGGTTCCTGGCCCTGCAGACAGGAAACATATTAGCTTATATTTGAGTCTGGGAATTGTGATTAGCATATAAAAGTAATCGACTATGACTACAAAGCTTTTGAATTCATTTCATATCTTTTCTCTTCACAACATGAACCTACCAGTTCATTTCGTATTAAGCTTAACTCAGAATTCTTTCATCATTCGACAGTAATTGTTCGGATGAGAAATTCAAACTAGGAAATATATGTAATTGTTCATATTCATCTACCTAATTTCATAACTCTTGTGGTTCAGCCAGAAACAAATGGGTGAGATTTGGTATAACTCAACTATCAATTCATCATAACATTTTCAGGACCTTAATTATCAAAAGAATGTTGAGACACAAAAAGATATCTCGGAGCTTTGTAGCTCCCAATCTACCCTACTCAGGCAAAATCACACAAAAAGACACCATTGTCTGCAGAATTATAACTATAACTTGTATCCACATATGGGAGGCCATGGCTCATGCTTTGCAGAAAAAGGATGAACCTCAAAACAATTTAAGACTATATAAAACCATCATATGCACTCACATCTTTGCACGTGGTAGCAGTGCTGACAGCAGCTAAGTTTCTATGTTCGAACCACAAGAGTCTCCTGCGATGTTCCTCTTCACTACTCGTAGTATCCACAACCTTGCATGGCAACATAGTGTTTGCAACCTTTGAAGGAATGCATATTTTAGAAATGTAGCTCTGCCCAATAGTAAGCAGCAGTGAAATGAATCCCAAAACCATCAGCTCTGCAAAATTGACATAACGATAGGTCAAATATGCATCCAATTTCTAATCTTCACTAAGAAAAAAACCCGTCAAAAGGAAAATTAGTATCATAAATACTTGTCTTCTTACCAGCTTTGACCTTCTCGAGGGCGTCGAAAAGAGCTCTCTTGTGCTTATCAGTCAACCACTGAATTGAAATTTCAAGATGTTAACAACACAATCAACAACAGCAACAACAAAGAAGCACATGAGCTCCAAAATCAAACCTCTAATCAAAATCAAATTGACTCTTATCAGAGAATAAAAAGTAACAAATCTCTTGAAATAAACAGCAGAATTTCAAACACCAAAAGAAAATCATGATTGTCCACACCAGATAAATAAAGTTTCAATTTTGAGCCCAGAAAATTCCTTCAGTTGAAAACATGAACAAAATAAACACACAAAAGAAGCATTAAAAGCACTAAAAAGGGGGGAAAAAGAAAAGTAAAGAAGCATTACCGTTCCTACTCTGTGAAGAATTTTCTCCAAGAAAATGGAGATGACGATGATAACAGCACAAACACCAGAAACAGCCCAAGTGGCTGTTTGATCAAGCTTTCTTTCTGATGAACTCTCCTCTGATGATGCAGCCATGGCAACATCTCCAAAAAGCACCCCAACCCAGAAACACAATAAAATCAACATCTTCATAGATTGTCTCTCTCCTCTTCTTTCTTCAAACCAAACTCTAGTAAAAACAGAGAATTTTTCTTTTTATAAAACAAACAAAAGGAGCTATTATCAATACATATATATATATATATATACACGTGTGTGTGTAGCTGTCCTATGCCCTTATCTCAAATGGCACAAAATTTTATATTTATATTGAAAGTTTTGAACTTTGAAGACAGGGTATGAATATATTGACCCTTGTTGGAGGCTGGTCACTGGTGGATCCAGTAAAAGAGAGAGAAAGAGAGAGAGAGACTCCAGCAGCCTCTGTAAACAGTGTAGCTGGTGAAGAAAATGAACCAATCAGGTTCTGTTCCGTTCAAAATAATATAAACAAAGAAAACACGTTTTCACCTAGTGAGAAAACAAAGAAAGAATCCAACTTGATGTCGTCATTCACATAAAATTAGCTAATATCATTAATTGCTTTCTCAGACATCAATTTCTTACCAGTTTCTATAATTTTTCTTCAGTTTCTTTCCTAAATGTTAAATAACATTAAATGTCGTTGACAAAAATGGTACGAACTATGACACCGTGTGTGTGTGTGCGCACACTTGATTATTTATGAATTAATTCATTACATTGCATGCAAACACAATTTCTGCCATTAATTGAGGAGCTTAGCTTTTACTGTGTAAGTTTTACTTTTTGTTTCATTTGTGGAAAAGTAAAAGAAAATGATGATAGGATTGAATAATCGATGAAAAGTGAAAACTGATGTCTTTGTAGGATATGCGTTTGGTTTGGCTCCCACTCAGCCACTCATCACTCATGAAGGTGTGGACCCCCCATCTCTGCTCTCTCTTTCACACGCCAATCCATTCCACCATTAATTTTTTTCTTGTAGTTTTACATCATATACACATTTTACAATATTCATCAAGTCCTTGATCTTTGTCCGGACATTCGTACATCGTTTTCTTTCAAGTAAACATCATCTCGTCGTGTGAAAATATCTGCCCGGTTCACACTCAATCTTTTATTACAATTAATTTGAAATTTACGAGGGAGACAGAGACGAATATAGTTAATAGTTTGCATTTCATTATTAATATAATTCTTGATGTAAATAATTAAAAAAAATATGACAATAACTCACATTTCTCATATCTAACTATTCAAATTTAATCAAACAAGAATATCTATCTCTTTAAATTTACCATTCACATAGTATAGTTTAATTATGTTTCTTCAACTTGGAGAAATTATTTATAACAACTTTAACTCCACTAAAAAAATTAAAGAACACAAATATCAACCATTTAATTTGATTAAATTAGTTAGAGTACAGTAAATATAACCTGTAAAGTTTAATTTCTTGTCTTATTCACCAAATTGAAATTAAGTATATCTGAATTCTAAAGCAAAGCATGGCTCATGCACATAATGG
Organism: Dipteronia sinensis; assembly: GCA_033220585.1. Classification (NCBI taxonomy): domain Eukaryota; kingdom Viridiplantae; phylum Streptophyta; class Magnoliopsida; order Sapindales; family Sapindaceae; genus Dipteronia; species Dipteronia sinensis. Next base: position 247,563 of record CM065638.1, on the reverse strand, counting down.
AAGATTGGAAGTCACTGATACAACTTTATTAATAGATATTAATCATGTGATTTTTCAAGTGGGACATTTGATGCACTGAAAACTTTTAATATTAAGCATTAGCTCAATTGGCCTTATGTTAATTAATTTTTAAAGGAATATTTGAAGCTTAACCTGACCAAGCTGACCTGCAGCCTTTAGGTCACCTATGCTGACCATTCACAAGTTTTACTTTATAATATTTAATTCATAAAACTTTATTTTTTTTCATTTAAATGTTAAGTTTATTAGTTAAACTTTGTTGGAATTGATTCCAAAATTAATACATTTTTGTATCATATGCTTGGAAAGGCATTAAACTCTAATTATAATTTAATTATATGTTCAAATAATTAATGTAGTAACTTATTTTTAATTATTATATTATAAATCAATTTCCGTATCACCACATAAGATTTTATTCCAAAAATTATATGATTGTGAATGCAAATAATAATGTTTTTTTAAGATGCTCAACTACTCCATTGTATTTTTACATAAAAAAAAGAGAAAAAATAAATAAATAAAAGAAAACTTGATCAGTTAAGCTTCAACAAATACTCCACATGCTTGTTTGATTTATTACATTTTTAAAACACATTATCCAAATTCCAAAGATGTTCAACTTCAATCTTCACTTGGTTTTTTCTTTTTTCATTTATTTGTTTAATGTCCTTTTCAAAGGTGGTGGCTGTGGTAGAATCTTATATTTTTAGAATCTGGATTTTATGTGTATAAATAATATTTTATTTCATAGAATAAATTTGGTAGGAAAATTATTACAGAAGAAGCCATCGTTGTCTCTTGATCAGCCCTAATTATGTTCAGATAAATTATTATTGGTGTGGTGTCCCCTCCAAAGAATCAATTCTGCTTGCTTTCTACACTATTTTCTATACCTATAAATATTAATAATTAATTTTTCAAATGACAAAATTTGCACATGCTCTGGTTGTCCTTCGTTTAAGGCTGCGGGATACTTTTTGTATGATAAATGGTTTTCTTGTGCAAATTTTTTGGATATTCAATGGTTTGAGTATGTTGAATTTTTATAAAAAAGAATAAAATAAAAATAAGTTTCATAGATAAAAGACTTATTAAAAGTAAGACAAATGTAAGTTATTATGGATTTGATGACTGTTAATGACGTTCCAATGAATATTACAATTCGATTATATGGATAGAGGTTTAAGATAATATCAAATATTTATAATAGTATATAATTAGTTCAAATTAAAATAATGTTTTTTTCTTTAAAGTATTATATTAAGGAAAAAGTTTGAACTTATATGGTCAATTCTAAGTAATATAGAATCAACGAAGAATGGTTCTAAGAAACTGCAATACTGGGGATTCTATTATATATGATTACATTATCAACGATGTACAATGTTTGGATTAAGTAGTTTTGCACCTCTCTTTCTATATTTACGATGGAGGTTTGAGTTTCGGTTTAATTGTAAAAAAATAAAAAATTATACGATTTTATATTTGTAGTAATTGATTTCAGCAAATTCGTCAGACTCTGAATTTGATCTATACCGATAGTAATTGATTTTAATAAATCTGAATTTAAATTATTTGTATAAAAAATTATATTATTTAATTTATACCGGAAGTAATTGACTTCGGCAAATCTGTAGGGCTCCTACAAACAGTTGTTTTCGTTGAAATTGACTGTGATTGATTGGCCGTATGAATCGGAGTGTTGGAATGGAAGATGTCATCTGTGGAAAGGATAATCACACGGTTGAAGAGGCGTGTTTGAGTTTTTGACATTCATATGTATATCAAGATCCAAGGGATTGATTCTTGGAAGTTACCGTGTGATATGATTGTCAAATTAAACTATTAAAAATTTGATTATGGTGGGTCCACTTGTGTTAATTATTTCATAAAATGCCTCATTTAGATTGTCAACAGTCAACACTCAGTACTAATTTACACTGCTTAATAGTATTATTATTATTTTTTTCTCCGGATATTATCTGGGTTTTCGAATAATTGGGTGGAAGTTCTGATTTTTGCATTTCTTGTTTTGTCATTGTAGTATTAAATTGAGTCGAACTTCAAGATTTTTAATAGTTGATGCACGTTTTAATTTAAATATATAAATATATGATTTTTTTTTTCAAAAAATAAAAATCCAATAGTATTATATGATTATTGACCATCTATGAGGACATTAACATTTGTTTTAATTTCTTAGAAAAAACATTTGTTTTAATTTCAATTTAATTTTAAACAAAATTACTACGTTTAATTAAAAAAACAAATATCGATACTTTATTATAAAAAAAATAACAATATTTTGATTGAAATATCTTCAATATTTTTCATATTTTAGAGGATAAATATTAAAACTAATTTTGAATATCCTTGACGATATAAATTATATTTCTAATACTTTTACTGAAATTTTTAAAAATATAAAATTCTAATATTTTCATAAAAATTGATATTTACTTATTTTCGTTCGATCATCAATTTAATTTGATTAATGTTCGAAAGTTAAATTTGCTTTTCCTAGTGAAATATAAACTTATCAAGAATATATAATTGAAGGTGACTATTTTGACTATTTTTAACTTTTTTTTTATTCTAAAATGTCAAAGAACTTAAAATATAATTATAAAAGTAAAGGTTTTTTTTTTCCTATTCCTTTAACATGCTTTATTAAGATAATATAATATTCTGTCCCAAAAAAAAAGATAATATAATATTCCTTGACTAGATAATTAAATTTTGTCTTGTTAAAATAATATTCCTTGACTAGATAATTAAATTTTGTCTTGTTAAAATAATAATTTAATTTGTTAACTCGAGTTGGGTTTCTACATGGGCATGCACACATGGATTGACATTGAAGAATCTATTGGTTGCCCAAATAACTCATTGATCTAGATTGTTGTCTGTGATGAATATTTCAAAGATTTCTTTTTCAATATTGATGTGAACTACTTCTCACCTTCCACATATATTTATTCCAAGCAAATAATTACATTAAATTAAATTAATCCAAGTGGGATCAACTTTCTCTATTTTCCCAAAAAAAAAAAAATTGAAGTAAGAATTGAAGATGATTAGGTATAGGCTGCTTCTTGTTGTTGCCTTCTTTCATTTAAAGTTCACATTTCTCAATCAAAACATAAACCTCCTGCATTAAATCAAAACCCTTATTTTGGTACAAACATCAAATTCAAACTTAAAAGTCCTATCGGCGTATCGGAGCTAGTTATCTACCGTAAATATTATTCCTTTTAAATAAATTGTTCTATAAAGATTAATTCGGCTGAGGATATAATATGACCTCCTAAGACCATTTTTAATACATATGCCAAAGCCAATACCAAATTTGGTACAAAAAATAATAAAATGTTTTATTTAGTACATCATTTTAGTATTGTACTTCAATATAAAATTTTATTTAATATTTTTTTTATTTAAAATTATAAAAGACAATAAATACAACCAATGCATTGAGTATTTGTTTAGAATTGTTTCAATCTCAATTTTCCATACCAAATTTGTTAAATTTTTATTATTTACAATTTAAAAAGTCAACAAATATGTTTGAATTTATTACTATGTCAAATTTAGCACTGTATTAGAGCATGTTTTTTTTTACTTTATTCTAAATTATAACATTCACATAATAATTTAGCATTGCATTGGAGATGCTCTAAGTCCATAATTTTTTAAATGTTTAATTAAATTTTATCTTTCTTTTTTGTTATTTATATTTTTCTATTAAAGTTCTAATAGTTTTTTAAATTAGCTCCTAATTTTTCCGGAGCTGTCTTCCCCTCTGCATGAGAAATAATTTGAGTCATTTCATCCGCCAAACACGGTTTCTCTTTTTCTCGTAGGTCACTTTCAATTTACACACGATGGTCAACAACTTACTGACCGGAACTGGGAGATTTTTCTTGGCAATGCTTAACTACCAGTCATATGGGAGCTTAGTTTAGACTTTAGTGGTTTCAGGTCTGTACACAGACCAACAGCTGAGCAACAAACACCACAGAACTATCTTTTATCTTGTGAATGCCTAAAACAAATTATATGGTGGGAGGGTGGGACCTCATTATAACCAGAAAGGTAAGTTAAACCTAAATACATAAACGATGTACGTACTGCAGAATAAATATAGAAACAGAAATATAGGAGAATTTGAATCAAGGACACTTAAGCCAATAAATACAGAAACATTTATATTTATGTAGGATGATTCAAATCTAGGATTTCCAAACCAAACCAAGTTGTCAATAATCATTAAACTCAAGAGCTTAAGTTGTCATGTGATGACCAAAACGATGATATAATTAAATTTTCAATTAGAAACAAATAAATATACATTATTCCTGAATTCAACTTGGACATATAAGGTTTCTTGTCAAAGAAGCTATAAATCACTAATTTTGTCCTAATTAATTCTTCATTGCAACATCATCATTCAAGGCTTGACAAAAGAGAAGTCATCAGCACGATCAGTTTCCAGCATTCTTCTTAGATTGCCATGTTGTCTTCTGTGTTCAGGAGTTTCGATTTCCATCTCCATCTCCATCTCTGATAGCTCAGTTTCAGATTGGTAATTGTAATTGGACCTGGAAGGAGAGCTAACAGCACTTTCCAGGTCAATTTGGTTTTGTCTGAACTTGTGAAGCAAATACAATGGTGATGGTGAGCCTTGGCTTGGAGATGGAGTATTCTCTCCACTCATGAAACTTGGAGAATAATTACCACCAATATCTGCCCCTCCATGGCTTCTCTGCTTCTTCCTCTGCTTTGCAGCCTTTTGCCAATTCTTTAGAGCTTTCGCTGTTTGCTCTTCAAAGATTGCCTTCTTCATGTGAGACCCCATCTGCCATTTTTCCGACATTACTTACATAACGAATATAAATTAATTAACAGTAAAACAGATTTTAATCCGTAGATGAATGTTAAAATACAGACGTCCCGAAAAATTAAAATATAAGTACTCACTTGAGTTACCAAGGAATAGAGAGGGAAGGTGATATAGCTACATAAGATCTGAAGAACTAAACCAAAGATTACTCTTGTAAACATTTCAGGCACATTTTCAGTGTAGCATGAGAACAACCCGAATTCATACTGCATCCAAAAATTTTAATTCATGTAAAATTGCAAGAAAATAACAGAGAGAATTCTTCTTATAAATAAAGAAAATGTGCAGTTGAGATTGGCCTTGTTTACCCATGTCCACAGAAAGTAAGCCATCTGGAACGAATTCTGCGTATTAAAACAAAAGTTCTTAGTTGTAGACGTCCAGATTTTAACATTCATCCGAACCTTGAATTATCAGCAGTTGTATACATACACAAAGGAATTTTACCTGGAACAAAGTTAAATGTATCAAGAAGAGAATCAAATCGGGGCGATTGAACCAGAAGAAGGTGTTACTAGGCTCTACTATTGGAGCTCCTTTCACCACAGTTGTTCGGTCTTGAATCTGCTGAGCCATTTCCATTATTATAATTTCAAGCTTCGCACCAACTATTAGAAGTATCTGTTATTTGTAAAAACCAGGCTCCAGTTATACACTTCACTATTGAATTCAAATACAATTGAGGAGGAGGTTTCAGGTGCAGGATTCTCATATGTTTTTTCACAAGGGATATGTAACCAGGGCCGGTCCTTACATATCAGGGGTCCGGAGCAAAAATATAGGTTTTATGAATATTGAGCCCAGTTATAAAAAATAACTAAAATATTGGACCCCTTTAAACTAAAATTATAATAACAACTATTTATATATTTTTATGGACCCGAGGCATGGGCACCTTTTGCACCAGCCCAGGGCCGGCCTGTATGTAACGTTATAGAGTCATGCAGACCACTCTATAACGTTACATAGTTGATCTCGTATGAAAAAACAGTGCAGGAATCCCACACTTGATAATTCAAAAGATGTTTTGTATTGGTAACTGTTTTTTACCACTAGCGGTGTGAATGAAATCCACGAGAGTGCATACCATCCTGCAGATGTGGTACTGTAAATTATAAAATCTTTCAATAGATGATAAAATGAAAATTATATATAATTTAAAAACAGAGTGGTTTTTCTCTACCGTTAACATTTAAAAGCTGGAAGACAATGGAGCATGTCCATAATGGTATGCTGTAAAATGGATAATAACTGTTAGTAATTTACACATATATAGATGGAACAGGACGGTAGTATATCATCGTCGGTTGTCATAAAATCTCGTAACATATGCATTTTTATTAGACAGATGTCGGATGAGATGATACGTTCGTCTCATTGATACTCTTCTCGAGAGGAAAAACAGTAGAGAGAGAGAGAACAACCTTATGCCAACGACCACCTTGAAGTCATCTTCCATTGATCTTTTGATATAACTATGGAAGTTAAATTTGCTGTTGGGTGCAAAATGAGCCTGCATTAATACAATTCAATGACGGATGGATGATGAACCATTCATTATTTTTTATAAAAATGTAAAAAATTCAATCTATGTTTAGAACAATTTATTGTAAACTAAATAAGGAGAATATGACTCACGTTTATGAATCCATGTCTCATAGTAAGATAATCCACCTTTGTTACGGAACGAAAAAATTGTCTGAAAAATGCAACCTGTAATATTAAAATTTTCCAATCAGAACCGAGAGAGAAATTCTATAGTTAAGACGTCCTGATTTTAACTGTAATTAGAACCTGAATTGATTCTGTAAAGTATTCAATGTTCTGACTTGTTGGCCTTCTTAAATATTTGTTTAGACTTATGAGAGGTAATGAGATTTTTTATTCTAGCAAGCAGTACTCGGTTTTGGCAACAAAATGACTAGACTCAATTTATAGCCTACAATGAAGTTCTATGATTTGCATCTTACAATCCATCTAAGGCCAGGTGCTGAAAAAATTCCGGTATGCTGCCGGACAAAGGAAGTCTGATGAGTTAATCTGAATCTTGAAGGATCTACAATACCAATTCACCAAGAAAAATTTGATCTGATTTATCAGATAAGATATGAAAAAAAAAAAGACAAAAAAAGAAGAGCATATATATGTACCATTTGAAAATTGATATTCTAAGGATGTTGTCTCACTTTCCCATGATTTCCATTTCTTCATCTATGTTTACCATTCACAAACAGAATATTTAATCAACTGCAAACATTTAGCTCTCCAAATTGGCATCCACAATTTTTTTTCATTACTTTGAAGATTTAGAAAAACCACTGTAGTGATGAGATTAATATGCTTACTTTAGCCTTTGCTAGACCAATTGTAACACCACTGTATAGAACATGAATGACTGCTAAAACAAATATGAAAATGTGCAGTTGATGTATTCCTGTCTGAGAAACCAATGGTACTTTCCCCTGTAGAAAAGATCAGATGCATTTAATGGTTAAGAATTCAAGATCCCGGTTAACGTTAAAATACATAATGAAAGTAACTTTCGGGTTGAATGACGATTCTTTATCTACTTACACTTTTGGAACAATAATCACCTCCCCCTGCCGACGCAAGGCCTCGCCGCCATATAACATCTCCACCGTACAACAATAACTTTCTCCGATTATCGTCTCCACCTTCGTGGCGGTCTTCTTCTTTGGAATCCTTCTTACATGGAAGCATTATGTCTCCAGCACTGGCAGGGATACATATCTTGGAGATGGGTTTAGTTCCCACTGTAATGAGTAGTGACATGAAGCCTAATAGCATCAACTCTACAACAATTTCAAAGCAAAATCTCATGAAATCATTAATGTCTTGATAAATATTTATATATATAAATGCATTGAACTAATTATTGTATTTGTAGTCATGGAAAATTTTAGAGTGAATGAGAGTGAGAGACCAGATTTAATTTTCTCTAAAGCCTCAGTCATGGCCTTCTTCTGCTTCCTCTGAAACAACTGCCCATTTGAAAAAAAAAAAGAAAAAAGAAAAAAAGAGAGGTAAGTAACTTACAAAGTTACAAGAATGACCAAATTCAGATTAATGTTATCAAAATGTCTAGATTACTGTGTTAGTAACTTCTAGATCAAAGCTTTAAGCTATCAAATAAGAGCCCAAACAATTGTATAAATCACTTTAACACATCTCCTCACATGCTAGACCGACAGGCTTGGTATGTACTAGACCGACGAGCCTAAACAATGATATAAAACACTTTAATACACTCCTGTCAAGTTTATAGATAGACATTTCTCCCAAAATCTCCATTTCCCCAAATCCCCATCCCCAATTTCTCAAAAAAAAAGCATCCCCAAATGGGGAAATGGGGGGGCCTCCCACTTCCCCCCTCCCCCTCCCCCACAATTTTTTTTTTTTAATTTCTTTTAATTTTTTAATAATAAGTATTTTTTTTTCCATTCCCCTCCCCCCCCCAAAAGTCTTTTTTTTTTAATTTCTTTTAATTTTTTAATAATAAGTATTTTTTTCCATTGTATTTTATTTGCATTTGTATTAATATTGTTTTTGCATTTTATAACTTATAAGCATTTTTTTTAATAGGTAATTTTAAATCAAACAGAATCAAACAAGGGAAACGGGAGAAACCAAGAAAAAAATTCGAATTAGAAAAATAAGAAAAATAGGGAAAACAAAGAAATGGGATGGGAATACCTCCCCAAACTTTCCCCCATCTGGAAATAGGTGAGGATGGGGGAAAGTTTGGGAAATGGGGATGGGATGGGGGACGAATATACAATGCCTATCTTTAGTCAAGTTTGATGCATGAAAAAAAAAGGGACATAGGTCACTCTGAAGCGGCAAGTTTTATTCTCGCCGTTGAAACGAAGCCAAATATACGTCATTTGCTCAATTCTGATGACTAGAAAAAAAAATGCTTACCTTTCCGATAGAAAGGATCCCATGTTCAATGAGAATGGATATTATGACAAAACCTGCACAAACAAGGGCAACTGCCCATGTTGGTGTCTCCTTCAACGACCGATCTCCTGTAGCTCCTGCCATGACTAAATGCAGTACATTAACATGCACTCTGTTAATAATTATGTAAACATTAGAATTTTTCAAATATGATCAGCCTGCTTTATTTGGAAATGGAGACATGTAAACAAATTGATGCCGGCAATTTAATTTATAATGTTGTTTTCTTCTTGTTTAGGCCATGCAAGTGTCAATATGTATCCACATTGAGAATAAATATATTAAATATTTTTTGTTGTTTAACTAATGAGGATTATTTATAAGTTGAAGATTCTTTGAGCTTTGACATGGTCTATCTTTTAGTTCCAATACTTTTTAACCTTCGAATCCTCCACTAATCATCCAGGTTTCGGTTTTCGAATATGCATCAATTGCCGTCTGCTTTAGGCTATGTTTGAGATTGTTTTTACTTGAAAAATAATCAAGTTTTGAGCAAATGGGTGTTTGGTAAACTTTTCAAAAGCAACTTATTTTACAATTGGCTTAGAGCTTTTGAGAAGTTAGCTAGGGGTTGCTTTTTGAAGCAGAAGCTAGCTTATTATTTATGCAATGTCCAGAATACCCTCAATATTTTAATAAAAGACAATATTACCCTTATATTTAATAAAAATAAAAAGTATAAAATTTAAAATTTCTTTTAAAAAAAATTAAAAAAACAAAAAAATGGGAGTGGTGGCCACTACTGGAAGTTGATGCCGGAGGAGGACCGACATTCTCCGGTGATGAAGTTGCTAGAGGAAACTAACGGCGAGAGAACATATGGAGGAAGACTTTGATGTGAATCCAATCGCAATTTCGTCGTGAATCTGTCGCAAAGACTGGTTCTGCTTCGACGACTTTGACGGAATCTCAAAAAGGCCGGAAGCCTCCTCCATGATGCAACAAATCGACGACGGAATCTCACGATTTCAAATACATGTTCCTTGCCAGCGCGGGAGAGGATACCAGCGGCACGTTAAGGAGGTTGACGACGATCTCAGTGGAGCTGGAGACGGAGGAGGAGTTGGAAAGTCGACACCGGAGTTTGCAGAGGTTGACTGTTGAGTGTGTTGGTGAAGAAGGGGACTGAGTTGACTTGAAGGAGGAGCCTGAGTTGACTCAGCCAGGTTTTTTTTTTTGTTGTGTTTGAGATATGAACTAAGTTGACTCGGTATTTTAAACGAGTTTTTGAAAAGTGACTGAGTTGACTCAGTCATAATTTGGTTTTTTTTTTATGTTTAAATTTGTTATTTATTTCTTTTTATAGGCTTCATATTTATAATATTTATTGATGTCAATTTTAGTCATTTTGTTTAATACATTTTTCATCCTTTCAAAAGTGAAGAAATTTTAAATTTTAATTTACCAAACACCAACATATTTTTTTCTTAAGTTGATTATTTCTTAAGTTAAATTATAAGGAAATTACAACTTAAGTAAAGTAATTCCAAACATAGCCTTAGTAGATAAGAATAAAAATTATGTGCCGATTTGAGATTGTGAGTTCAAATCATATTCTTGTTTCTCTAGAGCTCCTTGATTGATGAATAACATATACGTACAGAGATTAGAAAATTAGGCCCAAATACAATGTGGGCCTAAAATGTGCAATATCTCTGAAACTCGTTGGAAATTGCAAAAACAATGAGCCTTCTTCCAAGTTCATATGATGTTCCCATCAAAAATCCTCATCAACCACACTACTACTTCTTTTCTGGTAATATAAATCAATCATTCATTTTCTGATCTCCACTTGGTCTCTCACTCTCATGCATGAATTTACTACTCCTTTTATGTGTTTGATTGATTCCTGGCTTTGGTTGTTCTTGTCTGAAAATCATCATCATCTTCATTCTGGGCATTCGTCTTTAATATTTTTGCTGATTTTTTAACATTTTGGTATGGAAACCATTGCCTAATTAATATATATGATTATAGGTTCTTCTTGAAGCTAGTGGATAAATGTGTTTTGAGCATTAACAATACTAGTAATTAAGCATAGGCGGTCACTTAGTGTTCGAACAACGTACTACGTACGCATGTTTATTATTATATTAAAGACTTATTTTATATTTATATATGATATATATGATCTCCACCATGTGACCATATCCATATGCAGCGTCAACGATTTAATTGAATGCTTACAACTTACAAGCCCTTTTCCATTGGTAACATTTTGTGGTACACAGCAGGGGCAGTGGAAGGCCAAGCAATGCAAGCATCTTAGTCCGGTGGTTTCGTGTTGGGAGGAATTGTGGTCGGAACACTAGGCTGTATGTATTTGCTGTTCCTGATTTCTGTCACCTGTAACAATTATATACGTATATGCTCATTATGATCATGATGTGAAATGGGGACTAAATTCAGAGTATATAATTCAATCAACCATTTTTTTATCGTCCTGTTCTTCTTCGTGGAAAATAGTACTTACGCGCTCCAGCAGAACGAACCTGTAACTTGATCCGCCATTAATTCGTCTTTGATTGGAAGATCAGGAGATGCCCACTAAGGGCATTGGAAATCTGGCATTGATAACATTAATATTGAGATTGTTTATGTTATATGCACTGATATTTTTTTGGTTGTGTGGTGTGATATTTACAACAGAAGACTCACAAAGTACTGACCGGGAAGATTTAACAGCTGAATTCGCCATAGATGAGCTTTCTGCTCAGTTTTGACAGATTTTCTACATGAAGATCACTTCTTAGTTCTTACATGTGATTAATTAGCCAGTAAAATAGTATTTTCGTTTGTTTCTTTCAAAAAATTTACAAACTGCTGTACCATATAATTAATAAACTACTTTGAAAAAAAAAAATATTAACACATGCACATTATCAACAAAAGCGAACCCAGCTTCTTTAAATTTAGGAGAGTAGGGGCCATGACAAGAAATGTTTAAAAATAAGTGTAAATAACAAAAAAAAAATATGCATAAGAATGTAAAAAATATAACATTAATATTTTTTTTATATAAAAATTGTCCTTGGGATCATGGCCCTTCCGGGCCTCCAAGTAGAGATACACATTTTCCCCCGCATCCTCAAATCCCCATATTTCCATTCTTTTTTGGGGGGGAATTAGTAGGAATGTGGATGATTTTCATTCCCAAATTGAAAGTGGGATCGGGATGATGAGACCTCTCATCCTCATTTCCCCATTTTCCCCACAAATATATTGAAATGTGGATGGGATCAGGGGAGGTCCCCATCCCTATTTCCTCAATTTCCCCAAAACAAACATAAATATAATTATATTAATTAATATTTTTTTTAAAAAAAAATTTATTCTTTGAAAACCATAACTAAACTCATTTCAAACTTTTAATTATTTGAAACACTTTATTTTGTAATGGATTTTATTTTGTATTTGTAATGGAATGTCTTTTTTTTTTAATTTGTAATTTTTAGTTAAACAAGGAAATGAAAAAACGGAGAAAAACGAGGAAAAACGGACAAAAAAAACAAGTAAAATGGGAAACTGAGATTGGGGATAGAGATACCTCCCCAAAAAATTCTCCATCCCTATTTTCCCTAAATTGGAAATTGGAGATGGGGATGGAGGAACCTATATCCGTCTCTATTTCCCCGATGTGCATCTCTACCTGCAAGTGCTTGCCATTGAATTCCCAATTTGTTCTGTATTACTACGTCTATTGCACCGAACATTTTTCATTCGATTCACGCTATTTAGACCAATCAGTCATCACCGAACATTTTTATCGTATTACCATTTGATTTGTGATTACAAATAATCAAACATATATCCGGGCCTGCATTAGAAGTGTTTGATTATATAGAAATAAGCAGACAAGAGTGCACAAACAGCTGTGTGATGCATATGCATCTTTTGCAAAAATATCGCAATAATTGAGGCAGCAAAAATACATAGCACGGCCTCCAAGCAACATCAATGGCCGATGAGAAGATGCATGAGGCCACTACCGCAATAGAAAATCTTCGGTGGTACACGTTTCATTCTCAGAGGCCGGGTGCACCACTCCGCGGACCAAGGTTCACACCAACCAATTACCAAACAGTGAGCCAGGTGCATCAATGCTGTCATTTTCAGTACTGTTCCCATTCTCATGGAAAAATATATATATCAGGTTCCTCTGCAGTACATTTTCCGTCATGTTCCCGCCGCGTGTTAAAAAATGACTGGAGTGAGATATGTAAGGTGCATCTTGATTTTCAATAATTGCAAGATCCAAAAATGATACATTTTCTTCCATCATTAATTTCTTTGAAAAAACAGCTACTTGTATTTTATTTTTGGATTTGGATTCAGACCCTTTGTTTTGTTTTTTGTTTGTTTGTTTGTTTTTTTTTTTTTTTTTAACTTTTGTTCTGAATATTTCTGTTGATTTGAGAGGTAATAGAATTACTCATCTGTTACCGATAAAATAATGCTACACAGACCAAAATATCTTTTAAAATGTCGAAGTTTAATCGTTTGAAATTTAGATTTTGAAAATTATATTTTTTTTTAGCAGTTTAATTAGTATTATTTTGAATTAATTCATAAATATAATGACAAGTAATTAAATATTTAAATTGATAGATGTGATGCGCCGTCAAAAGGTAGTCTTAATTAAATATATTAAAAAATATATCAAATTAAGTTATATTAAACTGTTAAAATAAATATTATATATATATATATGTATATATGATGACGAAAGGAGAAGAAACAATGATCACAACGAAATAGTAAATAAGAATACAAGATTGAATGCAACCCTTTTGAATATTTTTATTGGATCTTAGCCAATGAACATGTTATCTCTCTATTCATTGAACAAAATCACGTAATCAAGAATCAAATATGTATAATTAAATCATATTACAACCAACTACATATATATATATATATATATAACTATATAACAGATTTGCAAGTTTTTTTTTTCTTCGTAAAGCAAATCAACACCTTCCTTTTTTATGTTAACGGTGTCAATTGAAGTCTCACAGTACTTATTTTATACATATATATGGTTTTCTCTTGATTATGGGAATAGATATATACTAATTCGAGTTATACATATAATGTTTAATCAGTTGATCTCGATAAATTTCGACAGATCTTTAAACCATTTGTTATCAGATTTGTAAATAATAACTTTTTATTATAAAAAATTTCATATTTTTTCAATTAGAGATTCTATAATTATATTGAATCGATAAATAATTAGATGATAACATTATTTATGCATCTAATAAAGAGTTTGTTAATTTATTGTCTAATTAGGAATCAGTCATTAGCAAAATATATACATGTTCAATCAATGTAATTGAATGCCTCTTGTTGTTAAAATAAATAAATATTTATTTACATGTAATTATTGTGAAGCAAACATAATGTTGGTTGGCTTTTAAATGTAGTTGATCAGAAAAAAAGATGCTTCTTGAATAGCGCAATTCATATAAATGCATGGCCCCTCCACCAACTCTGACCTCCCTTTCAATATTGTTGGCTACCTCGTGAAGCATGTGCAATTTTACGCAAATACACAAAAATTTTCTAATTCAGATTATTATCCACAAAATTTCGATAATATTTTCGATTTTTATCTCCTTGATCTAAAGAAGCTCGCAACATAAAATTTCATTAGTGAATTGATTATATAAATTTCGCAGGTTAACTTTAACTATATGGCTAATAAAAATCCCATATATATATAATTAATTATAATTTAAATAATCATAATATATATTAGAATAAAAGTAGTAAAAACTACATATATAAAAAAGTAGTATCAAACATATATCCGGGCCGGCGTTAGAACTTAAAAGTGTTTGATTATATAGAAATAAGCAGACAAGAGTACACATTACACAAACAGCTGTGTGATGCATATGCATCTTTTGCAAAAAGATCGCAATAATCGAGGCAGCAAAAATACATATTAGGGCCTCCAAGCAAAAGTTAGGTTGTGTTTTGAGTTGCAACATCAATGCAGGCCTGATGAGATGATGCATGAGGTCACTACCCCCATTAGAAAATCTTCGGTGGTAGATGTTTTATTCTCAGTGACTGGGTGTCACACTCCTGCAGTACACCTGATACACCCCAAGATTTACACCATTGACACCAACCCCATGGTGCATCAATTAATGTTGTCATTTTCAGTATTTGTTCCCATTTTCCCATGGAAAAATATATACATTGGATCCCTCTGCGGTACATTTCCCATCATATATGTTCACAAGTCACAACACGTGTGAAAAAATGATTTGGACTTTCTTTGAAAAAATTTGGCTGATAAAACAGCTACTTGTATTTTATTTTGTACTTTTTTTAACATTCAATTATTGAACGATTATCGATCAGTTTTATGAGTATTTCTGTTGATTTGAGCAGTTTAATTAGCATTGTTTTGAATTAATTCATACATATAAATATAATGACAAGTAATTAAATGTTTAAATTGATGGATGCGACCAGGGACGGTTCTGATATCTCGGGGGTCCGGAGTAAAAATATAGGTTTTATTAATATTGGATCCAGTTTTAAAAAAATAACTAAAATATTGAACCCTTTTAAACTAAAATTATAATAACAACTATTTATATATCTTTATAGATCCAGGGTATAGTCATCTCTTGCACCAGCCTAGGGCCGGCTCTGGATGCAACGCACCGTCAAAAGGTGGCCATAGTTTTTCTTCTTTTTTTTTTAATAAAAGGTGGCCATAGTTTTTCTTCTTTTTTTTTTTTTTAATAAAAGGTGGCCTTAGTTAAATACATTAAAAAACGTATCAAATTAAGTTGACATTAAACTGTTAAAATAAACATTATATATGCTCAAGAATGGGATGACGAAAGAAGAAGAAACAATGATCACAACTAATTAATTAATTAATTAAATAGTAAACAAGAATATTGACAAGATTGAATGCAAACCTTTTGAATATTTTTATTGGATCTTGCCAATGAACATGTTTCTCTCTATGCATTGAACAAAATCAAGTAATCAACAATCCAAATATGAAATTTGTATACTTAAATCTTATTGCAACCAACTATATATATATATATATATATATATATATAAGATTTGCATTTTTTTTGTTTGAAAAAAGCAAATCACCTGCCCTTTTCATGTTACTGGTGTAGGTTGAATTCTACTTAGGTTCCGACAGACCTTTGATCCATTTAGTGTGATCGATCAAATTTGCAAATAATAATTTTTATTATAAATTTTTTTATATTTTTTATTACACAATGTTTGGATTGATGGAATATGAGAGAAAAGAAAGGAAATGATTAAGATGAATTTCTAATAATTTGTTTGGATTGTTAAAAGAGAGAGAAATGAAAGAAAATGAAATGAAATAGAAGGAAAATAATGGAATAATTTCTTGTTTCACTCAATTTGGTTTCCACCAAATTTGGAAGGAAAATGAGGGAAATGAATCAAGAATTAATTATTTTTACAATATCCAAAAACCAACCCTATTAATATTGGGTATTTATATTGTTGAAAGAATGGTATTTTCATATATAGAATAAAATGAATTCATTTATTTCTTCCCTTCAAATCAGATTGGTTTTTTTTTTCTTTTATATTTATAACCATCTAAACAGTAATCATTAATAACACTTTTTTTTTCCTTTCTTTTCCTCATTTACTTTTCTTTTCCTTTCACTCTTATTCCACCGGTCCAAAGTCCAAACATAGTGTTAGAGATTCTATAATTATATAGAATCAATATATAATTATATGATAACATTATTTATGCATCTAATAAAGAGTTTGTTAATTTTATTGTCTAATTAATTAGGCATCAATCATTAACAAAATATATACATGTTCAATCAATGTAATTGAATGCCTCTTATTGATGAAAAAACGTAAATATTTATTTATGTGTAATTATTGTGAAGCAAACAAAATGTTGGTTTGCTTTTAAATGTAGTTGACTAGAAAAAAGGTGAATGGAGAGCATTGGTACTGGTGGTCCAGTCTTGAATAATTCAAGTCATATAAATGCATGCCACCTCCACCAATTCTGACCTCCCTTTCATTATTGTTGTCTACCTCGTGAAGCATGTGCAATTTTACTCAAATACACAAAAAATTTCTAATTCAGATTATTATCCACAAAATTCGATAATATTTTCTATTTTTATATCCTTTATCTAAAGACGCTCGCAACATAAAATTTCATTAATGAATTGATTATATAAATTTCGCAGGTTAACTTTAACTATATGGCTAATAAAAGTCCCATATATATAATTAATTATAATTTAAATAATCATAATATATATCAGAATAAAAGTAGTAAAAACTGTATAATAATAATAATAAAAAGCCCTAAAAATCGATGTTTTAACTTATAATTGAAGCCACTTGTCTGGCAATAAGACGTATATCGATATCAGTTTGGTCCATTTGGAGAAGAAGAGACCCAGCTTGAATCGGCCATTGATGGTGATGGCGGCCTGCTAGTCTCTACTTCTAATGATTCCATCCAACTTGCACCACTTTTATTTTATCTCTTTGTTTATTCTCACGAGTCATGAGTTAATCTGTCATCTTCCAATGAATTTTTTTTGGGGGATTATATATAATTTAGCAGATAATTCTTCAACTTTATCTCCAATTCTCATAGAATATAGTTTGTCAGCTTGAAATTTGTTTTCAATGGGATTTGGACAAAACAACAGACTGTTTCTCACGGCATATAAAACCATATATAAAGGCATGCCATATTGCCATGCATGCACTTAACAAGCAACCACTTAGAAACCTTAATTAAAATAATTAATTATGAGATCACTTCATGACCAATTCAATTGCAATCTTAGTAAACCAATTTTGCTACTGCATAGGATATTGTTCGAGTGTGATATATTTCTTTTAATGACGGATAATCATCTTGTAACTATATAAAACTTGAATAGTAGCGAATGCCCAATTAAAATTACATTGATATTTGTGATATGATTCATTCGTAAAAATCTATCATTTTTCAATCTAATTTGTGTAGTTGACGTAATTATATCTATAAATTTAAATATCAAATTTATGTAATTTACATATCAAATTTATGTAATTTACATGTGAATTACAGAATCAACACTTTGTCTAGTATCTAAAACGATAAAAAAAAAACCCAATATATACAAACTAGGGTTATTGTATAAAATTTAAAATATGAATGAACCTCCAACCAGTATTATATTGGAAGTATATGGATTATGGAAGAGGTAGTATCTTCGTACGTTGAAACTAATGAGTTTGCTTTTTAGCATATATATATAGAACTTGTCAACTACCATATTATATCCTTTTATTATGGAGAAAGCTCCAAGAATTGCGTATGGAATTGCGTGCCAAGAACAATCAATCATTAATCAATTTCAATTTTGAGTGTCCCACTTGCTTGCAATTATTTGTGTTGTAATTTTTCGAACCTCCACATGATCAGCGTGTTTGAATATTTCACATTCTGGTCAATTTTTTCAACCTGATATTTTGGTATACTGTACTAAGAAGAAATTGATGTCAATATGGATACGTATTCCTCCTCACTAATTGTCTATTTTTCAATTGAAAAAAAAAACACTTGGTTGGAGTGACAAATTTGAATCGGTTGTCTGCCCAATTGTATATATAGTTAATTTGTAGGCATAATCATGCTAGTTACATTTCATTTAGATAGGTATCTAACGTTTCAAATCTACATTAAAAACAAAATCTATAAGAGTTTGTTTAATTTTATTATAATCTATTTTGAAACATTAGATATAGATGTACAAGATTGACACCACATCCACAAGTCCTTTCTTTTCAAATATATTTGTAATGAATTTGTTCATGTTAATTTTTTCCAAATCAAGAATCACATTAGGGTTTTGAAAAAGAGTTTTGCCAACTATTTAATTGATTTTTTATTTATTTATTGATAGATAAGGTCGAAATGCAAAATGGGGAAGAAATGTTCTAAATTAGCTGTAATGTTTTAATTAGGGTCAAATTTGTCAACTAATACAAGATCACAAAAGTGAACCCTAAGATACAACCAACAATTGAGCTGGCTGATGCTCCAAAAAATAAAGTTAATTAATGTTGTCTTAGCTGATGAATCAGCATCTACTCATCATCTACCATAATTTACATCTGTAAATTAGAAAAATAAATAATCCCACGTACTTCTTTTGTCTTTGCATATTCCTTTTATTCTCGAGAAGATAATCATTTCATATTTTACTGATAGTTTTTTTTCTTCTTACATTATTAGATAAGTCAAGTTCAGTAATATTATTGGACAGTTAGTGTTTATATATAAAATTTCTTTCAAAAAAAAAAGTTTATATAATAAAATAATTGATGAGTTGTCTTTCCATAACTGTAAGGAATTTGACTGATTTTAATTTGAGTTGTGAATTTATGCATAGTTTATCTTGTAATAGGATAAAGGTCATGATTTGTAATTAGTATTAACTATAATGAGGAAGTAATAAATTCGCCGAAATATCTCCTAATTTTTTTTCATATTATATATATATAAATATATTTTTGTCATCATCTAAATAAATGATTTTAATTATTCTTATCTTTTGATAAGTTAAAAACATAATAGATTATGGATTTAATCCTATAGTTCGAAGGTATTGATGACAGATGACTCTTTAAGTCTTTAGATTGAAAAATGTTTCCAGGATCCTTTCATAGCCATTGGATTCGATGACCAAAATGAATGCATAGTGAGGAAAAAAGAAGAAGACATGTGGGCCCGTGATTGACAAGTGAGAGAGACTAGAGATGAGAAAAGAGGGGAATTTGTTAAATGGTGGGCCCGCACCTTGTGAAAAGAGAGGAAGGAGGAAGGGCATTGATTAACTTTCAGAATTATGTAAACACTTAAACATAAGGATCCCTCGTTTAAAAGTTAGAAGTTCTTTTCTCCCTCCTCCTTGCGCATCGTATATGTATCATTGATTATGGAGAAATTTTAACAAATACATACACTTTGAGTCAACGTATGTAAATCTGGTTCATATCCAACGCACTGATAAAATTGTAACAATACATACTGATTTAAAAATTTTCTATATATATATAGTAGTGTTATGATACAGATTAACAATTAAAAACTTATTAAAAATATAAAAGTTAATAAATATAAAAGTAGAAATAAGACCATTAATACAATGGTAGTTTATTTATTATATTTTTTATTTTAGTAAGTTTATATATATATATATATATATAAGAGTAGTGTTAACCTGTAACTAGTTTATGTTTTGTATTGGCTAAAACAATAAATGTAATTAATAGTTTCCTTTTAGGAATTTATTTTAGTTGTTAATAAGTACCGTATATATACCTATATAGATATGATAGCACTAAAATCTGAGAACCACTCATGATTAAATTTGGAAACCATTTGGATTTTTAGAAACCACTCTGACGTTGAAATCATTACAAAATTGTATTTTTTTATTCTACCGTACCCAAATAGGTACAGTAGTCCGTTCCAGATAAAGAGGGAGAGAAGCAATATATGTATTTGATGGCCCCTGAGGTAGATTTGATAGAAGCAAATAGATAGGCGATTTTGATGGCATTCTCTCTATATATGTCTTCCTCAACTTGGACTCATTTTCCTCATCAGCCTCATCACCGCATCACAGCTTTCTCCAGGTTTCTCTCTCTCTCTCTCTCTCTCTCTCTCTCTTCCATCTCTTTTTTTTTTTCATGACTTTCTCCACTTCGTCAACGACAGTTTGATGATCCATTCTTGAACAGTTTTTGCAATATCATTTTTTTTTCTTTCTAGTTTCATCGATCTTATATATTTATGTGTTCATACATGTATTGATATTATGTTCATGGCGTTAGCATTCATATGAACATCGTTTGATCTGCAACTGAATCCTATAAACTTTACAAAGATTTTAATCAAAATATCTAAATGAGATGACAAGGTTTTAATTTTCTTATAAATTGTTGTGATAAACTTGAAATTCTAGATTTATCTTTGTCTCACCGGTCACCACACACAAAAACAAAAGGTAATTGTATTGGCTTTTTTCTTCATTGATTAAAATCTACACGCCTTCATGAAGTTTCTTCTTGTTTGTTTTCTTTCTCTCTGTCTCTTTCTCTTTTTTTTTTCTTCCAATTTTTGTTTAGTTTTTTTCTTTCATCTCTCGTCCACTAATATGTCATTAATTGAGTTTTCAAATCCAAACAACTCTAAAATTACTTCACAGCCTAAAGTGTTGGGGAGATCATAATCACATTATCGCACAAGCTAAAATTTTAAATTCTAACTTCTTAACATGGGCCATGCATCGGTCATCTGTGTTTAAAGTACAAGTTATATAGTTTTTTTTTTCTTTTTTTTTAAAATAGATTTTTTTATAACAGTTGTTTTGGAAGATTTTTTATAACAGTTTTTAAAGTGTCACTGGAAATTTAATTATATACAAAAAAATTTAAGTGCGGAAAATCTCGTATGAAATCGTGGATAGCTACCGGTAGCTATTGAATTGTTACCGGTAGCAATCTAATAGCTACCGGTAGTTATCCACGATTTCATATAAGATTTTATGTACCGAAAAGTTTCTGTAATTATTTATATATATATTCACATGAAACTAACTGTTTTATTCTTCTTAATGATTTCTTGACAATCCTTTTTTCCACCTATTCTTCTTGTCTTGTATTGTTACTCAGGATTCACTTTAATTCGATCTGCTCTGAATAGATTATTTATATTCCACTCAAAATGTAAAATGAAATGTTTTTTTTTTATTTGTGTAACAATAAGAACATAAAATTGGTAGAGTAAAAATCCCAATCAATTAAAATTTTGGTCAAAATTATAATACCAATCTTATGATATATGATGAAATATTAAATTAAATATAGAGTTAATAGAATGATGGTCATTACAGAATTCCCTGAAAGTAGAATTTTTTTTTCTTAGATGGGAATTAGAAATTGTCTTATTCATATAATAAATTTACAATTCAAAGCACCAAATCTGGCACATCTATACCCACACAAACTTTCATAAATCCTGTAATCTGTATCTGCCAGCTTGTATTTGTCTTTCTATGTTTAGACTACAATAGACCAAAACATGTACCCGCTATTAGTTCAAATGGTCATACATTGTATTTGAGTCACACTCCTGAATAGTAAAGTGACCTGTGGCTTGTGAGTGTAGCCATCCGGTAATAGTGTTTGATCTCGTACATATCTCTCCGTCAATTGACCAATTGACCGTTACACCAATTTTGTGTTTACTTCAACTTAAAACCAATATGAGAGATTCAAATTGATCAGAACTGACCTAACAAGTCCAGACAAGTGGTGCCACCTTCATGGTTGTTTCCTCATCCACTTCTGGATCCCTTTTTGACATTCACATGCATTTTGTTTTTATTTACCATCAAAAATTTTTAGCTTGATCATTGTTCGTTTTCATGCAATTTTCTGTCTTTATTAATTAGTTTTTCTGCTTTTTTCAAATTTCCACAGGATTTTCCTTCTCTTCTTCTAGAATTGTTATTAGCTTTGTTTTGCTAAGCAGAAGCTAAACAGGATTCTAATTCAACAGCCGAATTTTTTACATTTTTTTTTTGAAACAAAGACAAAGACCAAAATGGGTTACTGGACATTGTTTGAAGTGGCATCTATGCCCATTTTACAAGTCCTCTTAATCAGTATATTGGGAGCTTTCCTGGCTACTAATTATTGCAATCTACTCACTTCAGACGCTAGAAAATCTCTAAACAAGGTACGGGTTCAAATGAAAAAAAAAATCTTCTGGTACAGACGTTCACATCTTTTTTCTATCAGGATATATGAAGAAGTGTTGAATTTTATGTGAATTTTCTTGGTTTTATGCAGCTTGTGTTCACTGTGTTTACACCCGCACTCATGTTTGCAAGTCTGGCCAAGACAGTTACACTTCAAGACATAATCTCATGGTGATTAAAGCTAGTTAAGCTGCAAAGATCTTGAATTTTCCGACACAAAAATAATTTAAAGGGTTGGTTGTTGATGTTTGATCATGTTTTCAGGTGGTTTATGCCGATCAATATTGGACTTACATTTTTATTTGGAGGAATTCTTGGATGGATTGTTGTTAAAATTCTAAGGCCAAAGCCATATCTTGAAGGCCTAATTATTGCTACATGTTCATCAGGTAAATGCTATTTTTAAATTTTGATTATTTCTCTGCATCCCATTTTTATTGATTCAACTTCTGATAATAAAAAAAAAATGTTATTATAGGGAACCTTGGAAATCTTCTGCTGATAATTGTCCCTGCAATCTGTAATGAAGATGGAAGTCCATTCGGAAACCGAAATGTTTGCAGTTCTGTTGGCCTCTCATATGCATCCTTTTCCATGGCTGTAATATATGCTGCAACTTTTGTCACATTTTCATTGAATTCAAAAGAACCATTTGAAACTCAAGCTTTGTGTTGATGATATAATATTGGGACTGGTTTTTGTTTGTTTTTGATGGGCATGCAGCTTGGTGGTTTCTACATATGGACTTATAGTTACCAATTAGTGAAAACATCATCTGTTAAGTTCAAAGAACTTCAAGCAGCAGAAGCAGAGGAAATCTCAAAGACACCCAACAAGGATTTTGATGCCACTTCACAAACTTACCTTCTCAGTGGAGATGGTGATGATCAAGGACATGTTGCCATAACTGTCTCTTCTACAAAGTCTTCCGGCGATACCCAAATTGTGAGTCCTCCTCCTTATTATTGCATTTGTGTTAAAATCCAGACGTTCGTACTAGAGAATGATTTGTAAGAATCTAAATCATATATGAATTTTCATTATTATAACAGCAGATTGTACCTGAAGAGCCAACCAGCAATGAATCATTCTGGAAGCAATTACTTGAACCACTTCAAAAAATCTTGGAGGAGCTAATGGCACCTCCCACAATTGGTGCAGTGAGTTTTTTTTTTTTTTTTTTCAACATCTCAACTACATTTAATGAGCTTAAAATGAACTATTATCTATTAATTTAACTACAGGTTCTCATTTGCAAACCTGAGAGAATTTTTAATTTTTAATAGTTACAAGTAACAAAATTTTAACTAGACACTTTTTTATTAACAGATTTTGGGATTCATCTTTGGAGCAACTGTGTGGCTGAGAAACCTTTTAATCGGTGATGCTGCCCCCTTGAGAGTAGTCCAAGACTCCATTAAATTACTTGGGTATGTTTTTTTTTTTTTTTAAATGATTTTCTTTATCTTCAATATTGTTCATCAAAAAAGCTGAAATTGGGAACAAACCTGTGTAGGGATGGAACAATTCCCTGTATAACACTTATACTTGGAGGCAATCTCATTCAAGGTAAAAACAGACATTTTTTTAACTTCTTTTTTCGATTACGGTACCATCTAGAGAGAATGGTTGCAGGTTCTTAGAGGTTAACTATTGTGTGTTGAATGAAACAGGTTTACGATCATCTACGTTGAAGCCATTGATCATCGTAGCTGTGGTTTGCGTTCGATACTTGTTACTTCCTGCGATTGGTATATGTGTTGTTAAAGCAGCTGGAAACCTTGGCTTCCTCCCTTCAGACCCTTTATTCCACTTTGTGCTCATGACTCAGTTTTCTCTTCCACCTGCTATGAATATCGGTAAACAAATAAAAAATTTATTTCCATTTCTTAAATAGTCTTTATAAACTTCTCTCTTCATAACAGTTTTGTACCCCATCAAGCAGATATTGTCCGCTTTCTACATCACACAAACATCGGGCAATATATATATATATATATATATATATATATATATATGCTTGATAGGTTGTGGCTCGTTTTGGCGAAATATTTTCGAACTTAGAATGAAATGCTTGGTTATTGCAGGAACAATGACACAGCTGTTTGATGTGGCTCAAGAGGAGTGTTCAGTCCTCTTCCTGTGGACATATTTGGTTGCATCTATAGCACTCACTGCTTGGTCAACAGTCTTCATGTGGATCCTGTCCTAAACCACTCAACCAATCCCAGACTGCAAATATACATCTTCAATTTCCAAGTGATGATGAGAGATTTATCTCAAGTGGAAGCAAAGCACAACAATACAAAACATTTCCCTCTTCTACATTCAACATGTATATACATATATCCCTACAAGGGGGATTCATTTTTGGTGTCAGAATATTAAGTTTGGTTGTATGTAACTATAGCCATGTGAAAGGTTTTTTTTTTTTTTTTTTTTTTTTTTGCGAACAAATAGGTGTGTGTAATTAATGTATACCAATGGGCAAAAAAAAAAAACAAAAACAAAAATAGTATCATTATTTGCTTTGTGAAAGCCAACAATAGTTACTAGTATAGGCTTACTCCAGTGTACTTCTATAGTTCTATACTTCTATGTCGTACATCAATCACTGTTATTTGGTTGTAATCTATCAATTCGTTTTTTCATCTAATTTCGTTGTTACTATCATTTTTCAGTTTTTGGTTGATTATAATGCACATACGACAAAGCCATACCGGGTAAAAAGAAAATCTCATATGAAAAGAAAATGCAAAGACTTTACAAAAATGTGGTATGTTATGCATATAGAGCACCCACTTGAAAAAAAAAAGGGGAATTTTGAAGAATTTCATTTAACCTTAAATAAAACCAAGATTACAATATTCTCCAGAGACAACAATACAGTTGACACAAAATCGATCTAAATTGAATAAATTATGATACAATATTTTGGCAGCTCTTCCGATACAACAGAGCTATAGCTCCATAAAACAATTCATTCCTTTCAAGTTTTTCTATTTCCTCTAAGGACCTAAAAGAAAAAAAAAAGTAGGGAAAAGAGAGACCTCTAAATGAGTGTAAGTTGGAGTTTTGGCCGGTTGGGCTGAGGCTCGACAACCTCCATGTGAATCCTCAACGTCTGTAGAACACTGTAAGAAAGGCTACTATCCATCTTAACAATCTTTTGCTGCTGCTCATCTACGTACCATTCCCCACCCCCCTTCTGGCCTTTCGAGGTCAAGTACACAGGTCCTTCTATGCCAAACCTGCCAAGTGACCATTGTTACACATAATCTTTCACAAAGTTTAGTCAAGTGTTACGATAAATATTGTAGGACTATATTTCTTCATGTGCTCAAACATTACTGAAACTATATTTCTTCTCTACATGCATGCACTTAAACAATGAACACAATATCTATAAGAATAATATCTCAAAAAGCTCTTATTGAAGATAAACAGAAGAAAAATGAACATATAGATATATCAGCCAGCATCATTAGAAAATTTTGGGTGCTATTGTTTGTGTTATACTAATGTGGTTGCAATCTTTAGGCATTTTCCAATTCACATTTTTTACCCAGGAGAGAAAAGACAGATAGAAGGAAAGAAGATCGAGAGCATACTTAGGCACAAACACAATAAAACCATTTGATCTTATCTTCACAATTCTTGCCTCCGTGTCCGTGGGCCTACAACAGAAAAGTCAAATTAGCACATGCACATGCGCCTGTGTGGTGTGAGAGGAAAAGAGAGAACATCATGATATATACCGTTTTCTGAAATAGATGAGAGTATGGAGCTCCACTGAGGCCCGGCCTGCCATTTGGGCATTCCTATGACGATAATTCAAATCTGAAGAAATTTTATAACAAGCAGCTTTCTTAGACCCGACAAGGCATCATGTACTCTATAACCAAATAGATGGAATTTTAAAAGTAATTTTCAAATGGTAAAACTTGTTGAAATGGAGTTTAATGGGGTACATAAGTCCAATAAAATACCTCTGAATCTCAAAATTGAAGATATGAAGTGAATAAGGAAAAAAAAAGGGGGGGGGGGGGGGGGGGGGGGGGGGGGGGGGGGGGGGGGGGGCACAGCGCGGGGCGCAAAAGCGATGGTAAGGATTTTTAGTATCACTACTCTAGCCTCGAGGTTGGAGATAATTGTCAACCATGCAAATGTAAATGTGAGCACGCCAATTGCAAGTAAAATATTTTTCTAGGGCAACAGTTGGGAATATGGCTATCATTGGCCAGGTATAACTGAGGAAGGTTGAGCTTCTCATACAGTAGGGCAGGATAGTTTAAACAGGGAAGAAAACTTACTATCAGCAACACTAGTAAGCTGGGGTCTATCCTGGAATATTGTTGGAAGCTGGAAAATTCCTAAAGATGCAGCAAGCAACCTGTGTACAAAAACATCTGCAAGAAAAAAAAGTTCCAATATCAAAATACAATATCTCATCCACGAAGTAAATAACTGCACAATTAACATTCTTACATACCAGCATATCTCCTAATAGGAGAGGTGAAATGAGTATATAGAGGTGCTGCAAGCCCGTAATGATGAAATTCTGGAGGGCTGAGGTCCCCGCTACAGA
Source organism: Dipteronia sinensis (assembly GCA_033220585.1). Taxonomy (NCBI): domain Eukaryota; kingdom Viridiplantae; phylum Streptophyta; class Magnoliopsida; order Sapindales; family Sapindaceae; genus Dipteronia; species Dipteronia sinensis. Next base: position 220,235 of record CM065638.1, on the reverse strand, counting down.
AATAAACTGCCTGAATTGTAATCCAAGGCAAAAGCACGCAATTAAGAGATTCCTCATATAATGCTATTTTTAAGATTCGCTCAATTATTCAAGTGAAATACCTGAGTCATGCATCTAGTTGCCAGTATACGAATCATCTTATTGAAGTATGGATCATCACCCTGACAAGTATTTATTTCAAGATTAAATACATACACTGACCAGTGAGCATGTAATCTAGGTGATTTGCATGATTAAAATGTTTAATATGGAAGGGGAAAGAACAAAAATAAACCCAGAAGCCAGATAAACTAATGTGCCGAGAATTAAAAACCCAAAATGTCTAACATGCTCTTGCAAAATGTGTTTTTTACGACTGATAAAAGTATAGTGCCTGGCAGCTGCGGTATCATCAAACAAACAATTGATAGCCTTACCACAGCACAGTCAAGTGAATCAGCCAGTGCTTTTGATGATGAGACATCCAAATTGATACCAACAGCAGCAGCTGTAAGCAACAAAGGTTCAAACATCTCTCTGGTTGGAGAAGGATGACGCCTGCACTCAGAACCAGAGTACTCAGAAAACATAAATCACATAGCTCTATGCTTCACTAATAATACAAAAGAGAAGCAGGCTATATGAAAAGGAAAAAACAAAAAAGCACTAACAAACCGCCCACTTACCTTAACAGTGAACACACAGGAAAAATTTTAAGGATTTGTGCAGCAACTGAAACATTGGCTGCAAGCATAAACTCCTCAATCATTTGGTTTGCTTCTCGAATTTGATACATTCCTGTCGAAAACAATTCACCAGAAAAAACCAAAAGAAATCAAAACAATGTGGATGCTCCCTAGCAGAAAAAAAGTAGAAGAATATCATAACATACATAACAAGCAGCTTTGGGCCACTGGACATTTTGAAATATATAAATGCATAGTAGTATGGAAGAAAGAACTTTCCATTCTGACAATATACCAATATCTAGGGGGTCATGAGTCTCTGTATCAATTTGAAATTTGACTTCAGCAGATGCAAGAGTTAAGGCTCCTCTTTCAATACGTCTCTGCCTCATTACCTGCAGAATCATAAATAAGAACATATTACTCAGAGGAATCCAGAGTGTAAATGCGTATAAAGTCCATTTTGCAAGCATCTCATGAATTAAATAAGTAAAGCAGACTTATGCATACCTTTGCCAAAGAATTCATATTTCTCAAATCTGTAGTTAATGGATCCATCAATCGACTGCAAAAACAATCACACAATTGGAATGATCCTGTCTTCATTTTATAAGATATTGACATGCAGTTTTCTATATAAATGACCAAAAAAGAAAGAAAAAAGTAAAGCAACGTAATAAAAGTGTAAGGAGCAAGATACAATAAAAGATACTGATCAGAGTGAATTACTTTTATTATATAAATGAAGACAAACCACAGCTATAATTAAAGAGAAAACACAAAGTGAGGCAATGACTAAGAGAAAGTACCTATCATCCATCCTAGCCTGAGCTTCAACATAAGACAATGCTGCACATGATTTTATAACACTTTTTGAGAATCTTGTAGAGATAATCTCTGCTTCGGGCGTCATTTCCTGATGTTAAAATAATTTTTTTAAGTAGAATCCAAGCACATCCCTTGACAAAGATTAGTCCAATCAACAAGCATGCAAAATTGTATATTTGTATGTCCAATTGTCCATATAAGTCTGTATGTCACATTACTTGTTTATCTATCGGAAAATCATAGAATCAAATAAAAAAAATACTCAAAACAATATTTGCATAATTCAAAATTGGTTTTTCTAACCTCTAATTCCATTTGAAGGATTTCTGAATCAGAAGAAAAATATATGTATACAGGAACAAAAAAAGGTGCTATACAAGTATAATCGACAAAAAGGAATTCCTTCTTTACAGCAAAGTCAAAGGAACTGTTTAATGATGCCCAGCAAACCATAATATCTAAATTTTGTCCCCAAATAATAATTACATCAATCAATATCCACAAAACCTCTCAAACTCATTAAAAATAGAATATCCTTTTTGATTCGAGTGCAGTTGGAATAAATGTTGATTATTAGAAATTTATAGCTATAATATACACTGTAAAATGTTTCACGTATATTCGATAAAACAGAGAATGAGAGAATCCCTAAACTGCCATATGTGTTTAATATGTTATTAAAGCTGAAAAAGCACATACCCAAATAACAGAGAAGGCTAGCCTTTCCACATCAGCTCGAAGTGAACATATATCTGCAAGCAAAAATTAGTAACTGAATGTGCTTAAGCTGACAAAAAAAGTTGACCATAAAATCTAACAATATTGTTATACAGCATACATGCACTCAAATGAAAAGAAGAAGAAAAAGAAACCGAAAACATATTCACAGTCACAGACACATCACAGACCAAAGCTTACCTTCTGTAAGAGGTTTAGGAAGCATGTCGATTCGGCGTTCAACAAGGTAGACAGATGTTCCCCTTTTTGAGGCCTCATCATCAAGTGGAGAGCCAGGGTGAACAAAATTTGTTACATCAGCAATATCTAATAAACATAATTAAAGAAAACTGAAGCTTCATGTTTGCACTTATAACCAGAAGATCAATAAATTGATGAGCCAAAGATAACAGTACTTTTTTATTTTCATTTTTTATTCGTTGTTTAAGAAGAAACAGAGATAACAGTATTTCTATAAGGGACCACATATATGACTTGATTGGATGAATGAGAAAATTCATCTTAGTCTAGTAGACCAAACCAAAAGAAACACCGAAATCCAAATCAGTGTCATGGTATGATATCATAGACTATTAAAACTTTAGAAAATAATTACAAGGAGTACACTGGAAAAGGCAATATGGCAAGTTTCCATAGAGACAGGAGTATCAGACATATACAGAGAAAATGACAGGACTGGCAAGAAAACAAAAAACAGCAATTTCATGGGTTCAAGGCTGATGAAGAGAGAGAGAATCAAAGATATATTCCAAAAAGATAAAAGGACATATACTACCATACACTTACAGAACTCTTAAAATCAACAGATTGCACATGTCAAATTTAAATTTCAGTTAGCAACTTCAATTTCACAATTTCCATCGGGAAGTGAAAGATTTTGTAAAGGATACGTACTCCAACTTCATAATTTCCATTTGGGAGAGCTGTACAATGCAGTGCATCATCAATATCTTTGCACCCTGCACAAACCAAAATCACAAAGATCCATTCATTATCTGATGCATTTCAATGTTGTCTAAAATCAAGAATATAGTACAGAATACAGACACAGAGGATCAAAACTATAAAAGTAAGTCACACACCTGGAGGATCAACACTAAAGACACGAATTTGTCGTAAATCAAGCCTGATGGGATTGGCCAAATCTTCTGAGGATACTGACCATGGCAATGGTGGCAAGCATGCCAACACTTGAGCAGTAAATGGCCTTGCGTCTATATCATTCTCTATCAGAACCATCTGCAAACATCCATAAAACCAATTGATGTCAACTAAACTTTTACTGTTTCAGTGATTTCCTATCCTGAATGTCCTCTAACCGCGAGAAAGTTCACACACACAATAAATAAAAATAAAATAAATTTAAAGAACTTTCTTTTACATACCTCACTTTCAGTATCTCTATCACCTATGTCTCCTATGACCCGTACATAATGGCCAAAAGGATAACGGGATTGACGATCCCAAGAATCAACCGTCACAACTATTCTCTTGTTCAGAAGATTCCCAAGCTGTCGAGTTTGAATCCGAATCTTAGGAATTCTACGATCTTTGGAGACAAATAAAGCATAGGCAATACTGCCACTGCCTGCAGGCATAGGCATTGGCTCCAAAGACCCACAATAACTGCATCGGATCATTTATATTATTATAAATCCAAAAGCCAAAAAAATCCAAAAGCCATAGGTAATAAAACAAATTCCGCAGCAAAAATGCATAATTACAACTATTTTACAAAAACAAAAAACTAAAGATAAGAACAAACTTACCAACAAGCATCAAATTTATTGAACTTATATCATGATAAAGAAACAAAAGGTAAACATACATTATCAAGGGGTTCACAAATCCATATAAGAACATAGGTTCTTATAGTGTAACAAATTGTGAAAAATTAATAATATAAACATAAAATTTACCAGGCATAAGAAAGAATGTACACAAAGTTCTAAAGTTGATCGAACCAGCATAGGCTACATAACTAAAGCTTATAGGATGCACACATCTCTGGCTGCAAATTGGTGGATATAATAGTATAGCACAAGTGTCAAGTGCACAACAGTTAAGGATTATCATGAGTAAAACACAAGGAAAAATTAGATGGAAGCAAGAGAAAATGAGAGGAAAAGTAAAAAAAATGAGCATCCAGTGGTCACACAATGATTCTAGCCAAAACTTAAATTAAATAAAAAAGCACAATAAGCAGTCTACTTACGAATGCCAGTTCCGTTTTATGATACCAACAACACGACCCGATGGACGACTTGGAACAGGAATTTGGTCAGCAGCATTAACAGGGGTTGTACTTCTAGGAGCATCGTCAGCACTGCTTGGAGCCAGATGAACGTCTTCTTCCTCTTCTTCTGTGAGGAAACAATAAACCAACAAGAATCTTCAGTATCAAATATGTACCCAAAGCACCCAAATTACTTTAGTATGCTTTCAGATTTCCAGCATATAAATCACACAAAACCAACATAATTCTTTAAGCCATGGTAATTTACTTAAAAGGAGGTGCTAGCAACAAGTCGCAATGTGACAATGTTGTTGATAAATACCAGCTTTAGCCAACCAGTAATTACAAGTATATTTTACAATATAACAAACTTCCAAAAAGTCCAAAAACTAATAAGGTCAAATGCCTAGTAGTCATCCCAACAACTGTGGTCACAAACTCATGTTTAAGAACCAATGCACCATTATTCAAGAATTAAATCTTGAAGAAGAATCATCTACATGTTTCAGCACTCAAGCACACACCCAAACTAAATCATAATAGTAGAGTAGTATGCCATTTCTAGGATAGGATTAAAAGGCACAAATAGAAACATACCTTCATCTGCTATAGATAAAGATTTTTCTTCGTGCCACTGCTCTTGAGGTAGAAGTTCTACAGCCACTATATCACCATCAAAAGCCCTATTCATGTTTGTACGTCCATAGATAATTATTTCATCACCAATGCTCTCACTTCCAACATATGCTTCGAATGGATTGTAACGATTGACACGGAGTTTTCCTTGATGGTATATTCCATGACGCAACCCAGAAGTAATCTCAGACATGGGTTTATGCTGAACAGACAACAAAGAACAAATTTTTTTTTTACAAATCTACATCTTTGCATGAAAACCTGCATTGTAAGAAACCATTGACTCAAAAAGGAAAGAAGATTCAACTGCTATACCTCTTCGTAAATGACTTTCCTCTTCGAAGGCCTCGAATCTTCAATATCTTCCATGTTTACGTCTACAGATGCAGGTTGGACAACCAGGTCAAGCAAATCAGGTTGTCCCAATGACTTCACATACGACTCAACTGAAAATAGAGACGTTTTTTCAGCATCAAGATCAATTCACAAAGAATTCCACCAACATGTAATGACGATAATGAAGTCAATGATAATCACTATATAAAAAGATATTATGCATACTTGTCTCAGCAAAAATGCCTTCTTCAGTAGCCTTCCTTTTATTCTCTCTATCATTAGTTACAAGTAAAACCCGTGTTGCATCACCGAGATGCTTCTGATACCATTGAGTCGCCACCCGAATAGCTGAATCATAACTCCAGAAGGTGTCAAGAATTGGAAATGTATATCATAAAACTTTAAAAAAATCTAATTCCATAAAAAGAGAGGGAAAAAAGAAACCTCTATCATTGAGATCATTTGGACTTTCTTTTTCCATCTTTTCCACATGTGTATCCCTGTCACGAACCCAATACAGAGAATATAAAACAGACACTTAAAATTTTCAGTCAAAAGCATCAACAATACAATGAATTTGAATTCAATAGAAAGAAAAAAACAACAACTTACTTGTGGAATTTATTAGCAAAAACATAGAACTTCCTCAGAGAATTACTACAAAGAGCTCTAATTCTATTATAAACAGACAAGTTCTTGTTTTTAACTTCGTCCAACACCACCGAGAGCACCACCACGTCGTCAATCGCCGGATTCTCCAGCAAATCAATCTACAAGACACGCTACCGTTTCAAAAAGCACATAAAAAACAAAACAACCAAGCATACATTCAAGGCCAAAATATACCTGGTGGAGGACGACGTTGGTGTCGACAACGAGTATTGTGGAGGCGGTGAGACGAGCGGCGGCGGATGCGGCGGGCGAGTCGCAGGTCGTGCAGGAGGAAACTCCGCACCAGATGTCGTCTCGGAGGTAGACTTCTCTTACTTCCTTTTTTATCTTGTTGTTTCGAGTCTTCTTGCTAAACACGTTGCTCTTCAACATCTTTCGAAGCTCTTCTTCCTCCGATTGTTTCGAACAAAAATTGAAGCTGCGAAGCGACTGAGAGTTCACAGAATCTGTGTGTTGTTGCTGCTGCTGCCGCGCTTTTGCTTTTGCTCGACCAAGTAGAAGACGAAGCTTTTTGAGGGAATTGTCGGGTCGGGTTTCGATTGTCGGTGATGACAAATACCCAACCCAACTAGACCGGGCTTGGTCCAATTTTTCAATTTAATCGGCCCAGGTTCAAGCCCAATCTCAAATTAATTACCTTATTAAAATACTAAATAATATATATATAATTATTTTGCGCGGGATCTCATATACCTTTTTCGTGTGTGATCCCATAACATTACATTATTTTTTTGAATGTCTTAACATTACAAAGTCAGATTTTTTTAAGTATTATGTAAAGTCAGATTCCAAAATACTTTTCTGTACAAATTTTTTCGTATAAAATTCCAATTATAAAACATTACAGCCCAATTAGAAGAAACAAACCGTTTTTTATCGGACAAAATCTGAAGACACACGTAACTTGGAACTGGTTACAAAAACAGACAATAAGGTCAAGTCGATCCTATACATGTTTTTTATGTACGTGAATGGTCCTGACTCATACACGTTTTTTTATGTGCGTGTATGATCCTGACTATATAACATTAACGTTTACATTATAAGTGTAACTATATAGAGTGAATTCTCTTTGACGTGATGAAGTCGGATTCCAACTTCCAATTTACGTTCCTGCACAAGTTTTTTCGTGTAATATCCAACTCCGAAACATTTGATAGCTTCAATTAAAAGAAACAAACCGTTTTTTAACGGACAGAATCTAAAGACACATGTGACTTGTAACAGGTTACAAAAACAGACAACAAGGTCAAGTCGATCCTAAAATTGTAATCTGCGAATAAGCTTGGAATCTTCCTCAAAAAAGAAAAAATAAATAAAAACCTTGACTATACCCCATAAACAGTCCAATCTATCTCGCAATAAAAACTCTTCCTTTGTTGTTGTTTATATTATATATATATATATATATATATATCTCATATTTTCAATTGATTCAACTTTGTTTTTTCGAGTTTCGAAACTCTCAACTCAGATGAAATGGGACGCCGTTTTTTTCTCGGTGTCTGGATATTACTTTCATTGCTGCTGATCCATGGATTTTCCGGTCTTGTAAGCTCCGGAGCTGATTATGATTATTCATTGGCCTCGACCCGACCCGCCGGAAGATCCCTTTTGTCTTTTCCGTGAGTCCCCTCTTCTTCTTCTATAAAATATTACTGAAAAGTTTAAATTTTTTACTTCATTTCACCATTTTTGGCTATGTTGGGTTTTTAAAATTGTTGAATTGTTGAATTGATGGTTGACTTTCATTATGTCTTTGGTGGGTTGGTGCTTGGTTGGAGTTCATGAGGATCAAGAGTTGAATTTTGAATCAGTGTAGAAACTAGAAGCTCACTAATGCCTCAAAATACCCTATTTTTCACTGAATTCAGTACTACTATACCAATCGCTATGGTGATTTTGAGTTTATGTTCATCATTGATGAGTAGGATTTTATTAGACGGTTGTATAGATGATATGGTATGGTATGCTCGTTCAATTGATGCTTGTCTCGTGCATTTCAGCTATAATTTCCTATGTTAGTGGAGTTGACTGTATTTTTGTTTATCTGGATTAGGTTTTCATGATGATACTGATCTAATAGGTTACTAGCATTTGCGCATATTTTTCCCCATGAAAATGGTCCAAGAATTCAAATTAGGTTCCATCTGAGTTTTGATGACATCCTTTTTGTAGTATTGTGGCTATCTAAGTACCTAAATATAATAGTTTGCTTTTTGTCCCTTTGTTTTCTATTTTTCATTGTAACAGTCAACATGATTCGAGAATAGGTGCTGCCATGGATGGAACAATCTTTTTGAGAGATGTTAATGGGATGGAAATTTGGACAGTTGCAACAGGATCACCAATTTACTCTGTATATCAGGATCGAGACTATGATAATGGAAATGCCTATGAACCAAGTCACGGGTTTTCTATAGAGTTCGGAGATGACTGGAGGTTGTATGTAATTGATCGTCATGGTACAAGAATGGTATGGCTAAGAATGTTATTTGTGATTGTTATATTAATGCCTTCTGTGACGATGGTCAACTTCTACAAGATCAAGAAAATGGATTGGATGAATATATGCATCCTTAGTTGCTGCCCAACTGTCTGTTCTTTTATTAAACTACAAATGCTAAATATTTTGTGTCTCATGTGGAATATAAATCTACACCAATACTAACACACAGGCACACACACACCTCATCTAGTGAAAACGTAGAAGTTTTACTTTCATACCTTGTCACCGCTTGCTTGTCTTAGATCAACAGTAAAGAAGTACAAGTCTCTCTTAGGATATAAATCACCTGTTCATTAATAGATAAACATTGTTATTGAGTATTGCATTGTTTAATCATTAATTTTCTTAATGCTTTTTTTTGGCTTCTTGCTGGCATGGAAAAGATTTCTCAGGGTCTATGTGTTTTAAAGGTTCCCCTTTTATTATCTACCAAGTCATGCATTTGGCTTTTAGTTGCTGTTTAATACTGTAAATATTATCATCATGGTTGCTTGCCTTTTTGCACCTTCATCATTAACTTTCTGTTGCACTTGCAGAAACTTGAGTTGACTATTGAAGACTTCATTAAAAGAACTCCATACATATCAGAGGAAGGAGCAGTTACACTTGGATCTAAGATCACTACTGTGTTTGTCGTTGACGCCAAGACTGGAAAACTAATTCAGACTTACAAGTCTCCTGATTCTCGGACTGCACCGAACAGTTATGAAGAGAAGAATGCTTTACATGAGTATGATACAGTTGATGGAGAGCACTTGAACTCTGGTTTAAGAAATGCTGCTGAGCTACAAAACAAGGAGCTCCACCTCCTTTTTATTACAAGAACAGATTACATCCTTGAGACCTTCCTTCCAAACTCGCCCAAAATTTCTTGGAGTATGAGAGTTGCTGAAATTGGATATGTTTTTCTTTGTCAAGAAGTTGGGAATCCATTTATTACAGCTACTATGCGTACAAGCTATAAGCTTGGTCCAGAAATTGGCAGTGATTTTGTTATGCCATTTGCATGTCAATCGAAAGGTGTAATTCAGCGATTTCGAATGCATAATGATTCAAATTCTTCTGCAAGGGCTCATCATGATGGCTTGCAATCTGAAGCTGAAGTTGATAAACTGTTAAAAATCTATCATAATGATGAAAGCGAAGCAGCACGCAATTTGGCTCCCTTCAAAACTAAAGTATCTGGAATTGTTGATACATATAATGTGAGAATGCCTTACAATAACATGTCAATCATTTCCGGGTGGTCAACTGCATCGTCTCTATTTCTGTCAGCTGTTTTTATTGTGGGCTTTGGCATTTATTACTGTGCTCTAGTCGCTAAAGAACAAAATGGGGATTCTAATTTAAGAACTGCAGCCTCAAGAGGAAAGAAAGTTCGTAAATCAGGAAAGAGTACTGGCAGTGCTGAGAAAAATGATAAGCGCATCTCATCTGAAAACGATGATGGATATGCACTCAGTGATGATAGTGACAAACTGTTAACAGACCTTAATAGACTGGTTGATGGTGGTGCCGATGGGCATAGAGTTGGTAAGTTATTCGTGTCAAATAAAGAAATAGCCAAGGGAAGCAATGGTACCATTGTCCTTGAGGGAGTTTATGAAGGTCGGCCAGTTGCTGTGAAACGCCTTGTTCGATCTCATCACGATGTGGCTTTTAAAGAAATCCAAAATCTTAGTGCATCTGATAGACATCCCAACATTGTCCGATGGTACGGAGTGGAAACCGATCGAGATTTTGTGTATCTTTCTCTGGAACGTTGTACTTGCAGCTTAGATGATTTGATTCAAATGAATTCGGATTCATTTCATAATTCATCCTTGGATGAGGACCAAGCTACAAAAGCTACGACTGAGTATAAGCTCCGGTTGGATTCAGTGAAGGGTATTATGCAGGATCTCAGCTTGTGGAAAGCAAATGGCCATCCATCACCTCTGTTATTAAAATTGATGAGGTTAGGATTAATAGTCTTTGTTGATGTAATACCATTTTACATTTTTGAGATTTTTGCCTTATTATATGAGTAGTATATTACTGTCTGCTATGCAGACAACAACAAATTGACACTAGTATTTCTTTTTTCTCTTTTCTCCTTTCGTTGGTGGTTCATGACTTCAGTGGCATAACTAGTCATTGATCTATTTGTAATGTAGGGACATGGTTTCTGGGCTTGTGCATCTGCATGAGTTGGGAATAGTTCATCGAGACTTGAAGCCACAAAATGTGTTGATAAGTAGGGAAAGATCTTTATGTGCAAAGCTCTCAGATATGGGAATTAGCAAGCGCCTCCTTGCAGATATGTCTTCTTTGGGTCATCATGCTACTGGCAAGTACTCTTTTAACTCTATCAACATAATATAATTTACTGTTACCTCCTAGAGGTGTAGATGTGAGGGCAGTGACAACCATCTTATGATGAACTAGCGTACTAAGTCCTTATGCACAAAATTCAAGTTCATATAACTTTGGATCATGGTAAAACTGGATAATAGAGTTTCTTGCCAACTACCTTGCTGTGAGTTCTTTTAGTCTGATAATTGTCAAATTCATTTCAGGTTGTGGCAGTTCTGGTTGGCAAGCACCTGAACAACTTCTTCATGGACGCCAAACTCGTGCAGTAGATTTGTTCAGTTTGGGTTGTGTCATGTATTTCTGCATCACTGGTGGGAAACATCCATTTGGCAATCGTCTTGAACGTGATATCAATATTACGAAGAATCAGATGAACCTTGTTTTAGTGGAGTGTATCCCTGAAGCTGAGGAGCTCATTTCACGTTTGTTAAACCCTGACCCTCAATTGAGGTAATATTTTCCTTAGTGATATCGCTGAATGTTGCAATGGGTTTGCAGCCTGTTAAATGTTCTTATTTTTTTGAAACATTTTTCTTGATGAAAATACTTATAATCTGTTGTCAGGCCCAGTGCATTTGAAGTATTGCATCATCCTCTATTTTGGAGTTCTGAGAGGAGACTCTCATTTCTACGTGACACAAGTGACAGGGTAGAATTTGAAAATAGAGAGACCTATTCTGCACTCCTGAAAGCATTAGAAAATACTGCATCAGTGGCTCTGGGTACAAAATGGAATGAAAAGATGGAACCAATATTCATTACTAATATTGGCCATTACCGCCGTTATAGATTTGACAGCGTTCGAGACCTATTGCGAGTCATGCGAAACAAGTTGAACCATTATAGAGAACTTCCCAAAGAAATTCAGGTTAGTTTCTCTAACTATCTATTATACATTTAATTGCACATCTCTTGGGTACGATGCAGTGAAAGGTTTCCTCTGGCATAGGTTTCAAATTTCAACTTCCATTTATCGGATGGCTTGGAAAATCAAGTTTGACCCGTCTATGTTTTCAATATAAAAAAACTGAACATGAATTCGACTCTACACCTTCACATCTTCCTTCGCTCCTTGCATGTATTATAGTGATCATACTTAACCATAATGAACTAGTATCGTAACAGTGATCTTATATGACTGTATCGGTATGGTTAGACGATGGTTTATTGCTGATATGCTTATTGATTCTTTTGTCGATCTTTCAGGAACTTGTTGGACCAGTTCCAGAAGGATTTGATGGGTATTTTGCGACTCGATTTCCAAGACTATTGATTGAAGTATACAAGGTTGTGTGTAGATACTGTAGGGAAGAGGAATGCTTTCAGAAATACTTCAAAAGCGATATCCTTTGAGTACCTCGCTCAATCTGAGTTTCTTCAGAAGATATATGGTCAAGAAATGCTGCATTTGGACTAGACACGGATCGATTGTATATAATCAGAAATATAGCTGTAATATATTAGTATGTATAAATTCACAAATTAATCATATATAATAATATTCTCAGCTAAACCAAAAGAAGCTGATTATTACATTGATTATTGCCTTTGCTGCTTATCTGTTGAATTTACAATACCAAAACATTTTTAGAATTGATTTCAGTTTGAACCGGCATTGCTCAATCTGTCTTCATCTTTTCTGTCAGAGGTTCTCTCTATATGCCTTCGCTTTGAACGGCCTTTTACTTCCTCTTCCTTCTCATCAACAAATGAAAGAAATGTCTGAATCCGAGTTGATCGTGAGCTTCGAGTGGAGGACTCTATATCCTCTGGGCAATGGCGGCTGAACTGCCTCACCATCTGTATCAAATATATGAAGAGAGCAGCCAAGGAAGCCAGCCCACATAGAAGAAACAGACCCCAGAAGCTTTTAAGCTGAAGCCTATCAACTTCTAGCTTTGCTCCTTGTAAAGTACAAGCACTTCTCAAAAGCCATTTATCATGAATCCTCTGCAAATCCCCACTCTCTGACAGCTTCAAAATTGCAGTTGATATGTCTTCCACTAATGGGGAGTCTCGAGGAAAAGCCTGAATATGTTTTAAACGTCATCAGAAACCTCACCATACCAAAAAGAAAAATGAATGAAATAGTGTGAATGATCCAAAGATACTTACAAATCCCCAACCATTTTTAGTGAACTCTTTACCTACAATGCTGAATTCACATCTAGTTGAGAGAAAGAGCTCTATGTATGCACGCTCATCAACCACCGCGACCACACCACCTTTGTGGGGGCCATCTTTCAAGGCTTTAGCAAACTCTTCTGCTGAGTTAAAAGGTACAAGTCTTGACTCATCAATATTGAGTTCATCAACCAAATAGTTCCTTACAAATGAACCATGCTGATATCCAATGGGATCATTACTTGATTTCAAACTATTAATGCCTTCAATGGGAGAAGAAAGCTGTTGCACAGTAAGGATTGAAGTCAAGCTTGCAGTGTAGCTTGAGTTTATTATGAAAACCACAAATAGCCATACAATTATCACTAGCCGACCAAGGCTGCTAACTACATTTTCTCCTGCATAAGGACACACAAAAAGAAGCAACTTCATGATTTTTTCAATGCATAGGAGCAGGCTAATTTTGTAACCATTCATGGGTATATAAAAGGCAACAAATACTAGTATCGTTTCACTTACTATGAGCAAAGAACATAGTTGAAAAGCTAAACCTGCAAGATCGAAATCTCTGTCAAAGCTAAGCTTTTGGTGTAATAATTAATTAATATCATATCAGAACCAGTTTTACTAGGCATCAAGTGTATTCTCACCAGAAAATAGTGACAACTTGTCTTTTAGGAGGCCCTCGGAAGTCGTCATTTTGGCGATGCTCCAGGGTCCAAACAATTGCACCAACAGCAAGGAAGAAGACTGCAATGACACCCCACATCAATGGACTAAATGGCCTTAGAAATGCCCACTCATTGGAATTTAACTGCCAAACAGGGGCCACCACAACAAGTCCGGATTCGACATATGGCTGGGTGAAATCCACCATCCTTGTTCTGTTTGTGATGATTGTAATGTCACCTATAGCTGCATCATAAACCTGTATGGAAGATGAAACTAGATGATCACAAAACAATTGCAGCACTTTCAAAAGTCTTAAATTTGACCATGTTTGATGTCCAAGATTGAACTGAATTGAATTGGACTATTTTAGTTAACAGTCTAGTCTGATTGATAATACAATTTAATCAAATCCTGTGCATCAAAAGTGGCCAAGGAGTTTATTTAGATTACTCACACCAGCAGTGATCAAACGCACAAGCTCAGTACCACTTGGATTATTACGACCATCCCCAAATGGAAAGAACTTATATGGGACGGCATAAGGCAACAAATTAAGAGCTGCAGTGAATACATCAATGCAGAATCCAGTGACGGCATCATTTCCTGTTACCGATACAAATTCGCGAAAGCTAACCCTATGGGGTATTCCGATTTTCAAATGTCTTCCATTGTTTGGGAAAACCCACCCGCGCGGCTTCTGTGAGGTCTGTCCAGGCCAAATGACACTGTGCAATGTTTGATTTGAGCTGGAATGATTCGGCTGCTTCTTGGCAAATACTTCTGGAGGCACAACTGATATTCCTGAATGATTAGACCAATAACCAATCCTCCTATACCCAGTGCCACCCACATTGATGAGTTCATAGGCAGGATCCATGAGGTCCCCATCTGAATTAAACTTGATAGGACCTGACAAACCAGTCATATTAACCTGTAAAACGCTACGAAGAAACATGTTTCCTTCATCAAAGATGTTCAAAGCGTCAAGATGCAATTCTCCTCCTCTAATCTCTGCTAATCTTGAATCTTTTGAAAACGATATATTCCCTCCCTGCCTGAAGAGTGAATCAATTGCATGAGCAAGCAACCACACGGTATCATATGCATAGAGACCATATGGATTCAAACCAATAGGACCATTAGATTTCTCTACACTAGTCAAATTTTTCCACCTGGAAACAAATCTACTTCTGAGCACTGAATCTGGTGTGTGCATTCTTAATGAGAGAACACCTTGAATGTCCTCCATTTCATCTTCGGATAGAGGAGAGTTAGTATCCAAGAGAGTAGAAAGCCAGTCAGTAGCTATCCAGACATAGCCAGATCCCACCATTCCAAGATAATGAGCTATATGAAATACCTCTATACCCCATCTTTCAGAAGTGTGAACAACAAGTATCCGAGACTCGCTTAGAGCTACCTTAACCAGCAAGTCAGTGATTTCATCTTTGGTTGCTGTAGGGCTCAAACGTGCTTTGAAAGTTATCTTACAACGCTTCGCTGCAAGCTTATCTCCTAATGAAGCAATCCCATTTCTTCCATGTTCATCATCTTCATATATTGCTATCACTTCTCTCCATCCATAGTAGTCTATAATTTCTGCTATTGCAGCCATCTGATACAGATCACTAAGACAGGTTCTGACAAAATATGGGAACTGAAGTGAAGACAGGGTAGGATCTGAGGCTGAGAAAGACAATAAAGGGACTTGGAGCTCTTTTGAAACATGAGATACTACGTGAGCAGTCACAGAATCCTGGGGGCCAATTATAGCCACTGTTTCAGTCTCCATAAACTTTAAGGCTGCATTAATTCAGCATCCAAATCAGACAATGAAGATTTACAGTGAATTGGTAAATCTAAGTAATTCAAAATCTCTTTGGGTCAAATACAATCAAACAAAGAAAAATATAGAAAGGATCAGCTGATATCTGCAGGTTCTATTACCTTGAGCAATGGCTAGAATTCCACTGCGATTGCTATCCTGTATAGTAACATTGAGCTTAGTTCCGACAAGAGTAGTTGGATCAGAATTCACATCTTTGATGGCAGCTTCTATGGCTAATTTTGCTACTTTGCCAATGGAACTTTCGAACGAGATAACTGCCCCAATGTTAATGACTTTGGGTATTGTTGAAGCATGTGTAGTTATAATTCCATATAGAAATAACTCTTTGTAGAAAATCATCAACACCATAAGCCAAAATATCTTCATGGTGACTTGCCCTTACCCTTCTCTCCTCAAAGAGCACAAAACAACTTTATAATAATGGAACAGTCAACTGAAAATCTGAAATTGAAAAGATAGTGATGAAGTTAAATTAGATCACCCTGATCTATACATGATGTTCAAGAAAATAAGCCAAAAACCAGATGTTTTGTTTTCTATATCTAAAAGCCAACAAGACCTTGCAAGCTAAAAGGGGAAAAGGAAACAAAAATCCAAACTCACATAAATGATGACAATGAAAAAACAATTATAAACCATTTGGTGTTAAAACTAAACAGAAGCAAGACAAAGTTTATCATTAAAATAAGAAAAAGAAACAGGTGAAGGAAGGTATAACTCACAGTTTAGCAGAAGCTGAAGAGCCTTATATAAGTCATGTCTTTGAGCCAAAGAAGAAAACCAGACCGTTAGCTTGTTTGCGTTGGAGACACGTACTGAGCTTGGAGGGAAAAAGAAAGGAGTTGTTTAATTAATAATGTGAAGGTACTACTGAGGTTTGAGATTTCATGTTTATGGTGAAGAAAAAGTCCATATTCCTGTTAGTGATAATTGTCACTTTGATCATGTACAACCGCATTAATTAGAGAAAATAAAAATTAGACCTTGGGGAGGTGGTGGCTCGTCACTGGTGGGTGGTCCTATCAAATGTCATTCACCATATATTGAAAGCACAATTATCATGAGGAATTGCAGACAGAAAAGGGTTTTTTGGTAATTCAGATATCAGTGGCAAGTGGCCCATTTCAAGAGTGAGATCATCATTACATGACTGAAAGAGAGCTTGGTGTCGTCTGGTGATTAGATAGTAGATATGAGAGTGAGTGGCCTTTAACCGTAGACTGGTAGAAAATTACAAAAAAATAAATAATAGGGACATAATTTAGTGGTCCCAAATCCCAATGCTTCAAAAAGAGATCACCTTTCTTCAATAATGCTTAAGGACCACTAACAAGCTCTTCTTAACCACTTAGAAGTCAGAACCATATATTTTGTATAACATATAGACTTCACCAAAGGCTCTCCCTTTCATTTTGATTTTTGTGTATATACTATTATTTTGTTTTAAAAAAATCTTAATTGACCTCCTACAAGTTTAGGTAGAAAATCTACACTATTTTTTGTGAAATGTGAATGCCTTCCTTTCTGGGGCAAGTGTACAGTGAAGTTGAAAAGTAGCTAGATAAGACAATGAATGAGACTTTAGTTTTTTTGTTTTGATCTTCTATAAAAGTGACATTTCTTTCAACTGTCTAGTCTCTGTAAACTATTTGTCATCATGTTCACTTTCTTTAATTTCCAACAATCATGTCACTATAAAACACATGTGTTTCACCTTTTCTGTTACAGAAGGTTATCAGAAAATGCTTCTCAACTCTGCACCCTGACCTTTCCTATATATAATACACATAATTTCCATATGCTTCTCTACAAAGATAAATACTTTGAATTCATAAATGCATATATAATCAGAATTCATTTGAAAACTATCAGGGATTTTGTTAGATAAATCTTATGTTTGCCACAGAAAAAACGAACATCAAGACATGCACTAGATTATGTCTCTAGGCTTCATTACCTGACAGAGATTGATCTTCATCTGAGTTTCTGATACAAGCTTTCTCCATTTTTCTCTTCTTGGATTGACTTTTAATGACCTTTTGGACAAGCAGATTGCAATGAGCCTCCTCCAAATCCAAGTAATGCCTGGAATCATAAATGGCGTATAATCTGCATTAGAAACACAGAGACCCCAGAAGCACTTCTTGTCATGAATTCAATTTAGGCCTATTGGATCAATTAACGGGCTTGACATAATAGATTATTTAAATTTTAAACGATGTTAATGGACTTTATACTCTTTATTTTTTCTGAGATATTTTCCAATTTATTTTATGGGCTTTTAACCATGTCAACTTAAGAAGTAATTATGAGATCTCTAAACAGATGATTCCAACTCTAAACCAATTGAAATTAACAAATTTCAAAGAGAAAATTCAAGTGTGTCAGTCAGCTTTATAACGTCGGAATTTCCCTAAATTTTACAAAAAGATCTGTGCCAACAAATTTAAGAATTCTCATACCTCGAAATGCAAAGTCCTCTTTTCTTTTTCTCTCTCTCTCTCTCTCTCTCTCTCTCTCTCTCTCTCTCTCTATATATATATATATATATATATATTCACAGAAACTATATGGACAGAAGCATCCTATATAGGACTGATACAACTCATACAACAATATAGATCCTATAGTTTAGCTATTTACCAAAATTGGTTATGGAATGTCAAAGTTTATCTAGTGAACACATATAAATATATATATATATATATATATATAAAAGGTTTCACGTGATATGATAAAATAAAAATTATATAAACAAAGAAATATAAAACAACAATCATAACAAAATATACACTGTAGCATCGAGTATTGACTATTGACATGGCATGAAGAAAGAGAAGGCACGTAATAAGTACCACTGTAGCAGTGAAAGTGAAGCAAGGCACACATCCATAATCCATAATCCATTATCCATTATCCTTCGTGATAGGAAAAAGAGGTCTTTTCAAAAATATATTGTATAGTCAAATAAAAAACATCTTATTATAGAAATATCTTATTGAACCAAACAATCAACCAAATCTAATCGTTGTGTTGTGTGTTTACTGTAAACCCGGCCGCACCAGATCTCCACTTCCATCTGTTCAAAAGACAAAAGGGTTTGAACTTAGACATGAAAGGCTTGGTCTCTCTCAAAACGACACCACCCAGCCTGTCGTTTCACGACTCGCCGCCGTCGACGTCCGCCAGAAAGTTCTCACTCGTCAGACGCTAGCTTCCCGCGTCTTCAAAGTTCAATGGGCACTCGTAGACGCAACGGCGTCGTTTCAATTCGAGCTCAGCAGGTAAACATTCAAACCAACAACAACAACAAAAAAAAAAACTATCTTTTTCCTGTTCAATTGTCATTTGATGTTTTCATTGTGGAACCCACTTTTGTTATTGTGTAAGCTTCGTGTGATCAAAATTTTCCCTCCAATTTTTATTTCTGATGTCTTTTAGACTGTGGTGTAGATAAATGTGTCTAATTTACAATTGAAATTGAAAAAAAATGAGAATTGAGTTTGTTTACATTAGTAATTTAGTGTGCTTGGCATTGGAAAAAAAAATGCTTTGTTTGTTGCTCATGTTTTGTGGTTAGTCGGAGACGAAAGATGAGTCAGCTACGGTTTCTCTGGAAAATGGGGATGTTGAAACTGCTCTTAAAGTGAAGGAATGTGTATACACATTTTGGTATACTACTTGTCAAATTGCACAAGTATACCAAAATGTGTATGACTAGCTAAAATTATATTGAATCAAATGAATTATTTATTTTCTCTATTGAAATGAAATTTTATTTTTAATGATTGCTTACTTTATTTTTCTAATAGAATATAGTTGTACATATAATGATTATTTTGATACCAATTAACCAAATAGATGGTCAATACACATGTTTTAGAAAAAATGGGACAATTATAATGGTCATTTTGATACCAATTGACCAAATGGATGGCCACTAGAGTAATTTTGGATAAAAATTATTATAATGGCCATTTTGATACCAAGTGAACAAATTAATGGCCATTAGTGTAACATTCTTTGAAAAAGTTAACGATATTATAACGGAATGGCCACCGGTGTAACTTTGTTTGCCAAAAATGGCAATTTCTAAACCAAATCCCCAACTGGTGGCTATTTTGAGAGTGGTGGCAAAAGTCGATGGCCACCAGGGTAATTACCCCTAAGGATTTTGTTGGAGCTCTTAGGGCTGCGTATCAGCGAACTAGACTTCCTGGTCTGATTGCCGAAGTGAAGAAGGCTTCTCCGAGCAAGTGTGTATTTTATGATGATTCTTTCCTTATTTACATTCCCATTTATTTATTTGTATGTTGTCGGTGAATGTATAACTGGTGAATGTATAACTCGCACTAAACTTGATGTTATGTCATGTCTTCAAGAGTAGAGGAGCTACAATTATTTGTTCTTATATTCTTTTGTAGTTAATCTTGCTATATGATGTGCATCAGCATTGTTGCGTATATTAATGAAATCGAAACTTTCTTATGATAGGTTGAAATTGCCCAAGCTTACGAGAAAGGTAGGGCAGCTTGCCTCAGTGTTTTGACAGACGAAAAGTATTTCAAGGTAAATTTTACAAAGTCGTATTTTTTTTAGCGCTCATGTTGTTGAGGGAGTATCGACAATGAAGCTAAAACGATTTCTTCTGCCTTCCTCTAACTTCCTTCTCTTCTTATATAATATCAAGGGAAGCTTTGAAAACTTGGAGGTGATCAGGAATGCTGGAGTTAAGGTCTGCTCTTTATCTTCGTGTTATGGGTTTTCTGGGCCCTTTGCTTTTATGAAATAGTTGTTAGATTAAGCTACAGTTATAATGCTATTCGTGTTTGCAGTGCCCTCTACTGTGCAAAGAATTCATCGTAGATGCATGGCAGATCTATTATGCCCGAACTAGAGGTGCAGATGCAATTCTTTGATTGCTGCTGTTTACAAGATCTTGACATCAAATACATGATTAAGATCTGCAAGATGCTTGGCTTGGCAACACTTGTGGAGGTTTGAATTGTGCTTCTTTGGTCGTTTTCAATATTTCGATAGTTATATTTATGCCATTATATGAGAAGATGTGATAAACTAGATCATTGAATGTTTTATCTGTTGGTTTCTAATCCCAGGTTCATAATGAGAGAGAAATGGATCGTGTACTTGGAATTGAGGGGGTTGAGCTTATTGGTATCAACAATCGTAATCTTGATTCTTGGTAAGTATTTTAAACTTCTATAAATTTTGTCATCTTATAGAATGTATGATCCTCTTAGTTCAGGCTCGACAGTCTCAAGAACTTTCAGAAGTCAGATCACCACATTAGCTTACTTACATTTTGCATTTTTTTTCTTGTTTGTCTGCAGAAACATTTGAGGTTGATATTAGTAACACAAAGAAACTCCTTGAGCGTGGCCAAAAGATCCATGAAAAAGATATCATTATAAGTGGTCCTTTTGCTGGTCTTTTGGCCATTCACTGAACTGATATCATATATGTGTGAACGTTTTTCATTCACTTAAATGATTTTATTCCTAGGTGGTTGGTGAATCCAGGCTATGTACTCGTGATGATATCGCATATGTACAAGAAGCTGGTGTTAAAGCTGTAAGCTTTTCTTGTACTTCTCCATTACACTAATCGAAACATCTAAACTTCTGCATATAATTGGACTTTTACCTTGAATAAAAGAAGGTCATCCCTTATAAATGTTTCATTTACTGATACATGGTTTTCTGTAATTATAGCACATTTAACATGAATATGTCGTGAATTTTGTAATCAATACATCTACTTTGCAATTGAACTAACTAGACCGTGTTACCTTTTGCAGGTCTTGGTTGGGGAGTCGATTGTGAAACAAAGTGACCCCGGAAAGGGAATAGCTGGATTTTTACACTAATGATCATTCCATATAATTTTATCTAATGAGTGGCATTTTGATAAGTAAGTGGATGCCATTAATTTATTTTAGATGTTTTTTGGAAATCAATTTGTTCTGTTGTTTTTCGAAATAAATAATTATATTTAGTGTGTATATACGTATACCATATCTCAAACATATATATATATATATATATATATATATTTCTTTTTTGAGATGATTAAGACTATAAAATTTTAAAAATTCTAAAAAATATATTTGAGATAAGTTGAATATATATATATATATATATATATATACAATTTTTCTATTGTTAGTTCGTCCTGATATAAAATATATCAGGACGAAGAATGTGGACCGTTAGATTTACATACTTTGATTCAAAGTGTATACACTTGTCAAAACTTCTCAATAATCTGTGGTCCACATTTTTCGGCCCGATATATTTTATATTAAGACAAACTGACAGTAGAAAGACTGATATATATATATATATATATATATGTGTGTGTGTGTGTTTGAAATATGCTATATGTATATATACACTAAACATAATTATTTGTTTTAAAAACAAAAGAAACAATTTACTTCCAAAAAAAATCTAAAATAAATTAATTTCATCCTCTGATTTATCAAAATGCCACTCATTGGATGAAATTTGACAATTAATCAAGTCAACCAAATCAAATTCTAATTTGTATAGCTAAAACCTTAACAATTAATCAAGTCAACCAAATCAAATTCAAATTTAAATTCAAATCTTGGCAGTAATCAACTAATCTAGTTACTATTGCCTTATTAGTTATGAGATAGGGAAGATATATGGAAATCATTTACTTAAAAGATCATTGGAGGAAAGCACATTTAAAGATTATGTTCTCCGGTGAAATTTCTGCGAAAAAATTACACTGAGTACGCACAAATGAAGCAAACAGAAACTCCACTTTTAAATTAGAGCATTGAAAAAAAAAAAAAAAAAAAAACCCACCCCTTAAAAAAGTGTAAAAAGCACAATATCTTAAAAAATTTGACGTACCACCTATGTTGATGGGACTCAAACCTGAGAAATTGTTTATTATTATTATTATTATTATTATGAATGCTCTTTTCAGTAAATCACATTGGATTATGGTATACTTGAAAAGTTATGTAGACTTGGAGCATACGATACTCGAGGTCCAAGAACCCTTCCAATCCAATAATGCAAATGTAGACTTGGAGCCTCCATATTCTTTCTGCGAAGCTTCATAATTTTCACACATTTTTTACAAAGATTTTCCAAACAATTCAGAGTTCCATGCACGCTAATTATGATTAATTCTCAAATGTATCAAATCGGGGACCTTGTAGCTGTGGTATACCGTATACGTCCAATGAGATTATTAATATGCTTTTTGGTTGAGGATACTTCAACTAAACCTATAATTGATCAAGAAACAGGCGATTAGCATCATGTACGAGAATTTTTAGAAGGCCTGCAGGAGGGCCACTACACCAAGAGAAATTCGGACCAATTCCTTCAAATTAGCAACCTTTACATTGAGTTGAAAATGGATTATATATATTGAAGTTATAAATTTAAGTCGATATATGCTAACTGAATATGATTTACATAACTTTTGTTGATGTATTATCAAACTACTAGATCATAAATAATGATATTGGGTGCTTTAATTAATTCTTTTATGTCTGTCCTTTAATTGAATGATAATTATAATGAACCAATTCACACAACAAAAGCTGGATGGTGTAGATCACATTATATGATAAATATAATAAATATTGACATTTCTTCCTTGTTATCAAATCCTGCACCTGCTTCAATTTATTCAAATGCTTATATATACTTTTTCGCTCATGAAAGAGAGGCAGAACAGAGTAAAACAAAACAAAACAGAACACGGAAAACAGAGTGCACATCACATTTTGATGTTGCATCAATAATTACATTCAATTTCTAGGCCGTCCCCTCTTTCTCTCAATTTTTTGCAACGGCATCCCAAAAATCTTGACAAACCATTCATATTTCTTAGTGCAGAAAATGTGTCCAAGAACCATTCCAATTACTAGACCGCTTGCATATCCTATCGCAACTACTTTCCAACCAAATGCAAATGGAGATTCCGATCCCTCATCGTCTTCTTTCTATGGAAGCTCAAGATTTCCACATTTTCTTGACAAAGGTTGTCCACACAATCCTAGATTCCTTTCATAGGAAATGTTATTAAATGGATCGAATTGTGCTCCATGTGGTATAGGTCCAGTGAAATTATTATATGAGACATTAAAGAAGGTCAAAGGTGTGAGTTTAACCGGTTGTAGAGGAATCTCTCATGAGAGGTTGTTATTTGAAAGGTCTAGCGATTCTAATACTGTCAAGTTGTCCGGTTACAATGGACAAGATTATTGTTGGAAAGGTTAAGATATCGAAGTCCCTGTAAAATGGAAATAGAAGCTGGAACCTCTCCTTCAAATCTGTTGTTGGACAGATTTGAGATCTTCACATATTCTATTTCTATCCCTTTGTTTACCATTCTTAATGAGATATATACTAGTTGACTCGCATTAACAACTTTCATGGCATTCCAACAAGCAAAGTATTTGGATGGAAGTTTACCGGTAAATCTGTTGTGAGAGAGATCAATAATCTGCAACTTAGGAAATTCGAAATCTGACTTAGGTTCCTGTTCCTCTATTGCACCGTAGAGTTTGTTTGATTGCAAGTTGAGCACCACCAAATTTGGAAGATTTCCAATCCAAGATAGGAAACTATCATTGATTTTGTTATTTCCAAGATCCAAAAATTCTAGCATCGTACAATTGGCTAATGATTTTGGAATTTTTCCTCGTAACATGTTGTTGCTTAAATCAATCATCCTCAACTCTGTTCCATTCATGAAGGTTAGAAGAATGCTCTCACTGAATTTGTTATTTTGAAGGTTCAACATTGATAGCTCATAACTGAAATTCCCCAAACATTGTGGAAGTTTGCCGCTCAAGCTGTTATTGGATAAATCAAGAGCTAGAAGAGAATTCAGTTTGCATATCCATGGTGACAGTTCCCCTGACAGGTTGTTGTTGGTAGATATTGGTGAAATGGGGAGTGGGCCTTGCAACTTATTGAAACCAAGGTCCAAATAATATAGACTTGTCCATGGAAGAACACAAGGCTGTTGGTCAAACCCAGTCAACAGATTGCGAGAAAGGTTCAAGTTTTGCAAATTATTTTCAGCTATGTTTAAGAACCATCCTGGGATTTGGCCAGATGTTTTATTAGAGGAAAGGTCCAGCTCATCCAATTGATCTTGGTAGCGCAGAAAATCTGGAAAGCTCCTAAGGTTGCATGCACCCAATCCTGAACTTTGGAATTTATGAGAGTTGGTATTAACAGAGAAGTTGGAGAGCAACGATAAACGGTTTGACGAGAGATATAGTGATCTTAAACTTTTGAGTTGAAGAAACATTTCAACTCCATTGTGCCATTCAAATTATTTGAAGAAAGGTCAAGAGTTTGAAGATTGTTGAGTTTTAAGAAAGAGCTAGGAATTGGACCTTGCAATTGAATAGATGACAAATCCAGATCATTCTCATTCAATTGGGTTAGGTTGCTAATTTGAGATGGAATGTGACTAGACATGACGCCAGTTCGGTTCGGCGAACCGAACCGGAACCGGCGTCCAAAAACCGGAACCGGATCCGGTTTCTTCGGTTCCGATTTCAAACCGAACCGGGAACCGGTACTAACCGGACCCGGTTCCGGTTCCTTTTTTAAGGAACTGTCCGGTTCGAACCGGACTGGAACCGGCGGTTCCGGTTCCGGTTCAGACCAGCGGTTCCACCAATTTTTTTTTTAAAAAAAACATTTTACTTATAAAATAAAATGTTTAAAAAAAATGGACATTGTAAAGTATTGGGTCATGGCCAATAACCCTTGTCCAAGTAGATATAATTTCTAATGCATTATTCTTCTTTTTATATAGGTTGTGCAACTCTTTACTTGTCTAATTTATCCAATATGGGATCTATGATTGAATAAAACTAAGATTATAAGTAATCACTCTATGACCAAGATTAGGGAAGAATAATATGTGAATGAGATTTGATGATTTATTAATTTATATATTAAAAAAATGATACATATTATTATATATTTGCATTCACAATCCACATAATATAGAAGATTAAGAAAAGTATATAGAGAGATGTGATGTGATTTAATCCAAAAATGATCAAATTCTTTTGTCTTTTATTAACAATATTCCCTTTGTTTACATCCAATAACAAGTTAAAAAAGTTTTCAAATGGAAATTCATTATGTTATATCAATGAATGTAAATGGAAATTCAATCCTACATCCCACATCGGATAAATAAGAGAAGTGAAGAGAGACCTAACCTATATAAAAATGAGGAGACTGCAAAGGAAAATAAACATTCTTGGACAAGGGTTATGGGCTCCAACCCAATACTTTATAATATCATATCTAACATTTTATTTTTATTTTTAAATAAAATGTTACTTTTTGAAAGAAAAAAAAACCTGGAACCGGAGGAACCGGAACCTAGGTTCCGGTTTTGATTTCGATCCCTCCAGAACCGGAACCGCCTGTTCGGAACCGGAACCGGCCCGGAACTGAACCGACATCAAGCCTAAATGTGACCAGATAGCTGATTAGATGACAAAGATAAAGTTGATAGCTTGTTCAAGTTCATGAGCCAAAACGGGATTGTACCGGTTAATTGGTTAGAACTCATGTCTAAATAAATTAGATGGGTTAGATTCAAGAGCCCAGAGGGAATCTCACTAGCTAAGTTGACATCGGAAAGGCTTAATTCAGTGAGTTTGGTTTGCTTTGCTATCCAAGACCAGGAAGAAGAATTCCCGCTTGAAAAATTGTTATAAGAAAGTCTCAAAGTATTAAGTTGTGTGAGGTTACCCGATGAACTGAATAATGTTTGGCCTGACAATTGGTTGGCGGAGAAGTCCAGTACTTTTAAAGAACCAAGATTTCCAATTGAAATAGGCAACTCGCCCTTAAATTGTTATAAAAGATGTCGAGATAGACAAGCTTGGTGAGGCTACCAATTGAAGATGGAATTGTTCCTGAAAATCCTAATTAGGCTCTGATATTCAGTAAATATCCAATGAGATTTTTTATTGAACCTCACTCTAAGAAGGTAAAAGGTTGGGTAACTGCATGAAGGAATTAATTACCTTGTAACTTGCAGCGGTAAAGAGAGAGATGAGTAAGAGAAGACAAATTTCCCAAGCTATTAGGTATTGAAGAAGAAATGTTGAAGTCACTTAGATCAAGCCATTTGAGGTTGGTTAACTTGTCAACCAGACTTTTTAGACCACCTGACTGTCCAAGCTATAATGAATTTCGTGATAGATAAGGTATTCCAGTTGAGAGAGCTCCAACATCTCTGACGGGATTTGACCTGAAAAGTAGGAATAAGAGAGGTCAAGATGTGATAATCTGGAAATGTAGTTCTTGATTTCAGAAGGAATTTTAGAATAACTGAAGGAGAAAAAAAATAAGACGTGATAACTTAACAATTGACACATGAGTAATTAATTTGTATGGGACCTAAGACAATGATAGTTCCAGATGTGATAAATTGTATTATGATTTTGCCAAACCATGAGTTACAAAGAAAAATCTTTTTATTACAAGTGCTATGACAGTTTGACTGTTCCTAGCATGGGGTCGATAGCTTTTATTTTAGGGGAAATTACACAGCCCTTGAGGTTTGGGGTCAAGACACCTGAATGACCTTTGAAAGGTTTAAAATAATATATCAAGTAGATTACGTTTATTTGATATATCAAGTAGTTTGTTTATTTTACACTAACACCCTCTTATTTAATGTTAGACAACTAATATATCAAGTAGATTACGTTTGACCTTTGAAAGGTTTAAAATATCCTTATATAAAAATTAAAAGTAAAAATAAAAATAAAAATAGCTTTAACTTATAAATCTAACACAGTGAACCATGTCTCCATGATTTGAACACTCTTGTGGCAGGCAACTAACAATTTTTTTTTTATAGTTATCAAAGTTGTGTTAAAATCTTTAATATAACTTTTGAATACTTAAATTAAAGTTGTGTTAACATCTTCAATTGGTTCTGATTGCAAAGAAAATCTGGAAATCCCCTAACCCTAAGGTTGCATGAACGTAAACTTAAAGTGTCAAAATTATGAGAGCTTACATTAACAGTGGAGTTGGTTAATGATGATAAACGGTTTGACGAGAGATATAATGCACTTAAACTTTTGAGTTGAAGAAACATTTCCAACTCCATTGTGCCACTCAAATTATTTGAAGAAAGGTCAAGAATTCCAAGATTGTTGAGTTCAAATATAGAGTCAGGAATGGTACTTTGCAATTGATTGGATGAAAGACCCAGGGAATCCAATTGGGTTAGGTTACTGATTTGATATGGAATCTGACCAATAAAATGGTTAAACATGAGATAAAGAGTTGACAGCCGGTTCAAATTCATGAGCCAAACTGGGGTTTGACCAGTTGACTGGTTGTTATACAAATATAAATAAGTTAGACGTGTTAGGTTCATGAATCAAAAAGGAATCACACCAATAGAGTTGATGTTTGAAAGGTCTAAATGAGTGAGTTTAGTGTTCATACCAATCCAAGACAATGAAGAAATTGGGTTTAAAAAATTATTGAAAGATAGGTCCAAATAGTTTAGTTGGGTCACATTACCAAGTGAAGAAGGAAATTGGCCCAAGAAATTGCAACTTTTGATACCCAATACTTCCAAAGAAGCAAGATTTCCGATTGAAGATAAGTCCAAAACTTCTTAAAAGATAAGTCCATATAGACTAAACTGGTAAGGTTATCGATGAAAATCTTTATAAGGATTTTACTTTGCAGTTTACAACTTGTATAAGAATGAATAAGTTAAAGAAGATACATTACTTCTATAGATACCGATTAATTTTTTGAAAGAAGCAAGATAAGAATTAGGCAACTCACCCCAAAAATTGTTACCATATAAGTCCAAATGGATGAGATTGTAAAGGTTATCAAGTGAAGATGGAATGTTGACTTCACTAAGATCAAACACTTTAAGGTTGGTTAATTTCTCTACTAGACTTTTAGATCCGGCTGTTGGAGCTGCAACCCATTGTATGATAGATCAAGGGACTCCAAGTTGGAGAGCTCTAGCATCTCTGGTGGTATCTGACCAGAAAAGTAAGAATAAGATAGGTTTAGATGTAATAACCTTGAAAGATTCAAGATTCAAGATTTCAGAAGGGATTTCAGAAAAATTGAAGTAATTATCAGCAAGGCTAAGCCTTTGAAGATGGACAAGGTGGAAGAGGGTGCTGGTAGAGTTGATAGAACCAGAGAGACAATTACTACTGATCGAGGTCAAGCTTGATCACATAACCAGTGTCCTCGTTGCATTTGATGCCGTCCCATGAGCAGCAGTCACCATTTCCTTCCAGATTCCAGAGTTCAGTCTTAGCCGAACAAGCATGGCAGTGGTACCCATGATCAATGGAAACGCTTTCCTTGAATCTTAACAGAGCGGAATGTTCCTTGTCATGACAAAGTGGTTGTGTAGAAGAAGTAAGCTGAAAAGAGACGAGCAGAAAAGACAAGTACATAAATGTGAGGAAACTCAAGGATGACCCCATAATTGATTCAATTAGCTCTCGAGGATTTATTTTGTTGTGGTGGGCAATCAAGGAAGAGGATTTGAGTTGGTTTTATATGCAGCTTCAGATTATTTTTTATTTAAAAAAATAATAAATTAAAGCATCAAATCAACTAATTAAACTCATACGGAATTTTCAACAATGACATATTCTGAACTGTTTATTGGGAAGTAGGCGATTTGTATTTTATTGTGTTTATATATGTTTTTTTTTTAATAATCGACCTCTTTTCATTTTATAAAGGGAAAGTATCATTTTCCCCCCTGACTTTTACCATATTGTTAAGACGAGGACAGAGTTTCACCATATTGGCCGTTCTTCCCCCTAAAATGAAAAGAATATATAATATACCCCTTCTGTCCATTTTTCCATCCAAACTAACGTTGACCATGGTCAAATGACCATATTATCCTTAAAATAATCACAAAATAACCATTTAACCATCCAGAAAACATGTGATGACTAGATAAAATTATTATTTTACCCTCTAAGAAATTTATAAAATAAAAAATATATTAAAAAAACGTAAAACAAAAATTAAAAAATATAGATAAATGAATCTCCACCGTACATCTCAAAGATGGATGGTGGAAATATCTCCATTTTTTAATTTTTTTATTTAAATTTTAAAACAGAAATTAAAGATAATTTTTTTTTAAAAAAAATGATCTGGTGATCATCGTCTTCTCCACCATACCAGACACCAGCACCGTCTTCTCCACCAGAGACCAGACACCAGCACCGTCTCCATTCTCCAACACCCAAACCCTAAACTAATCCATCACAACTCAAACATCAAACCCTCGCCACCACCACACCTCAAAGACCAAATCGTGAACCACACATCACCACCATATAATCCAGCCACCACCGTGAACCACCAGTTTCTCGTCACCACCACCACCCTTCACCATCACCACACAACAACCAACCCAAAATCCATATTCGAAACCAAATCAACCCAAAACCAAATCGACCCAACTTGAAATCAAATCGAAACCGACCCAAATTGAAATCAAATCGAAACCGATTCACCCCATATGCAAAACAATCCCATGAACCCTAACCCAAATCGAAAAAATTCCCACACAGCGCCACCACCTCCATTTCCAACACCACCATCCACCTAAACCCCACCAACCGGCAGCCTCCGCAATAACCCAATCCAATCGAACCAAACCCCACACACACACACGCACACCCAAACCCAATCGACCCCAGAAAACACCAACTCCCAAACCCAATCGACGAAGAAGAAGAAGAAGAAGAAAGAAGAAGAAAAAGAAAAAGAAAAGAGAAAGAGATCGGTTTAGGGTTTGATGATGAAGATAAATAGATGAGAAGATGAGAGAGAGAGAGAGAGAGATAGATGAGAGAAACATATGACAGATCGTGAGAGAGGAGAGACATCAGAACATTTTCTGGAAAATTTTATTTGGGTTTGGAACCAAATCTGAATGTTGTTTGAATCTGGAATGGGTGGTTGTTTGGTGATGGCTGATGATGTTAGTGGTGTGGTTTCGTGATGGACTTGGGATAACAAAAAGTTAAAAATTGATGTTGATGATTTTGGTGGAGATCCAAGATCCACAATTCTTTTTAAAAAAATTTGTTTTAAAATTTTGTGAGAGATTTTGTTTTGTTTTTAATTTTTTAATTATTTGTTTTGTTTTTAATTTTTTAATTATTTGTTTAAGATCTGGTGGGTTCAGTTACGTTAATACCCTTTCAACTTAACGGTCAACCATCTAAATGGATGGAAAAATGGACAGAAGGGGTATATTATACATTCTTTTCATTTTAGGGGGAAGAAGAGCCAATATGGTGAAACTCTGTCCTCGTCTTAACAATATGGCAAAAGTCAGGGGGGAAAATAATACTTTCCCTTTTATAAATTGCAGCATTTAAAAAAGGTGGCTCTATTGGGACTAAAAAATATCTTCTTACACTCATATTTTAATGAAACTATTTTTTATTTTTAAAATACCCTTACATTTAATTACTTAAAAATACATAGTTTTATAATTAAAATTTTAAATTTATTTCCTACACCCATAAACTGAACAATAAATACCAAATTAATCATAATACTAGTTAATTTGTGATAGAATTTGAGAAAAAAAATGTTTGGCCTTTAAAAATTGAATGGTTTACAAAATCTTCTATCCACCCATCTCTACAACTACAATTAGATTATATCAATCACAGATATTTCAGACATGTAACTTTCTAGTCAACTGAGTTTGTGGGCCATTGATGGGCCCACAAACCTACATCGTGTAGACTATCTATGGGCTTGATTTATCGGTTCTAGATTAAATGGTACCTATATAATTGATGAATTTATGAATTTTTTTTGTTTTCTCCATGGACAATTCAAGATTCAATCAATAAATTATGGTCAAGGTTTTTCCGCTTTTTTTTTTAATATAAATTCTTTCAAGTGAATCTAAGATTCTACAATTTGAGTCATAGAAAATACAATATTTGATTTTAATTGAAACTAAATACCTCTTGAATTCTTCAATAAAAAAATAACTACAATTTTAATTAATTGAGTGATTGCGCATAAACTCTAAATCCACTAAGGTTGCATAAGCATAAACTTAAAGTGTAAAAATTATGAGAGCTAGCATTAGCAGTGGAGTTGGTTAGTGATGATAAGCGGTTTGACGAGAGATATAATGCTCTTAAACGTTTGAGTTGAAGAAACATTTCCAACTCCATTGTGCCACTCAAATTATTTGAAGAAAGGTCAAGAATTTCAAGATTGTTGAGTTCAAAGATAGAGCTAGGAATGATACTTTGCAATTGATTGGATGAAAGACCCAGGGAATCCAATTGGGTTAGGTTACTGATTTGATATGGAATTTGACCAGTAAGATGGTTAGACATGAGATAAAGAGTTGATAGTTGGTTCAAATTCATAAGCCAACCAGCTAATTGGTTTTTATACACATCTAAATAAGTTAGACGTGTTAGGTTTATGAACCAAAAAGGAATCTCACCAATAGAGTTGATGTTTAAAGGTCTAAATGAATGGGTTTAGTGTTCGTACCAATCTAAGACAATGAAGAAATTGGGCTTAAAAAATTATTGAAAGAAAGGTCCAAATAGTTTAGTTTGGTAAGATTACTAAGTGAAGAAGGAAGTTGGCCCAAGAAATTGCAACTTTTGATACCCAGTACTTCCATAGAAGCAAGATTTCCAATGGAAGATAAGCCCAAAAATTGTTAAAAGATAAATCCGTATAGACCACCGATGAATGATGGATTTATTCCTGAAAAAGAACATGCACTAATGTAGTAATGTAAGATTGTAAGGTAAGGATTTAAAATTATTTTTTAAGAGTAAAGGAAAATCTTTGTAAGGATTTTACTTCGCAGTTTACAACTTGTATGAGAATGAATAAGTTAAAGAAGATACATTACTTCTATAGATATTGAATAATTTTTTGAAAGAAGCAAGATAGGAATTAGGGCAACTCACCCGAAAAATTGTTATAAGATAAGTCCAAATTGATGAGATTGTAAAGGTTACCAAGTGAAGATGTAATGATTCCTGAAAAAGAGCATACACAAATGTAAGGCAATGATTTAAGATTATTTTTTTAAGTAAAGGAAAATCTTTATAAGGAATTTACTTTGCAGATTGTAACTTGTAATTAAGAGAAGAAATGTCAAGAATTTCAAAATTGTTGAGGTCAAAGATAAAGTCAGGAATGGTACTTTGCAATTGATTAGATGAAAGATCCAGGTAATCCAATTGGGTTAGGTTACTGATTTGATATGAAATCTGACCAGTAAAATGGTTAGACATGAGATAAAGAGTTGATAAATGGTTCAAATTCATAAGCCAACCAGTTAATTGGTTTTTATACAAATCTAAATAAGTTAGACATGTTAGGTTCATGAACCAAAAAGGGATCTCACCAATAGAGTTGATGTTTGAAAGGTCTAAATGAGTGAGTTTAGTGTTCATACCAATGTAAGACAATGAAGAAATTGGGCTTAAAAAATTATTGAGTTTAGTCCATATAGACTAAACTGGTAAGGTTATAGATGAATGATGGATTTATTTCTGAAAAAGAACATGCACTAATGTAGTAATGTAAGGTAATGATTTAAAATTATTTATTAAGAGTAAAGGAAAATCTTTGTAAGGATTTTACTTTGCAGTTTACAACCTGTATGAGAATGAATAAGTTAAAAGAAGATACATTACTTCTATAGATATTGAATAATTTTTTGAAAGAAACAAGATAGGAATTAGGCAACTCACCCAAACAATTGTTTCTAAATGGATGAGATTGTAAAGGTTATCGAGTGAAGATGGAATGATTCTTGAAAAAGAGAATACTCAAATGTAAGGCAATGATTTAAATTTTTTTTTTTAGAAGTAAAAGGAAATTCTTTATAAGAAATGTACTTAGCAAATTGCAACTTGCAACTTGCGAGAGAAGAAATAAAGCAAAGAAGATAAATTACATGAATAGATAATAACAATTTTTTCAAAGATTCAATATCAATGGAAGAAGGCAACTCACCGCCAAATAAAATTGTTATTATTTAAGTTCAAATGTATTCCAGATTTTTTTTTTCTTTGGTAAAGTATAGGGTATTTAAATGAAATTTTTTAGAAGGAATTTACCTTCCAACTGGCATTCTTGAAGAGACAAAAAGTTGAGAGAAGATAAATTTGTAAACACCTCAGGCAGTGAAGAAGAAATGTCGACTCCACTAAGATCAACCACTTTCAGGTTGGTTAATTTCTCTACTAGATTTCTTAGATCCGGCTGTTGGAGCCGTAGCAACACATATCCTGATAGATCAAGGGACTCCAAGTTGGAGAGCTCTAGCATCTCTGGTGATATCTGACCAGAAAAGAAAGAACGAGAGAGGTTTAGATGTGGTAACCTCGAAAGATCCATGGTCCCTGAAGGATTTATGGAATGATTGAAGTAATTATCAGCGAGGCTAAGCCATTGAAGATGGACAAGGTGGAAGAGGGTGCTGGTAGAGTTGATAGAACCATAGAGACAGCTACTACTGAGGTCAAGCTTGATCACATAACCAGTGTCCCCGTTGCAATTGATGCCGTCCCATGAGCATCAGTCACCATTTCCTTCCAGATTCCAGAGTTCAGTCTTGGAATAAGCAGAGGGATCATCAGAAGAAGACTTGCAGTCAATGGAAAGGCTTTCCTTGAATCTTAACAGAGCAGAATGTTCCTTGTGATGACAAAGTGGTTGTCTAGAAGAAGTAAACTGAAAAGAGGAGCAGAAAAGACAAGTATATAAATGTGAAGAAACTCAAGGATGACCCCATTTCTAATTTTCTAATGTCCGAAACCTTATATATAACCCCAGATAGATGGTCTCTCAAGTCTCAACCCACCATCAGCTAAAACTATATTTTTAAAAAGCCGTTGGTCCCGGCAAGAAACTCCAACCGGAGCAATTAATGGAAATCATCCCAAATGTCCAAACTACCTTTATTATTTCCCCAAATGCCACTCTCATTCCTCATCCTTCTCCTAATCTCCCTACCCTTCCAGGTAATGATCCAACCGCTGAGGAACGGACCGTCCTCCTTAAACTCAAACAACAACTCGGCAATCCACTGTCCCTCCAATCCTGTAACTCCACGTCATCACCATGTGACTGGCCGGAGATTTTCTGTACCGGAAATTCGGTCACCGTAATACTGCTCCGAAGCAAAACCATCACCCAGAAAATCCCAGCAACAATATGTTACCTGGAAAATCTAACTACGCTTGACCTTGGTGATAATTTCATTCCAGGAGAGTTTCCAAGAGAACTGTACAACTGCACCAAGCTTCAAGTACTCGACCTGTCTTCAATGGGTCCGATACCGGACGATATCGACCGAATTTCGTGTCTCCGATTCATAGACTTCGGGTCCAACAATTTTTCGGGCGAAATTCCGCCTGCTATAGGCCGATCTGCAACTCCGTGGTTGGATCATTTTGTGAAATTACCTGGAAGGGTAGGGAGATTAGGAGAAGGATGAGGAATGAGAGTGGCATTTGGGGAAATGATAAGGGTAGTTTGGACAATTGGGATGATTTCCGTTAATTGCTCCGGTTGGAGTTTCTGGCCGGGACCAACGGCTTTTTAAGAATATAGTTTTAGTTGATGGTGGGTTGAGACTTAAGAGACCATCTATCTGGAGTTATATGTAAGGTTTCGGACAATGGAAAATTAGAAATGAGTAAACTCAAGAAAGAATGGATAGGATTGATTTTGTGGTGATGGGCAATCAAGGAAGAGGATTTGAGTTGGTTTTATAGGCAGCTTCAAATTATTTTTTTATTTTAATTTTCTTTTTTTTATAAAAAAACAATAAATTAAAGCATTGAATCAATAAATTAAACTTATACAGAATTTTCAACAATGACATACTCTGAACAGTTGATTGGGACATAGGCGATTTGTATTTTATTGTGTTTATATATGTTTTTTTTTTTTTTTTTGATAATCAACCTCTTTTCATTTTATAAATGGGAGTATTTAAAAAAGGTGGTTATGTTGGGATTCAAAAAACATCTTCTTACACTTATATTATAATGAAAATTTTTTATTTTTAAAATACCTTTGCATTTAATTATTTAAAAATATATAGTTTTATAATTAAAATTTTAAATTTATTTCCTACACCCATAAGTTGAACAATAAATACCAAATTAATCATAATACTAGTTAATTTGTGACATAATTTGGAAAAAAAATGTATGGCCTTTAAAAATTGAATAGTTTGCAAAATCTTATGTCTACCCATCACTACAACTACAACTAGATTATACCAATCACAGATATTTCAGACATGTAACTTTTAGCAAACCTACGATATGTAGACTATTTATGAGTTTGATTTGTCGGTTCTAGATTAAATGGGACCTATATAATTAATGAATTTATGAATTTGTTTTTGTTTTCTCCATGGACAACGCAAGATTCAATCAATAAATTATGGTCAAGGTTTTACCAAAAATGAGTCCGAACTGGGCCTAGAGTGTTTGGTAAAATTCTAGAGAAGTGCTTTCGGTCACTTTTGGCTTCCTCAACAACAATTCCGGAATATGAAATGTTGTCTACTTTAGGATACAATTGTGTATATATATATATATATATATATATATATATATATATATGTAATATGTCTGTGCTTCCCTCTAGTAGGTCATTGTTGATATACATATGTACGTTTGTGTGTTTGTGTACTTATTCGAATGTCATGTTTATTGTTCAATGGTGGTTCTGGTTGCAAATACTGAGGAGGAGACTGAGGGACATGAGGAGTGATAAATTGAAAGCTCTTAGAATTTTTGACAGCTTCAGGGATCTCTTCAAATGACATGTTTGTTGGTTTTGACATACAAGTTCAGTTCAAGACCCTAGAAGTTGCTTTGTTTAAATGTTGTAATTTTTATTTTATATATGTCAAAATAATGTTGTATTATTATGATTTATGATGTTCTTAGAATGTGTACCAGATTATGAAAATTAAACTGAATAATAATAAATAATAGCTTTCTTCTTTTTTAGTTAATTTTTTTATTGGAAAATAAAAGGTAATTTTAAGAGAAACAAAATGATAACTAGGTTTTAATAGTAAATAATTTTGATTTATATTTCAAAAAAAATAAAAATAATGTTCCATTTATTCAATTCGATAATATACTCATTCGAGTGGTTCCGAAGGTGGTTTATTAAAATAAAAAGAAATTAATTTAAAGATATAAATTGCAATATTCCCAACTAAATAAAAAAAAGAAAATTATCTTAATAATATCCCAATTTTAAATTAGGAAACAAATCTCAAACTGAAAAAATAATTGTAGTTTCCTAAAATAAATAAATAATATATATATATATATATATATATATATATATAAAGTTTTTCTTATCTTATTATAGAAATATCTTATTGAAGTAGGTGAACCAAACAAACAACCAAAGCTAATCGTTGAGTTGTTTGGTTACTGTACACCCGGCCGCACCAGATCAACTTTGAACTCAGACATGGAAGGCTTGGTCTCTCTCAAAACGACACCACCCGGCCTGTCGTTCCACGCCTCGCCGCCGTCGACGACGTCAGCCAGAAAGCTGTCAATCGTCAGACGCTCGCTTCCCGCGTCTTCAATGGGCACTCGTAGACGCAACGGCGTCGTTTCAATTCGAGCTCAGCAGGTAAACAATCAAACCAAAAAAAAAAACAATCTTTTTGCTGTTCAATTGTCATTTGATGTTTTCATTGTGGGACCCACTTGTATAAGCTATCCTGTGATCAAAATTCTCTCCAATTTTTATTTTTGATGTCTTGTAGACTGTGGTGTACATAAATGATAAATGTGTCTAATTTACGATTGAGATTGAGAAAAATGAGAGATGGGTTTGTTGTTTACATTAGTAATTCAGTGAGCTTGGAATTGGAAAAAGAATAAAATAAAGCTTTGTTTGTTGCTCATGTCTTGTGGTTTGTTAGTCGGAGACGGAAGATGAATCAGCTACGGTTTCTCCGGGGAATGGGGATGTTGAAACTGCTCTTAAAGTGAAGGAGTGGGAGGTGGGGATGTTCCATAACGAGGTGGCTGCTACTCAGGGGATTCGAATTCGAAGGAGACCCCCCACGGGACCTCCTCAGCACTATGTTGGACCCTTTGAGTTTCGGATTAAGAGCGAGGGGAATACTCCCCGTAATATTTTGGAGGAGATCATATGGCACAAGGATGTAGAAGTTGCGCAAGTAATGTTGAAAATGTCTTTGTTTTGATTGTTGGTTTTTGAAGTTTTGGTTGAGTTTTTGTTGTCTTATGTTGTGTGTTTGTGATTGTTGATTTTCAGTTGAAGGAGAGGAGGCCACTATTTCGGCTGAAGAATGCGCTTGACAGTGCTCCACCTACTAAGGATTTTGTTGGAGCTCTTAGGGCTGCGTATCAGCGAACTGGACTTCCCGGTCTGATTGCCGAAGTGAAGAAGGCTTCTCCGAGCAGAGGAATCCTAAGAGAGGATTTTGACCCGGTATAAGTGTGTATTTTATGATGATTCTTTCCTTAATTACATTCCCATTTATTTGTACGTTGTCGGTGAATGTATATCTCACACTAAACTTGATGTAATGTCATGACTTCAAGATTAGAGGAGCCACAGTTATTTGTTCTTCGTATATTCTTTTGTAATCAATCTTGCTCTTTGGTGTGCATTGGCATTGTTACGTATAATGAAATCGAAACTTTCTCATCATAGGTTGAAATTGCCCAAGCTTACGAGAAAGGTGGGGCAGCATGCCTCAGTGTTTTGACAGACGAAAAGTATTTCAAGGTAAATTTTACAAAGTTGTATTTCTTTTTAGCGCTCATGCTGTTGAGGGAGTATCGACAATGAAGCTAAAACGATTTCTTTTGCCTTCCTCTAACTTGCTTCTCTTCTTATATAATATTAAGGGAAGCTTTGAAAACTTGGAGGCGATCAGGAATGCTGGAGTAAAGGTCCGTTCTTTATCTTGTATTATCAGTTTTCTGTGCCCTGTGCTTTTATGAAATAGGTGTTAAATTAAGCTGCAGTTCTAATGCTATTCGTGTTTGCAGTGCCCTCTACTGTGCAAGGAATTCATCGTAGATGCATGGCAGGTCTACTATGCCCGAACGAAAGGCGCAGATGCAATTCTTTTGATTGCTGCCGTTTTACCAGATCTTGACATCAAATACATGATTAAGATCTGCAAGATGCTTGGCTTGGCAACACTTGTGGAGGTTTGAATTGTACTTCTTTGGTCCTTTTTTATATTTCGATAGTTATCTTTATACCATTTTATAAGATGGGATAAACTAGATTATTGAATATTTTATCTGTTGGTTTCTAATCTTAGGTTCATAATGAGAGGGAAATGGATCGTGTTCTTGGAATAGAGGGGGTTGAGCTTATTGGTATCAACAATCGTAACCTTGGTAAGTATTTTAAACTTCTAGAAATTTTGTCGTGTTATAGAATGTATGATCCTCTTACTTCAAACTTGACAGTCTCAGTAACTTTCCGTCAGAAAATTTCTATAAATCTTCATTTTTTTGCTTGTCTACAGAAACATTTGAGGTTGATATTAGTAACACGAAGAAACTCCTGGAAGGAGAACGTGGCCAAAAGATCCGTGAGAAAGATATCATTGTGAGTGGTTCTTTTGCCGGTCTAATTACCATTCACTAAACTGATATCATATATGTGTGAAACGTTTTTCATTCGCTTAAATGATTTTATTGCTAGGTGGTTGGTGAATCCGGGTTATTTACTCCTGATGATATTGCATATGTACAAGAAGCTGGCATTAAAGCTGTAAGCTTCATCTACTTCTCCATTACCGATCAAAACATCTGAACTTCTGCACATAATTTGACATTGAACACAAGAAAGTCATCCCTTATAAATGTTGCATTTACTGATACATGGTTTCTGTAATTATAGCACGTTTAACATGAAAATGTCGTGAATTATTAATCAATACATCTGCTGTGCAATTTAAACGAACTAAACCGTGTTGTATCCTCTTGCAGGTCTTGGTTGGGGAATCAATTGTGAAACAAAGTGACCCCGGAAAGGGAATAACTGGACTTTTTGGTAAAGACATTTCTTCTTGAGCTCACCAGAAAACAATAAGTTGGGTTGAGTCAGTCATATATCTCTCATCCGGATTTGCTGTCGTTCTTTGAATTTTTTTCAACTTATAAAAGTGTACTAGAATAATAATGTATATTATGTGACAAATTATACAATAAATCACTACAAGCTATGTTTTCTCAGACAGAGTTACGGCAAGAATAACTGTTTTGGTTTTGCTGTTTGTGCAAAAATCTCTCTCAGTTTTTCTGTACAACAAAAATCACAAGAAATGCTTCAATGCAAAAATCTGTTTGTACACGATCAATCCACTTATATTAAATCATGTGGCATTCATGATTATTCTTATCACTGTGGTATGATTTGAGTGTATATATATATATATATATATATATATATATATATTATATACAGCAGATACTGAACTAATGACGCATTTCTCCAACATCAGAACATACAAGTTTTTGTATTTGACTAAAATGGCCTTGTTAATTGAGTTTATGGAATTATAATATGATATTTATTAAGAATTAATAAAGAATAATAAGTTGAAATTTGCTGTGGTCCTTTTTGAAAAGAATAAATATAATGTAATGAACTAATGATTCAACTGACTATATATGTATATATAATTATTTGAAAAGAATAAGATAAGAATAAATATATAGTCAATATAGTCAGATTAATCTTCATCTGAGTTTCTGATACAAGCTTTCTCCATTTTTCTCTTCATGGATTGACTTTTAATGACCTCTTCCTTTTCGCCAACAAACGAAAGAAATGTCTGAAGAGAAGCAGATTGCGATGAGCCCCCTCCAAAATCCAAATCCAAGTAATGCCTGGAATCATAAATGGCAATTCTTGTCATGAATTCAATTTGGGCCTATTGGATCAATTAACGGGCTTGACCAAATAGATTATTTTAATTTTAAACGATGTTAGTGGACTTTATATTATTTATTTTTTCTGAGATATTTTCCTATTTATTTTATGGGCTTTTAAACATGTTTAGGTGCCGATAATTAGTAATATTTAAGAATAACGAAATATAAGCATTATATTTTTTATAAGGACAAAAAGTGTATATACGTATATAGTATTGGAATTTCGGTTTGGTTCTCAGTTCGAGAAATTGAAAAATCAAACTAACCCAATATTTCTTATGTTTTTAGTTGTTTTTAATTTTCAACCTAAAGAAGAAAAAAAACATGGAGATCAAATCTTGGGGTGTATCAGGTGTACTGCAGGAGTGAGACACCCAATCACTGAGAATAAAACATCTACCACCGAAGATTTTCTAATGCATCATCTCAAATCTCATCAGGCCGGCATTGATGTTGCAACTCAAAACACAACCTAACTTTTGCTTGGAGGCCCTAATATGTATTTTTGCTGCCTCGATTATTGCGATATTTTTGCAAAGATGCATATGCATCACCACACAGCTGTTTGTGTAATGTGTACTCTTGTCTGCTTATTTCTATATAATCAAACACTTTTAAGTTCTAACGCCGGCCCGGATATATGTAGTTTTTACTACTTTTATTCTAATATATATTATGATTATTTAAATTATAATTAATTATATATATATGGGATTTTTATTAGCCATTTAGTTAAAGTTAACCTGCGAAATTTATATAATCAATTCACTAATGAAATTTTATGTTGCGAGCGTCTTTAGATCAAGGAGATAAAAATCGAAAATATTATCGAAATTTTGTGGATAATAATCTGAATTAGAAAATTTTTGTGTATTTGCGTAAAATTGCACATGCTTCACGAGGTAGCCAACAATATTGAAAGCGAGGTCAGAGTTGGTGGAGGGGCCATGCATTTATATGAATTGCGCTATTCAAGAAGCATCTTTTTTTCTGA
The DNA here is from genome assembly GCA_033220585.1 of Dipteronia sinensis. Taxonomy (NCBI): domain Eukaryota; kingdom Viridiplantae; phylum Streptophyta; class Magnoliopsida; order Sapindales; family Sapindaceae; genus Dipteronia; species Dipteronia sinensis. Next base: position 178,543 of record CM065638.1, on the reverse strand, counting down.
TCAACTACATTTAAAAGCCAACCAACATTATGTTTGCTTCACAATAATTACATGTAAATAAATATTTATTTATTTTAACAACAAGAGGCATTCAATTACATTGATTGAACATGTAAATATTTTGTTAATGATTGATTCCTAATTGGGCAATAAATTAACAAACTCTTTATTAGATGCATAAATAATGTTATCATCTAATTATATATGGATTCAATATAATTATAGAATCTCTAATAGAAGAAATATGAAATTTTTTATAATAAACAATTATTATTTACAAATCTGACAACAAGTGAGTCAAAAATCTGTCGGAACTTATCGAGATCAACTGATTAAACATTATATGTATAACTCAAATATGTATATATCTATTCCCATAATCAAAAGAAAATTATATATATATGTAGTTGGTTGTAATATGATTTAATTATACATATTTGCATGTTCATTGGCTAAGATCCAATAAAAATATTCAAAAGGGTTGCATTCAATCTTATATTCTTGTTTACTATTTCGTTGTGATCATTGTTTCTTCTTCTTTCGTCATCATATATATATATATATATATATATATATATATATAATATTTATTTTAACAGTTGAATATAACTTAATTTGATACATTTTTTAATATATTTAACTAAGGCCACCTTTTGACGGCACATCGCATCTATCAATTTAAATATTTAATGACTTGTCATTATATTTATGAATTAATTCAAAATAATACTAATTAAACTGCTAAAAAAATATAATTTTCAAAATCTAAATTTCAAATGATTAAACTTCGGCATTTTAAAAGATATTCTGGTCTGTGTAGCATTATTTTATCGGTAACACATGAGTAATTCTATTACCTCTCAAATCAACAGAAATATTCATAAAAAAAGTTAAAAAAAAAACAAAAGAAAAAAAAACAAAACAAAGGGTCTGAATCCAAATCCAAAAATAAAATACAAGTAGCTGTTTTTTCAGCCAAATTTTTTCAAAGAAATTAATGATGGAAGAAAATGTATCATTTTTGGATCTTGCAATTATTCAAAAATCAAGATGCACCTTACATATCTCACTCCAGTCATTTTTTAACACGCGGGGGGAACATGACGGAAAATGTACTGCAGAGGAACCTGATATATATATTTTTCCATGAGAATGGGAACAGTACTGAAAATGACAGCATTGATGCACCTGGCTCACTGTTTGGTAATTGGTTGGTGTGAACCTTGGTGCACCGCGGAGTGGTGCACCCGGCCTCTGAGAATGAAACGTGTACCACCGAAGATTTTCTATTGCGGTAGTGACCTCATGCATCTTCTCATCGGCCATTGATGTTGCTTGGAGGCCGTGCTATGTATTTTTGCTGCCTCAATTATTGCGATATTTTTGCAAAAGATGCATATGCATCACACAGCTGTTTGTGCACTCTTGTCTGCTTATTTCTATATAATCAAACACTTCTAATGCAGGCCCGGATATATGTTTGATTATTTGTAATCACAAATCAAATGGTAATACGATAAAAATGTTCGGTGATGACTGATTGGTCTAAACAGCCAAGAACGTACAGCCCCTACAATAGCCTGAACTGAATTGATCTAGGCCATCCATATAGCGTGAATCGAATGAAAAATGTTCGGTGCAATAGAAGTAGTAATACAGAACAAATTGGGAATTCAATGGCAAGCACTTGCAGGTAGAGATGCACATCGGGGAAATAGAGACGGATATAGGCTCCTCCATCCTCATCTATACTTTCCAATTTAGGGAAAATGGGGATGGAGAATTTTTTGGGGAGGTTTCTCTATCCCCAATCTCAGTTTCCCATTTTTCTTGTTTTTTTTTTGTCCGTTTTTCCTCGTTTTCTCCGTTTTTTCATTTCCTTGTTTGACTAAAAATTACAAATTAAAAAAAAAATACATTTCATTACAAATACAAAAGAAAATCCATTACAAAATAAAGTGTTTCAAATAATTAAAAGTTTGAAATGAGTTTAGTTATGGTTTTCAAAGAATAAAAAAATTAAAAAAATATATTAATTAATATAATTATATTTATGTTTGTTGCCTAAAATGATAATATAAAATCTCTTTTAATTTTTACACAAAATAAAGATGTTCAAGATTTGTCAGAGTTGAACTCGATCAAGAAAGTATAATTTCCAAACTAGCATCAAATGAAGGTGAGTTGTATATACAGTACTAGTGCATGTGGCTAGTGAGTAGTAGTGACTGATATTAACAATAATTTTGCAAATTCTTTTTTTTTTTCTTAACTTGAAAACAATAAATTAAGACTTAGATGAAAGTGAAACATGTCCAACTGTCCAAGAAAGGCACACATGACACATCCATTATCCTTGGTGATACATATTTGTATTGGGAGGGAGAGAGTACATATATATTTACGGGTTAATATATATATATAATGTATCAGTAAATTAAAGACTCCTATTCATTTGATTTAATTTCCAATACATTTATGTGCCCACCAAACCACACAGTCTGGGGTAACTTATACTGGACACAACAAACTAAGCATAACATACTATCACTTTGGCTGGCATGGTTCTGTGCACACATCATGCTGGCATGGAAAAAGATTGAAGAGTCAGCAATCATCGATCAAACGACAATCTTGATGATGATGATGATGACCCGTGGATTTCAACACCTGATTGATCACGTTGTACGGAAATCATAAATCATATCTAGCTATCACTTTGATACATATATATATAACTATGAAGGGCTTATCTATAGTCAGAAATTTTTAAGAATAAAGTGTGAACCCATTTTATAATATTAAATAAATTGTTTTAATAACAATCATCCGTGATCCGTCTCACTTTTGGAGGGAGGTTGTAGATCTCATCTGATCTCTCCATGGCAGAAAAGGTTTGAGAATCCTACTTTCTTGTTTCTTAAATGCCAATTTGATTCTCTTGCATGTACGTATATATGTATCTTGAAAGGCTTGATGCTTTTTTAATTTTTACAGAAAAAGGTTACACGAATGTTGCTCAAGGTTGACCTTCAGTGCTCAAAGTGCTACAAGAAAGTGAAGAAAATCCTTTGTCAATTCCCTCGTAAGTCTCTGTTTGTTTTTAATTTGTTTAACGTTTCTAATTAAGAATTAAGATGTACGTGTACGTGTTTGGTGTTTTTGTGAACAAAACAAAAGAAATACAAGACCAGGTGTATGATGAGAAGAACAATACAGTGACGATCAAAGTGGTGTGTTGCAGTCCGGAGAAGATCAGGGACAAGATATGTTGCAAAGGTAGAGGAACCATTATCAGTATAGAGATTCTCATACCCAAACCACCAGATCCTCCCAAGCCTACACCACCTAAGCCTGATCCACCTGGAGGTCCTGGAAAGCCTACAAAACCTGAACACAAACCACCCGTGTCTGGATTTTGTTGCACTGAATGCTCAGAGGGGCGTGGTGGGGGACCATGTTACAATCCATGTTATGGACAACCAGCAGTAATATACTTTGATAGGTATTGTGGAAGGCAAGTGTATGGCAGTTGTGGCTGCGGTGGATATAGAGGCAACTATTATGGAAGTCGTTGCTGTGAGTACTACTTCATTGAAGACAATTCACAAGGTTGTACAATCATGTAATTATGTAAATGGTGGTGTGGCATTGCATGGTCAATTTCATCTTCTACTTGCCTCCTTTCTTCAAATATATCTATGAAGAAATAATAAGTTGGTGGTCTCTGGACTCTGGTGTTGGTTGTTTTGTTACTACAAATTTTCAATTTAATCATAAGTTTAATTCTCTGTATTTGCCTTTTTCATTCTGCATTTCCTTTTCCTTGCGATTTCTCATCATTCTAGCTCTTTATGTTTATTTTATTACCCAATTTCTTATCTACATCTACATTACTTGGTAATTGGTATCTATGAGTTCGTGGTATCATACATAATATTTATTCGACGTCGCTCTCGCTCTTATCAGTATATTTGTTAAGAAATGTGTTGCTTACACTTTTGGGTCGAGCATTAAGTTAACGATTACGTAAAGTTGATTAATTTGCCACACAAAAAAATATTATACATATAAATTGAAAATTAAAACAAAAATGTTGAAAACACCTCTACCAAAATGATATATCAGAATGAAATATTTGGCTAATAAAAACCTGAAGGGAAGGGGGGAGGGGGAAATTAAGGTGCAATGGTATATCATAAAATAATTGATTCAAATCATATGTTAAAATGATGTCTCAATTTATATCTAATTATTCAAATTAGATTATATGTATATAATCATTTATATATATATATATATATTTATTTATTTATTTTACAACGTGTACATATAATTCAATTTGATTGATTCTGTACAAATTAAAATATTATTTTTTTAATATATTTGATTTGAATCCTAAAATGATAGTGATTTTTTAATAGGTTATTTGAATCCTAAAATGACGGTGATGTGTTGGTTAGAGACGATCAAGCTTCTTCAATGCAATACAGCTACAAACTATTTATCTCTTTTTTTTATTTTATTGAAACAATAAACAATTGTGGAAAACAGAACTAAGAAAGTGACACAACCATGATCTCATATTTTATGCAATTAGTGTATTTTTGTCATGGACCCTACCATCTCTATATATCTACCTATGTCAAGCTTGTAATATAATAGTCTATTGGGTGGACAGTTGCCATACCTGTTCTCATAATCAATAAAATTAATATTCATCTCCGTATGAAATTCTCAATTGTTGACGTATTCAACCTTTTGAGATCTGTTTTACTTCCATCATATCTTCATATCGATGTATAAACTTCTATAATTCTGTCTTTTATCAAAGTAAAACCCCTACAAGCCTATAAGAACGAAATTGATAAAGTAAAACCCCTACAAGCCTATAAGAATGAATGAATTTTATTCGTTCTAATAGAACGTCTATTCGGACTTAATAACATATTCGTTTCTAAAAATTTCAAACCTAAAAAAATCTTTAGGGATAAATTTTTTTTCCCAATAGAACGTATATAGGGATGAAACAAATTATCCGTCTCTAAAAATGACAAACCCAGCGAGAATTTTAGGGACGAAAATATTTGCTCCAATAAAATGTCTATTTGGACGAAAAAAATTATTCGTTCTTAAAAAATGCAAAAATAACAAGACTTTTAGGGGTGAAAACAATTTGTCCCAATATAATGTGTATTGGGACGAAATAAATTATTTGTCCCAATAGGATGTCTATTTAGACGAAAATTATTCCTCCATAAAAGTTTGACACTTTTTTTTGAAAAAAAAAAGAAATTATAAACTTTGGGACTTATTAAAACAAACATAATATTTGTTGCTGATAATAATTTATCGAGATTATATTTTTCTTTTTTTATCTTTATTTTTTAAAAGTTTTTCCTAAGAGATATATTAATAATTAAGTTTGCTTCACTTTTATATTAATTCAAAAAATTATGAAAATTATATATATTATTTCCATGTACGATTAACGATAAACCATTTGATATGATAATATATGTTTTTAAAAAATAGTTTAATTGCACATCATTTTTTAGTAGAGCCGTCAATGCACCTCCCTTCCATATAAGTAGTAAGGGGTTCGAATATAAAAATAAAATTTAAATTATTGAAATTAATTTACAATAAAAAGTTAATAACATATAAGGTTTATATATATATATATATATAAATAGTATGCTTCAATTGCTGGTGAAAGATTAAATGAGAGGCTGGTTGTGGGTGTGGCCGGCGGGTGCTTCAATTGCTGGTGAAAGATTAAATGAGAGGCTGGTTGTGGGTGTGGCCGGCGGGTGGGTAGTGGATTCTAAACAAAATTGGTTTTTATTTTTATTTTTTTTTTATTTTTTTTTTCAAATTTATTCCATGTAAATATTTTGTAAGGAAGAAATATTATTTAAAGGGACAGAATATTTCATCCCTGCAGCTTTTTAAAAGGGACGAAAAATTTAGTTTCTATATATTATCAGAATGGACAAATCAAAAATAGTCTCTATAGGTTTTGTCCTAAAGACGTTATTAGGACTCACCCACCTGAGACCACATAATTTGAGACGGATATTTTTCGTCCCAATAAATTTATAGCAACAATTATTTGGCTATTGGGACAAAAAAATTTCATCCCAATAGCTCTGTTTTTGTAGTGAACCGATCATAATGGTTTTATGTGTATTTTATTATTTAGTTTTGACATCATTGTCTAAAAAATTTATTTTTTTAGAAATGGATATATTCTGGTATGCTTAGATAATGATTCAACGAGTATTAATTAGAGGTGTAAGATGAGTCAGGTTGACACTGCCCAATATGATTTCCGTACGACACGACACGACAATACATGATAAATGGGTTTGATTGGGACATCGTATTGAGCACGACTTAACTTTTTATTAATATATTGATGAGAAAAGTCATTTCTACTCCTATTTTAAAGAATTTGGATCATCTGAACTGATTTTTGTTTTTGGTTATACAGATCTGTTAACATGTAAAATCAAATACAGAAATATATTTCAATTGTATTATTTAGATCAGTAAAAATATCAGCATAACAGATGATTCTGAATCCCTAATCCTATTCTAAATTAAATAATTTAAAGTTTTAAGGGTAAATTATTAATTTCATATTATGTAAGAAATTAAAAATTAATTAAAATATTATTTTCAACTTTCGAGTTGGATCATGTCGTGCCGTGGTTTTGGTCAATATTCTAGTAAGCGCTAGGTGCCAATTGGACTGAGACCCAGCACCTAGCAGCTAGATAGATTAGTCGGCGATTAATTGACCGGTGATTTAGACCTATTATTTTTTAATTTTGCTGTATAAAAATCCAATCATAAACAAATTTGAATTATCAAATCAAAACAAAATTTTTTCCAAATCCACAAAAATCAAATTACCGGTCAAAACGAATTCAAATCCATATGTAAAATATTATAAAGAGAGTTATCAAGTGAAATGTGCACATAAACAAACTTGATTATTTCACATGGAAAGATAAAAAATTATGTAGGAAGTGGGTTCATTTGTATCATGGATTCCTACTACCTTTCTCTCTCTCCCTCTCATCTAATCAACAAAGACAACATAGGAACAACAGAGACTAGACTTGATTGAAGCTTCAATCGTTGAAGACAGCAGTAAAACAACAACAACTAAGAGGAGAACAGCAGCAGAACACTCTCTCTTCAACGCCATCTCTCTTCATCTTCTTCTTTTAATTGTTCTATCTCTCTCTCCATCTCTTCATCTTTTTTATCAGCTTCGTCTTCTTTATCAGATAAGGTTTCAACGCACAAACACTCTCTCACACGCTCTCTCACTTTCTCTTTCTCTCTCTCCAGCTCTCTTCATTCATTTTTACCGATTAATCAGGGATTTAACTGATTAGTCAGCGATTTGACCGATTAATCGACGATTTGACCGATTAATCAGTCACCGATTAATTAGGTTGATTTTGACCATTTCGTCTGAGTTTGTTGCCGACTAATTGTACAGAGCCGATTAATCGGTCTAGACGGTCGATTTCTCGAACACTACACTGGTTTTGCTCGACAATGGTTCTAAAAATCGGGCTGAAGGCCGGCACGGCCCACAGTCCACCTATGATCCATCATTCCGTAACAACCCAATTTACAGATGGATCTTGAATTAACTTGTGTAATAAATATTAGCCCAACTTGACATATCAGCCCAACACAGAAGCCCAACTAATATATCAAGCTTAGAAGTCAATATATCACCTATATCAGCCCAATTGAAGTAATTGTGAAATGGTGCGTTTTGGCTTCAATGGTGCGGTTTGACTTCAGATCAGATATCTCTACTGATGTGGTCACGTGATGAAATCCAACTTGGCATGCTCTCAATGGCTGTTGAAGCGTAGTCCAATTTATAAAATAAATATAAAAAGTAAAAGATAAAAGACAATGTGCTACACTACCATGAGTGGGATTAATATTTTGGATACTGATTAGTCGGTACTCACACATTATTCTTTTAATTAAAGTGTTTTGTCTTTACTATGTACTTTCTTTCCAAAGTAAGACATTGTTTTAATGATTAGTTACAGTTGTTAATTTGTTATTCGTTTATAAATGATTTTAAATTTAATTTATTATTTATAGCACTCCATTCTTCTTGTCTTTGTGTGTTTTTGTTTGGAATGTGGGGGGTTCTGGGTGGTGACATTAGAAGTTAAATGAGGCTTTTAAGTGGGCTCACAATGGATGTGAGTCCTACTCATTTCCTTACACACGTAGACTTTTAATCCACCAAAACAGATCAAAGGTACAACATTCTATAGATATATTTTTTCCTTTGGCCAAAGACAAAAGTCAAAACAATGATTAATAGTTATGTAAAGGTTTTATTATTGGTATAAAAATGTAACAACAAATGAATTATTAATTCGAATGGGTTCAATATATATATATATATTATAATTAGATCTATATATTGTTTAAATGTATGTATACATACATACATACATACATACATACATGGAGAGAATATCTTTCTTAGGGATCGACTTATACTGCAATTCCAAATCAACTACTTGACCATGTGCGCATCATCGTACGTGAGGAGGTCCAAACGGCGATGGAATCTGAGTTTGCAAAGTTTCGGACCGACTTTTTCAAGATGTTTTTTAATCAGGTATGTATATATAGTTGTATTGTTTTTCTACTTGTACAAATTTGGTGATATTATCAACACACATTATCAATTGGACAGTTTAAGTAACGTGTTTCCATTTTTTGATAGATACCATCTCGTTTCAGCACGGAGGATTATGCAGAACATGATGACAGTGATGGAGAACCTGCATTTCAGCTGAACACTGGCTTAGGGGTTTATGGTACACCCACGACCGAGACAGCCCCCACCACCGAGACATCCTCCACCACCACCGAGATAGCCCCCACCACCGAGTCAGGCTCCACCACCACCGATATAGCCCCCACCACCACCGAGACAGCCCCCATCACCACCGAAACAGCCCCCACCACCACCGAGACAGCCCCCACTATACATGCCCCGGTACCACCCTCAGATAACATACAAACCCCTCTCCCACTGTCACATCAGATACATACCCCTCCACACACCATCTCCAAAAATCCAACCCGAAACATCCAAAAGTGGTAAAGCCGAAACATCCAGTCGAGGCGGTAACAGTCCAATTCCACCACCACCATTATTTGACCGGACTGAAATTGTTCGAGAGCAACTGTTGTCAAAGTGGTTAAGAAGTCCTTACACAGATCCCTTCAGAGCACAGAAGAATGTGGAAGTAGCCGAGCAATATACCGCCTTTATGAATGCTTCAGGGTTGTTGTAGTAAGTGCTTCACCAAGTTATTTTTTATATTTTGTAATTTGATAAATGTTTTATTCCGGGCGACTCATGTTAGTGAAATATTTTATAATGCAGTCGTAACATTGGCATCGACGCTTGTGTTTCACGGTCATTTTTCATAGTATTAGAACAACCCACAACATGGTTGGGCAATGACTTTGTGGATGCATTCATCAACTTGCTGTGTAAGCGGAAGCAAGACCCAGTCCAAGGTCGAAGCTTTCCACGCAAAGTAGCTGTACTTGATTGCGCTTTCTTCGTAAGTACACGTTACTTAATTGAGCTTTCTTCGTAAGTATTGGCAGGATTCTTCATTGGTTATGCTAACTGACCTGTTATGTAACTTCGTTGCAAGAATCCCTAAGCTCAATTTGGAGTAAATTTCAGCCAAATTTCCATAGACCATTGTCGAAACCATTCTACCCGAAGGATTTCGAAGTCCCGACAGACTTGATTATCTATGCCATCGGGGAGAAACCAGCCTGGGGGACGCCATGGGCGGATGTTGATGACGTAAGATACTTTAATTACTCAATTGAATACATATTTAGTCACTGTATCTATCAGCTGAAACAACTTTGTTTGTAACAGGTTTTAGTCCCTTGCAACGTGGGGAACCATTGGGTGTTATGTGTTGTTCGTCTCAACGATTGGGTAATTACAATTTTTGACTCAAACGCACATCTACAGCCTAACTACCCCGAGGTATAGAGAACATCAGGTTTTGCCTCTACGTCGCTTGTTCCCACTCATTTGCAAGGCGTCTGGTTACTATGATGTTAGTAAACGGCGGCCGCAAAATATGAATTGTATGAAGGCTGTCAGATTGACCCCCCACCTATTCCCATGTCAGACAGACGGTGACAGTTGTGGTGTTTTCATGCTTAAGGGATTAGAGTATGTAATGATGAACAAAGATCCCAACTTTGATTTCAACCAAGATAACACCCCTGCCTTTAGAAAACAAATGGCTCGGGATATCTTTGCCAACTCTTTGCCTTTTCATTAGTTTGTACAATAGACCACAAATGATTAATGGAGTAGAAAGTTATTTTGATATAGTTGCAATGCAAATTGTGTGTGAATATTATGTGTTTGGATATGTTAACAGGTATATATTATAGTCTGATTACACGATACAGAATGTTTACACGATAAGAATGATTACACGCAACTTTGTAATAATCATTACATGCTGATTCTATGATTACACGCAATTTTGTAATCATGATTACACGCTACGTTTTGAGCGTGTAATCATGATTATAAGACTGCGTGTAATAATTCACGTTGCACAAATGTTACAGATTACACGATTAAAAGTCAGCATGCTTACACGCTGGAATTCAGCTTGTAAGCATGCTATTTTAGCATCGTGTAAAATACATATTGGTACACATTGAATATACACGCTGGATCAATACCAGTGATTACAGGCAATTTGGTAATCATGATTACACGCTACGTTTTGAGCGTGTAATCGTGATTATAAGACTGCGTGTAATAATTCACGTTGCACCAATGTTACAGATTACACGATTAAAAGTCAGCATGCTTACACGCAACATTGTGAGCGTGTAATCATTATTACACGATACGTTATCTAGCGTGTAATAATGGTTACAAAATGGCGTGTTATTATTCTAAGCGTGAATCATGTACATAATTATCAGACTGTTACCAGTTATCCTTTGAAGTATATACATATTACATTGATATGCTCCATAAACGATAACATAGACGAAATCATCATCTTTTATGTAAATTACGTTTCCGATAGTATGGCACAAATACAACACTTATGTCATACATTGAAATTCTAATTGATAAACAATTATGGATTGATAGTTGCAATAGAAGGCTCTGTCCTGCTCGTTTGACCTTGTGGGCATGTCTGTCGGTTGTATCCTAGTTCACCGCAAACCATACACTTACTCTGTCTCCGTGACGGACCAGGTTCAGGTTCACAAATGTTGTTTACGGTTGGGAGACCGAGGGGGTTTGGACAATTTTTTCGATTGTGGTCGGCTTGTTTGCAAAAGGGAACATGTTTTTCCCTTCCTTGAACGAAACTCTCCTTTCGATTTTTTCCTAACCTTACATGGCCGGCCAGCCTGAGACATCCATTCAGGAGGGTGCACTACTAATGAGCTGATTTCATCAGGGATTTCCTAGTCGCTCATGTGACCATCTGGTCGGATAACTCCTGCATACGCTTCAACTAAACTCAATTTTTTGTAGTAATGCGAGCAGAAATCAATGAATGGTCTTTTACAAGCTCGCAATGCAGCCAATGCATGAGCACATGGCAATAAATCGATTTCAAATTCTAGACACGTACATGTTCTATCCAACAGATTTACGAGTCCGTCCTTAGCCCCATCTTTAACTTCGAATTCATTCCAATCAATTGGACGCACCGTGTAAAAAGTAGATTCTTCATTACATTCCGTTAAATACTTTGTTGCCCATGGTGTCAATTGTGTGTGCAATGAGTCCGCAAAAGTTTGCCAATCATGGAGCCATTTCTGCATCATATCACGTATGTACTCTATCAGAATAGTAATAGGGAACTGTCGTGCGTGTCGGAGACATGAGTTGATGCATTCTGCGATGTTTGAAGTCATCATGAAGTATCGTCTTACTGGGGAGTAAGCACGTGACCATCTTGCGGGACCAATTGTCATGAGATCGTTGTATGCATTCGGGTGCACCCGCATCAGTTCACTCATTTCTTCATTAAACTCGGATTCCCTGTAAATCTTATATGCACGCTTGAAAATACCTGTGACATCTTCCCTTTTGAACGTATTCTAAAGGTTCATAGTCAGGTGGAATACATAGAGGCCGTGTGGTGCATCGGGGTAAACAATTCTCACCGCTTTCTTAATGCCCTTGTGCTGGTCAGATATGAACATACAATCGGTCGGACAATCGATACACTTACGGACACGCCTCAAAAACCAAGTCCACGACTATCTATTTTCCTTATGACCTATCCCAAAAGCAAGTGGATATACTTGTTCATTTCCATCTGAGCATGCAGCCACGAACAATATACACGAAATCTTCCTTTAAGATGAGTGCCATCAATAGCAATAACGAGCCTAATTGATGACCGAAAACCGCGAATACAAGCACTGTATGAGAAGAAACAAAATTTGAATCGTCCATCATCATCCAACTCAAAATCAGTCACACTGCCAGGGTTCGTCCGCTCAAGCATATACAAATACGAAGGAATCCGTTGGAACGACTCTGCCGCGGGTCCGAACACAAAGACTCTGCATGATCCTTCGCTCGCCAAGCCTTTGTGTATTGAATGTGGGGACCGTAATGTACCTGCATCTCCGTCATGATTTCTTTCGGTTTTAAGGCTGTTCCATTAACCCGAAGTTTTGGAAATACCAATTCACCAATAACAGAAGAATTAGCTTGCCGAAACCGACCTTGGAAACCATCAATGATGCAACTGTGTTCCTTGTCAATTTTTCGTATCTGCCAATACTCTCCCTCATCCATTTTTTTTGCATGCACTCTGAACGAACAATTGTCATCCTTGCAAGTTGCTTGAAATCTGGCCTTACTGGACCTCCTGATTCTGAATTCAAAATATTGCTTCAAAGCCATCAAACTCAGTTCTCGTTTTAGCTCTCTCTTGGAAGAAAATATTCTGCCTTTGTAAAATCGAGAATTGCTACTAGAACACTCATGGTTGATGGTTTGGAATGAGTATTGCTCCGATCCAAGAATGCTCCAAGGGCGAGGGACTAAAAAGGAGGAACCCCTTTGTGTTGTAGTATTGGCGACTAGATCGTCATCATGATGACCACTGGAGTGACTGTGATCAGAAGCATCAGATTCACCGCCACTATCAACTTCAAAATTAGGACTACCACAATTCACCCCATCTCGATTGTCTTCCTCAACAATAAAATCAACGAAACTTTCATCTTCTGTCAATGAGTATTGTTCATCCAAGTTATCCAGTCCATGATCAATATTGGTTTCAAATTCAGGTGGAGTGCCCTTACAACCTATTGCACCATCTCTATCATTACTGTCTGATTCTTGTGATGTCTCTTCATCAGTTGTGTGTATTGTTAGGGTAGGTTCGACACCTTGTGCAAATGACAATGACCCACCCATTGTGTTTCTCCCTGCAGATTGAAACTGAGATTTCAGTTGTTCAGAAAAGCTTTGATCCACTAGTTCACTTGGTGGTATAGGTTGGTGACGGTGTGGTGTGGGTTGGCCAGTATGTTGTTGTGCAATCGGTTCAGATGTTTGGGCATATGTTGAGCAATATTGTTGGATATATGGTTGTGTATATGGTTGGGAATATGGTTGAGAATATGGTTGTTGTATATGCGTATAGTATGGATTTACAAACTGTTGGGGAAAATAGAGGTACATTTGGATTGGAATTAGTTCATGCGGTATTTGTGTTGGAATTTGGGTTGGCATATTACCACCCGTAGTTTGATCTCTTCCGACGATTGTAACATATGCTTCAGGAATTACCCTTTCTTTCTGCATCAAAAATGACACATCCCTGTCGTTTTTAATGCGCACAATAGTACGCCTCCCACTCGTATTCATAATAGCTCTTAATTCTATGTTGAAAGTGGACGAATCAAATGTAACAATATCTTCCACTGTTTTTATCAACCCATTGTAAGTCAAATCAGGAGGTACAAAAGCCATTTTAGAATCTCCTCCTTCATAATTCTGACCAAACCACTGCCCACCGTGCGATATAAGTAATCGCAAATCTCCCATCAATCTGTGCATAATGGAGGATAAAATTAATATTACATAAAAAATCATTCCATGCTGGTTAAACAAAGGAAAGGAAATGTTCAATGTTAACAAGCTAAAAACATGATTACACACTGACCAAATGAATCTGATATCTAAATGTTTACGCTTAACAATGGGCATGCTTACACGATGTCATCTCTAAATTTTTACACGCTGTCATCTCTACATTTTTACACGTTCAACAATGCGAATGCTTTACACGCTCAAATCCCTACATGTTTACACGCTCAAATTTCTACATGTTTATACGCTTAATGTGAATGCTTACAAGCTGTTACAATGCATGCTTACACGATCAAATTGGAGAATGATTAGACGCTGCATAGCATATATAATAATGAATATATATATATATATATGAAATGGATTTTTTTTAAAGGTGGATGTATGGGTGGTTACAAGCCGGAATAGGAATCAACCATTCTACCGTGTAAACATTATGGTAAATTTTTTATGCTTGTGTTTATTCTGTAAATTTACAGTCACTTCAACCACTCCTAACTACTAGAAAAATAAAAAGAAAATGCAACAACAAAAACGAACTAATGTTTTTGAAAGTAATTTAAAAAAAAAATAACATACATTCTTTAGATTACAAACCCTTGACAGATATGATCTGGAGATTTACAAAAACCTTGCGAGTTTAAAGAAAATTCCGAGAGGGAAATACTTGTGTCTGAGATGTGACATAATTGTGTCTGAGACTCTGAGACAGAAATAAATATAAGAGGGAAATAAATCTGAGAAGGAAATAAAATATTAAAGTCGTCTGACAAGTAGATAAAGGTATACTTGGTAAAAAATTATTTCTCTTAGATAAAAAAAGAAAACTTATTGGTATGAGACATTTTCGAAAACGCTATTAATTTCCGGGTCAAATGGGGAAATTTTGCCTATTTATTAACCATTTGATGACATGTCACTGCTAAGTGCTAATTACGTGAATAAACGGAATGTCTATTTCGTCCTCCATCTTTTCTTGGTTTTACTGCTAATTTTATTTTGAATCTTATACAAATTTCATTTTAATTTGACTTGTAAACTTCAATGCGGCCTGTACTCCTGAGTTTTGGGCAGGGCAGGTTCAGCCCACTTCAAATATTCATGAACCAATTTGGGCTTAATCGTATACACCCATGATTTTATATCAATTTATTTTCCTATCAGCTTATAGATTATTCATTATTGTATATACAAGCATTATTTTTCTTTAATATTTATAAGAGCAATGCTACTTTGTCCAAATACGGTGCTCAAATGAAGTGGCAACACTCTCATCTATTCATTTAGAACCGTATTTGGACATCAAATTTGGACAAAGTAGTATTATTCGATTTCTAATATTTGCATTTAAATGGTGGCCTATTTATCTTTAATTAGGTTTATATTTTCATTCACAAAACATTGTATTTTCATTCATAAGCTTGTTTTTGGATCTCACCTTAGGGAATTACTTGCACTTTAAAAGTGACAAAGGCTGAATATGTGAGGTATTGTATGTTCCCCATAAGATTTTGATTTAAGCAATCAGGCACATATTTCCACATCCAGGCTTTAAGTTCTTGTTCATAGAACCCACAACAATGACAGAATAATAATGAAACCGACGACTTGAGGAGATAAAAACATGTGCACATAAACACACAAGGAAAGATTCCATGAATATTGAATAGTGACAATAAGGAATGGCGACGTCGTTATCAATTAATGCCCCATTCAGCAATCAAGAGCTTTTTGTATAAACAATCTAGAGCCATAGCATTTTATAAGTGAGAGAGCAATTTGAAGGCACCATTTCCGAATTGGTGTTAGACATTGTTGTTATGAAATCATGAACCTTCAAGAACAACAAGAAGTCTCTTCATCCTCGTCGGTTCTCTCAAGATTGGATCGTATTGATAATTTGGTAACACCTTTTTATATATTTAATTGATATCCTTTTAGTTATCATATCACTTCGCGTTGCGTCTTGATAATTAGATAAAACTTTTTTTAGTTATTTATTTAATTGACATCTCTGTATTGCTCTCGGTCCCTTTAGTCATATCCCTTCATTTGCTTTTGACCTATTTAATTTACAATTAAACTTATAATAGTGATGGATATGTAGGTGCAATTGCTAGAAGAAAGTCATTCTTTAACGAATGTTATTAGGAAAACGAAGAAAGAATATGAGTTCAAAACTTTGTCTTCTGCTCTTGAGGAAGTTAATCGTAAAGGCACCTTGATTGAGCGACTAACCCTTCTCGAGAATCGAGTATTACAGGTTTATTAATATAAAGGACCATGAAATGTTCATAAAAAAAAACATAGCTTTTATATAATCTGATCTCCTTGTTCACAAACATGTGATTAATTACAAATTAAATGTAAAGGAGAAGATGATATTGATAGTGATATAATTTGGTGGTCTTGATTTGTTTTTGTATTCAGTTAAGTTTGGAGATGGAAGCTGTAGGAAACACATCAGGGTCAAGCTCTGAAAAGGTTGAAGATAAATTGAATTTTGAGCAGCAAAGTGTGATCCAAGTAAGTTGAAATTTACAATGGTTTATAATAGTTGCTGACTGCTGTGATGCAACCACCCACAAAATAGTCAAATACTAGAAGCATTCTAATTTCTAGGGGAATTGTATTGCAGGAGAGTAGGCCAGAGAGAAGCAGGACAAGAGGAAGAAGATGGTTTCGAATGGGATGCTGATGCTAGTTGCTTTTCCAAATTTGAATTGATGAATCTCTTATCCAATCCAACATGTTCATGTTGATGCTGATTTTGTAATATTAAATTAATGAAGAGATTTTTTTTTTTATCACGTCTCTAATTGATGGGTTGAATGTTGTTCGCCCACCAAAATGAAATCATAGTATCATTCCACAAATTACTTTTATTAAAAAAAAAACGAAAGGGTTGAATTTGAGGTCTCAACAATTAGTTCATTAATAATTTAATATGAATACCTTAAGGCTTTATCAAACCTATATAATTAGAAAAATTAACATATTGAATTGATGTAATAATAATATAGTATTTTAACATTAGAGACTAGATAAGATTGGTTTAGTAGTTTACCTATGAGATTATAGTTTCGTGTCTAAAATCCTGAATTATTATAATAATAATAAAAAACCAATGGGGGGTGATAGGTGAAATATAATAAATGTTGAGGATTAAAATTGAAATACAAAAAGCAATGGGTTGGTTGACTCTTGACTGGCCACGATGATGAATAGGTATGTACTGATGATGTGTTGGTGGGTGGTGGGTGATGATTATAAATTTATAATCCAGGTAGTGTGAGCGGAAATCTCGAGAGGGCGATAGAGTGGAATCGGGGATGGGGGAGTACAAGGAAGGATATAGGGAGTTCAAAGGGAAGGAAGAATTCCCGTCGAATGTAATTTATGCGACGGTGGCACTCTTTATATGGCTCGGAATTATCCATTTCAATGTCCTTTTGGTCCTTTTCACCATCTTCTTCTTGCCTCTCACCAAATCCCTCATGTGAGTTGAGTCTCTCTCTTGCTCTCTGTATTCGATTAATGTGAGTCCACTCCTAATTAATGTTTGTTTTTTACAGTGTATTCGGAATGCTCTTCTTCTTGATGTTTGTTCCTATTGACCACCATAGCAAGTGGGGAAGAAGATTGTCCAGGTAACTGCTCTCCCCTGGTTTTCTTATTCTTTGTTATTTATATATATATATATATATATATATATTATATTATGATTGTTTCGAACTTGCAGGTATATATGTAAGCATGCATGCAGTTATTTTCCAGTTACTCTCCATGTTGAAGACATCAATGCCTTCCAATCAGATCGCTCTTACAGTACTCACTCTTCCTCTTTTCCTCCTTTCTTTCATTCAATAAACACTATTCATAATCTTTACACCTATTGCACTTATTAGTTATTACTGAACTATTCAATCCAATTGTTAGCTCACTTCAATCAAGATTCTGTTATCTCAGCAATTGCAATTTCTACTTTCAAGCTATGCAAACTTTATGATGATGTCTGATTATCAATTCAATCACCAAATTTAATTGAAAACTAGTACTACAAAAACCTATAACTATATCAATGATGATTATTATGCACCTTCAACAGCTAAATTCAGGTTGGTATGGCATTGAAACATGTTATGGGATAACCATCGCTAAAGACTGAATTCCTTTAGTTTTTCTTCAAACACCAGGATTTAAACTACAGGACATTGAAAGGTTCAATCTTGAGCAACATTAAATTTAACTGATTAGTTGAGGTACTTTACCTTGCCTGCTGCCTAGTTTAAAGTAGCTGTTTTGTTCATGCTGCTGTTCTGTTTTGAGCTTCAATGTTTGTTATTAACCTTGTCTCTCTTTGTTTTTAGCAGCTAATGGATGGTTTTTTTTTTGTGCTTTCTGCAGTTTTCGGTTACGAGCCACATTCAGTTTTGCCAATCGGGGTTGTTGCACTAGCTGACCTTACAGGTTTCATGCCTCTCCCAAAAATGAAGGTCCTTGCCAGTAGTGCTGTAAGTCTTTTTTTTTTCTTTCCCTTGATGTCATATCAGTATATTTATAGAGCCTCTCTCTAACTTCTATCTCTCTCAATATTTGTTTAAATGACTAGATATTTTACACGCCTTTTCTGAGGCATATATGGTCATGGCTGGGTCTTGCACCAGCATCAAAGAAAAATTTCACTTCTCTCTTGGCTGCTGGTTATAGTTGCATCATAGTGCCTGGTGGCGTGCAAGAAACATTTCACATGGAGCGTGGTTCAGAGGTTTCACTCTTTTTTCTCTTCTTTACAATTTTTTTTTTTTTATATTGTATTGTCATAAATTGTTATGTGTAGACTTTGTACTTCACATTAGCAATCCACTAGGGCAATTTATGTTAACAAATCTTGCAGATTATAGTTTACTACATTATTGTATTGGTATTTTGCTGTTGGAATCTTTTTATCTTATGGAAAGATAGGATATGAATATTCCTACAAAGGATGAAGCCAACACGGTGTTTATTTTTTAAAAATGCTTGCAACTTTCTTTAAATTTAGTATTGGCCGTTTCTCTTGGTGTCTCAGCTCTCTCATTTACCCTCTCCATCTCAAACTGTCACATTCACGCCTGACACCACACACTAAGGAGAGTACATGTCTTCTAATAGATGATATTTTCAGTATTTTGTTAATTCTTCACATGGTTTGCAGATTGCCTTTCTTAAGTCAAGAAGAGGATTTGTTCGCGTAGCCATGGAGATGGGCCTACCCCTGGTTCCCGTTTTTTGCTTTGGTCAGGTATTAACTCTTTTCCATTACCTTCTTTTTCACTTACTGGAATTTCTGGAAAGTTCATATCTTTGGGTGTTATTAATACCTGTATTGCTGTAACAATGTTATTAATACCTGTATTGCTGTAACAATTTTTTTTGTTTTCACGAATGCTCACATTGGTTGTGCAACTAATATAGTCACTTGGGAGATTTCCGCGTCTATACCATTCCTTGAGAATATTGTCTCCAAACATTGCTTTTTATTGTGTCTAGTTGACTAGTTCATTCATCTTGTTGATTGTTTATTTCCGTGCCTTGTTATCTGTGAAGCATCACCGATAACAGTCATTAATTGTTTCCCCCTTTTTTTCAACTGTGTTGCAGTCAGATGTCTACAAGTGGTGGAAGCCAGGTGGACAGTTGTATCTTAAATTTTCTAGAGCCTTAAAGTTCACTCCAATTTACTTCTGGGGACTTTTTGGGTATGTATAGTTTCTCCTATAATTATATATATTTTTCATGTCATCCTTATTCCTTCTTCTTTTGTTGTTTTCCCCTGGTACATTTAAGTTTGTTTTCTATCAGTAGCAACTGCAGAGAAAAATTTCAACATCGGATTTCCATCTAGTTTTGATGAATGTAATTGAGTTAGTCCAAGATATCAAAATGTTTGTGGGCAATCGTAATTAATTACGCAATGAACTGTGTAAATATCGCTGCTTAAAATCTATAATGCAGTTGCACAGGAAGCCTTTCCTGAATGTGTCTTGTACATGTCTGGCCCTTACATATGAAATGTCCTTTCCCTTTATATGTAAAGTATTGTATGTCTCCTGTCCTGTTTAAAGTTGTGCATCTCAAGAGGTTTGCTTGCTTGCAAAAACTTATGAGTCCATTAGGAATTGATGAAAATTGAAATAATCATATACATTAGTAAATGGAAGCCATGGAAAGGTGTAACAAATCATTGCTTTCAGTGAAGAATACATTTTTGGAATGTATATTTTGTAATGAAGTATGAGAATTATTCATCATGCTCTCTTTGTCAAGTTTTTGAAGATATATCTTTTTACATCTTAATTCATTTATAATGTTGAAGAATTGTCAGCTAAAGGAAGGAAAGTATTATAGTCTATAGTGTTGAGATTAGTCTAATTGAATATGGTTAGTGACTTACAGCTCGATATTTTGGTTTTCAACTTCCACATCCACTCCCATGAGAATATTTTACAGCATTACAGTTTTTTCTACAGCTATTTGGTATCTTTAACAAACAATCAATTTTGTAGATCTCCTTTACCCTATAAACAACCAATGCATGTGGTGGTGGGCAGACCAATAGAGCTGAAGAAAAATCCACAACCTACCATGGAAGAGGTATGGATGCTAGATTGCTAGCTATTATGCCATTTATGTATATTCTTCTGATATTTGTCCATAGAGTGAATGGTTATCTTTCTGGCATTCTTTGGGTTATATCCCTTGGTCTCAGTGAAGATACATGCTTTTTTGCATTCATTTTTCCTGTGCTACCTACTCTGAATGCTATATGGGAGCGATCATGGCATGAAAAAAGAAGCAGAACAGAACAGAACATCACATCATAATCGGATATTCGAAAGCCATAGCTTGTTGGTTTTTGATATGCCACACTTGCCAATTAAGTGGCTACTTTCAGTGTTGAAAGTTGAAACCAATTATGTAGTATATTGATCATTTGGTTTTAATTAA
This sequence comes from Dipteronia sinensis, assembly GCA_033220585.1. Classification (NCBI taxonomy): domain Eukaryota; kingdom Viridiplantae; phylum Streptophyta; class Magnoliopsida; order Sapindales; family Sapindaceae; genus Dipteronia; species Dipteronia sinensis. The sequence goes on along the minus strand of CM065638.1, from coordinate 157,344 downwards.
AATTGCTTTCTTTCTGATAGGGAATCCAATTTCATGAATTTGGGATATTTTTTATAATATTTCATTTATTCCTTTGCAGGTAGCTGAAGTTCACAGTCAATTTGTTGAATCCCTTCAAGATCTCTTTGAAAGGCATAAAGGGCGGGCTGGCTATCCCGATCTTCAATTGAAAATTCTTTGATAAGAAGTCAATTTGTGTCACTATCTACAGTGAATTATGTTTATTTATGTACTTTCTTCTCTTGTACATGAATTGTTCAATTAGAAACAAGGAAAATAAAACTTCAAGTTCTGCCCTTGATTATTAACAAGGGAGTCTTGATTAAGCTCAGTATGTAGGTTGAAAAAAGAAAAAGAAAAAGAAAATTATTGAATCATCAATTCACTGGATTGTTATTGCATTTAAATGCAGAAATTCTTAAATTCCATATAGAGAATTAATTGAAAACGATCACCTCCTGTATGTTATGATTTGCTATTTTATAAAATGGAAGCAAAGTTAAGCATGAAGAATTAGCATTCTAAAAAGATGGAAAATATCCAACCCTATGCACTAGTTAACTAATTACACTTAACCCGTTGCATAGAGGAGCATAACATTTAGCACCAACATCTGAAATGCAAATAAACACTAGTGTGGCTATAATATCTCCTCTATCTCAAGGCACTTACTAATCAATTAATGGCGAAAACGAGTGAGCATGGTAAGTGAAATAGCACTGTGGGATTTCATTTCAATCTTTCATCCCGAGTTTTATGTTTTGAACTTTAACCGATAGCTGCAATTTCTGCTCCTCCATATCCTTCAAAAGTGAAAGCAAGTTAGCTCGATACAGTAAACATTTCCTTTGTGCACGCTCAAGCTTACGTGACAATTTATGGATTTTCCTGTCTTGGTCATCCTGCAAAATGGCAAATAAAGCTTTTTAAGTAACTGTGGTTCAACAAATTAAATGCCATCCTAGTTTACTGCAGGCTGCAGCCAACAGACCAGACTGCAAATATGTAGGAATCTAAGAATATTTGTCATGTATATTAGCACTTCTCAAGAGACTAGAACCGCAAGGTCACCAAATATAAATTTCATGAGTATGTAGCAGTAAGAGAATACAGTCCAGCAGGAATGAAGTTTACAGAAGTAAAGAATGTCAGGAGATAAATATCTTGCTGCAGTACCAGAAGTGGTTATGTCGAATATTCTTCTAAGTGTTCTAACACCTCTTCCCATTCCAACTACCATAAGATGTATTTGCGTACAAAATCATGGTTTAGTTTCTACTTAAGTTATCAACTCTCTTCTCATTTTAGTTGAGAATTGTATCAGGAGATGCCAAGCAACATTTTAGGGTGATGAGATCCCCTATCAATATAGATAAAAGTATTTTACGCATTCCAAACAGTATCTTCTTTCACCAGAAATGATATTCAACCGATCATACTAGTAGATATAATGAGTAATAACTATTAATTCAACTTCCATCAATATGCTTCTCTATTAAAAAAAATATATCAATAGTCTACCAATGAGCATAGAGCAGTGGCACAGGCTGCAACATTAGTATATAGATTGTAGTTTGAACCATTTTAGGCCAATTAAGTTTATTAACCTCAATGAAATTCAATATTTATAGAAACACATATGACATAACCTAAAGCAAATTTGGCAATTGAAAGACAAAACGAAGATAGATATATAGACTGTAACGAGTATTTATGCACGGATGATAAACTAATGATGGGAAACAACTGACCTCAGAGGCAGGTTGCTGTGAACACCATCGGTTATTCTGGCTGGTAGTACCTGTTTGATTGCTGTGAAGTTTATGGTCTTCTCCACAGTGTCTATTTAAAAAAGCAACTTTCCCACCATTATTTTCAGCGAGTGCTACTTTATTTGCAGCCTCGTGCAAAGCACCCATTGCCACATTGTATATATCAAGAGATTTACATCCCTCGTCAACATACTTAAGGGCCTCATGACGGAGATTATTGAATCGAACTGTAAGAGATTCTTTTGAACCATCAAAAAAATTGCTGGTGTGATCCTCTAATGTCACGCCACTCTTGGCATTCCTCGTCCATCGCTTCAAAACATATCTAGATGGTAAAGTAAGAACATTTGTCACCCTAAAAACTGTCAATATATGTCTACAAAGAAGACCTGAGTACTCAAACATCTGGCAACTGCAAGTTGCTTTCATCTCACGAACATCAAAACTAACAAAGTAAGCTTTATTACTCTCTCCAAATTTAGCAACCCAATATGTGGTGACTGCATCTTCATTCTCCACTTTTGTTGAGAAAGTTAATGTCTCAACCAACTCCTCTTGAAATTTCATAAACAATTTCCTTGTGTAAAGCTCAGCTGCCTGCTTCTCCATGGGCGATGGGGTCTTCAGAACTGGGGCAGTGTTTATGGTATCATAATCTGCCTTGACTTCTTTCTCATAACGACTTTCCAGAGCCCTCTCGTACTGCTTAACAAACAGCTGTAGGGTTGTTGAGGCATTGACATATCCATCAAAATACGAGTTAATGCTATCACTGCGTTGCGTTATAGACATTTCAGCAAAAAACGCGTCCCTCAAATACACAGGGACCCACTGGCGCCTATCGGTGTAAATGGCTTGCAACCACTCATGTTCCCTGAGATCATATCTATCTATCAGAGACAACCAACAAGATTCAAACTCTTCAATAGATTCTGTCAGATTGACACATTTATGGAGTTCTGCTTCAAAAATGGGATGTTTTAACAGCACACTGGACAACTTCTCTTGGCATTCTTTAAAAATATGCCACTTGCAAAAACGGTGTCTAGTATCAGGAAAAACCTGAGTGACAGCTAAGCGAATCACACGATCATGATCAGTGGTGATCGAAACAGGAGGCCTGCCAGACATGGCCGCGAGCCACGTTTGAAATAGCCAAACAAATGATGCTTCAGATTCATTAATTAAAAGGGCACAGCCAAACAATACAGGTTGTCCATGATGGTTAACTCCAGTGAATGGTGCAAAGGGCAAGCGATAACGATTGGACCTGTAAGTTGTATCAAAAGTAACAGTGTCGCCAAAATAAGTGTAGTTAGTCCTGGCCTTAGGATCAGCCCAGAAGATATTGTTCAAGCAATGATCTTCATCACCCTGGACAGCATAGAAAAATGCAGGGTCCTGAGATTGCTTGGTTCTCAAGTAGTCCAAAAGGAGCTGAGTGTCACCTCCGAGAGTCCTCTGGCGACTACTCCTCATGTAATTCCGACAGTCACGCTCTGTAAAACCAACATTGCTGATTCCACCATATTCTTTAATAAGAGCAGACATGATACCGCTAGGTCCAATACCTGCACCTTGCAAGGTATCAATCAAGGACTTAGCAGAACCAGAGACATGGCGATGAGAGCGAAGGCAATGCACCTTATCAGGAGGGACCAGATCATGGTTGTGTTCCTTGAAAAAGGAAGAAACAACCCATCTACCAGGATCTTGAATTTTGACAACCATGAGGGCCTTGCAGCCAACACGGGTCTGGGCACGGGGACGCTTGAGACGGGGAAGAGGGTTGTCCTTGTCGACCCTGAAACCCTCTTTGGCGCAAACGAAAGACCTCTGAATGATGGCACCGTCGCGCCTGGAGCGACGAGACATGCTGACACGGGTGCTGAAACCAACACGGCGAGCATAGGAGTTGTAAAAGGCCTTGGCGGCCTCTTCTGATTCGAAAACCATACCCTCGTATGGTTCCAGATTATTAGTGTCCGTGTCTGCTTGAGGGACGGAGATATCATATGAGTCTTGGTAGACATGGATGGTCTCATCATCTCCAAGACTCGTCATTTCCATCTCCATCTCCATCAACTCCATTTAGTTTTACTATATACTAGTAAATTCAACAAAACCCAGAAAACAAAAGCAATTGAAAAGCAGAGCAAAGGGAGAGTACAACTGACCCATACATGTTCATCAAACGGTTCGTCTCTTCTTGCAAGTTGGGATCTTTCAGCTTCGCAAAATGATAATTTCTCTCTTGAGAGGTTTTAAATTTTCATTGATCAATACTTGCAGTCGCAGTTGCAGAGATACTGAGGGAGACTGATTGGGGGTTTTAATAGAGATATCATTTCATGTTTCAATGTTTCAATGTTTCATGCCATCTAATCCCTTCATGTTTTCTACGCCGTTAGATCCTCTTATTTCATCAACCACCGTTCATCACAGATTCACATGCTTCATTCTTATTTATCCTTCTTTTTTACCCTCCAACTTCATCAAATTTACATTTTTATCGGACATTTTAGAAAAATAACAATATGCCGTAATTAATTGTTCATTATTTAATTATTAATGAGTTGGGCTCATATTTGTTTACATTATTGCTTTGCACAATCCAAAAATGCATTGCAATTACAACAGTCAACAGAAATAGAAGGAAAGAAACTTGCTAATCTTATTATTGTAATCAAATGATCCTATTTTCATATACAATAATGCATACATATGTTGGTGTGTATGTGTATTAGCGAAACTATCTAGCTTATAAGTAGTTGATTGCAATAGCTGGTGGGGACTAAGGAGGCATTACAAAATTGTTATCCCACAAACCACAAGAAGAATGTTGACCAAAGTGTCAGAGAAACAGAGGCCAATGCATAAGTCCATTGCATTATTACTGAGCATTTACTCTCCCCAGCCCCATATAGTTGTGTCATTGTACCTGCATTATCATAACATATTACTACAACTTATCTCATAAAACAGAAACTGAGTAATTTTGTACTAGTCCTACCTATCTGTATTGCTGGTGGAAGAGCAAACTGCAGTAAAAGAATAACTGGTGCAACGGATCTGAATTCACCAACGCAAAATGGATGGCAGCTTTTTCTAATCTTTTGTGAAGAGCACGAAATAATAGAATCAAGCGTGAATGAGTCGTAAAAAGCAGAGGTATAAATAGAGAAGGGAAACGGCTACTGGTAATGGAAAGGAAAGACCATTAATGAGGCGAGATACTCGTAAAGCGGGAGTAACGGTTTCGAGAAACGCACGACGGCAAAATCTTTCATATTTTGAAATTGGCCTATCATAAGTTCTTAACTAGACACGTGGAAGGCCCATTAAACCCAGCGTGCTAAAGGAAGATTTTTCTCGGATCACATCCCAAGAATCGGTAACCAGCGACGAGAGACGAGTAAAATTCTTCAATCATTACAAGATCCTAACTCCAACCCCAACCTGATACCGGTATTCAAGTCAGAGGGGACTTCTTATAACAGCCTTTTTTGGCAGGGGTCCAAAAAAGAATTTTTCACCGAATCGATACCTAGTAAGGACCCGAAACGTGACCGCTTCGCTATCTCGATACAGGATGAACACTAGAACCACGATCTAAGAAGGATCGGTGCCACATTACACATTTGCTCCTGATACCAAGTGAAGCTAGTACCGCAATACCACGTACCCAATATCTAGGTACCGCCCTACCACTCTCGGACCAGTATAGAGAGTGTAACCTATCCGCTCAATAAGGAGAATTACATCGCGAAGGTACTGTTGCACTAGGGAGGAACCGCGTTAGCGAGAATAGACAGGTACGCTACGAATCATGGTATAGTACTGCCTCTAAAGGAATAAAGCTAATTTCGCCAAGCAGAGGAAAGAGTTGACTTCTTCGCCACTTAAAGCGCCATACTTGAGACCAAGAGGTCAACCAAATCAGAGTTTAAATGAACAGTAATCATAGGGATCAAATCCCGCGCCTCTAGCCTTAATCAACGTCATTTAACGCCTAAAGAAGGACTTTAAAGATTCTCAATAAAGGGACCTGATTCTCGAAAAATAGGGGGATTTGGAGTCTATAAATACGGTAATTGAGGATGAAAAAAGGGATGGAGAAATTTGGAGAGGATGGCCCATCGCCTACAGAGGTTTTTGGCTCCACTTAGAGAGAAATATCCACTTATCGACTAGCATAGGTTCACCATCGCCAACTCTGTGAGAAAGAGAAAGAAAAGATAGTTTTGTAATTTGAGTAATCTTCACCATTGTTATAAGAAATCAAGTGATCAATACAATAATTTTTTCCATATTTTTTACCATATATGTGTTGTTGTCTCCTTTTTTTTATTACACTTATTCTGTCAAAATCACGGTATCTAGAGGTACCTCCCCCGCTGTGACCTACCAGGTTGTAGCTTGAGGGTGTTAATCGGGATTTTGCTCCCATACGGATTTTCGGTTAACAATTATTAATGAGTTGGGCTCATATTTGTGTACATTATTGCTTTGCACAATCCAAAAATGCATTGCAATTACAACAGTCAACAGAAAAAGAAAGAAAGAAACTTGCTAATCTTATTATTGTAATCAAATGATCCTATTTTCATGTACAATAATGCATACATACGTTTGTGTGTATGTGTGTATTGGCGAAACTATCTAGCTTATAAGTAGTGGATTGCATTTGCTGGTGGGGACTGAGGAGGCATTACAAAACTGTTATCCCACAAACCACAAGAAGAATGTAGACCAAAGTGTAAGTGAAACAGAGGCCAATGCATAAGTCCATAGCATTATTACTGAGCATTCACTCTCCCCAGCTCCATAAAGTTGGGTCATTGTACCTGCATTATCATAACATATTACTACAACTTATCTCATAAAACTGAAACTGGGTAATTTTGTATTAGTCCTACCTATCTGTATTGCTGGGGGAAGAGCAAACTGCAGTAGAAGAATAAACTGGTACAACGGATCTGAATTCACCAACCCGAAATGGATGGCAGCTTTGACGATGCATACTCCCAATATTGGCAGAGCAACGTACCGAATCACTATGATCCCTATGATTATTGATAAATGTATCCGTGACCCTTGTAGACCTGAACAACATCATGAGAGTAATTTTGACTAACCAAACTCAAGTTACACCCAAGATAAGAATAAAAAATTAAATCCAATGGTTACCTCCAAGAAGATTTGCCCCCACAATTAAGGTGACTGTTGGAATCGCTGCCTCACTATGAATCCGTATATGACAAAGAAATATAGGACCATCATCAAAACCAAACCAACTACATCAAGAGCTGTATAATAGAAAGAAATGATACACACCCTAGCAAAGCTGTAAAGTCTTCAACCACCCGAAGAGGAGCACTGTCACCAACTAGCACCTTCTGTAGCCGAGGAGTGACCCCGATCATAAACCCAACAATCTATGCAATAGAACAAATGTAATCATTTAGTCAAAAATTAATGTTCACAATTACTATTCTTAGCAGCTATGAACAAACAAATTAATCCTTTCATAATAAACGCATTCGTAAATACAGAGATTATACCAAAAGAAACCGGTGGAATTATGATAAGTATAGACTCCCTTTCTAACAATGAGTTCTTAATTCTTATTATGGTGAAACAGGATGTTTCTACCTACCATTTCACCAGCCTCATTGCTAATACACACATTAAGGCTAATGTGAGTGAAAAGGAAAAGGTTTAAAGGTTCAATGCAAATTGATGATAAGAATCATCAAATTGCATTAAACTATGACAGAAACAAACTCACTTTATAATGTTAAGGATAACTCATGCTATATAAAAATGTCTTGAGTATAACCGTCTTTTTTTTTATCTTACATGCATCAACTAGATTCATTTTCTGCCATATTTCTCTTATGAGGAACATATTTATAGTTTTCCTGGCCATAAAATATATCCCACCATCATGTTACAAGGAATCATGCAAATAAACTATAGGTATTATTATAGCAATAGACATACCGCTCCAATGGTTGAAGGTGCAAAGAGCTTTCTCAGGTTGATCTTTGTTGCAAATGATCGGAAATACTGCTTAATCTTTTTAAAAAATGGGACCTGTCAGGAAACACTTTGGAAAATGATAATTGCTCTTAAAAGCATCCTATTAAAGGAATCAAGAGAAAAGTAACAGTTACCGTCATGCAAGATCTTCAATATAGAAATTCAGCAATATGCTAAGTTTTGCATTTTTAGAAAGCCATATAGTAAGGAAAAGGGTGGAAGTGACTAATACCAGTGACTAATAGATCATCATATGCAAATAAAAGGGTGGAAAATTTATCGGTCAGGAAGATGAAGATTGGAAGTTGGACTTCGACAAGAGTATTCACTAAACATGTTAAAAGAGTTGACATTGAAACAATGCTATGGACCATTGAAAAAGTATGCTCACTGAACCTTGGCCTTAATTTGGGGAAGAGACAAGAGGGAGTTGAAGACATGCTTGCTGATATGTAGAAATAATATTAGTATCCTGTCATCATTTTCAATATAGTGAAAAAAAAAACTAAAGCTATAGTGTCACAAGGAATAGGAAAATGGATCATTAAATTTAAAGAACCAAAAAATGAGCACAAAAGAACATACGGGTGTTATGAAAACTGTCAATAGTTGTGGCAATGAGCAGAAGTAGGTTCAATAAGAAAATAAACGATAATAATGAAAATAAAAAAAAATCCCCAAAACAGAAAGCAATGGTCCAAAACTTTAACCAACCTTGGGCCTGCCCTCAGATATAGGACAATCAAGTTCAAATTGATCCAAATGGTATGCCTTTACTGAGCACTCATTTAAAGGAAGCAATGGTCCCATGTGAGAATTTGAAAGATTTTCAGCTTCACTGACAGGATTTATACTCTCAGTCTCTGTTGAGTTATCTAGTTTTGTAGCTTCAAAACTCTTACTTGAATATAACCGCACAATGTTATACACGTATGACCACAAGAAGATAGCTCCAATCTGAAATATCATAACATGAAACGGCAAACTATTGAGATGGGTGCTGAATCTGTTAGTCAAACTCAAATATCCATTCACGGTGTAGGAAACTAATAAACTGAGTTGGGAAAAATTCGTACTGCCATAGAAAGTGAAGAATATGCCATTCCTTGGTTATAACAGACATTAGCATTTCCAAATGGACTGCCCCGTTCCTTGCAGACTGTTGGAATTATAATGAAAAGCATATTCCCCAGGTTACCTGTTCACATCAATCCCAAAAAATTTAGATAAACTTTTTTTCCCCATAATTGGAAATGATTTATAATATATGTCATTGCAAGTATATGAAATTTTATCAGCAGGGGCATTAAATATTTTTTCCTCTTCTTTGTTGCCTTCACATTTTCCCTCACAAGGCTGAATGCTAAGTATTACAATGGTTTGAATGTGAATAAAACTAGAGGTCTTAGAATTCAATCCCTAGTCTTACTAATGATTGCCACTGCTAGAGTGAATTCATTAGTATTAGAAATGTGCCTCAAGTAATAGGAGTACAATTTTATACTCTTTAAAGGTATGAAGTTTCAATAATTTGTTGCTTCTTGGCCTAAAGCAGGCTTACAAAGGACCAGAACTTGTAAAATCTGCTGGCATTTCTTGGAATCATGAGCGCATGATGAATAGGAGTGTAAAACATTAATGGAAAATTGTTAACATATAACTTGTAAACCATAAAGATTAATTGATTAATGTTCTTTATGATATCTACACTCAACAGCTTCACTTTTATGAATCAAGAAGCCAAACAATGCAGTAGTTTCAAAATGCAGACACGACTCTTGTATCTTGCTTTTGTTGCATGCTACACTAGTAGACATAAAAATGATTGGCCAGAACATCTGAGCAAAGGAAAGGGGGTTCAACCATACATGTACACAATTTATACAAGAAAAGAATCATGCAGAGTGATATATGAGCTCTAAAAACAAGAACATCCACTAATGAAATAAAGGACAGATTGTAGAATGAATAAAATCTCAGTAACCAATTTGACTACAGGTAAATATTTCATTTTTCAAAATTAAAGCAAAGGACTTAACTCATTTAAACATCTAGATCTATTTCATGACCAAGGCAGGTTCAAAATTAAAAGCAAAAGGAAGCAACAATTGTCATTTGTATACACCTAACTTCAGCTGGACCAAAGAAATAGAGAGGCAAAAGACTACCTGCAGCACAACATCCTAACACAAGGCCCCACAAATCACGAGGAGCTCTGGTAACTTTTATTAGTATCCATCCAAGTGCTGAGCCAATGATGAATGTGATAAGGATATTGACTGGCATAAACCACCTACATAGTTTTACAAATGTTACTGTCAATGAATGAAGTAACAGGAAAAAAAGAAAGAAAGAAAGAATCAGTAGGAAAACAAACTCACAACATGCCAATGCTTTTAATTGTTATGTATTTGGCCAAGCTACTACCAACAAGTGCTGGAGTGAAGACGAAAAACGCTACCTGTATAAACTCTGATGAGACTTTTTTAATTTATGAACTAGAATTCTAATTCTAATTCTAATTCTAATGCTGAGATGTTCACACATTAAGTTTGCAAAAAGTGAATACCCAATCTGTAGACCCAGTGGGCAGTGGCAAACATAAAAACTAAAACAAATATAAATTCAATTGTATAAGCTAACTCTGATATTGTTATGAAAGGTAAAATTAATTAAACAGGTATAAAACTTACATTGTTCAAATGCTTTCGTGCCTCCTCTCCCAATATATCAACTTGATCCAATGCAAGAAAGAGGCCTAGAGCAGTGAGGAGGAGTACCTTTAGAACTGGTATAAATGAAGCAATAAAGAGGTCCAGAATCTTCATAGTCCTCCTATATATATATATATATATATATATAGAGAAAGCAATGCATGGATAAGCAAGAGAAGATGTTAATTAATTTTGTGGGATTAAAGAAAAAAAAATCAGAAAATTGTTAAGAGTAAAAAGAAGAAGAAAAAGAAAAGCAGTGAAAGTCAGATTACATAGAAAAGGGTATTGTATAAGGAAACAAACAGAAATCCATCAAATATGGAAATATAAAAGAGAAAGCAAGTAGGTGATAGTGGGAGGCAGCAATGCATCGATAAAGAGAGAGAGAGAGAGAGACGCATACTTATAGACGTTGTTGAGCTTTGCCAAAATGAGAAGAGAGACCACTCAAACTCAACCTCAAACTCAAAGTGAGATCGAGAGAGGCAGCGTATAATACTATAGCAGTCATAAGTCATAACTGAATCCAGGACCGGTTCGTTATTCTAACTTATTCCTTTTATATCTCATTGGGCTGCAATGGGCCATCCATCAAGCTAATGTCCTTTGTTTTTAGTATTTTAATTCTCAAAATTTGTCTAACTTTGGAATGGAATATGTAACAAACATGCAAACGTGTTGAACATGGCCATGATCTTTGCAGGATTTTGCTCAACCGAATTCTCCTCAACTTTAAAGCAAGCAACTCATGATCAAATCTATTTCTATCTTCTATTACAAGAGTTTGTAGTATATATTTTCCCCTATTTGGTATATATATATATATATGTTTGAATATTTGCTTAAATAGTAGCTCAGTAACAGTTGACAAGTTTGTGTATTATATTGCTGGTGAGGAGGAATTACAAAACTTTTATCCCACAAACCACAAGAAGAATATGTTGACCAGAGTGTAAGTGAAAGAGAGGCCAATGCATAACTCCATAGCATTATTCACTCTCCCCACTCCCATACAGCTGGGTCATTGTACCTGCATTTTCATAACATATTACTACAACAATACATTACAATTTACAAGCAAACTGAAACCGGATAATTCCTACCTATGTTTACTGCTGGAGGAAGAGCAAACTGCAGTAGAAGAACAAATTGATACAACGGATCTGAATTCACCAATCCAAAATGGACAATGCCTACCCCGAATATTGGTAGAGCAATGTATCGGATCACTATGATCCCAATGATTATTGAAGACTGTACCCTTGACCCTTTCAAACCTGATAAACACATAACTAACTTGGATTGACCAAGGAAGTTGACACAAACAAGCAGGATTGAAAAAAAGCTGAGTGGTTACTGGTTACCCCTAAGAAGATTTGCTGCTTACTGTTGGAATTGCAGCCTCCCTGAGAATCAAATAATAATAAACAAAATATACATAGAACAATCTCCATATATCAACAAAAAGATTATACACACCGTACCCCAGCAAAGATGTAGAGTCTTCAACAACCCGAAGAGGAGCACTGTCACCGATCAGCACCTTCCGTAACTGGGGGATCACACCAACCATAAACCCAATAATCTATGCAATACGAAAAATGTTTTCTTCAGAAAAGAAAAACCTCTATGATATAGCAGAATCCTACCAACTTCTTTTGGCATAATCTTAAATTTATACTACAAAAAAGATTTAAAGATTCAATGTTTAATCAAATTGCATTTAATTATCACATAACCAACCTATATTATATTGTTTAGCATAGCTCATGCTCCTTAGACATGTCTTGAGTATAACAATCTTATATTAACACTAAATTTATCTTCTGCTATAATTCCCTTCAAAGGAATAGATTTCTACTTTCCTTGTATTCCACAATCATGATGAAAGTAATCACATTAGCATACCGCTGCAATAGTTGGAGGTGCCAACAGCTTTCTCAGGTTGACCTTAGTTGCAATAGTTTGGAGACACAGGTTAATCCTTCTCATAAATGGAAACTGTCAGGAAACACCGGCAAAGGTAAGATAAGTGAAGAAAAAACTTATATAAAAAAAAAAACAATATCATGCAAGATCTTCGATATAGAAATACTACAATATGCTAAGTTTGAAAGCATTTTCATACTGCCAGAGTAACCAAAAACTTTCTTCAGCACAGTGAAAAGGTCATCTTAAACAAGTGAAGGGGTAAAAACCTAATCGGATGATCAAGATTGGAAATTGGATTCAACAAGAGCATTCTCTTGTTGAATAGTATTCATTGAACATGTTAAAACGAGTTACAATATATTACAATGCTATAGAACATTGAGGATGTGTTATTGTCCTTGCAGCCCCTTTGTACACTAAGACATGCTTGCTATTAACCTATTAGGTAGATAAAATATGTTAGTAATTATCATCAATTTCAATATTACGAGGAAGATAAATATACATTGACATCACTGTGGAGGAGATAAACGGATCATACAATTTAAAGAAACACAAAATGAGCGCATGGAAAATATAAGCGGGTTCCAATTATAAGGAAATAGAGTGAAAAATTTAAATATAAAATATTTACCCAACCTTGGTCTTTCCCTCAGATATAGGGCAGTCGAGTTCAAATTGATCTGGACGGTCTTCCTTAATTGGGTGAGCACCCAATTACAGGAAGCAGTGGTCCGATGCTATAATTTGAAAGATTTCCATCTGTTTCTCCTACAGGTCTTATACTGTCCGTGTCATCTAATATGGCTACTTCAGAATTCTTACTTGAAGATGACCACAAGTAAATGGCTCCAATCGGAAATATCACAACATAAAAGGGCAAAATATTGAGCAGGTGCTGAATCTTTTAGTCATTCTAAATTGCCGATTCAGGAAAAGTTCTTACTGCCATAGAAAGCGAAGAATATGCAATTCCTTGGTTATAAGTTATAACAGACATCAGCATTGCCAAATGGACTGCTTCGTTCCTTACAGACCGCTGGAATTATAATGAGAAGCATATATATTCCCCAGATTACCTGCTCACATTGTTAACAAAAATTTGGATTCAAACAAAGAACTTAACTCATTCAAACATTTAATTTGGATTCATTTCATGAAGATTTTCTTCAACATCCCCTTGATTAAGATTACAAGTAACAAAGAAATGTCCTTTGTCATATTGTAAACATACAAGTAAAGTTGATATACATGCAGAGGAAAAGAAAAAGACTACCTGCGGCGCAACATCCTATCCATCCAAGAGCTGAGCCAATGATGAACGTACGTGAAAAGGATATTAAATGGCATAAACCACCTACATATATAGTTTTACAGATGATACTATCAATTAATAAACTAACAGGAAAAAGGAAAAACCAAGTAGCTAGCTAATTCCATTTAGATAGAGATGCAGTAAGAAAACAACTCACAACATGCCAAAACTTTTAATTGTTATGCTTTCAGGATTAAAGACGAAAAATGCTACCTGCATGCATAAAATCAGATGACAACTTGTTGTTCTAATTATGCTGGCAGGCTAATTATAAGTTCAGTAGGCTTTGGTTTGCAAGCCAAAGATAAAACCGATTAATTTAATTATCAGATTAATTGGTAATCTAAGATATGAATGGACATATGCATGTATATGTATTGATATTAAACAGAAAAATTAATAGTGCGATCTGACATTGTTCAACACGATCCAATGCAAGAAATAAGCCAAGAGCACCTTTAGAACTGGTATAAATGAAGCAATAAAAAGATCCAGAATCTTCATAATCTAATTAGTCCTCGATCGATCTGGTCCTACAATCTACATACACTCACAGAGAATTTCAATTCACTAAGAAAATAATTAATTATTTATTATCAAAAGAGAAAATATTACGTACAAAGTGGTGTTGAACTTATTGTGAATGAAACAAACACATCAATCCGTGAAGCTGGAAGCACACGCACACACCATATTTTTATACATATAATTAAAAAGTGAAGAAAATATCAAAAAGAATGGTTGGTTGGTTTTGATCATAATATTGAAAATCAGGAGATGGGTTAAAAAATGAAACTAGTCCCAAAACAAACAGAAAAACAAGAGATAGTGGATAAAGAAGAATTGTGGAAAAAGGAATACCAAGACAAACACTTGTTGGGCTGATAAGAGAAGAAGAAAAATGAAGAATTTCTCCAAAAAGAAAATACAACATCCACTTTACTGGGGACTTGACATGCAGAGATGAGATACAAAGATGGAGCTCTCTGTCTTTCTGTCACCTTGGCACCTGCTCTCTCTATATATCATCCTCCTTATTCATTATTATTATTATTATTATAGCAAATAGCTAAATTTTCCTTGGTTATTAAAATTAAAAAAGAAAAATTAAGTTGATCTTGTCATAAAAAAACAATTAAATTAAAGATAATTATATTTAAGTAGACCTGAAAATTCGTATTTGCAGCACAGGTTGGACCAAACAAGATACAACCCATTTATTTTCTTACCCAACTTGACACAACTCGTTTATTAAACGAATTGATGAGATTCTCAAACCCAACACGATTCATTTATTACATGTGCAACTCGATACGACCAGTTTAATAACACTCCATTTAGCCTTAGCATTTGAAACCTAAGCAAAATAGACAATGGCATAATATATGTTTTTAAGAGTTATACTACTAGCTATTTGCGCCATATTATTGTATATAATTGCTTCAAAAGAACACGGTCATTTAAAGGAAAGAATTATACTACATGTAAGATATTGCATGTATAAACTGTAATATCATTTAAAGGAAAGAATTACTGCAATAGTTAATAGGTCTAAATTAATGGAAACCATTGATTTATTGAGTTTCATAAGAAAGCTGTTACTTAATTAGAGGGTTACCAACATCTACCATAGACGACAACCCACGTTCTGATTTACCCCTAATAATCGTGTCAACCCGCCAACCCGTTAATGAAACCTGACACGACCCGGTTATTAAACGGGTCAACTTGTGTACCAACCTGAGCCTGTTTAGATAAGTCCAAATCTATTTATTTTCGTTGGATTCATGAGTCGTGACCCAAATTATCAGGTCTACTTTTAAGAAAAAACAAAATTCCATTAATATTCTATTTAGGATGGGCTTCGGATTGATTTTGGGCTTGTTACAACCCAAATGCTAATCAAAGTTGGTCACTAATATAAAGCCCATAAATTGAGATAAAATATACAACAAATTTGATATTGGATATTTCTTTATCATGTCATATGTCATGACTTGTGAATGCATCAGCATCTGTTTGATAAAGTAATCTACGAATTCTACAATCCGGAAAATACACAAGCACAAGGCTGCTTCTTGCAGATATGCATCATCTAAATGAAGAATTGCATTTATATATAGCAGCTCCACAAATACAAGGCATGGCAAGAAGCCAAGAATTGCGTGTTATCCCACCAACCACATGAAGAAGATTGACCAAAATGTAAGTGAAACAGAGGCCAATGTGTAACTCCATAGCATTATTACTGAAAATTCACCCTCACCAGCTCCATGCAACTGGACCATTGTACCTGCATTAGCATCACATTCCTATCTTTAATTAATTTATATAAAGCTATATATGCCTAATCACAAAATTTTGTACTAGCTAGTCCTACCTATATTTGTAGCCGGTGGAAGTGCAAACTGCAGTAGAAGAACAAACTGATACAACTTATGATCTGAGTTCACCAATCCAAAATGGATGGCACCTATAACAATACCTACCCCAGATATTGGTAGAACTATGTATCGAATCACTATGATCCCAATCATTACTGATAAATGTATCCTTGACCTTTTCAAACCTGAACAACATTATTTATTGTGACTAACCAACCAGACTGAAGTCAACTTAAAATTATTAAGATTAGTGGTGACCTCCAAGAAGATTTGACCCCACAATTAAGCTGACTGTTGGAATTGATGCCTCACTGTAAATGATCAAATCATAAGAAACAAGTATAGAACAATCACCAAAACCAAACCAATCTACATCAAGAGCTGTATAGAAGAAATAATTAAGAGAAGATACACACACCCCAGCAAAGAAGTAGTGTCTTGTACCACCCGGAGAGGAGCACTGTCACCAATTAGCACCTTCCGTATCTGAGGGATGACACCAACCGTAAACCCAATAATCTATGCAATACAAAAATTGTACTGGTGTTAGAAAAAAAAATGTTAATAGTTAATCTCTCATTAGTGGCTATGAACCACTAATCCTTTCAGAACATCACAGAAGCTTCAAGACTGATAGCTTATAAATTGTATAGATTTCTACTCTACATAGTTATAAAATTGATGTAGATTGAAAATTGGCACAAACGCCAATCGGTAAAAATAAGGATAAATGAATCGGACCCGTTGATTCGCGCACGAATACCGGAAACGAAACCTACTATTATGCTGTTGATCCGCTCACGGATACCAGGATAACATGCTTCAAATACGTTGATCTTCACAAGATACCGTAAATGGAAGATAAAGAGAACACATTCTCTAATTTTTTTTATTCATTCAACAACTTCTTCTTTTTCAAACCTAATACAAGCTATTAAATAAGGAAAAATAACCTACAAATATTAGGATTCAATATCCCGTAAAATCCTAAACAAAATAAAACAACTGAATCACTAGGATTCAATATCTTCTAAAACTCCTACATAAGAGGTCTAAAACAACTAAACTAAATCGGAAAAAGAATCCCAAAATAAAGGAACAAAAACGAATTGTAAATAAAATAAGAAACAACCGGCTTGTTGCACACGAAACTAAATTGCCAAATTTAGATCTACTACAGCCCGTTACAGAAGACGAAGTCTTCATAATAAATGTTGGGCTTGTCTTGGGCTTTCCGAAAACATATTATAATAGAAAATCCGACTCCGTTTGCTCTCTGTAGAGGCCCACGAAGTTCAGCCAGGATTTGGTTGTCCCATGCAACCCAAATACGAATTCGCCACCCATACGAACTAGCCATCCGCTCCGCATCATCCTCCCCAAGTTGGACAGAATTCGGCCTCGAATTCAGTACCTCTTCGTCCTCCTAAGCTGGATCGCCGTTGTAAGGGACGAGATACTTCACATTTAAAATATCAGCTGTACGAATATTGCCGAGTAGCCTAAGACGGTAGGGTTTGGAGTTGACATTCTCACCAATTTTATTACCCTTTTGCCTTAAGCTAATCTGTGTCATCCTCTCCATGCTAGACGGAATTCGTCCTCGAATTTGATGGTTCATCATTCCTAGACGATGATGAAACGATGCCCATCCCTCGGAGTTGAACCCACCAGACACTACATTCTCGCAGCTACCCGACTCATCATCGGATTCATCTTCATCAAAAACTGGTGGCAAATCCAAATCGAAGTTCAGCCAGGATTTGGTTGTCCCACGCAACCCAAATACGAATTCGCCACCCATACGAACTAGCCATCCGCTCCGCATTATCGATGACACAGATTAGCTTAAGGCAAAAGGGTAATAAAATTGGTGAGAATGTTAACTCCAAACTCTACCGTCTTAGGCTACTCGGCAATATTCGTACGGCTGATATTTTAAATGTGAAGTATCTCGTCCCTTACAACGGCGATCCAGCTTTGGAGGACGAAGAGGTACTGAATTCGAGGCCGAATTCTGTCCAACTTGGGGAGGATGATGCAGAGCGGATGGCTAGTTCGTATGGGTGGCGAATTCGTATTTGGGTTGCGTGGGACAACCAAATCCTGGCTGAACTTCGTGGGCCTCTACAGAGAGCAAACGGAGTCGGATTTTCTATTATAATATGTTTTCGGAAAGCCCAAGACAAGCCCAACATTTATTATGAAGACTTCGTCTTCTGTAACGGGCTGTAGTAGATCTAAATTTGGCAATTTAGTTTCGTGTGCAACAAGCCGGTTGTTTCTTATTTTATTTACAATTCGTTTTTGTTCCTTTATTTTGGGATTCTTTTTCCGATTTAGTTTAGTTGTTTTAGACCTCTTATTTAGGAGTTTTAGAAGATATTGAATCCTAGTGATTCAGTTGTTTTATTTTGTTTAGGATTTTACGGGATATTGAATCCTAATATTTGTAGGTTATTTTTCCTTATTTAATAGCTTGTATTAGGTTTAAGAAAGAAGAAGTTGTTGAATGAATAAAAAAAAATTAGAGAATGTGTTCTCTTTATCTTCCATTTACGGTATCTTGTGAAGATCAACGTATTTGAAGTCTGTTATCCTGGTATCCGTGAGCGGATCAACAGCATAATAGTAGGTTTCGTTTCCGGTATTCGTGCACGAATCAACGGGTCCGATTCATTTATCTCTATTTTTATCGATTGGCGTTTGTGTCAATTTTCAATCTACATCAAAAATGTATTGTACAATCATGATAAAAGGAATCATACAAAGAATATTATTAAAGATATATAAGAAAGAAAAAGCATACCGCTCCAATAGTTGAAGGTGCCAAGACCTTCCTCAGGCTGACCTTTGTTGCAAATGTTTGGAAGCACTGCTCAATCCTTGTTAAAAAAGTCTTCTGTCAGGAAACACTGGCAAATGTTATCCACTTGTTGAATAGTATTTATTGAATATATATGTTAAAAGAGTTACAGTTATCATGAACTGATATATTCTTGGCATTAATTTGGGAGAGATCTAAGACATATATATATATATATATATATATATGCTTGCTGAATGCTGATCATATATAGCTAATATTAATTCATTTGCAATATATACTATGAAGAAGATAAAGTTACACATACACCATTAATGTAGTGGAGATAAATATTTAGCCAACCTTGGGCTTCCTCTCAGATATAGGAGAGTCCAAACTGTCTTCCTTGGGTGAGCAGCCAATATTTAAAGGGAGCAGTTGTCCTGTGCGAGAATTTGGAACATTTTCAGCTCCTATAGTACTGTCTATATTATCTGGTTTAGTGACTACTGGAGGATTCTCAGTTGAAAATATCCGCACCATGTTATACACGTATAACCACATGTAGATGGCTGCAATCTGCAATATCATATATAACATGATCAAAGGCCAAAATATTATCATTTCAAGCTGGAAGCAACTTGTAAAACAAATTTTCTATACAATTGTGAGTTGTGCAGGATTCCTACTGCCAAAGAAAGTGAAGAATATGCAATTCCTTGGTTATAACAGACATCAGCATTGCCAAATGGACTGCCCTTTTCCTTACAGACTGCTGGAACTATAATCAGTAGCATATTCCCCAGGTTACCTGCAGCTCAAATGTATTCCAAAAAACAGAAATAATTACATGATCTTATGCAAAAGAAGATTCAAGCAAAGTAGTGTATGAGATCCAAGAATAAAAAAAAGACTACCAGCAGCACAGCACCCTATAACAAGTCCCCACAAATCACGAGGAGTTGTAGTAATTTTTACGAGTATCCATCCAAGCGCTGAGCCAATGATGAACGTGAAAAGGATATTCAATGGCATGAACCACCTACGTACATTTATAAATATAGTTTTACAAATGCTACTATCAATGAATGATCATAGGAAAAAAGAAAAAAGAAATTCAAAGAAACTCTGAGTTGCATATATAGATTCAGTAAGAAAGTAAACTCACAATATGCCAATGCTTTTAACAGTTATGTTATTGGCCAAGCTGCTAGCAATAAGTGATGGATTGAAGATGAAAAATGCTACCTGTATAAAATCTCAAGTAGACATTCATTTTCAAAGAAATAATTTATGTGATTGTAATATGAATACCTTAATAAAACTTACATTGTTCAAATGCTTGCGTGCCTCCGCTCCCAAAATATCTACACGCTCCAATGCAAGAAATAAGCCGAGAACTGTGAGGAGGAGTACCTTTAAAACTGGAATGAATGAAGCAATAAAGATGTCCAGAATCTGCATCGTGATAGGCTTCTAGCCCTTGTAAAACCACAACTACATAAACATGATGATCACGAGCCCGAAGTTGAGAAAGCAGCAGTAATATTAACAAATGGAATGTGGGTTTGGAATTGTTGTGTTGAAAATATGAATCCGGTCTATCAGTATGACAGAGAAATAAAAAAGATATATAAAGCAAGTGCGGATCCATGTGTTGATGGATTACGAATCAGAATCGCATTATGCAATCAAGTTAATTGCTGAATGCTGAGGTATATATACTATAATATATGCCTCATTTTCTTTTCTTTTTACGAATCCATAGCCAAATTATTCCACTCACCATTCACCATGCATCACTCTCATCTTCAACCTTATTAAAACCACCGAACTCATTTAATTTGATCAAAGCGCGCTATTATATTATTTGCTTAATGACACACACCGCACCAAAATTGATGGTATTCCCAACTTAGAAAAAGCCACCACGCCACGCATGTAAAAAGATTGTCCAAATTGTAGCAGCCACCATGGATATTAAAGTAAATACATAATCGCACAACATTTTCCTGTACCACTCTCGACCAATCATGTCATTAAGTTCATCAGATTGATTACGCACAATCATGTGACTTCTTCAAGCCTGTATAAACTATAAATACAAAGGATTCTAAAAACTGAATTTCATCATTAATATTATATTGTGTCTGATGATGAATGTAAGTTATATAAGCTCGGTCAATTTACAACAATAAACTTTAAGCCGCAAGCCACATGTAAAAGGTTATCCATAGTAGGTGTAATAGAGAATGCAGCCATGAGGCAGAACATTCACTCGTATTTGTCTTGAACAACTGAGAGATTGTACCTGATAAAAAGATAACATATAAGTTAATGATTGTCCAAAACAATTAAATAAAGAAAGCAATGCCCATTGAACATGAAGAAGCTAGTTTCAGATCATACCTATGTTTATTGAAGGTGGAAGAATTGCATGTCATCCCACAAACCACATGAAGAATATTGACCAAAGTGTAAGAGAAACAGATGCCAATGTGTAAGTCCATAGCATTATTACTGAGCATTCACTCTCACCAGTTCCATGCAACTGGGTCATTGTACCTGCATTAACATCACATTCCTAGCTATCATTAATTTATCTGATCGAGAATACATTACAAGCTATATATATATATATATATATACATGGTATGCCAAGTCAGAGCATTTTGTACCTATACTTATAGCCGGGGGAACTGCAAACTGCAGTAGAAGAAGAAACTGATACAACTTATGATCCGAGTTAACCAGCCCAAAATGGATGGCACCTTTAACAATACCTACTCCCAATATTGGTAGAATAATGTATCGAATCACAATGATCCCAACTGTTATTGATAAAGGTATCCGCGACCTTTTCAAACCTGAACAAAATCATGATTGCAGTAATTGTGACTAAACTTAACTTAAAGTTATTAAGATCAGTGGTAAGTGGTAACCTCTAAGAAGATTTGCCCCCACAATTAAGCTTTGTGTTGGAATTGTTGCCGCCCTGTAAATTTTCGAATCATAAAAAACAAGTATATGTAGAACAATAACCAAACCAATCTACATCAATAGCTATATATTATATAAAGAGAAGATATACATACCCTATCAAAGACGTAGTATCTTGAACCACCCGAAGAGGAGCACTGTTACCGATTAGCACCTTCCGTAACTGAGGGATGACACCAACTATAAACCCAATAATCTATGCAACACAAAAAAAAAAAAAAAAAAAAGGTTAACAATTAATCTCTCATTAATCATTATACATAGCTTGTGCTCCATAGGCGTATAACCTTAATAACGAAATCATGCATAGACTATATATAAATTCATTTTCTGATATATCTTATGAGGAATAGATTTCTACTTTTCCCTGGTTATACAATGATCATGAAAGGAATCATACAAAGAATATTAATTATTATAAATTAGAAATTAGAAAAAGCATATAATATACCGCTCCAATAGTTGAAGGTGCGAAGACCTTGCTCAGGTTGAGCTTCGATGCAAATGTTTGGAAGCACTGCTTAATCCTTGTTAAAACGGGCATCTGTCAGAGACTGGAGAAGGTGAAGACATGCATGCTTGTTGATCATAGCTAGGTAATATCAATTCATTTTCAATATTACGAAGAAGATACCTTGGGATTCCCCTCAGATTTATCCTTGGGTGAGCAGCCAATATTTAAAGGAAGCAGTGGTCTTGGAACATTTTCAGGTCTTATAGTAGTAGTACTGTCTATATTCTCTTCAGAATTCTTGCTTGAAAATATCCGCACCATGTTATACACGTATAACCACATGTAGATAGATGAAATCTGCGCGCAATATAAAAACATGATCGATCAAAAGGCTAAAACATTATGGAATTGTCTTTTGAAGCACTACTTGTGAGTCTTACTGCCATAGAAAGTGAAGCATATGCAATTCCTTGGTTATAACACACGTCAGAATTGCCAAATGGACCGCCCCTTTCCTTACACACTGCTGGAATTATAATCAGAGGCATAGTCCCCAGGTTACCTGCTCACATCATATGATCCATTCCAAAACAAAAACCAGAAATATATAATTACATGATTTAATTAATTTATGCAAGAGAAGATTATTCAAGCAAATTAAAGTAGTATAACATGAGATCCAAGACTACCTGCTGCACAACACCCTATAACAAGTCCCCACAAATCACGAGGAGTTCTAGTAATTTTTACTAGTATCCATCCGAGTGCTGAGCCAACGATGAACGTGAGAAGGATATTCAACGGCATAAACCACCTACATATATAGTTTTAAAAAATGCTACTATCAACGTACTATCAATGAATGATAACGATTGTATACAAATATACAGAGAGAAAGAAAACAAACTCACAATATGCCAATGCTTTTAACAGTTACGTTATTGGCCAAACTGCTAGCAACAAGTGATGGACTGAAGACGAAAAATGATACCTGTATAAAATCTCAAGTAGTCAGCAGACGAGACGAGATGGAATATTCTTTTTATCAACTATATTTTATAATGTTTTCAAAGAAATAATTTATGTGATTGTAATATCAATACTGTAATAAAACTTACATTGTTCAAATGCTTGCGTGCCTCTGCTCCCAAAATATCTACACGCTCCAACGCAAGAAATAAGCCGAGAACAGTGAGGAGGAGCACCTTTAAAACTGGAATGAATGAAGCAAGAAAGATGCCCAGAATCCTCATTGTGAAAGGCTTCTAGTCCTTCTACAACCACATGCAGCCACATATATATATATATATATATATATACATGATCATCAGCCGAACTTTTCACTAATATATATACCCATTTAATTACTTAATTAGTTGAGGTTTTTTTTTTTTTCATAAAGCAGCATTAATAAATAATAATAAATGGAATGTGGAAAAATTGATGCATGGTAAACTAATGAAACTTTTCTAGATACCTTCTAGCTTATGGTTATGGCAATTTAGTTTCATTTGAATCGGTTGTAACTATTTGGTTCTATTTTTAAATTGCTTGAAATGTCTTAGTTTTTACTTTAGTTTGTAATGTTATGATTTAAGGTATGGCTGTGCCAGATTTTGTGGAATCTTGTCCACCTATTGGGAATGTTTGGTGTAATCAAATGGCTGTAAATTGCCCATGTAGTTTGTATATAAAGTTAATGAAAAAGTAATATGTTCTTGTAGCAAAAATATTGAGTGTATGTTCTGGTTTTTCCTCTCAATTGAGTGCATGGTTTTGATGTTCTAGATGGTATCCATGGTTGTTTAATGATCTGATTGTCTAACAATGCAGAGTTGTTAATATTTTTGATGTTTAGGTACAAGACTACAAGGAGGAAAAGAAGAGGCTTTATGGTCTTTAAAATGAGTGAGTAAAGCGTTGATAGAATATGAAATTAGGACTCAGAATCGCATTATGCAATTAATTGTTAATTATTCAATTCGCAATCACTTTTATCTTCGACTTCAACCTTTAAACCCACCTACATTAGAAACTATTATATATAGGCATATAGCCTAATGAACTCTATATACCACTTGGCTCATTTGATCAAAGTTATTATTATTTGCTTAATGTGGGGATGACACACACGGCACAAAAATTATTGTGCCAAATTAGATTGTATTCCCAACTTAGAAAAAGCCACAGAGCCAAGCATGTAAAAGGTTGTCTAAATTTCAAAGTCTTAAAACATTAATAGATTTGGATTTGGATTTGGTTAAAATATGAGGAGTGGTAGTAAGTGTGACACTTATCACTGATCACTCTCAACTCACTCTCCCAACCCACTGATCACTCCTAAGTGTGACACTCTCAATCGTACGAGTTCGGAGTGTAGTACCACGATATAGTAAAGTTCGTTCCCACGAGGACTGAGGTTTCACTGATTACTAGCTTTTATCGGTAAGCTTACTATTTGAACAATCATAAAAATGGTTTCCAGATTTGATGTGGCAGCAAATAAGGCAATGGAGTACCTGGAGGTTCGGGAACATATCAAGGCTAGCCGAATGTGGTTGTCCGGTATGAAGGAGGCGTGAGCTAGTGATGTGGTTGATCGCGTGGAGTTACATAAGCTGGATGTGATTGAGTTTTAGTTAGTTTAGGTTGTTAGGGAGTCTTGGAGTCTTGTTAGTTAGAACTAGTTTTGAGAAGTTAGAGTTTGATTAAGATTTAAAGTTTTAGTTTTCAGAATTAGTTTGTTTTTTCCTAGTTAAGTTCATTGTAACCGGTTGTTTTTTTTAAGCTTTTGAATAATAAAATTTCAGAGATTATTTTCTCAACTATCCATCTCTGATTCTTATTGAAGATTACATATTTAAAACCTGTTATCCTGGTATCCGTGCACAGATCAACAACATAATAGTAGGTTTCATTTCAGGTATTTCGTAAATCAACGGATCCGATTCACTTATTCTTATCTTTATCGATTGGCGTTTGTGCGATTCTTCAATCTACATCAGTTGGTATTAGAGCTACTGAATCTACCATTGTGCTAGGCTCAGCGTCCACTGACCACTCATATATATCAAAAAAATAAAAATAAAAAATTCTCGTGAACTCTCAAACACAATTAGCCTCCTATCCTTCGGTGTTTTTTGATGATATGTATGTATCGGTAGAGGTTTTTGTCAATTTTGATAAACCACCGATATTTGGCAAAGATGCCTTTAAGAAAGTCTCATATGAGAGCAGTTCATATTTTGTGGATTGTTTTTACGAGTCATGCGTTTCTCATCATAAAATACTTCAGTTTATCTTTTGTTGCAGGATTTGATGATTCATGAATTTGTTTCCATCCATTGGAGAGATTGGATGGACATCATGACAAAAAGTGAAAATTTTAAAGTTCTTCATATACGATCTCGGTTATTAGCACCCAAAAATTTTATACAAGCTTGTGGGATGAAAACAATCAAAATCCAAGAAGAATTTTCTCCGATCTGGAGAGGATGATGCAGCAGCAGCTAAGGCAATGGAGTACCTGGAGGTTCGAGATCGCAACAAGGCTGGTCGAATGTGGTTTTCTAGTATGAATGAGGTGTGGGCTGGTGATGTGGATGATTGTGTGGCGTTACGTGAGCTGGACGTGATTGAGTTTTAGTTAGTTTAGGTTGTTAGGTGATGTGTTCGTATTTACGCTTGGCGCAGCCCCAGATATCCAATGTTTTACGCTTATTTACCAGTAAATATCCTTGCTTTTAATGTGTTTTTCTAGTTTTACAGAGTGTGTAAATGATTTCGTGCTTCTAGCGTTTTTGTCCGAATAAGGAGCGAAACGAAGCAAAGTTAATGTTGACGGGGAAAGCTTTATGTCGGAATACCTGAAGAATAGGCTACATATGAGGCTACTTCCACATGTAGCCTAAGAAGTCGCTTTACACACTGTCAAGATGAAGGAGCAAGCTATAGAAGGAAATGCGACATCCAAGGCGACTTCCACATGTCGCCTCAGATATCGCCTCTCATCCTGCCAATTTTCTCAGAAGCAAAGTCGACATGTGAGGCGACTTCTCAAATGTCGCCACGCCCCACATATCGCCTTATTCGCCTTACCTACTGCCAGAAATTCCCGATTTTAGGCGACATTTAAGGCAACTTCTCACATGTCGCCTCAGATGTAGCCTTTTGGTCAACGCATAGTTTTTAGACAGTTTTCCCTTGCCTTTTTCTCTTCCCCATATATTCCCACTTTCTCATTTTCATAGGATCTACCATTCTAGCACAAACACAAGAAACTCTCCCTCAAAATACTCTAAGAACACATTTCCCTTTCCATATCCACAAAATCACATCATCTAACCCCAAATCCATCTTCCAAACCTTAATCCCACTTCACCAAACACTACATAACCAACTTCCCTTCATTTCCCACCATTTTCCACCATCAAAACCCACTCTTGGAGCACAAAACGGGGAGCATAAAGAGAGAGGACGAACTAAGCACTTCAAGTCAACTAAGGATGAGGTCTTCACTATAGTTTTCTCTAAGACTTTTCCTCCTTACTTCTTTGTAATTTATTTGGGATAACTTGCATGAATTGTATATCTTTTGTAGCCATAGGTTGTAATATGAACTAATTTCATCTTGGCTCCTTGTTCATGAATCATTAATAAAGACCATCACATTACTTCCATTGCAATGTGTTATGTATGTATATTTCTTATGCTTAATGCTTCTAGGTGCCTAACTACCACTTAGATGAATTATTGATTGTTGTGTGAAGGACCGAAAGGAGAAGCATGCAATGTGCTCGAGGAAATGCCCAGTACAAGTCTAGTAAGATAGAAATATGTGTTGCTAGCTTGTAGGATTCTTTTGTATGCCATAGTTCTTAATGAATTTTTATGTAGTTCTGATAACCATGTAGAAATAAGTTATTTGTGCTTATAAATGTTGTCTTTATTCACTTGACAGAGATTAAAGACAATTTTTGGGCATACGAATCTATATATACACTTGCATAATTTATCCAAATGATGTGTCTTGTGTTGATGAGAATTGAGAAGGTGGATTCAAGGCCTTAGCCTCATTTACATACGTGTTACAACCTCGTGTTCGAATTTGTTGCTTGCTTATTTTAGTTTCCATTATAATAGCTTAGTAATTATTGTTTAGTTTGGTTTGTTTCGCATATTTGAAATATCAATGTTTTGCTTGTCTAAATAACGGTTTAATCAATCAATTGTTGTATTCAATTCATCATTCCTAGTGGGAACGAATATTAATTACTATTGTACTAAACCACGACCTCGTTCTATTGCGAGTGCTTATTTGGTGCGGTCAATTTTTGGCGCCGCTGCCGGGGATGAGCGGTATACTGATATCACTACTAGTTAGTTTATTGCTAATTTAGACCTTTTACTTTTTGTTTTGCTTTCTTGTGACCGTAGGAGATTGCTCTTGTATGCATCATAGTACAAGGAGCAACAACTTACAGGATTTGGGTTTCAATCCGGACATCGAAGCTACGGTGCGGAGGAATAGAAGAAATAGAAGACTAGCTATGGAAAGAGGTGCTTTACATCAGGATCCTCCACCAGCTGTTGTAAATGAAGATCCAGCTCAAGCGATAACCCCAGGTGGTCAAACTGAGCAGACTGATCAGGATGATAGGGCCATAAAAGACTTCATCATGCCTAGGGTGGATCAAAACATGTCACCAATTCAACTCCCCGACAATAGTAACAAACAACTTCGAGATTAAATCTCATGCTTTCTAAGTGATGACAATGATAGGGCAATTTGGTGGATGGCTGAATGAAGATCCGAACGTGCATTTGAGGAATTTTGACCAGATTTGGTCAACTTTCAGAATCAATGGAGCTTCAGATAATGCCATACGACCCAGGATCTTCTCGTTCTCATTGAAAGACTGAGCTAATGCTTGGTATGATTCACTAGCTGGGAAGTAAATAGCCTTATGAGATGAATTAGCCCAAGCGTTCTTTAGCAAATACTTCCTTCCTGGAAGAGCTGCTCAGTTGATGAACGGGATCCATGAGTTCACACAATTCGAGTCGGAATCCATATATGAAGCTTGGGAAAGATACAAAGAGATGCTTAGAAAATGTCCATGCCATGGGATGCTAAAATGGTCTATTGTGGAGAAATTCTACCGGGGCATGAATTTAACCACTTGTCAATTTGTGGATGCCTCGGCGGGTGGTTCTATAATGAACAAATCAATGGACGCTGCTTATGATTTGATTGAAGACATGTCCATTGCAAATAGCCATTGGGGAAGTGAACGAAAAACCCCAAAGAAGGCACCCGGTTTGCTGGATGTCGACCAAGTGACCTCATAACAAGCACAAATTGAAGCCTTGACAAGGCAAGTAAGCAAAATTGGAGCAAGTTCCAGCGCAGCTCAAGTCAATTTGGTGAGCTGTGAGCTTTGTTTAGGCCCTCATTCAAGTACAGATTGTCAAACGAGAAATCATTTTGCTTTTGGACCTTCTGAGCAAGTTTCTTTTGTGAACTATAATAGGAACTTCAACCAAAATGTAAATCCCCTGAACAACCCCTTCTCTAACACTTATAACTCGGGATGGAGGAACCATCCAAACTTTTCTTAGAAGGACAACCAAAATCAACCACTTCAAGCTCAAGCAAATTTCAGACAACCGCCGGTATTCTAATAGAAGAAGCCTACACTTGAAGACATGTTTTCCAAGTTCATCACAAAAATAGATACCCAGATGGACTTACAAGACAACACCATAAAGAAGATAGAAAACCGGATGGACATGCAAGATATCTCCATGAAGAAGTTAGACACCAAGATGGAGCAATTGGCTCAACATTCACAAGCCTTAGTTCAGAATTTAGAAACACAAATTGGGCAATTGGCCCGGGTGGTTCAAGAAAGACAATATAATATGTTTCTAGAAAGTCCAAGACGGTCCCTACAAATGTTATGAAGGCTTCGCCTTCTATAACGAGCTTCAACATATCTGAATTTGGCCATTCAATTTCATGCACACCAAGACAAATGTTTCTTTTTTTATTGTTTCCAATTATCTTCATGATTGGATTATTTTATATCCTTTAGAATTCTGTTTCTTTTTAGTTTTGTTTGGGATTCTTTTTCAATTTAGTTTAAGAGTTTTAGAGGTCTTTTCATTTTTATTTATTTTTCTTTTTGCTTTAGGATTCTTCCTGATTGGGTTTAGTTGTTTTTGGATTCTTTTGGTTTTTAGAAGATTTGATATCTTTTTCATTTGGGATTCTTTCCTGTTTGTTTAAGATATTTTTTAGATTTCTTTATTGTTTAGAATTCTATGAGATACATAATTCCTATGGATTCAGGTTACTTCTATTATTTAATTGGTTTGTATTAGGGTTTTGAAATCAGACTTTTGATGAATTAAAAAAAAATCTTATCGAGTATTACTCAATTAATCTCTTTTTTCTATGATTCTGCAGAATTAAGAATTAAGAAAACTTTGTGTGTTTGAATGAATGTAGGTTCACGCTTCCGATCTACATCAATAGATTTTAACACTAAATTAATCTAAATTTACCAATAAAGCAATTAAAATTTAAAGCGATGAAATAAACCAATCACCAAAAAGAGTTACTGTGATAATATGATGAAAGATTGCTAGAACTAGAATCCACCTCACCCTTGTAATTAAGTGCTAGACTCACTTAATCTCTCAATTGTGCAAGTATATGTTATAGGCTCGTGTGCCCTTAATTAATCTCTACACCCTCTCAAGTATTAGAAATCATATCCATACATACAAAATATGTATGAATTCATTAAGTGATTTGGTACACACACAAGAGCCTTATACGTTAGTCTCACGTATCTCTACCTTACTAATCATATATAGTGAATATTTTGTCTATCAAGAGATCATTCACAAGATGGCCAATCAAGTAAAAGCCTTAAGCACACAAAATATCCATATAACTACACAAGCATATGTAGAGAAATCAAGTGGTCTTTATGAATAGATTAAGGGTTCGGTTTCATCATAGTTCTAGCACAAGAATGTTTAGCTCATACTACACATCAAAGCCATATAAGATAATAAATAAGTACAAACCATAGCAACATACAAGAATATAAGAGATAGAGTTTGAAGAGATAAACTAAGATGATGATCTTCTCCTTCTTGTACAAGTTTGGCTTCAATGGCTTCTCTCCAAGACTCCAATTTCTAGCTGCTCCAAGAGGTTAGAAGGGCAAGGTGTTTGTGCTGGGAGAGTTTTTGTCCAAGTTGTGATATAGAGAGTTATGATTCTCCTAAATGATAGGTAGTGTAATCAGATAATTGATTGAGTGATATGTGATGTAGCTAGCACTAAGGAGAAATGGAGAAAGCACTAAGGAAAATATGAGAAAGGGACGTGCACCTCTCCTTAAAGCAAGAGACAAAAACCAAATCTTCCAACTAGGATTTTAGGGACACAAAAACCAAGAAAGAAATCTAAAAATGATGTGTCTTCTTGGGAAGCTTTGCAGGACAGTTGGACGAAGTCTCGCGAAGTCTCTGTTTTTGCACTATTTGTGAAAGGTCGTGGGACGTTTGGACGAAGTTTGTCCCGCGAAACCTATTGGAACACTCTTCATTTTGCTTCTTCGCGGGATAGCTGAAACGAAACCCAACTTTTAGAAATTGTAGATTTACCCCAGAATTTCCCAAATTACGCACATTAGTCCCTCTGAGGAAATGAACCTGAAACACTTATTTCAAACGTTAAAAGCATGGTTTTACCCGGGAAACGAGCATAAAAGATATAAATAAGGGGGCTACATTACGTGTAGATATGAGTATTATCACCCACTCTATGTTCATTTGTTGACATGTGGACATCAATAACTTTTTCACTTGTAGCATTTATAAATGGCCTCATTTTTCATTTTATTTATAATACAATCCAGCAACTTATTTCCTTGATTGCCCTTCTTCTTTAACTTTAACATTGCTATTTAATATCAGTTATATATATATGTATATGTAGTTTTTCTTTTCACCGATTTTATTTATATCAGTTCCACGACTATCAACCATTAGGTTTACATACTTCGGTTTAGTTAAAATCTTCTTAAACTTAATCAATAACTCACAAGTTTTGTCCTGATCTTAAAAGTTCAGTTCAATTCAATTCAGTTCTGATGGGAGAAAAACTATATACATATATATATTATATCATGTATGTGTTTTTTAAGACTCTGCAATTTCTTTTATTTCTTGAGTGTACACATATACGGTCCTAAATTGAATTGCTCGGATGTTTCGCGGGTGAACTAGATGAAGCCACCCGCGAAGCTCTGTTTTGTGCATTGGAATTTGCCTATTTGCGAGAGAGTTGGCGAGAGGATCAGACGAAGACCTCACCCGCGAAACATACTGCCCCAAACTTCTTTTGCCTCTTCGCGGGAGACTAGGCAGGACGTTGAGACGAAGCACAACTTTATAAAATTATGAATTTGCCATACAAATTCTACATTTTTGCACTTTAGTCTCTCTAATGGAATCGAACCTGAAACACTTATTAAAAACATTAAAAGCATGGTTTTACCCAGAAACAAGCGTAAAAGATGTAAATAAGGGGGTTACACTACGTGTAGAAATAGACATTATCAATTGTCAAAAGAAACTCTCTATTTATAAATACTACAAATTTAATGTGAAAAAATTTATACTGTCCACATGTTAGCACATAATATAGAGTGGGTTGAGAGAGTGTATCTACCATTCCTCTTAAAATATTAAAAATTGGAACACAACCTACTAACAACTATTATTGTTATTATTATTTTTGACAATATCTATTAATCCGAGACCAGCTATTTTTTTAAAAACTTTCGTTATTGATAGGATTCGAGCAGCTGAAATGGAAGTACCCATCTATCTACCAGCTAAACTATACTCCTGTTGACTAATAACAGCTATTATTAAGACAGCTAACTCTACTAATTTGGCAGCAACAACCTACTAACAGCTATTATTTAGACAGCTAACTACTAGCTGACTGCCTGACTCTACTAATCTGACAATTAACCCTAACTTGGTCTAATCATACACCTATGGCTTTGCTTCAGGTTTGTATAAACTATAAATACATTACTTTTGCAAATAGCTGAAGTGAATGTACATTAATGTAACTACAAAGGATTCACTCACAAGATGCCCTTGGCACACAGATTCTTTGTACGTGTAAAAGACTTCATTCTCTTCCCATTATTTTTATGTGCATATTTGATAGAATACGATTCACGGTACAATAATAATAGTAATGGTACATATGAGCAAAATTCACAACTTAACTGATAAAACTGGATCAACTATCCATAACGATTATAAAGGAAGAATAAACACTCTTATAATAATCTCTACTTACACATTACAAATGCCCTTAAACCCCAGAAATTGAATTTGACCGTTAATGTGTCTGTAACATAGGTTAATGTAATTTATTATTTATATAAGCTCCATTGCCATAATAAATTCAACAGCAATAAACTTTAAGCCACAAGCCACATGTAAAAGGTTATCCAAAGCGTGAGAGAGAATGCAGCCACAACGTAAGTCCATAGCATAATTACAGAACATTCACTCATATTTGTTTCGAACAACTGAGTGATTGTACCTGCCAAATTCACCAGAGTGATGAAAAAGAACCAAAAATTAATGATTGTCCAAAACAATTAAACCAAGAAAGCAATGCCCGTTGAAAAGATTATGAAGTTTCCAATCATACCTATGTTCATTGCAGGTGGAAGAGCATACTGAAGTAAAAGAACAAATTGGTATAATGAACTTGATCCGATCAGGCCAAAATGATGTGCAACTTTTACAATAACAATGCCCAAAAGTGGCAAGAATATAAACCGCACTGCTATAACCCCAATAACCAGTAAAACTCCCACCCTTGATCTTTTTAAACCTGAAAGAACATACACATATAACCAAATTTGGGGGGACTAGAAAGATGTCAACTTATACTAAAAAACTGAAGTATGAAAGCACCTCCAAGAAGATTTGCCCCAAGTATCAGGGTCATACATGGAATTGCTGCCTCCCTGTAGGAGAGATTTCATTTTCAGCTTTCATTACTGAGTGATCTTAAAGTCATATATCAAAAGCTAATAAAATTGTGTAGGAGGTTTTTACCCCAACAATGATACAGAAGTATCGATCACACGGAGAGGAGCACTGTCACCAATCAGGATCTTTCGAATTGGTGAGGCTATCCCAATGATAAACCCTACAATCTTAAAGAGAAAAAACAAAAAAAAAAAAAATAAACGATTGCTGCAGTAAAACATTAGGTCATTTACAATAAGGTAGACCACCTTGTCCAAAGTATAACTGAATTTCTTTTGTGCAATTTGATGTAATTGTCTTCATAATTGATACTGGTCAGAGTGAAAGAAATACAAAGGTTCAGGTAAGTAACAACTCAACTAGGCAATTTGTTGGTACTCAGGTTCAGATAGCTTAGCAAAACAGAGCTGGATGCACACTATTAGCTACAGTGGAGCGTCAATCAAGACCGTGTATTACAACGGTATCAAGATTAGCATCACAAGGTAGAAGAGCAGCTGAGGTGTTCAGATAACAGAAGGTGCCAATAGACAATAGTTGTTTATGTAACTAATTTAGCTGAGGTGGCAAAACTAGTGGCCCTCCGCATTTTTAGGAAAAGTTGGTAAATTGCTGAAAAACGTTTTCTTTATTTGTATGTGGTAACCGTCATTATCATTCAAGTATTTTCCACCATTGTTGTTTTCTCTCAAAGCTTGAAGTTTCAGTCAAGTATTTTCACAAACAGTTTGACGTTCTTTGTCAAATAATTTCTTTTTAACAGTTGTTCAGATATGGTTCATTTCTTCAAAAGAGAATTTCACTCGTAGGTTATAAAATTGATGAGAGTATATTTCTGTTCACATTAATTTCGCAGATTTAATAAAGTATTTAAGTGATTTTTTCCGCAGCATGATCTGAAATGAAGTTTGGCTTGGGTGGATATAAACTCAAGAATCAAGATCCATTCAATCTCGATCAACCCATTGTTTTCATAGTTGAGCTAAAATTGACAACTTTTGTAAAGATATTTGATATTATAATAAGCAATTGATCGATCATATGATAGAGATATTGCAGAATATTAGTGAGCAATCTTAGCATACCGCTGCAATTGTAGATGGTGCGAACACCTTCTTCAGATTTAACTTGGCTGCCAAAATCTTAAAGCAGTGAATCATCTCATTCTGAAAGGAGTCCTGAATGCATATTCAAAAGAATTCAACAAAGTCATCTACAAAAATGCATTATGTGCCCATGAAAACATGGAAGATTGGTACAGAAACAGAGGCCAACTCCAAAATATTTAAGTACAAATTTATACATTAATTGCAATTGAACTACAGATTTTATAAATCCAATAAAAGCACGTACAATTTCTCACAAATTCTATCATTAGCGAGAATAGTAAAGAAAGGAAAACTCTTTGATCTTACACTGGATCTAGTGTGAGGCAGTTGAGCTTGAATTGGATAGTCATCACAGCTAGGGTGATCCTGTGATGGTACTAGTGCTTCTGTATAACTGTCGGAGGTTTCTCCGGAAGATATAGTGATGATTGTGGAATCATTTATAGTGCTCCTATTTGCGTATATACTCATGATTGGATAAACATAAGTCCATATATAAACTGCTCCCACCTGTAGCATCAGATTCAGAATATATACAGGCTCCCTTGATGATCATTTATTCTATTTTTGGATAAGTAAACAAGTGAGTAGTTGACATACGTACGTGTTAATGTAAAGCTTATGCAAAAAAGGTTGCTAATCAATGATTCAAACCAAAAATTAAACATGAAATAATTAGAGGTGTTTGATATAGCAAAATGGTGCTTAAAAGGCAGGCATGTTAAGAATTCTTAGATCATGACACAAGTATGCAAGTAATATGAGAAACAGCGAGATGCATACAGCCATCGAAAGGGTAGCATAAGCCTCTCCATATGTGGAGCAAACTGATGATTCTCCAAAAGGGCTGTCTGACTCCTCACACAGTGCTGGAACTATTATGAGAGGCAAGTTTCCCAAGTTGCCTGTGCACATTAATTATAAGACAATTATGTTAATTCATATCGAGAAGATTGAGAAATAAAGTGAACAAGTATAGTAAATTACCAGCAGAGCAGCAGCCAATGAAAACGCCTTGGAGATGAGGAGGGGTTCGAGTGATTTTAATAAGAATCCAAGCAAGTGCAGAGCCGATTATGAATGTCAGCAATATATTGACTGGCATGAACCACCTACACATACACATGTGAATTAGTAGAGAAAATTGGCATTGCAAACAAAAAAAAATAAAATGACCAAAAGAGAACTCACAAAGTAAGCAAACTTTGTAAAGTAATTGTTTGCTAAGAATGAGTGATGGAGAGAAGACGAAGAATACAATCTGATCATAATCAACAGACACATTAATTAGCTTTATGAATTATGATCAGACTTGAGATATAAAATATAAAGTGAGGAATTCAATTAGGTACCTTGTTTAAACTGAGCCTTGAATCAGGACCCAAGAGATTTATGGGATCCAGGGCTAGAAACAAGCCAAGAGCAGTGATTAAAAGTAGTTTGAGAACTGGCATTACTGCCATCAGAAACAGATTCAGCAACTCCATTGGAATTGGATAGCTTTAGCTGTGAAATTTAAAATGAATATAAAATATTGATATGCATGGGATGGGACTAAAAGTAAAAGTGATCAAGATTCCATGTGTTTTTTCATTCTCATGTGAAGCTGATAAGGGAAAGAGTGATGAAACGTGAAATGAGATTTTTCATGGGCTCCTCTGCCCTCTCCCACCTCCAAGTCCAAGTTCAACGGCCGTTCATACTTCAAATATACTGTTAGGTTGGCAGAATTAGGAGCTACTCAAATTCATCTGCAATCATCGATGCTCTCAACTCTCAACTGTCACCTTCATGAATCATAGTACTAATGGGCTGTTTGAGGCCCATTTAATACCAAGCAACCCAATTAATCAATAAGAATTAAGAAACGCACGACGTCGTATATGAGGACAAGCATCTTCTTCTTTCAACTTGAAAATTGAAATTAACGAGATTTGTTGAAATCATTCATTCACTCGCTCACTCACATCAGCTTCCGTATTCATTTCAGGCAAGCATTTCTTAATTTATCTCTCCTTTTTTCCGTTAACTGTAATTTCATTTGCCCCTTTTTCTTTGAATATCAAAATTCTAAATTCTCGTTTATCAACTCTTGTTTTGTGTCTGTACTGCAATAATAGTCGATCGTCTCCGCCGTTGGTCGTTTCTCTTTTTAGGTGAAAAATTAAAACGAAAATTGAAATTGAAACTGAAACTGAAACGTGTCATGGCACGTCAGCCTAGATTTGCTTGCGTGTATAAGTGAAGTCAGCAGGGGTGGGGTACAGTGCTTACGTCATCAAGAATGGCTGATGAACTCGGCCACCTAAGCGACGAGATATAAACATGTCAGCTTAAGTGATGACGTGTTCAGCCACGTGAGTTAAGCTGGCTGCAATGACTAATCACCTGAGCCACTCGTCGCTTACTTGTCCAGACACATCAGCCATTCCGCATGACGTGCCCATACACGTCAGGAAAGGGGCTAAAATTGGAACAAACCCTAAAAATCGTGAAATTTGCAGAGAAGAAGAAGAAGACGAAGACGGCGAACAAGAAGAAAGAAGCCGAAATCGAAATGGAAACGGTAGGTCGTGGTTTTTATATTCATTCTTTCAAGTCATTACTTGTAGTTGGTAAATACACACAAAAGGAAAAGATGTAAGAGCAAGTAGAATATCTACAGCAGTTTGTTTTGTGTTTGGTGTATATCGGGGGGTGTAGTTAACTTGTTGTTATAGATTCTGAGATATGACTAGTATGTATTACCGATTCTGAGGATTCTTCTTCTAAGTTGGAACAATCACCTTGATGCACCGATGGAGTCTGAGCCCTCCGATGCTGCTGTTGAAGCTCAAATCAATCAACTTCCTCACTCTAATGTACAAGTTCCTGATGCTAAATTAGACACTCAAGTCAGTCAAATTCCTGATGCTAAAGTAGACGCCGAAGCCAGTCAAGTTCCTGACATCGGAGGCATTCAACTTACTGATGCTCTGAAAAAAGACACCGGAGACATTCAAGATACTGACTCTATAGCAGACACCAGAGCCATTCAAGTTACTGACTCTAAAATCGAAACAGCTAATCAACTTCCTGACCATAAAACAGATGTTGAAGCTGACACAGTCAACACTCTTTCCATCAATTCTAAACTGACTGCAAATCCAATAGTTGAACCTGCTACACCTAAGCCTGCAGCTTCTACTGCTATAGTATCTGAAAACGCAAATGGGAGACAACTCAAAAATGCAAATGGGACACCCACAATGAATGTCAACTCCTCCAACACTAGGCACTCATTTCTTTTGGATGAGGATTATGAATGTAATGAATCCGGAACAGAGGAGGAACAATCAGCATTCATGAAGGAGCTTGAAATTTTTTTTAGGGAGAACAGCATGATGGAGTTTAAGCCCCCTAAGTTCTATGGAGAGGGTTTGAACTGTCTTAAGTAAGTTTCTATTTATGACTTATATATATTTCTTTCTTGGCAATCTGTTTAGGTGTTCCTATTTGTAGAATTGTAGGCTAATGTAATCATCTTATTTCTACAAAGGTTGTGGAGAGCAGTGACTAGATTAGGTGGTTATGACAAGGTATGCATTGTTTGGCCTCACTTTTTTAATTTATTTCTACTTTAGTAAAAAGTATTGTTTAACTATGATGTGAAGCTAACCTTTTGCACAATCATAAATTTACGTTCATTGCAATATCCTCCTATTCTATGTTTTTCTGTGTTTAGATATAGTCAGTTCTTGTTTGTTTGTTTGTTCTCCTCCTTTGTATATTTACATATTTTTAAATGATAAAAAAAAAAATCATGTTCATTGGAAGCGGGTGAATACAGAGTTGATAGTGTTTTAGAGAAAACTAGGTTATATTGATCACTTAGTTAATGTTCCAAATTGGGCTCGTTAAATTCCAAACTCATTGAATTATGTTTTTTGAAGATATAAGAAGTATACTAACAATCTATATGATATTTAACTTTCGAGTTGGTTTTATATAAAAATTGAAAGTAAGGACATTTTTAGGAATAAGAGTTGATATATCCTTGTTTTTTTGTTGGCCGTTTAAAAGCTGAGAATAATGATTTATTTATAAACATCATTCCAAGCAAACACGCACACATATTCATTTACTATGTTGTTGGTGTATGTGGTTGTATTTGTGCACAGAAGGTCATCAAAGAGGACTCTATAAATTGATAGATTGAGGACATTATTTTGTTCCCAACATAGTTGTCCATTGATGGATCCACTATTGCAACAATTTTATCACTTATCAAGATATTGCCATGAAATTCTGCAACTTTTTCTTGGGTTTCAATATGTTTGACTTGGCTACTATGGTAGTATACTGCAGCAGTTGAATTTTTCTTCTAGCTTTTCTTTTCAACTTTCAATTATTGTTGTCTGTATTGATAAACAACTGTCTTCCGATTACACATAGGTGACTTCATGTAAGTTGTGGAGGCAAGTGGGAGAGTCCTTCAAACCCCCAAAGTAAGAAGCAATATTTGGCATTGCTCTTAACATTTATTTATGTAAATATATGACATAAAGCTCATGCTATACTGTTGCAAGGTCAATAATTATTTATTGTTTTCATGACTACAGTTTAGATTTTTATTTTGTGAATATTATTGAAAATTGTTCTAGATTTTCTGAAGACATGTAATTGATTTTGAACATTTGAAGATATTCTAGGCTTTTTTTCTTTATACCCAGCCTATCTTAACAATGGGGATCGTATCTACCTAAGCAATCAGCCCATGTACTAATTAGTTTCTTACTTTCTGTCCATCATTTCTACATTTACGCAGGACATGTACCACCGTTTCTTGGACATTTCGAGGTTTTTATGAGAAGGTGATATGTGAGTCATCAGTTATTTTATGTTATTAATAGTATTGTTATATTATATCACAATGCACACAAACCATTTTCTTTTTCATGATAATTTGTATGTTGCATTTGCTTCACGTATTTGCATGTGTGTGTGCATGCGCATCTCCACAAATGTAAGACAGTATGGTTGTTTTTCAAAAAGAAAAAGGCTGTATGGTTTTTAATTTGAAGTTATAAATTTTGATTGAGTAACCTGTGAATCTTTTGTTGGGTGCAAGTGGAAGAGTGGTGAGAAAAATAGAAGAAAATGAAAAGCTTTGGTATAATTTGCAGAACTGCAATTGCATATTTTTACTTGCTGTATTTTTTTTTAATAATCCTTGAACATTACAAATAGATCATCAAATTTATAGGAAGCAAGGATAATTCAGGAGAAACATTTAAACTACTACAACAAGTTACAGGGACTTATAGTTTCAATACAAGTGCTTGAGAAACCAAAAGACTATTTGATTAAGAGCTCTGCATAATATACTTTCTTGGAAAATATCGTGGCAGCTGCAACCAAAACTTTCAATTCCAAGATTACAAATTACTTTTCAACATCTTTGTGCTGTTATCATATTTAATTTAAGTATAAGGGATAATATGCATCCTTAGCTCCTATCAAAAAAGGAAAATTTTGCATCTTCAGCACTCACCAGTCACTCTCTCTAGTTTCTAATACTCTTTTAGGTTACCGGGCATCACTTGGTAACTCCTAATTTAGAATGTTCTAAATGCTTCGGGACTTGAACATTTGCTTGCTTTGTTAGAAGTTATTAGCTGAACATGCTTTCGTGCTCGAGTTCATATAGTATTTGGTCATGCTTTATTTATTGGTTTTGTGTTTCCTATAGGCACTCCTTGATTATGAAAGGCACAAGACAAGTGGTGGTGAGCTTAGTTTAACTGTTGCTTCTCATTCAGAGCCTATGAATATTCATAATCAGGTACATAAACTGTATTAAGGATCAACTGTGCAGTTTTCATCTACTTTGCTTCCGGGTGGCATATTATACTTAGTTTTATGAAAAAAGAAAATGTTTCTTATTTAAGATTTTATCACAATATGTCCTTGTTTGCATTAAACGTACAGCAAATTCGTTTTTCTCTGTGAAGCATTCAAATATTTTTAGTAAGCATGAATCCAGACTGTCTACTCATGCCGGTACAAGATTTTGTAACTGGAACTCTACCTGCCTTGGAAATTGCATGATAACATATGAAAACAGCTTTGATGCTTAAATTAATTTTCAAAATGTACATAGCCAGTTTTTGACCCTTCGTAAATAGACCTTGAGATTTTGGTAAATTTTGCAATTTTGCTGCTGCTGCTCTATCTCTCTTAGTTATTGACTCCTTTTAACGTTCTCTATGCATGCTGATGGTAAATAGGCTTCAGGATCAGGTAGAGCGCGAAGGGATGCCGCTGCACGTGCAATGCAGGGTTGGCATTCTCAACGTGTTCTTGGTAACAGTGAAGTTAGTGACCCTATAATCAAGGTCTTCTGATTTCAGCTTTTTGAGGGATTTGCGTTCTACATTGTGTTGCATGTTTATTCTTATAATGGTGTTATCTTATTGTGATTGATCTGTAATCTTTAGGATACGAATTCTTCGTCTCTGCAAAAGCCTGAAAAGCAACTTAAAAGCCTTGGTATGGCCTTTCAACAGAATATTTTATCTTTGTAAGAATTATAGTTGACCTAGAGTTTATCGGTTTGAATCTTGCCTTTTGAACCAGGTTTACTTAAACGTAAGAAACCACCTTACATGGAACATGCCATCAAAGCTCAACGTATTAAACCATCTAATCCACAGTTAAGATCTGGTTACTTCGTTTGGTTTGTATATAAATATGAAAACTCGTTTGAGGTCTAAATGGTGATTCCTTAATGAGATATGTGGAATTTAGTTAATTTATGGGCTTCTTTCTTCTTTTCTTTTTTCTGGATGCTAGATTGGACGTAGCAGTAGTTGATATTGGACAGCCAGCCAATTGGGTGAAGATTAATGTACAAAGAACTGTAAGTTCCTGTCTCAATGTGCATAGAACATAAAGAAATATGCATTTATATTTAAATTTTCTAATTTACTGAATTAAATTCAATGTCACAGAAAGATTGTTTTGAGGTCTATGCATTAGTGCCAGGGCTTCTTCGTGAGGAGGTAAGCATGCGTACTTGTGAAATCAGCTGCATCTTATTTCTCGTTCCTTTACATTTTTATACATCACGGTATCCTCCTTATGGGATAGGTTGGTGATTGTTTTGGTAGGTTCAAGGTTATTGAAGTGATTGGTAGTTGCTTAGATAAAAATTTTAGGGGTTCTTTCTGACGTAGAGAATCTAAGACCAGGCCACAATATGTGTGTTAGTTCATTAATTTTTTTTTTTTTTTTGGTTTACTTCATTGCATGTGTATCAATGGAAGGATTTATTGTTCTTTGGCAAACTCAGGTACGTGTTCAATCGGATCCAGCTGGACGCCTGGTTATAAGCGGTGAACCTGAGAATCCCGATAACCCTTGGGGTGTCACACCTTTCAAGAAGGTGAATATCTTTTTCAGAAAGAGTAACGAATAAACCTCTTCCATGATTTTGGCCACCCACCACCGCAAAGATTGGTTTTGTGTGTAGCAATTAAATCAATTGCCATCATGATTATAACCCTACGATCATTTCTGCACACCATCTCCCAGCTGCAAAGCACATCTTTGCTGCCATAACTTTGGCCACCTCACAACAGTTATCAGTTTTAGCAGTTTGAATTTTGGCATAGACATTAAACATTAAAAATTCTGCTGCAATGTCATTATTGAAACTATCTCTGTTGCCTTGTTAATGTAAATTGAACCATTAGTCACCTTACAACCTTGATTCTCATTTCCCAGTTTCTATCACACCACTCCCCAAATACATGACCATCTCCTTAAACTTGCATTGAACCACATGACATGCTGTTGCACCGGCCAACTCCAGCCCAATTGCTCAGTTTTTGGTGAAATTAAAACTGGACTGCGCAATAAAATTTAGGGTTGTTCTGTTTGCTTTTGAATGTTATTCCTTTGAAATGTTTGAGAAGCATGTTTCTAAAATATCCTAGTTTGATGTCAGGTTGTCATCTTACCTGCAAGAATTGATCCTCATCAGACGTCAGCTGTAGTGACACTGCATGGGCAGCTGTTTGTTCGAGTTCCATTTGAGCCATCGGAGTAGTAAATATGCATACCTCCACTACTTAAAAATTGGAATTGTTGAATATTTTAGCTCTAACCCATGTGACTAATTAGTAGGTGCCAACTGTTGTGAACTTAGGAGGCATAAAAACCTTCGATTTCCAAAGATAATAGAATCTTCTCGGTCACAAACCAATTGTTTTTTGGCATTTATGTATCGTCTCAATTCGTTAACCTACGGCCTTAAGAGTTGTACAAGTCATTGTTGCTTTTACGCATAGCTAAGTGCCAAGAATCGCTTGCCAGACCCCGGGCGTATGATAATAATTTAGGAATAATGGTGGGTGAATTGGCTTCTAAGAATGATTAAAGCAAGGATTGAGTAAATTGGAGTTGATATGATTTGATTAGAGGGAAATGAGTAAAGGGAAAAAGAAAATGATGATAATTAG
Organism: Dipteronia sinensis; assembly: GCA_033220585.1. Classification (NCBI taxonomy): domain Eukaryota; kingdom Viridiplantae; phylum Streptophyta; class Magnoliopsida; order Sapindales; family Sapindaceae; genus Dipteronia; species Dipteronia sinensis. The sequence continues at coordinate 114,197 of CM065638.1, read as the reverse complement.
CATCACATGATAAAGATATTGATAAAAAGGTAAAAGTATTGTATTCACTATTCAGCATTTCAGCTTTAGCACCGAAGAGCACTAGAGGAGTGGGCTCGTGATGGCCCATTTCCCAATCTGCCTCAGATTCCGTTTAGGATGCTCTCACTCAAATAAGCCCCTTGTTATGATTAATTATTGATAATTGATTATGTAAAACATTAACCATTTCCTTCCCTGCACCCCCACAACCTTAGAGAGGCTTAGACTCTTACTCCAATGTAAAAAACTAAAAAAGTAGTTTAATCTTGTCGTGTTTTGTTCAATTTAGATAAAGCATGTTTCTTTCTTTCTTTATTATTATATTTTTATTCCCTTCTTTTAAAGAAAGAAAGAAAGAAAGAAATGGTAAACTTGACAGTTGGGCTTCACGAGGCATCCATTTAACATTTGTGATTTGCCCCACCAGAAATATATACAAGTTGCTTGCCTTCATGCCTAGGCTGTCTTTTGTTTCTTCATGATTGAATTTGAACCCACACTAGAGATAAAATAGAAAACCAAAACTTAATTAACAAAACATGGTTTACGGTTGCATTTTAATATCCGTTGAGATCACTATCTTTTTCTAAATATCCGGAATATACTGTACATGTAATAATTATTTATTATAAGGGAGGCTTGCTTTATTGCTTTAAAACCAAAAATGTTCCACTCTTTCTCTCTCTTACATACTTACATTACATATGCCTTGGTTTTTAGCTAAGCTTCTTCTTATAAAATCCTCTGCTTTTTCACTTTCTTGTTCACGATGACTATGGCTCCGTTGCGGCTTCATTTTTGCATCTTCAATCTCTTGCTTGCTCTGTTTCTTTCACAAATCGCCATTTCCTTTTCTGCTAAGGTAAGCATTTCCTGTTCTGTTGCGCATTTTAAGGATTTCTGGGTGTCACTGTCTCTCTTATTACTATAGTGTGTTTGTTGCAGGTTTATGTAGTTTACTTGGGAAGCAGACTGGGTGAAGAAGAAGAAGAAGAACCATATGACGTTCTCAGACGTGACCACCAAATGCTTGCTGCTGTTCACCGTGGAAGGTCTGTTGTCTATTCACTGACTCTTCATTTTCGAATTCCTTGTTACTTGTCAGAATATTGGTGTTGACCAAATGTCACAACTCACAACAGCATGGAGGAAGCAAAAACAAGTCATGTTTATAGTTACAAACATGGGTTCAGAGGCTTTGCTGCCAAGTTGACTCACCACCAAGCTTCCCTTATCGCAGGTAACTTTTTGTGGCTTATTGTTGTTGCATCTCTAGAAGTTGAGCTTTTTATATTAAAATGTATATGTGAACAATGACAGCGATGCCCGGTGTGGTTTCTGTTTTTCCCAACTTGAAGAGAAGCCTACATACTACTCACTCCTGGGATTTCATGGGGATTGGGGGTGAAGAAACTATGGAAATACCTGGATTCTCCACCAAGAATCAAGTCAATGTTATAGTTGGCTTTATTGATACCGGTACCATCCTGATTCCTGAATCATTCTCTTTTCATTCTAATATTTACTATAACAAAGCCAATCTCTTTCATTTACTACTTTTCTTAATTACTATTTGCACTCAATCATGCTTCATCAATCTTTGGTGGCTGCCATACATCCCCTCTTTGCTGATAATATATTACCAATTGATTGGAGTCACTATTATAACGTTTCACATTAATAACCAATTGACTGCTCTGTCATGTGTGGCTCCAAATAACTAGATGTTAATGTATTTGGCTTCCTTTACTTGAAACTTGAAAGGAGAGACAAATAGTGGGTTTAATTTTAATAACCAATTGCTGCAGGAATTTGGCCTGAATCCCCGAGTTTTAGTGATGCTGGAATGCCTCCAGTGCCAGCCAGATGGAAGGGGCAGTGCCAGTCAGGAGAAGCATTCAATGCTTCCTCCTGCAACAGGTTCATAGCTTTACCTTAAATTGTTATTCATTCCATGGATCCTCAGTATCCAATAAAATATCTATGACACAGGAAAGTGATTGGAGCAAGATATTATATGAGTGGCTATGAAGCTGAAGAAGACATGGTAGAGAAAGTATCTTTCAGATCTCCTAGGGATAGTGCTGGTCACGGTAGCCACACCGCCTCAACAGCTGCTGGTCGCTATGTGACAAACATGAATTACAAGGGATTGGCAGCTGGAGGAGCTAGGGGAGGTGCACCTATGGCCAGGATTGCAGTGTACAAGACATGTTGGGACTCCGGTTGCTATGATGTTGACTTACTAGCTGCATTCGATGATGCCATAAGAGATGGAGTTCAAATCTTGTCACTGTCTCTGGGACCCGATGCTCCCCAGGGAGACTATTTTAATGATGCCATCTCAATTGGGTCATTCCATGCTGTTAGTCGTGGAATTTTGGTAGTTGCTTCAGTTGGAAATGAAGGAAACCAAGGTTCTGCTACAAATCTTGCCCCATGGATGTTCAGCATTGCAGCTAGTTCAACAGACAGGGATTTTACATCTGATATAGTACTTGGAAATGGTGCTAATCTCACGGTAATGCTGTTTTATTTTTTGTGTTCATATATCTATTTAGCAATTTGTGCAGCCTCATTGATTCTCAGTCATCAAATAGGGAGAAAGTCTGAGTCTTTTTGGAATGAATGCCTCTGCAAGGATAATCTCCGCCTCTGAAGCCAATGCAGGATATTTTACGCCTTATCAATCCAGGTGAAGCAACAGCTACTTGGGAATTGTGTGCTATTAAGGTGTCCATGACCGGGAAAACCTTAATTAATCTTTACTCTTCTACCTGTTTGTGTAGTTACTGCTTGGAGAGTTCATTGAATAGTAGCAAGGCCAGAGGGAAAGTTTTGGTCTGTCAACATGCTGAGAGTTCAACAGAGTCGAAACTGGAAAAGAGCACTGTAGTGAAAGAAGCTGGTGGAGTTGGGATGATTCTTGTAGATGAGGCAGATAAGGCTGTGGCCATCCCCTTTGTGATCCCTTCAGCTATTGTTGGAAAGGAAATAGGGAACAAGATTCTAACCTATATTAATCATACACGGTTCGTTCTATACTTACTCTAGATGGTGGCTTCAATAATAAGACTTCTAGTTTCTCTGTTTTTCTGATTTAGGCCATTCTACTATTTTTGAACAGCAAACCAATCTCTAAGATTTTCCCTGCAAAAACTGTAATAGGTTCTCAACCTGCACCTCGTGTTGCAGCATTTTCTTCGAAAGGTCCCAATGCCTTGACCCCAGAGATTTTGAAGGTAGATATTTCTATCAAGGATTAGGAAATAAGAAACACTGCAACAATTACAACAAGTTTTACACACCTTTTGATTCTCTGCTTTGCAGCCTGATGTCTCAGCTCCTGGATTGAACATTCTCGCAGCATGGTCACCAGTAGATGGAAAAATGCAATACAACATTCTTTCTGGAACTTCCATGGCTTGTCCCCATGTAACAGGGATTGCAACCTTGATCAAAGCTGTTCATCCGTCATGGTCCCCATCTGCTATAAAATCTGCAATCATGACAACTGGTATATTTTCACAGAACTATGTTGAATCTTCAGTTTTCTCTTCTTGGGATAATTTTGCAGTTGGATTATAATATTCTACTATTACCTTATAATTGAGCACTTTATTTCAATGAAAAATGCAGCTTCTATCATTGATAAGAACTACAAACCAATCACTGTGGATCCTAAAGGAAAAAGGGGTAATGCATTTGATTATGGATCAGGCTTTGTCGACCCAAGAAGAGTCCTCGATCCTGGTCTCGTCTATGATACACAGCCAGTAGATTATAAAGAGTTTCTATGCTCAATCGGTTATGATGAGAAGTCACTCCATTTGATCACAAGAGACAATAGCACATGCAACCAGATATTAACAACAGCATCTGACCTAAATTATCCATCTATTACAGTGCCCAATCTTAAAGACAACTTCTCAGTAACTCGAACGGTCACAAATGTAGGGAAACCAAGAAGCATTTATAAAGCTGTAGTGTCTCCACCTATTGGCATCAATGTTACTGTTGTGCCAAAGCGATTAACCTTTAATAGATATGGCCAGAAGATCAATTTCACAGTAAATTTCAAGTTGACTGCTCCAGCAGAGGGGTATGGATTCGGTTTCTTGTCATGGAGGAATGGAAAATTAAGAGTTACTACCCCTCTCGTTGTTCGGGCTGCACCTTCCAATATGGGGTTGATGAGATAATGGGGATAATATGTATAAAAAAGCTCGAGAACTTTGATCTTTACAGTGATACAACTGTACATATATATGCCAATGTAGAGTGATACAAAGTTGTAACAAGATCCAATGTGTTTTCCTGCAGTCTCATGAATGTCGCCTGGAGGTGGAAAGCAATAAGATTTTTGTAAGATCATCCGTTGAACAAGCAACACACTAGAGCAATATATGCATGTTGTCCTTTTGATGTCTTTTCTCTCTACTAAAACTATGAAAGAAGTACACAACTCTGAAACATCCTCTTCTCATCTATTCATATTCTGTGCTTTTCTTTTGGGGTCAAGGGAGCTCTGATATACACATTACGTGATGATAAACTACTATGGTTAATCTACAAGCATCTTTTACAACGAAAATCGTCATAATTTTGAATTATCAAATATAGCCATTTTACTTTCTTCCAATTTCTCAGACCAATACAAACATGAGATTTCCGGAACCAACAACGCCAAACAGGGCATAATAACACCAGTAGAGGGACCTCTAATTCAGAGTGTTTAAAGCTGTTTTAGCATCAGTTTTACCAAGACCTCAATCTAATCAATTTTATCCATAGCATAGTCATGTCACCATAAAAGCTAATCTTGGAGTTCACAGTAGAGTGATCAAAATTTGACTGGTCTAATACCAAGCATTCATAGAAGTGCAGTAACATATAAGTTATAACTTGGATGATCTTTTTTCAACAAAGAATTTTCCAAAGCTCAGTCTACTTTTCACATCATTTCTTCTTCCACTCTCTAATTATTTTCTTCTATTGATATTTAAAGCTATCTATTAATAACAATATAGAATCATAAAAGCCTCTAAGAATATTGAGTTCCCTGGGGCTGCACTTCTGAAGGATCAATCAGGCCTTCTAACACAACAAGCTGGTCCAAGAGTGCTAGCTTCTCGTCTTCAAGAGTCTTAACATCATCTTCAACCTCTCTCAAATCCCTCCCCAACACAAAGCTTTCTTCTTCCAGCAACAAGTATTTCCTTCTTAGAGCCCGATATTCATTTCCAGATGCTGAGGAGTCTTGCAATGAATCTGAGTTTGATCTCTCTTGTTGCTGGAATGAAGGAGAGACTTCATTTTTTGAGTTCCTTTTGGAGGACTTGTGCCCCATTTTACGTGGCAGAGACCCTTGTCTATTTTCAAACTCTTTATCCAAAGAAGCTTTTTGTGTCGCAATTTTCTTTTTCCCTGGCTTAGGAATTGAGATTTCCTCAGATGGTATAACCCTTGGATCTTGCATATCTCGCTAGCTAAAGCTGTACATCATTTCAAACACATAATAACAGAGAGAGTGAAACTCGTTTAGAGGAGTCAAGCGTATAGCATAAATATTCTAAAATACAAAATTAGAATAGGCTTCTGATTTCCACACTCCTTGGTCCAACAAAATCACATATATTTATTTCTAAGTCGAAGAATGAAAGATATTTCTGAAATACAAGAGACATGAAAAAACTGTATACGCATGCATATATTGATCAATTAAAACAACACTCAAATAAACAGCTTCAATAAGCATGATATCTGGTTGTATAATATTTTACCAGTTTCACAAGATATAACTTGTGGGTTTCAACACAACTAGGTGGAAAATAATACTAATAACAACAGCAAATTCTCTATAAGTCTTTCAAACAATACAAATAAACTGAGAATTCAAAAGAAAAGAAAAATTCTCACAGTTGGCATTGCAAGAGGTCCAATCCAATTGATCAGTTTATCACGGATGTTGTTGCAATTAAATAAAAATAAAAAACCACTGGACTGCAGACTCTCCAAAATATAAGTCAAAGACGAATTATATGCTACAAGGCAGAAATAACAATCGGGTGGCTTGAATTTTAAGAAGAAGCATGTAGAGCATATCAAACGCGAAACTATGAAATCATTGTGCTTTCAATTTCAATTCTACATGTATACAAGAAACTGAAAAAGAATCCCCAAATTTGTGAAAATAAATTCCAGAATTCCACGGTAAAATCTAACAATAATATTCCAACAATCGGGAGATAACGGAAACCGCCGAATCGAATAGAAAGCAAAAGTAAAAAGACTACCTTGTTAATTTCAGCCGAGAAAACAAAACTTGTTAAATTGATCACTACGGAAATTAGCTATTAGCTGAATATATGATGATGAACTTGTCGTCTTCTCGAATCTCAGAGAAAGTGAAGGATCTGTTAATTGGACTGGACTAGGCCCACAAAAACATCGAAACTAGCGTGAGTGATGCTGAATGTGCCATTACAAATGTTAAGCACACCAACTTCATGCAATTAAGAAATGGACTTTTTTTTTTGGAAATTATATTCGTATAACAACCACCTTTAATTAATTTAAACCATCTCTGATGCATGTAGCAATGTCAATATCAAATTTGACACAAAAAATAGTAAAATGCTATATTTATTACATCAATTTAGTATTGTATTCCAATACATATTTCTATTTAAAATCCATTTTTATTATTTTATTAATTAAAATTATAAAAATCAACACTTACTATTAACTTATTCATATAATAGTTACAAATAAAATAGATTTTGATTGAAATATCACTAATGTACATTAAAATTTAAATTATTTTTAAATATTTAAAATATATATATACATAATGGTATTTTTGTACTTAAAAAGAGTATTTATTGTTGTGTCAAATTTGTTATATATTGTGTGTAAAATTTAACATAATATTTGACACTGCATTGTAATATGGTTTTTATACTATGTATTAAATTATAGTATTCACATAATAATTTACCACAACATTTAAGTATGATTTATATAATGTGCTAAATTATAGTATTAACACTATAATTTAGCACAACATTAGAGCTGCTCTTATATACTCATTCTTATGATTCTGATTTCCAATTTTTTGCCATTTTTATCACAAGGTTGATTTGCATTTTATATTCACAATTATATCTTCTTCTTCTTCTTTTAATAATTACAAACACAAATTTATCTTGTAATCTGAATAGTCAAACCAAATATATATGTATGTAGAAGTGCCTAAATTTGGAGTCATTGTTAATAAACAAATATAGAATAGATAGGAATAAGATAGCGTGTACATAAAAATTCGGAGTCAGCCAGTGGTGAATGGATCTCATGGGCCGCGTCAGAGAGTAACATGGTCAACTTTTGATAATCAATAGATTAATTACCTGTATAGAAATGTTTATAAACCAATCACCCTCATATTTGCGCAAAAACAAAAGGCCATCTGGATTCGGGATACGGTGCTGCCTGTCTACTTTCTGTTTCTGTTTCTTTTTCTTTTTCTTTTCTTCTAGTTTATATTTACGGTAACAGTAATGCTACATATCCCATTGCTAAGATGTCACTTGGTTAATGGAACCTTGTACCTAAGGATACAGGTTAACAAATATAAAATTACTATAAAAGGAAAAATGCTTTAAACAATAAATATTTTTACATTATATTAATTAAGATAATAATTATCTCATTTTCTAGTAATTCTATAGTTAACAATATCCTTTATTTATAAGTAGAAATAAATAACTCCCATAATTAATTACATGAATTAATTCTATTGCTATATATTATCCCACTATTTCTTTTCTATTGCCACACGGTTGTTTAGAAATGAGGTGAGGTGTGAAATTGAGAAGCACAAAAAGAAGAAAGAGTCAAGTAAATACAATGAAACTTATAAATATTAACTCGTGTACAAATACATTTTATCTGGAAGAAAAAATAAAAAAGAAAAAGGGTCGGACGCGTACTGGAAAGTGATATCAATAATTGATTATGCAATTATGATATTTTAATATTGGAAAGTTGGGAGAGAGAGAGAGAGAGAGAAAAGGAGAGAGAGTTGTTAAAGCAAGACTAAAAGACCAAAACATAACAGGTTGGATAATATAATCATGTTTAAAAGTAACGACAGAGGAAACTAGTGTACATTTGTAAATTGTTGTTGAAGAGAAGAAGATCGCATGTGATGTGATGGTAGGGGCAGTAAGCATCTTCATCTTCATCGTCCCAGTCGTCCTTCAAGTGTTGGTGTTAGTTGATTGTGAGAAAGTGAAATTAATAGAGCATGAGTTGGGGCCATTCAACAGCAGCTTCTACCCAATATTATCTGTGATTCCTCCGGCACTAATAAGCAATGACGCCCTTCAAATAACTCCAGACTCAGCCGGTAACTTCACGCTTACCAACAGGTCAGGCCGTGTGTTTTTCAAACAACCTTTCATGCTATGGCAAGGCTCCAAGGTGGCTTCTTTTAACTCTTCTTTCCTCATCAACATCTTCCGCCTCCCCAATACTTCAGCTCCTGGTGAGGGCTTTGCCTTCCTCATAGCACCTGACGACACCACCCTCCCTTCCAACAGCCACGGTCAGTTCCTTGGTTTGACCAACTCCACCACCGATGGCCTCTCTTCCAACCACTTCCTCGCCATCGAGCTCGACACTTTCAAGCAGGATTTTGATCCCGATTCCAACCATATTGGTCTTGACATTAACAGCGTTCACTCCAACAAGACTGTGTCTCTGTCCGATGTGGGCATTGAGATCGCCCCTGTTGGTACCAAATTTAACGCTGTCTGGGTCCAGTACGACGGTGTCAACCAGTTGCTGGATGTGTACATTGCAGAACAAGATGAGGCCGCTAAGGGTCTGACTGTTTCCAGGCCCCAAAAGCCAGTGCTTAGTTCCAAAGTGGACCTGAGAAGCATCATCCAGCAGCAGTCCTATTTCGGATTCGCAGCTTCAACAGGTGAGGCCACACAACTCAACTGCGTTCTCAGGTGGAATATCACAGTTGAAGATTTGGGTGGTCAGGATAACAAGGGGGTTGTTAAGATTGGTTTGGCCGTGGGTATACCCTTGTTGGTTTTGCTGTTGATACTGGTAGGAGTATTGGGATATTGCTTGCATAAGAAGAGGGCTGCGAGTTCAGGCCCCAACATACTGGGGGCTCTCAAGAGCCTGCCGGGAATGCCAAGGGAGTTCAGGTTCAGGGATCTGAAGAAAGCAACAAACAACTTCGACGACAAACGCAAGCTTGGTCAAGGTGGTTTTGGTGTGGTCTACAAAGGTGTGCTGCCCAAGGAGAATCTTGAAATTGCTGTCAAGAAATTCACTAGGGACAACCTCAATGGTAAAGATGACTTCTTGGCTGAACTTACCATCATTAATCGTCTTCGCCACAAACATCTTGTCCGCTTACTTGGTAATTTTACTCTCTCTTCCTTTCATTCATTTTCACTATTGAATTTGAACCTCAATTTGTTTGTGATTTGTCCATGGAAGTGGCCCTATTCTTTGCACATCATAATAACTGTCAGAATTGGGAGATTTATGGATAGGATTCCCTACGGTGAGACACACACTAATTAATATGAACTCACACTAAACCCCTAACATTAATCCATATATCTCCCAATCCTGACACCAACATGTAAACTTAATTAGTTTAAACATATGTGTTTCTTCACTTTCCCTTTTCATGTTTCCCATCTTTTAAATTAAAATCAATCAAACTGCCCTAAAAAAAATCACGTTATAACACACAATTGCTAGGTTATGCAGCAATGCTCTTGGAAGACTACTGGTCTAGTGGTCTGCAATTAAAAAGCCAAAATGAGGCTGGATGCTCTCTGTTTATCAATTGTTAGATTAGTTAGGGATGGGTGGCATATAATACCAATACATGTTCTGAATGTCTTTCGGCTTATTATTTCTAGGCTGGTGTCACAAGAACGACATGCTGCTTCTGGTGTATGATTACATGCCAAATGGGAGCTTGGATAATCACCTATTTTGCGAATCAAAGGAAAAGGCAACACTGGAATGGGTGCTGAGGTACAGGATCATATCAGGGGTAGCATCGGCCTTGCACTACCTCCACGATGAATATGACCAAAAAGTGGTGCATCGAGACCTCAAGGCCAGTAACATCATGCTGGACTCCAACTTCAATGCTCGATTAGGGGACTTTGGTCTGGCACGGGCCCTGGAGAATGAAAAAACTTCCTACGCAGAGCTAGAGGGTGTGCCTGGTACCATGGGCTACATTGCTCCTGAGTGCTTCCATACTGGTAAGGCTACCTGTGAGTCAGACGTATATGGTTTTGGGGCTGTGTTATTGGAACTGGTGTGTGGCCAGCGCCCATGGACCAAGATTGAGGGCTTCCAATTCTTGGTAGACTGGGTATGGTACTTGCACAGAGAAGGACGCATACTGGATGCCGTAGATCAAAGGCTGGGCACTGACTATGTGGTTGAGGAAGCGGAAAGGCTGCTGTTACTAGGTCTGGCATGCTCGCATCCTATTGCTAGTGAAAGGCCGAAAACACAGGGTATCGTTCAGATTATATCAGGATCTGTGGCAGTGTCACACGTCCCACCCTTCAAGCCACCCTTTGTTTGGCCTTCAATGTCTGGGCCAAGCAGCATCAGTATTACCACTAGCATGGCTAATACCCTTGGTACCACTTCCGCTACATCGGGGTGGAGCCCGCAATATTTAAGCCGCGACAGTTATATTCAAGGCCAAGAATACAGTGACAGCAGCTCTCTCGTTTGAGAACAACCTCAAAGACCTCTTCTCTTGTTTGGAGAGAATTTCTACCTTCTATTATACTGTTTAACTATAGAAGTGGGAAGCTTTAAAGTTTTCATCCTATAACTACTTTTCCTCTTGTGATTTTTTTTCCCTTAATATTCGAAGGGCAGGTGCCAGGTGGTGTGCATATGTACATTTTTCATTTTATAGAACTACATTAATTTTTATTTAATTTTTCAGTTTCCTCCCATAGGAATATAATTGTATAGTTCATTTTGAATTTAGTATTTGTTACGAAATGGAGAAAAGATTTAAGGAAGCAGAAGAATTATAGGTTTCAGATGTAAAGAATGAAGCTATTGTTATCTGCAAGTTAACATGGCCCTAGGTAAGTTTCTTAGAAGTGAAGTGAAGTTTGAAGATCCTGCACGTGTTATTTAGAATTAGATGTTTGAGATTGCCTGGTTCAACCACATGCTCTAGTGAACAAAGATCAATCTAAGGATGCACTAAGGATCAACAACAGGCTTGTTAACCCCTTACATCATGGTAAACAGAACAGGGGATCCCCATTTTCTAATATGTTGAGATGAATTATGGAGAACAGGACTACAAATAGATGATAACAACAAAAGAATTCCTTGCTATATTTGGAGAATCAGGCACAATTTTGTCTGCTTACTTCGAAGAACGAAGAAGCTACCAAAATGGGTGAGTCGTTTAATTAAAATTTGTGTGTTTAAACTTAAGGCAATTGTATCCTTTCTTTAGCAAACCAGAAAGGTAAGAACAAATCATATATGCAAATGTGCATTTATTTCAAGGGTGCTTACAAGTGCAAGATCTCCACCAGTCTGCAATACACATTAATTGTTGAATCAGGAATGTGAACGCACAAGTTCAAGAGCTTCACCAGCCTGCAATTTTGTGGACAGTCGCATCTTCCTGTAATCTTCGTAAGTAATAGGTATATAAAGACGGGGGTGTTCAGAGTTCACAAATTCATCCGGAGCTTCCACTGCTGCCTCCTTCGGTCCCAAGAGGAATGTAGCAATGGAGACACGAATTGCTGCTTCCTTGCATTGTACTCTGTGCCTCACGTTGTGCAACCTTCCATTACTCCACAGCTAAATTCACAGCAACAAGCATTTAAGTATCAGAGGCTGATCAATGGGAAAAAGAAAAAAAGGAGATATGCTCACCGTAGCAAAGTCTCCAAGATTGACAAGGAGAGTGCCTGGCAAGGGGTCAACTGATACAAATGCACCAGATTTGTCCATCACTTCAAGACCACCAACATTTTCATCCTCTTGAAGTATGGTTAGGAAACCTGAATCTGTGTGTAGTTGAACGCCGGGAGATCCAACAGTCTCCGGTGTGAAGTTGTACTTATTTATCCTAAACTGGCAAGGCCACCCCTCGAATTCATTACCCATCAGTCCCATACTTTGAGCCAATTTTTGCACTATGTCCATAGATAGCTCATGTATTGCTCGAGCATAAATCTCTATTATCTCTCTGGTTTATAAATGGAAAGTGGAAGAAGAATCCATCAATATGTCACATGGTGATCTCTACACTATTATCTAGACTAATAGCTAACAATTGAACTATGCAATGAAGAAAAGAACAAGAGAGAAGGGAAGCAATGGACCTTTGATGAGGAGAGGCATCCAATTGAGAAGAAAAGTTATGGACAGCTTGAGACGAGGCCATGTCATAAAGACCCAAGGCTTCATAGAGAGGATTGACCTGACTGGGTGCCATGAAGCCGCTACCAGCTATCACATCTGTGTTGCGTTGTTTGATCTCCAAAGGAAGATCCAATAGACATCTCACCACCTTCTTCATCTCTGACATCACTGTTAATGGAATCTTGTGGTTCACGATCCTGAAACATCCCCATTCCTCGCTTGCTTCTCTCAGTTTCCTATACTCCGCCGGAAAATTTTCAACATCTATTGTTGGAATACTTCTCCTCTCACTTTCCCCCATATTTGATTCCTTTGCTTCTCTTTAAGTTTAATACGGAGTATATTTATGCAACTTTGGTTTTGTCTGAATTCAACATCATGCAGACAAGCTGTTTTTCTTTCTCTCGACAAACTTGAACAATTTCTATTGGAATTGCCCGACAGTCATTCAAATAAGACAAACACTCAACTCTGACTTCCTCACACTATAAAGTATACTTTATATTTGCATTCTAGTCTCTATAGTTTAATATTCTTCTTTATTTCTACTTCCTAAGATTAAAAAATAGGTTATCTGTATATTTACAAAATCACCTTCATAATTAAAAATAAAGTTTATTAGTGAGCATGCAATTGCATACGATATTCTTAGTCATCAACAAAGACACCATCGCATATAAAACCTAATGTTGTACAATTAATTAATTTACATATTAAGATCGGTCATATTAACTTGAATTGCAACTTGTGATTAATAGAAGAAAGCTTTACTGATACCACAAGAAAACATTTCCGAAATAGACTGAACTTCCGATTATAGAAAAATGAAAGAAACGTACAAAAATGCTTCCCCCAAAACGGCTAGCATAATAATAATTTTGAGCTACATTAATTTATGTTTTTACAATTTTATAGAGAAGAGAATTTCGGTTTAAGAGAAATAAGAAATCATATCCATAAATGTATTCGACAAAATGAAGTCAGAAATATATACAAACCACCTGAACTATACAACTTATAATGCTGAACCAATTGAAGCAAACTTCCAACAGTTCAACCTCACAAGAAGATCACCCGTGAAAAAATTAGCAAGCCATCAGCTAGTCAATCTACCTTAGCCATCTAGTGTGGTTGATGTAACCTAGCCATGGCATCTGCAAAATATCCCAAATTCCTATCTAACTTTCTGCAATATCACCGGTATTGATTAAACAAGCATCACCTCCAATCACGTAAAATAACTCTACATAGAATGACGTCCATCTGTCCGGTCTTTTGTTGACCTTTCTTCTCGAATCTCTTCAAAATCTTCATCATCTCCCCTCCTACCTGCTTGCTCCTTCCAATATCCCACCAACTTTTTCAAACGGGCTACTTCTTTTGATGATATATTTTTGCTTGGATCATTTACAATCGACCGGACTCTTGATGCATACCTGTTGATACACAAAAGACAATGCACTGGATCTACAGTATCATCCAAAGGGAGCATCATAAACATATATAATGAAAGTAGAAAAACTTACACTAGAGAATTGTATGTCTCATCTAAATTTGATTCTGCTGGAGATACATTTACGAACATAAGTGTCTTCGCATTTCCACCAAGTGAATCACTCATTAACATTGTTAACTTGTGATTTCTATAAGGGATGTGTTGACCACCAGAAGATAAAGCACTAATGACATCTCCGAGAGCTGAAAGTGATTTGTTAATGCTTTGTGCTTCTTTCAGTTGATTACCAGAAGAGCGTGACTTCTTCACCCTTTCTGAACCAGCAAGGTCCACAAAACTTAGCTGCAAATGAGACATTAAACAGGTCACATATTAATAATCATACAAAATAACATCCACATCTTCATTATTAAGTATTCATTTAAGCGGTACATGTATGCTTTTACACATTGCATGAGAATAAACATGTAAATGCATGTATTCCTACTTCTAGAGCATTTAGAAGCACAACTCATGATTTGACCAAATAACGGCTGGCTTTACAGTGGATAATACCTTTCCTCTTGCAACAGATTGAGTTTGAAGGTTGGTACTTTCAATGACAATTGAAAGTATCAAATGAGATCTTGAACTTTCTTCATTCATCTGAGTCCCAGATGTGTGTCGTTGGTCAGATCCTCTTTGAATAATGCTTTTTAATTCGTCGAATGACGAAATCGATACAACTGTCGCATTTTCTACGGACACCATACCCTAAAATTCATCAATAAGAAATAAAGGGAGAAACTTAGGCTTAAATCATACTTATCAAACAATTCAAAACATGTGTAAGATGAAGTGTTATTATGAACTTAAATAGTCAAATGATATTCATTTTATCGAATAAGTGAAAATACTAAAATAGCCAATGGGAGAACAACGAAGGAAGTACCAAAAAACTATATCACAAAAGGAAAAAACAAAAAGAAATAAGATACTCCACTAATACATCAAGAATTTTATTAATATTTTGAATAACACAGAAAAAGAAAAGGAAATAGACAATTCACTTGGCAGATACTCAACTCTATCAAAAGGTTCTATTATTCCTCAATCCAAATGTTCTGAAACAAACATAAATCAACCAACTAAGAAGCTATGATAATCTCAAATAAATTGACCCTAAATATAGTTACCTTCGTATCTTTCTTAATATCCAATTTCAAACGCTTTGCATTCCTTGGTAGTAAAAGGTCTACAAGCGTATCTTGATACAACTCCACCATATATGCCTGCAAGTTCATGATTGATGTCACTACCCAATTGAGACAATCAAAATTTATAATACAAAAAGAAATACATCATATACACATGCACATATACAAGCAAATGCAGACACACATACACACCGATCTTTTATTGAAATTAAAAAGAAAAGATCAACAAATAATGAATCAGATTTTATCATGTTGACAAGAAATGTTATAGAATCAATACGGTAATTATAAAACCACATAAATCAAAGACTGCATGATAATTCTTGTGGATAATTGTTCAAGATGCGCGTAATAAGCATAAATGGTTTATATGTCATATATATTATAGTAGTTTTTCCACAAATAATTGAAGGCTATACAGTATGACATTTAAACTATTTACTTTTAATGAAAATGAATATTTATTGCCATCTCGTTTTAATATTCTGAAAAGTTCTGCGATAGCTCGTGGTGTGATTCCAGGATTGCTCTCAGATCCATATATAGTAAATGTCTTTCCAGATCCGGTTTGTCCATAAGCAAATATGCATACATTGTAGCCATCAACAGCAGATTGCACCAAATACTGCATTATAAAACAACAAAACTATGAGTCGATTGACTGATTATATCTTGTAGATGTCTTCTAAGATGTTGTTAGCTAAGATGTTGTTAGCTAAGATGCTGTAAGCTAAGATGCAAGTTATCAAAATCCTGTAAAACTTGCCTGGGTATCCTCAAATACATTTTGTTGGCTAGCATAACCATCAAAGACTCGATCATACATATGTTGCTTCGCCTTATCATCTTTCCATGTATGTTCTACTGTGAACTCATCTAGACTTGTAAGTACATATCTTTCCTTCTCAGCAACCTCTTTCTCATTTAGAGGTCTTAAACGACAGTAAACCCTAATCTTGCCTTTCATATCTGAAAGGTATTCAAGCGTTAATATGCCGATATTGTAGCATGAAATACAGTCTAAACTAGGAAAATTGATGATAATATATCATAGTATTAAGAAAAGCACAAAATGTCTTACTTCTATTAGTAAAATAAATGAGTTATTGCATGATAGGCTAACCTTCAATGGTATTAAAATAACGTTTTCTTAAAATTTGTTCTTCTTTGTATAGTGTTTCTAACTCGGCAAGTTGAGCCCCTTGCATCTTCAAGATGGCAGCTGTTTGTTCATTCTTTCTATCAATGTCCTAAAAACATGTAATAACTCATTAGAAAATCATGTTTCTGATCAATGTGTTTTATAAAACAAATAGAAATTAAAATTATTGAAAAGCACAATAGCAACTTAACATATATTTCTGAGAATAAAATTACATACAGAAAACAATTACCTCCTTCATTTCTCTCAATTCCTCTAGTTCCCTCAAATTATTCTGTAATGAAGCCAAATCAGCATTTTTAGTTGCCAGAGTTGACTGAACATCAACCAAATCTTGTGTAGCTCCTTCCAATTTTCTTTCAAGTTCAAACACCTGAAGCTTTAAAGCCTTGCGTTCGTGCTCAAAATGTTTCTCAAGATTTTCAACCTGTAAGCAAAACACAGCTATGACTATCAATACCTTTGTCAGCTACAAATACCAAATAAACTTCTAATAATACCTCTTCAGCTTTCTTCTTCTCAAGTCTGGAAATCCTTTGCTCCAATAATACTTTCTCATTTAACAGTTTCTTTGTATTTTCTCGTTCTGTGTGTAACTCCTCTTTGCAAATTTTTAGTTCATCTTGAAACTTGTGCAATGCCTGAGTAATCTACCATCCACAGTTCAAAATCATGTTTCCATTGTAAAACAAACAACGAAAACCCAATATATAAATGCAATAAAAAAAAAGATGAATATAACGTTCACTTGCACAAAGTTTTACCTGGTTGTGTGTTACATCCATATCCTTTTTAGCATTGGTCTCCTGTGTTAGATTGCCTAACTTGGCCAATCTCACTTCCATATTCCTTTTTTCCAGCAATGCAGCCTGAAATGTATATAATCAATATCGGAAAAGCTGCAAAAAATTGATGAAAGGGTTGACACCACAAAAATAAACAACACTAACTTGAAGATCAGTATCCTTTTCATTGCACAACGATCTAAGTTCATCACGATCGCTCGTTACTTCTGCTAACTTCTGCTTCTCAGATCTCAAAAAATCTTTCATGCCCTCCAATTCTTCTTGCAATTTGACCTCTTGCTTTTTCTTTTCATGCAATTCTTCTAACAACTAGGTCAAAATGCTTAACTCGTCAATATCAAGGTACAATTTCCATGAAAAAGAATTTAACAGCTATAACGAACCCAACATGACTGAAGAGGTATGGTTCCCAAAATATAGAATTTTAAATATGTTAGATGCGTAAATGCAAGAAAATAAGCGTGATTAGACTTCCTGATAAGTAAACCAAAGTTACTTTCACACAGACTTAGATAATATAAAGATACCTGTATGCTTTAGGGTATGATAATTTAAGTAACCAATGGATTTGAAAGTTAAACTCGTAGGTTGTCTCAAACAATAGCACTCTTAACACACTCTCGCACATGCAAAACAACAAAGTCCTCACATGGACCAAGCCAACCAAGGACAAATGCGAACATATTTAGATAACATACACAAACAAATTGTCACGTGAACCAAGCCAGTCAAGTTCAAATGCAAACACAAATTCAAATAAGAAACATATATAGATACAGTCACATGGGGGACTTGAACTTAAAATCTCTTAACAAATTAGCTTCAACAATTATGCACCGTTAAAACCCAAAAGCTTAAATCTGTAGGTAACAGCCAAAACAATAATATTCAAGTACTTTAACAATAAAAAAAATTATTCATCACATATCCAATCAACCATCATGGTCATATCATCTTTAGGGCCCTAAACTATATCATTAATTAATAAATTAAGTTTTCGCTTTCAGACTTACACAATCAGCATTTTTTTGAGATTCTTCAACAGTTTTTGACAAATCCTGCACGCGTTTTTCAAATAATTCCATGCCAGGAGGTTTGGCAAGGTTGGAAAGATCTCCATTCATTGAGCCACTAGCAACAGACCGTGCTTTGGAGTAGCGACGCAACATAACATCATTTATATGTGTTTGCAGAGCAACACAAATCTCCTCTCCCTGCATATAATCGAGGGCACAGTCAAGTTACAAAGCAAAAAGGTTAAGAGGCCTAGAAACTGCAAAACAAGTGTAGGAAACTGTTGAACCTGCTTGGTTTCAAACTGGAATATATGAAGAACACCAGCAACTCTCATCTTGAAAAACACAGCAGTATTGCTACTACCAAATTGCATAATGTCTCTTAACTCCGCAGAATGTAAATACTCCTTTGGAACCGGACGGAAAAAATGAACCTAAAGACAATTGAACAAACAAATTATGTCCAAAATCTTGATCTAATCATAGGACAGCAGTCTTGCATGACGATTGACGACCATTAAAGATTATGATTGTATAAAATAAGATTTTAAGACTCACCCCTCGCTTATTAATGCCTAACACAATCCGACCCGGCAAAAGTCCAATAGGATCATCAATCTTGCGGACACTAAAGAAAACTGAATTCCCATAAGGAAGTGTCCTCAATATCCGCAAAAATTGTTGTCTTGCATCATCTTTTGTTAAATGTTCCTACATGTTGACAAAACTATATAACATTAGAAGAAATAAGAAAATTACAAAGAACAGTTTCCCTAAAATCAAAAAATAATTTTTTTAGAAGTTCGGTCCATAAAGAAATGTGGCTAATGCATAAACAAGCAACAGCCAACTACCCAAATAAACAAAAGGGGCAAAATATAAAAGTGAACCACTTAGGTTGCTTTTGTTTTCATCAGTTTCTCTGATCTTTAAAACAGAAAAAGAGTCATTATGTGTCAAAAGTTTTATGAGATGTAAACAAAGTATATAACTTTAAAAATGTATTAACCATTTAATAATTTCATGAATAGGCATCAGGAAAGCATGATTAGTAAGTCCACACAAGTAAAATCTTAGTTGCAACTTATTTGACTAATCCTTCAGCATTCAAATTAAAATGGAATAAATTCAGCAGTGTAAAAATATGTTCCAAATATGAGCAGGAGGAATAAAGTTTACATGTCAGTAAAGTCATAAGAAAAAGCATCTTCTAATTTAGCTTTACTTTGAATTAAGGAAACAAAATAGCATAGTAAATCAAAGATAACCCAGGAACAAGAAAAGGAATATCACTCAAAATTTGTTGACCGCACCATCTACATCCCAGATACTACATGATGAAATTGATTTCAAAGAATCACGAGACCATAAATAATATAACGGCATTCACCATTTCAAGAAATATTTAAAGAGATGTATTGTCTAGAGATGCACATTTTCCCCCGGATCCCCAAATCCCCACGTTCCCATCCCCATTTGGGGAAAAAAATCGGAGAAAAACGGGGAAATGGGTGGGGATGGGGATGATTTTCATCCCCAAATTGAAATGGGGATGGGGATGGGGATGGGGAGACCCCTCCCATCCCCATTTCCCCATTTTCCCCACAAATATATTGAAATGAGGATGTGGATGGGAGGAGGTCCCCCATCCCCATTTCCCCATTTTTCCCAAAACATATATAACTATAATTATATATATATATATATATATATTAATATATTTTTTTTAATTTTTTTTATTCTTTGAAAACCCTAACTATATAAACTCATTTACTCTTTGAAACACTTTATTTTATGATGGATTTTATTTTGTATTTATAATGAATTAATAGATTTTATTTTGTATTTATAATGGAATGTTTGTTTGTTTTTTGTTTGGTTTAATTTGTAATTTTTAGTCAAACGGGGAAATGGGAAACAGGAGAATGCGGGAAACGGGGGAAATGGAGAACTGGTGTTGGTGATGGAGATACGTCCCCCCAAAATTCCCTATCCCCATTTTCCCCAAATCAGGAAATGGGTGGGGATGGAGGAAGGGTCTGGGAAGTGGGGATAGGGATGGACGGACCTATATCCATCTCTATTTCCCCAATGTGCATCTCTAGTATTGTCACTATAAGATAGTTTTACAGTTTTAAATAAAGTTGATGTACCACACGCAGAGACATGGACGAATGTCCGGAGAAGAAAACAATCCTTATCAAGATAAAGGAAGAGTGCAGAGGATGGTTGGGCTAAGAGAGATCCTACGACTTGGAATAAGCAATAATAAATCTTTCCACTTGCTAAAATTTTGGTCAGATTCGCAGATTTGGTGTTCTTTGTTCAAATGTTTCATCTACTGTAAGTGAACCAATATGACCACAGCAAAAAGTAACCTAATACTTTAAATTTTTTATGAAAAGCCCAAGATTTTGATTCAAAACTATATCAAAGTAGTGCAAGACTTGTTGAAGAGATTTGAAATATCTCATAAGGAATACAGCAAACAAAAGTAAGACTACAACACTCACTTTCTTGAGATTTTGTTGGTTTTTATATGGACAAAAAATCACCACACGTTAATTCTTACCATTGATCGATAACGAGAAAGAATGTCCAACTCCCATTCCCGCTTTGCTCGGGTGATTGCAACTTGTCTAGGAAGGAATCTTTCAAGAAGAGACGTCCAATCACTGAAAAATATCAACAAAAAAAGTAAACACACACTAGAATGTAAAACAACTGGGTATTCAAACATGATAACAAGCAACTCTTAAAATGCAAAAGAGATAGCTTTTTGTATTAGAATTGCAAAAGAGGTAGCTAGGCATAGTACAGTAAAAAAGTAAGATCCACTTACGTGCATGATTCAGGGCTACCAACAAAGCCAATTTCAACCAAGATTTGCAATGCAGATAACTGAGCAGCATCATCTCTACCAACTGGATAATTGCCCAATACATAGTCATGTTGCAACTGTAAAAATATAACCAGGTACCACCAAATACAAAAGATAAAAGTTAATCAAAGTTTCAAATAGACCATCACTTATGATTCCCAAATTAAAGTTAAACTGCCAAAAACTGCTTTAAAGCAAGCTTACGTACTTGAACATACGACAACTGCACAAACATTGAGTCTGTTACAGCTTCATCTGACTCCCTAAATAACTTCTTTTTAAATGTTAGTTTGCAGTGCAAAATTTCTCCTTTACTTCGATCCTTAGCTGCTTTGAATTCCGCTAGTAGATCCCCAATATATTTGTTATCATCTAGCCCAATATACTCCTCTATGTGACAGCAAAGTGCACATTAGATGAAAAATTTAGTCATTTCTTACCAAGGAAAGGAGCAAGAAGTTGTTAGAATGAATACCATTTCCAGGTTCAGGTGACTTGGAACCAGTAACAACTTTACGGCATTCAAACAGACTGAAACTAGAGTAAGCTGATAGTTTAATTATCCCTGCAAGCTCCTGAACCAAGCACGAATTCCATTAGACCAATAATGTGTTAAAACTCAAAGAACAAAGTTTTGGGTCCACAAGAGTTGTAACAAAAGATATAAATAATATCAGATAAAACTATTTCAGTACAGGCAAGCTCTGTTGACTTTCTTAATTATCCCAGCAAGCTCCTGTAGAGCTTATAAGGAAAATGAATTGACATTTTTGAAAAAACTAAACAATAGGTACAAGGCCAAGCATTTAAACGTATCTTAAAATTGACTTCAGGCGATATATAGCATCTTTATCAATAACATGATTATCTTAAAGTTCAATAGGCTCACTGCTAAGTACACAACAATTCTAGAAACCAATGAACCTCAGGAATATAAGCAGATAAAGCCAATTATCTAGATAAATAAAGAATAAAACACAATAATTTTGAAGGATAAGAAGTAAACAAATTACCAAAGCAGGATTGTATCAGAAATCCACTAATATAATTCATGAATGGAAAAACGACATTATATCAAATTGAAGAGGAAGAATACCTCAACGGCATCAGCCACTGTCGTTGCCATGTCATATGTAATTTCTTCAAATGTTTCATCCAGAAAAAACACAATAGTTGTAAGCTTTCTACCAGTAAGAAGAGCTTCAATCTCCTCACGACCGGGTATGGTATGCCTGGGGCCAGCCTTTACTGAACCCTTCAAAGCATTTAATGTATTAAGTGCCAGGATTTGAACCTCAGAACCAGTACCAACACTCTGTGCTACATTATGAACATACTCAGATAAATATCCGCCCATGTCCTTGCTAGGAGGCATGGAGGATGCACATAAATACATCAGCTCCCATGATTTGATCAAGTATTGCCTGTAATATCATTATCAATTAAGTTATGAAGCATTCAGTAACAAAATACAGAAGTTATGGTACTACCAACTACAACAGAGCCACATAAAAGCAATCATAAAAAAGAACATTGTAATTATTCCTACCTATCAGGATTGTTTCTTGTTTGTTTAGAAATCTGTGCAAAGAGTTCATCTCGAAGTTCTGCACGCTTCAAAGTTTGCTTGTATAGTTTCCCAACAAGCTCAATCCGCTCATCTAAGCTTGGTGGAGTTACTCGATCAGAGGAATCAACTCCCATGTACTTAAGAATTATCTGAAACAATTTAGTTGCTCTGCTGACTAGGTCACCATTGATTTTAAGTAATGAAGTCGGTATAGGATCCTGTAAGAAGTATGAATGAAGGCCTTCATGAGTCTGGGTCACATGACAGAATATATTGTCATTAAAATTTAAAACAGAAGCATGTTATTACCTTTTGGAAACATAGCATATCCTCGAAAGTGAATTTTTCTTTAACTTGAGGACCAACAGATTTTTTTAAGAAAAAACCACGCTTTCCAGCAGACTGAATTTGTTTCTGCATCATCCTTAGAAACCCGTCCACCTGATAGCACAATGAGATATAAACATTAACATATGTCCCTAAATGAATTATATGCTTGAAAGACATATTGTTATAACCAATATAGTAAACTTGAACAGGATTGAAATAGTACAACATTAACAGCCAAAATGATTATTTGCCCACCTGGAATCGATCAATTAAGGGTATAGCACCAGCAAGTTCTGCTGGAATAGCCATTGAGAGTGTTGATGGCGTGCTGTGAGGAAGGGAAAATAAAACATAGCAGTTAGTTGTAGTACAAAGTAGATAAGTTAAAAATAAAATATTTTGTAATATAACCCAATAGATAGAAAAAATTAGATTCAGCAGCATGTTAATGTCCTCTGACTAAGGCATATAATATGAAAGAGAGAAACTGACGGTGGTGCAAAATTGGAGCCATCACTATCATATTCATCCCCATTTGAGTTGTGCAAGGGATTGTCGTCATTTCCAAAGCTGGAGCTGAAGGAGGACCTAGCTGCTCTCACACTCTGGGTCATTGATGACTGAACCTCAGTTGTCATTTCACTTTAACAAAGTATATCAGATTATTACTCTTCCTAGCTCCTCAATTATATCACCATAACTGCAAACAAGGGAAATTTGAAGCGTAAAGGAATTAAGATCCCACACACCATACGGAAACACAAGTAGCAGCACAGAAATCCCATTTCCAGCATCAATTCGCACAAAGTAAGACCTTCAAAACTAAGAGATCGACCTAAAAATTGTATAAATAAGCTGAAAATAATAAAATAAAAAGATATGCAAAGTTCCAACCAAGCATCCGAAGCACAAAATGATCGAATCCAAAGACTGCCGTTTGTTTATATTTCAAAAAAAAAAAAAAAAAGTATTAAAATTTAAAATGCAGCATATGGGCAGAGCAGGAAGTGGAGTACCTTTAGCAATTGGGGAAAAAAGAAAGAAAGATAGACGGGAGATTCAGAGATCCAATGAGAGTTTGAGGTGCAGCTGAGTGAAAGGAGAGAGTCGCGAGAGTATTTGTATTTGAAATTGTTGCTGTTCCTTCCAAATGAACTCGTACTGTGTATAGTGTATATAGATTACTTTTGTTTGTTTGCGGAAGCAATCACACATTCCTAAAATACTGAAATCTGAACATCAAATTTTGAATACTTTACTAAAATACTGAACCTTGCATAAACTGTTTCTCTTTTCTTTTTTTACATTGAAATTATTTTTAATCATTTGCCTTAAAATGATTTACAAATTTATTAATAAGAAAATGTTCACCGAGTTGAAATGGGCAATAATCGTGCAAATATACTAATATGTTATTTTATTTTGGTAGGATGGTACAAAAATATGCGTACAAAAGTAGCAAGCAATTGGGTCTACGGCCGTCCAAGCCGGCTGATACGGTCGTGTCTTGTAGGAAAGGTCACCACTCACCACTCTCCACATGGTTTGTTTCATTGAATCCATTCACGAGGAATGGATTACTACTTTGACACACTCAGATTTTTAGTATATAAAAAAAAAAATTGTTAAAAGAGTTGGGGCATTTAAGAGAAACATGAGAAAGTTGTGGACCTGATATTACTAACCTTTTAAAAAGCAACCAAACTACATTAAATAATTCATTAGGTAGAGCCCTTTTCATTTCACTTTTTAGACAATACTCCAAACACGTTTCCATGAACCCAAATCCAATTCACTCGGACAGCAATGTTCTAACTAAAATATCGATAATGATTAATCATAACCCTTTTCACTCACTTGTAATTTGTATATAACCTTTTTTTTCCGTATAATACATGTACCTAATTAAACAAACACATTCAATGATATAAATGACAACTTTGAACTAACAAGTAACAACGCCACCCACCCTTAAGAGTTAAGACTCTTTTATATTAATTCAACTTCTCATCCACTAGCAGCAGTAGTATGCAGTTGCACTGCTATAATTGATCCCTCCAACATGTATGCTTAATCTTTTTATTCAAGTTTTTCAAGCATCACTTCATAACCAAGCCACTAATGCCAATTGCTTGATGATCATGTGCCTTGTATCCAATTCTCTTTTTCTCGTCTCAGTTGCTTCTTCTTTCATTGGTCATTAAAATTTCTAAAACACCCATCATCCTGCGTTTGACTCCCAAACCAAAAGCAATTATTGATCATGTAAAACAACAATTCCATGCTACAATTAATGATCAAGTTACATGCAAAACAAGAGCCTAAATTTGACACACAGCGGACCGAGAGGAAACATCCCACTTGTTAAACTGTTTGTCAACCCACCCCACCACCCAAAAAAAAAAACACTATGAACCCTTCATCTACCCAAAAAAATAAGAAAAGAAAAGAAGAAATGGTTAACAACATATCCAAAATTTTTTGGAAGGCCCAAGATAAAGTTACATTTCATCCGAGAACCGGACCAAGACTATCGGTTCCTACTCTAGTAATTTTTATTCAAAAATATTATGTGAAATTGCATTATACATTGAAATATGCATATCTTAAATAATTACCGGCTAGCTGTTCCTTTTGCTTTTCTTTCTCAATGTTTCTTCTACTTATGCAGTTTTTTTTATCTCCAGGATACGTGCACCAATTGTGGGATTTTTCTGGAATTGGTAACATTTCGGGTTTAGTGTTCGTTTGGTTGAGTTTTCTACTGTCTCAAAAGGTCTACAAACGTTTATTTGAGTTTTTTAGAATTGTTTGGTTTGACTTTTGAGATTATCTATTTTAAATTGAGGAGGGGTTAGTAGAATTTAAACCTCTACTAAGAGTGTGTTTGGTATGGTTTTTCAAGTAGAGCTTCTAGAATAGATCTTTTTATAGTAGAGCTTCTAATGAGTAGAGTTTCTAATGAAAAAGGCTTTTGGTTATGTAAATTAAAAAAAAAAAAAAGTGTTCACAATGTATTTTTTAAAATGGCTTTTGGTTGTGTAAATTATAAAAAGGGTATTGACAATGAATTTATAATAAAAGAGTTATATAGGCATTTAAGACAATTCATATGTATTAAAAAAGCTCAAAAAAAGCTTTTTGGAAAAGCCCAAATTTTGGGTTTCTTCAAATAGACATAAAATGGCTTTTATAAAGGGTAATTGAGACAATTCATACATTAAAAAAGATGTTATGAATTTTGCCAAACAACTAAAAAAAACTTCAAAATAGCTTCTAGCATTAGACCAACTCCAACTCTGCTCCATTCTCCACGCCATCTCCAATTTGGCGAAGAAAACTCCTCCAACGCAGCGCTAATCTCCTCACCATCTCTTTGCTGATGAACAGTGTCGCGCAATATGGAGCAAAAAAGCTATTCTGTTTTTTTTTTTCAATCCATCAAATTTTATGTAATCACAGTTTAACCTTTTTTATTAAAATCTATTTTGATTATATCATTTATTTAAAGGTTTTGTTTAATCACAATTTTACTCTAATCAATTAAACTTATTTCAATTTAGTCCTTTTTATTATTTAATGATTTTGATGTGATTTTATTATTATTGTTATTAACATTTATAATAAACTAAAATGAAGTGTATAATTAAAAAAATTTAATGCATTTTTTTAAATAAATCACTTCACTCAAAACAGCAGAAATTAAAGCAAAATACAGTAATTAATAATTACATTAAAAACGAAATACAAAGTTCATAGTGATAAAACAAATTACCACTAAAATAAAAGAAAAATACAACATAAATTATAACAACGATTTAGTAGTCTGGAAGACCATTTCCAGGTCCTTTGAGATTATTGAAAAAATCACCAAAAGACCCAGATGTATATTGAGATCCCTGACTTTGTTGCCGAGCTTGTTTTACCATAATTTTTAATTGTTGTTGCTTCACAAACTCACGCTTCATTGGATCAGTTATGGTATTCAAATCCATCATCACAATTTTGGTTTCCCGGCACTCCACTTTTCTCTCCAAAATATCGTTAGTTCTTTGCCTCTCCCCAGCGTTTTGCTTAAAAACTTCCATGAATTGTTGTTGTCCTTCTTTCAAAGTATCACAAAATGCTGAATTTTGTTCCTCAACCCTCCTTTCAAATTTTGCTTTCTTCACCCCAATAGGCCGTTGAGATGAACTACCCTCAACGTCATCACTAGTTATATTAAGAGAAAATAAAGATAGTCCAGGAGATGCCATTGTGGGAGACTCTGGAGTTGGAGAGTCTTCTTGTGATGATACAAAATGACCACTTTCCCTTTGAAAGGCTGATGTTGCAGTATCATTATTTGTAAATTTTTGCATATCTTTTAGGATGGGCCACACATAGTCAAACTTGAATCCATGTTTATATTTGTTATCTTGGGCTAATAAGATTTTTACCTGGTTCATCTGCAAAATGATACAAATATATTGTTATAATTTAATATTAAATATAATTTTTCTACAATTTTAATATTAACAAATACTCACAATATCAGCTTCAGAGGTGCCACTAGGTTTAAGAGTTTCAATCTGTCGTAGGCATCCTCGAAATCTCTCAATTACGGTAAGGATAGTCTGCATGCGACACTGCAAACTTCTCTTGTTACGAAGTTCAGTGATAAAATCCGGTTTGTTGTTGTTGTAATCACTCTCAACTCGAGCCCAAAACATATCCTTTGATTGGTAAATACCTATAATCGGGTTTTGTGAAACATCAAGATATATGTGATAAAGATGTGTGTCTTCTGCATCTGTGTATGAAGAGGTTCTTTTTGTAGCCATTTTGTGGAAAATGTGATTTGAAGGGAAAAGTGACTTGAAGAGATAAGAGATTCGAAGGTTAAAAGATTTGAAGGGATAGGTTTAATTTAGTGTGTGTTGATATTTATAGAAACTAGGAGGTACTCTTTTCAGATTTCATCCTACGGTTCAGATGGTGAGGAAATCCATCAAATGGTTGGCATTTGAAATCAGATTTCTTATCCTCAGATTTTGGGAATGGTGAAGATAAGAATTCTGGAGAAGTTAAGATATTATTTTCGAGATTTAATTATACGGTTCAAATGGTGATGCAATCCATCCAATGATTGATATTTAATAGTTCAGATATCTTATCTTTATATTTTGGGAAAAGTGAAGATCAGAAATCCATCCAATGGTTGGCATTTGAAATCTGATTTCTTATCCTCAGATTTTAGGAATGGTGAAGATAAGAATTATGGAGAAGTTAAGATATTATTTTCGAGATTTAATCATACGGTTCAAATGGTGATGCAATCCATCCAATGGTTGATATTTAATAGTTCAGATATCTTATCTTTATATTTTGGGAAAAGTGAAGATCAGATTTCTGAAAAAATTGAGATATTATTGTAGAGAGATGCTCTGAATTTTTTTTTGAATTAAAGTGTTTTTGTCTGTATCTACTTTTTCCACGTGGGCTTGCAGATATTGTCAGCCACATGGACAAAGAGAAGAGATTATTTTTGAGATTTAATCCTACGGTTCATATGGTGATGCAATCCATCCAATATTTGGCAATTAGACAAACTCATATTTCCTATCTAGAATAGTATATTTCAGGGTTATAATAAATAGCCTACACCAAAGTCTGCTAAAACTCATTCAATTCAACTCCAAGCAAAAATGAATTTCAATATTGGAGGTCCATCTAATTTCTTATCTTCATCTTCATCTTCCGACGATGAGGAAGATCAACTTATTGCAGATCTTGAAGCGATTGATGCTGAACAAGAAGCGATACTTGCCCAACATGGTAACATCTAACAGGCCATCGCTCAGTATCTCAATCAATAAAATAACCCAGTGACCGGTGGAGGCTCAATTCCTGGTCATATAGTGATCAATCGAGACCGGGATAGTGGTGATGGTCGTTTGTTCTACGACTATTTTACCGAAAACCCAAGGTATAACGATCAAATGTTTCGTCGACGCTTTCGAATGGGTAGAAGTTTATTCCTTCGTATTGTTGAAAAAGTGGAAGCTCGTGACAACTACTTTGTACAACGAAGGGATAGTGAGGGTAGACTGGGTTTGTCCGCTCTTCAAAAAATAACAGCAGTATTTCGGATGTTGGCATATGGTTGTCCAGCGGATGCTACTGATGAGTATATTAAAATAAGAGAGTCTACAACTATTGAAAGTTTAAAGAGATTTTGTCGTGCTGTTGTGGAGGAATTTGTAGGTGAGTATCTCAGATCACCTAACGCTACTGACGTTGCCAGACTACTCCGTATTTGCAAAGATTGTGGTTTTTTCAGGAATGCTGGGTAGTCTAGATTGTATGAACTGGAAGTGGAAAAATTGTCCAACGGCTTGGGCAGGACAATATGCAGGTCGTAGTGGATCCCCAACTATTATTCTAGAGGTTATAGCTGATTATGATCTGTGGATATGGCATACATATTTTGGTTTGCCAGGTACGAACAATGATATTAATGTGTTGGAGGCATCTCATCTTTTTGCCAACCTCGCTCAAGGTATTGCTCCTCCAGCTCATTATGTCATTCAAGGAAAAGAATATAATATGGGTTATTATTTAGCTGATGGTATATACCCAAAATGGTCTACGCTTGTACAAACGATTCACGATCCACATGGTCGAAAAAAAAAATTATTTGCAATGAAACAAGAAGGATGTAGAAAAGACGTAGAACGTGCATTTGGAGTTCTCCAATCATGGTTTGAAATTGTGGCGGGACCGGCGTGTTTTTGGCATAAACATGTTTTACATGATATAATGACTACGTGCATTATTATGCACAACATGATAATCGAGGATGAACGTGATGTTGATGCATCAATTTAGGATCATATGGAAGCACCAACTCCAGAAGTTGAGATGATGTTAGATGAAAATACCCGATTTCAAGAATTCCTGGCTCGATATAGACAAATTAGGGATAAAGATGCTCACATTGCACTCCGAAATGCCTTAATAGATCATTTGTGGGATGAATATACTAATTCAGATAATTAGATGATGATCAATATGTAATTTTATTTTTATGCTTTTTCTTTTTTATTTGCTGAAATGTAATGTTTAAGTAATTTTAATAATAAATGAAATATTTTACATAATTTAATTTAATTTCGTTTAATGTATTAATTTCATAATTTATTATCGTATTGCAATATTATGGTAATTATGGGGTGAAATGTTAATTGTGGATAAATATTAAAAAAAAGGAAAGAAAGGGAATATTCAAGGGAATATTCTTATTAGTGTGAAATTTGGTGCAGTGG
This sequence comes from Dipteronia sinensis, assembly GCA_033220585.1. Classification (NCBI taxonomy): domain Eukaryota; kingdom Viridiplantae; phylum Streptophyta; class Magnoliopsida; order Sapindales; family Sapindaceae; genus Dipteronia; species Dipteronia sinensis. The sequence goes on along the minus strand of CM065638.1, from coordinate 83,978 downwards.
GTTGGAGATGGAATAGTGATATAGTGTGACAGTTGCACTATTTTAGTGCAAAAGTTGCACCAAAACCACTAGTCGGGCTAGAGATGCTCTTAAAAAAGCGCTTTTGATCCTTACAAAAGCCATACCAAACACACACTAAGTAAAAGCTCATGGGGAAGTGTTTCTTCAAATAGACATTTAAAAAAAATATAAAAACAGTCTACCAACCAAACAATTATAATTTTTTTTTTTCAAAAACTCAACCAAACAAGTTCTTAGTGTCTGTTATATTTTACTAATCTGTTATTTCTCGTGTTTATTTAGCTTCTTGTGAGCTTATGAATTTTTGTTAATGTCGTGCAGGGTAGGATACATGCAAAAACAAGAGCCTAAATTTGACGAATAATGCTAAACATCCCACCATTTCCATCCTAATACACGTGGTAGCTGATGTGTCACTTGGTGAATGGACACACATTAATTGATACTTATTTCTTTTACCCATGTATTCACTCACCAATTAATGTTTGTTCACTCACCAAGTGACATCTCAGCTGCCACGTGTGTTGGGATTGTAAGTGAGATGTGTAGCATTACTGAAATTTGACAGAGAGTGGACCAAGAGGAAACATCCCACTTATTAAACTGTTTGTCAACCCAACCCACCACCCAAAAAAAAAAAAGATTATGATCCCATCAGTTACCCTAAAAATAAGAAAAGAAAAGAAGAAATGGTTAACAAAATATCCAAAAACTTTTGGAAGGCCAAACATAAAGTTACATTTCAACCGAGAACCGAATCAAAACTATCGGTTCCTACTCTAGTAGTTTTTATTCAAAAATATTGTGTGAAATTGCATTATACATTGAAATATGCATATCTTAAATGCTTAATTGCATAAACATCCCCTAAGTTTAGATGAAATTGCACTCATATACAACCTTTTCGTTTATTGTACAAACATCCCCTGTAAAGCGTTGATCAAAAGTTGACCAAAATGAAATGACATATTTACCCTTATATGAAATTATCAATTCTAGTCCCTTTATTTTCTATAATAGCAGGTCAACCACTGAAAACCTTTGACCTTTAGTAAGTATTAAACCTCCAACCTTATGGCTAGAAACCACAATCCTTAACAAACTGAGCTACTCGAACTCATTATTAGAAATTTATTGATTTAAATATATATATCTAGTTATTTAATGTATATATGTATATGTAGATATATGTAAATATATGTATATGCATATGTATATAGTTATATAATTATATTTTAAAGCTTAATTGACAAAATAATTTAAATCTATTTCTTTCTAAAAATTTAACAGATTTAAAACATTTATTTTCCTTTTGTTTTCTTATTTTTTTCATTTTAATAAATCTATTTATATATATATATATATATTATTAAATATGAGTTTATTTTTAAAATATATTATATGTATGCGTTTATTTTAAATTATATAAACAGATTTAAATTATTTTAAACAAGTTATTTAACTATATATATACATTTAAAATAAACTCATATGTATAAGAAACAGATTTAAATTATTTGATAAATTTAAGAAACAGATTTAGACAATTGAAAAAATATTTATCAATTAAAAAACAGATTATTATATAATATTTAGATGGGGGAGATGCGATCTCTCTCATCTTTTTATAATAAACAATTGATAAATATTATATAAATAAATAATAATAATTTTGTCCATTGACCATCAAATTCATATAATAAATTAAGCCTTCAAATAATTTAAATCTATTTATATAATTTAAAATAAACTCATATATATATATATAATATTTTAAATAAATTCATATTTAATAATAATATATAAAAAACTGATTTATGAAAAAGAAAAAGGAAATAAGAAAACAAAATGAAAATAATTATTTTAAATTTGTTAAAATTATGGAAAGAAACCGATTTAAATTATTTTGTCAATTAAGCTTTAAAATATAATTATATAAATATATACATATACATATATTTACATATATATATATATACATATATTTACATATATATATATATATATATGTACAGTCTTTTTATTGTCAGTTTGAATTGATATAAGATATATCAGTTCCTTACATGTGGGCCATTGGATTTAAAAGATGCTTTAACAAGTGCATGTAGTCAAGTCAAAGCATTTAAATCCAATGACCCATATGCAAGGAACTGATATATCTTATATCAGTTCGAACTGATAATAGAAACATTGTATATATATATATATATATACACATATATACATATACATGTATACATTATATAACTAGATATATACATTTAAATCAACAAATTTGTATCAATGTGTTTGAGTAGCTCAGTTGGTTAAGGCTTGTGGTTTCTAACCATAAGGTTGGAGGTTCAATACTTGTTGAAGACAACTAATTTGTTTAATTAAAGAGCAAAGGTTTTCAGTGGTTGACCTGCTATTATAGAAAATAAAGGGACCACAATTGATAATTTCATGTAAGGGTAAATTCGTCATTCCATTTTGGTCAACCCTTTACAGGAGATGTTTGTACAATAAACGGAAATGTTGCATATGAGTGCAATTTCATCTAAACTTAGGGGATGTTTGTGCAATTAAGCATATCCTAAATAATTACCGGTTTGTTGTTCCTTTTGCTTTTCTTTCTCAAAATTCTTCTACTTATGCAGTTTTTTTTATCTCCAGCATACGTGCACTAATTGTGGGATTATTCCGAAATTGGTAGCATTTGGAGTTTAGTGTCTGTTATTTTTACTAATCTGTTATTTCTCGTGTTTATTTAGCTTCTTGTGAGCTTATGAACTTTTGTTTATGTCGTGCCGGGTAGAATGGTTGGGGTTGTGAAGTATTTGGTCATATCATTTGTTTGTGCTTTATTCTGATTCCCACCTTATTACAAATGCTTTGATTTTGTTTGGTCAAATGCTTAGTTTTATAGTTTCCTTACTTTCCTACCATATTACTGTTAGGTTTTGGCTCGTATTCTTAAGTGAACTCAATGTTAACCAAACGAGACTCTACTGATGTGAAACTTCCTAAAGACGTGAGATACGTTTGGAAGATTGAAGATGGTGTCTGTGGGAGGTTAGAAGACCAAAAAAGTTGAAGAATGGAAGAATGAAGCAAACCGTTGTGGGTTGTGCTGTACAAGAGACAGCGGTTCCCATAGCGGTATATCGATGTGCCTTGCGATGTGTGTTTTTTACAACGGTAATGACAACGGTCTTTGTTCCAAAAGTTAACGATGTGGAAAGCGTTGTGGGTTTGACAACGGTAGCGACATCGGTCCTCATCAAGCATGTGTGGATCACGGCTTTCTAAGCGGTATGATTCCGGTGACCTGTAATGGTGTAGGGTGCGGCTGGCCAGCATATGACTCGAAACGTAGTCAATCATAAGCATGTGTGCATTAGGGGCGCAACGCCCTCGACCTATTCTCAAACTTTAAATAGGTAGGACGGCGCCGCTGCTTCATTGAGCCGCACCACGGAATCAAGAGCTCCGAATGGGCCATTTTTAGTAAGCAGAACTGGCGATGCCCCCTGAACCGGAAGCCGGGTTACAGTGCCCAACTGCGCGCTAACCTAGAACCCACAAAAAATGTTGATCGATTAAGACAGAAGGACTGTGGTCATGGAAGTTGAAATCCGCTAAGGAATGTGTAACAACTCACCTGCCGAATCAACTAGCCCTGAAAATGGATGGCGCTGAAGTGCGCGGCCTATACCCGGCCGTCGGGGCAAGTACCAGGCCTCGATGAGTAGGAGGGCGCAACGGTCGCTGTAAAACCCAGGGCGCGAGCCCAAGTGGAGCGGCTGTCGATGCAGATCTTGGTGGTAGTAGCAAATATTCAAATGAGAACTTTGAAGGCCGAAGAAGGGAAAGGTTCCATGTGAACGACACTTGCACATAGGCTAGTCGATCCTAAGAGATGGGGGGAGCCCGTTCTATTGCGCGAACTGCGCGAGCTTCGAAAGGGAATATGGTTAAAATTCATGAACCGGGACTTGGCGGCTGACGGCAATGTTAGGGAGTCCGGAGACGTCGGTGGGGGCCTCGGGAAGAGTTATCTTTTCTGTTTAACAGCCTGCCTACCTTGGAAACGGCTTAGTCGGAGGTAGGGTTCAGTGGTTGGAAGAGCACCTCACGTCGCGTGGTGTCCACTTCCCCCCCGACGGCCCTTGAAAATCTGGAGGACCCAGTGCCATCCACTCCTGGTCGTACTCATAACCGCATCAGGTCTCCAAGGTGAACAGTCTCTGGTCGATGGAACAATGTAGGCAAGGGAAGACGGTAAAATGGATTCGTAAATTCGGGAAAAATGATTGGCTCTGAGGGCTGGCTGTTGGGGTTTTTGCCCTAAAGCTTGTAATATGTAAATGTAATTTGAACATAAATAAAAGAAGTAGTATATTCATTCATTTTGTATCATACTTTATATAACATGTGCACTTAACATCCAAGATTGCCGGATGTAATTTCGAACTGAGTATATGAGTGTCATATATAGATGGATTCAGTTTGAAACGAGCAATCTAAAGAGTCCGTAGATAGCAAATAAAGCTGGGTACTTTATTTGTGGTTAATCTACAGCTGCGGTCCATTTCGTAGTGTACGGTGATCCTATCCTGGATCATTCATATGTAGATATGAGAATGGAGGCACCTTATATGATGTGGATCATATAGGACTGGGCCATGATCTATATGAATCTCTTACTAAGATCCGTTTAACGATGAGATTCATATATATCAACTAGTGATGGCTATATGTGGGTGATCTTAATCCTGCGTGTCTTATCGACTCCTTCAGGTTAGATCGTGGTCTTTGATATACCATGGGTGAGGTCGGAGTTGCATTCCCGATCAATATACTCCGTATGTTGGGATCGCGGTTTGGCTTGTGGCTGGGAAGGTTTGTACACAATAGTGGAATCCACTCCTTCTTGTGAGAAGTAGATGGTAGTTCCCTTAAGGGTTGATTCGGGGCTTGAACAATATGAGCGCTCTCCTAATTCCGTAAGGAATGTAGGATTTATTGTTCATTAGAGAATCAATGGTACTTAATGGAAATATATGATTAGAGGGGTATAACGGACATTATGACCCAGCTCTAATTATGAACTACTCGTGGAGGATTATACCATATGTAATAGCTATATCGATGGACACCGAGAGTTATTGGTTTGTGTAAAAACGTCTACAGTTGAGAGAGTGCAGCTTCGGGTTTTTAGTGGAATAACACCGAAGTTAATAATCATGAAATATTAATTAAAGAGTTTAATTAATAATTTCAAAGGATTATTGGAGCTCAAAATACTGTGGGTCCATTAGGTCCCCTTGCTAGCCCGATCGATTTAGGTAACAAGGGTCACGGTTAATTAATTGGATTGTCCAATTAATTGTGTTACGAAAGTGACACGTATTTATTCGGGAGTTAATTGAATAATGAGATTATTTAATTAATGAATAATGGTGATTAAATAAATTAAATAATAAGATTATTTAATTATGTTGTTAATCACTAAATGGAGGGTGTTAGTTGATATTTGATTTTGAATAAAATAACATAATATGATTATTTTATTTTATTAAATTAAATATTTGAATTTGAATTTAAAATGTTTGAATTCAAAAATAAATATTTAATTATTTTAAAAAGATATGAGATATCTTTGAAAATCTTTTTTTAAAAATCAAATAGATTTTGGTTTGTTGTTTTTTTTGAATATATATGAGATATATATTTAATTAAAAAAAATGAAAAGAACCGAATGAGACATACATAGCACTTGAAAAGAGAAGAAAAATAGTGTGATCGTGGCACACCAAAAACACATAGCAAAACACAAACAGCAAAAAAACAAAAAGAAAAAAATTATAGGGTGTGGCGAGCTCAAGTGCTGCACCTCTAGTTTTTGTTTCTTGTGTGTGTTTTCTTCTCTTCTTCCTCCATACAGGTCCTGAATATCGTGACGCGTCCACACGCTGTTACCAGTTCCGGGAGATAGCGAGGAAGATCACGTGGTTCAAATCAGGAGCAGTTCGTATCAAAGTGAATGAGCCTCCTACGTAGGTATGAAAAATAAATTCCTTCACTTTATTATTGTATTTGATTATTACTGTACAAATGGGTTAGTTTAATGATTGCATAAAAATTTTTAAGAACTTCAGCTGCGCAATCTGTAACCCTGGGTTCCAACATGGGCATGGGGGTCCCAGTCCCGAACCTGTCGGCTGTCGGTGGACTGCTCGAGCTGCTTCCGCTGCGAGAGCGGGTCGCCGCGTGCCGGCTGAGGGACGGATTGGGAACGGCTCCTCCAAGGGCCTTCCCCGGGAGTCGAACAGTCGACTCAGAACTGGTATGGACAAAGGGAATCCGATTGTTTAATTAAAACAAAGCATTGTGATGGTCCCTGCAGATGCTCACGCAATGTGATTTCTGCCCAGTGCTCTGAATGTCAAAGTGAAGAAATTCAACCAAGCGAGGGTAAACGGCGGAGTAACTATGACTCTCTTAAGGTAGCCAAATGCCTCGTCATCTAATTAGTGACGCGCATGAATGAATTAACGAGATTCCCACTGTCCATGTCTATTATCCAGCGAAACCACAGCCAAGTGAACGGGCTTGGCAGAATCAGTGGGGAAAGAAGACCCTGTTAAGCTTGACTCTAGTCCGACTTTGTGAAATGACTTGAGAGGTGTAGTATAAGTGGGAGTCGGCAACGGCGAAAGTGAAATACCACTACTTTTAACGTTATTTACTTATTCCGTGAATCGGAAGTGGGGCACTGCCCTTCTTTTTGGACTCAAGGCCCGTTTATTCGGGCCAATCTGGGCGGAAGACATTGTCAGGTGGGGAGTTTGGCTGGGGCGGCACATCTGTTAAAAGATAACGCAGGTGTCCTAAGATGAACTCAACAAGAACAGAAATCTCGTGTGGAACAAAAGGGTAAAAGCTTGTTTGATTCTGATTTTCAGTACGAATACGAACTATGAAAGCGTGGTCTATCAATCCTTTAGACCTTCATAATTTAAAGCTAGAGGTGTCAGAAAAGTTACCACAGGGATAACTGGCTTGTGGCAGCCAATCATTCATAGCGACGTTGCTTTTTGATCCTTCGATGTAGGCTCTTCCTATCATTGTGAAGCAGAATTTACCAAGTGTTGGATTTTTCACCCACCAATAGGGAACATGAGATGGGTTTATTTCATTGTAAAACGCGATTTGAACTAACTATTTTTTTCATAGAACCTCATAAAAAGCATTTTTAAACCTATATATAAACTTTGTTGCAATTATAATTTTTCTACCAATTTTGAATTTTTTTTATAGTGAAAACTAAAAAATCGTGTATGTTGTTGCAAAACGCGATTTTAACTAATTATTTTTTTTCATAGAACCTCTTAAAAAGCATTTTTAAACCTACTTGTAAATTTTGTTGCAATTAAAACTTTCCTACCAAATTTGGATTTTTTTATAGTGGTTAGTAAGGGAAATTTGATCGAAAATTAAAAAATCGTGTATGTCGTTGTAAAACTCGATTTGAACTAACTATTTTTTTCATAGAACCTCTTAAAAAGCATTTTTAAACCTATATATAAACTTTGTTGCAATTATAATTTTCCTACCAATTTTGAATTTTTTTTATTGTGGTTAGTAAGGTAAATTTGAGCGAAAACGAAAAAAATTGTGTATTTCATTGTAAAATGCGATTTTAACGAATTATTTTTTTCATAGAACCTCTTAAAAAGCATTTTTATACCTATATGTAAATTTTGTTGCAATTAAAATTTTCCTACAAAATTTGATTTTTTTTATAGTGATTAGTAAGGTAAATTTGAGCGAAAACTAAAATATCGTGTATTTCGTTGTAAAATGGGATTTAGACTAATTATTTTTTTCATAGAACCTCTTAAAAGCATTTTTATACATATAAGTACATTTTTTTGCAATTAAAATTTTCCTACCAAATTTGATTTTTTTTATAGTGGTTAGTAAGGTAAATTTGAGCTAAAACAAAAAAATCGTGTATTTCGTTGTAAAACGCGATTTCAACTAATTTTTTTTTTCATAGAACTTCTTAAAAATCCTTTTTATACCTATATGTAAATCCTTTGGCAAATAAACTTTTCCTACCATCTTTGATTTTTTTTATAGTGGTTAGTAAGGGAAATTTGAGAGAAAATTAAAAAAATCGTGTATTTCGTTGTAAAACGTGATTTCGACTAATTGTTTTTCATAGAACCTTTTAAAAAGCGTTTTTAAACATATATATAAACTTTGTAGCAATTATAATTTTCCTACCAAATTTGATGTTTTTATATAGTTGAAGGTAAATTTGAGCGAAAACTAAAAAATCGTGTATTTCGTTGTAAAACGCGATCTCAAGTAATTATTTTTTATAGACTCTCTTAAAATGCCTTTTAAAACCTATATATGAAGTTTGTGGCAATTATGATTTTCCTACTAAATTTGATTTTTTTTAAAGTGATTAGTAAGATAAATTTGAGTGAAAACTAAAAAATCGTGTATTTTGTTGTAAAACGTGATTTCAACTAATTACTTTTTTCATAAAACCTCTTAAAAAACATTTTTAAACCTATATGTAAATTTTGTTGCAATTAAAACTTTCCTGCAAAATTTGATTTTTTTATAGTGGTTAGTATGAGAAATTTAAGCGAAAATTAAAAAATTGTGTATTTCGTTGTAAAACGCGATTTGAATAAACAATTTTTTTTCCATAGAACATCTTAAAAAGAATTTTTAAACCTATATATAAACTTTGTTGCAATTATAAATTTCCTACCAATTTTGAATTTTTTTTTATAGTGGTTAGTAAGATAAATTTGAGCGAAAACGAAAAAAATCGTGTATTTCGTTGTAAAACGCGATTTTAATGAATTATTTTTTCCATAGAACCTCTTAAAAAGCATTTTTATACCTATATGTAAATTTTGTTGCAATTAAAAGTTTCCTACAAAATATGATTTTTTTTTAATATTGGTTAGTAAGGTAAATTTGAGCGAAAACTAAAAAATCGTGTATTTCGTTGTAAAATGCGATTTAGACTAATTCTTTTTTTCATAGAACCTCTTAAAAAGCATTTTTATACATATAAGTACATTTTTTTGCAATTAAAATTTACCTACCAAATTTGATTTTTTTTATAGTGGTTAGTAAGGTAAATTTGAGCTTAAACAAAAAAATCGTGTATTTCGTTGTAAAACGCGATTTCAACTAATTTTTTTTTCATAGAACTTCTTAAAAATCCTTTTTATACCTATATGTAAATCCTTTGGCAAATAAACTTTTCCTACCATCTTTGATTTTTTTTATAGTGGTTAGTAAGGGAAATTTGAGCGAAAATTAAAAAAATCGTGTATTTCGTTGTAAAACGCGATTTCGACTAATTGTTTTTCATAGAACCTTTTAAAAATCCTTTTTAAACCTATATATAAACTTTGTAGCAATTATAATTTTCCTACCAAATTTGATGTTTTTATATAGTTGAAGGTAAATTTGAGCGAAAACTAAAAAATCGTGTATTTCGTTGTAAAACGCGATCTCAACTAATTGTTTTTCATAGACCCTCATAAAATGCCTTTTTAAACCTATATATACACTTTGTGGCAATTATAATTTTCTTACCAAATTTGAATTTGTTTTATAGTGGTTAGTAGGGTAAATTTGAGCTAAAACAAAAAAATCGTGTATTTCGTTGTAAAACGCGATTTTAACTATTTTTTTTAATAGAACTTCTTAAAAAGCCTTTTTATACCTATATGTAAATTCTTTGGCAAATAAACTTTTCCTACCAACTTTGATTTTTTTTATAATGGTTAGTAAGGGAAATTTGAGCGAAAATTAAAACAATCGTATATTTCGTTGTAAAACGCGATTTCGACTAATTGTTTTTTGTAGAACCTCTTAAAAAGTCTTTTAAAACCTGTATATAAACTTTGTAGCAATTATAATTTTCCTACCAAATTTGATGTTTTTATATAGTGGAAGGTAAATTTGAGCGAAAACTAAAAAATCGTGTATTTCGTTGTAAAACGCGATCTCAACTAATTGTTTTTCATAGACCCTCATAAAATGCCTTTTTAAACCTATATATACACTTTGTGGCAATTATAATTTTCTTACCAAATTTGAATTTTTTTTATAGTGGTTAGTAGGGTAAATTTGAGCTAAAACAAAAAAATCGTGTATTTCGTTGTAAAACGCGATTTTAACTATTTTTTTTAATAGAACTTCTTAAAAAGCCTTTTTATACCTATATGTAAATTCTTTGGCAAATAAACTTTTCCTACCAACTTTGATTTTTTTTTATAATGGTTAGTAAGGGAAATTTGAGCGAAAATTAAAACAATTGTATATTTCGTTGTAAAACGCGATTTCGATTAATTGTTTTTTGTAGAACCTCTGAAAAAATCTTTTAAAACCTGTATATAAACTTTGTAGCAATTATAATTTTCCTACCAAATTTGATGTTTTTATATAGTGGAAGGTAAATTTGAGCGGAAACTAAAAAATCGTGTATTTCGTTGTAAAACGCGATCTCAACTAATTGTTTTTCATAGACCCTCATAAAATGCCTTTTTAAACCTATATATACACTTTGTGGCAATTATAATTTTCTTACCAAATTTGATTTTTTTTATAGTGGTTAGTAGGGTAAATTTGAGCTAAAACAAAAAAATCGTGTATTTCGTTGTAAAACGCGATTTTAACTATTTTTTTTAATAGAACTTCTTAAAAAGCCTTTTTATACCTATATGTAAATTCTTTGGCAAATAAACTTTTCCTACCAACTTTGATTTTTTTTATAATGGTTAGTAAGGGAAATTTGAGCGAAAATTAAAACAATCGTATATTTCGTTGTAAAACGCGATTTCGATTAATTGTTTTTTGTAGAACCTCTTAAAAAGTCTTTTAAAACATGTATATAAACTTTGTAGCAATTATAATTTTCCTACCAAATTTGATGTTTTTATATAGTGGAAGGTAAATTTGAGCGAAAACTAAAAAATCGTGTATTTCGTTGTAAAACGCGATCTCAACTAATTGTTTTTCATAGACCCTCTTAAAATGCCTTTTTAAACCTATATATAACTTTGTGGCAATTATAATTTTCCTACCAAATTTGTTAGTAAGGTAAATTTGAGCGACAACTAAAAAATCGTGTATGTCCTTGTGAAACGCTATTCAACTAATTGTTTTTCATAGAGCCTCGTAAAATGCCTTTTTAAACCTATATATAAACTTTGTGGCAATTATAATTTTCCTACCGAATTTAAATTTTTTTATAGTGGTTAGTAAGGCAAATTTGAGCGAAACTAAAAAATCGTGTATTTCGTTGTAAAACGCGATTTGAACAAACTACTTTTTTTATAGAACCTCTTAAAAAGCAATTTTAAACCTATATGTAAATTTGTTGCAATTAAAACTTTCCTACCAAATTTGATTTTTTTTATAGTGGTTAGTAAGGTAATTTTGAGCGAAAACTAAAAAATCGTGTATTTCGTTGTAAAACGCGATTTTAACTAATTATTTTTTTCATAGACCCTCTTAAAATTCCTTTTTAAACCTATATATAACTTTGTGGCAATAATAAGTTTCCTACCAAATTTGAATTTTTTTTATAGTGGTTAGTAAGGTAATTTTGAGCGAAAACTAAAAAATCGTGTATTTCGTTGTAAAACGCGATTTTAACTAATTATTTTTTTCATAGACCATCTTAAAATGCCTTTTTAAACCTATATAGTGGCAATTATAATTTTCTTACCAAATTTGAATTTTTTTTATAGTGGTCAGTTAGGTAAATTTGAGCGAAAACTAAAAAATCGTGTATGTCGTTGTGAAACACGATTCAACTAATTATTTTTCATAGAGCCTCGTAAAATGCCTTTTTAAACCTATATATAAACTTTGTGGCAATTATAATTTTCCTACCCAATTTGAATTTTTTATTTTATAGTGGTTAGTAAGGCAAATTTGAGCGAAACTAAAAAATCGTGTATTTCGTTGTAAAACGCGATTTGAACAAACTAATATTTTCATAGAACCTCTTAAAAAGCATTTTTAAACCTATATGTAAATTGTTGCAATTAAAACTTTCCTACCAAATTTGATTTTTTTTATAGTGGCCAGTAAAGTAATTTTGAGCGAAAACTAAAAAAATCGTGTATTTTATTGTAAAACGCGATTTTAACTAATTATTTTTTTCATAGACCCTCTTAAAATGCCTTTTTAAACCTATATATAACTTTGTGGCAATTATAATTTTCCTACCAAATTTGATGTTTTTTTATAGTGGTTAGTAAGGTAAATTTGAGTGAAAACTAAAAAAATCGTGTATGTCGTTGTAAAACGCGATTTCAACTAATTATTTTTCATAGACCCTCTTAAAATGCCTTTTTAAACCTATATATAAACTTTGTGGCAAATATATTTATCCTACCAAATTTGAATTTTTTTATAGTGGTTAGTAAGGTAAATTTGAGCGAAAACTAAAAAATCGTGTATGTCGTTGTGAAACGCGATTCAACTAATTGTTTTTCGTAGAGTCTCATAAAATGCCTTTTTAAACCTATATATAAACTTTGTGGCAATTATAATTTTCCTACCGAATTAAATTTTTTTTATAGTGGTTAGTATGACAAATTTGAGCGAAATTAAAAATCGTGTATTTCGTTGTAAAACACGATTTGAACAAACTATTTTTTTTCATAGAACCTCTTAAAAAGCATTTTTAAACCTATATTTAAATTTGTTGCAATTAAAACTTTCGTACCAAATTTTATTTTTTTTATAGTGGTTAGTAAGATAATTTTGAGCGAAAACTAAAAAATCGTGTATTTCGTTGTAAAAAGCGATTTTAACTAATTATTTTTTTCATAGGCCCTCTTAAAATGCCTTTTTAAACCTATATATAACTTTGTGGCAATATAATTTTCCTACCGAATTTGAATTTTTTTTAAAGTGGTTAGTAAGGTAAATTTGAACGAAAATTAAAAAATCGTGTATTTCGTTGTAAAACGCGATTTCGACTAATGGTTTTTCATAAAACCTCTTAAAAAGCCTTTTTAAACCTATATATAAACTTTGTGGCAAATATAATTTTCCTACCAAATTTGAATTTTTTTTATAGTGGTTAGTAAGGTATATTTTAACGAAAATTAAAAAATCGTGTATTTCGCTGTAAAACGCGATTTCGACTAATGGTTTTTCATAGAACCTCTTAAAAAGCCTTTTTAAACCTATATATAAACTTTGTAGCAATTACAATTTTCCTACCAAATTTGATTTTTTTTATAGTGGTTAGTAAGGTAAATTTGAGCGAAAACTAAAAAATCGTGTATTTCGTTGTAAAACGCTATTTCAACTAATTTTTTTTTTCATAGATCTTCTTAAAAAGCATTTTTATACCTATATGTAAATTCTTCGGCAAATAAACTTTTCCTACCAACTTTGATTTTTTTTATAGTTGTTAACAAGGGAAATTTGAGCGAATACTAATAACTCGTGTATTTCGTTGTAAAACGCGATATCAACAAATTTTTTATTTTAAGATCTTCTTAAGAAGCATGGTAATACCTATATGTAATTGTTTTGGAAAATAAACTTTTCCTACCAACTTTGATTTTTTTTTTATAGTGGTTAGTAATGGAAATTTGAGCGAACATTAAAAAATCGTGTATTTCGTTGTAAAACGCGATTTTGACTAATTATTTTTCAGAGAACCTCTTAAAAAACCTTTTAAAACCTATATATAAACTTTGTAGCAGTTACAATTTTCCTACAAAATTTCATATTTTTTATAGTGTTAGTAAGGTAAATTTGAGCGAGAACTAAAAAAATCGTGTATTTCGTTGTAAAATGCAATTTCAACTAATTGTTTTTTTTTCATATAACCTCTTAAAAAGCATTTTTATACCTATATGTAAATTTTGTTGCAATTAAAACTTTCCTACCAAATTTGATTTTTCTTATAGTGGTCAGTAAGGTAAATTTGAGCGAAAACTAAAAAATCGTGTATTTCGTTGTAAAACTCTATTTAACTAATGGTTTTTTTCATAGAACTTCTTAAAATTCCATTTTATACCAATATGTAAATTTTGTGGCAATTAAATTTTCCTACCAAATTTGATTTTTTTTATAGTGGTTAGTAAGGTAAATTTGAGCGAAAACTAAAAAATCGTGTATTTCGTTGTAAAAAGTGATTTCAACTAATTGTTTTTCATAGAACCTCTTAAAAAGCCTGTTTAAACCTATATATAAACTTTGTAGCAATTACAATTTTCCTACCAAATTTGATATTTTTTTACTGTGGTTAGTAAGGTAAATTTGAGCGAAAACTAGAAAATCGTGTATTTCGTTGTAAAATGCAATTTGAACTAATTACATTTTTCATAGAACCTCTTAAAAAGAATTTTTAAACCTACATGTAAATTTTGTTGCAGTTAAAACTTTCCTACCAAATTTGATTTTTTTATGGTGTCTAGTAAGGTAAATTTGAGTGAAAACTAGAAAATCGTGTATTTCGATGTAGAACACGATTTCAACTAATTATTTTTTCATAGAACCTCTTAAAAAGCCTTTTTAAACCTATATATAAACTTTGTAGCAATTACATTTTTCCTACCAAATTTGAATTTTTTTTACTGTGGTTAGTAAGGTAAATTTGAGCGAAAACTAGAAAATCGTGTAGTTCGTTGTAAAATGCAAATTCAGCTAATTGTTTTTTTCATAGAACCTCTTGAAAAGTATTTTTATACCTATATATAAATTTTGATGCAATGAAAACTTTCCTACCAAATTTGATTTTTTTATAGTAGTTAGTAAGGTAAATTTGAGCGAAAACTAAAAAAACGTGTATTTCGTTGTAAAACGCGATTTCGACTAATTATTTTACATAGAACCTCTTAAAAAGCCTTTTTAAACCTATATATAAACTTTGTAGCAATTACAATTTTCCTACCAAATTTGATATTTTTTTACTGTAGTTAGTAAGGTAAATTTGAACGAAAACTAGAAAATCGTGTATTTCGCTGTAAAATGTAATTTCAGCTAATTGTTTTTTTTTCATAGAACCTCTTAAAAAGTATTTTTATACCTATATGTAAATTTTGTTGCAATTAAAACTTTCCTACCAAATTTGATTTTTTTATAGTAGTTAGTAAGGTAAATTTGAGCGAAAACTAAAAATTGTGTATTTCGTTGTAAAACGCGATTTCGACAACTTGTTTTATATAGAACCTATTAAAAAGCCTTTTTAAACCTATATATAAACTTTGTAGCAATTACAATTTTCCTACCAAATTTGATATTTTTTTACTGTAGTTAGTAAGGTAAATTTGAGCGAAAACTAGAAAATCGTGTATTTCGTTGTAAAATGCAATTTCAGCTAATTGTGTTTTTTCATAAAACCTCTTAAAAAGTATTTTTATACCTATATGTAAATTTTGTTGCAATTAAAACTTTCCTACCAAATTTGATTTTTTTTATAGTGGTTAGTAAGGTAAATTTGAGCTAAAACTAAAAATTGTGTATTTCTTTGTAAAATGCGATTTCGACTAATTGTTTATCATAGAACCTCTTAAAAAGCCTTTTTAAACTTATATATAAACTTTGTAGCAATTACAATTTCCCACCAAATTTGATATTTGTTTTACTGTGGTTAGTAAGGTAAATTTTAGCGAAAACTAGAAAATCGTGTATTTCGTTGTAAAATGCAATTTCAGATAATTGTTTTTTTCATAGAACCTCATAAAAAGTATTTTTATACATATATGTAAATTTTGTTGCAATTAAAACTTTCTTACCAAATTTGACTTTTTTTTATAGTGGTTAGTAAGGTAAATTTGAGCGAAAACTAAAAAATCGTGTATTTTGTTGTAAAACGCTATTTCAACTAATTTTTTTTTCATAGAACTTCTTAAAAAGCATTTTTATACCAATATGTAAATTCTTCGGCAAATAAACTTTTTCTACCAAATTTGATTTTTTTTATAGTGGTTAGTAAGGTAAATTTGAGCAAAAACTAAACAATCGTGTATTTCGTTTTAAAACACGATTTCGACTAATTGTGTTTCATAGAACCTCTTAAAAAGCCTTTTCAAACCTATATATAACTTTGTAGCAATTACAATTTTCCTACCAAATTTGATATTTTTTTACTGTGGTTAGTAAGGTAAATTTGAGCGAAAACTAAAAAATCGTGTATTTCGTTGTAAAACGCTATTTCAACTAATTTTTTTTTTCATAGAACTTCTTAAAAAGCATTTTTATACCTATATGTAAATTCTTCGGCAAATAAACTTTTCCTACTAACTTTGATTTTTTATTAACATAAGGGAAATTTGAGCGAATACTAATAACTCGTGTATTTCGTTGTAAAACGCGATATCAACTAATTTTTTATTTTAAGATCTTCTTAAGAAGCATGTTTATACCTATATGTAATTGTTTTGGAAAATAAACTTTTCCTACCAACTTTGATTTTTTTTTTATAGTGGTTAGTAATGGAAATTTGAGCGAACATTAAAAAATCGTGTATTTCGTTGTAAAACGCGATTTTGACTAATTATTTTTCAGAGAACCTCCTAAAAAGCTTTTTTAAACCTATATATAAACTTTGTAGCAGTTACAATTTTCCTACCAAATTTGATATTTTTTATAGTGTTAGTAAGGTAAATTTGAGCGAGAACTAAAAAAATAGTGTATTTCGTTGTAAAATGCGATTTGAACTAATTACTTTTTTCATAGAACCTCTTAAAAAGAATTTTTAAACCTATATGTAAATTTTGTTGCAGTTAAAACTTTCCTACCAAATTTGATTTTTTTATGGTGTCTAGTAAGGTAAATTTGAGTGAAAACTAGAAAATCGTGTATTTCGATGTAGAACACGATTTCAACTAATTATTTTTTCACAGAACCTCTTAAAAAGCCTTTTTAAACCTATATATAAACTTTGTAGCAATTACATTTTTCCTACCAAATTTGAATTTTTTTACTGTGGTTAGTAAGGTAAATTTGAGCGAAAACTAGAAAATCGTGTATTTCGTTGTAAAATGCAAATTCAGCTAATTGTTTTATTCATAGAACCTCTTGAAAAGTATTTTTATACCTATATGTAAATTTTGATGCAATGAAAACTTTCCTACCAAATTTGATTTTTTTATAGTAGTTAGTAAGGTAAATTTGAGCGAAAACTAAAAAAACGTTTATTTCGTTATAAACGCGATTTCGACTAATTATTTTACATAGAACCTCTTAAAAAGCCTTTTTAAACCTATATATAAACTTTGTAGCAATTACAATTTTCCTACCAAATTTGATATTTTTTTACTGTAGTTAGTAAGGTAAATTTGAGCGAAAACTAGAAAATCGTGTATTTCGCTGTAAAATGCAATTTCAGCTAATTGTTTTTTTTTCATAGAACCTCTTAAAAAGTATTTTTATTCCTATATGTAAATCTTGTTGCAATTAAAACTTTCCTACCAAATTTGATTTTTTTATAGTAGTTAGTAAGGTAAATTTGAGCGAAAACTAAAAAAACGTGTATTTCGTTGTAAAACGCGAAAAACGCGATTTCGACAAATTGTTTTATATAGAACCTCTTAAAAAGCCTTTTTAAACCTATATATAAACTTTGTAGCAATTACAATTTTCCTACAAAATTTGATATTTTTTTACTGTAGTTAGTAAGGTAAATTTGAGCGAAAACTAGAAAATCGTGTATTTCGTTGTAAAATGCAATTTCAGCTAATTATTTTTTTTTCATAGAACCTCTTAAAAAGTATTTTTATACCTATATGTAAATTTTGTTGCAATTAAAACTTTCCTACCAAATTTGATTTTTTTATAGTGGTTAGTAAGGTAAATTTGAGCTAAAACTAAAAATTGTGTATTTCTTTGTAAAATGCGATTTCGACTAATTGTTTATCATAGAACCTCTTAAAAAGCCTTTTTAAACTTATATATAAACTTTGTAGCAATTACAAATTCCCACCAAATTTGATATTTGTTTTACTGTGGTTAGTAAGGTAAATTTTAGCGAAAACTAGAAAATCGTGTATTTCGTTGTAAAATGCAATTTCAGATAATTGTTTTTTTCATAGAACCTCATAAAAAGTATTTTTATACATATATGTAAATTTTGTTGCAATTAAAACTTTCTTACCAAATTTGATTTTTTTTATAGTGGTTAGTAAGGTAAATTTGAGCGAAAACTAAAAAATCGTGTATTTTGTTGTAAAACGCTATTTCAACTAATTTTTTTTTCATAGAACTTCTTAAAAAGCATTTTTATACCAATATGTAAATTCTTCGGCAAATAAACTTTTCCTACCAAATTTGATTTTTTTTATAGTGGTTAGTAAGGTAAATTTGAGCAAAAACTAAACAATCGTGTATTTCGTTTTAAAACACGATTTCGACTAATTGTGTTTCATAGAACCTCTTAAAAAGCCTTTTCAAACCTATATATAAACTTTGTAGCAATTACAATTTTCCTACCAAATTTGATATTTTTTTACTGTGGTTAGTAAGGTAAATTTGAGCGAAAACTAAAAAATCGTGTATTTCGTTGTAAAACGCTATTTCAACTAATTTTTTTTTTCATAGAACTTCTTAAAAAGCATTTTTATACCTATATGTAAATTCTTCGGCAAATAAACTTTTCCTACCAACTTTGATTTTTTATTAACATAAGGGAAATTTGAGCGAATACTAATAACTCGTGTATTTCGTTGTAAAATGCGATATCAACTAATTTTTTATTTTAAGATCTTCTTAAGAAGCATGTTTATACCTATATGTAATTGTTTTGGAAAATAAACTTTTCCTACCAACTTTGATTTTTTTTTATAGTGGTTAGTAATGGAAATTTGAGCGAACATTAAAAAATCGTGTATTTCGTTGTAAAACGCGATTTTGACTAATTATTTTTCAGAGAAACTCTTAAAAAGCCTTTTTAATCCTATATATAAACTTTGTAGCAGTTACAATTTTCCTACCAAATTTGATATTTTTTATAGTGTTAGTAAGGTAAATTTGAGCGAGAACTAAAAAAATCGTGTATTTCGTTGTAAAATGCGATTTGAACTAATTACTTTTTTCATAGAACCTCTTAAAAAGAATTTTTAAACCTATATGTAAATTTTGTTGCAGTTAAAACTTTCCTACCAAATTTGATTTTTTTATGGTGTCTAGTAAGGTAAATTTGAGTGAAAACTAGAAAATCGTGTATTTCGATGTAGAACACGATTTCAACTAATTATTTTTTCATAGAACCTCTTAAAAAGCCTTTTTAAACCTATATATAAACTTTGTAGCAATTACATTTTTCCTACCAAATTTGAATTTTTTTTACTGTGGTTAGTAAGGTAAATTTGAGCGAAAACTAAAAAATCGTGTATTTTGTTGTAAAATGCAAATTCAGCTAATTGTTTTTTTCATAGAACCTCTTGAAAAGTATTTTTATACCTATATGTAAATTTTGATGCAATGAAAACTTTCCTACCAAATTTGATTTTTTTATAGTAGTTAGTAAGGTAAATTTGAGCGAAAACTAAAAAAACGTGTATTTCGTTGTAAAACGCGATTTCGACTAATTATTTTACATAGAACCTCTTAAAAAGCCTTTTTAAACCTATATATAAACTTTGTAGCAATTACAATTTTCCTACCAAATTTGATATTTTTTTACTGTAGTTAGTAAGGTAAATTTGAGCGAAAACTAGAAAATCGTGTATTTCGCTGTAAAATGTAATTTCAGCTAATTGTTTTTTTTTCATAGAACCTCTTAAAAAGTATTTTTATACCTATATGTAAATTTTGTTGCAATTAAAACTTTCCTACCAAATTTGATTTTTTTATAGTAGTTAGTAAGGTAAATTTGAGCGAAAACTAAAAATTGTGTATTTCGTTGTAAAACGCGATTTCGACAACTTGTTTTATATAGAACCTATTAAAAAGCCTTTTTAAACCTATATATAAACTTTGTAGCAATTACAATTTTCCTACCAAATTTGATATTTTTTTACTGTAGTTAGTAAGGTAAATTTGAGCGAAAACTAGAAAATCGTGTATTTCGTTGTAAAATGCAATTTCAGCTAATTGTTTTTTTTTCATAAAACCTCTTAAAAAGTATTTTTATACCTATATGTAAATTTTGTTGCAATTAAAACTTTCCTACCAAATTTGATTTTTTTTATAGTGGTTAGTAAGGTAAATTTGAGCTAAAACTAAAAATTGTGTATTTCTTTGTAAAATGCGATTTCGACTAATTGTTTATCATAGAACCTCTTAAAAAGCCTTTTTAAACTTATATATAAACTTTGTAGCAATTACAATTTCCCACCAAATTTGATATTTGTTTTACTGTGGTTAGTAAGGTAAATTTTAGCGAAAACTAGAAAATCGTGTATTTCGTTGTAAAATGCAATTTCAGATAATTGTTTTTTTCATAGAACCTCATAAAAAGTATTTTTATACATATATGTAAATTTTGTTGCAATTAAAACTTTCTTACCAAATTTGACTTTTTTTTATAGTGGTTAGTAAGGTAAATTTGAGCGAAAACTAAAAAATCGTGTATTTTGTTGTAAAACGCTATTTCAACTAATTTTTTTTTCATAGAACTTCTTAAAAAGCATTTTTATACCAATATGTAAATTCTTCGGCAAATAAACTTTTCCTACCAAATTTGATTTTTTTTATAGTGGTTAGTAAGGTAAATTTGAGCAAAAACTAAACAATCGTGTATTTCGTTTTAAAACACGATTTCGACTAATTGTGTTTCATAGAACCTCTTAAAAAGCCTTTTCAAACCTATATATAACTTTGTAGCAATTACAGTTTTCCTACCAAATTTGATATTTTTTTACTGTGGTTAGTAAGGTAAATTTGAGCGAAAACTAAAAAATCGTGTATTTCGTTGTAAAACGCTATTTCAACTAATTTTTTTTTTTCATAGAACTTCTTAAAAAGCATTTTTATACCTATATGTAAATTCTTCGGCAAATAAACTTTTCCTACCAACTTTGATTTTTTATTAACATAAGGGAAATTTGAGCGAATACTAATAACTCGTGTATTTCGTTGTAAAATGCGATATCAACTAATTTTTTATTTTAAGATCTTCTTAAGAAGCATGTTTATACCTATATGTAATTGTTTTGGAAAATAAACTTTTCCTACCAACTTTGATTTTTTTTATAGTGGTTAGTAATGGAAATTTGAGCGAACATTAAAAAATCGTGTATTTCGTTGTAAAACGCGATTTTGACTAATTATTTTTCAGAGAAACTCTTAAAAAGCCTTTTTAAACCTATATATAAACTTTGTAGCAGTTACAATTTTCCTACCAAATTTGATATTTTTTATAGTGTTAGTAAGGTAAATTTGAGCGAGAACTAAAAAAATCGTGTATTTCGTTGTAAAATGCGATTTGAACTAATTACTTTTTTCATAGAACCTCTTAAAAAGAATTTTTAAACCTATATGTAAATTTTGTTGCAGTTAAAACTTTCCTACCAAATTTGATTTTTTTATGGTGTCTAGTAAGGTAAATTTGAGTGAAAACTAGAAAATCGTGTATTTCGATGTAGAACACGATTTCAACTAATTATTTTTTCATAGAACCTCTTAAAAAGCCTTTTTAAACCTATATATAAACTTTGTAGCAATTACATTTTTCCTACCAAATTTGAATTTTTTTTACTGTGGTTAGTAAGGTAAATTTGAGCGAAAACTAAAAAATCGTGTATTTTGTTGTAAAATGCAAATTCAGCTAATTGTTTTTTTCATAGAACCTCTTGAAAAGTATTTTTATACCTATATGTAAATTTTGATGCAATGAAAACTTTTCTACCAAATTTGATTTTTTTTATAGTAGTTAGTAAGGTAAATTTGAGCGAAAACTAAAAAAACTTGTATTTCGTTGTAAAACGCGATTTCGACTAATTATTTTATATAGAACCTCTTAAAAAGCCTTTTTAAACCTATATATAAACTTTGTAGCAATTACAATTTTCCTACAAAATTTGATATTTTTTTACTGTGGTTAGTAAGGTAAATTTGAGCGAAAACTAGAAAATCGTGTATTTCGTTGTAAAATGCAATTTCAGCTAATTATTTTTTCATAGAACCTCTTAAAAAGTATTTTTATACCTATATGTAAATTTTGTTGCAATTAAAACTTTCCTACCAAATTTGATTTTTTTTATAGTGGTTAGTAAGGTAAATTTGAGCTAAAACTAAAAAATTGTGTATTTCGTTGTAAAACGCGATTTTGATTAATTGTTTTTCATAGAACCTTTTAAAAAGCCTTTTTAAACTTATATATAAATAGCAATTACAATTTTCCTACCAAATTTGATATTCTTTTACCGTGGTTAGTAAGGTAAATTTGAGCGAAAACTAGAAAATCGTGTATTTCGTTATAAAATGCAATTTCAGCTAATTGTTTTTTTCATAGAACCTCATAAAAAGTATTTTTATACCTATATGTAAATTTTGTTGCAATTAAAACTTTCTTACCAAATTTGATTTTTTTTATAGTGGTTACTAAGGTAAATTTGAGTGAAAAATAAAAAAGCGTGTATTTCGTTGTAAAACGCTATTTAACTAATGGTTTTTTTCATATAACTTCTTAAGATTCCCTTTTATACCAATATGTAAATTTTGTGGCATTTAAACTTTCCTACCAAATTTGATTTTTTTTATAGTGGTTAGTAAGGTAAATTTGAGCAAAAAACTAAAAAATCGTGTATTTCGTTGTAAAACGCAATTTCGACTAATTGTTTTTCATAGAACCTCTTAAAAAGCCTTTTCAAACCTATATATAAACTTTGTAGCAATTACAATTTTCCTACCAAATTTGATATTTTTTTACTGTGGTTAGTAAGGTAAATTTGAGCGAAAACTAAAAAATCGTGTATTTCGTTGTAAAATCCAATTTCAACAAATTGTTTTTTTTTTCATAGGACCTCTTAAAAAGTCTTTTTATACCTATATGTAAATTTTGTGGCAATTAAAATTTTTCTAACAAATTTGATTTTTTTTCATAGTGGTTAGTAAGGTAAATTTGAGCGAAAACTAAAAAATCGTGTATTTCGTTGTAAAACGCGATTTCGACTAATTATTTTTTATAGAACCTCTTAAAAAGCCTTTTTAAATATATATATATAAACTTTGTAACAATTACAATTTTCCTACCAAATTTGAAATTGTTTATAGTGGTTAGTAAGTTAAATTTGTGCGAAAACTAAAAAATCGTGTATTTCGTTGTAAAATGCAATTTAAACTATTTATTTTTTTCATAGAACCTTTTAAAAATCATTTTTATACCTATATATAACTTTGTAGCAATTACAATTTTCCTACCAAATTTGAATTTGTTTTATAGTGTATGGTAAATTTGAGCGAAAACTAAAAAATCTTGTATTTCGTTGTAAAACGCGATTTCAATTAATTGTTTTTCATATACCCTCTTAAAAAGACTTTTTAAACCTATATATAAACTTTGTGGGAATTTTAATTTTCCGACCAAATTTGAATTTTTTTATATAGTGGTTAGTAAGATAAATTTGAGCGAAAACTAAAAAATCGTGTATTTCGTTGTAAAACGTGATTTCAACTAATTGTTTTTCATAGACCTTCCTAAAAAGCCTTTTTAAACCTATATATAAACTTTGTGGCAATTATAACTTTCCTACCAAATTTGAATTTTTTTTATAGTGGTTAGTAAGGTAAATTTGAGCGAAAACTAAAAAATCGTGTATTTCGTTGAAAACGCGATTTTAACTAATTATTTTTTGTAGACCCTCATAAAAAGCCTTTTTAAACCTATATATAAACTTTGTGGCAATTATAACTTTCCTACCAAATTTGAATTATTATTCTAGTGGTTAGTAAGGTAAATTTGAGCGAAAACTAAAAAAATCGTGTATTTCGTTGAAAACGCGATTTTAACTAATTATTTTTCGTAGACCCTCCTAAAAAGCCTTTTTAAACGTATATATAAACTTTTGGCAATTATAATTTTCCTACCAAATTTGAATTTTTTTTATAGTGGTTTGTAAGATAAATTTGAGCGAAAACTAAAAAATCGTGTATTTCGTTGTAAAACTCGATTTTAACTAATATTTTTTCTCATACAACATCTTAAAAAGCATTTTCATACCTATATATATATACTTTGTGGCAATTATAATTTTCCTACCAAATTTGACTTTTTTTATAGTGGTTAGTAAGGCAAATTTGAGCGAAAACTAAAAAATACTGTATTTCGTTGTAAAACGCGATTTGAACAAACTATTTTTTTCATAGAACCTCTTAAAAAGCATTTTTAAACCTATATATAAACTTTGTGGCAATTACAATTTTCCTACCAAATTGGATTTTTTTTTGGTGTCTAGTATGGTAAATTTGAGCGAAAATTAAAATATCGTGTGTTTCGTTGTAAAACGCGATTTCAACCAATTAAATTTTCATAGAACATCCTAAAGTACCTTTTATTACCTATGTAAAAAAAATAGTTGATTTTTTTTAGTAATTCTAAAATTTGGTAAAAAGATTCACTTTTATAGAGATTAGTAAGAGAAATTTGTGCGAAAGCTTATGAGTCGTATATTTCAATACAAGATTTGATTTATTAAATATTTTCTTTACATAGAACAATAATAAGCAGTTTATTCTATACACATATAAAATTTGAGGTAAATTTAAAACTTTTTACACGAATTAGATGTGTTTAGAAATCTTTTTCCAAACACTCCATTGAGTGTTTGGAAACTGCTTTCTAAACAAACTATTGCACGTTTGGAAACAATTTTCCAAAAGCTTCATAAGGTGTTTGGAGATTTATTTCCAAACACTTGGTAAACTGTTTAGCAAAAACTATCTGTACACTCTAAAGAGCGTTTGGAAACAACATTCTAAATGCTTGCAACAAGGTTAGAGTGTAATAAAATTACTTGAAATTTTATATATAGGTAAAATAATGTATGTTTTCATTTTTTATGAAATGTTTTTCATAAAGCCAACTTTCGTAATGATATAACACCCCGTAAATACTCAAAAAGTCGTGTATATCGTTGTAAAACGCGATTTTAACTAATTGTTTTTCATAGACCTTCTTAAAAAGAATTTTTAAACATATATATAAACTTTGTGGCAATTATAATTTTCCTACCAAATTTGATTTTTTTTATGGTGGCTAGTAAGGGAAATTTGAGCGAAAACTAAAAAAATTGTGTATTTCGTTGTATAACGCGATTTTAACTAATTTTTTTTTCATAGACCTTCTTAAAAAGCATTTTCATATGTATATGTAAATGTTCTGGCAATTAAAATTTTCCTAACAAATTTGATTTTTTTTTTATAGTTGTTAGTAAGGGAAATTTGAGTGGAAAATAAAAAAATCGTGTATTTCGTTGTAAAACGCGATTTCAACTAATTGTTTTTCATAGACCCTCTTGAAAAGCCTTTTTAAACCTATATATAAACTTTGTAGCAATTATAATTTTCCTTCCAAATTTGATAATTTTTTTATAGTGGTTAGTAAGGTAAATTTGAGCGAAAACTAAAAAACCGTGTATTTCGTTGTAAAATGAGATTTTAACTAATTATTTTTTTTCATAGAACTTCTTATCGAGAATTTTTATACCTATAAGTAAATTTTGTTGCAATTAAAACTTTCCTACGTAGTTTGATTTTTTTATAGGGTTAGTAGGGGAAATTTGAGCGAAAATTAAAAAATCGTGTATTTCGTTGTAAAACGCGATTTTGACTAATTGTTTTTCATAGAACCTCTTAAAAAGCCTTTTTAAACCTATATATAAACCTTGTGGCAATTATAATTTTCCTACCAAATTTGAATTTTTTTATAGTGGTTAGTAAGGTAAATTTGAGCGAAAACTAAAATATCGTGTATTTCGTTGTAAAATGGGATTTCTACTAATTATTTTTTTTCATAGAACCTGTTAAAAAGCCTTTTTATACCTATATATAAACTTTGTGGCAATTATAATTTTTCTACCGAATTTGATATTTTTTTATAGTGGTTAGTAAGGTAAATTTGAGCGAAAACTAAAAAATCGTGTATTTCTTTGTAAAATGCTATTTAACTAATGGTTTTTTTCATAGAACTTCTTAAGAACACCGTTTATACCAATATGTAAATTTTGTGGCAATTAAATCTTCCAACCAAATCTTATTTTTTTATGGTGGCTAGTAAGGGAAATTTGACTGAAAACTAATAAATCGTGTATTTAGTTGTGTAACGCAATTTTAACTAATTTTTTTCTTCATAGAACTTCTTAAAAAGCATTTTCATACCTATATGTAAATATTTTGGCAATTAAAATTTTCCTACCAAATTTGATTTTTTTTATAGTGGTTGTTAGTAAGGGAAATTTGAGAGAAAACTAAAAAATTGTGTATTTCGTTTTAAAACGCGATTTCAACTAATTGTTTTTCATAGACCCTCTTAAAAATCCTTTTTTAAAACGATTTATAAACTTTGTGGCAATTATAATTTTCCTACCAAATTTGATTTTTTTTTTGTAGTGGTTAGTAAGGTAAATTAGAGCGAAAAGTAAAAAATCGTGTATTTCGTTGTAAAACGCAATTTTTACTAATGTTTTTTTCATAAAATTTCTTCAAAAGTATTTTTGTACCTATATGTAAATTTTGTGGCAAATAAACTTTTCCTACCAATTTTGATTTCTTTTTATAGTAGTTAGTAAGGGAAATTTGAGCGAAAATTAAAAAATCGTGTATTTCGTTGTAAAACGCGATTTTGACTACTTGTTTTTCATAGAACCTCTTCAAAAGCCTTTTTAAACCTATATATAAACTTTGTAGCACATACAATTTTCCTACCAAATTTGATATTTTTTTATAGTGGTTAGTAAGGTAAATTTGAGCGAAAACTAAAAAATCGTGTATTTCGTTTTAAAATGCAATTTCAACTAATTGTTTTTTTTCATAGAACCTCTTAAAAAGCATTTTCATACCTATATATAAAAGTTTTGGCAAGTATAATTTTTCTACCAAATTTGATTTTTTTTACAGTAGTTAGTAAGGTAAATTTGAGCGAAAACTAAAAAATCGTGTATTTCTTTGTAAAATGCTATTTAACTAATGGTTTTTTTCATAGAACTTCTTAAGAACCCCGTTTATACCAATATGTAAATTTTGTGGCAATTAAATCTTCCAACCAAATCTTATTTTTTTATGGTGGCTAGTAAGGGAAATTTGAGCGAAAACTAATAAATCGCGTGTTTAGTTGTGTAACGCGATTTTATCTAATTTTTTTCTTCATAGAACTTCTTAAAAAGCATTTTCATACCTATATGTAAATTTTTTGGCAATTAAAATTTTCCTACCAAATTTGATTTTTTTTTATAGTGGTTAGTAAGGGAAATTTGAGCGAAAACTAAAAAATTGTGTATTTCGTTGTAAAACGCGATTTCAACTAATTGTTTTTCATAGACCCTCTTAAAAATCCTTTTTTAAAACAATTTATAAACTTTGTGGCAATTATAATTTTCCTACCAAATTTGATTTTTTTTTGTAGTGGTTAGTAAGGTAAATTTGAGCGAAAAGTAAAAAATCGTGTATTTCGTTGTAAAACGCAATTTTAACTAATTTTTTTTTATAGAATTTCTTGAAAAGTATTTTTGTACCTATATGTAAATTTTATGACAAATAAACTTTTCCTTCCAATTTTAATTTCTTTTTATAGTGGTTAGTAAGGGAAATTTGAGCGAAAATTAAAAAACCGTGTATTTCGTCGTAAAACGCGATTTTGACTACTTGTTTTTCATAGAACCTCTTCAAAAGCCTTTTTAAACCTATATATAAACTTTGTATCACATACAATTTTCCTACCAAATTTGATATTTTTTTATAGTGGTTAGTAAGGTAAATTTGAGCGAAAACTAAAAAATCATGTATTTTTTTTAAAATGCAATTTCAACTAATTTTTTTTTTCATAAAACCTCTTAAAAAGCATTTTCATACCTATATATAAAATTTGTGGCAATTATAATTTTTCTACCAAATTTGATTTTTTTTATAGTAGTTAGTAAGGTAAATTTGAGCGAAAACAAAAAAATCGTGTATTTCTTTGTAAAATGCTATTTAACTAATGGTTTTTTTCATAGAACTTCTTAAGAACCCCGTTTATACCAATATGCAAATTTTGTGGCAATTAAATCTTCCAACCAAATCTGATTTTTTTTTATAGTAGTTAGTAAAGGAAATTTGAGCGAAAACTAAAAAATCGTGTATTTCGTTGCAAAATGCGATTTCAACTAATTCTTTTCCATAGACCCTCTAAAAAGGCCTTTTTAAAACTATCTATAAACTTTGTGGCAATTATAATTTTCCTACCAAATTTGATTTTTTTTTTGTAGTGGTAGTAAGGTAAATTTGAGCGAAAAGTAAAAAAACGTGTATTTCGTTGTAAAACGCAATTTTAACTAAATTTATTTTCCTAGAATTTCTTAAAAAGCATTTTTATACCTATATGTAAATTTTTTGGCAAATAAACTTTTCCTACCAACTTTGATTTATTTTTGTAGTGGTTAGTAAGGTAAATTTGAGCGAAAATTAAAAAAATCGTGTATTTCGTTGTAAAATGCGATTTCGACTAATTGTTTTTCATAGAACCTCTTAAAAAGCATGTTTAAACCTATATATAAACTTTGTAGCAATTACAATTTTTCTACCAAATTTGTTTTTTTTACTATGGTTAGTAAGGTAAATTTGAGCGAAAACTAGAAAATCGTGTATTTCGTTGTAAAATGCAATTTCAACTAATTGTTTTTCTTTTCATAGAACCTCTTAAAAAGCATTTTTATACCTATATTTAAATTGTTCTGCAATTAAAACTTTCCTACCAAATTTGATTTTTTTTATAGTGGTCAGTAAGGTAAATTTGAGCGAAAACTAAAAAATTGTGTATTTCGTTGTAAAACTCTATTTAACTAATGGTTTTTTTTCATAGAACTTCTTAAAATTCCATTTTATACCAATATGTAAATTTTGTGGCAATTAAATTTCCTACCAAATTTGATTTTTTTTGTAGTGGTTAAGTAAGGTAAATTTGAGCGAAAACTAAAAAATCGTGTATTTCGTTGTAAAAAGTGATTTCGACTAATTATTTTTTTATAGAACCTCTTAAAAAGCCTGTTTAAACCTATATATAAACTTTGTAGCAATTACAAATTTCCTACCAAATTTGATATTTTTTTTACTGTGGTTAGTAAGGTTAATTTGAGCGAAAACTAGAAAATCGTGTATTTCGTTGTGAAATGCGATTTCAACTAATTGTTTTTTTTCATAGAACCTCTTAAAAAGCATTTTTATACCTATATGTAAATTTTGTTTCAATTAAAACTTTCCTACCAAATTTGATTTTTTTATAGTGGTCAGTAAGGTAAATTTGAGCGAAAACTAAAAAATCGTGTATTTCGTTGTAAAACGCTATTTAACTAATTGTTTTTTTCATAGAACTTCTTAAAATTCCCTTATATACCAATATGTAAATTTTGTGGCAATTAAATTTTCCTACCAAATTTGATTTTTTTTTTATAGTGGTTAGTAAGGTAAATATGAGCGAAAACTAAAAAATCATGTATTTCGTTGTAAAACGTGATTTCGACTAATTGTTTTTCCTAGAACCTTTTAAAAAGCCTTTTTAAACCTATATATAAACTTTGTAGCAATTACAATTTTCCTATCAAATTTGATATTTTTTTACTGTGGTTATAGTAAGGTAAATTTGAGCGAAAACTATAAAATCGTGTATTTCGTTGTAAAATGCAATTTCAACTAATTGTTTTTTTATAGAACCTCTTAAAAAACATTTTTATACCTATATGTAAATTTTGTTGCAATTAATATTGTCCTACCAAATTTGATTTTTTTATAGTGGTTAGTAAGGGAAATTTGAGCGAAAACTAAAAAATTGTGTATTTCGTTGTAAAACGTAATTTCAACTAACTGTTTTTCATAGACCCTCTTAAAAATCCTTTTCGAAAACGATTTATAAACTTTGTGGCAATTATAATTTTCCTACCAAATTTGATTTTTTTGTAGTGGTTAGTAAGGTATATTTGAGCAAAAAGTAAAAAATCGTGTATTTCGTTGTAAAACGCAATTTTAACTAATTTGTTTTTTCATAGAATTTCTTGAAAAGTATTTTTGTACCTATATGTAAATTTTGTGGCAAATAAACTTTTCCTACCAATTTTGATTTATTTGTATAGTGATTAGTAAGGGAAATTTGAGCGAAAACTAAAAAATCATGTATTTCGTTGTAAAACGTGATTTTGACTAATTGTTTTTCCTAGAACCTTTTAAAAAGCCTTTTTAAACCTATATATAAATTTTGTAGCAATTACAATTTTCCTATCAAATTTGATATTTTTTTACTGTGGTTAGTAAGGTAAATTTGAGCGAAAACTATAAAATCGTATATTTCGTTGTAAAATGCAATTTCAACTAATTGTTTTTTTCATAGAACCTCTTAAAAAATATTTTTATACCTATATGTAAATTTTATTGAAATTAAAACTTTCCTACCAAATTTGATTTTTTTTATAGTGGTCAGTAAGGTAAATTTGAGCGTAAACTAAAAAATCGTGTATTTCGTTGTAAAACGCTATTTAACTAATTGTTTTTTTCATAGAACTTCTTAAAATTCCCTTATATACCAATATGTAAATTTTGTGGCAATTAAATTTTCCTACCAAATTTGATTTTTTTTATAGTGGTTAGTAAGGTAAATTTGAGCGAAAACTAAAAAATCATGTATTTCGTTGTAAAACGTGATTTCGACTAATTGTTTTTTCCTAGAACCTTTTAAAAAGCCTTTTTAAACCAATATAAACTTTGTAGCAATTACACTTTTCCTATCAAATTTGATATTTTTTTACTGTGGTTAGTAAGGTAAATTTGAGCGAAAACTATAAAATCGTGTATTTTGTTGTAGAATGCAATTTCAACTAATTGTTTTTTTCATAGAACCTCTTAAAAAACATTTTTATACCCATATGTAAATTTTGTTGCAATTAAAACTTTCCGACCATATTTGATTTTTTTTTATAGTAGTTAGTAAGGTAAATTTGAACGAATTCTAAAAAATCGTGTATTTCTTTGTAAAATGCTATTTAAATAATGGTTTTTTTCATAGAACTTCTTAAGAACCCCTTTTATACCAATATGTAAATTTTGTGGCAATTAAATTTCCAACTAAATCTGATTTTTTTTATGTTGGCTAGTAAGGGAAATTTGAAAGAAAACTAAAAACTCGTGTATTTCGTTGTATAACACTATTTTAACTAATTTTTTTTTTTCATAGAACTTCTTAAAAAGCATTTTCATATCAATATGTAAATTGTTTGGCAATTAATATTGTCCTACCAAATTTGATTTTTTTTATAGTGGTTAGTAAGGGAAATTTGAGCGAAAACTAAAAAATTGTGTATTTCTTTGTAAAACGGGATTTTAACTAATTGTTTTTCATAGACCCTCTTAAAAATCCTTTTTTAAAACGATTTATGAACTTTGTGGCAATTATAATTTTCCTACCAAATTTGATTTTTTTTGTAGTGGTTAGTAAGGTATATTTGAGCGAAAAGTAAAAACTCGTGTATTTCGTTGTAAAACGCAATTTTAACTAATTTTTTTTTCATAGAATTTCTTGAAAAGTATTTTTGTACCTATTTGTAAATTTTGTGGCAAATAAACTTTTCCTACCAATTTTGATTTATTTTTATAGTGATTAGTAAGGGAAATTTGAGCGAAAATTAAAAAATCGTGTATTTCGTTGTAAAACGCGATTTCGACTACTTGTTTTTCATAGAACCTCTTCAAAAGCCTTTTTAAACCTATATATAAACTTTGTAGCACATACAATTTTCCTACCAAATTTGATATTTTTTTATAGTGGTTAGTAAGGTAAATTTGAGCGAAAACTAAAAAATCGTGTATTTCGTTTTAAAATGCAATTTCAACTAATTGTTTTTTTTTCATAGAACCTCTTAAAAAGCATTTTCATACCTATATATAAAATTTTTGGCAAGTATAATTTTTCTACCAAATTTGATTTTTTTTACAGTAGTTAGTAAGGTAAATTTGAGCGAAAACTAAAAAATCGTGTATTTCTTTGTAAAATGCTATTTAACTAATGGTTTTTTTCATAGAACTTCTTAAGAACCCCGTTTATACCAATATGTACATTTTGTGGCAATTAAATCTTCCAACCAAATCTTATTTTTTATGGTGGCTAGTAAGGGAGATTTGAGCGAAAACTAATAAATCGTGTATTTAGTTGTGTAACGCGATTTTATCTAATTTTTTTCTTCATAGAACTTCTTAAAAAGCATTTTTATACCTATACGTAAATTTTTTTGCAATTAAAATTTTCCTACCAAATTTGATTTTTTATAGTGGTTAGTAAGGGAAATTTGAGCGAAAACTAAAAAATTGTGTATTTCGTTGTAAAACGCGATTTCAACTAATTGTTTTTCATAGACCCTCTTAAAAATCCTTTTTTAAAACGATTTATAAACTTTGTGGCAATTATAATTTTCCTACCAAATTTGATTTTTTTTTTGTAGTGGTTAGTAAGGTAAATTTAGCGAAAAGTAAAAAATCGTGTATTTCGTTGTAAAACGCAATTTTAACTAATTTTTTTTATAGAATTTCTTGAAAAGTATTTTTGTACCTATATGTAAATTTTGTGGCAAATAAACTTTT
Source organism: Dipteronia sinensis (assembly GCA_033220585.1). Classification (NCBI taxonomy): domain Eukaryota; kingdom Viridiplantae; phylum Streptophyta; class Magnoliopsida; order Sapindales; family Sapindaceae; genus Dipteronia; species Dipteronia sinensis. The sequence continues at coordinate 51,200 of CM065638.1, read as the reverse complement.
CCTACCAATTTTGATTTTATTTTTATAGTGGTTAGTAAGGGAAATTTGAGCGAAAATTAAAAAATCGTGTATTTCGTTGTAAAACGCGATTTCGACTACTTGTTTTTCATAGAACCTCTCCAAAAGCCTTTTAAACCTATATATAAACTTTGTAGCACATACAATTTTCCTACCAAATTTGATATTTTTTTATAGTGGTCAGTAAGGTAAATTTGAGCGAAAACTAAAAAATCGTGTATTTCGTTGTAAAACTCTATTTAACTAATGGTTTTTTTCATAGAACTTCTTAAAATTCCATTTTATACCAATATGTAAATTTTGTGGCAATTAAATTTTCCTACCAAATTTGATTTTTTTTATAGTGGTTAGTAAGGTAAATTTGAGCGAAAACTAGAAAATCGTGTATTTCGTTGTAAAAAGTGATTTCGACTAATTATTTTTCGTAGAACCTCTTAAAAAGCCTGTTTAAACCTATATATAAACTTTGTAGCAATTACAATTTTCCTACCAAATTTGATATTTTTTTTACTGTGGTTAGTAAGTTAAATTTGAGCGAAAACTAGAAAATCGTGTATTTCGTTGTAAAATGTAATTTCAAATAATTGTTTTTTTTTCATAGAACCTCTTAAAAAGAATTTTTATACCTATATGTAAATTTTGTTGCAATTAAAACTTTCCTACCAAATTTGATTTTTTTATAGTGGTCATGATCTTTACATGGAAATGAAAGAATCTGGAGTAATTAATGAACAAAACCTTGCGGAATCAAAGGTGGCTCTAGTCTACGGTCAGATGAATGAACCGCCGGGAGCTCGTATGAGAGTTGGTTTGACTGCCCTAACTATGGCGGAATATTTCCGAGATGTTAATGAACAAGACGTACTTCTATTTATCGACAATATTTTTCGTTTCGTCCAAGCGGGATCCGAGGTATCCGCTTTATTGGGTAGAATGCCTTCCGCTGTGGGTTATCAACCTACCCTTAGTACCGAAATGGGTTCTTTACAAGAAAGAATTACGTCTACCAAGGAGGGGTCCATAACTTCCATTCAAGCCGTTTATGTACCTGCGGACGATTTGACCGACCCCGCTCCTGCCACGACATTTGCACATTTAGATGCGACTACCGTACTATCAAGAGGATTAGCCGCCAAAGGTATCTATCCCGCAGTAGATCCTTTAGATTCGACATCAACTATGCTCCAACCTCGGATCGTTGGTGAGGAACATTATGAAACTGCGCAAAGAGTTAAGCAAACCTTACAACGTTACAAAGAACTTCAGGACATTATAGCTATCCTTGGGTTGGATGAATTATCCGAAGAGGACCGTTTAACCGTAGCAAGAGCTCGCAAAATTGAGCGTTTCTTATCACAACCTTTTTTCGTAGCAGAAGTATTTACCGGTTCTCCGGGGAAATATGTTGGTCTAGCAGAAACAATTAGAGGGTTTAAATCGATTCTGTCCGGAGAATTAGATGGTCTTCCTGAACAGGCCTTTTATTTAGTAGGTAACATCGATGAAGTTACTGCGAAGGCTACAAACTTAGAAATGGAGAACAATTTGAAGAAATGACCTTAAATCTTTGTGTACTGACCCCTAATCGAATTGTTTGGGATTCAGAAGTGAAAGAAATAATTTTATCTACTAATAGTGGACAAATTGGCGTATTACCAAATCACGCGCCTATTGCCACAGCTGTAGATATAGGTATTTTGAGAATACGCTTTAATGACCAATGGTTAACGATGGCTCTGATGGGCGGTTTTGCTAGAATAGGTAATAATGAGATCATCGTTTTAGTAAATGATGCGGAGAAGAGTAGTGACATTGATCCCCAAGAAGCTCAGCAAACTCTTGAAATAGCGGAAGCCGGCTTGAGGAAAGCTGAAAGTAAGAGACAAACAATTGAGGCAAATCTAGCTCTCAGACGAGCTAGGACACGAGTAGAGGTTCTCAATGTGATTTCGTAACTAGTCGGCGCGCCCGAATCGAATAATCCTAATCCAAAGAATTTTTGTTTATACACATATGGATTCTTCCGATTGAATCGAATCAAATACAATCAAGTGGAATCGGATTCTTCGGATTCTGATGTAAGGAAAAAAGTTTGAGTTTCAATTCGAAAATCAAATCGAATAGGATAGAAAAGATACAAAATCAGTAAGTAGAAAAACTTATTAGATACCATTGACCATGGTATCTAATAAGTTCTACCTACTATTGGATTTGAACCAATGACTCCCGCCGTATGAAAGCAATACTCTAACCACTGAGTTAAGTAGGTCATTTATCATTATAAGGAGAAAAAAAAAAAAGGACCCCTCCCATTGATGGATTATAAATGCAATAACACTTCGAAGCAATACCAATCAAAAAGATCAAAGAGATACGATGTTGGATCATGGAATATTCATCTTGACAAGAAATTATCTCCATAATATGATAAAATATGTATCACAAGCACAAGGGCTATAGCTCAGTTAGGTAGAGCACCTCGTTTACACGTGCGCCAATGTTTTTCAGAAGAGTCCATCATGCAATCAAAGAATTGATCTTTTTGAGAAATCAATGTCTGACTCCAGGATTTTTAGGGAACAAAACAAGAGAACAATAGCCTGACAAATGGTTCGGTTCGATTCAGGTTCCCATTTAGGAACCAAATGGAATCCATCATTGATTTGAGATATTGATAAGGTGAATACCTAGTCTATTCAATGCTAGGCATAATGAGTATAAGGACCTCAAAAATTCTCTTTTTGTCCTATGAACCTTAAGGCGTATGAAGTTTCATATTTGATTCTTTAATCAGGATGATAGAGACTCCATATAACTTAGGTTGATCTAGGCCAGAAGCAAACCTACGTCAAGATAACCCTTCTTTGAAACACTTTGGTAGTGCTCCTATATCACAATCCAAATAATAAATCCGAGCACGTGGAGCCATTTCCTTATTTTTCTCTCAAGAAAAAAAAAATATGGTAGACTAACTGATATTTCTAGCAGTTAATGAAAGAGCCCAATGCAAAAAAAAAATGCATGTTGGGTCTTTGAAAGAGTTCGAATCATTTTGATAAGAATCAGTTCGATCTCTTTTACCGAGAAGGTCTACGGTTCGAGTCCGTATAGCCCTAATAATAATATAATAATCCAAATTGAAATACAAAAAGTTCTATAGTTTTCATTTACTCAATTACTGTATTTTTTGTTGTTTGTAACCGGTCGCTCATGGTTGCTTGGTTCATCGAAATAAAATGATTCCCATAAGCTTGCTTGTAGGGGGCTCGTTCAGAGCAGAACATAAAACGGAAAACACAAGCACATTTCAATCGTTATTTTTTTTTGAATCTCGGATAAAGAAAGCCATTTTTTTTTAGTAATTCATTTTTTTCGTATTTTTCGTATGTGAATTCCATATGATTTTGCCTCCAAAAATTCACCAAAAATGAGTGGGTATACCAAGGAAAAGAAGTCTCACTAACTCTTTGATTGTGGACAGTAAAGGAGGCAAAATCATGACATGAATCCGGTTAAAAATGAAAACTCCAACCTAACCCCACTCGAATCGAATAGTAAGTCACATGGATATAGGAACGGATTACTGTATTTGTCGACACGCCCGCGTTTGAAAAACGAAGATCTTTTCATAAACAGAATTCATAAACAGAAAACAAAATATATATAGAAAATAGAATCGAAA